>OZ025290.1:344505433-349305433 GCA_964019185.1 Maratus speculifer | reverse complement strand
AAATTCATAGAAAATTGTACACGTGTAATGTCTGTCACAAAACTTTGTCATGTCTGTCACGCAAATAAATATTTTTAAATATTTTTCTATTTAGAAATTTTTCAATATTTTTCTTTCTGTTTCACATATCCAAGTCTTATTTTGTTTCCTAAAAAATTCTGAACTTGGCATGCATGCCAATTAAGAGCAAATGATAATAATATGTGTCTAGTCAAAATCTATGTCTAAATTTTGTCATGTCTGTCACGGCAGGTTTTAACCCTCAATTAAATAAAGTTTTTACTTGAATTAAAATTTTAGTGTTTTGTATAGCATAAGGCCTATATTTACATCACCCCATGCAATTTTTAAACTATCAATTAATATTTAGTACTTAAAGATGAACAAAACAGTTCTCTCAGTCATGTCTGTCACAAAATGGAATTCACCTGTATAGTCCCAAAATGATACATTTTTTGTGTACGTATTCTTTACTATTGTAAATGTGATAAAAATGCGCATGGAATTAGCCTTGCGATTATTATATATATATATATATATATATATATATATATATATATATATATATATATATATATATATATATATATATATATACTTTGGAACTACGAATGAAGTGTGTGGTTTTATCTTCGTATTAGCCATGAAAAAGCAAAATAATATGAATTTGGGGCTACGAACACACATAAAACCGAAATTAAATGAAGAAAAAACATCAAAAACAAGGTACATAAAAATTACTAAATTGATATATATATACATATGTATATATATATATATATATATCAATTAAAGTGAACGAAGGCATATTAGATTCCATCGTTTTACACTACTTATATCAGTAAAAAAATTATATTAAATACAAAAAAATCCATGCGCAGGCTTGCGTATTACACATTTGAAAACCTAAAAAAAGAAATAATTAGACAAAAATATTAATATTTAAATGGAAAAAAATTTAAAAAAATTCAAATTTTCTTAAACATTTTAAAATTTTATTTATTTTTTCGTAAATGTATTTTTAGTTGAACATTAAAGTGCAATGAACCCACCATTTTAACTATATTTTTTTTTAATGAAAAGGTAAACAATTTCGCTTAAAATATTAAAATATTCTAAGAAAAATCCCTCCCACACACATTCATACCTTAAGCTAAAAAAAATTAGAAATAGAAGAGAGTTCAAGAATTTAGTACTTTACATTCACATGTAAAATTATTTCTTTCAAATGAAAATTACATACCAAATTGAATCCCCATAGGTCGTACAAAATTAAACTGACATAAAATCTAATTACGTCATTCCAAATTCTGCTCTTATTCAGTAAAAGACTCGAAATGCTTTACGATTTAAAATGAGTTCTTTACAAATTTAGAAGCGAAAATTGTATGAGATTGTCAAAATCGCAAAATTTAGATAAAAACAGTTGTAAGCGTCAAATTGCAGTTCAAGTTATAATTTGAAAGATTGTTGTATAATTGTCACATAATATTTGCCATACTATTGATATAATAATCTTTATGTAATTCTATGTATGTTTATCTATATTTTAATAAGCAATTTTTATGATACGAATTCCGTGCATTCTTTTAGCATTCTAATTTTTTTTAAAGAGTAGATCTTTATGTTTAAGAACATTGAACAAGTTGTCTTATTTTTCTTTTCTAATAAGGGAGTTTGTTTACATTATTGTATAATATATAATTCTTATTCACCCTTAAAATTAGTAATTATTATAAAAAATATAATTAGCTGAACATTAAAAAAAAAAATTAATATTTTTTTCGTGTATTCTTTTAAAATAATTTTTACATTTTTTAACATTTTTAACATTCGTGTTATATATATATATATATATATATATATATATATATATATCAATTAAAGTGAACGAAGGCATATTAGATTCCATCGTTTTACACTACTTATATCAGTAAAAAAATTATATTAAATACAAAAAAATCCATGCGCAGGCTTGTGTATTACACATTTGAAAACCTAGAAAAAGAAATAATTGGACAAAAATATTAATATTTAAATGGCAAAAAATTAAAAAAAATTCAAATTTTCTTAAACATTTAATTTTTTTTTTTTTTTTTTTTTTTTTTTTTTTTTTTTTTGTAAATGTATTTTTAGTTGAACATTGAAGTGCAATGAACCCACCATTTTAACTATATTTTTTTTGAATGAAAAGGTATTGAAAAGGTAAACAATTTCGCTTAAAATATTAAAATATTCTAAGAAAAATCCCTCCCACACACATTCATACCTTAAGCTAAAGAAGAATTAGAAATAGAAGAGAGTTCAAGAATTTAGTACTTTACATTTTTACATGTAAAATTATTTCTTTCAAATGAAAATTACATATCAAATTGAATCCCCATAGGTCGTACAAGATTAAACTGACATAAAATCTAATTACGTCATTCCAAATTCTGCTCTTATTCAGTAAAAGACTCGAAATGCTTTATGATTTAAAATGAGTTCTTTAGAAATTTAGAAGCGAAAATTGTATGAGATTATCAAAATCGCAAAATTTAGATAAAAACAGTTGTAAGCGTCAAATTGCAGTTCAAGTTATAATTTGAAAGATTGTTGTATAATTGTCACATAATATTTGCCATACTATTGATATAATAATCTTTATGTAGTTCTATGTACGTTTATCTATATTTTAATAAGCAATTTTTATGATACGAATTCCGTGCATTCTTTTAGCATTCTAATTTTTTTTAAACAGTAGATCTTTATGTTTAAGAACATTGAACAAGTTGTCTTATTTTTCTTTTCTAATAAGGGAGTTTGTTTACATTATTGTATAATATATAATTCTTATTCACCCTTAAAATTAGTAATTATTATAAAAAAAACAATTAGCTGAACATTAAAAAAAATTTAATAATTTTTTCGTGTATTCCTTTAAAATAATTTTTACATCTTTTAACATTTTTAACATTCGTGTTATATATATACATCAATTAAAGTGAACGAAGGCATATTAGATTCCATCGTTTTACACTACTTATATCAGTAAAAAAAATTATATTAAATACAAAAAAATCCATGCGCAGGCTTGTGTATTACACATTTGAAAACCTAAAAAAAGAAATAATTGGACAAAAATCTTAATATTTAAATGGCAAAAAATAAAAAAAAAATCAAATTTTCTTAAACATTTTTTTTTTTTTTTTTTTTTTTTTTTTTTTGTAAATGTATTTTTAGTTGAACATTGAAGTGCAATGAACCCACCATTTTAACTATAATTTTTTGAATGAAAAGGTATCGAAAAGGTAAACAATTTCGCTTAAAATATTAAAATATTCTAAGAAAAATCCCTCCCACACACATTCATACCTTAAGCTAAAGAAGAATTAGAAATAGAAGAGAGTTCAAGAATTTAGTACTTTACATTCACATGTAAAATTATTTCTTTCAAATGAAAATTACATACCAAATTGAATCCCCATAGCTCGTACAAGATTAAACTGACATAAAATCTAATTACGTCATTCCAAATTCTGCTCTTATTCAGCAAAAGACTCGAAATGCTTTATGATTAAAAATGAGTTCTTTAGAAATTTAAAAGCGAAAATTGTATGAGATTGTCAAAATCGCAAAATTTAGATAAAAACAGTTGTAAGCGTCAAATTGCAGTTCAAGTTATAATTTGAAAGATTGTTGTATAATTGTCACATAATATTTGCCATATTATTGATATAATAATCTTTATGTAGTTCTATGTATGTTTATCTATATTTCAATTTTTATGATACGAATTCCGTGCATTCTTTTAGCATTCTAATTTTTTTTTAAAGAGTAGATCTTTATGTTTAAGAACATTGAACAAGTTGTCTTATTTTTCTTTTCTAATAAGGGATTTTGTTTATATTATTGTATAATATATAATTCTTATTCACCCTTAAAATTAGTAATTATTATGAAAAATACAATTAACTGAACATTAAAAAAAAAAATTAATATTTTTTTCGTGTATTCTTTTAAAATAATTTTTACATCTTTTAACATTTTTAACATTCGTGTTATATATATATATGTAATAATTCGACGAAGGCGATGTTCCATAACAATGTACAAGTTCCAGTGGCACACCATCTATGAGGCAGAACAGATTACTACTACCAAGAATCAACAGTGGGACGAGCTGAGCAGTCGCTCCGGCAATTTGACCAGCAGTGGATGAGTTTATTGGGCTATTTCCCCATAAGAAAGTTCAATCAAGCAGTCTTTAAATTAATTTTATTAGAACTCATAAATAAGTTAAGTTCTTTCACGCAATCACCTTGGCACTCTCATCGAATAACTTCCACTTCACCAACTTCGTGATTAAGCCGCATTCCACGATGTTAGAATTTTGGGGAGAAAAAAGAAACAGCCTCCTAATAATTTTTGAAAGTCAATCGCATTCTCGGGAAACATGACATGGCTTCCGAGTAGTTTTTAAGAGAAAAATGCATTCTAATTCAGCGGAGCAATGAAACGCGCGTCTTGATAGTTTCAAGAAAAGGTTCATTCTGTTCTCCTGAAAAACCAAATGAAAAAATAATTTTCACGACAAAACTAGCGCCCTCCTACTCCGCGTCAATCATTTTAAAAATCCAATCAGGATGGACTCGAGCCTCTAACGGACAAAATGATCAATTCTAATTGGCCGTAATAGGCGGTCTATTGGCAAGAACTATATTTCTTCCTCGGAAGACAAAGCCCTTTAGCAACGCATAGTAACACCTGTCACGCGATGTTAAAAATAAAAAATAAAATTAAAATCGCAGGAATATGCCAGAAAGTAAAAAGCTTACGAAATACTTCCCGCCTTTTTGAGAAGCAAGTAATAATTTATTAATAACTAAAGTAAGAAAAAGAATTTTAGCTGTTACAAGTTACGAAACTAAGATTGAAATATGTTCCACAAATTTAGAATTGAAGCTAAGAGAGAACAAAAAAAATGGCGCAAAATTTTTTTTTATTTTATTACAAATCCCCCCTCCCAGAAAGACGGGTGAAAAAGTAGGTCTGAGACCTGCAATTTCACAGAAAGGGAGATGATGCAGACTTAGCTCACGAAGTTGTTGATATAAGTAATAATAATTAGATACTAAATAAAAAAATTTAAATTAATTTCTCTTTTTTATATAAATATAGAATTCAAATTTAAAAACACTAAGGTGATGCGTGGAATAACTTCAAATTTAAATACAATAAAATAGGCATCAATACAAATACAAGATATAATCTTGTTTAAAGTACACATCATAAAGTAATTTGAAAATATAAGCAATTACCCATAGTAATAACATAAAAATGAAACATAAAAATGAAAAACAATAACGTTGAATTCTTTTTTAACAATGTCAAATCTAGAAATGAAGGAATTTAATAGAACTTTCTTGACATCAATGTTGAAAGTTTGTTTCAAAAATCCATTTAAGAGTCATATTTGGAGTGGTATAGTCCATTGCCTCTTTTCAAGGAGGTCTAATTATATCATTATTAATTGTCCAAACTCAATATAGTAAGACATTTTATAATATAGTAATAATAAACTTTAACAATGTAAATAATAAACAATATAAGTAAGAAACATAATAAGGAAAAATATCAATAATAATAAATATCATAAGTATAAGTAAATCTCATAATGGGTATAAGTAAATCTCTTAATAAGTAATAATAAATATCACAAAAGACATTCTTTAAATACTTAATCTCGTTTATCTCATCTCATATTTTTGGGATGAAATATAGAGAGAAGTGAAATAAAATAAAAAATACAATCAATTATGAAATCATTTACTTAATCTGGTAATTCGAGTACAGGATTAAGTAGGAATATGTACAAAAAAAAATTAAAATATAATATGATAAATTAAAATAAAATAAAGATAAATAAAAATTTTGTTCATGTTTGAGAATGCACGTGACCTTTAAACTACTAAGATTCTTAAAAAGAAATATTAATAAATGATAAAAATAAAAAACAAGATCTATTCATGTCAAATAATTACGCAATAAATATTCTCTCGGTGTGATAAAACATTGCAAGATACAAGTAGAAAAGAGAAAAAGAAACAAAATTATATTATAATTGACATGTACTTGGACTGGAATGCAGAAGCAAAGAAAGAGAGAAAGAAAAAAATTAAAATAAAGTGATAAAAATTTTGTTACTTGGCAAATAATTAATTTATTAATTGATAGCTTAAATTTAATATTACAAATAGGTTCAGTTGAAAAAATTTTTTTTTTATATTTTTAAATATTTATTTGTTATTAAACTATTCTAAGTAGAGTAATTCAGTACAGAATAAGAAATTTCCACTTTGTTCGTCTACGCCGGCATAAACAAACAAATATAAAAATTTCCAGACAAGTGACACTCTCGCTGCAGTCAAGAGATATCATTGCCATTCTGTAAGAATTACAGGATATTATCTGAATTAAAATATGGAAAGAAATTTACTGTTTAAGAGAAAAAAAATTATAAAATGATAAACTAGAGATATAGTCTAAGCTACAGTTTTTACTTGAGTTTGTTGTTGTTGATTAGGGGGTTGTTGCTCATGACTTAATTTAAATTTATCAGGGGAATAATAAGGCCTTAATTTAGATACATGTACTATTTCTGAACTTTTGAACTGGTTTTGCCTATCAATTTCAAAATTTACTTCGGATAATTTGTTAAGAATTTTATAAGGGCCACTAAATACTTGCGATAACTTTCTAGTATTAGGGTACTGAAATTCTTCATAGATAACTAGATCTCCTATTTTAAATTTTGGTTCGATATAATCTTTATCATAATATCTTTTATTTTTTAAATGAAATTCATCAGTTCTTGCTTTAGCAATTTTAAGTGCTTCATGAACAGGGGGATAATAATTTTGTTGTAAGGGGGAGTCATAGGGTAATTGGCCAAAAAGCAAGTAAGTAGGTGGAAATTTAGTAATAGAATGGGGTGTATTATTATATTCATTAATTACCTCAGTTAAAAGCTTAGTCCAGGGAATTTTAGAGGTAGTGGAGTTTACTTTACATTTTAATCTAGTTACTATTGTCTGATTTACTCTTTCACATTTCCCATTCGTTTGTGGATGATGGGCAGTGGTCAAACGTTGTTTAATATTATGATTTCGCAGGAATTTTTTGAATCTTGAAGAAGTAAAAGCAGCATTCCTGTCACTAAGTATTTTTTGAGGGGACTGTACACTTGAAATCTTACTAAAACAGAATAATTGTTGAGGGATTTTGATATTGAAGATTTGTTTCAGACAATTTGTATAAGTTTCTGTAGTGACACTTTTGGAAGGAAATGCCCAAACATATCTTGTGGCATGGTCTATTATAATATGGAGATATTTTTTTGTAGAATTATAATAATTGAACCCTCCTACAGTATAAACAGACAGACAGTCAAAAGGTTGATCTGTAGTGGGCATAGCTTGTAATAAGCCAAATTTTTTTTGTCTAGGTTTTTTATTTTTCTGGCAAATATCACAGTATTTAACAAAGTTAGTAATGTCTTGGGTCATATCTGGCCAATAATAGTTAGGAGAAATTAAATTTTGCATTTTTTGAACACCAGGGTGACCAAACTGTTCATGAGCAACATTAAGCAATTTTTTTCTTAGGGACATGGGAACTACCACTTTACGAAAACCTTTTCTTTTAACTATAATCAGTCCATTGTCATTAATATAATTTGATCCACACACATTTTCTTTTTCTTGCATCTCAATAATCTCTTTAACGTCAAGAAGAAAAGTAAGGGGCTTACAAAAATGAGAAATAGGGTTTCGGGACAACATGTCGGCTTCGACATTTGTAGATCCCTTTAAGTACTCTATTTTGTAATCGAACATACTTAACTTCAATGACCACCTAAATAATCGACCTCTTAAATGTTTGACATTTTTTAACCAAACAAGAGATGCATGATCCGTATGGATGGTAAATTGTACACCGTGAAAGTAATGATAAAATTTATCTAAAGTATCAATGATAGCAAGACACTCTAGTTCGGTAATGAAATAATTTTTCTCATAACTTCTCAATCCTCTAGAAAAATAAGCAATTGGATGTAAAAAGTTATTATGGTCGGGTTGTTTAAAAACTGCACCTACCGCTACCTGAGAAGCGTCAACAAACATGTGTAGGGGTAATTTTGGTTCATAAATCTTTACAATTGGTTTAGCAATGAGAGCATCTTTTAATTTTTGAAAAGAGTTTTGACATTCAGTATTCCATTCCCAAATAGAATCTTTCTTAAGTAATTTATTTAGGGGGTGTCTAATTTCAGCATATTTGTCAATAAATTTATGATACACATTTATAGAACCAAGAAATCTTTGTAATTCTTTAGTGTTAGTAGGAGGTTTTAATTTTTTAATTGTTTCTATATTAGTTTTAGCTGGAGTTAAAGTTCCATTTTGGATTTCATACCCTAGAAAATTGATTTGTTTTTGAGCAAAAGTACATTTAGATAATTTTAATTTAATATTTTCTATTAGGCATAAATCAAAAATTTCGATGAGATGCTGTATATGTTCATCTATTGATTTAGAAAAAATAATTATATCATCAAAATAATAACAAGCAAAGTCTATTTTATATTTTGTAAGAATTCTTCTAATTGTCCTGTTGAAAATTGGGGGGCCTACCTTTACACCAAAGGGGAGAACATTCCATTCCCAGAGCCCACAATTAGTAGTAAAGGCAAACTTTTCGGAATCGGCTGGGTGAATAGGTATGTGCCAATAGCCTGAGGCTAAATCTAGTGTAGAGAAATATTGGGCACCACTTAATTTGTCTAAAATTTCATCTATTCGGGGCAAAGGTTCAGCGTCATTTTTCATGATAGAATTTAATTTTCGGTAATCAACACACATTCGGGTTTTTTTACCTTCATCTCGTTTATTTACTAATGTAACTGGAGAAGAGTATGGGCTATAACTTTCTTTAATTAACCCAGCAGTTAATAAGGATTGGATTTGCTGAGATATTTCTTTTTCATCAGCAGTGGATGTACGATAAGGCCTCAAAGATATTGGTAGGTCAGATTTAAGATAAATACGCCGAGGTTCAATATTAATTCTCCCTACATCATATTTATTTTTTGCAAAAATATCTAAATAATCCCTTAAAAGTTCCCTTACATTTTTTTTTGAATAGCACTCAGACTCCCCAATAGATTATAATCATCATTATTAGTTCGCGGCAAGGATTGAGGAGTTATGGTATTTCCATAATCGGGTTGCACAGTAGTATCATTTTTTATAATATCAAAATGAAGCAATTCTAAGTTATCACTGGATATGTTGACATATTGGTTTAACGAAATATTGTCTTGTAACACCTGGCTTTTTGCGCAATCAATTTTCAATTTAAATTTGGCACAATCAGGTAAACCTAAAATAGCATAATCCAAATCAAGTTTACTTACTAAAAAATTAACATATCTCTTTATATTACCAAATTTAATACATAATCGACACGACTTATTAATTGTGAGAGTTCCTTGTGCCTGTCTAATAGTAATAGGGGTAACATTATGTAAATTACCATTTAAATATCGAACAAATTTGAGGGGTAGAATTGAGACAGTTGATCCACTATCAACCACACAATACACTTTGTTATTGCCCACATATCCAGGGATGATTAATTGTCAAATATTATTAGTAGGGGGTGGTTGAATATGAGCAGGAGTTTGAGTTTGAAAGGAATTTGTGTTAAATATACAACTCCTCTCCCAATGATATGCATTTTCTATGCCTCTGTTTAAACATATTCTGCACGGACGACTTGGGTAGTTATTCTGATAATGAGTCGTAGGCATTCTAGGAGTGAAAAACCTAGGATTAAAATTTTGGAATGGATTGTATAGAGTAGGTCGAGTCCAATGTCTGGGCTGAGGATTGGGATTGTGCATAGGTCTAGTTTGTTGAAAATTTCTATTGCTGTTATTAGAGGTATGATTTGGAATCGCTGCTAATTGTTTAGCAATGCGAAACCATTCACGAGTATTGAAGGAGGTTTAACCATCAAACAATTTTGATACTCCGGCTGAAGTCCATCTGTTAATCCCTGTATAATTAAATTTTCCTCAAGCTGAAGTTGCCTTCCAATCTCAACTTTCTTTCTAAAATAAGAATCCAAATCACTTAGATCATTTAACTTTAAGGAAGTAAATTCAGAAAATTTTGGAACTCTAACTTGAATGAATTTTTCACTTAAAATCTCGACAATTTCCTCATAAGTAGCACAATCCAAACAATCATTGATATAAGTTTTTAGCGCTTCCCCCTTTAAATATTTTGAAATATTTTGGTGTTTCCACTCATTATCTTTTTTTTCTACAGAACATTCTCGATCAAAATGTTTAAACCATTTAAAAATATCCATGCCCGACCCAAATTCAAAAGGGACAATATCAAGTTTATTTTCTGACATTTTTTCTTCTTTTACTAATCCTGACCTTAATAACATAAAAGAGGATAATTCATATGGAAAATGTTTAAATGCTATACTTCAATTATTAAAATTCAATTACTATACTTCAAATACTCCAATAAATAACAATAAAAATAATAAATAATAAAAATAATCAATTCTGTTTGAATTCATGTGAAATAAATAAATAATAAATAAATAAGTAATAAATAAATAAAATAATAAGGTTTTCAATACATGGGAAATAACAAATAATTTTAAGAACAAAAATACTTTTCTTTACGTATTGAAAATAATTTTAGCAACAGAGAATTTTTTAAGAACTAATTAATCCATCTTTCGATTTTAAAAAACACCTTTAAAACTAAATAAAATTTCTATGAGCATAAAATTTCAATTAATTATAAATTAAGAACACATTTATTTTTTAATATCTGTAATAAAAGAGAAAGAAAAAATCAAGAATTTAAACAAAGAAATTATTATTAAAATTTCTTAACCAATAAACAAATAAAATAATAAATAATAACTTACAGACATGCTCGATGTGGCCTTGTTCAAATACCTAATTTTTATTAAAATAAACAATAAAATAAAGCACTTCGTAGATACGACTCACAGGTGCAAATTTCAATTGACTTATATTACCGATGGTATCAACAGTAGTTTCGCAATCATGCTGCAGGTGTTCATTTATTATGAAATGAAAGTTTATCAAAATATTTCAGTACTGTTATCTAGAAAATACATAAATAAATAAATAAAAGAAAATGATGTTGAATTTTGGCGTTCTTTGGATTAAGTAATAATCAGTAGATGATTTCGTAGATGTCAAGTATAAAAAAAAATACTGGAGGCATATTTCACACTTAAAAATTTGCAGATGCTAGACAGAATCACAACAAAACTTCATAAGACGATCCTTTTCCCAGCTGAAAGGTTTATCATTTATGCACATGAAGATGTTTTTCCATGCAGGCCATCTCGTCGTAACATGGGTGGAAGTAGACGCGGATGAGGTTAAAGATGCGTGCAGCTAGCATCTCAAAAACTCTGACTGTTAGTAACACACATTGAGTCTTATTGCAGGAAACAAAATTACAATATTAGTATTAACACACAGCAGCTGATCCCATCCATCTTCAGTCTTGGACATACCATTTAGATGGAAGATATCATAGTTATTTTTTTCTGTATTAAATGTTAAGATGAAAACAATACCAGGAAAAATGTAGGAACAACTGTAAGTGTATGAAGAGCATGTAGCTTATTCTCAAAAGTTTTACGCCGGTTCATTTTTCATCCTACTGGCTTTCAATGTAATAATTCGACGAAGGCGATGTTCCATAACAATGTACAAGTTCCAGTGGCACACCATCTATGAGGCAGAACAGATTACTACTACCAAGAATCAACAGTGGGACGAGCTGAGCAGTCGCTCCGGCAATTTGACCAGCAGTGGATGAGTTTATTGGGCTATTTCCCCATAAGAAAGTTCAATCAAGCAGTCTTTAAATTAATTTTATTAGAACTCATAAATAAGTTAAGTTCTTTCACGCAATCACCTTGGCACTCTCATCGAATAACTTCCACTTCACCAACTTCGTGATTAAGCCGCATTCCACGATGTTAGAATTTTGGGGAGAAAAAAGAAACAGCATCCTAATAATTTTTGAAAGTCAATCGCATTCTCGGGAAACATGACATGGCTTCCGAGTAGTTCTTAAGAGAAAAATGCATTCTAATTCAGCGGAGCAATGAAACGCGCGTCTTGATAGTTTAAAGAAAAGGTGCATTCTGTTCTCCTGAAAAACCAAATGAAAAAATCATTTTCACGACAAAACTAGCACCCTCCTACTCCGCGTCAATCATTTTAAAAATCCAATCAGGATGGACTCGAGCCTCTAACGGACAAAATGATCAATTCTAATTGGCCGTGTTGGGTTCTTTTTATTTAAACTTCTGCAGCAAATCATTACTTTAATTAATTGCAACTTCTGCTCAGCTAATTATATTTAGTTAATATAGATCAATAAATATTTTTCAGCTTTATTAAAGAATTTAATGAGATCTGGGTCAAATTTCCAATCACATGAATCCTGTTGTAGATTTAATTAAATAGATTAGATGCTTATATAAAAAAAGGAATTAAGTTAAGATTACACCAGTTAACATTAAGAAATCAATAAAAAAAAACAAACTAAACGACAAATTAAAACGATAAAAAGGATAAATACAAATACTATTTAAAATTCTTTAAAATTTAATGAATACAAGTAAATAAGAAAGAACACAGCAAGATTCTCAATCTGACCCAATCTCAAGTACTAAACCTTGATCTGCAGCAGAACCCAACATTTATCAATGTTGATTCCTGAGATATTAAACTCACACTAACAATTTAAAAATACAAGATTCAATCTAACATTACAAAAGAGAGAAGAAAGACCCTGAAATCCTTCTTATTTTCAAGAAGGCAAAGAAAGATATACTTTCGAATAAATTAAAAAACTTAGAAATAATAAACGTAAATACCCCAGAAATCAACAATGATATTTTTGACCAATTTCGTATAGTGCTAGTACATTTAATTTAATTTCTCTATTCCTTTTTTTTTTTTTTTTTGTTTATAAGATAAGTTAATTCATTTAAAATCAAGTGAATTTCTTAACAGTTTTTTGCTTTAAAATTTCTATTACCTAGTCAAATATCTTTACTCAGTTTAAGCAATAGTATATTAATTAATCAGTGTTAATATGATTTTTAATTATTTATTAAATTATTTTTTTACCTTTTTTTTTAAAGGTTATTTAAAAATTCCAAATAAAAAAATAGGTAGTGATTGAAAATTATTCTACTTCCAAACATTCAAAGAAACTACTTTAATTTTATGGTATTACCAAACTTAGTATAGTTATTTCGATACTATAGAGGTTAAAATTCAATTAAGTTAATATCAAGGTAGGATAAATAAAAAAAAAACTAAAAAAAACTATACTAAAGCATATCCTTTATATACATTCTCCTTTATTTAATTTAACATAAAAAAAAATAAAAAAAGAAAAAAAACATCTGAATTCACTAATACAACTTTTGTTGTAGACATATAGCTATACTAAATCACTACAAGATTAATCACTAAGATGAAAATCATTTAAGATCAAATACAGAGTATATCTCTTACCAGCAGCTGAATTCTTTCATTGACCCATTTTGGGTATTTTTCATTTATATGATGGACAATAGTATACAAGTCTTCCATGCACCAGAGCAACAGTCTCTACACAGAATTCCCAGTGTCTATACTCAGTTTAAGCAGCAGCTGAATTCTTTCAAGTTTTTGACTTAGACCGCTAATCATTCCACCGCTCACGGTGAAGGCTAAATCGGAAGGGACATTGTTTCGTGGCAAGCTCTCGGCTCGCTCCGGCAGGTAGTACTTTTCCTTGATTAACACTTGGAGTGTTTTGTCTTAGATTGCTAATCATTCCACTGCTCACGGTGAAGGCTAGATCGGAGGGGATATTCTTTCACGGCAAGACCTCGGCTCTCTCCGGCAGGTAGCATTTCTGTCTGACTTACACTTGGAGTGTGTTGTCTTAGATCGCTAATCATTCCACTGCTCACGGTGAAGGCTAGATCGGAGGGGATATTCTTTCACGGCAAGATCTCGGCTCTCTCCGGCAGGTAGCATTTCTTCCTGACTTACACTTGGAGTGTGTTGTCTTAGATCGCTAATCATTCCACTGCTCACGGTGAAGGCTAGAACGGAGGGGACATTCTTTCACGGCAAGCTCTCTCCGGCAGGTAGCATTTCTTCCTGACTTAACTTTTGACGTGCTTTCTCTTAGACTGCCAATCTCGAATAATTCTTTTGGCCTCCCCTCTCCCAGATTCAAAACAGGGGAGGGGGGGAGACAACACTTATCCGCAATCGTTTACTAGATGCTCTCCATACGAAGCTCTGAGCAAGACTCACTTTATTTCCAAAAAACCAATTGCACGTCCCTCTGCAAATCAAAAGGGGCACCAAAATACAAGGAATACTAATGCTTTCCCCTTTCTCTCCTGTTCCTAGAGTCCACCTCATTGGCCAATGCAATAGTCACCCTCTCTCATGACCAAATATGGTCATCGCTCGCGTCCCCTACCCTCAATCACGTGGTCAGATAGCAGGGACAGCTGTCTCTAAGTTTTGCACCTGCTTGCAAACCAGTGCTCGCCGATATCCGTGAATTTGCCCTATTATCTCAAATCGGTCATAAAAACTTTAAGGGTCTGGGAAAATATCAACTCCGCCTCAAATGACAGTCAACGTTTGTCATGGGTAATAAAATTTTAGGGTACTATTCATTCACGTACGCAAGCAATAAACTATGCGTGTGGGCCAATTTTTAACAAGGCTGAATATATGCCCTTTACAAACAAGCCAGAAGCTACTCTTCTTCGAAACAAATCAACAAAGGACCACTTTACTCAAATAGTACAATAATTCCAGGACAGTAAAAGCATTCGTACGAACGGGTGTTATTTACGCTAGATAAGGGGATGGGAAACTTTCACTTTCATACACAACAATGCCTTTATTCTCGTGAGAACGATCATAAAATAGAAAAAAGGAAATGTCCAGGGTTTTCGCTACTAAGAAAAAAAAAAGAAGACTAATTTTAAATATGAGATACACAAGGCATTATAAAAAACCGTATTAAAAATATCTTAACAAGAGTTCTTTTTAAATTTGGAATATTAAAATAATTTATACAAAAAAAATATTACTAAAAAAAAACATAACAAGAGCTCCCCCTCGTTGAAAAAAAAATAAACATTATTAGTTTTGAACAAAAACAAGAATTTTATTTTTTTAGCTAAATGACCACATAAGGTCAGTTAAAGAAAGTCCTAAAGAAATATTTAAAATTAAATCCAAAATGAAAGAAAAGATTAAATAAAAAAAAAACAATGCAGTACCCCGGTTGAAAAGTAGGATAAAGATAATCGCCTAGAACAGATCAGACGACGACCCGAAAAGTTGATAACCTATCACCCTACTAATCTACCACACCAACTCTGCACTCCGGAAATGCTAAGTTGAAGCTTGGGCAAAACATCTAGAAGTTAAACATATACTAGGGCCTAAGATGCTATTCAAATCTACACTATATACCTGGCATACTTAATTAAATCTCCACATCTGCTATACCGTCAAGAATACCACCACACTGGGATATCCCTATCTGCTAACACCTCTGTAAAAAGAAAAAAAATATCCCTAAAAAAAATTTCCACAAGTAGAATGCAAGGAAGAGTTGTCCAGTGAATAAAAAAAATTAAAAATTTTTTTTTTTAAAAATTTTGAATCCTGTGAGCAGGATAGAGCCAAAGGACCGAAACAATCAATTTCTGAAAAAATACAATAGATATACTACTTGCCAGCTGTAGGTATCACAAATATATACATATAATAGCACGATAACATTTTGTATACACATACACAAAACAAAAATAGCAATAACCTTTCAGTACATCTATAGGGTACACATAAAAAAAAACAGTACTAATATCCGTTTATATTCAGTGGCATAACATGTGCATATAAATAAAAAAAAACAGTTCAATGACTTGCATCGGTGACACAGTATTACATAAGTGTATGGGCATTTTATATCACAGCATTATAATTATATAGGTTACCTTGTGTAGCCTAGACTGATAATTGTCTGCCTTAGTTATTATCAATGGGTAAATATTCCATAAACTAATAGTGACTAAAAAAAAATTCATAAAATGCTACACATAATACTTAAAATGAACTGATAATTTCACAATAGAGTTCGCCAATTTCATTGACAAGTACCACTAATTTTTTTTTTAATAAAATACCCAATTTACACAAACAATGGGCATATTGTTAGAAAACTCACATGAAATAACAAAACAGACTATATAAACAAAATATATACATATATAATACACATAAACCAGATAATATATCTGTGGGCTGTGGGGTGTACACTACCTGTATCTTAAATCCCCACTTCCCAAATAGAGAACTGATATCAAAAATATCCAAAAAAAATACAAAGTTAGAAGAAATGCAAAAAAAAAATAAAAATAAAAATAAAAGGTGAACTACATTCCTAACAGTACCTATACTATATACAAAAAGGGGCAATAGGAATACGCAAGCATCACATGTACTGCTACCAAATCTCTACTCCACAATTTCCTGACCCGAATTCTCTCTAAGTCCCCAAAATTAGCGCTAAAACCCGGTAAAAAATAAAAAAAAAGAATACATATAGGGGGCGGAGCACTTACACGGTCCTAATCTATCGAAATAATCCATAAATCACCGAGAGAAAATACGGAACTGGCGGAAATCCACATTAAATAACAGCGGAACCAAATCAAAACAAATGATATCGAGGCTCGAAAATTACTTAAATTTTAGCTAACTCGCGCATAAAACCTTCCTAAAATAACTAAAATCACAAGTATTTATATACAATCTAAAAAAAATAAAGTTAAACCGCCCTACAGTTTATAATTCGGTCGCGAATCCCTTTTTCGAAACGCATACTCAGTTCTCGGAATTGAATAAGATTTGTTTCGCCTAGATAAACAGACGCCATTACGATCTCGCGAACGACTCACGCGCCCCGAATCATTAGGCGTTTCTACCTGCCTTACTCCCTCACAGTTACCAGCGCTCGCTATTACCGTATTTTCCCGTGCTTCTGAGAGCAACCCACCAACCGTTTCCTCGCTACCCTCTTGTCTGCTCGTAGATTGCACTGCAGGTTGGCTGGTTCCTTGACATGGAATGGGAGGGGGAAATCTATTTATGAATCGATTCCTTTTCCTTCGCGTAGTGAAATCGAATTGAGAATGACTCGAATCATTCGTAGTTGATATCAGAGGTTGGCGTTTGTTTTGGTCTACAATATCGTCTCCATTTTGCTCATTTACACCTGAAATATGCCTATCTTTAAATAAAGTGAGGCGGTCTACATGGACAATTTGAGTTTTAGACGGATTAGCAATTAATGCTATCTTAAAATTAACTTCACTGAGCTTCTCAATTATAGTAAATGGTCCGTTATTTAATTTCGACAATTTTTTCGTATTGCCAGCAGTGATGGATGGGTTAAATAACCACACTCTATCGCCTACTTTTAAATCCTTAACGACTGCAGTTCTTTCTCTGTACCTTTCCTGGCTTTCAGACACCTTAACTAAACTATCATACACCTCAGCATATACCTTTTGGAGTGCGGGTATCAATAATTCACAAAAAGATGGGGCGTCGTTATAGCTAAACCTCGGCGCTTGCGAAAATAGATTATATGGTAGATTTAAGTTTCTGCCATATAAAACTGCTGCGGGGGTTAATTTAGTCGAAGAATGCACAGCCGAACGCATCGCTAATAGGGCAAATTTTAGCTTAGTATCCCAGTCTGACTGGTTCTCATTTACAATGTGACTGAGTGCGTTTTTTAAAGTTTTATTCTGCCGTTCAATCTGTCCATTCGAGGCTGGGTGAAAGGCAGATGTAGTTATATGTTTAATACCGAACATTTTATATACATGCTCAATCGCTTCCGATACTAAATTTCTTCCATTATCTGTCGCAATATACACAGGAGCGCCATAACGCGAAATGAAATCGGCAAGTGTATCTGCGATAACATCAGACGTGGTGGAGCTAACAGCATAGGCCTCTGGCCATTTAGTAAACGAGTCTATATACGTAACAATATGGGTGTTACCAGAAAACGTGACCGGTAATGGGCCAATTAGGTCTAGATGAACTTTGTTCATGGGAAATTCAGGTGTAGGCATCCGTTGAAGGGGTGCCTGTTGATCTGGTTTATACGCTCTCTTCTGCTGGCAACTAATACAAGACTCTACTAGATGCTTGACATCGGCCGACATTCCGGGCCAGTAAAAGTGCTCCCGGATGCGGTCAATCGTTTTCTTAAACCCTTGATGACAAGCCGCTAGAGAATCGTGTGTTAGAGCGAACACTTGCTCAATCATATCCCTAGGAACTACTAACTTAATAGGGTTATTTATTACACTTGAATCTCTGGTATCTTCACATACGAGAATATCATCTCTAAAAAAAAACTTCATGTATTTAGGTGCTATATCTATATTTTTGTCTAATTTTCTAGCTATTTCACAACATTTCTTATCAATTTTTTGTAATTCACTAATTTTCTCAATTAAATTTGAATGGGGAACAAAAGTAGTTTCTTTTTCTACTTGAATACAAAAATTACTCTTACTAATCTCAGGTGTTTCATCAATTTTAGCAAATCTAGATAGAAAGTCTGCTACACTATTGCATTTCCCTTTAATATATTTAATAGTAAAATTAAAATCTGAAAGAGTACATACCCATTTGGCTATACGTGAAGTGGGGTCATGAATCTTTAACATAAAAGTAAGTGGTGCATGATCAGTAAAAATGTTAAAATGAGTGTTAGCTAGATAACACTTAAAATGACTAGTTGCCCAAACCAGAGCGAGAAGTTCTCTCTCAGTGGCAGAGTATCTTGTCTCTGCACCTTTTAGTCGCCTACTGGCAAACGCCACTGGATGAATTTTATTTTCATCATCCATTTGTGACAAAACAGCACCCAGCGCTTCTCCACTCGCATCTGTATATAGATAAAATTCTTTAGTAAAATCAGGCAATACTAGGCACGGTTTAGATATTAAAGCCTTTTTTAAATCTTCAAATTCCTCCTGGGCTTCTTTTGTCCAGGCAAAATGTCCAGTTTCCTTAGTCAAATCGATTAAATTAATTGCCCTTTTTGTGAAGTCAGGTATGAAACGCCTATAGAATGATAGGGTTCCAATAAAAGACCTGACACCTTTTCGATTAGAAGGTGGTTGCAATTTTTCTATTATCTCAATATTTTTATTAACCGGGGATACTTGCCCGCTATTAATTTCAAAGCCAAGATACTGGATTTTATTCGAAAGAAAATTACATTTACTGGGCTTAAGTTTCAGTTTATGTTGTCTTAGTCTATCAAATACTAATTTAAGTTTTTCAAAATGGGAATCTACATCAGATGAAGCAATGACAATATCATCTATATACACTAAAATTCCTAGATTTCCTAAATCTCCAAAAATGGCATTCATTAGCCTCTGAAAACTATTGCCGGAATTGGACAACCCAAAACAATTTCTATTCCACTCAAAAAGACCTTTATGCGTGATAATAGCAGTTTTATGCCTGTCTTCGGGTCTTATGACCTGTTGAAAAAAGCCACTAGTTAAATCTAGTGTTGAAAAAAAATTAGCTCCACTTAACGCATCAACAGAGTCAGTAATGTTTGGGATAGGATATGCATCTTTGACAAGATTCTTGTTAAGTTTACGAAAATCAACAGCTAACCTATAAGAACCATCTGCTTTTTCTACAAGAATAACTGGTGAAGCAAATTCAGACATAGACGGGGAAATAATTTCAGCTTGCAGTAAAATATTAAGTTGATCTTCCATTTCCTGGCGTAATTTATATGGGACTCTATAAGCTTTGGATTTTACAGGTTTATCAGAGGTTAAATTTACAACATGGGGTATGGTATTACAGCCTGGTAAGTCTAGGACAGAAGCTGCAAACACATCTTTATTTTGGTCTAAAAATTCTTGCATTTTAGATTTTAAGGGGGGGTCTAGATGGCTTAAATCAATATCAGAGCTCCAAGTGAGATCAGCGTGATCAAAGTCAGCTATTGGAGTGGTTAAATTTACATTACAAGTTATATTATTATTATTTAAGGGTATATTAGATTTATCTACACATTTCTGAATTTTAGCAACATAAGTATTTTTTCCTAGCTTAACAGTTTTATTCGAAAAATTAGCAAGCGAAACAAAAAGGCCATGTTCTGGGGTACAAATGGCTCGAGAAATAAGAAGCCCTTGGCTTAAATTCTTCGCTAAAGGTTCTAATATCAGTATATCATTATCTTTTATAAAATTATTTCTATTACATTTAACTTCAGCTATTAATTTTGACTGGGGGGGAACAGAAATTCTCTCGCATAAAATAGCTAAGGAAGTACTTTCACTATTCCAGTTATTATTATCAACTATGCCTAACTCATTAGTCTGATTTGCTCTATTTACTAACTCATTTTCATTACCCTCAGATATGTAAAAATTTTCATGAACATAGATTGAATTTTCCTGTACAATTTGACTTGCTGATTGCTGGCTAAGGTCTAAAGGCACATTATTCTCATTAATTTCACACTCATTAGTACTTGAGTTACTCCCTGGTATACTTTGCAAACAAAAAACCTGAGCAATTTCACTTTCTGACTCTTTCGCATTAAATGTTATGCTTGAGTCTACCCTTTCCTCCATAATGGGATACATATTACCCTGAACCGTCTCATTTCCACTACTCAGATTCCCAAATTTTTCTTTTACACATTCCTTACTCTTTTTGTTTACACTTTTCCTAGGAGTACTCTTATTACTACACTTACTTCTCTGTTCACTATCAGAACTTTGCTTGCCTTTAGATTGCACATTACAAGTATTTACATAATTATTCTCCAAACCTATACTATTTACACTGATACTATTTACAACATTTTTTTCTCTAGAATTTTTCACAGGTAAAACATTTGACATATGACTCTCTACTATTTGCTTACACTGCGTTTCAGTAGGAACATCTAAAACCACATTGTTATTTTTACAATTAATTACAGCCTGATATTTACTTAAAAAGGGCATCCCCAAAATTACACTAAACTCATCGGCCAACTTACCGTGGACAATAAAAAACTCAGACTGACATAATAAATTATTAAATTTAAAATTTAAGGAAATTTTATGGTTTAAAAGCACTCTCTCGCCAGTCACCGTTAAAATAGGGGTATTGCACTCTACAATTTCATAAGAATCTAAATCATTAAGTATTGTATTACTTAAAATATTTATAGCAGATCCTGTATCACACAGCGCATTAAAAAACACATTATTTACATTTATGAAGACAGTAGGTAAATGATAAGACTGGGGTGAAAACATACTAAAAATAATTGGGAGGTCTAGAGGCCTTGATGGAGACGATTCGACCAAATCGACACCAGCCCTTACCTGTTTAAAGAATTGTTTTGATTATTCGCTTCACTAATTGAGCTTTGAACATTCTCGCTTTCTATATTTACACCATTATCATTATTTCCATTCCCTCTACCTCTGTAATTATTATATCCTCCCCTGCGATTTTGGTGGGACTGAGAATAACTACCCCTACCTCTTCCTCTAAAATTCTGAAAGTTCCCTCTATTAGCATTTTGGTTTTGTGGGCAAAATCTGGCTATGTGCCCAGTTTGGGAACACACGTAACAGATTACTTCTCTATACTGAGGCCTCTCAGTAGTGCGAAAGTCTCTTTGCTGATTGCTACCCTCTAAAAATCTCTCTAATTTACTAGTAAGAGCCTCTACCTGCTCCCGCAGTTTACTAATCTCCTGCTCTGACTGATTAGGGTGACTTGGCTGGATAGCAGCACATGCAACACTTTGCTGGGCAATTTGGGGGAAAAAAGGGTTGATATTCTCTACCTGCATGTTATATAAAGGATTAACACTCTTTAATGCTTTTTCCTCAAGGAGGGCAAATTCTAAAATTTCAACAGGTGTCTTAGGGCACCTAGTTATAACTCCTCTTCTTATCTCAGGAACTAAATTACTTAATAACATAGAATGCAGTAGAGCTTCCCTGCTTTTATCAGCAACATTCTGTTCTACACCCTCGACTACTAATGCTTTAAGGGACAAATCATATGCTCTGTCGTAAAATTCCTGAACAGGCATATGGGGATTTTGTTTAAAATTCAAAAATTGGGTCAAAGCAATATCAGGGGCTAGCTCTTGCGTATATCTCTCTTTAAGTACTTTAATTATTTCTACAGTTTCCTTAGTGCGGTGCAATTTATATATCCTAGCAGCATTCCCACTTAATCTACTTAGTAGGGCAAATTTTTTCTCATCCTCTGACCAATTAAAGAACTCGGACAACTGCTCATACTTTTCTAAAAATGCAGAAAATGAGCAAGAGTTGCCTTCGCCACTAAAAGGGGGAATAAGACTGACATTTTCGATTAATGCGCTCTTTTTCTGAATAAGAGCGAGCTCCTTGAAATGCTGATTTTCTGTCATTTTTAGGCAAAACTTCACACCGAATTAAAATAAAATAATAGAAAATAAAGTAATTTAACTGCTACTTAATTCTCAGATGCTCAAGAAAGAGAAAAAAAAAATAAATAAAAAATACATAAATACATAACTTATATTGGCATATAATTTACTCAGTAAGCCCAAACACTCATTTAAATGTAAATATGACAGTAAAAATTTCAAATTAAATAGTTTTTTTTTTTGAAAACCCGGTAAAATTGCCTAACTAAAAAAAAGGCATTTGAAATTAGTAAGCTATGTACACCCCTATTGGTTATGCACAACATATACTAAAATAATCAAACATAATACACAATAAAATCATAAAACACATATATTTTCATTTCGTTTCACTCTTAATACAGTAAATATATATCAAAATTCAGGCTATTGTTGTAATAACTAGGCTCTACTTCATAGTACTATTTTTATACTTATTGTGACACAATAATCAGGCTTTTCACACACGGTACCATTTATCTGTCACAATAACCAGGCTTTTCACACACGGCGCCATTTATTGTGTTGGGTTCTTTTTATTTAAACTTCTGCAGCAAATCATTACTTTAATTAATTGCAACTTCTGCTCAGCTAATTATATTTAGTTAATATAGATCAATAAATATTTTTCAGCTTTATTAAAGAATTTAATGAGATCTGGGTCAAATTTCCAATCACATGAATCCTGTTGTAGATTTAATTAAATAGATTAGATGCTTATATAAAAAAAGGAATTAAGTTAAGATTACACCAGTTAACATTAAGAAATCAATAAAAAAAACAAACTAAACGACAAATTAAAACGATAAAAAGGATAAATACAAATACTATTTAAAATTCTTTAAAATTTAATGAATACAAGTAAATAAGAAAGAACACAGCAAGATTCTCAATCTGACCCAATCTCAAGTACTAAACCTTGATCTGCAGCAGAACCCAACATTTATCAATGTTGATTCCTGAGATATTAAACTCACACTAACAATTTAAAAATACAAGATTCAATCTAACATTACAAAAGAGAGAAGAAAGACCCTGAAATCCTTCTTATTTTCAAGAAGGCAAAGAAAGATATACTTTCGAATAAATTAAAAAACTTAGAAATAATAAACGTAAATACCCCAGAAATCAACAATGATATTTTTGACCAATTTCGTATAGTGCTAGTACATTTAATTTAATTTCTCTATTCCTTTTTTTTTTTGTTGTTTATAAGATAAGTTAATTCATTTAAAATCAAGTGAATTTCTTAACAGTTTTTTGCTTTAAAATTTCTATTACCTAGTCAAATATCTTTACTCAGTTTAAGCAATAGTATATTAATTAATCAGTGTTAATATGATTTTTAATTATTTATTAAATTATTTTTTTACCTTTTTTTTTAAAGGTTATTTAAAAATTCCAAATAAAAAAATAGGTAGTGATTGAAAATTATTCTACTTCCAAACATTCAAAGAAACTACTTTAATTTTATGGTATTACCAAACTTAGTATAGTTATTTCGATACTATAGAGGTTAAAATTCAATTAAGTTAATATCAAGGTAGGATAAATAAAAAAAAACTAAAAAAAACTATACTAAAGCATATCCTTTATATACATTCTCCTTTATTTAATTTAACATAAAAAAATAAAAAAAGAAAAAAAACATCTGAATTCACTAATACAACTTTTGTTGTAGACATATAGCTATACTAAATCACTACAAGATTAATCACTAAGATGAAAATCATTTAAGATCAAATACAGAGTATATCTCTTACCAGCAGCTGAATTCTTTCATTGACCCATTTTGGGTATTTTTCATTTATATGATGGACAATAGTATACAAGTCTTCCATGCACCAGAGCAACAGTCTCTACACAGAATTCCCAGTGTCTATACTCAGTTTAAGCAGCAGCTGAATTCTTTCAAGTTTTTGACTTAGACCGCTAATCATTCCACCGCTCACGGTGAAGGCTAAATCGGAAGGGACATTGTTTCGTGGCAAGCTCTCGGCTCGCTCCGGCAGGTAGTACTTTTCCTTGATTAACACTTGGAGTGTTTTGTCTTAGATTGCTAATCATTCCACTGCTCACGGTGAAGGCTAGATCGGAGGGGATATTCTTTCACGGCAAGACCTCGGCTCTCTCCGGCAGGTAGCATTTCTGTCTGACTTACACTTGGAGTGTGTTGTCTTAGATCGCTAATCATTCCACTGCTCACGGTGAAGGCTAGATCGGAGGGGATATTCTTTCACGGCAAGATCTCGGCTCTCTCCGGCAGGTAGCATTTCTTCCTGACTTACACTTGGAGTGTGTTGTCTTAGATCGCTAATCATTCCACTGCTCACGGTGAAGGCTAGAACGGAGGGGACATTCTTTCACGGCAAGCTCTCTTCGGCAGGTAGCATTTCTTCCTGACTTAACTTTTGACGTGCTTTCTCTTAGACTGCCAATCTCGAATAATTCTTTTGGCCTCCCCTCTCCCAGATTCAAAACAGGGGAGGGGGGGAGACAACACTTATCCGCAATCGTTTACTAGATGCTCTCCATACGAAGCTCTGAGCAAGACTCACTTTATTTCCAAAAAACCAATTGCACGTCCCTCTGCAAATCAAAAGGGGCACCAAAATACAAGGAATACTAATGCTTTCCCCTTTCTCTCCTGTTCCTAGAGTCCACCTCATTGGCCAATGCAATAGTCACCCTCTCTCATGACCAAATATGGTCATCGCTCGCGTCCCCTACCCTCAATCACGTGGTCAGATAGCAGGGACAGCTGTCTCTAAGTTTTGCACCTGCTTGCAAACCAGTGCTCGCCGATATCCGTGAATTTGCCCTATTATCTCAAATCGGTCATAAAAACTTTAAGGGTCTGGGAAAATATCAACTCCGCCTCAAATGACAGTCAACGTTTGTCATGGGTAATAAAATTTTAGGGTACTATTCATTCACGTACGCAAGCAATAAACTATGCGTGTGGGCCAATTTTTAACAAGGCTGAATATATGCCCTTTACAAACAAGCCAGAAGCTACTCTTCTTCGAAACAAATCAACAAAGGACCACTTTACTCAAATAGTACAATAATTCCAGGACAGTAAAAGCATTCGTACGAACGGGTGTTATTTACGCTAGATAAGGGGATGGGAAACTTTCACTTTCATACACAACAATGCCTTTATTCTCGTGAGAACGATCATAAAATAGAAAAAAGGAAATGTCCAGGGTTTTCGCTACTAAGAAAAAAAAAAAGAAGACTAATTTTAAATATGAGATACACAAGGCATTATAAAAAACCGTATTAAAAATATCTTAACAAGAGTTCTTTTTAAATTTGGAATATTAAAATAATTTATACAAAAAAAATATTACTAAAAAAAAACATAACAGCCGTAATAGGCGGTCTATTGGCAAGAACTATATTTTTTCCTCGGAAGACAAAGCCCTTTAGCAACGCGTAGTAACACCTGTCACGCGATGTTAAAAATAAAAAATAAAATTAAAATCGCAGGAATATGCCAGAAAGTAAAAAGCTTACGAAATACTTCCCGCCTTTTTGAGAAGCAAGTAATAATTTATTAATAACTAAAGTAAGAAAAAGAATTTTAGCTGTTACAAGTTACGAAACTAAGATTGAAATATGTTCCACAAATTTAGAATTGAAGCTAAGAGAGAACAAAAAAAATGGCGCAAATTTTTTTTTTATTTTATTACATATATATATATATATATATATATATATATATATATATATATATATCAATTAAAGTGAACGAAGGCATATTAGATTCCATCGTTTTACACTACTTATATCAATAAAAAAATTATATTAAATACAAAAAAATCCATGCGCAGGCTTGTGTATTACACATTTGAAAACCTAAAAAAAGAAATAATTGGACAAAAATATTAATATTTAAATGGCAAAAAATTAAAAAAAATTCAAATTTTCTTAAACATTTTAAAATTTTATTTTATTTTATTTTATTTTATTATTTTTTTTTTTTTGTAAATGTATTTTTAGTTGAACATTGAAGTGCAATGAACCCACCATTTTAACTATATTTTTTTGAATGAAAAGGTATTGAAAAGGTAAACAATTTCGCTTAAAATATTAAAATATTCTAAGAAAAATCCCTCCCGCACACATTCATACCTTAAGCTAAAGAAGAATTAGAAATAGAAGAGAGTTCAAGAATTTAGTACTTTACATTCACATGTAAAATTATTTCTTTCAAATGAAAATTACATACCAAATTGAATCCCCATAGCTCGTACAAGATTAAACTGACATAAAATTTAATTACGTCATTCCAAATTCTGCTCTTATTCAATAAAAGACTCGAAATGCTTTATGATTTAAAATGAGTTCTTTAGAAAATTAGAAGCGAAAATTGTATGGGAATGTCAAGATCGCAAAATTTAGATAAAAACAGTTGTAAGCGTCAAATTGTAGTTCAAGTTATAATTTGAAAGATTGTTGTATAATTGTCACATAATATTTGCCATATTATTGATATAATAAACTTTATGTAGTTCTATGTATGCTTATCTATATTTTAATACGCAATTTTTATGATACGAATTCTGTGCATTCTTTTAGCATTCTATTTTTTTAAGAGTAGATCTTTATGTTTAAGAACACTGAACAAGTTTTCTTATTTTTCTTTTCTAACAAGGGATTTTGTTTACATTATTGTATAATATATAATTCTTATTCACCCTTAAAATTAGTAATTATTATGAAAAATACAATTAGCTGAACATTAAAAACATTTTTTTTTTCGTGTATTCTTTTAAAATTTGAAATTTTTACATCTTTTAACATTTTTAACATTCGGGGAAATGATAATGCCTAAGAACATGGAACATGTTGTATATTTTTATGAAGAGTATTTTTGTTTATATTTTGATCTGCAACGCAAATGCTTTACACGCTTAAAGATAGTATGTATTGTGAAAAAATAACCAGAAACAATGTTTTATAATTTTGCTTTTCAGAATATTTACTATTTGAATAATAAAATATTTTTTACTATAAGCTATATGAATTCAATCCTGGAAAAAGTTGTATACTTTAAAGAAAAAATAGAATCATGATTACTTATAGTAGAAATTAATTACGCCTTTCTTTCTTTTTTTCACATATCTCTAATTAAAAAAAATAATGATCAAGGAAAGTGTAAAATAATAAAAAATACTTTTCTTGTACCTAAAATGAAAAACATTTTCGCAACATTTGAAATATTTGCTTTTCCATATCAGATTTAAATTGAAATAAGGAAAAAAAGTTAGAAATAGAAATAATTTATTTTTAAAGCTAACCATATTTCGAAACGATACTCTCAATTTGCATGAAGAATATAATTATAAGGAGCTTGACACATAGTAGCTATGTATCGTTTACAAAGTTCTAGAAATGGAATTAAAAAACGAGCTTTAAAATCTATGAATGTTAGAAAAAATTATTCTTTGCATTTTTCTCTACTTAGGTAATTAGATCTAAGGATTTTCTAGATCATAATGATTTGTTAATAACTGAAAATCTATTGATGCAATAGAAATGGAAATTAAAAATCTTCGCATACAATTTAACGGCCATATATCATTCTGGAAAATAGCTAATTTTACAGCTAGTTAGTATGCTTTAGAATTAAATCTTTAAATTGATGGAAAATATATTTAATATTTTAATAAATAATTTTACTAGAAAAAAAATATTGGGTGAATTAGACATGTTTTTTTTGTTTTCATTCATAACGATTTAATAAATGAAAATTTTTTGGTACAATAAAAACTGAAATTAATTTTTTTTTCATACGATAAACATTTATAGTATTCCCGATTTGAAAAATGTTTATTGAGATATTAGAACACATCATTTTATGCCTGAAAAAATAATAAGTACAAAATAGATAATAATAAAAGTTCCAAAAGGTACTTTTTTCACATCTGCATCAAAGAGAATGTTGTATGCATTTCATAATCATTGAGAATGTACCAATACATAATTGTAATATATGCAAATTTATCTTCGAAAATATTACTTTTGCTCGCATCCAACCTGTGTATTTTTACGGAGTTTATTTTAGAAAGAACTATAGAAAACTAATGAAATAGTAAATAAAACTTAATTAATAAAATAGCGTTTCTTAAATTTTAATGCCTTTATTTTAAAATCCATAATTAATTTTCTTATAGCCTTAATATAAAGAGCTGCATCACGATCTTTTAACCGTTAAATGTTTTTGTACTGATCTTATTTCTTGTGTCCTTTTACAAACCTAACTCAGAATAAAAACGTCAATGATTAGAAAATGGGACAAAATGGCTTTTATCTTCTGATAAGAAATTCTGCTTAATAGCATGGTAAATAATATTATTATTTTACACTTTTAAAATTAGTAATTATTAAAAAAATATCATTAGAAAAAAATGTCATGAATAATTGGTTTCTATAATTTTCATTTCGTGATTATTTACACATTCAGATTCCAAAAAAATATGGATCTCAATATTTAAGAACATAGAAGAAGTTGTGTTGTTTCCGGAATCTGACATTTTTTATATTATTGTCTAAAACTCAGTATTTTTATACCCTTAAAATTAGAATTTATTATGAAAATATACCAGGAAAAAATAGTATATAATTTTTCTTCTCGGAATCTTAACAATTTTAATAATGAAGAGGTTTTTTTTTTGTTTTGCTAGCTGAAATCATTTCTGGGAAATTTTTGTTTTGGAACATACAAAAAAATGGAATTATTTTTAGTACTTAATAAACACGACCCTTCTCTATTTTTTTTCTCTCTAGTTAAAAGATAACAATAATTAAAAAAATAGTAAAAATAAAATAATATTAATACTTTTCCTATTATATAATAACTAAAATGAAAAACATTTAGAGATTCAAATATTTGTAGTTCCATATCAGATTTAAAATGAAATAAGAAAAAAAAAGATTCGTTACAAATAGGAATCGTTTATTTTTAAAGCTAAGATTTATTAAAATCATGCTTTATTTTCATGATGAATATAACTATAAGGGACGTGAAAGCTGATAATCCACATATCTTTGAAATGTTCTAAAAATGGGGGGGTGGGGGTGACGAGGTTTTCAATTTCTGAATGTTAAAAAAATGTTTTTCGCTTTTTTCTCCAATTAGGTAAATGAGATCTCAGAATTTTCCAGTCCCATAATGATTTATGAATAAATGAAAAACTTTTGATGCGGTAAAAATGGAAATTAATTTTTTTTCATTTATTTTGTTATATGTGTATGCACTTCGCTTGAAAACAGATAATTTTGTAGTTAGCTTTAATGTTTTATAACTAGAAAAAGCCCTGCTTTGTTTGGATTCACGAAGTATAAGATAACTAATTGAAAGTAACAACACTTTTTTTTTTAAAATAATTTTTGCATTTTTATTTCGCAAAAACGTTATTTTATGTTTCGGAACATTTTAATTTATAAATATAAAATCAACCAAATAACTGAGAATTTCCTCGGAATTAATATTCCAAGACCAATGATGAAAAACAGTAGTTTTGTGGATGTACAACTTTGACTATTTAAAATTAGATTGCAATTTTATTTGATAGAGTTAATCATACTGACTTCTGAACGCCTTATATTACGTACAACATAGGTTAAACATTAATATTCCTGGACCCAACATAAACAAATTTTAATGAAATTTCAGTTTTACAATTTTCGGAACTGCAAATTTTTAATGTTCTAAACATCGAACATTTTTAATTTTTACACCGTTGCGCAGTGAAAAAAAAGCACTTTTAAATGAAATTAGTTTGAAATCTTTATCACGATTTTTTTTCAAATTATTACTTTTTAAAAAGTTTTTATTATTTTTTTGTCGTATCTTGGCAACAGAAAAATCCATATTTGGACATTAAACAAGGACCAATCAGAAAACGAATAAGTTGCGGAATTCAACCAATAAAAAGATCAGATATACTTATGATTTCCCAGTTCTCAAATATTTAGACAATAACTATTTTACCAATAGTTAATAATTAAAAAAGTAGAACATAAAAATATACAAAATGTTACCTTATGGTCCTTTTTTACATTTGCACGAAAGAGAAAATTACATATTTCTCATAACACCATGTAATATATTTTTTTCTGGGTGATAAATATTATTTTCTAATGGGTCCTATCATAAAAATATGAAAACAGTTTACTTTCATGCAAAAAATTTACTTATGTGGTCAGAAAAACAAGTAATTGAAATTTGCATACTGTCATTTTGAAACGTAAAGAAAGTGTTATAAGAAAAAATTCACAAATTGCTTGTTGAAGAAAAAGTCTTTATTTGTTAATATTTAATATGTGAATTATTACTTGCTTTCTTAGTGTAGAATCAACTTTGTGAAAAATATCCAAGCCGGGGATCGAACCCAGAACACCTGGAAGAGTGCTCTACCGTTTAAGCTACGAGGATGATGCGCAGCTTGGCATTTCTCACACTTATATGTTGGTAAGACTGCACGGCAGCACAATATAGAAGTCTTCATGAACACACAATCTTGAGGCTTATCCCTTTATCTACCGAATTATTTATCAAGAAATGGTTCACATCAATAATTGTCTTCTTTAATATCTGAAGATATACTGGAATTTTTAAATAATAATAAAATGAAATCTTATAAGTGTTTTTTCATTAAAACTGATAAAATATATCGGTATTTATAATTTTTTTTGTAAAATATTTACAAAAATAATCAAATTAATTAACCAAGCATACTCTTATAGAAATTTAACAATTCTTATAAAAGCAATGTATTTAAATGTATTATGATTCTCTCTGTAAAGTGATAGGCTTTTACCGTCAAAAATATTTCATACAATGTTTTTTCATATAAAAAAAAGATATACCCATGAAAAGGATTAAGAAAATCACCTCTTTTTTTAGATATTTAATTTCCACTATTTTTCTATTATATATAAATTAGATCGAGAAGAGTATATTGTGTAATAAGAAGAAGAACTTTTATTAATAGACTGATTATATACGTTTTTTATTAAATTTTCCACAATGGCACTTATAAATACCCTCGGTAGATAAAGGGTTAACAGGAGACACAAATAAACCCAGCATCGGTCAATTTTTAATTAATTATGAGCAGTGACATTACGCTTGAAATTATTGAATATTTAATAAGTGATTTATCACTTATTAAATATTCTTTTAAAATATTCTTTTAAAGGACTTTATTAGCACCATAATTATTAAACAGACAGTAATTGGTATTCAGATAGGACATTTCCAAGGACTACGTTATTGTAGAATTTTTTCTATTAAAAAAGAGGTACGAAAAAAAAAATATGTAAAAGTCGGCATCTATGTAATTACAACTATGACGGACACGAAAGCAATGTTTGAGAAGTATAACTACACTCAAATCATGTATATATGCTATAAGTGATTCATTAAAAATAAATAAAATGGCAAAAAATACCTTTTAATTTTACATGTTTCATGTGCTCTGACGGCAACTTTTTCCAAAACAAAGAAAGATAAAAGAAAATTTTTGATAATATAGCTTAAAATTAAAAATAAACATAAAATTTTGTTTATTTTTAATTTGAAGCTATTTTAGCGAAAGTTTTTTTTTTTTTTTTTTTTTTTTTTTTTTTTATCATTTTTTGTTTTTGAAAAGTTTGCCGTCAGAGGACACGAAACATGCAAAATTAAAAGGTATTTTTCGCCATTTTATTTTATTTTAATGGCATTTTATGTATAGCATATATACATAATTTGACATTTCAAAGTGATGTTTTATATTATATATAAGTACACTTTTCTACATATTTCCTACTGAATTAAACAGAAACCAATGCTGTCAAACCTGAAGCAGAACTTTTTGAAAATTTTTGTACATAATGTAATCATTGTTAATTTTGTAATACAAATTTGTAATGTACAAAAATTTTTCTTTATAAAAAAATTACTGTTGGATGTCTCCAACCATTGTAATTTTATCATAATTTACAGAGTTCATTTTAGCCGTAATGATGCAAAAACTGCTCAAATGATAAATGAAACTTTATTGATAACATAGTGTAGCTTAGCAATGCACAACCTTTTTGCCAGAAAATCGTTTGACACCAGAATATTTCAAAAGTGACGTTTGTTTTCTTTCATAGCAAATTTTCTGTAATTATTATAAGGAAAATTATTCTGCATAAAATTATTGGTATCAGTTTGGCCCGCGGGCCACAGGTTGTGCACCCCTAGTGTAGCTCATCATTATTTAAACCGTTCCACTGCCGCGACCAGATATATCCGTTCACTGTGGTGCAGGTTTCACTGCAATTGCAGCTTAATTTGAATTAATATAATTCTACAAATATAATTCAATTTTAAGAAATTAACTTAGGATTGATACTTTCGAGGCTTATAAACATATACGTTACAAAAAAAAAAAAAAAAAAAAAAAAAAAAATTATACCATGTTAGAAAATCCCTCTTTTAATAACATTTAAAATAGGGGAGAGTGGGGATACTTGAGCATAGGGGATACTTGAGCCACCCCTATTATCTCTACAATTGGTTAATTTTTCTTTCTAAAACTGCCAATATGATAACATACTTATAGTTCGGAACATGTAAAAAAGAAATCACACATCTTGGTACCATTTTGAAAATATAGTGATTAATAGTTGTCCCTATCTGAAGTAAATATTTGGGTGCATGGCTTTTTTGTTTTTTTGTAATCAAAGTTTTGTTTAAAGTTGCAACTATATACATACATTCAATAAGCATAATTTCAATTGTATTTTGAGTCTAAAATAGTTCTAATAGCTGCATGCTTTATTTAGTAAAACTCTGAGAAACAAAAATAGTGATAGTGGGGATACTTGAGCCAATGAGAGTGGGGATACTTGAGCCATGCCTCAACCATCCCCACTAGAAATTAAACATGGGTGAAACAAACAAAAAATAAAATTCCATCCTATATTCACTAATAGATATTTTTCTGGCTAAAAGGGAGAATAATTTTTCATTTTATTTATTTTTTCTTAAAAAAATAACGACCTAAAAATGTTTAAAAATGTATATTTTTTAAATGAAATATCTATTTTATTTTTCATTTTGACTAACAAAATAGCCTGTCTAGATAAATGTAAACATAGTTTTCAATTTAACTTTCATTAAATTAAAATAATTTTTTAAAACGGTTTTACAGGCTATAATCTCTAATACTTTAATTAGTTAGGTCCAACATATTAAAATATTTATTTTTTATATAACATATTAAGATTAATATTTTATATTGAAATCGTAACCTCTGTTGCTGTAACTTTTTTTTAACTAAGAAAATTGGAGAAAAATTGGTAAAAAGAGCGCACAAAAAACAAGAAAAGCAAGAAAAATCCGAGTTCAAACTTACCTGCATGGAGCCAAAGAGGAAGAAAAAATCTTTTCCTGTGAAATCAAAAAAGTGTTTGAAATAGTAGAATGATACATCTGGCTTAAATTCCGACAGCTACTAAATTAAAAGCATGAGTTCGACAATATCATTAGAGGAAAATTCTGTCAATGATGGTGATGATGTGAAAAGAAAATCTTCTATTGATGGTTGGTTACTAATAAAATATGCCAGAAAGAGAACTGTAAAAATATTTGTTGGATAAGTGCTTAATATTTTGAAAATGAAATTTGCCCGAAGAATTGCAGATTCCAAATTTAAATGGCTCTGAACTGAGGATGTTTCTACCGTCGTTATAACTCAAGTTGAAATTATCCTCCGACAACCAGTTTTAACGACAAAAAATGATCGTATTACTAGCTTTGTTTTCTCAATTGGTTTTGAAGGACTTTACGTTTCATAATTTATCATTCTGTAAAATGTTTGTGCAAAAATAAAGCGAAAAAAATTACTTTTGTAGGTATTTTTCCTTAGTGGCTCAAGTATCCCTTCACTATGGCTCAAGTATCCCCGCCATGGGGATACTTGAGCCACGATGTAAAACAAAAAATAAACATTTATTATACATAGAAAAATAGTTCAAAATTAATTGAAATTGGTTTTTAGTTGAAGAAAAAATATCAAATTTTCATTTTCAATATTTTATTTTATTCTAAAAAAATATAAAAAATTAAAAAAAATTAAAATTCAAAAAATGGCTCAAGTATCCCCATCTTCCCCTAAATTAAGGAGAAAACAGCATTACATTTTTGCCCTTTTGCTCGGCGTTCAGGGGGGGAACTATATTTAAATTTCTTGAAGCTGTAAGTTAAAGGGCTGCGTCCTAAAATTTTAACCATTTAAATGCATTTGTATTGATACTTATTTCGTGCATATTTTTTGCTTTCAAACTCTTTTTTGCATTTTAATGTGAACATGAATCAAAATGTCTTTTACTTTTAATTAGGGATTCTACTTATAGGGCATGGAATAAAACACAATTCTTTTGCGCCCTTATACATAGTAACCATTATGATAATTTATATCGGAAGAATGTTACATATAATTAATTTTTATAATACTTATTTCGGGAATCCTTCTAGCATTCTGATTAAAAATGAAAATTGGAGATCTTTATGTTTAAAAACATGGAACAAATTGTGTCGTTTTCGGTTTCTGATTGTTCATTTTTTATATCATTACATAAATCAAAATGCTTTTACACCCTTAAAATTACTATATATTGTGAAAAAAATAATAATTAACTAGAAACAGTGGTATATAATTTTTATTTTCAGAATATTAGCAATTTTATTAATAAAGGATTTTTCATATTGAGCTAACTGGGATCAAGCCTGAAAAATAATCCAAATTTTTAAGAAAAGATTGGCATCGTGATTATTTTTAGTAGAAAATAATTATACCCTTCTTCATTTTTAAGTGCGTTCGTAATTATGTATATACGTAGCACCTATAGTTGTCGTTCAGTCCGTCCGTCGGCAAATAACAACGCAAAAACTACCTAACGAAATCGTTTGAAATTTAATATATATAATTATTAAATAATTTTGTCGAGTCATTTCAATTTTTATGAAATCGGATGCATAGATCAATTACAGGGACAATCAAAATTTTTCCATTTTACCATTTTACGGTCAATGGGGAAAAAAGTTTCACATGCATTTTAATCGTTTGAAATTTAAAATATATAATTATTATATAATTTTGTCAATTAATTTCAAATTTTATCAAAATCGGATGCATAGTTCAATTACAGGGGCAATCAAAATTATTGAGTTAAATTACGGCCAATGGAAAAAAAAAAGTTTCAAATGCATTTTAATGGTGTTACACGCATTCGAACATAATAAAATTGATATGCATCTATAAAGTACATATTATAATATACATTTTGCATAATCTGTGGTGCAAAGATCATTTGCTATTGATTTACAAGACCACACAAAAGTATTCCATTACATAATGGTGTAGGGAGAACATTGTTTGGTGCGCATTTTAAGTATTATAACTATTTACAAATTTATGAAATTGATATATGAGAGTGATATTTTTAAAATTTCGTTATCGTACGAACGCACCTCATTTGCTACGCTTCACGTGCAATTTTCTACTTGTTTTAATTATTAATGTTAATATTAAATAATGATGAAGAAAACAATAAAAATGAAATATTATTATTTTTTCTGGTATATCATACCCAAAAAGAAAAACATTTTAGCGTTTCAACTATTTTATACAGATTTAAATTGAATTAAGATAAAAAAGGATTCGTTAGAAATAGAAATCATTTATTTTTAAAGCTAAGCTTATTTCGAAACTATAGTCCTTATTTTCATGAAGAATTATAATTATCAGGAACGTCAAATATGATAATCTATGTATCTTTTTCAATGTTCTAGAAATGGAACATAAATAACGAGCGTTGCCAATTATAAACGGAAAAAAATGTTTCCACTTAGGTAAATTAGATCTAAAGTTTTCTAGTTCACAATAATTTATTAACTAGCAAAAGCCATGCTTTGTCTGGATTCACGAAGCATTATTTCCAAAGATAAATATTTGAAAGCAACAACATTTTTTCTTATTATTATTTTGCGTTTTTATTAAGCAAAAACGTTATTTGATGTTACGGTACATTTTAATTTTAGAAATGTAAATTTAGCCAAATAACAAAGAATTTACTTGAATTTTTTATGTATGACAACAGTTACAGTCTGTTACAAAATTATAAGACCACTCAGAATTTCACCTTTTTTCAACAAAGAAATTATTAGTTTGAATTTAAAAGTAGTTGTATGAAAAGAAATAACTCTAGAATGTTTATTTATTCTTGGATAAATATAATTGAAAGATTTTTTGTTTTATGCCAAACGATTTTACACAAATCTGCTGTTTCATATATATAAGACCACTCTCATATTATTAATAAAGCTGACGATTTTCTTTTAAACTCGCTATTTAATTGTAATCTAAACACATTGTAAAATTTAAAAAGTAGAATTAAATGCAAAAATCGGAATTGTATCTAATACTTTGAATTTCTTAGTAAAATTCCTCGTCGGAGTGAGGTGTCTGAAATGGAAGTGAGGAGAATGTGGTTCTACAAAGAAAAAGGAAAGTCCGAACGTGAAATAAGTAATATTCTTAATCGTTCTAAATATGCTATTTATAATGTTTTAATTAAAACAGAATTGTGTGGAACGCATAAACGATCTAGTTGTAAAAAGATGTTATCAGATCGTGATAATAGGCGAATTGTCAAACTGGCAACGAAAAAATATCAGTCAATTCGTAAAATACCCCAACTGATAACTAAAAACGTATTACATATTCAATTGTGTGGCGAAGCTTGAAATGTAATGCTAGTGTTACTTGTCGTAAATTAAACAGTAAACCACTACTACTAAAATCTCGCAAAAAGACTCGCCTTAAATGGTGAAAGAATGTCATTTTCTGGAACTCTGCTTGAAGAAATATATTGTTTTCAGACGAGAAAAAAAATCAATCTTGATGATCCAGAAGGCAATAATTACTGCTTACATGATTTAAGGCAAAAATCTCGCGAGTTCTTTAGTAGGCAGATGGGAGGCGACTCCATTATGGTTTGGGGCGCATTTTTATATGCAGGAAATTGGATCTGCAAAGAGTTGAAGGAAAAATGAGCTTGGACAGTTACCAACGGATGCTGTTTGAAAGCCTAATACCCTTCATATCACTTTTAGGAGGTGCAAAATGGATGTTTCAACAAGATAATGCTCCCAGTCATTCGGCGAAATCAACGAAAGAGTGGCTTAAAAGAGAAATGATTGATGTTTTACCTTAGCCAAGTCGAAGCCCTGACCTAAACCCCATGGAAAAATTGTTAGGTTATTTGTCTTGCCAAGTGTATAAAAATAACAAACGATATCTTTCAACATATAAATTAGAAATGGATATTATGGAGAAAGGGGACAATATTCTCAAATCGTTCTTTAAAAAATTAATTAACTCTTTGCCAAATCGTGTGTTTGAAGTTTTTCAGAGAAATGGTAGAGCAACATCTTACTAAAAATTTCATAAAATTGCTTTTTTCACAGGTGGTCCTATAATTTTGTAACAGTTTTTTTTTACACTTTTTTTGTTATATTGATGTTTTATTTTTTCCGAATTAATTTCATTTGTGTAAGTTGCTGTATTTTACTAAAAACTTGATGACTAATGTGGAGTATTCTTTATTTTTATTGAAGTATTTCTTTAATTCCCTAAATAGCAAAATATATTGTGGTCTTATAATTTTGTAACAGACTGTAATTTTAACAATTATTATTATTATGTTGTTTACAAATCTTTTGTTGCCACTTTATAAAAAAATCACAATGTAATTCTTTTAAAATGCGTTAGTGTCGTCTGCGTAAATTATTTCACATAATAAGAATTAATTGTATATTTAAATTTAAACATAATGTAAATAATCCTATTAAATTCTATTCATAAGCTAGCATAGTTTTTGCTAGGTTAAAATGTTTCAATATGTTGAATTTCTGCAAGCAGGAAAACCGATTGGTTTTCATTGAATATATATGAAAATTTGGCGAAATATTAGAAATATCGCCAAATTGGCGACAAACTTGGCGAAATTTTGAAACAGAGCCAACTATTTATTTATTTAATTAATCACGATTCTATCTACAATTACTAACTCTATGATTTATTTTTCTTCTGAAAATGTATGTGGTTCATTTTTTATCTGCACAAATGCGCCCGTAATGAAAAAATACGTAAAATAAATTGACTAATATAAAAAAGAATTAAAGGTTATTCTGTAAAAAAATAATATTGTGCAAATTTACTGATCGTGATTTATTTTTATGTTTAATTTCAAGTGAAAATATTATTATTATTATTATTATTATTATTATTATTATTATTATTATTATTATTATTATTATTATTATTATTATTATTATTATTATTATTATTATTATTATTATTGTAAATTGTACGACAAAATGTAATTTGTGTAGCAAAGTAGAGTATTCGCTTCGCTCATATTAATAAATGAACGCCTATTAATGCTGTAGAAACGGAAATTAAAAATTGTATCATACAATTTGAAGGGTGTATATCAAACTATAAAACAGCCAATTTCGCAGTTTGTTAGAATGCTTTATAATTACGTCTATAAATTTGTAGAAAATATAATTAATATTGTAGTACATAATTTTAAGAGAAAGAACTGTTATTGTTTGAATATATATAAACTTAAATTTGTAAAAAAAAATACTTTTGGAAATTTTCAACTTTTACAATTTTACCATAATTTACAGATTCATTGTATCAACAACGATGCAAAAGCCGCTCAAATGATAAAGAAAACTTAGTTAATAAAAAAGCATCCTCAAAGTGTTATATCATTATTTTATATCATATTTAAATTTCTTAGACTTTTAAGATAAAGGGATACTTCATAATTTTTTAACACTTTAAACATTTTTGTATTGATCCTTATTTTGTGCATTCTTTAGGGTTTCTACCTTAAAAATAAAATAAAGATTATATTTTAGTGTTTCATTTTATTTAACAAAATGTCTTTTTCTTTTGATCAGGAATTCTTCTTAATAACGTAGCATAATGCACAATTCTTTTACACCCTTTAAAGCTGTAATTATTATGAAAATTTAAGTAGAAACAATATCATATGTAATAAAATTTTATAATACTTATTTCGTGCATTCTTTCAACTTTCTAATTCCAAAAAAAATGTATAGATGTTTACGTTTAAGAACATAAAAGAAGTTGTGTTGTTTTTTGTTCTCTGACTACAAATTTTTTACATTATATTATAGAGCATAATTCTTTTAAATCCTTTAAGTTAGTATTTTTTTTATGAAAATATGACTACAAAACAAGGCATATAATTTTTCTTTTCCGAATATTTACAATTAAAATAACAAAGAATTTTTATGTTAAGTTTTTTCTAATCACATCCGAAAAGAGTTTAAAATTTGAAGAAAAAATGGAATGGTGTTTATTTTTAGCAAAAAATAATTACACGCTTCTCCAGTGTTTTTAATTATCCTTTATTTAAAAAAAGACAATGATCACACAAACACTAGAAGAACAAATTAATAATTATTTTCCTGTTACAAAACGATTTAAGAATTTGCATTTTTATATCAGATTTCAAATCAAATAAGAAAAAAAAATATTCGTTATAAACTGAAATCATTTATTTTAAAACTGAGCCTATTTCGAAATTTTACTTTCTATTTGCAAGAAGAATACAATTATATAGATCTTGAAAGAGTATAGTATATGTTAGTGGATAGGTTCTAATCGTAATTTATGTATATTTCACAATGTTTTAAAAAAGAAAAAAAAACAAGTTTTGCAACTTATGAATGCTATATATATATTACAATTTTTCTTTATTGAGATAAACTACATTTCAAGAATTTCCAGTTCATAAATGTTTATTAAATAAAATCAGGCTGATGCAACAAAAGCGCAAATTAAAAATTTTCTCCTAAAATTTGAAGGCTGTATATCATTAAATGCATAATAAGAACTTTAAAATTTAAAAAAGATTATTAAAAAATATTTTTTTATAAAAAAAATGTAAAATAAAATAATTTTTGAGGAAGAATCAATATAAATTGTTTAGTTTTATAGTTATGAATTAAACTTTTGTAGTTTATTATTATTTTCTTTATAAAATAATAGAAAATAATTAAAAATATATATGTAACAGATATTTGATAAGTAAGTTTTTGCCAAACTGGCGTCAGAAAAAAAATCGCGCCAATATAGTGCATATATGACATCCGTGCTTATTTTCTAATACAAAATAATAATGTATAAAAACTTTTGAACGTGCACAATATTTTAAAATTCACTAAATTTTTCGGAATTCATTTTAGCAAAAATGTTGCAAATACTGCTTAAACGATATATAAAACTTAAAAAACAAACTATCGTCAATCAAAGTTTTATATAATTATTTTTAAATCCATATTTAAATTTATTTGATCTTTAAGATAAAGAATTCCGTCTGATACTTTTGGCCCCGTTATTTATCTATTTATTTTGTACCTATCCTTGTTTAGTGGATTCCTTTAGCATTCAAATACAAAAAATGAGTGCATTTTCATGTGTAAGACTTGAAACAAAATGTATTTTTCTCCTGATTGAGGACACTGATTATAACATGGTATAAAACATAATTTTTTACACCTTAAAATTCGGAACTATTATGAAAATATGTGTAGAAACATTGCTGATATAATAATTATTAACAATACTTACTTCGTAAACTCTTGTAAACAAACAAACAAAAAACTGTAACTTTTTAGGTGTAAATTTGCAAATATCGGTATCCTTACAAAAATTCTGTATCTATACATTGTATACACGGTAAAATTATTTATACATTATGCAGTAAAAGAGGTGAATGTACAAAATTTAGTTTTGTAAAGCTACAGAAATTTGCAGCTTCACAAAAAATATACTTAAAACACAGTAAAATTTTATCTATAAGCCCTGTGATATGTAAGTACATATGAAGTTCTAGGCATCCCAGTTTCCTAACATATGCTTAATAATCATGCAGCTAATTTGATTTACGGTGCAAAAGAATATCTCTTACATGAATTGCTTATGTTGCCGTTACATATAATGTTCTAGGAATCCCAGTTTCCTGGAAAATGTTTAAAAACTTTATACATTGATTTTTATAATGTAGAAGTCTGATTTTAAAAAAAGTTAGATTTTTATGTTCAGAAACATGTTGCAAGTTGTGTTACTTTCATTTTCTGATTACAGATTTTTTACATCATTGTACAAACAAAATTCTTTTACCTCCTTAAAATTTTTATTTATTATGAAACTGTATGTAGAAAATGTGGTATATTTTATTGTTCTTTTTATAATATTGACAATTCAAATAATAAATAATTTTTTTATGTTATACTAACTGAAATCAGTTCTGTTAAAAGTTCAAACTTTAAAGAAAAAAATGGAATTGTGATTATTTCTAGAAGAAAATAATTATATCCTTCTCTAAATTTTCAAATTACCCTGGTAAAAAGAAAACGATTGTGCAAAAAAACAGTAACGTGTAAAATTGATACTTTTCCAATTAAATAATACCTACATTAAAAACATTCTATTTATTCAAATTTTTGTATTTTAATAGCAGATTGACATTGAAATTAGAAAAGAAAAGGAAATTAAATAGACATATCATTTATTTTTAAAGCTAAGTTTATTTCGAAAAGATACTCTCTATTTGCATGAAGAGTATAATTACAAGGAACTTGAAAGATGATAATTTATGAACTTTATCAATGTTCTAAGCATAAAGGGTTGGTAGAAGGAACCGAGTTTTGTAATGTACAAATATTAAAAAAAAAATTCGCTGTTTCAGGTGTGTTCCTAAATATGTAAATATTTAGCACCTATAGTTGTCGTTCGGTCTGTCCGTCCGCATATAACAACGCAAAACCTACCTAATCGAATCGTTTGAAATTTAAAATATATATTTATTACATATTTTTGTAGAGTCATTGCAAATTGTATGAAAATCGGATGCATAGATCAGTTACAGGGACAATCAAAAGTAATCCATAAACGTATACTGACAATTGCACCATAAAATTTAACTACTAAGAATGTATTTATTAAAAATACAAAACATTGCTCAATGGTGCACAAAACAAGAACTTTAATATGAACTTGTATGACTTTGTGCACCATTGAGCAATGTTTTGTATTTTTAATAAATACATTCTTAGTAGTCAAAAGTATTCCGTTACATTACGGTCAATGGGGAAAAAAGTTTCAAATGCATTTTAATGGTGTTACACTCAATCGAACATAATAAAACTGATATGCATCTAAGATGTATATACTATAGTATACATTCTGCACAATCTGTGGTGCAAAGAACATTTGTTATTGATTTACAGGTCTACACAAAAGTATTCTATTACATAATGGTATAGGGGGTACATTGTTTTGTGCGCATTTTAATTGTAATTAACTATTTAACATTTTATGAGATTGATATACGTTGCTGAGGAATACTACAAGATATTTCCTGTATAAAAAAAGCAGATAGTATTTACAGAGACACGCAAAAGATTTTGGCTACTATACTGTATCCGAAATACTGTGTACTATTACATCAAGATCTGAATAATTTTAGATTGACCTGTAATTATATAAATAGATAGCACCTATATTCGTCAGTCCGTCCGTCTGTCTGCCTGCATATAAAAAAGCAAAAAACTGTCCAACCAAATCACTCCAGATTTAAAATATATAATTTTAGAAAAATTTTGTCGAATCTTTTTAAATTCTACGAAAATCAGATGCACTGTAAAAAAACGGGCGATTTAACGGAAGTATTACTGGTAATCTGAACGCCAGTACTATTTACTGTTTTTTAACGGTAAAAGATCCGTAAAATATTCCGTTTTTCCGAGTTTTTTTTTTTTCGGAAATTTACGGAAATTTTTCCGTTAAAAAACAGTAAATAGTACTGGCGTCTAGATTACCAGGAATACTTCCGTTAAATCGTCCGTTTTTTTTTTTTTTTTTTTTTTTTTTTTTTTTACAGTGTGTATAGTTTAATCAGAGGGACATCAAAAGGATTCCATTACATTAGGATTAATAGAAAAAAATAGTTTCTAGTACATTTTAATGATGTTAAACTCTTTAGAATATAATCGAATTGATATGAACCTATGAAGTATATATATACTAAAATATACATCCTATACAATCTGTGATGCAAAGAATAGTTATTATTAAACTACAGGACCACACAAATGTATTCCACAACATAATGTTATCCGGGAAACATTGTTTGGTGCGTGTTTTCATTATATTAAACTATTTCACATTTTATGAATATGATATACTTTGATGAGGTATAATAAGAGTTAATTCTTGTTTATTTTTAGAAACACAAAAAAGATTTTCGACAACTTTACTGTATCGGGAGTAATGTCTACTATAACAGATCTGAATATTTTTAAAACTTTGTTATCGTACGAACACCTCACATTTGCTACGCTTCACATGTAATTTCCAACTTGTTTTCTCTTAGATAAATTAGGTATCAGGATATTCTAGTTCATAATGATTTATTCATAAATGAAAATACTTTGGTGCAATAGAAACGGAAATTTAAAATTGTCTCATATAATTTGACTTTCTTATATCACTGTAAAAAATAGCTAATTTTGTATTTAGTTATAATGCTTTACAATTAATTTTATATAGTAACAGAAAAAAAAATTTATGTTGTTCTACACAATTTCGCTAGAAAAATAGTATTATGGGTTAAATTAAATTTCATGGGTTTTTTTCATAATGATTTACAAATAAATGAAAACTTTCTGGTTCATTTGAAACTGAAATTAAAACTTGTTTCATACAATTTACCCTCTCAATACCTCTGATTTGCAAAAAAAGTATCCACTTAGATGTAAGAGCTCATCATTATAAGTAAATAGAAAATTAAAAACATTTTAAACACAAGCATTAAAAAATAGTGACCAAAAAATATTTTTTTCACATCTGACAAAAAGAGAAAATTATATACTTCTTTCCATATTGTAAGTTTTCAAATACAAAATTGTAAAATAAACACACTTATCTTGATTAAAAATATATTTTTGAAAGCCTCCAACTTTCTTAATTTTACTTAAATTCACAGAGAATTTTTTAGGGAAAATAATGCAAAAACTGCTTAAATGATAAATAAAAGTTCGGTAGCCTGATTTTATTAAACTGATGTATTCGTATATTTAAATATAGCCCGGAAATTAATATTTTAACTCATTTTTTCTATACTCTTCTTAAAAGATGTTTCCCCCCCCCCCCTTAATTCTCAAAATATTTTTAAAACGTGTACTTAATTTTATGTAAAGTGTTAAATTTTTCCACATAATTCATCAGCTTTTAACACATAAAATATTAAATTAAGTATGGAATTCAGAAGAATTTTAAGAACTAAGAAAAAAAGACAGCCTTCAAGAAAAGTATACAGAAAAAAATATTAAAAATATTAATTCCCCGAGAATATAATTTAAAATTATTAATGGGTCAAACGCCAATAGTCTGAACATATCAGTGGGTGAAATATGAAATTCGGAACTAGAGCCTTAATAATGTATTTTAACATATGTTTGTAACAACACAAGTACAATTTGTTAATTTTAGAAAAGAGTAGGAGCATGACTATCTCGGGTGGAAAACAATAACAACTTTCTCTCCCTATTTAGCTCACAGGTTTTCAAAGCCGGAGAGCTTATGTGTCTATCCGTTCTGTATGTATGTACATAGCACAATAACTCATGATAAAAAGATCCTATTTTCTTGAAATTTTGGACACAGGTTTGTTCTGATAATGCGCTTCCCTGATTAGTTTTGGGAATTAATTTGATAACTGTAACAGGTAGAACAGGAGCCAAAATCCCTCCCCTTAATTTATATAAATGTGTTTTCATACAAAATTAGCAGATTTCATTCAAATTTTAGATAAAGGATCTTTCTGATGAGGCATTTTAATGATTAAATTTGGGGATTCAATATTTAGATATAATGATTGGAAATGGGAGAACTATTTCCCATCTAAATTTGTTTTTAGAAGGTCATTATTCCGTGAAAATATAAGGCTGTAATATTCAATCAGTGTGCAAAGCCTGTGAGCTCAATGCCGTTAGTTTAACTGGTCAATATTCTTTTTATTTAGTTACTTTTGTTTTAAGAAAAAAAAGAAAAAAAGTAAAAAAAAGTATTTATTTATTATTTCAACCGCCCCGGTGAGTGGCATATCTTTATCCACGACCCCAACATACGTCCCGAACTGACTGACTCTCTTGCTCGAAGCGCTGTCGCTGCTAAGCGACCAAGAGCCTCGTCAAACGTCCTTACTTACGACCCGTATGCCTTGGACTCTAAATAGAAAAGGGAAAACAAAGAGATAAATTAAAATCGGACAAATTTAAAAGAGAAATTAGACAAACTAAAGACACTGAAAATCGGGAAGGGTGGGTGCGACGATGAAACTAGCAAATGCCCGAGCCTACATACCGAATATATACAGGGTGTTCCGCTACTAGACGACAAACTTTGAGGGGTGATAGTAGACATGAAGACAAACGTTATTAAATAGGAAAGCATGGGCGCAAACGTCTTCCGTAGCGGCTAGGGGCCATTAAAGGTCCCAAACTTCAAACGATTATAAAAAACGGAAAAAAGGGTGGATTCGTTTGCGGTTTTCGCTAAAATCATTCTCTACATCACGATTTGTTTGTAAAAAAAAATTTAAAGGTTACGTTTAAAAATTGACGATAGAGGGCGCTTTAGACTTTAGAGTAACAAACAACTACTTTTTACTCTTATTTTGTGCACGGGGTTGAAATTATTCTAAAGTTTAGACTTTAACTTAAATTTTAAGCCCAAAATCGGAAACATTGTTATCGGGTAACTCGCGAAAATTGAATTGTGAACACCGGAAGAGATTTTGAACGCTCATAAACATTTGACAAACTAATCGTTTATGTTGCAGTTTGCGTGTAGGTCATTCCCTTGGTAATTATTTTATTCAAAATGACGTACAGGATTGATGCCCCCATCTTTTGATAGAGGGCGCTTCCGACACATCTCCGAAATTTCAATGGCATTACTCCTGTATATTTTACTATCAGACCAACGTACTTCCAGAGAGTGTTAGGGATGCAAAGACGACTCGGAATCATATTATAATGTAACTTGAAAAAGCATTTTTTATGAGTTAGGGTTAAAAGAAGCAGAGAAAAAAGCAACTTGATATTTTTACAACGCGTTCTGTCGGAACTTCTGGTAAAAGCACATATTCCTCTTTCGTTGCGCCACTCTATAGCACGATGGGGCTCCTTCACATTTTACCAACGATGTTCGCAGACACCTCAACATAACATATGGACAGCGGTGGATAGGTAGTGGTGGCCCAGTTCGTTGACCTGCCAGATCTTCGCACCTACTTCATTATATTAATTATTTTTTATTACTTACATTTATTTTATTACTGTATAATTGTTCTTTGTTTTTTTAAATAACCATGCTCGGTGGGGCTAGGTGAGCTCAAACCAATTAGTATACCTTCCCCCCTACCTGGCTCAATCTGAATCTGAATCTGTATGGACTTCGTCTGCTAGCGCCAAAGGAAAAGTTGAATGTATGAGACTTCCGTAACGTCAGTGGAAACTCGACTCAGCTCGAATTTCTGTAGCTGCCAGAAAGCTTTCCGAGATCTTAGGAATCTTTCAAAGCGTGCGAAATTGCATGCGATGCTGCTGTCAAGCATGCACGATTACTTCTGGTCGTAATTTCGGACGTCTTTTGTAGTAAAACCCTTAACTAAAATGTTTTCTGCCACATTAACGTGTAGCTATTTCACTAACTGTTTCTGTTGCTTTTTTCTCTGCTTCTTTTAACCACAACTCGCTAAAAAGTCATTTTTAACGTTACATTCCTATGTGATTCCGAGTCGCTTTGCATCCCTAATACTTCCCGGAAGTATGTTGGTTTGGTAGTAAAAAACCCAGGAATAATGCCATTGAAATGTCGGAGATGTGTCGGAAGCGCCCTCTATAAAAAGATGGAGACACAAGACCTGTAAGTCATTTTGAATAAAATAATTACCAAGGGAATGACCTACACACAAGCCGCAACGAAATCGATCAGTTTGTATAATGTTTATGGGTGTTTAATTCCCTCCTCTGTTCTCAGTTCAATTTCCGCTAGTTACCCGATCCTAATGTTTCCGATTTTGGGATAAAAATTTAAGTTAAAGTCTAAACTTTAGAATAATTTCAACCCCGTGCACAAAATAAAGGTAAAAAGTAGTTGCTTGTTACTCTAAAGTCTAAAGCGCCCTCTATCGACAATTTTTGAACGTAACCTTTCAAAATTTTTTACAAACAAATCGTGATGTAGAGAATGATTTTAGCAAAAACCGCAAACGAATCCACCCTTTTTTCAGTTTTTGATAATGCTTTGAAGTTTTGGATCTTAAACTTTAATGGCCTATAGCTTCTAGGAAAGACGTTTGCGAGCCATGGTTTCCTATTTAATAATGTTTGTCTTCATGTCTACTATCATCCCTCAAAGTTTGTCGGTCTGGTAGCGAAACACCCTGTATAATCCAATACATAAAAAAAACTTTTAAACTATTCTATTATTTTTCATATTTTGATTTGAATTGAAAAAAAAAGAAAGACAGAGAGAAAAAATTTTGATTCGTTAGAAATAAAAATTATTATTTTTTTAATCTGATCTTATTTTAAAATGATTCTCTGTATTTGCATGAAGGAATTTGAAAGATGAAAATCTATGTATCGCTTACCATATTCTAAAAATGGAGCAAGAATAACAATTTTTGCAATTTATAAATGATCTTAAAATTTCTTTTTCGCTTTTTTAATCCACTTAGGTAAATTAGATTTCAAGGTTTTCTAGTTTATAATGATTTAATAAAAAGTTAAAATCTTTTCGTGCAGTAGAAACGGAAATTAAAAATTATCTTCTACAATTTGACATTCATGTATCATTCTCGAAACGACAAATTTTGTATTTAATTATAAAGCTTTTCATTTAAGTCTATAAGTTGATGAAAAAGATAATTAATTTTGTATGACATAGTAGCTTTTGGAAAGTAATGTTATTTACTTATATTTTAATTCATAATGATTTGCAAAGAAACGAAAATCTTTCCGTACAGTGTAAATTAAAATTTAAGATTGTTTCAAAGAATCTGCTATTAATATATTATTCTAAAAAATATTTGAACACGAAGCAACTGTTACATAATACTTTACAGTTATTTTTTTGTGTGGGCTGAAAAGATAATTAACAATTTTCAACCTAATATATATATATATGATTTGATAAAAATAGAGATTATTTTTTTTAAAGCAAAATTGTTTTGAAACGACACTTTCTATTTGAATGAAGAATATAACTGTAAGGAACTCGAACGATAATAATCTGTTATCTTTTACAATATTTTAAAAATGGGATGAAAATAATGAGCTTTCAAATTTGTGAATGATTAAGAAAATGTTTTTCGCATATTTTTATTATTTAGGTAAATTAAATGTCAGGATTTTCTAATTCATATCGATTTATTAATAAATGAAAACTTATTGATGCCGTAGTAAAGGTATTTAATAAATGTCTCATGCAATTCGACAGTCGTATTGCAAGCTAGAAAATAGCTACTTTATTGTTAGTTAGATTGCTTTACAATTAAGTCTGTAAATAGATGGAAATAATATTTAACAAATATTACGCTAACGTATGTGGCACGAAAATCGCGATTCTATATTATTGTTTAATGGCAACGCCCAAACAAAACGCATCTTATTTTTTTGTGTAAGAGTTCTTTGGCAGGATTTAGGCCGAGGAAAATCGGATCTATTTATGTTCTCTCTTTTGCTGCAATTATGAAGATTTAAAATTTTATTATTTTTTTTTTCTATTCTCTTTTACTTAAAAAATAAATGAATAAAAGTCATAAATTTTAACAGCTTAAAAACGTAAGTTTAAAATTATGTATCATAAATAAACAAAACGTTAAAATTAAAATTATGTATCATAAATGAAATGATTGAAAAGTTTATATGTTAAATAAAATATGAAAAAATGCCACGGTAACATTGTTTGGCGATTTATCACCTGTACCCGGCTACACTATAAAAAAAAAAGTGTCGATCTACTAAAAAACTTTAGTGATCCTTGTAATTACTAAAAATTTTTTAGTAATCTTAGTCGGTTACAAGAAAATCTGTAAGAATTACTAGAAAAACATTAGCAACGAATAGAGTTAATAATTTTACATTTTTAATAGCTATTACTGAAACTCACTTGGTGTGGTCTTGATAGCATAGTGGTTATAGTAAAGGACTCCAGGCTGAAAGATCCCGGGTTCGATACTGGCCACTGCCAAATACGCCCCGAATATATGCCGTGTAAGTACTCGTTAATAAAGGGATTATGAATATCCTGACGGAGCAGTAGGTATGTTTGGTGCTGCCATCTTTTGCGGTTTTGCCGATAATCTTCCGCTCCAGAAATCTGGATGCAGCTCGAAGGAAGCTCTTGCCCTTCGAGCCCACGTAATGGTTATTAAAAATAATTTTGGAGCTATTACTAAAATTTGCTTGGTGGCTCATACTAAAAATTTTTAAGTTTGTTATACAAAAAATTCTTTTGTTCAGTTTACAAAAGAAATGCTTGTTTCGCTTGCAAAAAAAAAGTCTGTAATGGTTACTAAAAAATTCTGTGGAATACAAATTTACTAAAAAATTTTTAGTAACCTCTAGATTTTTTTTTACAGTGTAGAATAAAAATACCGAGTTCTTGATTTCTCTAATAGAATCGTTTGATTTGGCAACGAATTGAGCAAGTAGATTAAATTATTAATAAAAGTTTTATGATGAAATGCTTAGCATATATTTAAGGGAGAATAAAATGGTCGCCAAGGGCGGCTAGTATTTAATAATTTAATACATAATTTACCTGGAAAAGCAACATTATCGAGGGAATTAGACATGAGATTATTGTTTCCTTTATAAAAAATGATAAATAAACTAAAACCTTTCAGTGCAGTAGAAACGGAAATTAAAGCTTGTTTCATACAATTAATCCTTTTAATTTCTCCGATTTGAAAAGTTTTTATTCGGCTGTTCTAATGCATCATTTTACGTCTGTAAATAAATAAACAAACAAATAAATAAGTAAGTAAATAAGTAAATAATAATTTATCCAAAAGATACCTTTTTTTGCCTCTGCCTCAGACAGAAAATTACATACTTTTCATAGTCATTGTCAATTTTCTAATACAAAATTGTAATGTATAAAAACTTACCGTTTTAAAAAAAAACTTTTCAACGTCTCTATTCTTTTTTGTTTGACCAAAATTTGCGGAGATCATTTTAGTAAAAATGATACAAAATTTGTTGAAATAGTAAATAAAACTTCGCTAATAACACGATAGCACTAAAAATGCGATTTCATTATTTTCAAATCCAGATTTAAGTTTCTTAGAACTTTAAGAAAAAAGGTTGTGTCACAAATTTTTGGCCCGTTAAATGTTTTTTGAATTGATTCTTATTTCTTACATTGTTTTAGCTTTCTAACTCTAAAAAATTTAATTATAAATCTGAATGTTTCAGAATATGGAAGAAAATGTCTCTTTCTTCAGTTTAGGAATTCTGCTTACAGCATAGTATAAAATATAATTCTTTTACACAATTACAATCATACAATTATGAAAATAAGTGTCGAGACAATGTTATGTATAACTTACTTTTAATACTAATTTTATGTATTCTTTTATTATTTTGATTCGAAAAAAATGTAGATGTCTATGTTTAAGAACGTGTAACAAGTTTTATTGTTTTCGGGTTCTGATTAAGAATTTTTTATGTAATTGTAGAAAACATAACTCTTTTAAATTTTTAATGTTAGTATTTATTATGCTAACATAACTAGAAATAAGGGATTATATAATAAATCTAATTATATAATAATTTACAATAAAATATTATAAAATAAAGGATTTTTTTGTTAAGCTTGCTAAAAGCAATTCGGAAAAGTTTAAATTTTTGAAAAAAAAATGTAGTTATAATAATTTCTAGTAGAAATTAGTTTCACTCTTCTCCCAGCTTTTTTATTACCCTCTGGTTAAAAGAAAACAATGATCAATTAAAAAGTGAAAATAGCAAATGAATATTTTTCCTATTATGTAATACCTAAAATGAAAAACCTTCTGGCGATTCCAATATTTGCATTTCCATACCAGATTAAAATTCATATTAGAAAAAAAAAAGATTCTTTAGAAATAGAAATTATCTATTTTTTAAGCTTATGTTATTTTGAAACGAGGTTCTCTATTTTCATGAAGAATTATAATTATAAGGAACTTGAAAGTTGATAAATTATCTTTTACAATATTCTAAAAATTGATATAAAAATAACAAGCTTTTACAATTTATGAATGTTTTAAAAAATGTTTTTTGCTTTTTCCTCTACTCTTTTAAATTAGATCTTAAGGTTTTCTACTCTATGATCATTTATTAATATTAGAAAACCTTTTTATGCAATAAAAACATAAATTAAGAATTGTTTAATTGTTAAAATAAATACAATTTGACGGATCTATATTATGCTTAAATATAGCAAACTATGTAGCTTGTTGAAAAAATTAAAATTAAGTTTATTATTTGATGGAACTTATCATTAATATTATACAGCGAAGTTTCACTAGAAAAATAGTGTTATTGGGTGAATTAGTCCGCAGGTTCTTTTTATTTCATAATGATTTATTAAGAAATGAAAAAAATGTTACAGTTTAAACGGAAATTAAAAAAAAATATCTCATTCAATTTGATATTTGTATATCGTCCTTGAAAATTGATGCTTGGTTATCTGGTAATAATACTTTACAATTTAGTTTGTAAATTGATGAAAAAAATTAATATTGTAAGCTAGGTTTACATTAATAAAGCAGTATTATTCAATGAATTAGATCATAGGGTTTTTTTAGTTAATATTGATTTATTAATCAATGAAAACTTTTTGTTGCAGTAGAAAAGTAAATTTCAAATTGTCTCATTTAATTTGACATTTGACATCCTAGAAAATTGATGGGTATAAATCTGGTAATAATGCTTCATAATTGAGTTTATAAATTGCTGAAAAAAATAATATTGCAAGATATGTTTACATTGGAAGAGCAGTATTATTCGGTGATTTAGATCACAGGATAATTTTAGTCAACATTGATTTATTTTTAAATGAAAATATTTGGTTACAGTATAAACAGAAATTAAAGAATTGCCTCATTCATTTTGATATTTGTATATCCTCTATAAAGTTGATGCATGTGAATTTGGTAATAATATTTTACAAGTGAGTTTATAAAAAGATATAAAAAATGATTATTATTGTAAGAGATGATTACACTGGAGAAGTAGTATTATTGAGCGATTAAAACATGGGTTGTTTTGGTTTATATTGATTTATTAATAAATGAAAACTTTTTGATAAAGTAATAACAGAAATTTCCGTGAAAAAAACACATCATGTACATCATTCTAGGAAGTAACTGAATATGTAGTTATCCACACAATATTTAACAATTATTTTTATGTGGATTGAAAAGAAGAATTAGCACTGTACAGCCGTTTTTGCAAATGCAGTTTTCTTGTCTAAATACAATGCAACTCTTCAATTTTTAACTTTATACTTTAACATACTCTTGTAACCTCAGTGTAAACAGTTAATGTATAAAAAATTGGAAGCATCACTATTTCGCCAGGGAAAGTAATTTCATATTCGTTTTACATTGTAGAAAATATCTGAATATGTAGTTCGTTACACATTGTTTGAAAATAAAATTTTTAAACAATATTGGAATGGGGATTGGAATATAATTGGAATGATAACTAACATTATACGGACCGAATTAGTTCGGAAAAATAAAGTTATTGGATAAATAAAATGCATTTCTATCCCGTTAACGTTGTATTTTAACATATGCTTGTAAAAAAAAGAGTATAATCTGTTAACGTTAAAAAAAATAATAAAAAAAAATAGGAGCATGACTATCTCGTTTGGAAAATAATTATATCCTTCATTCACGTTTTCTAGTATGTTTGATAGAAAATAAATTAAAATTAAATGAAATAAATAAATTAGCAAAAATCGGAATTAATTTTCTGCAATGAAATACCTAAAGTAATAATAAAAAAACATTCTATTTGATAAATTATTATTTTTTCATACTTTGAATTGAAATGAAAGGAAAAAAAAGAAAAAAATTGATTCGTTAGAAATTGGAAATCACTATCTTTAAAGCAAACTCCCATTATTATTTTGATACAGTACTCTCTATTTGTATATGAAGAATATAATTATAAGAAAGTTGAAAGATGACAAACTATAAATCGCTTATAATATTCTAAAAATGGAACAAAAATAATGAACTTTGCAATTTATCAATGATTAAAAAGAAAAAAAAATTCCGTGATTTTTTCCATGTAAGTAAATTAGATCTCAGGGTTTTCTAATTTATAATGATTTATTAAAGAATGAAAAGCTTTTCGTGCAGTAGAAACTGGAATTAAAAATTTTCTTTTACAATTTAGTATTCGTAAATTATTCTAGAAAATAGCTAATTTTGTAGCTAGATATAATGCTTTAGAATTAATCTTATAAAATTAAGGAAAAGACAATTAATATTATACAATATAATTCCTTTAAAAATTTAGAGTTACTGTGTGAATTAGACCGCAGGTTCTTTCGTTCATAATTAATTCGTAATTTCGTTCATTTATTAATAAATGAAAAAAATTTGGTGCAATCGAAACGAAATTAAAAATTGTCTCATTTAATTTTGCATTCTTATATCATAATGGAAAATAACTGCGTCTGAGTCCTGTTTTAATGTTTTACAATAGACAATATAAATGAATGGAAATTATTGTTAACATCGTAAGACCTAATTATATTACGAATGTAGTCTTATTAGATGAATTAAACCACAAGTTTTTTTTTTTTAATTTCATATTGATTTATTAATAAATGAAAACTATGTGGTACAGTGCAAACCGAAATTAAAGATTTTGTTTTTGTATAACTTATCATTCGAAGATAATTTTAGAAAATGGCTTGCATTTTAATTCCTACTAGCTGACCCGCCCGGCGTTGCCCGGGTCCGTATTAACAATATTAAACGAACTTGAAATTTGTATGATTTATCATTAACTCGAAACATGCAGAAATGCATTGTCTGAAATACTTAGCCACTGACTGTGTGAAAAATCGGTTTAAAAAACAGCTAACGTTAAGCTCTAAAAATACTCAAAATGAGCGATGAGAAACGCGGGAGGGAATATGTATCCAACGACTGCGTGATTTTCGTGTTAAAGTGTTGATATTTATCAAAAATCACTGTTAAGTTACGTAACTAATCATTTTTTTTCACATAGAAATCCCAAGTGAAATATTTTTGAATTTCAAACTAATTATATCGCTCTTAAATCCGACTATACCATGAATGAAATCGATATTCGCTCGTAGCTAAAATGTTGGTATGTAGTATTATGATTTCAGAGCCATTTTAACAAAGGTAAGTGTTATTTTTAAACAAATCATGCGTAATGTTCACTCTATGGATAAATTCCTAACCGTAAACTTTTGTACCGTAACCATAACCTGCCTGTAACCTAACTTTGACTTAACCGTACCTTACCGTAAATTAAATATAACGTAAATGTAACCTAGCCTTCACTTTATTGTAACATATCCTTTTTCTAACCATAGCATAAATGCAATTTAACTGTAACCTAACTTTAACTTAACCGTGACCTAACTGTAACCTAACGGGAAATTAAATATAATCAAAGACTTACCGTAGTGTAATTGAAACCTAAATTTACCAAACCATATATTGGTTTCATGTCCATGGAAATTATTTTGTCTTGTTCGGATCTGGTTATGATTCATTAGAACATTTTTGTCGGGTTCAGATTTCGTTCGGTTCAGATTATAGGTATTTTTTGATATTGAGTTTTAATGTTCGGATCGTATTCATATCCATGGAAATTATTTTGCCTTGCTCGGATACAGTTATGGTTCTTTGGAATATTTTTGTCGGGAACAGATTTGTTTAAATTCAGATTTCGGCTTTTTCTTCAAATGGAATTTTTGGGTTCGGGTTTTCTTGCGTGTTCAAGGAAATTATGCTGCCTTGTTCGAATAAGAACATGCTTCACTGGAATATTTTTTTTTTCAAGTTCAGATTTCGTGATTATTTCAAAGAAATTTTTTAGGTTCAGATTCGGTTCATGTGAATGGAAATTTTTTGTCTTATTCATATCCGGTTACGATTCTTTGGAATATTTTTTATCAGGTTCCGATTTGGTTCAATTCAAATTTCAGGTATTTTTTCAAATAGAATTTTTAGGTTCGGATCTCGTTCATGTCCACGGAAATTATTTTGTCATACTCGAATCCAGTTATGATTCTTTCGAATATTTTGGTCGAATTTAGATGTGGTTTGGGTCAAATTTCAGTTTTTTTCAAATAGAATTTTTTAGGTTCGAGTTGGGTTTATGTCCATAGAAATTATTTCGTCTTGCTTGGATTGGGTTATAGTTCTTTGGAATATTTTTGTCAGGTCCAGATTTGGTTCAATTCAGATTTCGGGTTTTTTCTTCAAATATAACTGTTGAGTTCGGGTCTTATTGCATGTTCCCGGAAATAATTCTGTCTTGTTCGAATAAGGACATGCTTCACTGGAATATTTTTGTCAAGTTCAGATTTCGTTCAGTTTGCGATTTTTTCAAAGAAATTTTTTGGGTTCGGATTGTGTTCATGTCCATGAAAATATTTTGTCGTGTTTGGATCCGGTTGCATTTCTTTGAAATAGTTTTGTCAGATTCAGATTTGGTTAGATTCAAATTTCAGGTATCTTTTTGAATGGGAGTTTTAGGTTCGTATCGGGTTCATGTCCACGGAAATTATTTTGTCTTACTCGAATCCGGTTATGGTTCTTTCGAATACTTTGGTCAGATTTAGATGTGGTTTGGGTCAAAGTTCAGGATTTTTCAAACGGCGTTTTTCAGGTTTGAGTCGGGTTTATGACCATGGAAAGTATTTTGTCTTGCTGGGATCGGGTTATAGTTCTCTGGAATATTTTTATCGGTTTCAGATTTCTTTCGAGCCATATTTCGGGCTTTTTTTAAGAAAATATTTAGGTTCGGGTCAGGTTTCATGTCCACGAAAATTATTTTTCCTTGTTTGAATTGGGTTATGCTTCACTTGAACATTTTTGCTCGATTCAGATTTGGTTCGGGTCAGTTATCAAATCCATAGTTTTTTCCAAACAGCATTTTTAGGTCAGGGTCGGGTTTATACTCACGGAAATTTTGTGCATCACGGATCAGAGTGTGGTCTGTTTTTTTTTTCTGGTTGGGATCGGGTTATGTTTAAATTAGTCTAAACATTAAGGTTAAAATCAGTTTTGCTACTATTCTTTTTATGGCTATTTCTGATAGATACTTTACTTTGCTATTTGATAATTTATTATGATGAATTAATCATTTGCGGATACAAACAATTATACGCCAAACAGCTATATTTTATTTTTGTTTTAAAAACAAATTAAAGCCATATTACAATTTTAAATTGAATAGAACACATTTAAATTTAATCAATGATTAAAAAAATAAACTCATAGAAAAGAGTTGTGTAATATTTTTTAATGCAACACAGCTAATGACTCATACATTTTAATGTTCGAAATGCCAAAAATATGCGTACAACCATATAGTAAAAAGAAATTAATAGAGTGGCAGTATAATGTCTTGGGTGACGCAAAAAATGTAACTCTAAAATCGCTACATTAAGTCCAAATAAGCACCAACAAAACCATGTGCTTTGAAACTCCGATCAATTCAAACTGGTTTAGACCAGTATTTCTTTGTTTTTGTTTTTTACCTTTTAAACTGTCATTGAATAGATGACTAAAACTTCATTGAAAAAAGTAACGTTTTGTGCCATTATTGCCTGTAATACACGATCAGAATGCATGAAAGATACAATTAGATCAATCATAGGCAAGAATTATTTGATTATTTTTATTATATGACTTTGAAATATCAATATAGAAGCATCATTTAAGACTTTGCTTGAAAAATCAACATTCTTTCGTTAATGTCTTAAAATCGTCTGCACTCTGAAATCTAGATTTTAGATTAATATTATTATTAAAGTGTTCATGCATGATTTTAAAAGAATCTTTTCATCACTATATTTTATATATTGACATGGAATTATTAATATGTTGTTAAATCATAAACATTTTTCATCTACATCATAAAGTATTAAAAATTTCTGAAAAAAGGAGAAAACTTTTAGTAATACAATTTTTTACTTCAAATCATATGTTTTCAATATTTTATTTTGTTTAGTTTTGACATTTAATTATTTTTAATTTTCCAATGTCAATTATTTTAACAGCAAACATTTATTTTAATAAATAATATAATAGAAAAAACCATTTAAAAAATTACTATTACTTCGTAAAATATGCTTCAGCTGTAATTCATTTCTTCCAATTCGTCTTATTAATACAAAATTCCTTCCTCGTGCTTTATTTTGAGACATTAAAATTTCAGCGATAAATGGTTTCATATTGCAAACCTTTTTTTTCGGTTTACTTCGCCACCACCTATATTTTTCCTCCATGGCATACAGCAGCTGTGATAAAAAAAAATCCTCATTTAAACTGACAGTTTGCCAGTCTATGAATTTTAAAGGTCAGTCAGAGTTTTTAAAATTATTTCTGCGAAAATTTCATGCAACCAACCAACCATAAGAGAATGAAAGTGAAAAAAGCTAAAAGAAGCGATTTTTTATGAGAGTGAGGTTTGGAATTTAATTAATTACTCAGTTAATAAATAGAATTTTGAAATTCTGAGCGTCAGGTGCATCAGGAGAGATATTGGGCTACTCTCAGAAAAATTTTGAGCTTCGTACGTCCCGTAGTTTTCGCTAACTATCGCAGACACACACACACACACACACACACAGACAGAGCGATTTGTTATTTTATTAATATAGATAATTGAATTTTTTCCCTTTAAATGAGTAAAAAGTAAGTTGATTTAAGAATGAATCGAAATTTATTCCATTACATTTGCTCATATTTATTGATTGTTGAACAAGAAAGCTAATAAGGTTTATTGCAGTTTTCCGATACATAAATACATTACTCTGCGAGTTGCTCAGCCGGAAACTTTGGAAAAGATTGAAGAACCTGTCGACATGAAATTATCAAAAGTTTCTTGATTTCAACGGTTTTTGAAAAAAAAATGCCTATAATTAGTTGAGATATTAGCAAGGAAAAAAAACTTTTCTTGAAAAAATGCTTTACAAACTATCGCGGCATTGCAAATTTACGAATTCTTTTTGAAAAATGTTTGGCACAATGCCAAGTTTACACTTTGTATAAATTCTTGGTTTTCGGTAATTGGAAACATAGTGATAAATATTACATTGAATTATAGCACGGTTATTCTATCGGTAAATGAATAATCGTTATTTAGGTGAATTAGTCTTCCACTACTCGTCCGGGATGGTTAGTTAGATGAGCATTGGCGGCTTCAGCCAACATACCCCTGGTTTGAATTATGGCCCTGACTTTTTCAGCCACTTGGAAAATTTACAACTGTTATAATAAAAAATAATAGACTGTAAATATTCAAAAAATTTAATTGATATTGAATTCTATTATTAAAGACAATTAGTGAAAAATAATTCATATAATACTTGCAAGGTATTAAATCTCAGTAGTTTTCAGACAGCAGACGCCTCTATTTCGATATGTAATTTATTTATACTGATATAGATTTTCGATTACAAATCACTTTATTTTTGCAAAATTTAGGCTACTAATTAAAAAATTTTTAATATGGAAACTTAGCGTATGAGTAAAACTTGCATTTAGCGAATTATTTTTCTCTTGTAATATCAAACTGTAGCATTTATCACTACATGTAGCTCTAAATTCACATATAATAAATAAAATCATTATGAATGAAAACTTTGAACATACAAATAACTAAATTATAATGACTGTATTATATAAATTTACATACGTAACCCATTAATACTTGCGCAAATAACGCAAACTGATTCCATTAATTGGTATTTTCGAGATACAGTGTGTCTCCAAAACAACGGGTGTCTCGATGCTCATGTTCTGTTTTAGAATAGCTATACTCAAACTTTAACTATCGCGAATCGCAAAAAATATGTTTACGGCATCGGGCGGGACGCAACGCTCTGAAAAAAGGATGAAAAAGGAGTAATTAAAAAATTCAGATAATAAAAATGGTATGAAAAAACTATATTAACAGTTCAATGTTAATACACTATATTGCCATTGATTATTGGACACTTGCGATTTTAGACATTTTACTAAATATCTAGAAAAATTCATGAGGAATCATCTCGAAACTCTCAGTGTATAAATATAATGGTATACGTCATACATCGCCGTGAAGATGTTTTACCGAAACTCCATAGGGGACCGTCAACAAATTAAAAAAGAATGAATATCTTTTGAATAACCCTGTCAAAAGTAATGTAGCAAAAGCGCTCAAACTCTAGATTATGATTGAATGCCTTATTGTAATACACTGTGTTCATTTTTATGCAAATAGCATGCATACTCGCAGAGTAATTAACGTTTTTATAAAAATGGTCCAAAATTTTTCCAAGTTTTTTCCTTATAATTTTCAGAGTTCTTAATATAAAATAATATTTTTTTTTTCAGAAAATATGACAAACAACATTGCACACAGTACCCTGTAATCAGAATTAAAAAATAATGAAAATTGTATACAAAATGAGTTGGTTTACTAAATAATTTTTTTCTGCGCATACGTCAACGATATCAAAATTTCATTTGCATATTATGTTAGCTAAATTTATAGAGCACCTTTTGTGAAAGTCACAAAATCATAACTTGAAAATGCTGAAAATAATCGTCAATTGAATAAGTTGAAAATCCGTTATTCTCAAAATGAAGCAAAAACAAGAGGGGTTTTATCCATATATTCATTGATTAGTGTCAATATAGAATACACAATACGAGATGTTACGACTACTTTTGGATAAAATCCCTCATTTTTAGGTGCGTTCGTAATTATATAATACGTAGCACCTATAGTGGTCGTTCAGTCCGTCCGTCTGTCCGTCCGTCTGTCCGTCCGTCCGTCTGTCCGCATATAACAACGCAAAAACTACCCAACCGAATCGTTTGAAATTTAAAATACATAATAAATACATAATTTTGTCGAGTCATTTCAAATTTTTTGAAAATCGGATGCATAGATCAATTACAGGGGCAATCAAAAGTATTCCGTTACATTACGGTCAATGGGGAAAAGAGTTTCAAATGCATTTTAATCGTTTGAAATTTAAAATACGCAATTGTTACATAATTCTGTCGAGTTATTTCAAATTTTTTGATAATCGTGTGCATAGATCAATTACAGGGGCAATCAAAAGTATTCCATTACATTACGGTCAATGGGGAAAAAGTTTCAAATATATTCTATACGTTTGAAATTTAAAATACATAATTATTACATAATTTTGTCGAGTTATTTCAAATTTTATGAAAATCGGATGCATAGATCAATTACAGGGACAATCAAAGGTATTCCGTTACATTACGGTCAATGAGAAAAAATGTTTCAAAACATTTTAATCGTGTTACACTCATGCGAACTTAATAAAATTTATATGCAACTATAAAGTACATATTATAATATACATCTTACATAATTTGTGGTACAAAGAACATTTGTTATTGATTTACAAGGCCACACAAAAGATAGGGAGATAGGTTACATAATGGTATAGGGAGAACATTGTTTGATGAGCGTTTAAATTGTAATTCACTATTTACAATTTTATGAGATTGATATATGAAAGTAAAATTTCGTTATCGTACGAACGCACCTAATTTGCTACGCTTCACGTGCAATTTCCAACTTGTTTTGCTTCATTTTGGAAACAACGGATTTTGTCCTTTTTCTATAGACGATTACTTTCAGAATTTTCAAGCTATAATTTTGAGACTTTTACAAAAGCTGCTCTATACATTTAGCTAACATAATATGCAAATGCAATTTTGATAACTTTGACGCATGCGCAGTAAAAAATTATTTAGTAAACCTACTCATTTTTCATATAATTTTTATTATTTTTTAATTCTGATCACAGGGCACTATGTGCAATGTTGCTTGTCATTTTTTCTGAAAAAAAAATTATTTTATATTAAGAACTCTGAAAATTATAAGGAAAAAACTTGGAAAAATTTGGGGCCATTTTTATAAAAACCTTAATTACTCATGCGAGTATGCATGCTATTTGCATAAAAATGAACACAGTGTATTACAATAAGGCATTCAATCATAATCTAGAGTTTGAGCGCTTTTGCTACATTAGTTTTGACAGGGTTATTCAAAAGATATTCATTCTTTTTTAATTTGTTGACGGTCCCCTATGGAGTTTCGGTAAAACATCTTCACGGAGATGTATGACGTATACTATTATATTTATACACTAAGAGTTTCGAGATGATTCCTCATGTATTTTTCTAGATATTTAGTAAAATGTCTAAAATCGCAAGTGTCCAATAATCAATGGCAATATAGTGTATTAACATTACGTTTGAACGTTTGACGCGAAAGAAATGTTACCAAAAAATTTTACACCCTCTTTCCGAACAGTAAATTTCGCGCTAGATTTCTATGAAATTCATATTCACGTGTTGAAATATGTCGTGAAATTTGTCGTTTGTAAAATGTACAGTAAAATCATTTAGTGCTATATTTTTTCTAAAACAAACGTTCAGTTTTGTAAAGCAGTATTAGTGAGCGTGAAACGCAAAAATATAAAAACTCAGAATTTCCACATTCTAAAAAAAGAAAATAAAGAGATTTTCTGAAATAAATCATTTTTTTTTTATGCTGAACCTTTACTTTTTTTTCTTCTAGCAATACTTAACAAAAGTTTAATTAATTTGAAATTGTGTTCCATTAGTGTTGAGTATGGAATTTATTCAGTACAGTAAAAGAAATAAAACTAATTATATGTAAAAAAAAACTATTGGAAAAATTGGAAAAGACGTTTTAACGGAATTTCCTATTTATTGTAGTTAAAAGGAGAGATCTTGTCGTCAAAGAAAAATGCATATAACAACAGCAAAAGTTTTATACAGTTTTATTAATAATACGGTTATTACAGTTATTAATATTACTATATTTGAATTTATTTTATTTACAATTATCTTTATGAACAGAGGTTCTAAATTATATATCTCCAATATATGTTATGTATGACGAAATATAGATGACCGCCGGGCCACATGCAGTTTGTGAACCGCTGGATGAGTGTGGTTACCTCCCGTAAGACATGGTGATGTCACGGTGACGTCGTTGTGAAGTCACATTGTGACTTTGTGACCGTTGATGTGACGTCACGTGACGTCGATGTGAAGTCACAGTGACTAAAATATGAACTCGTTATGGCCGTTTTAGAGCTCGTTTGTGACGTCACATTGTGACCACTTTGTAACGTCACGATGTGACCAAAATGTGAAAAATGTGTCATTTGTGACAAAATTGTCATTAAAACTGTGACTATTCTGTGACGATAGTGACAAGGTTGTGAAGACAGTTTGCGATTATATTTTGATTTGTGACAAATTTTGTCAGTAACTTTGTGACGGTGGCAGCATTTTCAATGTTGCGAAGTCACACTGGGATACAATTATACAGTTATGAACAATGTTATTTAGTGTAAAATCACTTACATCTATAATTTTATTATACTTTGGCGTACATCTCAATTAAAACTTGGGAGCTGCTATAAAAAGAATGTTCAAAAAGAAAGTTACTGAATCAAAATGTAATGCCATGCAGACTTTAATCTTTGATACATTTTTTTTCTGTTGCAATAAATAAGAATATTTAAGACAATCGAATATTCGATCTATCACAATCATTTCACATTTAGCAATTTTTTATTCTAATAAGCATTAAAATTATCAAAGAAACACTTCCTTAAAGATGCAACTATAGTCACATAAAAAGAGCCGGATGATAATATAAAGTCCGTGGGAGTGTTCTTTTCAAATATCTCGCTCAAATTTTAATATTTTTGCATGTTTTTTTGCAAAGGAAGCTGAGGACGATCTACTACCGGCCTAGTTTTTACTTTTTCGATTTTGCTTGCATATATTTTATATTTTGATAGTTTCAATATCAATACCAGATTAAACCGGTTTCGAAATTTAAAATATATTTTTTTTTTTATCTGAAACAAAATCAAAAAAGTAAAAACTAGGCCGCTTATGGATCGTCTTCAGCTATCCTATGCAAAAAAATCATGTAAAAATATTAAAATGTGAGCGAGATATTTGAAAAGAACGCTCCCACAGACTTTACATTATCATCCGGGTCTTTTTCTATGACTACTGTTGCACGTTAAACGAAGTGTTTCTTTGATAATTTTAATGCTTATTAGAAAAACAAATTGCTAAATTTGAAATAATTGTAATAGATTGAATATTCAGTTGTTTTAAATATTCTCATTCATTGCAACAGAAAAAAATATGTAACAAAGATTAAAGTTTGCATGGCATTTTGATTCGGTAACTTTCTTTTGGTGCATTCTTTTTATAACAGCTCCCAAGTTTTAATTAAGATGTATCGCCAAAGTATAATAAAATTATAGATGTAAGTGATTTTACACTACATAACAATGTTCATAACTGTATAATTGTGTCCCAGTGTGACTTCACAACATTGGCAATGCTGCCACCGTCACAAAGTAAGTGACAAATTTGTCACAAATTAAAAAACAATCACAAACTGTTTTCACATACTGTCTTCTATGAATATTAAAATGTTATTAAAACATGCAAAGAGGAATTATGGAAAAAAAATTAAGCTAAATATTTATTAGTATATTAATAAACAAAAAAAATTAAGGGGCTATCCATTACTGCAAGGCTGTCCATCACAGACACATCTACCTAATAAAAATTCCGACGATAAACATAATATAGAACAACAAATACGTTAATTATAATTATTAATATTTTATTTATAATATTAGACAATATTTATAATACCCACTTTAATCACGCTGTTCCCTATTGCTACATATAATAGATATTTTGAAATTTACCTCTGTAAAATCATTCAGGAAAGGAAATAATAAAAGTTTCTGAAATGAAAAGTTAATAATAAAATACAGTTATTACTTTTTAGCTTCATACCGCTCAAGTATTTGCGTTATTTATTTTAAATTCAATCATGTTTAAATTCTTATCGATTGCGTAACTTCCAAATTTTCATTCAGACTTCTAGTTCCTTCTGAAAAATTTCCAATAACAATATTTTCAACTGAAATGTTTTCACCCACAATGACTATCCATTCAGAAATTTTATAACATTTCACAGGTTGAAAAATACATTAACAATCATTAACATAAATGTTTTTTTTTAATATCAAACATCTACGATTTCTTTTAATAGTTCTTCTCATTCTCTTATAAATTCCTCTTCTGAGCTCATACAATTTTTTTAAATAAAATTATGCAATGTTTCAAAAGATTATTTAAGGCTAGTTCCATGGGTTTTGTAGTGTAAGTCACATTACCTTATAATTGCAATGCTTGTTTACCACCGTTATTTTCGAAAAATCTGCTTGGCCTTATTCAATTAATGAGAATGTGCCGATAAAATAAATAAAATTTTTTCGTACTAAAATACTGGTAGCCAAAAATCGTAGCCTGGGACTTACACTACAAGTACTCATGGAAATAGCCTTAATACAAATATTAAAAAAGGATGTTTGTAAATAATTTTATTTGATAAAAAAGCTTCTTTAATACAAAATATAATTATCTTTAAATGTTTAATAATCATATTAAAGATTTATTATAATTTATATTCATATGATTTTATGTTTATGGAAACATATTATTTTAACCAGATATTTTAAAAAAGGAAACAACGCAGATTAGAATGCAATTAAAACCACTACCTGTAACAACCTAATCCAAATTATTAAAAATCAAGTTCTTTATTTCAACAAAATAAATAATGAATGCGTTAGACTTTATTAAGTTAATGAAGCATTAATGTTTTATAGTATGTTTTTGACAATGTAATTAAAATCGTTCTCAGAACAATAATAATAAAAAAGCAACCATGAAAAATAAAATGTTTCATACCTTTTTTCCATCGAAGTCATTCGTTCTAGTTATTCTTTTTGCTGCACAAACTAAATCCGATAATAATTAAAGTGGCAAAAACCGAATTATTTTAACAGTCAAAGCCCCATTTATTTTCTCGGACTTATATTTTGCCGCTTGGAAGAGCTGTAGTGGACATTCTTCTTTAAATTGTTAAATCCGTGTCAATACGCAACTACTCACACTGCCATAAATTCCAGCCAACTAATTTCTTGCGTCTATCATCAATTTAAAATATTTTTGTTTACGCTTATTTATTCTTTCGGTTGCAAACGATTTTCATTTCCTATGCGCATGACTGTTTAGTTTTTTCTTTTTCTGTGCAACAGCTTCAGAAGTTAAATACGAATAATTTTATGCGAATGTCTTTTTTTTAAGTGTATTTTTACTTTATATTTTTATTAGATTCAAAACAATTCAAGTTAAAGCAAATTATTAAATAATAGTAATAAAATTCATAATTAGAGTTTATTGGATAAAACATTGTTTAGGTCTTAATAAAGTAAAAATAATAGCTTTAACGGTAATATAATTTTTTTAAATCATTACCATTACTTGTATCAAATGCAAAGATACATAGTATCTTCTCTTAATAAAAAGGAGCGGGGGGGGGGGGAGTTATAGAAATAAAAAGTTTTTTATTTGTCAATCTGTAAATTTTTTATATAAATTTTCTGCAGAATAAAGCGTTTTGTAAAGCGTTTTTTTAAAGACGTGCCTCTAAAACAAAAATTTGAAATATGAATAAATAGTTATATGATCATTCACAAAAATCATTATAAAAGATAAATCAAGGTATTAGGCCTAAAATATTTTTCAATGAGATGAAATTCGTATAATTTGAAAAGTACTTTGTGTCGCTGATGAATTAATTACATTTCATGTTATATGAAAATAAAAAGTTTTTGTCAAAGGCACAGTGCCATCGTGGACCACCTTTATAATTAATTAATAACTATGCATAGTTATGTATGTATTAATTTGTCAAAACAACTTTTGGACATTTTAGTTTTCGACTGCAAATATGAAAATTACCGTGATTCGATTTCGGTCTAAAAACTCGTTTTCAATATCCTTACCTATAATTATGTGTAATACATCCATGTTTTTAAATCCAAGTATTTTCTATGTTTACGCACTATTTTCTATATTTTCGCTGTCAAAAATAACAAATTACACATCTGATTTCAAATGTTAGATACACATAAATACGTTAATATTTAAAATTATTTAAACAGTTTTGAAATGGTAAAAATTTTATGCAATATATAACTGTATTTGTTAATGATATTTCACAGCACGGTTTTTACAAGATTTGTGACAAGAAATCCTTAGGTTTTATATATTTGGCACGGAAAATGGATAATTGTCATTGCAATAAGTGAGTCTTCGTAGTTTTGGTTATTGATGGAAAAATTTTTATCACTTTCCGAAATGTCGAAAAATAAATTACTAAATATTAAATAAAACTTAATTTGTGAGACGCGCACAAAAACAATCTGATTCAAGCGCCAAAATACATTCACATGGCCTATTTAAAATACAGTTCAAAATATTTCTCTCCATATTTATTGACATTTTGAAAGATTTTTGAAGTTCAAATTGTCACACTGCGACTTTACAATATGGTGTTTTTTGTTGTTATTGTTTTTGTCACAAACGTTACATGACGTGCATTACATGCAATGACGTTACAATTTTTTTTAATTGTCGAAAAAGGTGTGATTTTATAGTAAATAACATGTTTTGGAAGTTTTCTAAGAAGGTCACAATTCAGTCACAATGTGACGTAACTTAGTGGTTGCATTTTGGTCACAGATGTGACGTGACCACAGTGACTCACAGGGACGTCACAGTGACGTCACTGTGACCATGCACGCTATGAGGGTTTAGAATGAGACCAAAATATTACATTTTCTTAGAGGCGCTGCTACCGAATTTATTACTAGAAAGTGTAAACATAAAACATTAGAATTGATTATTTCCAACTGAGTGAAAAATTGCCCATGCCGGGAATCGAACCCGGATACTTGGCTTACAAGGCCAATGCTTTAACTGTTAAGCGAATCGGGCGATAACCGGCTGGGATTTTTCGGTCAGATAATTTTGTTGGTCATAACATCTGGTCTGTCATTTAGACAGCTCGGCAGAATAAGCCGCAGGTAATGGAATTCCATAGAACGATGGATACGTAGATATACTATTATTTTTTTAACACAATCAAACTGATTGGTAAAGTTATCATACATATTGATTATTTCCAACTGAGCAAAAAATTGCCCAGGCCGGGAATCGAACCCGAATACTTGGCTTACAAGGTCAATGCTTTACCTGTTAATCTAACCGGGTGACAACCGGCTGGGATTTTTCGCTCAGTTAATAATTGGAATATTGGTTGGAAATAATCAATTCGTATGATAACTTTACCAATCAGTTTGATTGTGTTAAAAAAAAATAATAGTATAAAACATTAGTTCCAATGTTAAATATGCATTGTCCGATATAAATTTAAAATGTATCTCATGAATGTAAAGCATTTGAAATAATTTTCGTTCATTCTTAATTAATCAAAAATCAAAGATAAACCTTTTTAATCTGATTTTTATAAAATTTACCTGTCAAAAATAAGTTTCCCGTAGCTTAAAAAACATTATAAATATCAAAAAATGCATAAGATTATCATTCATTTGTAGCAATAAACTCGATCATAGCGCTTTCTGGTGAAAATTTATATTTTTGGATACGGTTTCGACTATTAATTTACATATTATATACTATTATTAGACATTGTATTTATGCTGACAATTAATATAACCCTATAATCTATTTTTACATTCTTTTTTCTTTTTAAAATAAGGTGCATTGAACTCTTTGCTGTATATTGTGTGCATCTGTGTTTTGTTTACCCATTAAGTTTTCTTCATAAATTACATGTATTTCTAGGTTTTCTTAAAGGTTATTATTCAATGCATCATCATAGAGATTGCATGCATATGGCGGCTAACTACATTAAAAGTCTTCTAGACGTGAAATAACAAATATAATACGTAATTTAGTCACTTGTACAAAAATGAATTTAAATATGTACATAACAATTTTCAAAATGTACGATGTACTAAAAATACTAGAGTTCTAATCTTGTTTGTGAAATGAAACCCCTTTCTACAAACTGCATTTACATTTTTGTAAAGTATAAGACTTTTGCCTCTTACTTTTGCATTAAATTTGCCTGATACTTTATGCATAGCTTTATATTTTTCGACGAGTTGTTTTACGATGGAACTTAGTAAAACATTATCATGTATGTTTGCAAAGTTTTACAAAACATTTAAGGTATAAGTGGTACATGCAGTAATACTAAATGTTTAAAAATTCATATATATAGAAAGTTTAAAATCTGCAAGATGTAGAAAATACTTGTATTCAAAACTTGTTTATGAAATATCACACTCTTTTATAAAATATCTTTCCCATACTCTTTGCAGTGGCGTAGCTAGCGGTGGGCGGAGGGAGCCTTCCGCCCCGGGTGTCACCCTCTTGGGGGGTGACACCCAATCTTTTTTTGCTAATAAATACAGATAATCTTATAAGACTTTGGAAAATAAGTCTAATATAGAATGAAATTTTAGAACACGACGCAACAGAGCTACATTTCTTTATTTTTTTTAGAAAATGTGAAATTTTATACAGAATGGTATGTCTAAATAACATTTTCACCAGGAAACGAAAATCAACCTATCCAACAAGTAGTTAGCAAAAGCAAACTTTAAAAGTAAGAATTTTCTTCTACACATAGGCACGACGCTGATTTATGCGGACTATGGAGTAAGTGAGGAATTGCTCCTGAGTTTGTTTTATGCAGGAGGACATAAAGTAAATAAGGAATGATGTGGTCATTTGTTGTAATAACATAGAGTTGTGATTGAAAAAAATGACGAATTGGGGAGTGGGGGACACCATGATTGCTGGGAGTCACACCCTTTACATCCGTCCCGGGTGTCATCCATCCTAGCTACGCCACTACCTCTTTGCACTCATTTATATTTCATACATTGTTCTCGAAATTTAAAGCAATTTCGTATTAGAAAGATAAACATACTAATGTATTTTGATTATCTCTATGCCTTTTTGTACATTAAATCTAACAACTGAACATAGCAAAACCGTTAAAATCAGATGTGAAGAATTTTCAAAAAATCATGCTCCCTAAGGATTTCTTTGTTTCAACTAGCAAAACACCTCAAACTGCGCTGTTTCGGAATGTAACATTAATATTATAAGTGAACAAGTCACACTTATTTAATGAACACAAGCTGAAGTAGTGTACATTAATAATAAGCATTATGTTTTCGTGATTATTTAAGTATTAAACCATCTAAATATAATAAAATGTAGTGTAACGATTCGAGCGCGTACTCATCCGTTCAATCAGGCCTCTTGGCATTTAAACATTTATTAAAAGGTCATTACAGAGACAACGGCTCTTGGCATTAAAACATAAGTTAAAGAGATATTAATGGGACAATAAAGGGACAACGCTTCTTGGCATTTAAGCATTAGTTAAAGGTATATTAAAGAGACAACACCTCTTGTCATTTATAAAATAGTTAAAGGGATATTAAAGAGACAATTTCCCTATACAGAATCTATCTAAATATAATAAAATGCAGTATAACGATTCTGGCTCGAACTCATCTTTTCAATCTCGCCTGTTTGTAGATAAACATTAGCAGATTCAAGCACTCAAATTCAATTTTTTTTCCATATTCCCCATTCTACTAGAGAGTTGAATTCATGGGACCTGGCTAGGAATTTGTCAACTTGGCTTTCGCTATTTCGCTATATTTCGCTATATATATCGCTATATTCGCTATACTCGCTATTTCGCTTTTCTTTTCTTATTCCGACTGAGTCGGAATAAGAAAAGAAAAGAAATAGGGCCGCGGACGGAAAGAGGCTGCTCACTGTAGCGGTCGGAACGTCTGGCGTAGTAAATATGTAACTTCTTTTTTCAGAAAAATCCCATGTAAGTATATTTCATTACATATTTTATAATTGTTCAGAATAATCATTATTTTTGCGCAGTTTCATATTACATGTAATATTTTTTTCCGATTTATATGACAAATACAATTTATCCTTAATTGAATATCTAACGCTTTCAATCGCATTTACGATAAAGAAATATTTCAATGGTATTTTAGTTAAAGGGGCATTAAACAGAACATTTTCCTGTTCCGACGGCTTCACAATCTACTCCTCTATAGGCCGTTTTAAGAACAATTTGTACGAGATATGCTTGAGGGTCTCTATCCAAAATGACGCAATAAAACATCGCGTTAACACCTGTGCGTCTGAAACATCTGAGTCAATATTTTTATCAGTTATTTAAAATTTTTGTGATAACTTTGAAGTTTTACCCATCGTCCTAGGACGGGCATTTACACTAGTTACAAGATTAAATAAACAGTAATGAGTATCAATATGGCAAATGGATGAATAAAAGTGCCCCCAACAGACATGCCAACAGAAGATAATGGAAGTAAACATTTTCTACAGAAATTATATCAGCGACCTCTCTTTTTTACTTTCAAAAATTTTTGAATAGTATTTTGTTAGAAGCAATGAATTCCGTTCCCGGTCGTAGTTTATCTAAGCATTTTGCCCGATCTCATTGTGGTAATTTTGCCCGGAATAACGCCATTACAGATGCTGTGACTTGATGTCTAGTCTACCGGATTTAACATTTTCAAACAACGTCATTTAAAAGGTTATTTCACAGTGGTCAAAGATAAGAAGAAATAGTTATAAGCATACATATTATTTAGATATAATAGAGAAAATCAAAAATGCTATATAACTATAAAATGAATGCAAAATTAGAAAATTTAGCATTCATCTTCAAATTCGCAGGCAATACTGCTAGCTTCTTTAAGGATTATTTCATTCATTCCCTGCCTAGACAGGGCAATATACTGCAGAAAATATGAAATGTTCACATTACACACCGTCCCCCTAAAATTATCCAAAAATTGTTTCAAAATGCTATTTTATATGAGATTATCATGATGTGAAGGCTAATCACTTAGAATGTTTGTTTCATAATGTTACATACTTTCTAAAAATATACATATTCCATGAAGTGCGGTAACTAGTTCAAATATTGTTTAAAATAGAACCTTGAGAATGTTTTTCAATGTTTATGAAACTTCATTTATTTTTTCTATAAAATGCAAGAATATGTAATATCTTAGTACACATTCAAATTCAGTTTTTTTTTTAAATCTTTCTCAAAATGCATGAATACCTTAAAAAATAATAAAATCTCGTAATTAAATTATAAATGACAATATTATTAGAATAGTTAAACAAAATATTAATCAGAAACGATAATAATAATAAAAAATATCAACAATTCACATGATCAGATTTCTTGATTAAATCCGGAAGAACGTTTAATTTATAAAATGTTTTTAATGAAGTAAAATAACATGGAAAGTATAATTGAGATTTTTATTTTCGTATTTCCAATTAAATTCGGTCGAAAAGTTCTTTTTTTAATTAAATTAATATATTTTTTAATATTTCTCTCTTCGTAGTTGAAATTAACACATATTTTACTGATCCCGCAACAGATGAACCTTATTATGAAAACAGGTCATGAAATGGGAATAATAATTGCCTTTTTAATTTAAAAGACACTGAACTAAAATATATTTTTATAATCAGCTAAAAATAGAAATTTTCGATGAAACTGAAATGTAATCTCATTGCAAAATATTATTTTCATTTTCACAAAGATTGCAATTATAAGCAGCTTAAAAATATTCCATCAGAAAAAGATAATCCATATTTTTATTATAATATTCTAAATTTTTACTAAATACAATAGGTTTTGAAAAGCGAGAATAGTTAAAAAATAATTTTCGCATTTTTTTCTATCAGTTAATTTTGAGCATAATAAATTGTTACCCATATTCTTGCACGATACAGTTGGTATAGTTAAATAAATTGTGAATATTTTTTTTTCAAATATGAAAATTGCTGAAAATGTTTAAATATTAGCTAAATAAAAAATATCCGCCTTTATATTTACGGAAATTTATGGGGAAGTATAAATGAAACATCATGAAAATAGTTAATTTCTTGTGAATAGAAAACTCATAAGGTATTTAAAATATATACACTTATTCAAAGAAGGAATTTTTATATTTACAGACGTAGAAAAAAAAAGGAAACACTCCCTACTATCTCCTCAACTAATTATTGTAGAAAAAAGTCACTGGTACCAAACGATTTGAAATAAAGTCTACTTTTAAATGATGTCTATAAAATTTGCTTAGATTGCCATCTACATATTAAAACGGATCCAAACTTTATTTTTTTACTATGACAATACCCAATGTCAATACCATTTTAACAAGATATTTCAAATCTTCTAACTATGACTGGACACAAAATTTTTAATCATTTGAATGAATAGTTATTGAATTATAATCATCCAAAATTTACTGCTTCTAATGTTAATTACATTTTTATGTTTCATTAATATCTCCTGAAATTATCTTTCTAATGTGAAAATTTATCATTCATGCATAAACGTATCATTCAAATAACTTAAAATTGTGTGTCTATTAAGCATAGTTTGCACGGAAAACTTGAAATATCTTGTTAAAATTGTATTATCATTAGGTATTGTCATTGGAAAAAAATAAAGTTTAGGTTCGTTTTAGTATGTAGATGTCCCCCTAAGCAAATTTTATATACATCATTTAAAAGTAGACTTTATTTTCAATCGTTTGGTACCAGTAACTTTCTTCTACAATAATTAGTTGAGGAACTAGTAGGGGGTATTTACATTTTTTTTCTACGACCGTACCTATAAAAATTACATCTTTGAATAAGTGTACCGATTTTAAATAACTAATGTGTTAATTTTTTATACAGAAATGATACTAAAATACCCAAACATAAAAACATTGAATTTGAAATTTTTATAATTTTATGACATAAATTAAAAATTATTAAATTAATACTGTAAAGTATTATGATTTGCAACCTACAATTTTTTTGATGGATTTAGATTTAGTAAGTACTGCTTTATGCAATCCAAAAAAATTTTTTAAAGTAGTTTTCAAATTAGGCTTGAAAAACGGCAAAATGATGGTTTAAAGGACTATCTACGATAGAAGTGAGTAGATATTACGCAATATTTTATGTTTTACTATCTTCAATGACTTTTTGAGTTTTGTCGTCTTGAACAACAAAGAGGCTGCCTCGGTCAGCAATCGACTACGGAACTTCAGTTTGGATACAGTTCCTAAATTAGAATCGATTTAAAATAATTAATTTCTTGGGAACTTATCGTAAAAATTTCATGAAAATTTGTTTTTAGGCTAATTGACTAATTTAGAAATCATTTATGCTCTCAGAATTAGTACTGCAATTGAAAAAAAAAGTTAAGTTTCGTTTTACCATGTAGATGGACTCCTAAGGAAGTTTATGCACAACATTTAAAAGGGTACGTTATTTCCAATCATTTGGTATCAGTAACTTTATTATGGTAGTTTTTGCAGAGTTAGTAGAGGATATTTACTCCCCTCCCCCCCGACTGTACTTAACTTTCAATAAATTCTAGAACTAATTTTGAATAATCTATGTCCACGTTAACGATAGGCCATAAACGTAATCTATAAAAAATATAGCTTAATAAGAATATAACTTAAACTGGATGCAATTTCAAGCAATGTATAAAACATAAGTAAATAAACAAAAACTACGAAAAATTTACTTATAAGACACCACAATATAGTAGAAGAATAAATATCTGGAAGACACTTTCCTACTTTAGTAAAAAGTATGCAGCTATTTTTTGGTAAATTTTGATTGAGAAAATATCTCAATCTGACTCATAATCGAATAAAGAAAATGTCAGCTATGGCCATTATAGTTAATAAATATATTGAAGAATTTGTCTGTATCAACATAACAATATTTATGGTTAAATATGCCTGTCACCAAATTTTGAAGTTTTTCAAGAATTATCACCCATCCTGTGAAAAATTTTGCGGGCGAATATTCGTGTAGCAGTGATGGCACATACACTTATTAGCCAAAACATGATGACCATCCAACTAATAATGTTAGCCCAACTTTCAACCGCAAAACAGCTGCAAACGCATTGGCATGGATGCCATTAGTTGTTAATAGATGACTGGCGATAAATTATATTAGTTGTTCAAGCAACATGCATGCATATCAGATATATTTAAAAATGACTATTTTTGAGCTCTAAGCTGCCATTCAATGACACACAAAATATGCTCTGTCGGATTAAGATTGGTCGGGTTAGAAACCAGGATGTTTACTGGAATTCAGTATCGAGCACAATTCAAGCCACGTGACATGAAGCATTGTTTTTCTTGTAGACTCCATTTACAATTCTTAAGACATATACCGTGTAATAATGCAAATGATCCGCAATGATGCTCATATTGTCCATAGCGTTCATGGTCTGTTCTACAACAGCCATAGTCCCAGCGACACCCACTAGATTGTCCATCAAAGCTTAATATCGTCACAACTGGTCTGTCTATGACCTATGTATAAGATGGAGTAACACTTCGCATAGAAGACGGCATACCCAAACAAAAACGTCGACATGTTGAAAGATGAATAGTGTTTCATCTGGCGAGGCAACTCTTTCCTTATTTTCCAGAGTCTAATCATGACTTTCCCGGGATTAGTGTAGGAGAATTTGACGATGATGCTTGGTCAACAGGGGGACATGCATGAGACGTTAGTCCTGAAATCTCATATACAACAGTGTCAACTGAATTGTATTTTCCGAAAGAATTCCACTTGGACTTATAGTGTCTTATGATGTAAACTGAGTCAATCTATGGTAAAGATTTTGTTTTACCAGGGGGAGGGGTCTCTGACTCCCTTTATATTTGATAACACGTGGACGTCCAAAGTGATGGCTTTTATTGACAGTTTCACCGTCATTCATCTACTTTATACGAGTGCTAACAACGATATTTCCCGAATAAACCATAAGACGTGTAGTTTCGAAGTTACTCGTTATGAGTCGCCGGGCGACTAAATACTGCCCTCTATCAAAGTAGCTTAGATCAACAGCCTTTACTCTTACAAGCGGATGTAAGCGCATGAATGTTTTCTGAGACTCCCTAGAAGCATCTATAGAGCATTTTCAACGGATTATATGTCTTCCATATCATCCAGGCGAAATTTTTGCAAAATGCATATGTGTGTGTGTGGGGGGGTCATAATGTTTTGTCTCTTGAGTGTATATACATGCAAACAAACTTTACAAGCCGAAATGAAATGGTGTTTTTAATGGATTGAAATTATTTAATATATTCTCTGGAGTTCAAAAGACCTCAAAAAGGGGGTAAAACCAATCATCACCATTCTTGGCGCTTCATTATAAAAGATAAAAATTTTTTGAACCATAAACAGTAATTGGAGTCTTTCAAACAGATATATAATTCCCATGATCTCAATAACTATTTTTGGTAACGGCCAAATTTCAAATTAGTTAAATAACGCATTACAGTCATGTTTGTAAATTAATGAAATATGTGTCGGTGTAACTGTTTTTGAAAAGCAGTTTCATTAGTTAAATATAGCACTGCAATTTCCTATTATGTATTAAGCCGAACGGTTTGAAAAATAAAAAGTATTATGCATTTACATTTAAATTATGTAAGGCTATGAAAGCTGTTTAATTAAAAAGGTTAGAGATCTCATCTAAGTAATCAGACGGATTGTAATTAAATGTTTAACATTTGCTCCGAAAGACATACTTTTAATACTACTATGCACAGTTCTGATGTTAAAAATATAGATTAAGTATACGTGAAGTACTGACCGTTTCTCAGAATAATAAATGATTATGATAAATTATAATTTTCGAGACACAAAATGCATGATTTTTTAAATTATAAATGTAATTTAACATTAAGCCCTATAATTAGTCTAAAAAAAAAATACAACAACCATTTAGAAAATTATTTTTTAAATACTAAAATTTAAGACTTATAAATAAGTTCTACAAAAAATCGTCACTTTTTGTAAACAAAACATGTTTATTTTACAGTTAAAGTTAAATAAAGGAGAACATATGGAAGATGTTATATTATTTATATAGTCGTTTTAATATCGTTATAGTCATTTATAGTATTTAATATATATATTTTAAATAAAATAAAGAGGTGATAGTGTTTCTTCCATCAATTCAATCAATTCAATTCAATTGGAATTCATTCAGTTTGTTACATAGTTGTATCTACCCTATCTATATTATAAAGGACAAACACATAAGTAATTACAACTCTGAATAATAATAATTAATAATAAGATTACAAGATTTTGAAATATTTTTTTTATTGCGTTCACGTAAGCATACATATTTATGTAAAATATCGAGTTCTGACACATATTTAGCGTAATATTCTATTCTGATATATAATATTTCTCCGTAATACTACTACAAATAGACCTGTGTAATATTCTGTTTTTTATGTAATGTATCTGTGTAATACTTTTTCACATATCTCAGTGTCATATGCAAAATACATAACTAATTATCTAATACTGAAATATTTTAAATTACATTAGTGCACCAATTCGGGTAAATCCAAAACATTTTTTATTATTTATAGACTTGTTTGAGTTTTTGAAAGGATAACAAATTACTAACTCACATTAAACCAATAAAGTCACATAAATAGAAGCAAATATTTAAACAAGTATGTAAATTTTTTGACGAAGGTGTAATTTTTCTCAACTTTACTCATTTTTTAGAGTGTTTAAGAACTCTTCAAAAGTCCAGGTTGATACTTTTTATTATTAAGTAAGTTCGTGGAAAATTGCAAATATAACGATTTTTTTTTACGGGTAATGAAAGGTTAAAAGAAATTTTGTTAGCTGAATAATAACCCTAATTTAAAGTATGAATAACCAAATAAATTAAAAAAAGGCTTAGAAATTACAATTTTTCTGTAAATTATAAAAGTTATGTGTAATAAAAAAGAATATTCTTTAAGAGGGAAAAACTACTTAAGTTGTTTTCTTATTTGAAAGACATATATATACATATGGTAGATGTTATGGTTTTTTTTTAATTATATAAACAAACAGCACCCATAGTCTTCGTCTAATCTTTCAGTCTGTCGACAGGATGGTTTAAAATATAATGTATATAATCGTTGCAGAATTTTGTCAAGTCTTTTCAAATTTTATGAAAATTGAGTCAAAACTTAAAAAAAATTACTAAATGTTTTCTTCATGCTTTTAAATCCTAATATAGATAATTAATTCACGTCAATTTATAATACACCAATATTTTTCATGATAGTTAGTGATTGATTTATTGTACAATACAATTTAATAAAAGAATAATTTTATATAAATAACGGAATAATTTATACATTAAGATTTGTAGCAATTAAATAAAGGATTTTTAAAAGGCTTGATAAACATGGGAATTCACAATAATTTTTACTAGGGATTTAAATTATAATAGACTTTAATTAATATATTTGAGCAATTTTTTAGATTGAAGTAAATTGAAATAAATATTTTTGGTTGGATTAGGGTTTTATACGGGTTGCATATAAAGATTGATAAAGTGCTTTTAAATATTGAATTTTAATTTAATAAGACGGGATAATGTATGGAATGATATTAAAGGGAAATTAATGTAGAATAATGTTGGCGAAAAATTTTTTAATTTTGTAATATACATAACTGTATTTCATTTTAAGGCTTCCCAAATAAGTTCCGATAATTTACAATAATTGACGATGACAATTAAAATTTTGGTTTCAAAATTGTTATAAATTTTCCAAAATTGTTAATTTAGACATTATCCTTTATTTATTAACCCTTAAATACATCGTATATCATAAAAATTTACATTATTTTATTTTATTTTAGTTTAGTTTATTTATATGGTGCTGCCTGTTGGTCTTTTGGTGAACTATTTTTGTTTTACGTGCGATAACATACAATTAAGGTCATGAAATCAGATATTGTTTTAATTTCTTAGCATAGGCAGGTTATATTATATATTTTTTAAACTGCTATATATGTATTCGATTTTTTCTTTATTGTTATGTAGTTGAAAATAACTAATTCTACAAACTATTATTATATTTTAAATAGTTATTATTGAGCTGGATAAATACTTTAAAATCAAAATATCTGTTATAATTATAATTTTCTGAGCAATGTTTGTTATATAACTCAGAAGTGACAGTATGATACATATTATGTCTATTAAAAGTTTAAAAAGCACTATGTTTTTAGTGGACGTTAGATTTAGAGGATATATCAGAAATGGATTCAAATATTGTTTTCTGAAAAAAAAAAAAAAAAATAAAATCATGCATTAAACCGTTTAGTACTTATTTTTTATTTATTTATTTATTTATTTTTTTTTTTTACAGTGTTCTGAATATTTCGAGAAAATACTTCGTAATCTATGCTTGATGCATGATTTTGCTTTCGAATTATACTTGGCAAACAAGCAAAATATCCAAAGCAATAGAAATGAAAAAAAATATTTTACTGAAACTTTTGTGCACATTGTTAAAGAAAAAACACTTCAATTTACATATTCTTTTTCAGACTTTCAAAATAAAGTAAATTTTTAATCTGTAGGTTATACATATCATTAGTGCTACAAAACTCTAAGCCCATTTCAAAATAATATATTCTCTTTCCGTAAAGAATGTAATGAAATCAGCTTACACAAAATGGTCAAATGAGAGAAATCGATGTGCATGTTCCACCATTTTAAATTTGGAAAAGAATACTTACCTTTCAGATTTCTGAATGATTAAAAATATGCTGTCGTTTTTTAATCCCTTTAGATAGGTTTGATTTGATCGCTTATTTGTTCATTATTATTTATGAATAAACAAATAAAAAACATACGTTAGAAAATGAATTTTATACCATGATTACCATTTACATATAAGTCCTTTACCATTTTTATGGAATAGATCATTATAATTTTACCTTATCATTATAATAAAAAAAAACTCTTATCGCTGTGACTATCTAACAAAAAAACTGAACGAGTTATTATTTTTTATAGCTGCTTGGACTTGAGATTTTAAATGGTTGTTAATGGTCACATCAGTAGAAATTGACATTAGAGACTTGAAAAGGTTTTCGGCTCTGTCTAGAATTCATCATCCAACTTCACATAGAAAAACTTGAAATTCACGATAAACCTGATTGGACGGTTTGACGTCGAATTCAAATCAGATTAATGATGAATATCATTTGACCCGTCTGACCCAGATTTTTTAGGTAGAAATAAAAGGTAAATATGCGCATTAGTCCGTCCCGCGATAATTGTAACAAAAATCTAGCGATTAGTTAGCTGTTTGGTAGATACGTCGGTGATCTTCTTAGAATATTTTTAACTATCAACATTTACTGAAAAGAAAATGGAGCATATGAGTATATTGATTAAACGTTAAGTTTATATGTTAAATTGTTGACATGGAGATCTTAAATAATTCCAATCGGTTTGATAATGTATTTATTAGAAGTTCAAAAATACTAATTGTTTAAATCATTATGAAAGTAATTATATATATATTCGAGAAATATAAAATACTTCGCTTTATTAACTTAATAAAATGTTTAATTTAATTTACTTTATTTATTTTAATTATGCGTTACTGTTTCTCCCTCTTTTATTGAACTTTTGAGCCATAACTGTAATCAAATCAAATAAAAACAAGAATGAATTTACCGGATGTGTCAATTTCAAAATTTTCTTCTGTCTCTTAATGATAGAAGATCTTCTATCTCTTATCTTACATGTTAATATTCGAAATAAAACCCGAGTAATTAAAAAATTAAAACTAAATTAGGCACTTGAGCGATTTTGTATAATTTTTTCTTATCTTCTGTGATTATGCAAATTGTACACCATCTCATTATGCACCCGCGATTTCCAGCTATCCCACTAAAGCGAAACTATCGCGATTTTAGAAATAGTATACAGCACCAGAATTTGTTCGAACAAAATCGAACAAATTAGTTATCGCAGCACCTTTTTCTAGCCATTTTATTTTTCAAAAACGTTGTACAAACTTCGTATTTTTACATTATTTTTAAATTTAAAATTTCGTGGGAAAATATTCTTATATTCCTTCTTAAATTGCCAAAAATGGAGAAAAATTTCTAAAAATCATTATTACAGCGCAATTTTTCGGGAAATATCCACATTTGCAACGGTGACCAGATGCCTACTGTCAATAGCATACTATATACAGGGTTATTAAAAAAAGTTGCCAAAATGATATGATAATTCAGGCATACAATAAGGATAAAAAATCAGATAGGAACATAAAGTCGTAAACTACTAATTGTGTCATAAATACAGATTGTTTCATCCCAACTATACCCGAGTAGATGGTAATAATTTCGAGGGAGAAAAAAGCATTGTAATGGGAATTGCAACGATGGGTATCTTGTATTTTATTAAATGTGATAACATCACGAACAGGTCTGGAAAAACAGTGTGCTCAAGCAATCGATGATGTCATAGTATTGATAATCATAGTGCAAAATAGGGGGTGTAAAATTCATACTGCTGGCGCGTATAATGCAAATTCTATCACTTTTGTTTGATGTTATAATATTTAAAACAAAGCTGATAATGTATTTTAAATGTTTTATTATAATATACTTCAGTTTTCTGAAAGTTATAACCGTTAACCCAAATTGAATTAGGATGAAGTACCCTGTATTTTTGATTCAATAAGTGATTTGCGACCCTATATTCCTATAATATTTTTTATCTTTGTAATACGCCTGAATTGTCCTATCTTTTGTCAACCTTTTTTTTTTAAATCACTATGTATAATGTTTTATTCAATGTTATGCATATCTTTGGACGCTTTCTGATGAAACCATTCTGAAAATTTCTGAAAAATCACTATTACAGCGCACCAAAATTTGTCTTGCATACAGACAAAAGAAATTCGCGGATAGCCATTTATTACAAATAGTCGAATCGTGTTCAAGACCTACTAAAATATGCAATCCTTCAAAAATTAGAAGCCACTTTTTTCTACTAATTAAATTAATCAATTCTACTAATTGATTAATTAATTTTATTCTTATAAAGGTCGAAGAAAGTAAAAATGTGACATCAATGCCTCACTGTTTTTACTTAATTGACGATAGATGTATACATCTTGTTCCAATTCGTTCTTTTTAATACGTTGAGTGTCAGTCAGACATATCAGTCACAGGTGACTTACATTGAACTTTTCGTATTTGCCCGCGTCAATCGCCGGAGATTGACACTGAACTTTCCGTTTTTAGCCGCGTCAGTCTCTAGTGACTGACAGTCTAAAATGTGATATAAAAATGAAATATTTTATTGTTTTAAGTAATTATTGAAAATTTATTTAAAATGTACATATATCACATTTTGCACTTTAAGTCACCGTTGATTGACGCGGACTAAACGGAAAGTTCAGTGTCAGTCACCGTAATACTCACCGTTTTAATTAAGTATTGTTGATTGTCGTGAAATTGAAAAATATGATTCTGTAAAAACATAAAGAATTAAAGTTATACAGGGTGATTCAAAAAACATGGACAAAATGATATGACGAATCAAACATACAATAAGAATAAAAATCACATAGGATAATAGGGTCGCAAACTACTTATTGAGTCACAAATACAAGGTGGTTTCATTCTTGCTACACCCGGTTTAAAAGTTATAATTTCGAGAAAAATAAAAATATTGCAATGAAGATGCAACGATATGTACCTTATTTTGTGTGAAATATGATGATGTTACAAAAAGATCTGGAAAAATATATCGCTCAAGCAATCGATGATACCCTATAAACTGATTATTACAGTCCAATATGTGAGGTGCCAAGTGCATAATGCAAACTTCTATCACTTTTGTTTGGCCTTATCACATTTAAAACAAGGGTGAAAATGTCTGTTAAATGTTTTCTTATAACATATTTCAGTTTTCTGAATTTTATTATCGTCAATCCAAATTGAGTTAGGATGAAACACCCTGTATTTGTGACTCAATAAGTGGTTTTCGGTCCTATGTTCCTCTGTAATTTTTTATCCTGGTCGTATGCCTGATTTGTCACATCAATTTGTCCTCGTTTTTTTGAATCACCCTGTATAATGTATAAATTTATTCTTATTTAAGAAAATCGACAAACCAAAGAAATTCGAATCAAAACTGTTCTCTGATATAGAAAAATAATATAAACTGCAATCGAATTTTCTTTAAAATAATCTTAAAGAAATAAAACACATTTACAGGATGAATTCTAAGCAGCTATATCGATTAATTTATTTCCGGAGCTTTATTCGAAATCCTCTTTTGGCTGGAGATAATCCTGTAATAAAACAAATAATTTATCCGTCTTTAGTTTCGATACCGTTTATTTTATTAGATGGTCTTACTATTCTTACTATTGAGGTGTATTTTATCATAGCATTAATTCAGTATTGAATAAAAATATCAAAATATTTATTTTTAATTCTTTTTTATACATGTTTTAAGTTAAGTAGATAAAAGCTGTAAAATTTTCATTGTTGATTATTCTACAGGGAAACTGCATTTAAATAGATTTCATCATATTTATTAGTGAATAAGAATAAAATTATCAAAAAATATGTATATACACATGTTTTAAATCTTTCCCAGTCTATTTTGATAATTTTTCATGTAAGCTTAGCTTATTGTTCAATTTGTGTAGGCAGGTATACAACATGTTTGACAAATTTAGACAAAAAATCTTTATTTAAATGGTATATTTCTCAAACTTTCAAATTAAATATTTCGATGTGTTGAGTTAAAAGTTAAAAGTTCCCTTAAGTTAAAAGATGATTATCTTTTAACTTAAGGGAGTCCGGGACACAAAAATCTTCATATTCCCTCCGTCCTCAAAAAAAAAAAAAAAAAACATTATTATTATTTATTTTATTCATTTATTTATTTATTTATTTGATTAAAACGACATTTAACACGTTCGATGCCGCTCACGCGAAAGCGCGTGATATGGCGCCAACGTTAAGGGGCCACTCACGCGCCAGCGCGTGATGTGGGGTGATGTCCAATAGTCAGTCACGCGCTGGTGCGGGAAAATCTTTCACTGATTCTTTGTTATAAAAAGTAAATCGGCTTCTGGGAAAAACCCACTTGTACAGTGCGGCATTAACTATCATCACATCTTCATGTAAGTGACAACAAACGTGTTAAACTATGTTTCTATCCTAATTGGCATAGGGAATATATACATATATAACTTTTAGTTTTAGTTTGTTTTGAAAATATAGATTTCAAGTAATGGCTGACACGTAAACGATTTCTTATTAAAATGCTTTTTTTCTTTATGATGGGTTTTTTCAACATTTCTCTATTTAAACTGTTATAAATCAAGAACTTTTAAAGATAATTGGTTCAAATTCGGAACATGTATTTTCAATTATTTTTCTTTAATTCTGATTCAGCAAATTTAAAAAAAAAGCATTTATTTTTGAAAATATCATTTTCTGAAAAAAAAGTCGCATTATTTTTTTCTTAATTTTTGCTTTAAATATTTTTAATTTTTATTTAAATTAATATTTTTTAATGATGAATTTAAAATTAAAGCTTATATATTTCAACTTATGTAAATTAAAAGCAATTAAAATTCTGCATTTCATTTTTCGAATTCTAATGATTTTAATTTACCCCATTTTTTAACAAATTTTGAATTTGAAATAAAAAAAATATCTTTGAGAAAAGTTATAATGTGATTTAGTTTACAAATATGCAAATATTATTCAGACAATAATACTAAGAATATGGGTTTTGTTCCTAGATTAACGGACGTTACTTTTAGATAAAAGTGTTTAGCCCTTAAAACGTAGAAATGTATGGAATTTGGCCGCTTATCTTAAAAATTGTCATTTTCCGTAAATTTATTGTAGTAATTTACATTAAAGTACCGTAAATTTACAATCTCAAAAATTTTCAAAATTTTAACTTCATGAATAAAAACTATTTTCAAATTTATCCCGGACTCCCTTAATATATCAGTACCGATTTTCAAGGATCTCATCTTTTATTAAATACATATATATAAAGACATACAGATAGGCTGTTTGAAAATTATGTGCAAGAAATGTAAAAGGAGGTAAACGAGCCAAAATAAGCAGATTTCTTATTGGAATGTGGGTGCTTAAATGAGTCGTTGAAGGAGAAGAGGGGGTTACTGAGATCGGTTTTTGAAAGCCTTTTTCTATGTTTAGTTGCAATGTTCCGCACGGATATTGAAATTTTGATAATAAAAAATCGAACATTTACTTCATGCTTAAATGATGTAGAAAAGGAAGCATGAACATCGTTCGTTGCAGTCACTGAAAACTTTTTAGGTAATCATAAATCCCCGAAATATATTAACCTTGTTGATAAAATGTTGCAAGTTTTTCATGAATTGCAACATATCTTTGGAAATATATTTTTTCGATTCGCATTTAGATATTTTCCCCGAAAATATGAGTGATGAACTCATATGAGCTATGAGTGATGAACATGGAGAGCGATTTCACCAAGATATAGCTGTTATTGAAAAACGATATCAAGGAAAATGGAACCCTGCGATGTTGGCAAACTACTGCTGGATGGTAATTTGGGAAACCTCAACCGCAAGTACCATCAGCAAACAAAAAATTGAAAAGGGAAGCTTTTTTATCCGAAATAAATTAGTTTAAGATTAAAAAGATTAGAAAGTTTAAGGTAAAAAACGTAAAAAATAAATAAATATTGATGTATCATAAAATTGTGACGTGATAGAAGCGTTTTATTTGACTTTCTACACTACTTCTAGAACACAGAACACGAATCACATAAAATTATTTGTGATATAAAAAAAAAGTTATTTTTTGTTGACTAGTGTAATTGTAAAAATGCAGTTTCGCCGTCCATTGAGTAAGTACAATAAATAATAATAATAGTAATAAAATGAAATAATTTAGCAATGACATTCATTTATAATCATCTAACTGATCAAAACAAGACAATTTGTCTGCGATACGGTAAGTTTTCATCTAAAGACATTTAAATTATTTTAACATCATAATTTAACCTAAAGACGACTGCAGAAACATTTCGAAACCTATATTTTGCGTTTTTATATTCATTTTCTATACAAGTTCATACAAGAATTCTTTACCAATACACAATTCTTAAGTGCTTCAAAGGATACATTCTTATTTTTTATGGCATAGTTGTACGTTATGATTCCAGAGTTTTTGTTCAAAGTTATATTTCACTAAATTAACCTAATTACGGCAGCATCTGTCCGGTTTAGCAAGTTTTCTCGGGCATATGCTGTCCCAGTTCCCTGTAAAAGGCAAGAAATATCTGTCTTTCTTAGAGCGTAAATTTAATATTCTTTTAAAAGAAATTTTGTATAAGTTTTATCTGATACTTCTAAAATATCTTTTTATTTATTAGTGTTTTCAAAAAATCAGAACTTACTAACATAATATATCAAACGACCACAAATACTTCAGTTTAAGATAGGTTTTTCTTTTTAACAGCAACAGTGTCTATTTTAATTATATTTATTACTTCTTGCCACGATCATGAAAATTACGTTCAAGACAGGATTAAGTTGCATAATCTTTAACTTTTAGAAGTACAGAAATCGTACTTTGTAAACTTTTTTTACTGTAACGTACCCAGCAAGACCACTACATAGAAACTCAACTTTCAAATTTCAAGTTTAATTCAACTTCATTTAAAATAACAGAACAGAAAATGATAGAATGATTTCCAAATTTAGCCTAAATTACGCGGTGAAGAAAGATGATAAAGCATTAATTTAAGAAATATCCAAACTTCAACTTACATAAAATCATCTATCCATTACGTTCGTAGCATGTACCTCAAATTGGAGTCATCTTCAGCTGCAAAGTTAAACGTTCCAGAAATTTTTAGTGTGTTAACATTGGCAACCTGTGAGTGTCGACAAAAATTATTTACTCTAATGACATTTTCGAAAACTTCTTACTGAAGAAGCTTCTAAATTTGGCTTCCCTTTTACTACATGTTGCGGACACATGCATTATTTTGACATTTAAATCAGAGTGGAGATTGTTTCGGTATCTATACCAACATTGTCTTATGACGAGAATGATTGTTTTTTATATACAGAAAATGTACACAGACCAAATTTAACAATTTTATTTCTTTCCATTACATATACATTAAATATTGAAAGTACAATCCCAATAACATTCATATCTTATCCAGTGATTCAAACCTAGGTCATCCTCAGAGTGGCGAAAGCCTTATTGACCACAAGCAATAATATTTCCTTCAATATAAGGTTTTTTACCCCTTCAAACCGTTGTCCGAACCTCCACCTACCGGGCAATAACCTAGCCTTAGGGGTTTGAATGCATGGGAACGTTGAAATCGCCATACACTGTAAAACATTTTATCCTTTTGCTGCATCGTCACTACCTCGCTTTTTTATATATATAATATATCTCTTTTGACACATGAGAATACTCCATAATAAGGTGAAGTAATCGTTTTCTATAAAAGCGGTGAAGTAACGAAGCTTGAATGCCAGCTATGTTTAACTTTGTTTTTGTTATATGTTGCCTTACTTAAAGAGAATTTACTTATTTAAATTCTCTTTGCTCTACCTTTGCTTTATGCTAGTTAGTCTCGTAATTTAGAGGCTTATTCGGGTGACGAAACTTTACCTGATTAGGGACCTCCAAAAGTATAATTCACACGTAACTGGGAGAAATTCGCACCCATGGCGAACTTTACATGCACCAGATACCATTAACGTACATTGTGGATTTTAGCATCTGGCAAGCTACGAATCCGCGACGTTTCAGCTACTACTATCTAGTAATTAATTTTGTAAGGCCTTATTAACTCATTGAGAAAGATTCCAAACAAGTCTGGAAAACACACTGTGATTACTATGACACACTTTTTTAATATTTTTTTTGGATATTTAAAAAGTTAATATTTCTTATTTTAACTGTAATTAAAAGAATACATATATTTCAATTTTTACAGGCTTTTTCCTTATTTAGTGCTGTAATACATATAAGTAAAATGAGACATAAATTAGCTTCAAAATATCGTTTCCTTTCAACATTTTTCTTTATCGTCTTGTAATTAATACAATTTTTAAAGTAATTACTTTTTTCTCCTTTTAATAACCTTCATATTTATTTCGATTGTTTGATTTTCTTAAAAAAATATTTAAGTTCACCACTATTATGCAACAGCGCAGATACTTTTGACATCCTCCAGGATGTAGCAATAAAGCCTTGCACTTTTGCCCCAAAATCGATAATTGCATTGCTTTTAATTCCACTCATTTCAAATTTTCTTAATTCTTTCTCATCGAATGGTCGTTGTACTTGTACATTAGCCATGCCGAATTGGGAATCTATTTTTATGTCAATGCATTTCTCTTGGAAAAACTGTATTGCAAAAATTAAGTTCTTTTTTTTAACAATCTACATCTGACTTCTGCGCCCGACATGAAAGCCTGCTTATACGTCATCGTCATTATACAGGGACGAGACAGCACAACATAATTTAACCACACACGAGAAGTACAACCGGGAGCTCCACACAAAGAATGTGTCCAATGCAACCAGTGGGATTTGAACTCACAAGCTGCTACGCTCACAGGTGTCTTAACCACTCGGCCGCGGAGACCCCCATTAAGTTGATTAATGTAGTAATTGCGGTATCGAAAGCCCACGCGCTGTCGGTCGGAGAAAAAAGAAATATGTTGGGTGCTGATTGCATTTTTTTTTCTTACTTATGTTCCGGCATCATACAGTGTGTCGTTTTTCAGCTCTGATGCTTTTAAATAAAACCTTAGTTAGGTGTTTTGACGAAAATTATTTCTCTACAAAAACGAACTCCTGTTTTCTTGAAAAAAGAGTGCATACCACTGATCTGGGACTTCCAGTATCTTTTATGAATAATAATGACGGTCGACATCATCACACATACACTTTTTCTTCGCGTTTTATAGCTGCAGATTAAAGAACGGAACCTAATTTACATAAGACAAAGCTAAAACAGGTAATGATAAAAAGCTATTACATGTAAAAAATTTCAAACTACCAAAAACCGCCTTTTTTTCAAAGCATTTTATTGGCTGTTCGGGAAAAGGCATTTCCATCATCTGGATTTCCAAGTATTTGATTGGCTGTTACTAGCGACTCCCTTTCGTTTCAAAAGTCAGAGGTCCTCCGACATAAAAAAGACTTTGACCTCTCGTGTAATAGCACTTTTAGACTCTAAAAGATTCAAATACATCATGTAAAATAAATGTAAAATATAAAAAAAGGTCTCTATTGCGCTATCGAAGTTATATGTTTGACGTTAAGCTCACACTAAAAATACTAGAGACCCTTTATAAACGAATTGCTAGTTATTATTATAGCTTCTTAGAAGTGTTATTTTAACATTTTCATATAAGAAAATTTAAATTTAACGAGTAATCTTGAAAAATAAATTTATAAAATGAAAAACTTTATCATTTTATTCACAAGATTACCATGGATGACGATTTACATGTATTTCAAAGAGACATTAAAATTTAAATGCATTTCTTTCTTCATAAAAATAAAGATAATAAATAAAAATATGTTTTTGTGATTGGTGACTTAAAAAATGAAATTTCTATTTCATTTATTTTTATTGTCGACATTTAAAGATTAATTTCATTATTTTAATTAATGGCTAAATCCGTCTTAAAGCACGTTCGAAAATGTTTTACAGAAATCCCCTTTTTCGTGTAATGGTTATTTTCATAGAAGTGTTTTGAATAAAAGCTTCTATCCCTAAAATCTTTTATTTGTCAGACATACAGATTTTTATTTAAGAAATAAATTGTTTTTAGAGTTGATTATTATAAAAAAAGCATTTTTAATCATAAGTTATTATATAAGCATTAAGGCATAAGTCTTAAGCACTAATATTGTTTTTAGAGTTGATTAATATAAAAAAAGCATTTTTTAATCATAAGTTATTATATAAGCCTTAAGTCATAAGTCTTAAGCACTAATATTTAAAAAAAATTCTTTTAAAAGATAAAACTAATAAGTATGAAATGAATTTAAAAAAGAAGATAATTTACCATAAAGTATCGAAAGTAATACCACCTTCTGCCGATAGAAAATTCTTATGACGTTAAAAAGGATTATAATTGATACCTTTGCGCAACGAATAGGAAAAAATAAATTTCCAAACATACCTCTTCCACCTTGTGAAGGTGAGAGAGGTATGTTTCATTTTTCTGAAATTTCATAAGATTCTTACATTTTGAAAAATAAAATCAGAACAAATTAACCTTTTTTGGGTTTTTAAAATTGTCTTAGGAGCTAAGCACAGTGAAACTTATCTTAAGGGTGTATTTCGATTCAAACTGCTTATTTTCCGATTTATTTTTAAATTCATTTTTGCTCTCAAATGCATCAAACTGACAAATAGTCTTATTTAGAATGTACACAAGGTGACGTGATTGTCGATTCTTTGATAAATGCAGAAAATATTGCAAAAAATCAATCAAAACCGGCATTTTGAACTGATTTTTCCGGAGCGGGAGATCTGGGAACGAAAAAAGAGAGTCATACTGAGAAGGTAATTGTTTATAAATGAAATTCTGATGAATTCAGCGTATATAAATAATGGAAGACAAACTAAAAGTTAAGAATGAAATATTCGAGATTGATTAAAGCGAAATTATCTTTGCGCTTAGAGACAAATAATCACTAAGCCCAATTGAAAAGTTACAAAAATAACGTAACATGACTTTTAATTATTAACTTTGTTAAATAATTGAAAACCACGATTCGTATGAGAAAGTGCTTTGGAGTAAGAGGAAAATTATGAATAGGGTTTTACAGTTAATTTATGGTGTCAACTAATGTAATTTATATTTGATTATTCATCAGTTCTCTTCACTGTATTTGGCATTTCAATTAGGCACAGTTAATTGCTAAATGATAATGACGCCTTGTTTAAGAGTAGTCATTTAACGTTTGTAATAGACTTCCTCCATCATATAGATTGTTTTGAAATGTTTCGCTTCTGTTACATAAATTAACCCCTTTTTTAATTACTATGCAGACACATTTTAAATTTAATTTAACAATTCAATGGTAGAATCAATATGACTTTTATCTGCAATAATTGAGCATTTATTATAAATAAACAGCATTCGTTGGCTATTTATGGACAAATGAATGTCGCATGGGGCGATGTTAACTTATTGAAATCTTAAAAATGGAATAATTATAATTAAATTCGGTAGCTTAAAAACTGATTATCATTATGTTGTACAATAATGATTGTTAATAACGTACAACTCAAGATTTGGATGAAAAAAAGTTATACTTGCTATTGTACTCTCTATTGTTTTTGGGACCAAATGTTCCGTTGTGCAAACAATACGGCTTATATTCCAAGAAATTATCTGCTTCAGCAGCCTCTCTCTGTATATGCAGCCTCTGTAACTGCAACCTCTGTAATAAAACCATTATTTTTAAAACAATATATATCAATAAATCATCAAAAGTTGAATTAAAAGTAATATACTCGAAATTTTCAGAACCATTGTAGATTCATGAAACCAATGTGAATAATGCATAAATATAAAATAATGGAAGGAAAGTTAAAAATTAACAATGGAATATTCAAGATTTATTAAAGTGAAAATTATCTTTGAGCTTAGAGACAAATAATCACTAAGCCCAACTGAAAAGTTACAAAAATAAAGTAACATGACTTTTAATGATTAAATTTGTTAAATAATTGAAATCCACGATTTGTATGAGAAAGTGCTTTGGAGAAAAAGGGGAGTTATGAATGGGGTATTACTGTTAATTTACGGTGTCAACTAATGTAATTTAGATTTGATTATTCATCACTTCTCTTCACTGTATTTGGCATTTGAATTAAGCACAGTTAATTGCTAAATGATAATGACGCCTTGTTTAAGAGTAGTCACTTAACGCTTGTAATAGACTTCCTCTATCAAACAGATTGTTTTGAAATATCTCATTTGTCTGTTACAGAAATTAACACGCGTTTTAATTACTATTCAGACCTTTTCAATCTAATTTAGTAAAACAAAATTTGAATCAATATGACTTTTATCCATTATAATTTTGTATATTTTAATCATGAAAAGCACTCGTTTTCTATTTACGGACAAATCAGTGTCACTTAAGGCAATGTTAACGCATTGCAATTTAGAAAATGGATTAATTATAATTAATCCGGCAGAACGACCGTGGGGTATTTTGACACCCCATACCGGAAAATATTCATAAGCTGTATCTCCTTATAAACCGAATTGGTCAGGTCCATCAGTACTTAAATCCATGGTTTCTTTCCATGCGTAGAATAGGAAAACAACAAATTCAAACTCTTTTTTACTAATTTAGAATAATCTTGAATGAGGAGACACTAAAAAAAATCTAAACTTTCTGAACCTTGCACAATATAATTTTTATGAAATTTCGTAAACCTCAGTATTCTCATCCACAATAATGTATAATTTTATTGTAATAAAAATTGAAAAAAAATCTAAGTACAACATTGAAAAAATAAAAATTTTTGAATAATGAAACAAAAAAGGTTTGTTTTTGATTTATTCCTTATTAATTTTTAGAATTAAAAGAATTTAACATTTGAGTTATCATTTTAATGATAAAGTGTGATTATTAAGAATTTGATTAACAGATCTATTTCTAAAGTTTTCTTTTTTATTTATGCCCTTTAATATGTTTGGGTTGTTCTGACACCCCATATCCATCCTCGTGTTGCTTTTCACGGCACATATACTGCTGGGTTAAATTCAGTAGGTTGGACACTAAATATCATTATTTAGTATATTAAAGATTGTCAATGAGTTACAATTCAAGATTTGGATAAAAAAAGGTGTACTTGCTATTTTGCTTCCTATTGCCTTTGCAACCAAATCTTGCTTTGCGTAAGAAATGCGGTTTATTGTCCAAGAAATTGTCTGCAGCATCACTCTCTGTTACCGGGATTTTAAATTTACATATATACATATACACATACATATACAGATATATATATACAGCGGTGGCCAAAATTGTGGACACTTTTAGGTAGCTTTCATTCCAAAAAGTAAAAAACTACCTTTTGCAGCCATCTGGTGGAAAGCACTTTAGGAAATTTTGCTATATTTTCGTCGATCGCGACCCCCTAGATCCAAAAACACTCTCCGTTGAAATGTTGACTTACATACATACTAGAGCTCCCGATTATACGTTTATACGAGTGTACGTATAATACGTATTATACGAAATACGTATTTGCTATACGTATAATTCGGCATCGGCAGTTATACGTATTACACGAAACAGCATATACGGTACATCGTATATACGGATTTTACCCAAGCGGTGAAACATATAAACGTTTAAACGTTTTTCATTCAATGTATGAAATTTGATGTTTCAATATTTTTTTGCGGATTAGAGTTATTGAGAAATATCCGGTAGAGTATCCCCATCGCGATTCTTTGTTCAAAGAACTACGATGTGTTTACGTAACTACTACTTGTTATGCAGGTACTTAAAAAAATCTCAATACTTCCTCAGTTTAGAATTTGGTTTTTTTTTCAAAAAACTAAGTTATTTATTATAAAATGCCTTACATTAGTTGTGGGTAGAATCAAACTAATCTTTGGAAAATCTGCGACGCAGTACTTAGTTTTATATATATATATATATATTTTCTTGTATCTTTAAAGAAGAAAGTATTGGATTCGGGAATACTTTCGACGGTTTTACACGTACAAAATATCTGCCTGTCAGTTTATGAGTCTGTGACTTTGTCTGTCTGTATGTGACATGGATTTTGTGGGTTTTCTATCTCAAAACCTAATACACAGAATTAAGTAACATATATAGGGGAGACTAGGGCACATGTGAAAATGGGGCATATGAGAACATTGCCATTTTCACTAGTTATTATATGTTTTTTTTATTTCAAAAAATTATCAAAGATGGGAGCACCTATAGACATATGGAAAATTTTTTTGAAAGTCTTCAAAATTTTGTTTTAGTCCAGGAGCCAAAATACTGCTTACTGTACTTAAAAGTAAAATCTCCAGCTTGATAAAAGAGTAATTTTATTTATTTATTCTTTTTTTATTTAACATATACTATGGATACTAATAAATATTTATGATATTTTTTATTTTTAAAATTGAGAAATGCTAATGATTTATCATTTTAACTCTTGTGGGAATGTGGGACCCTTATGAACAGTCTAGTTGGGGCAGATCTGAATTTGTCATTAAATTGCCCAATAATCATTCACTGATTCTATTCCTTTTAGTTAACTTCGTAAAAATAATGCCAGCTCCATTATCTATATTTTTATCGAAATAAAGACATTTCTATCATATAAAGTTGATTTTGCGTAATAGAAACTTCTACAAACACAACTGTCAGCAAATACACAAAAAGCATCAAGATCTTTACGTTCAATTGTAATTTAAATAAATTTCCTGTTTTCTAAATTGCAATAAATGCTATACATTATTTTATTTAACAGTTTTCAATACTATTTTTTATAAATCATTAATGAAAAAAATGTTATGTTTAACAACTTAGCAAATTTTTCTGTTTCATTTGTTGCAAACTTGTAGTATTATTTTACATCCATTTCTAAAACAGCTATTTTATTTGGTGTTTTGAAAATAGATATATATATTAAGAAAATAAAATATTTAAGCTTATAACTACTGTGAAATCTCCATTATTGACTCCCTCCTCTTTTTTAAAAGCGAAAAAAATTAAATTTGGAAGAAGCTTATAAATGTAAAACAATTTTTTATCCTTAATTTACAGGCAAATAAGGCAAATATAGGAATGGGAATCTTTCGCCTTTTGGTAGTTTTCCTATAAATATTATCCAAATGCCCCCTCCCTCAAACAAAATGCCCTAAGCAAAATTTAAATTCTTTAATTATTTTCTCAAGTTTACTTCTTTATTTTTTTTGTTATATTGCAAAAATATTTTATCAATAACCCCCCCTAAATCTACTTATTTTAATTTTATAATATTTTGCTTAAAGATATAACTCAGAAAATAAATAAATATACATAAATTTTTCTTTATGGTGAATTTAAAAAATAATACAACCAGTGATTAAGGTAACATATGAAAAAGATAATAAAAACATGTCAAAAATTTTTTTTTCCTTGTGTTCACGTTTTCCTTATGTGTTTACAACTGCTCTTTCGTTGGGGCACATATGAACATTTTTTTTAATTCAATAAGCTATTAAGAAAAGTAAGAAGAACTCTAAAGTTAATTTTAAAAAAATACCATTCGTAAAAAAAGTTCTGTTTACTATATAGAGTAGTTTTGCTTATAGAAATTAACCCAGTAGAGAATTATGACAAAAAGCTATGTTTATGTGAACTGTTCACATGCATCCCAGTCTCCCCTATATATTCAAGTAGTCCCTGGTAGAAATTGTTGCTGACTAGTTTTGTATGTAAATCGTTCAACAGGTGGCTCTACTTTGCTGTATTTTATTTACGATTTCTGCAATAGCTCTATCTCTAGAATTAATGCACAGATTTTCATCAAACTACAGATTCAGTTATTGCTTGATATGAAGTGATTCTATGTATGTTTTGGTGAGAATGTCAAGATTAAAAAATGAAATTTCATTATACAATAACGGAGTTAGAAAATATTAGCTTTATGAAAAGAATAGCATTTACGCTCGGAAGTAATCTTGAGTGTAAAACAATAAGAGAATAAAGAATTTTTAAATAATTAAAAAGAAAAAACTAAATTTAACAAGAATTCACAATAAATCTGAAACATTTATACTTTCATTCTTTCCTCAAAAGGTGTTTAATTTTGCTGATTATTTACAATGGATACAATTTGTATATATTACCTACACAAAATGAAAAACAACGGGGTATCTGAGCTCATTAATTTGAGATGAACAAAAAAAATCTAAATAAATTCAAAGTAAAATGTTGCAAAATACTTTTGCAATTCACGGTAATAACTCGCTGTTTTGAAAATAGATATTTCACTGTTAGTGAAACGTGATTGGCCAATCAGGAGTCCGGTATTTTGTGAAATTTTTGCAAACTGTTTTAAAAAATATTAGTTTTTCATTGCTTGATCTTGTATATATAAGACATACTATACGGATTCCTGTCGTAACGTCACCGATTTACAAATTATTCTTCATTCAGTCACATAAGACTGATAAAGTCCAATATTTAAATTAGATACGATACGTGGAATATACGTATTCATAAATATACGTATTCTAAAATATACGTTTAACTGATACGCCTTATACGTATCCAGATACGTTTAAACGTATATTTTAAAGTATCCGTATAGCAGAAAAACGTATTATACGGATACACGTATATCTTTTAAACATATAGCTGCTATACGTATCCTATCGCAAGCACTAATATATACACTATATAAATATGTATATATCCATATACATATAAATATAGATATCTGACATTTTTCGTGTTGTAACTCTCGAATTTATGAACCGATTTCGGTTTAATTCTTTATGTGCATTGCTGAAGTACAAATGTCTCGCCCGAGTTTGTTGCCAGCTTCAACCGCCATCTTGTTTCAAAATGGAGGCCATATGAATTTGTGGATACTTATGGAAATTTTTATGTTTTCTAACTTTTTCTTTAAAATGACCTATGTTGTTAACTTACATTGTGTGACTGCTTAAAATGTCTTTTGATGTTTTTAAAATTCTGTTTGAAAAGACATATAAGAGTTTGCATTTTGTGAAACGGAACTTTTTCTATAAGTATACAAAGTTAAAAAACAAAATATTTGAAAGAAATCAAATGGCCGCCATTTTGAAACACAATGGTATTTGGCCACCACTGTATATATATACATATGTGTATATATATATTGTCTGGCTTGATTATGTCTAAAACTGTTGGATACGGTTAATCGGGCACTGAGAGAAACTGCTTTTCAAGCATTGCTTCATTAATCACATTTTACTTATGATGTCGAAATATTAACAAAGAAGACGATTTTTGCATCACAAGTTTCATTTTTATTCATGTATCAATCTCCTGTTTTGCATTCCGTTTGAAATTTTTCTAATAAAATTTACATATTTTCCAATATATATAAACTTTATATATACAGGGTGAGGCATAAATATCGAAACAATAGGCTATCTCCTTAAATATTGCCCCTAGACCCATACTTCCAGTTGCTAAGTTTCGCCAAAAAAGGTAAATTTTTTGATAAGATAAGTTGCAACTCCATGGGGGGATCTACTTTAAAAAATACGAAAATTATATTTTTATACGGCCCCCAGAGGATAAAACTTCCAATTAGAAAATTTTTCCTTATCTATTCCTTAATCGAACAAAAAACAATCATCTCGATAGCTACGAATCCCTGAAAGATATTAAAATCCAAAATTTTCCAAAATTCGTGACTTACACCACTTAAGCATACCTCTAAACGCAGCGATATCAGTTCACTTGAAATACAATTTAGGGATCAACCATTAATTTACGCATTATTAAATGTCGATCCAAGACAATATTTTAACTTTTAGAAATAAAATAAAAGTGTATAGGTTTTTGCTTTAAATTTCCTTGAAATATGCTAGATGATTGCAGTAACTCGAGCTTGGCGCCAGGCTCGTACTTGGCGCGACTCATTGACCGGACCGTCTTATTAAGCGCTTATTAAAGGTGTTATTAAATTAAGTGATATTACTTAAACTCTCATTAAACGTGTCTTTAAAACTTATTGCCGCAGGCAATAAGTTTAGTAAAAATAGTAATAGCGATATTGACACTTCTATTAACTGAATCATATGGAATATATTTTAATGTTAATGCATATTTTAATGTTAATAGAAATATGATTTAATAAATTACACAGAAATATTTTCAAAAATCTAAAATTTTACTATTCAGCTTCAAAATTTATGTGGTTTTAAACCTATTTTTACTTTTTTCTATCTTTACAAGAGAAAAGTATTAGATTCATGAAAATTTTGAATTCCGGTTTTCGACGGATTCACACGTTTTAGGGCTCAGAGATACCAAAAAACATGTTTTTACAAAATGTCTGTCTGTGAGTCACTGCTCTTGTATCTCTGTATATGAAAAATTTTGTGAGCGCGCTATCTCAAGAACTAATCCACAGGATTTAATAAAAAATTATATTTACTTAGTCCTTGATATAAATTGGTGCTGATTATTTTTTGATGTGAATCGCTTAACAGGTTACCCTACTGTACAGGCTTTTGTGCGATTTCCACGGTAGCTGTATCTCCAGAATTAATGCAAGGAATATCATCAATCATCACATTCAGTTAGTCCTTGACATGAATTGATGTTGTTTATATTTTGTTGTATAAAACTCCACGTGTGGCGCTGCAACACTGAATTTGTTACGATTTCTGCAATAGCTCTACCTTAAGAACTAATGCAGGAATTTTCATAAAAAGTCAGATTCAGTTACTTCTTGACATGAATTGGTTTTGTTTACGTTTTTGTATCAATCATCTTTCGGGTGGCGCTGTTATAATGAATTTTGTATAACTTACACGATTTTAGTGATATCAAGTACTAATGCACGGAATTTCGTATCTTTAGAGTCCTCCGATTGCTACATCTGAGTAGTTTATTTATTCCAAACGGCATTTAAAAAATCAAAAATATTTATTCGAATGTAAAGTCTAAGAATATAGCGTTTCTGTTGCATACTTTTTTTATGCTAAGCTCCCACTATTATTTCGTTATAAGTATATTTAATAGATCAAAATTGATCGTTCGAACCAAACATTTTTAAGAAATTCAATTGAATAATTTCAACTTAAAACGTTTAAATTAAATATGCCAAAGACCAACAAAAAATACACCTGTTTAAATAAACAACAATAAACACCTGTTCTTGTTTTAAAGTAATAATTTATAATTGATTCGCAAGTTAAACAATGTTTAAAATGTATTTTTAGTTGAACTGAAAACTGTATGTTAGTAGTAGGAAAATAAGAGTACGGGCTCAGCCGGCGGCACTGCGGCACCGTGCCGCCGCCGCACCACGCAGCAACCGTCCCTCCGCATCCCTCCGCGCCCCGCCGCACCACCGTGCCACCGCCGCCCTCCTGGTCCCTCCTGAGGTACCCACCGTGCATCCCCCTCCACAAACGCCCCCCTAGTGGAAAAAAGGAACATTCTATTATAGCAGAGAGGTGATCAACCTTCCCTAATTAAAAATATTATCAATAACATCTCAACTCGGAATCATACTATAAGATGAAGATTAAATTTATATTTGAATTTTGAACAACCGTAATTTTAATGAGTATTATTAATTAAGCGAAACAATTAAAATCTCAGTTTTTAACCATTTTATTTAGATTTCTTCTACTACAAGATGAGATTATCAATTTAACAGAAGAAAGTTAAACATATATTTGAATTTTGCTTGATAGACATCTTAATGTGTAGTATTAATTAAGTAAAAACAATGGAAATTATCAATTTTTATAGAAAAAGACTGATTTCTTACGATTTTTATCACCTTAAAAGAGAAAACTTAAACGTACATTTCAGTTTTTCAACAGCTATAACTTTAATGAGTATCGTTAATTAAGTAAAAAACAATGGAAAATATCAAGTTTTATAGAAAAAGACTGATTTCTTACGATTTTTATCAACTCAAACTTCAGAATACCAATTTGAGAGAAAGAAACTTAACCATGTATTCCAGTTTTGAACAATCATTTCCTTCACGGGCATTTTTAATTAAATAAAACAACGGAAAATATTAAATTTAACCAATTTCTTTAGAATTTTTCAACTATAATATCAACTTAAGAAAGGAAACTTAAACATTTATCTTAGTTTTTGAACAGCAATCCCTTAATGAACATTGTTAATTAAGCAAAAAACAATGGAAAATATAAATTTTAACCGATTTCTTTAGATATTTTCAACTTAAAAACGAAATTTAAACATACATTTTTAACATTCGAACAACTATTACCGGAACGAATTTTAATAATTAAGCATTTAACAAACGAAAATAGTGATTTTTTATTTATTTATTTATTTATTTTTTAAAGCAAGAAGGCCAATTGTATAAACTTTTACAGTAATTTGACATTTTAACATACTTTAAAAAACACTAGTTACATAAGATTTCAAACTTTACGTGACTAAATCTCAAGATATATTTTTCTCGAAAACAAATATAAAATACATTTTTTAAACTAATTTCCTCAATCTTACGAATTCAACAGGATTTTTACCGATGCAAACATTAGAAGTGAACAACAAATTCTCTCCCCATCTAACCTCAAAATTCCTAAAGGGGAGAATACAATGGGTTTTTCGACGTCACACTTCGTAAGGTTTTCATTCAAGAAAAATATCTTTTACGTTATAAAAGTCGTTTTCTTAGAAGGATATAAACTTGTGATTTTTGTTTTTGAACAATCACTATCTTAATAAATACTAATAATTAAGGAAAAACAATGGAAAATAATATTTTTTAAGGAAAAAGACGAATTTTATCGAATTTGATTACTTTTTATACTAGTATTTTCAAAAGTAACATGGAAACATCGATTTTTTTAACTGAAGAATTTAACGCAAGTTTTACTTTTAACAACAGAAACTTAATAAGTATCACTAATTAAACAAACAAACAAAAAAAAAAAAATACTGATTTTCAAGAAAAGGCGAATTTTTATTCAAATTTTCAACACTTTACCTTTCTGAAATATTTATGTTATCAAATACCAAGTTATTTAAAATATAAATATTATGCTTAATGTTTAGATAGTACACATGACTAATTCCACTTATTCTTTTCATATTATTAATTAAATTGACACCTGTTTCGCTCTACACTTTAATGATTTCTGAGTTTTTACAATACTCACCACCAATTTTCTAAGATTTTTCGATTATACATTCCTCAGAAGTACATATTCGAAATGCTACAAACACTTTACATATCTAAAAAAATATCGTTGAAGTAGCTGTGTTTAATATTTTTAACACCAATTTTCTAAGATATTCTAACATTTTCCAGTTATACATTCCTCAGAAGTACATATTCGAAATGTTACAAACACTTTACATATCGAAAAAATATCATTGAAGCAACTGTATTTAATAGTTTTAACACCAATTTTCTAAGATTTTCTATCATTTTCCGATTATACATTCCTCAGAAGTACATTTCTAAATGCTACAATCACTTTACATATCGAAAAGATATCATTGAAGCAACTGTATTTAATATTTTTAACACCAATTTTCTAAGATTTTTTAATGTTTTCCGGTTATACATTCCTCAAAAGTATGTATTCTAAACAATAGAAAATATTAATTTTAAGAATAAAAAGATGAATTTAAACAAATTTTATTAGTTTTACACTATTTTTTCTCATATCCAACACGGATATATCAATTTTAACAGAATTAAACATATATTTTAGTTTTTAACAACAAAAATGTAATAAGTATCATTAATTAAACAAAAAATAAATATCAATTTTCAAGAAAAGACAATTTTTTACACAAATTTTCAACTTTGAAATACATTTGTTTACATATATTGTTACAATATATTACTAAACTTAAACTTTTTAAAAAAGTTTGAATGTCTTTACAAAGGGTTCATATTTATATTTTTCACGCCTTGACTGCATTCGAAATCTTACAACAAAAGTATACTTTTATTATTATTATTATTCTAGAAAACCTAAAATGTCATTTCTTGCTGCTTTAGACACTTGACATATTAAAACTACTCTGAGATATTCTACCCATATAATTAATCAAATTAGGACATGATTCATCTTACACTTCAAAATTTCTGAATTTTTACAGTACTTATTTTCATCAAACTTTATTCTTGATCCTATATATTTTAACAGTACAGAATTTTAGCATCTGTTTTTATCTACTTATCAGAAACTTATTAAAACACCCAACAACATTTTCCAAATATGAATATTATCTTTACAGTTTAATAATACAAAACATACACGAATACAAAGTTTAATTTTTACAAACATTTCATATTTCAAACCAAACTATTCGAAATTTTTACAACATAAGAGCAAACATTAGACGAACTTTTTAACATCAATATTGCTTAGATCTTTTCATCATAACTTTTAACTATGATAATTATCCATTTTTAGGTTGATTTTCGAAAAACTGTAACTGAAACTACATAAACTTAATGTAAAAAACCATGTTCTCACACAATTTCTTGAAAATCAACAAAGAATTGACTATTACTCCAATAGTTATCTACATCAATCTCGACTCTCGATAGTATATAGATATTTCATCATTACACACTTACAACTCTTTTCAAACGTTTATCAGAAAAATAAGTCAATCAAAGTCTAGTAGTTATCACACCTGTTCCTCAGAAATATTACTATCATATGAAACAGTAAAGAAAATTAATAGATATTTAATATTTAATAACGTCATACGTGAAATTACTGTCGAATGAGAATATTAATAATCTATAAAATCAACTGTTGAACAAAAAAATAGCACAGATTACCGAAAATTCAAGTGTTTTTTCTGCAAAAGTTACAAAAATTAACAAATGAATGACAAGTTAGAGAAATAACTAAAAAAGTTAATGAACATATTTACAAATTTATTAAAATCACACCTTTTTCTGGATTGCAAACCACAATTTCTTGAAAAATTTAACACCGAATTTGTAAGATTTTAGTCCTAGTATTACATACACTCAATAAATATTCAAAATTAACAAAAATATAATTTTTTAGTCTCATCAATAAGCAGAAATTCTACATTAAAAGAATATTTTCATAGTAGTACTTATAAAAATGAGAGTTTACAAACTGATTTTCATAATTTTATCACATTTAAACTTAATATTTTACATAAAACATTATTTAATCAAATTTTATGCTTTCTAATTCAGTAAAATTCAATACGTTTTTAGTTTTTAAACCAATACCACAATATTTATTTACATCAAACTTGATTCTTCACCTTTTATATTTCCACATTACACACGTGAGATAAATACTAACTTGGATCAGGAGTTGAAGTCAATTGATTCCATTCGATTTTCATCATGTACGCATTGCTCCTACACGAAATTTCTTACTGCTATAATCATCTAATGTATTAAAACTAATCTACTCATATTTTTAATCAATTCATCAGATGTTTCATCTCGCACTTCTGTATTATCGTGCATCAAGTTGCTTAAAATATAAATACTATCTTTATAGTTTTAATGATATATAGTATACATGGTTTATCTTGAGTTAGCACTTCCATAGTATTAATCAAATTATATGTTTCATCTTGCACTTGATCTTAATGATTTCATCTTGCATCTGAATTATCGTCCATCGAGTTTTTTTTTTTTTATAATAATATATTTATAGTTTTTGATTATACATAGCATGTACGAATACAATCTTTAATTTTAACATTTCATATTTCAAATAACCTATTTCCGAAACCAAGCTATGTGAATTTTACCACAATGCTTATTATCATAGAATAATTTGTGTTTCACACTTTTCTAAAAATTATCAGATATGTACCCCTCAGAGAAATTACTATCATATGAATAAATGAAGAAAATTTAATTTATATTAAATGTACACGAAATTGATTGCAATATACATGTATTTAATAAAAATAAATAAATAAGCGATTATTTATACATTAAATCTTTACTAAATATATATTTCTTTCATTATACAGATGTTTCAACAAGATGAACCAAAACAGCAGCAAACTTCAGAAATTAATGATCCGAATGATTCATCCCTAGCACATGTAGCGTTAACGAATAACACGTATGTGAGTACTTATATGAGAAATACTAGAATTCGTATATGAAACGTAATTAGAGTAAAAACAAAATGATTTGTCTTACTACTTACACTTTAAGAAGTGCTTTTTACCTATATTATTGAAGAGAATCCTAACTGTGTCCATTTATTTCTATTACAGATGTGCTCTATTTGCTACAAACACTTCTTAAGTAAATGGAATTTAACAGAACATACAAAAATCTATACAGGTGAAAAACCTTACACTTGGAAAGATTACCATAAATGCTGTTTTCAAGGAGACGTGAATCAAAAATGCACACATCATCATATAAAGCATCGTCAGATATATGTAAACTTAGCGAAGATATTCAAAAATTAGTCAGACTTTTGAAAAATTTAGAAATAAAGGAAGATATTTAGGCTATTTATCCATCATATTTTCACAACACTTACCACAATATCTCAAACTTAAAATTTGGAAGACATACACACTGCTGAAAAGTAATTTTGTGATTCTTCTAATCAGTATGAATGTATAGATATTATTTTGCAGTGTATTCTTTAAATGCTCACGTTAAATATTCTTTTATATGCATATATCGTTATGTTTATTTTTCTAATACCTATTACATTAATGAAATACATAACATTTTAACTGAAATAACACTCTCACAACTTAAAAAATGCATAAGAACATACAAAAAATAAGCAGATGTATGAAAAAATATGCAAGTTTACAAAATAATTTCATTGTTTTCTAGAAATATTAATAAAAAATATTTACAATATGAAAAAATTGCAAAAGTGAAAAGAAAAAACACAAATGTAAAAACAAAAACCACAAAGTGAAAAACTCATAACAAAGTTTTTGAAAAAAATATTTACAACAAAATTTTTTTTTTCAAAAACCAAAACTTCCAAAAATATTTTTTTCAAAAAAATTTTTTTTTCAAAAACATTTTTTACAAAAAAATTTTTTTTTCAAAATAAGTTTTTACAAAAGTAAAAAAAAGAAAATCACAACGTTAAAAAAATGAAAAATTTTTGTTAAAAAAATGTAAAAAAATTGCAAAAAAAGTTGCAAAAATTTCAAAAAAAGTTATGAAAAAAGTCTCAAAAATTTTGTTGTTTTTAATAGCAAATGCAATGGTTTCGCCATTGCATACTGCATTAAAAACAACAAAATTTTTGAGACTTTTTTCATAACTTTTTTTGAAATTTTTGCAACTTTTTTTGCAATTTTTTTACATTTTTTTTAACAAAAATTTTTCATTTTTTTAACGTTGTGATTTTCTTTTTTTTACTTTTGTAAAAACTTATTTTGAAAAAAAAATTTTTTTGTAAAAAATGTTTTTGAAAAAAAAATTTTTTTGAAAAAAATATTTTTGGAAGTTTTGGTTTTTGAAAAAAAAAATTTTGTTGTAAATATTTTTTTCAAAAACTTTGTTATGAGTTTTTCACTTTGTGGTTTTTGTTTTTACATTTGTGTTTTTTCTTTTCACTTTTGCAATTTTTTCATATTGTAAATATTTTTTATTAATATTTCTAGAAAACAATGAAATTATTTTGTAAACTTGCATATTTTTTCATACATCTGCTTATTTTTTGTATGTTCTTATGCATTTTTTAAGTTGTGAGAGTGTTATTTCAGTTAAAATGTTATGTATTTCATTAATGTAATAGGTATTAGAAAAATAAACATAACGATATATGCATATAAAAGAATATTTAACGTGAGCATTTAAAGAATACACTGCAAAATAATATCTATACATTCATACTGATTAGAAGAATCACAAAATTACTTTTCAGCAGTGTGTATGTCTTCCAAATTTTAAGTTTGAGATATTGTGGTAAGTGTTGTGAAAATATGATGGATAAATAGCCTAAATATCTTCCTTTATTTCTAAATTTTTCAAAAGTCTGACTAATTTTTGAATATCTTCGCTAAGTTTACATATATCTGACGATGCTTTATATGATGATGTGTGCATTTTTGATTCACGTCTCCTTGAAAACAGCATTTATGGTAATCTTTCCAAGTGTAAGGTTTTTCACCTGTATAGATTTTTGTATGTTCTGTTAAATTCCATTTACTTAAGAAGTGTTTGTAGCAAATAGAGCACATCTGTAATAGAAATAAATGGACACAGTTAGGATTCTCTTCAATAATATAGGTAAAAAGCACTTCTTAAAGTGTAAGTAGTAAGACAAATCATTTTGTTTTTACTCTAATTACGTTTCATATACGAATTCTAGTATTTCTCATATAAGTACTCACATACGTGTTATTCGTTAACGCTACATGTGCTAGGGATGAATCATTCGGATCATTAATTTCTGAAGTTTGCTGCTGTTTTGGTTCATCTTGTTGAAACATCTGTATAATGAAAGAAATATATATTTAGTAAAGATTTAATGTATAAATAATCGCTTATTTATTTATTTTTATTAAATACATGTATATTGCAATCAATTTCGTGTACATTTAATATAAATTAAATTTTCTTCATTTATTCATATGATAGTAATTTCTCTGAGGGGTACATATCTGATAATTTTTAGAAAAGTGTGAAACACAAATTATTCTATGATAATAAGCATTGTGGTAAAATTCACATAGCTTGGTTTCGGAAATAGGTTATTTGAAATATGAAATGTTAAAATTAAAGATTGTATTCGTACATGCTATGTATAATCAAAAACTATAAATATATTATTATAAAAAAAAAAAAACTCGATGGACGATAATTCAGATGCAAGATGAAATCATTAAGATCAAGTGCAAGATGAAACATATAATTTGATTAATACTATGGAAGTGCTAACTCAAGATAAACCATGTATACTATATATCATTAAAACTATAAAGATAGTATTTATATTTTAAGCAACTTGATGCACGATAATACAGAAGTGCGAGATGAAACATCTGATGAATTGATTAAAAATATGAGTAGATTAGTTTTAATACATTAGATGATTATAGCAGTAAGAAATTTCGTGTAGGAGCAATGCGTACATGATGAAAATCGAATGGAATCAATTGACTTCAACTCCTGATCCAAGTTAGTATTTATCTCACGTGTGTAATGTGGAAATATAAAAGGTGAAGAATCAAGTTTGATGTAAATAAATATTGTGGTATTGGTTTAAAAACTAAAAACGTATTGAATTTTACTGAATTAGAAAGCATAAAATTTGATTAAATAATGTTTTATGTAAAATATTAAGTTTAAATGTGATAAAATTATGAAAATCAGTTTGTAAACTCTCATTTTTATAAGTACTACTATGAAAATATTCTTTTAATGTCGAATTTCTGCTTATTGATGAGACTAAAAAATTATATTTTTGTTAATTTTGAATATTTATTGAGTGTATGTAATACTAGGACTAAAATCTTACAAATTCGGTGTTAAATTTTTCAAGAAATTGTGGTTTGCAATCCAGAAAAAGGTGTGATTTTAATAAATTTGTAAATATGTTCATTAACTTTTTTAGTTATTTCTCTAACTTGTCATTCATTTGTTAATTTTTGTAACTTTTGCAGAAAAAACACTTGAATTTTCGGTAATCTGTGCTATTTTTTTGTTCAACAGTTGATTTTATAGATTATTAGTATTCTCATTCGACAGTAATTTCACGTATCACGTTATTAAATATTAAATATCTATTAATTTTCTTTACTGTTTCATATGATAGTAATATTTCTGAGGAACAGGTGTGATAACTACTAGACTTTGATTGACTTATTTTTCTGATAAACGTTTGAAAAGAGTTGTAAGTGTGTAATGATGAAATATCTATATACTATCGAGAGTCGAGATTGATGTAGATAACTATTGGAGTAATAGTCAATTCTTTGTTGATTTTCAAGAAATTGTGTGAGAACATGGTTTTTTACATTAAGTTTATGTAGTTTCAGTTACAGTTTTTCGAAAATCAACCTAAAAATGGATAATTATCATAGTTAAAAGTTATGATGAAAAGATCTAAGCAATATTGATGTTAAAAAGTTCGTCTAATGTTTGCTCTTATGTTGTAAAAATTTCGAATAGTTTGGTTTGAAATATGAAATGTTTGTAAAAATTAAACTTTGTATTCGTGTATGTTTTGTATTATTAAACTGTAAAGATAATATTCATATTTGGAAAATGTTGTTGGGTGTTTTAATAAGTTTCTGATAAGTAGATAAAAACAGATGCTAAAATTCTGTACTGTTAAAATATATAGGATCAAGAATAAAGTTTGATGAAAATAAGTACTGTAAAAATTCAGAAATTTTGAAGTGTAAGATGAATCATGTCCTAATTTGATTAATTATATGGGTAGAATATCTCAGAGTAGTTTTAATATGTCAAGTGTCTAAAGCAGCAAGAAATGACATTTTAGGTTTTCTAGAATAATAATAATAATAAAAGTATACTTTTGTTGTAAGATTTCGAATGCAGTCAAGGCGTGAAAAATATAAATATGAACCCTTTGTAAAGACATTCAAACTTTTTTAAAAAGTTTAAGTTTAGTAATATATTGTAACAATATATGTAAACAAATGTATTTCAAAGTTGAAAATTTGTGTAAAAAATTGTCTTTTCTTGAAAATTGATATTTATTTTTTGTTTAATTAATGATACTTATTACATTTTTGTTGTTAAAAACTAAAATATATGTTTAATTCTGTTAAAATTGATATATCCGTGTTGGATATGAGAAAAAATAGTGTAAAACTAATAAAATTTGTTTAAATTCATCTTTTTATTCTTAAAATTAATATTTTCTATTGTTTAGAATACATACTTTTGAGGAATGTATAACCGGAAAACATTAAAAAATCTTAGAAAATTGGTGTTAAAAATATTAAATACAGTTGCTTCAATGATATCTTTTCGATATGTAAAGTGATTGTAGCATTTAGAAATGTACTTCTGAGGAATGTATAATCGGAAAATGATAGAAAATCTTAGAAAATTGGTGTTAAAACTATTAAATACAGTTGCTTCAATGATATTTTTTCGATATGTAAAGTGTTTGTAACATTTCGAATATGTACTTCTGAGGAATGTATAACTGGAAAATGTTAGAATATCTTAGAAAATTGGTGTTAAAAATATTAAACACAGCTACTTCAACGATATTTTTTTAGATATGTAAAGTGTTTGTAGCATTTCGAATATGTACTTCTGAGGAATGTATAATCGAAAAATCTTAGAAAATTGGTGGTGAGTATTGTAAAAACTCAGAAATCATTAAAGTGTAGAGCGAAACAGGTGTCAATTTAATTAATAATATGAAAAGAATAAGTGGAATTAGTCATGTGTACTATCTAAACATTAAGCATAATATTTATATTTTAAATAACTTGGTATTTGATAACATAAATATTTCAGAAAGGTAAAGTGTTGAAAATTTGAATAAAAATTCGCCTTTTCTTGAAAATCAGTATTTTTTTTTTTTTTTTTGTTTGTTTGTTTAATTAGTGATACTTATTAAGTTTCTGTTGTTAAAAGTAAAACTTGCGTTAAATTCTTCAGTTAAAAAAATCGATGTTTCCATGTTACTTTTGAAAATACTAGTATAAAAAGTAATCAAATTCGATAAAATTCGTCTTTTTCCTTAAAAAATATTATTTTCCATTGTTTTTCCTTAATTATTAGTATTTATTAAGATAGTGATTGTTCAAAAACAAAAATCACAAGTTTATATCCTTCTAAGAAAACGACTTTTATAACGTAAAAGATATTTTTCTTGAATGAAAACCTTACGAAGTGTGACGTCGAAAAACCCATTGTATTCTCCCCTTTAGGAATTTTGAGGTTAGATGGGGAGAGAATTTGTTGTTCACTTCTAATGTTTGCATCGGTAAAAATCCTGTTGAATTCGTAAGATTGAGGAAATTAGTTTAAAAAATGTATTTTATATTTGTTTTCGAGAAAAATATATCTTGAGATTTAGTCACGTAAAGTTTGAAATCTTATGTAACTAGTGTTTTTTAAAGTATGTTAAAATGTCAAATTACTGTAAAAGTTTATACAATTGGCCTTCTTGCTTTAAAAAATAAATAAATAAATAAATAAAAAATCACTATTTTCGTTTGTTAAATGCTTAATTATTAAAATTCGTTCCGGTAATAGTTGTTCGAATGTTAAAAATGTATGTTTAAATTTCGTTTTTAAGTTGAAAATATCTAAAGAAATCGGTTAAAATTTATATTTTCCATTGTTTTTTGCTTAATTAACAATGTTCATTAAGGGATTGCTGTTCAAAAACTAAGATAAATGTTTAAGTTTCCTTTCTTAAGTTGATATTATAGTTGAAAAATTCTAAAGAAATTGGTTAAATTTAATATTTTCCGTTGTTTTATTTAATTAAAAATGCCCGTGAAGGAAATGATTGTTCAAAACTGGAATACATGGTTAAGTTTCTTTCTCTCAAATTGGTATTCTGAAGTTTGAGTTGATAAAAATCGTAAGAAATCAGTCTTTTTCTATAAAACTTGATATTTTCCATTGTTTTTTACTTAATTAACGATACTCATTAAAGTTATAGCTGTTGAAAAACTGAAATGTACGTTTAAGTTTTCTCTTTTAAGGTGATAAAAATCGTAAGAAATCAGTCTTTTTCTATAAAAATTGATAATTTCCATTGTTTTTACTTAATTAATACTACACATTAAGATGTCTATCAAGCAAAATTCAAATATATGTTTAACTTTCTTCTGTTAAATTGATAATCTCATCTTGTAGTAGAAGAAATCTAAATAAAATGGTTAAAAACTGAGATTTTAATTGTTTCGCTTAATTAATAATACTCATTAAAATTACGGTTGTTCAAAATTCAAATATAAATTTAATCTTCATCTTATAGTATGATTCCGAGTTGAGATGTTATTGATAATATTTTTAATTAGGGAAGGTTGATCACCTCTCTGCTATAATAGAATGTTCCTTTTTTCCACTAGGGGGGCGTTTGTGGAGGGGGATGCACGGTGGGTACCTCAGGAGGGACCAGGAGGGCGGCGGTGGCACGGTGGTGCGGCGGGGCGCGGAGGGATGCGGAGAGACGGTTGCTGCGTGGTGCGGCGGCGGCACGGTGCCGCAGTGCCGCCGGCTGAGCCCGTACTCTTATTTTCCTACTACTTATGTTAAACTCTAAAAAAGGGAAAAAAAGCAGCGGCTTTTGAGACCGCTTACAACGGTTAACACCTTGGGTATTTTTTTTTATGTTGGCCAATTATTTGCAATAGGGATTCTGTGAGGGTCTTTTTTAAGGGAACCTAACCCGTATTTACGCAAAGAAATCCAGGTTCCGAAGAAAACCACGGAAAACTTCGAACGATTAGGTCGACCGCCGCGATTGAGTTCGAACCCAGCACCTACCGTTTACCAGTTTGGAGGCCCTTAATTAGAGATACCTTTTACGCATCGTATAATAGCAATTTTAACAAGAAAAATATGAAGTTGACAGGGATAAAACAATGAAAAAAATTGAACTCGGAATGATAAAAGAAATGAGGTTTACATCAACTGATGCATTTAAATAGTAATTAAAAAACGCGGAAATGCCCCCCACCCCCCCCCCCCCCAAAAAAAAAAAAATTCTGAAATCGAAACTATACAAGATAGAGTTAATCATCTAGAAACTTTTACAAATCATTTAAACGTTGGGAGCCCATCTTTGTTTAAAACTAAATGCACGTTTCTGCATCGGATGTTTTTATTTCAGTATTTCTCATTTTTAAACTGACATAGGTCAATAACTGTCGGTTACGGTAATAGTACCGCGAATTCAATAGTTTTTTAACACCTCAAAAAAATGCTTAACGCGCCGAAAGAAGTTTTCACCTCAGAAAATTTACTTTTAAAAATATGATTTGTTTACAACAAATTGCATTTTTGTAAAATTGCTATTTTAAATACTTTTATTTAAAAAAAATATTATTTTAAATGCTGAATCAAAATTGAAAATTTGACATTTTCATTCAATCAAAAGAAAAATTTCAACGCGACAAATAATATTTTAAGTTATGACAATTTCAATATACTCTAATTTTTTTGAGAAAAAAATTATTAAGAAAGCTTATAATGTGATAATGCTTACAAATTATGTGGTTAACCATCACAAAACATTCCATATTCTAACTCCATAAATAAATAAATAAAATAAATGTTTCCTGGACATCTTACAGCAACATTGTTTCTTCAATTACACGCATTTCAATTTGTGTCTGATCCCTTGAAACCTCACGATTTATTAAAAATGTCATAACTCTCTGAGTTTTGAAGATATCAAGATGAATTTTTTTTGTTCAGTTCAGGAATGGATAAGGAAATTTTTTCTAATTGGAAGTTTTATCCTCTGGGGACCTTATAAAAATTTAATTTTCGTATTTTTTAAAACAGAACGCCCATGGAGTTGCAACTTATCTTATCAAAAAATTTACTTTTTTTGACAAAACTTTGCAATTGGAAGTATGGGTCTAGGGGCAATATTTAAGGAGATAGCCTATTGTTTCGATATTTATGACTCACCCTGTATAAACTTTTTCTATGAAAGTGGGATTCTTAGAACTTTTCGTGTAACGGTAACAACAAAAATTCATGTAACTGTTTCAGTTACAGTTTTTACTTTTAACGATACAGAAAAAAGTCTAGGAATCCCACTTTTCAAGAAAAAAATAATTTTACAGTTTTCTTTTTTCAGTGTACTGAATTTCGGACAGTGGGTTTAATGGTACTGTTAATGAATTCATTTTTTGACTACTTTTCATTTGTTATAATGATTCAGTTAGAAAAAGTTTAACTATGTATAACTAAATATTTTTAGTTTCTAATATTTTTTATGCATTCAAAATCCTGTTCAAAATAATCTTTTACAAATTTAAAATTTATAATGTTAAAATCGTGTTCAATATTTCATTTATAAGTGTTTAGATCTAGTCTCAAATCTTATATATAATTACTTCTTTAATAATTTTGTTTCAAATTTAAAATTTATAATGCTTGTATCTTGTCTAAATTTATTATTTATATTTAAAATAAATGACAATAAAATTAAGAACACCTGACTGACACCATTTATCTATGCCTCTGAGTGACGAGTTTTTTAATCACTTTTGAATACAAGATAGGGATCAAATTGTACGTTATTAAAATTCGATTTAAGATGGGGCTTCTCCTTTGGACATAAGATAGCAGCGTATAGATTTCAAGTTAAAACTGTTTTGAAAATATACTGGTGATCTTCCTTAGCAGCCTGCACAGTACGAAATATCCAGGTCCGATCCCGAACCGGCTCCTAAGGAAACAAGTTCGTCCTGGCAAAAAATTTTTAAAATCAAAGCCTGGAGTGGCCTGATTGTATTTCTACTTACATTTTTGACATCAATATTGTTAAAAATTGTTTCCTATGGAGGAGTTTTGACTAAAAATTACAACTTTGCGTTTTCCATGTTTATAATTTCCATTTTTAAAGAATCGCCAAAGACAGTGATATGTTTGATTTATATATGTATCTCTATTTATATGCAAATGTTTCATTTTTTCTTTAATATAGTTAATCCATACTCCATGTGTTGGAGACTTTGAAAAATGTTAAACAATAAAATATTTTAAGACGAAATTTCATAGGAAAGAAAAAATTCATTTAAAGACAAGTTCCTTTCTTAAGGAATATGAATTTAGTCTATTTTTTCTCGGGATGGATTAACACATTTTCCGAAAGGTTTTCGTCTTAGAAAGGTTTTATTTCACTGTGTAACGGCAAATCCACGGTGGGCGCTATTTGTAACGTTATATGCAGACATACTCAGTAGTTTAGGTTAAAACAACAAAGTTTATTCAAGTGATAATGGCCAAAGGGAAGTGGAGCAAGTCTAAAATTTTGCACACTGAGAACACTATGAACAGCTAAAATCATACTCACAGGCCCCAACCTAGCTCAGTCGTGGCACCGCCTAACACTTGACACTGTCTCCTGGCTGAGCTGCTGAACAAAGTTTAGTTAAACAGCCCGTGGCTGTGGATAATTCTTTATTTCATCAATAATTAAAAAATGGAACTACTATTAAACTTTCTTACCCCGGCCGACTCTTAAATCCACTATCCAAACTTTTTTCTACTTTACTGGAGGCCGTTGCTACTTTCTATTCGTCAGCACTTCGCTAAACAATCATCCACTTCGTTGTCTAATGGCAGAGGTCCGCACTCGCTGGCTGCTGGCTAATGCCAGAGACACACACCCAAACTCACCCCCAAGCTTTTATATGCTGCAAACTGAGATACTTCACATTAACATATTACTAATAACCGCGAGCTAACTGCGGAATTCGAAAGAGCACACACACTCTAGAAAGTTAAAGTAAAAGAGAGGATAGGTGTCGCTTTTACGCCTACAAAATGTTAAATTATTGACGTCACGATCTCAGAAACACTAGAGTGCCTTTATGACAAAAGGTCACTCCCTCACAACCCCCCCTCGGATTCCGCAGAGAAAAAGGGCTGGGCCAAATGCATGCCCAGAACTTTTTCTTGTTATAAATTTCGAGCCGTAATAAAACACAGTGATGGGTGAAATTTAGCGCCGAAACATAACTTTTAAAATATTAACTTTGACCCATCACAACCAAAAAAAAAACTCAGTTTGCCTCAAATATTCACATATTCAATCCAATCATTCTTCTATCTTACAAATAGCCTCCGTAAAACTCCCAAAAACTCGTAAAACTTTCAAAACTAATTACTTCTTTCAAAACAGCCCACTCCACTGGGAGTGCTAAAATTTCTCAAAATACTAAACTTCCGAAATTTTCCTCAATATTGCAATACAACTATAACTTTACCAAAAATTTCCTCCATAAAACTTTAATAATACTAAAATTCGCACCAAGTCCAAAAAACCCAATGCGCAAAAATTTTCCTCATCCAAATTCAGACTTTATCTAGAATTACAATTACTTCATACTAAAATAACTCTGCTACTACGTAATACCTACAAACCCATTAGCCAATGAACTAACTCCCGAAATTCTTCAGAACTTAACTCCACTTTAACAATAATTGGGGCACATACGTACAGCGTCACATCGCTGTGCTTATGCAACAATAAAAAAAAATATCAAAAATTTACAAAATGACGTCATCATGCTCTTCATCTGTATTAACTAAAAGAAAAATAGCAGAATCATTACATAACACAGGTATACTTCCCTGCAAGAAAATCACATTAACATTCAATTTTTAATACAATACAATTTCAAATTCAAACGCGGCTTAAAACTTCGCAACTTGCGGAAACCATTCCCAACTAAAGTACCAAACGCAACTCATAAAACACGAACGATTAGAAGAGAGTTAATTCATTAAATGTTAGTATAAGAGATAGAAACGCGTGTCAAGGACTTTTTGACCGCAAAACACGTGCGCGTCTGAACCGCGGCGCGTGTACAAAATAACCCAAATTACTATCTGTACTTTCTGAAAATTTAAACATACATTAACACACATTTTATAACACATGAACAATATAACAATATAGTAACATTTTTAACAAATAACACAACAATTTAACAATAGATCCAGAATTTTTAAAAGCAGTTAAGACCAAATTCTCAAACATAAATAAAACTAACAATTTTGCAAACAAATTTTGAACACAATTAAGCACTAATCGTGAGTCCGTCAAAAAATTCCAAAAATGGCCAAAAAGTACCAGTCTTTCTGCTTTCTATTCTTTCACATTGCTACCACATATATGCACTCTAATAGAAATTTAATAAAGAACATTATCACCCAATCATAGAGATGATTCGCTGCTGACAGGCTTCATACTACAGGATGGCTTTCTCCTCCTGTCCCAGAAACCTTGTACGAAGGATCTTTCGTCATCGGAACTGTACGGTGACGCCACAGTTGACTGTCGTGCCTGCAGCCTGGTTCGGAATGGATGCCGCGGTATACTTGTAGGTTCCGCTCGACGACTCTGCTCTAGCCGGTTTGCTGGGGTTACTCCATGGCGAGATTCACACTGTTGATGCCGGTAATCTGAGCGTTGTCTCCTCTTTCTAGATGCACCCGAAGTTACTGAAGATCCTAGACCACGTTTCTTTCCAGACCTACGCTGTTTCTTATTGGGCGAAAATTCCGACTTTAAAGTCCTTTTAACAGTTTGTCGAGTGTCCATACGAAATCTTTTCCGGGGATTAATCACTGAAGATGGTGAACTATTAGATAATGTATGTTTGCGAGGTTGCTGTCTAATAGATGGAGGAACTGGACAGTTTATAATTTTTTGTCTTTTATGGCACACAGAGTCCGATGTATCTGACACAATTCTCTTATTTTTATTATCATACTTTGCTCTCGGATTGCTAGGCTTTCGACTTTCAAGAACAGTTTTTGGAGCCGTTTGACCAAATTTTCTTCTTGAATATTGATGAAAAGAATTAGATGAAGAAGTGCTGGACTCGGGACACTCATTGGATCGGGAATTTCGCGAAACACCACTCGACACATGAGAACCTTCACTACCATTTTCTCTAAACTTATAAACTCTACCCTGATCCAAATTAACCGTCATTCTTTCACCATTGACATCAACAACCAAATTATTATTTCGAACTTCTAAAACCTTAAACGGACCTACAAACTTCGGACCAAACTTAGCTACTCTCTTTTGACGACTCGAACTTAACCAATGCTTTTCTACTAACACAAAATCTCCAACTTTCACTTCTAACTCTCTCCTACGCATATTATAATTCTGAGCTTGCTTTTCTTGCGCTTTTCCCATTTGAACCTGAGCTTCCTTAACCAACCTCTCAATATCCTGACACATGTACTGACTTTCCGCATCCGACACCATAACTAACCTTTGGAATGGAGTAATGACTTTTCTACCCAAAAACAATTCAGCAGGCGTTTTCCCCGTCGACTCGTGAACTGCTGTACGAAGTGCGTACGCAAAATGCTGAAGAAACTGGTCCCAATTTGCATGATGAGAACCAACATATGAAGAAATCATTTGAATTAATGTACGATTTACACGTTCAGCCATATTAGACTGAGGAAGTTCCATACCGACCTCAGTCTCCAACTTTTCACAAAAAGATTTAAAAATATTAGATATAAAATCATAACGAAATGGTTTACTAGCAACTAGTGCATCAAAACCAATATGAACTTCATTCGTTAAACTCGGTTTATCTGAAAAAACTTTACCAAAATCGACTAAAGACTTATTAAACTCCACCTTCTTAACCTCACTTAACTCGATTCCTCCAAATTAACTGACACTGAAACAGGCTCTTTCTTACTCACATTCTCATTATTCACGATTAACGACTTTTTAAAGAAATCCAAACTAATTCCTCTATCCTTCATATAATCCACACCAACTATACAATGCACTGTTAACCCATCTAACACACAAAACTCCCAACATGTCTTAACCGAACGAATTTCAACTTCCAATTCTACTGAACCTTTATTATCGCAAGCTCTTCCCTGTGTTGACTGAACCACAAGACTTGACCTTTTCAACTTCTTATACGAAAAATATTTCCGATAACAATCAAAAGAAATGAACGACTTATCTGCCCTGTATCGAAGACACTTTTAACGACAATACCATCTAACACAATTAACACTTCTGGTAACTCAACCGGATTAATAGTAATTTTATTTAAACTCACAGAAGGCTTTTTCGATCTCTGAACACATCTCTTTTGCGTTGACCTATTTTCAACATTCTCATCCGAAGTTAATCTCCTTACTTGCGAAGAAACATTCCTGTCCCGTACTCCCCCACTACGATTATAACCACTATTCTGTCTATTTCCATACATATTTCTCTCACCACTTCTAAAATTATTAGCACCGCCACCATTCCTATTACCATTACTCGTATTCGACATATTACGACCAAATCCATCATTTCTATTACGCACATTATTATCCGGAAATCGCTGTCCCCCTCTCACAAAATTACGTTCCCCCTCATTTCTCAAATTACTATCCGTGACAGGTCTCTGCCGAGGGCTACGCAAATCCCGTTGATCCGAGCTATGCCGAGTCTCGTACTTCGATAATATCTGATGCATTTCTGCAAAATTCTTCGGTGCTCTAACTTCAATAAAGTCCTGTATATTTGGATTAAAAAGAGGAAAAACAATGTCCAACAATTCCTCAAATGTGATATCTAAATCTAATTTATTTTTTAGTTCAAGCTTACGTAGATAGAATTTTGACGCCGACTCATAAATATTCTGCTTATTACAATAGAACTCTTTTCTCAAAATACTTTTATCTTTAACGGGAGGAAATGCCTTCTTTAACTCGATCACAGTTTGTTCAAATCTTTTCGCTTCTTCATTAATCAAAAACTTTCCTATATTTTCTAACCACAAAAGCGCTTCGCCCTTTAACGAGCATTTAAGCACTACGTATCTACTTTTTTCAGGTATATTATTGAACAAAATATAATCATCTAATTTAACTAAAAATTCACTAATATCACCCTCACCGGTGAAATACACACGTGGCACAATCTCATAATGTCCGATGTTTCGTTGGGCGCCATTTGTAACGGCAAATCCACGGTGGGCGCTATTTGTAACGTTATATGCAGACATACTCAGTAGTTTAGGTTAAAACAACAAAGTTTATTCAAGTGATAATGGCCAAAGGGAAGTGGAGCAAGTCTAAAATTTTACACACTGAGAACACTATGAACAGCTAAAATCATACTCACAGGCCCCAACCTAGCTCAGTCGTGGCACCGCCTAACACTTGACACTGTCTCCTGGCTGAGCTGCTGAACAAAGTTTAGTTAAACAGCCCGTGGCTGTGGATAATTCTTTATTTCATCAATAATTAAAAAATGGAACTACTATTAAACTTTCTTACCCCGGCCGACTCTTAAATCCACTATCCAAACTCCTTTCTACTTTACTGGAGGCCGTTGCTACTTTCTATTCGTCAGCACTTCGCTAAACAATCATCCACTTCGTTGTCTAATGGCAGAGGTCCGCACTCGCAGGCTGCTGGCTAATGCCAGAGACACACACCCAAACTCACCCCCAAGCTTTTATATGCTGCAAACTGAGATACTTCACATTAACATATTACTAATAACCGCGAGCTAACTGCGGAATTCGAAAGAGCACACACACTCTAGAAAGTTAAAGTAAAAGAGAGGATAGGTGTCGCTTTTACGCCTACAAAATGTTAAATTATTGACGTCACGATCTCAGAAACACAAGAGTGCCTTTATGACAAAAGATCACTCCCTCACAACTGGTTTTACTGTATTTTATTTTATTTTATTTTATTTTATTTTATTTTATTTGCCTTTAAATCTACTTTCCTTTAAAAAATAAATTTTATGATTTTTGAAAAAATAAGTTGCATCGTTTTTTAAATAACTATTTTTAGTATTTTAAAAAATCTTGAAACAAATGTAAAATTATAATTTTATCTTCAATTAAAAGAAAAGAAATTGTAATTTGATAAATAATGTTTCCAGTTATAACGATTTTAATTTACCCCACTTAAAAAATACTAATCATTAAAAATCTGAATTCTAACTTAATAAATATACTTTTGCATGTTTTCTGGAACTCTTAAAGTAACATTGTTTCTTAAATTGGGCGCATTTCAATTTGTGTCCAAATCCTTAAAACCTGATGAATTATTTAATAAATCATGTGAGTTTTTCAGATGTGAAGATGAAATTTTTGTGTTTAATTCAGGAATGGATAAAGAAAGTTTTCCTAATTGAAACTTATAAAATTTATAAAAATTTAATTTTCGTACTTTTTTAATAGACCTCCGATGGAGTTGTAACATGTGCCTTCATATTTTGAACCTTTTTATGAAACTTTGAAATTGGAAGCATGGAGCAATATTTGAAAAAAAAACCCTTTTGTTTTGATATTTATATTCACCCTGTGTGTGTTATATATATATAACTATGTCTCACATAATATTATTGTTCTTTTTTATTTATTTTGATTATAATAAGTGCACATTCTTGACTCTAAATCTGTTTATGTTCAAAATTGAAGATTTAGCTAGTTCTTTCTATATGTATAGTGTCACTCACTATATATCACGTAGAAATTGAAGGAGGATATTTTTAAGGCTGGGTGAAGTTCCATAAAGTCCGAGAATCACGTAAAGACAATATCATTTGTTTTTTATCAAAAAACTATTTTCTTACTTCGTTGTGTTTCTTAAGTACATGTGCTCGAGTAATTGCATTTGGAGAAATTTAACATATCCAAAATGCGTCCGAATTTCATAGAAATTACAACGGAAGTCACGTATTACGAGCTGTTACCACATTATTTTTAATAAAAATTAAAAAAATGTATTAACATTATAAAAGATAATATATTTGTAACTTGAAACAAATCCTAAAAATTATAATGTTTAAGACCAGATCCGTAATATTTGTAGCGAAAAATATAAAATTTCTAATAAAAAGTCATCAGCTCTTTAGAATACAAGATATTTCTAAGAACGCCGAGAAAATTCTCTCCCTTGGTTTTTCAAAATGCCATAATGTAAAGTTATGAAATTTTTAAATTCGAGTCTTTTTACGAAAATTTTGGTCAACTTATGTACAGAAATGTACATAAAATTTAAAGAAACGGAATCAGTGAAATTCGAAAACTGAATCTCCCGTTTAAAAACTAGTGATGTTGCTGTTGCTTTACTAATAAATTGCTACAATGGTGCAATATTTAGTATTTAAAATATACCACAATTACATACTGGGTCTCCATACTGGGCATACTCAGAATATTTTGAAAAAAATAATAATTAAACTACTTATGTATGTAATAAATGATCAGTCAAATTTAGCGGTGGAATTACAGTAGAAACTTCGTAAAAAATAAAATACTTTCGTATATTTGGCAAAAAAAAAAAAAAAAAAAACGAAAACGTCACCCGATTTGGCGAGCAACATTTTTCCTAGCCAAAAGCAAACTATTTTAATACAACTCAAAATTGTTTTTAGAATGCCTGTAATTGGTATTTGATGAATTTCAGCTTAAACAATGAGAGAGTTTAATATATACATATATTGTATTACATATATATATTACTTGTTGCAGCAATTACTTTTAATACTGAAAAATAATTATTAATATGAAAAATATTTTCATATTGAAAAATATATTTTAATATATTTAAGCGTATTCCAAAGTAAAGACTAAATGACGAATGCTGCAATAATACATTTCATTCATTATTAGATGAGTTTTTGTTTCCATAGCAACGGAATTGAATAGACAGTCTGAATTGGACTTAATTTTGAGATTGGAACGAATTTAATTAATTTAATGTTGTTATAATTCATGAAATTCCATAGCTAATTTTCCTTACAAATATACACATGACAAAATTATAGTTATAACAAACTAAAACCTAAAAAAATAAAGTTATTTAAATAAATATTTTTAAAAATAGTTCAACATGGAATATTTTACCTTAAAACTATTTGACAAAAAAAGTATTTTTTGAAATTTTATTTCGTCGCCAACCGGTGATAAATCGCCAAATAAACGAAATGTTATTTTTTTTTTCGTCATATTGGTGGGATTTTGGTGGAAAATACCTGAAAACTTGATTTTAGTAGTTGACTCATAGGTTTATCATTATGTTTTCCTTCAAAATTCAAAGGCAAGTTGACATCATCTTGCACATTCCAATGTTTTTTTCAATAGATTTCTCTGATTACACTGCCTATGACGAACATTTCTTATGCCATAACTAGTTCTACAAACTTTTAACTATCTCTAGAAACTATTGCTTTGATAAATTTGATTAAAAAAATATTGTCAGCTGGAATTATATATTGTGGTTTTTGCAATTTTTGAAATTAAAAATTTTTAAAGACATTTTTAAAGTATTCCAATAATTTTAGAGTTTGTCTGAAAAATGTATCTTCTGAGGTTTTTTTTTAAGCAATAATATTGATGTTTGAATAAATAGGCAATGTCACTTTTTTATATTTGATGGTAAAATGATGTCTTTCCATGACCAACAGCCAAAACAGGGACCTTGAAAAAAGTTAAATTATATAGTTCAAATTTAGACTAATTCCTAATCCTTATACAGTGTTTTATAGCTCATATTTTCAAACATTAAATTATTCCTATCTCTAAAAATCTAAAAATTCAATTTGATAAGAGTTAAATATTTAATGATCTTCAAATCAATTGAATTAAATTATGAGTTTTATTTGTTGCACGAAAACACCTATTATAGATGGTAGATGGCGCTATTACATATATACAGATTACATAACCTCGTAAACATATGTTATCATGAAAAATATCTATTCAGAATAATGTAAAAACTGAAAGGTACACATCCAAAAAACACGAACAGATTTAAGATTTGTTTAAAACGAGTGCACATTTTTTACTCCATTCTGAAGAATGTCACGTTCTCTGAGTGACTAAACTTTTTTTTCTCTTATATTCATTTGTTGCGTAAAGGAAAATATACAGAAAACAAATATTTTTTTTTCTAAAGATTGAACACTTCAAGAAGAGAGAATTCACTAAAGCTTTCTTAAAATCAACCTCTATTCAGCAAAATTATGTCCTACGTTCTTAATAAAAATTCATAACGTGTATCCAGGAACAGAACTGTGGTGGAATAGAGGTTTTTGATATAAAGGAAATGACATTCTCCACACGTGACATTTTTACTTTATGGGTCTTTACTGAACTGTTAAAAATATTCTTTTTGAGATTTTATTATCTATTGAAGTGGTATCATTTTAAAAATAACAATGGAATAATTTGTTAGTTACACAAAAGTTAAGATGTAAGTATGTTATTTAAAATTAAGTGGGCATAACAATTAAATAAATGTCAAAATGCAAACAACAGCTCAACAGCTTTTGCAGTTTTAACAGCAAACAACAACTAAAAACCATGAAAACCGGTTATTCATCTTCAAAACATAATAAAAGAAATTCTCTATTTTTCAATTTTCTGGATACATTTATGTACTTAACAAAGTAAACTCCTTAAAATTCACACATCATCATAGATGGGAACAATGAAACTTTCAGATAAGATGCAATAGCAAAATTACCGCATTTTATACATATATAGATATATCGTTCGGTACTATTCATTTTAATATGCGATTCTCGATAATATGACCGAATGTGTAAATTATCATAAAAGAAATCTAAATTTATTTCTGAAAAAAATCAAGATATTACTGATATCCCTGGTAATCATAAACATTTTACCAAATACAGTTATGTATTAAGCGTTTTTGGTTATTAAATCTGGCTAAACATGAAATAAAACTTCCATAGTTTATGCTTTGAAAAGGAATTAATAGGGGACCTTTATGAGAAAAGTTTTTCATTGAATAATTCAAGGAAAATGTATCTCATCTTTATTATGGATATTTAATTATTTATTATTAATTATTTACTTGACCTTCATTTTATTAAATTAGTTATTTTTATAAATTATCCTAGTTTTAACATTTTAGTTTCTTACATAATTATTTGAATATTTTACTATAATGCGAACTTTGAATATAGCTTTGATTACATTACTACAGTTAAGTTATTGTTTAAAAATGTAAACAATGAAATGATCAAAAATTTGGAAAATTCTAAAATCCGAATTACATCCAAACTGTTTATTTGAGGACTTGATTGTACTTTGAATGGACTAGGCTGTTGCTTGCATCTTGACTTTTATTCAATTGTAATGCCTACTTAATTTTAAATAACACTCTCTCATCTTAACTTTTGTGTAAGTAACAAATTATTCAATTGATGTTTTTAAAAAGGTACCACTTCAATAGATAATGAAATCTGAAAAAGAATTTTTTTAAAGTTCAGTAAAGGCTCATAATGTAAAGGAGTCACGTGTAGACAATGTCATTTCCTTTATATCAAAAACCTCTTTTCTACCCCAGTTCTGTTCCTTGATACACGTTATGAATTTTTATTAAGAAGGTAAAACATAATTTTGCTCTATAGAAGTTGATTTTAAGAAAACTTTTGTGAATTCTGAATTTTTGAAGTGTTCAATCTTTAGAAGAAAAAAAAATATTTGTTTTCTGTATATTTTCCTTTACGCAACATTTGAATATGAGAAAAAAAAATTGAGTCACTCACAGAACGTGAGATTTTTCACAATGAAGTAAAAAATGTGCACTCGTTTTAAACAAATCTTAAGTCTGGTCGTGTTTATTGGATATGTACCTTTCAGATTTTATGTTATTCTGAATATATATTTTTCATGTAAACATATGTTTCCAACATTATATAATCTGGCTTTATTTAATAGTGCTATTTACCATCTATAATAGGTGTTTTCGTGCAGTAAATAAAATTCATAATTTAATTTCAGTCATTTGAAGATCATTAAAAACAAAATATTTAGCTCTTATCAAATTGATTTTCCCCCCTAAGAGCAGTATTTTCATTAAGTTTTGTTAAGTAAAACATTGAACTTGTTGCGATAAATTTCAAACGTCTTTTATACATTTCTTAAAGTAGTAAGGTTATATAAAATATATAGATGATGAAAAAATTAAAATAGCAATCAAGAAATAGAAAAATAAATGTACTAATTATAACGGAATTTATGAAGACTTATAAATTCCGAAGACTAATTACAGTTGCACAATAAGACTTACGTTTTCAAGAACCACCATGTCCGTAAAACATATTTCACCAATTTCAAACAACATTTTTTAGCACATTGAGTAACGACTGTTTTGTACTCATGAATTCATGGGTGAGTGCATATACCAATAAACGTGATACAACCAAACGCTACTTCCTACTTTAGACCCAAAAAGGTGTTAAATCACATTTGCAAGAACCATGTATTTGTCAGGAAAAATTCCTCCTGATTTGCTATTTAATCTATTTTAAACCATTTTCAAACCATTTCGCAATGATTATATAGAAAAAATCATTTAGGAATGTGACAGGTTATAAGTGGTGTTATAAGTGTGGCTGCGGTGTAATCAAGCACTAGTATCACAAAAGTAGAAATTTCTATATGTCTGTTGTTCTTGTATTTCAATAAATATATGAAGTAATATGCGTGTAAAGTGTTTTAAATTTTAATTTATCTAAAGAATATTCTAAATTGCCCCCCTTAATCTTACTATATTCCCCTCAAAATTTTCTTATATCTTTTTATTTTACCCTTTAAAAACATCTACCTGAATTTATGTGGCTTTATTTCATTTTGGCTTTATGCCAGTAAAAATTTTCCCCTCTTCAAAATCAATGAAAAATCTTCTATTTTTTTATTCTTAGCGAATTAGATTTTTCTTTCTCTACATCTTTTCAAAAAAACTGCTTTCACATCTAAAACAAACCACGTTTCAATGTTTTCATACTTCAGCGATTTCCACTTTTCGCATTGGAGATTCGCTTTGTCATAATGCAGACTTTTGTGTTCGCGTGCACTCACTATAAAATTTTTCTATGCTAATTCGGACGGAGCCTTTTTAAGTGAAATTGTCTGTTGAAAAAAATTGAGGTACCAGATGAATCACTTGGATTATTAAGAATTCGTAAGCAACATGCATTCATGAATGTTCTTCACAGTAATGTGAGAGTACTTCATTCAATTGAGAGACGAGTTTACAAAGAAAGAAGTTGATCAGCAACTGTGCAATTCTTTCTCGGAAAAAATAACCAGAATTTTGAGTCTTCTATTATATGATTAATGATTCCTTCGGAGCAGTGCGGGTAATGAAAGTTGTGTTACTAATCATGACCACTCCTTTCATGGCGGTGAACTTTTCAACACCAGCGGTGAACACTTTTAAGTATGCATTTAAGTATGCAAAATTCTCTCCTAGCAAGAGAGTTGTTAAATTTTTCAGGGTTGGTTCTTCAGGTATCATGAAAGTTAGTGTAACACATCTTCTGTAATGTCTGAATACAAAATCGAAAATCTAGCTGAAGGATCGTCCCACTTAGCCAATCCATGAATTTAAGAATTTCGAAAATTTCCGTTACACATAGAACCCTACAATACAAAACCACCCACTATTCAAAACTTTATACATACCTATATCTATCTATTTTTCTATCTACCTATCTTTCTAAATATAGATAGATGCACATATATTTTGTGAAAACAGAAAAAAAAACAAATAACTTTTTAATTATGATATATTTCGAATAATTTTAAAATTATTATTTCTAAGAAAAAGATCAAAAACTTATGTATGAAAGACTGTTGATATCATTAAATATGGGATGAAAAAAACCCCAGGATATTAAGAAAAAATTTTTAATTTTTAATTCCGTCAATTCGCAACTTCTCAAATTAATTTAAATTTGTTATAAGTATTTTTTCTACCACTTACAGTTTTGCACTGAGACCTTTTCATAGAATTAACGTTTTTAGGGGAAAAAAGCCAAATGTCTTCAAGAAGAAAAAACCTGTTAACTCTGTCAGTTCACAAGATATTAAATCCATTTGGATTTTTTAAAAATATTTTTAATATAAGAAGATTTTGGTTGAGAAACCCTTACAGAATAAATGAGGGCGGGGCTGTAGATGAAACAAAATCACATGTATGATATATATGATTGCATTATTAAACGCGTGCATATTTCAATAAAAAATGTCAGAATTTAAAATATAGTGTGTGTATTTAATGAAATAATCCCCACACTGTTTTAATTTATTATATAAATTTTCTTAATATTAGCTTTAACTTTTGTAGTAACAAGTTTTTGATAAGATGCACTATACCAATGCATGCTATTGCTTAAAATGTTATGAAAGTATGAAAAATATAGTGATTGAAGAAAAAATTCATGATTATGATAAAAGCAACTTTTACAGAAATGCGAAATTAAAAACTCGCCAGAAAAAATTGCTAAACTGGGTTTGTATCTAATCTTGATTTAGTTTTTTTCATGAAATTAATACTTAACTTTTATACGCCAAGCCGGCATGGATTTTTTTCTATAGATAGAAATAAACAAATACGAAAGAAAATGAAATGCTGAATTAATTAGAGGCATTTCAAACAAACTTCAGCCAATTTTCGACATTTTAATTCTTTTAGTCCCTTTAAAAGTTTTCTAAAGATATAATCATTATACGGTCATCTCTCAAATTTTTCTCTTTGCTGGTTGCATTCATATTCTTTCATTCATGTTTCTAAATTTCGAAAAAATTTCCAGACGAAAGTAAAGATTTTAGAAAATTGCATTTACAAAATTCATTTATTCTCGTAAATATTAATTTTATAACTGAAAAGAAAATCTTTTGATTCAATTTAGCCCTCATTAATAAGAATAAAATCACACATTAAAGAAAATATAACGAAATTGTAAAGGGACTTTGTCTATAGAAACTTTCAGCATTTTCAATAATATAATTTTCTAACCTTTTAATACGACGGAGAAGAATTCATTTTATATATTTTATCATTAAAAAAGGCCTAATGCATTAAAGATTGAAGAGACGTGCATCTAACATTTATCATCAATCAATAATTTTTTTCTTTAAGCTTTCCAGGGAACAAAAGCTTTTAAATAATTTTATATTTTATATTAGCAATTCCTTAATTAATAAATTGTTATCAGCATTAATTTTATGCGCATAATGTTGCTAAGTAACTGAAACAAAGTATCTTTTTTATGCAAATTAATTATAGAAATTTTACTGTCGTGCATAAAGCTTTGTCATACTTTAAAAAATCAAACTTGGTAGCATATGTATTTAAGCAAGGGGGTCAATCCATTTCAAGTAGTCCAGCACTGGTCACTCGACCATTTTTTAAAAATCTGAAATTTTTTGTACAACAACCCTAACATGATGGAAGTTCAAAATGACCGTTATTTTAATTTTACTAATCTGAAATTCTGGCCTTTGATAGTATTGTGTAGTAATGTTATGTACAAAAAATTTCAAGAAGGAGATTTCACTACAAGCGGAGATATGACATAGACAATATGTGAAAACATTACTACCAAACTATTTTAACCTACTATGTAATTGTTCAACAAGACTGTCAACTTTACACAATTTTTTCTACAAATAGGTCAGAAGTGCGTGTACTCATACACCAAGTCCCAGATCTGGGAGTTGATTTCTCTTTGCGAAAAAAATTCCGAAATTCGTCAAAAATTTCAAAAATCGCACTTTTTAGGCTTTGATATCTCTGGTGGAACACGAGATAAAAATCTGAAATTCTGACCTTCAATAATATTGTGCAACAGTGTTATGTACAAAAAATTTCAAGAAGGAGATTTGACTATAAGCTGAGATACGATGATTAAAAAATGTTAAGAAATGCTACTATGAGTACATTAGGAGAAATGAGATTAGTCTCATTTACTACAATATTTACACAGAAAATATCGTTTGTTGAAAACAGTGTAATAATAAATGTTTAATTTACAAATATACTATATATGCTCAACAAAGAGCTTAACACTATTTACGAGAGATGTTATGAGTTCGACCAGTTATAGTTGTTAGTCCATCAGGCTGTTCTTTCTCAAAATTTTATTTGAAGCGACCCAAGTCTTGTCATCCCTTGTTAACGTGAATGATATTATCTAGGTTTAATAACTGAAACCATGTCCACTTGATCAGTTGCAACCCAATGCAATTATATAATATAGTAAGTTACAATAGTTTGGCAGTATTGTTTTCACATATTGTCCATGTCATATCTCAGCTTGTAGTCAAATCTCTTTTTTGAATTTTTTTGTACATAACACTACTACACAATACTATCAAAGGCCAGAATTTTAGATTTTTATCTCATGCTCCACCAGAGATATCAAAGCCTAAAAAGTGCGATTTTTGAAATTTTTGACGAATTTCGGAATTTTTTTCGCAAAGAGAAATCAATACCCAGATCTGGAACTTGGTGTATGAGTACACGCACTTTTAACCTATTTGTAGAAAAAATTGTGTAAGGTTGATAGTCTTGTGGAACAATTACATAGTAGGTTACTCGAAAATATTGTTTTCACATATTGTCCATGTCATATCTCAGCTTATAGTCAAATCTCCTTCTTGAAATGTTTTGTACAGAACACTACTATACAATACTATCAAAGGCCAGAATTTAAAATTTTTATCTCGTGCCCCACCAGAGATATCAAAGCCTAAAAAGTACAATTTTTAAAATTTTTGAAGGATTTCCGAATTTTTTTTGCAAAGAGAAATTAACTCCGAGATCTGGGACTTGGTGTATGAGTACACGCGTTTTTGACCTATTTGTAGAAAAAATTGTGTAAGGTTGTCAGTTTTCCTTGCATTAAAAATTACCTCTTGCAAATGGATAGATTTTGGGAAAAATCTTAAATTTTGTGCTAAAATTACAACTGTAAAATTTTTTTTTCAAAATTATTCTACCACCGTACATTTAGCCTATTTTATTCTGAACAAAATGCTGCAAACCCCATTTCAATTGGTAAAGTAAAAGACAAGATATTTACAATTTTGTGTATCCTAGTATCTGAGAATATCGCTGAACACGATGACACAAAGATGGCTGCCATGCACAAACAAAAAATAGAAAAATTAAAATAACGGTCATTTTGAACTTCTGTCATGTTAGGGTTGTTGTACAAAAAATTTCAGATTTTTTAAAAATGGTCGAGCGACCAAAAAAATATTTTCTGGACCACTTGAAATGGATTGACCCAAGGATTTTTTTTTATATTCTAGATATATTTTTGAATTAGGCGATACATTTTCGTTGAGAGCTAAATAAACAAATAATAAAAAATAGTTATAGAATTTTAATTATACTTGGTAAAATTATTTAAAATTTTTTTCTAAGGTTTACTTTAAAACAAATTGTATGAATTTAAGATATATGAAATATAGGTAGCATTAAAATGTGGTAGAAATCATTACATATAGATCATTAGATCTCTTTTTTTTTCACTTAGTTTCTTTTATTTGAAAAATGTTGAAAAAGCAGAATCATTTTTTATTAAAAAAAAAAATTCAAAAGTTTGCAGTACTTAAGTTTATAAAATCAAGCAGAGAAGTCATTTGCTCATTTTTGCCAACTACAAAAGGAACAGGAGAATTTTTACAAATTTTCTTTTCTACAGAAAATGATAATCTTTTATACCGTTTATGTAACACGAAAAGTTTAAAATTGACTTTATTTTAATCTTGGTTTAAGAATTATCTGATTAATTTTGACATTTATTTCTTTTTGCAATTATTAATTTGTGTTTTATTAAAAGAAAAAAAAATGTCTGTCCGATTCCAGAAAACAATAACAAAATTTTTATTACTATAAACAAATACACTATATGGCCATTGATTATTGGACACTTGCGATTTTAGACATTTTGTTAAATATATAGAAAAATACATGAGGAATCATCTCGAAACTCGTAGTGTATAAATATAATAGTATAAGTCATATATCTCAGTGAAGATTTTTCACCGAAACTCCATAGGGGACCGTCAACAAATTAAAAAAAATGAATATCTTTTGAATAACCCTGTCAAAACTAATGTAGAAAAAGCTCTCAAACTCTAGATTATGATTGAATACCTTACTGTAATACTCCTTGTTCATTTTTATACAAATAGCATGCATACTCGCAGAGTAATTAAGGTTTTTATAAAAATGGTCCCAGATTTTCCAAGTTTTTTCCTTATAATTTTCAGAGTTCTTAATATAAAATAATGTTTTTTTCAGAAAATATGAAAAACAACATTGCACACAGTACCCTGTAATCAAAATTAAAAAATAATGAAAATTGTATACAAAATGAGTCGGTTTACTAAATAATTTTTTACTGCGCATGCGTCAACGATATCAAAATTTCATTTGGATATTATGTTAGCTAAATGTATAGAGCAACTTTTGAGAAAGTCACAAAATCATAACCTGAAAATTCTGAAAATAATCGTCAATTGAATAAGTTTACAATCCGTTATTCTCAAAACGGAGCAAAAACAAGAGGGGTTGCATCCATATATTCATTGATTAGTGTCAATATAAAATACACAATACGGGATGTACTACTACATTTAGAAAAAATCCCTCATTTTTTTTGCCTCATTTTGGAAACAACGGATTTTGTCCTTTTTCTATAGACGATTACTTTCAGAATTTTCAAGCTATGATTTTGAGACTTCTACAAAAGTTGCTTTATACATTTAGCTAACATAATATGCAAATGAAATTTTGATAGCTTTGACGCATGCGCAGTAAAAAATTATTTAGTAAACCTACTCATTTTTCATACAATTTTTACTATTTTTTAATTCTGATTACAGGATACTGTGTGTATTGTTGTTTGTCATATTTTCTGTAAAAAATATTATTTGATATTAAGAACTCTGAAAATTATAAGGGAAAAACTTGAAAAAATTTGGGACCATTTTTATAAAAACCTTAATTACTCTGCGAGTATGCATGCTATTTGCATAAAAATGAACACAGTGTATTACAATAAGGCATTCAATCATAATCAAGAGTTTGAGCGCTTTTGCTACATTAGTTTTAAGAGGGTTATTCAAAAGATATTCATTCTCTTTTAATTTGTTGACGCTCTTCTATAGAGTTTCGGTAAAAAATCTTCACGGAGATGTATGACGTATACTATTATGTGTATACACTGAGAGTTTCGAGATGATTCATCATGAATTTTTCTAGATATTTATAGTCCAGTCATTTTAGCACCTTTTTTTGCAAATAGCGGAAAAAATTAGAACAAAGCTGGATTTTTGCATAGGTGCTAGTTAGGGTATGTTGTTTAACATACTAAAAGTCCCCATCGATCCGATGTGAGCTTTCGCCTCCAGGGGGCGCTAAAGAGCTTGAAAATCGGTTTTCTGTGAATATATCACGAACAATGGCATCTAGACAAAAAAGTTTAATTACAAAAATGTAGATAATTTAATTTCCTACAAAAAGTGTCATTAACATTTTTTTGTCACACCAACCTTTCCCTGCCAAAAATTAAGATAAAGTAAACATTATTGAAAAAGAATGTGCAAGCACAATCATAACGCGGCAAAGATGCAGAACAAATAAAATACTAAACAACTTTTGATTCCCCCCCCCCTCATCTCTCCCCCATTGTTTGTATTGCGTTTTCGCGCGCTTGTGCAATAAGTCACCAGAGAATAATATGGTTCTATCTGTGTTTTTGAAAAAATCGACTTATCGATATAGAAATGTTCTATTTGTATCTATGAGGATATATCTGGATTAAAATAATGTCGTAATATAATTATAAGGTTATATGTAAATTATATATAACATAATTTTGATGCAAAAATGCCTTCTTAGATACAAATAGCGTCTTTCTATATAGATAAGTCAATATTTTCAAAAACACAGATAGAACTTTATTATTCTCAGGTGACGAATAGTCATTACCCATTACCCTATCTCCCTTTGCATTTGTCGAAATGTATCACGAAGAAGTACTTTCCAATATTTTATTTTTATTTGGTGCTCATTTCGCTAAGTATGAAATGACCCTAATTTATTGAACCAAGTATTTATTCTTTTTAAGATTTTAGGAAGGGGATAATTTTATTTTCAACGCATGTTGTAGAAAGTTTTAATTTAGTTATGACAGTTTAAAATGACTTTCTTAATTGCTGATCCTGAGCGAAAAATGTAGATTGACAAGGTAGTTTATCTTGCATGAGATGAGGACTGGGTTTCGAGAGATTTTGTAAAAATAGAAAAAAAGGGACTGAAGTCGCTTGTGACAGCAAGTTCGGAAAGAGATGACCATAAGTGGAAAATATTTGAAGAAATGGCTAAAAACAATAATAAATTTACAGTTCATTCAAAAAATAAGAAAAATTATTCACGAAAGAATTCTATTAAATCATACAATAAATCTATTGCAGAAAAACGATCAACATCCGCACAAATTAATCATCCATTGAAGGAAAATTTGAGAAATGTCAGTCCGTTGTTTGAATTTAAGAGAAAATGTTTGTTATTTCTGATACATTAGACGAAGATTTTTTACAGAAGGAAAAAAAGAAAGCTCTAAAGTATCGCGAAAAAGAATTTTTTTAATCTAATCATTAAAATAAGACACGTCTCATATCTATGCTTATGGAGAACTTAAAGGAGAATGGTTTTGAAGCGAAACAAGCAGAAGATGATGCAGACACACTAATTGTTAACACAGCTATTGAAGTAGCAAAGCCTGGTGCGCTTACTGCTGTTGTTGGCGATGATGTTGATTTGCTAGTATTGTTGACAGCTTTAGCACCTCCAGAGATAGAGATATTTTTTATTAAGTCTGGAAGAGGACGAATTGTAACCACCCTGTATTCATCGCACAGTCTTAACAATGATGCTGTTCTGAAAGATCATATATTGTTCCTTCACGCTTTTTCAGGTTGTGACTCGACATCAACAATGTTTGGGAAAGGTAAAATGTCGTTAGCAAAATTTTTGAAGAAGGAAGAAGATCATAACATACAAGTTGCCAGCATTTTTAAAAGTAATCAAGTATCTTAATTTGAAGTTTCCGAGGCTGGAAAAACTATTTTTCTTGCTTTATACGGTAGTAAAGCAGAAATTTCTCTGAAGAAGTACCATTATGTATGTTTCAAAAAAAGAGTTGCTGTTGGTAAAAAAAAAGTTTTTTATCGTTGCCGCCTACCGAAGATGCAGCTAGATTGTACAGTTTACGTATTTATCATCAAGTACAATACTGATTAAGCAATAAACTACTTCCTGAGAACTGGGGCTGGCAAAATGCACCTAATTTGTTTCCAATTCTTGCTACCTTACCGCCCGCAGCAAAAGATATTATTGAATCTATTTTTTATACTTGCTCCAAAGGATGTGGAAAAGCATGTGGATGCCGAAAAATTGGATTGAAATGTTCTGATATTTCATAAATTGCTGCGGAGTTTCATTTCATAATGCAAGTAAAATTGAATTTCAAGAAGAGGAAAATTTTGACAGTAATCCTGCCCACTGCAAGGGAGGAGGGAAGAGCTACTTCTGTATTCAGTGATGATGTCGAAAGGCAAACAAAAAATACTGAAAGCAGTACAACAACAAAAGAAATAAATGCAGATAATTACAAATCTGAATCGAGTGTAGAAATTGAAGCTGTGCAAAGAACTACTAAAGCAGTTAAACGACTGAAATAGGATTAAGCCAGTCACTATAAGTGGAATATGCCTACGGGGAAATCACAAAAAAAAAAAAAAAAAAAAAAAAAAAACGCACTAAGTGTTTAACTCAAGGGTGGTGTGGAAATAAGCATAAATGTATATTATATATTCACTTTCCCCATTCAAAGATGAGAATTATAGATCTGTTTACAAATTTTTTTTTTAAGTAGCAGCAGATTTTTTGTATTTTTATAATTTTGCTTTCAAATATGTTCACGTTTTTATATTTTTGACAGGGAAGGGTTAATGTGACAAACAAATGTTAATGACACTTTTTATAGGAAATTAAATTATCTACAACTTTGTAATTCATTTTTTTCTCTAAATGCCATTGTTCGTGAGATATTCACAAAAAACTGATTTTCAAGTCCTTTAGCGCCCCCTGGTGGCAAAAGCTCACATCGGATCGATGGGGACTTTTAGTATGTTTAACTACATAACCTAACTAGCACCTATGCAAAAATCCAGCTTTGTTCTAATTTTTTCCCCTATTTTTGCTAAAATGACTGGGCTATTAGTAAAATGTCTAAAATCGCAAATGTCCAATAATCAATGGCCATATAGTGTATAAAGCTGAAACCTTTTTTTATTAGAGAGGAGTTTAAGGAAGTACAAGCTTTGTAATTTTTAGTCATAATTTATTTTTTATATTTGTCAATATGTTGTGTTCCAAGGATACATGAAAATTATAAACTTTAAATTGTATTTTTTTAATACTAATAAAAAATTCTTAATCCTAAAAATTGTTTTTTTTTTCATGTAACTCGAGAAAAAAATCAATTATCGTTTGTAAAGAATAATTTTTATTTAATTTTAAGAAAAAAAAAGCATGCAAGATTGTTATTTTGCCCAGAATATATTATAGAAAACACTATTAACAAGATAATAAGATTTTAAAGTTTTGCATTTTCAGATATCACCATTTCGCACGGCTCAACCATTACGATTCATGTGACTGCAGTTTAACCATTGGACCACACTGCAAAAAAATTTGCGGTTTTTTTTTCACTTTATGCTGTAATTTTCTAAGCACCGTTGTCGTGAAAGCAAATTGAAGCAACAAGTGAAATAAAAATCAATTTCTTTCTGTGGTGCACTACTGACTTTCCCTAGCCTTCAGAAATTTGACAGCTCTCTAAAAGAAACCAAATTGTAATTTTTACAGTAACTCTATCGGCAGCCGGTGTGCCAGCAGATTTTCTTGTAAAACAATATTTTTTCTGTACAGTATGTCGTAATTTTTCAATTAAAAATTGAATTCAAATAACACGGGAAGTAAAAATCAAATTCTTCCTGTCACGTGCACCAGGGAGCCAATAGTAAAACGAATTTCATTATACTTCAGAACTTCTACAGCACTCATAAAGACAACAACTGTGTCAGCAGCAGTAGTACTAAGAGTTTTTGGTAAAAAATACTATTTTTTATTTATTTTTACAGAGATGTTCTTAACATTACTTTCAATATCAGACTAAGTGTGATAGTTGTATTTTTTGATTTGGCTTATATTGAAGCAGATTATATTTAATGAATAATATGCAATTTTGAATTCCTGAACAAATTTCCCTTTTTCTATAGAAAATGTCAGAGTTTAAGGTTGTGAATGTGCCATTTTTCATGAAAAGAGAAGTGCCAGTATGTTTGGAGTGCTATAACTCTTTTAAGCCACAAAATCTCAAAATTAATTTTGGTATAAACTCTTATTATAACACTACTTTCTTAATAAAATTAATTTGTGTCCATGGAGCATATTACCTTACATTGTTATGTTGCCACAAAATTCAATCAAAATGATGTTTTTGTCCGTTTTCCACACTTATTATCTTGTTTAAGCAACACTACCCCAAACATTTTCTTATAGAATATGAAAGTTTACTATTAAGAGAAGCTAAATAATATAGAACTTTACCGGGGTATTATTGCTGTTATTAATTACTAATAGTTAAACATTTAAACCTTTCAAAATATGCGACATTTGAAATAGCTTTTTTCAAAAAAGCATCACGCTTGAATAAATCAAAACATATCATGCAGTAGTTGAACATATGTACAAAAACTTGAAAACGAAAAAGAAGTGTGGTCTCAGGAATTTTTTTAAAAAAATGACAAGATTAAAAAATAACCAGCTCCGATAATCACACTTTTTCCAAATCAGAAAAGGAAAAATCCCATTTACCTTTCTTCTTCTTTTGTTTTTCCTCTATGAGAAAATGGAATATCTATTCTTCATTACCTTTCCTAAAGAAAAATGGGATGTTTCATTTTCTGATATGGGAAAAATGTGATCATTGATATTTTTTTTATAACTTTTGTCATTCTCCCCCTAAAAATATCCTCAGACCCCATTTCTCTTTCTCTTCCATGTTTTTGCACACATGTCAACTACTACGTGATGTATTTTTTTTATTCAACAGTGATTATTTTTTTGAGATAGACCATTTGAATGTTCCAGATTTTGAAACTTTTGAATATTTAATAAATTATATTTACTAACAACAACACTATTCCATTACAATTCTATATTATTTAGCTTATCCTAGCAGTACACTTTCATATTTCATAAGAAAAAGACTGTGTACTACACTGAAAAAAATCTGCGTCTGGCATTTAGAAAATAAACTGTGGCTCTAGAAAAAATAGTTCCATGTCATCCTTATAGTTTCAAGTTCCCTTTGCTAGCGTGTTCTAGTTAATATTCTGATTCAGTATACCAGAATTTTCTTGTTCCCAGAACTAGAATAAAACGGGCTTCGAGCTAGATTTTCAAAATGGCTAAATTTCGTAACAATAACTTCTGGTTACATAAATCAGAATTTCTAGTTCCTTGACTTTCTAAGATAAGTATTAGAACGAGAATTTAAAGACACATTAACTACAAAATATAATATCCTGAAGCAGAAAGCATGGTTATAATTGGAAATGTTAAAAATTAAAACTGTTAAAAATTCGATTTGACACAATTTTTTGAAAATTATCTATTTGTTATTTATTACCTTTAAAAAATCGCATATTTTACAAATTATTGTTACTAAAGAAACATTTCTGTTTAATTCTTGAAGCATTGTCGAAATGAATTTACATAAAAATAATGTCCTGTTCTATACAATATTTTTTGTATTCTTTAAACTATAGAGAGACTGAATGAAATTAATTTATCTCATTTAATATACGTATTATGAGTTCTACGTCACTGGTGATTCTTTCAGCTACACAACAATTAGAAAAACAGTGATAGATAAATATAGAATTCGATATTAACTAATTATATTTTATGTGTTTTAATAGAACGACAAAGTTTACTATAAAATATATATATTAATTTCTTTGTAATACAATAAACGCACGTTAATTCAGACAATTTGGGACAATATGGTACATTTTGTTATAACAGTCTCTATAAATTTAATTACGAGAAAATTAAAGTTATGATCTTGTCAAGATCATCCCGAAATTTGTATGTAAATACATATATATATGATATGAATACACTCCAAACACTGTTATGTTCCACGTCATTATATATGTATAATTTACTTCTTTTGTGTCATATATGTTACATATAAATACATTCATATATGTCCTATATATACATATATACACACACACACACAGGCACACATGAAGTGTTCAGAAATCAATCCGATTAACTCCATCAACTAAAAACGCTCATTTTAAACATTTATAGTTATTTAAAAATGGAGATAGTCAAATTCACTTCTGAACACCTCATTTATGTATGCCCATATACTATATATAAGTACATGTTCTAAATATATGAAAACGCATAGTTTTATAGCAAAATATATGATAAGCATGCTAAAAGAAACAGTGTTTAAATCTGACAATTATTTTAAATGCTATATAACGTTAAAAATGCAAACATTTACTCGAATATGGGAATAAGTAATTTTAAACATGTAAAAAATGATTTCAAACATAAAACTAACTAATGATTTTTTTCAAATTTGCAATAAGTAGAAAATTACATACTTCAAATCAATATTGTCAATTTTTAAATATTAAATAATCACGTTAATATTTTTTTAATGTAAATAAAGTATAAAAATTCAGACCATAAACACAAAATAGAAACACACACTGGTATATTATTATTATTATAATTATGTTTACAGTATTAGAGGATAATTATAAATACCAAGCCTCATTATAACCCTAGCCCTACCAGATGGGTCGGAGAAATCCAGAATAAAAAAATAAATAATAAACTAGCATCATTCAGTCATTAATTCATTTTAGTTTCATTCTTTCAAACATATACATTATTTTTTAATTAAAATCTTTCAGTAAAATAAAATTTTAATTATTACTGGTTGCATAATTTTTGTATTTTCATTTTTTAATGATTTCAGACTTAAAGATTACTTTGAAAACTTCCCTTTGCAAATATAAAATTTAAAAATTAAACTATCAAACAGTTATATTCTATAAGATAGCTTTTTTAATTAGTAATTTAAATACCTTTAGATATTTGCTAATAATGTAAAACTTTGGCTGTTAAATTTTTCCGGATTATTTTAAAATTTGAGAAAGCATGTAATTTTAACCAATGGTATTTTATAAGTAAACAAATGTTATCAAAATGTAATTTACCGTAATTTCGGGTGTATAAGCCGCGGATCAAACAATTCGTTTTGGACCCAGAAATCTTATTTAGTGATTGAAGATAAATATTTACGGCGATCTAACTAGTTATATTTGTTTCTTGTAAAATTCTGTGTCAAAAAAGAATTGTTTGATCTGCGCCTTATACACCCGAAATTACGGTATATAACTGCTTTTATCGTTGGATTGCAATTATTGAGAGACAGTTATTTATTTGAATAAAATTTTAAAATTTAAAGAACAGTTAGAGAAAAAATAAATAAGCTTTTTCATGCCTTTTTTTTTTCATATAATCCATATTCACAAAGAATAAATTAAGAACAAATTTGTACGTTCCGATAATAACTAAAATAACAATGACATGAATTCTTTTTAACATACTACATTAATTTTAGTTTTCTCTGACGCATTTTCATCTAGATCATACTTTAAAAGACTCTTGAGAAATATTTTAGTTAAATTTTTAAATCAAGATTGACAATACAGCTCACGAGACAGCCATTCTATTCTAAACAACAACCTTTCAGCTTATTCGAACGTCATTTTTCAAATCGTCTGCTATTTTCGGGCAGGTGATTTTTTTCCCCTCATCTCTTCTTATGTATGCTGTAATATTTTTACAAGAGTTTTCTAAATAAAATATCAGATTTTTTTTGTTCCAAAATAGTTCAAGTTTTATAAAAAGCTCCAATCTCTTTTTTTGCCAAATATAACAATAATTATACTGATAGATGATAAACAAATTAAGAAAGGTTTAAATTTTTAAAGTGGTTAATTTTTTAAAACGCCATTTTAAAACAGAAAGAAACACGACAACTTTAAAATTCTTGTTGATTTACCTATGCGTATTATTGACCATTTCCCTATATTATTGCTGTCAAACTTATATAAAAATCTCTGCAAATAAATGCAAATACAAGAAAAATGTTACAATAGGTAGAATTCAGAAGTTAATGAATTGATTCCAGAAATCAAAGCGATAATTTCCCGCAGTTCAAACGATTCGTAGTAGTTATAATTCGTAAAATTTAGTTTCGTCATCTATAAAACTACAGATTAGAAATTCTCGATCATTTCATCGATACGGTTTATTTATTAGACTTATTTGTATAACTCTGACATCTACATTTCTAGTTTAAGGATTTAGAAAAGGACTATTTATTCATTCTAGTTGAAGGCGGTATATATTTCTTTTCAGTGTATTGCTCAAATAAGATAATAAGGGCGGAAAACGGACAAAAACGTCATTTTCATTGTATTTTGTGGCAACATAACAATTAAAAGAAACAATGCCTCATAGAAACAATTTTAATAAGCAGATAGTTTTATACTAACAAATTATGCCAGAAGAATTTTGGAATGTTGTTGCTTACTAGTTTTATATCACTCCAAACATACTGGCATTTCACTTTTTATGAAGAATGTCATTCACAACCTGGAACTTTGACATTTTCTATAGGAAAGACCAAATATTTTCAAGACGTCAAAATTGCATATTATTTATGAAATATGATCTACCTCAACAACAACTAAAAAAATACATCAAGTCATTTGAAAAATACAACTATCAAGATGTCACTTTTTTGTCTGAATTTCAAAATAATGGCGCTTAAAATATTTCATTAAAAAATGCTTTATTTTTCGTCATTTTAAACATTGTCATGACCACATAAACGTTTCCCGATCATACCAATAATAATGTTCTTATAGATAAATTTCTGAATACATCCTACGAGAATGAAACGGTTACCATTTAAGCTCATCTGTAACCAATTTGACTAAGACACTTTTAAAATCCAATATGAAATCAAATAACCTTATTATATCTTTTCGCCATATTGACACTTTTTTTAAAATTAGAGATGATACAAATTACAATTTTCAAATAAATACATTTTTTAGTTTATCAAATTAGAATAAAGTTCTAACAGTTAAGCTCAAAATATACCGAATTTAATGAACTAAGCTTTTAAAATTCGCCAATAAAGCTTTGAAATGTCTTAGTGAAATTTGTTTGCCACAAACAATCTTTTTACAATTGGTTATTTGCAAGCTGTCCATCGTGTGGGAAATTTTATCCAAATATTTAGTTTAAAAAAAGTTTTTTAAACATTTCTGCATTTGATTAACAGTTTTATATTTTAAGGTGGTTTTCGAATTTCATGCTGATAATGAAGGTCTCTATACTGAGCATACTCAGACTTAAAAAAATACTAATTAAACTACTTATATAATAAAGGATCTGACAAAATTACCCCCTGAATTACAGTAGGAAGTCTGTAAAAAAATAAAATGGTTTCGAATATTTAGCATGGAAAGACGAAAGTGTCACGCGATTTGGCAAGCAGCACTTTTCCTTGCCAAAAGCAAACTATTTTAATGCAATTGAAAGCTGTTGGATTTTTAGAATGCGTGTAAATGGTATTTAATGAATTTAAACATAAACAATGAAAGAGTGTGATATAATATATATATATATTGTTTGTTGCTGTAATTGTTTATGACTGTAAAAAATATTTTCATACATAAAAAATTCATATTGAGAAAAATTATTTTCATACATTTAGACGTATTCAAAAATAAAAGCCAAATGTTTCCATAGCAACAAAATCGGCTCGATAATGGTCAATTGGAATTTAATCTTGAAACAATTTTAATTTAAATTATGGATTTCGTTTTGAATTGCAAATTTTGATGATTAATTTTAAATGTAAATACATATAAATATCTATATAACAAAATTATACTTAAAACAAACTAAAACTGACAAAACTAAAGTTATTTTAATTAAATTTATCTAAACATAAAGCTTTTTTTTCCCCTTAAAGTGTATCTGACATAAAGTACTTTTTCAAATTGCATTACATCGCCAACCGATGATAAATCGCCAAATAATGAAATTTTCATTATTTGTTTACGGGCGATGTATGGAGGTATAGCCAAAAAAATTATAAACGTATATATTCTTATGAGAATAATATTCCATAATATTTTCAGATTTTTCGGAGTATGCCTGCATAGAGACTTACTTGAAAGCAACGCAAAACTTTCTAACAAATTTTTGACTCATTTATAAACGTAAATTTGCATGCTTATCTAATGACGCAATTTCTAATGGAAAAGAATCTTCAAACACAAAATGTTGTGTACAAAAAATTTCTCGTGATATCTATTGACATAAAGTTTTTTTTCTTTTAATAAAAAGGAACTGAAGGAGGATTGAGAAAGAATCATCGTGCATCATCTCAATTTTAAGATTCTGGAAATGTTTTTAAAGCCAACGTTATCATGTATAGACATTATCATTTCCGTAGTATTAACAAAAAACCTTATCCGCTCGAAGATTTTCAACGATGCACGTTATGGATTTTTATAGATTGTATCGATCCAAAACACGTTTGAATTTGTATGTGATATTTTGTCTATCGCCACATTGTTACGAAACGAGAAAGCTACGTGACATTGCGACTAAGGATGCATTATAAAAGAAATATATTGGAGATATGGATTGAAAACACTTAGTACATCTGCTATATTTATTCCTAAGTCTAACATTTTTTTCAAATTTTATGCAGAGCAACGCTAAACTTTCTAACAAAATTTTGACTTATTTAAAAACATAAATTTGTATGCCTATCTAACGACGCAATTTCTAATACAAAAAAAAAATCTTTTTTTTTTCGATAAAAAATTTATTATCGTGATATAAGTAAATGTGATGACATAATAACAGAATTTTCTCCTTCCTCAAACGTTGCATCATGACATTCGGTTCGAAATGCCCATTTTGATAGTACTTTCAGAGGAAAGTACACAAACGGTATTCGGTTTGGAACAAAATATGAAAAAAAATCACAACAGTTTCTGAAAAAAAAATGCCTGCCAATTGCATGCGTTTCTGAATAAAAATGAATTCAGAAATGTATCAGAAAGTGAGAAAGACCTTAAAAAAATTACTTCAAAAATGTACAAAAATTTCCACGTGACGTCTATTGACATAAAGTTTTTTTTTAATAAAAAGGAATTGAAGAAGGATTAAGAAAGAATCATCGTACATCATCTCAATTTTAAGATTCTGGAAACGTTTTTAAAGTCAACGTTATCACGTATAGACATTATCATTTCCTTATCCGCTCAAAGATTTTCAGCTATGCACGTTATGGATTTTTATAGAGTGTATAGATCCAAAACACCTTTGAATTTGTATGTGATATTTTGTCTATTGCCACATTGTTTTAGTCATAAAACGAAACGAGAAATCTACGTGACATTGCGACTAAGGATGCATTATAAAAGAAATATATTGGAGATATGGATTGAAAACACTTACATCTGCTTTATTTATTCCTAAGTCTAACATTTTTGTATGAGTGTGTAACTTTTTTTTTTGAAAGAAATGGTGACTAAACAGGAGATTGATTAAAAAATAAATAAAATTAAAAAAAATATTTATCATCAACTTTATATCCACATAGTTACCAATTATATCAGGTATTATCGTAAGTTCAAAATGGGGGAGTTTTCTACGTTCAACTACCAAAAAATTCAAAATTCTTTTTCAAAAAATAGCATATAAATATATACATATATAAGCACATACTCTATGTATATTTCAACATGTTTATTTATATTTATTATCATTATTGATATGTAGATGACATATTCATAATAACGAACAATAAAGTAAACCTTACATCATTACTGAACGCAGTCAATCTATATGATAAATATATCCAATTTACAATAGAAGAAGAAAAAAACAGATCCCTAGAATACCTAGACGTTAAACTAATGTACGACGGAAACGAAATACAGACGACCGTTTACAGAAAGCCCACAGCTAACCTAAACATAATCTTAAATGCAGCCAATACCCCCCTCACCTATAAGCTCTCAGCGTTAAATACCTATATAAATCGAGCACTGCATGTATGTTCGAACGAAAAATTATGAAATCAAGAACTAAAAACAATTGAAACAATAGGAATTAATGCAGGACATTCGAAAGAAACGATTAAAAGATTAATACAGAAAACTAAAGATAAATTTGACCTAATCCAGCCAGCACAGAAGAAGAAAAATGATTTCACACCCCCCTTTCCATTCTTAAACGGCATCTCACTTAAAATAAAAAGAGAAATAAAAAAACTAGGAAAACCAGTACCATTAACACCGAATCCCTCCCTTTTCAATATAATACGCAACGATATAGAAAAATACGATGTTCTACAAACAGCTGGGATTTATAAAATTACATGTAAAAATAATAATAATGAAGATATTGTATACGTAGGGATGACCAAAAGGAAAACTGAGGAAAGATTAAGCTAGCATATTCGAGACTTAAAATACAATAATCAAAAAACAGCACTGGCAAGGAAAAACATAGAAACTTCGATTAAAAAATAAGACAATAGAGATTGAAAAATTGCAAATTATGGATGCCTTCACAATGCCCTGATCAGAGAAGCAATAGAAATAAAAATCTTACAAGAAGAAAATGAGAAAATAGTATGTAATGATATGACACGCGCAATTATTGATAATAGATGGCGCCAGCTGATATCTCAAGCAAAAAGAAAAGGAAGAAAATTTCGAAAATCTCTGCCGAAAAAATGAATGAGTTGTTTGTTCTTGACTGAAGATGCCTTAGAAATAGGCGAAAGCGTTTTCAAGTGAAAAAAAATGGAGGAAATGAACTACGTTGAACTATTAATTAAAATTAAAAAGGTAATGAATCTTATATGAACTTATGTATTTAAATACTGGGACTCTCTGGACCAATTTTTGTGGACAAATCTAGATTTTTAACTTGAACTTCGAACTATCATTATCATCATTTTTAAACATTTTAAAAGACTCGATGCAATATGCTTACTTTTTTAAAAAGGATTGGTGAATTGGATTTATGGTATGTAATAAATTGTACAGAATACTTTATGGACAAATCTATGTGATGAACTTGAACTTCGAACTCTCATTATCATCATTTTTAAACACTTTAAAAGACTCGATGCAGTATGCTTACTTTTTAAAAAAGGATTTGTGAATTGGATTTATTGTATGTAATAAATTTTACAGAATACTATATTAATAACTAATATAATATAAATAAACATGTTGAAATATACATAGAGTATGTGCTTATATATGTATATATTTATATGTTATTTTTTGAAAAAGAATTTTGAATTTTTGGTAGTTGGACGTAGAAAACTCCCCCATTTTGAACTTACGATAATACCTGATATAATTTGTAAATATGTGGATATAAAGTTGTTAATACAGGTATTAAAGAAATTTTATAGGTAAAAAACTTTGGTTTTTTTCTTAATCCATCTTGAATATTTATCATCATTTAGCTAGTACAATCTACATTCAAAAGAAAATTATATTTTAAAGTAATTTTCAATAAAACGCGAAAAAAATATAAAAGACAATTTAATCAGACAAAGTTCACTTTCATAAGAGAAGTAAAATACACTCTAGACGTATAGATTCAACGATTTTTTTAATAGAAATATATATAAACAAATTACGTACATGTTAATCTACATTGAGGTATAACAGCACTGGAAATTTAGTTTAAAGTTACTTAAATCGTGCGTTTGGAAGATTTTCTTAATTTTTAAGTTTGTGTTGAGAGACAAAACATCATGTTCAGTATAAATCAACAGTTTAATTAAAATAAGTCGATTTGTACCATGTTTAAATACACATATAACATATTATAGAACTAATTCTGATGACCATTACAGTAAGATATAAAATCCCAGACGGTTAAACATGCAGGCACAGGTAGATTTCGATTTTTTTTTTAAATCCCATCCATTTTTTTTCTTCAAGAACTGACCCGATCAAAATCGTAACCGTAGAAGTGTTGTAGATAATATTAAGACGATTTATAATAAATTCAAACAGACTTGATACATTTTATGAATTGGCGAAGTTATGACTGTTTTTCTTTTTCAACCACACTTTTTTTCCTCTAAAATTTGTCTTGCAAAAAACTTTTTAAAGTTGTAGATAATATTATGAAAATCTAAAAAAAAAAACCTAAGTGGATTTAATGTCTTATAAAGTGACGAAGTTAATTTTTTTTCTTAAAACCCTACTTTTTGCGCCCTTGTATCAATTTTCAATGATATCAGGAATATGTCATTTATAATTTTTTGACCTTTTCTTTAGAAGTAATAATAATTTTATACTTATTCGTTATGTATCATAATCCTGGCAATCCACATTTTTAACGGAAATTTTTTTCTTCAATTCCAGAAGATTTTTCATTTTTTCAGTAGAAAATGGGATTTTTTTTCTGGTATTTACAGTTTTTTTTTTTTCGTTAAAAAACAGAAATTGTATGCTTGGTCAATTGCTATCATAATCTCCGTAAAATTGACCGTTTTTAGGGTTTCGTCCATCTGACGAAACCCTATTCGTCTCCGTCCTCTGTCTGTCTGTCTGTTTGTCTGTCACAGAGTATGTACACAAAAAATATACAAGTCAGACAGTTTAAATTTTTTGTACGTATAACTGAATACCTCGTGTCATACAACAAATCATAAAATTTTGGAATAGACTATTATTTTGATTAATTTTTTTTTAATATCATCAGTCAATTTTTTTCGAAGTTTTTTTTTCTTCTCATTGTTGCATGCAAGTTTAACTATTACGCAGAGGCTGGCTCAGTGTCTACTTGAGGACATTGCGGTAAAGCTACTGAAAAGTAGGCTGCAGAAAAGCTTGCAAATTCGGGGTTTTTAACGTTGTTTTTAAATTTACACTATACTGCGTCTATAAATTTATATTATACTTGAAAGTATCATCTTAATAATCATAATTTGTTATTTTTTCATTCCTTTAAATTGAAGCTAAAATATTTCGAATTGCATTTTAATTGAATCTTTAAAAATATATTTATTATTGTTTAACAGGTAAAAAAGTTTTTTTTTTTCAGATTTTATTTTTAAAGATCTATTTTTGTGTTTAATAAAAATCCAATATACAAGATTCAAAATATTTTCTATCGCCGACCTTTAATTTCTCAACCGTTGATCATAGAATATAGTTCCTATTAAAAAGCATTTCAAATGAGGTAAATATTCATGTTGTGAGATTGTATAAAGTAAAAAATCAATTTTATAACAAATACAAAATATAACTTTTTATACAGTGCCCCAGCCCCTATAGTAATATTTAGGAAAAGTTTAGTCACATCACGACAGATATAACATAAACAGTTTGATTCCTGTACTATAAAAATTGACAAAATTATTAAATTTCAAAGTTTGAAATTTTTAAACATGAATTTGTCTTTCATTGTGGGACCAGTTAAAAGATGAATTAAAGTAATTAAAAATCGAAATAATGGTGCAATTAGTTTTTTTTACGACAAAACCACCTTTAGCCAATATCGACAAATCGGTGTCTCACCAATCAGAGTTATTTCATCTAAAACTTTTAGCTGACTTTTAGGAGTTGTATACGAATCAAAAGAATGAAATACTCAAATTAAAGAAAAAAGTAAATATCATTGACTTATTAAATCAGAAAACTGTTTACTTAAAAAAAAAGAATACATCAAATGCCGGAATCTATTAGTTATTTTCAGGGATCTAATAACATTCAATAGTCAAAGTAGATAGCATGATACCCGGTGATACACCGATTAGACAATACTGAATGAAGATGGTCTCACCGTATAAAAGAACACTGTAACCTGATTTTGATTTTCCTACAATTTTAATTCATTTTTTAACTGGTCTCTCCTTGAAAAACGAAATCGAGTGTTAAAATCTCGAATTTGAAAATTTAATAATTGCGTCGATTTTTGTTGTGCAGAAGTCAAACTTTTTACGTTGTATCTGTTATGATACGTATAAGTTTTTACTAAACATAACTACAGGGACTGGGAGACTGTATAAAAAGTTTGATTTCGTAATTTTTATATTTTATTTTAAACATTGTTACAATATGAATATTTACCTTATTTGAAACGTTTTTGTAATTTGAACTATGTCTCTATGACCAACGGTTCAGAAATTGAAGATCGCCGATAGATAACATGTTACACCCTATATTTCCAAAAATACAACTCATATATGCATTCGTGGTAAAAATTCATATGATTTATTCAAAAAATGTTTCTAAGTAACAATATTATTACCGTTTAAAGATAGAAAACCAACAAATAATGTATGAAAAGGTAGCAAACAGCTTTCGAATACTATCGAGATTCTTCTTGGGTGCAAAACTCAACGAGCTAGAGAAAGCAAAACTGAGCAAAGAGACAGAGAAAGGCAGGCTTATATACCCGCCATGGGAACAATTCCGCCTAAGGAAAAGCAACCAATGAGAAGAAAGCAGCCTGAACAACTGGGTGGACAAGTAGCGACATCTTCTGGAGAACAAACAAAAAAGCCTTAAATTAAAGATTTTTAAATGCTTGGAAAATAATGAGTAATTGATAAGTCCTTGATTAAGGAGTGAGAATTTTTAAGATGTGGTAAACTCCCCAAAAATTAAGATCAAGAATAGAAGGATATTTATAGATAATGGTGTTATTATATATAGATGATGGTGGTATTATTTTTATTTAATGAGTATAGCACAGACATGCATAATGATAACCTATTTTAGTGGGCAAATAATGTTTGATAAATATCGTTATAAATGTACACGTATAATATAATACCTGCATTAACTAAACAACTCTTGTGTATTATTATTTGAATTCTTCTTTTCAGGAAAAGAATAACGGTGTTTATGTGCCAAAATAATGATAGATTAGACCTTCTTTGCATTACAAAACCAGCACTGTTCTATTAATCCTTCACTAACAGGTCAGATACTGAATACTTTGTACCATAATGCAGATGACTTAGTATTACAACAACAAGCTCAATTTATGAATCACTTCAACATAAAACTAAAAGTATTCTTCGAAAAATCTTATCAAGTTTTAATGTATTTATTCAATTTTTCTTTTATATTTTATGATTTTTTTTAGGCAAAATATTCTCTTCTTATGGTACAGGAACTTGAAATCAGTAAAATATACAGAATGTATTATTGTTTTTATTCTGTGGCTTTCGTGATTAGGCTTATTATGCTTTTACGCTTTGACATATTATAAGTACAAATTTTTCACTACATTCTTATTAAGAAATACTTAGAGAAATTATTTAACATAAGATATAATTTTAATTTTGATAGCAAATAACTTAAAAAATACCCAAACTCGAATTGACATTTCATAAGGTTTTAATTCCTAAAAATACTGCTAAGCTATATCGTACTATAAAAAATTGTTTAGTTCCTGTAGTTGTTCACAATAAAAAAAATGGTACTAAATAAATCAAACACGAAATAACTTTTACGAATAAGTAAAAGTGATTTGAGTCCGGAAATCAAACGAAGAAAATTTGGCTTTACTTACCAACATTTTACGTTGTTAAATTAATAGTAATAGTAATAGTAACTCTAATAATAATAATAATAATAATAATAATAATAATAATAATAATAATAATAATGTGTAATTATATATCCATAGTTTATGGGAGTTTCTCTTCGGGGAGTTTATTTTCTGGAGAAGTTTGAAATAATACATTAGATAAATAATATGAATGATAATTCATAGTAAATTTTATTACTAAATAAGTGCCAAATGTTAGCAGTTTCAAAAACTTAAAACATTACAAGATGTTAAAAACGTCTACATTAGGATGTTAATATCGAACACTTTCAGCTAACCAATTATCTAACCTGTTGATTCAATCTATCGTTCATCTTTTTTGCCTTTTAATGTATATCCTTCATCTACAATTATGACAGGTGTAGATAGATAAATTCGCTATCGAATACAAAGACGTTTGCAGAAAATAAAGATGAATGATAGCTACTGAATCGCCAGATAGTTCAGCAGTTACCAGTGCCAATTTACCATTCCAATTTTACCACTTCAATGACGGACATCATTTAACATCATTTATAATTTTAATGTGAATGCATTTAATATAGAAATTTTAATCTTATTATATTAAAAAAAATCTGATACTAGACAATGTAAATATCAAAATTAATATACTCTGGTTCAATAAAGAAAAAGAATATGAACCTTATATGTAACAATTTTTTGTTAAAAATATGTACCATGACAGTTAGAATGCAGTTTTTTCATTAAAATATTTTCTTTTGTAAATGTTGTTTTTTTAATAGTAGCTTTCAAAAAAATATTAAAATTTCTTTCTACCTGCTTTTTCTTTTTATCAGCGGATTTGTTAGTTTCAAAATAGTTTCATCGTTGATTTAATTCGGAAGCTTCGAGATTTTCTTTTTTGTCAGAAAATACGTTGTTCCGATAAGTTTTTAAATGTTATGTATGCTTCAGTGATTCAGTTGCAGTTCGAAAGAAAAAATGTTATTTTTAAAAGAAAGAGGTTGATAAATAAAGGAATATTCAGTGAATTTTTAATATCTTTAAATGCGATTTGATTGAATAAAAAATATTTAAGTTAAAACATTTTTAATTTTAGAGCATTAAATTTGCATTAAGTATTTTAGTGTATTAAAAAATTCGGTTATTGTGTTGTCTTATTTAGGTTTAGCAGTTAGGTTTAGGTTATATAGGAGTTTTTTTACAGTAATTTTTGATTTTAGTTCGAATTTCAAAGAATAGACGGCGCTGACGGCAATTGAAGGCCAGATTGACGCTTCACTCAGTACTAAACACCTGGCCTTCAATTGCCGTCAGCGCCGTCTATTGTTTGAAATTCAAACTAAAATAAAAGATTAAGGTAAAAAAACTCCTGACATTATACATTACCTTCTGCAAAAAAAAATTTAAATAGCTGTCACCGTTTGCAATTAATTGAATTTTAAAATACATCAGTCATTTTTGGGACACCCGGTATATATATATATATTGCTTGTTGCTGCAGCCATGTATCTAAAAATAACTATCAAAATGTTCACAGATAAAAAAAAATCCTATTGAGAAAAATTATTTTCATACATTTAAACGTATTCAAAAATAAAAGCTAGATGCTTTCATAGCAACAAAATCGAATCGACAAAGATCAATTGGACTTTCAGCTTGAAACAATTTTAATTAATTTTAAATATGAATTTCGTTTTAAATCACAAATTTTGGTGGTTAAATTTGAATATAAATGCATATAATTATCGGTATAACAAAATTATACTTAAAACAAACTAAAACGAATAAAACCAATGTTATATAAATTAAATTTATATGAACAAGTTCAATATGAAACTTTTTTCCCCTTAAAGTGTGTATGATATAAAAAAATAAGTATTTTTTGAAATTCCATCACCAACCGATGAAACATCGCCAAATAAGAAATTTTCATTAATTTTTATGAACCCTGTATAAAGGTTTCGCCATTATATTTATATATATATATATATATATATATATATATCTGTGTGTGTGTGTATATAATCTCATGGGAAAAACCTTCTGTAATTTTTGTCAGATTTTTCGGAGTATGCCCGTATGGAGACCTTTGTGAGTGTGAAACTATAATATATACAAATGTACGTTACGTTAAAAGCAATATTTGTGTGAGCAGTTTAAATAATTAGTATTATTTCATTACTTATTTTAAAGCAATTGCATTGTCTATACATAAAATTCAATGTACTGTAATTTTTTCATCAAATAAAGGTCACCTTTATCGGATATCATATTTAATATAATATTTTTTATCTCTTTTTCATATTTCGCAATAATTAAAAAAATTATGATTTAACTTGTCAGTGTATTATTTGCTTATACTTTGTTATATGTTATATTTTATTCTTGAAACTGCATTATTTTATTTTAGAATGCCATTCTTTCTTTCTTTAAGGAATGCATTTGTTTTGCAAATCATAATTAAGCTTGTTAATTTCCGATTAATATTTCGATATATTTTTCTCCGAATCTTAAATTTTCCGCAAGCAATGGAATTTAAAAATGCACTGTTTTTCATTCTTTACTATAAAATGTACAATTCTGTATAAGCGAAAATACTCTAAATACATCAATACGTAAGATATTTATTTAGCTGTTGTATTCGACAGAATTAACGAATAAAGCAATGTAGAATCGTATAAATATAAAAATAAAATCTAATTGTTGCTAATAAATCATCTTAGTTGTGTATATAGTTTCTATGAACACAAAGAACGCGTTCAGCAGAGTCACCGGCTAGGTAACTGTTCCGGTAGGATCGGTTAGTTACCAAAGCAATCGATACACAACCAGTGTTGTTTAGCTGTATGAAATGAAATTGCTGAAATGATTGGTAAAGGATCTAACTAGCTCAAAAAAAAAATCTCGGTTAGTTCGTCGGTTACAAGAACATTTATGACAACAAGAATATAAGAATTATTACAGTAACGTAATACAGATGGTACTACCAGTGAACAATATCAATGGAGTCCAGTGAATCTATCAATCGGTTAGAAACTAGTCACTTATCGTAACGTCATGTAAGCGGTCACATTCGTCACATTGATTAGTTCTGCTGAACGCGCTCTATAAACTTGCAAGTGAAGAAAATCTCTTTACGTTTCAATATATGACTCTACAACACTATTGAAAGGTCATGTAAAAAAAAGTACGAAAAGTCGTGCACTAAGTATGGATTATGAAACACTGACATTTTAAGCTATCTGTGTGGTCCCATTCTGTAAACTTGACCTCAGTTTTGTATAAAAATTTACGCATTTGCTGATTTGTATTACAATAATTAATATCCCTTTTTACACCTGCACTCTTGTTTTATGTTGTTGTTTGAGATCATTTGATTCAACTTCCATTTTTTAACCGGAAATACACAATATATGTATAATATTATATTTTGTATAGACATTTTTATACATAAAATAATAGTGCCTTTCCTGTTTTCAATTACATACTTTGTAAAGAATGTTCCAGAGTTAAAATGCCTGAAATTCAAGCTGTCAGCATGACTTTATTCTAATGAATATTTATATACATATATAAAATGCTCACATTTGTCAATGTCATAAAATGTACGTGATAAAAGCCATTGTATTCGAAGTGAATTAACAATATAATAACAAATCCTAGTTGTTGCTACCATTAATATGAAATGTTAATTTAAAAGTTTCCAAAACTTTCACCATCTCTTCTAAGCCAATTCATCAATCAAAATTGCCTTAGAAAGATAATTCTTCGCCGATAAAATATTTTAATTTCATTTATCCTCAGTTTCTCTTTTAAAAACATGTAACATAAGATGCATGGATCCACATCATCCATAATTATATTTTTTTATAAAAATTTCCAGCATAGGTTGACTTACACTGCTCAAAACAATCAAAGGATATTTGAAGTTTTATATAAAATAAAGATATAAACGAATTTTTTTTGCCGAAAATAGAAGAAGAGAATCACAAATGCAAAGTTTTCTGGTTTTCAAACTGTGGAGTATGCAAATTTTGAGTTCGACGTCAAAAACGTCGCTTCAGCGGCAGCGAATGAAATTTGACTTTCAACTGGATAAAAGAGAATGACTGGTCGCCGATATAGGGATGAGATCCTCAGACCTATTGTAGTCCCTTACGCTGAAGCAATCGGAGATAACTTCATTTTAATGGACGATAACTGCAGGCCACATCGTGCAAACCTGGTGGAGGATTTCCTTTTCGAGGAAGGAATCGTTCGAATGGAATGGCCAGCGTGTTCTCCAGACATGAATCCAATCGAGCACGTTTGGGACGCTCTAGTAAGACGAGTTTCTGGCCGCCAACAACCCTCACAAACTCTCCAAAAACTGGAAAGAGTTCTTCTGGAAGAGTGGGGCAGAATACCCCAACTCGTCATTAATAGCCTCATTGTGTCTATGCCTCAAAGGTGTTCAACGTTGCTGGCCGCCCGTGGAAACCATACCCCCTAATGAAAATGATTTTCTTTGAAGAAAACACCTTTTCTTATTCTTTTTTTCTCATATGCACAAATTGTGTATTTTTTTTCTTTTGTACACAAATGCGCAATGAAATGCATTTTTTCTGCCAAACATCTGTAATTTATTCTCATATAACCTACTATGTCTGTCGACCATGTATCAATCAGCTAAAAAGTTTCCCAGATACAAAATCCACCTAAAACTGCAATATCCTTTAATTGTTTTGAGCAGTGTAGTACAAAATTCATATATCTATAATATACAGGGTGTCCCTAAACTTATGGTACATACGCTGGGGAGTGATAGAACACATCAAAACGAGTAATAGGAAATAGGAAACCAAGGGTCCCCAACGTTTTGCAAAGGCGATAGCTGCCATTAAAATTTTGTGTGCAGAAGTTTTGGGGTGGGTAAGAATAGTTTTGGGTCCAAAACTTCAAATAAACATAAAAAACGGAAAAAATTGGTCGATTAATTTACGGTTTTCACTAAAACTATTCTTTATGTTGGTATTTTCTTGAAAATAAACTATAATGATAAATTTCAAAAAATGCTGATAGAGGGCGCTTTAGACTTTGGAGTAATGAAAAACTTTTTTTTGTCGTTATTTTTGCACCTCATTAAATGGTTTTGTAAGCTTAAACTTAAACTTAAATTTTGAACTCAAAATCTGAATAGTTGGGAGTGGTTAAGTAGCATAAACTGAACTGTGGTCAGAGGGTTCAAATTTCAAATGATTATAAAAAACGGAAAAATTGGTCGATTCGTTTGCAGTTTTCGCTAAAACTACTCATTTAATCAGTGTTTTCTTAAAAATAAATTTTAAGAATAAATTTGACATAATGCCGATAGAGGGCGCCTCAGACTTTGGAGTAGCGTACAACTATTTTTAACCGTTATTTTTTTTTTTAATCTCATTAAATGCTTTCAAATGCTTAGACTTAAATTTTGAGATCAAATTCTGAATCGTTGCGAGTGTTTAAGTAGCGCAAAATTGAACTGTGTTCGAGGGGGGGGGGAGGATTAAATTCAACTCCTGAACACACTTCAGTTTGCGCTTCTTACCCCTCCCAACGATTCAGAATTTGAGTTCAAAATTTAAGTTTAAATCTAAGATTTCGAAAACATTTAATAAGCTTTTGAAAGCATTTAATTAGATACAAAAAATAACGGTTAAAAAAAGTTGTTGGTTACTCTGAAGTTTATAGCGCCCTCTAACGGATTTTTTTAAATTTATCTTCAAAATTTGTATTCAAGAAGATACTGACATAGAGAATAGTTTTATTTTAAACCGCAAACGAATCGACCAATTTTTCCGTTTTTTATAATCATTTGAAATTTGAAACCTCTGAACACAGTTCAGTTTATGCTACTTAACCACTCACAACTCAGATTTTGAGCTCAAAATTTAAGTTTAAGTCTAAACTTACGAAAACACTTAATCAGATGCAAAAAATAACGGTAAAAAATATTTGTTCGTTACTCCTAAGTCTAAAGCGCCCTCTATCGGCATTTTTTGAAATTTATCTTTATAATTTATTTTCAATAAAACACCGACATAAAGAATAGTTTTAGTGAAAACCGCATATCAATCGACCAATTTTTCCGTGTTTTTTAATAATTTGAGATTTGAATCTTCTGAACACAATTAAGTTGTGCTACTTAACCACTCCAAACTATTCAGATTTTGAGCTCAAAATTTAAGTTTAAATTTAAGCTTACGAAACCATTTAATGAGGTGCAAAAAATAACGACAAAAAATAGTTTTTCATTACTCCAAAGTCTAAAGCGCCCTCTATCGGCATTTTTTGAAATATATCTGTATACTTTGTTTTCAAGAAAATACCAACATAAGGAAAAGTTTTAGTGAAAACTGCAAATAAATCGACCAATTTTCTCGTTTTTTATGTTTATTTGAAATTTTGGACCCTAAACTTTAATGGCGGCTATCTCCTTTGGAAAACGTTTGGGACCCTTGGTTTCCTATCTGCTATTACTCGTTTCCATGTGTTCTATCACCCCCTTGCGTATGTACTATGAGTTCAGGGACACCCTGTATACACTATCTACCAAAAAGTATTTGTACACTTTCAGTTTTTGACATTTTGTCAAATATTTAAAAATATATACGGTCGGATTCTTCTGGAACTTCAGAAATATAAAGATTATGTTTCACTTTATATTTATTTACATTCATTTGTTAAGCGGGTAATTAGGGGGCCGGCAAAAAAACAAAGAATAATAGAAATATTTGGGATCGCCCTGTACATGAAAATGTACGAAGCGACTTATCGCTTTAGAATACAAATATATGAATACAGTAGAAAATGCACACTAATTTTTGTGAGAATAGCATGTATATTTATGGCGATAGAGTGATTTTTTTGAAAAATTCAAAAAATTCTGGTATGTTTTTTGTTTATATCATGCTGGGTTTTTGACCAAATTTAACGCAAATTTCAGAAAAATTGGCAAAATGCAGTAGAAAAAATGTAGTGCAATTGGAATATAAATATATTAAATATTTTATGAAATATGAGTAGTTGTATAATCCAAGTTGTATAATTGAAAATCCAATCAAATATCGTGAAAATTCAAAAAGATATCATTATTTTAGTGAGATGTTTTTACTCTGCTCTCTAAAAACGGCTGAATCTTAAGGGATTCTCCACAAATTGACATTTTTTAATAACCGACTTTAAAAAAAAACTAGTATTGAATTAATACAATATCTAATACAATATTGCTTCTAATAAGTACTTGACAATTCTGATAGAAAAGAAAAAGGGCTTTATTCGCATTCAGGGCCAAAACTAAGAGAGGGGGGGGGGGGAGAAGAGCATGTGCTCCGGGCGCTAGGATGAAAGTGTTCCAAATGTATCTTTCGTTTGGCGATTTTTTTCATGGCTATGTTTAGCATAATATTGTTAAAATTATTATATCTGGGCTATGCTAAAGCATAAAAAAATCTAATGATGATGGCTTAAGGTCCCTGCCCCTACCCGCGAAGATGCTCACGAGCTAATGCTATTCCTTATGGGGATGCATTTTTCTAACTCTTTTGCATTTGGACATTTTTAAATAATATGTTTTGCATTGGATAGCGGAAGTCCTTTTCAAGATCGCTCCGTGATTACTTTTTCAATTTTGGCGTAGATATTTTTATAATGTTTCTTTCACTTCCAAAAGCGGTTCTGAAAGTGAAACTAACTTTATAAAAAATATCTATGACTCAAATCGAAAAAGTAGTCAAGGAGCGATTTTAAGAGGGACTTCCGCTATCCAATGAAAAAAAAAAAAAAAAATTGAAAATTTCAAAATGCGAAAGAGTTATTAGAAAAATGCCTCCCCACAGGAATAGCATTAGCTCAGCACTGTCTTCGCGGGCAGGGACAAGGGCCTTAAAGATCCTGTTGAAAGTAGAATTTTTTTTATTCAGATTAAAGTATCAAATTGGAGTATTTTAATAAAGCATAATACGTTATTTTATATTACATATTTTAAGTTTTAAAATAAGTCGGCTATTAATAAATTGGAGAAATTTTCTTTGAAAAAATGCTTTGCGAAGGAGGGGGAAAGGGGTACCTTCAAAATCCACGTTTGCCTCGGGAAAAAAGACTGGTTTTGGCCCTGTTCACATTTAATAATTTGTAGATCCTCCTCGAGAGGCAATTACAGCTGCGACTCTCCTGGGCATGCTCTCAACTAGTCCTTGTATTACATTTAATGGTATTTTATTCCACTCTGTTTGCACAAGGCAGGTAAGCTCCTTTACTGATTTTGGGCGTGTGTCACCCGCCTTAATTCGACGATCCAACTCGTCCCAGAGGTTCTCTATTGGGTTCAGGTCTGGGCTCTGGGCAGGCCACTCGAGTCGATGCACTCCATTATCAGCATACCAATCCATGCTGGACCTCGCTACATGGCAGCTTGCGTTGTCATCCTGGAAATAACATGGGTCCAATCCATAGTATTGCCACAACGTAGGAAGTACACTGTTATCCAGTATATTACAGTAGGCATCGGCATTGAGCTTACCATGAATTGGGACCAAGGGTCCTAGTCCGAACCAGGAAAAACAACCCCAGAACATAATTCCCCATCCGCCAAATTTAACTGTGGGCACAATACATTCTGGTAGGAGGCGTTCTCCAGGCAGACGCCAGACCCAGACCCTACCATCAGAACGGTAGAGGGTGAACCTTGATTCATCACTCCAGAGAACCTGTTTCCATTGCTGTACAGTCCATTGCTGGCGTGTTTTGCACCAACTTAACCGAGCTGCGCGGTTGGACTTGGTGATTAAAGGCTTATGGGCGGCAGCACGGCCATAAAAATTAAGCAGATGAGCTTCCTTACGGATGGTATTCATGGAAACAACACATCCTGAAGCTTGTTGAAATTCTTGGCGTATGTGTAACATTGGTTGGTTGCGGTTCTTCCGAATTTCTCTAGAGAGAACCCGTCGGTCTCTATCTCCCAGTTTCGTCGGTCTGCCTACTCTGGCCACATTCTGACAATCACCATTCAGCTTCCATTTTCTAATCACATAAGCCACAGTCGTTTTGGGGTAATTAAGCTCGCTAGATATGTCGATTAAAGATTGGCCATTTCGGTGGTACCCGATGATCACACCTTTCTCAAAATCAGACAGCTCTGTTCTCCTTGGCATCATGCACGCGATTGATGTCAGTGTTGTTTTCGACACCACATTTAACAGTGGAGAACTTGACGTATTTCAGGATCGCAGATATCGGCATTTGCATAAGAGCCATTATCAATTATGTATCAATGGGTAGATTTGACACAAATGCTTCGATTTTTTATAATTATTTTTATCCTGAAATAGGTTCGTTCTGGTAATTATCTAAGAAAAGAAGTAAATGTAAAAAACGTAAATGGAGATTTCGCAATTTGCGTAAAATCTGACGTCATTCAACTGCTTTCAGAGACCAATTGAAAATCAGTTCACTCCTATCCACAATAACTTTCTGAATTTCCACGAAATTCGATCGGATTTTTTTATGGGTAGCTCCAAAGAGTTGAATATTAAATTATGTAAAATGATAAATTTTATCGTTCACGCATACGCTGATTAAAAAATATTTCATACAAATACTCATATTTTAGAAAACTTTTAATATATTTATATTTCAATAGCACCTTATTCTTTCTACTACATTTTGCGAATTTTTCTGAATGTGGCTTTATATTTGGTTGAAAATATTGCATGACATAGAACATTTTAAAAAATATTTAATATATTTATATTTCAATGAATTTTGGTGAACTCCCCCCCCCTCCCTTTTCTTCTTTGCAAAGCATCTGCAAAAGTATTTGCAAAGAAAAATTTTCTAATTTATTAATAGCCGACTTATTTTAAAACTTAAAATATGTAATATTGATTAAAGTAGTCTGCTTTGTTTAAAAAAAATGATACCTTAAAATCGTGAAACCGAATCAAAACGAAAAAAAAATCTGCTTTATGCGGGATCTTTATGCCATCATCATTAGATTCTTCTATGCTTTGGTATAGGAGAAATGCTTTGAATGGGACGATTTTGACAATATCATGCTAAACATAGACATGGAAAAAATCGCCAAACAAAATGTACATTTGGGACACTTTCATCCTAGCGCCCGGGGCACATGCCCTTTTCCCCCAACCCTCTCTTAGTTTTGGCCCTGAATGTGAATAAAGCTCTTTTTCTTTTCTATCACAATTGTCAAGTACTTATTAGCAGCAATATTGTATTAGATATTGTATTAATTCAATACTAGTTTTTTTTTAAAGTCAGTTATTAAAAAATGTCAATTTGTGGAGAATCCCTTCCGTTTTTAGAGAGCAGAGTAAAAAATCTCACTAAAATAATGATATCTTTTTGAATTTTCACGATATTTGATTGGATTTTTTTTATAAGTCACTCCATAGAATTGACTATTAAATGATGTAAAAAAATGTTTTTCTAGTTCGCGCATGCGCAGATAAAAATTGTTTTATACAACTACTCATATTTCAAAAAATATTTAATATATTTATATTCCAATTGCGCTACATTTTTTCTACTGCATTTTGCCAATTTTTCTGAAATTTGCGTTAAATTTGGTCAAAAACCCAGTATGATATAAACAAAAAACATACCAGAATTTTTTGAATTTTTCAAAAAAATCGCTCTATCGCCATAAATATACATGCTATTCTCACAAAAATTAGTGTACATATTCTACTGTATTCATATATTTGTATTCTAAAGCGATAAGTCGTTTCGTGCATTTTCATGTACAGGGCGATCCCAAATATTTCTATTATTCTTTGTTTTTTTGCCGGCCCCCTAATTACCCGCTTAACAAATGAATGTAAATAAATATAAAGTGAAACATAATCTTTATATTTCTGAAGTTCCAGAAGAATCCGACCAGTATATTTTTAAATATTTGACAAAATGTCAAAAACTGAAAGTGTACAAATACTTTTTGGTAGATAGTGTATATATATACATATATACAATGTTGGTAAAAGTTTCCGGCCAGTATAAAACTACCTAGCAAGCACATAACTTTCGGCATACGATCGGACCGGAGACGTCAATGTCGGTTAAGTGTCGGTAGCAGGTTGGCAACTGAAAGATAAGAATCTTCAATTTTGACAGCCGGTTACGGTAATCGGTCCACATTTGGTTATGTATCGGCAAGTGACTTATACTGGCAAGTGACGCAGGACCGATATCTGAGTTCTGATAGTGGACCGATCAGATTTGCCAACATCGGTCCGAATTCAGAATATTTAGTCTTAACCAATTTTTTTTTTTTTTTTTTTTTTTTCAATTTTATTCGAGTTTGACTTTTGATAAGAAATGTATATTTCAGGTATTTCTTTAAAAATTCTGACAGTGATAAACAGAAAATATGTCAAAAATAACCTATATTTATTCATTTAAATATATTGTTTTTTAATTAATTTTTTAAATGACTTACAATTATTTTAATCACAAAAGAATTTTTAAATTCTCTCCTTTAAATTTTTATTCACTATTAGGAACTTAATCATAGAAAAACAGAAAAATACTTTTTAAGGTGATTGAATTTATTTTCTATTTATCTATTCATTTTAAAAGCAATAACTCAGTTTCTTATTTTATTTTAATATTAATTGCTAAAAAGTGCTTGAAACTATTTTACAAGGTAAAACATATAAAAGAAATCTACCTTTTTTTAACATAATTTTTTTTTCTAAAATATTATCTCACAAACGAAAAATAAATTAATATTACTTTTTTATTTTAAGATTTAAAAATTATTATTGCATCAATTATTCAGAATTAATCTTGCTACATAATAAAAAAGTATTCTGCATTAAATTATGAAATGTATCAAAGTGAATTGTCGTTCTAATTAAAAATGATTAATTACCAAGTTATTTTTTTATTAAACTAGATATTTTATGTTACAAATATATATTTCTAATTTTTTTATTTTATTATTTACTTTATTATTACATTTAATTACTTTATAATTCCCAAATTCTAATTAAAAGTTAACTATTACCGATTTATTATTATTTAAAATAAGTTTTTCTACGTTAAAAATATACACTTTAGAAATTAACGCAAAGCATGTAATTATGTTATAGTTTTAATAAAAAAAATTTATTTATTTAACAATACTTCCAAAAAAAAATTTATTTTTAATTTTTGAAATATACTACTTAATGATTCTAAAATTTATAAGAACAACAAATCGTTTGCTTTAATTAATTTGATAATTCATTAATTTGATAATTCATTAATTTAAATATTAAATTAATTTTTAAAATCAGGCGCATAAGACAAATACAAGTAAATAAATACATAAATAAAATAAAAACACTTTAATATTACAATTTTCCAATCTGTCACTTACGTCAACGACACTTGCTATTCACATAGCAATTACTGAAAAGCCACACACTTATTACCAGAGTTGGGCAAATTCGTAATATAATTACTTTGTAACTTAATTACAATGTAACGGCACGCAAGGGATTACAATTTTAGTTACATGTATTTATAATTTGAATTTGAAATTAAATTAGAATTGTAATTATAATTATAATGGAAAAAATTCTAATTACGATTAAATGCAATTATAATCTGAATTTGAAATTAAATTAGAATTGTAATCGTAACTATAAATGCTATGATTATCTTTATATAATTGTAATTATAATGAAAAAAATTCTAATTACTATTAAATGCAATTATAATCTGAATTTGAAATTAAATTAGCATTGTAATCGTAACTATAAATGGTATGATTATCTTTATATAATTGTAATTATGATGAGAAACAACTCTAATTACGATTAAATGCAATTATAATCTGACTTTGAAATTCAATTAACATTGTAATCATGACTGTAAAAGCTATAATTACAAATATACAATTGTAATTATAATTGAGAAAATTATAATTACGATTATGCGTAATTGTATTCTGAATTTCAAATTCAATTAACATTGTATTCATAATTATAATTACAATTACGGATAATTCCAATGGTATTTTTTTTATTAAGATATGGTTGTAACTGTAATGCAGAAGGTTACGATTTTCATTACGATACGGTAATGCTGTAACTGTGAAATTTTAATTACAAATACTTTTAATGCGAATGGTATTTTAGATTATATATTTGATTTTAGATGGTATTTATGATTATTATTACCGTTACGGTGTTGTAATGGTAACTAGCAATTTTAGTTACAATTAATGTGCAATGGAAACAGAAAATTTTCTAATTAGGTTTTATTCCATTTGCACTTGAGACTTATTTATGATTATATTCTTTTAATGATAACTAAGAAATCTGGGTTACAATGATATCATAATGAGGATAATATCTAGTGTTAAATATTACAGTGACTATTTTAATTTTATAACTGAGAATTTTAAACTGGATAACCCAATAATTTTTTACTGAAACTCTGCCCTCCCCGCCTTCCCGAATATTTTAGCGAATCGTAAATATAAGGAATTGGTAACTTAAAAACTTATAACTAAAACTTTATTTATCCTAAGACACTCATACTTTGTATGATAAAGGCAAATTTTATGAAGAGGGGGGGGGGGTACCAAAGACCAGTAAATTTTAGTATTGAGCAAATAAAAGGTTTTAATAACCCAAAAGTGAACTCGGATATAAATTGTCAAACTAGACAAATTTCATAGAGTAAATGCAATCGTTTCAAAGGAGAGGGGGTATCTCGATTTTCTATAGAAGCCCAACATATTTTAGTCTATACCTATATTATAAAGAGAAAAAGTTTGTTTGTTTGTTTATAAGGGATAACCTCCGGAACTACCGAATTGGTTTCAAAAGTAATGGTACCAAAATTATGGTGTTCGTTCGGAATCAAACATAGGCTGTATTTTATGTCGATACCACAAATTCAAAGGGGATGCAGGAGCAAAAAGCGTTCCAAAAATACGATTTTTGTGTTACTGAAGGGACTACAAGCATGAAATTTAGCATTCTAATTACTTATAAAATGTCAATGATCTCTAGCATTTCCTTAAAATTTCGAAAATTTAAAGGGGGGGGGGGAATGCCTGCGTTCTTGGTTTGATTGTTTGGTGGCTTGTTGATTGGTTGGTTGGTTTGTTTCTTTGTTTATTTGATTGTTGGTTCGTTGGTTTGGTGTTGGTTGGTTGGTTGGTTTGTACGGATAATTCCAATGTTTCTAAGGGATAATCTCCGGAACTACCGAACCAATTTCAAAAGTAATTGTACCAAAATCATTGTGTTTGCCCGGAAACAAACATAGGTTGTATCTTATGTGGATGCCACAAATCCAAAGGGGGTGCAGGAGCAAAAAGCATTCTAAAAATGCGATTTTTGTGTTACTGAAGGAGCTAAAAACATGAAATTTAGCATGGTAATTACTTATAAAATGTAAATGATCTCTAGCATTTCCTTAAAAATTGGAAATTTAAAGGGGGGGGAGAATGCGTTTGTTTGTTTATTTGTTGGTTAGTTGGGTTTTTTGTTGGTTTGTTGGTTGGTTGGTTTGTTGATTGGTTGGTTGATTGGTTTGTTTATTTGTTGGTCCTGTTTTTTTTTAAGCAAAACAGTAAAAAAAAGTACTTGCGTTCTTTTTACTTATTTTTCAGTTAAAATAGCAAACAAATAATAAAATTGTAAATAAAAATTTGCTAGGACATGTTTACGGCCTGGTCAGGCGACTGTAATGGGTCTCCTTTTGTTATACATGTGTAAAATATCTGACAATTTAGAGTTTTAAGTTCGAAAAACAGTTTTTATCAAAAATAAGCAGAACTTAAAGTTAGAAAGTTTTAAAGATTAGTAACTTTAAAATTGTTGATCAACTTGTTTGGAATTTTAAAGAAATACTAGCGCACCCGACAGACGTTGTCCTGTCACCGACAGACGTTGTCCTTCTTGGCACCGACTCCATAAAATCAAATAAATGTATGTAAATATGGTAATACGCAGAATAAACACTACGCTCCTAATTTAATTTCTTATTACAATTATGTAAGGAAATTATTTTTTACTCTTCATTAGTTTTTGAAGTCGGTTCAATTTTTGATAGAAAAATTTATTTTTCTCTTTTTAGTTAAAAGCTAACGATTGTCTGAAGTCGGTTAATCAAAATTATAATACAGGAAATATTATTGTAAAGCATACACGTTTATCAGCAGTGGGGTTCGAACAGGCGATCTCTTTCTTTAAGAAGCTGAGCTTAAATCTGGCGCCTTAGACCGCTCCGACATTTTGTCCTCACTCCATTCATCGAACTTATTCAACACTTTTAATTAGCGAAAAATCACTAACTATTAGTTTTTGCCCAATTACTAAAAAAATACTGAATCAATTTCGACGAAATGTGAATCTAAACCATTCTCGAATCTACTGGAACACACACACAAAATTTCATTAAAATCCGTCCAGGAGGAGTTCAGTGACATACACACGCACAGAAGATTTTTATATATAAAGATAAGCATTGAAAATTTGAGGTTTTTGCGCCGAAGACATCGCCAAATTAGGAAAATGTGAATTATCTCAGGAACTACTGGATTTAAACGAATTTGCTTAGTACCATTCGATTCAGAATGAGAGAATGCACTAAAATATGTTATCAGTTGAAAAATAACTACAAAAGCCGATTTTTAAGGAAATTTTTAAAAGTTCGTTCTTTTTTCTACTCATCTTAGGGGTGGAATTTTCGAAAATCACTTCTTAGCGGCACTCGATGTTATAAGAAGTATTTTTACCTAAATTTTCAAGATTTTTGGTTCGGTAGATTTTTTTGTGCTGTGATTAATAAGAAATCATGACTTTCTTTTATATATATATGGCACTTTTAATTAGCGAAAAATCACTTATTAGTTTTTCCCTAATTACTGAAAAAGTACTGAACCAATTTCAATGAAATGTGAATCTAAACCATTCTCGAATCTACTGGAACGCACACACAAAATTTCATCAAAATCGGTCCAGTCGTTTAGGAGGAGTTCAATTACATATACACGCACAGAAGATTTTTATATATAAAGATTTTTAATATTTATTACTTTTAAGGGAAAGAATACATTTTGTACAGTCGCAAAAAAGGGGAAATCCTGTGTAACATATTTTATTTTAATCAAGGGCAGATCTGGAGGGTCCTCAAGGAAGAGAGGGTGATATCAGAAATTTGGAGGTTCCAATCGGACCCCGGCTCAGACGTGGAATTTTTTTTTTTCAATTTTGGTTGAGTCGAGGTTAATTTTTTTCTTTGTGGGTCGGGTTTGGGTCTAGTTCACTTCTACTCTGGTGCTGCGGGTCGTTTTGGGTTTTGTTGATTTTTACTTTTTTGTTTTGGGTCGAATTGACTACTATTTTATTACTGCTGGTTGGTTTTGAGTCCGGTTGACTTCTATTTTTTTTCTTTTTGCTACTGATCGGAATGATTTTTACAAATTTGTTGCGAGTCAAGTGGAGTTCTATAAATTATTTCGGGTTTTGAGCAGTTTCAGATTAGGTTTTCAGTTTTGCAAAAACTCACCCGATTTTTTAAATGAAAGTCTAAATATTTTGCTCCATAAAAACTATATACAGTAAAAGGGCCATGACAGACAGTTCCAAATAATTAATTATGAATATTTTTAAGCTTTTACATTAAAAATTGCTATTCGTAAGAGAAAGTATTTACATTAAAATCTTCATGCGGATTCTCTCGTGTCGTAGACACCTCTATTTAGCGAGCACTTTTCAAGAATTTAGACACCCCATTCAGCTGCTTCCGTTGTTTAGAGAATCTACAATTACTTGAATATTAAAGAGTTTACATTAGACTTTTACTTTTTCTATTTAAAAGATAAAATTGCTGTTAAAGATATAAATGTCGACTATATTTTATGTAGTTCCATTAAAATGTGAATAAATTGTTCGTCATTTCGGTTTCGAAGGACAACGAAAAATTTTTGAACGAGTTTTGGCTTAGCTTCCAATGAAATTTTAAGGTTCGGGGTAGAACAATACTGTACGCTTAGGGATCAAACCAAAATTTTTCGACGGATATTTGAAAAATGAAGTTTTTTAAAGTGCTGTTCTTAGAAACAGTAGTTAGATACTCTTAGCGGTTCTTTTCTTTGATACTATTTATATCAAAGGCTAATCTAGAGGAACCTCAAGGGAGAATGATGTAAAAATTTAGAGACTCGGGTAGGAGGTAATGTTTTTCATTGCGGGTTCGGTTTATTTCTACTTTTTTACTGTAATTCGCGTTGTGTTGATTTTTTTTTTTTTTTTCTTTTTGCTGTGGGTCTGGTTTGAATCTGATTGACTTACATTTTTTTCAAGTTCGGATTTGGTTTCACGTCTAAGACATCAGAGACTTTACATTCGGGTTGAATAGAAATATCGGATGGGGGGAGATTTCTTTTACTGCGGATCGGGTTTATTTGAACTTTTTTCCTGTAGGTCGGATAGATTTATACTTTTTGCTGCGGGCTGGGTTTGGACCAGGTTGACTTACATTATTTCGAGTTCGGAATTGTTCCGGATTGGGTTTAACACTTGAGAGTTGGATTCGGGTTATTCAAGGACGTAACTACAGATATTTTTAGGGGGAGGGAGGATTCAAAATTTTCCCAACTTGAAACAAATTATTCTATTTTCCAAGTGAAATGCTATATGTAGTGATATGTAGTGATTATAATGTAATCAGCAAAACAATAAAAATTTCATACTTTTTTACTATTTTTAACAAGAATTATTTTTTAATGCGGATCGGGTTTATTTAAACTTTTTTGCTGTGGGTCGGATAGATTTAAACGTTATGCTGCGGGCCGGGTTTGGGCTAGGTAAGTTTCGAGTTCGGATTTGTTTCTAATTGGATTTAACACTTGAGAGTCGGATTCGGGTTAATCAAGGACGTAACTACAGATATTTTTTCGGGGGGGGGGGATTCAAAATTTTCCCAACTGGAAACAAATTACTCTATTTAACAAGTGAAATGGTATATACAACGTGTGATATGTAGCGATTATAATGTAACAACGCAAATGTAATACGCAACGCAATGTAATGTAGCAAAACAATAAAAAACATACTTTTTTACTATTTTAAATAAGAATTTTTTTTTTCAAAAATCTATAATTTCCTAATTTCAGTTAAATTGGGGGGGGAGATTCTCCCACTAATCCCCCATCGCGACACCTCTAGGGTTGATTCACTTTTTCAGAAAAAAAGTCTAAAAATTTTTCATAAAAACATTAATGAAATATCTATGATGGACGTCTGCAAATAGCAAAAACTTTTATTTGTACAATAGAACTCCTGAATACCGAACATGTCAAAAGCATGAAATTCGTTCGCTATTCAAAAGTAATAACACGTACTGTAAACTCTTTATGCGAATACTCCTGAATAATGGACACCTCTATTTAGTGAATTCTTTTCAATCTGCATTCTTTTTCCTTTGAAAATATTTATTTTTCTACATAAAAGATAACATTGATTTAAAGATACATTTACAAACTACACTTTATAATTCCATTAAAATATATGAATTCATTTTCTTTCATTTTAATCTCTGGTAGACAAAAAATGTTTGTGCCGAGTTCAGTAAGGTCTCGGTTTGACCTCAAATGTAATTTTTGGGTTAGAGTTGATTTTCTTGGTTGTGGATCGGGTTTACTTTAAACGTTTCGGAAACGGGACTTTTTTATTTTGAGTTTTGACTCGTTCAGTTCGAAAATGAACTGGTTGCTGACTAAATTTTTCAATAGGTCAGACTATTTTTCATATGAAGTACTATATGTTTGAATATTGCCGAGTATACATTATATATATGTGTTTTTTACTTAAACAAAAGTGTAAAATATTTATATAATTATACCTATGGGATACTTTTTGTAACTACCTTCAGATATGGATTGATTTTTTTTCTTTTTTTTTTTTTTTTTTTTTTTTTTTGTGTGTGTGTGTGTGTGGGGGGGGGGGGGGGGTTGTTGATCTGTTTTGGGTCAGGTTATCGGTATTGGATCAGATGATTTTTTTCTCTTTTAGCGACCTTGGTTAAGATAAAAATTGGATTGCAGAGTCTCGGCCTGGTCATTTTGGCCCATACAAACCTCTATAAGAACGCCAGGCTACGTCAGGCACGAACCGAAAATTAAAAAAAAATGTGTGATTTGGTCTAGCTTTTCAGAAAAAAGTAAGACTCTGACCGGTTTCTGAAAGTTTGAAGTCCTGACTCAATCCTAGCCTCATGAATAAGAGCGGGCGCGGCCTGGATCGGACCGTGCCAGCTTGGAGGATTCGGGTCTGGTCGCACTGGCCTCCATCTTAAGTACGACCCGTTTTCCGTGTGGACATATAATATCGTTTTACAAAGACTTTCCTGGGCTCAAGGAGGGGGCGATAGCTCCATTGCCCCCTTTCCCTTTGATCAGCCACTGATTTTAATGTAACATAAAGATGCATTTGCAAAGATAGGGAATCGCGAAAATTTATCATTATTTATCATAATGTAAAAGTAAAAATAATGAAACTTTAAGGCAAAATAAAGCATTTTTTTTAAATCTGTTATTCAGCAAATTTATTTTCTAATACGTTGCTATAATGGAATCTTGGTTTGAAGGAAAATTTTCTTAATTCCTCTAAAACTATGATGCAGTTGCATCTGGAAAGAGAAAAAACCCATCTAAAATTGTATTTTGCACCTATTGTTTAGGTTTCCGTCTTACCAAGTTTTATTACAGAAATTAGTCAAATTTAAACTGCTACCAGAAACCGCTGTCTTTTTTTCTTATAGCCTGTATATTTTCAATTTCTATCCCAAACAAAACTTTTGGACGGGTGTTCGATATTTAAAACTTTCCAACATAGTTGAAAAATGCTTATGAATTGGGTTGACTGTCCGTCTGTCCATGCTCTAACAAGCGTACTCGGAATGTTCTATAACTGAAATATGTTGTTGAAACTTATTATGACATGTTTGGGACTGAAGATGATGCATGTAATGATTTATATGTCACTCACATGGAAATTCAAAAGTATTTTGTTTTACTATTGCTTATATGGATAAAATCATCTGCAGTTTATTTTAATGATGTGAAACAGTTTTAAAAATAACAAAATTTATGCGCCTTATTAAAGTGCATTAGATGATGATTTCTACAGAAAGTTTTAAGTCTAGCACTTACAGTGCATGTACAGGGGAAATTGAAATATTCCGTTATATTAATAACAACGTAAAAAAAATATTTTGCAGCATATTTTTAATGATTTTTCTCTATTAAAAATATAGTGAAACTCATATGACTTTATGACATGCAATAAACATTCTTTCTGGGGAGGGTGCAAAGAATTCATCATTCATTCACAGGATCGTAGAAAAAAGCTCTATTTTATTATAATCTATGCGAAAAATTCCATGTACATTACATTTTAATTATGTTTCAATAATTCAAACAAGATGAAATTCATCATATACATTACTGAGATTTACTACAAGATGCTTAAATTAGAATATGATGTTCATTGCATTTTATTTCATCCCAGGACACATAAAAGATATTGAATAAGCATCTATAAATGAAGTATTGACAATTAGAGATGATTGTTAAAATTAAGTTGTCAGGTATGGTATATGTTTATTAAATTTATCTATTTTATTTTTGGGTCCTACACTGAGTATAGAAATTCTATAGACCATGTACAAAGATCTCAAAAGAATTCAGACGAATAACAGAAAATGAGCGTGATTTGTTTATTTTTTAATGCATTAAATTCTACATTTTTAAGTTCAAATATATTTAGGAAAACTTGTTTGTAAAACTTAAATATAAATATATAAAAGGATATTCATTTCATTAGGAAAATGCAGGCCTATGGATGATAATTTCTGCAAGTACAGATGCAGTAGTTTTAAGAGTATTTTGCAGAAATTAATTTCGTCTTAACATGTGGCATGTATAAAAACTTATTCATTTTTGCACAGGGCTGTACCCCTCCCCCCCCCCCCCCCAAAAAAAAAAAGCCGGAAAAATGAAATATATTTGCATTCATTCTCAGAAATTGCTGAAGGTTAATTTTCAGCTGCATTATTTGTTTTCTGCTATATTAAATTTTAGCAGATTTTGCATGCCTTTAAAACAAGCATAAGAAAATCCATTGATTATTTCATCATTTTAATTTTTGATGAGTTTGAAGAACTTAAAATTACGGAAATTGTATTTTGATAGCTTCAGGTTAAATTAACATATTTGTTTTATGAACTAGACAAACGAATGTACTTTGAATTTTATATCTTAATTAATTTTGTAGGCTTAGTATGAATCAATGTAACAGTTCCTTTGAAGATATTTTTTTGGCGGAAATAGGGGAGACTGGGGTACAATGGTCCACTTTTGTAAATTTTGACTGTTTACTCTTAAAGTATTGATTTTTTTCTTTTGATCAAGCACATGCATATTACCTATAGATTAAAGTTTATACTGCATCAACTCAAAAATAATAATTGTGCATACTTTTTTTTAAATATTTTTTTAAATAGCGAGTGACAAAGTGGACCATTGTACCCCAATGTCGGGGTAGAATGGTCCACAGCATGATGGGGCTTTATGGACCACTTGTAATTTGAATAAAAATACATCAGTGCAGTTCATTTTTTAACAATAAGAAAGATAAACTATATCATAATTTGTTTATTCGCATTTTATTACTAATTTTTATTTGTTTATTCACATTTTATTATTCATTTTTATTTGTTTATTCACTCTTTTAGCTCTAACTAAAGTAAATTATTTTCTTCATTTTTTTTTATCATTAGGTCATTATACCGGTCGCAGATTGAACAATTAGATTTATTATCATCCACAATGCATTTTACAGCCTGTTCCATAACTTCATGTGGCACAAAACCTCTATGGATTTTCCTAGGATTGTTTCTTGGCATTGCTAAAAGAAATATGAAAAATAATATGTATCTTTTTTGTACAATGATGCCACTTAAAGTTAAATATAAACCTTTATAATAAGAAATATATATATCTAAATATATGACTAAGGAAAAAATATAATAAATTTTTCCTGTCTGCTTTACATCATCTGTATTTTTTAATGAATTTTACCTTATTTGATAGTTATATCCAGATACAAACTAATAAATAGATATAATTTTTGTTTTTCTCATTCTACTATTTTATTTAAATCTAACTTATTATGGATGCATGTGTGCATAAGTTCAGGAATATTGAATTAACAAATTATATGGAATTAAAAAAAAAAAACCCTCAAATGCACAAAATACTTTGTTTACTAATTTTTGGTGTTCAATTTGGGTTAATTTTTAAATTTGAAAGCTCATATTATATAGATAAATATTTCAAAAATGCATTTCACAACATGAATCATTAATTAATTCACACACAGAAATAAAATAATTTATTAATTCTTAATTTGGGCTATTTTTTATGTTTGAAAGCATATATTATACAGATAAATATTTCAAAAATGCATTACACAACATGAATCATTAATTAATCTACACACAGAAGTAAAATAATTTATTAATTCTGAATTTCACATATAATATTTAACTTTTAAAAACATGGGATGCAAAACTGGCGTACAATAAACCATGGTCCTTTGTACCCCAGTTTCTGGTGGCCCATTGTACCTCATATGGAAGTTTGACAAAAACATGATGATAAAAAAAGAAATTTAGAATTCTATTATTTTAGCTATAATAAATATAATAATGTATTTTCTTACCTTTTTACTTTGCCACACAATGTCTTTCAAATTACAAATCTGTAATAAATAAATGAAGATATGTTTCACTGAAAATATTTACTTTTGCCTTACTCCCCCTGTGTCAAATCAATTATCAAGCATAAAATGGCTAAAATGTCAGCTATGCACATGGTTTCAAACTTCTTTTTTACTACTTCATGACTGCCATCTATATACTAAAATATGAAGCTTTCAAAAACAGAATTAATATAAAAAATAGGGGGTGGACCATTGTACCCCAGTCTCCCCTATACATGCTCCATTACGTAAATCAATAGTATTCTTAATGCAGCAAAGTGCAGCGAGTTAAAATGGATCATTTGTACAACACAAACCTGTATAAAACGAAACCAATCACTTTTTATTTTAAAACGGAAAATGAGTATAATCAAGTATTTCATAAGGATACCCTTATCATCTTGTTAAAGAGTATAGGCATACACAGATCATACTGGGCTTGATGCTACCGAAGCAGTGTTTCTACCATAACTAAGGTTCCCGGCATAGTCATCGCTATATATGAACAGCTCACGGAAAAGGATACGGGCAATGCTCGAATCGGAACAAGTCTGATTTCAGTAGAGGCTAAAAAAAGGTGGAAAACATGTAAAGTTTTACATCGATACGAGAATGTTTAAAAAGCTTCTCGGTCCGTCAAGGATTATATAAATTTTAGACAATATTTCATTTTATTTTTCAAATTAGCTTCTTACAACTAGTAACATTTAAACCAAAGCGTTTTCAAATTTTTAGTTCCTTTAAGGCTTGAGGACTCCTTTAGCTTGAGGATTAGTTTATTTTATTTTTACTTTTTTGGCAGATTTGAGAAAATTTATCGATTTTTTAGTCAAAAACTTCGCTTATTATATTAACGCTAATACATTCATGTTTGTGGGAATCGCAACATCATGAAAGAATCATCAGAATTAAATTTAACTTAAGGCCCTACATCAGTAACGCTCCGAGATAGAACGGCTAATGTTATTTCAAAGGAAGAAATTTATCGCTTTCATTCCTTTGCATTTTGCTCAAATTTAATAATTTTTGTTGTTTTGAAAACCTGTAGGTTTAAACTATGCACGTCATTTTGAAATTTTATTTCTTTTTTTTAATTTTAAGGCGATACAAGTGCGTTATTTTATAGTCTTTAAAATTCACCTTTAATGTCTTATTACGAAAAATCTGTTTGACATTTTAAAATTTGGTAAAACAGCATGCAGAGTTTAATTATTTAGCTTTCAGAAAATGTTTTTTATTTTGATTTTTTAAAAAATTTAATCTATGCTATTTGTATAAAAAGTTGAAGCACTTTGATTTAAAATAGTCGAAAATGATGTTTAACTCCGCCTTTAAAAGGGAGACGCCTTAAAAGTAATTAGGGTGAAAGACGATATGGGTTTACCCTCTAGGGAGTCTTACAGGGACGAAGGTGTAAAATCTTGCCTGTGGCTATTAGTAAAATGTTTGCTGCTTTAGGATGAAAAAATAAAAACATCCTTTTTTGAATGCATGATATTTCACGCAAGAAGTTTGATCAGAAATGAATGTCAGAAATGATGTAAATGTTGATTTCAAAAAGTTTGTTTAACTAGGCATCTAATCTCAAATGTACTTTAAAAGCATTATTGATTTCGAATAAAAACACATTTACCATTTTTATTATTTTTCTTGCATATATTTGAAGTTTAATTTCTAAAAAAGATTCTTTAATTGCGTACAACATCAAAGTGATATATTCGTTAATTCATAAAACATAATACAATTAACTTTTTGTCATCTGCAGTCGACAAAGGGAAAAGAAGAAAGGGCAGAAAGAAAATAACAATGGTTCTGACATTAAAAATGAATAGATATATTCGCGAATAAATACATTTGTATTAAATTTTTCTATATCTTTTTTTTCTATCATTCTTTTAGACAATTCTTAATGAATTAGTTTAAATGTTCCTTTTCATAAATATTTCATAAATATTTCTACTTTAATCAATAAAAGTTTGCAGTATACCCACTCTAAAATATAAAGTAATTATTATGCAATTCATGATTAAATTGGATAACACTAATTTAAAAGATAGAAATATATTTATTTTGATACTTCTATCGAAAATTATGACTAATTTACAATACTTTAGCAAATATATTCTGTTGCGGTAAAATTCACATCCGTAAATGATATATTTATGCTTTATTGTATATAAATTGTCTTTCCTTTCTTTTTCCCTTTCAGAAAGATAAACGAATGATTTTTAAAGTTCTTATACTATTTTAACTAAATAATACGTATATATTCCAAAGCCTGTCATAGTCTAACTGATCTAAATTTTAGAATAACGGTTTTTTCAGTCACGCGAAAAGACAAACTCAATTATACTAAACCTACGGAAGATTTTTATAAAGATGCCATATTTTCATTCCAATTTTTAATTATTTTTTTTTCTGCATAGTATAGCTTACGATGGTTAGTATAGAGGCCGCTTTTTACTTTTTTCGATACTGATTGTAGATTTTAAATATGAGGATAATATCACTTTTGAAAACGGTTCCGAAAATGAAATTGTCCTGTAAAGAAAATTAAAAAAGTAGAAAAAGGCCTTTGAAGTGATCGCTCTGAGCGATTAAAGGGGGAAAAAATATTAAAATGCAGACGAGATTTATTTATAAATTTCGACCGTTGGATTATCGTCGAAAGAATTATTATAAGCTAGTAAATTGTTTCGCTTAATTAAAGTTTTTTTTTTTTTTTTTTTAATACCCGTAAAATAAATCGAAAAATAGAAAATGGCCTTTGTGCAAATCGATATCAACTAGGCAAAGTAAGAAAATAATACTTAAAACTATAAAAACACAGACGATAAACTTTTATAAATTTCTTTCATAGCATTAGCTTTAAAGCGAAGGCATTGTTTCGTTTAACTGCAGTAGCCTCTTTAAAATAAATGAAATCGTAAAGGCTATTCAATGTAAGAGAAAAAAAAAATTAAATGTAGGCGAGATATCTTTATAAATTTCTACAATGGGATTTTGTTTGACTGAAGTAAGTCACTTTAAAATACCTGTATCGAAATCAAAAATTGTAATACGGTCTTTGTACAGAAAGATCTCAGCTGTTCAATATAAAAAAGATTATTAAAATATAGACGAGATATTTCTATAAATTTCTGTCATAGGATTTCTCTTCATCGAAGTAAACACCTTTAAAATACCCGTAAAAAAATCGAAAAAAATATAAAGAGGTATTTGTACAGAAATATCTCAGAAATTCAATGCTAAAAAAATCATTTAAAAAATTAAAATAAATCTTTATAAATTTCTAAAATGGGATTTCTCTCTATTCAAGTAAGCCACTTTAAAATACCCTTCAAAAATCTAAAAAATGTAAAAAGGTCTTTGTACAGAGAAATCTCCGATATCTAATGTCCCCCCCCCCCGAAAAAAAGTTTAAAGACAATTAAATTACAAACGAGAAATCTTTAAAAATTTCTAAAATGTGATTTAGCTCTATTGAAATTGCTCTATTGAGTAATTATAAAATACCCGTAACAAAGTCGAAAAGATATAAAACGTTCTTTGTAAAGAAAGATATCAGTTATATAATGAAACAAAAATTACTATTAAAATGATCTTTAGAAATGACTTTTAAATGATCTTAAAGATATCTTTATAAATTTCTACTATGGGATTTTGCTTGATTGAGGTAATCATCAGTTTATATTTACTTGTAGACGAGATATCTTTATAAATTTCTAACATTCAGTGCTAAAAAAATCATTTAAAAATATTTAAATGTAGAAGAGAAAAATATATATTTATATGAACTTTAAAATTTCATAGGATTTCGCTTGATTGAAGTAAGCCCCTTTAAAACCCCCATAACAAAATCGAAAAAATATAAAACGGTCTTTGTACCAAAAGATCTCAGATATCCAATGCCAAAAAATCATTTAAAAAGATTTAAATGTAGAAAAGATACATTTATAAATTTCTACTATAGGATTTCGCTTGACTGAAGTTGCCTCTTTAAACACCTGTAAACAACACCAAAAAAGTACAAAACGGTCTTCACACCGAAAGATCTCAGCTATCCAATGACAAAAAAAATCATTTAAAAATATTAAAATGTACAAGAGATATTTTTATAAATTTCTACCAATGGATTTCACTTGACTGAAGTAGCCTCTTTAAAACACCTGTAAACAAAGTCGAAAAAGTACAAAACGGTCTTTGTACCGAAAGATCTTAGCTATCCCATGACAACAGAATATATTTAAAAATATTAAAATGTAGACGAGATATTTTTATAAATTTCTACCATTGGAATTCACTTGACTGAAGTAGCTTTTTTAAAATTCCCCTAAACAAAGTCGTAAAACTACAAAACGGTCTTTGTACCGAAAGATCTTAGCTATCCAATGACAAAAAATAATTTAAAAATATTAAAATGTACAAGTGATATTTTTATAAATTTTTACCATTGGAATTCACTTGACTGAAGTAGCCTCTTTAAAACACCTGTAAACAAAATCAAAAAAGTAAAAACGGTCTTCGTACCGAATAATCTCAACTATCAAATGAGAAAAAATCATTTAAAAATATTAAAATGTAGAAGAGATATTTTTATAAATTTCTACCAATGCATTTCACTTGACTGAAGTAGCATTTTTAAAATTCCCCTAATAAAAGTCTAAAAAGTACAAAACGGTCTTTGTACCGAAAAATCTTAGCTATCCCATGACAAAAGAATCATTTAAAAATATTAAAATGTAGACGAGATATTTTTATAAATTTCTACCATTGGAATTCACTTGGCTGAAGTAGCTTCCTTAAAACACCTGTAAACAAAATAAAAAAAAAGGTACAAAACGGTCTTTGTACCGAAAGATCTCAGCTATCCAATGACAAAAAAATCATTTAAAAATATTAAAATATACAAGAGATATTTTTATAAATTTCTACCAATGGAATTCTCTTGACTGAAGTAGCTTTTTTAAAATTCCCCTAAACAAAGTCGTAAAAGTACAAAACGGTCTTCGTACCGAAAGATCTCAACTATCAAATGAGAAAAAATCATTTAAAAATATTAAAATGTAGAAGAGATATTTTTATAAATTTCTAACATTGGATTTCACTTGACAGAAGTAGCTTTTTTTTAATTCCCCTAATAAAAGTCTAAAAAGTACAAAACGGTCTTTGTACCGAAAGAACTCAGCTATCCCATGACAAAAAAATAATTTAAAAATATTAAAATGTAGAAGAGATATTTTTATAAATTTCTACCATTGGATTTCACTTGACAGAAGTAGCTTTTTTAAAGTTCCCCTAATAAAAGTCTAAAAAGTACAAAACGGTCTTTGTACCGAAAGATCTTAGCTATCCCATGACAAAAGAATAATTTAAAAATATTAAAATGTAGACGAGATATTTTTATAAATTTCTACCATTGGAATTCACTTGGCTGAAGTAGCCTCTTTAAAACACCTGTAAACAAAATTTTAAAAAAGTACAAAACGGTCTTTGAATCGAAAAATTTCAGCTATCCAATGCCAAAAAATCATTTAAAAATATTAAAATGTAGAAGAGATATTTTTATAAATTTATGCAATTGAATTTCAGTTGACTGAAATAGCTTTTTTAAAATTCCCCTAAACAAAGACGAAAAAGTACAAAATGGTCTTTGTACGGAAAGATCTGAGATATCAAATGCCAAAAAATAATTTTAAAATATTAAAATGTAGAAGAGATATTTTTATTTCTACCACTGGATTTCACTTGACAGAAGTAGCTTTTTAAAAATGCCCCTAATAAAAGTCTAAAAAGTACAAAACGGTCTTTGTACCGAAAAATCTTAGCTATCCCATGACAAAAGAATCATTTAAAAATATTAAAATGTAGACGAGATATTTTTATAAATTTCTACCATTGGAATTCACTTGGCTGAAGTAGCTTCCTTAAAACACCTGTAAACAAAATAAAAAAAAGGTACAAAACGGTCTTTGGACCGAAAGATCTCAGCTATCCAATGACAAAAAAATCATTTAAAAATATTAAAATATACAAGAGATATTTTTATAAATTTCTACCAATGGAATTCTCTTGACTGAAGTAGCTTTTTTAAAATTCCCCTGAACAAAGTCGTAAAAGTACAAAACGGTCTTCGTACCGAAAGATCTCAACTATCAAATGAGAAAAAATCATTTAAAAATATTAAAATGTAGAAGAGATATTTTTATAAATTTCTAACATTGGATTTCACTTGACAGAAGTAGCTTTTATTTTTAATTCCCCTAATAAAAGTCTAAAAAGTACAAAACGGTCTTTGTACCGAAAGAACTCAGCTATCCCATGACAAAAAATAATTTAAAAATATTAAAATGTAGAAGAGATATTTTTATAAATTTCTACCATTGGATTTCACTTGACAGAAGTAGCTTTTTTAAAATTCCCCTAATAAAAGTCTAAAAAGTACAAAACGGTCTTTGTACCGAAAGATCTTAGCTATCCCATGACAAAAGAATAATTTAAAAATATTAAAATGTAGACGAGATATTTTTATAAATTTCTACCATTGGAATTCACTTGGCTGAAGTAGCCTCTTTAAAACACCTGTAAACAAAATTTTTAAAAAAAGTACAAAACGGTCTTTGAATAGAAAAATTTCAGCTATCCAATGCCAAAAAATCATTTAAAAATATTAAAATGTAGAAGAGATATTTTTATAAATTTATGCAATTGAATTTCAGTTGACTGAAATAGCTTTTTTAAAATTCCCCTAAACAAAGACGAAAAAGTACAAAATGGTCTTTGTACCGAAAGATCTGAGATATCGAATGCCAAAAAATAATTTAAAAATATTAAAATGTAGAAGAGATATTTTTATTTCTACCACTGGATTTCACTTGACAGAAGTAGCTTTTTTAAAATGCCCCTAATAAAAGTCTAAAAAGTACAAAACGGTCTTTGTACCGAAAGATCTTAGCTATCCCATGATAACAGAATCATTTAAAAATATTAAAATGTAGACGATATATTTTTATAAATTTCTACCATTGTAATTCACTTGAGTGAAGTAGCTTTTTTAAAATTCCCCTAAACAATGTCGTAAAAGTACAAAACGGTCTTTGTAACGAAAGATCTTAGCTATCCAATGCCAAAAAAATCATTTAAAAATATTAAAATGTAGAAGAGATATTTTTATAAATTTCTACCATTGGATTTCACTTGGCTGAAGTAACTTTTTTAAAATTCCCCTAAGCAAAGTCGTAAAAGTACAAAACGGTCTTTGCACCCAAAGATGCTAGCTATCCGATGACAAAAAAATCATTTAAAAATATTAAAATGTAGAAGAGATATTTTTATAAATTTTTACCAATGGATTTCACGTGACTGAAGTAGCTTCTTTAAAACACGTGTAAACAAAGTCGAAAAAGTACAAAACGGTCTTTGTACCGAAAGATCTTAGCTATTCCATGACAACAGAATCATTTAAAAATATTAAAATGTAGTCGAGATATTTTTATAAATTTCTACCATTGGAATTCACTTGACTGAAGTAGCTTTTCTAAAACTCCCCTAAACAAAGTCGTAAAGTACAAAACGGTCTTTACACCGAAAGATCTCAGCCATCCAATGACAAAAAAATCATTTAAAAATATTAAAATGTAGAAGAGATATTTTTAGCAAATAGCTATTTCCTAATAAATTTAACCATTAAGTTATCAATAATTAAGGAAATATTTCGCAGTTCATTAGTGAAATTAATTGCTTTCATTATCACAAAATCAATGTATTTAACTTTGGATGGGCAATTTTTTAAAATATTAAGTGTGAGAGAATTACAAATATCAAATTATTTAGATAATGGGGCAAGGGGGAGGCATTAGTTTAAAAAAATAATAATAAAATTTCTTGTAGCGTAATGCACGAAATTGTATATTTTCCATTACGTTTAACATATAAAGTGCCCAGATTGATATATTATTTGTTGTAATTAGTGTATTGCAAATGTGTTACAGATGAAACTTCTAGTACATTGCTTTGAATACTAAATAAAAATATTTCAAAATATAACAACAAAACTGAGGTTTGAGGCCATTGATCTGCTGATTTACCAGTTTCATTTCTTAGACTACTTTAGTTTCATTTCTCTTTCTATTTACTTCTATAAATTTAATATTACAAGTATTTTGTTGTGTACAGAGCAGTTTTGTCAGAAATGAATCATGAAATATTTAAGACAGAAAATAATATATCTTTAACAACTTGTATTACCTAAAATAAATAAAAAAATAAAGTTACTGAAATGGCACATCTACCCTATATATATATATATTATTTTATTTTGTACTATAAGTAATGCATTCTACATAAAAATGATTTTTAATTTATTCTTTTTATTTATTACTCTGTTTTCGAAGGAGATTTCAGATGGAGACAAAATACGAAAAATGCTTTGCACATAGCAAAATTTGTAATTTCGTGTTTGTTTACATAATAGAAAATAAATTTGAAGTAATATTTGAACGGGGGGGGGGGGGACACTTAGTAGAGCTATTGAAAACTGAAACTCTCAGAATTTTAAAGAAAACTAAAATGTTTTAAAATATTTACATTTTGATAATGATATTTCAAGTGCTGTTCGTAAGTCTAATAATGCTTTAGATTTGTTAATATTTCGAAAGTGTAAATTTTTAGAAATTTTTTATGTTTAGAAAGCGTAAATTCATAGAAATTACCAGAATTATTATTAAATACGCTAATCTGATTTCCAAAATGTAGCAAATATGCCTTTGTGGACGCAAATTGTGTAAATAAAATTTGTATTATCTTTGTTTAGCTTAACATATTGTATATATCATTGAAAGTGTTCATAAACAAGATATTTATTTTTCTTTGTACCATGTAACTACTAATGTAATTAATAAAAATATTGAAAGTTCAAATTGTGATTACGTATTTAAATGGTTATTTATAAATATATTTACATTTTATTCTGTCAGTTATTAGAGCAAAATCATATATAAATAAAGTCATTATCATATTTCATTAAATTCAATAAACAGGCATAGAAACCGCGATTAAAAGTTTTTTCTTTCTCTTTCTTATTAGGTACTAATTTGGAATTAAGGTGATAAAATGAAGCAATTCTTTTACAATTATTACTATTATTATTATTTTTATTTATTTATTTATTTTTTTTTAATTACTAACAATGACAGCCCCAGCAGACATATGGTAAAACTCTCTTGAAGCTCTTTAACATTTTATTTTTCTTTAGTAGTCAATTACAGTCTGTTTATTGATCTCAAAAATAAAATCTCAGTAACAAATTGCTGAGCGAATAACTTTATTTATTCATTCATTTATTTAAATTTTACTGTTTTAACGTATGCTATGGAAACTAAAATATTTCCGATAAAAAAAATTTCTTCTAAAATTGAGAAATGTCAATGATTTGTCAATTTAACTCTAATGGCTATGTGGGGCACTTGTGAACAGACTAGTTGAGGCAAATACGAATAGTTCATACATGCGCCAATAATCGTTCTGTGATCCTGTTTCTTTGACTTAACTTCATGAGAAATAATGTCGCGAACAATATTTATAATTTTTCTGAAACAGAGACATTTAGTCATACAAAATGTGATTTTGTATTGGAACTTCCACTAAAACATCTGTCAAACAATTCATAAATGGTAATAAGCTTGTTTACGTTCAATTGTAATAGGTTTTTCTCAACTGCTCCGCTCAACAAGCGCAAAAAGTTTTGATATATTTATAAATTCATTTTTTAACAGAAAGAAATAAAATTGGAAGGCCTGACTAGGGAAGCGATTTCGAATTCGAATTGAACTTAGTTTTCCATTTTATGATAATTAAATTAACTATCCAGTTCTAAGCTATTTCGATCACGTTATCACTCGTTTTTCTCCTGCTTTTCGACCGGTTTTCCAGTTTTCGTCGGGAAATATGTTCATAAACGTCGACTTTGAAGGCTTGTTATGAAAAATCTATTGCATTTGTAGAAAAAAAACTGAGTGCAATTAGGTAGTTTCTGAATAATAACACTGGCGAGTTTCGTGCATTTCTGAGCAAAAATAAATTAAAACTTATGTCCAAAGTTGCCCTTTCTGATTTAAGAACACCCTTAAGGCTGTTCTCAACTGCTATACTCAACAAGGGAAAAACGTTTTGCAAAACGTTATAAATTTCTGCAAAGGGATTTCGCTTGACTGAAGTAGCCTCTTTAAAATAACCCGTAAACAAAATCGAAAACGTACAAAACGGTCTTTGTACTGAAAGATCTCAGATACCCAAAGCCAAAAAATTATTTAAAATTATTAAAATATAGACGAGATATCTTTAAAAATTTTTACCATAGGATTTCACTTGATTCACGTAGCCTCTTTATAAAACACCTGTAAACAAAATCGGAAAAGTGGAAAACGATCTTTTTGTACAGAAAAATCTAAGGTATCCAAAGCGAAAAAAAAAAAAAAAAAACAAAAAAAAAAAAAAACAAAAAAAAAAAAAAAAAGATAATAATAATAAATTTTACATTTATAAATATCAAAATGTAGAAGAGATATCTTTAAAAATTCCTACCTTAGACTTTCGCTTAACTGAAGTATTCTCTTTAAAATACTCGTAAACAAAAACAAAAACAAAAAAAAAAAAAAAAATAGAAAAAGGTCTTTGTACAGATAAATCTCAGCTATCCAATTAAAAAAAAAATCAATGATATTAAAATGCTGACGAGATATCTTTATAAATTTTTACCGTTATATTATCATTTACGAGTGAATTGTTTCGTTTGACTGAAATGGTCTTTTAAAATATCCGTAGACAAAACGAAAATGTAGAGAACGGTCTTTGTACACATCGATTTCAGCTATCCAATGCAAAAAAAGTCATTTAAAAATATCTAAAATCTAACGAGATATCTTAATAAATTTCTACTGTAAAACTACCAATCGCAATTGGGGTTTTTTCGCTCGACTGTAGTGTCTTTAAAATATCTGTAAAAAGTTGAAAAAGGCCTTGTAAAAATCGCTCTCAGTTATATATATATATATATAACAGACAATAAAAACAAAGAAAAGAAAAAAAAGAAAGAAATGAAAATATCTCACAATTTTTTTTAAATGCAGATGAAATATCTTTATAAATGTCTACCATAAGACACATTTCATAAATAATATGCTACGGCAAAGGATATCGAAATATTTAAAAATAATAATAATTCTGAAAATTTTGTTGTTTTCCGGCTTGCAGGAAATTTAGCCTTACGAAATTGTGTTAGAAAACTTGATTTTTCCATGCTGACTTCTGCATAAATAAATGAAGAAAATTCTGCTCCCCGAACTTTTGCTAGGTAGATTTAGTTCCCTTTGCTATCAGACTGAGATTTCAAGATTTCTCATCTGAAATCGTGAAATCGAGATCTTCTGAAAAATCGATGTTCTCATGGAGAAATGTAAAAAAAATCTGCAACCGAAATCGAAAAAAGGAAAAATAGCCATAGCAACCTGTTCATTGACTTGATATTACGTATCGGGTGTTTTCAAGTGAGTGAAGAATACCCCTAAACGCAAAATATGTTGATTCAAAATGGATATAATAATACATGAGAAAAAATGTAATACATGAACACTTGCTAAAAGGGCAATTTGACTATAACGCATTTTTTTTCCGTTCCACAGCGATTTCTTTTTAAAGATTTTACTGTATAGCATTTTTCTTATTTTTAAGTCTCCATTTCCTAAAGAAAGCATTAACGATAACTGAAAAATTCAGAAACTAATAGAGATCCATTAAAAATAAATAAATATTGCAACTCTACAGCACTTCTAAATAAATAAATATAAAAAAAGCAGGTTAATTATTTTTTATCAGAACTCCTCGTGCAATACAGTTTATTAGCATATCGAAGTAAAAATTCATGTTTTTTAGAAACAGAGCGCAAAGTCAAACCAAAAGTTAAACTTTCTTTTTTAAGGGAGGGACGTTTTTCTTTTGAGAGGGGGGGGGGGGTGCCAGAACGTATAGTCAGGCCGAATTTTTTTTATACCGACCGGATCATTAATTTATTTTTTACGAATCGGGTTGGTTGGGGAAAGAAATTTTTGCCCACGGAGTTTTTTAGGCCTCAGTCCAGCATGTGGGGACTTCTAATATATATTATGAACTTGCCCCCCCCCCCCTCGTCGGCCAAATTCTGGCGCCGCCCTTGGTCTTATCCGTATCTCGGATCTGTGGACTGGGAAAAAGGAAATTTTTAGAAGTTTGTTGTTAATTTGTTTTCCAGAGCAGAAAAATGGAAAAATAATAAATAAATAAATAAAAATATGAAAATTTTTGTAGCCCGAAAATAATTCCGGATCTACTTCTACTATGTACGCCAGGCAGTATACTGGGAGTTTTTAACAGGATAGCACGATATAATCCAAAAATAACAACTAATAATTTTTATGGATTTAAAATTACGTATAAATGGTTTAATTTCACCTCAAACTATCTAATAAAAAAGGTCGGAGTGAACTTGTTTTTAAAACGGCTTCAGTTGTTTTGATCAAAATGAGCCCGAAGATCACATCCAAACGCTCTCTTCCCTCGGGCTGAAAGGTGCGAGGATTTTTCTTCTTAGCTATTAGCTAATGACTTTTTCCCAGTTGGGGTAGCTAAACCCCGTTACTTTTCGCCTGGAGGGAAAGAATGTCAAGAAATGACCATTTTTCTTGTCAATTACAAGCTTAGGAAATATCATTGGTCTTTTAAAGTGTCAATCTTCGTGTTTGGGATACGCCTTCCGGTGGCAACGCGAATGGTTTTAAAAGATAAAATTGAGTTTCGATTTCACTGATGTGGGCTCTTAATACATACAGTGGCGGTCAAAAGTTTCTGGCCAGTTAGTTTCTCAGATTTATTTACCAGAAGGTTTTCGGCGAAGAAGATGCACATTTGCTTCAAAAGTTAGCCTCTTCAGTCCTGGAGTACCCATTTGGGTACATTAAAGAAAAAGGCAAAATTAACCCCAAAAATTTATAATAAATGCATAATTTTTTGCTAACGCTATTTAGATATATCACAGTGTCCTATATTACCAATAGATGTGCTACACGTTTAAAGAAGGAGGAACCATGTGACTCTGAAAATGAGACATTTCCAAAATGGAAGACATAAGCAATTTACCAACGACTTCACGCCAAAGTATGTGAATAATACAAATTTGTGAGTAAATTTAAAAAAAAAAATTATTCCATTTTTTATAAATTATGATGTTTCAAGAATGATTTGGAGTTGATTATAAATGTTGTTCACATGTGCATGAATGTTGAAAACATGTGTAAATATGTTGTACCCATTCGGGTACAATGGGTCTTTACTATACATTTCTGGCTAAAGAAAATAATTTTCTGTGTAACTATTGTGTACACTTGGTTATTAACAATTTATGAATGAATAAATTATTTGATTTAGTCTTACAAAACAATTTAAAAGGACTTTTTTCATTTTTTAAATTAGTATGAAGTAATATACTGAAGTTACTGCTAAAATATGTCAAGCTTTTTAGTAACTTTAAAAATTTCTAACACGTTCGAAATGTTGTACAGTATTTAGTATTCTAAAAGCCCGCATGTATTAGTAAAAAAAAATCTTCACTCATATCCATGAATGACAAATGCGATGCAAAGAGATATGTTCTACCTTTTGCGATCAAATTTACACTTTGCTGATTTTGTAATACATTCTCCTGATACCGAAGATCGCCTATGGACAGTACGTACCTTATTAAATGTAGTCAGAAATGCCTGTCTTAAATTTCCTGGAACAAAATTTAACTCAATTAATGTGCAAAAGATCCCGTTTGGAGAGAAATGTGGTTTCCGTCAATATCTTCCTTCGAAGCCCAACACCTGAAATATAAAATTTTTGTTCTTGCCTCAAGTGATGGTTTAGTACTGGATTTTCTCTTGCACACAGGAAAAAATGCCGTACTTGTAGAAGCTATGAAAGACTTACAGCTTGGTGGAGGAGTTGTCAAATAATAATAATAATAATAATAATAATAACTGAGAGTGTACCCTTAAATGAAAGTAGAGCTATATACACTAACAGATAATTCACTGTAGTGAAAACAACTTAACATCTTCTTTCAAAGAGAATTCTGTGCACTGGGACAGTCATGACTAATATAATAGGTGATGTTGCAAACAAAATGCATGCTGTGAAAGACAGTGCAATGAAACGTGGTGAGTGGACTGAGTTTCCTAGATCAGATAATAAAATTGTGGTGTTGAAATGGAAGGACAAGAAATATGTGCATATGATGTCCACCACATGTGGAAGTGAGTCCAGTGATACAAGTGAGCGCTGGTGGAAAGATAAAAAAACCAAGGTTGTTTGCAACCTTGGTTACAACCAGACCAGCTATAATAAGAATGTATAAAGCGCATTTGGGTGGAATCAATCTAAATGATAGGTTCATTGATGCGAACACGCAAATAGCCAATTGGGATCTCTTCTCACTTTCTCGACTTAATTACCGTAAATAGTTGGGTTTTGTGTATTATAGAGATTATAGATCCTTCAATATTCCGAAAAGAGATCAAATGAGTTTACTCGAATTTTGTCTTTACATTGCTGAATCCTTGTAAAATGTGAAAATAAAAGTCTGCTGCTGGAAGACCACACGAAATCAGAGCAATTATCCAATTAATCTACATCTTCTAAAAAGAGGAGAATAACCATGTCTACTCCCAAAAATGAAGTTCGCTATGATGCATTTGGACATAGGCCTGAATCTGTTGCTAGGGTATATAAATCTCGATGACGCATGGAAGGATGCAAAGGAAAATTAAGAATAAAATGTGTGAAATGTAATCTATTTCTTTTTCTTCAGAATAATAACTATTTCAAAAAATTCCATAATAAATGGTATATTATTAGAAGATTATTCTTACAAGGTATGCATAATATTTCAAGATATGTATAGCATATGTGTAATATATATAGTATTAGTAACAAGATATGTATTACAACTACTGCAAAATATGTATAACATTTTGGCACAATACATAACTTTAGGTAAAAAATCATTTAAGTTGTTTAAATTGATATATTTTTTTAACAATAAATAGGTCTATTTATTGTAAAACAAAATTGGTCTTATTTATTTAAAGAATGACACTTTTACTCAATTGTGACCTGATGTACCCATATGGGGACATAAATTTTAACTATTTTAAAATTTTAAAAATAAAAAAACTAATTTTATTTTCTTTTTTTCTAAGCCTAAAAGCGTCATAATTTGCTAATAAAATAATTTTTCTATGCAGAAAATTTTTCTCGGGACTGAAGAGGTTAGGAATAAGTGAATGACCTCTGATGACGTAATCATTTTGATTGGATACTGGAAACGATTCGTGTAAAGGGGTACAATTCGAAGTTCGCTTGTGCAAAAGTTTCCGGCCACTCATCATTTCTTTGTTTTTTTTCTGTCGGTAAAGTGTTTTTTGGTCGTGTTTGTGAATAAATCAATGTGAATAGCATAATTTGAATTCAAAATTGAAAAGCTCAACAATTATTGTTCGTAAATGAGTGATTAGTTTGTCGCTAAAGGGCCAAACTTCTCGAGATATTACGGAAAAGTTATCGATCGGTAGATCAACTGTGAATGATATTTAAAAATTGTATAAAGATGTCCGTGGCCTTCAAGACTTTCTGAGCTCCGAAGACCCTGGAAAAGGATTATTTTTGTAGACAGAATTATCAGGAGAAAATGAATTGATGACCCGCATAAAAATTCCGTTGCAGTATCCCGCGATTTAAAGAATGAAAATATTGCTGAAATAAGTCGATCCACCGTGTCAAAATGCTGACGTGATGTTGAACATTATGGAAGAGTCAGTGTTCAAAAATTTATCATGGGTAAAAAAATCAAATCACCCGACTGGCGTTTTCCAAAAAACACAAAGTCTGGTCAAGTGAAAACTGAAAAAAAGTGCTATTTTTCCATCAATCCAATTTAAAACTTTTTTGGAAATGATGGAAGACACTACTTCCGATAATTGAACAACAAAAGATATGGTTTGATCTATGTTATTCCTACCATGAAACTTGGCGGAGGGCACGTTGTTCTGTGGGGAGTATTTTCTTCAAAAAGTGTAGGTCCGTTATTTAAAATCTACGGCAAGGTGAATGATGCAATCTATAAGGATATCTTGCAAGGTTATTTACTGCTTTATTAGAGGAAAAATTCTGGTCGCAACTATTTATTTTAACATGATAACGATTTAAAGATTGTTTGCAATCAATGACCCAAACAATTTCTCTTTTGAAATAGCCAGCCCAATCGACCAATAGAAAATCATTGAAAAGAATTTGGCAAATGTGTGTAGAGCTATAAAAATTTCAACTCAGCCGAAATTTCCTAAAAATTGCAAGAAGGGAAAAAACGTATCATAGGCGATCTTTAATCGCTGATTGTATGAATGTCACGCTGCCGTACCGCAGTACGTATTATTAAAATAATGCTGATAAAATATTAATTGTAAATGTTGTTGATCACTGTGTTTTGCTATTACAATACCATTTTTTTCTAACTTGCGAAAGTAGCCGGAAACTTTTGAGAACATGCGATTTCCTCTGTGCTTAATTTTGTCAATTAAATTTATTGATATTTATATGTTATTCCATAAATAAGTACCTAACTATTTTGTCAATAAAATGTATCAGTATCACTTTGAAATTCCTCTTCTTATGGATATAATTACAAATTAAGTGAAAAATTTTTGCTGGCCGGTAACTTTTGACCGCCACTGTATACGACTGGTATTGATATAAACAATTGATTATATTTTCAAAGCAAAAAATACAATGTTAAATGTCAGAAATCATTATTTAGTGAAGTCACCACATACTGTAATATATGCTGCTAATACGATGTAGTATGAATCAAATTGATTTTCAATATCTGGCTGGAGAAGAACATTCCATAACGTTTGTATGCGTACCCGAAGTGCATCTGTAGAAGTTATAAGAGTGGAATAACGACTGAGACTCCGAACAACGAAATCCCCCGCATGTTAAATGGGTGACATATCCAGCGAATACGCAGGACGCGGAAGAAGCTGCGTGTGTTCTGCTGATAAGAAGTTTTAAACATTCTTTGCAACATGCGGACAGGCAATTTTCTACTCAAAGGTAGCTCAGGAATGCCTTGAAAGACAGGAGTGACATCGGACTCCAGCTTTTCACTTATGTATCTGTTGCTGTTCAAATTACCTACGATTTGTCGCAGCTGGAGATCGTTCTTGATGGGGAAATCGCATGCCAGATCATAACTCCCGATGTTCGCTCACTATGATATTCACTAATGCACACCGGCATAGCGTTTAACATGAACACGGCATAGTGGTACCACAAAATATAGCGAGATTCGTCAGATAAAACAACTTGTTTCTAATCTGCTTGGGAGTTTCTATGATCAGTCGCAGGTAGATAGTTTTTCGGGTGGAGGATCCCTATAAAAAATGAATCTTGCACGCAGTGAACAGTACAACAGGCATCGAAGAATTGACAATAGAGACAGTAATAGAGCTGTAGCAGTTGGTTAATGTCTAGTTCCAGCTGTACGATCCGTCAGCGCCACGCGAACAATGTGTCTATCATTCCACTTTAAAGTCATCGTTCGGGGTCTATTCTCAGATTTCTGAGTTGTCTGAACTTTGTCGGTCCACAGCTTTCAATCTCTCATCATTCTGCATCTGTTACACTGCATATGAGGTACTATTGTGCATAGGAAAATCCTCCTTCATGAAGACCGAAGATTATCTCCCATTCAAACTTGATCAATTGTTGAAATGTCCTCTTCCTATGTCAAAAAAACATTGTTACGTTTCACTTAATATTTATCATCAGCAGACAATCATAGACTATTCCCAATGTTGCATAACAGCCTTTTTTTACTCTCTAGTCTTTTTATACCCCAGAATGCGTGAATTTTCAAGCGCTCCGTGTCTAACAGATTTTCCATCGGAACTATAAAGTTTTCGGGAGCGAAAGTTATATTTCCAGTTAGCTCATTCTGAACACTTTAAGATTTTATAATTTTTATTCTCCTATATTGAAGTGCTACTTAATAAGCTGCAAATTAGTGAATTCAAGGGAGCCACTTACTACACCTCAACGAAGATAGCCACACCTGACCAGAAATTGACTGCATGGCGTCCGAAAATATCTGTTCAACCAGTTGCCTTGATCAAGAAGGTGGCTCCCTTCAGGAAATCCCGTACCTCCTGTCTGCTCGTGAATTTGGCTTGCCGGTATATAGAGATGAGATGTTTGAGGATCCCCCTTCCTTCTACTATTGCGAATTTTAATATTGATGCTAATTCTAATATTGGTAGTTATTTTTCTCATCTTCCAAATTCTGACGATGACATGCAAATTGATAATTCAAACTCTGACTCTGCTAAAAGATGTCATGATGATGACAACAGTAATAACTAATGTTCAATATAAGAAAAAAAACCACCCAAAACTCCACTGACTCCAATAACGAAAATAAAACCAGAAAAATTAAAGTTCCACCTTTTTATATAGAGCCCATTAAAAATTAGGATAATTTACTTCCAACTCTTAAAATTTATTATATTGATGCTAATTCTAATATTGATTATTCTTTTTCTCATCTTCCTAATTCTGACGATGACATGCAAATTGATAATTCAAACTCTGCTAAAAGATGTCATGATTATGACGACAGTAATGACTTAACTAATGTTCAATATAAGAAAAAAACCACCCAAAATTCTACTGACTCCAATAACGAAAGTAAAACCAGAAAAATTAAAGTTCCACCTTTTTATATAGAGCCCATTAAAAATTAGGATAATTTACTTCTAACTCTTAAAATTTATGCTCCTTCAGTTTCTCCGTCTATGAAGACACATTTTATTAGAGTTTCAGTAAATTCTGAAGAGTACTATAAGAGTGTGCAGCGGATTTTAACGCTGGAAAAGGTGCACGATAGAAGTTTTCTTCTCGAAAACGAAAAAAAAATTGCCTTAAGAAGTTTTCTTGCAAATGCCCCTCTTGACGTTGTTCAAAGATCTCTGGACCATAAGGACTCCATGATATCTCAGTAACTCAAATGTATCGGGGCAACACGAAAAACCGTGTTCCACTCCCGCTGTTTCTGGTGCAAGTGCCCAGACAGCAAAATGAACCACACCTCATTTTTCTAATTTCTGAGATCTTCGGCTTCAGGTCCAGTTTGAAAAGTATCGTAGTCGCAAGGGCCCTAATCACATTATAGTTTCAAGATTTCTTTTATGACATTTTTAAAGATACTTTTTTATGAAAATTATAGTATATTTTTAATAAATTAAAATTTGCTAAAATTGAGTTATTTGCATTCAATTATAAAAGTATTTTTCACTGTTAAGAATTCAAATGCACAATTTATTTATTTATGTGAAATCATTTACACAGACGATATTTACGCATTTACATTTCTAAAATTAAAATGTGCTGAAACATAAAATAACGTTTTCACTTAACAGAGTTTCAAAATATAATAATAATTTTAAATATACATATTGTTGTTTTCAAATATTAATCTTATGAAATAATAATTTGTGAATCAATAAAACTGTGACATTTGCTAGTTAATGCGTAAAATGAAACAGGAACTCAAACAGTTTTACCGACAAGATTATGTGTGTTCAATGTGTGTTCAAGTGTTCAATAAGTGTTCTTTCGTTACACGGCATATATCAAGTAGGTAGTTCAGTTCTTCACAAGCGTTTATTAGCAAAGAAATTCTGTTGAGACGATCACCCGATATGATGCCATAAAATTCTACCCATAAGGCACTAAAAAATTGTGCGTATGTGCCTCCTCTGCCAGCTACCATTGCAGCTGTTGCAACAATGACCCTGCAAACACTAAACAAAAATTTAAAATTTTCCGACATCCCTGATGTGACTAGAGATGGGAATTCTCGGAAAAAAACCGGAAAAATTCGAAAAAAAAACTTTTTTTTTTTCAGTTTTTTTCCGAAGTCTATTTTTCAATTTTTCCGAACTGGAAAAATTGAAATTTCATTTGTGAAATAACATAGTGAAAATTTTGTAATAGCTACATTCTCATACTTTTTATTTTATTTATTTTTATGTTGAGTGTCCAATGTTAAAACTTTAATGTGGGTAATCTGATCTCTGATTAGAAATCTGTTTGAGAAGACTTGAAAGGATTCTTCACATTTTTTTCTTGTTTGAAGCACAAAACCCTTCCCAAAATTTCTCTTAAAAATTGACATTTCAGAAAAAAGTTTAATCAAAAATCTTTCGCAAATGCAGTGATTGAAGAAAAAAAAATCTCATGCCATATAGCAGCTGAATCTTATAAAGTTGTATATACGTATGTATAAATAACCTTATTCAAAATGTCTAAATAGGAATCTAAATATTGTAATATTTTCTTATTCACAAATTCTGAATATATTTTGTACAAGTATATACAAAAAGTTCACAATTTCACTAAAACAGGATTACATGAAAAAATTCTATGTATGTAATTAAAAGCAACTTCTCTTTTTAAAAATTAACTCATGTGCAAAATTATTTCAATAATATGTCGATTAATGGAAATGGTAAAATAAAAAATTTAACATAAAATTTGAAGCATCCATTTATTACTTTTATCTATGTCTTCAAGAAGTAAGTATTGAATACATGAAAATTTTGACTTCCAGTTTTTGGTGTATTTAAATGTTTTAGAAGGTCCTGAACACGATTTGATGGTTTTCGGAAAATATCTGTCACTCTGTGAGTCTGTATGTGACAAAAATTTTATGGGCACTCTATCTCAAGAACTGATGCACATAATTTCACAAAACTTTAGAATCAGTTACACCTTGATATAAACTCGAGATGTTTAGTTATTAGTGTATATTGGCCAACCGATGGCACTGCTATGCTATGCATTATTCATTATTTTCACAATAGTTCTATCTCAAGAAATAATGTATGTATTTTTATAAAATTTCAGATTAATTTAATCTTTGATATAACTTTGTGCTCATTACTTTTTGGTATAAATTGCTCAACAGATGACGTTGCTATGCTGCATTATTATTCATGCATCATTCATTATTATTATCCCTCTGTCTCAAGGACTGAAGGGCGATTTTTTTTAAATCAAACTACAGCTTCAGACAGTTGCTGATATATATTGATGTTTAGTTTTTGGTGTAAATTGCAATATAGGCGGCACTAGTGTGCTCCATTTTTCAAGATTTCGTTATTGCTGATTAATTGAATGTTTTTTCAAAGTGTTGAATCTAAAATTGACCTATATTTTATCTCCATAATGTACAATAATGTTGCAAAAACATGGGCAGTCTCCATTAGAAAAGTACAACTGTGCGATAAAACCCTCCCCCCCCCACTCCATATTTTACTACAAGTAACTATGTTCCAAATTATACTTTCCCTCTTGATTAAACTTTGAATTTTTGTAGTTTTCTAATGCACAGTAGAAGTTTATCTCTGGATGTAACTGCTTTTGTTAATTCCTCAAATAGCGAGCATTTTCTATTTGTAGTATTCTGTTTTCATAACTTTTGAGTTCCACTCTTAGAAATATAAAATTACCATGTGGAAACATTATTGAATATGGTTTCTTACTCAAGAATAGAATACCAGATTTCAGGATAAAAAGAAAAAAATTACGTCTAATTAAACTTTAAAAAAATATTTTTCTGGTTTCAGTGAGTAAAAATCTAACAGTCAATAAATCTTATGCAATTTTTTTAGTTGCAGCCCTGAGTAAGTCAAACTGAAACTTAGTTTTGTTTGAATTTAGATTATAAAACTATAATCAAAACTTTTTTGAGTTGAGATTGGAAAGCTATACCAAAACTAAACATATTTTTTAAAGGAAATAAAATTATAATTGTAAGAAAAAAAAGTAATAATGTAAAAATATACATTTTTTAAACAAACAATGGAATTTTTGAATACTGATATTCGTAATAATGACAAAACTACAGCAATTCCTTTAAACTAGTATCATTTACTTAAAAACTATACTTATGTAAATGGAATGCATAATTTATTTTCATTCCAAACTGCAGATGTATTGACTCAAGTTTTTACAGTAGGTCATTAGGTAATTAAACGTGTAACTGAAAAATCATTCCAACAGAGATATAATATAACAAACAAAAACGTTTAATAATTATTTTTTCAGTGGAAAAAAAAATAAACTTTTGAAAACTGGCTTTGCTACTTTCTTTTTATTTTATAATAAAAAGTGAAAATAATTTTCATTTAATACAAATAAATGGGAAAAATGCTTAATATTTAATATTCCCTAAGAAAATATAATTTATTTGGAAGAAACAGTCATGAAAAATCTATTTTTTCCAATTTTTCCAAAAAAAAACCCGGTAAAAAACCAGTTTTTTTTCCGCCTCTTATATTTTTTCGGAAAATTTACATCTCTAAATGTGACATATCGTTGATGAGGAATGAGACCACTTATTCATACTATGCAACTCCGGTGACCCTCCCCCCATTTTGCCCAATCGGGAGGAGATCTTAAATTTAATCGAAAACTCAAATGTGTATAGCAGGTACTCAGTCACTGAAAAATAGTTAACTATAATCTAAATGTAACGTAATCGTAAGCTAACTGTTTCGTAAACGTAACCTAACTATAACATATCCGCAACCTAGCCATAATCTAACTATTACCTAATTATAACTTAACGGTAACATAACCTTACATAATTGCAACGTAACTGTAGTCAATTTATTACCAAACCGTAGTCTAACTCTAGAGTAATCGTAGTAAGCGTAGTTAATGCGCGTTCGCAGTCTAAGAGTTGGTTGTTCCTGCGACTCAGTTGCAAAGTTGGCGCAGTTGTATTTGAGCTCCCGTTTGTCGTCTACTCGAAAATCAAAACAGCTGTTGTTATTTATGACGGTCAGTAGGGGAAAAATGACAGTCCGACCTCAGGAGGAGGATTGAGGATCGGTGGTGGTGGTGGGCTCCTCCTCCTCAATCCTCCTCCACAGCCCTCCTCCTCAATCCTCCTCCTCAATCCTTCTCCTCAATCCTCCTCCTGGCATCGTCTTATAAGAGAAGGGGTTAAAAGGGGGGGATTAAATTTTTTTCGTGAAATTTGAATATTTTATGCTATAAGAGAGGGGTAAAAGGGTGATTAATTTTTTAAGTATACTTCAGTACGAGCGGTTCTTTTGACTGTTGATTAAGAGATGAATGATTTATATTAAATTAAAAATAGTAATTAATTAAAAAGTAATTAAAAATAATAAGTGAAAAATAATGAAGGGACTTAGAATTTTTCGAGTGTTTTTTTTAGTCAAGTATAGTACGTAGTAGAATTTAAGAAATGAATAATAGCAATTAACGATAATTAGTAATTAATTAAAAAGGTAATTAAAAATTATGAGTGAAAATAATGAAGGTAATAATTAAAAATGATAATTAAAAATAATGAGTAAAAAATAATGAAGGGAATTTTTCGGTGAACTTTAGTTTAAGGATTTATTTTTTGATTCGAAGCGGAAATTTTGGGGAGATTGATTTTTTTTTTTTTTTTCACCGTGTTTTTAATAAGGGGTTAAGCGGATATTTTGGGGACACAGAATGTTTTTTTCTGTACTATTGTACGAGTAGTTTTTAATTTTAATGTGGTGACTTAAAAATTTTCAGTTTGGTGTAATTTAAGAGTTTATTTTTTGATTTTAAGCAGAAATTTTGGGGAGATTGATTTTTTTTTTTTTTTTTCACCGTGTTTTAGATAATGGGTTAAGCGGGTATTTGGGGACATAGAATGTTTTTTTTTTCAGTACTATTGTACGAGTGGTTTTCAATTTTAATGTGGCGACTTAAAAATTTTCAGTTTGGTGTAATTTAAGAGTTTATTTTTTCGATTTTAAGTGGAAATTTGGGGAGATTGATTTTTTTTTTTTTTTCCACTGTGTTCTTACATGATGAGTTAAGCGGGTATTTTGGGGGAAATTATTATTTTAGACTAATCATTCACGAAGGATATTTTGCAGATATAAATGTTTAATAGGGGGAGTTTAACTTTTTTGCAATGAGATTGACGTGCGCTCGTCGACCTAACCGTATGGAGTTTGTAATTTTCTTTGAATCATGTGTGCATACTGGCTTAGACTATCTTAGAAAGACTTCCACCACCTTTATCTCCACCAAGTCATAAATAACACATGCTGGTAATGGGAATTTGTGAATATTAACTTTAAACATTAATTTAATGAAGGAACTTTAAAATTATTTCGAGTACTATTTTTAGTTAACTATGTTATACACTTGATATTTTAGATTAGTTAAAAAATAACATTAAAATTTGAATGAGAAAATATGTTTCAAAATGGGATTTTACGTACTAACATTTATTTGCGCTCGTTGACCTAACCGTTCGGAATCTGTGATTTCCCTCGAATCATGTGTGAATAACTGTTAGATTTCTTTAGAAAGACCTGAATAAGCTTCAACCATCATAAATAACGCATGTCTGTAACGGGAATTTGAACTTAATTATTTTAAATATTCATTTTAATGAGGTGACTTCGAAAACAATTTGTAGAACTTTTGAGCGGTAATAATTTTTATTGGGAAACTTAAAAGAATCTTGTGATTTTTTGGGGTCTAATTTTTAATTGCTGAATTGCAATCTGTATTCGCCTTTCTTTCGTGTGATTGTGTAGATGTTGATGAAAACTATTTCTGTTCCAATTAATGAAATTTAATAATTAAAATAATAAAGTGTTCCTCACCAGACACCCCTTTTTCAAAATTCGTGCATATTTTTTAACATAACAATGTGTTTAATATAAGTAATTTTTGTGTGTCCTTTCTTTTTTGAAAGAGTAAGCGATTTTTAACAGAAATATCTTTTGACGTGTGTAATTTTTCGTTGGCAGAACAATTTTCAAATAAATAAATTTTAATATTAATAGAATTTTTGACTTTCCGAAGAAAAAAAGGAACTTATTTTTAATGTTTTAATACTTGTCGGTTAAAAAAATTAAACTATATTTATTATCGAAATGAATTCATCTACATTAATTTAAAAACATATAATATTTATAACCAGTAACGCAGAACTTTTTCAAACCCTGTTAATGAGATTTTATAACAAAAGTGTTATTATATAATTGAATTACTGTTTTTAAAATGTGTTGTATGTATGTGCGTGTTTTGAATGTATCTGTATGTTGTATGTATGTATGTATGTGTGTGTGTGTTGCATAGTGTGTGTGTGTCGTATGTATGTGTATGTTGTATGTATATGTATGTGTGTGTGTGTTGTATGTATGTGCATGTTGTATGTATGTGTGTGTATGTATGTATGTGTGTGTTGTATGTATGTGCATGTTGAATGTATGTGTATGTAATTTTTTTTGCCGATAGGTGTGATCTTTAGCTGAAAGTGACCTAGGGTCAAAACTTTCACCCAGGAATCGCCACGAGGAGGCAGATCACATGATTCCCGTATTGCACACATTCACATACATTATTTCGAGCGATATTTTTAGCGAAACATAATATGCAATTGAAGTTTTAGAATAATTAAAAAATAACTTTAAAATTTAAATGAAAGAATGTTTCAAAATGGAATTTTACGTACTAACATTTAATCGCGCTCGTCGGTTTTTACTGTTTGGAGGTCTGTTAATTTTCCTTTAACCTTGGAAAACCTTGCGTCAATAAGGATATTTCAGAAAGACCCCCACTTTGGGTACTCTTTTAAACTAATATTTGTAATGAGATGTGTTCGCGCGCGTCGGCCTAACTGTTTGGAGTATCAACATAAAATCAGCAAATTAATACAAAATATTTCAAATAGTAAGAAAATGATTGATTAAAATCACCAAGTAAGAATAAAAATACTTCAAGCAATGAGAAAATAAATGTTTAAAATCAAAAATTTAACATTTAAAGGTTTTATCTTCAGATCTAAATAATTTGTGAAAAATGCTTTTAAATATTTTTAAAGCTGTATTGAAAATAATATTTTTCATACCTTAACATCAAAAAAAGTGTTAAATCCAAATCGATGAAGAGTTTAATAATTGTTTTCTCAAAGAGAGGATACTAAATTCGTTGCAATATATGTGTGTGTGCGTAAACATAAATGAATCATTCTTATCTGCTTATCTGATAGCGTTTTCCGAAAAGGGTTGAATCTCTGAATCATAACTGATAGGAACTGGGGTTGATGTGTTATCTTAATTAATCTTAATGAGTACTATATCTAATTAAAATTATTTGACTTGAAATAAAATAACGTCTGTTGAGCAATATCTTTTGAAAACTTAAGATTTAATTATTTAAATCAAATTAAAGGCTTTTTTTTATCTCATCGATTTATTTTAAATAAAACTAAAATATTTTTTTTTTCTGTACTTTGTTAGCAAAATAAAGAGTGTATCACATTCATTTCGGCTTTAACTGTTTGAAAATTTAAATTAACCTATAATTAAAATGATTACATAAGGTTGAGTATGCGATCTTTTAAATGAAATCTAGTTAAAAACGGAACACGCATTCATATAAAACTTTAAATACTTATGGTGTTGTGTATAATGTAATGTATGTATTAAATATTAAATGAAAAATATGAATTAACAATAAATGAAAGACATTAACATTAATAAAATATTAATTAAACATTGCATTGATTAAAAACTTAATGAAAAATATTAATTTGGGAATACGCATCCTTATAAAACTTTAAACATTTATGCTTTTGGGTATAATATTATGGATGTATTAAATATTAAATGAAAAATATGAATTAACAATAAATAAAAAATATTAATTAACATTAATAAAATATTAATTAAACATTGTGTTAATTAAAATATAGATTAAAAATTTAATGAAAAATATTAATTTCTCATGTAATTAAAATAACACTTTATAAATTAATGAATTAATAATAAATGAAACATGTTCATTCGAAACAACTTGAGAAATACTAATTTGTAATGAAATTAGAAAATACCAATTAATTAAATATTAATTAAAAATTAAATGAAAACTATTTATGAGAGACACATTGAAAAATATTCTCACCTTAAACTTTCATTCGCCAATCCTTAAATCCAACCTTCATCGTTGCTTACCTGTTAGGAAATGTCTGATAACAACAAATTCTTATCTTTAACGGTATTTCCCGAAGGCTGACTCACTAGATAAGTAACAATGACAAGTTCAAATCTGAAATTAAGAGTTTATTCATATTGAATATAATTAATATAATGTTTAATTAAAAAGGGACTTAATTTATTTAATACGTCATAATTAAGAATTTAATTAAATCCTAATATAATTTTTTTATCTAATTAATAGAATAAAAAAGAAATTCTTTTCAACATTTTCAAGAAACATCAAGTTATCGAATACTTAATAGATTATTTTTTTAATGAATGTGTAATTAACATTTTTAAAGGATTTTTTTCTAATTAATTAGTGTTTAATTAAAATTTTCATAATTAAAATAAATATATAAAATAAAAAAGGAATTCTTTTCAAAATTTTCAAGAAACACCAAATTATTATTAAGCAATATTTCGAATAACTACAAACTTTAATCATGATGAGTCATCACTGTGAATGATCGTCTCATATGTTCTTCTCATATGTTATAAAAACAAGTTTAAGTACCTAAATTTATTGATATATTTCATTGTGTGTTGGATCCTTCTTTACTAATCTCGTTAAAATTATTCATTTACCAATGATTTAAATTTCACATTTTAAAGTCATTTATATAATATACTAACATTTGACTATTAAATATCAAATAATGGATATGCACTTTTTACACTCACATCTTACAATGTAATTAGTAACCAAATGTAATGATTTTTAAGCATGTCTTCTTAATTTTTTTACAATGAAAGACTATCACAGTTGAATATTTAGCTTTCTGTTTATAACTTTATCGAGAAATATATAATGCATACCACACGATTTCATTAAATGAATCACAATACATTACAAAATTCTCATTTTCAATGTTTTATATATACTAGTGTTTATCAAATAGGTGTTTATTCTGAACAATCATTACTTAGTATATTGATGAAAAGTTTGTGTTGAACGGTTTTTAACTTAAATGGTGTGAGAGAAGGATATATTAGGACAGAAGTTATTAAATATAGAGTCTTTAAAGTTTATACCCGTGCAAGAATTGGCATTTCAAGAAACAAAGTTGTGTCACATTTGAAAGCATTCTTTATATTCGAAACGCACACGTGATCACGATCACATCACTGAAGAGCATAGAGAAGCTGTTTATGTTGTATATAATTTGAATTTTCATTAACACAATATTATAACCGAAGTTTTTCGACAGCTTGAAAAATTATGATGTTCAACGTCTGCACACGTTAACACAGAATAAGATTAGCTTATGCCCTTTCGATGATAAGCGTTATTTGCAGGTAAGATGTATTAACATAACAAAATTTTCTTGGTAATTTTACTCGCAGGTTTCGAAACCACAAACATCTGATCATACTTCTCATTTTTAACACGCGACACTAACCATTGGGCCATTAAAGCCCGTAATTTAGTAACTAAAAATTAAGAAAGATCATCGAAAATGATTACTTCACACATGCAAAAATAATTTTTATTGTGACTTATCAGTTAAAAATCACGAAGAAAAGAAAAATATCACATATGTTTTGGATTACTTTGAGATTTTATGAGTCACTTCATCAGTTAAATAGACATAACCACTTCTTATGAATCACTACTTATGCTTAAATTTTGAAACACTTGCTTATATGAAATGTATTATATTTTAGTTTATCAGTGATAGTGCGATTACTTGTTAATAATTTTAATGTTATTAAAAAAATTTAAAAAAATCAAATGTGAATAATTAATTAAAAAAACACAAGTCACTATTAAAGGTTTGAACAAATTATTAAAATTATTTTACAAAACTTTTCAAATTATTTAAAAATGTTTCACTAATATTTAGTAATCGTCAAATTTTAATGTCGATAATCATTTATGTGAGTCAGGTTTTCTGTTTTAACTGTTAAGTTATCAGATTCCTCCTTCAAGTACTAATAATAATTTAAAAAATAAAATAATTTAACCAATAATTTAATAATTAATAATTAATTAATAAGATTAATTAACAAAGCACTGGTCATGTGATATACATCACGTGACCAGTTGATGACATATGTTCTCTGACGTCACTTATCTTAAGATAAGACTATCTGATAACATTTTCTGATAAGGACTTTGAATCTCTCATTTCTTCCTAAACCTTGGAGCGAGTCGGACGTGTATTTGTGAAAGTGTTGGATTAGGTGAGTATACAATGTTAAATGTGTCTTTATTATTAAAATATTTCAATTTAATTATGCATGAAAATTAAATATTTTTTTCCAAATTTTAGTACAACTTGAAAACAATAATTTGAAATAATAAAATGTGAAAATTAGAATTAAAAGTTTTGCATACACATTTCATAACACTGGGATAAACTGGCATCAGTAATAATTTTATTTTAAAATGTCTTTTAAATAATAGAAGGGAAAATAATCATCTATAAAAGACTAACTGAATTATTCGCATATTTTTAAACATTGATATTAAAGGTTATTTTAGATACATTTTATAAAGCCATGCTGGGACATAACCAAACAGGTTGTTTATCATATAAAACTTATGAATATTACTTAGTTGGAATAGTGAAAACTTGCTTTGCCAAGTTAATTTTTCAAGTTAGTTTAATAATGTCACTTACAAAAGAGAATTTTTATTAAAATAATTATTTAAAATTCTGTTGTTGTTTTCTAAAAATATTTGGCAAAGTGTTAGTAAAATACTAAAAGATGTGTGAAGACCTTGTCTGTTAACTTTAAATTTGTGCATTAAATGAAATTTTCCAAGTTTTACCATACACATGTGAAGGTTTCATTTAAGTAAAGAAAAAATTTATTACATAAGTCATTGTTTTTTCGAGTGAAAATGAAGAGTCTTGCATCTTCAAAATTTTGTTCATGTGTCGACAAAAGCTTTTTGGTTACTAGGGTAAACAAATAGCTGGTTGCTGGGGTAAATAAATAGTTGATTGGTTGATTAAAACTTATCAATGAGATGTACTTGAAGGAGGAATCTGATAACTTAACAGTTAAAACAGAAAACCTGACTCACATAAATGATTATCGACATTAAAATTTGACGATTACTAAATATTAGTGAAACATTTTTAAATAATTTGAAAAGTTTTGTAAAATAATTTTAATAATTTGTTCAAACCTTTAATAGTGACTTGTGTTTTTTTAATTAATTATTCACATTTGATTTTTTTAAATTTTTTTAATAACATTAAAATTATTAACAAGTAATCGCACTATCACTGATAAACTAAAATATAATACATTTCATATAAGCAAGTGTTTCAAAATTTAAGCATAAGTAGTGATTCATAAGAAGTGGTTATGTCTATTTAACTGATGAAGTGACTCATAAAATCTCAAAGTAATCCAAAACATATGTGATATTTTTCTTTTCTTCGTGATTTTTAACTGATAAGTCACAATAAAAATTATTTTTGCATGTGTGAAGTAATCATTTTCGATGATCTTTCTTAATTTTTAGTTACTAAATTACGGGCTTTAATGGCCCAATGGTTAGTGTCGCGTGTTAAAAATGAGAAGTATGATCAGATGTTTGTGGTTTCGAAACCTGCGAGTAAAATTACCAAGAAAATTTTGTTATGTTAATACATCTTACCTGCAAATAACGCTTATCATCGAAAGGGCATAAGCTAATCTTATTCTGTGTTAACGTGTGCAGACGTTGAACATCATAATTTTTCAAACTGTCGAAAAACTTCGGTTATAATATTGTGTTAATGAAAATTCAAATTATATACAACATAAACAGCTTCTCTATGCTCTTCAGTGATGTGATCGTGATCACGTGTGCGTTTCGAATATAAAGAATGCTTTCAAATGTGACACAACTTTGTTTCTTGAAATGCCAATTCTTGCACGGGTATAAACTTTAAAGACTCTATATTTAATAACTTCTGTCCTAATATATCCTTCTCTCACACCATTTAAGTTAAAAACCGTTCAACACAAACTTTTCATCAATATACTAAGTAATGATTGTTCAGAATAAACACCTATTTGATAAACACTAGTATATATAAAACATTGAAAATGAGAAGTTTGAAATGTATTGTGATTCATTTAATGAAATCGTGTGGTATGCATTATATATTTCTCGATAAAGTTATAAACAGAAAGCTAAATATTCAACTGTGATAGTCTTTCATTGTAAAAAAATTAAGAAGACATGCTTAAAAATCATTACATTTGGTTACTAATTACATTGTAAGATGTGAGTGTAAAAAGTGCATATCCATTATTTGATATTTAATAGTCAAATGTTAGTATATTATATAAATGACTTTAAAATGTGAAATTTAAATCATTGGTAAATGAATAATTTTAACGAGATTAGTAAAGAAGGATCCAACACACAATGAAATATATCAATAAATTTAGGTACTTAAACTTGTTTTTATAACATATGAGAAGAACATATGAGACGATCATTCACAGTGATGACTCATCATGATTAAAGTTTGTAGTTATTCGAAATATTGCTTAATAATAATTTGGTGTTTCTTGAAAATTTTGAAAAGAATTCCTTTTTTATTTTATATATTTATTTTAATTATGAAAATTTTAATTAAACACTAATTAATTAGAAAAAAATCCTTTAAAAATGTTAATTACACATTCATTAAAAAAATAATCTATTAAGTATTCGATAACTTGATGTTTCTTGAAAATGTTGAAAAGAATTTCTTTTTTATTCTATTAATTAGATAAAAAAATTATATTAGGATTTAATTAAATTCTTAATTATGACGTATTAAATAAATTAAGTCCCTTTTTAATTAAACATTATATTAATTATATTCAATATGAATAAACTCTTAATTTCAGATTTGAACTTGTCATTGTTACTTATCTAGTGAGTCAGCCTTCGGGAAATACCGTTAAAGATAAGAATTTGTTGTTATCAGACATTTCCTAACAGGTAAGCAACGATGAAGGTTGGATTTAAGGATTGGCGAATGAAAGTTTAAGGTGAGAATATTTTTCAATGTGTCTCTCATAAATAGTTTTCATTTAATTTTTAATTAATATTTAATTAATTGGTATTTTCTAATTTCATTACAAATTAGTATTTCTCAAGTTGTTTCGAATGAACATGTTTCATTTATTATTAATTCATTAATTTATAAAGTGTTATTTTAATTACATGAGAAATTAATATTTTTCATTAAATTTTTAATCTATATTTTAATTAACACAATGTTTAATTAATATTTTATTAATGTTAATTAATATTTTTTATTTATTGTTAATTCATATTTTTCATTTAATATTTAATACATCCATAATATTATACACAAAAGCATAAATGTTTAAAGTTTTATAAGGATGCGTATTCCCAAATTAATATTTTTCATTAAGTTTTTAATCAATGCAATGTTTAATTAATATTTTATTAATGTTAATGTCTTTCATTTATTGTTAATTCATATTTTTCATTTAATATTTAATACATACATTACATTATACACAACACCATAAGTATTTAAAGTTTTATATGAATGCGTGTTCCGTTTTTAACTAGATTTCATTTAAAAGATCGCATACTCAACCTTATGTAATCATTTTAATTATAGGTTAATTTAAATTTTCAAACAGTTAAAGCCGAAATGAATGTGATACACTCTTTATTTTGCTAACAAAGTACAGAAAAAAAAAATATTTTAGTTTTATTTAAAATAAATCGATGAGATAAAAAAAGCCTTTAATTTGATTTAAATAATTAAATCTTAAGTTTTCAAAAGATATTGCTCAACAGACGTTATTTTATTTCAAGTCAAATAATTTTAATTAGATATAGTACTCATTAAGATTAATTAAGATAACACATCAACCCCAGTTCCTATCAGTTATGATTCAGAGATTCAACCCTTTTCGGAAAACGCTATCAGATAAGCAGATAAGAATGATTCATTTATGTTTACACACACACACATATATTGCAACGAATTTAGTATCCTCTCTTTGAGAAAACAATTATTAAACTCTTCATCGATTTGGATTTAACACTTTTTTTGATGTTAAGGTATGAAAAATATTATTTTCAATACAGCTTTAAAAATATTTAAAAGCATTTTTCACAAATTATTTAGATCTGAAGATAAAACCTTTAAATGTTAAATTTTTGATTTTAAACATTTATTTTCTCATTGCTTGAAGTATTTTTATTCTTACTTGGTGATTTTAATCAATCATTTTCTTACTATTTGAAATATTTTGTATTAATTTGCTGATTTTATGTTGATACTCCAAACAGTTAGGCCGACGCGCGCGAACACATCTCATTACAAATATTAGTTTAAAAGAGTACCCAAAGTGGGGGTCTTTCTGAAATATCCTTATTGACGCAAGGTTTTCCAAGGTTAAAGGAAAATTAACAGACCTCCAAACAGTAAAAACCGACGAGCGCGATTAAATGTTAGTACGTAAAATTCCATTTTGAAACATTCTTTCATTTAAATTTTAAAGTTATTTTTTAATTATTCTAAAACTTCAATTGCATATTATGTTTCGCTAAAAATATCGCTCGAAATAATGTATGTGAATGTGTGCAATACGGGAATCATGTGATCTGCCTCCTCGTGGCGATTCCTGGGTGAAAGTTTTGACCCTAGGTCACTTTCAGCTAAAGATCACACCTATCGGCAAAAAAATTACATACACATACATTCAACATGCACATACATACAACACACACATACATACATACACACACATACATACAACATGCACATACATACAACACACACACATACATATACATACAACATACACATACATACGACACACACACACATACATACATACATACAACATACAGATACATTCAAAACACGCACATACATACAACACATTTTAAAAACAGTAATTCAATTATATAATAACACTTTTGTTATAAAATCTCATTAACAGGGTTTGAAAAAGTTCTGCGTTACTGGTTATAAATATTATATGTTTTTAAATTAATGTAGATGAATTCATTTCGATAATAAATATAGTTTAATTTTTTTAACCGACAAGTATTAAAACATTAAAAATAAGTTCCTTTTTTTCTTCGGAAAGTCAAAAATTCTATTAATATTAAAATTTATTTATTTGAAAATTGTTCTGCCAACGAAAAATTACACACGTCAAAAGATATTTCTGTTAAAAATCGCTTACTCTTTCAAAAAAGAAAGGACACACAAAAATTACTTATATTAAACACATTGTTATGTTAAAAAATATGCACGAATTTTGAAAAAGGGGTGTCTGGTGAGGAACACTTTATTATTTTAATTATTAAATTTCATTAATTGGAACAGAAATAGTTTTCATCAACATCTACACAATCACACGAAAGAAAGGCGAATACAGATTGCAATTCAGCAATTAAAAATTAGACCCCAAAAAATCACAAGATTCTTTTAAGTTTCCCAATAAAAATTATTACCGCTCAAAAGTTCTACAAATTGTTTTCGAAGTCACCTCATTAAAATGAATATTTAAAATAATTAAGTTCAAATTCCCGTTACAGACATGCGTTATTTATGATGGTTGAAGCTTATTCAGGTCTTTCTAAAGAAATCTAACAGTTATTCACACATGATTCGAGGGAAATCACAGATTCCGAACGGTTAGGTCAACGAGCGCAAATAAATGTTAGTACGTAAAATCCCATTTTGAAACATATTTTCTCATTCAAATTTTAATGTTATTTTTTAACTAATCTAAAATATCAAGTGTATAACATAGTTAACTAAAAATAGTACTCGAAATAATTTTAAAGTTCCTTCATTAAATTAATGTTTAAAGTTAATATTCACAAATTCCCATTACCAGCATGTGTTATTTATGACTTGGTGGAGATAAAGGTGGTGGAAGTCTTTCTAAGATAGTCTAAGCCAGTATGCACACATGATTCAAAGAAAATTACAAACTCCATACGGTTAGGTCGACGAGCGCACGTCAATCTCATTGCAAAAAAGTTAAACTCCCCCTATTAAACATTTATATCTGCAAAATATCCTTCGTGAATGATTAGTCTAAAATAATAATTTCCCCCAAAATACCCGCTTAACTCATCATGTAAGAACACAGTGGAAAAAAAAAAAAAAAAATCAATCTCCCCAAATTTCCACTTAAAATCGAAAAAATAAACTCTTAAATTACACCAAACTGAAAATTTTTAAGTCGCCACATTAAAATTGAAAACCACTCGTACAATAGTACAGAAAAAAACATTCTGTGTCCCCAAAATATCCGCTTAACCCCTTATTAAAAACACGGTGAAAAAAAAAAAAAAAATCAATCTCCCCAAAATTTCCGCTTCAAATCAAAAAATAAATCCTTAAACTAAAGTTCACCGAAAAATTCCCTTCATTATTTTTTACTCATTATTTTTAATTATCATTTTTAATTATTACCTTCATTATTTTCACTCATAATTTTTAATTACCTTTTTAATTAATTACTAATTATCGTTAATTGCTATTATTCATTTCTTAAATTCTACTACGTACTATACTTGACTAAAAAAACACTCGAAAAATTCTAAGTCCCTTCATTATTTTTCACTTATTATTTTTAATTACTTTTTAATTAATTACTATTTTTAATTTAATATGAATCATTCATCTCTTAATCAACAGTCAAAAGAACCGCTCGTACTGAAGTATACTTAAAAAATTAATCACCCTTTTACCCCTCTCTTATAGCATAAAATATTCATATTTCACGAAAAAAATTTAATCCCCCCCTTTTAACCCCTTCTCTTATAAGACGATGCCAGGAGGAGGATTGAGGAGAAGGATTGAGGAGGAGGATTGAGGTGGAGGGCTGTGGAGGAGGATTGAGGAGGAGGAGCCCACCACCACCACCGATCCTCAATCCTCCTCCTGAGGTCGGACTGTCATTTTTCCCCTACTACGGTCAATTATCTGCACGAGGGATATAGGCCCTAGGGCGATTGACTTCCTTGGGGGGGGGTTCTTTCTAATCGAATCTAACCCGTATTTACGCAAGATTACCCAAGGTTCGAAGAAAACTACAGAAAACTCCGGACGGTTAAGACGACAAGAACGAATGGAATCAAACCTAGCAAATACCATCTATCAGCTTCAAGAGCAGAAACTCTCAGTCGTTGGTGAGTCGAAAATCAACACAGAACAGAAGATAGATACAGTTTCCCCCAGAGGGTTTCAGGGGGCTGCTGCGCCCCTCCTGCCCTTTAGTTTAATAAATAGCGCCCCTCTTGCCCATCATCCAAAAATTAGCGCCCTTCTTGTTGCTCATTCAAAAAAATAGCGCCCTTCTTGCCCCACATTTGAAAAAAAAAAAAAAAAACGCAGCCCTTCAGCGATGATGCGGACGCGCTATAACACGTAAATTATGTAAAAAATCGGCGACGGAACGCAAAAAATAGCTCTTACGCGTCCGACAGGACGTGTAATTTCATCAAAAAGTTGCGAAAAAAAGTCGAATTTCACTTTAAAAAAACTGCGAAAGAACGTCTATTTTTCTGCAAAATTCGCGATAAAATGGCTAATTTCGTCACAAAATCCCATAAAAACGGCCGATTTCCTTAAAAGATCGTAAAAAAACGACAAATTTCGTAATTGCGATAAAACGGAAAATTTTTAAAACAATTCACAAAAAACGGCAAATTTCGTCCGAAAATCGCAACAGAACGGCAGATTTCGTCAAAGGATTTGCGGAAAAACGGCATATTTCCTGCGAAAATCGCAACAAAACGGAAAATTCCGTCAAAAGATTTGCGAAAAACGGCTAATTTTGTCAAAAATTTCGCGAAAAAACGCAAAATTTGTCAAAATATCCCGAAAAGACGGCAGATTTCGTCGAAAGATCGTAAAAAATGCAAATTTCATCAAAGAGACACACACAGAAAAAAAGTTAATGCCAGTGAATTTTTCTGTTCTAAAAACTAATTTTCCTGCTTCAAAATTGTGTTTTTAATGCTCAAAAAGCGGATTTTCCTGCTTCACAATCAAGGCATGTGAAGAGAAAATTGCACCCGGGGCATAATTAGAATTTGAGGCCTCCCCTCCTCCCAACTTTTTCTTATGTCATCCCATAAATGACGTTTATAGTATAAATTTGGCAGAAAAGTATTCTTAAAAGTCTTTTTCAATAAATTAGGCTTGCCCCTTAAAAATCTTTTAACAAAATCGGCCGTTTTTTTGGGGGGGGGATCTTTTAACAAAATTTGTCGTTTTTTCGTGATTTTTAGCAAAATCTGCCGTTTTTTGCGATCTTTTAACAAAATCTACTGTTTTTTGCGATCTTTTAACAAAATCGACCGTTTTTTCGTGATCTTTTAACAAAATTGACCGTTTTTTCGTGATCTTTTAACAAAATTTATCTTTTTTTCTTTTTGTTCAATTTTTTGGCAAAATTTTTTTTCTCGATTTTTTGAACTGCTAGATTCTAGATTCAACTCTATAAAAGTGCCCTTAAAAATCAAAAAAGTGCCCTGAAGAATGTAAAAAGTGCCCTTTTCAGAACAGTAGCGCCCTGCCCCTTTTTAAACCTTGGGGAAACTCTGGATACAATGTTAATATGTCTTATTTTTTTGGAACGAAATTTTTCATCAATCATTTTCGAACCGCAATTGATAAAATATGTATGATAATTAAAATTTACAAAAAGTATAATTAAATGTACATTTTGCCGCGTAAAACTTATTGTTTAAATACCAAATTTTGTATGTTTAAATATGTAATGAAATGTAAATATATATATATATATATATATATATATATACATATATATGGGTGATTCTCAAAATAGGGGACAATTTCAAAAGTGAAATCTTAAAAAAATTACTGTTAGCAAAATTTCTGAAAAAAATAGGTGTTGTTAATATAGTATTAGGTATACTTTACATGTAGTCAGCAGAGCTAAATATTTAAAAATTAACTTAAAAAAAATAATTAGTATTTTTTTAGCCATGCTAATGACAAAACAAATTGCATGGAATAAATATATTAAGAAATTTTTATTTTCTTCCTGTTTAAATATTTTTTTCTATATTTATTAGCCTTCCTTTTCAGCAAATGGTTTCCATTTTTACATATATACATACAAGGAGAATAAAAACATTACCAAAGAGCAAACTTTGTTTACATGAGCAACATTCTGACACTAACAATGTAAGAAGCTGTCTTAATGATTTTCCTACAGATTTAATGCATATTTTAGGGATAATAAATGTAATACCTAAATTTATATGTAAAATTAAACTTTATAAAAGATACAATATAAGCAATGGTTACATTTATGCACATAGGAGTCTTTAGCATGGACAGAAAAACCATGCTAATGACACTGATATTTGTCCATGCTAATGACAAATTTTAATTTAAATAAGATTATGAGCCATAATATAATCACAATGCAATATTCCTTTCTGGAGCTTTTTAAAACAGAAAAGTCCTGTGCAAATAAGTAAAATAAAAATTTTATTTATAAAATAAATATGAAAATTATTATCCATTCTAATGACATACAATTGATGTACGCCCCTAATATTCAACTTCTATTCTTAAAATACAATACATGCTTCTATTTTCAGGCTCGGATAAAATGGCTACTTGTTGCCATGGAGAAACTGTATATTTTCAAAATATTGTCGTATGTGAAAATGAAATTTTGATTAATAACCAGCTGTTATAGTATGACCTTGTTTTGAAAATAGAATATGGAGGACAAACATTAATTCTTATTTTATATACTATAATTTTATTTTTAAAAAGAAATTTATTGGATAAATCCCCTCCTTGATTAATTTAAAGAAAGAATAACATTTGTTTTATTTTATAAACTTGATATTAACTCTTGAAAAAGCTAGTATATACAAGGCACAGCTGCTGTGGACATCCATGCTAATGACATTTTGAACATTTATTCTGTTATTTTAAGGTGTTTTTAACTAAAAAGTGAGTAATTCTTGAGTGCAAATAATGAATAATATTAAGACAAACATATCTAAATATAAAAACATGACAGAAAACCTCTCAATTTTTTTTGTATGCCGAAAGACATAAATTGTCCCCTATTTTGAGAATCACCCATATATGTATATATATATATATATAATAAAAATAAACAAATAATAAAAAATAAAAAATACAAATATTTATGTCTATAGACCAAAAATTTTTTTGCTGTTTTTTAAAATTATTTATGGTTATTTCAATACCTAATCTACTCCTTTTAATAAAGAAATAAATTTTCGTTCCGAAAAAGAAGTGCAAGCAAGATTCCAACTCACATAGAAAAATCTCAAACTTCGTGTATTACTGACCAGCTACATACCACATACCATTATAAACTGTAGCGCTATTTACATTCGATCTTGATTTTCGAGCATACGACAAACCAGAACTTAAATACGTATGCGCCAATTTTTAACTCTTAGTTACTGCAACTACCGTTTCCCTCGCAGCCTCTACTCAGGCTATTAGAGTTTCAGCTAGTTGGGGAGACCTACCAAATTGCTCGGCGAGACATCCAGAAACTGTCACAGGCCACCCAAATCAATACCTTAAAGAGGGGTCTGAGCAGGTCCAATCAAAAGCAGAAGAACCGTCGCATCATCGGCTCTTAATCGCAGAGACCTTATATAGAGGAGACCGCATGCTCGGATATTAGCGAGAATAATATCATTACTGGTTGCTTTACAGCCAGTCGGAACTGAAAATCCCCTATAATAAGGCTCCTCCAAGATTCCAGCTAGTGGATACCTAACCGTAACCTAGCTGTAGCATAACAGTAACCTAATCGTAACCTGACGTTATTTTAACCGTAATGTAACCATTGCTTAATGATAACTTAACCTTTTACTTAAAAGTACATAACATCCGTAATCTAACGCTAACTTAACAATAACCTAACTGTAATGTAACAATAATTTTATCGTTATCTATTTATAACATAATCGGAACATAACCGGAACCTAATCGTGATCTAATTACAATATAGCCTAATGTAGGCCGTACACTAAAGCAACTGAGCAATGTGCTGTATGATTTAGGAGAAGAGAAAAATCAAAACATAGGAATAAGCTGTTTCAATATGCTTTAAACATGTTTTTTCTCTGAAGTTGAGCAACATAGTCGATGACTGGCATGAATGTGGGACTTGCTTAAATTTAACCTGATCGTAAATTAATTCTGACAAAACCATAACCTTACCATGGCCTAACTATTGTCTAACTTTAATGTAATTACCATCTAATCGTTACCTCACTGCAACATAACTAATCAAATTGTAAGCTAAGTATAACGCAACTGCCCTCTACCCATATTCTATCAATAAATTAACTGTGATTTAACGGCACCTTATCGATAACTTAACCGTAACGTAACCGTAACCATACTGTAATATAACTGTAGTCTATCCGTACCTAATTATAACCGAATTTCAATGCAACTGTAAGCTATCCGTAATTTAATCGCGATCTATCGGTAACCTAAATATAACCTAACCGTAACGTAAGCGGAACCTAACAGTGACGTAACCGTAATCTAACTGTTACCTAATACTGATCCAATTGTAACTAATGTTAACCTAATTGTAACGTAATCGCAAGCTAACTGTAATGTAACTGCAACTTTATCATGACCTAATTGCAACCTAACCTTAGTTTAAGTGTCACCTAACCATAATTTAACTGTAACCTAACAGTTACCTCATCGTAACATAAGATTAACTAACTGCAAATGTAACCTACCTTGCTAACTGTAACATAATCGCAACTTAATAGTAACCTAAAGTGAGGTGTTTAACCCTTCACTGCACGATTTTTCTTTTCTTTATGAAAAAAAAATTTTTGATTAATTTAGGTAGTCATAAATGCAGGAAAAATAATAAAAAAATTCTGACTTCACATACATTTTTTTAATATGGATTTTTGTGCTATGTGCCATATGTGTCCCAAAGCACACAATGAGATGTTTACATTTTTGCACCAAATGTGGCATGAAGCTCACAATACTTGTGTATTATAAATACAAAAAGTGTGTAATATGTATTTAAGAAATGTATCAGGTCTTTAACCCTTTGACGGGCAAGTATTTGCGCCACCGTTATGATGAATTCACATCGGAAGATCGCGAGTTATAAGCATTTTAAATTTTTTGACCCTCACCAGGGGGGTCTCCTGTCAACAAAAATTAGCACCGTCTCATAAAAAATTACCAAACAAAATTTGGCCGCGCTACGAATATTAGATCGCGAGTTATAAGCATTTTAAATTTTTCGACCCTCACCCCGGGGGGAAGAGTGTCTCCTTTCACCAAAAATTAACACTGTCTCATAATAAATTACCAAACAAAATTTGGCCTCGCTACGAAAATTAGATCGCGAGCTATAAGCATTTTAAATTTTTCGACCCTCACCGTTGGGGAGGGGGGGGTCTCCTGTCACCAGATATTAACACTGTCGCATAATAAATTACCGAACAAAATTTGGCCGCGCTATGAAAATTAGATCGCGAGTTATAAGCATTTTAAATTTTTCAATCCTCACCATGGGGCGGATCTCCAATCAGCAAAAGCTGCATTATCCATCCTTGTTTTATCTTAAGACGATTCTTTTCTATACACATTAGGGTGGAGCGAAAAAAATTAATTTTTAAAGATCAAAAACGGGTAGGTGCCAAAAGTTGCCTTTATACTAGTACATCAACTGCGTGAAATTTTACCGCTGTAAAAAAAAGGCTTGAGTCTGCGCTTTTGCTCTAAAAATCGAAATTTTCGGTGAAATTTGTCATTTTTTGACATTTTTTTTTTAATTAAAAAAATTTCTACAGAGCTGGTTATTATTTAAAAGTGTTACTTAAACCTTTATATTTATCTGCTTAACATATTTAAACTATAAAACAATATCTGTAGTCTGTATAATTGGAGCAAATCTGACAACTTTTGGTAAAAGCCAGCGTTACCTCTCTATTGGAGTATACAAAGAAATGTTGTTTTGAATGAATTTCATACCTATCTGCTCTCAAACCTATTCTGTATATAACACGTAGATGTGGCTGCATTTCATATCCCACCCGTCTCAGCCACCCAACAATCTAGGCCCAGTGTTTTATTTATGTATTGAATTGTTATTTTTTCCCCAAGAAGGGCATAAGTTTTCTTTGTATCAAAGTAGTTTACCTCTTCTTTGTTTTCACTGACATTGGATGCTACTGGTGTTACCTGCTGCATGTATATTTTTCTACCTTGTATAACAGAAGAGGAAGCTGAGTAATGTGTTAGGTATGTTGTTAATTGAACCTATTCAGCAGTCTATTATCTTCATTAAATTTTCATGCAATTAATACATTATGATTGATAGTTCTGTTACCACAACATTTTTTCAATCAATTACATTATATATATAATGATATACCTAAAAATTGATTGTATGAATTCAGTTTCTAGTATGTCATCATTTACTGTACCTATTACATTCAATATATTTTGAGAAGCTAGTAGTTTAATATTATGACGATCGTCACAGAGGATTGCAAACAAAATTTGCGTGTAAAGCAACAGTATTTCGAAAGAAGTTTTGGTATTTGTTTTATGTCGTTTCCTGTATTGTTTCGTAGTCGAGTTATTTCTAATAAGTTTTTAGACCTATTCTTTAGGTGTGTATTACATTTGGTATAAAATATCCCGCGATATAAACTTTGATTATATATTTTGTGAGTGAATCTATAGACTGATTGCCAATCTGTGCTTATATAAAACGGAAAATTTTACTCGCTTTATGAGCTTTTTTTTGTACGAGATTTTCTTAATTCCTATTCCTCATTTCTTCTGGGAAATAGCTTTCCTTATGAATTAGCTTTGCAATCTCCGACAGAAATTTCTAGTCTGTTCTGAGTATCTTTTACTTAATTTGAGAAAATAATTTTTCAAAATTATTATCTATTTTATAAAAAATTGCAATAACAAGTGAATAGTACGTAGACAAAGATTTTCTTATTGCTCCAGTGAATCCATGTAGATTATAACGTTTTACATCGACTTCTCTAATAATAATTGACGCAGGGGAAATTCACTGGAGTTGAAGTAGCAGATGATCCATTATTATACACAATTCTAAGCTTACCCATTGCAAAATGGTTCACAGCGACAAATAGAACTCTCCTAAATTTAAATGAGTAGTTATAGCCAATTAGAGTCTGTACATTCTCTCAAAAAGTACTATGCATTATAAGTTTATGCCCAGGACAGTTCACCATCAAATATTGTTCACTTATAAAATGGGGGTCTAAAAGTTAATGGGAAATTACCTGACTACGAAAACACTTAGAAAACGGCATAAAACTAATGCAAAAAAAAGTTATTTACAACAACGGTTGCTCTGCACGTGCAGGACAAATTCCCATTGCAATTCTCTCTGGCGATCACCAGAAATCACATTAAACAGTTCGCTTCTCAACATATAAAAAATGCAAAAGCAGAATAAATGATGGCATACTTATAGTTGAAATACCTGAAATCATCTTTGAAGCAGGTGATTTTTTAAAAAATATAATTGACTGAAAAAATGTTGTGGTAACAGGACTTCCAATCACTTTCTTCAACTGGATGTATGTTTGATAAAGATAATAGATGGCCGAATAGATCCCTTTAAAAATATTCCCGTACATTACTCTGCTTGTCATTTTTTTGTATAAGCTGTAAAAATATACATGAAGATAATCACAGCAGCATGTGGATACAAAGAGCAGATAAACTATGTGGATGCATCGAAAACATGCCAAATTTTGATAAAGAAAATCACAAATCAATATATAAATAAATAAAACACTATACTAAGATGATCGAATAGTTGGGACGGGTGGTATATGAAATATAGTCACCTCCACGACGTATGTCCAAGGAAGTTTTGAAAAGAAGAGCTGTATTAAAAACAACAATTCATTGTAGTTTGTCCAAATAGAGTGTTGATGCCGTTTTCTTACCAAAAATTGTCTGTTTTGCTCCAGCTATACGGAATAAAGATATTGTTTTGTAGTTTAAATATGTTAAGCAGATAAATATAAAAGTTTAAGTAACACTTTTAAATAAAAACCAGCTCTGTAGGAATTTTTTAATTTTTTTGAAAAAATGTCAAAAAATGACAAATTTTACCCAAAATTTCGATTTTTAGAGCAAAAGCGCAGACTCAAGCCATTTTTTTCAGCGGTAAAATTTCACACAATTGATGTACTAGTATAAAGACAACTTTTGGCACCTACCCGTTTTTGATTTTTAAAAAATAATTCTTTTCGCTCCACCCTAATACACATTCTACAAATTTGGAAAAAAATATGTAATTATTTATAAATTTTTATTTATGCAGTTTTTTTTATATATATATTAATTCAAGTTTTTTCTTTTTCTTTGATATTAATTCAAGTTACACTTTTTGAGCGTGATGACCGATAAGAATTTTTTTTTCTTTTATTAAATAAATGAGATGTTAATATCGTTTAAAATATTTTTATTATCTTATAACACATGTAGGTTAATCAGGAATTTTTATCATTGAAACTATAGGTTTATGGTAACTGAAATAAGAAACATAAGTTTGAGACTTGATATCCTCTAAATATCTGAAAAATACCGCGTCATTGTCTGTCAAAGTCTACCAAAGGATACCGTGCCGAACTGAAACGAAGTTAGCCGCAGTGTTAAGTTTTTTATCATTATGGAATTTCTACATTCGGTCGCCGCGCTCAAAGCCCACGATAAAAGCTATGCAATAGCTTAAAAATGGTTTTTAGAACACCCCCCCCCTCGACTTTACTTATATGTCAGCCTCAAAATTGAAAATTGTTAAAGTTCCTTGCTGTATTTCTAACATACTTGTAAAAATAATCTAACATTCCTTCCACCTGAAACTGAGAAAATATTTTACCCCATTGCCCTAATAAAGTTTTCAAAATTTGCAAAATATTTTTTACCGTCACATTTGTCCCTACAAACAATAAGAAATTGTATGTTATATCTATACATTACTACGCTGAGATTTACATCTACACCCTAACACATACATAATACCAAAATTTCCCCAAAATAATATCCCCCAGTGAAATCGTAAATATACAATTCCATTTTAAAAATTCCATTACGTTTTCATAACATTATAAATCAATACTTGCTAAAATATAATTAGTAACTTATAAATTTAGTTACATTCTTAGACCTAATTCGGTTTAACTTGCAATGAATTACAAGTAACTTTTATATCAATTTACAAAAAACAGTTACAATTAACTCGTAATTAATTGCAATTTAATTTAAATACATTTCATAGAATTTAATTTAGATTTACTTGTATTAAATTGCGCGTGTAAAAATTGTAATCTGTACAAACGTAATTTACATTTATTTGTAATACGTTAGAATTTAATCTAAATTATATTTTTAAAGCTGTAATTAGAATTTTTAATAATCAATTACACATTAAGCGCAACACACAATTAAAAATATAGTCGGAATTGTCTTGTAATCAAATACAAGTTACTTGGATTATATAATTAAAAATATAATCTGAATCATCTCGTAATCCATTTAAGGTTAATTTAATTATATAATTAAGAATGTAATCTGAATCGTCTTGTAATCTAAATACAAATTATTCTAATTACATTTTAAATGATAAAAAGAGAATTGAATTGTAATTCCATTATACGATAATCAAATTACGTATTTCAAAAGCGTATTTGAAATTACTTTGTAATTCTTCCCTGTTAATTAATTACACTGCGAGGAGATTACAATGTATTTTAATCTGTAATTTCATTACTTTGTAATTAGATTCTGCCCAACACTGCTTATTACCACACATAATCCTCCCTTAAACTGATTTGACTTCTCTAGTGGTTAAGGCGTTCACGTTGTTTGATAAAAGGCTATTTAATTTTCTACTGACTTTGTCACCTAGCATCCAAGATATACCTAATTATTTCAAAATGTAAAAAGTTTTCTGTGCAAACGATTTTTTGTGATAAATACATTATCTGTTTTATTTCTTCAGCTTTTACCTAAGCTGTGTGAAACAATATTCTTTTTGTTTTGAGTTTGATTAGAATGTTTTTTAATGAGTTATGTGAAAAAATGTTACGGTTTTTATTGGAGTTGTGTTTTGTGAAATTATTAATGTTCGAAAGAACCTGAGTTGAGTTTACTCATGAGAATAAACTGTTTAAAATGAGAGATGCGTATTTAATTTTGAGTTTGTAACGTTACATGCATGCTGAGTGTCATTTGTAACGTTCGGTTGGTCGTGGTGGAGGTTAAATGTAGACATACTCAGTAATTAAGATAAAACAACAAAGGTTATTAAAATGATGAGGGCTGAAGGGAAGTGGAGCAAGTCTTAATTTTACACAACTGCAAATACTATGAAAAAGCTAAACGCATACTCACAGGCTTCGGCCTAGCTCAATCGTGGCACCTTCCAATACTTCTTGCTATCTCTTGGCTGAGCTACTAGATAAAGCTTAATTAGACAGCCCGTGGCTGTATGTATTTCTTTATTCACAAATAATCAAAATGAAACTACTATAAAGTTTCTTACCCCGGCCAACTCTCAAGTCAACTATCAAAACTCCTTTACACTTCACTAGAGGCTCGCTGCTACTTTTCAATTTGCTAGCACTTCGCTGAACAATAATTCACTTCGATATCTAATGCCGGAGATCCTCGCTCGCTGGCTACCGCCACAGATACTCTCTCGCTGGCTAATGCCAGAGACGCTCACTCACTGGCTAGTGCCAGAGACACACCCCATTCACTCAAACCCAAGCTTTTATATGCTGCAAACTGAGATACTTCACATTAACATATTACTAATAACCGCGAGCAAACTGCAGAACCCGAAAGAGCACACACACTCTAGAAAGTTAAAGAAAAAGAGAGGATAGATGTCGCTTTTACGCTTACACTTGTTAAATTATTGACGTCACGATCTCAGAAATACTAGAGTGCCTTTATGCAAAGGTCACTCCCTCACAACCCCCCCTCGGATTCCGCAGAGAAAAAGGACTGGGCCAAATGCATGCCCAGGACTTTTTCTTGTTATAAATTTCGAACCGTAAATAAAAAAACACAGTGATGGGTGAAATTTAGAACCAAACATAACTTTCAAAATATTAACTTTAACCCATCACAACCAAAAAACCTCAGTTTGCCTCAAAAATTCACTTATTCAATCCAATCATTCTTCTATCTTACAAATAGCCTCCGTAAAACTTCCAAAAACTCGTAAAACTTTCAAAACTAATTACTTCTTCTTTCAAAACAGCCCACTCCACTGGGAGTGCTAAAATTTCCCAAAACACTAAACTTCCGAAATTTTCCTCAATATTGCAATACAACTATAATTTTACCAAAAATTTCTCCATAACTTTCCTAATACTAGAATTCGCACCAAGTCCAAAAAACCCAATGCGCAAAAATTTTCCTCATCCAAATTCCGAACTCATCTAAAATTAAATTTACTTCATACTAAAATAACCCTGCTACTACGTAATACCTACATACCCATTAGCCAATGAACTAACTCCCAAAATTCTTCAGAACTTAACTCCACTTTAACAATAATCGGGGCACATACGTACAGCGTCACATCGCTGTGCTTATGCAACAATCAAAAAAAATATCAAAAATTTACAAAATGACGTCATCATGCTCTTCATCTGTATTAACTAAAAGAAAAATAGCAGAATCAATACATAACACAGGTATACTTCCCTGCAAGAAAATCACATTAACATTCAATTTTAATACAATACAATTTCAAATACAAACGCAGCTTAAAAATTCGCAACTTGCGGAAACCATTCCCAACTAAAGTACAAACGCAACACATAAAACACGAACGATAAGGAGAAAGTTAATTCATTAAATGTTAGTATAAGAGATAGAAACGCGTGTCAAGGACTTCTTGACCGCAAAACACGTGCGCGCCTGAACCACGGCGCGTGTACAAAATAACCCAAATTACTATCTGTACTTTCTGAAAATCCAAACATACATTAACATACATTTTATAACACATGAACAATATAAAAATATAGTAACATTTTTAACAAATAACACAACAATTTAACAATAGATCCAGAATTTTAAAAAGCAGTTAAGACCAAAATCTCAAACATACATAAAACTAACAATTTTGCAAACAAATTTTGAACACAATTAAGCACTAATCATTAGTCCGTCAAAAAATTCCAAAAATGGCCAAATGTACCAAACAGTCTTTCTGCTTTCTATTCTTTCACATTGCTACCACATATATGCACTCTAATAGAAATTTAATAAAGAACATTATCACCCAATCATAGAGATGATTCGCTGCTGGCAGGCTTCATACTACACGATGGCTTTCTCCTCTTGTCCCAGAAACCTTGTACGAAGGATCTTTCGTCATCGGAACTGTACGGTGACGCCACAGTTGACTGTCGTGCCTGCAGCCTGGTTCTGAATGGATGCCGTGGGATACTTGTAGGTTCCGCTCGACGACTCTGCTCTGGCCGGTTCGCTGGGGTCACTCCATGGCGAGATTCACACTGTTGATGCCGGTAATCTGAGCGTTGTCTCCTCTTTCTAGATGCACCCGAAGTTACTGAAGATCCTAGACCACGTTTCTTTCCGGACCTATGCTGTTTCTTATTGGGCAAAAATTCCGACTTTAAAGTCCTTTTAACAGTTTGGCGAGTGTCCATACGAAATTTTTTCCGGGGATTAATCACTGAAGATTTTGAACTATTAGATTATTTATGTTTCTGAGGTTGCTGTCTAATAAGTGGAGGAACGGGACAGTTTATAATCTTTTTCCTTTTATGGCACACAGAATCTGATGTATTTGACACAGCTCTCTTATTTTTATTATCATACTGTGCTCTCGGATTGATAGGCCTTCTACTTTCAACAACAGTTTTTGGAGCTGTTTGACCAAATTTTCTTCTTGAATATTGATGAAAAGAATTAGATGAAGAAGTGCTGGACTCGGGACACTCAATGGATCGGGAGTTTCGCGAAACACCACTCGACACATGAGAACCTTCACTACCATTTTCTCTAAACTTATAAACTCTAACCTGATCCAAATTAACCGTCATTCTTTCTCCATTGACATCAACAACCAAATTATTATTTCGAACTTCTAAAACCTCGAACGGACCTACAAACTTCGGACCAAACTTAGCTACTCTCTTTTGACGACTTGAACTTAACCAATGCTTTTCTACTAACACAAAATCTCCAACTTTCACTTCTAACTCCCTCCTACGCATATTATAATACTGAGCCTGCTTTTCTTGCGCTTTTCCCATCTGAACTTGAGCTTCTTTAACCAATCTCTCAATATCCTGACACATGTACTGACTTTCCGCATCTGACACCATAACTAGCCTTTGGAATGGAGTAATGACTTTTCTACCCAAAAACAATTCAGCTGGCGTTTTCCCCGTCGACTCGTGAACTGCTGTACGAAGTGCATACGCAAAATGCTGAAGAAACTGGTCCCAATTTGCGTGATGAGAACCAACATACGAAGAAATCATTTGAATTAATGTACGATTTACACGTTCAGCCATATTAGACTGAGGACGATACGGAACAGTAAAAGAATGATCGATCTCCAACTTCTCACACAGGGCCTTAAATATATCAGAAATAAAACAAGGGCCATGATCGCTCACTACCCTAATTGGTGCACCATATTTAGAAATATAATTATCGAAAAATGCATCGGCAACTGCAGGTGCAGAAGCCTTCCTGAGGGGGACTAACTCTACCCATTTACTAAAATAATCAACTATAACTAGCACAAATCTATATCTTTTAGGATTAGACAATGGATAAGGACCGATTAAATCTACACCTACACATTCATTAGGAAAATTTACTTTAATAGGAATTAATTTGCCAGCTGGACTTACATTTTTATAATTATAACGTTGGCATGTGCTACAGCTGGAGACATAAGCGCGCACTGCTTCCCGCATTTTAGGGAAGTAGCAGGATTCACAAATTCGAGCATAAGTTTTCCTGATTCCTAAGTGACCTGCTAATGGATTATTATGAAATTCTTTCAAGATGGCCTTACGAAGACTAGCCGGAATAAACACTCTTAATTCTCCACGTGAATTTACAATTTTAGAATAAAAAAGAAGACCATCGATAAGCTTAAAAGATTGGGACCATTTCTCAAACATAGGAACATCTGCGCTCGGGACATCATTAGGATTTTCCAAATAACGATACAAACTACCAAACTCCTCATCTTGTTTCTGTTCCCTTATTAACTGTTCTCGTGACCTTAACACCAACGATGACAATGCACAACACTTAACTTCCTCCGTAACCTCTAAACCACCATGCGGGTTTCGTGACAAAGCGTCCGCTACCGCATTCTCCTTGCCAGCCCTATGTTCTATAACCACATTATACTCTGCCAACTTCAAACACCATCTGACCATACGAGACGACAAACCCTTTCCATTAGTTAACTTTGTCAAAGCTGAATGATCCGTAATGACTTTAACCGGTATATTAGTGAAAAAACAACGAAATTTATTCAAAGCCCAAATTACTGCCCTTTCCGTAATCGAATAGTTCCTTTCGGCTGCATTTAAAATTCTCGACGCAAAAGCTATAGGTCGACCTTTCTGTGCTAACATCGCTCCAACCCCCACTGCACTCGCATCGCAATACACTTCAAACTGAGACGAATAATCGGGGTGAGCCAAAACAGGAGGGGAAACTACTGCCTCTTTTAATAATTCAAACGATCTCTGAGCCGCTGATGACCATACAAACTTCACCCTTTTCCTTTTTAAATTATACAACGGTTCACATAACTCCGAAAAACGTGGAATGAACTTGGCAAACCAAGCCACCATCCCTAAAAATGTCGCCACTTCCTTACAATTTTTTGGGGGACTCATTGACGTAATTGCCTCAATTTTCTCATTATATAATTAATACCATCACGCGTAATTTTAACTCCTAAATACTTTATGTCTTTTCTCAAAAATTTACATTTTTCTAACTTAACTGTTAACCCAGCATCTCTTAACAACGTAAATACTTCCCTCAACAATCTTAAATGCTCTTCAAAAGTAGCAGCCATTATAATTATGTCATCCAGGTAGACCAAGACACCCTTACCAAGCAAAGGTTTAAGGATATTGTTCATGGCCTTCTGGAACGTTGCTGGCGCTCCCGATAAACCAAAACTCATTCTCTTAAAAGCAAAACAACCGTCCCGAGTAATAAACGCAGTCTTAGGTATGTCCTCCGGCTTCATTGCAATCTGAAAATAACCTGACGTAAGATCTAACGTTGACATATAATTCGTACTCGTTATATTAGCCAAAATGTCATCAATAACTGGAATAGGATACTGAGGGTATTACGTTATCGCATTTAACTTTCTATAATCTACTGCAAACCTATATGCCTCTAGATTATCTAAACTTTTCCCATTATTTTTACGACATAACACTACTGGTGATGCAAAAGGAGACTCAATCGGCATTATAATATCGTCCGCTAGCATTTTTTGAATATGATAATCAATTATACCTTGTTTAACTTTATCATAACGATATGGTTTACTAGCAACAGGTGCTTTTAAACCAGTATCAATCTCATGCCACGCAACATGCGTTAAACCCGGTTTATCAGAAAAAACCTCTCCAAATTCATTCAAAAACTTATTAAATGCCTCCTTCTCGATTTCACTTAACCCCGACTCCTCCAAATTAACTGACACTGAAACATGCTCTTTCTTACTCACATTCTCATCATTATTCACGATTAACGACTTTTTAAAGAAATCCAAACTAATTCCTCTATCCTTCATATAATCCACACCAACTATACAATGCACTGTTAATCCATCTAACACACAAAACTCCCAACATGTCTTAACCGAACGAATTTCAACTTCCAATTCTACTGAACCTTTATTATCGCAAGCTACTCCCTGTGCCGACTGAACCACCAGACTTGACCTCTTCAACTTCTTATACGAAAAATATTTCCGATAACAATCAAAAGAAATGAACGACTTATCTGCCCCTGTATCGAAGACACTTTTAACGACAATACCATCTAACACAATTAACACTTCAGGTAACTCAACCGGATTAATAGTAATTTTATTCAAACTCACAGAAGGCTTTTCCGATTTAATCTGTGACTGCATACCTTCCGAAATACAGTCACCTACCAGTTTAACTGACCCGACCTCTGAACACATCTCTTTTGCATTGACCTATTTTCCAAATTTTCATCCGAAGTTAATCTCCTTACTTGCGAAGAAACATTCCTGTCCCGTACTCCCCCTCTCCGATCATAACCACTATTCTGTCTATTTCCATACATATTTCTCTCACCACTTCTAAAACTATTAGCACCACCACAATTCCAATTACCATTATTCGTATTCGACATATTACGACCAAATCCATCATTTCTATTACGCAAATTATTATTCGGAAATCGCTGTCCCCCTCTCACAAAATTACGTTCCCCCTCATTTCTCAAATTACTATCCGCGACAGGTCTCTGACGAGGGCTAAGCAAATCCCGTGGATCCGAGCTATGCCGAGTCTCTTACTTCGATAATATCTGATGCATTTCTGCAAAATTCTTCGGTGCTCTAACTTCAATAAAGTCCTGTATATTTGGATTAAAAAGAGGAAAAACAATCCCTCAATTGTGATATCTAAATCTAATTTATTTTTTAGTTCCAGCTGACGAAGATAAAATTTTGACGCCGACTCATAAATATTCTGCCTGTTGCAATAGAACTCTTTTCTCAAAATACTCTTATCTTTAACGGGAGGAAATGCCTTCTTCAACTCAATCACAGTTTGTTCAAATCTTTTCGTTTCATCAGTAATCAAAAACTTTCCTATATTTTCCAACCACAAAAGTGCTTCGCCCTTCAATGAGCATTTAAGCACTACGTATCTACTTTTCTCAGGTATATTATTGAACAAAATATAATCATCTAATTTAACTAAAAATTCACTAATATCACCCTCACCGGTGAAATACACACGTGGCACAATCTCACAATGTCCGATGTTTCGTTGGGCGCCATTTGTAATGTTACATGCATGCTGAGTGTCATTTGTAACGTTTGGTTGGTCGTGGTGGAGGTTAAATGTAGACATACTCAGTAATTAAGATAAAACAACAAAGTTTATTAAAATGATGAGGGCTGAAGGGAAGTGGAGCAAGTCTTAATTTTACACAACTGCAAATACTATGAAAAAGCTAAACGCATACTCACAGGCTTCGGCCTAGCTCAATCGTGGCACCTTCCAATACTTCTCGCTATCTCTTGGCTGAGCTACTAGATAAAGCTTAATTAGACAGCCCGTGGCTGTATGTATTTCTTTATTCACAAATAATCAAAATGAAACTACTATAAAGTTTCTTACCCCGGCCAACTCTCAAGTCAACTATCAAAACTCCTTTACACTTCACTAGAGGCTCGCTGCTACTTTTCAATTTGCTAGCACTTCGCTGAACAATAATTCACTTCGATATCTAATGCCGGAGATCCTCGCTCGCTGGCTACCGCCACAGATACTCTCTCGCTGGCTAATGCCAGAGACGCTCACTCACTGGCTAGTGCCAGAGACACACCCCATTCACTCAAACCCAAGCTTTTATATGCTGCAAACTGAGATACTTCACATTAACATATTACTAATAACCGCGAGCAAACTGCAGAGCCCGAAAGAGCACACACACTCTAGAAAGTTAAAGTAAAAGAGAGGATAGATGTCGCTTTTACGCTTACACTTGTTAAATTATTGACGTCACGATCTCAGAAATACTAGAGTGCCTTTATGCAAAGGTCACTCCCTCACAAGTTGAGTAAAATATTAATAAAATAAACTTTCGAATAAATTGAAATCTTCATATGGTCCGTCTCTACGGAGAAAAATCAGCGAGTTGTTCTACGTCAATGATTGAAGGATAACTGGTGAATATTTTGTGCTGTTTTGCTATTTCTTCGATGTTAGAACTCATCTTTTAAAGAGCCAAGAAGGGTAAGTGCACCCATTTAATTTTTATGTATTAAAAATGAGTATGAAAGAATTAAAAGCAAAAAAGAAAATTTTCAAAACAAACTTGACAAAATTAAAAGAAAAATTATAGAATACTGAGCTAGAATTAAGTGAATTAATTCTCATAAAGGAGAAACGGAATAAATTAGAGAAAAACTTTTCTGAGTTATTTGAGTCTATTTATAAGATAAGTAAAGAAGATGAAATTGAGGATTTTATTAAGGAAAACGAAGAAATTAATGAAATTTTAGAAATAATGGAATTTGAACTTACAAAAAAGTTATCAAAAATGAAAGTGCAAACTGTTAATTTAGAAAACGCCACAAAGGCTGATAATAACATTAAATTGCCAAAGTTAACTCTTCCTGTATTTACGGGTAATTTGCATGAGTGGCTTTCTTTCAAAGATATATTTAAGGCTACTGTACATGAAAATTCTAATTTGTCAGGGGCAATGAAATTACAATATTTGAAGTCTTCATTGAGAGGAGATGCCTTTCGTATAATTCAATCTATTTCAATCGTGGATTCTAATTATGAAGTTGCATGGTCGCTTTTGGAAGAACGGTTTTCAAATTCGAGAGAACAAGTTTACGCGCATTTAAAACGTTTTTTAAATATTCCTGTTATTCAGAATGAGTCCCCAGCAGCATTATTAAATCTAATAGATATAACAAATGAATGTATTAGGTCGTTAGAGATTTTAGAACAAAAAGTTGAGGGGTTTTCTACTACTATGTTTGGTTATATTTTGGCTCAAAAATTAGATGTAAATACAAAAATGTGGTGGGAAAGACATCTTAAGCGGGATAATTTACCGAGTTTAACTGAATTGCTAGAATTCTTGAGAGACCACGCGCGTACACTAAGTGCGTCCAAACAAGTAAATACAAAGCGAAATTTTCAAAACGAAAGCCAAACAAAGCATAGCTTTTCAAAGGTAACATCCATGGTTGCGAGTTTAAATGAGAAAAATATGCGCAAATGTGTTGTATGTAACCAGGAAAATCACAGTGTTTTTAAATGTCCCAAATTTCAAAAATTTAATGTACAGGAAAGAGTAGATTTTGTAAAAAAAAACAATATGTGCTTTAACTGTCTTTCAGAATTCCACTGCGTCAAAAAATGTAACTCAACATTCTCGTGTTCAAAATGCCATAAACGCCACAATATACTTCTTTGTTTTGATAGGCGTGAGAGAAATTCCAATGCGGTGGGAAACACAAAAAATTATAGTGATAAGGAAGTGCCAAATGCATTGTCGACGAATGAAAGTAAACCAACATTAAATGTTGACGCCATACCATTTGAGTTAAATAACCAAATTCAAAATTTCACTGGTACTTCAAATGTGAGATCGAATAATGTTAAAACAGTTCATCGTTCCACTGCTATTGTTTATATGAGAGATGAATTCGGAAATAAAGTTCCGGTGCGTGCTTTATTGGACAATGGTTCAATGAGCAATTTTTTAACATTGCAGTTAGTTGAAAGATTAGGAATTCGAAAAGAAAAAAGTAATATTTCGGTATCGTGTTTAAGTGGATCCTCTGTAGCGGTAAAAAATAAAACTACTGCCTTGATCAGTAATAATTCGGGAGATTATAGTCTGGAGTTAGATTTCCTTATCATACCAAAGATTTCGCAAATTATGCCCTCGAAATATATTAATATTTCAGAGCTAGGAATTCCAGAGTCTATTATTCTTGCTGATCCTGAATTTAATAGACCAGGGAAAATAGATCTTTTGCTAGGAGCTGAAGTATTTCTAGAATTGATAAAGGTGGGTCGTATGAAGCTACCAAATTCTAAATTAATACTGCAAAATACGGTGTTCGGTTGCATAGTAAGTGGGAGTGTTTACGATTGTAACTATCAAGAACAAATACATTGTGGGTTAATTACTGAAACAGATTTAAATTTCGAAATGAAAAATTTTTGAGAAATTGAAAGAGTAGAAGAAAGTACACCATTGAGAAATACAGAAGAATTAGCATGCAACACCCACTTTATAAACACACATCAGAGAGATATAACGGGCAAATTCATAGTACAAATGCCGTTGAAAAAAGATCCTAGTTCTTTGGGAGAATCAAAGCAATTTGCGGAAAATAGATTAAATTCACTTTGGAATAGGCTAGTCAAAAATCCAAATCTTTTAGAGTTATATTGCTCATTTATGGCAGAGTATAGAGAGTTAGGCCATATGGAGGAAGTAGAGAAAACAGATGAGCCAATACATGCGAATTATCTACCTCATCATGCTGTTTATCGCCCAGATAAAAGTTCTACAAAATTGAGAGTTGTCTTTAATGGTTCACATGCAACTTCATCAGGAGAATCCCTAAATTCCATACAGCTGAATGGAGGTGTCATTCAAGATGATTTGTTTAGCATAATACTTAGATTTCGTACACACCGCTATGCATTTACAGCAGATGTAAAAATGATGTATCGCATGATACTTATCGATAAAAGTCAACGTGATTTACAGCGCATAGTTTGGAAAGATTCTGCAAATGGTGAGATGAAATATTACAGACTATGTACAGTCACATATGGCACAACTAGTGCCCCTTATTTAGCCATGCGCTGCCTTAAACAGCTTGGTATAGATGGTGAATCTCAATTTCCGTATGCCTCTGGTGTGGTACAATCAGACTTTTACATGGACGATGTCCTGACTGGAGCAGCTGACCTAAAATCGGCTAAGAGACTGCAAATTGAGCTTATTCAACTATTAAATACGTGTGGCATGAACTTACATAAATGGTTTAGTAACCATCCAGAATTAATGGAGCCAGCCTTTAAAAATGAGAATTACACTTTTGAAAATATGAGTGAAACTAAGGCACTAGGACTTTGCTGGAATGCCAATGATGATACTTTTACTTTTAGTGTATCATTCAGTGAGCAAACCAAGGTAACTAAAAGAAGTGTGCTGTCAAATATTGCTCGCATTTTCGAACCCTTGGGTCTACTTGGACCAGTTGTGACGAAAGCAAAAATTTTCCTACAAAGACTGTGGAGACTGCAAATTGATTGGGATGAAAATCTCCCTACAGCTGAGCTTGATGATTGGTTGCAGTTTTTAGAATCATTAAGAGCCATCAATAATATAAGTGCTGTTAGATACATTTTTACAAATAATCCAGTGCAAATTAAAATTTGTGGCTTTTCAGATGCTTCGGAGAAAGCCTACAGTGTGGCATTGTATGCTGTGTCTTCAAATTCTTCAGGAGAGCAAATTTCTCAGTTGCTTTGTAATAAAAGTCGAGTTGCACCAATCAAAACAATCACTATTCCTCGCTTGGAGCTCTGTGGTGCAGTTTTATTAGCCAATTTGATGAATAAGGTTGCCAAAACCTTAAAAGTTCCTAAAGAATCTGTTTACTATTATTCAGATAGTACTATTGTATTATGTTGGATTCGAAAACAGCCGTGTGACTTAAAAACCTTTGTGTCATCACGTGTGGCTACGATTCAGAATCTTTCTGATATCAGTCATTGGGGACATGTGGCTTCTTCTGATAATCCTGCTGATCTTGTGTCACGAGGTGTAGATCCAGACAAACTTCTCCAGAGTAACTTATGGTGGAAGGGTCCACTATTCCTAACACAACAAACTGAACCTTCTTTAAATACTGTCGAACTTGAGCAAAATGATAAGGATCTATACAGAAGTGAACTTAAAAAGACTTTTTCAGAGACTTCACTTTTAATATCAGACTGTTCATTTTTTATTGACTATTTTTTGCAATTGAGTAATAATTATGCTAAATTAATAAGAATTCTTAGCTATGTTTTCAGGTTCATTCAGAATGTCAAGAAGCCAAAAGAAAGGTATTCAGGTAAGCTAACATCTGCTGAATTGAAGAAGGCTGAGCAGTTTATCATAAAATCTGTTCAAGAAAAAGAGTTCAGTTCTGAATTCACATTGTTATCTAAGGGTAAGGAGTTACCAAAAAATAGTAGATTACTTTCATTAAATCCTTTCTTGGATAAAAATAATTTAATCAGAGTTGGAGGTCGTCTCCAAAATAACACGGTAAATTATGCCCAAAAACACCCAATTGTACTGCCCTCTAAACACAAATTAACAGAATTAATTATCGAGTTTTATCACAAAAAATATCTACATATAGGACCACAAAATTTACTTTATTGTGTTCGAAGAGAATTTTGGCCTTTAAACGGTAGGGCTATTTGTAGAAAAATTGTACATAACTGTATTACATGCTTTAGGGCCAAACCTAAATTGTTAGAGCAAATTATGGGCGAGCTCCCAAAAGAAAGAATAAATGTAGACTTTGTTTTTAATTGCACAGGAACTGATTTCTGTGGTCCATTTTTGATTAGATATAGAGGTCAACGTAAAGGCATTTATCATAAAGTTTATGTTTGTATTTTTATTTGTATGGTAACAAAGGCAGTGCATTTGGAATTAGTCAATGATTTAACATCTGAGGCTTTTATTGCAACATTAAAGAGGTTTTTTGCCAGACGAGGCAAACCTCGAAAAATTTTCAGTGATAATGCAGGCAATTTTGTGAAGACTAATGTAGAGCTTAAAAGGTTGCATGAATTGGTAAACAAACCAGACCAGAACCTTACTAATTACTTGATATCTGAACTTATTGCTTGGGAATTTATTCCCCCTAAAGCTCCAAATTTTGGAGGTTTATGGGAATCGGGAGTCAAGTCCTTCAAGTATCACTTTAAACGTGTTGTGGGCAACTCTAAATTAACTTATGAAGAAATGTTAACTATAATTGTCCAAATTGAAGGTATCTTAAATTCGCGCCCGCTTACTACCTTGAGTACAGATATTGATGACTTGGAGGTCTTGACCCCGGGACATTTTCTTATTGGTCGCCCACTTAATGCCATTGCTGAATCTGACCTGAGTAATATTGAAGATAATAGACTAAACTTATGGCAAAAGACCACTAAAATGGTTCAGACCATCTGGAAAAAGTGGAAAAATAGTTATTTAAGTACATTGCAGCAAAGGCATAAGTGGATGATATCAAAAAACAACCTCAAAATAGGAGATATAGTTATAATAAAGGAAGATGATCTTCCAGTGTCTAAATGGTTATTAGGGAGAATTGTAGAAGTATTTTTTGGTAATGATAATAGAATAAGAGTTGTAAATATAAAAACCCCAAATGGAATATATAAAAGAGCAGTATCCAAAATTGCTGTATTACCTCTTGAAAAGTAATTCAGTTTTTATAAGAAAGTGTACATTATTGTAAAATTTCTTTATTTATTATGTATTATGTAAAATTTTTTAAATATTTGCTTAAATTTAACTTAACTGTGACTCATTTATATTGTATTTAATTGTATTGTTCTTTATATTTTTTACAATGGTTGTAATTGCAGTGTTTTAGTTTGAAACCCCCCTCAGAGGTTTCAAGAGGGGCGGTATGTTTGATAAAAGGCTATTTAATTTTCTACTGACTTTGTCACCTAGCAACCAAGATATACCTAATTATTTCAAAATGTAAAATGTTTTCTGTGCAAACGATTTTTTGTGATAAATACATTATCTGTTTTATTTCTTCAGCTTTTACCTAAGCTGTGTGAAACAATATTCTTTTTGTTTTGAGTTTGATTAGAATGTTTTTTAATGAGTTATGTGAAAAAATGTTACGGTTTTTATTGGAGTTGTGTTTTGTGAAATTATTAATGTTCGAAAGAACCTGAGTTGAGTTTACTCATGAGAATAAACTGTTTAAAATGAAAGATGCGTATTTAATTTTGAGTTGAGTAAAATATTAATAAAATAAACTTTCGAATAAATTGAAATCTTCACACGTTTTGAGCTAGGGGTTGCGAGATCTAATCCCGCCTGTTCCCGCACTGCAGCATGTTCATTGTCTCTCAAAATACTTGCTAGTGTATTTATCAAATGGCGTCACCAGAGATTTTTTTTGCTCGTGCCGGGCTTCAACCGGTATTCGTGTGGTTAGCTATCGGCATAGTTATTTGCCAATACCGGACTAGCTGCGTGCCTCATGAATCGGCGGCAATCGCGCGGCGTATCAAAAAAGATACGGCACCGGTAACGGCAACTGGCATCGGTCCAATACCGCTTACAGTGGCAAGCGGCTATCGTCCTATTGCTTACCGATAGCTCTGTGTTTGCTAGAGAACTTGCATGATATTCTTATACATTGCACCATTCATTTTCTCGAGGATTTCAACTAAAGGACCTACACGTTTTCGACAAAATGCTCCTCACAGCATAACGTGTCCTCCGTTATGCTTCATTCTGGAAATAACGTATCGAATCATACCTTTTGTTTATAGGTCATCGAACTCTCCCATCTCATCCTAAAAAGTTTGAACTTCCACTCATCGGAAAATTACACTTTATCTCGATTTTATCTTGACCAGACTTTGAGATCCTTGGCTAACGCTAATTGGGAACGCAGATTTTTATTTCATTTCATATTATTTTTTTTAATTTACGTATGAAAGGGTTTTTAACACCGACTCTTCCATAAACTTCTGCGTAAGGTCAGCATTTTGACACGGTAGGCAGACTTATTTAAACAATATTATCATACATTAAACGTGGTATATTTCAAAGAATTTTTTATGCGAGTCGTCAATTGATTTTCTCCGGATAATTATGTCTACACGAATATTTATTATCCGGTATCTCTCGGAATACATCAAATCTTGGAAGTCATGGCCTCTTTATGTATTTTTTAAAAATATCGTTCATAGTAAATTTTAATAATATTACTAATAATTTTAATATCGTTTATAGTCAGAAGGAGTTCCCAAAGTCTATCGGAGTGATACTTACGTAATGCGACTAGGGTCACACAGGATCAAGGTATATCGAATAATATTTTAAATACAAATAAAAGGTATTAAGGAAAAAATATCAAATGATCAAAGAGCTAGAATTTTTCATGAAAAGTTACAAACAAGCATAAAAATAATAATCACAAGTTTACTGTACGGTATACACTCTAAAAAATAAATGTGTAAATTGGCTGATTTTACCCATGGATATGTGTAAATTTCTAAAATTACACACCTGTAGTAAAATTTACACATTTTTTCTCTGAAATTTACATATTTTTATGTGTATTTATCTTATGAAAGTAAGTGTGTAATTTGTTATCACTTGAAAAACTCAGAAAAGTGTGTAAATGTTGAAAAATGCCATTATTTACACGAATTTGTGAGTTATTCTAAATTTAACATAATTATAGATACACAGATAAGTGTGTAATTTTTTAAAAATGCATACTTGTCATAAAATTTACACATTTTGAACAAAAATTTACCTATTTTTATGTGCATCTAACTTGTGAAATCGAATGTGCAATTTGTTATCTCTTTATAAACTCAAACAAATGTGTAAATGTTGAAAAATGACTGGAACTACGCGTTTTACCTGTAATTACAAGTAGAGAACATTCTAAAATTCGGTTTCGTTTTCATTTTCGGCCCAAAATTGAAGTTTCGCCTAAAATTCGGTTTCGCTTTCGTTTTCGGCCCAAAATTTGAGTTTCGCCGAAAATGCTGTTAAAAATTCGGCCAAAACTATCTGAATTCCAGAAATCTTCTTTCTTCCGTTGGAATTACATGACTTGTTTATTTGAGCTGTTTCCGCTCAGATGAGAAAACACTTTATTTATTACTATGAATGAACTTTATTGTTTACAATTATCGACCATGGCTGATTCATGACGTGAAGTCAAATTAAAGAAACATGCTCGCACTTAAGACGCTATTCACCTGCTTATTAAAAGGTGCAAGCTTAACAGTAACCGCAGATGTTTCGAATGCTTTATTTCAAAAGTTCTAAGATCCTATGTGGTTCATGAATTAATTACAAATACTTACATTATCTACTCTATTAATTTACAGGGCCACACAAAAATATTCTATTTCATAATATTAAAGGGGGAAAAACTGTTTGGGGCGCGTTTAAATACTATTAAACTATTTTACATTTTATGAAATTGATATACGTTGTTGATGTTTATTACAAGTTATTTCCTGTATAATAGAAAGCAGATAGTATTCTGCATGTATATATAATAGAATGCAGATAGTATAATAGACTGTATAATAGAAAGCAGATAGTATACAGGGACACACGGAAGATTTCGGCCACTATATTGTATCCGAAATACTATATACAGTACACCAAAATCTGAATATTTTTAATAGCACGAAAGCATCTCATTTGCTACGCTTGACATGCAATCTCCAGCTTGTTATAAAATAATTATTGACATGCAGAATCATATTTCTAACACACAAATAGACATACATATATATGCACCTGTATGTATAAAGCTCAAATAAAATCAAAATGTACTCTCCCCACCTTCCCCAACACTCTCCCTTCCAAATCCCAAAGATGGTTTGAAAATTTCATCTTCCGTGCCCGATTCGCTCTCTGTACCTCTAAGAAAAAAAATATTTTGATGTAAATAAAATGTAATTAATTCATGCACAAAACAGAATGATTTTCTATTATATGAATTTCATATAATTAAACAAGTCGGATGTGACAATTTCAAAATTTTCTTGTGTTTCATGCATGTTAATACTTAAAATTCTCTACCACAGTGCCAAAATTAAATAACAATCTATGATCCTTTTGAGGATTTGAAAGGCATGCAATTCCGTGCATTAGTTCTTAAACTAGGACTATTGTGAATATCAGAAAAATTGCACCATAAAAGCGCCACTTTTTGAACAATTTATACCAAAACATAAACAGCAATAATTAAGCTATAACTGAATCTGAAGTTTTATGAAATAATTCGCGTAATAGTTTTTGAGATAGAGCTATTGCAGGGATAGGGAAAAAATCAGTATAGCAGCGTCACCTGTTGAGCGATTGACACCAAAATTTCAACAGAACTAGTTCATATCATGATTTATTGAATCTGAAGTTTGATCAAAATCCATGCATTAATTCTTGCTATTGTGGATATCGTGAAAAATGCAGCATATAAGTGCCACATCTGTTGAGCGATTTACAGCAAAATGTAAAGAACATCAATTCATGTCAAGGATTAACTGAATCTGAAGTTTCACAGAAATCTCTGCAGCGCCACTTATTGAGCGATTTACTCCAAAAACTAATCAGTATCAATCTATATCATGGACCACCTGAATATAAATTTTTATTAAATTCCGTGCATTAGCTCTTGAGATAGAACTATTGCAAAGATCGTGAAAAATGCAGAATAGCAACCCCACTTGATGAGCGATTTGCTCCAAAATGTAAACAGCATCAATTCATGTCTAGGAATAACTGAATCTGATTTTTGATAGAAATCCGTGCGTTAGTTATTGAGATATATAGCTGCTGCGTTATACGTAAAAAATGCAGCATAGCAGCTTCGCTTGTTGAGTGATTTCCAGCAAAAACTAATCAGTATCAATTTATATCAGATGCTATCTGAATATTTTTTTAAAATCAAATTCCATGCATTAGTTCTTGAGATAGAGCGCCCACAAAATTTATATCACATAGAGACAGACAGACAGAGTCACAGATTTGCAAACAAACATTTAGTAAAAACATGTTTATTTTTTTATTTTATTTTTATTTATTTTTATTTATTTATTTATTTATTTATTTTGTATTTTTGGCCTCATAAAACATGTAAAATCCTTTAAAAACAGGAATTCGAATATTTTCACGAATCTAAGTAATATTTTCATCTTCTAAAAATAGAAGAGTGTAAAAATGTTTCAGGTATACATATGCCAATTTATGTTTACTGTGATTTTTTGTTAACGATCTATCTTTGTTAACGGTCTTTAACAAAACGCATTTCTGCGACAATTACATCTGCGGTTTCAAAAGAAAAAAAAATCTTAAGCCTGCTGGTTTGATTTTGCAGATGATAACCTTTCAAAGTTTAGTAATGTATGCATTATTTGCTTTATAATTTTTGCCTGCGCATATGGCATGTGCAATAGGGAAAAATCGCAGACGATTTTTAAATTAAAGACAGTATAGTTTATTTGTTGATCTTTGGAATACACCGAGAACGAGAACATTTTCTTTGTAAAAATAGCCGTTAATGTATGTATAGTCCGTCAAAGTTTAAAAACTTAAGGAAAAAAATATTACAAGAGTATGGCAATATTCTGTGTTTTATACAAAATACGTCCAAGAAAGTTTACAAATGCTTTTGGTATGTGTAAAAGATTAATGCCACTGCCTTTGTAATTAATTCTGGAGTATTTGTTTTCTACAAATAATTCTATGGATTACCAATAAAAAAATGAAGAACTATGTAGATGGAAAACAGGTATGAAATTTTTTTTTCTGTTTGCTTTTCTTTAAATTTCAATTATTTTGTTGAAATAAATAAAAATCTATGAATAATCCATATAATTGAAAGAATGAGGCTAAAATGTCATAATTCCATTGTCTATTTATTTTTTTATTTTAGAAGTTTTTATTATTTTATTTTGTGAATGATTTTAATGAGAGGAATTTCAAAATATCTATATGATATACACTATCAGAAAATAATATGATTAACCCAAGGAAAACGAAAAGAAAAGAAAAGGTAAACAGTGTACATAAATTACAATAATGCATATAACCACAGGTAAAATTCATTAGTTTTTATTCAATATATATTTTTTTTAATTTTTCGAGAATTTTTTCGAATTTAGGTCTAATAAAACAAGTTTACAAACCAATTTCTTAATTTTATCACATTCATTTGGATTTTACTTAGGGTGTCAACTATTTTAACCAGTTGATTTAAGTTAGCGATTAAATCGTGATTTTAATTAACAATTAAAAAAATCATTGATTTAATTCAAAATTGATTTAAATCTAAGTGTTTTAAACGACATAAACGTATTAATCTATGATTAATGTAATTTGGAAAGGTTCTACATGTATTTTTCCTTTTAAAGAAAAAAAAAGCTTTAAATAATTGTTGCTAAGCTTAATTCCTGAGTCCTGCAAAACATTAAATAAAATACGTTTTTAAAGACCTAAAAACCCTTTCATTTAAGAAATATATTTAAATCTAAATCTAATATAATTTGTGATGTCATAATTTCCTTTAAGTAATTACATTATTCATTCTTTTATATAAAATAAGCATTTCAAGTATGATAAAAGAATAAATAAGCAGAATATTATTTTTCCATTCTACTTTTGCAATTATGAACTTATACCAAATACTAGCGCTAAAGAAGAATGGAATAATAACACTGTTCAACAAATGTTGTAAAAAAATGTGTAACAGAAAAAGAACTAATTGGTATAAAAATGCTAAACACAGCTTAATTAATATAGTAAACACAGTTATTTAAACACAACAATGTATCAGTAGTGTAATACTGTTGCTAAATATTATAAGGATTTCAGATATAACTCGATATTCATATATTTATTCTGTATGTTTGTATAAATCGTTGTAACACTTTTTCATAGACACACACATACATATATATAATAGCATGCACATACATTGTGTAAGTTATGATTTATGCAGTTGACAGTAATTTTTCTTACTACAAATGCAAAACGAGCTGCCAATAATATTTGTTAGTTATGTTGTTTAAGCCACTAATGAAATTATTTACTTGCAGTTTTTATTAATTCTGTTGATTATTGTTTCATTTTGGCTATTTGTTAAGGTTGCCACACTTGCCCCTTATGAAATTAACAAAGTGCACCCTACCTTTTAAAATATAGTGAAATTTACTTGTAATTGTTGCCAGAATTATTTTTTTGTAATGAATCTCTCCATACCGCAGTACTTCTAAATATGTGTACCCAAGACTTTACAAAAATGATAGAACTTTGTTTTTTGAGAAAAATCAGAATATTATTAAAACATGTTATTTAAATGTATTTTTCAATTCGTGATTTATAGAAATATTGAAAATTAATGATTTTTCTATTTATCATACTAAAAAATTATGTACCTTTTTTTATTGCTACTAAGCACATTAGTAATATATTTTCTTATGTAATAGTGCCTTTTTTTAGAACAAGCATACTGCCCTTTTTCTTTTTAGAATAAATAGTAAATACTGAATTATCGTTTACTAATTTAAGCATTACAATATGCATTATATACCTAATTAAAGATTGTAATCAATTTAAAATTAAATGCAGCTACTGATAATTTTAATAAATGTATAATCATTATTTTTTAATATAGTTTTACATAATTATTGCAAAATATTAATGTATATAACTTTACAGTATTATATTAATTAATGAAATTACTAATTTACAGTTTTTATAATTTTTGTAGTTACTAACTAATAATTAAATTTTATTAATTAAAGTGTAAAAACATAGATTATGTTAGTAAATAAAGGTCTAATTTTTTAGAAACCTAGAATCTATTAATCTTAGAAACCTATAGGCTAAACCTACATCTATTCAATATTTCAATGCTGGAGGGGAAAAAATCCGATTTAAATAAAAAGAAATATGATTTAAATACAAAAATTCGATTTTTATTATTATTGCTTTTTAAATCATGATTTTTTTTACACCCTATTTTTACGGAATTTTAAACTAATTTTTGTTGGCCGATCCGACGGGGGGTCTGGTAGGCGGAGTGTTAAAATAAGTTTTGTTATTTATAACTATCCTCTAATCTTGTAAATAAAATATTAATGATAATACACCAAAGTGTGATTTTATTTTATGTATGGTCTGCAATTTTATACTTCATTCACATAAAAAAAGTGATTAACTGTGTATTCCTACTTTGTTTTTAGCTGTGTCTGGTAAAAATAAGTACGGTTATATGGATTTCTAACAGACAATTATATGGAAATTTTTTTATCACATTTCATTTAAAGCCACTATAGTAAATTCTTATAAATCCGCTTGTATTATTTTATGAGGATATCAGAGTGATATTGGCCCTGGCAACATAGATTCTTGGAAAATTGTGCAAAAACTTTCATATAAGACCTGAAAAATGAGCTTTGTTTTAAAAAATAATAATCATAGATAGCAAGAGTTATTTTTAAATGTACAATTTTATAAATAAAAATGTAATTTTCGCAATGAATTATTAAAATTATTTTTTAATAACTACATTTTTTTAAGTATGAATTTTGCTTCAGTCAAATCATAATGTAAAGTGAATTACACCTTTGTATCTCCGTGTTACATAACTGCAATATACACTAAAGTCAAAATGACCAGTGGGCATTAAGGATGCATTCGAAATTTTTTTTTCACCTTCAACAGTTCGAAATTTTCTGATACAATTTCAGACTCACTTTTAGAAGTAAAAACACGAAACTTGCTGATGTGACTTTTAAAGAGATCTATAAGATGTCGTGTGATTTTACTTTTTGTTAAATTCATTAGAATTAGATTTATAAACTATTATTTCCTCAGTATGACCCTTTTTTTCGTTCCCAGATCTCCCGCTTCGGAAAATTCGGTTCAAAACGTTGACTTTAACAGCATTTTTTTTGCAATATTTTCTGCATTTATCAAAAAATTGACAAGCACGGGACCTAATATACTTTCTAAATAAGAGAATTTGCTAGTTTGATGCGCTTGAGAGCAAAAACGAATTTAAAAATAATTCAGAAAAACGTAGTGATCAGATTTCCGCGTCTTTGAACACCAGCGATATTTTAGACAAAATGATGTTCTCTTAAATCGCAAAAATGACATGAAATAATATTTTCCCTAACAAAATACTGGTGTGAAAAAACGCGGAAATCTCATCCCTAAAAAAGGCAATTTGTATTGAAATACATCCTTAATCGGGGGTCTAATTTCTTACTGCTATCATCCATCATAGCATTTTTGCCACATATATTCATAGAATTCTCAACATACGACGATACTGAGTTTGAGCAGTTGAGCAGTTTTAGATCATTATTGCTAAAATGAATTTTGTAAAATTAAAACGGCTAGATATAGCCCAGAACAGATTTTTTTTCAAAGGTAAGTTCATTTATTTTACAATTTAACACTTGAAAATTATAATATGGATGAGAGTGTTATTTTCTGCCTATTACAAATTTGGAAAAAATAATTTATTATTTTTGTGTTTTAAATCATTTCTTCATGTTTAAAACCACATATTCTAACATTAGAGTAAATATCTACAGTTTTAACATTATATAGCATTTAAAATAATTATTCGGTTTAAATACTATCTATTTCAGCGTGTTTATAATATATTTTGCTATAAAACTTCGAGTTTTCATTATTTTACATGCTATACATTTCTTATTTCATTTTGTACCCATGACAAAAGACAGCTTTTCATAGATTTCAATTCATGGTTTTTCGTTTGTGATTTTTAAATTGAAGACTTTTTATAAGCGTATTGCGTTTAAAAACTACAAGAAAAATAAATAAAAATTCTAAAAAAATGTCATTTGATATCAGAAGAAATAGTTTTTTTTTAACCTAATCTAAAAAATTCAAATGTTTACACCAAATCCAATTACAGACACAGAAGCAATTGTAACTTTTTTTCAGATTGAACGTACAGTGATTTTTGATCTTGTTTTCCATTTCTTGAACTACAAATCGTTTAAAAGGAAAGAACACAACAAACATACGAGTTTGTCCTTCATGCATTTTTTTTTCTTTTTTTTTCGGTAATTTTTTACACTTAATTCACATTTTACGCTCCAAAGTATAGGATAAAACTATATACACAAATATCTGTGTATTTTAAATACTGCACAAAATTATGTATTTTGCTTGTTACGCAGACATACGTGTAAGAACACAATATTACACACAAATCTGTGTATTTTGCATGTTACACAACATTATGTGTATTTCCCTAATACACAGAAATATGTGCAAAAACTGAATATTACACAGATATGTGTGTAAAAGTATCACACAGAAATATGTGCAAAAACTGAATATTACACAGAATAATGTGTAAAAATAGTACACAGAAATATGTGTATTTCCCAGCAATTTACTCATTGAAGCGTGTATTTCAGGAGTTATCAGATAATTTTTACACATTTAGACTTATCATCAAATTACACATTAAAATGTGTATTTTGAAATTTACACATTTGGCGTATTTTACACACCAAATTACACATATAGACATGTCGTTATTGTATCATCAATTTACACATTTTTGAGTGTAAATTTACACTTTTTTTTAGAGTGTACAAACTGTTGTAAAGTCTAAAAACTGCACAAACATTAAAATAAAGTTAAGATATACAGCGTTTCTCTGATGAAAATTGCAGAAGTAAATTTAAACTTTGAATATTTTAACTTTATTTTAATGTTTGTATAGCTTTTAGACTTTACAACAATTTGTACACAGTACAATAAACTTGTGATTTTTATTTTCGAGTTTATTTGTAATTATCAAGTGGTTCAAATTTAAAGAAAAAAATAAATTAGGTTTTAGGAAAACTGTTGTAGATTACAAATTAAGGTTTTTTAGAATAAGAAATAAAAAATATGTATTTCATTAAAATGTTAAGATATTATTAAAAAAGGTATAATAAGAATGTGGAATTAATTAGATAAGGTAAATGGCGAAAACATTATATTATTACATAAATAAATATATATATATTAATGTTGTATGTATTTTAAAGATCAATTCTTTTTTTTGAGTACATTTACAATTGCTTAAAAAAATATATATCAAGAAAATATTATTTTAAAAAGAAGTTTTTTTTTCTGTTTCAGTCCTCCAAAACTATTTATGCTGATAGAAAATAAAATGCATAAGGAATAAAGTAATACAACACACTTTTTCTTTTTCCTTACATCCCAGTTACATAACTTAAAACTATGATATACAAAATAAAATAACTTTATAAATCCTTCTGTCGTTTTGTGTTTTCGCATAAAATGACAAATTTTCCTGGCTTACTGAATATGCTTCATTTGTATTCCAAATAAGAAAACGAACAAATTTATTAAAAAAAGCAATATAAATTTGGTATCCAGAATAAATGGTTTCACTTCAAATAATCAAAATCGAAATACATCATATCAGACTGCTACCCTACTTCATTTAGTATTTTAGTTTTATTCTTTTGTGTGATTCCTTCATAGTTTAACAACTTTTGACCTTTAAATTTCAGCAGTAAGATATATTTATGTTCGAAGGTTACGAAATATATATATGAAAAAGATTTATTTATTCCATAACTAAATCAGATTTTTTATATTTCATATGTAATTTTCAAAATACAGACTAACAATCCTAAAATCATATTTATATGAAAAATAGTAATTAGTTTATATAAAGTTTTGAAATTTAGTAAAAGTGATAGTTTTATATTGATCATGATTTGAAAACTGAAGAAATTGCCAAAGATCATTATTTAAAATCAGCTTTTTTTTTCATTATGTACCTTTCAGTGGCTTAGGTGCGCAATTTGATCAAATATCATAAATTTGTATTTTATTGTTTTATTTACTTATTCATTAATATTTTTATTTTGTTTTAGCATATAAACTGAAAACTAATGCTCAGCTATTTATATTAATTAAGGTACAAATAAATTTACCTTACTAAATCTTCTTCATGCGATGGACGTCGATTTTAAAAAATCAAGCTTGAAAATTATTTTAAAACAATAATAATATAGTAAATAACGACTCATTTTTAAAACAAAGTACGATACAGGTTTGAAACAAACTGCCTCTGAAAGTACATTTCCTTGCTATTCAGTGGTGTAAAAAATTCAGTGTTTAGAAGTTTACAAATAATCCAGTAAAGGTTAAATTTAATCTTATGGTGTTGCCACCGTTGGAATGACGTGTTTGTCATTTATAATATAGAAAATCAGGGTATAAAATTATTTGTAATATATTTAGAAAACAAAGGCATATTCACTTTTAGCTACAATGTACAAAAAAAAATTGCAGCAAATTGTCTAATTTTTCATCAGTTTTTGTAAATAACGGCTACTTGACAATTTTTTGAGGCCATGTAAAAAGTTTGGTGTCATTTAACTTTAAATTGAAACGTAACTATGCTTTATAGATGCAAAATCACAAGATGAAACGCAATATTTCTTCTTTATTCAAACATAAAATATACAACATAAATTTTAAGAAGCTCACTGGTTTACTTAAGAGACGATTAAAATAATAGAAAAGTTGTTATAAATGAAACATTTACCTTTTGTCTAAAACTTCTTATTATTTTTGGAGTTTCCCAAGATCTTTATAAGAGAAAATTTTAATTTAAAAAAAAATTCCTTTTATTTATACAAATACGTCATTTCATTTTGAAATCAGAGATTGAATAATTATTAGAGTTGGAAGTAAAAGTAGTAGGAGCTTAGATTGATTTTAAGAAGAGAAAATATATATCAACTGAAGTTACATTTTTTTTAATACCATTTTGTTCACGAACGTCATTTTCACTTTAAATGTATAGCTGGACAAACAAAATAACAGTGTTTTAGATTAAATTTGCATGGAATAATATTTAACTAACTTACCATACACTTTGATTTGTCACTTTTCTCAAGATATTAGGATTTATTTTCGGGATATTTAATCATAAACTGGGGATATTATACTACAGAGCATAGTTACATACTTGATTGTTATTACACAAGCTTTTTAAGAATTCATTGATAGCTGATATGTATTGGATGTTCGGTATAGAATTTTTGCAGGGTCAAAATCTCTTATGATATTCCATTTAAAATTTAAACCAAAGAAAACTGCGGATTGATGACTCTTTTTTTATTTATATGCAATTCCTTTTAGACTTCTATGTTTTGAAAATTTCAAAGCATTCGGTTGGGTTGTTTTTGCGTTGTTATATGCGATGGATGGACAGACAGACGGATTGAACGACGACTATAGATGCTTCGTATTTACATCATTACGAACGCACATAGAAAGCAAAATTTTTCAAATCACACTGTTCTTTTATTTTATTAGGCATTTTAGTTTTGTTGTTCACTTTTTCTTAATCAGTTTTATTTTCTTTTTTCATTTCGTTATATATAATGTAAGTTTGGGTTCAAATTATAAATGTACTTGCGTCAGACTACAAATGTATAGTTTTTATTACATTCATTTACGCCGTATAAATTTCTAATTTGAGTGTATTTTTCTATATATTTATTTTAATAACAAGAACAGTCTTCAACAGCAACAAAAAGCAGCACTGTGCAATTTTGTAAAATCACTTTTATTTTTATTTTTCTTCAGTTTGAACATTCAGTGTTTGAAAAAGATATTGGTAGAAATTATAATGTATACAGAATCATATAATAAGACCTACTTTATCCATTTTCTCACAACAATGTTACACAAAGCCAGCCATTAAAAATGAAATATCTTTATGAATCATACTGTCGTTTAGAGTTTTCGAATAAAATGACAAAAATTCTGTTTTATGAAATAGGATTCATATATCGATGGTTGGCGGTGATAGTGGAACAATTAAAAAAAAATGCTATATTTTAAAAGAAATAAAGGATTAAAATTTTGACTTTTGAATGTATGTTCAGAGTATGATAAAATTTTATTAAATACATTAGATTATTAAAATTGCAATATTTTAAGACCTTCATCTTTTAATAAACATTTGAATAAATAATTTATGTTGTAAAAAAAGGATGTTACAAAAAACATTAACAACAAATAACTTTTGACATGTTTTGGTCGCAATTCTGATTAGAAATTTAATCATAATAAAAAATAAAAATACGATGATCAATGCAAATGACACACGGCAATGCGATGCAAATTAAACTACGCATTCCACTATAAAATATTAAATTAAAAATAGACCATGATCTAAACTTATATTCCAATGTGGCTTCTCCCATTCAATCTGTCCACGAGGAATATATTAACTCTAACCATATAACATAGGAATAAAAAATGAATTAGTATTATTGCAAACAAACTTTTTACGCGCATAAATTTCAACGGACTCTCTAATAATAATAAAACTTTCTTGATAAAAATTTGATACAAAATATAATTTCTTTTTATTAAATAAAATTTTTATCACCGCATCTACCGGGTGTCCGAAAAATGACTGATGGATTTTAAAACTCAATAATTTGCAAACGGTGACAGCTATTTAAAATTTTTTTGCAGGAGTGTTATGTATAATGTTAGGAGTTTTTTTACCGTAATTTTTTATTTTAGTTCGCACCTCAAACAATAGGTGGCGCTGACGGCGATTGAAGGCCAGGTGATCAGTGCTGAGTGAATCGCCGTCAGCGCCACCTATCGTTTGAGATGCGAACTAAAATAAAAAACTACGGTAAAAAACTCCTGACATTATACATAACCCTCCTGCAAAAGAATTTTAAATATCTGTCACCGTTTGCAAGTTATTGAATTTTAAAAGCCATCAGTCATTCTTAGGATACCCGGTAAATACAATCTGAATAAAATAGTGTTTGTACGATCAGATTTGATATCAGACTCATGTTCAGCTTTTATAATTGCAATAATTTAAATTATTACATAGGTATGAGTAGTAAAAAGTTTGGAATTAGAAAATGTGAACATGAATCATATATTAAATTCGGCTAATTCTAATGAAAAGACAACTATTCGTTCTTGGAGTTGGATTATTAATTTGGTGTTTAGAGCATAATTTAGCGAGGAATGGATGAGTCATCCGGAAGTTTCTTGAAGGAAAAGATTGCCAATTGTTCTTCTAAAATAGTTTATTCATCGTAACATGGAACAAAAGACATGCCCCACATGATGAAAAACTCATAGACTTCAGACTTGAGCATGAAAAGCTACATCGTGCTGTAAGATCTTAAAGCAAATTTTAGAGACACCGAATAACATTTTATGAAGCACTAAAAACAAGTTAGAAATCTGATCTCAGTACTCACGACATCTGGGGTTTGTTCGACAAGTTCGGATCCAGCCTTCTATTTAAAGGGGGGTCATTGCTTCATTTTTTTAGGATGTAGATTACATCTCTTAGTAAGCAATTTTTATATTAAAGGCTGTTCTCATACCTAAAATGCCCACATGATGAAAAAATTCCTACACTGTCAAAAATTTTGCTCTAGTTTGAACCAAATTTTGTTGCTTAGTAGCTGCCACCATAAGATGGTGAAACATCGTACCAGCATTTGGAGTTTCCTATTTCAACTTCGTTCCAACTATTGCAGCTATGCTTCGACAGGAGCTCCAAACGTTGCACAGTGGGGCAAAAAAAAACCTTCAAAACTGGCAAAAAATCGAAAAAATGAAATTTTATTTTGAACTACCGACATACGTCACTTTAATAGAGCAGATATCAGTACACATCTGCCTAGTATTAAAATTTGCGCAAAGTTATTTTGATCGTCACTAGAAAAAGAGGTTAAACTGCATATTGTACTTTGATAATAAGTGGAAAAAAAATCAATAATTTTGTTTCAACATTCGTTTGTTAATTTCGCTATAATAATTAAAAAATAATTTTTTTGACTATGAAACCTTTAACTACAAGTATGTAACAATAATTCATTAACTTTCAATTTGTTTTAATACGATTTTTATAGATATACAGACGCTTAGAATATATAGTGGTGAAATTTATAAAAAAAATTAACACTCTCTACAAACATTGTAGGTTTTAGTTATGAGTTAAGGCGAGTTAAGTGTTAACTATAATTTTTTCTACTAAGTATGAGTTTTAAAAGGACAAATATGCCTGAAAATCATGCTACTTTTTGCTACTTTTTTAATTGTATGGTCATTTTTATAGCTAGTCATCCTTAAATTTTTGTTAGTGTACGGGTGTGCCAAACATGATTATAAATATTTTCATTGTTAAATACAAATTTTAATGCATTGTTTATTACAAAATAATGTATTTAAATGAAACTGACTATCATGGAACGTTTTAACAAAAAGCTTTTGAAAAGTAATGCGATTTTATGGTATAAGAGCTCCATAATCGGAGAAACTACGAATAAGTAGTTGAAATGAAAAGAAGATTAAATGTTTTAAAGTTTAATATAAATTCCGATGAGCAAAAGCCTGGCGAAACAAGGGAAATGCTTTAGAACTAACAAAGAGTGGCTTGGCAAATCGCTTTCATTTCCTCGATTTCAAAAACAAACAGAAGCCTCAATGAAAAGCAAACGTGCCCATCTTCATATTCCGTCTGAATTTGTTCTGGACGATCAAAAATATCAAGAGTAAAACGGTTATACAATTCTAGTTCTACATATTCGTTAGTGTACGTGACATGTATGAGTTTAAGATCTGAAAAACAGGAAAACAAAAAGTGTGTGTTAGCACTAAAACAACAGAAACAGTTTTTCTTCTGCTGTCTTTATAGTAATAGGTACATTTTGCCTGAGAAAGGTTGATCCAATCCTTCAAAATGAGTCACTAATATTCATTATAAGGTTTGCTTGAGAATAATTAAAATTACTAATTATGTTTACATTTTTTAATGCGATATTATGGATGATTTATAAATATCTAATTAGTATAAAACTATCTTAAATTCTTGTTTTTAACTCATTTTTCTACAAAAAATATTGAAAAAGGTTTGTAAATTAATTAATAAATTACTATTTAGCTTATGTAAAAGTTTAAAATTTTACTACTTTTCTTCTACAAAAGAATCCGTGATGTGCTTTTTTTGTATAAAGTAAATTTTATTTTTTGCCAACTTTGGAGGCTTCCTGCCCCACTGTGCGTTGGTTCAAGATTTCACCATATTACAGTGGCAGCTATTGAGCACCAAAATTTGATTCGAATTAGGACAAGGTTTTTAACAGTGTAGACCTCAAGCTTGAGTATGAATAGTTGCATCGTGCTCGATCTTAAAGCAAGTTTTAGAGCCTTACATACTATTAGACACCAAATTACATTCTATGAAGCACTAAAAACAAGATAGAAATCTGACATCCACACTCACGACATCTGACTTTTGTTAGCACTCATGTAGGATAACAGACAAGGGTGGATCCAGCCTTCTATTTAAAGGGGTGGGAGGGTGGGGGGGGGGTCATGGCTCCATTTTTAGGAGATGAGTTACACCTCTCAGTAATCAATTTTAATATTAAAGGCTGTTCTGATACCTAAAATGGCTACTTTTCTAATAATTTTGGGAAATAGTTTTTATTGAAAAACACAAAGAAATTGTATTAATATTTGTTTATGTATTAAAATTTCATGTTTTATTCAGACACCAAAGAATTGAAAATTTTCCCATTTTCTTATAAAGGCAAAGAATCAATCAGAAATTGATCATTTTAAGAGAACTTTTAGGACTTCACAGTTACAGAAATGCAATCATGAAGGACCAATTGTTTCTTGAGGTTTGAAATTCAATTTAAAACTCCACATTTTACAAAGATTTCCTGTAAGATACTTTGCCTTTATCGAAAAGTGAAAAACGATAATTAATCCCATTTGTTCTGAATAAGTGCACTTGCAAATGTCTTGCATGCGATATTAAAAATGACTTCATGGATGTGTCAGAAATCATTTATACTTTGAGTTTAAGTAGAGCTTTAAAGAGCTAGAAAGATGCTTATTCTTTATCAAGGGTTAAATTTCAATGAATTTAATGTATATATTTAGAAATTCCCTTTGTTCAGGTAGCAGGGAGGGGGTTATGATCCTCGTGACATCCCCCTTGGATCCGCCGCTGATGACAGACTTCAATATAATAGTGAAACGCACAAATTAGTGAAAGGCGCATTGCAGAACTAATGGCGTGAGAGTGGGGGTATTTTGGAAGAAAGAGTCCCATATCCGCTAACGTAGAGTTTTCGGTTCAAAAAGTCTTGCGTAGGGAAATTCGCGGGGGACTGGATCCATGGAATAAAATTAGAAATAAAAATAGCAAAATGATTTTTAAAAACATTCGTTATCAAAGTTAGGTTCTCAGAATACTAAAGCTTGCGTAGATGATCAAAACTTATGAAGTTACTAAAAGTTTAAGATTAATATTTTGAATAAGATAAATATTAATAAATGCGTTTTAATATTGGGTTGGGTAAAAAGTAATTTCGCTTTTTTCCAACAGATAGCTTTAAAGTCGCATATCTCGAGTAACACTTACTCAAATAAGCCATACTATACTGCATTTGAAAGGTAATAGTCTCTAGAATATTCTGAATATAAAGGTAGCGTCATTTGTTTATACAGTCATAAGTTATTACGTTTTAAAATTAGAGATTCCAGAAGATCATTTTTATCACATTTTAGTTTTTTACTTCCAAATAGGGCAAAATGCGGCGCAGGCTTATCGAAAATTGTGTGGCGCTTATGGTGATCAGTACTTAAGTAAACGCCAAAGTCAGAATCGGTTTGCTCGTTTTCGTTCCGAAAATTTCGATGTTAAAGATGAACGTTTCCCTGGCCGTCCAATACATGAAAAAGTCGATGAAATTTAAAAACAAAATCGAGGTAGACTGACATATTTCTACCCACAACATTGCTACAGAACTAAACATCAACCATAACCCACTTTTGAACCATTTACATAAAACTGGATACCAAAAGAAACTCGATTCTTGGGTTCCCCATGAACTTACAGTGAGAAATTTAATGGACAGAGTTTCTATTTGTGAATTGCTGCTGAAACGGAATAAAATGAGCCATTTTTTAAACAAATGATTACGGGTGATGAAAAGTGAATCACGTACGACAACAATGTGCTAAAAAATCGTGGTCGAAGCTTCATAAACGGTGGCAAAGCCCGGATTGACGCCAAAGAAGATGATGCTGAGTGTTTGGTTAGATTGGAAAGGAATTGTTCATCATGAGCTGCTCGAACCTGGCCAAACCATTAATTCAACTATATACTGTGAACAACTAATGCGTCTGAATCAGGCAATTAAAAAAATCCGGTCAAAATTGATCAATAGGAAAAGCGTTGTCTTCCATCACGACAGCTCTAAACCACACACATCTTTAGTCACTCGGCAAAAACTGAGAAAGCTTGGCTGGGAGGTTTTGATGCGCCCATCGTATAGTCCAGACCTAGATCCGACCGATTACCATTTGTTCCGCCCTCTGGCAAACTTTCTTAATGGTATTAAGCTGGCTTCAAAAGAGGCTTGTGAAAATCACCTTGCTCAGTTTTTTGCCCATAACTCTCAGAAATTCTACAGTGACGGAATTATGGTTTTACCAGAAAATGGCAAAAGGTCATCGAACAAAACGGCACATATATTATTGATTAGTTGTATAATTTATATAAATAAATTCAGTTTAAAAAATACAAAAAAAAGCGAAATTACTTTTTCCCCAACCCAATATTTAAGGAAATTAAATAGGAATAAATATTAGGCATTATTAAGGAAACCGGAAATATACCGGAAACATAACATAATTTAAATGAATATTGCAAAGTAATTTATATATATATACATATATTATAGCTGCCAACTCTTCCGATTTTTGGCAGAATTTTATCCCAGAAATATTTAATAGAAATCTTTGCCTTCTTAAATCGGAACACTACAGCAATTTAAAATGGTAAAATTTACTGTTAAATTTTCGCGGTATTTAAAAACAGAAGATGTTGAAAGCTATAATATTTATGTACATATATGTACAGGGTGTTTCACAAAGGACCCCTAACTTTAAAAATCTATAACTCGGAAACGGTGATAGATAGAAACATGAAACCAGCGGTGAGTTTATTTAAAAAATCGTAAGAATCTTACACATAAATCAGAACATTTAGTTAAAAATAGCGCTCATAGATGGCGCTGACAGCGTTAAAACCTTCAAAAGAAACACTGTTAAAATTTTTAAACTTTTGCTGCATCGTCACTCCATCGCTTTTATAGAATATCTCTATTTTGACGAAAGAGAATCTTCCATAATACATTGAAGTACATAAGTGGTGGAGTGACGATGCAGCAAAAGTTTCAAATTTTTAACGGTGTTTCTTTTGACAAGACTCTAGCGGGAGTCCTAACTACCGTGCAGGCTACTCTCGTAACCAGAGATTAAACAGCTCCGGTTAAGAAAAATAAAACCATATGAGAAAAGACGTAACAGGAATGTTACATGCGATACATATTTTTTTTATTTATTTTTATTTTTCGTTTGTTTATTTTGTTAAACATTTTTTTTTAAATGTAATTTTGATACTTTATTATTTTTAAACACTTTTTAAGAAATTTTACCGAAATAAACAACCTACACTTCTGTTTACTATCACAACAACATCTGACTAGCGCAAGGCACACTGGGAAAATAAAATATCGCTGATGTTGACAAACCCTGGTAACGAGCGTGCCTTGCACGATAGTTAGGACTCTCGCTAGAGTCTATAATTCTTTTGAGGGTCTTAACGCTCTCAGCGCCATCTGTGAGCGCTATTTTTAACTAAAATTTCTGATTTATGTGTAGAATTCTTATGATTTTTTTAATAAACACACCACTGGGTTAATGTTTCTATCTATCACCGTTTCCCAGTTATAGATTTTTAAAGTTGGGGGTCCTTTGTGAAACACCCTGTATATATATATATATATGTGTGTGTGTGTGTGTGGGTGTGATACGATATACGAATTTGAGTTCAGTTAAATTTTAGAAGTAAATACATAGAATTACAATGAAAAATCTGAAAAATATCATACAAACAATCTATTAATATATATATATATATATATGGAGGAGGGGAGGGGTTATTAAAAATGTTTAAGATTGATTAAGAAAGGAATGTTAAAGATAATAAAAAGTAGTATAGATTTGTAAAATCTTATTTTCTTACTGCTGTAATTTCTTACTTTTTTTTTTTTTTTTTTTTTTTGGTTAATACTTAATTCTTTTCTATGTATATTATCTTGATATTAGCAATAATACAAAATACAAAATACAACATTTTTCATAATTTCCAAACTATCATATTGCATAACAAAAAAGGTGTGCTATTCGAAATTACAATAACTTTACAAAATCTCCTTTCATTTCGTACTTTTGCAAAAAATGATAAATTTGCAAATTTTATCGAATATGGTTCATATTCGATATGTATTCTAAATATCAAAATGAACATAACTATTGAAAAAAGCAATATAAAGTTGGCATCATGATAAATGATATCTATTCAGAGAATCAAAAGCAATATTTTTTGTTTTTCAAATCACACTTTTCTCATATTTCATTGAAAAATTTTTGTTTCATTTTTTTAGGTTTAGTTCGGTTCAGTAAAGTTTTATAACGTTTGACCTTTAAATATCAAAGCAAAAGAAAGAATAATCGAGGAAAAAATGCATTCGGAAAACGAGATCAATTTTTATTTCCCTTGCTATGGAAACTTAAAACGTTCCGTGCCATTTAAGATACAATTAAATCAGATACTTTTTAAAGATACTTTTAGAGGGTCGTCTCTGGTGAATAAAGGTCATTCTATGATAACTTACACTGGTGTCGAAAAGTTAAGCATAATTGGTAATTAAGTAATTATTTTTAAGTAATGAAAGAAATATAAATCGAAATGTGGTGAAACTCCAGGTGTGTAAACAAAATAGTACGCGTCATATATTTTCAGGAAGAGTTTTCCCCGAAATGAAACAGGGGACCGTCGACAAATTGAAAAAGAACGAAGATCTTTTGGATAACCCTGTCAAAACTAATATAGCAAAAGTGTTCAAACTGCACATTATGATTAATTGGCTTATTGTAATGTACTGTGTTTATTTTTATAAGGATAGCATGTACACTCGTAGAGAAATTAAGGTTTTTATAAAAACAGTCCTGAATTTTTCCAAGTGTTTTGCTTATAATTTGCAGAGTTCTTATTATAAAAAAATGTTCTTTTCTGAAAATATGACAAACATCATTGTACGCAATACCCTGTCATCAGAATTTAAAAATAATAAAAATTGTATGAAAAATGAGTATGTTTAGTAAATAATTTTTCATTGCGCATGCGTCAACGATATCAAAATGTCATTTACATATTGTGTTAGCTAAATGTATAGAGCAACTTCTGTAAAAGTTTCAAAAACATAGCTTGAAAATTCTGAAAATGGTCGCCTATAGAATCAACTCAAAATCCGTTATTCCTAAAGGAAGCAAAAAAATCAGGGGTTTTACCTAAATATAGTTGTACGTGCAATATTGTGTAGGCACTAAACAATGGAATATGGATACAGCCCCTCATCTTTTTGCTTCATTTAGGGAATAAAGGATTTTGATCTCATTCTATCAACGATAATTTTCAGAATTTTTAAGCTATGTTTTTGAGACTTTCACAAAAGTTGCTCTATACATTTAACTAACATAATATGCAAATGAAATTTTAATAGCGTTCACGCATGCGCAGTAAAAAATTATTTAGTAAACCTGCTCATTTGTCATACAATTTTTATTATTTTTAAATTCTGATGACAGGGTATTGTGTACAATGATGTTTGTCATTTTTTCAAAAAAGAACATTATTTTATATTAAGAACTCTGCAAATTACAAGCAAGAAACTTAGGACTGTTTTTATAAAAACCTTAATTTCTCTACGAGTATACATGCTATCCTTGTAAAAATTAACACAGTACATTACAATAAGCCAATTAATCATAAAGTGCAGTTTGAACGTTTTTGCTACATTAGTTTTGACAGGGTTATCCAAAAGATCTTCGTTCTTTTTCAATTTGTTGACGGTCCCCTGTTCGATTTCGGGGAAAACTCTTCGCGAAAATATGTGACGCGTACTATTTTGTTTACACACCTGGAGTTTCAGCACATTCCGATTCATATTTCTTTCATTACTTAAAAATAATTACTTAATTACCAATTATGCTTAACTTTTGGACACCAGTGTACGTTGCATTTTAAACTATTTTCAATAATTTTAGCAACAATTTTAAAACAACGCTACAGGGTCATTCTATGGTAACTTACGTTACATTTTGAACTATTTTTCAGTAATTTTGGTAATATAACACACACAAAAAAATATTCAAAATGTAAATTTGATATGGTTTGCTAATTAAACTTATTCAAAGCCCAACTTCGATGAAAATTACCTAATTTTAATGTTATTTCTTAAATTTTGGTAGTTTTATTTGCTATGGTAACTACCATTACTGAAAAAGGAATGTAAATTATAATAAAGAGAGTAATTTTCATTATCATTCTTTAGGTAATTTTCATTTAAATTGACCCTTAGATAGGTTTCATTGACAAATAATGCTAATTTTATATTTGAATATTTTTTAGTTTTATATTACTAAAATTGTTCCAGTAAATTGTTCTAAATGTAACGTATGTTATCATATGACCCTAAATCAGATATTTTTTCTAAATACTTTTACAGGGCCGACTAATGGTGAATATATATTTCTTATTTTATCTACCAGTATTTCATCGTCTTTGCGGATTTCTAATAATCTTCACATAAAGAAAATAAGTTGAAATTGGTGTGAAGTAATATGAAGAGATAAAAAATTCTTAAACATGAGAAGGGAAAGAAAGACCTTCTTCTCTATTTCCGTTATCCGTTTTGATTATACACCTGTGTTATTGGCTGTTGCTTTCTGCCTTCCTATTGGCTCTTTCTTCATCTTGTTCCTTTTCCTGCCTTTTCATTTCAGTCGTGCAGCTGCTTTCAATGTTCACGCACGTCTTCCTTGCTCTTGACGAGAAAAGATTCAGTTCTTTCGAAAATCCTAGAGAATTCATGTTTTTTATAGTCTGTTTAAGAAGTATGTATCTCTTCACAATTTTTAAGTAGATTATATTTTGTAGAAATGGAATCCAGTTGAAGGTATTCTAATTGAAATTACAACTGTAGAATTTTTGCTGTGTAAGGCGTGAGCTGTGTCGGGTTGGAGATGGTGAGGATATCTCAGAGTGTAGCACTACACGCCATACAAATGTCCCTGATTCGAGTCCAGATCTGGAAACTTTTTCACTCTGTTTGTTTCACGCTTTATGTATGAAAAAGTCTGTAATTAAAAATTCAAGAAATTAAATTTAATTATGATTGTTTAGAAATGATGTTATGAATTTATTCAAACTATTACTAATAATATTAGTAGTAGGATTGCTAATGGTGACTTCATATTATTTAATTAATATCCATTACTAGCAATCCTGTTTTAAAATCTAAATCAGGAGATCGCAAACTATAGGCCGCGACTAGTGTTGTCAAGTGTCCGGATTTACGAGGGGAGAGGGGAGAGAATCTCAACTTTTACGGGTTGAGACTTTTGGGGGTGGTGGGATCCATATGTCCAACTTAAATTATCAAATGCACCAGAAATTTTATACCGAATTTTACATTTATAATGTATTAGAAAAAAAGAATAATTATAAAATAATAAAAAGCTTTTACTTATTATGAAACAAATTTGTTTGTAAAACCTGGTGTCTTTCAATCATTTCAAAGTTTTAGCAATTGAAATATTTTGCTCATAAAATATTTAAAAGTCTCTTCCCACGGTATTACTATACATGACTTAACAATCTTGATTTTTCCAAATTTACGAGTATTTTTGAATTTTCTTTAGTAACATCCTATTATTTAGTCTGCATTGAATGGAATATACCACAGTAAAATCTACCTGTCAAAATAATAAATTCTTATAATTCCGCAGAACGAAATACCGTACAAATTCATCTGCTGATCGAAACTACATATTTTGCTTATTCAGTTTTTACACATTTTAATATTCTTTAAGAACAGATACGACTGGGATACCACGCCCACTCACAGTGATTTTACTGTAACATTATAGTTATTTATTATATGTAATATAAACTTCTTTGAAGTGTTTATAAATACTTTAATACTCATTCATTATCAATACTTTAATAACACTGCGCAAGAACTGATACATTATTACATTTTTTTCTATTACATTTTATATGGTACTACTTGATTCTCCCTCCGATCAATTTTGTCTGATTATATAAATCTCCGAACTACCCGCCAAATTATACAAATTGACCCAATTTTTATTTTAAATAACGAAAGAAGAAATAAATTTGTATAAATCCATGATTTGAGACGTAAAAAACGCGTGTAACTAGGTTAATGTCAAGCGGATGTTACATTTACGATCATGCATTATTGACATTTAATTTTATAGTTAGGCGACAGTTTTTTGATAAACGGAATTATCAAGTAGTACCTTTTAAATCTACTTCATATTATATATATTTTGTTACTTAGGAAGATTTATGAAAGCGGAGCCTCTTTCTAACGATTTACCGTCTTAAAGGTAAAAATTTCATAGAATTCGATGATGAATCAAATATCATACAATTCTAACTACAAACTCAGAAGACTCTCGAAAGTTTAATTTTGATTCTTTTTTTTTTCACAGTTTTTAGTGTATAATATTATTATGTTTATTTAAATCATACTAAACAAGTTACTGTTTGGACAAAAAAGTTAAATGACAAATGAAAAAAAAGTCCCTTAAAAATTTATTTTTGTTTTGTATGGTGTACTTTTCGCAGAAACTACGAAATTTTTACGTTCATAATGCAATCTCGTTATAAACAAGTTCAGTTTGTAAGATATTTTCACTAATGCCGACACGTTATGGCGACCGAAAATAGTTTGCAACAAGAAAGAAAGTGTTTTTATGTTTCAAAAGTTTATTATTATTACTATTATTATTATTATTATTATTATTATTATTATTATTATTATTATTATTATTATATTATTATTATTATTATTATTTTTATTATTATTATTATTATTATTATTATTATTATTATTATTATTATTATTATTATTATTATTATTATATTATTATTATTATTATATCGCCAAGTAATTTCTTAATACAATAATTTATAATTCTAATGTCAATAAATCATGAAAAAGTATCGTTAAACAAATTTGTAAAAAGACACAATTTTGTTAAATATTGTACATAGACTGATTTGATATCAGGATTACCTGGTTTAAAATCAGATACAGACTCTCTTCTTTCAAGACAACGGTATAAATTACATTTGAAAGTGCATATAAAAATCTGTTAACCGAATGTTGTAACAGAAAGGAAGAATAAATTTTATAATTATATAGCACAATTATTTATATGATTATACATTTTCGAATGGCATATTACTATTATCTAATGTATGCTTTATTTATCGAATGTAAACACTGATCCAAATGATATACAATTCAAAATTGCGTATCAGGAATTTCCTAAATATCCTAATAAAAGTGATATAGATGAAATAATAAAAGGAACATGTAACGTTACGTAATATTTTATCTTCCCCAACAACAATAGCAACACGAATAACAACAACAGCAGCAGCAGCAGCAGCAACAACAACAACAAGCAACAACAACAGCAATAATAATAATAATAACAATAATAATAATAATAACAATAATAATAATAATAACAATATTAATAATAACAAAACAATAATAATCACATTTATAACAACAACAACAACAATAATAATAATAATAATAGCAACAACATCAATATAGATAATAATAACAGATGGGTTTTTTTTCGTTTTCTTTTTTACAATTGCCATGCTTTCATTTGATAGTTTTGTATTCAGCTTTGGAAATTAAAGGTAGAACGTTGAAAGAATTTACAGAGTCAAACTAAAGAATAAAATTACAATTTTAAATGAAATGAGATTTAAAAAATGCTTTCTCATTCTTGGGGAAAAAATCATTCTGTAAACTTTGGATTGCTTTTTTTCAATAGCTGTGTTCATTTTAATATTCAGAATATAGATGAATCATATTTAATAAGAAGTCAAATTTATCAATTTTTTGCGAAAGACGCATTTGTAAAATTATTATAATTTGAAATGTCATAGTTTTCGTTATGTAATATGGCTTTATACAAATGGATAAAGTTCGGAATACATTTTCTCATATTTAAATATTTTAAATAACTGTTTTAGTTCTCATTTCTTTTAATAAATTAAAATTTACCTTTAACATTTAAAATAGATTTACGAAAAACAGACCTTTTTTGTTTTTTGAAAGAAAATCTTTTTTTCACCATGTACAGATCAAGGAAATAAGTAAAATTTGGCTCAGTAAAAAAATTTTCCAAGCACATATATTTTTAAATTGCATTCATTTTACAAAAAAAACTTCATTTCTTTAAGCATAGAAGATTTAAACACACACAAAAAAATCAAAATACAATAAAACAACTAAAAAAGAACCTACCTATCACGGAAACCAGTCTTAAACGGAAAAACGTGCTGATCCAAGCAAAATAAATATAATAATACCTGAGGGAAAATAAACTACATACACCTCCTAAAAAGAGAAGTTGTCTATGACGCATTTTTTTCTTTCCGAAGGTATTCCGTCTTAAATGATTTCATTTTATAGCATTTTTCTAAATATACAAGCATGGAAAGTGTATTGACGACATTAAAGTAAAAATGATGCATTTGCATATAAATAGTCACTCACTAATAAAATACATTTATAACAGCCTTTGATGCTTCTTTAATAATGAAACTTTTTAAACATGAAAAACGAAAAACTACAATAAGTATTATTGGTCAAAACTCCTCCGTACGAAACAATTGTTAGTCATATCGAAATATGCAGAATTCAAAGCCGAGCCGGGATATAATTTGAACTTTTTTTCATACTGAACCCGGTTCTGCTTTTTTCCAGGCTGGGCCAAACTTTTTCCGTATGGGTCGGTTCGGGAACAGACTAGCGCAGACCACCAGGAGATTTTAAAAGCAGGTTTAATGAAAAATCTATATGCTCCTTTTATGTCCAAAGGAAACGTACTGCTTTAATTCGATTTTTAATAATGTACAACTTGTGGACGATCTTTATCTTGCATTCCAAATGGGTCAAAAAGATGTTGCTCAGAGGCATGGATAAATGGTGCAAGTCACGAATTTTGGAGAATTTTGCATTTTAATATCACTATGAGATTTCTAGATATAGAGATGATTTTTTTTTTGTGTTTAACTCAAGAATGGATAAAAAAATATACCTCAATTAGAAATTTTACCCTACGGAGGTCTTATAAATAATTAATTTCTGTATTTTCTCAAATATATCCCCCCCCCCCACTAAGATGCAAATTATGTCAGATTTTGCACCTTTTTTATAAAAATTTGCAATTAGAAGTATTTGCCTGGAGGCAATGTTTTAGGAAATAGCCTATCGTTTCAATACTTATGAATCAACCTGTGAAAATGTATATAATGATTGAACAATTAGCAAAAACAGGTTTTTCCATATATGTTTACCGATTAATAAAATAATAACTATTAAATACATTTGCCTAAAAACTTGTATTTGAAAACTTTGCACATTTATTTATCTTGTGCACTTCAAAAAAATTAACATTAATATCAGTTTTGTGTTAAATCAGCCTTTGAATTCGAAAGTTACAAGTCTGAAAAACACTGTTGGGACGCTTAAAGATTTAACTGTGCAATGCTACAAGACATTAAGTATGTTAGTTCACTGTGTGTGACATTATTTTATCTTCCACTTTTTCTGCGTTCACCGTAGTGTAAGCCTAACGCAGTACGTTCAGTTATCAAGCAAGCTTTGTATATTCTTTTATGATAGATTGAATCAATTTTCATCAAGCCGGAGTCCAACTCTAGTCCTGAATCGGAAAAGCGCCATGTGTTGAACAAAAGCTGCCGGGTTTCATTCTGTCAAATAATTTAGAAATTATGAAGATTTGAAATTTCGAACTCCTAATGTTAATCTAGCAGTCTCTGTCACATCTGGCACATAATTAAAAACCCTATCTTGAATGTGGTCAATATGATCTCCGTAACTGATCAAGAATAGTCCAAAGAATAAATTAACACTTTTTTTGTCCATGGCTCCATGGCAGATGGCTGCATTTGACAAAAAATTAGAATTTGTTCCAGAGGAAAAAAAATCGATCAAGCTATTAAGGCACAATTTAATTTATTAATTGTACTTAATCCTTAAACAATTTAATTTAAAGAAAGTAGCAGAACATTAAACACATAAAATTAATTAATTTAAGCCTAGTAAATTGAAAATATAGTAATACAATATTTAAAATCCACAATTGTGTGTATAGAGAATATGTCATAAAATATCAAATTTAGTAGAAAATTTTAAATTTATTTTTTCTTTAAAATTTTTCCTATTATTAGACAGATGTATAATGTTTTTTTATGATGTATGATGTTTTTTTCATCAAAATAGAAAAAATCGTGCGGTGAAGGGTCGAATTTTTTTAATTGTTTCAAAAAGACTTGAAAAGAGCCCTCCTTGGCAAAGAAGCTTAGTTGATATTTCACAAATCGATTGTGAACTTAGAAGAAAGTGACAGGTTATGCTCAAAACGCATGTGACTACGTTGTAAACGCTTTATTGATTTTTTGGCTTCATTCTTCTTTGATATCTATCTTTTTGTGTCTAGCGAGTACTCAACTCGATGGACATGTGGTCATACGTATCAAGGAAGATTGTATAATGTGAATTCTGAAATTAATAAATGTGTAACAAATTGCAATGAGAGTAGTATTTAAAAAATAGCTAAAATAACTAATAGCAGACGGAAATGTGCTGTATTTTCCATTAACACATTTTAAGCTTCAATAATGGTTTTCTGATTAAAAAACTACAGGTTAGAATAATTATTATTTCCGAAAATCAGATTCAAAATACATATATTTCCAAATAAATATAAAATGTATCATACATATTTTTGTATCAAAAATTGATTTCCTGTTTGGTTTGTGAATTAAAAAACCGAATATAGAAATGTCTTTCGTAATAGAAAGATCATATTTGGTCTTTCTATAAATAGTTTCAGAGTTTGGTATAATTTTTGAATTAACATAACTCCCTCAGAATTTTTTAAACGCAAATTAAAAGAACGTATTAGCTCCAATCAAATAGCTATTTCCTTTTGTCTGAGACAGTTCAATGACTAATATTTATTAACTAAATTTCGGTGGTAAAAAACATATTCTCTTTTTGTTGTTTGACTACACATTATAACTATATGCAACCTACAATACGCTGTTTTAACAAAACAAATATGTGTTTTAGAACTATGACGTTAGTAAAACAATATAAAAGTCTCAGAAAAAAGCAGTTTAAAATTTTATAATCCAAAAATTTAAACGCTATGACTACTTAAAAAACCCAACTCAAATCAAAAGTGCGTCATTCATAAATTAAACCTCAGATATCATAATGGAAAATTGCTTCTCTAAAGTAAGACCATAATTGTTATTTTTAAATAAACACATTCCAGGAAACTAGAATGGTAAATTCCAGAAGAAATATTTGCAAAAACAATTGCATTGTTTACTTTGAATGTGATATTCTATTTTCTTTTGTGTATCTGTGATACATTGTATAAAAAAAGCGTTGTACTTCTAGATCGTAATTATAATTTGTTTGTTTATGTTAAAGTAAAATTTTTAGTCATATATAATATAAATTACCACCTTTAGAAATTTCTTCATACAAAATTTACATAACGGCTTTTTGTGTATTTTGAGAAAACGTTCTTATTTATACAACATATTTATATATATTATATTAATATCACAATAGGAAATTTTTTAATGTCATAATCGTCTAAAAGCAGCCTGTTTAATTTTTCTCCACAAAAGATATAATTCATTGTGTTTTAATATTACTATTCTAAAATCCACTAACAATAAATAAATTCAAACCCTTTATTCTTTCTAAGTTTATTGCATGAGAGTATAATATTAGAATACAAATTTCCAAAAATTACTAAAGGAGAAAAAAATCAAATGTATAACAATAACGATCCGTATACATATTAACTAATTTTCCAATTAATTTTCAGCAATGAAATTACGCTTGAAATTATTGAAAATTTAATACGTGATTTATCACTTGCTAACTAAGCGTAGAAACCAACAGGGTGAAAAAAGTCCAAGACGGGGATCGAACCTGGAAACCTTTGAATATTGTGTTGCAGTGCAGTTTTACTAATGAGAGAAACATATGAGAGTAAAGTGTCAAGTTTAGCATCGTTCTCGTAACTTAAATGGTAGAGCTCGTAGAGTACTATTCCAAGGATTCCGGGTTCGATCCCCGGCTTGGACATTTTTCACCCTGTTGGTTTCTATGTTCTTCCGTGTTCTGTCATTAGATACTTATTTGCATAATTGATCGTCTCTTGAAATTTATCTTTTACTAGATTTGAGGCATCATGAAATGGAATTCCTCGTTCGTATTTGTCTCTATCAATGAAATTCCAATATTTTTTAAAGCATCTAAATAAAGAAACTTCAGGTCAACATTTGACTCCTTTACATATTTCAAACTTAGTATTAATTATTAGTTTCATAATGTGATGCCTGCAAGCAAATGGCAAAAATCTTTTTTTTTTTTTTTTTTTTTTTTTTTTTGCTCTAAAAGAATAAATGCATCAAAATTATACTCAGTGTTTGAGCTTGTAATGTCGGACCATATTCCTCGACTGTTATCTGCTATTCCCCATTATAGAATGGTTTCAAGGATAACTTCAGCCTTAGCTTCTTCTGTTGCATACGTTGAACTGTCAATAGTTAGGAGACATGTTTCCCCAAAAATTAGTACTTGCAATCTGTAATTTTTTCTTCTCCAGTCAAATCATACATTAATTTTCCATTCTAATGTATGACAAAAGTTCTGTTGCTTTGAAATCTCTTTTTTTATTTTTTCATGTATCGTAGTTCTCTGAAACATTCTTTGTCAACGAATTGAGTCTTTTAAAAATATATTTTGTTTTTCAAATATATTTTAAAAGATAGAATTTATATTTCTTTTACAAAGTATGCGAGAAAGCTTTTTCAATTTGTTGACGGCTCCCTATGGTATTTAAGAACAAACTCTTAGCTGAAATATATGACTTGTACTATTATATTCACACATCTGGAGTTTTAGAATAATTCCTCATGTATTTTTCTTGATAACTAAAAAAATAAAATCTAAAATATTCCTTCCGGCAGTGTCGGGAGGAAGAGGTAGCTTTCATATACTTATATATATATTTATTTATTTTAAACCAAGTTATGTTATTCAAAAATACTAAGCTCAAATTAGTAGAACCTGATTATGAGCTTGGTCGAAATCTTAATTCAGGTGCATATGCACACTCATATTGAAATCGATTAATATATATGTGCGATAACTCAGCCATTTTTTAAGATACAAACGAAACAAAAAATGCTCTGGAATCTTTGTATCAAGGTCAAATGCATAAAAGAAAAATCTTTTTCAATTTCTCACTTTCTTGTACCTAATTTTAAATTTTAAAATTTATAAAAAAATTTAAATGGCCGCCATTTTGAAATAAGATGGCGGATGGAACTGAGTATCGAACTCGATTCAGGCCTCAGTATATACTATGTATACACCAAGTTACATTCAAATCGATTCATAAATGCGCGTGTTATCACGTGACAAAAATCAGATCGTTTCAAAATGTCAGCCATGAGAAAAATTCAAAGTGCTATAACTCAATCATTTTTTAAGATATAGACAAAATAAAAAGTGTTCTGGAATTGTTGTTTTAGGTTCTAACACATGAAAGAAAAATATTTTTCAACTTTTAAATTTTTCCCATTGAATTTTAAATTTTATTTTTTTTAATTTATAATGGCCGCCATTTCGAAACAAAATGGCGGATGATGCTGGCCAACGAACTCGGTCGAGACATTTGTATGTACTATGTACATACCAAGTTTTATTCAAATCGGTTCATAAATACGTTAGTTATGGCATGACAAAAATCAGATACATATATATATATATATATGATTATATATATATATATATATATATATATATATCTGTTAACATTTGAACGGAGGGTGGTTTTGGGATCTGGGTGTCATAATCGGTGAAAATATACCAAAATTTTCCAGAAGTGATTTCCTCCGGACGGCTGCAATAGGTACATTTTTATTTTATATATATATAGCTAATCTGTTTCGTTGTAGTTATAGTATTTTCCTTAAATATTTTTTACGACATGTCTAAATTATTTCTTATAAACTTTTCAACAAGCTGTATCACTGATGGCATGGTTGCTCCTTCCATTCTGCTAATTTTAGTCATTTTCATTTATCATCTTAAATTATTTCTTGCCTCATTTTCTGGATTTATTATGTACGATAGACCAAATTTTGCATTTTTTAACTTATCATGACTTGTGCAAGGGACAAAACCGTACATGCTATGTGTAGAACTTCAAGGTAATTTGGTCTGATGATTCTGCCTTGGTTCCACAAATATTTCCTTTTTTCCAATGTTTACTATGTTTTCAATTCCTTGACTCATTTGTTATGATGATCTATTTTAAAGAATTTTAAGTTTAATGTATCATTTTTAATTTCCAGAAATAATCATTTATAATTTGTGTATTCACAATTGTAGACGATAACATGAATTTGTATATAATTATTTTTTTACAATAGCTGCGCAACCTCTGGATTTTTTTATTCTAAGAAATCGTATTTTGAATCCGAAAATTTGCTAAATTAACAGTGTTTGCTATAAAAAGAGAAAGTTGAGAGAAATTTATTTCATTAACAAATAAATTTCTGGTTATAAGAAAAATTGTAAAGTTTTAAAAAAAGACGCTGATTTCCATGTATGGATTACACACATACATGTATATATAAACATTAAATGTAATAGGAATTCCCATATTAAAGCATAAAAAAATAAATTAAAAGTACTATAATCGAAATTTGTAGAACCAAAACAGATTAATCAAGACAACAAATACATTGGAACTACAAATAAAATGCGCGATTTAATCTTCTTATTGGCTACGAAAAAGTAAAATAATACAAATTTGGGGCTACCAACACGCATAAATTAGAAAAAATGGGAAAAAGCATTCAGATAAATTTAGAAACAAGATTAAATTAAAAAATGTATTATAATAGCAAGATTAAATTAAAAAAATAAAAATAATGCCAAACACTAAAGATCCATTCTAAAATATGCATCAAGCAAACATACTGGCATGTTTACATCCAACTGTTGCCAAAGTAAAAAATAGGATCTTTTAAAAATAATAGACCAAATTGTAAGTACATATAAATAAGGTACAAACATAATAAATAAGATACAAACATAATAATTCGATAAGCGAAACTCTACCTAGTTGTCCTATAAAGTAATGTAGTGCAGCCATCTTTTGAGAAATTACTAAAATAAATGTCATGGAACAAAATGCAATACATTAAAAAATTTATATATATATTTTTATGACTCTAATTATATATTTATTGGTTGGCGCCATGATGCATATACCCTCTTTAGGTATGTAACATAAATTTAAAATATTTTATTGCATGACAAACATCATAAGAAATATATATAATTCAATTATTAATTATTAAAAATACGTGATATTTAATATGGATGAATCATTAATTAATTGTTCCCATAATTAAATGTAACAAACTATATAATAAGAATAATTAAATCTTTCTTACATTATGTCCTAATTACTTATATTATGTATGATATAATGATAATCAATATAATAACCAAATCCTATGTTTAGAAATTTAAAAAAAAATAGGGAAAAATTAATATTAATATTAATTTGATTTAATATGTCCAGACTAACCTAAACTTTAATAATATAGTAGTAGAGGATGTCTATATACATATTATTCAGTTTAAAATACAAATTTTTACATTATACCGCAGCTATTTTTGCGAACTTTTGTAACACTATTCATCAATATTAATTCTTTCACAAAGTTTCTAAACCCTTCAGGGAGAATATCTACTTTCTAAAGAAACACTTATGCTGCAACATCTAGAAAGAAAATAAAAACGAGATAAACTTAGCTGTAAAAAAATCTTTTATCTGTAAAATAGGAGAAATACTTAGAATATTATCTGGTATTAGAGCAAATTGTCCCAAGTGCAATATTCTCTTTCACCAAAGCAAATGTCGCCTCTTATGGGTGGTAAGATAATATGACTCAGTTCTATATATTTTTTATTATTATTATTTTTTTTTTTTCGAGGCCCAGATCGATGAATTTAAGGATATCAGTGCGTTATATATAATTCAAGGAAAGATCTGAATTTTATTTATTTTACCAAGTTTTTATCTAAAGATTTAGTGAAAAAGTTGCTATATAATGATTTTGCTTTAGGGGGAACTGGGGGACATTGATACAGCAAAAAATGCAATTTTGATTTTTAAAAAAAAATGGTGTCTAGAAAGCAGAAATTTCAAGTTATTTTTCTTTGTGATGTTAGCAAAACCAGTGTAGTGTGTTATAAAAATGTACAATCGTTGTATTATATATTATTATTGCATGTAATTTTTAAAAAATCAAAAAAAGTAATTTGTATCAATGTGCCCCATCCCCGAAGCAGATTGATACACTTTGACACGTCTGAGAAAAAAGGAAACAAAATAACACCAATGCATATTTTTCATATAAAAATAGTTAGCAAACCATTTTATATTTATTTATAGACATTAAAATCGCACACAATTTATTTGTAAGCGATATTAAAGAAATCAAAATGAAATGTATAATGACCTGATGTTCTGGCTTTTTCTTGTTTGTTTGTTGGCTGTAGTAACTTTGTCATATGTGGCACTTTAACCCCAGAATTATCTTCTTTCTTAGGAAAGGTGAAAAAATTACCAGGTTTCCTGTTTATAAATCGGTTTACAAACAGAAAATAAATGATAAATATATTAAAAATTATGTTTACAATATAATTATCCTGTACTGTTCTGCAGCTTGTTTCTCTCGACATTTCTCATGTCGATAATACTTTTTTCTCTGGAGAATCGATATAAATTTGAGATTTGCCATTCTGCCGCCCATTTCTTTTGTTAATTCTACTAGCACTAGATATTGTGTAAGTTTGTACGTCTTCTGTTTGCAAAAATACTAAAATATGTTCTAATATAAAGAAATTAGAGCTATTTCACTTCAATAAAAACTAATAGTAGAAATTTCTGACGAAAAAGGGTTGAATTAAGGAGTGTATGGTAAAAAAAAAAATAATAAAAGGTAATGAAAAAATGAACTAGAAAAGGATTTATGTTGTATCAATGTGCCCCGACAAAGACTGTATCAATGTGCCCCATACAGCCATTTTCAATAAAATGAGTCGCAAATCCAACACTTCATAATTTATCTAACAATAAAGAATGAGTAACTGATAAAGAGTAGCTTTACTTGTCAGGGAGGGTATTCTTTTCGGTTGAAAATACTGGAACAGTTGTATAATACCATTTCAACTGTACAACTCAAATTTACTCTTGACCCACAAAAACAATTAATCACCCATCCCATTTCATCAAACTATTGAATCATTCCAAAACTTTCTGCATGTAGTTAATTTCACTAGTATCACCTTTTGGAGCTGTTGTAAAACGTCCTGTAATGACCCTGTGTGCTGTACAGGGGGTGTATCAATGTGCCCCAGTTCCCAATATATGTATTAATATTTTCATTTTTCCAATGTTTACTATATTCTCAATTCCTTGTCTTATTTGTTAAGATGATCTATTTAAAAAAAAATTATAAAGATTAATATACCAATTTTAGTTTGCATGAAAGTCATTTATAATTGGAATATTCACAATTGTTAATGATAGCATGAATTTCTTTATAATGGATTGATTACCATAGCTGCCAGCCTCTGGTTTTGTTAAATTATAAGAAATCATAATTTCAGCCGGAAAATTTGCTTAATTTACAGTGTTTTTTATGAAATGAAAAAATAGTTTGAAATTTACGTAATTTCGTTAATTAAATAAATTTCTCGTTGGAAGCAAAATTGACATAATTTAAAAAGGCCGCAGGTTTGCATGTATGGAATATATATATATATATATATATATATATATATATATATATATATATATATATATATATATATATATATATATATATATATAACCATTAATTGCATAACAATATATATCAATAAAACATGAAAAAATGAATTAAAAGGAATATATTAAAATTTTTCAGAACCATAGTAGGTATATGTATATTGTACAATATGTTTGTGTGTGGTATCTATATATATTATTAAGTTTAAAAAATAAGTTTTGATATTATACCACAACTATTTTTGCGAAATTTGCAAACGCTATTCCTCAATAGTAATTCCTTCACAAATTTTCTAAACCCCTTACAGTGAATATCTACTTTCTAAAGAAACACTTATGCTTCAGCATCTAGAAAGAAAAATAAACGAGATAAACTTAGCTGAAAAAAAAGTTCTTTCATCTGCACAATCGGAGAAATACTTCGAATGTTATCTGGTATTAGAGCAAATTGTCCCAAGTGCAATATTCTCTTTTAGCAAAGCAAATGTCGCCTCTTAAGGGTAGTAAGATAATGTGACTCATTTGTATATATATATACATTTTTTTCTTTTGGAGGCCTAGATAGATGAACTCAAGGGTTATCAGTGCGTTAGATATAATTCAAAGAAAATTGTGATATTTATTTTATAGTTTTAATCTAAAGATTTGTAAAAAGTGCGATATGATGCAAGATTGCAGTTAATAATTTAATTTTTAGCACCTTTTCATAGTCTATTAATTTATTAAATATATTATATCTGTCTGCATATACAGGAAATGAGCAATTTTTCCTGCTCAGCATTAAAAAGTATTTATCCATTGTTAGTTTTTGCTCACTTTTTTATTTAACTATGGATTATTCAGATATAGCTTGGATGAGTTCAAGCGTTCGTTAGATATAATTCTTGGAAAGTTCGAAATTTTATTTTCTTTCACCAAGTTTTCATCTAAAATTTAAAAAAAAGTGTGATGTGATGCAACAGTGCAGTTAATAATGTATTTTTTCCCTTTTTCGTATTCTATTAATTTATTAAATATACTATACATGTCCGCATATACAGGGCTCCTACAATAATTTCTAGGCTGCAGTAAAATATTTACCGATTGTTAGCTTTTACCCACTTTTTTAATTATCATAGGTCATATAGATATAGCTAAAATTGTTTTAGGAGTTGAATGAAAAAGCATAATCATAAGTATAGAAATAATGTATTTCCAATTGCTTTCGCTTAAGACTTAATTAGCAAATTAATTATTTGTTTAGAAATTTCATTTTAATAAAGTTTTTAGAGGAAAAGCATAAAAATTATAATTAAAAAATCAAAATATAGGCAAATAATAAAGTTTGATTGAAAATGTATTCACCATAATAAATAAAAGGATTGTTTTTTACTAAAACCATTCATTTTTAAAGAAGAAAATTACTTTAAGAAAATTACATAGTTCGGATCAATAATCTTAAATTGTGAGCTTTAGAACATTTTTTAAATCTAGGAGTTTTACAATTAATTTTTATCGTTGTTTTTTCTAAATCTACTATTTTTTAATATTTGATTCTTAGCAACTGACATATGTCCTTGTGCATGTCTGTATTTCTTTTTAATCCAAATTACAAACCTATCTAGTTTTAGCTCACTTATCGTCGTTACTTAAAATGTACTACATTAAAACATCATTATATCATTCACTCTTGATGCTTACATTGCATCATCAGATAAAATATTTTAGCTACCTATACCGACGTGTGAGCAGATTTTGTTAAGACATACACAAAAAAAAGAAAAAAAATGCATGAGGCTGAAAATTATAATTAAAGATCAACTGAAATTTTCACTTTGACCCAAAATCAAAGTTTCGTGAAAAATGAATTTTTGTCCAAAAATTTTGTCCAAAGTTCGGCTGGACCGATATCTGTATTCTAAAAATCTCTTTTATTCTTTCTACAAATTTCAAAATAGTGCTCAAATGGGGCACTATTTATTGCTACCAATTTCACGTTTATTATTATCATTCATGGCTGACTGAAGACATGAATGCAAATTATAAAGCAAATAATGCATACATCAGTGAACTTTGTAATCCTTTTTCACATGCTCCTTAAAAGCTGCATACTTAATATTATTAAAATAATTTAGTTTGACACCGCAGAAAAATTTCAAATATTCTTTGTTAAAGTTTTAGTATAACAGATGTCGATTTATAAAAATCATTTACAAAAGTAAATCGAGGTATGTATACCTAACAAGTTTTAATTAATTGAAATGCGTTTATTTAGAAATCATTCTGTGTCATCGATGAATTCAATACATTTTTAATATATGTAAATAAAAACTTTGGTTGGAGAAACTAAGAGGCAACATGAACCACATGTATAATTAATTAATAATTAAATTATTTATATATGAATTACTTACTCAAATATGCTTTTGACATCTTCGTTTTCAATTTTGTTTTAGTTTTTGGCCTAATATATAAAGATTATTAAAATTTGGTTTCGATCATAAAAACCTGTTTCAATCGGATTTTAATTGTTATTCAAAATGTCAGTTTTAGAAAATGTAGATATAAATAAGCTTTCATCAAATGCCTCAGTTAATAAAAATACAAAAGCTGATATTTCTTAATTAAAGCGGAAAGTAGTCTCATCTCATGACTTTAAGAAGAATAAAGAACTAATTCAGATATTTTTTTTAAATTAAATCTCTCATTTTAAAGTAGATTACCATGAGCGTGTTTATTTTTGGAATGGCAGTATATTAAAAAAAAAAATCAATCTTCCAATTATTAAAAAAATACTTTCTTTTTTCCTCTGTCTCTTACTACCATTATGTTTCTTCATTACTGCGTTTTTAATGAGAAAGCTTAAATTAAAATATTGAATGCACATTTGATGTAAAAACGAAGTAATTTTTATAAAGATTCGAAATGCAGAAATGTTTTATAACAAATGCTTTGTTTTTTTTATAATAAAACTTATTCATTTACAAAAAAATAAAAAAGAAAGAAAGAAGCATCCTTTATTATTACGTTTTCATTAAAGAAATTTTATAAGATTTTTAATTAATTATTTTTTTAAATATCATTTGTATTAGAATATATGTCACTCATATTAAAAATACTAAAACATATTTTCTAATAATACATTTAACATAATTGGTGAAAATTTGTATCATTTTCAAAACATGTTAATTTACTCTTCGTTTAAAATTCCTCTGAAAATTAGTTGCTGTATTTATGACAAAACTTTTAAGAATCTCTCTATTTTATTCAGTTAAAAAAAATTCCAGTTTATATTATTAATGTGCCTCGACTTGTGTAATATTCCCCGTGTACCCATTATACAATCTACAAATCTTCAAAATGCACAATCAAATTATAATCTGCAAAACTCACACACTTTTAAAAAAGCTGTTAATTTAAAGTACTTTACCGTTAATTACCGCAGTAAATTTACGGAAAATGACACTTTTTTTTCAAATAAACGGTCAAATTCCGTAAAATGTAAAATTTTACGGGCAAAATACGTTCATCTGAAGGCAAAGTCCGTTAAACTAGGAATGAAGTCCGCTTTTTTAGTCAGATTGCCAGGAATCTCTGCTGCAGTAAAATTAGCGCAGAAATTTTTTACACTGATATATTTTATCATTCAAAATATTTATTGAGATTCAATACATGTTTTACTTGTTTTATGTACAAAACCTTTTATCATAGACCACATGTTCAGTTTTTTACATATCCAATTAGCCAAATATATATTTGTTTAAAAAAATAAAAATAAGAGAAATAAAAATTATGCGTCAAGCATAGATTATCAAACACTTTCCAACACTTCCAGAATATTTAAAAAAATCTTCACCGTTTAATAAGGTGAAGATCTATGCCTAATTTAAAAAAATGCATAATTCATCTGAAAGCCTAATTTGAGCAGTCACCATCTATTGTTAAAATAATAATATAAATAATAATATTTTGTGGAACTCTGCATATGACCTATAGATTTTTAGTGTACAATGGATGGGATTATTTAACGCTGAGTCCGGTACTTCTCAGTTTTCAGTAAATATTTACATATTGGTCGAGATTTACCGGCACTTATGCAAACAAGACTCCGGATTCCAGGGCAATAGCGCTAAAGAAAAACTAAAGTTTAATTTCCTCTTTCTTTTCCTTTTTATCCACAAGCTGTTGCATTCTTTTTCATTAAAGCACTTACATGTGACGTAATGTACCATGATCCATACCAGATCCGTAATGATCTGTACGAGATAGATATAAAACATTCTCATTTTTTTCAGAGTTTTGGAGTTGGACAGAATCAAGCTGAATCTGTCTTGTACACAAAATTTTATTTATTCGTGTATTTATTCATAGATGACAAACTTTTCCTTTTTCGAAATTATGTATTATATTATCTTTCAAATCATTTTAATGCTGTTTTAATCAGAATGAAGTAAAACAAAAATCGTGTTTTTCTATTCTAGAGATATTTGAAAATTTATCTTGCGACATGTTGATACGATGCTACTCAAAAGACTGAACAATGAATTTCCTTTTGTGACAGTAGAAGAATTTTTAATTACATCTTTAGATACTTAATCTAAAAAGAATACGTATTTTCTGTTTTTAATCAAAGATCATCAATTTGAAGTTTTCTTAATTGGAGGTTTTTTGTCTTGTATTGCGTACGAATATAAAAATCCCTTTAGTAATTTATCGATTTATTGAACAGTAGTCTATAATTATATCTTTAATAACATATTTTTTGTGTATACGAACACATATACACTTATTCATATTTAAATATGTATATATATGTATGCACTCAAGCCCCAAAGGGTTATGATCACTTACCTAATACCGTGTTGACTTACCTTTGACCCGCAAAAACCGCTGAAAACCCCATTCGCATGGATGCCACAAGATCATGGTAGATAACCGAAGATAAATTGCATTTTTTGTTCAAGAAGTAGTCATGCATATCCGAATTATTAAAAAATGGCTGTTTTTGAGCTCTGGGCTATCGTTGAAGACAATATAAAAACTCTCTGTCGGATTAAAATCCGTCGAAATAAGCGAAGCATGACGTTAACTGGAATTCCATATTGTGTCGAGCACAATTCGAGTCATGTGATATGAAGCGTTGTCTTGCACGAAGATTCCATTTCTATTTCGGAAGACAAATGCTATGCAATGGTGCAAATGATCCACAATGATGATCAGATAGTCCTTGGCGTTCATTGGAGTGCTCTAAAACAACCACAGGTCCCAGGATGCTCATGTGAACGTTCCCTTAAGCTTAATATCACCATAACTGGCCTGTGTATATGACCTGTTGCATAAGGATGGAGGTACCAGTTCGCTTATACGACGGTGCACCCAAACACGGTCATCGACGTGTTGAAAAATGAATCGTATTTCATATAAAGAGGAAACTCTCTCCCTATGTTCCATAATCCAATCATGATGTTTCCCGGTATAGTGTAAGAGTATTTGGCCATGATGTTTGGTCAACAGGATCTCATGAGTGGGGCATTAGCTCCATGATAACACATTCAGTAGTGTCATCTGAATTGTAAGCTTCGATTGAATTTATGTTAAACTTTATTGTCTTGGAATGTAAATTAAGCCAGTCTCTGTTGCCGATTTTGCATTACCAAGGGGGAAGTCCCCGACATCGTTTTATTTGATAACACTTGAGAGTCCAACTCGATAGCTTCTGCTGATGGTTTCAAAATCATTTATCCACATTATACTTGTACTAGCAACGATATGTCTCGAATAACCCATGAGACGTGCAGTTTCGAAGCTACTCGTTTTGAATCGTAGGCGTCTGTATTCTTCCTTCTATCAAAATAGCTTAAATCAGCAGCCTTTACCCTCACAAGCAAACGTAAGCGCAAAAATTATACCCGAGACTGCCCAGCAGCATTTAAATACCATTCCCACCGGATTATGTGCCTTCCACTTCATCCAGGCAAGCTCATTACAAAATGTGGGGATTGTCATAATGTTTTGACTCTTGAGTGTATATATATATATATATATATATATATATATATATATATATATATATATATATATATACAAATAAATGTGTATATATATATGTATATATATTACGGGGGTAAGAGATAGATGGAAATTTGGCGAAATGTAAAAAATGAAACCTGGAAAACAAACAAAATTCAGTTGAAATACTTGCGGTTCTACTGAAACTGTATGCAGTTTGCTTTGAAAAATTCTTCATATCCAAAGACATTTAGCCTCTGTTCCATTTGCTTCTCTTATTATGGCCGAATGAGGTCATTAAATTTGAGCAATAGCTGCAGTCATATAGCAACTTGTTTTGATGGGTTGCTTCATCGCTATTCTTTGTCTTCAGGGTGTCTCTTTTTTTTTTTTTTTTTTTTTTTTTTTTTTTTTTTTTGAAAAAATATTTAGGTATTCTCTTTGAAAAATCGGATCAAACTAATCTTGAACAATTTAACCAAAACCTTATCCAAAATCGATCCGAAACCGAAAGCATCACTTTAGGACACGAACTCATATTTTTCGGTAACATAAAACAAATATATATATATATTGAAGATTCTGGCAAAAATTCGGAATTATTGGATAAAAAAAAAGAGTCATGCTGGCAACTCCGATCTGAACTATAATAACCACCCGTTTGAATACAAGTTTTAACTCATAAAACTTACATTATTCAAATTCAGTTTCGCGATACGAAACAAAGTATATTTTAATAAGGATTATTAAAAAATACATTCATTATTTAAATTGTTTTACATTTTCTAGACACATTATACAGTCAGCATAGTTTATATAAGAATAGAGTAAATTTTGCAATTAATGTTTTTTCACTATTTTTATTTTATTTTATTTTAAATCATTTGCAAACAGTTAAGTCTTTCTATTTTTTTTCCCTTTTCTCTCTTTAAAAATAAAACAAGTTGAAAATTGCACGTGAAGCGTAGCAAAAGAAGTGCGTTCGTACGATAACGAAGTTTTAAAAATATTCAGATCTTGCTGATATAGTAGAGCGTACTTCGGATACAGTATAGTAGTCGAAATCTTTGTGTTTCTGTAAATATGCAGGAAGTAATTTTTATTACACCTCAGCAACGTATATCTTATCCATAAAATGTGAAATAGTTGAATATAATTAAAACACGCCCCAAACAATGTTTCCCCGTGTAGCATTATGTAGTGAAATACTTTTGTGTGGCCCTGTAATTTAATTATAACAATTCTTTGCATCACATATTGTACAGAATGCATATTTTAGTATATACTTGATAGATTCATGTCAATTGTATTATGTTCGAACAAGTGTAACATCATTGAAATGCACTTGAAACTTTTTTCCCATTGACCGTAATGTAATGGAATACTTTTGATTGTCCCTGTAAATGATCTATGCATCCGACTTTCATAACATTTGAAATGACTCTATAAAATTACGTAATAATTATATGTTTTAAATTTCAAACGATTAAAATGCGTTTGAAACTTTTTTCCCCATTGACCGTAATGTAACGGAATCCTTTTGATTGTAACTGTAATTGATCTATCCATCCGATTTTCATAAAATTTGAAATGAGTCGACAAAATTATGTTATAATTATGTATTTTAAATTTCAAACGATTCGGTTCGGTAGTTTTTGCATTGTTATATGCGGACAGACAGACAGACGGACAGACAGACAGACAGACAGAGGGACAGACAGACAGGCGGACTGAGCGACAACAATAGGTGCTACGTATTTACATAATTACGAACGCACCTAAAAACTGCATTTAATACAAAATTTCCTGTTTCACAAGTTCATTTTTTTTATTACAACGAGTAATTTTTTAAAGTAGAAAACTTTTACGATCACAAGCTCTTCGAATATGCTCACGCTTTTCCAAATTTCGGTCTTACGTGTAAATATGCAAAAGGTACAAAAAACAAAAAATAAATAAAATAAAATAGATTAATCATTTAGAAAATGAAGAAATCGATGGACAATTTTCTTTCATAGCCTATGAAGAGAAAAAGTTTCTCATGAGAATTAGCCAAAAGTCGTATCTTTTCATGTTTTTTTCTATTATTTTCTATTATCTAGTGTCGTAGAGTAAGAAAATTTCCACTTCACAGACTTTAATCGGGGTCAAAAATTTGAAACTTTTACAGAAGTCGTAAAATTTAAGCTTGTAAAGATTTTTTCTGTTTGATTCTTCGTTTTTCAGAGATTACAAGTGCTAATGCCGATATTAGAATTCAGTTATCATTTTTTTCAGTTTCTTTACACATAATTTTTTTCTTTATTTTGGATAAAATTAAAAGGAAAGATTTAAGCAATGTAAAGTAATTTTTACATGTAAAGAGTTGCATTGATTACTGAAAAATAATTAAGAATAATTAATTATAAAAAACAAGCGGATAGTTTTATTTAGTTAGCTTTTAGTTAAAACTAGTTTATTTTGTTAACAATTAAAATTCTCTTTTTTATTTTACTGTATTTTTATTTATTTTTTAAACTGAAACAAGTAACTTGTACATTTTTCTGTTGTAATTCAAAAATTTAATTTGCATCATTTTTTAGTTTATTAGTAAATCGACCATACATTAAAAAGCACTATTAAAGTTTAAAATATGTTATTTTTAAATTGTATGATACATAGAAAAATATGGTGAAAATAATCAGTTTTAATTTCATCTTATTTTAAGTTATCATCAAAGTCCAGAATATTTTATTTTAACTGAAAGAAAAAGGACGAAATGTTAAAAATAAATATAAGGCACATTTTTATGCTTTAAACTATACAATAAAATATCTGAATTCTATACAGAAAATTCATTTTTAAGATCACTAATATTCCGAGGTGAAGTTGCAAATCAAGAAAGCGCAATTTTTAATATTTGATTAGAATAGTATTTAAAAACCATTAAACATGATATTATGAATGTAAAGCAGATTATTATGCACTTTAAAGACAAACACACTTATTTTGTATTAATATTTTTTATCATTAAACCCACTGTGTTTCTATACAATAAGAATGTAGAAGAAAGAATAATTCAATAGCTTTGAAATTAAAGAAGGGATGCAGGCATACATTCCATTAAATTATACTCTTTGTTTAAAAGGTTTAGCAAAAAAAAAAAAAAAGTAAAAAAAAAAATGTCGATTTGTTTTAAAACGGATATAATTGTTAGCTACTCTAGACAAACTTTAAACAAAAAATCTGGCAATGTCTTCTCATCAGAAAGGTAAAACCACATAATGGTTCTTCGTCTCCACCACAAGACCCTTCGGGCTGCTGGGTTAATATTAAGACTCCAACTTTTCGCGAAATATCCTCACGATACCCAGTGTAGTAGCAAACAGCAATGTTCTCCAACTTTTTTCCGCAGTTCCAAAAAAGTCTCCGCTAGCCGAGACTTTTCATCCAATAAAGAACATTTCAACCAATCAGAGATAAGCCTCTGATGCGAATAGGTGATGCATATTAACCCTTGGTACTAGTAGTACTGTTTTTCCTCCTTTTTCTCCAATTTTTTACAAGACAATTGTAACCCTTTTCTCTCTTTGAACGGAAAAAGTTGGGGTTAAAATCGGCTGAAAAGATTGTTGCTCGTAAAGTTTGAGAATCTGATGGCAGCTTAAGTTCTCACACAATAGGAAAACTGTTAAGGACAGATCTTTTTCAGCGTTTGTTTATTCTATTTAATTGTAAGTCCTGTGTTTCCTAAAATCATTCTTTGCCTTATTTAGTCGAAGTTAAAGAAGACAAATATTAGCTTTAGAAAATATTTCTAATTAAATTCAAGAAACCGTCCTAAGAACAGAAAACAACTGGTTTACGATTGCTGTCATTTACTCCACATTGCATGGTCTGAGTATTCAGCCTAGTGTGACCGGGGATTCCTGTTTGTTAACGGAGGTCTGAAACAAATAATAAAGGATTTTTTGTTTGTAAAGTTGTTTTATTTCACAGCGTTTGTATTTTACATTGAATTTTAATACCACTATTTCCTAAAAGCATTAATCTACTTATTTAATCCCATAAAAAAGAAAAAAAGAAGAAGACCAGCTTTACAAAATACTTATTTTCAAATTCAAGAAGTTATACTAAGATCATAAATAAATTCACTGACGATAGTCGTGATTTTCGTCATATTGCATGATTTAGTATTCAGCCGGCTATGACCGGGCATTACTGGTACTTTATGGCGATTCTGACAGAAATAAAAAAAGGACTTAAAATTTTTAAACTGAACGAAGAAATTTGTCAAATTATTTGAAAAATTATAAAACTAGCTGTCAATTTATTTAAAATTAAAATTAGTAAATTTAAAAAAAATAAAAATTGCCAATTTAAAATAAATAAAGTGATTATAATAGAAGTCTACAATAAAATTATTTTAAAGATTTTTTAGTATTATTGAAGTCGTAAAATTAAAAATAATCATTATTAAAAAATCAGTGAGACATTTTCCGTAATTCTGGAGTTTAAAATAAAGTTTCTAAAAGCAGAATATAATATCTAATAGTGTTTTATTGTTAGATAAATTTTGCAGTTTTTTTTATTTTTTTAATTCAACGACGTACATGCATATCCAGTTCGAAAATTTTAATTGAGGTCAATTGTTTCAAATTTGCAAAAAGTCAAAAAAATGTTAGCTGTTGAGGATTTTTTTCATCGTTTGTTTTTAAGGATATACGATAATTAATTTCGACGTTCAAATTAAATTACTGTTTTCAACTGTTCAAAATCTTTTTTTAAACTATAGTTAGTTTTTTTTAAGTATATACTAACATGTTTGCCCTTGATAGCTGTAAAGAGATAATCGATTAATGAGCAAAAACAAAACTTTATTTAATGACTAAAAATAAATCAAACGATAGATTTTAGTTATAAAAATAATTTTTTAATAAAACTTTTTCTATGGAAATATGAGATAATTTCTAAATTTTGCAATGAATGCTTTTTTTTTAAGTATAATAAAATTTCAGGAATCTTCATTCAAATACTGATGTTGACAATTATTTTCGTAAAGTTTCACAGCTGAATATTTCATGAATTACTTAAATACTCAAAACTAGCATTTTGAGAAATTTTAAAGCAAGTACATAACTATTTAAAAATAGTATAAGTCTTTATTACATTTAGTTATATAGTCTTTATTACTTCTCCAAATTCGAACTTTCTTCGTTCCACATTTTACAAGTAAAATGGCCGTAACAGACAGACACACGGACAAACATACACGAGTGATCTTGTAATGGTTCAGTTTTCACTTTTTAAATAGGGAACCCTAAAAACAAGAAACTCATTAGAGAAAGCCTATCAGTATAATGCATGAATTAGTGCTTCACACACATGATACAAAGAAAGTCAATTTATTCGGCTAAAATATTGCTCTGGAATCGTTACAAATATTCAGCAATTGATAGTTGGCATTACACCTATGCGTGTATTGAATTACTATATTATACTATATATATTACTAAATTAGAATATTGTACTCCATGCCACTAAAGACTAAAAACAAATCAATGAATTCGGCTAAATCGTTCTATTGGAATCTCTAAAAACAGAAAAATCATTAAAACTGTAATCAAAGGAAAAATATGATCGAAAATAAAAATTAAATATATAAAAATTCATGATATGAAAACTGTTGAGTTTGTTAAAACTTTTTTATAACTTAATTAAATTATTAATATATATGTATATATCTTTCCTGTTTAAAAACTGCCCGTCACTTGGATTCGAAGGAGACGGACATAAGCAATATCCCACTGAATTACATCGCACTCGATCCAAAAGGCTTAAAATACTATTTAAAACGAACTGGCCATGGTATGGTTTCTTTATTCTTAAAAGTTCGTCAAGGAGTAATCAAATGAAAATTGAAAATTAAACTGTATCTCTGATCATGTGACCTTACATTTTGACAGACGAAGATTTACTATATAGCATCCGGGTGATTATCAAAATAGGGGACAATTTCAAAAGTGAAATCTTAAAAAAATTACTGTTAGCAAAATTTCTGAAAAAAATAGGTGTTGTTAATATAGTATTAGGTATACTTTATATGTAGTCAGCAGAGCTAAATATTAAAAAATTAACTTAAAAAAAATAGTTAGTATTTTTGAGCCATGCTAATGACAAAACAAATTGCATGGAATAAATATATTAAGAAATTTTTATTTTCATCCTGTTTAAATAATTTTTTCTATATTTATTAGCCTTCCTTTTCAGCAAATGGTTTTTATTTTTACATATATACATATAAGGAGAATAAAAACATTACCAAAGAGCAAACTTTGTATATATGAGCAACATTCTGACACTAACAATGTAAGAAGCTGTCTCAGTGATTTTTTGGCAGATTTAATGCAAATTTTAGGGATAATAAATGTAATACCTAAATTTATATGTAAAATTAAACTTTATGAAGGATACAATACAAGCACTGGTTACATTTATGCACATAGGACTCTTTAGCATGGACAGAAAATCCATGCTAATGACATTGATATTTGTCCATGCTAATGGCAAATTTTAATTTAAATAATATTATGAGCCATAATATAATCACAATGAAATAGTCCTTTCTGGGGCTTTTTAAAACACAAAAGTTCTATGCAAATAAGTAAAATAAAAATTTTGGCTATAAAATAAACATGAAAATTATTATCCATTCTAATGACATACAATTGATGTACTCCTCTAATATTCAACTTCTTTTCTTAAAATACAATACATGCTTCTATTTTCAGGCTGGGATAAAATGCCTACTTGTTGCCATGGAGAAACTTTATATTTTCAAACTATTGCCATATGTGAAAATGAAATTTTGATTAATAACCAGCTGTTCTAGTATGACCTTGTTTTGAAAATGGAATATGGAGGACAAACTTTAATTCTTTTTTTATATACTATAATATTATTTTTAAAAAGAAATTTATCGGATAAATCCTCCCCTTGATTAATTTAAAGAAAGAATAACATTTGTTTTATTTTATAAACATGATATTAACTCTTGAAAAATGCTAGTATACACAAGGCACAGCTGCTGTGGACATCCATGCTAATGTCATTTTGAACATTTATTCTGTTATTTTGAGGTGTTTTTCACTAAAAAGTGAGTAATTCTTGAGTGCAAATAATGAATAATATTTAGACAAACATATCTAAATATAAAAACATGACAGAAAACCTCTCAATTTTTTTTTTTTTTGTATGCCGAAAGACATAAATTATCCCCTACTTTGAGAATCACCCATCCAAGTGTATGCTTATGCGAAAAACTGGAGGAGTACACGATAAAGCATTTCAAGAACTGATATAAAAACTTTAAATACAGCGGAAAACTTAGCAAAAATAATATAAAATAAAATTAATATCACCTATGCTACATAATTGCAATATTTCTAATTGTAGCCAAACTCTAAAGAATATTCTAAATTTAAAAATTATCTGTTTTTATATTTTTATCTTTCTATAACTATGTATTTGTTTTTCGCGTTTGAGTATTAATAAAAAAAGACGTCATTGCATTTAATTTTGTATAATTTGGGGTTATTGATAATAAAATCTTAATTTTAGGTAATTCTTTAAAATATGATAAGTTAATCTGGCTATCAAATTTTGAAAGTTTTCGTTTTTAACTTAACTTTTTTTCACAAAAATATAGATTTTAATTTAATTTTTATTTATACAAACACAAAGTCAACGATTTTCAATACCATGAACAAAGTTCTGTTTTCCGATAGTTTTTCATAACTTTTTATATGTTGGCACCTACAGTACAATTCTATAATTTTTTTTCTCTCTAGGTGCGTTCGTAATAGTATAAATACGCAACGCATATAGTCATCTTCTCGTCTATCTATCTACCTATTCTTTTGTCTACAAATAACAGCACAAAAGCTACGCAGTTGAATTGTTTGAAATTTTATCTATATGTGATCGGAGCAGAGTTTTGATTCGTTATTTTAAATTTTATAGAAATAAAATCAAGACTTAAAAAATGTAGAAATAAATATGTAGAATAAACTTCGTCTAATGCGGCATCCTATTGTCCGACACGCTGGGTAATTCGACACGACTTTCTGGGGAAAAAATGTTTGTTTAATTACTCCTAATGTCTATAATAATTTAATGGAACCTACGAATGAAAAATTACATAAACACATGACAAAAGTAGATTCATTTCTTTTTTCTGCGCATTGTAAAATTTTAGTTTACAATGAAAACCTATGGACACAGATAGAATCTTTAGGCGATTTCCCAAATCTTGAATTTCTGGATAAAGCAAGTTTGGGAACTCACGTCCACATGTGTTGTACTTAAATTATTTTTATTATATTTGTACTTTTATTTTTTTATTATAATCAAGCTATAAGGATAGAAAACCAATGATTAGATATGCACAAATATTGCATGAAATCATAGAAAACAGGCGTTTCGAATCCAATATCGAGATTCTTCATCAGTGCAAGACTCAGCGTGGTAGAAAAAACAAAACTGAGAAAAGCTGTCCTTTTTTTAAGAATAAAAAGCATTATTTACAGTCATTATTTATATAATTCTAACTTCTAAACGTTTCTCTTCACATTCATCGTGTGATCCGGCATGATTCAGGTCCCGAAAGCACCGGATTGCAGGTTGTTTACTATAGTTTAAATTGTAAATTTAGTTTTAAAAAGTACTTTCAATAGAAATTAGATAAAACAATTCGGGAAAAAAATAACAAAATATCTTTTTTATTACGGTAAACATATATCTTCGATATATATCCGATTTCTTGTTTCAAATCTTCTCGTTTGTCCAATCTTTAAAGTTTCTTCTGCTAAATTTCATTTCACTTGATTCATTTATGAAAATCCAACAGATCAATATTGATATTGCACCATTTAATAAACCTATGCCTTAAAAATTATTTTAAATTAGGAAAATATTCAACAGAAAGATTTTACTCCTCCGATGCTCTTGTTATCATAAGTTTCTTCGCTTCGCAATAATTTTCTCAATCCTCACTTGGAACTTTTATTTTTTTAAGTATAATTTTAATTCAACATCTTTTTTTCAAAATCGAAGAAATACATTTTTTTTAATTCATAATTTAAAAATATTTATGCCTGATACAAACAAGCATTTTAAATCGGAAATTTAGTTTTAAAATTATTTTTATTAGAAATTAATTAACAGAATAATTTTGTTAACATTTTTAATAGTAAACATACATACCTCCGATATATTTCCTATCTCTTGTTTCAAACCTCCTCCTTCGTCTAATCTTTAAAATTACTTCTGTTTACTTCTAGTTTACTTGATTAATTTATGAAAATCTGAGCAATACATATTTCTATTTCATCATTTAAAAATATCTGCACCTGAAAAAAATAACTATTTTAAATTCGACAGAACACATTCAACAGAAAAATTATGTTTGTTATCAATAATAAACGCATTATCAATAATAAACGCACAAACCTCCGGTGCTTTTATTATCTTAAGTTTCTGCGATTTATGATAATCTCCTCCATCTTCACTTTTTTTTAACTACTATTTTACTTCATCATCTTTTTTTTTTTTTTTTTTTTTTTTTTTTTTTTCGTAATCGGAGTAATACATTTTTTTAATCCATCATTTAAAAAACATGTACGTCTGAAATAAATAAGTATTTTAAATTAGAAATTATGTTTAAAAAACGTTTTTAAATAGAAATCAGTTAACAAATAAATTTTGTTTCTTTATTATGTTAAACATATATACCTCCAATATATTTCCTATCATCGGTTTCAAACTTTCTCCTTCGTTTAATTTTTAAAGTTCCTTCTGTTAAATTCCATTTCATTTGATTCACTTATAAAAATCCGAGAGATACATATTTCTATTCCACCATTGCAAAAAATATATACCTGAAAAAAATAATTTAGTAAAACCGTCAACAGAGAAATTTCTTGTTATCAATTATAATTACCCATACTTCCGATGCTTTCTTTCTCTAAGTTTCCATGATTCGTGATAATCTCCCCAATCCTCACCTGAAGCTTTTATTTTCTTAGGTACCATTTTGCTTCATCATCCTTTTTTGACATCGGAGGAATACATATTTTTAATCCATCATTTAAAATATGTGTATTACAAATTTTAATTTTTTTTCGCCAAAACTAACCTTTATACTATCTTAATTTTCTTATAATAATATTCCGTACTTACTTCAACTTATTAAATTAAAATCTTGTTTCTAGATCTAATCTGTTAATCTTTATGGAGACTATATAAATTCTTAATTGGCCTTAAAAAACATTATTTCCAGTATGCGTGAATTTAAAAAGATGTCTCTAAATTAAAAATATTCTTAATTGAACTTTATTTCTTAATATTCCAAAAAAAACTCATTTTTTCTGTTTTTATCAACCCTTTTTAAGAAAGTCTTATTAAATTTATTCCAAAACCATACCTTTAAAAAAATATCATTATTTTATTTTATCTATTTATTTATTTTCCCTCAGTCAACATTTGATAGTGTGCATATCAATAAATTCATTTCTTTTCTTTTTCTCTTAAAATTAATCGTCTATAAAAATCGTCTGCCTAAGATATTTAAAATTCTGAGTCGATTATAAATTGGTTAAATAATATTTTTTTAAATAAAATTGTTGTCTGTCAAATATTTATCTCGACTCTGGGTATGAGTTATGTTTACATAAAAGAATGATGGTTTGAGGCTAGAGAATGTTCTAGAATTTTCTTTTTAGATTTAAAAGGGGAAGCCTCAAGAGGTGGTAAAAAGAGGAAGAAGGATTCTTGGGTGCTCTCTCGCATGAGTACGGCTCGCTGAAATAATGATGGAATTTTCGGTAAAATATCGTGTGCAACAGGAGCTTTTCCCTCTATTATAGCTACAGTTTAATAAAATGAGCTTGCAGCAGCCAAGGAGTGATTATTTAGACCTTCTACATTTATTTATTTTGTTTTTTTCCCGCTGGCCATGACTTCTGTGCAGAGAAAGGGAATCCTGGCGATGATGTTTCTGCCCCCCTAACTTTAAATTGTCACATGTATGTCTGAAATAAATAAATATTTTAAATTACAAATTCAATTTAAAAAATTATTTTTAATAGAAATCAAACCCCAGATTTTTTTAATTATTATTATGGTAAACATGTATGCCTCCAATACATTTCCGATCTCCTTTTTTAAAATTTTCTCCTTCGTCCAAACATTTCTGTTTCTTCCGTTAACTTCCATTTTACTTCATTCAATTATCAAAATCAGAGCGATACGTATTTTTAATCCGCCATTTAAAAATACCTATACCTGAAATAAATGTTTTAAATTAGTAATTCTTTTAACAGAAATTAAACTATTACCAGACAAGACATTAAGAAAGGAATATTCAACTTTTTTGCTGATAAGCACTTGCCACCACATATTTTGGAAAATAATCTTCTCTTTATTTAATCGTTAAAGTTTCAGTTTGTAAAAAGGCAAAAAATCCATTCAAAGACCGTGTTTGTTTGATAGTTAACTTAAGTAATATGCATTTATTTTTAATAGTACTTAAACGCTCCATCTTCAGGTAAAGGGTTAATCCTGTTTAAATTAGACATTGATTCACAAAAGTATTTTAAAAGGAGAGTTATTAACAGAATAATTTTGTTTCTTATTTATAGTAGATATACATACCTCCTATATATAAACGATTTCCTCTTTTTTTTGGTGCGCAATCTTGCCAAATTCGGAAGGATACTTATTTCTAATTCACCACTTAAAAATATCTATTCCTGAAATAAATAAACAATTAATTAATAATTCTCTTAATATAAATTAAGTTGATTTAAATTAGAAAAGTACTTTAAATGGAAAATTATTAACATAATATTTTTGTTCTTTATTCACAGTAAATATAGATATATGTCGTGGCTGAGTGGTGATTTGAAGTTCAAATAATTATATCTTCCTTAAAATATAACATGACAACATTTATTTAAATTGAATAAAACATAGCGTCGAAAACAAATCATAGAATAGAATAAATAGAAATAGAAACCTTAGAAACTATAGCAACCAGAAAGTACCTATTGTTGCCATCAACTATTAACAAATAGCGTTTAACAGATTCAATTATTAACAAATATCGTTGGACAGATTCAATAATTCTCCCACGCTTAAAATTGAACGTAACAAGTTATAATGGCTGTTAATGCACAGCATAGTCTTGCAAATACGATGGGGATTTATGTTGACGAGCGGATCGTCGTAGCTGAATATTATGTCCAGTTGGTGTTGATGGCCTCTGTTCATCTGCATCGGGTTGTTAGAGACTGTTTTGAGGTATTGATACCCATAGGGGTTTAGAAGGTTCATTTTCATTAATTTTATCCTTATACACATCAATTTTATAATTTGTGTTGAATGTGACAATCTTTTTTGGAATCTCCGTTTTTCTCAGTTGATCAATATGACGCTTGAATATGTATCCATCCAATTCAACTTGATTATGTAATTTACCAAATTTTTGTACTGTACGAAATTTACACAGTTGTCTATTTCTGGCATAGCATCTTGTCCTATATCAGCTACGGTTAATTTCAGCTTTTAATTGGGTAATCATTGTTTTGAACCTGTTTCATAGGGCGTAAAGCATCAAGTTGAATTCGTAAATATTTCATAAATATTTTAAATTAGACAATCACTCAACAAATAGGTATTTTAATTACAAATTAATTAACAAAAGTATTCTATTTCTTATTTATTGTAAATATCCATACCTCTGATATATTTTCGATCTCCCGTTTCTTCAATTTCCTATATCCTCCTTCCTCCTCGAGGCGAATAATTTTCTGTTAACCTCCTTTTTATTTCATTTAAATTTCAAAATTGGAGGGATGTATTTTTCTAATACACCATTCTGAAATACATAAATCAGAAAAACATAAATCAAATAATCTCTAGTTAAAAATTAACTCAACAGAAGAATTGTGGTTATTACACATAGTAAATAGACATACACTTGAAATGTATCTTATCTATTATTTCTTCTGTTCGCAGTCTTTTCTTTTATCTTCAATGTAAATCTCTCTTCTGTTTACTATGATTTTACTGCATTATTTTATGAAAATTGGAGACTTGTTGAAAATGATTCATTATTCCATTGTTGTAACGAATATCCAGTGTTCTGCATTAGTTTTACGAAACATTGTTTTGACCACATCATTACATAAACAATAGCATTTGTTTATAATAAAAAAAGTAAGAAATGTGACTTAATAATACTAAATAATACGATTCTATCCCTATATTTCCTTCTTTTAATCCTTATTATAACTCCCATATAGTTGAAAGAATACAGTTGTTGTGTTTTTGTAAGCGTGTATTTGTGGAAAAAATTATTTCTTTCTTTTAAACATTGTTGCAACTATTGTTGTAACAAAGGTTCTCACTGCAAATCTCAATTACACCAAATTTCTATACATTTTTAATCCACTGTTTAAAAATATATATGCCTGAAAAAATAAACATTTTAAATTGGAAATTCTATTAAAAATCAAATTACTAAATCCTTTCGTTATTATAATTTATTTAGGAAATCTGCAATATTATAGAGTTTTTTGTAACTCAATAAAAAATTATAATATGATTTTCATAACTTTGGCTCTCACAAGCATATTAAAAGAACGTTATAAATTTAGCAACGTAAGTTTTTAAAATACTACATTACAGTGAAGGGTACAATCGGCTGTTAAAGCGCTTTTATGTACTTTAAGTACTGCACTTAAATTACTTTATATGTCATAAGAACAATGAATAATGAATCTTCGCGCAGTAGGAAAGTTTGAAATAATCGACAAGAGCTGCCCAATCTTTGATAAAATTTTTGGAGAAAGAGAAACTTGAATAACTTAACTCTCGTTTTCTAACCTATCAGTTTGATAACTGCTTTGCGTATGAATAAATTATGCGAGGTGCATTCTTTCTTTTTAAATGTTATACTCTTGAAAATGATTCTGAATTCTAATGGTGTAACAAATATTCAGTTTGTAACGATCTCGATCAGTATAAAGCGAATTACTACCTGAGAGTAACTGGCTTGGCCTTTTGCTCAACGGTTAAAGCACTCGCTTCCTGATCAGAGGTCCTCAGATCAAAACCCAACTGGCACCAAATCTCCCTCATTGGTGACCTTGGACACGCACGCAACTCTCTCTCTCTCATCATCAACTTCCAGCGCACAACAATCAACTCACCTCATTATCAACAGATGGCAGCACCAAACAATCTCTCTCAACGCAAAGCCTGTCCTCGCATCACAATATGCGTACGACAGCATTCATTCACGAGTGCATATCGCTCGTCAGACGTCAGTAATACGTCTTTCTCACTGGGGGCATACTCTGTAACGATCTCGATCAGTATAAAGCGAGTTACTACCTGAGAGTAACTGGCTTGGCCTTTTGCTCAACTGTTAAAGCACTCGCTTCCTGATCAGAGGTCCTCAGATCAAAACCCAACTGGCACCAAATCTCCCTCAAGTTGTTAGTTCGTTTTATAAAGCTATCCTTTTGATCGCATGAGTAAGCAAACAATAATATTATTCTTTTGTAATAAACAAAATAAGAAATATGACTCAATAATATTAAATAACAAGATTTTATTGTTTTCTTTGTTTTAACCATTATTATAAATCGCATATAGTTGAAACAATAAATTTGTTGGGTTTTAACAAATTATATTGGTACAAAATAAATTTCATTTTTGTAAACAATGTTGTAATTATTGTTTTAACCAGAGTTCTCACAGCCAATCGTCATTTCAGCAAAGCCCGAAAAAACGTTTCATTTACATTAACTGAATAAATTTTCAGTAGGAATATGCAATCTTTGCAGTTTATTCTCAAGGAAATACCGTTTTTTTTAATTTTAAAAAGCATGTTTTGCTTTATAAAAATGGAAGTCTGTGAATGTATTAGATTTCAGTAATTTTTACTTTTTCACTCCTTTTTTATTGATAAAAATGTTACTCCATCCGTAGTCAATTGTCATTAAAATTATTACAATAACAAATTCATTTTTTCGAGAAATTAATTGATGTATTTCCTCATTGTGATCTGTTTTTCAGATTCGCAGTATTATATAGTATTTTTTTAGCTAAAAATGTGTAATATAAGATTTACAACTTCGGTTTTCATCAGCACATTAAAACAGTGCTGTAAATTTAAGATCATACGTTTGAAAAATAATTTTACACAAAAAAGTAGAACTGCAAACATGCATTTATATATAAGTATTGCGCTCAATTATATCTTATATATCTTAAGAAGAGGCAATATTGAATTTCTACACAATAGAGGAGTTCGAAATAAACGACAAGAGCTTACCAGTTTTTGACGAACATTTTAGAGATTTATAAGAAGACAAGTTTGATGACACTTTTGTTTATGAATAACATACGTGAGAAAAGTTCATTGTAAAAAAAATTCACATTGTTGAAAATGATTCATTATTCCATTGTTGTAACGAATATCCAGTGTTCTGCATTAGTTTTACGAAACATTGTTTTGACCACATCATTACATAAACAATAGCATTTGTTTATAATAAAGAAAGTAAGAAATGTGATTTAATAATACTAAATAACACGATTTCTATCCCTCTATTTCCTTCTTTTAACCATTATTATAACTCTCATATAGTTGAAAGAATACAGTTGTTGTGTTTTTGTAAGCGTGAATTTGTGTAAAAAATTATTTCCTTCTGTTAAACATTGTTGCAACTATTGTTGTAACAAAGGTTCTCACTGCAAATCTCAATTACACCAAATTTCTATGAAATGTTTCTTTTACATTTACTGAATACATTTGCTATAGGTACATGCAACCTGAGTACTGCGTCAACTGAAGAATTATCATTTTTATTTTTTAAAGTATAAAAGTACATATTTTAAAGTTTTTAATTTTTTTTATCTGAAAAAGTTAAAGCCTGATATGTGTTAGATTGATGTTATTTTCTCTATTTCGCTTCTCTTGCATTGGTAAAAAAACATGCTTCATCCGTATTCATTTTCAATAAAAATTATGGCGATCTTAATTTTTTTTCTTCTTCAAATTATTCACTGTTAAAACAGGACACTTAAAAATAAGCAAAATATACTCATTTTTGAGTCTTTCCAACCTTACATCAGCTCGGAGTGCGTTACTCTTCAGTTTCAGAAATGCATGTACTCATTTTTTTTAACTCTGGTGTAAAAACCTTTAAACTCCACACTTTTGATTTTTTTTAAAGAATTGCATGGACAGATTTTTCTGCGAGGACAGTGGAATGTGAATGAGAACGTATTTACTAAATTTGGCAACATATTCTTCCGCGTTATATAAGACAGGTGTAGTTCATCAGTTTAAAGTGCTTACCTTAAATATGCTTCGCGTTATAACGTTCATTATAGCATACGCGCTCATTAAAAAATTTCCTATTGATATCTTTGATGTGCGAATAGAAATTAATATTTAACGACAAGCTTACTTTTCAGTCCAATTGTCACTCATATTCGAAAATGTCATATACTCGTTTCTAAAGCAATCCTTATTTATTTTATTTTTTAAGAAAAAAAAAAAAAGAATGCATAGGATTTCTTATTTTTATGTACATTTTTTTAACAGAGTTCATTCGTTTGCGAATTATTAACGAGATTTGCATTATTATACAGTAAACTAAAAAAAAGTATAACATGAGATTCGCAACTAATGCTGCAAAGGCGCATTTATATATCAGTACTGCACTTAATTATATCTTATGTGGTAACAGATCAAGAAATATTGAGTCTTTACGTAATAGAAAAGCTGGTCACAATCGACAAGAGTTTACTAGTTTTTTGACGAACATTGTTAAGAATTAGAATAAAGCTAAAATAACTCTCTTTTTCCAACCTACCGATTTGATGACCGTTTTGCTTATGAATAAAATAAGGAGAAAAGTTCATTGTTGAAAAAATGTCATATTATTGAAAATTATTCTTATTTCATTTGTTGTATCAAGTATTCGAGGTTGTGCATTTGTTTGATTAAATCATTGTTTTAATTATATTATTATGTAATACAATGTCGCATAAATTTGTAAAGGTAGCTTTTTTTTAATATTCGATCCCCCTCCATATGCATTAAATAATAAACAAGCTTAGTTCTAAGTTAACTAAAATTACAAATCTTATTTATGAACTTAGAAAATAATCATCATATGATTTTTTATGAGATCTAAAACGACTGGAATTAATTTACATTTATATTCATATTTTTTACATTAAAGAAATGTTTGACATTTTATTTTCGTAAATAAAAAGATGTATTAATAACAACAGTGTATACAGGACTATAAAGCAGCAGACATGCTAATGATTGATCGAAAAAATAATTACAATAACAACATTTTAATTATCTCTTCCATGAATGTGCATCTTTAATTTAACACTCCGCAGGACATCTTATATTTCTGCTTAGATGAAATGATGAAACGATTATGTCATTGAAGTAGTATACTTTCCTTGCCTGGATATATGCCAACATTACTTTTTTTTTTTTTACTTAAATTTAAAGGACACTCTTTGATTACCACTTTTAAGGCTCTAATTGCTCTTGAAATCGTAATTTTTTGTGCTACTGTTTTACTCTTGACCGTGAAAAATTGAAGGACAAATGATAAAAAAAATAACTTCGTACTAATAATGGAAATTGTTTAAATCATCCAGATGCATTTTATATTTTACAGTATTTTCTATTGTTTTAAAATATTTGGAATGAAAAATGAAATAGTTATTAACTCGTTTTCTGTGTGGAAAAGCGGAATTTTTTCATTTTTTTCACTTACTTCACGATATGTTAGAATTATAAAAAATAAGCACGCAGATCATTACAATACTTCACTAATTTTAGAACTTAATTATAAATAATTAAATTAATTTAATGGAATTTTTTGTTTTCCGGCCGTAGGTGATGAGTCACCAAAAAAATTTTATAGCTACATTTTTACAAGTTTAAACGAGTCAGATTCGGCATCTCCAAAATTTCTTTTATCTCATACATGTTAATACTTGCTAAAAAATGAAGCACAGCAGCGCTATCGGTTAGGAGATTTACATTAAAATCTAATCAGCATCCACTTATGTCAAACCCTAACTGATTCCGAAGTTTGATGAAAATCCGTGCATTAGTTCTTGAGATAGATTTATTGTGATAAACATAAATAATGCCTCACAACCGTCATAATGGGTCACCTGTTCAGATATTTACACCTAAACGTGAAAAACATCAATTCATGTTAGGGATTAACTGAATCTGAAGTTTGATGAAAATCCCTGCTTTAGTTCTGAAGATCGAGCGATTGCGGAAATCGTAAAAATTTTTGAATAACAGAGCCACTGTTGAGTGATTTACACCAAAAACTAATCAGCATCAGTTTATACCAGGGAACGATACTCTGTAAAACAATTGTGTTAAGTTACACCATAAATGTGGTGGCAGCCATGCTGCCTCCATATTTATGGGGTATTTAAACCGATATGACCTGTGTAATATTGTAATGTTACATCAGTAATATTTGATTAAATTACACCATTATATAAGTGAGTAAAATTATCCCATAAATTTGGAGGAGCCAAGGTTCTTATCAGTTTTATGGAGTTACGTTACAAACTGTTTTAAAATATATAATGCGATTTTTTTTTAAGATCCCTGCATTTCTTCTTGAGATATAGCGTCCACAAAGTTTTCACATATATGTAGACAGGCAGATTTTCAGATATTTTGCAAAAGCATGTTTTTCTGGCTCACTGATTCATAAAACATGTAAATCCGTAAGAAAACGGAATTCGAAAAATTTCACGAACCCGACACTTTTTTTCTGTAAAGATAGACGAAATTAAAATCCACGAGTTTGATAATGAGCAAACTCGCCAAAATGTGTGAATTGGATATGGCACTGGAACAATAAAATGCTTTAAGCATTTAAATGTAAATAATATAAATGAAAGCTAAAATATATAAAATCATGATAAATACAAAAATGCACTTTTAATTTATAATAGCTTAATGTAATATATATTGATTATATATTAAGAAAAGAATTTAGAAATCCTGAATAGATAGTTTAAACAATACTTTATTTAAAGATAAAAAACCAACGATTATAAATGCACAAATAAAGTAAGAAAAGGTAGCAAACAGCCGTTTCGAATCTACTATGGAGATTCTTCATCAGTGCAAAACTCAGCGAGCTAGAAAAAGCAAAACTGAGCTAAGAGACAGAGAGACGCAGGCTTATATACCCGCTACGGAAACGATCCCGCCTAAAGGAAAGCAACCAATGAGAAGAGAGCAGCCTAACAACTGGCTGGACAAGTAGAGACATCTACCGGAGAATAAACAAAACAAAAACTAAAAAGCGAGGGAAAAAAAAGGTTTAAATTAAATTAAAGATTTCCAAATACTAGGAAAATAAGGCGTACTTGATAAGTCATTGATTAAGGAGTGAGAATTTTTAATGATGTGGTAAGCTTCCCAAAAATCAAGATCAAGAATGGAAGGACACTTTTGGATGATGGTAGCTGAAGAAAAGTTAAACTTATGTTGTAAAGACCAACAATGTTGAGCAATGGAAGAGCGTTTAAGCTCTTGATTTTTGACATACCTTTTATGTTCCGTTAAACGAAATCTGAGAGCACGTTTAGTCTGACCAATATAAGAAAGGCCACATTGGCAAGAAATTTGGTATATACCCCAGTTATCTAAGCGATCAATGGGATGCTTAAGATTTGAAAAGGCAATTTTATTAACAGGAGAAAAAATAACATTGAAATCGAACCTTTTTAAAATTTTAGCAACCTGCTGACTGATTTTGGGGAAAAAAGGCAAAAAAACCAAAGTATTGGAATTTGAATTAAAGGTTTTTCTTTCAGATTGGGTGGATTTAGTTAATTTTCTATGAATTGAATCTATAATATTAGGAGAATAACCACGATCTACAGCAATAGCTTTAAGATAATTGAGTTCATCACTGAGTAACTGAGGAGTTGAACAAATATTGGAAGCCCGGAAAACAAAAGTTTTAAAAGCCGCAACTTTCTGGTTAGGAGGATGAGAAGAATAAGCATCTTAATAGTTCAGTTAAATATTGTCTTAAAAGTTTATGTTCTGATCCGAATTTGACCATAACTAAGGCTGACAAAGGTGGTCAGATTGTTGTTCTTGACAAGTCTACTTATTTGGAGAAATCCCAGAAATTAATTAATGATGGTCCCTATGTCGATATCCACAAAGACCCTTCCTCTAGTGAAATTGATACTATCAAATCTGCCATTAAGTCTTCGCACATTATTCCTGCTAAATTAAAGAGGTCTCTTATTCCTTCAGTTGCTCATTGTGCCAGGTTTTATGCTTTACCGAAGGTTCATAAACCTGACATTCCTTTTAGACCCATTGTCTCAAATATCGGTACGGCTTCTTAGAAACTTGCTAAATATCTTGTTTCCATATTTTCTCCTCTTTCAAGCGGTAATTCTTTCACTGTTAAAAATTCTTTTGAATTTGTCAAGAAACTTCACAGTTTTAAACCACAAGGCCACATGATGGTTTCTTTTGATGTTACTTCATTATTTACTAATGTTCCTGTCGAAGGGGCTTTAGATTGCCTGAAGAAAAGGCTGACAAAATTCAGCCAGATATCTCAAAAATTCATTCCAAAAATTTTCCATTATCATTAAAGTGAACTAACTAGCAAATAGTAACTAGCCTCTCATTAAATTTCTAGCCAGTTTAGTGTTTTTTCCAGGGCTGGGTGCTAAAGTTGGAATAGTTAAAAATCAAGCCGACTCTGACCCCGAATCCTGATTTTTTTTTGTTAGATGAAAAGTCAGACTCCAGATTTTTTTTGTTGAAATCAAACTAATTATATGTAATTTTAAATCTAGCGAATGAATTAATATCATTAATTACCCTTTAATATAAGTACTACAGCTTGTATTTTTGCGGACAAAACCCGAGGTACAAAAGCTTGCAAGGACTCAAGAGCCGGATAATGAAGCTAATTTTATTAAACAGGCCGAATGAATATAATCAAGACAATTTACAGTGTATCCCACCAAAATAAAGTCATCGTGATTTTGTATCATAATTTGACAGGGAACAAACCAATGAGAACGAAACAAATATAACAAGAAAGTTTATATACAAATGCATGTTTACAAGACGTAACTCACTCCTTGTCCCATCTCGCCAGGGAAAAAAATGAATGTATAAAAAAAAAAAGAGGGGTGAAAGTGTCCCGCCAAAATAAAGCCGCAACTGTTATTTGCCGATATATTCGCCTTGTTTATATATGACATTTAATATGTGATGGCATACCATTTACTAATCTGTGGAAGACAGTAGCATCAATATTATCCCAGGCTTCAGTGATGGCAGCCTCTAATTCTGCCATATACATAAACTGTCTTCCATTGGCATTTACAGGTCTACTGAGGATTCCCTACACTTGTTCCTTAGGGTTGAAATGAATATATAGGCAGACCATTTCATGATACATTCAAATAACATGTCTGGGAGGATTTTGCATAGGTTACGGACGCGTTTTCCTATTGCAAAATCTAACTATTGCGAAATCTAGGACAGACCATGCCACGGCATGTATCCAACTATCTAAAAACCATTCCAAGAGGATTATGCAAAGATTATGGGGATGTTGTTCTGCTGGAAAATCCAACTTAGGCCACGAATTCTCTCTGCAAATAACAGTAAATGGGTTTTTAGCAATTGTTGGTGATTGGCAGCCTGCATGTGTTCTGAGTGGAGCTTACAACCATACTCGAAGATTCCAAACTCAATTAATAAGCCTCCGTGTATATGCTTACATTGTAAGCTCTCAACAAACAAAGCAAAGTCGATGGGGCCAAATACAAACAAACTCGAAGGACCACCTGCACCTTGTTATGTTCTAATTTGAGAAAACAATATTCGGGATGGCTCAGACAGCTTTTCTTTGCATTGGTATAAAATCAGGAAAATAGTGGAAATTTTCGCCAAAATACAGCATGGTGGAAGCTTTTTAGTAATATTGGTAGGCTTCGGCTATGGTATTCAACTTAACCTGACTCGCAGGCCGCTTATAGGCTGCTGATTACCAAGAATTGCTAGAAACCCATTTATTTTTAATTTCAGAGAAAATCGTGACCTAAGTTGAATTTTACAGCATCTAAACGCCTCCATAACTTTTTTCAAAATTCTTTTAGGAATGTTTTTAGGATAATTGAAGATATATAATGGAAGGGCCTATCCTGTACACCCATTTCAATCCCACCAAAAATATGTGGGGGTATCCTCGGTAGAGCTTTAAAACCCCTGTCCTCGCTCGAGGAAACGCTCGCGAGCTAATGCTATTCTTAAGGGGAAGCATTTTTCTAATAACTCTTTCGCATTTTGACATTTTTGAATAATTCTTTCTGCATTGGATAGCTGAGGTGCATGCCAGTGGCGCACCTTTTTTACTTTTTTGATTTTGGTTGCAGATATTTTTTTAAAAAGCACTTTCAGTTTCGAAACCGGTTTTGAAAGTGAAACTAACTTTGTAAAAAATATCTGCAACCAAAATCGAAAAAGTAAAAAAGGTGCGCTGCCGGAATGCACCTCAGCTATCCAATGTAAAAAAAACTATTCAAAAATGGCAAAATGCGAAAGAGTTATTAGAAAAATGCTTCCCCATAGCTAATGCTATTCAGCTCGCGAGCGTTTCCTCGAGCGAGCACAGAGGCCTTATATGCCATTGTCAGACAGTTCAAGTCTGTGGCAGAACTGAAGGCCTCCAGATGTTGTAGTGAAAGTAAAATTTTGTGAAATTTTATTTTGTGTAAAAGAAAAATGTAACTAATTCTGTTTACAGAGATGTATGATTTTCTGTATAATTAATTGTTGAGCAGTCATGAGGCGCCAAGCTGGGGAGCCCATACAATGGGGCTGACAGTATACGTCGGCTATAGTTTATAGCCAGTCACAAAAATATTTATGACAGTCCGCAGGACTGCGCCCCTGTTCTCACCCCCTTGAAGGGGCCACTTCTGGGAAAATGTTAGAGGCAAGGGACGTCGGGGCAAGGGTCAGCTCAGCCGGACCAGGGGAGGAGCATGTAGGACCCTTGTGCAAATAGTTTTGTTCATGATACTAATCAGATGTGGGGCTAATCACAGATTGGCTAAGGGGCTTTCCGAAGGCCAGAATGATGCCCCCAAAAAATCTGAAAATGATAATTAGAAGTCCGCCTCCAGTTTTTTTTCCCAGAGAAGTTAGTCAGTTCTCTTGTTGGAAGAAAAATGAGAGTGTTGGTGAGTTCTACGCGTAAAAAATGGTCAGTGTTAAAAAAAAGTTAGTGTATGTTCCAGCTTGGCTGATGTAAAAAAAAAAAGAGAACAGGTAATGCTTAATATATATTGTTGTTCCCATATTTATATTACATGTTTTGTGATTAGGGATTTTTGTACCCAGATGAGAAAATGGGAAAGTGAATAATGTATGATTTTAATAAATGTAGCATCTGTTCCTAGATTAGTAAATGATGCTTAAAATAAATTATGTAACATTTAAAGGTATTGTAAATTGTATGTAATTAATAGAATTGCAAATAAATTAATTAATTTAAAATTCCCTTTTATCATTCTTCCTAGTAAAATGAGTGTAGTTATTCTTTATATTTTGATGATTGAACCCTAATGATTTTAAGGGAATCCTATAAGCTAGAATGTCTACTAAAAATTCACAACGCTTTGGCGATGTTTAAGTAAAATATCGCTCCTTAAAGTCCAGCATAGGACCTATCATTCTAGCTAGGGATTATATATACGATCACGTAAAGTACTCAGCTAAGAAAAATATATATATTTAGAGTTAGAATATGAGTGGTTTGTGGAAAAGCAACTGCTGGTCTATTTCACTCCAACATCTTATATAATAATTAATGTGGTGCCAAGTTCCCTCACGGATATTTCCTTGGGTTAATTAAAATATATTATAACTATGTTTAGAGTATTTATGAAATTTCTCTTCTTTCATATGTATAATCCGTTAACTTCATATCATTTTCTCTTTTTACCCTCTTTTCGGATTCTAAATTGTAATGGATATTTGCTATGGTATATAATAAATTAACTATTCACAACTCGTGGTGACTTTTAATATAAAATCATCTTACATAATTTAATAGCTAATCATAATAACAACTATTCCCACCTCACTGGGTACACAAAGTAAACCTCTGGCAAAATTAATTTTTGAGAATGGCATTTTCAAGTTTGATATGTATATCTATATATAGGTGTTTTCAGATATTAACTAGGGTTGTATATTTATAGCTATATAGTAAAGATAGCACATACTATGATATTTTATGCATTTGTAATTTGTTTTGATATTAATATTATAAAAATATTCTGGTAATCATGCTGTTAATTTTAAACTGTTATTCTTAGAAATGGTGTATGTTATCTATTTTGAATTGGTTTCTATATGTATAAAATTAAATTAAATTAAAAAAAAAAATACATAACAATAGCAAAATGCAAATTATAAAAAATAATAATAATAAATGAATAAAGAAACGAATAAAATAAAATAAAAATAATGATAATAAGTGTAATTAAAGAAATATAATAATTTTAAAATTATCACACTAGGTGGTAAAGCAAAGAAAATTTAAATAATGGTATTATGTATTGTATAAAAATATTCATACATACATATTTCTTTTCTTGTTATTGTGATAATTGTACATTTATGTGTATTGATTGGTGTGTAGCATATGTCGCGTGGGAGAAAACGAAAATCCGTTAATAGAGATAACTCAGGGGTACAAACAAGGAAGCAATTGCAGGAAGCATCAAACAAATTAACTGATAACATTATGGCAGAAGCTAAACCAGATCTAGCGAATATTTTGACATTAATACTACCCTTTGATGGAAAAAAAGTAAAAAATGTCGTATTTTATTTGAAAGAGTTTGATACTCTAACAGACCAAGTAAAAGTCTCAGAAGACTTCAAATTGCAAATTTTAAAAGCAAAATTTATAGGGGACGCTCGCGATAAACTTGCTTCAGATGATAGTCTAAATAATGAAACTGATTACAAACAATTTAAAACAAAAATGACCAAAATTTTTCAAAAAAAGGATTCATTTGCAGATTCGCAAACAAAATTTAATTCTATTAAACAGAAACCAAATCAGTCTATTACTGATTTTATAAGTGAATTTGAAAGAGCAGCATCGGACTATCTGAATGCTTCTGGGCATGCAACAGAGGATGGAGCTAAAAAACTTTTTGATTTAATTAAAATTAATAAGTTTCTGGAAGCAATTTCCCCAAATATTTCTTTAGAATTGCGAAAATCGGAAAATAAAGATTTTTCGCGTCTATGCGAAAAGGCTAAAACTATTGAAAATGCTTTCAATTCAACAACATTAGAACAAATAAATGCAGTTTCAGCTATAGCGAGTACAGAAAAAAATGAATTTTACGAAAATTTATTAAAAATAAATGCGGATCAATCGACTGCCATATCGGAGCTTAAAATGGAAATAAATAATTTGAGAGTGACTAATAAAGAAAACACAACTGAAGGAAATAAATCACAGAAATTTTGTCAAATTTGCAATGATGGTAGGCATGACATTAGCTATTGTTGGTACAATTTAAAGAGTAATAGAGGTTTTAGACAGGATTTTTTTAACACAGGTATGCAGCAAAATTACACTCAAAATGAAAATGGTTTGACCCAAAATTATGGTCATGGAAACACGAGATTTCCAGGTTCCTACTCGACGCAAAATTACACTCCGTTCAATAATCATGGTTATAACAATTATCATGGGTATCCGAGGGATAATTTTAGCAGCCAAAACGCTCCTAATCAAAATTTTATATTCCCTAATAATGAGTATTATGCCGAACACAATAATACAAATCGGCAACAACCTTTTCGGAGAGGTAATACGAGAGGGTGGCGTGGTCAAAACAACCATAACAGACGAAACACCATGCAAGACAATAGAAGTAAAGGAAATAATTCGAAAACAGATAATAATAGAAATAATCGATCGGAAAACAAATAAGGGGGTCTACAATTCAAAATAAAGAAAGGAGGTACCCGGGTAGATCCCTTAGGAAGGGGTACAATTTACAAGAGAAAAAACAACCGAAATGGGATGAACAAAGGAATAAAACAGCTCTGATTTCAAGTGTAAATTCTACTAAGGAAGATAGTTTACCTATCATACAATTAGATATTTATGGGATTTCAGTGAAAATACTCTTCGATTCAGGGGCAGCTGTCAGCCTCTTATCACCGGACATTTTTGAATCTCTAAAAGAAACTGAAGCAAAAATAAAATATTTAGGTAATCGTATAACTATACAATCTTTTGATAACTCCAAAATATCCTTCAGACACTGCATAAAATTAACGTTTAAAATAAATAACATTTTCACAACCGGTACATTTTATGTAACATCAAAAAATTTTCAGGGCGATTATGATATGTTATTAGGATATGATTATCTGAAAATAAATAGAATGATTTTAGACTTTAATGAAAAAGCATTGCGGTTTAAAAATACTAGGTTGTCTTTGGAACCACAGAAGGACAAGGACTACAACAGTCAAATTAATGTACTGCATAAAAATAATGATAATACGGTAGTCACAAATAAATCAAATAAAGGAAACACGAAGAAAGTTAAACGAGTTAATACGGAAATTTTCGCAACAAGTGTGAAAGATATTCACATTCAGCCAGGGGAAGTAAAAATTATGCCATTGAACTGTCCATGTTCCATTCAACCAAATCAATTGATTTTACTTGAACCTTTGGAAGATTTTAGGGATGTGATTTCTGAACAGTCAGTTCATGAGGTTAAGAGTACAAACAGAATTAATATTATTATAACAAATAACAGCGGAGAAAAGAAAATAATTAAACAAAATGCGAAGGTAGGACACATTATCACAAATTTTGATAGCAAAAATAATTTAAACGAAAATGATATCGAGGACGGGAAAATTTATCAAATCAATAATCTGAGTTTAGAGGAAACTAGAGCATTGAGAGAAGCAGAATTTGATATCAAGGATTTTAAAATTGATCATTTATCGGGGGATCTTAAAGAGGAAGTAGCGAATTTATTACTAAAACATGCCCACGCATTTTCTAAATCTTACCAAACTTTGGGTCAAACAGATTTAGTCATTCCAAAAGTGACACTTAGCCATAATTTCCCCATTCAGCATAAGCCTTACAAGACTCAACAAGCGGCGAAAGATTATGCACAACAAGAGATTCGCAAACTTTTGGAGGCTAAGATAATAGAAAAATCGGATTCCGATTATGCATTCCCCGTACTTTTTGTAAAAAAAAAGAGTACTGACAAGGAGAAAATTCGATACCGCATGGCTGTAGATTATAGAACTTTAAATGAGATATTGGAAGGGTTTCCTTACCCGGTACCCGACGCAAAGACAATTTTACAGGCAATGAGTGGAAAAAAACTGTATTCGGTTTTAGATCTTCACTCAGCTTTTTTTCAAATAAATTTGAGGCCACAGGACAGACATAAATTAGCATTTGTTACAGAATATGGCGTTTTTTCACCATGTCGTTTAAATTTTGGATTGAAGATCAGTAGCACCAGGTTCGCAGAATTAATGGATAAAGTGTTAGGACATTTCCCCAAAGACAAAGTAAATTACTATCTGGATGACGTTATAATAGCTGCCGAAAATCCGCAGGAAATGCTTAAACTTTTACAGGAGGTCCTGCAAACATTTATAAATAATAATATAACTGTGGAGCCTTCTAAAGCTCAGATTTGTAAAGAGGAGATAGAGTTTCTAGGATTTAAGGTTAATAAAAATGGGTATGCACCTTCTGACAGAAATGTGGGGAAAATTCAGCGTTTAGTGCGTCCCAAAAACAAGAGAGGGGTTAAATCTTTGCTTGGATTAGCCAATTATTTCAGAACACTCATTCATAATTATGCGGAGATAGTTAACCCTTTGGTAGAAATGACAAAAGACAGTGCGAGATTTAAATGGACTAAGGAAGCAGATCAGGCATTTTTGAACATACAAGCAGCCATTATAAATAATCCTACGTTAAAACCACCAAATTTTAACAAGGAATTTTTCTTAATCACAGATGGATCAAAAGTTGCAATCTCAGCCATTTTGGCGCAAGAGGATAATGGGTTTTTATTCCCAATAGAATTTTTTGGACGCAAACTTAAACAAACTGAATCTGTGTATCCGAGTCTAAAATTTGAGCTGTTAGCTATTCATGAGGCTGTCATGCACTTCAAATCAATTCTCATTGGTAGAAAATTCACTATCCTAACGGATAGCAAAGCCTTAACTTATCCTCTAAAACTAGAAAATCAATCGGACATTGTTGCTAGATGGATATTAAACCTTAGTGACTTTGATTACACTATTGAATTTTTAGAAGGGAAAATTAATCCTGCAGATTACGTAAGTAGGAACATATGCAATATTACTACTCAAACTGAATTACAAAACAATTTATTTAAAGTTAATCCCCAACTTTCTGATGAAAATATAAAAATACATCAGTACCAAGATGAAAAATTATCAATTATCATTAAAAAGATTGAATCAGGCAAAAACAAGAAACTTAATAAAAAATTTGCGTTAAATGATAAGAAACTCTTAATATTAAAACAAAATGCAAAACACCCTGAACTAATTATAGTTCCAGATGATTTAAAGTTAACAATTATACAAGAAGCACATGGACCGCACTTTGGATTTGCAAAAACTTATGCAACAATAAAATCGCGGTTGTTTTGGTATGGCATGTACCAACATATCAAAAACTATTGCAGTAATTGTGTAAGATGCAATAAAAGTAAACAACATCCGACAATTAAAGTGCCGATTCAGGAAATGAATAGAAATCTACAAATTGGGGCAACTATACATATCGATGTGATTGGGCGATTACCTCTGACACTACGTAAAAATTGTTTCATATTTACAATTGTAGATGCGGGTTCACGATTTTTAGAGGCAGTTGCGGTACGGAATGTGGAATCGCAAACATTGTTAAATATTTTAAATAAATACTTTGCTTCTTATGGATTGGTGTCGGAAATTGTCGCGGATAATGGGAAATATTTTAGGTCGGCGGTTTTTACGGAATATATGCGTGCTCTTAAAATAAATTTAAATTTTACGAGCCTGTATAAAGCTTGCGCAAACGGTTTAGTAGAGATCACGAACAAAATATTGAAATCATCTTTGGTGGCTATGAGCAATTCGACATTAGAATGGGACACGCGTCTCGACTATTTTAAATTGCATTACAATACTTCAATACACAGAGCTACCGGATTTTCACCAGCTAAACTATTTTTCGGTCGAGAGATAAGAAATCAGTTTACGATTTATAATTCTCCCGACGAAAGGTGCACACTAACATATGTTAAGAATAGGCTAGAACATATGCAGGAAGTGTACAAACAAGCATTAGCAAATCAACAAAAAATGCTGCGTGAATACATTAAAGAAGATGATTTCCAGAAGACTACAAGTTTAAGTCTGGGTCAAAGAGTATTTATGAAAGTTATTGGCAAACCCAGAGCACTTCACCCGCGATTCGAAGGGCCATTTATAGTTGTAAAAATAGTGCGTAACAATAATTATGTATTACAGGATGAATTCAATAAAAATGCGCCTACGATTAGAAGACACATACAGCATCTGTATGCGCCTAAAATGACAAGGAATGTCGAAAAACTTTTAGAAGATTCGGATAAAACGGGTTCAGTGCAGTAAAAACACTTAAGTACACAATGGGTTATCAACTTATAGGCCGAACATTGAATAAATATGTATATATATTTTTTTTTTCCCTTTGTAAAAAAATGATTACTGTTTCGAAGATCTTACTAGAGGTACTAAAAAAAAAAAAAAAGTTAATTAGGTATAAATTACTCTGTTATTTGAAGTAGCAGAGGTCAGCATTGACAAATAAAAGCGATTTGTTGGGACAGCTTTGTTTTTTTTCTTCGGCGGAGAAAGCGGTTTTTTTTCCCCGTAACCCATTCGGAGGCGAGGGCTTTCCTTTCTACCGTAAACACGCTCTCTCTCCCCGATGAGAAATAGGAATGTTTTTTTATGCAAATGAGCTACGAATGTCGGAGCGCCGTTTTCCCCCTTTTCGCTTTTCGTGGAGAGAGGAGAAATGCGCTGTTGGTGACGTCATACTATGTCGCTCTCCGGGGTCAGTGTATACAGGCGTAAAAGCCAGTTCGTGTATGCTGTTCTCGAGAGAGAATTTCTTTCCACACCAGCCACATGAGGAAACTGGTTGCTAAAGTTTCATTTAAGTACTCTGAGCGATAACACATAGAGAGAATTTATTAATACGGCACAAATCACAGGGAATCGTGTTTTGCAGGCATGCAAGCATATAGCTAAATTAAGTAAGCGCTTATTTGGGTCAGTAATGAGAATAATATGAATAATACAGGTTTTTTCACTTTAACGCGATTCACACACACATATGGACAATCTTAATAAAAGAAAAAAATAATAAAATGGTCAGATTACGATAAAAAAAAAAAAAAAAAAAAAAAAAAAAAAAAATATAGACATAATAAATTTTTAGGTTTTCCCTGTCCCCAGACGAAGTTTTATAAGCTCACTAGGCATGGAGGTTATCGGCAGTCCCGGTTTATAAATTTAACAAATTAAATATTAGTTATTTAAAAATTTTGAAACACGATATTTACACTTTGTTCTAACAATATAAATAATTAAACAATCAGCTGGCACACTATATAAGTAGGAGCAATGATACAATAATCACAATACATACTTGAAATATAAATAAATAAATTAAAATAATGCATATTATAACAATGAAACACAGTTTATACAGGGTAAATTTCCACGAATATATATATAAAGATGCATACAATATAGCAAAATATAATAATTAAATAAATTTCTTTGGGACATACAGCTTCTTCTTCTGTCCTGAAAACATGTTATAATGACAGATAAAATTCATAAAAAAAGAAATAATAATATCATGCGATCTCGCTTTATAGCTTACAATAAGATTCTCATATTAAAAAAAAATAAATAAATAAATAAAATAAGTAAATAATAAAAAAAAAGAAAGACAGCGTGCAAACGCAAGCTTGAATGACAATTCTTCATGCTTCTTCATGCAATTAAAAAGAGGGGAGTGTCAATGTTGGGATTGATGGTTTTCTGTACTTCTTATGAAGAGATGTGTGTGTATCATGATCAAATTACAGGATAATTGAAACATAGATATTAAACATAATAAGGAAATATATGGTTGGAATCTAAAAAAAAAAAAAAAAAAAAAAAAAAAAATTATTGTTGTTGGTATCTAGTTTATTTTCTTTCACTGAGTTATAATTAGGGATTCGTCATGTAATGCATTAAAAAAAAAGGACTCAGAGTGAAACGATTACTCGTGATATTACGACACTTCTGGTCCCCTCACTGACTAGGTGTTGGTAAACAAACGGAGATATGTTTCAGTGGGATTGGTTGGGTCAGTTGAGTCGCTAGAATGAGGGGATGGGGGGCGTCATGCAAGGAAGATTGGAGATCATGCTTACAAGAGAGACTTACCTCGTTTTAGCTGAGGAGCCTGCTTCGCTTTCCGATCTAGCTGAAGGGTTCCAGGAAGTACACAGTTGGAGAAAGGCCATGGCTGGGCAGTAATATCTTCAGTGGGCGCTGAAATAAACCAAACAGATTAGATCTCAGGAATAGTGTAATAAAAATAAGATATATGATTATTGCTAGTACTTAAAGTTCTCATATAAGTTAAAAAAAAAAAAAATCACTAAAGGTACGATGGCAAAATTGGCCAAAACAGCACTTTGCGAGTAATTCTGTGGATCTATCATTGAAAATGTTTTTAAATAAAAAAAAAGGGGTATTGTAAGTTTAAAATTAAATAAAACATAAATTCGTTAAGAGTGGGAATGTTCAGTTTCTTAAAAGTGCAAGGGAAGTAACGTCGTTTAATTTCCTATGGAGACAGGATTAAGTGTTACATGGTAGGGCTAAAATAGTAATAATAATAATAAAAAAATAATAATAATGAAATAATAATAATAATAATAATAATGTTATCTTATTAACTCTCTTAAAACATAATAACAACAATAAGCTTCAATTCTATGTCAAAATTTTAAAATACAAAAAAAAAATGCAAATACCAAGCTCCAGGTTCCATATAGAATTGGTTTTTCTGCTTAAATTTAAAAAAATAATTATTAGGCATTAAATACGTAAATTTTTCAGTTTTGTTAAAAAAAAAAAAAAAAAAAAAAACATAAATAAATAAATTAAGATATAAAAGCAAGGATGAGTAATGAATCATTATAATAAGATGGTACATACTTTTAACATAAAAGAGGGGTTGTCTCGATGCGTCTGATGTGCAGACAGCTTCGCTGGCGAAGGTCTCTGCTTCCGGCCGGCATCAGATCATGGCGTCTCAGCTTTTCTGTTATTCACCTGTTAAAAAAAAAAGGGGAGGAACCGAGCTATTGTTAGTATAGTGAATTTACAATATATATAGATTTAAGAAAATAAAGAAATAAACATATACATAAAATGTATGCATAGAAGAGCGTAGTTAGATTTCGGCTTATTTGAAAATTTCATTTTAGATGTTTTAAAATTTTAATACTATTTGGAGCTGCAGTTAGAAAATAAATAAATAAATAAATGGATAAAACATAATTATCAGGACTAAGTTTAAACTATTATTCATTGTTAGCCTTATAACCCTAAGCTGCATAAAAATTACATGGCAGTAGCATGATTAAATAAATAATTAAAAAAAAACTGTTCTATACTAGCATGATGAGTCGCTAATAACCTGATTGCGTCGTGAACCGGCCGTTTAGGCAAATAATAGGTTCATCTTAGGCAGAGCTACTCTGTACGCGATGTAAAAAAAAAAAGAGAGAGAGAAAAAAATTAATAGGGTGCTTACAAAGCAGGCTAGTTGATTTATGTTTCACTGAGGATTTAATAGATCAAAAATATTTGGGTGTATAAAGTTTATAGACATAAGATAGCATCAAACACTCTACAGCAAAACGGTGTGTCATGTCTGGCTCTCTGGATAAAAGTGAGAGGCCAATGATTACGGCTATCAATCATGTTGTCTAAAGTATATAGTAAATAATTCAACTTTTACGAGACACATAAGGCAATTAATATACGGGAATGATTACTGTCTCTCTCTTATAGGCTAGGATTAAAAAGAGTAAAGCACACTGTTTCACTTAAGTTATACAACATATACAGAGATATATATGTACTTACTTTGTATGAGTAATCCTTCCGATGACGACGCGTTGTATTTCTCCCGCGTCGGCAGAAGTATAGGGTCAGCTCATTTGTGGTCTTTTTAAAGGGGTGTGAAGTACTAATGACACTTTAATCGTGGGAAACTGGATTCCCGTCCCTGGCTGCAGTGTTGGGGCGAAAAGAGGAATATATTTTGTTTCTCTTTTCACGATTTCGTCTTCACATAAATTCAGTTGTCTTGAGCGGGTGGTAAAAAAAAAAAAAAAAAAAAAAAAAAAAAAAAAAAAAAAAAAAAATTTTTTTCTCTCTTACGATGACTAGGTTTTGAAAGGGAATTGAACGAATGTAGGGATCAATATAATCGGTATAGATTTTTATATATAGTCTAGAATGATTTTGCTGCATACGCGTGAACTTTGTTCTGTCCGCTGTAAATATTTTTTCTGGCGTATGTGTTAGTATAATATATATATATTTTTTTTTGCATACATTGATTCCTCTTCAGGATGTTATATATATATATATAATTGAAGATATATTGGCATAATGTGGGTATGAACAAATATAGAATTGATTTTGAATCGGACTCTTGCATATTGAAGTGTGTTATTCTTGTTTTGTTTCTTTATATACTATTGTCATACATCAATTTTATAAGTTGTGTGTACATCATATGTGAAAATATTAATTATATATTAAAATGCCATTTTTCAGTACAATGATGTAAATTTAGCCAGAGTTTTACTTTCTATATTAGATGCTATCAGAGTTTGGTTTAACATTTGGTCTAGAAATCTGAGCCTATGTTTACAGGGCTCATCTACCAAAATTATTCAAAATTCTGGGAACAATGATAATAATCATTACCATAGTAGTTGAAGCAAGAGTGACTTCGAAGTTATATTACACGAAAAGTTCTTTGAATAGGCCATTGCTTGAACTAGAACAAAAATTTGCTAATACCCAGTCTCTAGTAAGCCTGTGAAGGACCGGGCGAGGTCGGGACAAAGTAAAAAGTCTCAATTACGGCATAGCAGCTAAGCATTTCTCTCTTTGCTGTCTGAAGAGCTGTATCAAAGAGGTTGGCTTCACGAATTCCACGGCTGAAAATCGGATTGGGACACAGCAAAAGGACACTTATACTTGTGCCACAGACTGCTGCAATACAGTAAGATAGACTAGAATACAGCTGAAGGATACTCAAAAAGGTGTCACAGACTCTTGCACCACACTGTAATGGACGGTAGAACTTTTCAGAGACACTGATGACTGTGCCACTACGATCAATGAACTGAATTCTTCAGCGGTGCGTTGCAATAAAAAGCAGCACAGAACTAATTTTTTTTTTAACATTTCACACACAACAGAACTTTTTTTTTTTCATTTATCCAAAGGGGGGAAGATGTTGTAGTGAAAGTAAAATTTTGTGAAATTTTATTTTGTGTAAAAGAAAAATGTAACTAATTCTGTTTACAGAGATGTATGATTTTCTGTATAATTAATTGTTGAGCAGTCATGAGGCGCCAAGCTGGGGAGCCCATACAATGGGGCTGACAGTATACGTCGGCTATAGTTTATAGCCAGTCACAAAAATATTTATGACAGTCCGCAGGACTGCGCCCCTGTTCTCACCCCCTTGAAGGGGCCACTTCTGGGAAAATGTTAGAGGCAAGGGACGTCGGGGCAAGGGTCAGCTCAGCCGGACCAGGGGAGGAGCATGTAGGACCCTTGTGCAAATAGTTTTGTTCATGATACTAATCAGATGTGGGGCTAATCACAGATTGGCTAAGGGGCTTTCCGAAGGCCAGAATGATGCCCCCAAAAAATCTGAAAATGATAATTAGAAGTCCGCCTCCAGTTTTTTTTCCCAGAGAAGTTAGTCAGTTCTCTTGTTGGAAGAAAAATGAGAGTGTTGGTGAGTTCTACGCGTAAAAAATGGTCAGTGTTAAAAAAAAGTTAGTGTATGTTCCAGCTTGGCTGATGTAAAAAAAAAAGAGAACAGGTAATGCTTAATATATATTGTTGTTCCCATATTTATATTACATGTTTTGTGATTAGGGATTTTTGTACCCAGATGAGAAAATGGGAAAGTGAATAATGTATGATTTTAATAAATGTAGCATCTGTTCCTAGATTAGTAAATGATGCTTAAAATAAATTATGTAACATTTAAAGGTATTGTAAATTGTATGTAATTAATAGAATTGCAAATAAATTAATTAATTTAAAATTCCCTTTTATCATTCTTCCTAGTAAAATGAGTGTAGTTATTCTTTATATTTTGATGATTGAACCCTAATGATTTTAAGGGAATCCTATAAGCTAGAATGTCTACTAAAAATTCACAACGCTTTGGCGATGTTTAAGTAAAATATCGCTCCTTAAAGTCCAGCATAGGACCTATCATTCTAGCTAGGGATTATATATACGATCACATAAAGTACTCAGCTAAGAAAAATATATATATTTAGAGTTAGAATATGAGTGGTTTGTGGAAAAGCAACTGCTGGTCTATTTCACTCCAACACTTGAGCCCAGAGATTTTGATGCTACTATCTTTCAGGGATTAGTACAGGATATGTCACATCATGTGTTCTAGTTATGTGTAAGCATCGCGGGTATATTGGCTATTAACAGTAGTGGTTTTAGTTCGGCGGGACACTTTCATACTCCCTTTTCTTATACATACATTTTATTCCTGACCAAGTGGGGAAGAAGTGAGTTATTCCTTGTAAATGTTCACTTTCATAACATATTTGTTTCGTACTCATGGATTTTTTTCGTGTCCAATTACGGTGCAAAATCATGGAGGCTTTATTTAGGTGAAACACACTGTACATTAATGTCTTAAGAGAATCAACGCCAAAACAGCGAGATTTTAGCTTTTCTCTTTTATATTCCATCATTGTTTTAACCACAGGCTACACTAGTAGCCAGACGGGGAGTCGAAGTCGCAGTTGTCTGTTTTTGACATCAGCCCTGCAGCTCTGGTATTTTCCCTAAATTTCGAATTTAACAATAGCTGCAAATTTCCGTAATTGTATTCCGAGATAAACTAATGTGTTTTAATTATCGAAATAAATTACAAAAAGTCCTGATTCACAAGTAGACACCTGCATATCGAATCATTCTACAATTTTCCGTTTTGAAAGAGGCAACAAAGATAAAAATAATGTAGATGTTATATGTTATATGTTAAGCCCTCGGAGGGCGGAGATGCCGCAATGTCATTACATAATTTTTATCCCTAATTGCCATATTGGCACCCGAATTTTTTAAGGAAAATTTCCCCTTTATTAATTGCGAAAAATATGTTTTTACTTCTTTACAAATTAAATTTCTTGTAAATACTGGTGTCAGTGAACTATTTCAACATTTTATGAAAATAAATACCTTACCCTGAAAGGGTTAAGACAATACATTTTAATTAAATTTCCTTGTATTTTAGTATAGACCCCGCGACCATTGTGAAGGAATTTATATCATTACAGTACATATTTTATATCCATAACTTTTAATCCAAGCTTCTTCTTTTACTTTCCGTTTAAAAATGAAATGACGTATATGAACAAATAGACTTATTAAAATGAGTGGTACGGTATTTAAATATTTTCCTCTACACAAGTTTAATCCGATACTCAGTTACTTCCCTGCTGCTTTCTAGCTTTGCATTTAAAATGAAAGGGACATATGTGAATAAAGTAACATATATAAGGTGGTCTGGTGTAATAACACCAGGCGGGGTAATAACGCCAAGTGCTAATATTTTGCATAATTATGAAATAATCTGGTAAATGACACCCATGTGCTCTGCGCAGAAGGGATTTGAGTCATATAAATCAGCAAAAAACAGCTTCAAGTTAATTTGTTTCATGCTTAGGTCTTATTGTTTTTGCAAGCAACTAAAATTAACGCTTGAACTAAAATTTGCGAGATACGTTTTGTGATGTGAAGACTATTTTTTTTATCCGGAAATACTTTGTTAAGTACATAAATTTGTAGTACATTTCATGGACTTTCAAAATGTTGTTGAAGATTTTGGATATCTTCTCGAGATAATTTGTAATTTAAAATGTACAGCGCAATAACTATAACGGGGTAATAACGCCAATCCTTGGCATTAATACCCCGGTTGATTCCCTACAGTGACCGAGCTACATCTTAAATACTGATTCAATAAACACAGTTAAAACTGTGCAATGTTTCTAATAATTCTATTTAAGTGGTCCTTTTTAAGCAAAAAGAAGTTCACGGTCTGATATTCTTTTGCCTGATCATCCCCCCCCCCACACACACACACCACACCTTTATTTTTCTCATACTTTCACAAAAAATTGAACATTTTCAATAGATTAGAATGTAATTTGTCAATTTCTAAGTTTGTAGAGTTTGTATTTTTAGAATTGGGCAATCTACATGCAATTATTCCATCTTATTTCATAGTTTTGTTTGCATGACGTTATTACCCATATAGGTGGGTAATAACGCCAAATAGCATTGGTCAAGAAATCACGCCATTACATTTTATGAATACATATCTGTTAATTTTTTTTATATAGATTGTCAAAGAGTTGCTAAATCAAATCATATATTTGTTTGAAAAATACAAACTAAAACTGAGCCGTGAAAATTGGTAGAACCTTAACGTTGCGTTATTACCCCAGGGTACCTTATAATATATGGGACGGCTGCTAAATAATTTGCTCTAAAGTTCGTTGCAAGGCACTACTACACCCCACTAAAAACATCTACAAAAAATCCGTAGGCTATTCGCCTATTCTGCAGATATTTTTAAGAGTATGTTTAAAAAAATCTGCAGAAATTTTTTAATTAAAGCTAAATCTGCAAAATTTCTTCAAATCTGCAGAAATTTTTAAGGTAAAACTAAATCTGCAAAATTTCTTCATTTTTCTATTAAGTTTCTAAGAAAAGTGGAGATTTCTTCAGATAATCTTAAGATTATTTTGTGGGGTAGCTAATACATCCGGCTTTTCTATTCCACTTCCAGCTACTCTGTTAATAATAGAATTTCCAATTCGAAACGAAGTGGCATATTTTAATGAATGAAAGAACATCAATAAAAATATTCCCTAACGAGAGAGCCGCGAAATTACAAGCCGAAAGAACTGAAGAATTTAAACAAATTGTATGTAACATCTATATACTAATATTATCTTTGTCACTATTTAAGTAAACCTGTGACTTTTTTAAAGTTCATATTGTGCATTTTGTGAAGGTATTAAAGTGGAGTCAGGCTTTTCGTCGTATGATTTCATTTAAAATCATACATTCTTTTATTACTTTATTGTAATTTTTACTTGATCAGAAACTTGAAGATAGTATCTAATCAATGATAATTATATTTTTTAAATTTTATGCAATAATTTATTCTATAATTTAAATTAATTGACTTCTGTAAAACTCATTTATATACAGAGCCTATCAGAATCTCTAAATGTTTCTTCTATTTATTATTGGCAATTTAATCCGCATATGATTTAATCGTCATAGAAAAAAAAGTCTAGCGAAAGAAAAGAAGACATTTTCGATAAATATTTTATAATAAATCAAACGCCAGGAAAAAACACACCTTACTTTTTAGTTTTAAATTTTGTGAGCATGTATTTTTAAATTTCTACGTGTTTTCGCTTTATTCCATTACAGTCACTCAGTCTATCTCATAAAGAGTGTACGTTCTTTTCTTTTCTATATTCCAAATGAGAATGTCCCGGCAAAAATATTACTTGAAAGTTTTTTATTTCATTAATTTTTTTCAATCTCTAATATTTTCTCTTACCTTGACAAAAACTTATAATAAACCAGAGTATCTAAAAACGGTGATAAAAATTGAATTTAATTTAAGTTATTGGAAAGGAAGATAGCTAGCTATAAGATTGACTGTACAAATAAATCATAAAAATGCAGAAAAAAGAATATAGATAAACAACCGAACTTATTTGATTTCTAAAACTAAATGCTATCAAAGCTTTAAAAATAAGAACATTTTACAATTGCACTTAGAATACAAATACTTCAATTTTTATAAAAAATACTATGCGTACGATCTCTTAAACAAAATTTTGCTATAACGTTAATTACACAGGCCCACAAAAAAAATTTTCTTTTTGGTGCTTGAGATTTTACAACTGACTTTGGATATTTTTGGGACGCTGATTCCAAATATGCAATCAGTTTTTCTCTATCAGCTCTACTTTTTTAGATATGCAAAGCGAACTAAAGATTTTTTAGAATTAAAGTGACCTTGAACACTTAAACTGACCTTATGATACATAGCCCTGTAACGACGCTCAAGGCGATTAGAAGGACGTTGAAATACCACAAGATCTTTAAAAAAACAAGTGTGCAAGCAAAACTGAGGATCTGCGCATGCTTATGATTTCGCGCCGCTCATCCATAAAGCCAAATGTAAAAGCCTCCAAGAGATAAGGTTAGTTTCAGAGTCCGCTCCATGGAAACAAAACTGGCTTTCTTTGACTTTCTAAAGTTTTTGAACTTCCATGATATTTGTGTTTAAGGTAGAATTCGTATATATTTAACGTAAAATTCGTAGTGTTGTAGATTGTTGTGTTTGCGTTGTAGAATGGAATTTAAATGAGTTCAAGTAGAAAAAAATTGTATAAATCATCTAGATAAGTTTTGCTACATATGCGGAGAATAAAAGTTGAAAGAACACAGAAAATATGTTACTGAGTTTGTAAAGAGAGCTTATCTTGGATACTTTGGGGTTAGACTTGGTGATCAGGATAAAAACTGCGCACCGCAACAGGTCTGTAAAACTTGTACAGAATATTCATGACAGTGAGCTGACGGAAAAGAAAAAGTCTCAAATCCGGCTTACCAATAGTTTGGAGAGAACTCCAAAACCATTTCTATGACTGTTATTTCTACCTAGCACTGGAATACTATTTGAATTAATCGAAACAATTGTAATAAGAAAACTTATCCTGATTTAGTGTCTTCAAGACCCCCACTTCCTCAGTCAGAGGAACTACCGATCCCAACGTTTCATCAGCTACCAGAGCTTGGTGAGGATGAATATTGTCCTTCTGATCATCTTTTAGATAGCTGTGAAGGTAACAGTGATTACGAGGAGACGTCATCAATGCCTAAATTTTTCAACCAGGTTGATTTAAACGAATGCAAAAGAGATTTCAATGTTTTAAAAGAAGCTTCTGAATTACTGGTTGGTTTCAAGATTAAAAGACAAAAATTTATTAGAACAAAGAGCCAAACTTATATTTTATCACACAAGACAAAATTGTCTACTACCCTTCTTCTCTTAAAAAAACAATCTTGTATTTTGTCATGAATTTAGAGGACTGTTTGAAAAATTGGTTCTTCCTATATATTTTCCAGATGATTGTCCTTGGACAGCAAAGAAGTTACACAAAATACTATTGTTTTTATATTTTTGGGATAGCAGGGATAAAACACACCACTAGATTAGAAAAGAGAAGCCTAAGAAAGAAAACATGCATGTTGGAGAAAGGAATGTCATTAATAACACTTTAGTTGGATGAAAGAAAATCATACTTTCTGCACTGCATATCAAGCTCTGTCCTATGAAGCAATTTGTGTAAATTCTCCATAAGAACGTGTCTTGATTTGCATATATAAGGTAAAAACACCCGAATTGAGTTATCAAGACATTAAAGCAGGAATATTTAACGGACAACAAATAAGACAACTTATTAAGGATCCTGCTTTCGTAAATTCAACGAATGAGGCTGAATAAAAAGCCAGGATTTCTTTTATGGCAGTTCACAAAAACATTCCGGGCAAATGCAAAGGAGAAATCTATGTAGAACTGGTAAATGAAAAGCATAATAGTTTTAAATCTCTTGGGTGTACTAGAAGCATTAAAGTGCACTATTTACATTGCCACTTAGAGCATTTTCTTGAAAATAAAGAAGGCACAAGTGATAAACAGCCCGAAAGATTTCACCACAATATTAAGACTATGAAGGACCGCTACCAAAAAAGATGGGATATGCAAAGGGTTTCAGATTACAGTTTGAGTTTATAAAGACACTGTTCTAAAATATATTTCAGAATGTCACGGAAAAGAAGCTTTCGAAGCATTCAATGACTATCAGTTTCATTAGTGAAGTTTTTCTCTATTTTTGTGAGTAAAAATATTTGTATAATATAGTTAAAAAATTATTATTTGAATATGTGTATATCATAATAATAAAAACTAACATTTGTGTATTATAAAAAATAAAAATCCTGTATTTATTTTATTTTTACATACATTTTTTAATACATGGATTTACCTTAAAATAATGAAACATATATTTCACAAAAAGTTGTTTATCTTAAAAAACTGAGCTGATAGAGAAAAACTAATGCTATATTTGAATTCAAGACATCAAATTCATATAAAATCAGCTAAAAATACCCCGGCACCAAAACAGCTGTTGACCAGTGTTATCAAAGATTGTTGATAATCGGCTGGTAGCAAGCCAGTTTTTACCATTTTTACTGATTTAATGCAAAGATAGTAGGGGTCTTCGATTTTATTTATTCTTTCTTTTGGATGATCGTGCACTGTAAAAAATAAAAGTCTGTAAAGTTATTAAACATTTTCTAAAAAATTGGGATTCCTAGAATTTATTATGTAATGGTAATAGCAAAAACTCTTATAATCGATTCTGCTACATACATTTTAACTGTTATACCATTGCATAAAATATTCTAGGAATCCCAGTTTACTAGAGAAAGTTTATTAATTTTACAGACTTTATTAACTTAGTGACTTATTAACTTATTAAACTTTTATTAACTTTTTTTTTACAGTGCATATATTTTGAAATTAAATTATTCCCTTTTATGTTTTGGGGGGTAAAGGAAGGATTGACGCGATATGTTAACCTTTCATCTTGTAAAAATGTACAATAAAAAAAAAACCAAGAAACTGAGATCAGAAATAATTAATGAAACTCATTAGAGTTTATGTTACACAAGTTAAAACACTTTTAATAAAGTAGGTATAATTATTTTCGGAAACCTTCTTCTTTAACAACAATTTTCATGCTGAATATGTAAGTTCTATTGAAATTGTCTTGATAAATTTACTTAGCATTAAAAAATGTATATATCTGCTTCTATCCCGTAGTGACGGGTAAGATGCCTCATCTCCATTTTATGTCATATGAACAACATGAGAGATGGCAAACACATATCTGTACTCTGCGAGAATCTTATCTACAATTGGAATCAATTTTGGCATGAAATTCTTCTATTTGGCTTAAAATATGTAAATGAACTTTATTAAGATAATTTTAGCAACTTATTACGCAAGTTTAAAGCATACAAACTTGCTTAAATATATAAATACTTACAATTAAGAGAAGAAAACGAATGCAGCACAACATACAATACAAATAACACAGAAAAACGCCACCAACATCTTAGTTTGGTTTAATGAACACTATTGAATTCCAGTACAATCTTTGCAGCAACTATCCTACCTTGGATTCTGTCTCCACTTCACCCTATATTGTAATTTGAGTAAAATTCAGAATGTAAATTTTTTATGTAATTTTGCCATACAATTTTATTCTTCTTTACAGTGAAATATAATAATTGAGAAATTCATAAAATTTCGTAAAAGTTTGTTTCCTTTTTTTAAGAGTGATAAATGTAAGTTTTCAATTAATAATAGTCCAAAGACGAATATTATTTAAAATATTCTAATCAAAAACAAATAATTTGTTAAAATAATTCTACTGCATAATTTGAAGAAGTTCTTTTGTTTAGAAAATATAATTTATTGATATTCGAGTAATGCAAAATCAAAGATTTTTTTGTAATATTATTAATTTATAGCACCAAAACCACTAGATTTACCAATTTGAAAATTCTAAACCGTATGTACACGTAGTAAATGGCTTTCTGGCAAAAAAAAAAAAAAAAAAAAAAAAAAAAAAAAAAAAAAAAACTCAGTGCAACTTATTTACGTAGAAGAAGTTTAATGATGTAGAACTCCTTCTTATATCTGAAATCTCTACATTTCATGCATAAACATTTTTTCTCTAAGTCGATATGTGTCTATGTATTCTGCAAAAGAAATTCTGCTAAATGTAGTGTTCTACTTCTATGAAATATCAATTTAATATTTCTTTTTCTTCACTATTCCTCAAAACAGTTATTTGAATGATAAAAAACAAATATTTTAATAAAGCATGTATTGTAACTCTTGGTAAAATATTAAATAAAAAATGATCATTCATTTTCTTAAACTAATTTTAATGGGAACCAATCATTTTATTCAGATACTCTTTGTTGAAATATCAGTAAAGGATATTTTTGTTTAATGTAAATTGTGATTTAAAATAATGATATTTTATATTTCTCACCAGAATCATTATATTTATCAACTCCGAAAATTCTCAACCGCACATACTCATACTAAATGTTTTTCTTGAGGAAAGAAACAAAAATGCAATTTGTTTATTATAAAGACGTTTAATGCTGTAGAACTTGAATGTGTAAATACTACGTATAACTCCTTTGTGACAAGCGACACCTATACATGCCTCAAAAAAGGTTTAAGAATCGTTGTTTATGCGCACCAGTAAAAGTTTCCGTCACGAAGGGGTTAAAGCATAAATATTTTATCTCTAACTCAATATTTATCTATCTATACTGCAAAATATTCTGCTAAATGTTGTGTACTACTTCTATGAAATATAAATTAATGTGCCTTTTTTAAGGTATTCTTAAAACATTTTCTTGAATGTTCAATTACTTTAATAAAATATTTTTGTGTAACTTTTGGTAAAATATTTAAAAAAAGGATTCATTCACTTTGTTTAACTAATTTTAATGTGAATTTTCAACAAATCTTTTACCCAGATATTGCCAGATCAGATATTGTTAATATATCAATAAAGCATAATCAAAGAGACTTTTGTTTAAAGTTAATTGCGTTTTAAAATAATAATGTGTTATCGTTCTCCTAGAAACATTAGATTTTTTAATTCGAAATATTTAAACCCCATATAGTGATAATAAATAGTTTTCTAATAAATTAATAATTAATTAATTAATTAAAAGAGGACTGAATGCAGTCCTAGGAACACTGTAAAACATTTGAGTAATTTTACTCCATAAAATTAGTGGCAGCAAATTTTCCACAAGTTTTATGTGGGCATAACCGATGTAACCGTTTTAACCGATATAACCAGTGTAACATTACACTAATATGTAATGCTACACGAGTAACATATGGTTAAATTACACTTTTATATCAGTGAAAAAAATCATTCCATAAAATTGCAAGCAGCAAAGCTGCCACCAATTTTATGGAGTAATGTTACACAAATGTTTTACAGTGAAGACATTTAATGCTGCAGAACTTTTCACATCTGGAAACTCAACTTTTTATGCATAAACATTTCTTCCCGAAATCGATATGTCTCTATGTATGCTGCAAAAATATTCTGCTAATAGTGTTCTATTTCTATGATATATCAATTTAATGTGTCTTTTTTACGCTGTTCTTCAAAACATTTTTTGAACGTTCAAAAAACTCATTCTAATAAAACATTTTTGTGTAACTTTTGGTAAAATATTTTTAAAAAATGTTCAGCCATTTTGTTTAAATAATTTTAATATGAATTCTGAACAAATTTTATTTGAACACTTTTTATTCAGGTATATTTTATTAAAATATCAATAAATCAGAATCAAAGTGATTTTTGGTTATTGTTGATTTTGTTTTAAAATAATAATGTTTTGTATTTCTCATCAGAAGCATTGGATTTATCATTTCGAAAAATTCTAAACCTCATATAGCCATACTAAATGTCTTTATAAAAGAAAAATGCAGTCAATTTATTTGAAAGACGGTTAATGTTGTTGAACTTATATATGTAAACACTGCGTTTAATGTATAAACATTTTTTTCAAAATCGTATGTTTTTGAGCATTCTGCAAAACAATTTCCGCTAAGTTTAGCGTTCTATTTCCATAAAATATCAATTTGATGTGGGCTTTTTTCACACTATTATTTAAAACATTTTCTTGGATGTTCAAAACTTATTTTATTGAAACATACACAGTGAATAAATTTGTAAAATATATAATAAAAATGTTCATTTTTATGAGAAATTTTAATTAATACTAATGTGAATTTTAAATACTTTTTTATATATATATTTACTATTTCTATGTTAATAAAGCAGCAATAAAAAGATTTTTGTTAATTGCTGATTTCTTTAAAAGAAAAAAAAATAAATCATAGTTCTTTATCTTGCTAAAAGCGTTGGATTTATGAATTCGAAACATTTCAAGCCACACATACCAATACTAAATAGCTTTCTCGAAAGAAGGCTCTGAATGGAGCCCATTAACTAGAGAGTTGTTTAATGATGTAGAACTTGATACTATATCTAGAAACTATACGTTTAATGCATAAATGTATTTTCTATTAATAGGCTATGTGCATTCTGAGAAAAAAAAATGCTAAATGTAGAGTTCTATTTCAAAAAACATCAATTTATTATTATTATTTTATACTGTTCGTCAAAATATTTTCTTAAGTGTTCAAAATGCTTATCTTAATAGAACTTTTTTGTGTGCCACTTTCGGTAAAATATTTTTACCAAGTCCATTTGTTTGTTAAATTATTTATAATGTGTATTTAGATGCATTTAGATATATTTTATTAATATGTATATAAAGCATATTACTTAATACCATATCTGAAAATTCTATGTTTAATACATAAACGTATTATTTATACATATGTTATATGCATTCTGAGAAAAAAAATAGGGAAATGTAGTATTCTGTTTCTATGAAATATCAATTTATTATCATTTTTTACGCTATTTTTCAAAATATTTTCTTGAGTGCTCAAAACGCTTGTTTTAATAAAAATCTTTTTGTTCAACTTTCAGTTAAATATTTCATATTCCGGTACTAAATGGCTTCCTGTGGGAAAAAAGAAATGTTTTACTCCCATTTACTAGGACGACGTTTAATAATGCAGAACTTAATACTATATCTGAAAACTCCACGCTTAATGCTTAAACGTATTCTTCATCGACATGTTATACGCATTTTGAGAAAAACAAAAGTATGGAAAATGTAGTGTTCTATTTCTGTGAAATATAAATTTATTATAATTTTTACGCTGTTTGTCAAAACATTTTCTTGAGTGATTAAAACGCTTATTTTAATAAAACTCTTTTTGTGCAACTTTTGGTACAATCTTTTAAAAAGTCAATTTTTTAAATTTAATTAATTCTATTGTGAATTTTGAACGAGTCGCTTATTTAGGTTCGTTTTAATTATATGTGGATAAAGTATAATCCAAGAGAATTTTGTTTAATTTTAATTATAGAAAAAACTATATTGATATATAATTCCCAAAATAAGCATTGGATTTATAAATTCGAAAAGTTCTAAGCAGCATATATCCGTACTAAATGGTTTTCTGGAAAAAAAGAAATCTTTTCATCCCATTTACTAGGATGACGTTTAATAAGGCAGAACTTAGTACGACATATGAAAACTTTACGTTTAATGCTTAAACATACTCTTTATCGATATGGTATGTGCATTCTGAGAAGAAGCAAAATATGGGAATTATACAGTTCTATGTCGATGAAATATAAATTTATTATTTTATTTCATTTTTTGTGCTATTCGTGAAAACATTTTCTTGACTGTTCAAAACGCTTATTTCAATAAAACCTTTTTATGAACTTTCGGTAAAATACTTTTAAAAAGCTCATTTTTTAATTTAAATATTTCTAATGCAAATTCTGAACGAAATGTTTATTTAGGTATGTTTTATTGATATGTAAATAAAGCATAACGTAAAAGATTTTTGTTTAATTATAATTACTTAAAAAATAATAATTAAAATAATGTACAGTTCTTACCATAAGCATTGGAATTATCAATACTAAAAATTTTAAACCGCATAGGAACGTACTAAATGGCTTTTTGGAAAGAAAGAACTGTTTGCATTCCATTTACTAGGACAACATTTAATGATGTAGATATTATTCGTATATCTCCAAACACTACCTTTAATGAATTTTTTTTTTTTTTAAATCTAAATCTATCTATGTCTGTGCATTCTGCAAAAAGAATTTCAGCTGAATGAAATGTTCTATTTCTATGATAATGTTAATTTGGTTTTTTTTTTCGCGTTATTCCATAAACATTTCTTAATTGTTCAAAACACATAAAATATATTTTATGCTACTTTTAGTAAAACATTTTTAAATGTTCATGTTTTTATTTATCTTAATATTATTTCACAATTATGTTGCTTGTTATGTTTGAGACCTCAAATATAAGTTCTTATTGTTTCACAATAGCATAACAATAGCATATTGTTGCGTATATAGGGTTATTTTGATCTTATGGTTAGACAACTTCAAACTCTTGTCTCTTAGAAAAGTAGAAAATAATTTATTTACAGATCTTCAGAACAGCAGAGTCTTCGAAACTCACAAATATTACTAGATATTCAAAAATAACTGTTCAAATCTATCGTACAAGTACAGATACAGGTCCCAGAGACTCTTTATACAACGTCTCAACACTAAACCACATTCAAAACAACGTAGATAAAACTCAAGCAAACTTGCTTAAACAATCGCCTAGTAGTTCACTCAATGACTGACTGATAAATAATAACCACATCAGCTCGTATTGCTCTCCTTATATAGGCTCGCAGCATGCTGTGGAAATATCCACAGGCTTCTCGAATATTCCAGAAAACCACGGAATAACATTCAATGTATCAGTATATCTATATGGGGTTACCATAGAGAGGGAAGGGTTACCATCGCCAACAATCGGCAAGTTTATCGCCAACTTGGCGATATATCGCCAAATTTGGTGACCAAAATTAGTCGTCAAATGTGACTCCAACTTGGCGATATCTTTAATATTTCGCTAATCTGCCGTAGACATACACTGAAAAATAGTGGACAAATTTGCTTGATAACAGAGACAGTGTAAGAAAAACTAATATTAGTAAAGGAATGGAGCTTAATAAAATTATTTACATTATTTTATAGTACAAACACTAACTATTTACAAAATTCGTAACAATATGAATACTCTCTTAAGATTACTCTCTTTAATCATTTTTTAAACAGTGCTAATTTTAATCTTGTCAAATCTTAAAAAAATAATTTCACTATTATTTTCGAAAGCACAAAATATATACAATGTCCAAACGGTTCCATTCTAGTACTTAAAAATAATATTTAGATAGCTTGTAACGAAATATTTTTCTATAATTACAATAATACTACTTTTGTGTATTAAATGTTTAAAAACAGTTCCTTTTATAGAAGCAAAGAGACTATGCATTAAAACTTGGCCAAAAGATTTGTTTATCACTGTGTTTCCGATTATAAGCCAAGGCATTTTCGATAAAAGTAAAACAACAAATTAAACAAACAAACAATCATCAAACTGAATCCTATCTTCAACCCATCTACTTTTTAAAAGTTTCGAACACATAGATGAGATGGTTTAACAATACAGTTTGTTTGTCCGTGCCCTAACTCTCATAAGCATGCTCAGATTATCATGAAATCAATGCATATTATAGAATTCGACCGCGTCATCTTCAGTATTGAAAATGAAGTATTTAATGCATATAGTTTGCTTTACAGGGACAATTAAAATATTCCATTACATCTATGTGGGAAATTATTTGCAGTTTAATTTAATAATATACATTATTTCAAAGATATTAAAAGTGATATAGAACACTAAGGTGTATTATAAGATACTTACTGCACAATTGGGCATTTATAGCATTTATCGTTCATTTACACAGACACAAAAAAACTCGATACAGTGTGTTCCATGAGCGATAATTGTTGAATGCATTTTCAATTGTGGTATGAGTTTTTAAATTAGTTCTTTTTCGCTTTTTTTAGTATAAATAAAATTTATAGATTATACGGGGCTATTCAAAATAGTTCAAGTATATTTAAAACGGAAATTCTTGAAAAAGAATTTTCCCCTGAATTATATGCTTTTTGATTGGACTAAATTTTAACATACTATGTAGTATTAAAAAGAAAATTCTTTATAGTATTTTGATTATGATAGAAATTGTTTTATAATCGATGCTTGAAACAAGGTTTTTTTTCTTTATAAAATGAACATATCTTGCGTAAATTTTTATTTGTGCCAAATATATGCGAATTCTTCATTTTTCCCCTGAACTTTGCCTTGATCTGTAACATACAATTGTAGTTTAAACGAAAGTACTTAAACAAAATATGGTGATGTATTTAATCACATGTTACGCAAACATACAGTTTTGATAGATTCAATTTATGGCATTTTTGTAGTTTTCTGTACAAAATGATAAAAATAAAATTCGGGATAATTCATAACGAGTTTTGTAGGGTATCTGCAGTTACTGCCTTAGTAAAAAAATGTTGAAGAAAAAATTTCTAAAGATGTCTGTAGGTTTTATATCAAACGATATAGTCATTATATATTCTTCCGCATCATTTAAAGATTTTTACATTTAGTAAATATTGGATCAATACTCAACAAGAAATGTTTAGTTATTTCGACGCCAGTATTTTCAATATAAATCGAATACATAAAAAAATTCAGTCATTTATTGCAAACATTTTAATTTTAAAGTAGTGCTTTTGAAAAAACTATATTTTATTGCATAAAGTTTAAATGAAAACTAATACATAGGCATGGTTTCTTATTTTTGACTAATACTTAATTTTTAAACTATTAATTTAAAATGCTTCAATTGCAAGATATTCCAATTTTAGATAGTTCCAATTTTAGATGTTTCTCTTTGTCACACAGAAATTCATTCACAATATTTAGTTGTGTCAGTTGTGAAATTTTAAATTCTGTCTTATACCTCAGCCTTAAAGTTTATATTTAAAGAAAGTTTACATTTAAAGTAAACATAAATAAAAAGTTTCCTCCTGTGACTAAAATTTACCGAATTATTCAAACTGTCCTACAAAAGTATGTCACAACTCTACATAGTTAAGTATAAAATAGAGTAGACAGGATCTTGTTGGCTCAATCTTTTTTTCAATTTTTTTGAATTTTATTAAAATTGTTACATTTTTTTTCTACATTCAGTACATTTTAGAGCTTAGCCGCATACTAAAGATTTTTAAATATGCTTATTGAAAATTTCTATATGAAGCTCTGAAAGACAACAATAAAAGTCCAAACTTTTTTAGTGACCGGGGCAAGTTAACCTTTGAAATTGGTTTGATTTTTGGATTATTAACGGAAAATGAAAAACAAAAAAAGCGTAAAACGTCAAAAGTAATTTTAATTTGAAATGTTAAAGATACGAAGGCTAATACTGATATGCCACCAATGCAAGGTCCTTACTTGGCAGAATGTCAAGCCGATTCCATTCAGACTTTAGGGGGAATAACCTATGAGGCCGAGATTACTTATACGTATTCATGGAAAAGATATATTGTTCTTTATTTTTTGTTCTGAGTAAAATTTTATTTTAAATTAAATAGATTGCGTACTTTCTAACAGTTCTCGGAATAAAATTTCTAAAGTATATATTTTCTCCTTCATTTTTGTGAATTTTAATAAATGTATGTCTGTTTTTTTCTTCTTTTTTTTAACATATATTTATGGCTAGAACACAGTTTTAACGATTGCTTGGCATCTGACTTGGCGGCTATGCGAGAAATTCGCCAATTCTAACAACCTAAATATTCAGAACATATGTATGTCATATGCTCCGTAGGAATTATTTGTCGCCAAAATGGCGTTATTTTGTCTAATATGGTAACCCTGATATTGTTGTTTATTTTTTGATAAACTGTTTATTTACCTACTTTAATTTTTCTCTTTTCAAATTACATAAAAAAATTTTGTTCTATAGTTATTAGTTTTTAAAATTTAATATATTTAAAAATTGTTTTATTTATTATTATTTTTTAAAATAATAGAAAATAATTTAAAAATGTATATTTAACCAGTATTCGAAAATAAGGTTATCGCCAAATTGACGGTGGAAGAAAATTGTATCAAAACTTGTGCATATATATCTGCGCCATATTCATATCCATTGCATGCAAATAAATAAATAAATAATGTACACAATAATGTAAAGAAATTTTTTTAAAAAAAATTACTAATCTGGCACGTTTTAAAATCATGCCATTCAGCCGTTAATTCTAAAACGATTAAGTTACGCTATATTGCGAGGGAAAAAGTTATTAAGCTAAGTTTAATAATCATACCTTTAAATCATCTTTTTTTTATTATATTTGTCTGTTTATAACTTATTTTAGTGTAACAGAATTAAAGTGTAATATTTAAAAACAGATAATTCAATTATAAAAACAAAAAGATATTCGTCAAAAGGAAAAAAAATCGACATATCCAGAATGTTTAATGAACAAACTCATCTCGAGATAGTACGAACTTTCCCATTTTCGAAATGGACTCGCTCTTTTCGCCCATGCGCATTTCTGACCAGGTCTCTATGAAACGTGGTTCATCAGTAATAGATATTTCGTTCAACTTAAGGATGCTGGTTACTCAGCTTCGAAATTCTACTTATACTTCTGTTGTGAATTATGGGTGAGCTGTGATTACTCATTTCCTTTTTAACAAAATAAATCTTTATTAAACATATAGAAACTCAATTGTATAAATAACATATTGTAAATAAAACATATTAAACATTATATTAGATGGCCGATCCACGGCCTTTAAGAACACAATGCTTCAACGACGAAGTCATACAGCAAGTGATTGAAAAGATCCACTGAGTTCTCTAGCCAATCTGCATTCTCGCCAAAAGCATGCCACACAGGACCGGAGGACGCCAAACCGTGTCCCATTCCACTCGCTATCCGCTAAAGTTCAAATGTTCTTGTCCCGTTCCATTCACTCACCGCTACAACCTTGAACTGAATTATGAATCAGTTTCCATTTTTCAGATCAGGAAAATAAACGTCGTTACACAACTCCCCCGCCAGTCTCACACATACCGTGGGAGACGAAAATAAACCTTCCTTCCGTATCGAGTTATGTAAGGCGTAGAATCAGGCTCATCGTCTTCATGTAAAAGAAATGCAGGTTTTAACCGATCAATATGTATGATCTTTTCCTGGTTCTTAACAGAAACCACAAAATCTTTCTTAAGTCGCCTTACGACCTGAAATGGACCTTCGTAAGTCAGTTGCAAAGATCTCTTAAAAGGACCTCTCCGAACGAAGACATGGGTGCAATTTTTCAGTTCTTTTGGAACATAGATCTTTTGCTGCCCATGTCTTAAAGGTTGACAAGGTCTCAAAGCACACATTAATTTTTGTAGTCTCAAAACATAAGCCGGTGAGTCTGACAGGGGATTATCTTCATACAACTGACCTGGAAGCCTGAAAGTTGTTCCATATGTCAGCTCAGCTGTAGATGCGGCCAGGTCCTCGCGCACTGTAGTCCGTAGACCAAGCAAAACTAGTGGAAGAGCCTCCAACCAATCCACCTAATAGCACATTAACGCTTGTTTTAAAGGTCGGTGAAGTCGCTCTGCCAATCCATTGGACTGGGGTCTGTATGAAGCAGTTCTAGCTACACTAGAGCCTAACATTCTTGCCAGACTTTCAAATAGTATGGACTCAAATTGCCTACCCCAATCGCATGTAATCCTCTGAGGCGTACCAAAACGAGAAACCCACGTCTGAACAAAGGCCTGAGCAACTGTTTCAGCACTAATATCCCCAATCGGTACAGCCTCTGGCCACCGGGTAAACCTATCAATCATAGTGAGGCAATATCTGAATCCATGTACTAGAGGCAAAGGACCAATAATGTCTATGTGTATATGAGAAAATCTCTTATCTGGAACTAAAAATTGGACCAAAGGAGATTTAGTATGCAGGTGTACCTTAGTTCTTTGACAAGGAATACACGACCTACACGACATAGCAACATCCTTATTTAGCCCTGGCCAAATATATTTTGAACCGATTAGTTGCCTAGTAGCTCGTATACCAGGATACGACAAATCATGTAGTGACTCAAACACCTTATATCTCAAGGTCTGGGGGACATAAAATATGTTCACCTCACCAGACGTTTCACAATACAATAGTATTTTGGCATCCGGCATTTGTACTTTAGCTAACTTTCCACTAAATTCAACCTCTCCGTCCAAAATATGCTTTAGCTCCTCATCCTCTGTTTGCAGCTTTTCCCACAATTCAAAATCTGCAAGTGAAGAAAACTGAATTTCGCAAACTCTAGATAAACTGTCAGCAACAAAATTTCCCTTACCCGGCAAATAACGTATATCCGTAGTAAACTGGGATATAAAGTCTAACTGCCGAAGCCTTCTGGGGAAACATTTTTCTTGTTTCTGCTGAAACGCAAAAGTTAGGGGTTTGTGATCTACATACAGCGTAAATACCCGTGCTTCCAACATATGCCTAAAATATTGGATCGCAGAATATGTCGCCAGCAATTCCCGGTCATATGTTGAATATTTGCACTGTGTAGGGGACAACTTACAAGAGAAAAATCCAAGTGGTTTTGGACCATCGGGCGTAATTTCTTATAACACCTCACCCATAGCAAAATCACTGCAATCTGTTATAAGTGCAAGCTTCGCATCTTGTAAGGGGTGATAAAGCAAAGTCGCATTAGCTATTGCTTGCTTAACTTGCTCGAAACTACTCTCTGCATCCGCATCCCACTGAATTTCTCTTTTATCCCTCTTTTTTGCACCATTTAAGAAAACATTTAATGGTCTCAATATTGCTGCAATATGGGGTACAAAACGATGATAGTAGTTCACCATACCCAGAAATCTACGAAGGTCGCTAACAGCTTTCGGCTTTGGAAATTCGAGAATAGCTTTTACTTTCTATTTATGTGGGACGCATCCCTGGCTATCAATAGTATGGCCTAGAAAATCTATAGTTTCCTTACCAAACTCACATTTCGATTCATTAATTATAATTCCGTAATCTCTAAACCGCTTAAAAATTTCCTCTAAATGCTGCATATGCTGAGCGTACGTTTCACTTGCTATTAAGATATCATCGAGGTAAGGAAAACAATAGTCCAAACCTCGCAGTACCTCATTTATGAAACGTTTGCGTTGATGAATCAGTTTCCATTTTTCAGATCAGGAAAATAAACGTCGCTACACTTCTATATAAAACTTATGAAAATGGAACACAAATTCTTTGACCACAAATCAATTTGCCCTAGATTAAATGGGTCAGTAAGCCGCCTATCGCCATTTTGTTTTCATTTTTTATCGTGGTATTGAAATTTTCGGTTATTACTTTTTAAAAAAATGAGTTCTGAAAAAATGAGTTCTTTTTAAAAAAATAAGTTCTGAACAAAGATTTTTTAGACTCCTATCCATCAAAATGAACTTTAGTGTATAAACAAATCCGAAACGTTTACTTCCAAGGACAAAATAAAACTTACGTGAATTAAAATTTGGAAATCTGAAGAGGCTTTCGATTGGTTGGGTCTTCACTATTGACGTTGTTTTTGTTGAAAGAAAAAGTTGTAAGACACAAGTGGCTCAGATATAGCCATTAATCCGGTAGTTTGAAAAATATATCCTATAAGACAATTTGCCCTTGTGTCCAGCATGTACCGGTCTTGGTACAATATTACATTCATTGAAATTATAACAAGGCATAAAATAACAATAACACAGATGTCCTATCTAATCATTGACCAATAACTGTTTTTCAAACAATTGGCTTAAAGATTTATTTCCAAATACAAATATAACACCATCAATTTTTAAAGTTTTGGTGTTTTAAGGCACTTAAAATGGAGAATTACATTCTTGTGACAGAAGTTAAAAGTAGCATAAATCGGTGAGTTTATTTATTTAAAAATTGAACATTTTCACTGCATTAACTGCTCGAGTAACTGAAAATTTCTTTTTATATAGCTTATATACTCACGTATAATAACACATTTAACTTTTGATTTTTTTTTTAAGAAAAGAAAATGTTATTTTTATTGACAAAATTTCCGCCAATATCTTTGTTTCGCCAACAGCGGATTTTATTTTTTGTTTGTGTAAAAATGATTTAATATTGAAATAAAATGTTTTCATTTATAACATTAATTCTTTTTCCATTTTTTATTATATGAGGGAAAGAGAAGTGTTTTAAATATATGTTTATTAAATGAATATTAAGTATTTTTATAAAACAAGTAATCTGTTTACTTATTTGACATAAAACAAATATGGTACGAATAACGGCGATGGCAACAATATCTCGCGATTTAACACTTGCGAATGGGTAACATAAAAATACTTAAACAACTATTTTGACATAAATAGATTTTTCATAATTTGGATTATTATTTATAATGAACAATGTTTTAAAATTTTTTTGGATTTTGAAGAATTTATCAAGAACTACTAATTTAGGATATAGCTATTATTCAACGTTGTTATAGTCATTATTGTTATTTCCCATAAACGCAATTTACGCCTGAAATATATAATGTTTTTTTAGTAAGATAACATAAGATTATAGAGTATTTTATATATATTTCTGTGACATTTTTTCTTTTAACAACTATTTTTCTCTAAGCTTTCGAAACTCTCTAAATTGGTTCAGAACAAGAATTTATCCGGTTAGTCATAATCTAAATGGATGACGTATAAACAATATTAAATCTCGAATCTAGAAGCAATCCATCTCAAACTTAGTAGTGGCCATGATTGACATTAGAATTCAATATATCTGAAATTTCAAGTTAATCATCCTTTAAGGATTAAATGTCCTTTGATCGAAGCTATATTAGTAGATAATATGAATAATTCCTCAATCTTATAACATAATATTTGATGATGTCAAACAAATTTACTTCGATGAAAGATAAATATGTACTAAATATTTTGTTTAGATTTTTTTTTAAATAAATTAATGAATATTTTAATAACAACTTTTTTACGCTTTATTAATTATATAATTAACTTGAATGTATTAAAAATATTTTTTTTACAAGTGATTTGATTTGTAATTGTTTTTTTCATTTAACTCAGTATCAATTCAAAGTTCAAAAGTTATTGTTAGAAATTTATTAGTTAGAATTTAATCTTAAAATCTGAAACTTTTAATAAACAGTTTCAAGATTTAGTCAACATAAAAATTATTATGGAATAAGACTTTCTTTTAAAATTTTCTTAAAAATGAAAATATAGTTTTTAAGTCATTGTTCTCATAACCCCAATTACCTTAGGATATCTTATTTCGATTTAAAAAATAGTTTATTTTATGTTAAGAAAATGTTGAATTAAAATTTTTGCACCTAAAAGCAATTATATATTGCTTAAATTAAAATTCAAACTGCAAAATTGACATGGATAACAAAATTTTTCCATGAAAATACATCCTACGTATTTTTATGTTATCTTTTTTTTTATACAGGTCATATGCCTTTTGTAAACATATTCCCTACAAAAATGTTATTTTTTAAAATTATTTAGGCAGTATGCTTTTTGAAACATATTCCCTACAAAAATGTTCTTTTTTAATAAATAATGCAGGCCGTGTGCCTTTTAAAATCATATTCCCTACAAAAATTTTCTTTTTTTCTTTCTTATCGAAGCATTTTCTTTCTTTTTTTATTGATTTTTTTTTTTATAATTATCCGATTTTCTTTGATAAAATACAGCATAACCTTGTTGAGAACATACTCCATATAAAAAATTTTCTTCTTCGATTAAAAACTTTTTTTTGCACTTTCTTAATGTTTAGGTGTATTATCGATAAATTGCAATATCTGTAATTTATAATAAAAAACATTTACTTACAATTCAACATATTATCCTGTATACTTTCCGTCAGTTGATAAATTCAAACAAAACTAAAGTACTGCTTTAAAAACACGTGTTTTTTCCCACATCCTCCTAATACTCAAAATTAAAAGATGGTATTAAGAAATCAATGTAAAAAAATACATGCGATATGAATCAAAAATAAAAATTAACTTTAAGAAGAAAATAAAATACGCTTATAACAAAGAAAGGAATGAGAAAAAACTTTAGAAAGTGTATTTAATCTATAGTAGTATTAAGAAATGCTGTTGGTTCATTATTGGGTTAATTAATCAATAATACTATCGGACAGCTTTTGTGTGTGTTTAAGATTATAAAAAAATTATTTTAGTTTATTACTTTTTAATATCGTATGTTCAATCTAAATGGCTCTCATATCTATTATACAAAAAATAGCTTATGGTTTAAATAAAATTTTACTCAATGATTATTTTTGAGTGCGTTCGTAATTATGTAAATACGAGCAGATAGTACAGTCATCATTTAGTGCGGCTGTCCGCATATAACAAAGCAAAAATTACCCAACCTAATCATTTAAAATTTAAAATATATAATTTTTGCATAATTTTGCAACATAATTTCAAATTTTATGAAAATTGGATACATAGTTTAATTACACAGAAAATCAAAATTATTTACTTACATTACGGACAAAGGAAAAAAATGGTTTCAAGTGCATTCTAATTATGTTACACTCTTTCGAACATAATAAAATTGATATGCATCTATGAAATATGTAATAAAATATACATTTTGTAAATTGTGTGATAGAATATTTGTTATTAATTTACAGGGCACACAAAAGTATTCCATTGCATAATCGTATAGGGGAAATATTGTTTGGGGCGCGTTTTACTTACAATAAACTAATTCACATTTTACGAACTTGATGCACATTGCTGAGGTTTACTACAAGTTACTTTCTGTATAACAGAAACCAGATAGTATTTACGGGGATGCACATAAGATTTTTGCTTTTATACTGTATCTAATGTACTGAATACTATTACATCAAGATCTTAATAATTTTAAATCTTCGTTATAATAAAAACACACCTAATTTTTTCCGCTTGATGTGTAATTTTTGCCTTGTTTTTATAAACTTTATGCACGATTTGAATATATGTATTTTACTGAGAAAGACCGAAATTGAAGAATATCGACATTCGTTGGTGAATATGAACATATACCGAATATAAAGTACACACAAATAATATACAGACATGCAAACAATAAATACAATAAACCTGACTAGAGTGAAAAATTAGCCAGAGCCAGGAATCGAACCCGGGACCACAGCATTCCAGGCTGTTGCTGTAACAACACATTTTTCACTCCACAGACACAAACGGAGGGACAATCTTTCTCTTCACTCCAATCTTTCACTTGGGTTTATTGTTTTTATTGTTTGTATGTCTGTATATTATTTGTGTGTACCTTTATGATTCGAATGCAGACGTTCTTTGTGTGTGTATGTGTGTTTTAATATATACCAAATACTTCAGTGAAGGACCGAATATGTGATTATATTCGTGTACATTCGGATCATTACAGACGTATGCCGATAAGCACAGATATGCTTTGGTAGATGTCGAAAAGAAAAGCCGAGGTCAACAGAGAGTGACAGTCTCTCGCTAAAATCTTTATTCTGCTGCCAGTCAGTCCGCTTTATCAGTTTTACTCAATATTTGGCTGTGAGTGCAAGATTTTTAAATTTTTTTTTATTTCATACACTGAGAATAAAATATCTCGCCTTCACCTAGAATGAATTGTTAGTCACTTTCTGAACTGGGAATAAAATATCTCGCTTTCACCTAGAATGAATTGTTAGTCACTTTCGTAACTGAGAATAAAATATCTCGCCTTCACCTAGAATGAATTGTTAGTCACTTTCTGAATACCTAAATTAGAACTATAGACGACCGAACTATGCGAATAGGTTGAACAACTATGAAACGGCCGTGCATTTCTAGTCTCTTGTTTTCTAGGTGACGAAACGATATAGAATCTTTTAAGCATCAAAAAATTTTCGCTCGATTTCGGGAATATTTCTTGTGTTCTCATGTATTTGCAGAGATTTTTAAATAAGTTTGATAACGAGAATATAGAAAAACGCTCTTAGATTCTAATAGGCGACTCTAGAGCTCTCTATCAAAGGGATTTAGAATTTATAATGATGACATAGAACTATTTTTTCAAGAGCCACAATTTAGTTTCTACATGCCAGAACTCAGTGTAGTCTAATTTAAATTCAGTGAATATTGCAACGATGCATAGTGAATGGTAATTAGTGCATGATGTGTGTCGTCATTTGACTGTGAAAGTTACAAAAAAGGATATTTAATAAGTATTTCAAGCATACACTAAGTGATTATGTGAATGTTCATATTCACCGATTAAAATCGACATTCTCAAGATTTCAGTCTTTCATTTTAACATATATACGTCTGTCTGTGTGTAAGCACCAACGTGTAGATTTTTAGTGTGTGAAAGCAATTTTTTGGTACGTTTTGTAAAAAAAAAAAAAAAAAAAAAAAAAAAAAAAAAAAAAAAAAAAAAACTCTTTACGCATGAAATACGGAAGAGGTCAAATTCAGGGTCCGTCAAAAGTGACACTTCCTTTATCTTTAAAATTTGTTTGAATTTCAAAAAAAGATGAAAAGCGGGCTAAACAAATTTCGAAGACACAAAGAAGAAATAAGTTAAATAAATATATTAAACAGGATCAGAAAAAAAATTGTGGTTTAAAATATTTTTTTTTAAACTTTAATTATATATAGATCTTTTTTTAAATATATTTATTAACTTGCAAGTGTATAATTTCATTTTGGACAAAGATTTCTATTTTAACAGTCTTTTTTTTTTTTGTCTCTCAAATAGAATAAATAAACCTCAATTTACTTATTTCTTTCAAGTGAAGTTTCTGGCCTTTCTTTAATTAAGTGTCTTCTTCACTGGTCCTCTAAGATCAGTTTTAATTCTTTATAACTCAGTTTTTGAAAAGTAACTACCAAATATTTCAAAATATATCACTATATACAATTTTCTCTCATTTGTATCATGCCAGCGCCAGACTTGCTGTATTTTCGCGATATATTTTTTTGTTCTCAGTATTTCATCATAATCAAATTAAATGCATCGTTGCTACTGTTACAGATGCTAAAGCTATATTTCTTATTGATTTTTCTTTCTCATTCCAATTTTAAGCGTTTATTTTTTTTTCAGTTAATACGAAAACCATTGTTTCCGTTAAAATCCTCGTTACAAAGACGTTTTGTCCTTAAAGCCATCTGACAAAGATGACTGATTTGAAATATCCTCTTTCATCTCAAATGGGTTCTTTGTGTTCGACATTAGCTTATGATTCCGGCATTTTCCAGGACAAAAAGCAGTAAGTTATGATCTTTACAAAGAGTAATATACTCGATAAATTCATTAAGGTTGCTAAAGAAACAGGACTTTAATTGTTTATGTTCTTATTCTTGACATAGTTTTTCATAATCCATCCTTTGTTATACAGATTCATTAAAAAAACATTCGAAAACATTCCATATAAAGAAAAGATTTTATATGCACAATGAATATTTTAATCTTCTACAACATATTTTAGAAATATTGGAGTTAATCATTTAATATTGTATTTAATACATGAATTATTCAACACTGCAATATTTATTTACAGTGGATTATTTGTTTCATGTTTTCGAAATGAAATACTATTAGAAAATATTATAATTTTATTTTTTCACCTAATTTCACATTAAAAAATCAAATAACATTCTATATAAAGAAATTAACCTAGTTTTACAGAAAACATTTTTATTTCCACCGTGTTTCGAAAGCTTTATGATCAGTTATTTAATACCGTCAACATTTATTTTCAGTAAATTTTTTTTTCATGTTTTTCAAATTAAATTGTTGTTAGAAAAAAAATGAGATTTTATTTTTTACATAAACTCATTAAAACAAATCGAATATTATTCTATATAAAGAAATAAACATAGTTGTATAGAGAATATTTTCATTTTCAGCGTGTTTTGAAAGCATTGTAGTCAATTATTTAATACAGGGTGTATTTATTTTCTACAAATTAATAGTTTCATGCTTTGCAAATAAAATTTTTGCTAGAAAATATTAAAATTTTTTTCACATGGATTCATTAAAAAATTAAATAACTTTTTATAGAAAGAAACGAACCTAGTTGTACAGAGAATATTTTTATTTTCAGCATGTTTTGAAAGCACTGTGATCAATTATTCAATAGTGGGAATAGCTATTTTCTGTGAATTATTCGTTTTATGATTGCAAATTAAGTTGTTGTTAGAAAATATTAAGATTTTATTTTGCTCATAGACTCATTAAACAGCATTCCAAAGATATTTAATTCAAGTAAAAGAACCTTGTTATTCAACGAATATTTTTTTTTTTCTAAAAAGCATTTTGGAAGCTTTGTGGGTAATTTTTTAGTACCAGAAGTATTTATTTTCTGTAAATTATTTGTTCTATTTTTGCAAATGATAATTATTTTTAGAAAATATTTAGCCTTTATTTCCCAACATTTCTTTGCTTTAAACATCTTATTTATACTTGTGAATGCAGCAGATTTAAATAGATATGACACTTTGATAAATTAAGAAATGTTAAATACATATATATGAAGTAAAGAGAGAAAGGGGGATAAATAATCCTTATAAAACTTTTATATTTTTCATGTTCAGGAACGATTGAAAAAAAAGTGAGTTTTTTAGAATTTCATCCTGTAATAATTACTGCTTTGTTTCTATAAATTTGCTGATTAATTGTACATGCAATTCATAACATTAGTAAGGGGCTATATCACTATTATATCACGTTATCAGCATTTTGCTAATTTAAGAACCCATCCCTTTCCCCTAGGAATATGTGATTTTATCGACTACCATCCGTTCTCTATACCGCCCGATGATATCGCTATTAATGCCTAAAAATTATTTTTGTTTTTACATTATTTTTTATTTTTTCATATTTTTGCATTGATATTCCTATTATTATACATTTATTAGTCACATAGTTTGAACAATGAATGGGTCAATAAACTATAAATGCACGAAAAAAGTTTATCGAATTTATATTATTTTAAAGCTTTTAGCTGTTTTCAAACTGATAGTAGAATTGTAACATGTTTTAAATTTAAGTTTGTTTTATCTAAATTATACTTTGTAATGCATGCCAAATGTTACATTTTTAGACCATAATGATGATAAAATAAAATAAATTTCGAATATAAATAGCTAAGAAATGTAATATTTCTTTATTCTATCTCAAATTTATCGCAAAATGGAGGGATCTAAAAGTGTTAGATCCCCCTCCCCCCCATTTTGCGATACCTTACCTTATTATCGATTACCTCTCGTCCGATGATATCGTTCTCGATGAATTCTCGAATTCTCTTTTTTTATATTACTTTTTCTTTTTTATATACGTTTTCAGTGATATACATATTATTATACATTTATTAATCGCATAGTTTAGTGATTCAAGAAATCAATGAAATATAAATATATGAAAAATATTTATCAAATAACATCTAAGAGTGTTAGTTACTATTTAAAAGTATTTAAGAGTAATTTATAGTCATATAATGCATTCAACAATAATACTGCCTTCTTTCTATCGCCCGGGATGGGTAAAACCAGAAATTAACGGCAAAACTATGGGTAACATTATACTCATTCTTTACTGGTACACACAAGTATCATTTCCAACACATTATGTTCCTGGTTACGTTAACAACGAATTATATGAACATATGACAGAAGAACATAAATGTCAAATGTTTGGGTATTACAAATTTTGGAATGAGATGACTTATCAAAATCAAACTTTTGTGCATTTAATGACTTTAATAATAGCTTTGTATTTTCATAAAAACTTACAAAATAATAAATAGTAATAATAAATAAAAAATAACAGACTATTTGAATGTAATAAAAAATTACTCAAAAAAGAAAAGTTTGATTAGCCTAAAATGATAATGATATCAAAATACAACTCCCTCCCGTTAGGGATATCTAACGATATCAAATGCCAGACTCCTCCACCCCTTAGGGATATCTAACGATATCAAATGCCAGATTCCTCCTCCTCTCTAAAGGGATAGAGTTATTATATATGCACTGCCCTTAAATGAACCAAGAAAATAAAATGATGGGCTATAAGTTTAGTTTCGTGTTGATACGTTGGAAATTAAATGTGAGCAGATAATTTATTCTAAGTTTAAATAAATTTCAGCTCATATACTAAACAATATGTGGATATAGTGCTTTGTAACTTAGAGATAATATGCAAAGTGATTCAAAAACCAAGAAAAAAAAACGCCTCAATAATTCGAAAAGAAGAGGGCAACACGGTGGACTTTTTGCAGAAATATACACACAGATATGAAGTTTCTTAATCTCCTGACTGCCGCCGGCTGATTTTTTCACAAACTAAGCTGCAGGTTTCACTGCAACATAAGCAATATTTAAATAAGTCTAAATCAACAAATAAAACCCCAGTTCTGAAAAATTAAGTTAGGATTGGTGCTATCAAAGATTAAACACCGATACTAATAACATATTTTGTATCAGGTTGGAAAAAACATCTTTTTTTTTATCTTTAATAAATTACAGAGAAAACAACATTACAATATTAACCTTTGGGTGGCAGTCAGTGGCTTAATGACGTTAAATTTATTAAAAAATTAATTATATTTGCTTCAAATAAAAAGTGATTTATCTGCATCTTTGTTTGCATATTGCAACACAGTTCACAACTCAATTACAGTAGGAAAAGTACAAACCTTTCTTAGTCTACAAAAGTAGATTATAACTGCGAACGAAAACAAATTTTACAATAAAGTCGTTCAGCTTAACCACGATTATATTAGAAAACCTCAACAACTAATGTATCTTCGAAAAATGTAACAAGTATTTTTCCCATCTTAAAGTTTAAGAGAATTTCTCGCGTGATAATCTAAACTTTTATGAGATTTCATTACATTGTAAAAATTGAAGACCCAAATTGGGTTGAAAGATTTCTTCGTATAGTAATGTTCCTAAAATGGTACAGTAAGGATTCCAAAATGGTAGAGTATTGCTCCCAAAATAGATAACGCAAAATGGTTCAAAACAGAGCAGATCTTTATTAACATTAAATTAATCAAAATTTCTGAGGTATAATGTATATACTATCTAAGATATTTTAATTGTTTTAATGTCATTAAAAATCAGACTTTTTTAAAACGATTTTGTGCTACAAACTGAACTTTCCAAATTGGAACAATGCCGTACCCAAAAATCTTTCAACCCAATTTGGGTATTTTGTTTTTACAGTGTATGCAAAAGCCTTAATATCACAAAAAACGACAAAGATAGCATTCCGAGTAAAGAAATATTACATTTCTTAGCTATTTATATTCGAAATTTATTTTATTTTATCATCATTATGGTCTAAAAATGTAACATTTGGCATTCATTACAAAGTATAATTTAGATAGAGCAAACTTAAATTTAAAACATGTTACAATTCTACTATCAGTTTGAAAACAGCTAAAAGCTTTAAAATAATATAACATAGTTAGGCAGAATAATTTAAATCATCACAATGCAGAGAATTAAAAAAATAATGAAATATGAGGTGAATAAATATTTTCATTAACCCTCTCATGCATATGGGCCTCATATAAGAGGACAGATAATTATTTCATTACTAAGGAAAAAAACTTTGAGCATTCGCTTATGAAGAACTGATTTGTGGACAGGTAATAGCTAGCATGCAGCAAAATAATAAAATTATTTTACAATGGAATCTCGTTTATCCCTTCCCAAAAAATGAGATTTTTAATAATAAAAAATAAATATATATAGGACAGTTGCACCATAAAATTTAACTAATAATAACACCTTGCTCAGTGGTGCACAAAACAGGAATTTTTAATATACATTAGCACATATTAAAATAAAATAAAACTTTCAACGTTTCGCGCCGTCTTCTGCGGGCGTCTTCAGGAAAATATGAAATGGAAGGAATACGTTTGCATCTTGTTCGAGAGATAATATTTCTACTAAATTAAGAACTAAATGAATTAAAATTTTTAAAAAATGTTGCCAATTACACGTGAGTAAAAATTAAAATATTGCAAGGAAATAAAAATTTGGTATAATTTGGTAAATTTTTTATTTCCTTGCAATATTTTAAGTTTTACTCACGTGTAATTGGCAACATTTTTTTAAATTTTAATTCATTTAGTTTTTAATTTAGTAGAAATATTATCTCTCGAACAAGATGCAAACGTATTCTTTCCATTTCATATTTTCCTGAAGACGCCCGCAGAAGACGGCGCGAAACGTTGAAAGTTTTATTTTATTTTAATATGTACTAATGTATATTAAAAATTCCTGTTTTGTGTACCACTGAGCAATGTGTTATTATTAATAAAAAATAATTTATGCATGAGACGGTTAAAATAGTAAATCTGAGACTTACTTCCTGGATCATTTATTAAAAATAACGGTGGAAATATTATCGTTTGATGAAGTAGTAATGTCTTTTGTCGGATTCCTCACGAATTACGAGTAATAACATCACAGAGTAATATTAGTGCTTAAAGTATTTATATCCTGAAAAATAAACAGCAAGCAACAGAAAGAATTGAAAGACTAACATAACAAATAATTTTAGCATAGTTTCCTGTCTGACTTGGAAATAGATATATAACGCTATAACAAATTAATTATTCCGCCTTTCTGTACTCTTAATATTTGAAATATTCAAGTCAAAATACGAATTCTTTATGCAATAGACGTAATTTTTTTTAAAAATGTCGTAGATAACGCATCATCATAATGAAATGTTTCATTCCGTCGCTGCTAATATTTGAATTTAACTTCATTTCCCCAACATTATTATACAAAAATATTTCGATATCATATACTTTTGATTTATCTTCTATTTTTCATTATTTCCTTATGTGGTACGAAAAACAAATACATGTAATTTTTATTGTTAAACTCTCAACATTCAATTGGTATGTTTTCGTAAATAAGGATAAAAACTTTAAGCTGTATTACTTCAGATTATTTTCCAACTAAAATGAGATTAACTGTTTTATAGTAAGATTATGTTTTACAATTTTTCTAACAAAATGTATCTCTCCTACGTGATCCGAATGTATTCTTGGAAAATGAAACATTTATGCTTTTATTTCTCTGAATTTCTTATCATTGCAAAACCGATAAAACCTCGAAAAACATATTTAACAAGAAAGAAAAATCATTGGTATAAAGAACAAATAAAATGCTTTAAAATTGCTTTTAGGTGCATATATATATACATATGTACTTATATAGATAATATAATATAAATATATTTAAAATACATTAAAATTACAAAACGTTTTCGGAAAATTTATACAGACATCGTCATTGTTTGTTGAAATGTTGTTATTTTACTTTGTGCTTATTCGACAAGGAGAGATAATTGTAATTTAAGCGTGCTGAGGAATGAAGTTTATTTGGTGCAGTACGATTTGAACCATGGATCCCTTCAAGAGGTGAAAACGTTAGTGTCGAGCAAAAAGCCAGACCAGTTACTTGATAGTTACTTATAAAATGTAATTGTCCTCTAAGAATTGTCAAAAGTAAATTCAAAATTTATAAGTTGTTAAGGGATGAGAAAGATCGAAAGGAGCTCAAAAAATTGCTGAATTATGATTTTGTGCAATCTTGGGATATAATAAACAGATTATAAAAGTAAATGGTTGCAAATCAACGGTGATAATCTCTGCTCCTGTACAGGCTATATTTTAAGCCGGTGACATTACTACCTGGGGTTGTCAAGGGCAACAGATTTTCTAAAAAAGGATTTTAAAAAATATATATATTACTATTCTATGGAATAATAGTAAGTACCTAAACGATTTCAAAATTCAATGACGGCAAATAATTTTTAGTAGTCTCTGCTTCAACATAGGCATTTTACGCTGGTGTAACTTGTCCTAGAAATATTTTAGACGTTAGGAAAGAATATTTGGAATTTGTCCCGGTGGTTGATTTTAAGATGTAAATGCGTAAAAAGAAGATGGTTTTCAAGAAATACAAAACTTATAATGAATATTGAAATAAACGTATGGATTGAGCATTTAAGTTTATTTACAATAAACTTTAGCTCTTCTCATTTGTTTAATCCCTTTCCTGTCTAACACTGCGCAATGATGTAGTTTAGCCAAACTGTGGGTTAAACATTATTTTTTTAATTATTCTTAAAAGTATAATTTCTTATAATAAAATTTAGACACACAAATATCGCTTGACATATTTCAACTATTACGCGAGGAAAGCCGCACAGATTGCTAGTAATGCAGAAACTAACAATAAATGAGTACGTTAGCAAACGTTTGCAGTGAAGATTTAACTTTAGTGTTTGGACAGAAAGAGTGTAAAATAATGTGGTTTTTTTTAGGATTTTTCAAAATTATTGGTTTTTGCCTTTTTTAAACGCCTCCACGGAAGTCATATGCCATACAAAAATTAATGATAAGAACATGAATTGTTGGTATTTTTTCTCCTGTATTTCAGTATAGGGTCGCCTTTTGCGTAAAAAGCTTACTTTGCAAAATATAAAACAAAGGCCCAAAATATCCGTGATTTTATTGGATTTTTCACGATATTTTTCATATTTGCCGAGAAAAATTTTGTGGGACAGCTTCAGATTTGTGTTCAGCACCCCCGTAAACAAAAAGTAAGACACTAAAAACAATTACACCAGAATTTTCTATTTTGAACTCTAATTTGATTGTACTTATGTACAGTGGATTACATTGCTGAAGTGAATGCATTTGATGTTAAAAATGTATTGAGCCAGCCTATGATGAGCAAGTGTGAACAGTACCTTTTCAGTGGTCACTTGGATAAGTTTGACAATTTATGTTAAATTGATATAATTGGGTACGATTTAATTTCTTTCTGGATGATTTTTTTTTTTACATATAAGTTGATTATTGCTTAGAATTTACTATATGCTAGTAATTATTAATTTTCTCCTTCACCTCCGAGATTTAAAGCTCACCTCCGTGAATAAGGTTATATACATATATTTTTATTTATGAGTAAAATAATTAAAATTAACTAAGACCGTTGTTCATGATTGCTTCTAGTAAAAAAAAAAAGTTTGAAATAAAAGTGAAAAAAGGTAAAATGCAAAGTTTTGAATTTTTTCTTTTTGTTCAAAAGAAACACTTATAATTAATCTATCAACTATTTCAAATTATGCAAAACTTCGCATTAAACAACGCAACTAATTATGTTATCAATCGTGAAAAATCATAGATAAATATTTAGGCACATGAAACGTGATATAACTGTTTCTTAACATATTTTGAACTGAAAAACTAGTTTTAATAATATGTTTTTACTAGTCACAGAAATTTCATCAAGAATAAGGCTGTAAAATACAAGAAAAGTTTTATTACAAATATTTTTCTCTAATGTCAATTACTAACGAGATATTTTGTAAATACAAAGATTGTTACTGGCATTTAAAATACTTTTAACCAGTGTATGTTGAAATCATTCATTATTTAACTCTATTTTGTTTAAAGAACTCATTTTGCAATGTAAAATCTAACTTAAGTGAATATTCTTATACAAAACAACTAACAGTTTTTGATAAAATTGTCCATTGAATTCAAGTTATCATTTTATTTACCATTTACCATTTTCCAATGTACCATACTTGGCATTTTGTAATGTTTAAGAAATTACTTTTTATTTTTCATTATCAATAATTTAAATATTTTTCCTATTTACAGTAAATTAATAAACTGCAGGTGGATATAAATTTTAAACTTTGATAATTGCTTTGTGTATCAGAATTTCTCATTTGAAATGTTGTTTGTGTAAAATATTTACTACTAATTTATTAATTAGTATTATTAATTATTCATATTAAAACAGCAAGTTATTTTAACAGTGTTAGGTTAGATAAAATTTTTCTTAAACGTAGTGCATATTAAAAGACTTTTATATCTAAACCATTATGATAATGATAAAAACAGAAAATAACACAAAATAGTTTTCAAATGATATCAACTATCAATAAACAATATCTTATATTTTAGAGACACGCGAAAAAAAGCAAAAGTTTTTTATTTCTTTTCAAAAGTTATTTTTAACGTTATTAAAAATACGCATTCTCAAAGTGATCTGGTTACAATTTTCTTTGAATGACGCTTATTCTACAGCGAAAGAACCAAATGTTTTTCTTTTGTATCTCTAAGTCGCCGTTTGATCTGTTGATCTAATATAACTTTTCAAACTGAAATGAATAGAGTGGATTATACTGTCTTTCACTTTTCCTCGATTGAAAACTGCAGCGATATAAAAGTCTTTCACTTAAAATTTATATTTAAATAATAAGATATAAAACAACAAACGAGCAAAATGGCACTGTTTATTTTTCGATTGAAATTGTTTTTAAAGAAGCAGAAATAAAAATAACGATTTTTTCTCTATCACGTAATTTTAAAAATAGATTTCGCATCACGAAATTACGAAGTAATTTTTTTCAATTGAAAATTGCAGCGATATAAACATATTTGATTTTAAATTGATATTAAAAAAAAATAAGATATGAAGCCACAATCCTCCAAAATGATGCGATTCATTTTTCATATGCAATAGTTTTTCAGTAAGCAGAAATAATAATAGCTATTTTTTCTCTATCATGTAACGTTTTAAATAGATTTCTCATAACGGAATTACGAAATAGTATTCTCATTTGAAAACTGCAGAAAAATAAATGTCTTTAACTTAAAATATATATTCCAATAATAAGATATGAAAGCAAAATCCGGAAAAATGGTACTACTCATTTTTCAATTGCTATAGTTTTTCAGTAATATGAAATAAAAATGACGATTGTTTTCTCTGTCATGTAATGTTTTAAATAGATTTCACATTATGTAAGTTTAGCGAATTAAACACGCTGAAATACGATGCATTAGAATAAGTGAAATTTCAAAATAAAATCAACTGTAGAGGCCTGAGTCGGGTTTAGTAACCCGATTACTGCCAAATCAGCTCCACCCTCTGTGCGGCTCGGGATGGGATAACACTAAATATTTGCTGTTAGCGGTTGGTTTACCGGCCGAATCAATTTTTTTAAAGTAACTTTTCAATATTTTCCGAAAAAAATATGCATTGAATGTTATTAAGGTTATATAAGAATTTATATTAGAATCTCGATAATTCTTTTTTTAACTGACCTCGAATTTTTATCGAATTTTTAATTTTAACATTAAAACATTAATTCTATTCAGATAATCAAGCAATGGATTTTTATTAATTATATAAAAGACTTCAAATCTTCATTTTTCATAATCAAAAGTTTAGTTAATTTCTGTTATAATACAAGCCAGTGATCGATGTAAATCTCAAATTCATAAATATCTTTGTCTGTTGTTTTTTCATAAGTATCTTCGCTATAAAAAATTTCTGTAATTTTATTATCTCTGCTATCATTGTTAATTATAGAGTGTTTTCAGCAGGACATAAATTATTTTCATTTGTATCAAATTCCTTACATGCTTGAGTGAAATTCTAATAAGGTACCCTGGGGTAATAACGCCACGTTAAGGTTCTACCAATTTTCACGGCTTAGTTTTAGATTGTATTTTTCAAACAAATATAGGATCTGATACAGCAACTCCTTGACAAACTATATAAAATAAAATAATTTAACAGATATGTATTCATAAAATGTAATGGCGTTTTTTCTTGACCCATGCTATTTGGCGTTATTACCCACCTATATGGGTAATAACGCCATGCAAACAAAACTATGAAATAAGATGGAATAATTGCATGTAGGTAGCCCAATTCTAAAAGTACAAACTCTACAAAATTAGAAATTGAAAAATTGCATTCTAAGCTATTGAAAATGTTCATTTTTTTGTGAAAGTGTAAGAAAAATAAAGGTGTGGTGTGGGAGGGGGGGGATGAGGCAAAGGAATATCAGACCGTGAGCTTCTTTTTGCTTAAAAAGGACCGTTTAAATAGAAATATAAGAAACATTGCACAGTTTTAACTGTGTTTATTTGAATCAGTATTTAGGATGTAGCTCGGCCACTGTAGGGAATCAACCGGGGTATTAATGTCAAGGATTGGCGTTATTACCCCGGTATAGTTATTGCGCAGTACATTTTAAATTACAAATTATCTCGAGAAGATATCCAAAATCTTCAACAACATTTTAAAAGTACATGAAATGCACTACAAATTTATGTAATTAACAAAGTATTTCCGGATAAAAACATAGTCTTCACATCACAAAACGTATCTCGCAAATTTTAGATCAAGCGTTAATTTTAGTTGTTTGTAAAAACAATAAGACCTAAAAATGAAACAAATTAACTTGAAGCTGTTTTTTGCGATTTATATGACTCAAAACCCTTCTGCGCAGAGCACATGGGTGTCATTTACCTGATTATTTCATAATTATGCAAAATATAAGCACTTGGCGTTATTACCCCGCCTGGCGTTATTACCCCAGGGTACCTTACGTTGTCATCTAGTTTATATAAAGGCAACCATATTATTTAACATTGACAATATTTTTTTTTTATTCAACAATACAAATATTTATCATTTTGAGCAATTCAAATAAAATCGTACTTATATATTCCAGTCTTATCAACGGACGCCGGATGGTAGATTCCAATGTAAATAACTCTTAACTAAAAATAATCCTAAAATATATAATGTATAATAATTATATTCAATTACATTTAAAATTTATAAAGCGAAAATATATCTATCTTAAATCTTAATAATTATTTGAAACACTGCATATATCCATCATTTCACTTTATTGATAAACATCTATTGAACAAAAGAAAAAAAACTTGACTATTCTATTGCCAAAAGTTTAAGCAATATAATCACAACCAGATAAATAGTTATAGTGATGCAACTGAATAATACATTGTTAAAGCAAAAAGTTAAAACATTTTTAAAGATAAACATTAATGAAAGTCTCAATGACTTTTTTTTTATCAAGTAATTTTAATATTGTATTTTTGTAAATCGTTAATTTGAAAATAAAATTTGTTACTTGTTAATTTAAAGTTTGAATTTATTCATTTTTATTATATATTTATTTATGTAGTCTTTTGTTTTTATTTATACTTTTTTTTTCAACATGCTTAATTGCTTTATAAGTAGCTATTTGCTAGAAAAGCAATTAAAATATAAGGTACCCTGGGTAATAACGCCACGTTAAGGTTCGACCAATTTTCACGGCTCAGTTTTAGTTTGTATTTTTCAAACAAATATATGATTCGATACAGCAACTCAGCAACTATCTAAATAAAAATAATAATTTCACAGATATGTGTTCATAAAACGTAATGTCGTGATTTCTTGACCAATGCTATTTGGCGTTATTACCCACCTATATGGGTAATAACGCCATGCAAACAAAACTATGAAATAAGATGGAATAATTGCATGTAGATTGCCCAATTCTAAAAATACAAACTCTAAAAACTTAGAAATTGACAAATTGCATTCTAAGCTATTGAAAATGTTCACTTTTTTGTGAAAGTATAAGAAAAATAAAGGTGTGGTGTGTGGGGGGGGGAAGGATGAGGCAAAAGAATATCAGACTGTGAGCTTCTTTTTGCTTAAAAAGGACCGCTTAAATAGAATTATTAGAAACATTGCACAGTTTTAACTGTGTTTATTTGAATTAGTATTTAGGATGTAGCTCGGCCACTGTAGGGAATCAACCGGGATATTAATGCCAAGGATTGGTGTTATTACCCCGTTATAGTTATTGCGCTGTACATTTTAAATTACAAATTATCTCGAGAAGATATCCAAAATCTTCAACAATATTTTGAAAGTCCATGAAATGTACTAAAAATTTATGTAATTAACAAAGTATTTCTGGATAAAAAAAATAGTCTTCACATCACAAAACGTATCTCGCAAATTTTAGATCAAGCGTTAATTTTAGTTGCTTGTAAAAACAATAAGACCTAAAAATGAAACAAATTAACTTGAAGCTGTTTTTTGCGATTTATATGACTCAAAACCCTTCTGCGCAGAGCACATGCGTGTCATTTACCAGATTATTTCATAATTATGCAAAATATTAGCACTTGGCGTTATTACCCCACACCACCTTAGTTTTTTTTCGGGAAATCATTTTAATCCTTATATGTTAAATGCGTTCTGCGAAAAATTAAAATTACACAAAATTCTTCTAGGTATTTAATAGGTATTTAATATTTTAACGGTCTTTACTAGGACCTTTACACTAATTAAAACTGTAATAATAACGTACTTATTAGTAGGTGAATAGGCTGAGATAAACGTTCCGAGAAAGACAGAAACTTTGAAATTACACACTAAACTTTTGTATACTTCATCTTCCAATTTAGAAATGTGAACACGTGAATTCATTTTTAAATACAAATATCAAGTTGCAGCCATTCCAGTTGCAGTTACCAGTTGTTCATCTTTTGATTGCTTTTGGGGGAAAAGGAATATACTTGTATTGTAAAGTTTATAAAAAAATGTACAGCTAATGTTATTAAGTACTAAATTTCATGTAAGAAAAATTTAGAATGATGATTCAAAGTACTCACAATGAAAATGCTCATACTCAATAACATCGTATGTAATTTTGTATGATTTTTGTGTAAATTTTTGTGGATTTCGAATATTTGAAGTAGTTAGATATTGAATGTTTTTTGTTACACTAATCGGGAAGAATAATTAATTTGTTGAAACAATTCATCAGTTGTTTAAATTCGCGTAATGTGCTTAAACATTTGAGATTGTAGCTTTTAATACAAACTTACAGAAAGAGATATTTTTTAAACACAAAAAGCCGCTGAAATGGTTATACTACATATCTTCAATATATTTCATTTTAATTACATTTTGAATGTTATTCGTAAAATTATTTAACATATTTCTCTTTCTATTTTTATTAAAATATTTTTGTGAGTATCTGAATTTTTAAGACAACATTACAGCTCTTATATATGAAATAATATGTTGAAAATAAATACAACATGTCACAAAAATTTGCTTTTTAAAAAAGCACGACCATTCAACGTACTTAGTCACAATGTTTTGTTATTTCATGAAAATACAGTTTATTTCTCTTTCGGAAGTATTTCTGGCCTTACAGAAATATTACTTTCTCAGAGCGATCGTTTTACAAACCTAAATTTGAATTACATACATTGTAAAACGAAAGAACGACTTTTGCATTCATTATCACCTCCAAGTCGCTACTTTAATAATTTATCTGCGGTTTTTTTTTTTTTTTTTTTTTTTCCAAATATAGACGATTGAATTAAACTGTTTCTCAGAATTTAAACTGTAGAGATAAAAATATGTATCATTAAAAATTTATGACTAAAAATACGAATGGAATTTGTTAGAAATAAAAGCATTAGAATATACTTTTATAACACGAATAATATAATTGCCTAGAAAATTACTTACATATAAAAACTGATGTTTTACGTTCTTCTCTTTGAAACTTATTCGAACAAAAATAATTTATTTATTATAGAAAAATAGTAATCAACCAATGTTGTTATACTCGGTCGCGCCATTGTCGTCATTGTAAAAAAATTCGTTTTTTTTAATATTTGTTTTACTAAATCTTCAAGTAAGTGAAAAGTAAGGCATCAACAAATAACAAATTACAACAAACAATGGAATTTTTTTCAAATATTCATTTTTATAGTATTAAAATAGCAAAATACCCTCTAGATTTAGGTTAAATAATAAAGATGCGCGTAAACCCAAATTATTATATATATTTAAATGGTCCCGATTTGGAGCATTTTATATATTTTCTTATGTATATGTAAAGTTTTAACCTTTTTAATATAATAATAATTTATATCCAATATCCGAATTAATCTATCGTGAAGATTATTATTTTGAATTGTAGTAATAAATACACAAAATAATAAATATGTAGCTGCTAGGGGAAGCCCTATATGCATCTAAAAATTTTTATGAAAATAATAATGACAGCATGTAAAGAAATTATTTTTACAAAATATTCTATTAATTACACTAGACATTTGTCAAACATTCTATTATCTATAAAAAACATAACATCATTTCTTATTAGACGCATTGCTGGTGCTATCGAAATACAACATGATCAGGGTGATTTCACTATAAGCTTTCCCATAGCGAAAGAAAAAACTGTTTTTCTTTAGCACTTCCAAGTCACTGTTTGATAAAATGATCTGTTTGTTTTGCCAAACACAAGATGAATGTAGTGGATTATACTGCTTTTCTCTTTTTTAAAACTGAAAGCTAGGGGGGTATTTACGTGTTTCACTAAAACTTCAAATCATCTATTTTGAGTAATAAGTAATAAAAAAATATGAAGATGTGAGATACATGTAAATATACAGTTATACTTTTAGAGTGTAAAATAAAATAACATTACTTTCATAAATTGTTTACTATTATTTATATTAAAATAATATTTGGATTTGAGAATTTATTCAAACATTCAGACATTTAGACAAGCTTTATTTTAGAAAATATTAATCCAAAATGCTTTGTTATTTGGAATTCTGTGATAAAAAATTGTAGTTATGAATCCTCTCTAAAGTACATTTTACGTTTTTATTCGCTTTTCAAACACTGGAAATAAGTTGATAATAAAACAATATTGGACAAAAAATAATATATATAATAAAATATTTGATACACATAATTTTACCAATGGTATTATACAGAATTCTACAAACAATATAATTATTTTCAGCGAAATACTCTTAATTCATGTTCTAAAATTCAAGTCAAGTGTTTTTGAAATATTTTACAAATACCCTAACTTTTATTCCTTCACATTTATTTCATTAACATAACCTGATTTCAAAGTATATAGAATCAGAAATGGAAACAGATAACTTTAGAGTATACAGATCAGAATTTTCCATATAAGAAATCCATATTGTATCGTAATATATGTGTATATATTTATAAGAATATATATATTTTTTCCCTTTTTATGTCAATTTTATTTGGTATTACTCATATTTTAAAATGTTTAAGATTGCTAGTATTTTGAAATTTTTTAGTGAATTCTGTATGATAAATAAGCTTTACTTTAGTATGTTTAAGTTAACTGCATAATAATATTAAATGCCATCTTCTTTAAGAGATTTGGTTAATATTGTTATTTGAACTCCTTAGATAAAGATGTATTGTATACGTACTTGCATATACAGGGTGTCCAGTAAATGACTGACCCATTTTGAATGTAAATAACAAAAAGACGGTTTGAGACTAAAAAAAATGCGCGGTTTGCTGCATTGTTATTAGAAAATCAATAAATTTTTAGACGTACACTTTCTTAAAATAGTTCGAAATTTGACCAACAAATGGCGCTGACGGCGGCAACAGGCTTCCGAAATTCAGACATTATTCTAGTTTTCATAAGCTTGAGCTACTCGGCTCATTTCGCAGAGTCGAATTTTAGTCAACACGTTAAATGGACATTCCACTCAGCTGCAGAAATAGAGTTGGTTGGATGGAAAGAGATTTAAAATAATATTTTGGATTGAATAGTGCCTATTATACTTAATAAAAACCAACAAAATATTCATTGACTTTTCAAACATTTACCATAAGTAAATTGTCAACAAAAAATGCTTTTGTTACCGGTTGGTTAACTGATTCTCGTTTTACATATAAGAAATTGGAAGTACGGGATAAATACCGCTTTTTTAAGTTTAAAAAATCTTAATACTCAATCTAAACATTTCTTCAATTAAATAGTATGAAATTGTATTTAAAAAAATAACGATGTCAAAAAGTTTTAAAAGATGGATCAAACAAACTCTTCTTGCTTGTACGACATGCAGTGAAATCAGAAGTTAAACCAGTAGTACGCAAATAGTGGTGGCAAGTTCCTTGTCTAAAATAAAAGCGGGGCAGCGACTTATAAATCGGCACAAAAAAATGTAATAAACCTTAGAATAAAGGTTCGTCTATATTTCAACTATAACAAATCCTGTCTTAAACATAAAAAAAATATTGATCACGACGAAGAAGGTAATATACAAAACTACTTGCTAAGACGAAAACGAGTATAAAACGAAATAGTTTTCATTTTTCTACAAACCGCATTCATTCCTACGTTATATTCATAATTTGACATTTAACATGTCTAAAAATTTTATTACGAAAGCCCCAACAGATTTTAAGATGCTTTTTACACACAACCCTTCCCTCTTCTTCCCTTGATTTCAAACGCATCTATGCTGAAATGGAAAGACACTTAAAAAGAAACAAAAATTACTTACCTGTTTTTATATCCTGCGAGTCACCCCTTTTCAAAATTTCATCACAGAAGGCATAATAGATCCTGAATCATCATAGATTCATCGTAGGTCTACATATTTTAGTTCAATTTTATAAATATAAATATTACCAAATTAATGGAACTTTAATTTTTTTCATATATAATTTTTAAAAAGTTTTTAGAATCATGTTTTTTTAAATAATATTTTTTATTTCAAATCAGATGCAAGAGGAATTTTTAAAATACTTCTTTTCTTTCTTTTACTCATAAAGAATAATTGAGGGAAGGGGGGGGGGAGAAAAATATATTTCAGAATCAAAGATGCTCTTTGTAATGAAATTTTGAAAAGAGGTAACTCGCAGAATATAAAACAGCTATAATGCTTTTTTTAACATCCTTCCATTTCAGTGTAGATAAGTTTTCAATTGGGGGGGAGGGGGAAGGGAGACGTGTGTGTAAAAGTCCTCTTAAAATCACTCGTGGCTTTCGTGATAAAATTTTCAAATGTGTTAAATGTCAAAACATAAATATAATGTAGGGATGAATTCAGTTTTCGAAAAAACGAACAATATTTCGTTTTACGCAGGTTTCCGTCTTAGCAGAGGGCATTGTACTACTTTCTCCGTCGAAATCATCATTTTATTACGTTTAAAACATGATTTGTTATAAACGGAATCCTTCATTCTAAGATTTATTATATTTTTATGTGCCAATTTATGAGTCACTACCCCGCTTTTTTTCAGACAGGGAACTTACCCTAACACTATTGCACGATGTAGACAAGAAGAGTTTGCTTGATCCATAAATTAAATCTTTTTAACATTAATAATTTTCAAATGCAATTTCATACTAGAAGAAATGTTCAGATTACATATTAAGATTTTTTTTAATTTAAAAAAGCGGTGTTTATCCCATATTTTCAATTTATTTCAAAAGAGAATCAGTTAACTGGTTACAAAAACATTTTTTGTTGACAATTTACTTATGGTAAATGTGCGAAAAGTCAATGAATATTTTGTTGTTTTTTATTAAGTGTAATACGCAATATTCAATCATAAATATTATTTTAAATCTCTTTCTATCCAACAAATTCTATTTCTGCAGATGAGTGAAGTGTCGATTTAACGTGTTGACTGAGATTCGACTCTGCGAAATGAACCGAATAGCTCATGCATATGAAAATTAGAGTAATGTGTGAATTACAACAGCCTGTTACCATCGTCAGCGCCATCTGTTGACCAAAAATCGAACTATTTTAAGAAAGTGCATGTCTAAAATGTTTTTGATTTTCTGATAACATTGCAGCAAACCGCACATTTTTATCTCAAACTGTTTTTTTATTATTATTTACATTCAAAATGGGTCAGTCATTTACTGACACCCTGTATATACTAGAGAATCCGCCCGACGCGATGTTGCCGGGACACTTAAATAAACCTCAAATTTGCATGATTTAATATCTTTAATTTCATTTCGTTGATTTTATATTTTTAAATTAAAAAATCATAAAAGTACATTGAATTAAAAATATAATTTTTTAATGATATTTCATGTTATTTTATTTATTTATTTGTTCATTTATTTTTTGAGTCTTTATGCAAAACTTTTGTAAACTTGGAAAGGGATAGGCATTGTTGCTTAGAATCAAAATTTTAAAGATTTGTATCTAAAATTTTTTATCGATTTTTTTTTTCGTGTTAGAAATGCTCAATATTATCTTCTTTAGCTAATGCATAGCTCAAATCAAACTTTAAATATTAATTTATGTTTGAATTTTCTTCTTTTTAATCTGGGACAGCATATGTAAGCGAAATTTGAAAATGGCACGTATAATTTTGTCCATAGCTAAACTTCAAATTAACTGCTCGGTAAACTAGCCGTTGGGGGCCACCGTAATACTTACCCATCATGAATATGCATAATGAAAAATATGAAAATAAAGCTTATGTAAACATTTCATAAAATGCATTGCAATTACAAACTAAAATTTAAATGTATATTTAAACATTTTTAATCCATAGTAATTCTCTATTATGGAATTGCGGATACTATTTAATTTACCGTCGACCCACTTCAACAAATTATATAAATCGCCAAACTACTCACAAAATTATAAAAATTGGCATATTTTTTTTTTAAATAACAAAAAAAAATAGTAAAACATTACTAAAAATAAAAATAAAAATAAAACGTCAAATTAAAAATAACTTGCTAGGTGACTTAACTATGATGGACAAGTAAAAACAAAAGTGAAAAATCCAGTAGTTAGTCGATTTTGTAAACAACATCAACAAAAATAAAACATATATGAAATATATGAAATCGATCTATTTTTTTTTTCGAGAAATTATTGAATCAATTTCACTAATTTTTTTTCTTCACTGGTTTTAGTAGCAGCTTAATTCTAAAATGATTGTGCTGAATAAAATATAAAGGAAATAAGCTAAAGTTATGTTAATTTATAAAACAAAACGTAGTTTTTTTTTATTTGTGAAACTGCGTAAGTATTGATTTTTTTTTTTTTTTAAGTCAGTAAAAATAATTTTGGGAGACTTTTTTAGAATTTTAAAGAAGAGAGAAATAATTCCACTATTAAAATTTATTCCTTATAATCAAATCGCTGTTTTTTTTTTTTTTTTTTTTTTTTTTTTTTTTTTTGCGGTATTTTAATTTTTACGTAACTGTTCTTTTCTTAAAATGCAAATTTAAACGCTTCTATATTATGAAGAAAAATTCTGTCAAAAATAAATTTGAAAGTATAAATTGAAGTATAAATTTGAAGTGTGTGCAAACTGTGTATTATAATATACTGTATATAATTAACTTTGTATGTAATATCACAGGTCTGTCGTAATTCAGATTTTTTTTCAATTAAAAATATACCAAATGCCATGTACGAGAAGAAAATTTATTCGAAACATGAAGTCATTCCAAGTGTTCTGATGCCATTCATGCAAGGAATAATTAATTTTTATTAACAGTTTTGATTTATTAATTTAAGGATAAAGTGTTTTCAAAGGGTATTAAACGAAACCATCTGTGCGATCTAAAATCATACTTATCCACTATTTTTTCTATAAACTATTAAAAGCATTTCAAATATTTTTTGTTTAGTTTTGTCCATAGCTAAACTATAAATTGGATGTTCGGTAAAAAACAAAAATGAAAAATCCAATACTCAGAAGTACAATTCTTACAAAGTATTTAATTGTCGAAGATACGCAAGATATTAAAAATATAATTTATTATTGAAGATATACAAAATATTTTATTATTGAAGATTTTATCCAATGTATCTAATATTATGCATGTTTTTGTTTTAAGTTTTGCATATTTAGTTGAATATTTTTCGTTAATCGTTTGATATAAACTCTAATTTGATAACTTCTCTTAAAGGTGCCTTGATCAGAACATCAGTTGCCAATGTTCCAACAAGTTAGGGATTTTCACCGATTTTATGCCAGATAAACACCAGTATTTTCTTAGAGAAAAATTCGCATTTTGAAATCGCGGGTACGTATATCGAGTTTTTCGATTTTTTTTTTTTTTTTTTTTTTTTTTTTTTTTTTTTTCGAAAAAAAAGAAAAGAAAAGAAAAACTGGTAATTTAGCTGAAAAGGGGGATACTTATTTACCATAAAAAATAAATTGATGAAAACTGATCAATTTCTATATTATAGTGGATAGACACTAGCAATATTTTAAATCCGTATTACATGCAATGCAAATGAAAACTATTTATAAAAGAATACTGCCTTAAACGAAAAGAAATTAACTACCTGACGAAAATAATACTTTTAATTTCTAAAAATCAATCATTTAACTGAGAGCCAATCTAAAAGGTTTCCAAATCAGTATTTAATAATGGAATTTATCTGTTCTTTTTTTAAAATTCTGTTTTTAAATAATATTTTTTATGAATTTTGTTGTTAGAGTAATGGCACAATTAATAAAAGTAAGCATCAGCGTTCAACTTCGAAGTGCTCGTGTATATTTCTATCATAAAATCTAACGTTAGAAATTGCGAGAGTAAAAAAAATGAAAAATATTCTGTTACACGTCTTTAATTTGACACGGATCGTAACTTTTGATCTCTCAAGTTTGAATTCTCGGTAACAGCTGTGGGCTTTCTTGTTCAATTGCAGAATAAATTCGAATTCGGAAGGTTGCCAGATTTTTTTTCTACAGTTTAGTCATGTACTCATAAATGGTTCTTTCTTCGCCTTATTATCTTTCAATGAATTAGCGTAAGTCCAGCTACTCCTAAATGTATTTTTATTGTATGCTCGAATATGACCTTGATGTATAAATTTAAAGAAGTGATGTTTGAAAAAGAGTAGCATTAAGCTTTTATTTGAGTGTTACTCACGATAAAATTGCCTTTTGAGGCTGTTATTTAAATCCTAAATGATAGTTGACACCGTAAATAAATTTAAAAAAAGTATAAGTTTTTATTTTTTTTCCACAATTTTTCAGTAGTGCTTGGAAGATTCTTTCAATCTGTACTGTTAAAATGCTTTAAAAATAAATTGCGTTAAAATAAACGCTTTACCTGAACTCACAGATCAAAATATAAGGGAAGGTAAAATACACATAAAGGACGAATTTGGATTTAGATGGAAAATAAAAAGTATTAGCAAAAGATAAGAAATGTGGAGGAAAACAATACAAGCGTTTCAATAACATACTGTATTTACAGTGAGTGCTCAAGTGCGCCGGGTACACCGTGCTTGATTGGATAAGATACAACACTGTTAATTATTTGATAGCATTGGTGAATTGCGAGTTCGTTTCCTGTTGTCTCCATTGCACACTCTTGTGGCGCTCTCGGTTCTAATTCTTTCATGTTAAAAATTTCCTTGTGCTATCTCGTCCTTAAATTTTGACTATGATTTATGCACGGCCACCTGACGTCGAACACGTAAGCTCGATGCATGTGTCAATAAATAACTAAATTAAATACGCCACTACCGATAAATAATCTTTATTTAACATCGATACATGACTGGCAGCATCTGAGAAGTGATTTGTGTATCTAATCGGAAATTCCAGGTGTTTCACGAACAGCCGTATCAGTGACCAAAAGTCTTGCAATCAGGTCCTCATCAGAGTCATTAGAGAGAGTCATCAAAGTTAATCACGTCACGTGAATGTGACGTTAAAGTGTCACGTAAATGTGACACAGAGAATCTTTGAAGAATACATCAATGCATCAATCCCTTTCTAGACTGGCCAGGTTTCTATCGTCATTTGTGGTGGCACTTTCGAGCACTTGCTGTAATTTCTATGTCAATGAAGTCTTGAAGTCTTAAAGTTTTCCTCTGCGTTTTTTTCTCCAACACATTTCATTTATACAGCCCCACCCTTGCCGACAAATTACTATACCAAAATTGCTTGTTTATGTGTGTATTTTACTTTTCCTTACAGTTTGGCCAATGCGTTAAGGAGCCTCCTTCATAAAAATACGTATATCACAAGAGATATTTTACGTCAAGCTTAAATTATTTAGTGAAGCGATTGATTATTATGTTGATGATTAGTTTTTGCTTTCAAATTATTCCATATTATTTTCACTAGTATTAAGTTTGATATTATATTTGATATATAATTCGAGTTTTAACTAATTCTAGAATTTCAGCCGTGAACTCGATGAGATGATTGTCTGTGCTGCCGCCTTGTGGTCCATAATTTATTCCTTAAAAAAAGCTTATATTATCCCATTAACTGGTTTGCCCGATCGGCGTTTGAACAAGACGAATTTGATTATTTTATCATTTAAAGCTTTTTGACACTACTATCATTTTGAAGAAAATTTTAATACTATTGAAAAACGGAAACGTTTGAACTAAATTTTACAAATATTTTATTTAAACAATAGTGGTGTGAGTCCGCTATTTTCAAATTATTGAACGGAAAAATATTAACCAGTTAAGGGGTTAAATGAAATGAAATATCTGTTATTTTTTATCATTACTCAAATATACTTTTGGCAGGCTTTTGATTTAACAAAAACGATTTTCACAAAGACAACATATTGTAAATTGCTGATATTAACTTCAAATGTAAAAATTTTAACGATATCCTTTTTTTCTTCTTGCATGCTTTAACAAGACTTCAGATTACTATAATTAAAGTAATTTTCCTACGTCTGAGAGTTTCTCTTACAAAAGAAGTCGAAATTTATGATAAGTAAATCCACAGTCTTAATCAACATTCTTTTTAGAAATATTTTCAGGCTGGCGCATTATTTTCTTTTAGAATTTTCTAAATTAAAATAAATTTCATTGATATGCTTCACAAAACAAGTATTTCATTTTCTTCCTACGCAGGCATTTCGTAATTAATTTAAAAACGATTCCATAATGAGACATAATTTCATTGAAGTTATGGTAAATTAATTAATAATTCTATTGTAAATTTTTATTAAAAAAAAAAAAAATCTAGTATGCCAAGAATGTCCCAAAGAGAAAATTGTTATCGGTTTTCGATGAAAGATAGTCTTATTTTTTCTTTTTTCAAATAATAGGGAGAAACTGGGATAAATTTATTTCCATATTAAATAGATAAGTTCGGACAATTAAGGGAAAATCATCAGAAAAATTATGCATAAGTGCAGCAATGTCATTAATCATTAATAATAAATTTTTTTTTTAGAAGAGTGATGTAAAAACAATCATAAAAGTGTGTTAAACAGCAATATAAAATAATTCATTATAATAGTACTGTACAGCATTATTTAGCAACACATATTTTAGTAGCATAATAACACTTAAATTTTTGCTGCAGTAAATATTCTTTTATAATTTCATTTATTTATAATTGTTATATAAACCCATTAAAGAATAAGGGTACGTTTTCGTAACATTATGTTTGTGAGAGTTTTATTGTATTGTGAATATTTTAGTCAATATATTATGACGCATAGTACGTATGACATTTATTTTCAAGAAAAAATGTCAATTTATTCGAATGGTAAAAAAATCGAAATATGAATGAAATAGTACGGAATGTTTGGAATTTTTTTATCGATAAATTTCGGATTGTGTTCAAATCATTCAAGAACTGACAGCACAAAAAGACATAGGTATCGAGCACAAAAAACAAATAAATAAATAAATAAATAAATAAATAACTTTATTTTACGGAAGGATAGTAATAAGGGAAACTAATGACCTATATCTGCAGGAAGTGAAATGATGCATAAGCTAAAAGTTAAAACCATCAATGGTCGACTGGTAGGTTTATCGACTTAAAGGTGTTTGTCCTATAACTAAACGTATGAAACCATGGAGGACTGGGAGCAGGAAAACACTATGCTAAACTTACGAGCGATTTTTTTCCCAAGCACCTTCGTCGTTCCAAGCCCAAGCTCGCACTCTGATTGGTTGTTGCTCTCGGCACTGTTTTCACGTAACTTGGCGATAATCATACTTGGCGTAGCGATAGATGCTTCCGCCGAGTTTGATTTCCTTCCGAACCGAGTACAAAGTAAAAAGCTGTGTGTAAAAACTTCTAAAGAGTACAGCTTTCAGTAAGACACGTTCCATTCAATCCAATGCTGCAATAGAAAAATTACTTTGTACTCGGTTCGGAAGGAAATTAAACTCGACGGAAGCATCTATAGCTACGCCAAGTATGATTATCGCCAAGTTACATGAAAACAGTGCCGAGAGCAACAACCAATCAGAGTGCGAGCTTGGGCTTGGAACGACGAAGGTGCTTGGAAAAAAAATACGCAACTAACGAGCCAACCACTAGTGACATTAATTTTTGGCGTATGCACCACTCCATCTCCGGCATACGTGGATCATTAGATTCCTTTATTTCTTGTCTCCAATAAAATAAAAGTTTTTTTTATTTCTTGTGCTTGATACCTTAAGTGTTTTGTGATGTCCGCTCTTAGACTAACTAATAGATGGGCTTTAAAAATACAAGGTAGAATCCGTTGAAATTCGACGAAAGAAAAATCTTTACGAAAAAACTGTTTCATTGATTTATAATAAATCTACAAATTTAGTTACAGTAAAAAATACATCTTATATTGGTGAGTCTAACTTTCAAATAAATATTATTTTAAGCTAAAATTAACAAAATACAATCAAACTTAATTATCTAAATTATTAAACGAAATAAAACAGAAATTCACCGGATTTCATAACAGACGATATTTTTGAAATAGTGTAATTTCTTACTTACCTTCTTTCTTTTTTTTTTTTTTCAATTTTAAGAGAAAATGGGGTTATTCTGTTACTACAATTACAAAATTGGTACTAAAATGATAAAAAAAATTGATGTATCAAAAATAAATTGTGATACAGCTTTGAAACAAATTGCATTTCAAAGTACATTTTTTTCTCTATACGGAGGTGTAAAAATTAAATATGTACTATGTTTAGAAGTGTAAAATTTGCAGTACCGAAAATTGCAAAACCGAAGTTGCTTGGGAAAGTGTTGTGCATTTTAATTTCTATTTTTTTTTTTCAATTTTAAGAGAAAATGGAATGATTCTGTTGCCACAATTACATTATTGGTACTAAAAACTATTAAAAAAATTAATATCTCAAAATAAATTGAGATACAGCTTTCAAACAGATTGCATTAAAAAAAAAATTTTTCTCTATACGACGATGTAAAAATTTAAAATGTGCGATGTTTATAGAAGTATAAAATTTGCAGGAGCGAAAATTGCAAAAGTGAAATTACATTTGAAAGTGTTCCCATTCGCAAAATGACGTATCCGTTACGCACAGATACGTTTGGCCTTTATGATATAGATAATTAATTTCAGCTATACAAGGTATTGTAGCTAATATTGCAGCTAACTAAATGTAATAAATGTAATCTACCGTTACACAGCTAATACTTTAAAATTTTTATATGGCGAAAACGTAGTTAATTTGTACTACTGCGTCGTTGCGCTTCAGAACGACATTATGTCTCAGATGAAATTAAAAAATGCAATACCGCTTTTTTTCTCTTAATTAGTAATTAATACGTATAAAATAAAAATCTATTTATTTTATGCAATTGTAAGGAAGTTCAGCCTGAAAAGGTTAGATATGGAATGTAATTGAGACACAAAAGTACTCAGAAAAATGAATTGTGTGCTTTAAGTTAAACCTATTTGAATGATATAATTTTCAAAAGAATTAAAAGCATAAAAGTTAATTGTTTGATATTCAGTACATTTTTTTTACAAGTTTTTACAAGTAATTTTTTTTTACTTCTATCTTTACAAGTATTGTTTTTTTTTTTTTTTTAATATTTTCGAATACCAGTTTTTGGGGTTTATGCACATTTTAGAGATAAGAGAATCCAAAAAACATTTTTTTACAAAATGTCTGCCTGTGAATCTGTCTGTGCGTCTGTATATGACACAAATTTTGTGGGCGCCCTAGCCTAAGCAATAATGCACGGAATTCAATAAACTTCTGACTCAGTTAATCGCAGATTATTACTGATATTGATTATTTTTTGGTTTAAATCGCACGACAGGTGAAACTGCTATGCTGCCTTTTGCATGATTTCCGCAGTAGCTATATCTCAGGAATTACTAAACGGATTTTCATAACACGTCAGATTCCAATAATCCCTTATATAATATGGTTCTAATTATTTTTTGTGTCAATTAAGTTGGTGCTGCTATTTGGTATTTTTTCTTGATTATCGCAATAGCTCTATCTCAAGAAGTATTGAACGAATTTTCATCAAACTTCAGATTCAGTTACTCCCTGATGTACATTAGCGCTGTTTAGTTTTTAGAGGAAATCGTTCAAAAGGTGATGTTTCTATTCAGATTTATTTGCGATTTTCGCTCTCAGAATCTAACGCACGAATTTTCATCAAACTTCAGATTCAGTTTGAACTTGGCATAAGCTATTACTGATTGGTTTTGATGTAAATCACCTAACCGGTAGCGCTGATATGCTTCATTCTTAAGAGAGTATTAACATGTATAGGTTAGAAGAAAGTTTTGGGATGTATAGGTTAGAAGAAAGTTTTGGGATTGCCACATCCGTCTAGTTTTCGTGGAAATCATAACAACTTCGGTAAAAATGAATAACAAATTCATAACGGCTTCTTCTTCACCGTTGGATTAGTATTATATCTTAACAGTATTAAAATATGAACTTATTTATTTAAGCTGATTAACTGTCAAATATTTTTTTTAAAGATAACCATAGAACTATTTCAATGGTTTGTGTTCCAAATAATTCTAATAAGTCATATTTAACGCAATTTAAAGTGCATTCTGCTTATACGAAATTTCAGCACGAAGTTAAACAAGTTAGTTAGCGCCCCCCCCCCCACGCCCTGAACTTTTCCTTGATGACATTTCCTTGATATAAATTTGGTGCCCTCTAAATTTCTGACCACCCGGAGTGACCGCTTCCTTCGACCCCCCCCCCTTTCCCATGGAGCTGTTCTGTGCTACTCCGACAATGTTCAGCCTGACACATGTGATTTTATTGCCTCAGGCTGGATATCCAGGGCCTGATTATCAACGCGGCACACTCCCAACAGGAAAAATAAATTTTAAAAAAATTTCCTTATTTATGACAGTAATTGTGAATGAAAAGTGCCTTTTAACAAGGCGAAAACTTCTATAATTCTGCGAGCGAACAGCACTACTTTTTATTACACTAAAAGAGCAATAAATCTATTTTTGTTTCCGTGCGGATCAAAGATGAAACCTCTTTAAATGATTTTTGAGGGACTGACCCTACCGAATTGACAAAGGAAAGGAAAGTTTATCTCCCCTCACTTTCAGTCGTAAAGCTGTCAACTGATTTCGAGTTCGATTTCTTTATTGAAGTTCAAAAAAGTTCACTGAAAAAGTAATTTATACATCAAAACACCGACACGAAAGATCAAAAATAGCGACGCCTGACCGCAAGAAGTTAGTGCTATGTGCCTGGTCCTTAACATTTTACTGGTGAGAGAGTGCCCCGTCAAAGGTGAAGTGAAGAAATAAATCGTAGAGAACTTAGAGCGAAATTTTTATGACATTAAAAGTCCTGTAAAAACACTTATTTTTTTTACTCTAATTTATTCTCATAATTTTATAATATAAAAGATTTAATGAATTTGTAAGTAACTTTGTCTTGTAGTTTAGATTTATTGTTTTTTAAAAACAAATTCTCTGCATGATATTCATCTGTATTAAAAACACGATATTCCTTGAACACATTAGTTGATAATCGGAAAAAACAAGCAAAAACATTTTCTTAAGCAAAAACTGTTTCTCAGCTTGATTAAACGTAAAATAATTGCACTATCAGCATTCCTTGACTTCCTAAGCAATATTATCGTTTTATCAGCAAAACAATTTATCTTTATTGTTTACTAAGACATTAAACATCCCCATAAGAAAAAGTTCATATGTTAATCTTTTAACATTTTATTGTCAAAGAATAATTCGTCTGTAAATAACATTGCATTATAGTTTGAAACGGATAAAATTAACCCTTTATCTACCGCATTATGAATTCATGAAAATTTTACATTCTAAAACATTTCACGCAAATTATTTAAACTAAATTAAGGGATTTACACAATCTTTCAATAAATATTTGAAGGATTTTAGAAGGATTGAAGGATTTAGAAGGATTAAGTAAATTTGAATTTACAAGGATTTTGTGCAATTTTTATAACTCCACTCATTTTTTTAAAATTATTTTCTTAGTATTTTGTAGAATTATAAAATGTGCAAATATGATGTTCTTACAATATAAACATAGAATTATTTCCGCATTGAAAAATCCCCATCCTCCTCCCTCAGCGCCAAGAAAGCTGAAAAGATGCAAAAACAAAAGAAATCATCCTTTTAAAAATATTTTTATTTTGAGTAACCAATAATGCTTTTGTAACAAGATAAAGTAATGTATCTGTAACTGATTCTAAAGAGTATCACAACTAACTGACGTATTAAAAGAATTTTATAAAAAGCTATTTTAATGGTACTTATAAGTACCGTCAGTAGACAAAGAGTTAAAACATTTCAAATAATTTTAAATTGTTTAAATTTAACTTTATTGAAGCTTTGCAGCAATACATAAAAACATGTTTTCTATTATTACAAAATATACCAATATACTCATGATGTATACATTTGGAAATTCTACTCCAAATTATACATTCGTTGTAATTGGAGAGAAAAGTTGTTTCGATTTTTCCAACAGAGTTAAAGATGAGTAGTCCAGGATTTAGTAAAAAGTAGCCAAAATATCAGACTTCGTGATACCAACATGCGAGTAAATTATGTTGGGCTGGATGTCGTCAGGGTACAGTGTATAGAGCATTGTTGCATTAGCTAAGGTCACAGGTTCGAACCCTACTCTGGATAATTTTCATTCTGCTGGTTAAAAACTAAGTAACTTCTTGACTTTCAACTATAACGAATACAATATTTAAGTTGAAATTCTTCATATATTATAATCCGTAGTTTGATTGAGTTCAATGTTTACTTAATTTTATGTGCATCGGTAAAAAGGTGCCAAAATAACGTATCTGAATATACCAATATCTGAGGGCATTGTGTCAAGCTGGATGTCGTCCGGGTAACCCAGTGGTTAGATAAATGGTATATATAATTGAGATACCAGATTCAAATCTTGGCCTAGAACTTCTGATTGTGTTTTAAAAACTTTAATCAATTTTGACCTTCAACGAACTTATTATCGCACTTATTAATGGAAATTATCTAGAGTAGGATCAACGCACTTATATAACGCACATCTAATTTTTTCACGCTCAAACTTTTGGTGATCTGTAAGACCAGAAATTCAATTCCGACACTTTTTAAATTGCCGTATCCAGAAACATACGAAAAAATAACTATTATCAATATAAAAAATGCGAAAAGTGCTCTCATATAAAACCAGCTAGTTTTGTCTTGAAATATAAATTACAGTGTAAGTTTCATAAGAATCCAAATGAATAGATAACTGAGAAAATACGATCTCTAATGCTTACATATTCATCATCCATCCCAATCTAGAAAAACCTGGGTTGAACTCTTAAATGATATTCCCGATTAATTTAATTGGGCCTGATAGCGGTGAAAGTCCAATAATTTTAATGATGAATATACAACTTTGGTAATTGACCCAGGTTTTCTAGGCTGTGGTAAATGGTGAATACGAGCAAAAAACCATACTGCATCTACCAGTTTTTGAGATTTTATGACGAAATTAACACCATCTTTTATAAAAGTCTTCTGGAAAAGTTTTTTTTTTTTTTTTGGTGGGGGGGGGGAATTATTATTTTATTTTGTGAGATTATTTTTTGTGGTACACATCTTAAATTTTAATATCAATATTTAAATAATGAAGCTTTAGTGTATTCATGAATAAATGTGGTCTCTGAGGACATGGCATATTATTGAAGTCATGTTATGTTTTACATTTTCAACTCTGCTCTTATAGGTTAATCTTTTTATCTTATCACTGTATTTTAATAACAATGTACGTTTTATTTAATCTCCGAAGATCAATAATTAAAATAAATGTTACTCATTTTAAAAAAATAGTGGCAAAGAAAACGTAGATGTCATTAGTTTTGGATGTTTCTCAAATTTTAAACTAAAAAAAATTTATGTTTACTTCATTTTTAACTTTTACTTTCATTTATGACAAAAAGACCGAATTTTCAAATTAAAGAATTTACCATATATATTATATAAATTTTGTTGGCGGATTACATAATCAATTTGTGAATGAATATCAAAGAAAAATTAACAATAATAACTCTTCTTTTATTTTTGCAATTAAAGTAATGTGTTTTACAAAAAGGATGCTCTGCGCCAGCCAATTTATTACCTGAAATACGAATAACTACTAATAAAATTTACAGCAAAATAATAAAGAAATTTCTTATGCTTGAAGATTTCATATAATTCCATTTTTATTCATTGAATTATAATATTTACAACAAATATGTAGCATTCGTCAATGGTGATGCAGGTCTTTAGCCTCGTTTTTCTTTGGTACCTAATGTGCATGGATGAAGATGAAAGAAGCATTAACAATACAAAATACCTCATTAACAGTTTAAGATGAACTTGCACCTTTTAAACAGAATAATGACACTGGAGTACAGATTCAGATTCAATTAGGTGGGGAGGAATACCATATGGCTTCAGCTCAACAAGCCCCACCTAACATTTATTTAAAAAATATACAATTGTTTCACAAATGGTTACCCAATTTGTCCTTAGCGAACCTTCATTTCAACACATATGAAAACCATTCATTTAATTTCATATTTGATGGCTTTCGCAGATAAAAAGATGAAGTTAATAGACAATTTAACATGAAATGTAAGGAGGTACTTCTGTTCCCACAGATACAGAGGTCAGAATCTACTTTGTTAAATTTAATTAGATATGAAGAAAAAGGAACATGGTTGTTGGTGAATAAATAAAAATTTCGATGAAAGAGTAAAAAGTCTTCTGAAATTTTTGGTAGAAAGTCGTATGTGTATCTACGGGTAATTTGCATAATCCCAATAGTTTTGCCACTGTTCACACCGGAGTACAAATCGAAGGCATGCTTTTGTTACTACCGATTCATTATTCCTAACAGACAATTTGAATGCTAGAGATCGGAATTTTTCATCCCATGATTGCGTTATTGATATTGCTGGTTTATATTTAATGACATAAGTAGACTGTAGAATAGTAAAATCTTGCTGAATAGTAAAATCGTTTTGATTGCTGTTTACTCGAAAGATGTTCTTTTTATGCGCAATGTATTTTGGTTAATATAAAAATGATTTGAAATGGACATATGTTAACGAAATAAGTTCAAACCACCACGTGGTGGACAGTTAGTTTGGCTTTGTAAATATTAGTCAATAAGTGTATTATATCAATTCTCGACTACACCCAAATATTTTTACTTTTTCTTCCGAGGCGCATGCCCTTCCGACTCAGCTTCGCCAGATGATGTGAAAATCGCATGTTGTACTACACAACTTATAGGGTCTACATGAATACACATGGTCTCATTTTGTCAAAGTCAAAGAATCGCAAGTACCTCTGTTAGTAAAAAGGAGTATAGCTACCTCTTTTTTCCTCATATCACATCTTTCAATTTTTTAAGTTATTTTACTTGGCTTCTTTTGTACCAGTTCTCCGTATCTTACAACGTTTGTCTCTTTTTTATGCCCATTGTAACTCATTGTCAGTTTATAAAATAAAATTTCCTTGAAAGTGTTTAGAAATTTCTTTAAGTAATGTGCACAATACTTTTGTATTTTTATATAAAACATTTATTGTTGAAAAATACTTTTATTCAAATATACATATACATTTTTGTAATGTTGCTATCTTATATGAAATGTCAAGTTTCCAGCTTACTGGCTCAATGCATATTATGTAGAAAAAAAGTTTATATGTCAGCAAAATAATGATCGATTACACCTTCTGTATTTATTTATATGAATGGAATCTTTCTGAACAGATAAATAAATTAATCACTAATATGTCAGATAAGAAACAATTTCTTTCATATTGGAAAAGAATTATCATTACAAAGATGACTTCAAACTGAAGCTTTCTAATATAAAATATTATACATTGATAACTTATCTTACTCATTCATCAAATTTATCGATATTATTAATCATCATTATTATTCATCGAATTAATCATTATTATAATTTATTGTTTAATCCTTTAATTCCAAGATTTAAAAAAAAAAAAAACCTTGTAACGCTATTCCATAGAATTGGGTGCATCATGCTGCTACGAATTTTATGGAGTAAATTAACTGTTATAATTGGTGTAATATTATACTGTATCAATATGAAAATACCAGATATTACAATGCTACGATGTGACCTTCTTTCAGTATATCGATTAAATTATTCTATAAAATCGGAGGGAGGAATGCTGACAAAGATTTTATGAAGTAACGTTACACGAACAATGTAACCACTTTTGATGTTCACGCACTTGTGCATGAACTTTGTAGCCCTATACATAAAAGTTAAAGAACCGATAAAATTTTTCTCATAAAATCAAATTTTATGTAGATTTTTGTACTTTAAAATTTTTATTATTAGATTTTTATTTGTTTATTTCACGCCAAAAAGTTAACTGTCATGCCAAAAGTGAGTTAAATCGCCAAATATGGCGCTACGAAGCTTTCGTGTGGCTTATTTTAGGGTTACGATAGTCGGCTAGAATTGCCTGGAAAATCTACTTTTGAAAATACGCCAATTTTTTTCTCCGCCAAAAATTTGAATATAATATCGTAATTTTTTTTAAAAAAAAATTCGTAGTTTTTTCAGTATTTTACATTATTTTTAGCTAATTTATATCTTTAAATACATTTCCTTTTATATATAAAAAAACTACGTTAATGATTCGGTAAGTGACCTCGAAAATATCATTTTCAGAAAGTTATGTTGATGCAAAATCAAACAAATTAAAATTACACGTGAAGCGTAGCAAATGAAGTGCGTTAGTACTGTAACGAAGTTTTAAAAACATTCAGTTCTTGCTGTTGTACTATACAGTACTTCGGATTTAGTATAATGGTCGAAATATTCTGAGTTTTCCTGTAAATACTATCTGCTTTCTATTATACAGGAAATAACTTGTATTAAATCTCATTAACGTATATGAAATTTCATAAAATGTGAAATAGTTTAATAAAATTAAAACACGCTCCAAACAATGGCTTCCCATATACCATTATGTAGTGGAATACTGCGGTGTGGCCCAGTAAATTAATAATAAAATGCTTTGCATCGCAGGATTGTTCAGAATGTATATTTTAGTGTATACTTCATAGATTCATGCCAATTTTATTACATTCGAAAGAGTAAAATTTGCTGGAAATTTGAACTGGAACTTATTTTTCTTATTGACCGTAATATAGCAAAATACTTTTTTTTATCCCTGTAATTAAACTATAGATCTAATTTTCATTAAATTTCAAATGACTCGACAAAATTATGCAACAGTTATATATTTTAAATTTCAAACGGTTTAGCTGGATAATTTTTGCTGCGTTATATGCGGACAAACAGATCGACGGACGAATGGACAGACTGAACGATGACTATAGGTGCTATGTATTTATATAATTACGAACGCACATAAAAATACCGTATTTAGTCGTGTATAGGGCGCACGCGTGTATAAGGCGCACGCCTACTTTACAAGTAAAAATGGCGATTTCTTAAAATCTCGTATATAACGGGCACCATAAATTTGATACGCTAATGAAGAATGACCAAATTAATTTCAGTAAAAAAAGTCGAAACTAACATTACACCAGACCAGAAAACAAGACGAAAATGCATTTTTAGGTTTCGGGTTGTAAGAGAAGACGGGAAATAGGAATGAGTGGTGGTAAAGAGAAATGTTAATTAGAGTTTAGGCGTCATTAGCTCTGTTGTATAAAAAACTGCAAGGAATGAAATAAATATGCAGTAATACTTCAATTAAGTAACATTTTCCGAGTTTTAATATCTTCTTTGAATTTCTTGTTTCATTTTTATATCGTTCAACTGCATTCAACAGTAAAAAATTATTCCGTGTATAAAGCGCACCTAGGAGTTTTGCCCTAATTTTTTGGAAAAAAAGTGCGCCTTATACACGAGTAAATACGGTATTCAGATATTGATGTAATAGTACACAGTATTTCAAATGCAGTATAGTAGCCGAAATCTTTTGTGGTAGCTATAAATACAATCTGATTTCTGTTATAGAGTAAATAGCTTGTAGTAATCCTCAGCAATGTTTATCAATTTCATAAAATGTTAAAAATTTTAATACAGTTAAAACGCGAACCAAACGATGTTCTACCCATATCCTTATGGAATGGAATACTTATGTGTTGCCCTGTAAATCAATAACAAAAAAGCTTTGCACCACAGATTTTGCAAAATATGTATTATAGTATATCCTTCATAGATGCATATCTGTTTTATCATATTCGAAAGAGTGTATCACCATTAAAATGCACTTAAAACTTTTTTCCATTCACCGTAATTTACTGGAATACTTCTGATTGTCCCTGTAATTGAACTATGCATCCAATTTTCATAAAATTTGAAATAACACGACAAAATTATGTCATAATTATATATTTAAAATTTCAAATGATTCGGTTGGGTAGTTTTTACGTTGCTATATGCGGAAAGACGGACAGAGACAGACAGATATACGAATAGACTGATAGATAGATGGACTGAACGACAACTGTAGGTTCTATGTATTTACATAATTACGAAAGTAAATAAAAACATGAGTTTAAAAGAATTTTCTTTTTTCAATTCTCAAATTTCCTTATATAGATCTTTAACCCTTTGAGGGGCGCTGTTTGCATTCTGCAAACGATTAATTTTAATGCTTAAATTGCCAAATGGCACCAATATTTATTTTTTGGACAATTTTGATATCATAACCGTGAACAAACGGTTTTGATTACTTTCAACACAATTTTTCATAATTTCCTGCGGGAATTAATTATTTGAACATTTTTGAAGCACAAATGTCTTGCCCTTGAACGGGTTCAAATGTACCAATGCTCCCTCATAGCATGCATGGTCACAGTGACGTCTCAATGACGTCACTGTGAGTTACTTTGGTCACATAATATCTGTGACTAAAATGCCACCACTCAGTGTCGTCACATTGTGACTGAGATGTGACTTTATAAAAAATTTTCAGACAATTATAAATATTCTTCAAAACATGTTATCTACTTTTAAAAACATGTTTCTGGCAATTTAAGTATCGTTGCTTTTGTCACGGTTTCGTCACAATGTTAACGTCAAATTAGTCACAAATGACACATTTTTCACAAATATGTCACATTGTGACCACTTTGTGAAACGTCACAAACGAGCTCTAAAACGGCCATAACGACTTCACATTTTAGTCACTGTGACTTCACATCGAAATCACGTGACGTCACATCGACAATCAATGGTCATAAAGTCACAATGTGACTTCACAACGACGTCGCAGTGACGTCACCATGCCTTACGGGCTAAATGTGAGCAAAAACAAAAGTGATTCCCTTGTGAGTGTTTTGGAGGGATGTTTTTTTAAAAACATTCCATTACAGTATGATTATTTTGTGAGAGTCCTGATCATGGGAAATTCACTGCTTTAACATATGATCGATGCAATTAAGGAACTAAAGACTGTAACAAATAAAATATTTATAATTTTTTTTTCTTGTCGATTTTTTGTGTATTCTAGTACAACACAAAAATAATACGTAATTGTATTATACGTATATATAATTACGTAGTAGCGAAAATTGCATTATTATTTCCTTAATTTCTATAATATTTTTGTACATATTTTCATTATGAGGTTATGCAATGATTGGATCAAATAAAGTGTCTTATTATCCGACTAACAAGGAAAGTCTCCATGCGGGCATACCCCGAAAAATCTGAAAAAAATACAGAATGTTCTTCTCGTGTGGATATATACGTTTATAAAAAAATTTCGGCTGAACCTCCATTCAATATCCGTAAAAAAATAATGAAAATTTCGTTATTTGGCGATTTATCGCCGGTTGACGGTGGTATTTAATTTCAAAAAATACTTTATGTCAAATACACTTCAAGGGGAAAAAAAAGTTTCATTTTGAACTTGTTTTGATAAATTTAATTTAAATAACTTAAGTTTTGTAAGTTTTAGTTTCTTTTAAGTATAATTTTGTTATATCGATATTTATAGGTATTTATATTCAAATTTAATAATCAAAATTTGAGATTTAAAACGAAATTCGTAATTTAAATTAATTAAATTTGTTTCAAACTCAAAGTCCAATTGAGAATTGTCGATTAGATTTCGTTGCTATGGAAACATTTGGCTTTTATTTTTTAATACCCTTAAATGTATGAAGATAATTTTTCTCAATATAATTTTTACTTTCTTCTATCTTCAATAGAAGAAAGTATTGTAATCGAAATTTTTTTCGACTTCCGGTTTTCGACGGATTTACATGTTTTAAGGGTCAGAGATTCCATAAAACATGTTTTTACAAAATGTCTGTCTGTCCGTGTGTCTGTGTGTGTGTATGTCGCCATTCTACCATCAAAAAGTGTATGAAGTTATGCATGGAATTGAACCAAATTTTTTGTGAATGTTTTTGGCTGTGGCAAGCAGGTTCCTCTTTCAGTTTTGAAATATTCCGCCGGAAGGGAGCGCTGCAATCGCGATTTTTGTGCCGTTTTCAATATTGTACCGACCAAAAGTACATGTAGTTATGCATCGAATTGTACCAAATTTTTTGTGTATGTGTATGACTACACTGCAAATTCCCAGCACACATTGAGAACAGATGTGGAACACTTTGATTGAAAAAAAGTGTTCCAGTTACCTTAATGTGTACTGAAATGTGTTCCGGATGTGTTCCACTATAAAGAAAGTGTTGCGACAGTGTTCTGAAAGTGTTCCGAAAGTGATCTGCCTAGAATATTTGTTAAATCTAAACTTGGGAACACATTTAAGAACAGATTGGGAGCACATATGGGCACACTTGTGAAATCATGGCTTTCTTTCTTACAACGATGACGACCATAAGGAGTCTTGATCGCAATCAATGTGGATTTCAAGATCAATTGGGTAAGTTAATTTTTTTTTATTTACTTATTTTTTGCATGCATGTATGTAGTGATTATTTCTTTTGAGGCTTTCATATATTCATAAAAACTAGAGAACAAGAATAATAGGTGCATTTTGTGTGTGTAAGTGGGTGGGGGGGGAGTTGTAACATTACCATGGAAAAGAATTTCGTGCTTCATTAATTCAATTTCATATTCAATTCCACTTTCAAATACTGATCGTAATGACGTACAGTGGTGTCAGGAATTGGTGAATTTAGGAGGAAAGGGTTGTCATGTAATTTCCCCCTCCCTTTTTCACAAGGCCGTACAGAGAGACCACGTGTCCCGGTAGCAATCCAAATGCAAGCTTTCTTTCCTCTCACATCATAAATATAAACTTGCTAAGTCGAAATTTAATAAGTAAAACTGCCGTCTTAGACAGGTTGTTTCCGTCTTAGGAGGCATAAATGTATGCTATCCTTTTTGGTTTTCCGTATGAATAAGAATCCTGTTTTAAACAGGTAAATTTAAAAAAACAATAACTTCTGACTTTTTAATTTTATTATTTGTTAGATATTTATACAAAAAAATAATTAACTAAAAAAAGTACGATTACACTGTTTTGCTAATTTATTTTTAAACAAGAACCGAAGCTCGGTTCTCTAGTAGAGATGGTAGCAGGTAATCAGGGGCGTGCGAAGAGAAAATTACGCCCGGGGAAAAGTCTGAATTTGGCGCCTCCCTCTCCGGAACTTTTTCTTGTAACAGGCAAAAAATGACGTTGTGAGCATAAATTTTTGCGCAAGGGGCAACCGCCCCCTTCGCTACCCACTTTCGCACGGCGCTGCAGGTAATTTGTATCATCTGTCAGAGTTGATTTCAGGAAAACGTCCGAGAGGGAGGGGAATCCTCCCCCCCCCCAGAGCAATGAGATGTCTCCCCGGAAGATTTTTGATTTTGTGTTTTCAATGGCAAAAAAATACAAGCCATCCCCCGTAACTCTACTATGTCCCCCCTCCCGAGCAACAGAAATCCTTCTTGGTAAAAGTGTCTAATTTCAACACTGTCATCTACCCCCCCCCCCCGCTCCCATTTTCTACGGACTGCTCCCCAACTCCTTCAGGTTTGGATTTTTTTAGCGAATAATTAAAAAATGAATAAAAGTGAGAAGAAAAGATAACAGTTACATATTTTGAGCTCCGCCCCCCCCCCCCCTCTAGACTACATGTCCATCTTGCTAAAGCTCTCGGCGCAGAGCACACTCTTGACATCAGAAGATTTTCAAGTTAGTTGGATCATTTTATTACAATGAAACGGGTCTTTCCCTCAAATGCAAATGTTCCCTTAATTTAAGAGCCCAAGTATACTTATAAATGGAATAAATATTGATAGCCCTTTGCTGTTTTCTTTCCTTACATATTTTGCAATAAAAAAATCCTTAAAGTTTCTTTCGTGTGTGTGGGTGAGAGAGGGGGGGGGATGCGGAATTTTCTTCATTTTGTTTCAAATGAGAGGAGAAGTATAGCCCCATCCAGTGATGAATCCAGGAAGTGGCCCGGGGGGGGGGGACATTTCCCACCGGAGCCTTAGAAGTAACTCCCGGAGAAAAGTGTCTGAATTTAACACTGGCCCCACCTCACCCCTTGAGCAGGAGATGGGTGCAACCCTCTTTCTCTTCTCCCTAATCACTAATGATGAACGCAGTACTTATATTATTATTATTATTTTTAAATATTGAATATAAATTGTATTACTGTATTGGCCTAATTCTTATTTGATCTAAAATGCGGTCGGATCTTGACACAGTACATTCTAAATTAAACAATTAAGAAGTATAAATAATAATACAGTATAAAACTTCTAACTTGCAAATAAATAATAAGCTTTCGACGCAAACGATTTGACAAGACGAGCAGATAATTTTTTCCGAAGTACTGTAGTGGAAAGTTTTTATCAAGTTGGTGTGGCAACACCATCGCGTCGCGCGGGAAGCGGAAGCTGTTTGTTTATGTTTTCATTGGGACGCTTAGTTCGATCCGACATTTCAGCGCTTTTTTATAAATTTTGTTAATATAACTTCAAGATTATTTGTCTGTTTTTTTTTTTTTTTTTTTTAACATTGTTACAGCAGTTTTTTGTGGTACGTATTCTATTGCATTTTGTTTTTGTTAGTCAAATTAATTAGTTTTCAGCCTAATTTCTTTTACAAAGGCACGTAATTTCTTGGTTATCAAAGGCACTTGTGACATGGGAGTTTTGCCAATAAAGGCAGGTATTCAGATGTCTCATAAGGACACTAACTGTTTTAAGATTCCTTAAATCTGAGTGAAAACTAAAATTTTGTATTCAGATGGCATCCATATTGCTTATTGAACATCGTTCGGTGTAAAAAACGTAGTTATGTAGTTTGCATGTTAAGTATATCTATATTGTATGTTAATCTGTAATCTTCCGCTTTTATATTAATCAAATGATTTTATAATCTTAATAACAATATACAGTAAACTCTCTATATCTTGAAACCAGTAGTTGTGCATTGTGTAAATGTTTTGTTTACATTTTTTTTAAATATAATTTGGATGTACTTAAATTTTTAAAAATATAATGAATGCTTAAAATAATTAAGTAAAATATTAATTTAATAATTAATCATTTTTTTTAATGTTTTCTTTTGCTGTCATTTTTTATTAAAAGTATTTGAATCATCCATATTAAGGAGCTGTGCATATATAACTATTATCACTTTAGGGGGGAGGTGGGGGTGTCTGGCCCTGGCAGATGAAATCTCTAGGGGGAGGGTGGGTTTGTCTATTGATACCGATATCAATTTTGAACCAACCAAAATTTTCTTTTTTTACTCGTAGCATAGTCTTTGATTCAAAATAGTATGTCCTTTTTTTCAATCTATTTTTGTGAAAATGTAAAACCGTGATTGAAATTACGAAATTATAAAGTTGATTAATTCTAAAACATGGAATTCCTCAAAATTTCACATTCTTATTAGGTAGCTTTCATTACAAAAAGTAAAAAGCTACCTATTGCAGCCGTCCGGAGGAAAACACTTCCGGAAAATTTTGGTATATTTTCACCGATCATGACCCCCAGACCCCAAAACCACCCTCCGTTCAAATGTTGACATATATATATATATATATATATATATATATATATAACCATATATATATATATATATATATCTGATTTTTGACATGCGATAACTAACGTATTTATGAACCGATTTGAATGAAACTTGGTATGTGCATAGTACATACAAATGTCTCGACCGAGTTCGTTGGTCAGCATCATCCGCCATTTTGTTTCAAAATGGCGGCCATTTTAAATTTTTAAAAAAATTTAAAATTTAAAATTAAATGCGAAAAAATTAAAAGTTGAAAAATATTTTCCTTTTACGTGTTAGAACTTAAAACAAAGATTCCAGAACACTTTTTATTTTGTCTATATCTTAAAAAATGATTGAGTTATAGCACTTTGAATTTTTCTTATGGCTGACATTTTGAAACGATCTGATTTTTGTCACGTGATAACACGCATACTTATGAACCGATTTCAATGAAACTTGGCATGTACATAGTACATATAAATGTCTCGACCGAGTTCGTTGGTCAGCATCATGCGCCATTTTGTTTCAAAATGGCGGCCATTTTAAATTTTTAAAAAAATTTAAAATTTAAAATTAAATGCGAAAAAATTAAAAGTTGAAAAATATTTTCCTTTTACGTGTTAGAACTTAAAACAAAGATTCCAGAACACTTTTTATTTTGTCTATATCTTAAAAAATGATTGAGTTATAGCACTTTGAATTTTTCTTATGGCTGGCATTTTGAAACGATGAGTTCTGATTTTTGTCACGTGATAACACGCGTACTTATAAACCGATTTCAATGAAACTTGGTATGTACATAGTACATACAAATGTCTCGACCGAGTTCGTTGGCCAGCATCATCCGCCATTTTGTTTCAAAATGGTGGCCATTTTAAATTTTTTAAAAATTTAAAATTAAATGCGAAAAAATCAAAATTTGAAAAATATTTTTCTTTTACGTGTTAGAACATAAAACGACGATTGCAGAACACTTTTTATTTTGTCTATATCTTACAAAATGATTAAGTTATAGCACTTTGAATTTTTCTTTTGTCTGACATTTTGAAACGATCTGATTTTTGTCACGTGATAACACGTGTATTTATCAACCGATTTCAATGAAACTTGGCATGTACATAGTACATACAAATGTCTCGACCGAGTTCGTTGGCCAGCATCACCCACCATTTTGTTTCAAAATGGTGGCCATTTTAAATTTTTTTAAAAATTTAAAATTTAAAATTAAATGCGAAAAAATTAAAAATTGAAAAATATTTTTATTTTTCGTGGTAGAACTTTAAACAGCGATTCCAGAACACTCTTTTTATTTTGTCTATATCTTATAAAATGACTGAGTTATAGCACTTTGAATTTTGCTTATGGCTGACATTTTGAAACGGTCTGATCTGAACGAACCACAATGTTGCTTTAAAATGGCATACACTTTATGATATCGTAAAATTTGGTGACTCTCTAAATCGCTTAAAATAAAACCAGGTTGAATAAAAGATGACTAATTTCTAAAAATTCCTATTAATATTCAGTCTTGACAAAAACTAGTTTCAATCTTATAAAATCACTAATTTTATAAGATTATTTCCACTAATTTGAGCTTAGTGTTTTTGAACAATGTAACTTACCTTAAAATAAATAAATAAATATATAAGTATATGAAAGCTACCTCTTCCTCCCGGTATTGCCGGAAGGACTTTTTTTCTTTATAAGTGTATGCATTGATAATTCCTGTTCGACAATGCAAAGTGTATTTGAAATGAAACTTGCGTTTACTAATAAATAAAAGAGAAAGAATGTTGTTTGCCTGTTTCATTGATAAAAATTTCTATGTATACCTCCCTTCCGTCTCCCTGCATTCATGAGTGGTAAGTGCAAGAAGACACTATTATTGTTAAATAGATTATGTTACAAAAAGCTATTATAAGATTCCTTTAAATAGTGAGTATTTATTTTAAGTGTTACTTCATATATATTTCATACATAATGTGATTATATCTTATGTATAAAGTGCCATTTTATTAACTTCCCTTATTTTGAATCAATAATACATTTAAAAAAGCAATGTGATTACTTTTATATATCACTCTAAACAACATAAATAAATTTTAAAAATAAGAAAAAAAAAAAAAAAAAAAATTGACATTGATAACCATATTATAAGGGGGGGGGGGAGAGGAATTTTATATAGTGTATTTCAAAGGGATAAATTCCCTTCCTGTACAAATTACTTTTGTTTCAGATCTTAAAAACTCTGTTTTTGGTTCAGGTTGATTTTAGGTTGAGTGTAGATTGCTGCAAGTTGGGTTTGGGTTATTTTTCAAAAGTTCAGTATATATTATTTCTGATTAAAACTTAAACCTATAACAATAAACAGATATGTTTGTGAGTGTGTTGTTGCATTTTTTGTTGAAATTGACATTGTTTTGTGATTCTGGGATGAAATTTGTATTTTTTTAGCAGACTTTTGACTAGATTCACATTTATTCGGCAACCCTCTGACAAAATTCACATCTTTTTTGCGATTCTCCAATGAAATTTGTGTTTTTAGCAGTCTTTTTACAAAATTAGTGTTTATTAATGACCCATTGACAAAATTCACATTTTTTTTCCCGCGATGCATTGTTAAAATTTGCACACTTTACATGATTGTGGCACAATTCGGATTTATTAAGCGATCCTTTGACGAATTTTGCATTCATTAAGCGATCCATAGGCGATTCTGTTCTATATTTTCTGAAAATCAAAAATTTTTGGTTCCAAAAAAAAAAAAAAAAAGAATCTTCATTAATCCGGAAAGTTATAGACAAAAACATATCGCGAATTTCAACAAATCGTTGCCCAGAAAAATTAATTCTGCAAATCGTTCGCAGAAAAATCATAAATATTGTAAGAAGTTTGCAAGGAAAACGTAAATTTCATTCGATAATTGTGAAAAAACTCAAATTTAGTTTGAAGATCGAGAAAAAAAACCCCTGAATTTCATAAAACAATTGTGAAAAAAAACACAAATTTCATCAAAGATTTGCAAAAAAAAAAAAAAAAAAGGCAAACTTTGTCTAAGGGCAGCAGAAAAAACACAAAGTCAAAAGTAAATCCCCCCCCCTCCTCCCCTTTCACATAATCTGCTGTAACTTTTCAGAAATTTGCTGAAAATTTTCAAAAAAGTTTTTACTCAGAATCATCCCTGAAGAACCCTTTGACAAATTTTGCATTTTCCCGCGATCCGTTAAAAAAATTAGTGGGTTTTTTTTTTCAATCTTTTTATAAAATTCACATTTATTTCGAGATTCTTTCATGAAATTCGCATTTTTTAAGCGCATTTTGATAAATTTGGGTTCATATGATGGGACGTGTGAAGAGAAAACTGCATCAAAAACGATGCTTTACTTAAATGATACTTCTTACCGGTCAAAAATGTTGTTAGTAGAAAATGATGTTGTTAGTAGAAAATAGGCTTCCCTAAATTTCTGTGCCCGTGGCGACTGACCTCTTTCACACGATGCTGGTTTATACAGCGATCCTTTCACAAAATTCACATTTATTCTGAGATGCTTTTACGCAATTCAGATTTGTTCCGCAATCCTTTCACGATATAATCTTTATTCCACAATTTTTTTTAAAAAGAAATTCGTCAGGGTTTGTACAGACTCCTTTGAAACTACTTAGAAATGAACACGTTCCCAAGTAGTACTAAAACTACTTAGATAAACAAAATAACTCCTTAGAAACTCCTTAAATTATATTGTGGTTTTGCATGCAAGCGATATTGCTCTCAGAAAAATCTTTTATCTCGGATTATTGTAAATCTTTTGATAATTTAATTAAAGTATTCAAGAGTAGATAATGGGGAATAGTATCTTACAGGATATTAATAATGGTGCCTTTTTTTTTCACTTTTCTATGTATGTCACGGACAACAGTCACCTTCAAAGAAAGTGATTAAGGTAAAGTGTTCTAAAGCTCACGCTCACACCCAAAATACAGTTCTTAAAGCTGACATATTTAAATAAAACAAATATTTAAAGCAGAGTTTCCCCCAGAGGGTTTCAGGGGGGCGCTCCGCCCCTCCTGCCCTTTAGTTTAAAAAATAGCGCCCCTCTTGCCCCTCATCCAAAAACTAGCGCCCCTCTTGTCGCTCATTCAAAAAAAAAAAAGCGCCCTTCTTGCCCCACATTTGAAAAAACGCAACCCTCCAGCGATGATCCGAACGCGCTATAGCGCGTAAATTGGCAAAAAGAATCGGCGACGGAACGCAAAAAATAATCTCATACATGTCCCATGGAACGGGTAATTTCGTCAAAAAATCGCTAAACAAAGGCAGTTTCATTAAAAATCTCGAAATAACGACTAATTTCTGGCAAGATTTGCAAAAGAAATGGCTAATTTCGTCACAAAACGGCAGATTTCCTCAAAAGATCGTGGAAAAACAACAAATTTCTTCCAAAAATCGCGATAAAACGGAAAATTATGTCAAATGAGTCGCAAAAAACGGCAACTTTCGTCAAAAAATAGCAATAAAACGGCAGATTTCGTCAAAAGATTTGCGGAGAAAAACGGCACATTTCGTCCAAAAATCGCAATAAAACGGAAAATTCTGTGAAAAATTCCGTTTTTTCGCGAGATTTTCACGAGATTTATTGTTTTGCTGCGATTTTTAAGCAAAATATGCCTTTTTGCGATCTTTTAACAAAAACTGCTGTTTTTGCGATCCTTTAATAAAATTTGCCTTTTTTCCCGATTTTTTCACGAAATTTGACGTTTTTCGCAATTTTTTAGCAAAATATGCCGGTATTTGTGATCTTTTAACAAAAACTGCTCTTTTTTGCGATCTTTTAACAAAACTTGCCATTTTTTCGCGATCTTTTAACAGAATGTACCTTTTTTTTTCTCTTTTGCAATTTTTTGATCAATTTTCTGTTTTTTCATGACTTTTTGAACCGCTAGATTCTCTATAAAAGTGCCCTTAAAAATGAAAAAGTGCCCAAGAAATGTAAAAAGTGCCCTGAAGAATGTAAAAAGTGCCCTTTTCAGAACAGTAGCACCCTGCCCTTTTTTAAACCTGGGGGAAACTCTGTTTAAAGCATTATAAATTTTCCAAATCCAAGATATCTTTGATTTAAGAAGAAAGAAAAACTCATTCTAAATTATTTTAGAAAATTGGTAGGTAATGCCTAATATATTTTTTAGATGGCGGCTTTAGGATACTTTACTTTATCGCTGCTTTAAAAGAATAAATTCAGAAGTTGTTATATTTTTTCGTGTATGTTGCATTAGCATTTTTTTTTTTTTTTTTTTTTTTTTTAAGATGTATGTGATATATATAATAAGTATATCGAGTTTGACTGATCTCTGTGTATATAACCATTGGTCACTGCTTAGGAAAATTGATTGTGTATTTTTTTATTTAAACTTACAAAATCACCAAGGTTGTGAATTCTGTGCAATTTTAGCACCAATAATTAGATTTCTAATAGGGAAATATTCTAATAGGGAAAAATTTGTTTGGAATGTTCTTCTCTCCAAGTGGAGCATTAAAAATTGGAGTGTGCAAGTACATGCCACATAAATAACAACAAAATTGGCAAGTCCTTAAAATTTTTTAGACTCCTTGGTTTTTTTTCTTCCCAAGTCTTTATGAACCCTGTTCGTGTTTTATCAAGATTTTTTAAGAAAAGTCGAGTTTTTTTCCCCGATTCTTTGAGAAAATTGGCGTTTTTATTGCAATAATCTAACAAAGTTTTCTGCGAACGATTGATGAAATTGATTGTGAAAATATCCAATTCAGCTCGGTTCAAAAGCTGTGAAAAATTGGTAATTAACCTAGAAATTCAGACATAACTAACCAAATTTCGGAATTAATAAACAAACAATGTTTCATAACTTTTGGAATCAAATGCATTAATTTATTGGAAAAATTGAAACGAAATTACTCCGTTCTCATGACGGCACGAAACTTGTCAATCGATTGCAGGTAAAAAAATGCAAAAATTGACGATTACTTGCGGAAAAGTAGTGTGAATTCCAAAAATTTTTCGCAGCAAAAGACTCTCCAAAAATGTCATTCAGTCGCACAAAATTTGCAAAATACCCGTAGAAGTTAATCGTAGTTTCAAAATGCAAAATTTTTCGGAAAATTCATGATTTTTGTTTTGGACGGGAGCTTTCTGCCAACGAATTTTTTTTTGTGTGGGATTTGAAAATTTCGGTGCAAATCTCGCCATCTCGCCCTAAAATTCAAGCCCTGTAACGATATACAATATTCTTTAAAATCGCAGGAAAATTACGTTCCTGATTCTCAGACTTGTATAATAAAGATGCACACCGTGTGCAGAAAATGTAATGAACTTTGCAGAAAATTTTAGGAAAGAAGCAATTTTTATTTTTGCAACTTTTTTTTTTAGTACTGAAAAATTAAAAATATTCCCCCAATTTTATGTACGAATTATTTATTGTTAAAGCGAATTTCATCAAAAGACTCGAAAAAAAAAATCACGTAAAAAAAACATGCATTTCGACATACAATTGTGTAAAAAACAAACATTTTGAAAAAAAGACCGCACAAAAAAAGTGAATTTCATCAAAGGGTCATGAAAAATTGTGAATTTAATCAATAGATTTTGAAAAAAAAAGCGCATTTTATCAAATATATATGGGAAAAAATGTCACTTTTTAACTAAAGATAAAGAAAATGCTAATTTCATCAAATGTTTGCAAAAAGCATGAAATTTTGCCAGTGGATTGCAGAAAACATGTAAAATCAAAGAGGATTGCAAAAATTTATGATCTGTCAGTGTCTGATCATCAACAATAATCATGATTTTTCTACACTTAAAGACGAAATTCGTAATTTTTCGTCCCTGATCGACAAAATTCCTATTTTTTTCGTGCTTAATCAATGCAATTCGCTTTTTTTTTTTTTTTTTTTTTTTTTTTTTTTTTTTTTTTTTTTTTTTTTTTTTGCATGCGATAAACCAAGAAAACGTGTGATTTCTCCGTAGCTGGTGAATTTGCAATTTTTTTCATGCATCGCCAACAAAATTGGCAATTGTTTCTTGCCCAATAAATGGAATGTGCGGTTTTTCTTGTGTCCGATTAAATAAATATGCAACTTTTCAGAATCTGATCAGTAAAAACTTGCAAATTTTCAGCGTCCAATTGACAAAATTTGCCCTCTTTATGCTCTTTCTCTTAATTAATTGGGATTTTTAACGATTCTGACAAAATCTATATTATTTTTAACACAGCAAAATGAAATTCGAGACTTTTTTCTCCTGATAAACTAACAAAACTCACGATTGTTTTGCCTGTATAATATTCAGAAAATATTCGAATTTTGTCAAAAGATCGGAGAAATGTCGCAGATTTTGTTTAAAAACTGGGGGAAAATACACATTTTGTCAAAAGATCGTGAATAATATGCAAATTTTGTCGATAGGTCATGGATTGTAATCGAATTTTGTTGAAAGATCGTGGAAAATATGTTAATTTTGTCAAAAAATCGCAGAAAATATGCAAACTTTATCAAAAAGTGGTGTGATAAACCACAAATTTTGCTAAAAGATCATAGATAAGTGCAAATTTCAGTGAAAAGATGGTGGAAAAAAATGTTCTTATCGTCAAATGGTCACAAAAACCCTGCAAATTTTGTCATAACACTACAACAAATATGTTAACGAACACAAGACGAACGTTAAACGAAAACACAAGTGACATGAAATGCAATGTATTTATGACTCAATAAATTAATTATGATTATGGTTTCATGAACAAAAATTGCCTTGATAGCTATTATTATTTTCAAAAGTTTTACTTCCTTGTTTAAGGATTTTTATTTAAGAAAAGCAAAGGAGAATCAAAATAAATTTACCTTTTTAATCCTTCTCATGGTTAATTTTCTTAAGTTATACAGGGTGATTCAGCTCGTCGGTGACAAACTTTAAGGATCGATAGAGCACACCTAGACGAACATTTTTGAATAGGGAATGTAGGGTCCCTGACGCGATGGTAAGGCGCTAGGCGCTTTCGAAAATTTGGGTGCCGAAATTCGAAACGTCATAAAAACTAGGGAAATGGTTAGATTTTCTTGCTTGTTGCGTCGAAATGATTCTGTTTGTTTAGACTTTCTTCCGTATCAATTTGATAAGCGTATCTCTTAAAACATGGATAGGGGGCGCTGCAGACTTTGGAGAGCTAGACAACAACTTTAAGCCCGTTATTTTGATAATTTAACACATGCTCGCCAAAGTTTATACTCTAACTTAAAGTTTGAACCCAAAAGTAGAGCCCTGCAAAAAGCGTAAGAGCCGGAATAAAATGTCAAAGTACAGGGTGGTCGAAACTCGAAGGCTCCTAAGAGATAAACAAACAGATTTCTTGACTTATGGCATGCATTTTCATGATTCTGTTTGCTGGGGCTCTCTGAAACTCAGTTGAACGGTACAAAAAGAAACATCGATAGGGGGCGCTTTGGGGAAAAATCATAATTCGTTGACATTTCGGACGCTAACTGGAAACGGGGCGCTACGATCAGTTAGTAATAATGAAAACACATTTTCTACCTCTGCTCAACACTTCTGAATAAATTTAGACCAAAAACATCAATGATACTGGAAATTTATTTACAAAAAATAACACTACAGAAGATGCTCGAAATTTCGACCTTGGGCCATGATGCAGGCTTCGCACCTCCGTCGCATTGAGGAGTGTGTGTTTCCAACAATGCCAGGAGTATCCCTGATCTGCCCTGCAGCTGCCACAATGCGCGCCACAAGTTCTTCAGCACTGCTGACAGGTGTATGGTATACCTCGGCCTTCAGGTAACCCCAAAGGAAGAAATCCAAGCAGGTGAGGTCTGGTGATCGGGCAGGCCAGTGAACTGGACCCCCACGCCCGATCCACCGCTGGCCATACCTTGCGTTTAGATGGAGACGCACGTCGTTCGTGTAATGGGCCGGAGCTCCATCGTGCTGGAACCACATCTGGCGACGTGAACCTTCGGGTACGTGCGCCTCCTCCAGAAGCTGCGGCAGCACTTGATCCAGGAAAATCAGGTAATTTCCACCTGTCAGCCGTTCAGGTAGCAAATAAGGGCCAATGAGGCAATCCCCCAGAATGCCGGCCCACACATTTACTGAGAAACGCTCCTGGGCTGCTCGGCTTCTGGTTTCATGTGGATTTTCATCACACCACACATGACTGTTGTGGGCGTTCCACATTCCCTCCCGGCTGAAGGTGGACTCGTCCGTAAACAAAATGCTGTTTACAAAACGGGGATCCCTGGATCTCATCGCCAAGTACCATCTTGAGAATTCCACTCGAGGGCCAAAATCCTGCTCTCTGAGCAACTGCACCCGCTGGATGTGGTAGGGGTGCAGATTCCGGGAACGTAAGATGCGCCACGCAGTTGCTTGCGAAATGCCAACATGTCTGGCGATATCTCTCGTGCTAAGACCTGGGTTGTCCTCAACCAGGTTAAGCACAGCCTCTTCGTTGTCGGGGGTGCTCACTGATTGCTCCCGTTCAGGCCTGCCTCCGTCGAAAGATCCCGTTGTGGACAACCTCTGGTGTACTCGAGCGAAGAAGGCATGGCAGGGGATTTGCCTGTTGGGGTAACGCTCGGCGTACAACCGCTGAGCGGCTCGTCCATTACAACCAGCAGCGCCATACGCCAAATGCATGTCAGCCAATTCAAGTTTGTGTACCGTTCCATCCTACTACCGATCTGCAGACAAATAACCCGAAGCTTAAGTAGGTACCGCACGTTCAAAAGACGTGTCTGCGCATACAACTACGTCATCTCGCGTTGTCGTCTACGCATTACGTATCTTTTGCATATCGATATGGTACGATATCTTTTGCATAAATCAGCAAAAAGCACCTTATGTAAATTTTATTGCGCGCATTGTGCATGATTGAAACCAGCTATGTTTGTTAAAAAAAACAAACAAACTGCAGTTTTAATAGCTTCTTATGATAAGTAAATTACTCTCTTGTTTTGTTTCTAACTGATCGTAGCGCCCCGTTTCCAGTTAGCGTCCGAAATGTCAACGAATTATGTTTTTTGCCCAAAGCGCCCCCTATCGATGTTTCTTTTTGTACCGTTCAACTGAGTTTCAGAGAGCCCCAGCAAACAGAATCATGAAAATGCATGCCATTAGTCAAGAAATCTGTTTGTTTATCTCTTAGGAGCCTTCGAGTTTCGACCACCCTGTACTTTGACATTTTATTCCGGCTCTTACGCTTTTTGCAGGGCTCTACTTTTGGGTTCAAACTTTAAGTTAGAGTATAAACTTTGGCGAGCATGTGTTAAATTATCAAAATAACGGGCTTAAAGTTGTTGTCTAGCTCTCCAAAGTCTGCAGCGCCCCCTATCCATGTTTTAAGAGATACGCTTATCAAATTGGTACTGAAGAAAGTCTAAACAAACAGAATCATTTCGACGCAACAAGCAAGAAAATCTAACCATTTCCCTAGTTTTTATGACGTTTCGAATTTCGGCACCCAAATTTTCGAAAGCGCCTAGCGCCTTACCATCGCGTCAGGGACCCTACATTCCCTATTCAAAAATGTTCGTCTAGGTGTGCTCTATCGATCCTTAAAGTTTGTCACCGACGAGCTGAATCACCCTGTATACTTTACAAACAACAAATAAATAATGTAAAAACATTCTATTTTATTTAAATATGATTTTCTTTCTAATTATTTTAAATATATTTATAAATTGACAGCTAAAATTAGAAATTGCGAAAAGTTTTAAAAAATGTGTTTTAAAAAGTTTTATTAAGTATTGGATTCGGCTGAATACTTTGATATTTGGCCAAACCAAATATTCAGCAGGCTGAATAGTTTCATATTCGGCTTAACTGAATAGTTTCATATTTGGCCTAACCGAATATTTGTTGCATCCCTATTTAGAATTAGTTTTTCTCTTTAAATTTACTTTCATTTTTGTCTAATGCAGTGCAATAATAAAGTTTTATTAAATTGTGGCTTAATTAGTGACTTTTGAATTTTTAGTACCCTATATTTTTCACTGGATAAATGTTTTTCAACCTGGTTTCCTACACAAATGTTGCTAATTCCTGTCACTCTTAAACATTGTCATACATTTTTTTAAACAGCCTGTATATGTCAGATTTTTTTTTTTTTTTTATAAAGAAAAAATGTATGTTTTCTTTCTGATTTTTTTTAATGATTTTAGGATTTTCTGTTACCTATGGTGGTACCTACTCCAGACCAAAGAAAAACAGGCGAAAAAAAAAGGCAGATAGCATCATTTATGATTAAGGTATAGATAATTTATTGTTTATTAATTTTAGTTTATGTATTTTATTCTAAGAAAATGCTGCACATTTATTGTCTCTGTTATGAAAATCTTGCTCACAGGCATGTATTTAAAAGTTTATGCAGTTCCAATTACTTTTTTTACAAGCAACAAGTGGTAATAATATCCCTGGTGGTAAGATTTCTTGAGGAAAATTTCAAGCTATGTTACCATTACCATCTAATAAATTGCGATATATACATTCCTGGACTAAATTATAAACTCAGATAATTTTTTATTTGTTTGAATCAAATTATAAATAAGCTTAGCTTTACATTAGTAAAATAATGATGAATATTTATAAGAAAACATCTAAATTAAATATAACTCATAAATAAAATTGAGCAAATAATTAATAAGAAAATGCATCACTTTTTTCTTTCCACACACTGACGAATTCTTTAAAATGTTTTTGACATCTGCTTGTGAATATTTAATTAGCGCAATTTGGCGTTGTGTTTTTCCAGAAGCTCTGAAAGCTAAAATTTTACCAACTTGTGCCTTTGCGAGAACCTTCCCTCGAAGCATTAGAAAAGTTTGTTTTCGATGCTCTAAGAATAACATGTAATGATACACGATAAATAAGATATATTAAACGCAAACAAAATTATTCTAAAAGTAATTCAAAGGCAGGTAATAAATGATTTTTAATAAAATCACGGAGAGAACTGAAAATATGAATAAATATCGTTTGAATTAATACCAATGTGAAAAACAATATCAATGAGTTAGTTTCTTATCACAAAACACATTTATTATTTAGATAAAAAGTACCAGAGTATAGAATTTCATAACTTTGAGTTTATAATTTTGTCCTTGTCTCACATAATCTTATTTTATGAGAAAAATTTAAACTTGTATTGATGTATTGAAATGTATTGATCCATAATGACTCAATTTATTAGTTTTTTATCATAAAATGCATTTATTTACATCAAATGTGCCAGAATATAGAAATTCAAAACTTTGAGTTTATATTTTTGTCCAGGTCTCAGAGAATGCTATTTTTTTTAAATTATATATTTTCCTATTTAAATTACTTACTCCATTTTATTTATGAGTTATATTAAAATTAGATATTTTATTATAAATATTCATCCTTATTTTATTAATGTAAATCTAAGTTTATTTATGTTATGATGTAAACAAATAAAAAAATTTCTCAGTTTATAAATTTGTCCAGGAGTGTATATTTATGTACCTCCACTACAAAAAAAAAAAAAAAAAAAAAAAAAAAATCAGTTCAAAATAAACATTTATTGCAATAATCTATTCAATCACAATCAAAAAATGCTTTTTTATGTTAATTTCTTTATAGTACCTTTTATTATTATTATTATGTTTTCAAAGATTTTAACACACATAACTTGGTCTTGTATTGATTTATGCTCTTAAATTGACAGCAAGAATACAAAACAGAGCGTTTGAAATTGAAAAATCTAGAAAGTGTGTATTTTACATTTTTCTGTGAAATTTAAAGTCTCAAAATTGTTTTGAACTTAGAACAAAGGCAGAAATGCAATTAAAAAACCATAAACTTCATCTGTGCCGCATGAAATGACCACTCTTTTAGCCTAAGATGTCTCGAAATGTAATTGCTGCCCTTTTTCAAAGCAAATGACCAGTTTTCATCTAACTAATGCATACAATAGGTGCTCAATTTTAAATGCAATATTTGCCCTTTAACTCAATCACTTTCTTGAGCAGAATTTTATTCAGCAAAATCGTAGATTCCAAGTAAGTCAAAAAAAATTTATATTAACTTTGATTTTGATTTATAAAAGAGGCTAATTGGCTTAACTAGTGATTCATTTAAGAGGCTATATTTTAGCTCTCGGATGATCTTACCCCCCCCCCTCTTAGCTTTCACTGTACAACTGAGCAAGGTATATCAAAAAGTGTTAAATCATGAATCAAATGTATTTATCTCAGGAAAAGTCTGTCTAATATGAAGTGTGATGTGAGACTACCATGCGCTGCTATACTAGCCTCACAATGAGCTTTCATATTGTTTATGAGAGTATCAATAACTTAACACCTTCATAAACAGTATGTGAGCTTATTGTGTGAGGCTTGTACAGCAGTGCATGGTCGTCTCGTCAAACTCTATATTGACAAACTTTTTCTGAGATAAATGCTTTATCTCTGATTCATTTTTTAACACGTTTTTATATTAGCCTGTTTGTTGATTTACAATTACAATTTTTTTCCATATTATTATGTTCTTATATTCTTTCTTCCATTGAAAGTACTTCTGTGCTAAATTTTGTAGCAACATAGTGTCAGTAATTCAGTAGTTTTATGTTTATGACCTTAATTTTGGAAATGAGTATGTATAGCTATATTTTTAGTTTTTTAATGTACAGTAAATTTTTAAATCCTTTACTAAAGTTATCTTTTAGATTATATCAGTATATGTCAAAATTTAAACTGTATACACTTATGTTGTTAAGCAAATCTCTGCTACTTTTATTTCTATTTTTGGCCATTACCTTTATAATAATTAATAAGCTTATTGGTGAAAACTAATTTATGTCTATTCCTTAACCACTTTTCCTTATTTTTGAGCAATTATATTAATGAATGTTGCATTATAATACATACCGAAGTGAGTCATAATTATCAAAACAATATTCTATCTTCTTAAATATTGTGCTTAGTAAAATACTTCCAGTTGCAAAGTTTCATTTAAAATAATGTGAAAATTTTGATAAGATAAGTGGCAATTCCATGGGGGGGGGGGGTCTGTTTGAAAAAATACGAAGATTAAATTTTAATATCCCCCCTCAGGATAAAAATTCCAATTAGGGAAACTTCCCTTATTCAGTCCCGAATTATACACAAAAAATTGTATCTTCATATCTGCAAAACTCAAAGAGTTATACCCATTTAAATAATTCATCAGCTTTTAAGGGACACAAATTGAAATGCATACAATTCAAGAAACAATGTTGCTTTAACAATTCTAGGAATTTTTCAAAGATGCAACACTATTCTATACGAATGGTACATTTATTTTCAAGCAGGGAACACTTCTAAAAAAAGGGCACACTTGTACTTTGTTCACCCAAAATGTTTTGAACTGCTTTGTTTAGAGTCCCCTAAAATTTGCGATCTTTTCCCAGAATCAATTAAATTGCCACAAGGCACACGGGAAATGTTAAAAAGGCTCATTGGGCACACCGGAAATGTTTAAAAGAGCCACTGGACCCATAAAAGAAATTAAAAGGGCCACCAGGGACCAAGCACTGCGCCCTGATAAAATGGTTTAGAGTTAACACTATATATAATGTGATCTGCTGTGAGATTATCAGAGCTCAATGCTTTTGGACACAGGATGTTGTTAGACATGGTTAAGTTTTGGAATAATATAGCAGTTTATATTTTTCAAACACTTAAATTTTTAATAATCCAAATTAAATGTTATATTTGGACTTATCTTTTTTCGGTTATATCACTGCAGCTGATGATTAATCTATCTTATACCTCTTTCTTTAATGCTTTAGTGTTGACTCTAGAAAAAGGGCTGCTGGGTGGGAATTTCCTAAAAAAGGGGACACTATTCTGTAAACAGGGTACACTTCTACCTTGTTCACCCAAAATATTTTGAACTGGTTTGTTTAGAATATCCTAGAATTTGCATTATTTCTCCATGATCGATTCAATTGATGCTGAGCACAAATGAATTTTTTAAAAAGATCACCAGGTGCATCAGAAGGATTTAAAAGAGCCACCAGGTACATAAAAGAAATACAAAAGGCTGTCAGGTGCTGCACCCTGCTAAAGCAGTTTAGAGTCGACACTATACTTATTATATTTAAGTAAAATTTAAAATTGTCATTAATTTTTTTTTATATACATTATGTATCTGATTATTATTATTTTTTTCTTCTTTATAGAAGGATGACAAATTTCAGATAAAAACTGAAGAATGTGCCAGCCTCTCGATCACCAAGTGCAATAGTATTCATTAAAGACATGCTAATCGCCTATGTTGCTGTCCTGTATTGTTAGCAGTTATTAAGGGAAACCTCAGAAGGTCTAATGGAGTTATGAACTGTACTGTTATCGATCAATTACATTTTGAAACTAAATTATCCTCTACAATATATGTAAAAGCAATGGGAGCATTAGGAGTTTTTGTGTTCGACCAGCATAATTATAAACTTTGAATAAAGCCATAATTGTTTTAGCCCTGCTAAAATGTAATTTTCAGAAGATAAAATGCGAGACAGTTTGAATGTATCTTAGTTAAAGATAATAAAAGTTTTGAAAAAATTTGAATAATGGGCTAAAGTTTAAATTTTTGTTGTTGTTATTTTTATACATAAGTAATAATAATTTTAAAAAAAAACTTCAATATTTTTATTAAACTTCTTTGAAAATGTATGTTATTTTATTTTTTATGTCATATATCTTTGTTTTTTTTTCTTAATTTTTTACATCTTAATCCATGAAGTATGATCTCTAAGAAGATTTATAATTATATCTGGTGTTTTGAAAGATCATCAAAAAAAGAGAAAAAAACTAATGGATCTAACAAAAAAATTTTTATAACTGTAACAAAAAAAAAAAAAAAAAAAGAAAAAAAAAATTATTTCAGGTTTCAATTGTGGTACTTGATGGTAAATAGCAGATCTTGTATGATTAAGTAAATGCTTATAATTCGACTTACGAATGAATATTCACATGTATTAAGCAAAAAAAAAAAAGAAAACCATCTAATCAACCAAAAATTAAACATAGCATCATGGTGAATTAATTGAAAGTATATCAGAAGAATAAGAATAATTTTTATTGCTTGTTACTATACGCATTAAGAGTAAATTTATTTTGTTTTGATTTTGGGTTTACATTTGCTTACCTCAAATTAAACAGCTATTCAAATTTTACAATTTATGAATTGAGTAAACTCAAAGTCAACTTTAATACAATTAACTCAATGTTCTGCTTACATTGAATTCTTCAAATCCCGAAGCTTTTTAAAAGTTAATGACTGTGAACATTTTTATTATTTTTATGGAAAGGGGGGGGGGATAATTTTTTTCCTCTGTTGCATGAACTTTGATCTACGAGTTTGCTGTATACTATACATTTTTTTACAATTTATTTATTTCTCTAATATTTGTAATGTAAGTTTTCTCTTTTGAAAGAATAAACTTTGATCTTGATATACAAGCTTGCATTATTCAGCTATGTGTTAGAAACATATATCCATCATGTGTTAGAGTTGACACCAGATAAGCTAGAAGTTGCTACAGGATATGCAAATCTTTTGGGTGTACATTTGTCTTTTGAAAAAATATGTTATATTGTCAGCTTTGTTAAATCTGCATTATTCCCAATTCTCTATCATCTGCACTTTCTTTTCAGATTTAAACAAGTGAAAATTGCTCTATGAGGTTTGTAAGAAAAAAATAATAAATTAGCAAATCCATATTTAGTAAATTTTCAAAGAAATGGCTAGTTATTTAAGAATTCTAATGCAGTTCATTATTTAAACGAACAGTTTTTATATTGAAGCTTGTGATCAGAAACCAATAAATAGATTGTACTAAATGGCATAGCAGATTCTGTGTTTAAAAAATTAAACAATCAATAAAATTATTCTGTGTAAACTTTTTTTTTTTTTTTACATTATTGATTCTCTATAAATTATTAATTTCGACAATAGATACTGTTAATTTTAATGTTTTATTTGTATACTATATTTTCCTGCGGTATTTTTAACTTTTATTAATAATTATATTGTGTATAATTTTGCTGTAAATTATTAAATTGTTTTCACAATGCAGTTTAAATTTTTGTAATAATAATCAGATTCAAACAAAAAAATTGTAAATAAAATTATGATCTAAAATCCACCAATCTTTCAGCCTTAATGTTGGCCAATTTGACTGAGACAATACAATATATATTCTTTTTAACTGCATACTGACATCAGGCATTTCCTGTTTAATCTCAAAATAAGTTGTCTGAGCATTTAAAATATTTTATTTTATTGGAAAATTACAGGAATGCATACAACATTTTGTCCTTTTTAAAGTGATGCCCACCTCAATAAACAAATTGTCTCAAATGGTTAATGTGTAAATATTTTTGGTCATGAAAAGCTTCATTGAAAATATATGTGCACCTGTAGAAACTATGTAGAAAAATTGTATAAAAGAAAATTTTTTAAAATATGTTCTGAGAAGTGTGCTAGAATATGTACTAAAAAAAGATCAGTATTCCACAAGCATTCTAAAAAGTGTTCCATAAGCATTATAAAAAGTGTTCCAAAAGTGTGCTATAGTAAAAATATAGTATTCCATGTACGTTCTAAAAAGTATTCCAGAAAGTGCACTGAAAAGTGTTCCAAAAAAGGTGACAAAATGTGTTTCGAAAAGTGTTCTCAAATGTGTTCTACAAAGTGCGCTGGAAAGAAATAAGCGTTCCATATGTGTTCTAAAATGTGTTCTGAAAAGTGCGCTAAAAAGTGTTCTAAAAAAGGAGACAAATATGTGTTCTGAAAAGTATTTTCAAATGTGTTCCTTAAGTGTTCTGAGAAGTATTCTAAAAACTGTTCCAAAAAAGTGTTCTAAAAAAGGAGACAAAATAAGTGTTCTAAAAAGTGTTCTGAAAAGTGTTTTAAGATTTGCAGTGTATGGCTAATTGGTCCTTCCTGAATTTGATAATAATCCGCCGGAAGGGGGCGCTGTAATCGGCATTTTTGTGCCATTTTCAATATTGTACCGACCAGAGCTGCTAGAGAGTACCAACTTAATGCTGGAATCTGTCGTAAGTTAACAAGCTGCGCCAGCTGGTGGCAGGGGTGCAAATGAATGCGCGGGTTTGACGTCATATATGCGCAGATGTTTATTATCTCCGCATCTCTTGCGCGTATTTTCTGAATTTTCACTCAATCATGACAGATTAATCAAGTCTACGAGATATATTGCAAAATATTTTTGTTACAGTTTGTATCGATAAAATCATGTACATTTAAAAAAATAGTCACAATATCATTTTAATTTCGGGAGAAAAAGCACTAATTAGTATTCATAAGTACCATATAATGCTACGAAAAATATTTACTTTTACCCTAAAATTAAAATGACAATGAGACTTTTTTTTAAATACCCAGATTTTTTTTAATTAAAAAAATATATATTTAAAAAATGTTGCATTGTTATTTTAATTTTAGGGTAAAAGTCAATATTTTGCATAGCATTATATGGTACTTGTGAGTACTAATTAGTACTTTTTCTCCCGAAATTAAAATGATGTTGTGACTATTTTTTTTAAATGTACATGATTTTATCGATACAAACTGTAACAAAAATATTTTGCAATATATCTCGTAGACTTGATTAATCTGTGTCATGATTGAGAGAATATCTTGAAATTTGTGATTGAATTTTTAATATGAAGTCTCGAAATAGCTTTGTCTGTTAAAAGAGAGAAAGAGAGAGTGTGTAATCTACGATTTTAAGAAAATTATTGTCTAGAACGTTAAATATTTAAACAAATAAATTAACCCTTTGATGGTTAAAGCACTTCTATTCATAAAATACTAAAATGATTGAATGACACCGGAATTTAAAAACAAATTTATTTCATAATATATAATTTTTTTTTTTTTTTTTTTTTTTTTTTTTTTTTTTTTACGTTCTTTGTAAAATTAAAATTTTTATTTAAAAATTCCGGTGTCAGTATGGGATTTCGCAATTCAAATTAAGTGGTATTCTGGGCGCGTATACGCGCTTATAACCACGAAAGGGTTAATAATATTTCTTTGTTTAACAAAACAACATTTAATACATACATTTAAAATTAAAGTTATTCCGAATATACGTATAATGGAATAGGTTTTTAAATTAAAAGAATGAAATGTTTGCAAGTTAAATAATAAAAGTCGATACGACCAAGAAAACATTGGATTTTTATCGTCTACAATTGATAATTAAAAATGGAGCTAAAGTTAAATATTTTATTTAGTATTAAATTCTATACTTTTCTAAACATCGCTAAACATTATATTATCATAGGAAATACTAAGGTGTATACAATTTTGTATAACTTGGCTCATGAAGAATTTAGTAAAATGTGACACTACGTCAAAATTCTGCATATATATAATCTACTTACTAAATTATATGAGTCATCTTTCATTACATTAAAAACATAATTAAAATCGAACATATTTTAATCAGCGATATTTGTATCGCATAATTAAATGATATTTGATCTTAGTATATTTTATGTTAATATTTAGTCGTACGACACTTATTTATTCTATATTTATTTACAATATTTCAAACCTAAAACTTATTTTACGTAATATTTTAAAGTAACATTTAATTGAAACAAAAACGTTTTGTTGCCATTCACACAAAAGAAACTGCAATCTACTTAATAATCCTCTGTTTATGCACCCCTGCCGCTAGGTAGCGTATACCTTGGCCCCGCCTTTAATCTTGCGGACACCTCTTCCATAGGAGTTGGAACGCTTGAATTATATGCAGTTTTGGTACCGACCAAAAGTATATGAAGTTATGCATCGAATTGAACCAATTTTTTTGTGTATATGTATGACTATGGCTAGTTGGTCCTCCTTGAATTTGAAAAAAATCCGTTGGAAGGGGGCGCTGCAATTGCGATTTTTGTGCCATTTTCAATATTGTACCGACCAAAAGTACATGAAGTTATACATCGAATTGAACGAAATTTTTTGTGTAAGTGTATAGTTATGGCTAGTTAGATCGCCCTGAATCTAAAAAAAATTCGCCAGAAGGGGGAGCTACAATAGCGAATTTTATGCCATGTTCAATATTGCACTGCATAAAAGTGTATGAAGTTAGTTCTACAACTGAACTAAATTTTTTGTATATGATCATTTTTTGGTAAGGCAAGTAGGTCCTCCCTGAATTTGAAAAAAAAAATCTCCTTATCATCTTTTGTCCATCGGCTCGCGCAGAGACGGAAATTCGTTTTTACTCCGATTAATTGATTGAAGCAGAAATTTAAGATGAAAATCAAAGTTGGTATGGTATTGAATTAAAATTATTAAAGCATTAAAATGAGTAACTATTTTTTTTTAAATATTAAAATGTATGTATGAGATAGAAGAAAGTTTTGGGATTGGCACATCAAACTACTTTTATCTATGAAACCACTTTTTACAGGTGATTAATTAAATAACTACTTCAACATTAATATATATATGTAATACAATATGGACATGTATGTATATAATATATTAAAGGTTCTCATTGTTCATGTTTAAATTCATTAAATATCATTTACACGCATTCTAAATATCCAACAGTTTTGAGTTGCATTATAATCGCTTGCTTTTGGCGAGGAAAAGGACTGCTCGCCAAATCGAGTGATCTTTTCACGCCAAATATTTGAAAATATTTTATTTTTTTACATACTTTGTACAGTGATTCCGCCGCTAATTTTGACTAATCCTTTATTACATACGTAAGTATTTTAATTAGTATTTTTTAAATAAAATTCTGAGTATGCCCAGGATAGAGACCTTCCTTGTAAGATTGCAGCTTCGTAGTTGCGGAATTTTTTTTTCCAAGCACCTTCGTCGTTCTAAGCCCAAGCTCGCACTCTGATTGGTTGTTGCTCTCGGCACTGCTTTCACGTAACTTGGCGATAACCATACTTGGCGAAAAATACTTCGCTCGTAAGTGAACGAGTAAACCTAAATCCTAACCTACTCATTCTTATTCTTCCTTCATTCTTATCCTCGTAGTATTGTGCTCTTGTGGGTAAAAACTTTTAAAGAGTACAGCTTTTAGTAAGACATGTTCCATCCAATCCAATGCTGCAAGAGAAAAGTTACTTTGTACTCGGTTCGGAAGGAAATCAAACTCCTCGACGGAAGCATCTATCGCTACGCCAAGTATGATTATCGTTAAGTTACATGAAAACAGAACCGAGAGCAACAACCAATCAGAGTGAGAGCTTGGGCTTGGAACGACGAAGGTGGTTGGGGAAAAAATTACGCTTCGTAGTTAATACTAGCCGTTTCCCTGATTTGCCCATGGATTTCACGGGCAACAGGTTTTTGCCAATCATGATTTGCCAATCATGATTTGCCCTTATGTCATAGGAGCAACAGGTTTTCGCCAATCATGATTTGCCCTTATATCATAGGAGCAACAGGTTTTCGCCAATCATGATTAGCCCTTATATCATAGGAGCAACAGGTTTTTGCCAATCATGATTTGCCCTTATATCATAGGAGCAACAGGTTTTCGCCAATCATGATTTGCCCTTATATCATAGGAGCAACAGGTTTTCGCCAATCATAATTTGCCCTTACGTCATAGGGGCAACGGGTTTTCGCCAATCATAATTTGTTCGTATCATGTACGGACACCCATATTCCAATCATTATTTATTATTCTTACCAGTAAATTTTTATTGCAAATCTTGCATTACTTAATCCAAGCATTTTTCTGATTCAATACGGAAAAAAAATTCTATTTCCAAAGACCTGTAAAAGACGTGAAAAAATAACAGGAATTATTTTAAAGTTTTTTTTTCAAAAATATTGATCAATTAAGTGCTTAGGAGCACGATTGCTTATGTAATTAACTATCAATTCATACATAGAAATTCAATAAAAAGACACGACGCAACTTTAATTATTAGCACTTTAACATTCACCAATTTTAATTGTTTAAGTAAAATATTTTTTTTTTTTGTAATTTTCTGATTATTTTGGCATTATCCTTAGTACCAACTAGGACGAAGCCACGATCATAATCCATATTTATTATACATAATTTAATTCTTTACCGTAAAATAAAGCAGGTCTATTGGAGATATTTCGAATGGCTTTTTTAAATCATAACCCCTTCATTTAATTTGCAAAAATATTTTTATCACTGATTAAAATGTTTCCCTGTTGCAGTTACATAGCCAAAGTGCCTATTTTGATTGGTGAGGTTTAGCGCATAATAATTTCATTGTTTTCATAACTCGAAAACAGTTTTACTTATTAATTTATAACTAAGTTCTCAAATTATTAAAATGTTGTATTTTCATAGAAAATACACATATGTGCATATATTTTGAAACTCTACAGCATCTATAAGTAGGCGAAGAAGTAGTATAAAGGAATACATAGTAAAACATAATTAATTAGTTGAGATACACATAATGTTATTTTACGCATTAAGTATTCATATAGCGTTTTAACTGTGAATAAAAATATCTTTATTAGTCATGTTTTTGAAATGCAGAAACTGAGTTTGTAGACACAATTTGAAGTCTCAATTATACAAAGATGAAGTGAAGCTGTGACGTTTTTTGATAAACATTTTTCAAAATTGGTAAGTTTTCATTTTTTTTGTCAGATGTTCGATTTTTAGTAGTTTGTAAAAATTATTTTATTTCGTTTTTCTGGTTCTTTTTCTTGTATGCAGTGATCCATTGCGAAATAATTAAGAACGTCAAAAGATGCTCTATGGATGCATAAGACTTTTTATTAAATCCGAAAATGTAAAAAAAAAAAAAAAAAGAGAGAGAGAATCAAATTGAGTTTATGAGGTATGTGTTGTGGTATTTTTATTTCTATCATGTTCTCAAAGTACTCTAATTCAGTACGGTAAAACGGCGTTTGTAATTCCTTTTCATGAAACGGAATTTTTTAGTGCAGTTCGAATATTTTAAATGCTTTTATAATAAAAATTACCGAAGATTTTAATTGGTAAATTTTAAATACAAAAGCAGACCAAAATCAAATAACATTTTACTTATTTAACATTTAATTCATTGTATTTCAAAGTAAGTGAGCTCTTTTGTTTCCTAAAACACTATCTAATCTAAAATCAACTCAAAACACCATAAAAAGTACATTAAAAAATATACTTTGTTGGGCCCAGACATTTTCTAATTAAATAAGTGTTTCTTGCGCTGCGCTCTAACACCTTTAATTTTTTTTTTATTAATAAGAAACTACACCGCTACGTATTTCTATTGTTCTTGTAAGAACCACAACTGCTATAATAATTTTAAGTTTTTTTTTTTGTTTGTTTGTTATTTGTTAAAATATAAACATCTTTTGAAACAATCTTAAGCATATATTCATTATTTTCTTTTTTTCGAGAGTTTTTAGGCTCCAATTACACCATTTACTACTTCTTTCACATAACGTTTTAATTTCATTTTTATTCGAACATTTTCATCCTGTTATGTGTTTTTAATGTAACATTATGATAAACATTTTAACTTAACTTTTGTTTGAATAATAACTAACTCAATTTGTGTTTTTAAGTGCAACATCATAATAGTACTCATAAGATATAATGAGGACATATTTCGGGTGATTGAACATTCTTTTAAGTGCCATAATAATGCCTGTAGAGTTTTACATTTAAAATAAAACAATGCTACCTATTCTACTGTTTCATGAATTCCGGTAAAATACAAATACACTCGAGTCTCTATATAACGAAATCCATCGTTCCAGTAAAAAAATCGTTATATAGAGAAATTCGATGTATAGAGAATGATGTTAAAAACCGTATTTAATGTGTACATTTTGAACGAATATTACTTTTTAATCTTTTTAATTAAGAATTTGAAATGTTTAAAAGCAAATATTAACCTAACATTTAATTTCTTAATTATTTAAGCAGTTTCAAAAAAGAGAACAGACATTTATTTGAAAGATTAATGAAAATCAAATGAGGAAGACTTGCATTAATTTCAGACGAAGAAATCTGTAATTTTTTGTTGTTTTGATTTTAAAATTGTTACGCTTTCAAAAAAAAAAGTTCAAATTTTAATAAGGAATGGAAAATTGTAGTTAACATTTTCCTCCATTTGAAGGCCTCTTTGATGTGCCTCTCGTTGATTCCTCTCTTATATGTGTAAAAATCCAATTGACTCTGTTTTGAGAAGGATGTTGAAAGGTGTGTGGGAGGTGGGATGAACTCGTTGGATTTAAGGAACAAGGAGAGAAGTAATATTAAAAAAAAACTCAGCACTGAACGATAAATTAAAGATAAGTGATGGAAAATTGATTCCATATAATTTCGAAGCTTTTTTAAAACTGAATAAATTAAGACCAATTTATGAAAAAATTCGTTATATGGAGATAGATATTTCGCAATATAGAGACTGTTTTTAATGTAATCATGTGAAAAGGAGACCGTTCCTACTAAAAATTCGTTATACAGAGAAATTCGATGTATGGAGTTTCGTTATAGAGAGACTCGACTGTATTAGTAAACCATGTACTTTCACATAGTAGACATTTTTTAGGATTTCATTCATCTGACAAAAACTATTCGTCAATATCCTTTGTCTGTTCGTACACAAAAACTGTATAAATCAGAGACAAATTTTTTTGTGTATTTATAGCTGAATATTTACAGCTGAATACCTCGTGTCACACGGCAAATAATAAAATTTTAAAAAGACTATTATTTTAATTATATTATTTTTATGAATGTCTCCCGTTTATTTTTTGAGATTTTAATTTAAAAAGAGTATATTAATGTCGACACCTTTTTATGTAACGATCCTAGTTCGGAGGAAAAGCGTCGTTGAATGAAATATAGTAAATTGAAGCTTCTTCGTTCAAACCCTGATGCTGAAACTTGAATTTTTAATATTAAGGTGGATTTAATAAGAAGAAATTTCGTATTTTTGGCCAATTTAAACACTTACATTAGGGTTTCGTTCACTTGACATTTTTTTTTTTTTTTTTTTTTTTTTTTTTTTACTTTTGAGATTTATTAATGATGCTCTATTTCAAATAATACTTTTAACTTTTGGAAATTTAAAATTTTATTTTTGTCTCCAGGAAACTTTTATTAAATTCTGGATTTTAAAAAATTTAGAATTTTGGATTTTAATTAAATAATTTGATTTGAACATTTTTAACTTAATTAATAAAATAACTTACTTTAATACTTATTTAAAAATTAAACTTGTTGGTGTTACCATCTGTGTGCAGGGTGGTTATAAAATAAGTATCCCTGTTTGGAGCTGCCTGCAGCTTCAAGGAATACTCCGAATGAAACCAAAATCGGTACACATACTATTCAAGAAGGGGGCAGAAGAATGGAACAATAAAAAAGACAGTTACAATAACCGGCAACAGATGGCGCTATGGGTCCTGTCAGTGCAAACGCCGTTGTAATCATTAGTAAAATCAAAACATGGTCATTTCTGCCATTAATGTTGTACGACATGGCTCTTAGTTTATCAGATTTAGCTTTAATTTTAAAACTATTCTACGTTAACAGTTAAAATAGTGCAGCTGTTTTACGTGAATTTAGGCGTGAGAAAGGAATGTATAAAGTAAAAGGTCCTCTGACATCGTGTGCAGTGAGAAGCATGGTAAAAAAAAAATCGAGGAAACTGGATCGTTTACTGTAAAATGTGGAAGAGGGAGGATACCATTACTTCTCCGCACTCAAGAAGAAATTGCTAGTGCGATTGTAGAGCAATCAAGGACTCCAGAAGATGGTCCTAGTGCACGTGGAGTTGCCCGAAATTTGGATATTCCATATGCTTCTGTTCGAAAAGTCCTACGAAAGGTAATCCAATTTTATCCGTATAAAATTAGTTGCCATCAACAATTGTTACCAGGTGACACAAAAGCGCCATCTGTCGACGATTTTTGCAATTATTTTTTTTTTATTGTTCCAGTCTTCTTCCCCCTTCTCAAATAGTATGTGTACAAATTTTGGCTTCATTCGGGTTATTCCTTCAAGCTGCAGACAGCTCCAAATAGGAATACTTATTTTATAACCACCCGGTACACTGTAAAACATTTGAGTAACGTTACACCATAAAATGAGTAGCAGCTTTGCTTCCTCCAATTTTAAGGAGTATTTTAACCGATATAACCGGTGTTACATTGTAATGTTACGCCAGTAATATATGTTTACATTACACCATTATATAGGTGAAAAAAAAAATCACTTCATAAAATTGGAGGCAGCAAAGCTGCCACCCATCTTGTGGTGTAACGTTACACAAATGTTTTTCAGTGATTAAATGCAATAATTATAAATTAACAATTTGGATTTATTAATTAAAAGATAAGTTATTTTCAAAGGAATATTAAATGAAAGCCTCTGTGCGTTTTTCGATTACATTTACCAATTTGTTCTGATATAGGTTTTCCCTTCCACTTATTCTTGGAAAGCAGTTTCAAATGTGAGTGTGCCATGTCTTTCTGTTAAAGAACTGATTGCCGCTCAATTAATATGAAATGCAACAAGATCTTAAAAGTAATACTATTAAAGACATCAAATTAGTTTAATCAATTATTTCAGATTATGTAGTTCATAATTAGTAAATCCTAATTATTTCTTCTTTTAAAATTTCTCGTTGTTATGTAAATGTATTCCGAATTTCCATTTTTTCTTTTTTATTGTATTCGTATTTTGATGTGTAAATACTTGAAAATATAACGATTTACGATTTATTTGACTTAGGAGTTTTAATTTTGGTTTTGTAAAAATGTTCTTTTTTGTGATAAATTATATTAAATTAGAAAAATTTTACACCACAATTTTTTAAACAATCTGGAATCGTTTTAATTTATTATTTAAAGTTTGAAAAAAATGTATATCTACATATAGGGGGAACTGGGGTACATTAATACTTGGGGCACATTGATACACCCCCTCTACAGCACACAGGGTCATTACAGGAAGTTTCACAACAGCTTCAAAAGGTGATATTAACTACATACAGAAAGTTTTGGAATGATTCAATAGTTTGATGAAATGAGATGGGTGATTAATTGTTTTTGTAGGTCTAAAGTAAGTTTGAGTTGTACAATTGAAATGGTATTATACAACTGTTCCAGTATTTTCAACCGAAAAGAATACCCTCCCTGGCAAGTAAAGCTACTCTTTATCAGTTCCTCATTCTTTATTGTTAGATAAATTATGAAGTGTTGGATTTGCGACTCATTTTATTCAAAATGGCTATATGGGGCATACTGATACAACCTAAATCCTTTTCTAGTTCATTTTTTCATTATCTTTAATTTTTTTTTTTTTTTTTTTTTTTTTTTTACCATACACTCCTTAATCCAACCATTTTTCGTCAAAATTTTCTACTATAAGTTTTTATTGAAGTGAAATAGCTCTAATTTCTTTATTTTAGAACATTTTATAGCATTTTTGCAAACAGAAGACGTACAAACTTATACAATATCTAGTGCTAGTAGAATTAACAAAATAAATGGACGGCAGCCTGGCAAATCTCAAATTTATAACCAATGCTCCAGAGAAAAAAGTATTATCGACATGTGAAATGTTAAGTAAGAAAAACAAGATGCAGAACAGTACAGGATAATTATTTTATAAACATAATTTTTAATATAATTATCCTTTATTTTCTGTTTGTAAACCGATTTATAAACAGAAAACCTGGTAATTATTTCACCTTTCCTAAGAAAGAAGATAATTCTGGGGTTAAAGTGCCAGATGTGACAAAATTACCACAGCCAACAAACAGACAAGGAACAGCCAGAACATCAGGTCATTTTACATTTCATTTTGATTGCTTTAATATCGCTTACAAATAAATTGTGTGCGATTTTAATGTCTATAAGTATATATAAAATGGTTTGCTAACTATTTTTCTATGAAAAATATGCATTGGTGTTATTTTGTCTCCATTTTTCCCAGACGTGTCAAAGTGTATCAATCTGCCCCGGGGATGGGGCACATTGATACAAATTACTTTTTTTGATTTTTTTTTTAAATTACATGCAAAAATAATATAACAAACAACGATTGTACATTTTTATAACACACTACACAGATGTTGCTGACATCGCATAGAAAAATAACTTGAAATTTCTGCTTTCTAGACACCAAAATTTTTTTTTTAAAAAACTTGTATCAATGTCCTCCAGTTCCCCCTATTCTGTTTCTAATGGTCAAAATCTTTTATGCTCATTGATTCCATTATCTGTTTCAGTTTGCATATGTTTTACATGTCCTGGTTTATTGGCTTCTATATTTTTTGGTTATAATTAATCGGGCAATGGTACGAAATTATGCATTGGAATATTTCTTGATTTCTACCTCAGAAATTAATCGTATTTTTGTGACTGCATGGTGTTGCCCTTGACAACGAGCCATGTACCACAATATCCAATATTATTTGTAATTGTTTCAATATTGCTAATTCCATTTAACTGTCTTGTCATGTTTAAATTTGTTATATTGGGTTATTCTATATTCGTTGTAGATGTTGATTTGTAGTATTATATAATGGTTACATACATACATAAATATATATATATATATATATATATATATATATATATGTGTGTGTGTGTGTGTGTGTGTGTGTATTAATAATAAACATAAATTCAGCCCTTTTTATATTGATAATTTAGGTTACTTACAAAACATTTTACTCACATTTAAAATCGGCCTTAAAAATCCAATTTTTTTTTAAATATCATTGAAATCTTAATTTTTTATTTAAAACAAATATAAATGAATGTTGGACAAAATATCTTCTTTTAAGCGTATAAGTAATATTTAACGCGATAGGCAATTTTTAAAAAAGGATAAACTGTTGACATTATATATAAGGTTACTATTATTACTAAGCGAATACTACAACTGTTATAACACTATTAATATACAATTATTATTAAGCGAAAATTCCTTTACGAATAAATTAAAATTGTTACGATCATTTTAGCCTGTATTAATTTTAGTATCATAATCTAATTCTGATCTCACATCTGTGTTCTCAATCAAGTTAAATTGATTTTTAATATATACCGAATTTCCTCAACAATTTTAACAAACGTGATAGAAAACTAAGTCGCAATATGCACTCACCTTCCTTCGAATACTTTTTTTTTCTAGACCAATGTCACTTCATCTGTGAATGATAGCTGCGTCACAATTTGAGGCCTGCAAATTAGTCTATATTATTTTTTTTAAAGGTAGGTAAGTGTGATCTCACAGAGGGTTTTGTTTAATATCTCCTTCAAAACATTCTATTATTAAATTAACAAACGAAAATTTATTTTTCGGCACCATTTCGGATGATCGCATAGATTTGTTGATTCCTCCATCAATATCTACAGATTTAGTGAAGGTACGCAAGTAAATAAAATTATATATAAAAGTAAAATGTTACAAAGCTTAGCACAAATTTAAAGGAGAGCAAACTGGTCACCAGAGACGGCTAGTAATTTAAATCAATAGGAATTTATTAAATAAAAAAAAATGTTTCACTTTGCATGTCAAAATAGAGGATAAATATGATGTAATATGATGGAATAAAAAACAAATAAAAACGTTTTTCCCGTGATTTATTTAATCTATATTAATTTATGTTACATACGTAATAATTTTAGTTCAACACTTAGAAGAAATGAAATTTAAATATTGAAATTTATGCTACTGCAAATTTTTAAACTTATAAATATTGCATATTTTCAATTTTTACACCATCGTACAAGAAAAAAAATACTTTTATAAATGCAGTGTCTTTAAAAGCAATATTTAGCGGTAAGTACACAAAATTTGAACGCTCTGACTTGTATAGTTTTTGTGTATGGACTCTATACAAACGGACAGATAGACAGCGGACACAGACGAATAGGGTTTAGTCAGTTAAACGAAACCCTAAAAACAAGTGTAATTTGTAGGTATTTTCGGATGTTCCATTTAGAGGAAATTATTGTACTTGGTGACAATGGATTTGGAATAACGAAAAAGTACCTTAAAACCTGATTGTGCCATGCTTTTATGTATAAGAGGAATTAAGTGTAAAGGAAGTAGCTAGTGTGAATTGAATTATGTTTCTAATAGATCTACATTCTCAATGCCTTTATAAAATTTAATTGTAAATAGTTGACCTCTGATATTTGATTATATTTAAATAAAATTTTCAAATAAAAAGAATTCAATTTTTTGCTCGCTTCGTTAACAGTGGTGAAAAAAAATAATTTAACAAATTACAGCGACTATTTGGAAAATTATATTTTAAAAGGCTAATTTTTTTAACTTTTAAATAAACTCTATATTTTAAAAAATAATAATAAATATCATTTTTATGATGATCAAAGCGTGATGGTTTACGTAATAACAGTCTTATATTACGTACGCCATGGATTAAAAATTCATATTCTTGTACCAATAACAAATTTTAAAAGACATTTTAGTTTTAATTTTTAAACTTTTAAACATCACACATTTTTAATTTTTACACTATCGTATAGAGGAAAAAATGTACTTTTAAATGCAATTTGTTTGAAAGCCGTATCTCAATTTGTTTTTATGTTATTAATTTTTTATAGCTTTTTTAATACTTTTTTTTTGTCATCGTGGCAACAGAAATGTTTCCTTTCTGGACATTAATCAAAAACCAACCGGTAAACGAATAAAAAAAAATCAGAAATATTCCAGTTTTGGACATTATACATGGACCAATCAGAAAAAGAATAAAATAAAAAAAATTGCGGAATTCAGCCAATAAAAAGTTTCAGGTATACTTTAGATTTGCCAATTCTTACCGTAGACAATAACTATTTACAAAATGGTTTAAAAAACAAAAAAAACATCATTAATGTTTTAATCAATATGATGATCGCATACATTGTAATTTATTTGGATATTAATAAACTTCAAATTTTTTAACTTAATTATTACATGCTAAATAATTTTTACGTTATTTATTTGTGTGTTAAAATTGAATTCTTTGTTCCATTTCTTTATTTCGTGGTATTATTTTGTTTATCCACGCTAAAATTTTATGATAGAAAATAGATAGGTATATATTAATGTAGTCTTCATATTTTCTCTTGTTTTTACTAGTGGCATTTTAATCGCAAAGAATTCGTTTACGCCTCGTTCATAATCACAAAATATAATCACTTCTGTCGAATTTTTACAGCAGTTTTTTTTTTTTTAATTTAGCTATAAATATATAGAATAAGTGGATATAATACCACGAATCTTGCATTTTCTCACCTACAAATTTTTAAAGTTTACTGTTTCTTCTAATTTATTTGATTAAATTGGAGTTGAAGACAAGCTCTTGGCATGTTAGCTGCTCAAAATTTAAATTGATTTCTCTGTCATCACTTTTTGTAAATTGGTCGTTTCGGTTCATACCCCACTTATCTTGATAATATAACTCAGATGAAAATGTAATCATTCGTCGGTACCATGTCAAACTATACCATGTGAAAATAGTGGATAACGTTTTTTAAATTCATATTTCTTGATTGACACCATGTTTTTGAATTAGTAAAACTCGCCCTTTTAAACTTATTTAATGACATTTTATTTAGGAAGAAGACAAGAGGAATTTTACAATTTCAAAAAACTGGTACCAATAAGAAATCTGGATTTAAAAAAGCTAACCTATTATTTTCACATTGGATAGTTTGACATGGTACTGACGATATTATCCGTAAGTCTCCTGCTAAATGTATCTAAAACCATATTGCAAAATGGGGGACAACCTTCCAATATCTCGGCCTATGAAAATAAATAACTTCCATACATTACTGTTCTTTTTATAATGTTAAATCCTAATATATCGGATTGAGTGCTTATGGATTCTATGCATTGTCTTCAGCATGTGTGCTCAAACCTTCATAGAGACATATTTCAATAAATCAGCCTTAAACCTATTATTAAATTAAGAGAGGTTCAAACAACGCTTTTTCATAATAAAAAAATAATGATTTAAACAATTTTCTGTAAATTACAATATACAAACTGTAATTGGGACAAAAAAAATTGTCTTTTTTTAGCATAAATCACATAATGAATCAAGAGAATTTATAAATATTTTTGAAACTATATTGTATTTCAATTTTGGTTTGAAATGAAATAAAATTTTCATTATTTTACATACATCCAATCTTTTATTTGGTATTTTAATTACTTTATATTTAAGAGTTAACTTTCTTTCGAAAGAATATATATATATATATATATATATATATATATATATAATGTAATTGATTCTAAAAATTAAAGTACAAAATTGAATACCACAAATTAAATTTTTTCTTTTGCTTGTTAAAATAGAAATCATATCTATTTATCTAAACATTTTGGTATACTATTTTTTTTTAATTATTCTTTTTAAATATATGAACAGAAAATTTAACAGAAAATTTTTTCGTTATTAAAATTCTTTCTAAATGCAATTGTAAGCATGAATTCAAAAGTTTTAAAATGCACAAATCTTTTTTTTCCGTTTAAAGTAATTTTTCATGGATAACAGATGGCATCGTTGGGTTTTTATATCCCCTTTTTTCTTTAAATATTATATAAAATTCATTTATGCTTCACCGATTCGTTTTCAATTCGAAAGAAATACTTCTGTGCTTTAAAAGATATATATATTGGGTATATGAAAAGGAAAAGTTTCAAGGAATTTCTTTTATGTTTAAGTGCAATTTGATTGACTTCAAGTATAAAAAGAAATCTTTGAAAAAAACTGTAATATTTCTATGATATTAAATATACGTTAGGCTGTTTGGCACATTAAACATATACGTAAGGTGTGTTTAAGTTTTCTACGAGGACCGTCATTATTTTATATTTATTTTGAGAAAGCTGCCAGATATTTTTTTTTAAGTTGCAGGTTTGAAATAATAATAAAAAAACCGTAGAACGAAATGAAAGAAATAAAAATAAATAAATAAAAATAAAAGAAAATACTTGCCCTTTTTTATTACTTTAAGTAACATAAAATATTTTTCAAATATAAAATTGCTTAAAATTATTTTTTTTATATAGCGACAGAAACGTAATATAATTTACATAATTTAAAGTAAAATATTGATTTTCAATTAGATGTAGCCTACTAAAAATATAGTCTGTAATTTTTAATTATATACACAGCCCTATGTCGCGTAAAATCTTCGATGAAAAAAAAAAACTAATTAAAACTGAAATTTATCTTATGAAAAATGATTTAAGTTCATTCCTCAAATTTTAAATTTATAAAATGAATTCGCCCAATTTCATAGAAGTCTCATTTCTAACCAAGGCCGAAACTCACTGAGTATTCATTTGTCTTTTTCAAAAAGAAAGAAAAAGAAAGCGGGGGGAAGGGGCGGATGAAAGTGAGAAAAAATGAGGAAGAAAATAGATGCATAGTTTGAATCTCAATTCTAAATTCGAAAAGAATTTTCAACTATTCTTATGATTAACGCTTTCCGGCGTTATGTGTTCGGTCTAAACACACATAATTTTAATTCGAAACTTGCAAATGGCACCAATAATATTTTAATAAAATATTGCTTTTGCAATAAAAGCTTAAATTAAGCAGTTCTTGATTTCTTAAAAAGTCGTTTGTAAATTCCGGTGTCAGTCGATAATTTCTCATTTTACTAACAGAATTTATCCTCGCCGGAAAGGTTTAATACAGGTTCTGTTCAGTAAGTAATGAGAAAGTTTCAGTACAATTCGTTTATCTGAAATAATCATACAAACACTTATTATTCCTCAAAACAACCTCCTTCTTTATTAATACATCGTTATCAATAGCTCTGCCACCCATTTATGACCACCGATAAATCTTCAACTAGAATGCTGTTCAGAACAGGCGTTACGTTTTTCTGCATTGATTTCAGTTTATCAAGCTTTTAAGCTGCAGTTTAGCTAAGGGAATAGAAAAAAATCCTGCGATGACAGAATTGGAGCGGTACGGTGGTTAAGATAGGGTAGCAACTCTGTGTTTTGCCTGTAAGTAAGTCAGTTTGAAGACTGTTTTCAAACCAACTCGTCACAAATTTTTCGCATTTCAAGTTCTTCTATGGCAATTCGATGCATAATACGTTGTATAAGTCCAAACATCTCTGCAATACTTCGGATGCATATCTGACGATCAGAGACCAAAAATGCTAGCATTTTTGACCTTCATTGTCTTGAAGGTCGATAATTTGACAGATGGCTAGTACTTTGTACCAGTTTATCGATGTTCTCTCTTCCGTCTTTGAAGGCTTTGTACAATCTAATCATTTGATCCCTGGACAAGGAATTCTTTTATGTAAGCTTCTTGTAACATAGGAAGCATCTCAATAACCAATGTCTTTAGATTTACACAAAACTTTATGGCGTATCTCTGCTTGACAGTCCGCTACATTCTGAAATCCTAACATCACTTTCAAACACGTGTCTACTTCATGAGTGATCTGTGCGCTACAAGCGATCAAGCGTAACTGATTTCTGGTTGAGTTTCGAGTTGACAGTCCCATTGCAGCGGAAACTCCGCCCCTTCGGCCTTCTGCTTGGCGCAAAAAAATTCAGTCACATAACTGAATGAACAGGCCATGTATGTTCATTGCTTTTAAAAATGTTGTCTGAAATTTTTTAAAGTGACTGATATTCACAGATCTTATTTGCATACTTATATATTGTAATTAATTTTGAGGAAATAGTTTTGTGTTACATAACTATATGAATAATATTTCTTTAAGTTTTTTATTTTTATTAATTATAACTTTCTTTTTAAGAACTAGGTCGGCTCCGCTACGCTTGCCAGCCCCCCGCGTAATCGCTTCGCGATTTCAAGTATTAGGTTACCCCTGCTTGCTGCGCTCGTCAATACCCCATGGAATCGCTTCGCAATACCTTATTTTCCATACACTGTTAAAAATCTGCTGCATTTTATTGCAATGCACTCCCCTGCTTGTATAGAAAACGGTTACTTGGCCGTGAAATGGAGCTTTCTCATTGGTTGGAATAGAGATATTATATACAAGCGGTGGAGTGCGTGGCAACAAAACGCAGCAGATTTTTAACAGTGTACACTGAATTTTGGAATTCATCCCTCCCCTCAATGGTCGAAGCATAGACGGAGCCTTTTCCTGATTGGTCTATTCGACTCATGGAAGGTGTGGTCCACCCGGACGCGTTATTTCCGGAAACCTTACACATCAGAATCATTCCAGGAGTCATTCCTGGAGATTTGTTTAAGGCTAGTTTTTTTTTACTATAGAAGGATTATATTTTAATTTAAAAAAGGTTTTGGAGAAATATAAATGGGTAAAAGTATGGTGAAAAAGGATATCAAAATATCAGATGTTTCTTAAAGCTAATATTTCCAACATAATTGGATCAGTATTAAATTCAGACACATTTCTCTGGGTTGATTCCAGGGTGGGGGGTGAAGGAATTCCCATTAGCCATTGAAAACACAAAATCTCAAAATTTCTGGAGGGACATTTCATCGCTCCCGAACACGGGCCATACTGAATTTTATGGAATCTGTATTTGTTATCTATATTTCCTAAAAAAAGTGGAAAATAAAGCTCTTTTTAAATATGCTGCACACAATAATGGAAAAAGTCCCAAAACTTTTAATGTTTTCAGGTAAATTTAAGATTCACAGGTCCACAAAAGCTTCAGTTTAAAAAATATTGGTACAGACAACATTGATTTATTGTTTATTTGAAGGTTGATATTTGATTTAAAAAAACAAATTGTTTTTGATGAACAAAAAGTAAACTTGAAACTCTCTAAAGACATAAAGGGCAAATTTCAAAAGAAAAATTACCATTTATTTATATTTTTATTTATATTTTTTTACATTTCATTTAATTTATAAATATTTCATAGATGACGCAAAATTTTTATACCTTTAAAGTAAAAATAATAAAATAATAGATTATTCTTATACATTTCGCAAATAACGTATGAGGGAAACGCATTCTGTGCATGTGCAAAATTGAGCTAAGTGAATTGATCTGAAAATATTCACTTCGACTCCTCAAGGAGAGGTTAATAATTATTTATTTTGAAATAGACTTTTATATTACTTTATCCTTTAAAAACAAGTTTGTCTTCAAGCATAACAAACACACTTCTTTTCACATTTCCACTGCGGCTATAAGATTCTGCTGAGTGTAAAATTATTTGCTCAATGGGCATTGAATAATTTTCTTGAAACTCGAATACGAAGGACAAAAGATGTTACCATTGTTATTAACTGATTTTAGCTTGAATACGTTGACAATTAAGATTTAGCAAAAAAAAATAAAGCATTTGCAAGTATTTTATGAAGCTATCGCACTGCAAAAATTTTGAAATAATTATGTGATAGTATAAAAAAAAAACCTTCAGAATTATCGTTTTCTATTAAAAGACATGCAAAATGAACAGTCAATGGCAACCCTATCTGATATCTGTTTCCGATAGATGAATAACAATATCTGAACATGAGTAATAAAAATATTTCTTGTATGGTTGTTCAGGTAATTGTCTGAAAATATTTCACAAAACAGATACACATATGAAATTATATTCATGATATAAGAAGACTATTATACACCTTTACAAGAAAAATAAAAAGAATATTGCCCAGTTATACTGATGGCATTGAGCTCACAGGCTACGCATACTAATTGTTCATTACAGCCTTATATTTTCAAGGGTTAATTCCGTTGGAAAAAAAATTAAGAAAGGGAAACAGCTCTCTCCTTTCCTCTTTTTTATACTTAATCATTAAACCTCCTAAACTATCAAGAACATGCTTTATCATATAAAAAATCTATATCCAAAATTCAGAGCAAATCGGATAATTCTTAATAAAAACCCATTTAACATTTATATAATTTAAGAAAAGCTATCCCCCTCTTTTATACTTAACCATTAAACTTCCAAAACTATTCAGAGATTTGAACAAAATCTGACAATTTTGCTTGAAAAACCCTTTTATATCAATTAAGGGGAGGGGCATTAGAACCCCCATTCCCCCTGTTTATACTTATTCAATGAACACCTAATAATAGTCACGAAATTGCCTCATCAAAATGATCCTATATCTAAATTTTTGAACGAAAACTGTTAATTCTGCATGAAAAGCCCATTAAATCAATTAAGGGGAGGGGCATGAGCCCCCCGTTCCCCCTCTTATACATTTCGAATGAACACCAAAAAGTAATCAGGGAAGCGCCTTATCAGGATATACCTATATACAAAATTTCAAGTGGATCCGATATTTTTATCATGAGTTATCGCGTTACGCACGAACGTACGAACGTACATACAGAACGGGCGGGCATATAAGCTCTCAGGCTATGATAGCCTGTGAGCTAAAAAAGGAAAAAAGAATAAAAACAAATATGACAGCTGTCGGAATGTTGCATGCAATGAGAAAACTAAGCTTCTAAACGCTATGTTTGCTATCTGGTAATGGAAATTCTGAATGCAATATTTAAAAAAATATATGTTTGAAAATTATAACTAACTACTGTTACTTTAAAATATAAGTTAAGAATATACCAGGTTCATGTTCTTAACATTTAATCAAAGGGGATGATGAATAATGACTATAAATTTATGATCATTGGATTAATACATGGGACAAATTTCTTTATTCGTAACTCCACATATTCTAAATTACGTAAACAATCAGGTTTCAATGTTAGCAATATGAAGTTGGTACTTGAGATGTATAATTTTTCTTGTGGGACCAGTTTCTGACAGATTTAGTTTTATGTAAATCATGATGGCTAATACAGCTATCTCTGTGCTAAATTTGATGATCATCGACCAAACAACATAAACAAGAAAGTGTATGGAGTAAATATATAAAAGCGGCTTTCACTCAGTTCAATTAACTATCTTTCAATTTTAGAGGGCCTAATCGGTCATTTATCTTGTGCGGCTAGCAGAGTTATAGGGTATCCAGTAAATGACTGACACATTTTGAATGTAAATAATAATAACAACAACAAAAAAGCGGTTTGATGAAAAAATACGCCGTTTGCTGTATTGTTATTAGAAATACAAGAAATTTTTAAAAATTCACGTTGTTCAAATAGTTCAAATTTCGGCCAAAAGATGGCTCTGGCAGCAATCTGCTGTTGAAATACAACAGACGTTACCCTAATTTTTATAGGGATGAGCTCTTCGACTCATTTTGTATAGTCGACTTAACTACTTGATAAATCGACGTGTTAAGTTGACCCTCGATTCATCTGCAGAAACAGGGTTTATTAATTGGGAAAAGAATTAAAATAATATTTATGATTGAACAATGTGATTAAAAAAGTATGTTTCGCTGGTTTTTATTAAGTATTATATACATTTATCTCTCATAAATATTATTTTAAATCTCTTTCCAACCAACAAGCCCTATTTCCGCAGATGAGTCGAGAGTCAACTCAACATGTCGATTTAGAGTCGACTCTGCAAAATGAGTCGAAAATCTCATCTCCATGAAAACTCCATAGAGTAATGTTTGTACTCCGACAGCATGTTGCCACTAGTGCATGTTTTGAACAAAATTCGAACTATTTGAACACAGTATATTTTTAAAAAATGATTGATTTTCAATTAAAAACACAACAAAAGGCATAATTTTTTATTTATTTATTTATTTATTTATTTATTTTTCACGTTTAAAATAGGTCAGTCATTTACTAGCCACCCTGTACATCAAATGGAAAAGGACAGATTTTGTAAACGGTTGCTCGCACATCTCAAAATATAATTCTGTCATGTAGATGTGTTGTAAATGACTTTTTTTAAATGCATCATAATTTACTTTAGTAAATTTGAGAATAATCCATAACTATTATTAAACTATTTATTTACATAAACTATTATTTTATATAATGTCTAATCATGCATAGATGTACACTTAAATTGGTATAACATAGTATAATGTGGCAAATCCCTTTATTAGGAAACATTTGGTTAGTACTATTTTAAAAAAGGAATCTGATATCAAAAATAGATTCGTAAAATATCTGATATTGATAGACTAGAAGCGGTTGGACAGAGAATCACTTCATCAAGTTGAAAACAGAAATTTCAAGATTATTTGTAAATCTATTAGAATACCAAAATGCAGCTCGGCTGCTAAGTCGTATCTTCGTGAAACCCACCTTCAGCCATGATTTTAGCGGCTGCCTCATAGCCTCTTTAGAATTATGTTTTTTCTGCAAAATCCAAATGTATGAAATCAGGGAACATTGAGAACAGAGATATATAATGGTAAACCTATGAATTAACCACTAAAATCGTGTTTTTTCGTATTTTCCACCAAGATATTACTTATCAGACTAATAGCATTTTAATATGCGAATCGATTCTTAGATAATTCTGAGATATCTGCATCCAAATCGATGAGATGATTGTTTGAACTGCTTCCTCACGGTCTGTAACTAAATATTAATTTCATTAATAAATGTGTTATATTTAATATCTAATTGCATTGTAAAAATATTTGGGAATAACTACGGGTATATATTTTACATATGTGAGACGGTGCGTAAAATTATAAATGTAATAGATGAATATGAAAATAAATTATACTTTACATTTATTTTATTCTTTAGAGACATTTTATAAATATCCTAAAATTATTTTACATTTTCTAAAAAACATTATTATCTTTTTTATATATTATATTCAGTGCTTTTAACTGTTTTCTTTTTCTTATGCTATCTAAAAGCAATTTCAGCCAGGACATATTATAATAATGATAACCTACATTTGTACGTATTTTGTGTAGAATATAAGATTCTAAACCATATAATCTCATTCATACCTTGAAGAAAGCTCATACATTTTGATTAAATTCGTTCAAATATATCAGTAGTAGAATGTTTCATATCGTAATCCTCTTTTCAATCTTCCACTTTTTTTTTTTTTTACTTTAAGAAATATATATACTTCAAAGTAAGGTATTATATGAGACTTTCCTGAAATATTAAATGTTATTACGCATTGAAATCTAACAATGAAATTGAAATTTTCTTCTTACCGACAACCACTTTTTTAAATTAATGTCTGAAAAAAAGGAAGCTAAAAGACGCATTAGAATAGATTAGGAACTATTTTCCAAGACTATTGGAATGTTTTTACGAAACTTTAATTTTTTTCTTTCTATGACATCAATTCTCTAAATGTAGAATACACAATTTAAATAAATGACACATGCCTTTTAAAAATATAAAACAAAAGTACCGCATTTAATTTAAAATCCTTTAATATATGACGATGATGTTCAAATGATATAGTCTCCACTGATGTCTTACCTCGCAAATTTTAGATCAGGAGTTGCACTTACTTGCATCTTTCAGCGATAAGGTCTACAAATAAAACAAATTAACTTTAAGCGGTTATTTGTAATTCAGGTGATTCATAGCTTTCATGCGGATATCCATCACGTAGGTACCATCTTTCTGATTCCTTCATAATTACGCGTAATTTTAACACTTGACGTTATTACCCCGTGATAGCTTACAAGGAGAGGATACGAGGCTTGTGTCACCGAATTGGATGAACGTTTGTGTATCGATAGAGTATAGTTAGTATATAAATATATGACAGCCATAAAGCGCAATACCCAGGGGGTCTCGAGAAGATAACCCTTAAAGTTTATGCTATAGTTTATAATGGGATAAATTTCCACCATCAGCAAGCGACTCCGTGGCCATTGGTAGAGCGCTCGACTCGAGTTTTTTCCACCTTGGATCTAATCCCGCTCCAACTTTTTTTCGGAACGAAAATTCACAGTGATTATCTTTGAACCGCAATTGAAAGAATATGCATGACAATTGAAATTTACGAAAAATATAAATTAAATTGACTTTTTTGTGAGATATAAATGCATTTTTAACTGCGAAATTTCGCATATTTAAATGTGTACACATGTTTTTTTCTTAAGTAAGCATATTTATTTTATATATATGTACAGACTTGAAATTTTTTGTTGTTATTTAAAATTATTTAGTTTTTTTCTGTGATTTGCTACTATTTTTAATAGAGAAATAAATTAAAATATGCAAACAAATATGTTATTTTAAATTTTTTTCCGTGCAAATACTTGAAATACTTCCAGGTTTATTTGAAATATGCTTTGGTTTATTTTTGTCGGCCGATTATCTACGCTAGGGATATAGGACCAGGGGGGGGAGGGTATTTGAAATATGATTTTAATATTTTAAAATGATTTTCTTTTAAAATTTGGATTCTGGATTTTTAATTAGAATAAGCGTCTATGTAGTATTTTTTTCGGAATTTTTTCTTGTTTAATATGTTTATATAATACAGTTTTATTATATTTCTATAATGAAACAAATTAAGATATTATTATTCACGCATTTATTTCACGAATTTAATTTATTTGTCTGTAATAATTAGTAGATTATTCATAGAAATAAATGTAAGCAATTTTAAATAACAAAATAAAAATTGTGGTTTATAGACAAATAAATTAAATTACTTTTTTTTTACATAAAATATTTAAACATGCAAAATTTCGCCGTTAAAAATGCATTTATATCTCACAAAAAGTCAATTTAATTTATATTTTTCGTAAATTTCAATTGTCACGCAAATTTTTTCAATTGCGGTTCAAAGATAATCACTGTGAATTTTCGTTCCGAAAAAAGGTTCGAGCGGGATTAGATCCCAGGTGGGAAAAACTCGAGTCCAGCGCTCTACCGATCAAGCCACGAAGACACTTGCTGATGATGGAAATTTATCCCATTATAAACTATAGCATGTACTTTAAGGGTTATTTTCTCGAGACCCCCTGGGTATTGCGCTTTATGGCTGTCATATATTTATATACTAACTATACTCTATCGATACACAAACGTTCATCCAATTCGGTGACACAAGCCTCGTATCCTCTCCTTGCTAGATTACTCACGGATTAATGTACGGAATCAAAAGCATTTCACATGCAAATTCAGAAAATCAGTCCCTGCCATACTAACTATTAAAAAGTTGGTGTAAAAAAAATGAAGTGAACCACTATGCGCGATCTATATCTTACGCGACAGAAGGCTCTTTTTTTTCGAATTCTTTAATATGAGGACTTTTTACAACACCGCAAGACAATATGCCGCATTGAGAAGAAAGGTACTTAGAATATTCATTCTCTTCCCTGAAGTAAATTTTGATGATTTTGGGCACTGCCCGTCCAAACCTTTGAAAAGTAATAAAAAAAGATATCCACCGCCTACAGAGGTTTAAAAAAAGAATAACTAGTAAAATGACTTAAGACTGGCATCTCAGAGATTGATATATACGTAACCGCAAACTCTGGATAGACGTATCGCTGTGTTCGCGATACCTGATGAGGTGTTGCTTGTTTGTGATCACGTGGTATTTTTCTTTTTTAATTACTTTAACCTTTTCGGGAGGAGAGTCTTTTGCTTAATTTTTAATCTATTACTACCGAATTTTACAAAACAAGTACAAAACTGAAATCCTTTTGTACTTGGGTCACACAAATGCTCTCACTAAGTAAAATTGACCACATCAAGTGTTGGGTATGCCGGTCAGATGCACACTTAAGAAGGCAAAACGAAACTGAATGGCATCTTGTTAAAATAGAAACTCACCTTCAGCTTGACTTAATCTTCTTATCTACAGACCCCCTTGTTAAATATCCCCGTCATTTTGTGAATGAACCGCAGAAGGGTAGAAAAGAGTGCTTTTTCTAAAAAACTGTTCAATGAGTGCAAAACAAGCATCTAAAACCAGCCTTAAAAACGAAAATCTTTCAGGCAGGAGTCTAGACATGAAGTAGTTATGTTTAATGGCATGTTAGCCAACAACTCAACCTCGCTATCCCGATGTCTATTAGGAACAGAATTACCTACATTATCATTTAACTAAACAAACCGGTCACATTCGAATTATACATAAGCTTGAGGCTGAAGATTACGCAGCTTCACGAGTATACTTTACCATAAACTGGAAACTGTGAACAATGAGGCTTTAATATAGGTACAATCATCCTGCGTCTTTTCATAGAATAATTGATATAGACTGTGCTAGAATGACTGCCATGTATTCTATCATATCACCTACATAAAATTGTACTTAGAATATCTTTTTCAAACATTTAGAGAGGTCTAATGTTTAACTAATAAGTGTGAATCGTCCAAATAATTCTGTATCAGAGCATTGGGAGGACATGACAAGGTACTTAGGTTCATGTTATGCCCTGGATATTTTTCGGTCTGTTGGTATAAACCTCACTTTTGCCATTCCAACCTTGAAGATGAAGAAGATTTATAGAGGCTTTAGGTACACTCTGTATATAAAATGCATTTTTTTACAACTGTAAACAAAGCAAATTTTTAAATGATAGGTTTCACTCCGATGAAATATAAATCATGGTAAAACATGGTATTTTCTTAAATGTGTAGTGTGCGACATAACCTCCAATCGTACATACCATTTTATTTATCTATATAAGGCTTAAGGATATATATCAAATGGTTTTAACCCTTTATCTACCAACGGTACTTATAAGTACCATTAAAACAACTTATTATAAAATTCTTTTAATACGTCAATTAGTTGTAATACTTTTTAGTATGAGTTACAGATACATTTTCATACAGATTTCTTCTAAAAGCATTATTGGTTACACAAACTAAACAAAAAATTAAAAGGGTGATTTCTTTTGCCTTTGTATCTTTTCAGCTTTCTGGGCGCTGAGGAAGGGGAATGGGGATTTTTCATTTCGGAAATATTTCTATATTTATATTGTAAGAACATCATATTTGTACATTTTATAATTCGATAAAATACTAAGAAAATACTTTAAAATAAAATATTTGAGTAGAATTACATTGCACAAAAACCCTGTAAATTCAAATTTAATTAATCATTCTAAACTCTTCAATCCTTCAAAAATTTATTAAATGATTATGTAAATCTTTTAATTTAGTTTATACCATTTTACGTAAAATGCTTTAGAATGTAAAATTATCATGAATTCAAAATGCGGTAGATAAAGGGTGAATCTAAAAATCTGTATTATGTAGCTTGAAGAATTAATCCGAGTGAAATCGAAACTGGAGCACTTACTATTCTAGATGGGGGAAGAACAGTGGAACAGAAAAAAAAATTGTAGCAATATATACAAACAGATGGCACTACGGATGCTGTCGATGAAAAAGCTGTTGTCATCAACAGCAAAATTAAGGAGCAGTCATTCCTGCCAGTAATTAGATGTCTCTCACTTTGCCCAGATCGGATTTTAATTTTAAAACTGTTCCACATAATGAGAAACAAGTTGGAAATTGCACGTGAAGAGTAGCAAATGAGGAGCGTTCGTACGATAACGAAGTTTTAAAAATATTACTCTCATATATCAATCTCATAAAATTGTCATTCGTGAATTAAAATTAAAACTCTCATCAAACAATGTTCTCCCTATACCATTATGTAATGGAATACTTTTGTGTGGCCTTGTAAATCAATAACAAACGTTCTTTGCACCACAAATTATGTAAAATGTATATTATAATATGTACTTTATAGTTGCATATAAATTTTATTAATTTCTAATGAGTGTAACACCATTAAAATACATTTGAGACATTTTTCCCCATTGACCGTAATGTCACGGAATACTTTTGATTGTCTCTGTAATTGATCTATGCATCCGATTTTCATAAAATTTGAAATAACGCGACAAAATTATGTAATAATTATGTATTTTAAATTTCAAACGTATAAGTACATTTGAAACTTTTTCCCCATTGACCATAATGTAATTGAATACTTTTGATTGCCCTTTTAATTGATCTATGCACCCGATTATCAAAAAATTTGAAATAACTCGACAAAATTATGTAATAATTATGTATTTTAAATTTCAAACGATTAAAATGCATTTGAAACTTTTTTTCTCATTGACCGTAATGTAATGGAATACTTTATATTATCCCTGTAATTGATCTATGCATCCGATTTTCATAAAATTTGAAATGACTCGACAAAATTTTGTAATAATTATGTATTTCAAATTTCAAACGATTCGGTTGGGTAGTTTTTGTGTTGTTATATGCGGGCAAACGGACGGACAGACAGACGGACTGAACGACCACTATAGGTGCTACGTATTTACATAATTACAAACGCACCTAAAAAGACCGACAGAAATGTCTATTTTTGATTTTTCTGATGATAACATCGACTTTTAAACGATAGAGCACGTAGCGCAATCTGTTGCCAGTTATTTCATCTGTTTTCTTAGTAATTTTAAATTAATTTCCGTATTGCAATTTTTACTGCTAAAAGTTTTTAAACTTCTTAATGTCGCACAATTTAAATTTTCACACCATCGAATAGGAAAAAAATTTACTTTTAAATGAAATTTGTTTGAAAGCTCTATCTTAATTTGTTTTTGAAATATTAATTTTTTATTAGCTTTTAATACCTCTTTTCTAATCGTGGCAACAGAAGTACTCCATTTCTCGCCATTTCTATTTAAAACAGAGGAAAAAAGGGAAAAAATTGAGTGCTGTATCTTTATGTTGGCATTTTCTCATTAAAAGGGAAAAATAGAAATTTAAATATCTTCTGTTATAAAACCTTTATAACAGAAAACTATATAATTTTGACTTCATTTACAAAATTTGATTTACACGTAAAATAATATCAACAGTTTAATATCTACTTCAGCTAATAGCATTGAGACTTCAAATTATGAATCAAAATGATCAACTTAAAATTCCATTTTTTTAAACGTGAATACAGATGTGAAATGTACATTTGTAAATTTTGATATGGTGAAAATGATGCCGGGTTTAGATTCCATGGGAAAAAAATTCTATGATTGAGTCAAAGTTGAATAAATTTTACTTTTTATCATTTTGGAATACTAGCATAAGAACCTTAATTGATAACTTTATCACAATAACATATCTTTATTATTTTTTGCTGCTTACATATACGATTAAAGTTTAATTTTAACAATTTCTACAACTGCGTTTTATAGAAATACTATTTTGTTAATTTGATGATAAATATCGTTTGTTTAAGAGTTAGATGTACCAATATTAAATGCATTTTTTACTATCGCTAATTTTGTAGGTTTATTATAAGTTAATGGAACAGTTCCTTCTTAAACATTTTCTTTCGTCAAAATTTGACGGGTTCTACCTTGTATTTTATAATTTGCAATTTAAAAAACACTATAGAAAGTTTTTGGTATTCATCTCAAGCTGTAATAAATGGGTAAAACAATTTCAAAAGCTTTTAAAAGTTTATTTATTGTAAATAATTACACAACCTATTTTCTTTTTTAAAACACGACAATTTATAATACATTAAATTACTGCTACAAAAGAAATTACAAACAAATATTTTTTCTAAATATAAACATCATTTTTTTTTTCAAGCTGTTTTCGTGGCTTGTTTATTTATTTATTATACATAATGATAATCAACACCATTCACGGATATTTGCGTTCTCAGCTCAAAATCTTTTTTTAAATTAATTCTCTTAAAATAATGCCGCAAAGGATATTATCTGAGGAGGGGGGGGGGGTGAGAGAATTATGTTTTCTTCACTTTTTTCCAACAACTAATTACAACGTTTACACCGTTAATTCCCCAGGAAACACTTAACTTGTCGAGCATTCAAAGAGAAAAAAAAAAGAATAAGAATTATCGTCGGAAAAAAATCTTAATGCTATCTCGATGACAGATAAAAGTATCCTGTCAAAAAAGTCATTTTAATCTTTCGAGTAAACGATTCTGATGATTAGAAACATCTTATGATAAAGAACTTTTTTTCTTTCTTGTTTCAGATACATATATATTGAAGGGAAAAATGTTTTAGTTTTTGTTTGAGTGTAAATGTTGTATACAGGGTGATTCAAAATAACGTGGACAAATTGATATGACGAATCAGGCATACGACAGGGATAAAAAATCACATAGGAACATAGGGTGGCAAACTACTTATTGAGTCACAAATACAGGGTGTTTCATTCTAGCTACACCCCCAAGTAATAATTTCGAGGAAAATTAAAATATTGCAATGAAAATGCAACGGTATGTGCTTTATTTTGTGTGAAATGGGTAACTTTACGAAAAAATCTGGAAAACGATATTGCTCAAGCAATCGATGACACCGTATAAACTGATTATCACAGTCCAAAATATAAGGTGCGAAGTGCATATTGCTGGTGCGCAAAATGCAAACTTCTACCACTTTTGTTTGGTGTTACCAGATTTAAAACAAAGGTGAGAATGTCTATTAAATGTTTTATTATAATATACTTCAGTTTTCTGAAATTTATTATCGTCAACCTAAATTAAGTTAGGATGAAACACCCTGTATATGTGACTCAATAAGTGGTTTGCGGTCCTATGTTCCTATGTGATTTTTTATTCTTGTCGTACGTCTGATTTGTCATATCAATTTGTCCACGTTATTTTGAATCACCCTGTATAATTTTTTTATATATACATATAAGTACACTGAGTGTAAATTTTGATTTCGTATCACAGTTTTATAAATTTTCAATTTGTGTTCAGAAAATGAAGAAAACATTTCTTGTGGAAAAGGTAATTTCCAACCAGTACAACCATTTGCAAGATTTCTTAGCAATAAGATAGTAATCTTAGCTTTATTTAATAACAGAAATGCTACGACTATAAAAACAAGTTGGAAATTGCACGTGAAGCGTAGCAAACGAGGTGCGTTCGTACGATAACGAAGTTTTAAAAATTTTACCCTCATATATCAATCTCATAAAATTGTAAATAATTACAATTAGAATGCGCCCCAAACAATGTTCTCCCTATACCTTATGCAATGGAATACTTTTGTGGGCCTTGTAAATCAATAACAATTATTCTTTGCACCACAGATTATGCAAAATGCATATTATAATATGTATTTTATAGATGCATATCAATTTTATTACGTTCGAATGAGTGTAACACCATTAAAATACATTTGAAACTTTTTCCCCATTAACCGTAATGTAACGGAGCACTTTTGATTGTCCCTGCAGTTGAACTATGCATCCTATTTTGAACTCGACAAAATTTAGTAATAATCATGTATTTAAAATTTCAAACGATTAAAATATATTTGAAACTTTTCTCCCCATTGACCGTAATGTAACGAAATCTTTTTGATTGTCCCTGTAATTGATCTATGCATCCGATGTTCATAAAATTTCAAATGACTCAACAAAATTATGTAATAATTATGCATTTTAAATTTCAAACGGTTCAGTTGGGTAGTTTTTCCGTTGTTGATTGCGGACAGACAGACAGACTGAACGACAACAATAGGTGCTACGTATTTACATAATTACGAACGCACCTAAAAATCAGTATAAGAAATGTATGATAATAGCAAGGCAAACAAACAAAATTGGTTTTTCAACGAGTCCTGTATTTTGATGGGAAAAAAATAGCGTATGCCTGTGCAACCCGAGCCTTGCTTTTATTAATAAACGAGGTGGGACCCGTCGAAATTGGACGAAAGAAAATCTTTAAGAAAGAACTGTTTCATTGATTTATAATAAATGTACAAAATTAGTTACAGTAAAAAATACATCTTTATAGTGGTCGGTCTAACTCTCAAACAAATATTATTTTAAGTTGAAATTAATGAAACTCTATAAAACTCAATTATCCAAATAATTAAACGAAATAAAACAGAAATTCACTGTATATTTTAACAGACGATATATTTTAAAATTGCATACGCATTTTAATTTCTAATTTATTTTTTTTCAATTTTAAGAGAAAATGGAGTGATTCTGTTGCCACAATTACAAAATTGATACTAAAAATTATAAAAATAAATTATATCTCAAAAATAAATTTATATAAAGCTTTGAAACAAATTGCATTTAAAAGCACGTTTTTTTTCTCTTACGACGATGTAAAAATTTAAAATGTACGATGTTTAGAAGTGTAAAATTTACAGTACCGAAAATCGCAAAACCGAAATTGCATAGGAAAATGTTGCCATTCGCAAAATGAAGTATGCATTACGCACAGATGCGTTTGGCCTTTATAATATAGATAATCAAAAGATATAGTTGAAAATATTATACAGATTTCCTATGGACTGACATTGTACTCCTATGGAGTGACATTTAAATGTTATAATATCACAAAACGAGATGAATTATAGTCTTCATCTTCGTAAAATTATCTGTCAGCATAGTATATATAGACCTTAATCGTGTTATTAATACGTGTTCAGTTCTAGACAACTTTTAAAACTATTGCGTAGTTCAAACAATTACCTGGTGTCACGAGATTTCACACAAAGCAGGTTAAGCTTGTAGAAATAAATGTTTAATTATTGTTGGTTGTTCATTTTATTAATTAAAAAACCGCTAACGATGACCTTTTGAATCAATAGTTAAAGAATCTAAATAACCAATTGCCAAAAAACGATTTTGCAAACCCGACAAAATTATTGTCCGCCTAAATATTCACATGCCTTCATTTGTTTGTAGCATTAATATGGACACTTAAAATTAAATACATTTTATAATAGTTCTATATTTTACCCAAATCATTCATTTATGTCTTTTCAAAATAGCATGTATTTTAATTACGTTTTTAAAAAGTTAACATGAGAAAATGTCAAAAGATAGATATAGCAATATACTACTTCGCAACTATTTTCCCTTTACTTTCAACAGAAATGGTGTATTTCAGTTGCTAACATTACAGAAATCGGATTAAAAACTACAAGCAAACTACATTGAAATGCAGGTTTCGAACAAATTGCAGTTAAAAGTGCTTTTTCCCGTGAACGAAAATATAAAGACAAAAAAGTATGAATGCTGAGAAGTAAAAAAAATTGCAGTAGAGATTATCATTATTTAACTGTACAGTACAAAGATACACCTGCTTTGCTTAACAGAATGTTATTTTTAACGGACAATACTTTAATTGCTTACTGAAAAAACTAGCATATCGGAGACAAAAAAAAAAAAAAAATGACATAATTTTTTATTGAGGGTTATTTTTGTTTTCTCTGCTACAATTTAACTGTTAAAATGTTCGAGTGTATTTTTACTTATTTTATTTTATTGTTTAATATTTTCTCCTTAATACGAAATACTTAATTCTTTCTCGTTTAATTTGGTCTTTAAAAAAATCATTTTATCTCATTTAAAAGAGACATATAGATATTCTTAGTAATTTCGATGTTTAAGTACATTTTTTTCAGTAAAAATCTCAATAACCATGTAGATAATGTATCAAGTTTAAATTAACTGAATGTATTTCAAGATAAAAATATTCTTCTCAAGTAGGTTCATTTTAGAATATAACCTATAGTCATTTTAAATGACATCGCTGCACTGAAAATAAAACCTTGTGATGTCAACGTACCCAAAGGAATTCGCCTTCAAACACCGATGAAATAATGTATTTTCTTGAATGCATTGTAAATTGATTTTCCTTTGAAGGAAAAGTCTTATTAAGGAATATTATTAACTTATCTGTGTATTGGAGAGAAGGAATTTCAACTATTGAATTATATTGATATAAGAAGAGATCTATCAATATATGTTTGGTGGTGAGAACAAATTTGCAGAAATTGACAAAATATGAGAGATTTCATACAAATGAAGAAAACAAAATTGGAAACTAAAAAATGTTATTAAATTCTTTTAAATAAAAAAAATACGTGTGGCACTCGGGGACTGCCGCGGTAAAGCTATTGCATAGCATTTTTTATCAACTTATGCAATTATAATTATTTATTTATTTTTTATTTATGTAGTTTTTTTTTTCTTTTTTCTTTTTTTTTTTTTTTTTTTTTTTGTCTTTGATATTAATTCAAGTTACACTTTTTGAGCGTGATGACCAATAAATTTTTTTTTCTTTTATTAAATAAATGAGAAGTTAAAATCGTTTAAAATATTTTTATTATCTTACAATACATGTAGGTTAATCAGGAATTTTTATCATTGAAACTATACGTTTATGGTAGCTGAAATAAAAAACATAAGTTTAAGACTTGATATTCTCGAAATATCTGAAAAATACCGCTTCATTAACTTTTTTTTTTCATTTGGCGAATATTTTTTATTTCTAACTAGCCAAACTGCAAATCTTCGTAAAAAGTCACTGAGAACACTGGTTAAGACTGACATTATATTTTAGCATTAATGATGGCAACATTGACAATAATTTTCACTTTTATTGTAATTTTTATTTGCGTTATTAATTATATAAATATATAACACTTACAGTCGTCGTTTCATTCGTTTTAATTACTGGATTTTTACATAATTTTCAATCAAGAGTTTCTTCTAAACATATCACTATCGCATGCAGCTCGATTACTAAAGATTAATCTGTTTGCATTTAAAACACTATAACTATGCCAGACTTTTTTTTATTAATATTGAGTGACGAAATTAAAACGCCTCAAATAAATAAATAAAATACAAATTTAACAGACATATAATCGATCTACGCGCTGAAACCACTCAAATTAACAAAGTACAAAAAGCTCTTGTAACTAGTGAAATATTCAGTGGGTTTTTTTTTCTGCTATTATTTTCTCTCATATGCATAATGGGTTAGTATCAATTTAGATAACTTTCAAATTTTGTTTGAATATATTTATGCTATTTTTAATTGCCATTTTTCAAATGAAAGTGTTTTTTACTTGTTCTTACTGAGCAATGTTTGAAAACATAATAAAAGTAACAAAAAAGTAAGAAGTAGAGTTTTCATGTATAATTTAAATTAATTTTTGGCAGTAAACTTACTCTTTAAGTTATTTAATATTTAATAAGTGGTTTATCACACTGCTAGCTTAGCGTAGAGCAAACAGAGTGAAAAATGTCCAAGCCGGGAATCGAACCCGGAACCTCATGTATGCTGATGTAGACGTTTTCATCTTGTGCTGTATTTTATGCCTTACCAACATAAGGTGACTCAGAGATGCTAAATTCCCATTTTTGTTGTAACTTAAATGGTAGAGCACTTGGAGCGTCATTCCAAGTGTTCCGGATTCGATTTCTCCCTTGGACATTTTTCACTTTGTTAGTTCTACGCTTAAATAACATTGTTTTAAATTTCAAATTCATGGAGGATCAACTAGACATGGCAAAACACATACACAGAAAGTTTTATCAATTCATTGTATAACTTCATACACATTTCGATGGTAGAATATTACAAAATGGCATCGAAATCGTTATTGCAGCGTTCCTATTAGACGGAATATTTCAAAATTGAAGGAAGACCAGCGTGCCACATCCAAAAACCTACACAAAAAAATTGGATAATTCTATGCATATCATCATACACTTTTCGATGGTACAATGGCGACATACGTTCACATACAGACACACGAACAGACAGACATTTTGTAAAAACGTGTTTTTTTTTTTAAAAAAAAAATCTCTTATCCCTAAAACGTGCAACTCCATCGAAAACGGGAAATCGAAAAAAATTCCGATTGCAATATTTTCTTCTATTGAAGATAGGAGAATTTTTTAATGCAATTTTCCTTTTTTTTTTTTTTTTTTTTGTCCTGAACCCACTTAATATAAATTAATAAAAATATTTATATTATTGTAATCCTTTGAATATTATCTATATATTTATTTAGCAATAATAATATGAAAACATCATGATTAAACTAAATTGGTTGTAAAAACTGAAAATTTTCCATTTTTGAGAAAATTAAAAACGCTATCAAGATAATTTAAAAACATTTGTAAAATTAATAACTCGAAGTAGTGTTTCATATGAAAATTACATTACTTAAGTTTAAAAGTTCCTATTTATTTACTTCATGGCCAAAATGGTATAAAAATTTAAATAAAAATTTGAAATTTTCAATTTATATATTTATGTAGTCAGAAAAAATCAAATGTAGGGAATTCAGACATCAACAATATTGCAAAGACATAAAGATAAATAAGTCCATGATTTGCTTTTAACCCTTTCCGGCGCAAGCAAATTCTATTAGTAAAATGAGAAATGTCGAAGTACACCGGAATTTATCAAGTACTTGTCTAGACATTACGAGTTCCTTAATTTAAGCTTTCATTGTAAAAGCAAAATTATTTTAAAATATTACTGGTGCCGTTTGCAAGTTTGGAATTAAAATTAGGTGTTGCCGGCCCGGCAACACTGCGCAAGAAAGGGTTAAAAAAGATCGTATTTTTATTCATAACACAACAGAATCGAATTGAAAAGTTGATATTTGGTACTTTGTATGGACCATTCCACGACGATATACAGACAGTTAATAATATATCAGTGGTACCATCTATATTAGGGTGGGCCGAAAAAAACTTTTTTTCGATTTTCGACAATGGCTAGTGCGGAAAAGTGGCCTCCAGGATATTTCTTTACTCTGCCGCAAATGGCTTAAAATTTTGCAAAAATGTTGATTTTTGAACTTTTTTAGCAAAAACTTTTAAAGTATTAAATTAAATTTATTTTAATTGCATTTACTTGACAAGGCATATTTAATGTACGAAATGTTTAAATAAATTCCGTTAATGCATTATTTAATTGCTAAGGGAATTTTAAATTAGCTGATTTTTACAGTTTTTTTTTGCTTATAACAGGTAAGAGTTGCATTGTTTTGAATCGTTCATTAGTTTCTATCTTATTTATGTCCCTTGGTCTTTTTTATTTTTTATGCGTCAAAAGTCATTTGTTTAGGCTACGGATAGCAGTAAAAAACAAATCTGAAAAGTGAGAAGGGGGTGAAGCAGGACTCCAAGCGAGTGCAATGATTCATTGTAATGTTGAGGAAGTGAAGGACGAAATAAAAGCGAGGCAAAAATAAGATAAGGTATTCTTATTATTTTGCCATTCTCCATTACCTTGTGACATTTGTTTTGTGTGAACGTGAAATCTTTTCATATTGAGATAGAGTGCATTTTGGATCGCTTAACGTGCCATTACAATGTTTTGTGCGTTCTATTATGACGAGACCGCTAGTATAAAGGGTCATTGCAAACTAATGACACGCAATAGCGTGGAATGTAGTCTTTTTGGGGCACCATTCATATTGAATTAATTGCAGTTGCCAACTTATGCTGATATCATGCATCACTACTACTGGTTTCTTCAATATGCAGGAGTTTTGACTGCAGAGGATAAAAATCTCGTCATCGATAAAAACAAGGTCAGAAGAGAGAGACAGAAACTTGGAAAGAAGATACAGGCGAAGAAGTTCTTGGATGAAGAAATATTAAAAGCATATTTTTCGATGGTAGAAATGATAAAACTATCTTCATAGAAAAAAGAAAAAACAAGCGGCACAGTCGAGTCAAAGACGAGGAACAGATCAATGTGTTCTCTGTACCTGGTTCGGAATACTTGATCACTTGACACCATGTTCCAGTCGTGAAAAAGAAATAGCAAAATCATTATGTAATCTTCTAAATCAGTAAAAGTTAAACTACTCTAAACTGACAGCATTTGGGTATGATGACACCCCTGTTAATACAGGAAAGTGCAATGGTGTCATTGCCTGTCAAATTGAAAATTGTAACTGAAAAAAAAACTAAGAAGAGAGCTGCAACATTTGATAGGTATTCTTTATATGAACGAACTCCCACTCCCACATCTACTCTCTAAACTTGACGGTGGAACCACGGGATCTAAGACTTTTGTCTATAAAATCGGTGCTAGAAACGGGGTGTGAAAATTTACGTGTCACTTTGTTCCAGCCTGTTGCTGTTTCATGGACATCAGAAATGGAAAATACTGAAGTTCTGAAAAACGATCATAAGTACTTATTTGATATTTATGTAGTGGTTTCAACCGGAGTATTTTCTCGAGAACTAAGCAAAATAAAACCAGGACCAATTGTGAAATCGAGATGGATTACATCTGCTAGCAGAATTTTACGCTTGTGCGTTAGTAGTTCGAATTCTGATAAAATAATTCTGATTTAAAATATATCTCACTCAGTACATGATACGAGTTTATGCGCCCGTGTGGTTTTCTGTAAGCAAAAGGCCAAGTTGCGCGAACGGATCTAGACGCATGTGGCAGATAGTTCAACTTTCAAGTTTTTACCAGATACCTGAAAGAGGCAGTAAATTCAGTCATATAAACAAATGAATACTATGGTCATCCCGAGAATTTACTGATAGCAATGGCGATCAATGATAGACAACATACTAGAAGAATAGCATGGGAAAGAATAAAAAAAAAAACGAAATTTAAAAAAAGACAAACACTAATATAGTGCGATAAATTCAAGTTCCAAAGCTAAGCATTAAAGCAACACAGCACTATGAGTGTATTGACTGGATCGTCGCGGAAATCAACAAACCTCCTATAATATACACCTTTTCACTAGTACGAATTGGTTTTAACGTAATTTCAGGATTCATATTGGATGAATCACTGCTTTTCAAGTCACTCCCAGGCTATTGAAAGAGTTGTTAAAATTGTGACAGAAGCTGCATCAGAGGTATGCGGGTGGGAGAAAAAGATGCAAAATTGCAAGCACGGAAAAAGATACCAAAGTTCATTTCTAAGAAAGAGTTTGTAGAGTAAAAAGGTATGCATTTTGAATATAGCACTCTGTGAGTAGGAGGGCGGGCAAAACTCGGCATGCAATTACCTCCTCGTGATGAGTTCTGGGTGTTTCGTGTTGGTACCAAACGCAAAACAAGTTAAAAAATATACATTTTTAAAGTCCACGACACTAAAATAATACATAATTAGAGGTTGTTAATCATTTTGCACATTAAATATATCTTTTCAACTTAATGCAACCGAAATAAACTTAATTTTAACATTTTAAATTAACATTTAAAAGTTCAAAAATCAGCATGTTTGCAGAATTTAAAGCAATTTGTGGCCTGGTAGAGAATTATCTCAATTTTTTGTGTAAAGTGAGTGCCACCAGTGGTCACTTTTCCGCAATCGCCATCATCGAAATTTAAAAAAAAAGTTTTTTTTTTCGGTCCACCCTAATCTATATTGATTTAGGATTATTATATAATAATTTGTTAAGTTTTACTCTACTTCAAAATATCCTCGAAGCATAAATAAACTGAAGACAAGAATGAAAGTTTCTATATTTAAAATATACGCTGTTAACTGTTATGTCAAATGAGTTTTCCTTCATATTGAAACAAATAATAGAAATATAGCATTTTCGCCTAAAAGTTTCCTTTTTTTCAATTAAAGAATAAAAAACGGTTACTAAATTTCACAGAATTTTACCATTTCTTCTTTCTTAAATATAAATAATTTTTGATTAGCATTTCCATCCTTAAGGCTAATAATCAAAATTGAAATTTCAAGTGTTTAAACAAACTATCGACTTTCTATCAACTTTAAATGTAAGTTTTAATACCCAAGTAGACAAATCTGAAATCTATTATTTCAGATTTACTCATAAATACATGTGATAAAATAAGTTGCATTTAAAATCATGCATCATTTTTGCACTAATCTAATAATGAAAGATAAAATGGCTTCTTGCAATAATTTTCACTTTCTAAATAATTTCGCAGTGTAATATATTTGTCGACGCCTACCTTCCCGATTAGAACGCCTAGGCGTGAAATATTTGGGAAAATAACTTTTTTTAGTATTTTGAAATTAAAATGTAAAAAGTTTACAATGCGCTGTTTTCGTAGTGGAATTAAACTTGTTTAATTTATTTTATCACTTATAAGAATGAATTGTTTTAAAAACAATTTTCGCTATAAGTATCTAAGCAGTTCGTGTTTTTAAATAATTTTTGCGACAAATCGCTTTATAAACATGCATCAAAAGTGTAAAAGTATTGTAATACTACTTTGACTTTTTCAGAATTATTAGTTGTTTTAAGTGCAACATCTGCCAATGATGGCTTTTATTTTGGGAGAGTGAAGAAAGTTAAAAGAGGCATACAAGTTCACTAAATTCTTATCATTACATTGTAGTCTATAGAGAATTTATAAAATCGGTATATATATTTAATTGAAATGCCAATTTCAAAATTATTACAAAAGAAATCCATCAAAAACAGAAAAAGGTTCATTATATTCAATTTAGTCCTTTTTTAGGCCTTTATATCCTTTTTTAGACCATTAACCGCAAAAAATAACATAGTACATGGCATGGGATTGAATATTTCATTCATCATATTCCGGGATTCATTAAAACATCTGTTCATTATACAAAGGTTCGACTGCATTAGGTTGATGCAAAAATAATGCTTGATTTTTCAATTTAAATTTAAAATATTTTAACATTTCTAAAGATAAATATATTTAATCAATGTAAGAGTCATTACAATATATTACATTTTTTCTGGCGACAAACGAACTAAGACGACCACTAGGTTTATGCCTCTAAAGTAAGCTGCATTGTAAAATCATGCATTATTTTCGCATTGATCTAATTTTAAAAATAAAAGGATTGTTTTCAGCAGTTTTCACTTTTTAAACATTTAAGCAGTGTAATATATTTATCGACGCCTACCTTCTTAGAATAGACGCCTACGCGTTAAATATCTGAGAAAGCAACTTTCTTTAGCTTTCAGAAATAAAAATATAAAAAGTTTACAATGGGCTGTTTTTGTAGGGGAATTAAACTGTTGAATTTATCTTATCACTTAAGAATGCAGAGTTTAAAAAGCAACTTTTGTTATAAGCATCTAGGCAATTTTTTTTAAATAATTTTTGTGACAAATCGCTTAGTACACATACATCAAAAATGTAAAAGTATTGGAATACTAATTTGACTTTATCGGGATTATTAGTTATTTTAAGTGCAATATCTGCCAGTGATGGTTTTTGTTTAGGCAGGTTAAGAGAGTTAAATGAGGCATACAAGATCGCTACATTCTTTTGATTACATTCTAGTCTATAGAGAGTTTAAAAAATTGGTATAATATTTAATTGAAATAGCACTTTCGAAATTATTATTTTAAAAAAAATCCATCGAAAACAGAAAAAAGTTCATTATATTCAATTTCGTCCTTTTATTCAGGTCATTATATCCACAAAAAATAACATCGTACATATATTGCACGGCATGGGACCAAACATTTCGTTCATTATATCCGGGAATTCATTATAAGACAACACTAGGTGCACCTGGTGCAATTTATCATTGCACCAGGATTTCACTGCATTAGGTTGGTACAAAATTAATGCTTGATTTTTCAATTCAAATTTAAAATACTTTAACATTTTGAAAACTAAATACATGTAATCAATAACTGCTGCCGACAAACGAACTGTTCCTCTAAAATAAGCTGCATTGTTTTCGTACTAATTTAATTTTAAAAAATAAAAGGATTTCTTTCATCTGTTTTCACTTTTTAAATATTTACGCAGTGTAATATATTTATCAACGCCTACCTTTCAGAATAGTGAAATATTTGAGAAAACAACTTTCTTTAGCATACCGAAATAAAAATCTAAAAAGTTTACAATGGGCAGTTTTCGTAGGGGAATTAAACTATTGAATTTATTTTATCACTTATATGAATAAATAGTTTTAAAAACAATTTTTGTTATAAGTATCTAGGCAATTGGTGTTTTAAAATAATTTTTGTGACAAATCGGTTTGTGGGCATAAATTAAAAACGTAAAAGTGCTTGAATACTATTTCGACTTTTTCAGAATTATTAGTTATTTTAAGTGCAACATCTGCCAGTGATAGCTTTTGTTTAGGAAGGATGAAGAGAATTAAAAGAGGCATACAAGATATTTACATTCCATTCCAGTCAATAGAGTGTTTCAAAAATCGGTATTTATATTTATTTTGAAACAGGAATTTGAAAATTATTACAAAAAATAAGAAATATTCGCCAAAAACAGAAAAAAGTTCATTATATTGAACTTCGTTCTCTCTTTCAGATCATTATAGCGACAAAAAAATAGCATAGTACGTATAGCATGGCATGGGACAAAATATTTTTTTATTATATCCGGGAATTTATTATAAGACGTGTTCATTATAGCAAGGTTTGACTATATTAAGATGATGCAAAAATAATGCTTGATTTTTCAATTCAAATTTAAAATACTTTAACATTTCTAAAGATAAATATATTTAATAAATGTAAGAGCCAATACCATCAATTAAATTTTTTCTGGCGACAAACGAACTAAGACAACCACTACGATTATGCCTCTATAATAAGCTGCATTGTAAAATCATGCATTCTTTACACACTAATCTAATATTAAAAAATAAAAGGATTTCTCTCAGCAGTTTTCACTTATTAAATATTTACGCAGTGTAATATATTTATCGACGCCTACTTTTCAGAATAGACGCCTACGCGTGAAACATTTGAGAAAACAACTTTCTTTAGTGTTCCAAAATAAAAATCTAAAAAGCTTACAATGGGCTGTTTTCGTAAGGGAATTAAACTGTAGAATTTATTTTATTACTTATGAATGAACAGTTTAAAAAACAACTTTTCTTAGTATCTAGGCTCTTGTGTTTTAAGATAATTTTTCTGACAAATCGCTTTGTAAATATACATCAAAAATGTAAAAGTATTAGAATATTACTTCGACTTTTCCCTATTAAATTATTATTTATACCATAATAATAATAAATTTGCTTTGATTAAAAAATATTTATACTATAGTCTACTTATAAAAAATAATAAAACAGAAAAATGAATAAAACAAATAACTAAAAATGCAAATAACTAAATATTAAAAGTAAATAATACATTCATGTTATTGACAACGTGTGTAATTTAATACTAGACATTGTTAAAAAAACAAAATGATGCAAGACTATAATTAAATATTCATGAATAAATAAATGCCAAGAATTTGGCGAAATTGTTAAAATATAAGTGTTTCGTCGCTGTAAAAAAGTCTTTTAAGAAACGCTTTTCCATTAAAGATCAATGTATTTTCACCCAGGCTACGAAAACACTATGCCTTGCCTTAAAAATCTAAAAATTTGAAAGAGCTGGGATGATAGCATAATTTTTTTACCCCTTACTGGAAGAATTCTGACTTTCCCTCTCTTTTTTGGCCCATTTAAAAATGGCCTATACCACACAGAAAAAGAAAATAACAAATAGCATAAACTTTTTACGAGGCTGATTTAATAATTCATGTTCCTAGTGTATATAAAATATTTGTACTGTGATGGTTGATGTGGAATATCAAAGACTAATGTCTTAGATGTCGATATGCTCAGTTTCAGAACCGTAGGTGCTATATCAAAATATTTTTGGTGGGAGAGATGAAAAGGTGGGGGTGCCGGTAAAAAGCTAGTTGGAACTTATGAGGGCTAGATTTGTGACAGTTGATGCGATTGACTACTGTTGTTTGGACTCGGAATCATAGAGATGTAGCCACGCATCGACCATTGTCACAAATCTAGCCCCATAAGCTCCAAACCAGCCTTTTCCCCTCTCCCCATATTACAAAAACTTCTTAAAATTAGATCTTTAAAACTTCTTTCCTCTTTCAATTAATATGTTAAAATAGCAGTTACAGTTCTTAAATTGAGCATATAAGGCATCTATGACTTTGATATCCCGCTTCAACCATCGCAGCACAAATATTTTCTATACACTAGGGACAATATCTATTGAGCCAATCTCGTACTTTCTTTGAAAACTGCGAAACATTTTAAAATATGCGAAAATTAAACTTTTGAAAAAAGATTAATTTTTCAAAAAAGTGTCTCTTTTTTAAACAAAAAGAGACACTTTTTGTTTCAAAAAGTGTCAAAGCTTTTGAAAAGTGCTTTGAAAGTGTCAAAGCACTTTCAAAGCAAGCTTTGAAAAAAAGTGTCAAAGCTTTGTTGTTGGGCGAAGTTATATGATAGGGAGAATGGAATATCCCTAAAGATGTTAAGTATAAGTTAGTAAAGGAAAAACCTACGGTTACATAGATCCCTCTTTTATCCCTTCACATTCTGATCCTCATATATTTATATTTACCTATATTTATCTCTTTTATCTAGCTCAACAGCCCGGCGTTGCTTGTGGTCAATAATTAGTTTATAAATCAAAAATATACATTTCGATGTGAGGAAAAAAAAAAGAGACAGGGGTTACGCGTAAATCAAAGATTTCAACTGTCAATTATCAAATTTTAGCACGAAAATTAAACAGTCGTCAGAAGTATACCGTCACCATATATTCGTTTCATGTTTCATTTAACTAGATCTTCTTTTCCGATAAATATAACAATTTCTTTTTCTTTAAACTGATTTTTCATACAATTAATGGGCACGTATTTCAGTTAAAATGAAGTTAAAGATATAAAATATCACATAATTAAAGTTCTTTTTAAGAATAGTATTACAAGTCCAGACAACGCCAGATTGGTCAGACAGTGTAGATTAAATACAATAAATTAGACTTTAAACACGTTACATACCTAAAATTCTTCTGAATTAAGCGAAAAAAATTCTTTTCCTATTTTTTAGCCTATTATTAATTTTATTTAAACTGAATTTTAGCAGAAGACTCTCAAATTAGATTTGTACAGGCATTTATCATAATTTTATCATGAAAATTACACACTTATCAGAAATAAGTCGTCACCTCATCCTTCTTTGACGTGTCATTCAACTCGATTTTTTTTTCTTTTGGATAAATATTAGAATTTTTTTTAAAAACAATTTTTCTTACAATCAACGGGCATATATTTCAAACAAAGTCTAATTAAATATATAAAATCACACAAATTTAAGATTCATTTAAGAATATTTTTAAGAGGCCGGGCAACACCGCATAGTGCAGCTAATACACTACTTCTGACAATAAAGTTCGGTGAATATTCCTGTAACATTAATCTAGATGAAATATAAGCGAAAGTTACCATACCATCCTTCAAAATAGTCATCTCCTATAACTATGCACCGCTGAGATCTGCTACATATGTCCTGGGAAATTCGCAAGAAGTCTTCTTTTGGGATGACGTTGAAAAGCTTCGTCACGTTTCGTTCGATGCCAGCAATATTGTCAAATCTCATTCAAAGAGAGTTTGAGTCGTGAAAATAGGAAGAAATCTGGAGGATTGAGATCTGGCGAGTATGACAGGTGTTCAATTTGCACCATCCCTCATGAATTTTTTCAGTGTCTTGCAAAGCTTAAAACCAAACTTTAAACTGATATTTTATTCGTTCATTTTCCTGTGCTTACTTAAGAACCAACACACTGAACAAGCACTTAGTAAAGCACATCTTACACAGAACATAAATGACGCTCAACTGAACAACGATGGGGGAAGATTGTCTACACTTGCCTCTATGCATGTGCAGCGTTTTGTTTCCCCGGTGTTGCCAGATCGGTCGTTCTGAATTCATTCACCGAACTTTATTGTCAGAGATAGTATAATAAATACAGTATATTAAGAATGAGTCACATTAGAAGCCTGGAATTTCTAAAAATTAAACAAAAAATTATTTATTTTCCAATTCTTTAGGCTGTATATTAAATACAATAAATTAGAAATGAGTCAGTTTGGAAATTTGAAATTACTAAGAATTAAACGAAAAAAATTTATTTATTTTCTTGTCCTTTATCCTATTATTTATTTTATATAAACTGATTTTTAGCAGAAGATTCTCAAACTGCTACAATTTGAAACCATATTTAGTTTCCCAAGTTAATGTTTGCTAACTTCAAATAATATCACTTAAGTTTATATAACTGTTTTCGATAAATCGTAGAACGTTCTCAAAACATGTGTGAATTATAAGCTGTTAGTCAGAGATCATATTCATTTGTAAAGCTCGTGTACATCTTAAGAATAAACAAACAACTCCTTTATCTCCTGATAGGTGCAAATTAGAAGCATCTGAAATGCATAAGTTAATAATCAATAAAGCAAATAAACACAGGCCGGTCAAGAATCAATCCAGTGAGATAAAAGGATATTTACATACGAATTCCAGATGCATAAACAGCTCAATTAGTGGATGAACTTCATATTTACTTGTAAAAGGTATTCACACATTTTTGTAACAATTTTGATAAAGAAATTAAAAAATTCAATATTTCTTCAGAAAATGTTTTATAATTAGCTAAGTATTTGCCATGAAAATTATCGTTTGAAATTTTAAAATTTATTCTTTTTTCAAAATGGCGCATGTAAACAAACACGGAGCGGAGAATGAGCTTTTATTCATCTTCTGAAGAGAAATATTCTTTTTCCCAAATTGAAAAAAAAATGTGAAACGGTCTGTGTAAAAGTGTCTAACTGCAAAATAAATAAACAGCTTTATTAATCCGAACAAAAAGCTCCATTAAGCATGCCTACATGGAGAAAAAGATTTAAAATTGAATGACAGGGAAAATTAACATCACTCCTAAATTGAAATAAAAAGAAGAAAGAAAGAAAAAGTTATGATTTATCACAAGTTTATTATAAAATGGGAGTAGGTAAGGTACCCTGGAGTAAGAACGCCATGTTAAGGTTCTACCAATTTTCACGGCTCAGTTTTAGTTTGTATTTTTCAAACAAATATATGATTTGATGCAGCAACTCATTGACTATTTATATAAAAAAATAATTTAACAGATATGTATTCATAAAATGTAATGGCGTGATTTCTTGACCAATGCTATTTGGCGTTATTACCCACCTATATGGGTAATAACGCCATGCAAACAAAACTATGAAATAAGATGGAATAATTGCATGTAGATTGCCCAATTCTAAAAATACAAACTCTACAAACTTAGAAATTGGCAAATTGCATTCTAAGCTATTGAAAATGTTCAATTTTTTGTGAAAGTGTAAGAAAAATAAAGGTGTGGTGTGGGGGGGGATGAGGCAAAAGAATATCAGACCGCGAGCTTCTTTTTGCTTAAAAAGGACCGCTTAAATAGAATTATTAGAAACATTGCACAGTTTTAACTGTGTTTATTTGAATCAGTATTTAGGATGTAGGGAATCAACCGGGGTATTAATGCCAAGGATTGGCGTTATTACCCCCTTATAGTTATTGCGCTGTACATTTTAAATTACAAATTATCTCGAGAAGATATTCAAAATCTTCAACAACATTTTGAAAGTCCATGAAATGTACTACAAATTTATGTAATTAACAAAGTATTTCCGGATATAAAAATAGTCTTCACATCACAAAACGTATCTCGCAAATTTTAGATCAAGCGTTAATTTTAGTTGCTTGTAAAAACAATAAGGCCTAAAAATGAAACAAATTAACTTGAAGCTGTTTTTTACGATGTATATGACTCAAAACCCTTCTGCGCAGAGCACATGGGTGTCATTTACCAGATTATTTCATAATTATGCAAAATATTAGCACTTAGCGTTATTACCCCGCCTAGCGTTATTACACCAGACCACCTTATAAATAATACGTAAAATGTTGATATATTAACTCATTATACTATCAGTAAAAATTTTTTACATCTAAAATAAAAGATGATATAATTATTATTTGTTTAACCAGACAATTAGGACCCGACTGATGCAAGGGTATGATTTGCAGGTGGCCTGTGCCCGCCTTTTAAGTGACCCCTATGTGTATAATCAAAGTTCTCATTAAAAGGTGCAAATGGTTAAAATCGGCCAAAAAATTCAAATTTATACTTTTTCAACCATTTAGGAAAGAAATGTGATCCTCCCTCACGCTATGCTGACCGCAACCATCCACCCACAAAAAAACTACATTATTAGAAAACGAATGATTAAAACTTTAGTATAAAAACTTTGTATTCTGTTATTTGAAAAAAAAATTATTACCGTTTTCCTCGTAAAGAGACAAATTAAATCCATTAATCATGACCTATTGGGGATATATATATTTTTTTGTCATCTTATAAACATACATCGATAAGCAAACTAAAAGTTAGCAACCAAACACTCTTGTCAACCAATCCTTCATTTTTCTGCTATCATCCTATTAGTATTTTTTTTAAAGTTGTGACTTTCTTTTCGTGATACCTTGTATACCGATATAAATAGTACCTGGTATGAAATTTGTTCACACAAGCAATAGAAATTAAGTTTAGTATTAGACACTTACACATAATTTGAGAAAAAATTCTAGGTTTAGATGGAAAGGGACCCCGCAGTATGATACTTTTTCTGGACTCTTGATAAGTAGAATCCAATAAATAGTCTTCATTGTGTTAAGTTACATCTGCATAAGTTTACTATCAATGTCTCTAAATCTATTATTATGCATTTTTGCAAACAGAAAAATGACACCAGAATTGAGGCTATTCTATTTAAATGCATGTAATTCAAGTCCCTACAAATTATTTCTTATGCTTTGTCAGTGAATTTGGACTTTTAAACGAGAAATTATTTTTCTTTCAGTTTGCATTTAAAATTTAAGCTGAGCAAGTCATCTTTATATATAATATGAGTAAAACTTTGAAATTTTTACTACAAAAATACAATATCTACAAAACATTTGGATTTTTACTGTGTATTTTAATTTCGGGCACCAAATGAAAACTCAATCAAAGGCGTGGTATACGAATTATACCGAATTCTTTTTTTTAACTCTTAATGGTTAATTTATTTTTAATAATTCCAAAATAAACTGCAATGTGAGTAACTTTTTAAGCGCAACTTAAAACCTAACTGGCTGAACCGGTTTTAATATTGAATTCGCATATTTAAAGTTTCTTATTATCTATATTTTTGTACGTACTCTGTCGCAACCAGTTTTGAAAGTAAAGGTAATTTCAGAAAACAAAATGCAACCAAAATTAAAAAGCAAAAATGTACTAGGTAAAGCATGAATTTTCTTACTTCAGTTCGTAGATTTCTAAAACGCCTTTAAATTCGTAGATATAGTAGGTAGTCAATATTTAACAAAAGAGAAAATCTTAAAATAAAAATACTCACATAAAATGACTTTTTGCACCAATAAAAAAAATACATTTATATTTCTTATAAAATCAATTTATACGATTTATACGCATTTTCATTGTGCAATTGTACTTTTCACTCACAAAAATTACACAGAATAAAATTATAAACAAAAAATTATTTCAATTCACTTCATATATTTTTCGTCTGCGCGCCAAGGATTATGCAATAGAGACCAAAATATTCAGTAACTTGGTTAATCTTAAAATCTTTCGACAATATTGAATGTCAAACGATAAATTTTTAAAGAACACTCCCCTTGATTGGCCATTAGTTTGCGAATGTCTTCGCATTACTAACATCCATTTCTCAAAGTTAAAAATATCGTTGACTTTAAATTCCAGAAGGAAGCAAACTGAAAGATTTCAGAATTCTTTATAGGTCTAAGGAATAGCAATAATCATTTTGGACACTCAGTAGAATTATGGGAATTACCAACCCATAAATTTCTAAACAGCGTATTACTATATCAAACGACCCCGTGAAAAATAGAAAGCTACCTATAGTGTAGGTCATTTACTAGAAGGATCTATCTTTTGTCATCCAGATTGTATTCTTATTTGTTCAAACAAGTCAACTTTTCGAAACTAATCATTTTTTTAGAAATGTATCAAATTATGTGCATATGACATGAAAATATTTAAGTTCTATAAAATGCCGTACTGATGCTAACAGAGATATAAATATTTTGAGAACAATATTTGTTAAAGCATTTTGATAAAAATTTTGAGAATCCTCTAAAACTCTTTCCAAATTCTACATTAAAAATGACCATTTTCGTAAAAATCGATTTTTTTTCTCCTTAAAGAGCCATCGTCTATAATTCCAAAATTGTTTTAATTTTACATCGTCGACGAAAAGAAGAGGAGTTCTAAATAATTCAATAAACAAGAACTAATGTTTAAATACCGGAAACTGCCTTTGGAAGACCAGGTAATGCAAATAATGTTTATATACAATATTTTCTTGTGTTTCTTAAGTAAAAACACTTATAAACCTTAATTGACATTTCTCAATTAATTGTAAAAGTAACAAACTATATAATTTAAAAATCTTTGTATACAATTTCTGAAAAAAAGATAATAATAATAATGAGTTATTTCCAAGTTCATTAAACTCCATTACGTAAAATAATTTAGACACATTTCAGGAAAATTTTGTCAGAATGCTTTTCATATTATTCACTAGGTTCTGAATTAGAATCTAAGCCCTATGTGATAATGTATCTATCTTATAAGTACTGCAATTTAAAAAGAAGTTATCTTTCTTTATTAAAAAAAAAATCAGTATTTAATGACATACTTTGAAATATTTGTAGTTAATTTTGAAGATTTTGCAAAAATTCTAGTTTATTGCACAGATATCTGTAATACACTCTTAAAAAATCAGTAATTCTAGAAATATGAAGTTACACAAATCTTTATTCTTACAAAAAGCTTATCTGTACACTGCATAAAAAATGTAAATCTGCGAAACTAGTTTTTGTATAGCTACAGATATCTATATCTTTACAAAATAATCTACTAAAATTACAGTAATCTTTCTAAAATTCTATCTTTATCCTGGGTTGAAATCATACACAAAAAATTTTAGGCATCCCAATTTCCTAAACAATTCTTAGTAACCTAACAGATTTTTTTATTTACAGTGCAAATGTAAATCAGTTACAGGAATTTTTATTGTTACCGTTATATAAAATGTTCTATGCATCAAGAAAATTGAAATGCATTTATTTGAATTGAGTGTATGTTGTCTGGTGAAAGCATAAAACTTTACTAAAAAAGCACAAAACTCCCAATTTTTTAAGAGATTATGAAGATATTGCAATGGATTTCATGTTTTTTCGTCTTTCTGTATTATAAATGATCTAAAAATATGTGCATTTATTCAATATTGTATATTTTTTTAAACCTCTGAACGCAAACAGATAAATAAACTGCAAGAGAAGATTATAACGAATCGATTGATTTACGAACAAAAATATACAATAACTTTTTGTGCACAGTAGAAAAAATCAGTTAAACTTAATAATAACAATACTACTGACAGCAATGTTAACAGCAGTTTTTGCCGCAAAAATTTCTGCAAGATTAAATGTAATTTTTTTCATTACATTCAATTTTATTGCAATTTTTAGAGCAAAAACTGCTGGCAACATTGCTGGCAGTAGTTGTTGCTGTAAATTTAACGGATTTTTTTTTCAGTGCGTTATTTATAAATTTGAAAAGAGCCATTTATCAAACTCGAAGTCCATAGGCATATTTTCGAAAATTAACGAATCAGTTAAAAAAATAAATAAATAAAGATTCATGCAGCAGCGGATTTTTGAGAATATTCCCGAGTAGTTCTTACAGAGTGTTAACTATATTTCTCAAGTCGGAATATTGTTTTGGGGTGTACTATCATGTAAAAACATCAATCAGAAATCTACGTTATATATCTTATTGTTACTTTTTTAACTATTCCAACAAAATAATTAGTTGTAGTAGTTAATTTCTATATCTAGTTATCAAATTGCACTTAAGTTGTTGCATTAAAAATGCAGAACTTTTCAAATTAAAGAATAAACATCTAATTTATAAATTTACATTCAAGAATGCACAAATTACACTTGATTTACCTTGATGGTAGAAAAAAAAATCAAATTATGAAAAAATATTAAAGTTTTTTTTTTTTTTTTTTTTAGTTGCTTTGTTTTGTTTTTCTGTTAGTGTGGAAACTATTTAAATTGAATGAATAATTAATATATTTTGAAACACAATTACTTTATTATCACAAGATTATCATAGATCCAATATCTTGATTTTAATTTTTAAATTTTTTTTTTCTAAAGTGAAAACACGTTTTCATGAAATTGAAAGCTTACTAATTCATTCCTATTTTACAGTATAAATAATAATAGAACATTATGATTCAAAATGTCGTTAATTTTGAAAAATTCTAAAAAAGTCATTAATAATTGCACATTCATGCTACTATATCAGAGAAATATTAAAAATTATATAAAAAAAGCTTAATTGTAAGAAATGATACATTACTAAACAAATTAATCAACCTGCTACACTACTTAATAAAAAGAATATTTTCCTGTTAAACTGATGGCATTGAGCTCACAGCCTACGCATACTAATTGTATATTACAGCCTTATATTTTCAAGGGTTAATTCCGTTCGAAAAAAATATTAAGGAGGGGGATCAGCTCCCCCCTTTCCCCTTTTTATACTTAATCATTGAACCCTCTAAACTGATCAGGGACATGCTTTATCATGTAAAAAATCCCTATCCAAAATTTACAGCAAATCGGATTTAAGAAAAAAAATAAGAAAATTCTTAATAAAAACCCATTTATATAATTTAAAAAGAGTTATCCCTCTCTTTTATAACCATTAAACTTCCAAAATTATTCAGAGATTTGAACGAAATCTGACAATTCTGCGTGAAAAATCCATTTATATAAATTAAGGGGAGGGGCATTAGAACCCCCATTTCCCCGGTTTATATTTATCCAATGAACACCTAATACCAATCACGGAAGCGCTTCATCAGAATGATCCTATGTGTAAATTTTGAACAAAAACTAATATTTCTGCATGAAAAACCTATTCATATGAATTAAGGGGAAGGTCATGACCTCTTATACATATCGAATGAACTCCAAAAACTAAGCAAGGAAGCGTCTTATCAGGATATACCTATATGCAAAATTTCAAGTGGATGGGATATTTTTATCATGAGTATCGCGTTACGTACGAACGTACGCACATACATACAGAACGGGCGGGCACATAAGCTCTCAGGCTATGATAGCCTGTGAGCTAAAAAATACTGTATATACTAGTGTATACGTCGAGAAATTTCTGACAATTCTTGACAAGCAAATTCGGGGGGGGGGGGGGGTCAGCTGTACACGAGTTAATAAAAAAACTTTGAATACTTCAAAATTTTGGATTTTTCTATGTATGCATACAAAAATAATGTATAAAATATACAAATAACAATAACGTGACATTAAAATGTTTTTTTCAATGATTTGTGTATTTTTATTTACTACTTTTTCATATTGATTCGTGGTATCTTTAATTTAGTTTTGTACAGAAATGAAGTAAAAAGTTAGGGGGTCAATTTATATGTGGATTTTTCATTTATTGTAGAATTTGCATTCGGAAGTTAGGAGGCCTACTTATAGTCTATATTTTTATATTATATATATATATATATATATATGTTTTTTATTAATTTTTATTATTAATTATTAATATATATTATATATATATATAACATAATATATTATATTATTATATATATTATATAATAACTACTAAGTTACTATTCACTGTTTCTTACGTTGCTTTTCGCTGCATATCTTAATTTTTTTTTCCAAACAAAAGAATGGGGAATACGTATTACAGTCAATATGCAAAAATTTATTAAAAATAGCTTCAAATTTTACATATGTGTACCGTTAAACCAGAATGAAACTATATACCACCGGAAGGAGCATAGACAATTACCTCATCTTGTTCATACTTGAAATTTTAGAATTAGTTAAAACTCGATTCACATATTCAAACGCAATCAGTCTGCCACGTCATATCCTGGTAGAAAACGCTTGAAAACCCGATTTCAGTATTGACTCATAGGTTTACCATTGAGTTTTCTTGCTCCCAGTCCTCCATGTTTTCAGAGATTTGAATGCAGGAAAACACAATGGTAAACATATTCATAGAGTCAACCGCTAAAATCGGGTTTTCAGATGTTTCCTAAAAAACATGACTTCACAGACCGAATGCAACTTAGACGCCAAGGCGCAACACTAGTCTCAGATAAAGACCCGGATGATAATGTAAAGTCTATGGGGGCGTTCTTTTCAAATATCTCGCTCAAATTTTAATAATTTTACATGATTTTTTTTCATAGCATAGCTGAGGACGATCTACAACCGGGCTAGTTTTTTACTTTTTCAATTTTGGTTTCAGATTTTTTTTCAAAAATACTTTAACTTTCAGAACCGGTTTAAACTGGTTTCGAGAGAGATATTTGAAAAAACGACCCCCTTAGACTTTACTTTATCATCCGGGTCTTTTACAGTGACTAGTGTAGGGCCTTAAGAGTCCACAATAGTCACAGAAAAAGTACACAAAAAGACCCGGATGATCATGTAAAGTCTATGGGAGCGTTCTTTTCTAATATCTCGCTCAAATTTTAATATTTTTGCATGATTTTTTTGCACAAGATAGCTGAGGGCAATCCACAACCGGGCTAGTTTTTACTTTTTCGATTTTGGTTTCAGATTTTCTTTAAAAAATTACTTTAACTTTCGAAACCGGTTTAAACCGGTTCTGAAACTGAAACTATCGTAATATAAAAAATATATAACCAAAATCGAAAAAGTAAAAACTAGCCCGGTTGTGGATTGCCCTCAGCTATCTTGTGCAAAAAAATCATGCAAAAATATTAAAATTTGAGCGAGATATTAGAAAAGAACACTCCCATAGACTTTACATGATCATCCGGGTCTTTTTGTGTACTTTTTCTGTGACTATTGTGGGCTCTTAATATGCGAATAGATTTGAAAGTAATTCGGGAATATCAGCCGTGACCCGATGAGGTGAATGCCTGTGCTGAAGCCTTCCTGTCTTTTAGTTAAAGGGTTACATACGTTGCCAGTGACGAAAGAATATGACATATTTTGGAATTTTTAAAAGAAATTGAGTAAAATTGTTGAAAAATTAATCATTCTATATTGCTTTTTATTATTCTAAGTATTTCAAAATATTCTTTTTATTGTTAAATTTGGTAATATATTATATCGTAGATTGCAGCTGCATTCACCTTTATCAAAATATCCGGTTTCGATGGGCTGTATCCTAACTTTCTGTAGAAAAAAACAAACAAACAAAAGTATCAAAATATCAGTTTCTTCTTGTAAAATAATTGTAACTCAGAGTTATCGACTCAAATATTTAAATTTTTACAAAAAAAAAAAAAAAAAAAAAAAAAAAAAAAAAAAAGGAAAGAAAGAAAGAAAGAAATGAAAAGAAAAGGAAAGAAAAAGAAAAGAAAATTGCGCTTTTTGGAAAAAATGTCATTTTTCGTCGACTTTAATGATAAAATTTGAAAAATTAGAGTTTTCATAAAAATGCTTAATGGCACTTAGACAATTTAATTACACATTGATGTTTGCAAATTTTATTACAAAATATAAAAAATTCTTCAAGTTATCATGCTCCTCATGTTTAAAGATGTAGTTCGCTGAAAATCACTTTTATAGATTTAGAAGAAAAAAATGTACTGATCATTTTTTTCAGCTCCCTATTAATTTCCTATTGCTACGGCATACTGTGAACCTTCCTGTGCCTTAAACTGTTCATCTGAAATGCTTTTGTTTCACCAGCGAGCAAGAGCCTCTTTTGTTGCTTGTTCAGCTTTGATTCTAGTATGTCGCATACTGCTGGCTTCCTCCATTGCATAACATCTATTATATAATCAGCATATAAATTTTCTGCACCATCATTATATGTAACAGAAGCAATATCGGTGGCAATTTAAAACAGTACGGCTACTTCTAGTTGTTATTTTGGGGCAAATTTTCCAATTTTAGCATTCAAACTCCCGTTAGCATCCAATGACGGAGTAGGACAATTAAAATCGCTCGATGCATTTTCAAAAATATAATATAAACGAAAACATGTTTTTTGTGAGTTTTTAGTTAAATTCTATATTGTTTGGCGAGGTCGGTATTATTGATCGTGGGCGCGCTTTCATTTTCGCTCATATCTTTCTTTAAGTCTTTTTGCTCGTACTTCTACACACTATAAGAATTTAACTTCCACAAAAATATTCATTTTTTGAAAGTTGAGAACTCTTGTAACTGTTGGAATGTTATTCCATAAGGCGTGAATAAGTGAGTTCCTCAATAATAAAAAAGAGTTAAAAGCTTTACCTTTTTGTTGACACACATTTATTTGAAGAATAAAGTAGAATAATGATGAACAAATACTTTGAATATTTCACAACACAAAAGAACAGATGCACAGTCTTCACAATATTTACAAAACATAACAAATAAAGAAAAAAATAACTTTGAAAACATATATTAGCTTCAGTTTGAAGCAGTTCTTGATAAATAAATATTATTCCTTTGGAATCATAATGTGTAATAATGGATTCTTAATAATTGACAGCATTTTGCTGCCTAAGCCAACTGAGTCACTACATCAACTAAACTGTTCTAAAGAGTTCTGTTCCAGGGAAAACAGAATAATGTCTGGTGTTGCCATCTGGCGGTAGATTTTAGTACAAAAAGAAGCAATTGTCTAACATCTCTCCCGTTTTGTGATAGAATCTGACACCAGATGGATAAGGTTTCTGCAATGTTCAAATTTGGTCTTTGGCAATGGCTTTGTCATTATATCTGCTATCATTTCATTTGTTGACAGGTATTTGACATCTATTATATTTTTCATTTTCAAATCTCGTATGTAGTGATACTTTGTATCAATGTGTTTAGTTCGCGACTTGAACTTTTCACTTTCAACCAATTTAATAGTTGACTGATTATCTTCAAAAATTTTAATTGGATAATGTTGATGTAATTTGAGATCTTTACATAGTTTTAAAATCCACAACACTTCTTGAGTTCCTTGTGACAGTGCCACATATTCCGACTCGGCTGACGATAATGTCACACATGTTTGTTTTCTCGAGAACCAAGAAATGCAGCTATTGCCTAAGAAGATTACATTTCCTGAGGTAGATTTTCTATCTGTAATATCTTGACCCCAGTCAGCATCTGAGTATGCAACTATATTAGGATAATCTTTTGAAGAAATATGAAGTGCAAGATCTTTTGTGGTTTTTAGGTACCTTATTACCCTCTTAACAGCATTCCAGTCCTTTTGTCTTGGATTATTGCATCTTCGACTTAGTATGTGCGTAGGAGTTGTAATGTCTGGTCTTGTGCATGAAGAAATATATAAAAGACTTCCAATAGCTTGTCTATAGTTATCATTTGATGATAAAAGATTTTCTTCTTTGTCTAAACTATAATAGTTCGTTTCCATTGGGGTATAAGTTGGTTTGGCTTCTTCAAGCTGAAAATCTTTAACTATTTGATTTATATTATTTGTTTGTGACAGCAGATAACTTCCATCTTCTTTTCTATGAATCTCTATACCTAAGAAGTATTTTGCTTCTCCTAATGATGTTATAGGATAAGACTTCTTTAAATAGTTTATTACTTCATTGACTTCATCTTCATCTTCTGAGCTTATCAACATATCATCTACATATAGTATGAGATGAATTGTCTTCTTTGATTTTTCTTTCGTAAACAAACATGGATCTGCTTCACTTTGTTTAAATCCATATGCCTTTAGAGTATTTTCTATTTCTTCATTCCAGCACTTGGCGGCTTGCTTGAGACCATATATGGCCTTTTTTAATTTATAGACTTTGTCTTTATTTTCTTTATCTTGAAAGCCTTCTGGTTGAAGCATGTATAATTCTTCATTGTCTAATTTACCATGCAGAAAGGCTGTTTTAACATCTACTTGGAAAACTTTGGCTTTACGATAAGCTTCACAGGTCAGAAAAGCTCTAATAGTTGTATGTTTGATGACAGGAGAGAAGGTTTCGTCATAATCAGTGCCTAGTTGTTGAGTGAAACCCTTGGCAACTAGTCGTGCTTTGCATTTTATTTCTTCTCCATTTTCATCGCATTTTGTCTTATAAACCCATTTACAGCCAATTGCGCGCTTACCTTTTGGTAAAGTAACAAGCTCAAATACTTCATTTTCTTTTAAAGAGTTAAATTCTTCTTTCATAGCTTGAAACCATTTCTGTTGATCTTTTATAGGTAATTTTAGAACATCTTTAAAAGTTTCGGGATCTTGATTTTTCGAATAACTGTCTTCAGTTTTGTAAGAAAACCTATCTGGTGGAATTCCTTTTGTTTCTCTGTTAGAAATTCTTCTCTGTGAATTTTCTTCACTTTTTTCTGTGGTTGGGATATCTACTGATTTGCCATCAGTTTCTATTTCTTCTGCAACATTTTCTATTGGAATAGATTCACAATCATTTTCAAGATTTTCTTCTGAAAAATTGAAATGAATTAAATCAGAAGTTCGCTCTTCAACATTTTCTGAAAAAAAATTTTCACTGTTCATATTTTCAAAAAACTTTACTGTTCTGCTTATCACGATTTTTCTTCCACCTGTATAAATTCGATATCCCTTGCTTCTTAAATCGTAACCAACAAAGATTCCTTCAGTGGCTTTTTCATCAAATTTTTGCCTCCTCTGTTTATGAACATACACATATGCTTTGCATCCAAATACTTTAAGGTGACTCAAATTCGGATTATGCCCATTCCACAGTTCATATGGTGTCTTTTCAGTTGATTTTGTGGGTAATCGATTTTGCAAATAAGCTGCTGTAGCTACGGCTTCTGCCCAGAATGTTTTTGGTAATTTAGCATTTATAAGCATGGCTTTACACATTTCAATTATAGAGCGATTCTTTCTTTCTGCGACTCCATTTTGAGACGGCGAATATGGCGTTGTTGTTTCATGATGTATTCCTAAGTTCTTTAGGTAGTTACTAACATATTCGTTGCAATATTCTGCTCCATTGTCAGTACGCAAGGATTTAATGTTCAATCTAAATTTATTTGTTGTTGATGCAACATACTCCTTTAATTTATCAAATACTTCATCTTTAGAGGAAATAAAATATACCTGTGTCTAACGAGAATAATCATCGATAAATGTAACGAAATATCTTTTTGATCCCATACTATTTGTTTCAGCAGGACCGCAAACGTCACTATATATCAGATCAAGTGGTTTTCTACTTCTATATTGCGTTTCTTTTGGAAATGATTTTTCTGTTAGCTTACCTTTTATACAACTTGAACATTCAGTATTATGAGAACAATTATTCAGAGTAATACCTAAAGCTAAATCATTCTTTTGAATTTTCTTGATGGATTCCAAATTTCTATGACCCAGTCTTTGGTGCCATTTTAGAATGCAATTGACATTAGAACATACAGGTAATATTTCTGAAGCGCTGTATACTTTTTCATTTGTGGGTTTTATTTTTAATCTGTATAACCCCTCATCAGCTTTTGCATCTGCAACTAATATGTTACCCTTTTTAATTAAACACATATCATCTTTAAATGTTACAACAAAACCTTTCTCAGTGCAAGACTGTACAGATAATAAATTACTGTCTAACTCGGGAACATAAAGCACATGATCTAATGTAATTTTATTTGTTTGACCATTAAGTGTTTCAATATTAAAAGTACATTTACCCTTTCCTTTTGCAGCTAATTTAATTCCATTAGCAATTGTAATTGTATCTTTACTTGAAATCTTTAATTCTGAGAATAGTTCTAAAGAATTAGCTAAATGAACAGACGCGCCTGAATCAATAACAAAAGTTAACTTTTTGTTTTGACTTCCATTTTGTTGAGATTTCATAACAAAACCTGAAGAATTTGATTCTTTTATTAATTCATGATAGTTTTGAGAATTTGGTGGATTTTCATTTTGACTAGCAGTAGAAGCAGAGAAATTTTGTTTTTTAAACTGTTGACGTGATCTATCTTGAGTAAAAATTGGTTTTGTTTTGTTATTGTTGTTATTCTTTAAGTGAAAACAATCTTCACGGTTGTGATTGGTTCTTTTACAATGAGAACAAAATTTTTGTTTATTCAAATGTTTTGGTTTATCCCTATTACCCTTTAAAGCAATAGATTCAAATTTTGTTGAAATTTGTTTAGTTTCAACTCTTCTAAGATATTCATCAATTAACTTGTTTTGAACATATTTTAATGATAAATCTGTGTCATATTTGCTTTCAATAGCAGTTATAAAGGTACTATAAGAATTTGGTAAAGAACAAAGCAAAATAGCTATTAAATTATCATCTTGTATTACTTCACCTATACTTCTTAATTTTTTTGCCAATTCTAAGACGGAATTTATATGTTCCTGCATTTTAATACTTTCATTATATTTAATGGAATACAACTTCCTAAGAAGATAAAGTTTATTTGTAAGATTTACCCTTTCATGAACAGATTTCAATTGATCATATGTTTCTTTAGCACTTTTAGCATGTCTAACATGAACAATTTGAGAATCTGAGATATTTAAACAAATTAATGCTCTAGCATTTCTATCATTTTTCACCCAATTGTCATCATTTTCTTTTTTAGGTTCAAACACAACATCATATAAACCTTCTTTGATTAACAATTGTTCAATTTTAAACTTCCATACTGAATAATTATCATCAGTTAACTTATCAATATAATGAGATTCTTTAAGACTAGACATTGTTATATAATAATATTTGCTTATTTTACAGAAAATAAAAGAGTGTTTATCTTATTAATTTACAACAATAAAATATTATAAACTCATATATAATGCTAAAGATGAAATAAGAACATAATAGAATTCTTGAGAACAACTTTAAAAGTTACTTCTGGTTTCAGAAATTTTTTTCTTAAATATTCAAAATTCTTTGTTTAAAACATATATTTGTATTTTCTACTAATAAATAATAAATTTCAATAAAAAACAAGCAAAATAATTTCTTTTCATATCAACAAATAATAGTTTTGGTTTCAAAACAAGAACAATTCTTTGAATTTCCTTTTCTATCATTCACTTCTAAAAAATATAATATTCAGAAAATAATCATTTCAAAGTATTTCTTTTGAATTTATATATTACATTTTCTGTTTTGATATTATTATATTTAAATTTTGAGACTCATTTCTCAGTCTCATAATCAACAATGTTGGAATGTTATTCCATAAGGCGTGAATAAGTGAGTTCCTCAATAATAAAAAAGAGTTAAAAGCTTTACCTTTTTGTTGACACATATTTATTTGAAGAATAAAGTAGAATAATGATGAACAAATACTTTGAATATTTCACAACATTAAAGAACAGATGCACAGTCTTCACAATATTTACAAAACATAACAAATAAAGAAAAAAATAACTTTGAAAACATATATTAGCTTCAGTTTGAAGCCGTTCTTGATAAATAAATATTATTCCTTTGGAATCATAATGTGTAATAATGGATTCTTAATAATTGACCGCATTTTGCTGCCTAAGCCAACTGAGTCACTACATCAACTAAACTGTTCTAAAGAGTTCTGTTCCAGGGAAAACAGAATAATGTCTGGTGCTGCCATCTGGCGGTAGATTTTAGTACAAAAAGAAGCAATTGTCTAACAGTAACTCCTTAAGGGAAAATCTTGTTATCCAAATAAATCATTAAAATTACTTTATTTAAAAAAAAAAATCATAAATAGCGTAGGTAAATTATGATCCTAAAACATAATTTATTCTGAATGTCTCAAGTGACCTATTTTGATAAGATACAAAAATATTTTATTGACAGTTTATTTCACTTTTATTTAGAAAGCTTATTTCTAGAAATTTACCAAGATTGAATATTGTATTACCATAAGTTACAGTATAGTCATTAGTAAATAACAGTACTTAAAACATATTAGTTTACAAATTTTATAATCATTGTGTTCAAGATAGTCTTATAAAGTCATGAATTATACTTAATTTTATTGCTCGTTAAATACAATTAACCAGTGAAATCACAGTTAGTTTCCTTAAAATTGTAGCCAGATTTACTTTTTGTACACAGTTTATCTTTGCGATTTAATTTCGCTAATTCAAAAGAATCATTTGTGATTATTAGAAATGAAATTTAAAATTATGTTAGTGCTATATATAAATTGTTGATTTTAAAATACTTGCCATAAAAAGTCTTATTTATTTTATATAAACAATAAATGTCTGTTAGCTAACATTAAACTTCATTCACGTCAACTTAAAATTTGTCTTAAAATAAATATACTAAAAGATGATGCCTTCTTTATTGCATCTTTTTAAAATATTTTTAAAAAACCATGATAAACATAAATATTATTATCTTACATACTTTATACTGATTTTTCTTAAAACAGTAAAAAAATAACATGCATTTAAGATGCATAATTTCTTGTATGCTTTTAATGTTTAAAGAAAACTGTATGGAGAAGAAATCAATGTAAAACAAAGAAGCCAGTATAAAACATAAAATTAAAATAAACTATAAAAAACTAATATAATGCATGGGAGAAAATTCAGCTAGTGTAAATTATTTTTTTATTAAGAAGTAGGGATACTTTGTTATGAGGTAATTAATCAATTCGTTTCTTGTTATTTTCGTGTATTTGAGATACTAGAAACATATAGCTGTTGAACATAGTTCCCAACATTCCGGTTTTTTTTCTTCATCTAATAGACTTAACTTGAATCAAGAAATATGCTTGATGTTTAAAAATAAGTAATAGATAATAAAAAACATTATATTAAATAATCTTTCTTTTTTGAAATATATCTAATTCTTTTTTTAAAAGGTATGATTCAAACCTTTGTGTAAAATACAATGCAAATCTGTAGAACTTCATTTTTACTTATATATAGCTATTAATAAATCACAATGATTAATAATTATTTTTTCAGATATTTCTCTTACGTATCATTGAATAGTACATAATATAAATGTTAGTCAAATCATTTTAAATAACAAAAAGATGATAATTTCATTTTTAATTGTAAAACTACATAATGTGCTATTTAAATTTTAAAAGGGATTTTTAGCTACATTTTGTTTATAAACAAAAATTCTACATTAAGTGCCCTTATATATCTGTATGTTTGTGCTTCATAGTTATTTAATATAAGTATATGGGTGATTCTCAAAATAGGGGACGATTTCAAAAATGAAATCTTAAAAAATTTACTGTTAGCAAAATTTCTGAAAAAAATAGGTGTTGTTAATATAGTATTAGGTATACTTTCCATGTAGTCAGCAGAGCTAAATATTTAAAAATTAACTTAAAAAAATAATTAGTATATTTTGAGCCATGCTAATGACAAAACGAATTGTATGGAATAAATATATTACGAAATTTTTATTTTCTTCCTGTTTAAATATTTTTTTTCTATATTTATTAGCCTTCTTTTTCAGCAAATGGTTTCCATTTTTACATATATACATATAAGGAGAATAAACACATTACCAAAGAGCAAACTTTGTTTACATGAGCAACATTCTGACACTAACAATGTAAGAAGCTGTCTTAGTGATTTTCCTATAGATTTAATGCATATTTTAGGGATAATAAATGTAATACCTAAATTTATACGTAAAATTAAACTTTATAAAGGATACAATATAAGCACTGGTTACATTTATGTACATAGGAGTCTTTAGCATGGACAGAAAAACCATGCTAATGACACTGATATCTGCCCATGCTAATGACAAATTTTAATTTAAATAAGATTATGAGCCATAATATAATCACAATGCAATATTCCTTTCTGGGGCTTTTTAAAACACAAAAGTTCTATGCAAATAAATAAAATAAAAATTTTAACTATAAAATAAACATGAAAATTATTATCCATTCTAATGACATACAATTGATGTAACCCCCTAATATTCAACTTCTATTCTTAAAATACAATAAATGCTTCTATTTTCTGGTTGGTTTAAAATGACTACTTGTTGCCATGGAGAAACTTCATATTTTCAAACTATTGTCATATGTGAAAATGAAATTTTGATTAATAACCAGCTGTTTTAGTATGACCTTGTTTTGAAAATCGAATATGGAGGACAAACTTTAATTCTTTTTTTATGTACTATAATTTTATTTTTAAAAAGAAATTTATTGGATAAATCCTCTCCTTGATTAATATAAAGAAAGAATAACATTTGTTTATTTTATAAACATCATATTAACTCTTGAAAAATGCTAGTATACACAAGGCACAGCTGCTGTGGACATCCATGCTAATGACATTTTGAATCTTTATTCTGTTCTTTTAAGGTGTTTTTAACTAAAAAGTGAGTAATTCTTGAGTGCAAATAATGAATAATATTAAGAAAAACATATCTAAATATAAAAACATGACAGAAAACCTCTCAATTTTTTTTGTATGCCGAAAGACATAAATTGTCCCCTATTTTGAGAATCACCCATATATTTAAAACATCCTTCTATTAAGACTTCTTTTTTCATTTTTGTTTTCTTGTATCTTTACAAGTATAAAGTAGTACACTCTGAAAAACGAAAGAGTTGATTTAACTGTAATTTATTAGATCACGAATGAGTTGTACTTTAAACGTTTTTCTCATCTTGATTTAAATTGCTTAAAAACAACTCATTCATCCAATTTCCACAATAAATATAGTTCAAGAACTAATGCTGGAGGATTCATCAAACTTCAAATTCTGATAGTCCTTGACATGAATAGCCGTTGGTTAGATTTTTATGTAAATCGGAGTATAGGCAACGTTTCTATGCTGCATGTTTCAATATTTCCCTATAGATATAGCTCAAGAACATATTCACAGAATTTTAGTAGACATCGTATTCTGATAGACCTTGATATAAATGGATCTCTTTTATGATAGGATATAATTATACATAAATAACTAATATGTATTATATATAAAGAATATAGCTATATCTAAAGAATGAAAATAATGCCATTTAAATTTGGTTGCAGATATTTAAATTAAATAAAAGAAAGTTTTACGATAATCACAGCGTTCTAAATTTAATTAAAATACTTATGCGCTATAAAAACTGTATTAATTAATTTATAAAACGTAGCATTCTGTTTGAAGAATGGGTTATCTAATTTTTTTATCAAAAAAACTGCAGAACATGTATTTTTGATAATTTAATTCTAATTCATTGTCTCTTCATTTGAACCACTAATTTTCGTGCATTTGCATTAATTCATTCTTGGAAAATTTATGCATTACAATTCGGCAATATTGGCGAAATTTTTATTAGTTGTACTGGATATTTTTCCTGTGTATTTTCCAAAAAATTATAAGTATCAGTCAAGTATTTGGTTAGATAAATAAACTTCACAATTTAAATTTTGTGTTCCCTTTTCTAAAATTTTGTATCAAGCACAAATTTGACCTTAAATTTTACTTTAATTTCATTGCGTTTACCTATGAATTAAAGAATCGGATAAAGTACCGAAATTAATATATTTAACTTTGTAGTGTTTTTTTTTTTTTTTTTTTTTTTTTTTTTTTTTTTTTTTTAATTTTTTAAGCAAAATGCATTTTCTTACATAGATGTTTTTGTACATTGGCATTGATTAATTCTTCGAAAATTTATTCATTACTATCCGGCAATATTCTTTAAAAGTAGCTCTACTGGAGAAATTTGTATTATTATTATTCGATATTTTCCCTCTGTATTTGTCAAAAAAGTCGACAAAATATTCGGTTAGATAAATAAACATCACAATTTAAATTTTGCATTCCTCTTTTTAAAATTTTGTATTAAGGATAAAATTGACCATAAGTTTTTACTTTAAATTCATTGCGTTTTTCCAAAGGATTGAAGAATTCAATAAAGTACTGAAATTAATACATTTCACTTTAAAGTAAGTATCATTTTGTCAAATTACTGAAGCAAAATGCATTTTCTTACATAAACGTTTTCGTACATTGGCATTTATTAATTCTTTGAAAATTTATTCATTACTATCCGGCAATATTCCTCAAAAGAAGCTCTATTGGCGAAATTTTTATTATTATTACTGGATATTATCCCTCTGTATTTGCCAAAGAAGTATAAGTATCGAAAAAAAATATTTGTTTAGATAAACAAACTTCACTATTGAAATTTTGTGTTCCCCTTTCTAAAATTTTATATTAATGACAAAACTGACCATAAATTTAACATTTAATCCATCGCATTTTCTTATGAATTAAAGAATCGAATAAAATACTGAAACTAATGTATTTAACTTTAAAGTATGTATCATTTTTTCAGATTTACTGTAGCAAAAGGCGTTTTCTTACATAAACGTTTATTCTTAGTATGTGAGTAAGACATACGTATTCAGAGTTATAAAGGCACTCTACGAAGGAATTTTTAAAGGCGAATACATCAAAATTGTGTCAAGTAACAGTGTGAGAAAAAATAAGCGAGTAAGTACCATCCTATTAATTTTTTTAAGCTTATGAAGTTTCGATCGAACTTAGCAGAAATGTTTCTTTTAGTAGATTATGTTATATGTTAATGCAGATATGGCAAATAGTTGTTTAAATATTATTTAAGATGAGAATTCGTTGAGATAGTAAATATTTTAGTCATTAAAATCTTAAGTAGACATTTTGGCTCACTGAATGGAACCCTTATATGATTTAAAATGTTGAATGATTCAGTTCTGAAGTGTAAATTTAAAAGTTACTTGAAAAATTAAAAAAATGTTTTCTTTCTTAAGATAACTTGAAGATATTAGGCTTCCTTTAGATTAATTTTTTCCATCCTCACCTCGTCACTTGAGAATAATAAGGTTCTATCTGTGTTTTCGAAAAAAATGACTTATCAATATAGAAAGGTTCTATTTGTATCTATGAAGACATTTTTGCATCAAAATGATGTTATATATAATTTACACGTGACAACACAATTATATTATGAAAATATTTTAATCCAAAAATGCCTTCATAGGTACAAGTAGAACCTTTCTATATCAATAAGTCATTTTTTTCAAAAACGCAGATAGAACCTTATTACTCTCAGGTGATGACCTGTCATTTTTCGTTGAACTACGTTAAGTTTATTATTTTTTATATTGTAAATTAATATTATTTAGTCAAAGGTCATAGGTGATAAAAAATAAATCAAAAGTTTTTAAAGAAATTAACCGAACACAAATATTTAGAAATATGGCACTAAATACGATATTTTTTACAACTGTATTAACCCTATCAGAGCCAAAGTACTTGTTTTAGTAAAATTTTGAAATGAGTTATTCACACCAGGATTTAAAAAAATATATATTTAAAAATAAATAAAAACTTTTCTTCACGTACAGTACACGAATAAAAGTTTGTTTTGAAAACCTTTTATCAGTCTTTTGTGAATAAAAGTTAAGCGAGATAAATTATAACCCTCCTATTCTGAACAGATTAAGACGTGTTAAAATTAATATATCACAGATGTCATATACGCATCATATTGAAGCAATTGCAACAAAATGGCGATTTTATACCTCACACGGTAACTCGGCTACAGTTGCTTAATTATTAATAAATTGTTTATTTTATTTTCTTTCCTTTTTTAAAAGATATAAATTGTTTTGTTATATAGTTATTAATTAAACATTTTTTATTTATTATTATTTTATTTTTTAAATCACTTTGAAAATAATTAAATATAAGATGTTCCGGGGTAATAACGCCACGTTAAGGTTCTCCCAATTTTCACGGCTTAGTTTTATATTGTATTTTTCAAACAAATATAGGATTTGATACAGCAACTCATTGGCTATCTATATAAAAAAGATAATTTAACAGATGTGTATACATAAAATGTAATGACGTGATTTCTTGACCAATGCCAATTGGAGTTATTATCCACCTATATGGGTAATAACGCCATGCAAACAAAACTGTAAAATAAGATGGAATAATGGTATGTAGATTGCCCAATTCTAAAAATACAAACTCTATAGACCTAGAAATTGTCAAATTGTATTCTAAGTTATTGAAAATGTTCATTTTTTGTGAAAGTGTAAGAAAAAGAAAAGTGTGGTGGTGGGAGGGGAGTGAGGAGATAAAAGAATATCAGATTCTAAGCTAATTTTTGCTTAAAAAGGACCTTTAAATAGAATTATTAGAAACATTGCACGGTTTTAAATGCGTTTATTTGAATCAGTATTTATATTCCCATGTATGCATTCTATGCGGTAGAAAATATTCAATTCTTTGTGAAAGTGAAAGAAAAAGGAGTGAGGGGGAGCTTCAACAGAATATAACACCCTGTGCCTCCCTCTGCTTAAAAAGTCCCGCTTAAATATAATTATAAGAAACATTGCATGATTTTAACCATTTATAATGTAATATTTTAATCATGTGAAATTTTATAATAACTAGAGTTATATGTAATAAATATTTTTGTTAATACTATTATAATATTCTTGTAAATAGTTTTTAACCCATAGCTCCACATTAATGCGGAATCTTTAAACCTAAAGTTAAATTGTTGACGTTATATAAAACATGTTTTAATAAATTTTTAATTAATTAAATAAGATTTTTTGATAAAAAATACTATCCCAATGAGATTTTTTATTAAATTTTATACATGATTCCTGTGGTTATATATCATTATCTCTATATTAGCGACAAAATTAACCTTCAACTGTTGTTAGCAATCTCACTAAACGCTGTTTCCCCCACCCCACACTCTCCCCAAATTTCAGTGTTTAACTTGTATTTTCCAGTTTAACTATAGCTATAACTGAAATTCTCTTTCGTTTGGGGTCCTCGTACTATTGTTAGAAATATTTGAATAGATTAAATTTAATTAGAGTTAATTCTGTACAAAAAGTTTAGTGCAGGAACAGAATTCTATGATTTTTAACCATTGATCTCCATTTAACTTTTAACTAATGTTACCGGACTCGCAGACCACTGTTCTTCTTTTAATTTTTATAGTTTAACTTGTACTTTTCAGTTTAACTACAAACACTACCAAAATTTTGTTGCATTTGGAACTTTAGTACTATCACCAGAGACTTTTAAGAATGAATATTAATTATAATAATCTAGTATAAAAAGTTTAGTAAAAAATCACAATCCTATGAGTTATTCCCGCCTTTTTATTCATCTTTCAATCTTGCGGTTTCACAATCCACTTCAGATTAGTTACGTTACATTTTCTGTCACATCGGTTAAAGGTTAAATTTGTAAAATTTTGAAAAACCGAACGCTGAGAAAGCGGATAGTTAGAATTTAGAACTCAATTGAACAATCGAGTGGAAATTTAATAGAAACCTAATTTTGTAGATATTCGAATTAGAATATCAAAAACAATTTGATATAGTTTTATTTATACTAGTTTAAAATTATTTTTTACATTAGTTTAAAAAAAAGCGATTAGTTTTGGGTATTGGACTCTCTCCCCTTAATCGTACCATTTTAACAATGATAATAATGTTGGCCCATATTAATAATTAAACCCCTTTCGGATGTAGTTCGGCCACTGTTGGAAATCAACTGGGGTAATAATGCCAAGGACTGGCTTTATTACCCCGGTATCCTTATTGCCCAGTGCATTTTAAACTACAAATTATCTCGAGAAGATATCCAAAATCTTCTACAACATTTTGAAAGTACATGAAATGCATTACCAATTTATGTAATAACCAAAATATTTCCGGATAAAAAATATAGTCTTCATGTCACAAAACGTATCTTGCAAATTTTAGCGTTAATTTTAGTTGCTTGTAAAAACAATAAGGCCTACAAATGGAACAAAATAACTTTAAGTTGTTTTGCGATTTATATCACTCAAAACCCTTCTGCGCAGAGCACATGTCTGTCATTTACTGGATTATTTCACAATTATGCATAATATTAGCACTTGGCGTTATTACCCCGCCTGGCGTTATTACACCATAACACCATATATATACATAACTGGTATTTGAAAACGAGGTTTACGCTAAATTGGCATCAGAAACAAAATCGCACCAATGTGGTGCGTATATGAGTTCTGTGCCATCAATATGATTAGTATTGTGAAACTATCAACTTATAAATAGTTTTTATGATTTTTTTTTCTTTGGCTTAGTGTATGTTTTTTTCCTACTACATCATAATAAAAGCAAACTCATCACTACTACTGTTCGAAAGATTCAAAATACTGTACGTATTAAACACGTAGTTCATTTTTCCTTCGTATTTTGTTCCATCGTTATTTTTTTCAGTGATGAGATAGTGCCTTTGTTTTCGTTAAAATCTTCATTACAAAGATGTTTTGTCTTTAAAAGTCATCTGACAAATTTGAAGTATCCCCTTTTATTTGAAATAAGCCCTTTGTATTCCACTTAAACTCGTGATGTTAGAATTTTCTTGAATAAAAAACAGTAAATTATGTTTTCAATAAAGAATAGTAAGTACAATAAATTCATTTAAATTACCAAAGGCAACACCTTATTTGTAAATTCATTTATTTATTCACTCTTGACATATTTTACCACAAACACTGCTTTGTTATACATATTAATGTAACACACAAAACATTCAACATAAAGCTGTGTAGTGAATAGTTCCGTTTTCTGTGTTATGATTTAATCACATCACAACATTAATATCCGTTATTTAATATTAAGATTATGGCACAGATATACGCACCACTTTGGCGCGATGTTTTCTGTCGCCTATTTAGCAAAAGGTTCGTTTTCAAATACCAGTTTTCATATAACTTTTTTTAATTATTTTTCTATTATTTTAAAAAGGAAACACTAATAAATAAAAAGTTTAGTTAAGTATTATAGAACAAACATATTTATATTTTTGAAAAAAAAAAAAAAAAAGAAAAATAAGGCAAACAAAGAGTTTATTAATAAATAAACAACAACAATATGATTGCACATCAAAATTTTAATATGCGTTACTTAAAATTGTTTGCTTTAAAATATATCAGTCTTTTTCTCCCTTCAAATACTTATTACAAATAATAACAATAATTGGTGAAAACGTACACTGTAAGAAAAAGAGAAAAACGGTCAATTTTACGGAGATTGTGGAAGTAATCGGCACGGCAGTAGAATTTTCGGTTTTTTAACGGAAAAATTCTCATAGATACCTGGAAAAAACAGAACATTTTCTGGAATCTACGGTAATTTTTCCGTTAAAATACAATAACTTTTATTAGCATCCCGATCACCAGTACAATTTCCGTAAAATCGTCCTTTTTTTTCTTTTCCTATTTTACAGTGTACTCGGAAACATTTTTCGGAATCAATTTTCTCAAACCGAAGCATCAGATTTTTTAATGCTATTGATTCTCAGTTAGACAGTTCCAGGTACGTAAATGAATTTATGTGTAGAAGAATAGCAAAATAATAATTATTTTATTGTTAATATTAATGTTAATTTATCATATTTGTCTGTAACGCACGCTTATTGAACACAAAAATAAAAATAAGAATAAATTGCGCAAGAAAACCTATAGTCCAGATTGGAATAAAAACTACTTGGGAATATTCCGAAAATCGGTGAAAATAAAACAAATATTCTTTATAAAAGAATGAACAGATGCTTAATAAGGAATAAACTATTCTTTAAATCTTGAAAAAATATTTGTTTCTGAGGTTCTTAAAAATAAAAAAAGGATTTCAATATCTTTATTTGGAATATTTGTTTGTATGTTATATTATTTCTTTCAATTTAGAATTATGTACGTAGCATTCAAATCTTTGACTCATTTTTCGCCATTTTGCTTTTGACACAGAGCTTTGAAATTTGATATGTATATATATATATATATATATATATATATATATATATATATATATATATACACAATTTTTTTTTTAATTGACGTTAACAAGAACCGCCTGTAGCTCGTTCCAATAGCTGGAATGACACAAAAATTTATAAATGAAATAAGAAAACCATAGGAAAATATATTCTAACAACAGCAACAACAAAATAAAAGTTCCAGTCACAGTCGATAGGGGGAAATTTGGCGCTTTATATTGAAAGAAAACATCAGAAACAGACAAAAATAATAATTTGAATAAAATGTCACGTTTTATTCGTGCTATTCATTTTTCGACGAGGAATGGGACGCCAATTCGAGGCAAAAATGTGCATTTTCATTTAATGCCCGTATTTAATGCTAACTCTGAGTTGCATAAATTACCACAGCGCTATATTTTCCTCTATTGGTGTGATTGGAATCATTTTTTTCTTCGAATCTTTTTATCTTTTTTCCCTTGGTTTCATTAGTAACCAGAGAGCTGTTAATAGCGTCAGTAAAAAAAAAAAAAAAAAAAAAAAAAAAAAAAAAAAAAAAAAAAAACATTCTGTATATATATGATTTTTGATGGTGATTTTTAAAAAGCTAGATTTCTAAAAGAAGCTCTGGAAGAGACACAATTTCCTTGTAATTATCAGCTTCAACGTTGAACGATTGTTATAAGCTCTTAATGGCAAGGTTTGCGCAACAGTAGAAATTTTTGACCAACTATGCGAAACATAGCCGAACTTTTCAATAAACAACTTGGAAATAGCACGTAAAGCGTAGCAAATGTTGTGCGTTCGTATGATAACAAAGTTTTAAAATATCACTCTCATATACCAATCTCATAAAATTGTAAATACAGTTGACTCTCGTTAATTCGAACTCGTCGGGACCACAAGAAATGTTCGAATTATCCGAAGTTCGAATTATGGAAAGTATGAAATGAGAACATCCTTAATATGGTACTATTACAAAAGAATTAATGTTATAGTATTTTTTAAATGTATTATGTCTGTTATTATCATAATATTAAATTAGAATGTATAAATACATAAACTAATTAAAAAATTAGAAACAAGCACAATGGAAGAAAAATTTGAAGCGTCACTGATGGACAGACGGGGCACTTAGAAAGCAGATATCAAATGCAGGGGATTACATGTATACTCGATTGGAGCAATTTTCCCAATAACCAAAGAAAGAAAGTTATTCAAATGATCTGAAATCCGTGAGAAAGAAAGGAAAAACGAAAAATCGTAATTCTCGTTAGTTCGAATTAAACGATGTCAAGAGAAAATGAGTTCGAATTAATGAAAAATTTAACGTTATTCTGCATTTGAAAATTTCGGGACTTCATCTTTAATTCGAATTAAGCGAAAATTCAAATTATCCGATTTCGAATTAACGGGAGTCGACTGTAGTTAATTACAATTAAAATGCGCACCAAATAATGTTCTCCCTATACCATTATGTAATGGAATACTTTTGTGTGGCCTTGTAAATCAATAACAAATGTTCTTTGCACCACAGATTGTGCAAAATGTATATGTAATATGTACTTTATAAATACATATGCATTTTATTATGTTCGAATGAGTGTAACACCATTAAAATGCATCTGAAACATTTTCCCCCATTGACCGTAATGTAACGGATTACTTTTGATTGCCCCTGTAACTGAACTATGCATCCGATTTTGATAAAACTTGAAATAACTCGACAAAATTAGGCAATAATTATGTATTTTAAATTTGAAACGATTAGAATGCCTTTGAAACTTTTTTCTCCATTGACCGTAATGTAACGCAATACTTTTGATTGTCCCTGTAATTGATCTGTGCATCCGATTTTCATAAAACTTGAAATGACTCGACAAAATTATGTAATAATTATGTATTTTAAATTTCAAACGATTCGGTTGGGTAGTTTTTGCGTTGTCATATGCGGACACACAGACAGACGGACGAACGGACGGACTGAACGACAACAATAGGTGCTACGTATTTGCATAATTACGTACCTAAAAAAATTGCCACATATCAAGCTAATTTAGCGGTAACTGATTAATTTGGCGAAATTATCATTTCAACGTTTTAGTGCATTAAATAAGATATAGTTAAATGGGAATGACCATAAAAAATATTGCGACAATTTAGAGAAAATTTTCATAAATATTTCTAATTATTTTATTAAAAAATAAAAATAACATAAAAGTTTATGTAATCAGTTAAATACCTTTGTATTCCACTCACGTAACATATATCTAATTTGTAGCAAAACTTTGATTTATTATATAGACAAGCAAACTACATTTTATAAAAAATTAGGTATATTTTATGAGTGTAGACAGCAATGGTATTTAACTGATTATATCAATTTCTATCCTAAATATATTTTTTAATAAAATAATTGGAATTATTTATAAAAATTTGCACAAATGGTCCCAAGAGTAACAACCGACGTTCCAATATGTATTCAATTTTGGGAATTTTAGTGAAATCAAGTTTTTTTTTTTTTTTTTTTTGCATTTATATTTATTCTTATTTTATTATTATATTATATTTTTTAAAATTAAGAAATATATTTTTTATATACTTATTCAACATAATTGAAAAGTGTTTATTAATTCAAGTTTTTTTTCCGTACTCTAACTCGCATTAAAAAAATTCCGACTGCCTTTAAAGGGATATGTGATAGTGGGGTTTACTATGGCGCATTCAGTATTAAAAATATATTGTATAACATTTTCGGTTTATTTACAAGGTCACTCGTTCTACAGGGGGAAATCATTTTCCGGGTATATTAATGATATTCAATTATCTTACAAAAATGAAATTTTTATACATCACTGAAGTGTACTACAAAAGTCATAGTATAGAGTATTATGGGAAAGGAAATTATAGTTTATTTACAGGGACATACAAAAAAAATTGGCTGTAGAAGAAAGTGTGCAATAATTGAACTGTTCAAGTCTTCGAACAATATTGTTTAAATTGCGTTTTCAGTCGTGGTATATGTTTTTAAATTGAACTACTTTTAAATATTAGTTTGTGTGTATAAATTCGATGTATAGGGTCGCACCAAAGTTATCAACATCATCCGTTTACTGATGGAAATTGCTGAATGTCCAATTGCTTTAGCTGAATTAATTTTATCATACTATGTAGTATATATATCCCTGAAAAAATGGGTTCTCAAAACTGAGTAAAAAGTACTCATTTTTAAGTACTTCACATACTCAAAATAGCCCCAATTCAAATGTACTCAAAACTGAAAAACACATATACTATTTTTGATTCCGTGGTTGTGTTCAAATATGACTCCCTATATATTGCCCCCTGAACTCACAAATTAGAGTAGAAATATTCTGGCATTTATTTCTTGCTCAAAATTATTAACAATAAACGTTTAACTGATTTTTTATCAAGAAATTTGCAAAATTATTAGCAGGATACTCAAATGGATTCTTTTATGACAAGAGCATTATTTTCAAGCACTTTTACGCTATTTTAAACAAAGTGTACATAATTTAATTTTTACATTAATAAGCATCTTTTATGCCAATCGAATGAAATAAACCAGTACAGGGTACAAAATTATCGTTAGTTTGGATTTAATAACACATGAGGGTTCAAAATTATTGAGAAAGTAATGTGTTACACTATAAAAAAAATCTGTGAAGGTACTAAACATTTTCTCGGAAAATGGGATTCCAAAAACTTTTCATGTAACGATAACAGGAAAAATTCATGTAATCGATTCTGAAACTTGAATTTTTGCTGTTACCGTTACAGGAAAAGTTCTTGGAATCCCAGTTTCCTAGAAAAGGTTTAGTACCTTTGCAGATTTTTTTTACAGTGTAATTTTTGATCCAAACATACTAAATTCAATATGAGTACATCGATTTACTCATTTTTGAGTAATTCATTTTTTTTCAGTGTACATATATATGGGATGTAGTATACATACACAATATATATATAGGTCATATACAGGTAAGAAAAATAATCGTACTTTTAATGATTTTCGTTGTAACAGCAGAAATTCGTTTTCAGATGAGTTATGCGTTTTCCAATTGTTTATTTTAACCATTTATTTCACATTAGTAAACTATGAAATTTTCTTCTAGTAGTCTAGAATTGTTGGAAAGTGTTCCGTAAGCTGTACTGCAGGCATAATATTTTGTCCCTGTTTTCCATTGTAACATATTCCAGGCCATTATTACTCCAGAATACCTTATTTCAAAATTCAAAGATACAATACTTGCCTTATCTATTATATTATTCTTTTCGAAAGCCTGTTTGATTCCTTTCGAAATAACTGTTTTTAAAAAGGAGTTCTTTCGATCTTCTTATTATATATTATACATTAATTTAACTTTCACTTTGTTGAGATAACGTTATAATTCATATAAGAAAGAAAATCCATTAAGTATTTAATTTCAAAAATTGAACTTTTCGAAGGGAATTGAATAGATTAATCAAATAAGGTACCCTGGGGTAATAACGCCACGTTAAGGTTCTACCAATTTTCACGGCTCAGTTTTAGTTTCTATTTTTCAAACAAATATATGATTCGATACAGAAACTCATTGACTATCTATATAAAAAAAATAATTTAACAGATATGTATTCATAAAATGTAATGGCGTGATTTCTTGACTAATGCTATTTGGCGTTATTACCCACCTATATGGGTGGGTATATACAAACTTAGAAATTGACAAATTGCATTCTAAGCTATTGAAAATGTTCAATTTTTTCGTGAAAGTGTAAGAAAAATATGGGTGTGGTGGGGGGGGGTGAGGCAAAAGAATATCAGACCGTGAGCTTCTTTTTGCTTAAAAAGGACCGCTTAAATAGAATTATTAGAAACATTGCACAGTTTTAACTGTGTTTATTTGAATCACTATTTAGGATGTAGCTCGGCCACTGTAGATAATCAACCGGGGTATTAATGCCAAGGATTGGCGTTATTACCCCGTTATAGTTTTTGCGCTGTACATTTTAAATTACAAATTATCTCGAGAAGATAGCCAAAATCTTCAACAATATTTTGAAAGTCCATGAAATGTACTACAAATTTATGTAATTAACAAAGTATTTCCGGATAAAAAAAAATAGTCTTCACATCACAAAACGTATCTCGCAAATTTTAGATCAAGCGTTAATTTTAGTTGCTTGTAAAAACAATAAGACCTAAAAATGAAACAAATTAACTTGAAGCTGTTTTTTGCGATTTATATGACTGAAAACTCTTCTGCGCATAGCACATGGGTGTCATTTACCAGATTATTTCATAATTATGCAAAATATTAGCACCTGGCGTTATTACCCCGCCTGGCGTTATTACACCAGACCACCTTATATTTCTTCTACTCAGGTTATTCTGTTGCCATATTCCGTTAACGGAATTTTTTTCAAAGGAAGCTTTTATTGATAATTTTATTTGTAAGCTGATTTTATTTATTTATTTATTTATTTATTTACAACAGAAAGTTTTAATCAATATGACATTTATAAAAGCATTCCTTATAAGTTTAAATAGAATTATAATAGAGTGTACTGTTAAACATAAAGGTGACAAACCAGTTGCATTTGGCGCCCAGGGGTAAAAAGATGTTACCATTTGACACCCGAGGGCTTGAAAATGTGTTTTGGGTGCCGTTAGATTCCTCACTGGTTGATTCACGCTAATTTGTGTGCTGCGCAATGCATACCGTTGGAAGATTTTCACCCTTAGTCATTTGCACATGCTCTGTGACGTGGGCCCTTCCCCTTCAACTCGCCATTACTGGTAGATCAAAACAACAATTCCTCCCTACGAAAACCATCACCGTGCATGCACGTTTAAAACTTCAGATAGCTACTTTTGTCGAGCCTTTTATATAAAGCAACCTTTGAATTTCAGGACATTTGAACATTTCATTGAGACATTGAAGGTGATCTAGATGGCCGAACGGCAAAAGAGTTGAGCTTGCAATCAGACGTTGTGGGTTTGAATCCTTCGCGAGTTAAAAGTCGGTTTATAAATTATTTTTATTATTGGGTACTCTGGATTAAGGATGCCATCTTTTCATCTTAATTAAGGGTACCATTTTGGCTCCCCTTAGGGGCGACACCAGTGAGACAAGCCTTTCACCCTTAAAAGGTGCAATGTGTCACCTGTAGTTTTAACAGTGTAATTTTCGATAGAGTATAAAACTTTAATTTATTTATTTACTTTCGAAATGATCTTTCTTTGTGCGAATTGTAGTAAAAGGTATGGATTTAAAGAAATTGAAATCTTTTATGCAACTTAAGATATTACAGTTTTTGAACTATAACTATAACAATAAAATTAAAACGATACATGAACGAATTCCTTTAAGTATATTAAAAAGAGTAAAAATTTGTGAATATTGCAAAGGATTTAGAAATACAAGGCAAAGTATCGCCAAAATTTTGAAGATTTTACACTAAAGTTAACTTGGATAGAGACCCATTAATAACCAAAATTGATAAAGATAACTTTTTAATTTATTTAAGAATGAAAATCCATTAAGTATTTAAATTTAAAAATTGAATTTCTCGAGCGAAATCGCATAAATTAATCCAATTTATTTCTTCTATTCAGATATTTATATTATCATATTACGTTGAATGAATCTATTTCAAAGGAAGCTTTTACTAATAATTTTATCTGTTAGCTGATTTTTATTCATATGTTTATGTATTTTTTTTTTCACAGAAAATTTTAATCAATACGAAATTTATAAAATATTATAAGTTTATGTTATTATATATATAAGTTTAAGTATAATTATAATAGAGAAGTATTTGATAGAATACAATACCTGTATTTATTTATTTTTGAAATTATGCGAAACAGCATCGTTGCCTATTTTGCTCGAATTGCAGTAAGTAATGTGAATTTAAAGTAGTAGGCACCCTTTATGTAACTTAGAAGTTATTTCTTCTTACCTATAACGATAAAATTAAAACCATACACTAAGAAGTTCCTTTAAGTATATTAAGGATAGCAAAAATTATTAATATTGCTAATGATTTAGATAATTATTTAGATTCACACTGTAAAAAAAAAATTCAAGAGGTTACTAAAAATTTATTAGTAAATTTGTATTCCACAGAATTTTTTAGTAACCATTACAAAGTTTTTTTTTTGCAAGTGAAACAAGCATTTCTTTTGTAAACTCAACAAAAGAATTTTTTGTATAACTAACTTAAAAATTTTTAGTATGAGCCACCAAGCAAATTTTAGTAATAGCTCTAAAATTATTTTTAATAACCATTATGTGCGCCCGAAGGGCTGGAGCGTTCTTCGAGCTGCATCAAGACTTCTGAAGCGGAAGATTTTCGGCAAAACTGCAATAGATGGCAGCACCAAACATTCCTACCGGCTCCGACAGGATTTTCATAATCCCTTTATTAACGAGACACTACATACATTCGGGGCGTATTTGGCGGTGGCAAGTTTCGAACCCGGGACCTTTTAGCCTGGAGTCCGTTACTATAACCACTATGCTATCAAAGCCACACCAACTGCGATTTAGTAAGAGCTATTAAAAATATAAAATTATTAACTCTATTCGTTGCTAACTTTTTTCTAGTAATTGTTACAGATTTTCTAGTAATCGACTAAGATTACTAAAAATTTTTTAGTAATTACAAGGATCACTAAAGTTTTTTTAGTAGATCGACCCTTTTTTTTTTACAGTGCAGGGGCTTCAGTTATCATATTACATTAAAAGAATTTCTTTCAAAGGAAATTTTTACTACTAATTTTATTTATTTGCTATGTTTTTTTTTAACCAATATGAAATTTATAAAAATACTCCTTATAAGTTTAAGTAGAATTATATTAGAAAAATTTTGATAAAATAGGAAACCTTTATTTATTTAACAGCATCGTTGCCTTTCTTCAAGCGAATTGCAATAAGTGGTGTTTAAAGAAATAGACAGTTTCAATATGACTTAAGAGGTTACTGATTCTGAACTGGAACAATTACAACCAAACAAGAAAGAGTTCCTTGAAATGCTTTAAAAAGTAAAAAAATATATAAATATTTAAAACACTTAGAAATACTTGGCGAAATATCACCAAAATTTCGCAGATTTTGCCCTAAAATTATTTTAGAAGTATTCCCATTAAAATTCAAAATTGATAAAGCTAACTTTTTAATTCATTTAAAAAGAAATTCTATTAAGTATTTAAATTTAAATATTTAATTTTTTGAAGGATATTGAATAGTCTAATCAAATTTATTCTTTTCTACTAATGTGCTTTTGTTATCATATTACATTAATGAAATTTATTTGAAAGGAAGCGTTTACTAAGGATTTTATTTCTTAGCTGAAAAAAATGTTTCTTTTTCTCCTTACAGAAAGTTTTGAATCAGTGTGAATTGAATTTTAACTCACTCTTTATAAATTTAATATAAAATCTTTATTTATTTAATTATTTTCGAAATAAAATGAATCAGCAAAGTTTCTTTTTTTACGAAATTGTCATTAAATGATATGAATTTAAAGAAATAGACAGCTTCTATATAACTTGAAAGGTTATTTTCTCAGAACTGAAGCTATAAAATTAAACCTCATACAGGAACGATTTCCTTTCAATACGTTAAAATCAGTAAAAACTTGTGGTTATCACAAGTGATTTAGAAGTGCTTGGTAGACTATCATCAAAATTTTGCAGATTTAGCATTAATGTTAATTTAATATATCAATATTAAAATAATATAGATAAAAAAGATAATTTTTTAATTCATTTAAGAAAAAAATCCATTAAGTGCTTAAATTTAACCATTGAATTTTTCGAAAGAAATTGAATACTTGAATGCATCATTCCAATTTATTTCAACAAAATATTTTACCAAAAACTTTATCTGTTAGTTTAAAAAAAAAAAAAAGGTTTTTTTCTTTTTTTTTTCTTTTATATACACAGAAAGTTTTTATCAATGTGAAAGATATAGAAGTACGTTTTATTAATTTAAGTCGCATTATAATAATTTTCGATAAAATAAAGAACATTTTTCATTTATTTAATTTCGGAGTAATACTGAAAACACGATTCCCTTTCTTTGCGAAATGGGTACTAAGTATTATGGAATGAATTTAAAGAAAAGCTTCTATATAACTTAAACGGTTATTTTCTCAGAACTAGAAAAAAATAAAGATTACACAGGAATGCGTTCCTATCAATTTATTAAAAAAATGAAAATTTGTGAATATCACAAATTATTTTTAAATACTTGGCGAAATATTGCCAAAATTTATTAGATTTTCCACTAATGTTAATATGGCAAAATCCGATTCTAATAAATCTAAAAAGCTTTCATAATTTATGTTCTTTTAAAACTGACTAATTTTGGCTGTCATGTTTGAGTAAAAAATTAATTTTAGTCTGATAAACTTAGAAAAAATGCTATGTATGCAAACTCCATTATGCAGATAAAAACATATTAAATTGAAATGTGACAGCATCCTAAAAATCTATATTCCTGAATGAGAAATTTTATTAATAAACTATAAAACTACTTGGAAACATTTCTAAACATCAACGACAACAAAAAAAGCTTTGTTTTTATGAATACTACATTACATTTTAAAAAATATATTGTCTTTTATGGTATTTAAAAAAAAAAAATCGGTTATAACTCAAAAGAAATTTTTGTTGGATTTTAGTTGTCGTGGTTACTATAGGTTTTCGTTGGTTTTGTCTCTTATTTAGGGAACACTACAGTCACGCTTTGCTCTGAAAGTAAAAACAAATACACGGATCTCCAGCTTAAAGATTTTGACAGCTTTTAGAAATTCGCTGAACAAATCTGGTAATCTAAAAAGGCATCTTTAGAGCACTGTTTTGAGCCCCATTTGTTAAATTATACAAATTTTATTTCAAAGTAGCATTTTCATCAATAACATAAGGTGAAAAAAATAATTTTAACAGCATTTTAATGCTGATACACTCTTTCAAACCTAATAAATTTTATATGCATATATGAAACACATACTAAAATATACATTATGTACATTCTGTGGTGTAAAGACTATTTGTTATTAATTAGCAGTTACACAAAAGTATTCCGTTACGTAATGGTGAAGTGGGAAGCATTGTTTGGGGCGTTTTAATAATATTGAACTATTTCACATTTTATGAAACTGGTGTACGTTTTTGAAATTTACTAGAAGTTACTTCCTCTATAATAGAAAGCAGATAGTATTTACAGGGATACACAAAAGATTTCAAGTACTGTATAAATTAACCAAGATCTAAATATATTTAAAAAATCCTTATAGTACGAAGTACGTCATTTGCTAAGTACAATTTTCGACTTGTTTTATTTTGTATTTAAATTAGATTAGATCAGAATGCTAATCCTTAAATAAGAATTGATAATAAATGATTTTATAACTAGTATAATTTGATGACAATCAATACAATACCTTATGAAAATAATTCTTATGAAAGACATCACACATAAAATATAATGTCAGATGTCAGAGACTGTTACGAATACCACTTCTAAAAAGAAAGCTTTGTTGCTTTTTCACAGATATTTTGAGTTATACCGAAGTGAGACATTCCCAGAGTGATCTTATTACAAGCTTAACTTTGAATGACACCTATTCAGCGTATCGGAAGAAAGAATAGTTTTTCTTTGGCACCTTCAAGTCTTTGTTCAAGCCATTGATGTTTATATCTTTTGAAACGTAGGTGAATAGAATAGATTATATTGCCTTTCATTTATTATTATTATTATTTTTTTGAAAAATTCAGGAATACAAGATACGATAAATATTTACATCTGAAAAATAATTTATAAAACCCATTACAAAGCAGGTTATCTGATATCTTGTTACTTTATAAATAAAGGATTTATTTATAAATTATATGCATGTTAAAATAATGAAATAATTATATTTTTGAAAATTATTAAAGCTAAATTGCTTATTTGCGAAAGAACAATGCTGAACAGTGGGGGTATTTCGACGCAGGGTTGCAAGTTTGAAATAATTTTTTATTCAGAAATTCAAACCGGAAATTTCCAACAGTAATGTTTGCTTCATTTCATGACAAACAATCTGTAATAATTTTTCAATATAAATTTCGAAGTTTAATAGTAATAAAAAAAATGTAAGCGAAACTTGCCAGTCTGTTCCAAGGATAAGTCATATATATCTTCAAACATAGGCGAGTAGAATAAATTATGTTTCCTTATATTTTTGATTTATTTCAAAATTCAGTTATAACAATAAAAAAATCTAAGTATACATTTGAAAAATACAATACAAAATTTATTACGGAAGTAGTTTTTCTAGCATCTTGATACACAAATAAAGCATCAATTTCATAGTTTTAAGATGCAAAGAACACTGTTAAAAATATTTACTGTGAAATTACAGAGAATCTACAGATAATCCATAATCTTAAGTTGGTAATAACTTGGTAACCCCGTCGACCAATATCGCCAAATTATAGAAATAGCCAAACTATATAAATTGACATAATGTTTATTTTAAATGACGGAAGAACAAATAAATTAGTAAAACATTAATAAAAATGCAAATAAAAATTTGAATTAAAAATCATTTGATGACGTAACAAACATGTGCATTGTAGTTAATTTTAAGTGAATATGACATTTACAATCATCCGTTATTGACATTTAATCTTATAATTTGGTTATGGTTTTTTGGTCGATGGGATAACCATGAAGTACCCTTAAGTCTTAAGTAAAGTTACAGAGATTAGAAAAACAGAGATTCTGCTAAATAACAGAGGGATTATTCGGTAAATATAGAATAGACTCTGTAAATTAAGATCATTAAAAATACACAAGACTCTATAAATTTATTTCTAATGATAATAATTTAGTTTTTAAAATACGTGCATCATGTAGTGTTCAGTGAACTTCAAAGAAATTGATTTTTTGAAAAAGTTTTAACTGCTATATCATTAAACTTTAAAAAATTTGTTTCTAGCGATCCTGGGATTTGAACAGGAGACCTTTTGACAAAAAAATGTCGCTTAACTGACTGAGCTATAGGAACAATTACGATTTTGTACAAAGTTATGAGTACTGTTATGACAAAGCGAGAAAAAAAATCCTTCACTAAATCTGATGAAATAATTTTCCCCTTTCTAAATTATTCTAAAAAAATAAAAAAAAAATAGTTTTTTTTTTATTATTTCTAATAAAATTGCAAAAGAATTTTAAAAGTGTTTATTTTTAATTACAAAATTTAACAAAGATAAAAGTATCTTGAAATAAAGATATGGAATTCCCTCCAGGGAATTAGATATAGGATAAGGGAAATGTGTGTAAAATATAGACCGAGAATCTCAATCGAATGCATTTATCCGAGAACAAGTGTAAATTTACACAGAGTCTCGCTTTTTTCTGTGTTTTTTAAAAAAAATTTAATAGTGAAGATTTAAAATTTTAAAAACTTTTAAAGAAAAACTACTTCTCTACGAGTAAACGGTGGTAAACAGAGTACTCTCTTTAACGCAGGATTGCTAGTTTGGGCTCCTTTTTATTTTTAAAAAAGATTAATTTATACTGAAATTTCGAATAGTACTTTTTACTATGCTTAATAACTACTGCATTCATTACCAGTTATTTTACTAATAAGAATATTATGCACTCGATAGGGTTATTGCATACATTTCGTTTATTCTTCAGCAGTATCAGATCAGACTCGCTTTTTTCTGTGGTTTTACAGAAATTTTTGTACAGTGAAGATTTAAAAGTTTAAAAATCTTTAAAGCAAAGTTATTTCTCCAGGAGTAAACAGTTGTAAACAGAGTGGTGTAGTTAACGCGGAATTGCCAGATTTTTATTGAAAAAATTAAATTTATATTGAAATTTCGAATAGTACATTTTATTATACAGGATGGGGCATAAAGATCTCCCCATTTTAAGAGGTCAATAGAAATATATAGCACATTGAAAACAAATACTTTATGTTTACATTCGGAAAAAATAATGTTTGCCATTCATTAATTTTTACAAAATGTAACAATTTTCGTTATTAATTTCGAGATTTTGTTGCACGAAAAATAAAATCCCATGCAGGAGCATGTGACTTCTTCCAGTGGGATTACCTGAAGGCTAAAGTTTACACACATAAACATAAGTCCTAAGACGCTCAGCGAACTCAAGCATGCTATTCGATTTAAAATTGCAGCAATTCTTCCAGCAATGGTGGAAAAAGTTATGCTAAATTTCTGGGAGAAATTTCACAAGTGTATAGAGGTAGAAGAAAAGCATATAGACGATATCATTTTTCGTACAATAAAACCTCAAAAATAATAGCAAAAATTGTTAGAGATTGTAAAAATTAATAAATGGCAAACATTCTTCTTTCCGAATGTAAGCATAAAATATTTGTTTTCAATGTCCTATATATTTTAATTGGCCTCTTAAAAGGAGGAGATCTTTTTTTTTCCCATCCTATACTTAAATCTAATAACTACTACATTCATTGTCAGTCATTTTACTAATAAAAATCATATGCATATGATAGGGTTATTGCATACATTTCGTTTGTCCTTCAGCAGTATCAGGTTAAGTATAAAAAGTTAAATCTCCTACTTTTCTCGTAATTATTATTTTATACTCAGTTGCTAGACTGGCTAATTTTATTTTCTTAAAGTTTTTGAAAAATATTTAGTAAAATAAAAATCCACAAGGGAAAAAAAATACTATGAAATTATTAAGTCTTATTTTTTAAGCATTTAATTGTTAATTTTTAACTCATACATTAAAAGTTTCATAATGCTTTATATCACCAATTACGAAGATTTTAAAAGCATTTTTCATATGTTAGAAATTCTTATTGTTATGAAATATAACTAGTCAGATGTGCTAATTATAAAATTTCTTTTTAACTCATACATATTAATACTGCAAAATTCGCTATAACAGTGTTAAAATTTAATAGCAATCTAAGATCATTCTGAAGATGTGAAACTCCGTCCATTAGTTCTAACAGTATGACAACCGCTAAAATACGGTAAATCTTGAAGAATGCAGCGTATAAATGCCATCTGTTGGTGATTTATACTAAAACCTTATCAGCAATAATTTATGTCAACGTTTAATTAAATCCGACGTTTGATGAAAATCTGCTAATTAGTTTTTAAGATAGATTTTTTACAAAAACTTTAAAAATCCAGCATGGCAGCAGACCTATTGGACAATTGAATCAGAGGTTACTTTAGTCAGACGAAAAGACCTGTTTGCTAATGCTCATCCTATGGAAGAAATATATAAAGATATCTCGGTTGCATTATAATATTTTTAATGTTTTTTTCTTTTGTGTTTGTGTACGTTGTATAACTAAAATATATCTAAAAAAAGGTCATTTATAAATTTTTCAATTGCGGTTGCAGACATTTCCTATAAAGTTGCTTTCATTTTCAAGACCATTTCCGAATATGAAAGCATCATTTAAAAAAATAACTGCAACCAAAATCGTAAATGTAAAACATGAAATATGCAGAGGTAGATCTTAGCTATCTCATCCAAAAAGTAAAAAATATTGAAATTCAACCGATGAATCTTTATAAATTTCTTCTATAGGATTAGCATTAGCGAATGGGTCTTTCCGCTTGACTATAAACTTGACACTAAACAACAATATTTGATCAGCAACTTGTGTCACCGTTTAACTGAATTCGAAGTTAGATGAAAATTTGTGCATTTAGTTCATGAGATAGAACTGTTGCGGAAAATGGAACATAGCAGCGCTACTTGTCGGACGATTTACAAAAAAACTAATCAGCAACAACTTTTATCAGGAACTAACTGAATATAAATTGTTGTTAATTTCCATGCGTTAGTTCTTGACATAGAACGTCCACAAAATTTGTGTCACGTAATGACAGACAAAGTCACAGAGTCACAGACAAACATTTTGTAAAAAACATGTTTTTGTGGATGTCTGACTCTTAAAATGTGTAATTCCGTCGAAATCGAAAATTTTCAAGAATTCCTACTTTGTTCTTGTAAGGATTGTAGAAATTAAAAATATTTGGTGCTACAATTAAATTGGATAAGACTAATTAATAATCGTAACCCCCAGAAGCCAAGAGGCATAAATGGCAAATTTGAAAAAAATGAGCTAAGTATACAGACGACCTAGAAATACGCTTTTCCCCTTTCAGGTAACGAAATAATAGTGATTTTTTAATTATGTACTACGTTCTAGAAATCGCTTTTGCCAAATAATAATCAATATCGAATAATTATAAATTTAAGAACTGTATTCTACTTTTTTCACTTTTTTCCAAATAATAGTTCGAAGACTACAATGAAACAAGCGGCAGTTTCTTATTTGAATTCAGCCAATTAATTTTGATGTTCAAAACTTAATGTCAATTATCTTTGAACACAATTTACTCCAAATAAAATTTTTTGTCACTTGTAACCATTGGCTTTTGAAGTTCTCAAATATCCATGATTAATGGTTTCGTATCTAAAGTATTTTAATGAAAATCAATACGATATCTTACGCAAATATGTTTAACAAAAGAGATTACCCATCAACATATAATGTCAGAATCTGTTAAAAACACTTAAAAAAATTAGCTGCTTTCTCACAAATATTTATGGCGATACAGAAAAACAACATTCCCAGAGTGATCTTATTACAAGCTTAACTTTGAATGACACCTATTTTAAGCCGAAAGAATAAACAGTTTCTTTTTGGCACCTTCAGTTCGCTGTTCAAGCCATTGATCTTTATATCTTTTCAAACATGGATGAACAGAATAGATATAAATAAGGAAGTCTAGAGGATTTAGTTAATGATATTTATTAATATATCTTGATTATGATACAAGCAGGAAAGACTATTTACAGAATGAAATAATAAGGGGGGGGGTTGGAATATTCTGTTCTATATGCCGGAACGTTCAACTACATTTTGTGGGAGCTCAAAAAGCATGTCTTGCCCGCTTCAATTTTGACAATGAATCTGTTTTTCTTTTCTGTGCTATCAGGCTAATTGGATAAAAAGTGACGGTCAGCACATACACACATATGAACACGTCACTTGCTTCCCGTGAGAAAATGCTAACCACAGCAGTGAACTAATGAGATGTTTTAGGGAGGCAAAATTGCAACTCACATAGATTGTATTGCCTTTCATTTTTATTTTATTCGAAAATTCAGGAATGAATTTAAGATTCAATAAAAACTTACATTTGTAAAATAATCTATAAAACCTATTATTGAGCAGATTATCTGGTATTTTGCTACGCTATGAAATATAAAAACAATTTGTGCTACATTTAGGTTGGATCGGACTACTAATCTCTAAATAAACAAATTCGAATCTAAAATAATTCGATGACAATGGGTATATTACTTTACGCAAATTCTTCTTTTTATAAAAGATAATGCCCATCAATATAATGTCAGGATTTAAAAAAAAAGCTTAGCTGCTATTTTGCAGATATTTCTGCGAAACGGAAATACGGCATTCCTAGAGTGATCTTATTACAAGCTTAACTTTGAATGACACGTATTTTAAGTTGGAAGAAAGAATAGTTTCTCTTTGGCACTTTCATTTTGCTTTCAAACCATTGATCTTTATAAAATTCAATAGAAATTTGCATCTGAAAAATACGCTATAATATCTAGTACGGAAGTGAATTTTCAAACATCTTATTAAATAACAAAATAGGGATTTATTTCATAAATTATATAAATGTTGAAAAAAAGGAGATTTGAATTTGTGAAAATTACTAAAGCGAAATTATTTATTTATGAATTTAGACTGTTTCAAATGACTGTATAAAAGGATACATTTCTTTCGCTTCGGGTAATTATTATTTTAAATATACGTTTTAGAATTACTATTTATTTAATTATTTTAATTTCAAAAACATTTATAAAAATAAAAATCCACAAGAAAAAAAGGACTTGGAAATTGCTAAGTAAAAACATTGAAGAAATCAGTCAATGATTTTTTTCACCAAATAAATAAATTTTTAAAAAGTATTTTTCATATGTTAATAAATCTTATTATTATGAAATATGAAAACAGTTTGTGTTAGAATTAAGTCCGACCGGACTACTAATCTTTAAATAAACAAATTCGCATATAAAATAATTTGATGACAATAAATACAATATTTTATGCAAATTCTTTTTATAAAGATAATGCCCATCAACATAATGTCAGGAGCTCATAAAAAAAAAAAAAATAAAAAATAAAAAAGTGTTTTTCTTTCTTACAGATATTTCTGGAAATATGGAAATACGGTATTCCCGGACTGATCTTATTACAGGCTTAGCTTTGAATGACACCCATTTTTACGTCGGAAGAAAGAGCAGTTGCTCTTTGGCACCTTCAGTTCCTGGTTCAAGACTTTGATCTTTATATCTTTCAAATATGGATGAACAGAATAGATTGTATTGCCTTTCATTTTTATTTTATTGGAAAATTCAGGAATGAATGTAAGATTCAATAAAGACTTACATCTGTAAAATAATCTATAAAACCTATTATTGAGCAGATTATCTGGTACATTATGAAATATAAAAACAATTTGTTCTACATTTAGGTTGGATCGGACTACTAATCTTTAAGTAAACAAATTCGCATCTAAAATAATTCGGTGACAATAAATATATTATTTTACGCAAATTCTTTTTATAAAAGATAACGTCCATGAATATAATGTCAGGATCTTGGAAAAAAAAAGAAAGCTTAGTTGCTATTTTGCAGATATTTCTGGTGATATGGAGATACGGCATTCTGAGAGTGATCTTAATACCAGCTTAACATTGAATGACACCTATTTTACGTCGGAAGAAAGAACAATTTTTCTTCGGCACCTTCAATTCGTTTTTCAAGACATTCATCTTTATATCTTTTGAAACATGGATGAATGGATTAGAATATAACCTATCTAGCCTTTCTTTTTTTTTGGGGGGGGGGGGATTTAGGAATAAATATAAGATTCGATAAAAATTTACATCTGAAAAATAATCTATAAAACCTAATTATTGAGCAGATTATCTGGTATCCTGCTACATTATGAAATATAAAAAGAATTTGTGCTACATTTAGGTTGGGTCGGACTACTAATATTTATATAAACAAGTTCGCATCTGAAATTATTGTATGATAGTAAATATATTATTTTACGCAAATTCTTTTTATAAAAGATAATGCCCATTAATATATTTCAGGATCTGTTAAAAGAAAAAAAAAGGCTTAGCTACTATTTTGCATGTATTTCTGGCGATACGAAAATACGGCAATCCCAGAATGATCTTATTACAAGCTTAACTTTGAATGACACCTATTTTCAACGTCGGAAGAAAAAACAGTTTCTCTGTGGCAAGTCTTCAATTCGTTGTTCATTGTTCAAACCACTGATCTTTATATCTTTTCAAACATGGATGAATAGAATAGATTATATTGCCTTCCACTTTTATTTTATCGGAAAATTCAGGATATATCGGAAATCAGGAAATATAAGATTCAATAAAAACTTACATTTGAAAAATATTCGATAAAACCTATTATTGAGCAGATATTGAGCTGGTACCTTGCTACATTATGAAATATAAAAATAATTTGTGCTGCATTTAAGGTTGGATCTGACTATTAATCTTTAAATAAACAAATTCGCATCTAAAATAATTCTATGACAATAAATATATTACTTAACGCAAACTCTTCTTTTTATAAAAAATAATGCCCATCAATATAATGTCAAGATAAAAAAAAAAAGAAAAAAAAAAGAAAAAGAAAAAATTTAGCTGCTATTTGGCAGATATTCCTGGCGATACGGAAATACGGCATTCCCAGAGTGATCTAATTACAAGCTTAACTTTGAATGACACCTATTTTACGTCGAAAGAAAGAACAGTTTCTCTCTGGCACCATCAGCTCTCTGTTCTAACCATTGGTCTTTATATATTTTCAAACATGGGTAAACAGAATAGATTATATCGCCTTTCATTTTCCTTTTTTGGAAAATTCAAGAATAGTTATAAGATTCAATAAAAATTTACATTTGAAAAATAATCTATAAAACATATCATTGAGCAGATTATCTGGTATTTTGCTATTTTATGAAATATAAAAACAAATTGTGCTACATTTAGGTTGGATCGGATTTCTGAAGATTAAATAAACAAATTCGCATCTAAAATAATTCTATGACAATAAATATATTACTTTACGCAAATTCTTCTTTTTATAAAAAATAATGCCCATCAATATAATATCAGTATCTGTTAAAAGAAAAAAAGAAGGCTTAGCTACTATCGTGCAGATATTTCTGGCGATACGGAAATACGGCATTGACAGAGTGATCTTATTACAAGCTTAACTTTGAACTAGATGGAACCCGTCAAAACTTGACGGCACCACAGAAATAAAAGGTATTTTCCAGCTATCAAAGGATTTTTTAACGACTAATCTTCAGCAAAAATTTCAATAAATAAAAGAAAAACCTGCTTTTTACATCCAGGCAAATGACCCGCAATTGGCAGAGTTACATTCAAACATGCTGCTATAGAATTAGAATCTCTCTCATTTGATAGTTTTCCATTTACAAATACAACACCAATAAATTGTACATGACATGAATAAATCATAAATTACCATCATTTCTCATTTCATACAAAATATACATACTTCACTTACTTCGCAGAAAAATAAGACTGAATTTATAGTTTGCCATTTAGCAACAACTGTAACAATAATCCTCTCAGTGGTTAATTTGTTTTTACATTACCCACCCCATTCAACAAATAAATATTTGCATTTTCAAATAACTTTTCTATTACATTTTCATAAATCAAAAATACATGTCGATTTCACATATTAAAAAAATTAATGATATTTATTCTGGCTAGGTGAAACCGTCAAAACTTGACGGCAACAATATGAAAGAACCAAAGAAAAAAAAGTATTTTGCCGCTATAAAAAAATTAATATTTCTTAAAAATTTCAATATGCTTTTCCATTTACCAACGTAACACCAACATGACATGATCCCAGGCGCAGAATCGGTGCAACGCTGCGACACACGTCACAAACTCTTGAAAATGTTTGAAGATTATTTTTCTACAGTTAAAGTTTTTTTTTTAAAAATGCTAGAAATCATTTACTATGTACAAAAATTTGTCTAGGTACCATAAAAAAAGCAAATTTTGGCAAATAATCACAAAAAATAGCTATTTTCGTCAAAATACCCCCCCCCCCCCCAAAAAAAAAAAAAAATCACCCGGAAATTTTTTAAATGGATGTGAAAGAAAAAAACAGCAAATTTCGTCAACAGATTGCAAAAAACAACAAATTTTATGAAAAGATCTCTAAAAAATTTGTCAAAAAATGCAAAAAAAAAAAAAAATTGTTTAGGTATCCCAAATAAAACAAATTTCGTGAAAGTATTGCAAAAAATCAAAATTTTGCCAAAATGTCTAAAAAAATTGGCAATTTCATGAAAAAATTTCAAAAAATAAAGCCAAATTTGACAAAAAAAATCCCTAAAAAATGGCAAATTTGTAAACATATTCTGAAAAAAAAATTCAAAATATTGTAAGAAAACAAAAAGTTTTGACAAATGATTGTGAGTAAACAACAAATTTCGTCAAAGGATTGAACAAAAAGAATATTTCATCAAATAATCACAAAAAAGTAAATTTCGCAAAAAAACCCAAAAAATTTTGCAAAAAGATCTTCAATAAAACGGCAAATTACATCGAAAGATCGTGACAAAACGACAATTTCATCGAAAGAACTCGAGAAAAACGATAAACTTCTCCGAAACTGTCCAGGTATAAAAGACACGAATTTCGTCCAAAGATCTCAAAAGCACATAAATTTTGTCTAGGTAATCGCAAAAAAAGGTAAATTTCGCAAAAAATAGCAAAAAAAAATGTCTCAAAAAGATAACAAAAAACGACAATTTTTCAAAAAAATCACGAAAAAAGGATAAATTCGATAAAACGGCAAATTACATCAAAAGATTGTGAGAAAAAACAACAAATTTCAAAAAACAACTTTCATTAATTGCAGGGGGAAAAAATGCAATATTTCTTTGTTCATCAGAAAAAAAAAAAAAAAAAAAAAAAAAAAAAAAAAAAAAAAATCACAAAACTTCTTGATCTATCACATGAAAAATAGAAAATTTGTCAATCAGTTGAAGAAAAAATACAAAAATCGACAGTTGGTCATGTGTTGTAAAAATTATAAAATTCATTAATGAATCATGGATAAAAAGTCATTTAGTTATGTAAAAAAGCCCACAAAAATCTTGTGATTGATCGAGACATTTCAGAATGTTTTTTCTGGGTAATCTTATGATGGGAATACTGCAGTTCAGTGTTACCATTGAACTGTGTGCTGAGTGACATATGTTTATTCCCTCATTCTGTAGGCAATTAAATATATGTATGGAATTTTTTATCGCAACGTAATAAGTATATTTTCAACATAGGATCAGAGTAAATTAGTCTTTTCAACAAATTACCTGGTAAGTGAGAACTAACTTTTTTATTGATAGGGAATGTAACATTGGATCGATCGAGTTTATTTTGATTTTGCCCTTGTTTTTGAAGGACATAATTTAACCGTTTTTTCTATTGCATAACACTTCTTATTGTGTAATTTCTTATTGTGTAATTTCTTATTGTGATCTTCATTTCTGTCATATGAAAAATTCATTTCTATTTTGCCTATAGCATTTACACAATGTTAACAAATTTCTGAAAAAAAAAAAAAAAAAAAAAAAAAAAAACGAAAAAAACGAAAAAAACAACAACAAATTTCCAAAAAAAGTATAAATTCGATAAAATGGCAAATTACATAGAAAGATGGAAAGAAAATACGACAAATTTCACCGAAAATCCCTGAGAAAACAAATAATTATTTCCTGGTATCATAAAACACATGAATTTCGTCAAAAGATCGTGAAAATACTTTAAATTTGTCTAGGTACTTCAAAAAATGCAAATATTGGTAAACAGATTGTGAGAAAACAACATATTTTGTCAAAAGATGAAAAAAAAGGGGCACATTTCATCAAAAGATCACAAAAAAGATAAATTTTGCAAAAAAAAAAAAAGTGAAAAAAAATAAAAAATTTCTGAAAATAACAAAAAAAACCAACAAATTTCACAAAAAAAAATCACGAAAAAAGGAATAATTTGATAAAACGGCAAATTACATTGAAAGATGGCAAGAAAAAACGACAAATTTCACCGAAAATCCCTGAGAAAACAAATAATTATTTCCTGGTATAATAAAAGAAGTGAATTTCGTCAAAAGATCGTGAAAATACTTTAAATTTGTCTAGGTACTTCAAAAAATGCAAATATTGGTAAACAGATTGTGATAAAAGAACACATTTTGTCAAAAGATGAAAAAAGAGGTACATTTCATTAAAAGATCACAAAAAAGGTAAATTTTGCAAAAAAAAAAAAGGTGAAAAAAAAGACAAAGTTCTGAAAATAACAAAAAATGAAAAATTTCACAAAAAAAGATAATTTTGATAAAACAGCAAATTACATCGAAAGATCGTGAGAAAATAACAAATTTCACCGAAAATCCCTGAGAAAACAAATAATTTTATCCAAGTATAAAAAAAACATGAATTTTGGCAAATAATCACAAAAAATAACAAATTTCGTAATTTCGTCAAAACACCCCCCCCCCCCAAAAAAAAAAAAGAACACCTGGAAATTTTGTAAATAGATGTGAAAAAAACAGCAAATTTCGTCAACAGATTGCAAAAAACAACAAATTTCTTCAAAAGATCTTTAAAAAATTTGTCAAAAAACTGCAGAAAAAAAATTGTCCAGGTATCTCAAATAAAACAAATTTCGTGAAAATATTGCAAAAAATCAAAATTTTGCCAAAACGTTTAAAAAAATTTCGAAAAAAAAGCAAATTTTGACAAAAAAAACTCTAAAAAATGGTAAATTAAACATATTGTGAAAAAAAAATTCAAAATATTGTGAGAAAACAACAAATTTTGACAAATGATTGTGAGTAAACAGTAAATTTCGTCAAAGGATTGAAAAAAAAAGCAAATTTCATCAAATAATCACAAAAAAGGTAATTTCGCAGAAAAAAACAACAAATTTTGCAAATAGATCTTCAATAAAACGGGAAATTACATGGAAAGATCATGACAAAACGACAATTTCATCGAAAGAACTCGAGAAAAACGATAAACTTCTTCGAAACTGTCCAGGTATCATAAAAGACAGAAATTTCGTCCAAAGATCTCAAAAGCACAGATATTTTGTCTAGGTAATCGCAAAAAAAGGTAAATTTCGCAAAAAATAGCAAAAAAAAATGTCTCAAAAAGATAACAAAAAACGACAATTTTTCAAAAAAATCATGAAAAAAGGATAAATTCGATAAAACGGCAAATTACATCAAAAGATTGTGAGAAAAAACAACAAATTTCAAAAAACAACTTTCATTAATTGCAGGGGGAAAAGATGCAATATTTCTTTGTTCATCAGAAAAAAAAAAAAAAAAAAAAAAATCACAAAACTTCTCGATCTATCACATGAAAAATAGAAAATTTGTCAATCAGTTGAAGAAAAAATACAAAAATCGACAGTTGGTCATGTGGGGTAAAAATTATAAAATTCATTAATGAATCATGGATAAAAAGTCTTTTAGTTATGTAAAAAAGCCCACAAAAATCTTGTGATTGATCGAGACATTTCAGAATGTTTTTTCTGGGTAATCTTATGATGGGAATACTGCAGTTCAGTGTTACCATTGAACTGTGTGCTGAGTGACATATATTTATTCCCTCATTCTGTAGGCAATTAAATATATGTATGGAATTTTTTATCGCAACGTAATAAGTATATTTTCAACATAGGATCAGAGTAAATTAGTCTTTTCAACAAATTACCTGGTAAGTGAGAACTAACTTTTTTATTGATAGGGAATGTAACATTGGATCGATCGAGTTTATTTTGATTTTGCCCTTGTTTTTGAAGGACATAATTTAACCGTTTTTTCTATTGCATAACACTTCTTATTGTGTAATTTCTTATTGTGTAATTTCTTATTGTGATCTTCATTTCTGTCATATGAAAAATTCATTTCTATTTTGCCTATAGCATTTACATAATGTTAACAAATTTCTGAAAAAAAAAAAAAAAAAAAAAAAAAAAGAAATAAACAACAACAAATTTCCAAAAAAAGTATAAATTCGATAAAATGGCAAATTACATAGAAAGATGGAAAGAAAATACGACAAATTTCACCGAAAATCCCTGAGAAAACAAATAATTATTTCCTGGTATCATAAAACACATGAATTTCGTCAAAAGATCGTGAAAATACTTTAAATTTGTCTAGGTACTTCAAAAAATGCAAATATTGGTAAACAGATTGTGAGAAAACAACATATTTTGTCAAAAGATGAAAAAAAAGGGGCACATTTCATCAAAAGATCACAAAAAAGATAAATTTTGCAAAAAAAAAAAAAGTGAAAAAAAATAAAAAATTTCTGAAAATAACAAAAAAAACCAACAAATTTCACAAAAAAAAATCACGAAAAAAGGAATAATTTGATAAAACGGCAAATTACATTGAAAGATGGCAAGAAAAAACGACAAATTTCACCGAAAATCCCTGAGAAAACAAATAATTATTTCCTGGTATAATAAAAGAAGTGAATTTCGTCAAAAGATCGTGAAAATACTTTAAATTTGTCTAGGTACTTCAAAAAATGCAAATATTGGTAAACAGATTGTGATAAAAGAACACATTTTGTCAAAAGATGAAAAAAGAGGTACATTTCATTAAAAGATCACAAAAAAGGTAAATTTTGCAAAAAAAAAAAAAGGTGAAAAAAAAGACAAAGTTCTGAAAATAACAAAAAATGAAAAATTTCACAAAAAAAGATAATTTTGATAAAACAGCAAATTACATCGAAAGATCGTGAGAAAATAACAAATTTCACCGAAAATCCCTGAGAAAACAAATAATTTTATCCAAGTATAAAAAAAACATGAATTTTGGCAAATAATCACAAAAAATAACAAATTTCGTAATTTCGTCAAAACACCCCCCCCCCCCAAAAAAAAAAAAGAACACCTGGAAATTTTGTAAATAGATGTGAAAAAAACAGCAAATTTCGTCAACAGATTGCAAAAAACAACAAATTTCTTCAAAAGATCTCTAAAAAATTTGTCAAAAAACTGCAGAAAAAAATTGTCCAGGTATCTCAAATAAAACAAATTTCGTGAAAATATTGCAAAAAATCAAAATTTTGCCAAAACGTTTAAAAAAATTTCGAAAAAAAAGCAAATTTTGACAAAAAAACTCTAAAAAATGGTAAATTAAACATATTGTGAAAAAAAAATTCAAAATATTGTGAGAAAACAACAAATTTTGACAAATGATTGTGAGTAAACAGTAAATTTCGTCAAAGGATTGAAAAAAAAAGCAAATTTCATCAAATAATCACAAAAAAGGTAATTTCGCAGAAAAAAACAACAAATTTTGCAAATAGATCTTCACTAAAACGGGAAATTACATGGAAAGATCATGACAAAACGACAATTTCATCGAAAGAACTCGAGAAAAACGATAAACTTCTTCGAAACTGTCCAGGTATCATAAAAGACAGAAATTTCGTCCAAAGATCTCAAAAGCACAGAAATTTTGTCTAGGTAATCGCAAAAAAATGTAAATTTCACAAAAAATAGCAAAAAAAAAAGACAAATTTGTCAAAAAGATAACAAAAAACGACATTTTCTCAAAAAAAAAAAAAAATCACGAAAGAAGGATAAATTCAATAAAACGGCAAATTACATCAAAAGATTGCGAGAAAAAAACAACAAATTTAAAAAAAAAAGCTTCCATTAATTGCTTGGAGAAAAGATGCAACATTTCTTTGTTCATTAGAAAAAAAAAATCACAAAATTTCTCGATCCATCACATGAAAAATGGAAAATTTGTCAATCAGTTCGACAGTTGGTCATGTGGGGTAAAAATTATAAAATTCATTAATCAATCATGGAAAAAAAGTCATTCAGTTATGTAAAAACCCCACAAAAATTATCAATCAGTAGAAGTCCCCACAAAAATCTTGTGATTGATTGAGACATTTCAGAATGTTTTTTGCATGTCCAAATTAATATATATATATATATATATATATATATATATATATACATATTTTGTAGCTGCAGATTTAAAAAAGTAAGTTATTTATAAGGCACATATTTTGATCTCTTATTATTTTGTTTATTTTTTGCAAGAGCTACGTTTATTTAGTTGAGTAATACGAATTTAGAATTTGCAATGTTTTGTCTTTTGTTATTTTTTATCAATTTTCAAAATGATAATGCAACAAATGTAAATGCTATAGGCAAAATAGAAATGAAATTTTCATATGACAGAAATGAAGATCAAAATAAGGAATTACTTTAGAAAAAAGAAAAAGATTGAAAACAAAATAAGAAGTGTTACGCAATAGAAAAAACGGTTAAATTATGTCTTTCAATAAAAACGGGCAAAATCAAAATAAATAATATTATGAAATATAAAATTAAGCATCGATCGAAAAATACTATCCGAGAAAAGTTTTCGCGAACATCGTTAGGGGGATATTTTACTTCAGTGTACCCATGGCAAAATAGAAATGCATTTTTCATATGACAAAAATGAAGATCACAATAAGGAATTACTTTAAAAAAAAGATTGAAAACAAAATAAGAAGTGTTATGCAATAGAAGAAACGGTTAAATTATGGCCTTCAATAAAAACGGGCAAAATCAAAATAAATAAACTCGATCGACCCAATGTTACTACATTGCCATTCAAAAAAAAGTTCTCACTTACCAGGTTATATTGTTGAAATCCTATGTTAAAAATATACTGATTACGTTGCGATAAAAAAAATCCATACATATATTTAATTGCACATTTTAAAAGCACACAATAGATCCATTGGCTCTGCTACAACAAACAACGAACGCGGGCATACCACGCTAACATTTAGAGATAGTAACTATCTCTTCTCTCATTGGTTCTGTTGTCGGATCTGCGCAAGCAGGAATGCGCAGAGAGCAGTTTGAGTGTGCTGAATAAAAAAGGCTTTTGCTTTAATATATAAGATGGCACCTTTACGTCGGAAGAAAGAACAGTTTCTCTTTGGTACCTTCAGTTCACTGTTCGAACCATTGATCTTTATATCTTTTCAAACATGGATGAATAGAATAGATTATATTCCCTTTCATATTTCTTATATTGGTAAATTTAGAAATGAATATGAGATTCAATAGAAATTTACATCTGAAAAATATGTTATAAAATCTACAACAGAAGCAGATTTTGAAACATCTTATTACACAACAAAATAGTAGGCCAGTCAAATTGTCGGCCAAAAAAAGGGCCGATAGATTCAAAAATTCTGCTAGAAAATTTTATGTTTTTAAAATGTTTAAGGGGATGCTAGTAACAAGAATTAATGATTTTCCAACAAAATATCTCGAGTCTAAATTTTGTGAAGCCAAAAAACCACAAAAATTGCGGACTTTTTTCAGTTTTTTGCCTATAACTCAAAACTTATAAATTTTTGCGTACCGAGAAGAAAGGGCGTTAAATTCTCTACAAATTTCATATTAAAACTGTTTTTCTAAAGTCAATATTAAGCGCGCTACAGCTTTCTGAAAGTGACTCTTTTTTTCTAACTTTGTGGAAAAATTGCAAAAACGAAAATTTGACACAATATTTCATTATTTTATCCTTTTTAATGTAACTTATTTAAATTACAGGTATTTGCATGATAACAATCATGATGCATTACAACGGTAACATTGTAAAAAAAAATTAAGAACATTATAACACTTTTTGTATTTAGAGCTTTAGTGTAGAACATTAATATTAGGTATTTAACTAAATATAAGTAAAAAATGTTTTTAGTATTTTGCCTGTAACTCGAAAATTATAAACTTTTTGCGTAGCATACTTAATTACAGAAAGAAACAGCATTAAATTCTCTATAAATTTTGTTATGAAAAAGTTTTTCTAAACCCATTACTAAGAGCGCTATGGTTTTTTAAAAATGTCACTTTTTTTTTAACTTTACAGAAAGTGACCTATTTTTCGCCTCCCATCCCCAAAAAACTTTTTTCATCACTAACAATGAAAATTAAATAGACTTATTGGTTGATGAAAATTTAAAGTTTTAAGAAAGGCAGGCAGAAGATGCACAAATTCTAGAAACCCTATAAGAAAACAATTACAAAAGAAAGGCCGGGGATAAAAAAAGGGAATGCAGATGGAAGGAATGCAGGATGTCACTGACGTTCCCGAGCAGCTTTTGTTAAGATGCAAGTGTTCTTTTTTTAAAAACATACTCTTCTAATATGCTGCTTTTAATTTTATTGCATCTCTTCTCGTGAGTAATAAAAAATGAGTGAGCTCTACCCAAAATTGTGTTTCATTTGCCAAACGGCTTCAAATAGTGATATTCGCGTTGTGAGCCAGAAAGGACTTTCCAAGGTCTTAGAGTTAGCAACATAGCGTTTAGCGTCAAAGTAATATTCATCAAAAGTAATATTCATGAGTTTTTTGAAAAGTACCAAGGAAGTTAGAATACAGGATAATTGCCGAAAAACATATGCAAATCAGTGAATGATAGCAGCATATGTTAGTCGGGGTGAAGATTCTACACAGACTATAGTTTGTCCCTCAGATCAAGCACTTCTTTCAAGCTTCAAGATAATTGCTCCTTATGTAACGAAGGTAATCCCGGTGACTTCAACGAAAAACAATAAAAAAAGACCTACGCAAAGAGAAATTTGATTCGTAAAGTAATGATATTAGAAGCGAAAATTACATTTTTGAAAGCTGCTGAAAAACGTAGGGATAAAGGGCCCCAGAAAGTAATTGGGCATATTCAACACGAACCTGACTTGCAGATGCGTGGTATTATAGTTTTTGTCGCGTAAAACTAGATCAATCTGTAACAAGTGGAGAGAAAAGAGGGCGTCGACCAGCATCATCCGTTGACGAAGCCAGTGATAGAAACAAGAGCAGCTTTATTTAATTGCTTAAAACAAATTAAAAATTTAAAAACAAGAATTTCAAAGTAACAGAATTCAAGTTGAGCAGACCAAAGAAGAAGCGGATGTCATGTTAGTTACCTCAGCCATTTCAAGAACCGAATCATTTGAAAGCGGCGTAATTTTCGGAGAAGAAATTGACCTTTTCGTGATTATGACGAGCTTAGGCTATCAGCACAAAAATCTGTTTTTCTAAAAGCCAGGAAGAGGTAACATACATCGAAACCAACTGGTTTTCAACCATGTTGTTCAAATACAATTAAAACAATGTTCTTTTCACTCATGCAATCTACCGATGCGATACAACATCCGCTCTTTTTGGCCAAAGAAAGTCAACGCTTGGTAATACTTTGAAAAAAATCGTGATCAGTTTGGAAAAATAGCCTGCGTATTCAATAAAATAGGTTCTACCCGTCAAGAAATCCTCAAGGTTGGAAAACAAAATCCATATTGAACTATACAGTGGATGCATAGCTACCACACAGAATTTGAACACCTTAAAGTTCCAGTTATATGCTAAATCTGCCATAAAAAAAGTTCATTTTGCAAGACTACCACCAACACAAGAGGTTGCACAGCATCATTTTCTCCGATGTTACATCAGGTACAAGCTAGGCTAGGAAACAACATCCCTCCTGAAGGATGTGGATGGCCTCACAGGATCTCTTTCAGCCAGTTCAAATGTGCCAAGACCCGGCACTTGAATCCTTGCTCCATGTTGTGTCATGTAGCTGTAGAAAACGGTGCAGCAAAGCATGTTCTTTTCATAAATTAAGATTCAAATTCTGTCAATTTGTAAAAAATGTAATGGGATCATCTACAAAAATGTCGACGACATGTTTATCCTGAAGAAGGAGATGTAAAAATGTCACCGTAAGTATTTTTTACTTACATTCAGTCAAACACCTAATATTAATGTTCTACACTAAAGCTCTAAATACAAAAAATTTTATAATGTTCTTAATTTTTTTACAATGTTACCGTTGTAATTCATCATGATTGTTATCATGCAAATACCTGTAATTTAAATAAGTTACATTAAACAGGATAAAATAATGAAAATTTTTGTCAAATTTTCGTTTTTGCAATTTTTCCACGAAGTTAGAAAAAAAAGAGTCACTTTCAGAAAGCTGTAGCGCGCTTAATATTGACTTTAGAAAAACAGTTTTAATATGAAATTTGTAGAATATTTAACGCCCTTTCTTTTTGTAATTGAGTATGGTACGCAAAAATTTTATAATTTTTGAGTTATAGGCAAAAAACTGAAAAACGTTCGAAAATTTTGTAGTTTTTTGGCTCCACAAAATTTAGCCTCGAGATATTTTGTTGGAAAACCACTAATTCTTGTTACTAGCATTCCCATAAACAGTTTAAAAACATAAAATCTTCTAGCAGAATTTTTGCATTTATTTATGACAATTTGACTGGCCTATAGGTATTTATTTCATAAATTATATGCATGTTGAAAAAAACAATGAAAATTTGAATTTATGAAAATTACTAAAGCAAACTTATTTATTTATGAAATTCAGCAGTTTCAAATGACTATATAAAAGGTTACATTTCTTTTGTTTCGAATAATTATTACTTTAAATACACATTCTAGAATCACTATTTATTTAGTTATTTTAATTTCAAAAACTATTTAGGAAAATAAAAATCCCCAAGAAAACAGTACTCGGAAATTGTTAAGTAAAAACACTGAAGAAATCATACAATGATTTTTTTTCACCAATTAAAAAAGTTTTTAAAAAGCATTTGTCATATGTTAATAAATCTTATTATTATGAAATATGAAAACAATTTGTGCAAGAATTAAATCCGACCGAACTACTAATATTTAATTAAACAAATTCGCATGTAAAATAATTTGATGACAATAAATACAATATTTTATTCAAATTCTTTTACAAAAAGATAATGCCCATCAATATAATGTCAGGATCTGTTAAAAAAAAAAAAAAAAAAAAGTTTAGCTGGTATCTTGCAGATATTTCTGAGGATATGGAAATAAGGCATTCTCAGAGTGATCTTATTACAAGCTTAACTTTGAATGACGACTATTCTACGTCAGTAGAAAGAACAGTTTATCTTTGTCACCTTCAATTCGTTGTTCAAACCATTGATCTTTATATCTTGGTTGAATAGAATAGATTATATTGCCTTTCATTTTTCTTTTTTGGAAAATTCAAGAATAATTATAAGATTCAATAAAAACTTACATTTGAAAAATAATTTATAAAACCTATTTCTGAGCAGATTACTTGGTATCTTGCTACATTATGAAATATAAAAAAAAAATTGTGCTACATTTATGTTGGATCGGATTACTAATCTTTAAATAAACAAATTCGCATCTAAAATAATTCGATAAGAGTAAATATATTCTTTTTATAAAAGATAATGCCCATCAACATATAATGTCAGTATCTGTTTTTTTTTCTTTTTTTTTAAGAAAAAAAAAATAGCTGCTATCTTGCAGATATTTCTGGCGATACGGAAATACCCAGAGTGGACACCGATATTACGTCGGAAGAAAGAACAGTTTATCTTTGGCAACTTCAATTCGTTGTTCAAACCATTGATCTTTATATATTTTCAAACATGGATAAATAAAATAGATTATATTGCCTTCCACTTTCCTTTTACTGTAAAATTCAGGAATAAGTATAAAATTCAATAAAAATTTACATCTGAAAAGTATGTTATATAATCTACTACGGAAGTAGATTTTCAAGCATTTTTTGCGTAACAAAATAAGGATTTATTTCATAAATTATATAAATGTTAAAAGAAACAAAGAAGATTTTAATTTATGAAATTTTCTAAAGCCAATTTATTCATTTGTGAAACAAAGGTGCTAGGCAGTCTCCTCCTTTTTTATTAAGGAATGCCATATTCATACCATAAATACTGAATAATGCTTTTCTGTTTTATTTAAATCTAATCATTACACACCGTTCATTACCAATTATTTTATTAATAAGACAAGCATTAAAAACTAGCACATGGTAAGTTGATTTAAAAAACCATACAGTACATTATATGGCCAATTAAGAAAATTCTTAAAATCATATTTCATGTGTTGGTAATTCTTATTATCATGAAATATAAAAATAATTTGTGCTACAATTAGGTTGGATCGAACTAGTAATCTTTAAATAAGCAAATTCGCATTTAAAATAATTTAATGACAATAAATACCACATTTTACTCAAATTCTTTTCATAAAAGATAATGCCCATCAACATAATGTCAGGATCTGTTGAAAAAGTAAAGCTTTTATGCTTTCTCGCAGATATTTCTGGTGATACGGAAATACGGCATTCCCAGAGTGATCTTATTACAAGCTTAACTTTGAATGACGCCTATTTTTACGTCGGAAGAAAAAACAATTTCTCTTTTGCACCTTCAGTTCGCTGTTCAAAGCATTGAGCCATATATTTTTTCAGACATGGATAAATAGAATAGATTATAATGCCTTCCACTTTTCTTTTACTGGAAAATTCAGGTATAAGAATAAGATTCAATAAAAATTTACATCTAAAAAATATGTTATAAAAACTAATACGGAAGCAGATTTTCAAGCATCTTTCTACATAACAAAATTGGGATTTATTTCTTAAATTATGTACACGTTGAAAGAAACAAAGACGATTTTAATTTATGAAATCTTGTAAAGCCAAATTATTCATTTGGGAAACAAAGGCGCTGAGCAGTCTCCTCCTTTTTTATTAAGGAATGTCATATTCATACCATAAGTACTAAATAATACTGTTCTGTATTATTTAAATCTGATCATTACACATCGTTCGTTACCAATTAGTTTATTAATAAGACAAGCATTAAAAATGTTCACATGATAAGGTGATTTGAAAAACCATACAATGTGTTATATTACCAATTAAGAATTTTTTTAATTCGTAAATTAAATGTGTTGGCAATTCTTAGTATCATGAAATATAAAAATAATTTGTACTACAGTGAGGTTAAATCGGACTAGTAATCTTTAAATAAGCAAATTTGCATCTAAAATAATCCGATGACAATAAATACATTATTTTACGCAAACTCTCGTTTATAAAAGATAGTGCAATCAATAAAATATCAGGATCTATTAAAAAAAAAAAAAAAAAAAAAAAAAAAAAAAAAAAAAAAAAAAGCTTAGCTGTTATCTTGCAGGTATTTCTGGTGATACGGATATACGGCATTCTCAGAGTGATCTTATTACAAGATTAATTTTGAGTGACACCTATTTTTACGTCGAAAGAAAGAACAGTTTCTCCTTGGCACCTTCAATTCATTGTTCAAACAATTGATCTTTATATCTTTTCAAACATGGATGAATAGAATAGATTATATTGCCTTTCACTTTTCTTTTTGGAAAATTCAGGAATAAATATGATTCAATAAAATTATATTTTAAACATAATCAATAAAACCCATTATTGAACCGATTATCTGATATCTTATTATATCATAAATAAAGATTTTGTTTATAAATTATGTACATGTCAGAAGAAAATGAAATATTTAAATTTATAAAAATTATTTAAGCAAAATTATGTTTTCAAAGAACAGTGCTGTACAGTGTTGGCACTATGAGTCAGAGTTTTGAAGTTAGAAATAAATTTTTATTCAGAAATTCATACTGGAAATTCCCAATACTTAGTTTTGATTCTTTTTTCGACAAGTAATTTTTAACGATTTTTCCGCATAAACTTCGCAAAAAAAAAAAAAAAAAAAAAAGAGTGAAAGCGAAATTGGCCGGCATGCTTCAAGAGAATTTTACTTGAGTACTTGAAATATTCCAGTAAAAAATTTCTAATTGTGTATACTGGTTCAAAATATTTTTTTTTGTTTTGAAATTTGTTATATAAAAAATGTTTCTTAAAAAATAATGTTGGAAATAGGCAGTTAGAAATATGACTCACGTGTAATTTTTATAATTCATATGCTATAAAAAATATCCATAATCAAATAAAAGAATTATAAAAAAGCAAAAAAATAATATATAGAACTATTCATATCGTGAAATTTAAAGAATATCTCTCAAGTTATTTTTAAGTACAGCCAAACACTGTTTATATATTTCAAATTTATTATTCACTGGAATATGTGTTCTAATGTGAGTCAGTTTTATTAACAATAGCAAAAAATAACTAAAAATCTGGCATCTGGCGTAGTACATGAAACACTTTCTAACAGAAACTAACTAGAAAATTTCATTTTTCCATTGAATGAAGTTAGATATTTAAACAAGCAAATCAAAAAACACATAACTCTGTAATAATACAATTTCATTAATTACTACCTATTTCCGGTAACGCTCCCAAATTCTTTCATGCTGCCCAGTGTATAATTTACTGAATTTACATACACTTCGCAATACACTAAACATTATATGCGATTAAAATGCATACTAAAGTGTGAAACGGACTTTCAGCACTTATCTATCACAAGGGGATAAACATGGACTTTCCGGATAATAGAATATAAGAAAAAACATCTTATACACATACAAGATAATCGAAAATAAAGTTCTTAATTTTACCTTTTACTGCACGAATTTTCTTACTTTTATGAAAAAAAATTTAATCTATATATTAATCAAAAAATGGATAAAATAGCAAAAAAAAATTTAATATAAATTTTCATCTAAAATTTGTGACGAAAGTCATGGGATAGCAATATGCAAATATATATATATGTCAGTAGTGTCGCTTACAAATTGTGTAAATTGTCAGTGCTTGGGCAGGATTCTTGTTTTTGTTCAACTGCTTCGTGAGAAAAGGTGGGTTATGTGGTTATGGCCACACGACGAGAATTAACGGATTTCGAAAGCGGTATGCTAGTTGAAGCTAGACGCAGGGGACATTTTATTTTGGAAATCGCTACAGAATTCAATATTCCGAGATCCACAGTGTCAAGATTCTGTTGAGAATACCTAAATTCCGGCATAACCTCTCAACATGCACAACTCAGTGATTGACCGGAAGCACATAATGACAGCGATCAGCGATGTCTACTTAGACTCGTCAGTGTGAACAGACAAGCAACACTGCTTGAACTAACCGCAGAAATGAATGTGGGGTGTCTGACAGGCGAGTCCGTTAAGGCAATCTGGCGAAATTTGGCTTTCATGGGCTACAGCTGCAGAAGATCGACTCGAGTGGCATTACTAACAGCACGATATCACCAACAGCGGCACTCCTGAGCTCGTAACCATATCCGTTCAAGCATAGACGACTGGAAAAAGTGGTTTTGTCAGATGAGCCTCGATTTCAATTGGAAAGAGTTGATGGAAGGGTACGAGTGTGCGCAGATCCCATTAAGCCATGGACCCAAGAAGTCCTCAAGGCATTGTGCAAGTTGGTGGTGGCTCCATAATGGTGTGGGTTGTGTTTACATGGAATGGACTGGGTCCACTGGACAAACTGAACCTATCTTCAACAGAAAATGATTACGTTCAGCTACTGGGAGACCACTTGCAACCATTCATGGACTTCATATGCCGAAACCACGATGGAATTTTCCAGACTAACAATGCGCCATATCATCGGTCGATAACCGCTCGTGATTGGCTTGAAGAACATTCTGGGCAATGCCAATGGATGATTTGGCCACTGCGATCGCCCTATATGAATCCCATAGTACATTTGTGGGACATAATCGAGGGATCGGTTTGCGCGCAAAATCCTCCACCGGCCGCACTTTCGGAAGTATGGACGCCTATAGAGGCTGCATGGCTCAATATTCTCCAAAGGATATCTTCCAACTCGTGGAGACCATGCCACGTCGTGTTGCTGTACTTCGCCGAGCAAACAGAGGACCGAACGCGCTAATAGCAGGGTATCCCATGACTTTTGTCACCTCAGTGTATATGTGCAGTTTTTCTTTTTGAAAAAGTGCCCTTTATAATCAATCGCAATTTGGCTATTCCTGTCAAGAAAGTCCCAATTATCATTCACAGTCCTGAGACTAATATTAAGTTGCTATTATTTTAACACAATTATACTGACTGGTAAATATATCTTACGAATTGAATATTTCCAACTGAGCTAAAAAATTTCCAGGCCGGGAATCGAACCCAGATCCTTGGCTTACAAGGCCAATGCTTAGGCCGATTAAGTTTAGTGGGCGATAACCGGTGGACATTTTTTGCTCAGATAATGTTATTGGCCATAAGATCTGGTCTGTCATTTAGACAGCTCGACAGAATAAACCGCAGGTAAAGGCACTCCATATAACGATGGATACGTAAATATACTATTATTTTAACACAATCATAGTAATGGGTAAATTTATCATATGAATCGAAAGTCGCCCAGTTAGCTTAATCGGTAAAGCACTGGTCTTGTATGCAAAGGATCTGGGTTCGATTCCCAGCCTGGGAAATTTTTCGCTCAGTTGGAAATATTTAATTCGTATGATAAATTTACCAATCAGTATGATTGTGTTAAAATAATAGAATATCAAAATATCCATCGTTATATGGAATTCCTTTACCTACGGTTTATTCTGTTGAGCCTGCTAAATGACAGACCAGATGTTATGATTAATAAGGTTACCTGAGCGAAAAATTTTCTCCGGTTATCGCCCAGTTAGCTTAATCGGTAAAGCATTGGTCTTGTATGCAAAGGTTCTGGGTTCGATTCCCAGCCTGGGCAATTTTTCGCTCAGTTGGAAATATATAATTCGTATGATAAATTTACCAAACAGTATGATTGTGTTAAAATAATAGTATATCAAAATATCCATCGTTATATGGAATTCCTTTACCTACGGTTTATTCTGTCGAGCCTGCTAGATGACAGACCAGATGTTATGATTAATAAGGTTACCTGAGCGAAAAATGTTCTCCGGTTATCGCCCAGTTAGCTTAATCGGTAAAGCATTGGTCTTGTATGCAGAGGTTCTGGGTTCGATTCCCAGCCTGGGCAATTTTTCGCTCAGTTGGAAATATATAATTCGTATGATAAATTTACCAATCAGTATGATTGTGTTAAAATAATAGTATATCAAAATATCCATCGTTATATGGAATTCCTTTACCTACGGTTTATTCTGTCGAGCCTGCTAAATGACCGACCAGATGTTATGATTAATAAGGTTACCTGAGCGAAAAATGTTCTCCGGTTATCGCCCAGTTAGCTTAATCGGTAAAGCATTGGTCTTGTATGCAAAGGGTCTGAGTTCGATTCCCAGCCTGGGCAATTTTTCGCTCAGTTCGAAATATATAATTCGTATGATAAATTTACCAATCAGTATGATTGTGTTAAAATAATAGTATATCAAAATATCCATCGTTATATGGAATTCCTTTACCTACAGTTTATTCTGTCGAGCCTGCTAAATGACTGACCAGATGTTATGATTAATAAGGTTACCTGAGCGGTATCGCCCAGTTAGCTAAATCGGTAAAGCATTGGCCTTGTAAGCCAAGGATCTGGGTTCGATTCCCGGCCTGGGCATTTTTTCGCTCAGTTGGAAATATTCGATTCGTATAATGTTACATTGGACTATAAAAACCAGTTTTAAATTACTATAAAGCATCTCCAAAGATGTACTAGTCTGTATGTCGATGCTTAATGATATCCACACGTTTATTAAAAAAGATGTAGAACTATTTTCAACATTTTTCGAAGCAATTAAATCAATTTAAAGAGTGTTCTTTAATATCTACTGTAGTCTAAATCAGGATTGGGGAGCTTAAAATCCCCTTTAAAAATCATTAGAATTTCCTGCGTGCTAAAAGGGAACTTATTTTCAATAATTTATGGTATTACATCTACCAAGATATTACTCTTCTAGATTCTTTCCTTGTGTGATTATCTCAAAAGTATTGTTTATGTTGAAAAAATTCGATATCTGCAGCAATTAATCCTTTCAAAGGCGGTGATATGTTTCTGAAATCCTTAATTCTAATAGACAACTGCTAAATGATTCCTAGAATTTCTGCAGATTTTCCCACGTTTATTATGTGAGAAATATCTTTTTTCATATTTACAAATGAAGCTTTACCTAAATTCCGGTGTCATTCATTCATTTTAACATTTTAGTAACGGAAGAGCTTTTCCCCTGAAAAAGTTAAGGGAAAGAATTTATGCAGCAGTAGGAACTGTAAAATCTGTCATGTTTGGAAGGAAAACAGCTATCGCTAAGATATTTGTCGAGAAACAGGGGGAGCTCATACTGAAATTTTTTGAGCAAAATAAAACTCAAATATTTTTCCAATTCAACAATGTAAAAAAAAAATATTATTTTTTAAAGGCCTTTGTTATTTTGATTTGAAATAAAAGACGTATTTTTTTATTACCGTTATATGTTTTTCTAACGTTAACGTCATTTTTTCTAGCACGTACTGAAGGCATAGAGGTGGATGAGGTATTTTTCGGAAGGTTATTACGTACAATAAAATGCGTTGTTTGATTTAAAAGAACAGGTAACAAAAAATTAATAAAAAATGTTATCAGCAAATATAAAAGATTGCGTCGAAAAAGTTTCGCATGACTATTCAGATTTTCCCCTTCTCCTTTAAATGAAAATTCTGATAGATTTTTTACATGATATGTATTTTTGATTGCCTACTAATAATACTCAAAACCATATCTATGTAAAAAAAGCAATAATATATTCAAATAAAATTCTGCAACGCGTTAATATTAGCCTCGAACCATGAGTTAACATAATATAAAACCACTTTTACATTCTTTTTGTTTCTTCCCCTTGCACTGGTTTAAGCTCGTTTGGTCCACTTACCAATTTTAAATTTGTGATTTATTTATATTTTATTGTTTTATTTATTGATTTGTGGATTTTTATTTGAGTTGTGAAATAGAAGCTGAAGACAAATGCTGAGCTATTTTTATTAATTTAAGTACAAACATTGTCATTTTTCGTAATTGTCTGCACACCTTGGAGATAAATGTTTGAAATAGTCATTCTTCAAAACTATTTTAAAAACATGAGAAGTTCACTAAATAACGATGCAGTTTTCAAACAAATTATGATTCCGTTTTATAACAAAATGAAATATATATTCTATTACCTATTCTGGAATGTAAGACCTAAAATCTGCGAGATTTATAAGTTTTAAAAATGTATAAGCTTTAAAACTAAAATTTAAAATTAATCGTCTGTTGTTGTCACCGTCAAAATGACGCTTGAGTTATACAATACTAAGCACTCCTTAACCAATCGAAAACACATCACCGGAAGAGCGAGGAGTGTTTTTATGAAGCAACGGACTAACCACAAGTGTTTTGTGAAACTCGAAAAAACTATCACAGAAGCTTACACTATGTTTAAACCCGTGTGTGTATATGAATGCTTACTGCGCACTCAAGTTTTTGAGCGGTTTAACCACTTCGGGACGAGCGACACGTATACGTGCCGCAAAAAGATTTAAGATTGCTTTTTTATCCCCACCAGTAAAATTATCCATGTAAAATTTGTCCAATCTGATCAGAACAATGCGAACAATGTAAGCATGGTGATGGACCTCCTAGTTGAAAAGACAACTTTATATCCAGGTTAACAATGTAAGCCGTGTTGCATGGGCTTAGGGAGCCATAAGAGAAATAAGAAAATAATGTTTAGTTTTGGCAAGTCACAATTAAGATATATAGATTAGCTAGCATATAATAAAAGATAGAGTAAAAAATTTAAATTAAAGAAAAAGAAAAATAAAGAAAACGAAAATCTTAAAATGTTCGTAATGTTCGAGAAGCAAAGGACGAAAAAGCTACCGAAGGGATGCCCCAACTAGAGAAAAAAAAAATACGTGTGGCACTCGGGGACTGCCGCGGTAAAACTATTGCATAGCATTTTTTGTCAACTTATGAAATTATAATTATTTATTTATTTTTTATTTGTGCAGTTTTTTTTTTTTTTTTTTTTTTTTTTTTTTTTTTTTTTTTTTTTGTCTTTGATGTTAATTCAAGTTACACTTTTTGAGCGTGATGACCGATAGCAAAATTTTTTTTCTTTAATTGAATAAATGAGAAGTTAATATCGTTTAAAATATTTTTATTATCTTACAATACATGTAGGTTAATCAGGAATTTTTATCATTGAAACTATACGTTTATGGTAGCTGAAATAAAAAAACATAAGTTTGAGACTTGATATTCTCAAAATATCTTAAAAATACCGCGTCAATGTCTGCCGAAGTCTACCGAAGGATACCGTGCCGAAGTCTGCCAAACTGAAGCCACGTTGGCCGGAGTGTTTTTTTTTTTTTTTTTTTTTTTTTTTTTTTTTTTTTTGTCGTTACGGAATTTCTAGATTCTTTCGCCGCGCTCAAAGCCCGCGATAAAAGCTATGCGATATCTTAATAAATTACCAAACAAAATTTAGCCGCTCTACGAAAATTAGATCGCGAGTTATAAGCATTTTAAATTTCCCGAACCTCACCGTGGGGGTCTCCTGTCACCAAAAATTAAAACTGTCTCATAATAAATTACCAAACAAAATTTGGCCGCACTACGATAATTAGATCGCGAGTTATAAGCATTTTACATTTTTCGATCCTCACCATGGGGGATCTCCTGTCACCAAAAATTAACACTGTCTCATAATAAATTACCAAACAAAATTTGGCCGCGCTACGAAAATTGATCGCGAGTTAAAAACATTTTACATTTTTCGACCCTCACCGTGGGGGGTCTCCTGTCACCAAAAATTAACACTGTTTCAGAATAAATCACCAAACAAAATTTGGCCGCGCTACGGAAAGTAGACAGCGAGCTATAAACATTTAAAATTTTTCGACCCTCACCTTGGAGGGGGGGGTCTCCTGTCACCAAAAATTAAAACTGTCTCATAATAAATTACCAAACAAAATATGGCCGAACTACGAAAGTTAGATCGAGAGTTATAAGCATTTTATATTTTTCGGCCCTCGCCGTGGGGGGGAGGTCTCCTGTCACCAAAAATTAACACTTTCTCACCAAACAAAATTTGGCCGCACTACGAAAATTAGATCGCGAGTTATAAGCATTTTAAATTTTTCGACCCTCACCATGGGGGATCTCCTGTCACCAAAAGTAACAATGTCTCATAATAAATTACCAAACAAAATTTGGCCGCACTACCGAAATTAGATCGCGAGTTATAAGAATTTTAAAATTTTCGACCCTCACCGTGGGGGGGGGTCTCCTGTCACCAAAAGTAACACTGTTTCATAATAAATTACCAAACAAAATTTGGCCGCACTACGAAAATTAGATCGCGAGTTATAAGCATTTAAACTTTTTCGACCCTCCCCCTGGAGGATCTCCTGTCACCAAAAATTAACACTGTCTCATAATAAATTACCAAACAAAATTTGGCCGCGCTACGAAAATTGATCGCGAGTTATAAGCATTTTAATATTTTCGACCCTCACCGTGGGGGGGTCTCTTGTCACCAAAAATTAACACTCTCTCATAATAAATTACCAAACAAAATTTGGCCGCGATACGAAAAGTAGATTGCGCGTTATAAGCATTTTAAATTTTTCGACCCTCACCATGGGGGATCTCCTGTCACCAAAAGTAACTCTGTCTCATAATAAATTACCAAACAAAATTTGGCCGCGCTACGAAAATTGATCGCGAGTTATAAGCATTTTAATATTTTTTAACCTCACCGTGTGTGTGGGGGGGGGGGGCTCCTGTCACCAAAAAATAACACTCTCTCATAATAAATTACCAAACAAAATTTGGCCGAGATAAGAAAATTAGATAGCGAGTTATAAACATTTTAAATTTTTCGACCCTCACCTTGGGGGGGGGGGGGTCTCCTGTCACCAAAAATTAAAACTGTCTCATAATAAATTACCAAACAAAATTTGGCGGCACTACGAAAATTAGATCGCGAGTTATAAGCATTTTTAATTTTTCGACCCTCCCCTGGGGGATCTCCTGTCACCAAAAATTAACACTGTCTCATAATAAATTATCAAACAAAATTTGGCCCCGCTACGAAAATTGATCGCGAGTTATAAGCATTTTAATATTTTCGACCCTCACCGTGGGGGGTCTCCTGTCACCAAAAATTAACACTCTCTCATAATAAATTACCAAACAAAATTTGGCCGCGATACGAAAAGTAGATTGCGAGTTATAAGCATTTTAAATTTTTCGATCCTCACATTGGGGGGGGGGGGTCTCCTGTCACCAAAAATTAAAACTGTCTCATAATAAATTACCAAACAAAATTTGGCCGCGCTACGAAGATCAGATCGCGAGTTATAAGCATTTTAAATTTTTCGATCCTCACTATTGGGCGGGTCTCCAATCACCAAAAGTTACATTATCCTGCCTTATTTTATCTTAAGACGATTCTTTTCTATACACATTCTATCAGGATTTTTTATTATTGAAACTATAGATTTATAGTAACTGAAATAAGAAATATAAGTTTGAGACTTGATATCCTCTAAATATCTGAAAAATACCGCGTCAATGTCTTCCGAAGTCTACCGAAGGGTACCATGCCGAAGTCTGCCGAGCTGAAACGACGACGTTAGCCGAGTGTTAGGTTTTTTTCGTTACGGATGTGTTAGGATTTTTCTCGTTACGGAATTTTTGGATTCGGTCGCCGCGCTCAAAGCCCTCGATAAAAGCTATGCAATAGCTTAAAAGACTCTTTTCAAAGACCATACATTTTTAAAAAAACAAAAAATTGTAAAGTTAGTTAACACTAACAGACTAACAATCTGATCAGAACATTTTCTCGATTTAATAAGGCACAAATTTCTGCTTTTGAAAGCCGGTGACAAAAAATTAAAAATTTCGTAAAAAGCTCCCGTCGCGAAGGGGTTAAAAGATTCATAGAGGGACCAAAGAAGTTTCATGACAGGTCACTTTTATATCATGATATTTGCTCGTTGTGAGCCGTGTGCTAGTGATTCACTGAAAATGTGAGCTGTGTTGCTATGGAATTATAACTTAATTTCACTTTTTTGTGAAACTTGAGAAAACTTCCACTGATGCTTATGCTATTGAAAAAAAAATGAACAGAGATTGAGGTTTATCACGTATTCCTATTTTTGAGTGGTTTTGAAAGTTTAAAGTAGGACGAGAAACGACCAAAAACAATAAGTGCTCTAGAAGACCTTATACGTCAAAAGTGGACGTAAACGTTCAAACAAATTCGTCAAATGACCAGTAAAAACGCAGATTGTCAATCAGCACTAATGTTTTGACTGCCCTTCGTAACTGGGTAAGAAAATGAAGACCGAATTTGCGGAAAAAATGGTTCATGGACCCTTCACTATGATAATGAGTAGACCGATTTGTCTATGAAGATATTCTTGTCAAATTACAGCAACCCATGTCCACGACCGATGTAGAATGCTGTGAGTTTTATTTATAGCAAAATGTTGAAATGGAGTACAAGGAAACAAGATTTGTGAGAGTGGAATGTAAACACGACAGAGACTCTCAATAATTTGACAGAAGAAGCCTTACATAATTGTTCTGTATAGTGAAAAATTAAGATAGAGATTCGTAAAGATCGTCAAAGGGGAGTTTTTTGAAGACGATAAAGTTTTTGATGTAATTGGGGATGAATATAAAGTTTTGTAACAGCACTCCAGTTTGTTAGTTGACACACCTAGGATCTGATGGAGGAATAAGCTTTGGGAGCAGTTCTCTACGGAAATAAAATTTTACATGAATAAAATTTCTTTGATACAGAAAACTGTATTTTTTTTTCTCATGGGGAAAAATCTTAAAAGTTCAGTTTCTGTTAAAACTGGACTATTAAAACAAAACATCTATGCTTTGAAAGTTTCTGTAAGATCAATACTTTTTGACAACACATATTAACAACAAAAAAAAAACATATTTTCTCACATTTTATTTCTGCCAAAGTTTCTCTGTAAATCCAAGCATTACAACTAGCAAACAAATAAAGTTTATAAACTATTTTCTAATTAATATTTTGAATATAATTAGCGTTCTTTCTCTTATCAAAATTAAACAATTATTGATCCTACTAACTCCCTGATGCAAAAAGGAAAATTTGCTACGCAAATTTATTAATCGATTCACGCACAAATGAAAATTATGACAAAACTTTGAATAAGATGATAATTAATTTACATGATATACGTTATCGATCTTCGGAAAATATATTAATTCAGTATGAAATAATGTTAAATAAGCTTGTTTTTCTTCATGATATATTTAATTTAATTTCTTTGCGCATATTCATACAACAATGTCATTCAAGATATAAATAGTTACGTAATATATTATGCATATCAATCTTGAAATAACATATGCATTCATTTATACATATACGCTTGTTTATATTCTATACACATACATCAAAGAAATAAAACAGAAAGAAAGAGCTTAAGTAATTTAAATACACAGTTGCGTGGAGATTGGTTAAATTCTTTGAATGAATAATGATATGAGGATCTGAATATATATTTATAAAGTTGCTCTTACCTTTTTTGTAATATTGTTCGATCCCAATATTTTAATTATGGGCAGGGCCATCATTTAATGTTAAAGATATTTGTAAGTACAATGCAGCAAAATGCTTCCAGCATAACTTGTGAAAATTGGTTAAGTAAGGTAAAGTGCCCTATTATCGTCAACAAGTTACTGTTAGGCCCCTGGAAGTTTAAATTTTCAGTGACAACCTACCAAATTTGGATTTTGTATAGACTAACTGTTCACACATATGGAAACATGGGCAAATGTTGTGCAAAAAAACTTTAGCAGTACGAAAAATTGTTTTTTCAAAAGTATCTCAATATGAAAAGAATTTTAAAAAACTCCCAATTTCGTCCCCCTGAAAAAAGTTCAAAAAGCCAAAAATTAATTTGTAATTAAATCAAAAATTATTTCAAAATAAAGAATTAACTTAATTTATCTTAACTTAAGATACAAACAAATATATTATTAATCTTAACTTAAGATACAAACAAATATATTATTAATCTTAATATTAAATAATAGCATCAATAATACCATAAAAAATTATCCATCCAAGCAATGTGGAACATATAAATTGTGTGTTGTTTTTGGCTCCTGAGCATGTTTCGTGTGACCATGTTCAGAACTGAAGGCACTGAACCCATTGTTCCCCATGTTTATCATAAGAAAAAAGCTTCAAGCAAGTAGGGCACTCTGCATCTTTGTCGTCATGATGGCTTATAATATCATCATGAAAAATTTCAACAGAAGAATCACTTTCGTCATCAATGATGTTAGATAGGTCATGTTTGGGTTTTTTACACGATGGATTTTTTCTTTTTTCCTTGAGAGTGGTAGTTGTCAGAAGTTTTTTTCTGCTGAGCGTTTTTTTTCGCCTGGGACTTTTTTACTTTGTTTTTACGCGGAGATCTAGTGATCAATGTTGCTGAACCTCCTCGGGCAGAAGTTGCAGATGCGATCAGTGACACTTGCCTGATCTCTTATTAGAATGAACTTATTTACAAAATTTTAGGCAAATCCTCAAGATTAAGTCTATACATACCTACATAAAAAATTGCAGGCGCATTATTTATCAGGATTTGACAGCACCGAATTTTATTTTGTCCCCGGTACGAAAATAAGAACTGAAAGGGGGACGAAATTGGAACAACGCTACTTCCCAATATGGCGATGCTTTAGTTCTTTTAAAATAAACTGAAAAATTTAAAACTCACTATATGGTACTGTTAACATCTTACATACGTAGAATACATGCAATGAATAGGAAATAAATACTTAAAATAAAGTAAATATCGTTCTGCAAATGACGTAGCAAGAACTTGGATCTTCAAAAAATAGGAAATTCAACATTAATAATACACGGATTCGTCTTGGCGAGTGAAATTTTCATTCTTAATCCTTTTATCTTCCATTCGTTTTGTCTTGCGGGATCAATGGCGCCATTTTCAGAAAAGCAGAGAAATGAATGGGGACGAAATTAGGGAAAGGGACGAAATATGGGCACTTTACCTTAAACGAAAACAAGTATGAATGTATGTGTTGATGTTTTTCTACTGATTTCTACGAAATTTATGTGATGAATTTTCGGGAAAGCACTAGTTTAAAAGCTCAAGAAACTGAATTTTTTAAATGTTCTTGGTATGAAATGCATTATGATAGAATGTCAAAATTCCTCTGTTGTGTGAGTATAAATACAAACTCCATTCGGGGCGCATTAGAATTGTAGTTTTATTTTGTTTTTAAGTCTAACTAGACAATGAATGAATTTATGAATAAAAAGGAGCAGACATATTGTACAATCATAATTATATTTGTAATTTATTATATGTGTATTTTACAGACGGCATCTGTAATCGCCAATGACCGGTCATCTTTGGCCGTATAATGTATGTATCATATTTTGCAATTCGAAGCTTTAAAACTCTGAACTTTTAATCAGAAGAGGGAAAAAGATGCAACCATTGGCTGATATATCCAGTTTTCATTTTCATTTATGATGTCACCTGCATTAAAATATGCAGTGATCTGTTGCAAGGATGATTTCCTGTTCACAGATACAGTCAAACCTCGTTAACATGAACACGCTTAACATAAATTACTTTTAACATGAATTGTTTTCACAGTCCCCTATAAAAACGAATACAAAGAATTGATACTGATAACATGAATTACTGTTAACATGAACAAAATTTTGATTCTCCTTGAGGTTCATGTTAACGAAGTTCGACTGTATTATTCAAAGGAGCTTCGGTTTGCCTCATTCATTAATTATTGGTACCTTGATCCAGTTTTCAATAAACACCGGTTTCAATATATTTGCATTTGTTCAAGTTTCTTCTTCATCGCGATATTGCAATATACGTAAAAATTTTGTTGCAACTGAAATGGAACGTCCTGCATTGCGAGATTAAACCATTTGTCCCAATTAAATTCTAGTAAATCGCTTTTTTTTTGCATCAATAACAATTATTTGTTTTCTACTGTCTTGTTACACTACTTGTTTAATGATTAAAATTTTCAATAAGAAATCCAAAATTACAATATTATTATTTTATTATTCTTAGCACTACTCTATTCATTGTATTGTCCCACGACTATATATCACATTTAAAATATTCGTTATTTTATATCTCTAACAAACTTTCTTAAAAAAATAGTGTGTTGTTAGTGAAACTACTAAATACTATGATAAGCCATATTTTTTATCTACATCCTTGCTTAAATAACGAAAAAGGAAGCATGGAAAACGGCGTAAGATATTATTAGTTGCTGCTTGAAGCATATTTTATTGAAACTTTGTATACATACGTTGCAATCATACTTACATTATAATCTCATTTTAAATATGCAAATAAATCATTACAATTTTATTAATAAATGATTATTTATAAAAATAAAATCATTCGGCCTTACTCGATCGGTGAGATAAATCTGCATAAATATGTTTATCTTAGAGAAAAATAAAAAACTCGGGAAAAAAATATAAAAATATTATAAAAAACATAATAATGTTGCAAAATTGCAACCTTAATAAAATATTTTAACTGAGAATATTTCAATTCTAAAATGTAAAAATTTAATATTTAATCCTTTATGTCCCAAATTAAGACTTCATGAAATCTTTATCTGTTAAAGCATTTCTCATGAGTATTTAAAACTACATTAAAAAGTTTATAAAACATTTAATATATTTTAGAAGAATATTGCAAATTAAAATTAAATAATTTATAATTTATAATTATTCTGTGTAATATTCATAAATCTACTTAAACCTTTTATGTAAATTTTTATTTTAATACTTTATACAATTAAAAGATATACAAATATATTCTGTAATAGAGATTTTAGAAATATTATTAACTGAAACTTAACCCTCACAATCTTTCAATGTCAAGAAAACATAACAAAATATGCAAATGAAAAGAAATTTTCTTTATAAAGGTATTTTAGTTTTATGCATTCAATTATGTTTTTGGAACAAGGTAAAGTAAAGTATATGAAAGCATTCTAAACTGTAGTACTACTAATTGATGCATGAATTTTTTTTTATAGCAAGTTATTTTAATAATGGTTTAACATCGGGTCAAAAATTGTTAAAGTCTAAATACTAATTATTTTTATTACAATCCGAAAAATTTTATAAAAGAAATTTATCGTTTGAAATCTGAAGAAAAATCTGATAACTCTTCACCATGTAGTTTTACCAATCTGTTTTTGAAGTATTGTTTAAGGACTGTTCAATTACTATTTTGCAATATCCTTTTTATCCCATGTATGATATCCAGTTTTACCCCAAGAGAATGAAAACAAGACAAAATTTAATTTGTAATTTTTATCAATAGTTTAATTGTATGAAATGAATGTTCTTTAAATAGGTCACACACAATAATTTAAAAAGTTTCAAAAGCATTAAATATTTATTTAAGAATTTTGAAAATTTCCAAACATTAAATCATAAAAATCATAAAATAATTTTTTTTAATACAGAAATTAAACATATGCTAATATGGAGTTATCGTATTCTCTGTTTCTTTTTCAATAATTAACAACTATTCTGTTGCTCAAACTAAAACATAATGAGGTATTTGATTTTCAAAAAATTACAATTATTTCAAATGATATAATTATTTTTATAGAATATTAATCATTAATTAAAAGATAACAATTTCACTTAAAATTATTCAAAGCATTATTTTTATATCTCTTTCAAAATTTCTTAATAAATATTAAATGCTTTATCTCAAACATAAAAAAAAAATGCTGATTTATTACGATTATGTCAAAAATATTTTAAACAAAACTTATGATTTATACGAACATATTTTATTAAAATTAACGTAACAATTATCTTTGGAGCATTTAATGTTACTCACGTGAGTAATTAAAACAATAAATCGTGTTTAAAAATCAAAACACCTTTACTTGAGCTTTAGGATGCTATTAGAGAGATTCTCCATGTAGTAAGATGAGTTACAGAGCATTTTTCTTTTTATCAAAGATTAATAATTAATTCGCGGATTATTTTAAATATGTAAAAGATAATATATTTAGTGAGCATGCAAACTTCTAATTAAAAGGTAATTAAAAACATTCTACATGCCTTCTTTCGTAAAAGAAGCTTTCGAGCAAATCTTATAATTAATTTATAAGAACTGGGATGTTCTTCCTTTATACAATATATTTATTTATTTTTTCCTTTTTCCAAGAAAATATTCTTTGCAATTAAAGTAATAAAAGTAATCTTTTTTAGATTAGGGCTAAATGTTTTAATATTTAACAGATATTCTGTTGCTCAAACTAAGGCAAAATGAGATATTTGGATTTCACCAGAATATATAATTTTAACCTAATTTCACCAAAATAAAATTATTTTCATATTTAATATTAAAAATTCACAAAAATATTCAAATATTCCTTAAAAATATAACCCACGTTTAATTAAACTTTTCTTCATTTTGTATAAAAACAGAACAAACTATTATACGAAAAACACTACGGGGCAAATAATGACAATTATTTCAAATAATATAATTAATTTCATGAAATTTTAATTATTAATTAAAAGATGGCAATTTCACTTAAAATTATTCGAAGTGTTATTTTTTATAAAAGTATTTCTTTCAAAATTTCTTAATAAATATTAAATACTCCATCTCAAACAACCTGAAAAAAAATGTTGAATTATTGCGGTTATGTCAAAAATATTTTTTAAAAACTTATAATTTATGCAAACATATTTTATTAAAATTAACATATCAATTATCTTTGGAGCATGCAACGTTACTCGCGTGAGTAATTAAAACAATAATTCGTGTTTAAAAATCAAATCATCTTTACTTGAGCTTTAGGAAGTTATTACAGAGATTTTCCATGTAGTAAGATCAGTTATAAATTATTTTCTTTTTATCAAAGATTAATAATTAATTTGCTGATTATTTTAATTATGTAAAAGACAATCTATTTAGTGAGCATGCAAACTTCTAATTAAAAGATAATTAAAAACATTCTACATACCTTCTTTCGTAAAAGAAGCTTTCGAACAAATTTTATAATTAATTAATAAGAACTGGGATGTTCTTCGACTGTACAATATATATATATATATATATATATATATATATATATGTTTTTCCTTCTTTTTCTAAGAAAATTTTCTTTGCAAGTAAAGTAACTAAGAATATGTAAAAAAAAAAAGTAAATTATATGATCGTTATAAATACACCATAATAAAAAAAATGACAATACATATATGGTTTGTAGATAAATATAAGCGTACAAATGGTTTTGAAACACATTTTTTTTTATTGAAAAGGGTTTCTTTGCAATTGAAGTAACAAAATATATATGGAAAAATATAAAAAGGAAAATTAAATGGTCCTAAAAAATACACCATAATGAAAAAAAAATGACCATCCAAATATGATTTTTAAACAAATATAAGCACAAAAATAGTTTTAAAACACATTCTTTTATTGCAAAAGTTTCTTTGCATTAAAAGTAAAAAGATATGTGCATAAAAATAAAAGTTAAATTAAATAGTTGTAATGAATACACCACAATAAAAAAAGATAATCTAATTATGATATGTAAGTACACTATATGGCCAAAAGTGATCGGCCACTTGCAATTTTAGACGCTCTGTTGAATACTAGAAAAATACATGAGGAATTATTCTGAAACTCCAAGAACTTAAAAAGAACAGTACAGGTCACATATTTCTGTGAAGATTTTTCTCGAAATCCTATAGCATACCGTCAACAAATTGAAATAGAACGAAGATCTTTTGGATAATCCTGTCAAAACCAATGAAGCAAAAGCATTAAAACTGTAGATTATAATTAAGTGGCTTATTGTTATAAACAGTTTTCATTTTTATGCGGATAGCATGCAAACTCGTAGTGATATTAATGATTTTATAAAAACAAACCCAAATTTTCTCAAGTTTTTTGCTTATAATTTGCAAATAATTATTAATATAAAATAAGATTCTTTATCGAAAATATGACAAAAAAAATTACACTATATCTTGTAATAAGAATTGCAAAATAATAAAAATTGTATGAAAAATGAGCAGTTTTATCAAATATTTTTTCATTGCGCATGCGTCAATGTTATCAAAATTTCATTTGCATATTGTGTTAGCTAAATACACGCGCATGTTGACGCATGCGGAATAAAAAATTATTTAGTAAACCTGCTCATTTTCATACAATTTTTATTATTTTGCAATTCTGATTACAGGGTAATGTGTACAATGTTTTTTGTTATGTTTTCGATACAGCACAATATTTTATATTAAGAACTCTGTTAATTATTAAATGCACACACAACACAATTCTTCATAGGCACTGGTTATATTAAAAAACTCTTTATTAAAGAAATAACACTCACTCGCAGCTCACTGCTGCATTATCGTCTGCATTTATCTCAAAAACAACTTTAGAATAAAAACAGAAAAAACATTTCACTTCTCTTCAGTTTCTCAACACTGACATTTTAATTTAGGTAGCACGGTATCGTCTGCCTACATGGAACATACCGGCCCCCATTGACATGTTTCACATTCAATAATAACTCTTTTTTTACTAAGTACACTAATTACACAAATAAATACAAAGGTCACTATATATGTTACTTAAATATAAATTTGAAAGAAAAAACAATATAACACTCACACATATATATATATACATTTTTTTTTTTTAAGTACTATGGGTTTCAGGCATAGGTAAAAAACATATTTTACTAATTGATCTTTTAAAAATTCCATTCTGAGTTTTTACCTGAACTACGCGAATTTTCTTATCATTACCATAATATACTTCAATAATTCTGCCTAAAGGCCACTTATTGCTTGATATATTTTCCTCTACTAACAACACTAGATCTCCTATTTTTACATTATCCTTTTCAAATCTCCACTTACCCCTCTGTTGTAATTCACTTAAATAATTATGGTGCCATTTGCGCCAAAAAAGTTGTACAATTTTAGTTATTCTTTGCCATTTTTTGAGGCGATTTTCTTTTATATTGGTTAAATCAGGCTCAATAATGACATTTAATGGTCTGTTTATAAGAAAATGAGCTGGAGTTAGGACTCCAAAATCATCTGCGTCATCTGATAACGGACTCAAAGGCCTCGAATTTAATATTCCCTCTATTTGTATCACTACTGTAAGAAATTCCTCATAAGTGAGATTAGCACCTCCCACAATTCTCTTAAAATGAAATTTAAAGGATTTTATTGCGGCCTCCCAAAGACCCCCGAAATTGGGTGATCTGGGGGGAATAAATTTCCACTCAATGCCTTCACTAGACAAATATGCTGCTAATTTCTCATCAGGTTTTCTTACTAATTCATAAAAGACCCTAAGTGTTTTATCTGCCCCAATAAAATTTTTTGCATTATCAGAATACAATTTGGCACATTTACCTCTGCGTGCTATGAATCTTTTCAGTGCCGCAATAAATGATTCGGAAGTTAAATCTGAAACAATTTCTATGTGTATAGCCTTAAATACAAAACAAACAAAAATACAGACATAAATTTTTTGTAAGATGGTCCTACGTGCATAACCAATTTTGATCATAAATGGCCCACACAGATCAACACCCGAAATATTAAAGCAATAGTCTAATTGGACTCTATCCCTGGGCAAATCGCCCATCAATTGATTTGCAATAACTGGTTTAGCTTTAAAACATGGAATGCACTGATGAACCACCTTTCGACACATTGCACGACCATTTATTGGCCAAAATTTATTTCTTACTAAGGATAGTAAAGTTGACGCACCAACATGCAAATATTTCTTATGATAATAATTTATAACAATTACAGTAAATTTATTACTCTTTGGTAAAATAGCTGGGTGCTTTTTTGAAAAATTTAAATTACTATTATTTAACCTGCCACCAACCCTTAAAATTCCAAATTCATCTAAGTAAGGGTTGAGGCCTTTTAACTTGCTACTCTGACTTACCGATCCTTTAGTCTGAAGACTATGTATGTCGGTACTGAAGGATTCATTTTGCGCTAATTTAATTAAATATTTCTCTGCCAATTCCAGTTCTGACGTACTCAAGGGTCCATTACACTTATAAAGAGGGTTTCTTGTATTCATCACAAATCTGAAAATATAACTAAGAATACGCACAATCGTTAAATAATTATTACTAAAATTAATCAAGTTATATACAAAACAATTCTCGGTGATATTAAAACTTATAACATTAAATTCATTCGAGGATTTAACATTAAATTTGAGCTCTTTATTGAACTCATCATTTGTTTCTGGTATGGTTATTGTACGTTGAGGATAATCACTGTTTTGAAGAAATGAAGGTCCCTTCCACCACAATTCACAGTTTGCAAGTTTGTCAGGATCCATACCTCTGGAAAGTTTGTCAGCAGGATTTTCTTCTGAGCAAATATGATGCCACTGTTCAACACTAGAGTTTTCTTGTATGTTAGCCACTCGATTTTGAACAAATTGCTTTAGGTCGATAGGTTCCTTTTGAATCCATGCTAACACAATCATTGAATCTGACCAAAGAAAAACATTAGTCACTATTACTTTCATGGATGATAATACTCTGTTTACCAGTTTGGTTAGCAACACTGCTGCACATAACTCCAATCTTGGAATAGTTAGACTCTTTATCGGTGTAACTCGCGACTTGCTAGCGATTAAATTCACCATCACATTTCCTAAGGAATCACTGGATTTGCAATAAACTGCTGCCCCATAGCAACGTTCTGAGGCGTCAGCAAACCCGTGTATTTCTATGATTTCTGGGTTTTCAATTATAATACGCCTACAAATTTTTATATTATTTACACATTTAAATGACGTAAGAAATTGATGCCACTCATGAAACTCTGATTCAGGAAGCTCGTCATCCCAGTCAATATTGATTCTCCACAATTTTTGCATTAGTATTTTGGCTTTAGATATAACTGGACCAAGAAGTCCCAATGGATCAAAGAGTCTCGCGATTGTTGACAATACTTCTCGCTTTGTGTAGGAATTGTTCAGTTCCACCTTAACTCGAAAAGTGAAACAATCATCTCTTGGGTTCCACGAAACCCCTAATGTTTTAGTTTCAATTTCATTTTCAAATTTGTACCCTTCTTCATATGTCAGCGAAAGATTTTTATCACTTGTACACCACTTATGGAGTCTCATACCTGCTTTATGCATAATTGCTATGAGCTGCCGCTGCAACTCTTTGGCTTCTTCAAGCGTAGGTGCACCGCATAAAATATCATCCATGTAAATATTTTCTCGAAGAACCGATGCTGCCATCGGATAATTATCTCCTTCATCAATCGATAGCTGGTTGAGAGTTTTCATTGCTAAATAAGGCGCACTAACCGTACCGTATGTAACGGTCTGTAGTTCAAAAATTTTAGGCTCTTCTTCGAAATTATCGTTCCACAAAATTCTCTGCAATGCGTGCTGACTAGGATCAATATTGATCATTCGATACATCATTTGAATATCCGCAGTCAGTGCATAAATATGCTCTCGAAAACTAACCATAATTGTGAATAAATCATTCTGAATAACACCGCCATTATATTGCAATGAATTAAGTGATGTGCCATTTGTTGTTGTGGCAGAACAGTTAAATACAACTCTCAGTTTTGTGGTGGACTTTTCTGGTCTAAAAATGCCATGATGTGGAGCATAATACACGACGTCAGGTTCTTTCACTTCTTTAACCTGTTTCATATGCCCCAACATTTCATATTCATTTAAAAAATCTTTATACAATTTGAAGTATTTCTTATCTTTTGATAAGCGAGTCCACAGCGATTTGAGTTTTTTAAGAGCAAGCTCCCTTGATTGGCCTAAACACGAAGGATTTTCCTTTAAAGGCATTTTCACCACGTATCTCCCTTCCTCATTTCTCCAATGCGTACGCGCAAAATGCTGCTCACATATCTCAAATTCCTTACTTTTTGATAACTCTACTTCGACGTTTTCAACTTCCCAAAACTTTTTTAATGTTTGGTTTAAATCTTCCTCCCGAATCAGCCCACAATGAACTTTTACATCACTTTCCTGCTCTATGCATCCACTAGCCACATACCCAAATACGGTATTTTGCAAAAGTAAATTTGAACTCTGAGAATATATTTGTCCCGGTCTTAATAACTCATAAAATATTTCTGCACCCAACAACATATCAATTTTATCAGGGAAATTAAATCTATAATCTGCTAATATAGTTAATTCTGGTACTTCAACATTTATGTTAACCACTTGTTGCGGAATTAAATCTGTAATTTTCCTTACTACTAGCATAGTCAATTCTCTTTCAAAACTTTTATCTCTATTCGCGATTTTTGTATTTACGCAGCCTTTTATTGTCATAGAAGTGTCATCCAAACATGAAATTAAAGTATTCGTTTTATTAATTCTAAGCTGCAATCGATTAGCACACTGCGAAGTAATCAAACATGCTTGTGAACCGACATCTAGTAAGCATCTAACTTCCTGCCATTCCGAGTACTTATCTTTAATGAGGATACGCGCCGTACTTAATAAAACGGATTTTGTTTTATTTTTCACAAAACTAGAGGCGACAGTCTGACTCGGGGGGTAGGAAAGGATTTCCTCGGGTTGTGAATTTTTTATTCCTGCAGCCGATTGAAACACATGACCAACATTTTTATTTTTATTATTTAATTCCTTTTCTTCTCTAGAAAAATGTATTAGCTCAGAATGCGGTAGGTTACATCTAGCACAATTTTTAGACTTACATTTCTGTACGCAGCAATTATAATTTAAACATTTGAAACATGCTTTATTTAATTTCACAACTTCTACTCTATCTTTAATGGACAGTTTTTTGAATTGCGGACAAGAATGTAAACCGTGATACTCATTAGATTTACACAAGACACATTTTACATTTTTTGTTTCCGAAAAAAATATATTTGAAGTGCTCTTTTGAGGCCGATTTTGAAATTTATTTGTCGCTATACGTTTATTTTCATTTATCGTGTTTCTCGAATACACATTTGATTCACCTTTAAATTTATTTTTAATCGACAAAAAAATATCGCATTCTCTTCCTAGTTGCTGTGGTTTAAAATATGACTCTGATTGTTTAATTGCGATATGATTCATTAATTCGCGATCTAAAGAACTGAAAATTTTATCTGAAACAATCAGATCGCATAATGATTTAAAATCATTTACCTCACGCAAATTACAGTAATACTGAAAAATTGAACTCAGCCTAGCTGCAAATTGAACGTAACTTTCCGACGGTAATTTTTGCGCACACTTGAAATTGTTTAAACATTCTTGTGCCGTAGGTTGAAATTCCCTTAACACTATATTTTTCAATTTATCATAACTAATCAACTCTTCCTCTGATAAATAGATCATTAAATTGCTCGCTTTTTCGCCGAGAATATTTAACAGAATTTCGGCCTTAAACTCTTCAGGTACATTTTTAGTTCGAAACGCTTTCTCAAGAGATTGAAAAAAAAGATTAAATGACTCAGCTCTCGTTGGTAAAGGAATAGTTAAAGTTTTAATACTTTTAATAAAACTTTCCAAGTTATTGTTCCCTATTTCCGTTTCCGATTTTTCTGTTACGGACGGCAAATTTTCCCGAGATTCTTTACGCAATTTGGCTATTTCTAATTCTTTCTCTAACTGAGCTAGTTTAATTTTTTCAAATTCCGAATTTTGGGATGGTTCTTTACGAATATTTGCTAATTCTAACTCTTTTTCTAACTGCGCTAATTTAATTTTTTCTAATTCTAATTTTGTTTTCTCAGTTTCTGTTCGTGATTTATACTCCTCAACAACCGAATTAACGATGCTTTTTAATAACTGCTCATTTGAGTAATATTCACTATTCTCTATAATATTTCTTAAATCAATAATTTTACTACTTTCAGGAGCAGTTAAACCCAATTCCTCAACTACAAGCTTAAGCTCGTGTTTATTTAGATTATCAATAACAGACATAATTAAATCAAAATAAACTAAAAAATTGCTCTTACCTCACTCAAATCGCTGCGAAATTCCGAGGAAGACTCATTATAATTCTTAAATTTATAATCTTCAACACAATATTTCACTTGTTGAGCTCGATATTATTCGAAGATTCTCATGTTAAACGTTGACAGATCTATAATAGAACTCTTAATATCACATCAGCACATCGTTCAAATTCCATGATTTTTCACTCTCATAAATAATTATTTTCACCTCCGGCTCGACGGACCATGTTAATTATTAAATGCACACACAACACAATTCTTCATAGGCACTGGTTATATTAAAAAACTCTTTATTAAAGAAATAACACTCACTCGCAGCTCACTGCTGCATTATCGTCTGCATTTATCTCAAAAACAACTTTAGAATAAAAACAGAAAAAACATTTCACTTCTCTTCAGTTTCTCAACACTGACATTTTAATTTAGGTAGCACGGTATCGTCTGCCTACATGGAACAAACTCTGCAAATTATAAGCAAGAAACTTGAAAAAAATTTGGGATTGTTTTTATAAAAACTTTAATGCCTCCAGGAGTATGCATTCTATCAGCATAAAAATGAAAACACTTTATTACAATAAGCCAATTAATCATAATTTACAGTTTGAACGCTTTTGTTACATTAGTTTTGATAGGGTTATTTAAAAGATTTTCTTTCTTTTTCAATTAGTTGACTGTCCCTTATGGCGTTTCGGGTGAAACTCTTCACGGAAATGTATGAACCGTACTGTTATATTTACACACTTAAAGTTTCAGGATAATTCCTTAATTTTTTTTTTTTTTTTTTTTTAGATGTTTAACAAAATGTCTAAATTCACTTTTTCAATTAGTTGACTGTCCCTTATGGCGTTTCGGGTGAAACTCTTCACGGAAATGTATGAACCGTACTGTTATATTTACACACTTAAAGTTTCAGGATAATTCCTTAATTTTTTTTTTTTTTTTTAAGATGTTTAACAAAATGTCTAAATTCACAAGTGGCCAATCATCTTTGGCCATGTAGTATATGTGTGAAATGAATCTTCTTTAACTATGTCACATACAATAATTTAAAAAGTTTCAAAAGCATTAAATGTATATTTAAGAATTTTGAAAATTTCCAACAATTAAATAAAAAAAATCCTAAAATAAGTTTTTTTAACATAGAAATTAAACATAAGCCATAATGGAGTTATCGTATTTTTATTTTATTTTATTTTATTTTATTTTATTTTATTTATTTATTTTTTTTTTTTTTAAGGCTTAAGGCTGAATATTTCAATAATTAACATCTATTCTGTTGCTAAAACTACGGCAAAATGAGATATTTGGTTTTCCCCAGAATACATAATTTTAACCTACTTTCACCAAAATAACGTTATTTTCATGTTTAATATTAAAGTTAACAAAAAATTTTCAAATATTTCTTAAAAATGTAACTCACATTTGATTAAACTTTTCTTCAATTTGTATAAAACAAAACAATCTGTTACATGAAAAAAGGCTACTGGTCAAATAATTAGAATTATTTCAAATAATATAATTGTTTTTATAGAGTTTTAATTATTAATTAAAAGATGGCGATTTCACTTAAATTTATTCTAAGCATTATTTTTTTCAGTTATCTCTTCCAAATAGTCATAATAAATATTAAATGCTCCTTGTCAAACATCCTGTGGGAAAAAATGTGGATTTATAATTATTAAAAAATATTTTAAAGAAAACTTATGATTTATACGAACATATTTTATTAAAATTAACAAATCAATTATCTCAGGAGCATGCAACGTTACTTGCATGAGTAATTAAAACAATAAATCGTGTTTAAAAATCAAAGCATCTTTACATGAACTTTAGGAAATTATTAGAGAGATTTTCCGTGTAGAGCATTTTCTTTTTATCAACGATTAGTAATTAATTCGCTGATTATTTTAATTATGTAAAAGACAATATATTTAGTGAGCATGCATAATTCTAATTAAAATATAACTAAAAACATTTTACATGTCTTCTTTCGTAAAAGAAGCTTTCGAACAAATTTTATAATTAATTAAAAAGAATTGGAATATTCTTTCGCTATACAATATATATATACAGGTTGTCTAGCAAATAACACCCTAATTTCAAAATTAAATTTCTCAAAAACAAAGATGAATAGAATTATGCAGTAAACGGTTTTTTCATTAGGTAAGCTGTAAAAATCTTATACAAAAGTTTCGAACGGTAAATATTTTGAAAAGATTGTGTTCTGATTGCAAAAAATGCTTTGATTTGACATTTTTCTTGCTTTAGATTGCTGCCAGAGAATGTGCTTTTCGGCTTAAAGTGCTATATTTCATAGTTTTTTTTAAATTCAATTTTTGAAATTTCGAAATTCTAAAAATTTACTTAGAAAAATCTTTAAAATATTGCACTGTAAGCTGAAAAATTATTTCTCTGCAGGCAATCTAAAACAAGAAAAATGTCAAATCAAAGCATTCTATGCAATCAGAACGCAATTTTTTCAAAATATTCACTGTTTGAAATTTCTGTATAAGATTTTTACAGCTTACCTAATGAAAAAACCGTTTACCGGATATTACTATCGATCTTTGTTTTTGAGAAATTTAATTTTCAAATCAAGGTCTTATTTGCTGGACACCCTGTATGTATGTATATATATATATATGTTACAGGCCAAACCCGATTTTAGGCCAAACTAGATTGGCCTAGGCCAAACTAGTCTATCCTAACGCCCATCGGATAAACTAATTTTTCCTAGGCCAAACCGGTCTATCCTAATGCCCATCGGATAAACTAGTTTTTCCTAGGCCAAACCGGTTTATCCTAACGCCCATCGGATAGACTAGTTTTTCCTAGGCCAAACTAGTCTATCCTAAGGCCCATAGGACAAACTAGTTTTTCCTAGGCCAAACTAGTTTGGCCTAACTCTTATAGGATAAACTAGTTCAGCCTGCTGTTTATTGGTCTGAACTAGTTTATCCTAGGCCAATTCAATTTGGCGTGATTTTATTGAATTCAATGACTGCCTCAGCGCCAACATTCTAGTTTCTCCTAGGCTGATCTAGTTTGTCCTAGGCCAGTGTAATTATCCGTGTTTTTAGCTCACGGGCGTCAAAGCCAGCGAAATAAAGGGCTCACAGGTTCTGTATGTATGTACGTACGCATGTATGTACGTATGTACGTACGAATGTACGTGACGCTATAACTGTTGATATAGATATCCGATTAGCTTCAAATTTTGGATGTAGGTTCCTTCTGATAAGATACATTTCTGATTAATATTGAAAATTCACTGAATAAGAATAAAGGGGGCGAACGGGAGTCTAATCCCCCACCGTTAATTTAGAGAAATGCATTTATCATGCAGAATTATCAGTTTTCATTTAAAATGTTAGATATAGGATTATTCTGACAAGGCGCCTCCGGGATTAGTTGTGGATGTTTATTGTTTAAGTGTTAAAGAAAGGGCAATGTAGGTACCCCCCCATAATTTAAATAAATGTTTTTTAACGTAGAAATTACGGATTTGCTTCAAATTTTGGTTATAGGTTCTTTCTGATAAGTGGGGGATTAGACTCCCGTTCGCCTCCTTTATTCTTATTCAGTGAATTTCCAAAACTAATCAGAAGTGTATCTTATCAGAAGGAACCTACATCCAAAATTTGAAGCTAATCGGATATCTATATCAACAGTTATAGCGTCACGTACATTCGTACGTACATACGTATATACATGAGTACGTACATACGTACATACATGCGTACGTACATACATACAGAACATGTGAGCCCTTTATTTCGCTGGCTTTGACGCCCGTGAGCTAAAAACACGGATAATTACACTGGCCTAGGACAAACTAGATCAGCCTAGGAGAAACTAGAATGTTGGCGCTGAGGCAGTCATTGAATTCAATAAAATCACGCCAAATTGAATTGGCCTAGGATAAACTAGTTCAGACCAATAAACAGCAGGCTGAACTAGTTTATCCTATAAGAGTTAGGCCAAACTAGTTTGGCCTAGGAAAAACTAGTTTGTCCTATGGGCCTTAGGATAGACTAGTTTGGCCTAGGAAAAACTAGTCTATCCGATGGGCGTTAGGATAAACCGGTTTGGCCTAGGAAAAACTAGTTTATCCGATGGGCGTTAGGATAGACCGGTTTGGCCTAGGAAAAACTAGTTTATCCGATGGGCGTTAGGATAGACTAGTTTGGCCTAGGCCAATCTAGTTTGGCCTAAAATCGGGTTTGGCCTGTAACATATATATATAATCTAAAGTGAAAGAATATTCCAGTTCTTTTTAATTATAAAATTTTTTCGAAAGCTTCTTTTACGAAAGAGGACATGTAGAATGTTTTTAATTATCTTTTAATTTCAAGTTTGCATGCTCACTAAATATATTGCCTTTTACATAATTAAAATAATCAGTAAATTAATTATTAATCTTTTATAAAAAAAAAATGATCTATAACTCATCTTACTACATGGAAAATCTGTTTAATAACTTCCTAAAGCTCATGTAAAGATTTTTAAACACGATTTATTGTTTTAATTACTCACGCGAGTAACGTTGCATGCTCCATAGATAATATATATACATAAGTAAAGTAACTAAAGAATATGTAAAAAAAAGGAAATAAGTTAAATGGTCCTCATAAATACACCATAATAAAAAATGACAATCCAAATATGATTTGTAAATATATATGAGCGTAAAAATGGTTTTGAAACACATCCTTTTATTGCAAAAGTTTCTTTTCAATAAAAGACTATCTACAACCGGGCTAGTTTTACTTTTTCAATTTTGGTTTTAGATTTTTTTTAGCTACAACTTTCAAATATATAACCAAATCTAAAGTGTAAAAAATAGCCCAAATGTAAATCCTCCTCAGCTATCCTATGCAAAAAGAAATCATGTAAAAATATTAAAATTTGAGCGAGACATTTGAAAAGAACATCGCCATAGAATTAACATTATCATCCGAGTCTTTTTCAGTGACTAGCGTTGCGTCTCAAACAAAGGGGTGATACTTTTACTGTAATTACACTATATCATGTCAATGTTTGATTGTTCGATATGTTTTGACCAGTGGCAATCCCAAAACTTTCTTCAGTCTCATATATGTTAATACTTCCTGAAATATAAAGCATAGCAGCGTCACAGGTAAAGTGGTTTACATCAAAATCTAATCAGCAACAACTTATGTCAACTTCTATCTAAATCCAAAGTTCGATGAAAATCCGTGCGTTAGTTTTTGAGATAGAATCATTGCAAAAATCGTAAAATAATCTGGATAGAAGCACCATGTGTTGAACTATTTTACCAAAAGCTGATGAATACTAATTTATATTAGTGACTAATTGAATCTGGAGTTTGATGAAAATTCGTGCACTAGTTCCTGAGATAGAGCTATTGCGATAATTATGACTTACACCGCATAGCAGTGCCGTCTATTGAGGAATTTACATCAAAATGAAATCCGAACCATATTCTGTCAAAGACTAACAGAAACTAAAATTTTATTAAAATCCGCCAATTAATGTTTGAGATATAGCTATTGAAGAAATCTTGAAAAATGCAGCATGGCAGTGCCACCTGTCGGACGATGTATACCAAAAACTGATCCGCTGTATTTTATATCAAGGTTTAATTAAATATAGATATTTGTGAAATTTCATGCATTAGTTCTTCAGATAAAGCGTCCACAAAATTTTTGTCACACACAGACTCACAGAGAGACAGAATGACAGACAGACTGTGAGAGAGACAGAGCAACAGACAGACGCACAGACAGACATTTTGTAAAAAATATTTTTTTTTAAATTCTCCGATACCTAAAACGCGTAAATCAGGTCAAAACCGGAATTCGAAAAATTTTTTGAATCCAACATTTTCCTCTTGCAAAGACAGAAGAAAGTAAAAATATAACAACAGAATCTGTACGCGAGTTTTCCTTTAAAATTTAAAACAAATCTCCAGGATAAAATATTCAAAATATTTCAATCAGACAAGAATCGTAACTTCTGATCACTCAAGCTTGAACTTTGGGTAACAGCTGTGAACATTATCGATCAAAAGCAGAATTGATAGAAATTCGGAAAACTGCAAAAACTTTTTTTTTTTTTTCATCTATTAGTAAGTGGCTCTTACTGTGCCTTATTAAATTTCAATGAACTAATGTAAGGTGCCCAATAAATCTTCTTCAATGCATTTTTAATTAAATACTAAAGTATTTTGATAAATTTAAGCATAAGACGCATTCTCATGAAATTGTAACTTTCAGAACAAAACTCTAGTGAAATTAAACTGAATGAAATAACATTTTAAATTCATAGACGAATGTCTTAGTTTAAAAAATGGTCACCAGCGATGATTTTTTATTTAACCGAGTTTTAAGCTAAACTTGCTCGTTTGGTTTTTGCAGCCGTCTCCTTGATATTTTACCTCTTTAGCTTTTTATTTTTTCTGAATATTTATAATAAATTTCCGTAGTATCTGAGAACATTTAAATAAGAAATAATAAAGTGTAGTATTTTAGTACAAAATTTTGATTTAACATTGTCTTAAATTCTAAAATTAAGCAGTTTATATTATTTTATGCTGATTTTTTCTATGTATTTATTATTTACCTACACATTAACAGACGTTTCAGATACGCTAATTTATTACAAATGCATACCAGAGTCATAAATAATTAAATAAAATTTGTTATTTAAAATAGTTTACTAAGAGTTTCACGGTAACAAATTGAAATGTAAGTGCAGGGGCATTAACCGATCGTTTCAGCAATTCAGGGTTACAAAGTTGGCACATGCGCATTTGTGCTTTGATTTTTCATCTGCTAGAAAATCAAGACAGATCAAAAGATTCGTGTAATGTCAATCAGTCTTATTTTTCGTCACGAAAAATGTCATCATATTCAAATTGCAATTGAAAAAATATTCATAATTGAAATTTACAAAAAATATAAATTAAATGTCATTTTGTCGCGTACAATTTTATAACTACGAAATTTTGCATGTTTAAATATCTAACAAAAAGAAAATCAATTATAATGATAATAATAATAATAATAATAAACAAACAAAAAAAATGAAAAATGCGGATACTTAAGTCTATAGACCAGAAATTTTTACTTTCTTTTATCTTGAATAGAAGAAAGTATTGTAATCGAAATTATTTTCGACTTCCGGTTTTCGACGGATTTACACGTTATAGGGGTCAGAGATCCAAAAAACATGTTTTTACAAAATGTCTGTCTGTCCGTGTGTTTGTGTGCCCGTATGTCACCATTCTACCATTAAAAACTGTATGAAGATATGCATAGAATTGAACCAAATTTTTTGTGAATGTTTTTGGCTGTGGCAAGCAGGTCCGCCTTCAGTTTTGAAATATTCCGCCAGAAGAGGGCGCTGCAATAGCGATTTTTGTGCGTCTTTCAATATTGTATCGACTAAAAGTGTATGAAGTTATTCATCGAATTGAACCAATTTTTTGTGTGAGTATATAGCTATGGCTAGTTGGTCCTCCCTGAATTTGAAAAGAATCCGCCGGAAAGGGGCGCTGCAATAGCAATTTTTGTGCCATTTTCCATATTGTACCACCTAAAAGTTTGTGAAGTTATGCAAAGAATTGTACCAATTTTTTGTGTAAGTGTTTGGCTATGCCATGTAGGTCCTCCCTGAATTTGAAAAAAAAAACTGCCTATCATTCTTTTAGTCATCGGCTCATGCAGAGACGGAAACTCGTTTTTACACCGATTAATTGACTGAAGCAGAAATTTTAGCTGAAAAATCAAAGTTGGTATAGTATTCAATTAAAACTATTAAAGCATTAACCTGTGTAACTATTTTTTTAAATATTAAAATGTACGTATGAGATACAAGAAAGTTTTGGGATTGGCACATCCAAGTAGTTTTGCTTTGTTGTTGTCATTTAAAATTATTTATAGTTGTTTCAATACCTAATCTACTATTTTTAACAAAAAAATACTTTTCGTCCTGCAAAGTAACTGCGAACGTAATTCGAACTGACATAGAAAATTCCCAATTAACATATGTTACTGAACACGTTATAGAGCCGCTTGCTAACAAGGAAATTTATCCAATTATAAACTGTTGCGATGTCTAAGTTCGATCGATTTTAGAGAGACGACAAACCAGAGCTCAAATACGCTTGCACCAACTTTGTAATACTCAATTGCTACAACGACCGTTACTTTGCAGGGACCGTAAGAACTGTAGCAAATAATTATAATTAAATATGCATATTTAGAGCATTATTTCTCCAACTATTCGTCAAGAACAGATAACTAGAGGCTGCAGTTAAACCGAAAAAAATGAAATGTTTATGTACGAGAAATATCTGCTATTAAATATTAATAATCAAATATTATATAATTGGCATTGAAGCCAATGTAAGGTGCTAAGTAGACGTAAATGTGTGTCATATCTCATCTTCATTCATTTATCGCTTGATAACTTTATTATGTATCATTTACATTCGAAACACAAGGAAGTAAATTATTATTAACTAATTTAGTTTTTAGGAGCGTTCGTAATTATGTAAATACGTAGCACCTATAGTTGTCGCGTCCGTCCGTCTGCCTGTCTGTCCGTCTGTCCGCACATAAGAACGCAAAAACTACCCAACAAAATCGTTAGAAATTTAAAATATATAATTGTTACATAATTTTGTCGAATCATTTCAAATTTTATGTAAATCGGATGCATAGTTCAATTACGGGGACAATCAAAAGGATACCGTTACATTACGGTCAATGGGGAAAAAGAAGTTTCAAATGCATTTTAATCGTTTGAAATTTAAAATACTTAATTATTGCATAATTTTGTCGAGTCATTTAAAATTTAATGAAAATCGTATGCAGAGATTAATTACAGGGACAATCAAAAATATTCCGTTACATTACGGTCAACGGGAATTTTTTTTTAATGCAGTTTAATGGTGTTTCATTCATTAAAACATAATAAAATTGGTATGCATCTATAAAGTAACTTATTATAACATACTTTTTGCAATATCTGTGATGAAAAGAACATTTGTTATTGATTTACAAGGCCACACAAAAGTAGTCTATTACATAATGGTATAGGGAGAACATTGTTTGGTGCGCATTTTAATTGTAATTAACTATTTACAATTTTATGAGATTGATATATGAGAGTGATATTTTTAAAATTTCGTTATCGTACGAACGCAACTCATTTGCTACATTTCACGTGCTATTTCCAGCTTGTTGATACTGTTAAGAATGCCTCCCAGGTTTTACTAGCCAAACTTCTCATTTGCTTGCTGGGGCAAGAAAACTTTATCTATTTTTATTTTTTTCTTCGTTGTTGACAGACGATTTATTCTTTTGTAGATGTAATTTTGAATCAAAATCTATTGGTAATAATGGAACTCTCCTTTTTTGAGAGTAATAAGATATTATTTCTTGTGTGTAAATGAACTGAAAATAGTCTTTTTTAATCGAAGTTTGTATTATTTAAACTGCTGTATAAGTATTTACTCTTCAGAATTTGATATTTACGAACTGAATATTAATGAAAGTTACCGAGTCTGCAAACTTAGCGAATCAGTATTCTTCAAATACTGTTACAGCAGAAATTATTTACATTTTTTATGAATGCTAAAAGTGTCGTTTTAATCTTTTCGGGTTTGATGCACTATTAACAGTACATGTCTTTTAATAGAGTATTATTTTGTTTTAACAAATACTTTTGTTGTTATTTACATGTAGCAATGCTAGTACATGACTATGCATTTACTATACAAATTCATTTATGTTTAAGCATATCATAATAGTAATAATAAATATTCGATTAATTCCCTTTGCACCGTTTGCGATGATTATTTTATTTTCAACATATATTTCACTATTTAAATTTAAAATAAAGATTACTTTCCTAAAATAATCATATGTAATAAAGCAAAAAAAAGTTTTAGAAAGTTGAAATATCAGTTAAATCTTGTTGTAATACTATATTTTCTGAACATATTCAACTTCTCTTCCTTAGCCTATTTTCATATGAATATTAATTGATTATTGCGCAAAACACCAACATTAGTTATGTTTCAGTCAGTGAAGTATTCGTTAAATTCTAATTAATCTATTTAGATAGCTAGTGTTAGAATTAAGTTTAAAAAAAATTCTAAAAAGTGAAAAAAGTGCACCTGAAAGGGTTAAAAACAATGGTTTATAACAGAATATATGTGAGCCATTCTCCTATAATTTTAAGTTTAATGAATAAGAAACATGTGAAATTCAATTTAAAAAATACAGTATTTTTAACCCAGTTTTAACCTTGCATATGTATGTAGCTCGCTTGGAACCAGTACCTACTGATATCTTTCAATATCACAATACATTTTTAACAAATTTTATATATAAAATGCTTTAAGCAAAAGTGATATGATGTTTATATACAATTTATATGGAAGGCAACTGTGATGGAAATCTTGGATGATTATTGTATCTAGTAGATTTAATATTGTTTATTACGAATTACCATCAATGCCGTGAAAAGGAGATCGACAAAAAGACAAGTATGCAGCCAGGTTCTTTAGAGTAAAGTTTTATTTTCGCCCTTTCGAGAGAGTAGGGCGCTCCGCGTGATTATTGGCAATTACAGCATAGCCAGCCAAGTCAGAAAGTCCCCGTTCTTTTTGTCAGAACCAAGATAACATCAGTTGTCAGATATCGCCAAAGGTTACAATGTTTGGCATGTATATGATATTTGGCCAAAATATACGTGCAATATTTTTTCTTCTGAGAGAGAGATTTTGTACTTAGCATATTAACAAGCTACTCGCTAATTGGCGACAAAAGAGTTTAAACTTTGATATTGGAATTTGAAAAAGGAAAGGAATTTTTGTGGGATAGGCTTTGGGGCTCATGAAGCGGTTTAAAATTCGCGAATGGATACCATATAAGGAACGGTAGCACGAGAAGGGGATATATTCGAATATGTACGACGCGCAAAACATCTTATGCAGCATTTTTATTGTAGAGCAGCTGGTATAAGAAAACCACATTCGGTTTTCATGACCATATAAGGTATGGAACGAGTGAAATACATGTGCCGGCATTTCGGTGACCGTTATATTAAGGGGGGCGTATAAGTATTACAAGAATGAGAAAAGGGGCGATATATTTATAACTTCAACTGTAATGTAAATCCTGTTATGATCATGATTTTTTAGTTACCTTAAAAGAAAGGATTTTTTTTCTTTTCTTTTTCTTTTTTTTTTTAATGGAGGACAAGATAAGTTTATCAATTTGTTACCTAACATCGTCATATTCAATGATATATGATATATTGATATCATATATCTCCCCCGCTGGTTTGGGTTTGAAAAATTTTGGACCAGGTACGAAAATGTCTCTCTCAGAATTACATACAAAAGTGTAGGATTATGCTGGTTAAATATTATGAATTGATTACATATATATATTTGAATTTATGCAGTTATACATTATGTCGACATATGATTATACATCTTCAGAGTCTCTCTCTTTTTTTTTATGCTCATTTATTTTGATGTTGTTCCGGAACAAATTGGCCTTTTCTTGCTTAGAGTTCAGGCCTTATTTGTGCTTTTTGTAGCACTTTGCACACAACAAGACATTCTTCCTGTTTTTTTCTAGGTATACCATATATTGTTCCAAAGGTTATCTTTTTTTTTTTAATCAAAGATAAGGCGCCAAATGCAAGGAAGATGTTTAATATGTAAAATAGTCATGAAGTTCGTACCATCAATTGTTTATAATATATATGTTTATGAAGAATGTTAGCTATAGGTCACGAATAATATAAAAACATAGGTTATGGATAAAATGAAATCTCGAATAAAATATGAAGAATATGAAGTATATAATAAAAGTATGAATTATGTGGTACAAATATGAAAATCTATACTAAAAGAATACGAAATGGATAGTAAAAATATGAAATGTAGAGTAAAAATATGAAATGGAGGTTGCAACCATGTAAGTGCATCATAATAATATGAAAAATAATGAAATGTTATGGATGAAGTGTATTTTGTGACAAATGAGTATGTTTAAAAAAAAATAAGAAAAAAACAAAAATTCGTGTATCCACACAGGACAAGCAAAAAAAAGGAAAGCGACACGCGATCCATAAAAAAGGTGCTGCCCTAAATCTTGTCAAATGACAAGGTGATGGCATCGGCGTATGGCCTAGCCCTATGGGAAGTGGGAATATTGGCGAGAGCCCACATTACATGGACCCTCTGCTCCTCCCGAAATCTTTTGCTTTCTCAGAGGAGCGCACGTCGCATTATATAAAAAAAACAGGGAGTTTAGGTAAAATTGGTGTGAACTGCACCAATCCGAAATTTGTTTCTCACCACAATGAAGTTACAGGTCCTTTGGGCGACTTTTGAACGGGCCTTCACTTCGAAGGGGCATAATTAAAAATAAAAAAATAAAAAATCTGATACATATGGTATTTATATATCTGAAAGGGAATGTCAATCCTAGAGTAGTGAGAAACAGCTTTGTCATAATCGATTAGAGATTTATTGTGCATCATGATTATGTTTGATATGACAAAATTTAATGTATGTGCAATGTGATATGTTATTTTTATTATTACTATTATTATTATGTATGAACAATAAAACTACTGAAAGGGAAAAGTAACAATATTGGCGACAACCCTGCAATTAAGAGACACATCTGTTATGTGGAAGCCTCCTGTGATGGAGAACCTGGACCAGCCACGAACTCCCTCAAAGGAAACTCCAACACAACATGCGTATACAGTATGATGTACTGCATTTACTGTCAATCTATGTTAACTTAATATTGTGATGGGCTGTGTTAAAAACGAGATCTTAGGTTGTATTTTATGGAGCTGTTTCCTGGGTGACTTATATTTTCCTCATGACGCACAAATAAATGATCATTTCTAGGGGGGGGCTATAATTAGCCTGTCAATGTGTACTCTGAATGCCGATTCATCGGGCGAGTGTAAACGCTTAATGGAAACAGAAACTGGCGAATATTTATGTACCACAATGAAAGGTCCGGTGTATTTTGGTTTAAATTTATCCACGGATTTGAGGTACACTATATCCTTTTCTAAGATTACTCTTAGTTTCGCTCGTTTCTGGAAGTGTTGATTTCTCTTTTCTTGTGAATTTTTGATGTTAGTGTATGCTTTTTTGTAAATTGAATTCAAATCATTTAGCAACTGGTAAGTTTCTATGCCCTTATCAAGGATTGGCTGATTAATAGTTTGATCAAAAGTATCAAATAATAAAGATAGTTCTCTTCCAAAGTGTAATAAGTTGGGGGAGTATTTAGTGGAAGAATGTGTGGAACCGTTGTATAGTGATTTATGTATACGTAATGCATTTTCAAAAGAATGGCCTTCTTCAAGTAAAGTGGTAATTGAATATTTTATTGATTTATTTACTCTCTCTGAAATTGCATTACTTTGGGGGTGACATACTGAGGAATGGAGTATTTTTATGCCCAATGTATCGTTGAATCTGTTGTACATGTCAGAAGTCAGTTGCTTACCTAAATCGCTGAGAATAGTGGCAGGTCTGCCAAAGGTAGTTATGTAATCAAATAAACATTTAGCAATTTTGTCAGTTGTTGTTGTATGCAAGGCAAATAGTTCGAGGTGCCGGGAAAAATGATCTGTTACCGTTAAAACTGATTGTCCGTTTTTAAATGGTCCTAGTAAGTCAATCCCAATGGTATGTCCTGGGTGGGTTGGTGTGTAAGTGGGCTGAAGCGGAGCAGGTGGTGTTATGTGATGTTTTGTTTGAATACACTTAGTACAAGATGCCACAAAGTTTAACGTGTCGGTATACATTCCTTTCCAAAAATATCTAGCTATTACAAATGCATACGTTTTAGTTAATCCAAAGTGTGACAGATGACAAATTGTTAAAACTTTAGCCTTAAGTGAGTCAGGTACAATAATATGGTACGAAAATGTGTTATTATATACGTTTTCTTTTTTTGTCATGAGAACCTTACTGTCAGGATGGATGAAGTACATCGGAAATTTTTTAGATGATCCATTTCTTAAAATATCATTGTAAACTTCGGCCAATTTTGGGTCTTTTCTTTGCTCACTGACAAATGTGTCGTTTGATATTTCAAGCAATGGATCCTTGTTTGTATCTCTGCCTGAAATTAAATAATTTACTGAGTTGGGTTTGTTGTTATTGGATTCTTCGATATTGTCCGAAGTATCATTATCTACAATTGGTAAAGCATGAGGGTCATTAAGGAGTTCAGGATTTGATTTAAGATCTTGGGTATTGTTTTCAAATGTACACCTTGATAGATAATCAGCAAGTACATTGGATGATCCCGGTATATGTTCGAAGGAAAAGGTGTATTCAGAAAGTTCAGTTAACCAACGTGTAGTTAAATCCGCAGGGTTACATGTATTCTTGTATTTTTTTAAGGGAGCACTATCTGACAAAATTACAAATTTCCTGTTGTATAAATAGTACTTAAATGCGATTACTGATTTATAAATGGCCATTAATTCAAGTTTTAAAGCCGGGTAACGTTTTTCTGCGTGTTTAAGAGATTTAGAAAAATATGCAATAGGAAGTAATTGTCCTTCATGTTCCTGTAATAATGCACCAGCTATCGCTACTTTAGATGCGTCAGTGTTAACGTAAAAGGTTTTTGACCAATCTGGTAAGCGAACCAAAGGGGAACTAAAGAACACTTGTTGCATTTTTTTTAATAATTCTTGGTGTTTTTGTGTCCATTTAAATGTAGCTTTAGGAGTGGTCAAATCAATGAGAGGTTGAATAATTTCCGAAAATGATGGCACCAATGATTTATAAAATGTTACTAAACCAATAATTTTTTTTAATTGTCTCTTAGTTTTTGGTGTGGGAAACGAGTTAATTTTAACAATGTTTGCATGAATAGGTGCAATAGAGTGGTTTTCAATATGGAACCCTAAGTAGTCAACTGCTGATGTATGAAATGTACATTTGTTTGGAGTCAATGTTAAATTATACTTAGTTAAGATTTTAAGTATTTTGTCTAACTTTGAACAAGTTTCCTCAAATGAGTTTGACCCAAATATTAGATCATCTTGTTATGAATATACTCCATCAATTTGCAATTCATCAATTAAAGAATCCATTAAATGTTAAAAGAATCCACTTGATGACTTTAGACCAAATACTAGGCGTTTATATTTAAAAGTCCCATAGATACATATAATGGTTAGTGGGTCTTGAAATTGTTCCGGAAGGTCTATTTGATGATACGCCATTTTGAAGTCTAGTGAAGTGAAAAATTTGTATGCGGATAAATTTGAAATTATGGTTTGTATTTTTGGTAGGGGGTATTATGAGCCTTGTAACACGGAATTTAACATACGTAAGTCTAGAGCGAGTCTGTATTTCTGTTTTCCAGACTGATCAGTCTTCTTTTTTACAAGCAAAATGGGACATGCCCACTCAGAACAATTTCGTTCTATAATATCTGCTTCAAGAAGTTGATGAATTTGCTCTTTCATTTCGTTATGTAATGATTGTGGGAAGGGAAATGGTAATGTTTTTATGGGATAGTCATTTATAAACTTTAAATTTGGGACTACCTTGTCTGTGTGGCCTAGTGTCTTTATGGACTTGGAAAATGATGCATAATTATCAAGCAATAATTTTCCTAACCTTTTTGCATTCTCCTCCTGTAAATGATTTAAATTAAAGTCACTAATTTTTAGTTCTTCTTTACGTTGATTTAATGTTTCATTTGATGCCTGAATATAATTACAAATGTAATCCTTTAAGTTATCCTGAGATTTAAGATTAAAATTCGAAACATTTTCACATGAATTCATAATTTGATGAAAATTTGTGTTTTGTGACGGGTCCATAATGTCCATTGTTTCAAATAAAGTTCCTATTCGTGCATTTTTGTTTATGTGTACAGGTTTAGTAGATGAATTTTGTATAAAAACATAAAACTGGAATTTTTGTGGGGATCTAGTTGTGTTTTGAGTTCCTTCCTTGTCTGATTCATAACTTTGACCACCTACAATACTATCGTAAGAAATTATATTCTTTTTTGTTTCACATTGAAAATAGTAATGTTTTCTTGGGTCAATTGAATCAGTTTTTATGGAGATCCACCTCTTCTCCTGTGGTTCTAGTTTAAGTTTATTCTCCAATCGAATTTCTTTTGGGAATTTTTCCGATTGATGTATTTCATGTGGTTCAAGATGATGTGTTTCATTCTCACAGAAGGCAGAATCAAGTAATGGTATGCTAAATTCATTTGTTGACATTTTATTCTTATGAATATCTATCACAATTCTGTTTTTGTGAATAAAATCAAAGCCTAAAATTCCCTGGAAGTTAGCGGAATTCGATATGTCAACAATGTAGAAATTATGCGAGAATGACTTTTGGTGTATGCGAATAGAAGTTTTAATGCATGCAGTGAACTGAACATCTGAATTAACTGTTTTAATAGTGACGCCTGTTCCTAATCTTTTATATTTTAGTTTGTCTTTAATTTTTTCAAACAAATCTTGTGATATAATTGAAATGGATGAACCAGTATCGAGCAAAAAGTTAGTTTTATGTCTTGCAATGGAGGCCTTTATGAGGGGGAGTGTTGGGGATGATCATTTACATTGCAAATAACTGCAACTTTGTCATCACATATGTTAACAGTTTGTGAAGCTACTTCATTATTGTTTTCGACTGTCTGTGATGCAGAATTTTTGGACAATTTAACTTCACATTTTGTTTGGGAAGCAACGGATTTAACCCTTCTGTCTGGACAGAGTGTAGGCAGTGTTGGGTCATGAGTCCATGGAAATTCGTCTGAATTTGCTGATGTGTTATACTTCTTTTGAGATGTAAAGCCATCAGCTGAAGTACATCTCATTAGTAGTTTAAATTACCATTTCTGTTATCATTTCTTCTAGAGTTATTTTCGTATTTATAACTATGTTTATTTCTATTTGAATTTGCTCTACGCCATTTAAAACAATGTTTTGCTGTGTGGCCACGCTTCGCACATAGCTGGCAAGCGGGTGGTGATGTAGATTTATTTTTACGTGTGTTATGTTTAGGTGAAACAGTATGCTTCCTTTTAAAGTCCTTGTTCGCATACTGTTCACGCTGTTCTGAATTTTGTGGGGTTATACTGTGAATTGCGTCTATGTTTTGTTCATTTGGAATGCTTGTTAGTGTTAATGCATTGACTCTTTCAGTGAAAATTTTTAACTGATTAGCAATAGAGTCTGCTACAGGATTTGTTGTGTTACATGTTTGTAGCACATTCTCATTTTGCATTATATCCTGCAACATTTGTGCCCTATCAACAGCAGTGTCATAATCGAGAATGTTTTCCTCTTGTAATTTAATTCTCAGTGGGGGTGGGATGCACGAGATTAGTTTTGTGTATTTAATATTGTCTAAGGCTTCTTTATCTTTTATGTTATCATGTACTCGAGTAGTTAGAATATTTATTCGGTGTGCAAGGTTTCTAATCGTTTCTTGAGGCAGCATTATTAAATTGTTAAATTCCACGAGCGCTGTTGTTTTACTAGGGGGGGGCAAAGAATTTTTTGAATTCTTTTTCTACAAATTTTAATTTGTCAGCTTTATAAATAGATGGGTTCTGAGTAAAGAAAGTAAGCGCAGGTCCGGATAACTTACTACCTAGAAATTGGATGGTGTCCTGATCCTTCCATCCGTGCGCTTTGGCTAATGTTTTGATTTGGTTGAAGAAAAAGTCAACCAAATTAGCATCGCCATCAAAAGTGATGGTTTTGAAAGTAATCTTAGAATTAGCCATATCAGTTAAATATGTAACTGATCTAATGAAACAAATACAAAAAAAAAGGTTTAAAACTAGTTGTAAATGTTAATTGGTAGGTGTAGGGCTACTGTTTACTTGCACACGCATTCCTTTGACTAAATTCTAAAGATTTCAAAGGCACCAACAATCATTTAAAGTCAAATAAAATAACAATAAAAAACACAAAATATCACTTAAATAATAAAAATAGATACCATAATAAAAATTGTTAAAGCACTTAGTTAAAAATATCTAGCTCGTAAATGAGATAGTATTATAAATGTCTTACTCTTATATTTTTTTATCTATTACTGAAAACATCTATTTGTTCTCTCATGATTCTCAACAAAATGTCACTTTGAAAATTACTTACTTTGTATCCAAAAAAATTTTTTTTATGAAAAAATCACTTTTTTTTTTTAGATTAAAGAGTAAGAAAATGTATGTATGCATAATAAAAATATAAAGGGTATCTTATTAATGCTTGGATACAGGATTATAATTGAGATGTTTCAATACCATAAGACAAAGTTTAATCAAATAAGTATTAAAAAAGCATTATTACTTTTTTTTTTTTTTTTTTTTTTTGAAATGCTCTGAACAAGAAAGTGTTATTTAAATAATTATGTATCCAAATAAAACAATAACAATAATAATAGCAAAACATAAATCTAAGTATTGTGGCATTATTGGTGTAATAAAATTTCGCTTGAGCACAAATTTAATTAATTTTTTTTGTGTGTGTATGTTGTTGTTTTAGCACCCCTGTCAACAGGGATCACAAGCATATTTCACATTCAAAACTTGTGTGCGTACCATTGATAATCATTTCGGAAAGCACTCAAGGAATAAAGATAATTGGCACACACTTTTTTTAATATTTTGCGTATTTCTCAATGAAAAAAAATTCTGTATGTGAGATTGATGACTTATTTATCACAAACACTTCATTGCCTATTTCACTAATTCTTTTTGTGCTCGACTTGTTGCCACATTAATCGCCATTAATTTTTTTTTTTTTGGATTTATTATTTTATGTGTAGTTGAAAATTCTGCTGAGACAATAACAATAAAAATAACTTTCGTTTGTATCACATTTTTTGGATATCTTCACACACATTTATAACACGCATTGCAGCTGATACACGCAAATGACAACACTGAGATGACCGGAGCATATTTCACACATGAAGAATTCTGTATGTACGATTGATAATTTCACACAAAAATTTGACCTGCATTTTCACAAACTTTTCTATGTGCACTGCCGCCGATAACGCTGCGTCACACCGAATTCTTCAGCACGGCGAGATAACGAAACTAATGCTGCATGTTGAACAGCGGACGGAGCGATCAGGGTCGAAAAAAACCTTTTGATTTTGGCATCACTTTTCCAGCTGGCTAAGGCTTGAGTAACTGTCATACTGGGAGCGACGAGCCCCTTTTGCCGCATCCAACACTCTGCGACACACAGAAGAAGGAATAAGTGTCGAATCCTGCGATGCACAGACGGAGCAATAAATCTTGAGTTGTTCGAAAACACCGCATGCCATGCAGAGAAGATGCGAAACCGCTAGAGACAGCAGCGATTTCTCCGGATTTTATGAGCGCCCATACTCCTCTAATTGGGCTAAGTACGGTCTTATAGCACCAAAGTTTGTGATGGAAATCTTGGATGATTATTGTATCTAGTAGATTAATATTGTTTATTACGAATTACCATCAATGCCGTGAAAAGGAGATCGACAAAAAGACAAGTATGCAGCCAGGTTCTTTAGAGTAAAGTTTTATTTTCGCCCTTTCGAGAGAGTAGGGCGCTCCGCGTGATTATTGGCAATTACAGCATAGCCAGCCAAGTCAGAAAGTCCCCGTTCTTTTTGTCAGAACCAAGATAACATCAGTTGTCAGATATCGGCAAAGGTTACAATGTTTGGCATGTATATGATATTTGGCCAAAATATACGTGCAATATTTTTTCTTCTGAGAGAGAGATTTTGTACTTAGCATATTAACAAGCTACTCGCTAATTGGCGACAAAAGAGTTTAAACTTTGATATTGGAATTTGAAAAAGGAAAGGAATTTTTGTGGGATAGGCTTTGGGGCTCATGAAGCGGTCTAAAATTCGCGAATGGATACCATATAAGGAACGGTAGCACGAGAAGGGGATATATTCGAATATGTACGACGCGCAAAACATCTTATGCAACATTTTTATTGTAGAGCAGCTGGTATAAGAAAACCACATTCGGTTTTCATGACCATATAAGGTATGGAACGAGTGAAATACATGTGCCGGCATTTCGGTGACCGTTATATTAAGGGGGGCGTATAAGTATTACAAGAATGAGAAAAGGGGCGATATATTTATAACTTCAACTGTAATGTAAATCCTGTTATGATCATGATTTTTTAGTTACCTTAAAAGAAAGGATTTTTTTTCTTTTCTTTTTCTTTTTTTTTCTTTTTAATGGAGGACAAGATAAGTTTATCAATTTGTTACCTAACATCGTCATATTCAATGATATATGATATATTGATATCATAGCAACAATCTTAAAACAATATTATATTAAAAGATTACTTACAAAAAATTAAATGTTATCTATCACACAACATTAAACTATGATAACCCGCCTCGCGGTGGGGGGTGCGGTCTTGACATATGGTCGATTTTCCAAATGATTTTTTTTTACCATGCAATTATTTTTTGGTATGGGTCTAATCACATATTGGTATTCGGAAATGAAATAGTTTGGTGAGATTTGTCCTAACTCCACTGACTAGAAGACGATAATTGAAGCAGATGGCAAAAAGACTGGCAAGCGACTACTACCCGAATTTTGAAGAAATCTACCCGTATTTCAACCTGCTTTGCAATAATTTCAATTTAACTTAAAATTAAGAGTCCTAGATTTTAAATCTCCATGATTTATAAACTATTTCATCGAAAATCTACCCGTTTGGTACCCGAAAGTAATTTACCTAAAAAATAAAGTATGGTATTAAAGTTTGGAATTCAATTTGAATATTTCAGATTTCAGTACAATTTCAGTATGAAAGTGGCTAATAAGCATTTTTTAATTAAATTAAGAAGAAGATGATTATCAATCCAATGATTATTCCATATTTTTATTGTCACAATGGAAAATTAGGAAGTTGTATGCTGTATTTTAATCTTTTTCTTTCCCTCTCTTTCTCTCTTTCTCTATTTATTTATTTATTTTTACTAACTGTATATAATATGTTATGTAATACACATTACCTGTCTATACATTATTCAATTATGTTTTATTTTAATAAAACTGTTTCTTTAAAACAATTTTCAATATTCAATTAGAACCAATTCCTACTACGATATTTTTTATACGACAATAAATTTTTATCAGATTTCGGATCTAAAATCACCCTAAGCAAAAGTGACATATCATGTTGTATACAATTAATATGCAAAGAATTAATCGGTACTTACGTATTAACGCTACCGCAGCAAAAGTTGTGCTAATACGCCAATAAAGAGCAATCTTGTTGTTCGCTCACACACAAAAAAATGGCGTCAAAAAATTGGCAAGAAAAAAAGCACTAAAAAAGGGCGTCAAAAAATCAGCGTACAACAAGGCAACAAGGAATCCAGAAGATAACTGTGTGCGCTTGCGAATAACAAGATTGCTCTTTATTGGAGCATTAGCGCAACTTCTACTGCGGTGGCGTTAATACGTAGGTACCAAATAATCTTACAATATTATTGAAGTATAATTTACTTATAAAACTTGAGTTTTCAATACTTCAAAAATTTTTCGGTGTCAATTTTACTGTACCTTTCTTAAGAAATATTTTTTAGTAGAAAAATAAGCATTTTGCAAAACATAAAATATTCTCAATACCTGTCACACAACTCTAAACCGCTGTACCACCTAACCTAATGGGGTGGTCTGGCATCTGACCAATTACCTCCGGGTAATTTTTTATTTCTTATTATGCATATGAGCTGACAGCCAAATCTCATACTGGTACCTGAAATTAAATATTGCGAAATTTGTCGCTAACTCCATTGACTAGGATGCGGTTATTGAAACAGGTGGTAAAAAGACCAAAAGGTGACTACTGCAGTCTACAAGGTTTTGAAAAAACTATTCGCATTTCACTCTGCTTTGCAACTATTATAATTGAATTTAACAATAAGAGTTTTAAACTATACGTTTGATATCCGAAATTAAAATTTATCGGAAAATTAAAACACGGTACCAAAATTTTCTATTCGTATTAGGTACTTCAGATTCTGTTGCAATTTCAATATGAAGGCGACCAATAAGCCATTTTTAACATAAATAAAAAGACAATAATTTTCAATCGAATAGACTATTCCAATTTTTTATTGTGACACTTCGAAAATTAAAATTTATGCTGCATTCTCACTCCCTCTCTCTCGCTCTTTTTTTTAACTACATTTATTATGTTAATGCATTATTATATACAGGGTGTCCGAAAAGTCTGGAAACGGTCGAATAACTCGAAAAAAACATATGAGATTGAAAAACGTAAATATACGTGTTAAATATTTTTAAATAAGCTACTCAGTGATACCAAATTTGACCTTCGTAACCGACCCCCTGGGGGTCAGAGGGGGTCCAACTTTGAAATCTTAAATTATAACCCCCATTTTTTATTGCAGATTCGGATTCTACGGACAAAAATACGTAACTTTTGTATTTGATGTTTATTTCGAATCCTCGTTTATCACGGTGTAATTTAGCATATTAAATCGATACATATTTCGGCTTTTCCAACGCGATTTTCCCTAATCGAAACTAATTGGGGAGAATTTATGACATCAAGATCCTCGTCTTTTGCAATAATAGCGTTTCCTGAAAATCACCCGTGCCGATTATTTCGGTAATGCTACACAGTTAAAAATTTGATCCATTTGCTGTAGCGTCACTCCACAGCTTTTATAGAATATCTCTTTCATGACCAATGAGAATGTTCCATAACACAGTAAAGTACACTGTAAAAAAATTGACCCTTTTGCTGCATCGTCACTCCACCGCTTTTATAGAAAACGATTACTTTACTGTGTTATGGAGCATTCTCATTGGTCACACTGCAGCAAATGGGTCAAATTTTTAACAGTGTAGCACTACCGAAATAATCGGCATGGGTGATTTTCAGGAAACGCTATTCCTACAAAAGACGAGGAATTTGACTTCAAAAATTCTGCCCAATCAGTTTCGATTAGGGAAAATGCCGTTGGAAAAGCGGGAATATGTATCGATTTAATATGCTCGATTACACCGTGATAAACGAAGATTTGAAATAAACATCAAATACAAAAGTTACGTATTTTTGTCCGTAGAATCCGAATCTGCAATAAAAAATGGGGGTTATAATCTAAGATTTCAAAGTTGGACCCCCTCTGACCCCCAGGGGGTCGGTTACGAAGGTCAAATTTGGTATCACTGAGTAGCTTATTTAAAAATATTTAACACGTATATTTACGTTTTTCAATCTCATATGTATTTCTCGAGTTATTCAGCCGTTTCCAGACTTTTCGGACACCCTGTATATTATGTTATTATATAATGTTAATACATATATAATTATTATGTCTACATATTACCTCTTCTTTTAATAAAACTGTTTTTTCAAACCAATTCTCATATTAATTAAGAACCTATTCCTACTGCGATATTTTTTACACGGCAATACATTTTTATCAGATTTCGTACCTAAAATACCCAAAGCAAAAGTGACATATCACGTTGTATACAATTAATATGCAAAGAATCCATGAAAAATAATATTAATGTGCTCTTGTAAGGCTTGAGTTTGCAATATTTCAAAAACATTTCCGTTATCACATTGCTGTGTCTTTCATAAGTAGTGTTTTTTAGTACAAATATAAGTAATATACTCAATATTTGTCACACGACTTTAAACCGTTGTACCCCTTGGTGGGGCGGTCTGGATCTGATCGATAATCTCTCGATATTTTTTTATTTCTTAGTATGCATATAAGCACTAGGCCAAATCTGACACTGGTATCCGGGTGTGAAATATTTTGGTGAAATTTGTTGCTAACTTCTCTGACTGGAATGCGGTTATTGAAACAGATGGTAAAAAACAGGCAGGTGACTACTACAGGTTTGAATAAAACTACTCACACTTCAAACTTCTTTGCAACGATTACAATTGAATTTAACATTAAGAGCTCTAAACTTTGAACATCCATAATTCCTAAACTGCTTGATCGAATATCTTCCCATATTATATCCGAAGATAAAATTTACCTGAAAAGTAAACTATTCGTTGGGGGCCACCGTAAGACTTAACAATCATGGATATGCATACTATAAAATATGAAAATAAAAAAAGCGGGCAAACTATTTATAAAATGCATGCAATTCCAAATTAAAACTTAAGCATACATTTAAATATTTTAATACATAGTAATGCTCTATTACTGAATTGCGGGTACTACTTGATTATCCCATCTACCTATTTCGACAAATTATACAAGTAACTCAAAAACTACACATAAATTATACAAATTGACCTAATTTTTATTTTAAATAAAGAAATGGGTAGGTGTACGTGGCCAATACTGGTCATCACATCGTGCACTGGTCGGGGCCGCCACGGCACTCTATGAGCCCCACTTTAGCCGTCTACCAGATATGCACATTTGCAGAAGACCTCGGACCGTGAGAGGCGATCCACAAACAACCAGATCTCTTCAACAAGGGGTCTCTATCTCCCCTAGAAATCCTAACGACGTTAGGTCTCACCGAGTTGAAGTAGATCGACCTCAGCTTGTGAAGTCCCTACCTACTCATAGTCAAAGTAGAACTTCCACGGGGAGACGAAATCTGGCCCTGCGTGGTGTTATTTGCTACCTTCATTTGGCATATTCAACTCCACTGCCGCTCGTGCTCCTAGGTATAAAGATAGAATTAGTCACATGAGCAAAAAGGCTCGCCAAACCCCGTCGACTCACCCTCCCTGACAATAAAACATCACACACTAATTTTCAAAACAACCTTTATTAATACAACTATACAGAGAACTTTTGATAGGGGTGGAACCGCGGGAGCAGTTTTACATCTAGATTAATACGGTGTCACCACACCGGTATATGCATGTTAGACTATAGGATAATGAAAGAATAATGAAAAGAAATTTATGTACACTATTTACAATAAGGTACTTTCCCTCTTTAGCCAACACATAAACCATTCCTGCAAGCACAGGTCATCCCCAGAGAAACGACCATCCTCCTTGAGATCCATCCACGAGGGATTTGGTAGACCTACCAAAGGTATGGTTCTACCTCCTTCAAAAAGGCCTCGAGAGCCCTCCTGAGCTTTGGAACCACAAAGTATTTCCGAACCGAGTTGATAGTGAGTCTCGGACAATGACGATTTCTCAGTGGCTGAGTTCCCACACACTCCAACAGAATATGACGGCTGGATGCCGGAGTCAGGGATGAACAGAACGGGAACGAACGAGGCAAGGACTTGATCCGGAAACGTCGGTAGTATGCTGGAAAAAGGCCATGTCCTGTAACAACCCAGTTTATTAGTGGAGAGATCCAAGCGAGTCTTTCCGAAACTCGCGGAATGATTTCCTGCCCAGACCCTCGTCTTCCCACCGGTCTTGCCAGGTCCTCAAAAATTCCTGGTTTACGTAGTGTTTAATAACACTCGGTGGAAGAAAAACATGGGTGTTGGTAACATCAAACTCAGTTCCTGCTTTTGCTAGCCTATCTGTAGCTTCGGTTACCACGAACTCCAAGATGTGCCTTGATCCAAAACCACTTAATTTCCAGACCCTCCCTCAGCTCGTGTATTTCTACCACAAGTTGATTCTGAGAATTTGCGAGCGAAAGCGCATAGAGTGACGACATTGAATCCGTGTAAATTGAGAAGCTCTCATACAAGAAGCCACACAGCTCGCTTGCTTTTACTATAGCAGTTAGTTCCGCCTGAAAGACTGTTGCATACGGCTGGAGGCAGTAAGACCTCTCCGCCACCAGGGCCCCTTCTTCGAAGATTATGAATCCCGAACCGACACCTGATTCGGTCTTGGACCCATCAGTGAACACCGATGCCCCGTGCTCCATTTCTTCACTTTGAGGAGATGCTTCCCTTCAATCAATGGATGGGGCTCTAGCCGGGTGGTATCTGAAACTATCTACTTTCCTTTCAATTTCATCTGCTCTAAAGTGGATCGAACCGTAGTCCAAATCACAATCTAAACGGAGGATGCGTGCGAGAAGATGCTCTTTCTCGCACTGCAGATCCAGTGGTAGCCACCCAGTCAGGACTTGTATGCCCCCCGTTCTAGGGGTACGAAAGCACCTGGTTATTGATAGAAGGGCAAGTCTCTGCGCCGAGACCAGTCTCTCCCTCATGCGTTATGTACCAGTCGACCAGAAGCTGGACGCATAAGTTTCTATCCTCTCAATGCCCAATTTATAAAGCCTTTTCAAGACACCCCCGCTCAAGCCCCAGTCCCTCTGACTGAGGCAGCGTAATGATTTGGTATAGTTCGCAATCGTCTCTTTAATGTACGCAACATGTGCCATTCCATTAGGTTTTGCATCAACCATACAAATAAATTAGAAATAGATTAATAAAAATATAAATAAAAAATCAAATTAAAAATTAGTTTTGATATGCAAACACATGTAACGTATTTAATGTCAAGAGCATATGACATTTACGATAAGCCATTACTGGCATTTAATCTTATAGTTTGGTGATAGCTTTTTTGTCGACGGGGTAAATAAGTACTAAAAGACACATCCTTATAACTCCGAAAATAATAAACCTATTAAGTAACAGTTTACTAACTTGGATGAAGTGTCTCATTACTAATAAAAATATATATTTGAATTGAAATTTGAATGAAATACAAGGTCATGAAAAATAGAGAGCAGGGAAAATAGGATTATAAATATCTCGAAAACTAATAATCCAATCGATTTTATTCTTTATGCAAAATTTATATTTTTTATTCTCTTTTGCAGGCATTACATAAAATTTTAAAAAAAATCGAAAATTTTCATAAGCATATCATCTGAACGAATAATTCGCGAGTCCAAAAAATGTTTAATTATATATATATATATATATATATATATACAGAGAGAGAAAGAGAGAGAAAGAGACAGACAGATAGATAGACAGATAGATAATCGAGGTTGTTTATATTCAATAGGCTTCTTTCCATTGCTATATAGTATGCACATACTAAATATTGAGTCTCTATCTCAATTCGTTCGCGAATAGAGCATTTACAGACAGACTTACGGAAGCAATTTTTTTCCCAAAAATATGTTTTTAGGAATCTCCCATGTCAAACGTGTAAATACGTCAAAAAAAAAAATTTATTTCAAAACGAATGCAAGATTTAGACTATACTACGTATTATGGCTAAGTAAAAATCGCACTAATGTTTCATATTTGTATTAGATGGTTTATATTTTGTTATAATTTGAGCATTAAGTCGACAAAAAAGCCATATTTTACATAAATAAAAAGATGATAACTTATTCTCGAATGAGCTATTCCATTATTTTACTGTGACAAAATAAAAATTTAAATGCATGGAGGTATTTTCACCTTTTTTTGGCTAACTGTTCATTTTATTATATTAAATTTTACATATTATATCTGCATGTTAAGTTATATTTATTTATTATTCTCTAAAACAATACTCATATTCACTCTAAACCAAAACTTACAGATATTTCTTAGTGTCGCAATATATTTTTATAGATTTCCTATATAACACATTTGAATCACAAGTGTCATATCATGTTGTATGTAATTAATATGCAAGGCAATGATAATAATATTATATTTATGTACTTTTCTAAGACTTGAGTTTGAAATATTTCAAAACTTTTCTAATATCACATTACTTTATCTCCCATAAGAAATATCCGGAAGTATTTGCGATATATGAACAAACAACATAAATGCAGCTTTTATTTATGAAATTTTCAAGTTGTCTCTTAAAACTTCCTAGGTCAAAATTAGCGGCAATGCTGTGCTTAAGGTGCTTCAAGTCTTCCTTTTTTTTCTTACTACGTAAAAGTTTGGAAGTTAGCTTAGAAAATGTCTTTGAGTTATACTTTTGTTGTACTTATAGAAAATTTCTTATTAAGTCTATTGTAAATATTTATGAAAGGTGAGTTAAGTCAGCTAAATACAAGCTGGAGAGTAAAGTTTTATCGCGGTAATGGATGGGTATTTGGCTTTTTCGCAATAAGAGTCAGATGAAAATAAATTACTTTGGGTTAAGATTAAAAGTTTATGCGGCAGAGAAGAGAATTCTTAGAAGTTAAACAAGTCATGCTTTAAACTATTTTTTAATAAACTTATTTTTCGGCTCTAATATAGTGATTAAAAAAATATATGTATTCTAAAAATTATTACAGTAGGGGGAACTGGGGCACATTGATAAAGCTTTTTTTTTAAATTAATTTGTCTAGAAAGCAGAAATTTCAAGTTATTCTTCTATGTGATGTCAGCAAAACCTGTGTAGTGTGTTATAAAAATGTACAATCGTTGTTTTATATATTATTTTTGCATGTAATTTTAAAAAAAATCAAAAAAATGTTATTTGTATCAATGTGCCCCATCCCCGGGGCAGATTGATACACTTTGATACGTCTGGGGAAAATAACACCAATGCATATTTTTCATAGAAAAATAGTTAGCAAACCATTTTATATTATTTATAAAAATTCAAATCACCCACACTTTATTTGTAAGCAATATTAAAGCAATCAAAATGAAATGTATAATGACCTGATGTTCTGGTTGTTCCTTGTCTGATTGTTGGCTGTGGTAACTTTGTCATATCTGGTACTTCAACCCCAGCATTATCTTCTTTCTTAGGAAAGATGAAAAATTACCAAGTTTTCTGTTTATAAATCGATTTATAAACAGAAAATAAAGGATAATTATATTAAAAATTCTGTTTTTAATATAATTATCCTGTGCTGTTCTGCAGCTTGTTTCTCTTATGTAACACTTTTCATGTAGAAAATACTTTTTTCTCTGGAGAATTGATATAAATTTGAGATTTTCCAGGCTGCCGTCTTTTTCTTTAATTAGTTCTACTAGCACTTTATTTTGGGTAAATTCGCACGTCTTCTCTTTGCAAAAATTCTATAAAATGTTCTAATATAAAGAAATTAAAGCTATTTCACTTCAATAAAAACTAATATTAGAAATTTTTAGCGAAAAATGGTTGGATAAGGAGTGCATTGTAAAAAAATAATAAAAGGTAATGAAAAAATGAACTAGAAAAGGATTTAGGTTGTATCAATGTGCCCCGACAAAGACTGTATCAATGTGCCCCATACAGCCATTTTCAATAAAATGAGTCTCAAATCCAATACTTCATAATTTATCTAACAAAAAAAAGTGAGAAACTGATAAAGAGTAGTTTTACTTGCCAAAGAGAGTATTCTTTTCGGTTGAAAATGCTGGAACAGTTGTATACTACCATTTCAATTGTACAACTCAAATTTATTTTTGACCTACAAAAACAATTAATCACCCGTCCCATTTCAGCGAACTACTGAATCATTCCAAAACTCTCTGTATATAGTTGAGTGCACTAGTATCACTTTTTGGAGCTGTTGTGAAAGTTCCTGTAATGACCCTGTGTGCAGTACAAAGGGTGTATCAATGTGCCCCAAGTATCAATGTCCCTCAGTTCCCCCTACACTTAAAAATTTCAAATCTTTCAATAAAATAAATCTACTAATTTCAAACATACAATCTGTGACATTCTATGAATCAATAAAGAATTTAATATTATTCTTATTATTTTATGGTATATGCTTAGAAACTAGGCCATTCAAAACAACATGGCCCGAAGTGATGGCCATTTCTTTAAGAGCACCCGAACGGCGGATATCGCTACTGGAATTAATCTCGTAATTTAAGAACCCACAATAGTAACTCAAAAAGAAGACAGGATGATAATGTTAAATCTATGGAGGCATTATTTTCAAATATCTTGTTCTAATTTTAATATTTTTACATGATTTTTTTTACCAAAAATAGCTGAGAATAATTTACAACCAGGCTAGTTCTTATTAAAATTTTAATAAAACTGTTTCTCTAAAGTGATATTCATATTCATTCTAAACCACTACGATAGTTCTTAGTGTTGCAATATATTTTACATGAAGTTTCTACTTAGGAAATTTTTAAATTCTCTCAATGTTATCTCTCAAAACTTCCTAGATCGAAATTAGCTACAATGCCGTGCTTAAGGTGTTTCAAGTCTTCCTTTTTTTCTTACTACATTAAAGTTTGGAAGTTAGTTTAGAAAATGTCTTTGAGTTATACTTTTGCTGAGCACTTATATAAAATTTGTTATTAAGTCTATTGTAAATATTTATAAAAGATGAGTTAAGCCAGCTAAATGTAAGCTGAAGTTTAAAGTGTTATGACGGTAATGGATGGATATTTGGCTTTTTCGGCAATAGGAGTCAGGTGAAAATAAATTACTTTGTGTTAAGATTAAAAGTTTGTAAGGAAAAGAAGCGAATTCTTAAAAGTTAAACATGTCATGCTTAAACTAGTTTATAATAAACTTATTTTGCCGCACATTAAAAAGCGAAATAGTACTGTAAAGTAGTTTTTCGAACATTTATATAACGATTTTAATTTATCTTTAATATTATCATTATTATTTGAAATACAACATAATTTGAGAAAATTCTGAATGGGCGCCTTCATTATAACTATTGCAGATAAGAAATATAATAACAATATTTTGTGAAACTTTCGCAAACACCATTGACTAGAATGCGATTGTTGAATCAGGTTGTAAAAAATCGGGTAAGTAACTGCTACAGAGTTCTGAAAAAACTACTCGCATTTCAATCTGCGTTGCAAGGATATCAATTAAATTTAAGATTAGAGTTCTAACTTTTAAAACTCTGCAATTCCTAAATTACTTACCATATGATATCAAAAGATAAAATTTACCTGAAATGTAATATATGGCATTAATGTTAATGTTTGATATTCGTATTGGATATTTGATACTTCACTACAATTTCAAAGGTGAGTAATCTTTTAATCAAATAAATCTTTTTTTAACATAAATAAAAAGACAACAGTTTCCAGTTGAATAGATTATTCAATTTCTTATTGTGGCAAAATAAAAATTAAAATGCACGTGATATTTTCTCTCTCTCTCTCTTTTTTTTTCTTTTTTTTTGCTAACTGCGTTTAGTTAAATTTTACACATTACATCTACATATTACGTTTCATTTTAATGCAACTGTTCTCAAAAACAATAATCATATCCTCTCTAAACCAATACCTGCTATGATATTTCTTAGTATCACAATACATTTTAACAGGCTTCGTATACAAAATATTTGAAACAAAAGTGGCATATTGTTTTGTACATAATTAATATGCAAGGCAATAATCTGAAAATAATTTTATATATTTTTATTTTTCTAAGACTTTAGTTTGAAACATTTCATAAACTTTTCTAATATCATTTAACTGTATCTACCATAAGAAATATCCCGAAATACTTTCGATTTATAAACAAACAATATAAATCAAGCTTCTATTTATGAAATTTTCACGTTCTCTCAATGTTATCTCTTAAAACTTTCTAGATCGAAATTAGCTGCAATGCCGTGCTTAAGGTACTTCAAGTCTTCCGTTTTTTCTTGCTACGTAAAAGTTTGGAAGTTAGTTTAGAAAATACACCTTTGAGTTACACTTTTGCTGCACTTATGGGAAATTTGTTATTAAGTCTATTGTAAATATTTATAAAAGGTGAGTTAGGTCAGCTAAATATAAGCTGGAGAGTAAAGTATTATCGCAGTAATGGATGAGTATGTGGCTTTTTTAGCAATAGCAGTCAGATGAAAATAAATTATTTTGTGTTAAGATTAAAAGTTTGAGAGTTAGAGAAGAGAGTTCTTAAAAGTTAAATATGATATGTTTAAATTATGTTATAATAAATTTATTTTGCCGCACATTTAAAAGTAAGATATAATGATAAAATAGCCTTCATCCTGCTTTGTTATGAAAAAAAGTAGTGATTAAAAATATATATGTGTATTCTAAAAGTAATATTACTTTAAACTCAAAGGTTTCAAAACTTTCAATAAAATAGATCTATTAATTTCGAATACACAATCAATGATATTCTAAATATCAATAAAGAGTTTATTATCATTATTATTATTATTATTATTATTATTATTATTATTATTATTATTATTTTACGGCGAGTACTTGGAAACCTGGCCATTCGCCACAACAAGTCCAGAAGTGATGGCAATTTCTTTAGGAACACCCGAAGGGCGATTATTGCTACTGAAATTAATCTCGTAACTTAAGCCCAAGTTCACCATCTACCTCAAATTAAAAAAAAAACCTTAGGTTGAATGCTCAAATGTTATTGTTACAGCCCGTATACCAACTGCCTTTCTTTAAAATTAAATTATTCCAAATTAAAATTCCCTCTTCATTTTTTAATTAAAACACATGCTCCCGCATTATTTTTTTTCCTTTTATTTTTCTGCCCTCTGCTCACAACCCTGTGTGTGATAAAACCCAATATTCCCACACTTAAACGTAAAAGAGTACAATCCCTGTCCCATTAAATAAATAGATAAAGATAAAAATAAATGCATGCTGGTTGTAAAATGCATCCCCACGTATAGCATTATCAGTGTTGTGAAAAGCAACAGGTTTCCTCTTAAGTAGACCACACGTACGCTCTTTGCAAACTAAGCTTGTTAAAAAATATAATAGTGTAGTTTTATAGCCTGAGAATAGGGTGGAAATGTCATTTTCAAGAATGAGAACAACAGGCTTTAAAATGTCCCCTGACCATAAGCCTCTCTGTAAAAATGAGACCTCCGTGATAGAAAGATTTTATTGCTGTCATAAAAAACGAGAAGCTGAAATGTAGTTGTTCTTTTTCGTGGGAATTGCGGGAGCGAATTTGGCACCTGGACCTTTCAGAGGGATGCATATGCATCACGTGGGTTTGATGTTTTTAGCGTGCCTTATTTGGTAATGGAGGGGTGGATAGCTGTATGAGCCAATCAGAATCCACCCTATGGTCGCACTAAGAAGGGGGAACGTCCCTGGTGTTATTAAGGAAACCCCGTGGAATAGGAATTACCGTAAGTGCCGAAACATAGCACTTTTCCAATGTGAAGTAAACTCTCTAGGTAAGAGGTGTCGTAGTTAGCGCAGCTTGTTTTTTCACCCCCCTCGAAAAGAGGGGGGCAGCGAAAAGGATGATTTTTGGTAGTATAAATCGAACTTTTCTTGCAGTAGGAAGTCTCAAGAAGGTTGAGACATTTTTGTTTTTGTGACGAAGTCTCAAGAAAGTTGAGACATTTTTGTTTTTGTGACGGGTGTCTTACGGAATAGTTCCCGGACCTAGACGTGTCTTAGATGTTTGCCCCTGAAATCGAAGCATCAGAGCCTTTTGCTTTAAGAATGCTAACAACCTGCCTCGTCGAATGGAGTCTGACCCTTCCAGTTGAATAGTTCCCGGACCAGAATGTTTTCTAGTCTGTACTAGACAGAACTTGTGACATTGAGTAGAGTTTCTTAAGTGTTCGCCCCTGAAATCGAAGCATCAGAGCCTTTTGCTTTAAGAATGCTAACAACCTGCCTCGTCGAATGGAGTCTGACCCTTCCAGTTGAATAGTTCCCGGACCAGAATTATTTTCTAGTCTGTAGTAGATAGAACTTGTGACATTGAGTAGAGTTTCTTAAGTGTTCGCCCCTGATATCTGAGCATATAAGTTCTTTTGGTTTGAGAAACTAAACAGCCAAGTTCTTCGAACCGTGTCCATATTTTTGTGTAAAGTAACTCAGACGCATTTATCAAGTCCGCGATCCCATGTGTGCCAAATGATTTACTTAACCAAATTACAATACAAGGAAGAGTAATGTGCTCTGTAATAAGTATAAAGTAAGGGAGTAGTGTAACATATATCAACTTAGATGAAGGTAAGCATACTTTGTTATGTTAATGTGTAAAATAATTTATATCATTTCATACTAATGCAAACCTGAATCAGTATTAATCATAAAAACTTAATGAAAGTGATGGAGTTATACTCTTTATTGTTTTGTTAAGCAGCTGATTATTGTTTGAATATATATATATATATAAAAAGAAAGGGTAAAAATCGATTCATTAGTATACTTAAATCTTATGCTTAAATGAATAAAAATTGTTTTGTTAAAATGAATATGTATTTATTGATGTTTTGCTCTACTGTTCTTTTTCTTTTTAATTATACAATGATGGAAGTTAAGCAGCTTTTGATGCAAGATCAACACTCTGTACTAATTTAAAAATTTAATTGAGCATGAATGACTTTAACAAATTAAATATAATTCTTATTTTTTTTACCCTGCTCTTGGGTTATAATTAACTAAATTTTAATCTTATAAATGTTAAAACAGCAATTCTAAAGTATATACTGACTTGTGTAATTGTGAAAAATTCCTTGAGTTTTCTAAAATGAGATATTGTTGACCCCCGTTTTCAAATTTACTACAATATATTAGATCAAGAATTATCTCTGCATATATTAATTTACATATCACTATTGAGATTGGATAAAGTTATTTAATTGAATATTAGAAATGCTCAAAGTAAGACTTTTTAATGAATTTAAATGAAATGAAATAATTTGATGATCTATTCTGGGAATTGAAAGATATATAAAAAAAAAAGTTAAAAGAGGAAAAATGTGTTACCACTATACTTTTAAGGTCAAATGCCATTATTGTGTTATGGGATGTTTGCTCTTATGTCATTAAAATATTAGTTTATGTTGAAAATTTATCTTTCCTAGCTCTCTAAACAGTTGAGAGATTTCAGGTTTTCTTTTCTCTTTCAGAATTTTGGTTAATATCTAAAACTCTCCCTAAGGCATTAGAATGTACTTTGCATGCTGTAAAACAATATTGGTAATGTTGGGATCATTGTTACAGATTTATAGATAGTCTGAGATCGGAACAGATTGAGAATTTTGTTGTACTTCTTATTAATTGCCTTTAGTATTTGATAATTATGCAAGAATGAGGGTGATATAATTAATTTGTAAATCATCTTGATTTGACTTGTAACTCTAATTTATTTCCTTGATTCCTTAACTTACTCTAAGTGGTATTATGAAATTTCCTTTAAATTTGATTATTTTGCAACAACAAAATTTATATATTTGGTAATCTAGTTCAGATCTCAATTTGTTTAATGATTAAGTAGGTAAAATAATCAAGCCAATTAATCAGCAGTATATGAAAGTGGTTGTCTGCAATTGATGTCTGTATTGTGATATATGATTATTATTGAGTAAGATTTTGAATTGATTGAATTATAATCTGTAGCAGAGATCCCAACATTATTCCCAATTAACCTGATTAGACCTGATAGCGGCGGGAGTTCAATCAGATTAATGATGAATCATTAAATATAGGTTAAAAAATCCGTATATAGCAGTGCTAGCTCGCAGATGTTTCTTGAATTTCTGTATGTACAAGAAATATCTGTCCTTTTCTTTTACATGCAGAATATTTCTGGCAGCAAAAGTTGCCAGAAAATTTCTGTGTACACAAGGAATAACTGTCCATGTGGAAAAATTCTCGCATTAAAAGTTGCCAGAAAATTTCTGTATTATGAGAATTATCTGATTACACAGATGTTACTCGTACATACAGAAATTCTCTGGAAATTTTGATACCAGATATTTTCTGTTGTTTTATGATTTTTTTTTCAGCGTATAATTTTAGTGTTCGACCCAAGTTTTTTAGGTTGTGTTAAATGGTGAATACGAGCATTAAAGACCCACAGGTATAATTCATATAATAATTCATATAGTTCACATGTATACAGCTCTCCCACAGGTATAATTCGTAGGAAACTTACAGACTTTTATACTCAGGACGGGTTCTACACATACAAAGTTGGATAGCGTGCATGGCAAAAGATTAATAAAAATAAAACAAACTATTTTAACAAATAATTTATAACATAAGTTATCCATCAAGATTTTATTTTTCATTCATTATCAATGAATCAATAGAGAGACGAATATACCATTTACGTTTCAATTGCTTTTTTTTTCATTAAAAAAAATCACAGAACCTAAACTCTTTTTTATGCATGAGAAGAGAATCTCAGCATTCGCGATTTTGACTTAGCAGAGTTTTTTGATAACCTAATCCTCGCTAATGTTAAGGTGTTATTGTAGTTTAGAGCGAACATACTAGCGCTAATTTTAAAGCTACTACAGGAAAAAAGTTTCATTCTCTTAGGCACGTGATCGTAAATCGATTCTTTTGTTCAAAAGATGTTCTGCGCTGCAATTTGCAAATCCCAGTAACTCAGTTATAACTTTTAGCAACGCATTGTGCAAGATCAGGAGTATTTCCATCGACGCTTACCGGTAAATCCAAATCACAAAATAAAAATTAAGAATGTTGCTTATTTATTTATTTTATTTTACTTTATTTTATTTCATTTCATTTCATTAATTATTTATTTTTACAACTTACTGCTAGAAACAATTGTCTGGTTACTCATTATTAGATCTTTAAGGTTAAATTTGCCTTTCTTTTCTTCTTTTTCACTTTCTACTATCTTCAGTAGTTTTAAATTGCTTTATTCATATTTACAGATGTATTACTTTTTATTTACCCATCATAAAAATTATAGGGCAAATCTACCAATTGTTTTGAAAATCGAAAAAAAAATTGACAGATTTATATATCTCAGGCACTAGAAATTCCGAAAAACATATTTTTAGAGAAAAAAAATTGCCATCTGTCTGTCTGAGTGTCTGTAAACGCTCTATCTCCCGAGCAAATAATGACAGATATTTGAAATGTATTTAATATGTAATAATGGAAAAAAGCTTATAACTTCGATTATCGGATCTATTTTTTTCGTACTCACGAATTAGTCGTTCTGAAGAAAGGTATGTGAAAATTTTCGATTAATTTTTTTTTCAGGAGTGAATGTAAAAGAAAATAAAAAAACATAATTTTTGCATACAAAATGAAGTTGATCGGATAAATAGTTGTCGAGATATTTGTAATAATATTTTTACCACTCTTCAATTTTTTATGACCCTCTATTTCATTCATATTTCATTTCAAAGATATATTTTAATTGGAAATGAGACGCTTAATCCGACGCAGTAAACTGTTATTTAATACGATTATTATTTTTGAGTCATACGGATGTTTCTTTTGTGCAATTCGGTTAATTAACCCATTCAATCAAGAAACTATCGCCAAATAATAAGATTAAATGAGAATATTGGCTTATCGTAAATGTCACAATCACTTGACATTAAACACGCTGCAAATGTTTGTTACGTCATCAAGTGATATTTAATTCGAAGTTTTACTTGTATTTTTTTTTTACTTTTACTAATTTATTTGTTTTTTCTTTATTTAAAACAAAAATCGGGCCAATATTTATAATTTACGAGTAGTTTGGATATTTCTATAATTTGTCGAAATAATCAACGGGATAATCAAGTAATACCCGCAATTCAGAAATAGAGCAATGTTATGTATAAAAATTTAAATATACGTTTAAATTTTATTTTGGAATTGCAATGCATTTTATAAACAGTTTACACATGTTTCATTTTCGTATTTTATATTATGATATCCATGATGAGCAAGTATGGTGGTGGCCCCCAACGACTGGTTCATATTATGACAGAGAAAGATAATAATTAAATGCCCTGGTTGGCATATAACGAGTAATATATTCTTAAACTAGCATTTTAGAGAATAACAGAAAATAATGTGTCTGTATTATCTTCGTTAGATTTTTAATATTTTCGATTTTATTGGATTTATTTGATTATACTCATTATAATTCATTAAATCAGAAATTCTTTAAATTTCAATGTTCAATCGTTTAAACCTATATGTTTCCTGCCGTTTAATAACTATTTTCAACTTTTCAAAATTAAAAGTAATTTTTTCTTCCCCAAATTAAAAAAAATGCCCGAAAAAGAATAAATTCTTATATATTTTTATATTACATAAAAGAACCATCCATTCAAAAAATGAATAAAAATAACCTAAAATACTAAAAGATATTCTATTCAACTTCATTACACAAGCGTTCATTCATAAAAAAATTCCGATAATTCTAGTCACGGAATATATTCTCAAAAATAAAGAAGAAGAAACATTCTGGAGAGAAAATGTAGCAAATATCTTAAATCCTTCTTGTAAAATACTAAAATAACACATGCAATCCGAGATTTTAAAAAGAAAAAAACATAAAATCAAGCATATTGAAATTGAAGTCTTATAAATGTAGCTATTCAGAGGAAAGTATTTTGGTCTAGTGAAGAATTATGTAACTTTCTTGCAATGAATAAAGAAACCCTTTTCATTCCAATTTAAAGTTACATAATATTTGTTTAAAAAAACATTTATTTTTTCCTTTTAAAACGTTTATTTGATCTGGTTATTTTGAGAACGTTGTCAATTTAATGTAGGCTTTTGGTGCTAGCTCAGCATTAAAACAGGATCTCGTAGCACCATATAGTAGGGAACAAATTCATCCCCTTTCCTATACCCTTGATCTTGTTCTTGTTCTAACAAGGAAGGTCTCCAAACGGGAATACTCCGAAAAATCTGAAAAATACAGAAAGGTTTTCTCATAAGGACACATATCTTTCTATAAAAAATTTCGGCGGACCTCCATAGAGTTCTCCTAAAAACATATAAAATTTCGTTCTTTAGTGATTTTTCATAGTTTGGCGGTAAAATACAAATTTAAAAAATACTTTATGTTAAATGACCTTTAAAGAAGAAAATGTTTCATATTGAACTCGATTAAATAAACTTAATTGAAAAAAGTTTAATTTTGTTAGTTTTAGTTTGTTTTAACTATAATTTTGTCATATCGATATTTATATGGTTTTATAGTAAAGATTAACTACCAAAAATTACGAATAAAAATGAAATTCAAAATTTAAATTAATTAAAATTGCCTTCAAGCACAAAATTAAATCCGATTAAACATATTCGATTCAATTTTTTTTTTATGTAAACGAATTCTCATATATTGAATTACATAACATTTTTTAATACATTTAAATGCATAAAAATATTTTTTATGTTTTTTTTTTCTTTTGTACATAAAAATATTTTTTATGTTTTTTTTTCTTTTGTACATAAAAATATTTTTTATGTTTTTTTTCTTTTGTACATAAAAATATTTTTTTCAGTGATAAATCAAAAAACGGCAACAAGTAATATATAAGTGTAATACATTTTTGCGAATCATTTTTAGCAGTAGGCGAGATGTACTATTTCCCCTTTATATTTTAAGTTGTCTCATCTTAAAAATGATATATGGCAGCACTAAAATACACCATTATATCTTCATGTTAAACACAAAAGTTAAAAAAAAAATAATAAAATAAAATAAAAACATACTTCCAAAAACCAGAAATGTTTTATGTTACCTTTATTTTCCTATGGTCATCGCCGAATCTACCGATGACATTACGCGTTGCCACTGGATATTGAAAGAGTTCAGATAGGCTTCAGCAGATAGCATAGCTGTATTAGATATACAACAAATTTATTCTTTTTAGAAGATGACTCATACAATATATGCATCGAGTAACATGAACAACACATTAAAGTATTGCGGTTTTTATAGAAATTCCTTTATACACTTAACTGTTTTACAGAAAATAACAGTTATTTAAAATACAGACTGCCTTTAAAAGAATGTCCCACTTTCAATGATAGATCATAACAGTTTAATTTAGGCTATTTACAAGAAATCTACATCAAATTCTTACAAATGTTCAATATGTGAATCTTTAGTTATGCGACATACATCCAACGTAAAATCCATTCCTTTTCGCATTTCCGCTAACAAGTCCGCAGCATTGGAAGCAATAACAGATTTAAATTTTCAAAGTGCACTGTAAAAAAAAGTAGGTACAGTTACTAATATTTTTCTAGTAGCTTTGTATTTCAAGAACTTTTCATGTAACGGTAAGAGCAAAAACTCATGTAACCTTCCTCGGTTATATGAAATTTTGCTATTATCGTTATATGAAAAATTCTTGGAATACAAATCTACTAGAAAAATATTAGTAACTTTACAATTTTTTTTTACAGTGTGGGTGAAAATAATTCCGAGCCAGGATTAAAACAAGGGATGTGTAGACTAAAGCCGCCAATGCTCTCCCCACTGAACCTACCCGGACGAATACTGGAGACGAATTTACCCAACCAACCTTAACGATCACGCAATCTGGTCTGATACTTTGGATCAGCCCAAGAGAATAAATCGAAGGTTAATATGTGGAACTGCAGAAAACGCGGCATAAGAAAATATATATTAGATTATTTTATAACACTATTATTCAGTACGTAAATCAATTATAACAGACGTAAATTTTCCAAGTGGGTGAAAAAAGTCCGGGCCTGGATTCAAAACAGGGATGTATTGGCTGAAGCCGCCAATGCTCTTCCAACTGAGCCATTCGGGACTGGTGGTTGAGAGAATTAGTCCTCCAGTATTCGTCTGGTATGGCTCAGTTGCAAGGGCGTTGGCGATTTCAGCCAATACATCCCTGGTTCAAATCTTGGCCCCGGACTTTTTCCACCCATTTGGAAAATTTAAATGTGTTATAATTGATTTACCCATTGAATAAACGGGTTATAAATTAATCTAATGGAAGCGATTGTCTTTTCAATTCTATGTGTCAACTGTGGAAAGTTATTAAATAACGGCGGAATGTGAACCTCGTTTGTGTGATCTTTTATCAATCCTTAATGTAAAAATTGCATGCCTCTAACGACTTTTAAATTTTCAACCGAAAAATAACGCTTTACGCTTAGAAGTCGTCATTTTGCGTAAATGGTCAATAACAAAGCAGTTCTTGCACATGTGTTTACCTAAACTGTTTGAGTTTCTCTTTATTTGTTACATTGTACCAACGCTTACAGATGATATTATTAAAATTTATAAATGGGCGCTTCTTTTATGGCCATCAAGTATGATTAAAATATACACATTATTTTCAAAAGTATTTCATATCATCTCATTGCACAATTCTCAAACAAAATAAACAGTAAAAAATATTTCCTAAAGAATTGTCAAGAATTCATAAAACTTTCAGTGAATGCTTTGGATACTTTTCTACAGCATTCTAAAAGATCTATGCAGTGTGGACACGAAATTCAACAAAGAAGAACACGAAATCAAATAGATGAAATTGAAGTCTTAGAAATTTCCCATGCATTAAAAGGAAAGTATTTTGTAATAGAGAACTACGTTCTATTTAACTCTTCTCAGTAAATTAAGACATCCTTGAAAGTGCTATTTCATATTATGAATTAAAATTGCTACATATTTCTACATTTTTCTAACTGCTGTTTTTTTTTTATTAACTAGTTGTATAGAGTAATAAGGATGTTCATTTTTTTTTTTTTTTTTTTTTTTTTTTTTTTTTGCCTATCTTAAACTGTTCGAGTCACTCTTTATTTGAAACACTGATCCAACGAATAAAGTTAATACTATTAAAACTTATAAGTGGACACCACGTATGATTAAAATATATGAATTACTTTCAAAAGTATTTCATACCCTCTCATTGCACAATCCGCAAACTCTTGTTCACAAAACTTAAAAAAAAAAAAAAGAAAAGAAAGAAAGAAAATAAACTCTCGCAGATGTAAGAGTTAGTGAAAAAATAAACAGTAAAGAATATTTCCTGAAGAATTGTCAAGAATTCATAAAACTTTTAGTGAATGCTTTGGATCATTTTCTAAAGCATTCTAAAAGACCTACGCAATGTGAACACGAAATCAAATAGATGAAATTGAAGTCTTAGAAATTTCCCATGCATTAAAAGTAAAGTATTTTGTAATGGAGAACTACGTTTTATTTAATTCTTCTCAATGAATTAAAAAACCCTTGCGAGTGTTATTCGATATTATTAACTATAGTTGCTACATATTTCTGATTTTTTTAACTGTTGTTTTAAATTTGTTACTTACAAGGAAGGTCTCCATTGGGGGCATACTCAGAATTTTTTGAAAAAAATACGAATTAAACTACTCATGTAGGTAATAAAGGATCAGTGAAAATTAGCGGCGGAATTACATTATTAGATATGTAAAAAAATAAAATAGTTTGGAATAATTGGCGTGAAAAGCTGAAAGCGACGCGGTATTTGGCGAGCAGTGCATTTCCTCGCCAAAAGCAGACGATTTTAACGAATCTAAAAATTGATTTTAATTGACTTCACTGTTAAAAATCTGCAGCATTTACTACAACGTCACTCCACTACTTTTATAGAATATCTCTCTTCTGACCAATGAGAATGCTCCATAGCACGGTGAATTGACCGTTTTCTATAAAAGCGGTGGAGTGACGCTGCAGAAAATGGTACAGATTTTTAGCGGTGTTGTAGCTTGTGCAACACTGTTAAAAATCTGCTGCATTTTGCTGCAACGCACGCCACCACTTGTATATAATATCGCTATTCCAACCAATGAGAAAGCTCCATTTCACAGCCAAGTAACCGTTTTCTATACAAGCAAGGGAGTGCGTTGCAACAAAATGCAGCAGATTTTTAACAGTGTATTTTTCAATTTGGAACAATTTTAATCAATTTAAATTGTGTTTTAAATGATAAAATATATTAATTTCATTTTGTTATAAGTACATATAAACGTATATGACAAAATTACACTTAAAGTAAAGTAAAAATGCAAAACTAATATTACTTAAACTAAACTTATTTAAATAAATTGAACATAGAAAGTTTTTTCTTTAAAAAGTATTCGAAGCGTAAAAGCGTATTTTTCAAAATTTCGTTTTTTCGCCAACCGGAGATAAATCGCCAAATAAACGAAATTTTTATTATTTTTTTACGGACGTTATAAGGAGGTTCCGCCGAATTTTTTTTATAAACATATATAACTATATGAGAAGAACATTCTGTATTTTTTTCAGATTTTTCTGAGTATGCCCGTATGGAGACCTTCCTTGTTAGTTGTACAGAGTGGTAAGGATCTTCATATTTTTTGTATTAATAACCACGTTAAACGGCTTTAATGTGTGTTTAAAAGAAATATAAAGTATTAAAAAGAAATATAAATTCAATAAAATAAATACTTTTCATATTTAGTAATATTCTCTTTAAAACGACGAATAGTCTTTTATACTAAAATATCAACCCTTTACACACCATTGTCGCCATTGCATCGACATCATTTTCCGTTAGAAAATTCGATTTTGGCGCTATTAGTTAAGGAAAATAAAATTTACCTTATTTAATCACAGCATTTTTCAAACTATGCACTTGAAAGAAACTTCTCTTAAAGAACTGATGCAACCGAATAAAATTTCTGCAAGAGAACGCCGGAATCTAAATGATTAAAAAGGTCGATAAAGCAGGAATCCGGCTTGTCGCATGTATGAAGCTTGATGTATGTATGCATGCATCTAAAATATTTATATGAAGTAGCTTCCAAGTAGATAATAACATTCATTTTGTGTTTCATAGCAGGAATAAATACTTTCAAGTTAAAACTTCTTAAACATTTCTTCTCTTGCAGGGCTTTAAATAAGCTCTAAATTCATAACTAAGATATATATAAAATGTATTATTACAATAAAATTAAGAAAATATTTTACTAGCAAAAGTCATGCTTTGTTTGGATTCGCGAAGCATTATTTTATAAAACAGATATTTGAAAGTAAAAATATTTTTTAATATTATTTTTGCATCTTTATTAAACAAAAACGTTATTTTATGTTTTGGCGCATTTTAATTTTTTAATTGTGAAATAAGACTGGCATAATAAAATATTTTCGAAGCAAACTTTTACAAAATATTTTTAAATTTTCAACTAAAAGCTCTTTTAAAGATGTTTTTACAATTTCCAGTAACCACTGGTGTTTTTTAAAGTTGTTTGAAATATGCATGTTTCCAATCTTTGTAATTAACATCAAATAATCTTTTATAGTTATTTTAGAATAATATATTTGAAGAGAGCTTGAAGAAAGTTACTTCGTCAAAATCCTATTTTCTGGAAAAACATTTGAAATCTGCTCTCATTGATACTATGAATTTTTAACTGTAAAACTTTTTTTTTCTAATTTCTTCGTTTTTATACATGTTAGCGTATCAGAATTTTTTATATTGTAGAATTTTTTGTAAGGAAAATTTCTATTGAATGCTTAATTTTGAAGGATTTTCACTCTCGACATCGTTACGTACGTTTTTAAGCCAACTAGTGTCTATATATCTCAATATCTCCAACTGCTTCATCTAATGTTAAACCTTGGGATTTATGAATCGTAACAGCAAAATCTAATTACAGAAGAAATTCTTTCCTTGAGCAATGTATGCTTCCATTTTTCCAAAATTTAATTATTGGGGGAATTGGTACGCACCAATTCTTATAAGTTAAATTATTGTAGTATTCAAATTTATCCATGATTATTCGCGGTATCTGGCCTGATGACTTGTGATTTTCTTTATTACGTGCAACAAAGTCTAAAGTCCCATTCACTAAACCTTTTTCGGTCCACAAATAAGAACATAACATTACTTTAGATCCAAATGATAAAGTAAGAAATGGTTAAAGTCAATTTGTCGTTTCTGAATCGGCCAACTTTGCTTTAGTACATTTATAAAGAGCTTGAATCGAGGCAACAACTTCACGCTTCAATTCTTTTAATTTTTCATTTATATAAGAAATTTAACAATTAATTTTATTTGTTTACAATTCTTTTGTTACCACTTTACAAAAAAAAATCCACAATACAATCTTTTTTAAATGTTTAAGTGTCATCTGTGCAAATGATTTTGCTGAATAATGAAAACATATTTCATTTATTAAATTAATCATGATTCTATCTATAATTACTTACTCCATGATTTACATTTTTTTCTGAAAATATACGCGTTTTATTTTTATTTATTTGCTAAAATGCATGTAAAATAAATTAATTAAAATAATAAATTTTTTAACGTTTTACTGTAAAAAAAAATATATTGTGCAAATCTACAGATCATAATTAATTTTTGTGTTTAATTTGAAGTTAAGATATTGAATAGTTTTTTTGTAAAGTGTACGACAAAATGTAATTTGAGTGGCCTAGTAGAGGATTCGCTTCGCTCATCCTAATAACTTTAAGCAACTTTATATCTTATCTCAACTAAACTTTGTTTCTTAAAAGATATTAGAATGAAAAAAATAAAATTTCATATTTTTGTAATCTTAAAAACTGTTTTTCCTACGAAAATGATAAGTAACATATATATTTAACTGTTTTTCTCTTTCAGTTTCTTCAAAATTAACTAACCATCAATACCATTCATCAAACTTTTAAATCGTAAAACATCAAGTTGAATAATATGTACTATATGTGCATTTACATATTACAGATTTTCATTAAAATATTGGCAATCATTCCCACCGAATACTGTTAGCTATGTTATTTTAATTGCACGACAGCTGCTCAAGATAAAATTATATTTGCTAATTTTTTTCAACAGCTTTTCAGGTTTTTATTTCTTTATATGCCACAACTGTTTGTTTAATTACTAATGTTTTGCGTTAAAATTTCTTAATCTCATAATATTTCTTTAAAATATATTTTAATTAGATATAAAAAATATTAAATATTACGAGGAAACAGTGAAAATATTTAAACTTTTAACTTTATATCTTTTCTTTAATTAAAGTTTCATAATTGGGAAAACCTTTTTTCTGCATCAGAAAATCTCCCTCACTTTTATTTCTGCTATTTTTAATCATATTTTCCGGTTGCTGAGTAAGATAAATGTACTTTAATTTTTAAAACCTGTTGTTTTAATTAATTTAATATCCCGAAAAGTCCTATCCATATCTACTGTACAATGCAATAATAATTTTTTCTTCAGCGTTTATGACTTCTTGATGACTTATGACTTCTGGTTAATGGAACTCATAGGTTATTTCTTCAAGCTGATCATGTTTTTTCAAAGTTTTACAAAACCTTGATTTTCACATCCCTGAAAGAGCGGATGTTGTATCGCATCCGCTGATTGCATCAGTAAAAATAATATTATTGTAATTGCATTTGTATGAATATTTGAAAATCATGAAATCTTGAAATGACAGAGGTAGCAATCATGACAATAGCGTCTTTTTCTTCCTAGTAAGCTTGAATTCTGTTGTTTTGAAACTGTTTTAAGCAGTGGAATGAAGTGGTTCTTGTTTCTGTCATTGGCAAGAAATTTATCGTGATGGAAAATTTCGTTTGACACTTATTAGTCTTTCTTTTAACACGCTGTAATTCTTATTCAATTCATATTATACTAAACTATGTTAAATGAATCAGTAATGTTTTCGTTAAAGAATCTGTTTAAAATTTTTTTTTATTAATTAATCGATTTCATAATTGTTATCCAACTGTATTTGTATTACATTATTCTGCTAATATTTTTTAAACTAATTTTGCAGTCAAAACCAATTGTGAATAAAAAATTAAGTGAATTTCAAGAATAAAGATAAATCAGAACATCTTACAATTCAATGATCACCATGAAAATTTTAGCAATGAACATCATAGCAAGACAAATATTTTTATTTAACCCTGTAATCATCGCACCCAATACAATCACGGACAAACTGTCCGTGTCTGTATCGGGCTCGACGATTAGAGGTTAAAAATAAAGAGTGTTAATAAATCGAGCAAAATATCTAAACTTAGAATATGTCAAGAGTTATACTAAATTAAAAATTTTATAAAAGATAAGAATAGTTGTAGTAAATTAAATTTTATAAAATATAAGAAATATTATACTAAATTAAACATTCAATAATGTAGACATTGATAACTTATAATAAAGTCAAGTTCATATGGTTTAATGCTACAGCAATGCGCAGTTTACACAATTTTCCCAAGAGTTTGGATTACTAAACTAAAACAAGCTGGTTTTACATTTGATGCGAATGTGTACAACTTATTTTCGGCAAAAAGTGCAATTTTTAAGCAAACTGCAAAAGATTTTATTTAACACGCAAAAGTTAAATGTGGTAGGAAATTTGAAGAAATTGTCATACGGATACATTTAAATGTACAGACATCTAATACATAAAAACTGCCATATATCTAAAACGTTCTGAAAAACGTACAACTTACGAGAAAAAAGTAAAATTTGGCAATTTTTTTTTTATGAATGCCGCTTTAGAAAATTTTCCTCTACATTTATTCATTAACAGATGTATTTTATTTCCACATTTAGTGACAAAAAGAAAAAAAATGAGATGGGAGGCGAAAATTAGGTTGCTTTCTGAGAAATTGAAAAAAGTGTCATTTTCACTAAGCTGTAGAGCACTTAGTAATGGGTTTAGAAAAACGGTTTTATTATGAAATTTATAGGAAATTTAATGACTTTTCTTTTAGTAACTAAGTAGGGTACATAAAAAATTTTAAATTTTTGAGTTATAGGCAAAAAACTGAAAAAAGTCAGAAAATTTCATGGTTTTTTGGCCCCACAAAATTTAGCCTCGATATATTTTGTTGGAAAACACTTAATTCTTGTTACTAGCATCCCCATAAACATTTTAAAAACATAAAATCTTCTAGCAGAATTTTTGCATCTATCGGTACTTTTTTCTGACAATTTGACTGGCCTATCATGGAGACAAGATTTTTGAGAGTGGAATGCGAATACGGCGGAGACTCTCAATAAACTGACAGTAAAAAACTTACAGCACTGTTTAAAAGAGTGAAAAAATCAGATAGAGCTTCGCAAAGACCGCCAAAGTTGAGTTTCTTCAAGGCGATAAAGTTTTTGATATAATTGGTGATGAATACAAAGTTTTGTGACATAACTACGGTTAATTAATAGCCACATCTCGTATCTGATGGAGAAATAAGCTTTGAAAGTAATTCTTTACGGAAATAAAATGTTACTTGAAAAAAAGTTCTTTAATAAAAAAAACTCATGAGCAAAAACCTAAAATTAAGGCTATTAAAACAAAATATCTATACTTTGAAAGTTTCTGTGAGATCAATACTTCTTGACAATTATACTCGAAGCAAAAATAAACATATTTTCTCACACTTTATTTTTGCCAAAGTTTCTCTGTAAGTCCAAGATTGCAAGAAGCAAACAAATAAAGTTTACAAACTGTTTTCTAGTTAATATTTTGAATATAATTAGCGTTCCTTCTCTTATCAAAATTAAACAATTATTGATCCTACTAATTCCTACTTGCAAAAAGGAAATATTGGTAAACAAATTTATCAATCGATTCACGCACAAATGAAAATTATGACAAAACTTTGAATAAGCTGGTAATTAATTTACATGATATACGCTATCGATCTTCAAAAAATATATTCATTCTGTATAAAGTAATGTTAAATAAGTTTGTTTTTCTTCAGGATATATTAAACTGAATTTCTTTACGTTTATTTGTATAACAATGTTATTCAGGATATAAATAGTTATGTAATGTACTACGCATATCAATCTTGAAATAACATATGCATTTATTTATTCATATACGCTTGTGTACATTCTACACACATGCTTCTAGGGAAAAAAATTAGAAAAAGGGCATAAATACACTCTCAGCAAAAAAAAATCTTGGCACTTGCGATTTGAGACGTTTTGTTAAATATCTAGAAATATACATAAGGAGTTATTCTGAAACTCCAGGTGTGTAAACAAAATAGTACATGTCATACATATTCGCGAAGAGTTTTGCCCGAAATCTAAAAGGGGACCGTCAACAAATTGAAAAAGAACGAAGATCTTTTGAATAACCCTGTCAAAACTAATAAAGCAAAAGAGTTCAAACAGATTATGATTATGATTAAGTGGCTTATTGTAATAAGCTGTGTTCATTTTTATGAATATATCATGTACACTCGTAGAGAAATTAAGGTTTTATAAAAACGGTCCCAAATTTATCCAAGTTTTTTGCTTATAATTTGCAGAGTTCTTCATAAAACACAATATTCTTTTCAAAAAATATGACAATCAACATTGTACATAACACCCTGTAATCAGAATTAAAAAATAATTAAAATTGTATGACAAATGAGCAGGTTTAGTAAATACTTTTTTACTGTGCATGCGTCAATGCTTATTAAAATTTGATTTGCATATTATGTTAGCTAAGTGTATAGAGCAACTTTTGTGAAAGTCTCAAAAACATAGCTGGAAAATTCTGAAAATTATCATCGATAGAGTAAAATAAAAATCCGTTATTCCCAAAATGAAGCAAAAAGATGAGGGGCTGTATCCATATTCCATTGATTAGTGCCTACACAATATTGCACATACAAAATATTTGGATACAGCTCCTTATCTTTTTGCTTTATTTTGGTAATAACGAATTTAAATTTTATTCTAGCGACGATAATTTTCTGAATATCCTTTTCATCCCATGTATGAAATCGGATTTTACCCGAAGAGAACGAAAACAAAACAAAATTTAATTTATAACTGCGAGCAATAGTTTATACCCGTAAGTGTGAAATAAATCTTCTTTCAATATGGCACACACGATAATTTAAAAAGTTTCAAAAGCATTAAATGTATGTGATGATATTTAGGGGTGTTTCCGCAAACAGCATATGTTTCGGAATGAATAGGATGTTGCGAAGAAATCGGAGTTCGAGCAGTCAACCGACGTCATTTCCATCATGTTATTTTGCAGTCTAAATCCTGTGGGCATATGGGACGAGAGTAAATGTGTGGTCATTTAAAAAAATAATGATCATTCCTATTGAATTTAGAAGTATTGTTTATAAGCACTATAATTTAAATGCTACTTCATCTTATAACATTAATCTTCCAGACTCTTCCAAGTCCACGTGACCCAAATCACAAATTAAAGGGTGTTCCGTGCAAAAACATTTTCGTAATGACGATAACTACGGAAACTAAAAATTCCACATTCCGAGAAGCAGCAAACCATCTTAAAAAATTGAGAGATAAATGAAATCTGATCGCTCCGAAAAAATCAAATGACTCTCTCAAAAATTGTCAGATAAACTGGCCCCTCCCCTCTGACGTATTGCTTTTCAAAATCCGCTAATTTTGATTCGTATGTAGTTGTAATTTACTTCGCGCCCTTCCATTGGTTTATAGGTGGGGCTTGTCTTAAGGATTCTTTACTAATCGGAGTAGTATGCAAGAGTAATTTGCCCCATGCGGATGAGTTCCAGCGCAGACGATTATTAAATAAATAAATAAAACAATATTAATAGAGCGGGCGGCGGCAACACAAATGACTACGTCATCGAGTTACGGGATGAAATCATGATGTAGGACAAGATCATTAGGTGTAGATTAAGGAATGACTGGTCTGCCTCGTCATTTCTTGGTACGATTTGAGTAACAGCGGGCGCCAACTCACCATTTTGGCGTCACTTTCACGTCATCGAGTTACGGGATGAAATTGGTGCCAAATTAAAGGTAAAATAAAGTATTTTAAGAATATTTTGGTCTGCCTGTGCATATCCTGGTACAAACCCTCGGCAGACTGAAATTTATAACAAAAAATGACGTTATAATGTAAAATTCAATATGACTACGTCATCGAGTTACGGGATGAAATCATGATGTAGGACAAGATTATTAGATGTAGATTAAGGAACGACTGGTCTGCCTCGTCATTTCTTGGTATGATATGAGTAACAGCGGGCGCCAACTTGCCATTTTGCGTCACTTTCACATCATCGAGTTACGGGATGAAATTGGTGCCAAATTAAAGGTAAAATAAAAGTATTTCGGTCTGCCTGTGCATATCCTGGTACAAACCTTCGACAGACTGAAATTTATAACAAAACGGCATCATAGTATGCAATACAATTCATCATTTGCCGAATCGGTCGTTTTATAGCTTACTAATAAAAATCTTTTCCTAAACCATCAAATTAGCGTGAAAGTCGATTGCGAAGGTAAGTAATTTAAAATACGTCTTTAGAATTTGTATTGTAAATTATAAAGCATAATTTGTTATAAATTTCAGTCCACCAAGTGTTTGTACCAGGTTATGCGCGGACAGACCGAAATATTCTTAAAATACTTTATTTTACATTTAATTTGGCACCAATTTCATCCCGTAACTCGATGACGTGAAAGTGACGCCAAAATGGCGAGTTGGTGGCCGCTGTTACTCATATCGTACCAAGAAATGACGAGGCAGACTAGTCATTCCTTAATCTACACCTAATAATCTTGTCCTACATCATGATTTCATCCCGTAACTCGATGACGTAGTCATATTGAATTTTACATTATAACGTCATTTTTTGTTATAAATTTCAGTCTGCCGAGGGTTTGTACCAGGATATGCGCAGGCAGACCAAAATATTCTTAAAATACTTTTTTTAACTTTAATTTGGCACCAATTCCATCCCGTAACTCGATGACGTGAAAGTGACGCCAAAATGGCGAGTTGGCGCCCGCTGTTACTCATATCGTACCAAGAAATGACGAGGCAGAGCAGTCATTCCTTAATCTACACCTAATAATCTTGTCTTACATCATGATTTCATCCCGTAACTCGATGACGTAATCATATTGAATTTTACATTATAAAGTCATTTTTTGTTATAAATTTCAGTCTGCCGAGGGTTTTAACCAGGATATGCACTGGCAGACCAAAATATTCTTAAAATACTGTATTTTACCTTTAATTTGGCACCAATTTCATCCCGTAACTCGATGACGTGAAAGTGACGCCAAAATGGCGAGTTGGCGCCCGCTGTTACTCATATCGTACCAAGAAATGACGAGGCAGACCAGTCATTCCTTAATCTACACCTAATAATCTTGTCCTACATCATGATTTCATCCCGTAACTCGATGACGTAGTCATTTGTGTCGCCGCCGCCCGGTCTATAAAGTTTTCTATAAATGTTTTATTCTAAAAAGGGAAATAGATTTGAAGAATGAAATTAAGATTTCGCAACTAGATATTGATTTGTAAGTAATACATTCTAGTTCTCTTTAGGAAAATAATTACTAGATTATGCTGAATTAAAGAAAATAAAAATAAAAGGAACTTTAACCGTTAAAAATATTAATATATTACGGAAACTGAGAATGAAAGTATGTTCTTATAAAACGTTAGAACGAACTCAAAGCGGCAAAATGGCGAAAAAAAATGTTTATTTTTACTTGTATATTTAAGAATTTTGAAAATTTCCAAACATTTTCAAATTTCCAAAAAAAATCATAAAATAAATTTTTTAACACAGAAATTAAACACATGTCAGTATGGAGTTTTCTTTTTCTAGCTTAGGGCTATATATTTAAATAATTAACAACTATTCTGTTGCTCGAACTAAAGCAAAATGAGATATTTGGTTTTCAAATAATTATAATTATTTCAAATAATATAATTATTTTTATAGAATTTTAATTATTAATTAAAAATAAGAAGTTCACTTAAATTTATTAGAAGCATTATTTTTTCTGCAGCTATCTCTTCCAAAATTTCATAATAAATATTAAAAGCTCCGTGTCAAACATCCTGTGTAAAAAACATGTTGAATTATTACAGTTATGTCAAAAATATTTTTAACAAAACTTATAATTTATGCGAACATATTTTATTAAAATTAACATATCAATTATCTCTGGAGCATGCAACGTTACTTGCGTGAGTAATTAAAACAATAAATCGTGTTTAAAAATCAAAAAACCTTTACAAGAGCTTTAGGAAGTTATCAGAGAGATTTTCCATGTAGTAAGATGGGTTACAGAGCATTTTCTTTTTATCGAAGATTAATAATTACTTTGCTGATTATTTTAATCATGTGAAAGACAATATATTTAGTGAGCATGGAAACTTCTAATTAAAAGATAATTAAAAACATTCTACATGCCTTCTTTCGTAAAAGGAGCTTTCGAAGAAATTTTATAATTAATTAATAAGAACTGGGATGTTCTTCCACTATACAATATATACATATTTTCTTTTTCTAAGAAAATTTTTATGCATGATTAAAGTAACAAAAGATATATGTAAAAAATAAAAAGTAAGTTAAATGGTCGTCATAAATACACCATAAAACAAATGACAATCTAAATATGATTTGTAAATAAATATAAAAGTAACAATAGATTTAAAACACATTCTTTTATTGCAAAATTTTCTTTGCAATTAAAGTAACAAAAGATATATGTACAAAAATAAAAAAGGAAATTAAATGGTCATAATAAATACAATATAATGAAAAAAAATGACAGTTCAAATATGATTTGTAAATAAATATAATCGTAATAATAATTTTAAAAAAACATTCTTTTATTGCAAAATTTTCTTTGCGATAAAAGTAACAAAATATACATGCAAATAATAAAAAGAAAACTAAAAGGTTGTAATAAGTACACCGTAATTAAAAAAGTGCAATTCAAATATGATTTGTAAATAAATATTAACATAAAAATTATTTTAAAAAATCTTTCTCTAGTGAGCGTTCAATAGTAATATCTTCAAAATATTGCCTAACTTTTTAATGCAATTCCTGAGTTTTTCATAAAAATGTCATCTATTATACAGTAATTTGGAATGAAAAATCAATTCTTTTTTATGCGCTTGGTAGAAAGCGCAAGCAAGTGAATTTTTTAAAAATATCTAACTGTTTCTTTTTGACAGAAAAGGAAAGGGGAACATTTTTAAAACAATCCTTTTTTTTTTTACTTAATTGATTTATCAACGTATAAAAGTAAATTAATTAATATTAATATATTAATTTATATAAAGGCGTCTTTTTTAAAAAGTTATGACACACTAATATTGCTCTTAAATATTACATATTTGATTTTTTATTTAGAATTTAATTTCTATTTTTTATTTGTAAATTATTTCACTGGTGCAGTTTTCTAGCAATTTATGTATGCTTTGTCGAGCGTTCTTTCAACTCCCATACAGTTGTACGAGTTACAGATATGTATGCAGTTGTATGTAGTCTAATTGGAAAGTACCAAAAATTAATGCATTAATTAATATTATTAAGTAGTAACAACATTAAAATATTGTGCACTGTTAAAAACTTCTGTAAAAACACAGAAAAAAGGCGAAACTCTCTACAAATAGCTGTTGTCATTTAATACAAAGGATGTATTTTATCATCCAGCGGGAAAAATTTCCCACAAATTATGTTGAGATGAATTTTCCGTTTCTAAATTATTCTAAATTTAAAAAAAAATAAAACAAGGTTTTGTTTTTTAATGTTTCTAATAAAATTTCAAAAGATTTATGAAAGTGTGTATATTTTGAATTACAATATTTAACAAAGATAAATATATATTTAACCCTTTTCGGCACACTGTGCTCAGTCTTTAATACCTAATTTTAATTCCAATCTTGCAACCTACACCAATAATATTTTAATAAAACTCTTCTTTTACAGTTAAGGCTTAAATTAAGTGTTTCATAATTTCTCAAAAAGTAGTTTCTAATTTCCGGTGTCAGTCGATAATTTCTCATTTTACTAAAAGAATTTGCCCGTGTCGAAAAGGGTTAAATAAAGACTTTGAAATCCCTACAGGGAATAAATTTATGATAAGGGAATTTATGTATGCAAATTAATGACCGACAAACTCAACCGAATGCATTTAACCGAGAACTAGTGTAAATTTACAGAGAGTAAATTTACACTAGTTCTCGGTTAAATGCTCGAAATATTTTATTAAGCGATTTTATTCAAAATATTGATTATTATTCCTAATTAGATTTTAAAACGAAGCGATTTTTTTCGTCACAAAGTACTCAAATTTACATAGACATAATTTATAATACACATGTTAGAAGTTAAAAATACACAATTTATAAAAATTTCTCAGTACTTTCATCCTGCAATCCTGGGCCATCATGAGGAAATATTTTTATTAGTTGCAGTCTTTTGGTTCCAATACGTCACTTCGTTGGAAATACGAAAGGTAATTATAGAGTACTTGAAAGTAGAAGTTGCATTGCCTTAGGTTGAACTTATGTAAAGAAAAAATATTTAACTGCTACCCAGTTTATTTTAATACGTCACTTTTTTCAGATGTGTCACTTTCATTTTAAATGTGTATGGGGAACGTTATTAGAAGTAGTAAAGTTTCGGATTAAACTTGCATAGAGGAAAATAAATACTGCCGCACCATTCATTTCAATGTGTAACATTATTCATATACAACACTTCGTTTTTATATGCGTTTGTAATTATTTATAAAATACCTATATCTTCGTTCAGTTAATCCGTCTGTCCGCATATAACACCTCAAAAACTATCTAAGCGAATCGTTTGTAATTTAAAATATATAATTATTACATAATTTTGTCGTGTCAATTTAAATTTTATGAATATGGATTTATAGTTCAATTACAAGTACAATCAAAAGTAATCCGTTACATTACAATCTATGAAAAAAGTAATTCCAAGTGCATTTTAATAATGTCACAATCTTTCGAACATAATAAAATTCTTACATTTGCTGCGTTTGGTGTGCAATTTACGACTTATTTTAAATGGGTTGGGGTAGGTTCAGCTTATTAAGAGGGTGAGTATAAATTTCAAACGGAATGACATGTTTGAATGAATGCTTCAGCAATTCACAAAATATTTTCCGACGATTCCCGTGGTATTGCCATGCAAAAATACTAGGAAATTTAAATAAAAATTTTAACTTGTAATATCTATCTTATTGTTGTCTTCGTCACCTTTTAAGCGACATATTGACCTTTTTAAAGTTCATATTGAGTAGTTTGTGACTGAATCAATTTGAAATATTACATTTTATCTTAATAACAATTTTATTTTACATTACCCTACGTATCACGTTAAACAGCGGGAGTAATCCTTAATCGTAGTCATACTAAACCAGATGTATTTCGTGTCAACGTTTCTTTGTTCGATATATGTTGACTAGTCGAATGTGGCAATCCTAAAACTTTCTTCAGTTTCATACAAAATAATACTTCGAGAAATATAAAGCATAGCATCCTCACAGGTTAGGTGATTTACACCAAAATCTAATCAGCAACAACTTATGTCACCTTCAAACTGAATCTGAAGTTTGAGGAAAATCCATGCGTTAGTTTTTAAGATAGAATAATTGCAAAAATCATGAAAAAAAATCTGGATAGAAGTGCCACCTGTTGAGCTATTTAAACCAAGAGCTGACGAATACTAATTTATAGTAATCACTAATTGAATCTTAAGTTTCATGAAAAATCGTGCGCTAGTTCTTGAGATAGAGTTATTGCAATAATCATGAATAATACCGCATAGTAGCGCCGCCTAAGCACGATTTACACCAACATTTAATCAGCTTTATATTGTATCAAGAATCTGAAATTAAATTTTATTAAAATCCGTCAACTCGTTTTTGAAATATAGCTATTGCGGAAATCTTGAAAAAGGCAGTATAGAAGCGTTACCTTGTGATCGATATACACCAAAAATAAATCAGCTCCAGTTTTGTATCAAGGTCTAATTAAATATGAAGTTTTGGGAAATTTCATACCTTAGTTCTTGAGATATACACTGTAAAAAAAAAAGGGTCGATCTACTAAAAAAACTTTAGTGATCCTTGTAATTACTAAAAAAAATTTAGTAATCTTAGTCGGTTACTAGAAAATCTGTAACAATTACTAGAAAAAAGTTAGCAACGAATAGAGTTAATAGTTCTATATTTTTAATAGCTCTTACTAAAACGCAGTTGGTGTGGCCTTGATAGCATAGTGGTTATAGTAACGGACTCCAGGCTAAAAGGTCCTGGGTTCGAAACTTGCAACCGCCAAGTACGCCCCGAATGTATGTAGTGTCTCGTTAATAAAGGGATTATGAAAATCTATTCGGAGCTGGTAGGAATGTTTGGTGCTGCCATCTATTGCAGTTTTGCCGAAAATCTTCCGCTTCAGAAGTCTGGATGCAGCTCGAAGAAAGCTCCAGCCCTTCGGGCGCACGTAATGGTTATTAAAAATAATTTTAGAGCTATTACTAAAATTTGCTTGGTGGCTCATACTAAAAATTTTTAAGTTAGTTATACAAAAAATTGTTTTGTTGAGTTTACAAAAGAAATGCTGGTTTCACTTGCAAAAAAAAACTTTGTAATGGTTACTAAAAAAGTCTGTGGAATACAAATTTACTAAGAAATTTTTAGTAACCTCTTGAATTTTTTTTTACAGTGTAGCGACCACACAAGTTTTGGCACGTAGAGATTCACAGAGAGGCATACTAATAGACAGACTCACAGGCAGATATTTTGTAAAAATATGTTTTCTCCGACACCTAAAACGTGTAAATCCGTCAAAATCAAGAATTTTGAAAAAATCATTAATTTAAAAAATTTCTTGTTTTAAAGATAAAAGAAAGTAAAAATATAACAACAAAATATATAACGCAAGTTTTCTTTTAAAATTTAAAAAAAAATCTCCAGGATAAAATATTCAAAATATTTCAATCAGACAAGAATCGTAACTTCTGATCATTCAAGCTTGAATTTTGGATAACAGCTGTAAACTTTATCGATCAATAGCAGAATTGGTGGAAATTCGGAAAACTACCAAAAACTTTTTTGTTTTTCATCTATTAGTAAGTGGCTCTTACTGTGCCTTATTAAATTTCAATGAACTAATGTAAGGTGCCCAATAAAACTTCTTCAATGCATTTTTAATTAAATACTAGACTATTTTGATAAATTTAAGCATAAGAGGCATTCTCATGAAATTTAACTTTCAGAATAAAAATCTGCTGAGATGCGTTCGTACGATAACTAAGTTTTAATAAAAATAGCACTCTCAAAAAACTGTGAATAGTTAATTACAATTAAAATTCGCACCAAACAATGTTCTTCCTATACCATTATGCAGTAGAATACTTTTGTGTGGCCTTGTAAATCCACAACAAATGTTCTTTGCACCACAGATTATGCAAAATGTATATAATAATATGTACTTTATAGATGCATATCAATTTTATTATGTTCGAGTGAGTGTAACAACATTAAAATGCATTTGAAAAAATTTTCCCCATTGACCGTAATGTAACGGAATACTTTTGACTGTCCCTGTAGTTGATCTATGCATCCGATTTTCATAAAATTTGAAATGACTCGACAAAATTATGTAATAATTATATATTTTAAATTTCAAACGATTTGGTTGGATAGTTTTCGCGCTGTTATATGCGGACGGATAGATTGAACGACAACTATAGGTGCTACGTATTTACATAATTACGAACGCACCTAAAAATGGTCAGCAGTAATGATTTTTTATTTAACCGAGTTTTAAGTTACACTTGCGCGTTTAATTTTCCTTGCCGTTCCCTTGACTTTTTACCTCTCTAATTTTTTTATTTTTTTTCTCTAAATTTTCATTTATAATGAATTTGCATTGTACTCTAAAACATTTAAACAAGAAATAAAAACAATGCAATTTTTTAAAACAATATTTTGATATAACATTGTCTTAAAGGCTAAAATTTAATAATTTTTTTATGCGGAATTATTTTATTTATTAATTATTCTTATTATGTACCTACACAATGTGATGTTCGCATCCCCCGATGCCTCCGAACCAACCCGGCCTCGGGCGAGGGAGAGTAACCGAGATCCAGGGCAAGGACGCACTGGCGGCCCTTTTCCATTTTCGCATAGGCTGGGTCTTAAGCTGGGTCTCAGAGCTTAAGCTGGGCTTAAGCTGGGAGCTCAAGCTGGGTCTCAGAGTGGAGCAGTCTGCCGATAGAGCCTATGTCCAGCTGTCAGACTACGTTTAATAGCAACGTTCACACCGGATATCCTTTTCGAAGCACATCATCAGGTGGATGTTTCCATTCGGTGAAAGGTTATCGGCGTCAACCTAGACGGTGGAGGCGTAATGTGCCTTGGAGCTTGAAACGAGTGTGTTTGGGGGGTTTCACCGCATCCTTGTGAAAAGACAATGGTGAGGTGTGGTTGTGATTGGTGAGTAAACCCGATCGCCCATCCGGATGCAATGATTTAAGGTGCACTGAGGTGCCTCCAAGAGATTCGGCTAGCAGCGTATCTCTCTGCTGAAGGAAAGACAAAGGTATACCGAGATCCGGATATCTATGAGGTTCGCAGGGAGTGGTGTCCCGTGCGAGGATGTTCGGAAGCAGTTAGACGTACCGAGAAAGTGTGAAATGACGGGGCATAGACGGCTGCCAAAGTTCGATCGAATCTATCATTTTTGCTTTATTCTCCTTCTTTTCCCAGAATCTGATTCGTCTACACAATCGGCGACCTGTCCCTGTGACCGATTGGGGGGGGGGGGAGGAGGGAGGGAACGTTCTAAGGGAGTAGTGACTCTTTGTGGAAGGATCCGATTTGAAAATAGGATCTTAACTTTCCAATTTTTTATTTCTATCTACTAATTCCATGTTTGTGATCTTCAGAGTTTCGGAAATTGATTAGGGAGTCACCCTTGAACATCTGACAAAAGAGCCACAGGAGGTGTTGCTCTCTTGGTCCGTTTGATTCCACGATCTCTTTTTGCTTTATTTTCTTCCCTGTGGCTAGATTTTGAGCTGCCTTCATACCTTTGAAGATCTGCTGTGTGGTAGCTTCTCACCCGTGTACAGAGATAGTTACCATAGGTCACGGTCCGATGAGTCACAGGATACTATTTTCCTATTTTTTCCTTTTATCGACCTCTGTCACTTTATGTTCGTAGCGGGAACCGCAGTTCTTGAGCCCTCGGAAGCTGCCTATACTGTAGCGCAGCAGGTGCCTCTTAAGAGAGGTTCGGAAATTGAGATAGTGTGTGTACGTTACCGGCAGGTTCCGTTGCATTTCCCATTTCATGGTTTATATTAACTAACAAGCATCTCATAGGTCATAGGACAACGACCGTGGTGCTTGTAGGTCCGATAGCCGACATATACGTTTATGTTTGTTTTGTATTTTATGTTTGTGGTATCTTTCTTTCATTTCTTGTCCTCAAGCTTCAGAGTTGTTTGACACCAACCAGCCTGATACTAACTTTCCTATTTTTTTATTTTCTTTACTAACCTTTCATTTGTCGGCTTAAATCGCAGAGGTAGCTTACATAGGGGATTGTCAATTGCGACTAGAGATAAAGCAACCGAGGGTGGAGGAAATGTCTTTGAGTTAACCATTTCCTGCACTTTTTAGGTAGATTTCGTATGAAATACTACCTATTGCAATCGCACCAGTTTATATATCTATCTATCTATATATATATCTCACTTTTTATGGACACGATAACTTCTATAATTCTTCACCAATCTCCACCAAACTGGTACATAAAATCAAAGGGGTTAAAATCTCTGCTAAGTTCGTTAATGGGCAAAATCGGACTAAGGGGGTCGGAATAGGGGGCGTTTTTGTGAAAACCGAAAAAACGCCATAACTTCTTAATTAAAGTAGATATCGAATCGGTTTAAAGTTTATATTACTTCTTAAAAATGGGCCAAAAGTTTATGCATGACAGATTTTTGATAAATTTAGAAGTGGGCTCAAGGGGTGGAAAAAACAGGGGTTTTGAGAAAAAAAATTCATAACTTCGTCAAGTTTCAAGATATCAAGTCCAACTAAATTTTTTGTAAATTTTCTTAAAATTATCTAAAACTTTTGTATTTACAAGTTTTTGATAGGACCAACATTTACCTATGAAAAAAATTAAAAACGAAAAGAAAAAGGGCGCTGAAAAAAGAGAAAAATCCATAACTCCGTCAATTTTTAAGATATCAAATCTGATTAAATTTATTTTACATCTTCTCAAAAATATCTACAACTTTTATACTGACACGTTTTTCATAGGACCAATTCGTATAGCAAAAATAAATTAAATAAAAATAGGAGTTGGAGATAAAACCTCAAATCCAAACTGCCTATATTCTGACTCATTTTTAAATTCATTTTTGATTTTAAACTCATCCAAATGGTCGATCCTCTTATTTAGAAACTGTATAAAGTGACGCATTGGTCAATTTCCTGATAAAGATAGAATATATTTCAAAAAAGGCTACCAAAAAGGGTATTTTGAACAGAATTTTCCGAAATCATCGTGACTGAAATTTAAAGAAGTGTTCAAGGAAGAAATTTCTGACTCGTTTTTAAATCCATTTTTGCTCTCAAACGCATACAATTTACAGATCCTCTTATTTAGGAACTATATAATGTGATGCATTGATCGATGTTTTGATAAAGACAGAATATATTTTGAAAAAGGCTACCAAAAAGGGAATTTTGAACAGAATTTCCCGAAGTCTTCAATTTAAGGAATGAGGTTTTGAAAATTTAAGGAAGTTTTCACATAGCAAATTGCGTTCTTTATGACTCGTTTTAAAATCCATTTTCGCTCTTAAACGCATCCAATTTACAGATCCTCTTATTTAGGAACTATATACTGTGACTCATTGGCCAGTTTTTTGATAAAGATAGAATATATTTTTTAAAATGCTGTCAAAGTGAGTATTTCGCACAAAATTTTCCAAAGCAATCATGATTAAAGAATTAAGGATGTATTCAAACAACAAATCGGTTATTTTATGACTCATTTTTAAATTCAATTTTTTTCTCAAATGCATTCAACTGACAGTTTTTTGTTATTTAGGAACTGTATAATGTACAGTTTTGGTCGATTTTTTAATAAATTCAGAATTTATTTCAAAATATGTTGCCAAAATGGGCATTTGAGCTGAATTTTTCTTAAGATGATTCTGATAAAACCAGTTTTTGTAGAAAAATGAACTTAAAAATTTTTCATAAACGGCCAAATGAAGTTATTAAACTGGGTTTATCTCTAATCATATATATATATATATATATATGTATATATATATATATATGTATATATATATATATATATTGTTGAAATGAGCACTCTTCGAAATCTACCTCCGCCTATAGGCCCAGCCGACAGGGATTTTAGAAAATTTTTTGTTATGTCTATTATAAATGTTTTTAAAAGGTGAGCTAAGTCAGCTAAATATAAGCTGAAGAAAAGAGTGTTATCGCGGTAATGGATGGGGTGTTTGGCTTTTTCGCAATAGGAGTCAGATAAAAATAAATTTTTGTAGCTGTTTTTATTATGCTATATTTCACACATTATATTACATGTTACATTTTATTTTAATAGAACTGTTTCTCTAAAACGATACCTACTACTATATTTCTTAGAGTCTCAATATATTTAATCATATTTCGTATATAAAACATTTGAAGCAAAACTGGCATATCTATCGTATATAATTAATATGCAAGGCAATAATCTGAAAATAATATTATTTTTATGTGTTTTTCAATACTTTGTGTTTGAAATGTTTCAAAAACATCTCCAATATCACATTACTGTGTCTCCTATAAGAAATATCCAGAAATATTTACGATATATGAACAAACAATATAAGTAAATCTTCTACAAATGAAATTTTCAAGTTTTCTCAATGTTGTCTCTTAAAACTTGTTAGATCGAAATTAGTGGCAATGACGTGCCCAAGGTACTTCAAGTCTTTCTTTTTTTGTTACTACGTAAAAGTTTGGAAGTTAGTTTAGAAAATGTCTTTGAGTTATACTTTTGCTGCACTTATAGGAAATTTGTTATTAAGTTTATAGTAAATATTTATAAAAGGTGAGTTAAGTCAGCTAAATATAAGCTGAAAAGTAGAGTGTTATCGAGATAATGTATGGGTATTTGGCTTTTTTACGATAGGAGTTAGTTGAAAATAAATTACTTTGTGTTAAGATTAAAAGTCTTTAAGGAAGAGAAGAAATTTCTAAAAAGTAAAACATGTCATGCCTAAACTATTTTACAATAAATTTATTTTATTATAAAATTGGATTTAGATTCACATTTTAGATTCCAGATGCCAAAACTGTATTTTTTTTCTCATTGTGAATGTTCTGGTGAAATTTGTCGCTAACTCCACTGACTACAATGCGGTTAGTGAAACAGGTGGCAAAAAGACTGGTACAAGGTTTTGAAATACACGGGTTGTCACTATTTGCATTTTAATCAGCTTTGCAGCGATTGCAATTGAATTTAACATTAAATGTTCTAAATTTTAAATCTCCGTAATTCCTGAACTGCTTGACCAAATTACTTCCCATTTGATATCCAAAATGTAAAAAGGACATTAAAGTTTAATATTCGTATTGAAATTTTCATATTTTGTTACGATTTCACTTCAAAAACGACCAATAAACTATTTCTAACATTAATAAAAAGCCTATAATTTTCAGTCAAATGAGCTATTCCATTTTTTACTGAGAAAAAATGAAAATTAAAATGTATCTTCTCTTTTTTTTGGCTAACTGTATTTATTGCGTAAACTTTTATGCTTTATATCTACATATTATGTTTTATTTTAATAAAACTTTTTCTCTAAAAGAATACACATATTCACTCCTTACGAATATCTACTACGATATTTCTTAGCGTCGCAATACATTTTAACAGATTTAGCGTATAAAATATTTGAAGCTGAAGTAGTATATCGTGTTGTATATATCAGGCAATAATCTGAAAATAATGTTATACTTGTGTATTTTTCTAAGACTTGAGTTTGAAAAATTTCAAAAACTTTTCTAATATCACATTACCGTATCTCTCATAAAAATATCCGATTTTTTTTTTTTTTTTTTTTTTTCGATTTATAAACAAACAATATAAATGAAGCTTCTACTTATGAAATTTTCAAATCCTCTCAGTGTTATCTCTTAAAAGACTTATCTTGTTTCTAGATCGAAATTAGCTACAAAGCCGTGCTTAAGGTACTTTAAGTCTTCCTTTTTTTTCTTACTACGTAGAAGTTTGAAAGTTAGTTTAGAAAATATATTTGAGTTATGCTTTTACTGCACTGATAGAAAATTTGTTATTAAGTCTATTGTAAATATTTATAAAAGGTGAGTTAAGTCAGCTAAATATAAGCTGAAGAGTAAAATGTTATCGCGGTAATGGATGGAAGTTTGGATTTTTTCGCAATAGGAGTCAGGTAAAAATAAATTACTCTGTGTTGACATTTAGAGTTTGTACGGCAGAGAAGACAATTCTTAAAAGTTAAACATGCCATGCCTAAACTATTTTACAATAAATTTATTTTTTTATAAAATTAGATTTAGATTCACAATTTAGATTCTAGATGCCGGAAACTATATTTTTTCTCAATGTGAGTATTTTGGTGAAATTTGTTGGTAACTGCATTGACTGCAATGTGGTTATTGAAAAAGATGGTAAAAAGAACGGTAACCTACAGGGTTTTGAAAAATATTACTCCCATTTTAATCTGCTGTGCGATGATTACAAATGAATTTAACATTGGGAGTTCTAAATTTTAAATCTCCGATCTTCATAAATTACTTGACCAGATGACTTCCCGTTTGATATCTAAAATGCAAAAATGGCAATAAAGTTTAAAAATCGTATTGGATATTTTATACACTGCTCAAAACAATTAAAGGATATTGCAGTTTTAGGTAGATTTTGTATCTGGGAAACTTTTTATCTGATTGATACATGGTCGACAGACATAGTAGGTTATATGAGAATAAATTACACATGTTTGGCAGAAAAAAATGCATTTTATTGCGCATTTGTGTACAAAAGGAAAAAACACAATTTGTTCATATGAGAAAAAAAGAATAAGAAAAGGTGTTTTCTTCAAAGAAAATCATTTTCAGTAGGGGGTATGGTTTCCACGGGCGTCCAGCAACGTTGAACACCTTTGAGGCATGGACTCAATGAGACTATTAATGAGGAGTTGGGGTATTCTGCCCCACTCTTCCAGAAGAACTCTTTCCAATTCTTAGAGAATTTGTGGCGGTTGTTGGCGGCCAGAAACTCGTCTTCCTAGAGCGTTCCAAACGTGTTCGATTGGATTCATGTCTGGAAAACACGCTGGCCATTCCATTCGAACGATTCCTTTCTCGAAAAGGAAATCCTCCACCAGGTTTGCACCATGTGGCCTGCAGTTATCGTCCATTAAAGTGAAGTTATCTCCGATTGCTGCAGCGTAAGAGATTACAATAGGTCTGAGGATCTCATCCCTATATCGGCGACCAGTCAGAGCTCCATCTCGAATGATGTAGAGGTCAGTGCGCCCGTCAATGGAGATGCCACCATACACCAACACTCCTCCACCGCCAAATCTGACACTTTCGTGCACGAACGCAGGATTATTCCTACTGCCACGGTCCCTCCAGATGAAAATACGCCTATTATCCGGATGCACAAAAAAACGGGACTCGTCAGAAAACAGAATATTGCTCCATTCATTTCTCCTCCAGTTGACATGCTCGGTTGCCCACTCCCTGCGGTCGCGACGATGCCTTGATGTTAATATAACACATACCATCGGTCGGCGAGCATACAGACCTACAGCATGGTGCCAGTTTCGGACAGTCTGAGTTGAAATCGTGGTTAGCCGAGCGAAGGTGTTGTTGGAGAAGAGTAGCGTTCATGTTTCAGTGTCTCCGAGCTGTTAACGCTAAATACCGATCTTCATTGGGCGCTGTTGCCCGTCTACGACCTTGCCCTGGTATTCGGCCTGCACATCCACTCTCCAAAAAACAGTTCCAGATCCTGGAAATGACACTTTGTGACACTCCAATGGCTTGCGCTACTTCGGCTTGAGTTTGGCCCCCTTCTAACCTACCAACAATTCTCCAAGCTTCTGAATCTCTCAATTGACTTCGCTGAGACATCGTACTCATCGAAACAAAGCAGTCTCTGAATGCCGATCATCCTTGTCTTCATTCTCTTTTATCTAGTTGAAAGTCAAATTTCATTCGCTGCCGCTGAAGCGACGTTTTTGACGTCGAACTCAAAATTTGCATACTCCACAGTTTGAAAACCAGAAAAATTTGCATTTGTGATTCTCTTCTTCTATTTTCGGCAAAAAAAATTCGTTTATATCTTTATTTTATATAAAACTTCAAATATCCTTTAATTGTTTTGAGCAGTGTATTTTGTTACAATTTCAGCTCAAAATGTAACAGTAAACCTTTTTTAACAAAAGTAAAAAGACTTTTATTTCTAATCGAATGAGCTATTCCATTTTTTTACTGCAACAAAATGAAAATTAAATTGTATTTGCTATTTTTTTTTTGGCTAAATGAATTTATTATATTAAATATAACACATTAATATCTAGATATTACGCATTACTTTAATAAAATTATTTCGCTAAAACAATAGTTATATTCAATTAAAACCTATAGCTACTACCATATTTCTTGGATTTAACGGATTCCGCGTACATAATATTTGAAGCAAAAGTGTCATATTGCGTTGTGTATAGTTTATATGCAAGGCAATAATCTGAAAATAATATTATATTTATGTATTTTTCTAAGACTTGAGTTCGAAGCATTTCAAAAACTTTTCTAATATCCCATTACTGTATCTCAAATAAGAAATATCCCGAAATACTTTCGATTCATAAACAAACAATATAAATCAAGCTTCTATTTATGAAATTTTCACGTTCTCTCAATGTTATCTCTTAAAACTGCCTAGATCGAAATTAGCAGCAATGCCGTGCTTAAAGTACTTCAAGTCTTCCCTTTTTTTCTTACTACGTAGAACTTTGAAAGTTAGTTTAGAAAATATCTTTGAGTTATGATTTCTAGTTGCACTTATAGAAAATTTGTTATTAAGTCTATTGTAAATATTTATAAAAGGTGAGTTAAGCCAGCTAAATATAAGCTGAAGTGTAAAGTGTTATCACAGTAATGGATGGGTATTTGGCTTTTTCGCAATAGGAGTCAGATGAAAATAAATTACTTTGTGTTAAGATTAAAAGTTGGTACGATAGAGAAGAGAATTCTTAAACGTTAAACATATCATGCTTAAACTATTTTAATAAATAGTTATTTTGCCGTACATTTAAAAGCAAAATGCTATGATAAAGTATCCTTTATCCCGCTTTGTAATAAAATAATATAATGATTCAAATGTATATATAAGTGTATTCTAAAAATAATTGCACTGCACTTAATTTTTTCAAAACTTTCAATAAAGTAGACCTATTAATTTCGACAACACTATCGGTGACATTCTAATTAGCAATAAATAATTTATTATTATTATTATTATTAGTAGTAGTAGTAGTAGTAGTACTTTTTTTTACGGTGGTAATTCGGAAACTTGGCCATTCGCCACGACGTGGCTATGATGGCTTTTTGTTTTATTTATGGATCATTTTATTTATGTATTTTTAAGTTTTAAGTAATATTTAAGTTTGAGGTATTTCAAAACTTTTTCAATGGCGCATTACTGTATCGACCATAAAAAATATTTGGCAATATTTGTGATATATGAACAAGCAATATAAAATAAGCTTGTACTTAAGAAATTTATAAAATCTCTCAATGATAATATAAAATCTCTCTTAAAACTTCCTTGACAGAAATTAGCTGCAATGCCGTGCTTAAGGTGCTTCAAATCTTAATTTTTTTTTCTTACTACGTAGTAAAAGTTTGGAAGTTAGTTTAGAAAATGATTTTGATTTACGCTTTTGTTGCACTTATAGAAAATTTATTATTAAGTCTATTGTAAATATTTATAAAAGGTGAGTTAGGTCAGCTAAATATAAGCTGAAGAGTAAAGTGTTACCTCGGTAATGGATGGGAATTTGGCTTTTTTGCAATAAGAGTCAGATGAAAATAAATTACACTGTGTTAAGATTAAAAGTTTGTGCGGCAGAGAAGAGATTTCTTAAAAGTTAAACATATCATGCCTAAACTATTTTACAATAAATTAATTTTATTAAAAAATTATATTTAGATTCAGAATTTAGACTCTAGATGCCAAAACTATACTTTTTTCTCAGTGGGAATGTTTTGGTGAAATTTGTCAATAACTCCACTGACTACAATGCAGTTATTGAAACAGGTTGTAAAAAGAACGGTAATCTACAAGTTTTTGAAAAAGTTGATCTCATTTCAATCTGTTTTACAACGATTACAATTGTATTTAACATTAAGTGTTCTAAATTTTAAATCTCCACGCATCCTTAAGTAAAGTGAAAAAGCTGATCTCATTTCAATCTGTTTTACAACCATTACAATGGTATTTAACATTAAGAGTTTTAAATTTTAAATCTCTGCGCATCCTTAAGTACCTGAACAAATGACTTCCCGTTTGATATCTAAAATTTAAAAATGTCATTAAAGTTTAATATTCGTATTGGATATATCATATTGTGTAACTGTTGTGTTTGGTTTGGAACGGTTTAAGCCGTTCCGAAAAAGAATAAGTAATTTTCCAAGTACATTTCGTCTTGTGGCCGCAAAAGACCCTTCGACTCGACTGACAGAGTTCATCAAATTCTTTGAACAAATGCAGGGAAAAATAGGCAGAATAATAGAATAATTGCTTACCTGCAGAGACTTGAAAAAAAAGTACACAAAGACATCAATAAAGATGCAGGCAGTTTCTCTTCATTAAAAAAGAAATTTTATTTATTTATTTATTTATTTATTTATTTATTTTTTTTTTTGTTGTTGTTGTTGCAAAAATCTTGTTTTATTATTTTTACTGAAAGGCAGATGTAAATACAACGTGGTCTCTCATATTTTTAGAGACCTGGCACTTTAGCATCTCTTTTAAAATTCCACACTTTTCGAATTAAGAAAAATACTTGAAATGAATTAAGTTTTCTCCTGGGGAATAAGGGGATACATGTTCCTTTTTTGAAATCCTTATGTAAATTCTTTGAATGCAATGAAGTGCAACTGAAAAGTGATTGCGCATTCGACGAAGCATTTCCATACACCACAGGTCCTATTATCGCGGACCCATCTAATGCCGAAAGGAAATTCATAAGCGGAGTATCTTCACATTTTTATTGTAAAATCTTTTACTTTTTAAATTTAAATTAATTTTTTTGAAATCATAACCGACGATATGTTCCATCCTTTTGGAACAATAAACGCAGACATCGGACTAGCACACCCTCTCAGGATTCTGTACAGTTCTCTCTCAAAATTTTACTTTTGATTTTTCATTATTTTTCGTATAAAAAAATGATTTCTTCCATCCGTTTGGAACAATTATCGCCGACACCCAACACACACATTCTCACCGCAGGATTCTGTATCGTTCTCTGCCAAAGAATTCAAACGCAGCCGCAAAGGGAGAAGGGGGTTGCCACAATCTCATAATGCGCCAATTGGCAGGGTTATAGAAGTGGCGATAAAACAGATAGGCCAAGTGCTTCAACACTTATAGGAAAATTGAATTTTTAAGATTAAACTTTTATATCACCTGAAAGATGCGGAGCCAAAAATGCATATAAGGACTCACCTATTTTAAATTACGCATCAGTAGAATAGAGTCCGATTGGATGAGAGGAGGGGCTATAAAACGGAAGTACATGCCCCATCGAATGTTCGAGAAAACTCAGAAACAATCCACAACCGGAAGTAACAAATTCGAAATCATTTTAACATTTTGAAATCAACAAAAAGTTACGTAAGAAAATAAACTTTACAGGGGAGATTAAAAAGGCGAGAATTAAAATAAATTTTTAAAATGCGAATTTTTATAATAAATGAAAAAAGATTAATAATATACACGATAAATTAAATTGAATAAAAATATGGCAGTGGTTATGAGTAGCCACAACAGTAAAAATTTCAGTTCAAAAGCGACAAATAAACCTTTTTTAGCATAAATAAAAAAAAAACTATAATTTCTAGACGAATGAGCTATTCCAATTTTTTACTGCGACAAAAGGATAATTAAAACTTATTGTCTTCTTTTTCTTAGCTAACTGAAATTATTTTGATAAATATTACACATTATATCTAGATTTTACAAATTACTTTAATAAATCTGTTTCGGTAAAACAATATTCATATTCACTTAAAAACAATACCTACTACGATATTTCTTAGTGTCACAATATATTTTAACAGATTTTGTATATAAAATATTTGAAGCAAATGTGCCATATCATGTTGAATATAATTAATATGCAAAGCAATAATCTGAAAATATTATTATATCTGTGTATTTTTCTAAGACTTGAGTTTGAAACATTTCAAAAACTTTTCCAATATCACATTACTGTATCTCCCATAAGAAATATCTGCAAATAGTTTCAAAATATGAACAAACACTATAAATGAAGCTTTCGTGTATGAAATTTTCAAGTTATCTCAATGTTAACTCTTATAACTTTCGACATCGAAATTAGCTGCAATGCTGTGCTTAATATGCTTCAAATTTTCTTTCTTTATTTTTTGTTTCTTAACTTTGGAAGTTAGTTAAGATAATGCCTTTGAGTTATACTTTTGCTACACTTATATATAATTTGTTATTAAGTCTATTGTAAATATTTATAAAAGATGAATTAGGTTATATATAAGCTGAAGAATAAAGTGTTACCGCGATAATAAATAGAAATTTGACTTTTTCGCTATAAGAGTCAGACGAAAATAAATTACTTTGTGTTAAAATTAAAAGTTTGTACGGCATAGAAGAGAACTCTTAAAAATTAAACATGTCAGTAAAACTTATGCATGCCTAAACTGTTCTACAATAAACTCATTTTTTAATATAATAAAATTAGATTTAGATTCAACAATTTAGATTCTAGATCCAAAACTATATTTTTTTCTTAACGTGAATGTTTCGGTGAAATTTGTCGCAGAAAAAGAACGGAAAACTATAAGGTTTTGAAAAATCTATTCCTATTACAATTTGCTTTACAACGATTATACATAAGATTTAAAATTATAAACTTTAAATCTCCGCACTTCCTAAACTACTTGACCAAAATGACTTATCGTTTGAAATCCAAAACGTAAAAATGGCATTCATTTTTATATTCGTATGTGATGTATCAGATTTTTTTTTTTTTACAATTTCAGTTCAAAAGCCACTAATAAACCTTTTCTAACATAAATAAAAAATACTATAATTTCCAGTCGAATGAGCTATACCAATTTTTCACTGCGAAAAAATCAAAATTAAATTGCATGTGGCATTTTCTCTCTTTTTTTGGCAAACTTAATGTCAGGTTCTGATAGCACCTCTCCTAAGGAATGGAATTTCCGCTATTTCTCTATTTCAATATTTCGTATTGTATGGCTGTATACAGAATTTCCAAGGTGACATTCCTTCTTTGTGGAAAGGGGAATTGACAGATAATCCTGTGCAGGTGGTGAATAAAAGAAAGAGAAGATTGCTGGCAGGCATGTCCATCTGTCAGTGAGGTATGCGGATGGTCAGCAGATAAGCAACATGTCACTAAACCAGAAAGGAATGGAGGATGGGTCCAATGAATGAGCTCCAAAGGGGGTTGACATTCGTGTGACCCAGTGAGTTGAGAAGAGGAAGTCTTGTCTCAGATAAGTCAGTCCGTTCCTGGGTTTCGTACCTAGAAGGTGTATGCCAGAGGTGCTGGTAAAGTGTGCTCTGTGTTGTAGAGCGTAAGCAGTGCGTTTTCTGGTGAGCAAAGGACCCAGACGACCTGGTGTTTAGTGCTCTGGGCTAAGAAGTGCAGGCCGAGTATACTTGTGTTGGGAGACTCAAGGTTGAACTCCGATAAAGTGAATTTAACGTGCATTGAGTGTGAGGTGGAAAGTGTAATTGGAATAGTACACAGCCAACTTTTAATGTATATAATTTAATGTTGAACCGGATCACCTATATCCGAGTTGTAATTGTATATAATTGTAAATAGCGTATTTAGTGTGTACATATATTCTTAATAAACTGATAATTCAGTTACTTGACAGCGTAAGTCTTCATTTACACAATCCTCACAGTGGGTGACCGATATCACCTAGTAATATCGGTGGTGGCAGCTATATCTACCACGGACTTCCTTCAAAGTTGTGTGGACTGAGAGGAACGTCCGACACTTAATTTATTATGTTAAATATTACACATTATAACTAGATTTTATGTATTAATTTAATAAAACTGTTTCGCTAAAACTATATTCATATTCACTTAAAACCAATGTCTACTAAAATATTTCTGATTGCCACAATACTTTTTAACAGATCTCGCGTATAAAATATTTGAAGCTAAAGTGGTATATCATGTTGCATATGATTAATATGCAAGGCAATAATCTGAAAGTAATGTATTTATATATTTTTCTAAGACCTGAGTTTGAAATATTTCAAAAACCTTTCTAATATCACATTACTGTACCTGTCATAAGAAATATACGGAAATACTTGCGATAAATCAACAAACAATATAAATTAAGCTTCTACTTATGAAATTTTCAAGTTCTCTCTATGTTATCTCTTAAAACTTCCCGGATCGAAATTAGCGGCAATGCCGTTCTTAAGGTGCTTCCAGCCTTCATTTTTTTCTTAGAACGTAAAAGTTTGGAAGTTAGTTTAGAAAATGTGTTTGAGTTATTCTTTTGCTGCACTTATAGAAAATTTGTTATTGAGTCTATTGTAAATATTTATAAAAGGAGAGTTAAGTCAGCTAAATATAAACTGAGTAGTATAGTGTTATCTCGGTAATAGATGGGTATTTGGCTTTTTTCGCAATAGAAGTTAGATGAAAATAAATTACTTTGTGTTCAGAGTAAAAGTTTGTACGGAAGAGAAGAGAGTCCCTAAAAGTTAAACATATTATTCTAAACTATTTTATAATAAACTTATTTTGACGAACTTGTAGAAATAAAATAGAATGATAAAGTATCCTTCATCCCGCTTTGTTATGAAATAAAATTGTGATTAAAAATATATATGTGTATTAGGGTGGTCCTTAAAAGTTGGTAAAAAAAAATTCACGATTTATACCGGGCACCCTGCCATTTTGTTCTACTCATTAAAAAAGAGTTACAGCAATTTTTCAAATTTTTAGCATGATTTTAGGGGTCACTAAAACTATTTAATAATTAGACTTATTCAAAAATATTGAAGAAAAATACATAATTATATTTATTAACAACTAAACATATTTTCATTAAACATTTCAGTAAATTCTACAGCAACTACATTCTTATATACATTTAAAGAAGAAAAAAGCTATCATTAATTTTAAAAAATCCTTATATTTACCTTTTTTAAAGCATCAATACAGATTTTTCTTGAGTCTGGATATTTACTTCGAAACTGCTTCACTAACAACAATAAGTACTGTTTTTGTTCTTCATCTTTTGCATGAAGTTTAATGTATTCCTCAATAAGTGTTACCCCATGTTCGGCTACATCATTAATAACTTTCACTGAAGCTGCAAAAGCCTTACAAGTTTTGTAAGATTCATTTTTATTCCAATTTGTCACATCTGTTTCAAAAAAATCTGAAGGTCATTCCATAATTTTAAAAAACCTCAGGGTGTTACTTGTTACAAAATCTTTTTGAGGATGTCATTAGGATAAACCTGTGCATGTTTCAATGGTTTCTCATTTTTCAAAACACACACCATTTTTCTTTTAATTTTAAATGAGGCATTGCAATCGAAAAATGCAAAAGCAACTAGTTCTGCTGACAAGTACCAAAAATGTTCTAGGAATTTCTTCATAGAACACAAAGACATGTCGTTATTTACATTTTCGTATTTAAGGAATAAATCATCTCTGGGCACAGAACAAGCAGGTGGTGCCTAATACCAACTGTGAATGTAGATTTTTACCACAAACGAGCAAACTTGACGAACTCCAGATTCTGCGTGGTTAGAAAGTTTGAACTGATCTTTAAATAAATAAATCTTGAGCGAGTATATAGCCTTTGCCATCCATCGTTCTCGGTGCGAGCCACCAGGGGCTCTAAAGGGAACACCTCTTTAGGGTACATCTCTTAGGAAAATGATGGCAAGCTCTAACAGTTATTTGTAATCGACCCTTGGTTGCAAATCATTAAGTTGATTTTGTGCAAACGCTATAATTTGTGATGCATTTTCTGTTGATTTTTCATTGATAAAGTTATCAGTTACGGAAGTCTGAAATATGTCATGATTAATAGAGTTCCACGAAATTTTAAATCGTTTAAATGAGAATATGTCTGGTCCGTTTAGAACTCCGAGTGACTTAACAACAACTGCCTCTAGCATAATCTCCAGGATGTGATGACGGCAAGCCAGCCAAAGCATTTCTTTCTTCATTTTCTGTTCCAAAAGAACGCAAGCTCCTCTTGATAACCCGGAATTTACATAAGTTCTATCAATACACATAGATTATACTTGCTCTGTAATCAGTGTTCTTGCTGACATTTGGCCAACATTAGTAATTTGGCTAATTAAAAATAAAAAACATTCGCCAAATGAAAAAAGTATTAGCAAAATAGATTCGCCGTGTAGCATTAAAAAATATATCTTTAATCCTTTAATGTACCTTTTTTTCTTCAATATGTTACAAAATAATCCAAGTTTTTATAACTGCCATAATGATTATTTTTAATCTGCATTCAATTAAATTAACTACCTGCTACAATTATGTTATAAATATGTATACTCTAAATATCTTGCGTAATCAAGAAAAAAAAATTCTAAAACAGATTTAACCCATTAAAATGTTATGAATTTATGTGGTACAGTACAATTGAACATGATAAGCGACATACACACACAAAAAAGAAAGAAAGAAAGAAAGAAAAACAAAAAACAGAAATTGAGCACTAGCAATTTGGCGAATGTAATCGCTTGTTTACTCGCCAACTGAAGAATTTAGTCGCAATTTGCGAGCGACAGCGAGAACACTGTCTGTAATTCTCTATGACTCCAATATTTTGTTAACAGCAAAACATATTGCTTCACCTGTTCCTGACTGAAGTTTTGGAACTGCAAGTAATTGGTCAATATTTTTACCAGAAATAATTTGTAATCTATCAATAGTTACAGGTCCTGAAATGTCTTCTAAAATTTTCAACTGAACAGTCAATGGAACATTTCCTGAAGACTCTTTTTTTAAATTTTCGGCTCTTCTTGTTCGGCTTTTGATTCTAAGGCGACGGATAGAGGATTTGTTAACATTATAATTGGCAGGATCACAATCCACACGTTTTAGTGTTGTAGTCAAAACAATAGCTGCCTTTCTATCACTTAACTTTGCTGCATCAAGGCTTGCAACTACGCTATTGTCCAAAATGTTCATTCTACCTCTTTCTTTAGGAGGTGGATCACTGTGAGAGCATGAAGCTACTTCTTCCTGATTGGAAAAGTTTCATTATCACTTGAGCCTGCTACTTCTTCAATTATGTCTGAAAGAATTGATGCTTGTTCAATAAGCAATGATTTGTTTACTTCTTCACGCTTTTTCATTTGTTCAAAGCGTTCTTTGCATAACGAAAACATATTTTATTACATAATCATTTATTAAAATTATTATGTATTAAAATATATTAAATATATAATACATTAAATATATAATATATTAAATATATAATATATTAAAATATATTATAATCAATTATTATTCTTTTCTTGTTTTTGTTGATTTTTAAATTGATTTAAGCACTATTTTGATAATTTATATTAAATTAGCTCACCCGCCGGCATTGCTCTGGCCCATTAAAAAAAATACAAAAACTCGAATAGATTTAAAAATCGCTGGAAATTTAAAAAATTCAACATGAATTTTGGTAAAAAAACTGAAGCATTCAACAGTCTAATGTCATACTATGACTCAATTTCACAATGACTATGGATATGTACTAGCAAAAGCCATGCTTTGTTTGGATTCGCGAAGCATTATTTTATAAAACAGATATTTGAAAGTAAAAGTATTTTTTAATATTATTTTTGCATCTTTATTAAACAAAAACGTTATTTAAAGTTTTGGCGCATTTTAATTTTTTATTTATGCTGTAAGACTGGTATAATAAAATATTTTCGAAGCAAACTTTTACAAAATATTGTTAAATTTTCAACTAAAAGCTCTTTTAAAGATATTTTTACAATTTCCAGTAACCACTGGTGTTTTTTAAAGTTGTTTGAAATATGCATGTTTCCAATCTTTGTAATTAACATCAAATAATCTTTTATAGTTATTTTAGAATAATATATTTGAAGAGAGCTTGAAGAAAGCTACTTCGTCAAAATCCTATTTTCTGGAAAAACATTTGAAATCTCCTCTCATTGATACTATGAATTTTTAACTGTAAAACTTTTTTTTCTAATTTCTTCGTTTTTATACATGTTAGCGTATCAGAATTTTTGATATTGTAGAATTTTTCGTAAGGAAAATTTTTATTGAATGATTAATTTTTAAGGATTTTCACTCTCGACAACGTTACGTACGTTTTTAAGCCAACTGGTGTCTATATATCCTCAATATCTACAACTGCTTCATCTAATGTTAAACCTTGGGATTTATGAATCGTAACAGCAAAAGCTAACTGCAGAAGAAATTCTTTCCTTGAGCAATTTATGCTTCCATTTTTCCAGAATTTAATTATTGGGGGAATTGGAAAGCACCAATTCTTATAAGTTAAATTATTGTATTTCTATTGAATGCTTAATTTTGAAGGATTTTCACTCTCGACAACGTTACGTACGTTTTTAAGCCAACTGGTGTCTATATATCCTCAATATCTACAATTGCTTCATCTAATGTTAAACCTTGGGATTTATGAATCGTAACAGCAAAAGCTAACTGCAGAAGAAATTCTTTCCTTGAGCAATTTATGCTTCCATTTTTCCAGAATTTAATTATTGGGGGAATTGGAACGCACCAATTCTTATAAGTTAAATTATTGTAGTATTCGAATTTATCCATGATTATTCGCGATATCTGGTCTGATGGCTTATGATTTTCTTTATTACGTGCAACAAAGTCTAAAGTCCCGTTCACTAAACCTTTTTCGGTCCACAAATAAGAACTAACATTACTTTAGATCCAAATGATAAAGTAAGAAATGGTTAAAGTCAATTTGTAGTTTCTGAATCGGCCAACTTTGCTTTAGTACATTTATAAAGAGCTTGAATCGAGGCAACAACTTCACGCTTCATTTCTTTTAATTTTTCATTTATATAAGAAATTTAACAATTAATTTTATTTGTTTACAATTCTTTTGTTACCACTTTACAAAAAAAAATTCACAATACAATCTTTTTTAAATGTTTAGGTGTCATCTGTGCAAATGATTTTGCTGAATAATGAAAACATATTTCATTTATTAAATTAATCATGATTTATCTATAATTACTTATTCCATGATTTACATTTTTTCTGAAAATATACGCGTTTCATTTTTATTTATTTGCTAAAATGCGTCCGTATTGGAAATGCATGTAAAATAAATAAATTAAAATAATAAATTTTTTAACGTTTTACTGTAAAAAAAATTATATTGTGCAAATCTACAGATCATAATTTATTTTTGTGTTTAATTTAAATTTAAAATATTGAATAGTTTTTTTGTAAAGTGTACGACAAAATGTAATTTGAGTGGCCTAGTAGAGGATTCGCTTCGCTCATCCTAATTAATAACTTAGAAATTAGAATAAAAATATATCTAATTTTCTAATTTTTCAAAGATTCAAACCTTGTTAGCGACCCTTAAAATTTGTTTTAAAATTCTGAAATTTTTATGGAGGCCTTTTTTTTATACATAGAACAAAATAAAAGGGTGCCCCATACAAATTTTAAAAGTTCATTTTTAAGAACCACCCTAATGTGTATTCTAAAAGTAATATTACAGTAAACTTAAAAGTTTCAAAACTTTCAATAAAATAGAGCTACTAATTGCACGGTGCACACAGCCTCTCATCTTTTCGGGGTCGATAAAATGAATAAAAAGCTTGCTTGGAAAATAAATATTGAGGGTTACGCGTCAGGCTGACCACCTGGCGGGACATATGCTTGGGGCCTAGGATCTACTAAAAGATATGGGCACTGCTGGAACTCAGCCTCCTTAGATTGTAATGCTACAGAGTTTTTTTTACCTTTTTAGTTAGGATGCGAAAATAAGAGCTGAAAGGGGGATGAAAGTGGAACAACGCTACTTCACAATATGGCGATGCTTCGGTTCTTGTAAAATAAACTGAACATTGTAAAACTCACCATATGGTACTGTTAACATCTGACTTACGTAGATTACATGCAATGAATAGGAAGTAAATACTCACGATAAAGTAAATATTGCTCTACAAATGACATAGCAAGAACTTAGATCTTCTAAAAATATTAAATCTGACATTAATAATACAAGGATTCGTTTTGGCGAGTGAAATTTTCACTTCTGAATCCTTTTATCTTCCGTTCGTTTTGCCTTGCGTGATCAGTGGAGCGCCACTTTCAGAGAAGCGGAGAAATGAATAACGACGAAATTAGGGAAGAGGGCGAAATATGGGCATTTTACCTTAGGGGTGTTTTTTGTGTGCAATTAGATTAATTGACCCCTCGATCAGAAATTTATCGCCAAACTATGAGATTAAATGCGAATATTGGCTTATCGTAAATGTCACATTCACTTGCCGTTACACCTGTTTGTTACATCATCAAGTGATATTTAATTCGACGCTTTACTTGTATTTTTGTGAAACTTTTACTAATTTATTTGTTTTTTCTTCATTTAAAAGAAAAATTATGTCAATTTGTATAATTTACGAATAGTTTGGAGATTTATATAATTTGCGGGATCAATTAATACCCGCAATTCAGTAATACAGCATTGCTGTGCATTAAAAATATTCAAATATACGTTTAAATTTTATTTTGGAATTACGATGCATTTTATAAACAATTTACATGTGTTTTATTTTTGCATTTTATATTATGATATCCATGATGGGTAAGTATTGCGATGGCCTCCAACGACTGATTCATATTATGACAGAGAAGAAGAATAATGAAATACCCTGGTCGACATATAACGAGTAATATATTCTTAAACTAGCATTTTATAGAATAACAGAAGATAATTCTTGTGTAGTATCTTCGTTAAATTTTACTATTATCGATTTTCTAGTGTTTATTCGATTAAGCTCATTAAAATTCATGAAATCAGGAATTCTTTAATTTTCAATAAACCTATATGTTTCTTGCCGTTTAATAACTATTTTCAACTTTTCAAAATTAAAAGTAATTTTTTCTTCCCCAAATTAAAAAAAAAAAATGCCCGAAAAAGAATAAATTCTTATATATTTTTATATTACATAAAAGAACCATCCATTCAAAAAATGAATAGAAATAACCTAAAATACTAAAAGATATTCTATTCAACTTCATTACACATTACACAAGCGTTCATTCATAAAAAAAATTCCTATAATTCTAGTCACGGAATATATACTTAAAAATAAAGAAGAAAAAACATTCTGGAGAGAAAATGTAGCAAATATCTGAAATCCTTCTTGTAAAATACTAAAATAACACATGCAATCCGAGATTTACAAAAGAAAAAAAGTTAAAATCAAGCATATTGAATTTGAAGTCTTATAAATGTAGCTATTCAGAGGAAAGTATTTTGGTCTAGTGAAGTATTATGTAACTTTCTTGCAATGAATTAAGAAACTCTTTTGAATCCAATTTAAAGTTACATAATATTTGTTTAAAAAAACATTTATTTTTTCCTTTTAAAAAGTTTATTTGATCTGGTTATTTTGACAACGTAGTTAATTTAATGTAGGCTTTTGGTGCTAGCTCAGCATTAAAACAGGATCTCGTAGCACCATATAGTAGGGAACAAACTCATCCCCTTTCCTATAGTCTTGATCTTGTTCTTGTTCTAACAAGGAAGGTCTCCAAACGGGCATACACCGAAAAATTTAAATAAAAAAATACAGAATGGTTTTCTCATAAGAACATATATGTTTCTATAAAAAAATTCCTGCGGAACCTCCATAGAGCGCCCCTAAAAAATATATAAATTTCGTGATTTCGTGATTTTTCATAGTTTTGCGATGAAATACAAATTCAAAGAATACTTTATGTCAAATGACTTTTAAAGAAGAAAATGTTTCATATTGAACTTGTTTAAATAAACTTACTTGAAAAAAGTCTAATTTTCTTTGTTTTAGTTTGTTTTAACTATAATTTTGTCATATCGATATTTATATGGCTTTATATTAAAGATTAACTACCAAAAATGACCATTTAAAATAAATACAAAATATTAATTAATTATAATTGCTTCAATGACAAAATTTAATCCAATTGAACATATTCGATTTTTTTTTTTTTTTTTTTTTTTTTTTTTTTTTTTTTTTTTTTTGCTATGGAAACGAATTCTGATAGATTCAAATACATAACTGCAGCATTCTTTATTTAGTTTCTATTTTTGAATACATTTAGATGCATAAAAATATTTTTTATGTTTTTTTTTTCCTTTTGTACATAAAAATGTTTTTTCAGTGATAAATCAAAAAACGGCAACAAGTAATATATAAGTGTAACACATTTTGGCGAATCATTTTTAGCAGTTGGCGAGATGTATTATTTCCCCTTTATATTTTGAGCTGCTTCATCTTATAAATGATATATGGAAGCACTAAAATACACCATTATATCTTCATGTTAAACACAAAAGTTTAAAAAAATAATAATAAAATAAAATAAAAACATACTTCCAAATTCCAGAAATGTTTTATGTTGCCTTTATTTTCCTATGGTCATCGCCGAATCTACCTTTGACCTTACGCGTTGCCACGTGATATTGAAAGAGTTCTGATAGGCTTCGGCAGATAGCATTGCTGCATTAGACATACAACAAATTTATTCTTTTTAGAAGATGACTCATACAATATATGCATCCAGTAAGATGAACAACACAATATAATATGACGCTTTTTATAGAAATTCCTTTATACACTGAACTGTTTTACAGAAAATAACAGTTATTTAAAATACAGACTGCCTTTAAAAGAATGCCACACTTTCAATGATAGATTATAACAGTTTAAGCTATTTACAAGAAATCTACATCAAAATAAAGGTAAATTAACCTAACGTTTGTTACAAATGTTCAATATTTGACCCTTTAGTTATGCGACATACATATAACGTAAAGTCCATTCCTTTTTGCACTTCCGTTAACAAGTCTGCAGCATTGTAAGCAATAACAGATGTACATTTTCCAAGTTGGTGAATTAAGTCCGAGCCAGGATTCAAATCAGGGATGTATTGGCGGAAGTCGCCAATGCTCTTTCAACTGAGCCATCACAGACGAATACTGGAGGACTAATTCACCCAACCAACCTTAACGATCACACAGTCTGGTCTGATACTTTGGATCAGCCCAAGAGAATAAATCGAAGATTAATATGTGGTACTACAGAAAACGCTGCATAAGAAAATTTATATTAGATTTATTTATAACACGATTATTCAATAGGTAAATCAATTATAACAGATGTAAATTTTCCAAGTTGGTGAATAAAGTCCGAGCCAGGATTCAAATCAGGGATGTATTGGCGGAAGTCGCCAATGCTCTTTCAACTGAACCATCACGGACGAATACTGGAGGACTAATTCACCCAACCAACCTTAACGATCACACAGTCTGGTCTGATACTTTGGATCAGCCCAAGAGAATAAATCGAAGATTAATATGTAGTACTACAGAAAACGCTGCATAAGAAAATATATATTAGATTTATTTATAACACGATTATTCAATAGGTAAATCAATTATAACAGATGTAAATTTTCCAAGTTGGTGAATAAAGTCCGAGCCAGGATTCAAATCAGGGATGTATTGGCGGAAGTCGCCAATGCTCTTTCAACTGAACCATCACGGACGAATACTGGAGGACTAATTCACCCAACCAACCTTAACGATCACACAATCTGGTCTGACACTTTGGATCAGCCCAAGAGAATAAATCGAAGATTAATATGTGGAACTACAGAAAACGCTTCATAAGAAAATATAAACTAGATTTATTTATAACACGATTATTCAATAGGTAAATCAATTATAACAGACATAAATTTTTCAAGTACGTGAAAAAAGTCTGGGCCAGGATTCAAATCAGGGATTTATTGGCTGAAGCCTCCAATGCTCATCCAACTGGGCCATTCGGGACTCCTGGTTGGGTGAATTAGTCCTCCAGTATTTGTCTGGGATGGCTCAGTTGCAAGGGTACTGGTGACTTCAGCCATTACATACCTGGTTCATATCTTGACCAGGACTGCTGCGACATGGAAGATTTACTTCTGTTATAATTGATTTACCAATTGAATAATCGTGTTATGAATTGATGTAATGGAAGCAATAGCCTCTTCAATTCTACGTCTCAACTGCAGAAAAGTATTAACTAATGTGAACGCGATCTTTTATCAATCCGTAATGTAAAAATTGCATGCCTCTAGCGATTTTTAAATTTTCCTCCATAAAATCAACACTTTACGCTTAGGAGTCGTCATTTTGCGTATATGGTCAATAAGAAAGCAATTCTTGCACATGTATTTACCTTAAACTGTATGAGTTATTCTTTATTTGTTACATTGAACCAGCACTTACTGTTGATACTATTAAAATTTATAAATAGGAGATTCTTTTATGACCATCAAGTATGAAATATAAAAATATATAAATTACTTTCAAAAGTATTTCATACCATCTCTATTGCACAATCTGCAAACTCTTATTCACAAAACTTAAAGAAAAAAAAAACTTCTTGCAGACGATAGAGATAGAGAAAAAATAAACAGTAAAGAATATTTCGTAACGAATTGTCAAGAATTCATAAAACTTTCAGTGAATGCTTTGGGTCCTTTTTTAAAGCATTCTAAAAGACCTATAGAATGTGGACACGAAATTCATCAGAGAAGAACATGAAATGAAATAGATGAAATTGAAGTCTTAGAAAATTCCCAAACATTGAAAAGAAAGTATTTTGTAATAGAGAATTATGTTTTATTTAACTTTTCTCCTTGAATTAAGAAATCCTTGCGAGTATTATTCCATATTATTAGCTAAAATTGCTAGATATTTCTATTTTTTATTCTAACTGCTGTTCTATTGTTATTAATTAGTTGTGTAAAGTGATAAGGATGTTCATATTTTTACTTTCTTCTATCTTTACAAAAAAAAGTATAAAATTTGTGAAAATTTTCAAATTTCAGTTTTCGACAGATTTAAATGTTTTAGTGATCGGAGATTCCAAAAAACATGTTTTTACAAAATGCCTGTCTGTGAATCTGTCTATCACTCTGTATGTGACATAAATTTTGTGGGCGCTCTATCTCAAGAACTAATGCACGGATTTTCACAAATCTTTAGATTCAGTTAGACTTATCTATTAACATAGGATAAGCCTAACATATGTTAAACTTGACTTTAACATATTAACATGTATGAGATAGAAGAAAGTTTTGGAATTGCCACATCCCACAAATTTGTATTAATAACCGAAATAAAGGGCCTTAATGTGTGTTAAAAAGAAATACAAAGCGAAAAAAATGTAAATGCTACAGGAAAATTAATTTTTCACATTTAGTAAAATTCTATTTAAAAAGAAGAATAAGCTTTCACATTAAAATAATAATTCTTTGCATTCCGTTACCATCACTGCGGCAGCATCATCTTTTCTTAGAAAATTTGTTTTGGGCACCATTAATAAACGAAAATAAAATTTTCCTTATTTAATCAGAGCATTTTTGAAATTGCGTACTAGTAGCTTTTAACCTCTAGAGTTCCGAGGCTAAAATTATAATGCAAATACTTCTTCATTGGTTTTTCTAAACAAAATGATATTGTAAATGACAGAAAAAATATATTTTCTGAAAATGATTCTTTAGGCACTTAAGTTCAAAAATGTGGATCTAAAACTACAACCCCTTTAAAAGATCCATTTAATAACTATTAAGCTAAATTAACGCAATCACAAATTAAAGAGCCTTAAACAAGTAAATTACCTACAAATCCTCAAATATATATATATATATGTGGGATATTGAGTGATTAACTTATGATTTAAGAAAAATTAATATTCTTGATAAGATAAAAAAGGTTTAATAGACATAAAATATATACGTAGCATTCAAAAATAACAGTAGAACTGAATAATATTCAGTATAAATAAGCTTCTCTGAGCTTTGAATTAAAAATCCATCAAACTCGCCATCGCTGAAATCTATAGAACACCTCGTTCTTTCCACGCATCATCACACGAGTCTCATTTTGGATATCACGTTCATTAAATCATTGAGTTTATTATGTTTTATTGCTGAATACTTCATTCTTTAATCCCACATTCTCGGTCATCCTGACGTTTCTGAAGTCCTCGGCAGCTGCTTATAAAATTTTAGACACAAATTCACACAAATGAAGGTAAAACAGGTAAATATAAAACAACAACATCTAACGTTACAAGCAAACATAAAACAAAAACATCTAACGTTATGCAGATGCATTACCCGACGGCTTGACGTATTTTGCAATAGTGGATATCTTGTCCACCATGGTCTCCAATTCTCTTTGCATCATAATGATCATGTGATTTTTCTATAATGTTTTTATTATGTCCATGGAATTTTCTCCTTTTCAGTCCTGTTCCATACTGCATTTCTTGGATTAACTCGGTATCATTTAATTCATATCTGTTAGGTACTTTTCTGATCATGTTAAATTGTTTTCTATAACTCCCATTACTCCGAAAATATAGGTTTCTACGCGAACCATTAAAATTTGTTTTGATGCTTGTTTTATTATTCCTTTCACATGGTTCAAACCTTTCTTTTTCAAAAATTTCAAGTTTTCTTTCCCCTAAATATTTTCTCCGATTTTCACATGTGTGACATTTTCCATTAAAATTATTTCTCGAATAATATTTATTTTCTTCATCTCTATCATTGTAATCACGCTTCTTGTAATTTCTGATAAATTTCTGTTTATTTGCATGAACTCCTTCAATATTCCTTTCTTCCCTCGTGTTTTTCCGTTTATAATATTTTTCAACTTTCCTCGTTTCATTTTTATTTTCATTGGCGCGTGCACATAAATTGCGTTTTTCTTTTAGGTCATTCATTCGTCCTGTTTGTGATGTCTCGTTTCTTTCATTCAATCTTTTCTTACTAATTAAATTTTCTTCTTTCTCATTTATTTCTTTTCTAATTTTCAAATTTCTCACGTGATTCAAATCAATTTCATTTTCTTCTATGACTCTCGCGAAATTAATCAAGTGATTACCTCCTGCATTATTCTCATTTGCAACTATAATATTTGCAGCACGTGAATTATCTAATGTAGACGTTTTCTTCTCATTACTATTTCTGGCAACATGATTCAATTTTATATCAGAATTCTTCTGAATATTAGTGTAACCTACTTGAATGTTGTTGCGTTTGCCAACGATCCTAATTCCGCTCTCGTCTATCGCCAAATTTAATTTGCTAATCACATCATATCCCAATAACATATCATATTCAAGAGATTCTAGCACGTACAAATTTGTTCTGATTAGAAATCCATCAATATTAAGTTCATATGGGAAGTATCCTTTTGGATAAACAACTATTTTATTTATGCCGGACAAAGAGATATTATTTGAAAATAATCTTGGCGAGCCTATTTTCGTATAATATTCGTAACTCACCAAACTGATATCACTTCCAGTGTCAAAGAAGATCTGTGTCTTTTCACCGTTAATATCAATATTTTTCATGTAATCTGGTTTGGCGCTGTTGGTTTGCTTGATTACTGCGGAATTCATCTCTTTGTGGTTGGATAATCGCGGGTTTTGGCTCCGATTTTGGCTGTCATTTTTTATTTGTTTATTATTCCCATTATTACATTGCGATATTACGTGGCCAAGACTATTACTTTTGAAACACATAATTTGTGCCCTGTTCTTTTCATTTAAATAAGAAGATTCATTTACATTATCTGTATTATCTTTAAATTGTTATCTTCTTAAAGTATTATAACGTTGGTATGGTAACCATGGTTTTGTGTTGTTGTTTTCGAGCATTTTTGGCTCCCTTTCTTCAAAGTGTCGTGAATTTCTATTCATGGTTTTAATATTACGCCTTGCTGTTTCATAATTATCTAGTTTACAAACTAATACATCAACATTTTTAATTTTGGGAAGATCATCGATAAAATGTTCTTTCATTTCTATCGGTAACCTTCTCTTGATTTGATCTACTAATATTAATTCTTTTAAATCTTCAAAATTGGATACATCAAGACCGGTAATCCATTCTTCTAAATAATTCCTTAACTCAAATGCTAGATCGCGCCAAGTGGCTGAGTTTTCTTTCTTATGCGACATTAATTTTTGCCTAAACTCTTCTGGCGTCAATTTGAATCTTTTGAGCAGCAAGTTTTTTACATAATCGTAGTTATTTGTTAATGTTTCTGGTTCTCTAGTTATAACATTAGCAATTTCTAGCGGCATTAAACTTAATAAGTGCATGACCCAATTCTCTTTTGTTATATTCATCCTAGAAATCTGTCTCTCGAATAGAGCTAAATAGATACTAATATCACCCTTCCCATCAAAGTGTGATATTAATTTAGACAAATCTGGTTGCTTACCTGAACCAGTTACAGCCGAACCGTCACTTGTACTTGTCATATTTCCTTGAAGTTCAATTTTTCGTAATTCGTACTCCATCTCCATCTTCTTTTCCTCTAATCTTCTTTCTGCTTCTAGTCTTTTTTCTTCTTTTTCTGCTTCTAGTCTTCTTTCTTCTTTTTCTGCTTCTAGTCTTTCTTTTTCTATTCTCTCCGCGGCAATGACTTCAAGTCGAACTTTTACAAAATTTTCTTCATAATCCTTCGATTCCGTCACCAACTTTATCAAATCAATGATTCTTGGACTCTGAGGCACAACTATACCTAGATCATCACACAATGTTAACAAGTCCGCCTTTCTAGCTTTATTCAGAACAGACATTATAATTTTTGTTTACACTTCAACAAAACAATATAGTGCACTATCTTGCAGGCTTGATTACGGATAATTTCTAATCATTAAACATATAACAAACACACTGTTAAAAATAAAGGTGACAAACCGGTGCCATTTGGGACCCGGAGGTGAAAAGGCGGTGCCATTTGGAACCATAGGGTGTCATAGAAGCTTGAATATGCGGTTGGGGTGACGACAGATCTGTTACTGGATGATGGGAGCTAAATAAGGTGCCATGCACTTCGTAACCACCTCATCGGGTGACTGGCAACTTGCGCATGCGCTATGACGCGTGTCTTTCTGCTCTCGGTGTCGGCAAGTAAAGTTTACGGCTGTGAGCAAATCAAAACATGGCAGTGTGTAAATTGGCGATATTAATTGAGGACTAACCACTGAGCTACAATGAAACAACAATGAGCACTTAATGATCCGATTTGTGCGACCAGTGAACCGGGCAAAGTCTGATTAAAGGTAAGATTTAACTTTATTTTATTTTATTTTATTGTTACGTTAATTTATTGTACATCCCTATAAGTAATGTCATAAAAAAACAGTAAATTAGATTTTCTTGTTAGTATGATTGATTGTTAAGTTTATTATGTGAAGCTACAAGCTACACTCTCATCAAAATACCCGCTTGCTAATGTTAAACCTATGAGGTAGTTATTTTACAATTTCTCGCTTACATGTCTATATTTTTAAATGATTTATTGAGGCCTTAGCTACCGAGGAGCAATTGGAGCAAACTGCTCTAAAAACGGGAATCCTAAAGGCGCACAATTAGAAAGAGCGAAATGAAAGATTGTAAAAATATTTACACATTTTTTCATTACAAATCAGTTATTATAGAAGAATCTTGTTGCAATCGGAATATTCTATGACCATGTTACCTTGTGTTTAAACTCAACTGTTTAGATTTAACCCTTAACTGCTGTTAGTGGTCTCAGACACCGTGAGTTTTTCAAGTTTCACAGTTTAACTTGTAATTTTTAGTTTAACTATGGATACTGGTCAAATTTTTTTAGTTTGGAGTCTTATTACTACCTCTAAATACTTTTGAATAGCTGAATTTGATTTATAATATTCTTGTACATAAAATTTAATACATAAATAGTATTCTGAGAGTTAATGTAACATTTTATTCATCTTCAGATTAAACGGTCTGACAGACAGCTCACAGTAGTTATGTGACAATTTTTTTCACAGCAATTAAGGTTAAAATATGTGTTTGCGTCTATATACAGTTAAAAGCAATTAATTTTATTCGCGAAGTTTTAATTTTAACCTTTACACGGGATCTCGGACAGCATCTGGCTGGCTTTGCATATATTGTCAGATAAGATGCTATCCGAACCCCTCCTGTAAAGGATAATTCACACCATATTGCAGCCTCGCGTAACTTCTCTAATATTGTTTCAGTATACCTGATTCGTCTTTATTTGAGAGGGGGGGTAACTTTTTTATTTAAGACAATTGAATACTTGCAAATCTTAAAGTAATCAAAACATTTACAGGGTTTTCATTATTAATATTTCCCTTATTAACCACCATTATTTCCAAAATAATCTTCATAATAAGATTAGATCGGGAGGCGGTAGCACGGACAATCATTTAGTCTCATTTAAGGATAAAAATCACGGATAAAACCTCGATTTGCATATTAAAACGTTATTAGTCAGCCAAGTCATACCTTGGTGGGAAATGCCTAAAAACCCGAATTTAGCGGTATCTTGGGTTTACCATTATGTTTTCTTACTCCCAATTCTTCACATTTTCATACTTTTGGTTTCATTTTCTTTCAAAAAGGTGAGAAAATGTTAGGGTATTGAATTGAATAAACCTTATGATCTGATTATCGGCTATGCAGATTTACACTCATTTTTTTTTCGAAAGTATTCTTTCGCATTAAACCTTATTTAGTAGCAGAATTTTATGGTTAAATAAAATAAAATATATTTTTTTCAATAATAGTAATTTAAGTTTGATTAGACCGTAATCAGTCCCCCCCCCTTTCTCAATCATCAACATCATCCGATATGACAAATTTGTAGTCATGAACATTCAAATTAAAGGGAAATTCAAAGGGAATCAAAAGGAAAACAATCTGTATTTACTCCACTGAACTTTCAGAATAGTTTACAGAAATAGTGTGTGTTCAAAAAATATAACAATGAATAAAATCTTATATCGTAATTTTACACAAATGTGAAAATTTTCCGCAGGTGATGAAAATCTCGTGTTTTTTGCACTGTCATTTATAAATCTTAAACATTTTTCTTATGACATAATTTTTAACAATCTTTCATTCCACCCGTTCTGAAACAAGACCAATAAACAGGGTTGGCTTTTTATCGGTAAAAACCTGGGGAGAATGTGGTAAAAACCTAAGGATATACAATAAACTGTTAGCCCTTAAACTGTATTTTAATATTATTGATAAAAATTCTATTTTCATGTAATTGGTGTATTAATATATAATATCTATATAGGGGAGAGTGGGGTGGTGTGGGACTTTTTTTACAAACGAATTTATATATATATATATACTAGCGCACCCGACAGACGTTGTCCTGTCACCGACAGACGTTGTCCTTCTTGGCACCGACTCCAGAAAATCAAATAAATGTACGTAAATCTGGTAATACGCAGAATAAACACTACGCTCTTAGTTTAATTTCTTATTACAATTATGTAAGGAAATTATTTTTTACTCTTCATTAGTTTTTGAAGTCGGTTCAATTTTTTATAGAAAAGTTTATTTTTCTCTTTTTAGTTAAAAGTTAACGATTGTCTGAAGTCGGTTAATCAAAATTATAATACAGGAAATATTATTGTAAAGCATACACGTTTGTCAGCAGTGGGGTTCGAACACGCGATCTCTATCTTCAAGAAGCTGAGCTTAAAACTGGCGCCTTAGACCGCTCCGACATTCCGTCCGCACTCCATTCATCGAACTTATTCAACACTTTTAATTAGCGAAAAATCACTAACTATTAGTTTTTGCCTAATTACTAAAAAAGTACTGAATCAATTTCGACGAAATGTGAATCTAAACCATTCTCGAAGCAACTGGAACGCACACACAAAATTTCATCAAAATCGGTCCAGTCGTTTAGGAGGAGTTCAATTACATACACACGCACAGAAGATTTTTATATATAAAGATATATATATATATATATATATATATATATATATATATATATATATATATATATATATATATAAAGAAAAAATTCAATTTATAGCATGCAAGGTAAAACTCTTTTTAATCCCCCTGAACAATATAGAAACATAACGTGCAAATACTATTTTATTTTAAAGAGAACGTAAGTTTCAAAATGTGTCTCATACCTCCTCATTAAGAGTTATGGGACAGCAGTAATAAAAAAAGCTCTAAGGCACAAAATAACCTATAGTGTCGGTAAGATAAACAATCAAACAAAGGTTGCAAGTTGATAATGTATATGCCACAATATAAAATTCCAGTATCTTCATGACTGGAATGGAAATTCAGGATTCTCTGTCATAGGTGTCATTAAGGCCCCACACTAGACTCAGAATGTAAAGATGTTAATGTAAAAGTCTATAGGAGCGTTCTTTTGAAATACCTAACTCAAATTTTAATATTTTTACATGATTCTTTTGAACAAGACAGCTGAGGATGATCCATAACCGTCCTAGTTTTTATTTTTTCGATTTTGCTTTTATATTTTTTGTATAACGATAGTTTCAATTTCAGAACCGGTTTAAACCAATTTCGTAATTTAAAGTAATTTTAAAAAAAAAAATCTGAAACCAAAACTGAAAAAGTAAAAACTACACCGGTTGCGAATCGCCCTCAGCAATATTGTGCAAAACAATCACGTAAAAATATTAAAATTTCGGCGAGCTATTTGAAAAGAACGCCCCCATAGACTTTGCATTATCATCCGGGTCTTTTTCTGTGCCTAGCGTTGCGCCTTAAATAATCATCAATTTATTTACATTTTGAAGGATGAATGCATATATTATCAATGTTATAATTAATATATTATCCTCTAAAAAATTTGCATGTTAGCAATTCGCATTATTATTAATTAAAAAAAGGAACTGGGCGCGTCCCATTCATCCCTTTTCTGGCATGTCCCATTCCTCGCCACTTCCTTGTTTGTGTTAAACTTCTTGTTCAAACAAAAATGCTGCTTTAGACTTAGTTTAAATTATGGATAATATACAGTATAATGTTCCATAAATAGGGAAACTATTACATTTATACATAAACAAGCCTTTAATATATTGAGAGCAAATAAATCAAATTTAAATTGGATTTTTGAAATATTTTTTTCTTTTATACATTTGCAAGCCTATGCATATAAATATTATTTGTAAACTGAAGGATGGATTACCATTGCTTCATCTTGTCTGCGATCGATGAAATGTTTAGAATAATGCACAAAGAGAAAAACCTAAAGTCCCATTCCACCCAACTTTCCCCCATATAGCAAAAAGGGAAATAAAGAATTAGCCAGTTTCCTAAAGCTCCTGATATACACTATATAGCCAGAGATGACCGTCCACTTGCGATTTTAGACATTTTGTTAAATATCTAGAAAAATGTATGAGGAATTATCCTGAAAATCTTAGTGTATAAATATAATACACTACCTGGCCATTGATTATCGTCCACTTGCGATTTTAGACATTTTGCAAAATAGCTAGAAAAATACATAAGGAATTATCCTGAAACTCTCAGTGTATAAACAATATAGTACAGGTCATCTATTTCCGTGAAGATTTTTTCCAGAAACTTTATAGGGGACCGCCAAGAAACTAAAAAATGTATGAATATCTTTTGGATAACCCTGTCAAAACTAATGCATCAAAAGCGCTCAAACTGTAGATTGTGATTAAGTGGCTTATTGTTATAAACTGTGTTTATTTTTATGTCGATGGCATGTATACTTGTAGAGAAATGAAGGTTTTTATAAAAATACTCCCAAATTTTTCCAAGATTTTTGCTTATAATTTGCAGAGTTCTTAATATAAAATAATAATATTTTCTGAAAATGTGACAAACAACATTGCACATAATACCCTGTATTCAGAATTAAAAAATAAGAAAAATTGTATGAAAAATGAGTAGGTTTACTAAATAATTTTTTACTGCGCATGCGTGAACGATATCAAAATTTCATTTGCATATTATGTTAGCTAAATGTATAGAACAACTTTTGTGAAAGTTGCAAAATCATAGCTTGAAAATTCTGAAAATAATCGTCAATTGAATCACTTAAAAATCCGTTATTTTCAAAATGAAGCAAAAACAAGAAGGGTTGTATCCATATATTAATTGATTAGTGTCAATATAGAATACACAATACGCAACTTACATTTACACTATTATTTACATTATTAGTACATTTGGATACAATCCCTCATTTTTTTTGCTTCATTTTGGGAACAATGGATTTTCGACTTATTATATTGGCGATTATTTTTTAGAATTTTCAAGCTATGATTTTGCGACTTTCACAAAAGTTGCTCTATACATTTAACTAACGTAATATGCAAATGAAATTTTGATATTGTTGACGCATGCGCAGTGAAAAATTATTTAGTAAACCTACTCATCTTTCATACAATTTTTATTATTTTTTAATTTTGATTACAGGGTATTATGTGCAATGTTGTTTGTCAGATTTTCAGAAAATATTATTTTTTTATATTAAGAACTCTGCAAATTATAAGCAAACATCTTGGAAAAATTTGGGAGTATTTTTATAAAAACCTTAATTTCTCTACGAGTATACATGCTATCGACATAAAAATGAACACAGTTTATAACAATAAGCCACTTAATCACAATCTACAGTTTGAGCGCTTCTGCTGCATTAGTTTTGACAGGGTTATCCAAACGATATTCATCATTTTTTAATTTGTTGACGGTCTCCTATAAGGTTTCTGGAAAAAATCTTCACTGAAATATATGATCTGTACTATTATGTGTATACACTGAGAGTTTCAGGATAATTCCTCATGTATTTTTCTAGATATTTAACAAAATGTCTAAAATCGCAAGTGGACGATAATCAATGGCCAGGTAGTGTAGCACAAGTCATATATTTCCCTGAAGGTTTTATTCCGAAACTCCAATAGGGGACCGTCAACAAATTAAAAAAGAATGAATACCTTTTGGATAACCCTGTCAAAACTAATGTAGCAAAAGTGCTCAAACTGTAGATTATGATTAAGTGGCTTATTGTAATAAACTGTGTTCATTTTTATGTCGATAGCATGTATACTCGTAGAAAAATTAAGGTTTTCTACGAATCCGAAAAACAGTCTCAAGTTTACCCAAGATTTTTGCTTATAATTTGAAGGAGTTCTTAATGTAAAGTAACATTCTTTTCAGAAAATGTGACAAACAACATTGCACACAATACCCTGTAATCAGAATTAAAAAATAGTAAAAATTGTATGAAAAATGAGTATGTTTAGTAAATAATTTTTCACTGCGCATGCGTCAAAGATATCAAAATTTCATTTGCATATTATGTTAGCCAAATGTATAGAGCAACTTTTGTGAAAGTCGCAAAATCACATCTTGAAAATTTTGAAAATAATCGTCAATAGAATACGTTGAAAATTCGTTATTCCCAAAATTAAGGAAAAACACGAGGGGTTGTATCCATATATTCATTGATTAGTGTCAATATAGGATACATAATAGGGGCGTACTAATAAATTTGAATAAAATTCCTCATTTTTTTTATTATTATTACTGGTATGGAATACCTGTACATGATAGGGAAATTCGTTGCTAATCTGGAATAGACACTTTGTTGCAAGATATGTTTTGTAAATATGGTTAATAATGTTACATTATTATACTAATATAATAATGTTACTATTGTTACTATATAATAATGTTACTATGTGTATATAATAATGTTACATTACTATAGTTTGTAATTCTTAATGATAATACAGGAAAAGAATATCTGAATGACAAGTATGAGTTGGTCATGTAATTTTCTCATGCTGTCCGAAAATAGGCAATAAAGAGAAAAGTGCCCAGTTAAACTGATGGCATTGAGCTCGCAGGCTATACATACAACTGTATATTATACTCTTATTTCAAAGAATAATGCCCTTCCAAAAATAAAAGAAATCAACTGTAAGTTATTCGACAGTGGATTAACTGCCATCCCTCTTTATACTTAACCAATGAGCCCCTAAAACTAATCAAGGAAGTGCCTTATTAGAGTGAACCTATTAACAAAATTTGAAGAAAGTGTGATAATTCTGCATGATTTCTGCATATTTATATAAATTAAGGAGGGTAGCACTCTCTTCTCCCCCCCTTCATATTTAACAAATGAACCTCCAATGCTAATCAGTGAAGAACCTTATCAGAATGAACCTACATATAAAATTTGAAGCAAATCTGATATTTATATAAAGAGTTATCACGTTACATACAGAACCTGCGGGCACATTAGCTGTCAGGCTTTGATAGCCTTGTGAGCTATAATTTAAATTTTATTTAAATTTTATTCTTTCTTTTTTTTGTTCATCTACCATTTTTGCTGTACTTTGATGATACATTTTAATTGGACTGTCTTGTTGTGTGCTTTCCTTAATGTGTTATTATTATTATTTCAGATAGTGAACTTACATTTATAGTACTTACATTACCATGCTTGATACAAGAAAAGTTTCCGATTCTTTATCATGAAGAAGGTGCAGAAATTTCTGTGTATCAACCTGTTACTGTGCTCCGCAACTCAAGCAACTTGCTAAATTACTCATGCTATGTATTAATTTTATATAAACAGTTAATTACAAAACTAATTTTATAAGCCTAGTTACTTTGTGGTATGCATTATTTTGGTTGTTTAACGTAACTATAGCAAAAGCCAATTTAAATTTTTATCATTTTTATTAGATACTTATGTCTTCAAAATTTTCTCAGTGGCATCAGTTCCACACAGTGTTACGTCTTTGTTTAATAATATTTATTACATACTTGGTGTTTACTATAAAAAGATTATTTGAACTAAAAGGTTGTTTTTTTAATTCAGTGTTTTATTCCTTTCATTATAATTACTCTTTGGATTAAAATTTCAGATGCAATAAGTCAAAACACAAAAACAATTTGGCAGAAAGTGTTTTGATGTAAATACAGGACTAGAAATCAGCAGTCGTTAGTCGTCAAATGAAACTAAATTATAGAAAAATTATTCCTAGTCGTCAAATCTTGATAGCTAGCTTTCTTTAACTTTAATTTTTGTTTAGCAAATGCTTTCATTTTTATTTAAGCATACATCCCCCCCCCTTCTGCACCATGACATCAGCACGTGTCTTAAGAATTTTGAACCTTTCAATAACCTCTAAGTTAACTTCACTTTCACCAATGACTGATAAAACTGGTCCTTGGATATTACACCCCTGTAAACAAGATTTTTTTTATTATGAGATATTTCTGCATCCTTATATGTTCCTAAAATAAGAAACTGTATTAAAATTGTTTTAAAATTTTTGTATTCCCTTCCTCAAACAAACAAAAAAAATATGTGTGATTTGGAAATGTTTTAAATGCCACACCATAATTGGCAACCAAAGATTCATTTATTTGCTAACTTTTTATTTTCTGATGTACTGTTAGTCTCAGATTTTTTAAAAATTAGCTTATCCCTAGTTATATCTAAAGCTCATATTTTCTCTCTGTGGACATATTTGCTTGATTATCTGTTTTGTATGCATATTAGCTTTATAAAAAGAATAAGTTTTACCAGAATCCAAATATTGTAGTTTAATAAGATTCCATACTTATGGAGAGTCAGTTTTTATTTTGTTTAGTAAGAAAAAGTGTTTAATATATAAAGTTTCCTCCCCACTTCCCTTCAATACATTAAAATTAAATATGCAATGCAATAATATTACTATTAACATGGTTGTGAAAAGAAATAAGAAAATATGAAATGCAGTTGGCACATCGAAAAAAAATTGTAGGCATTATATTGACACCTTACATACAGTTCTTAATTTCTAATCCTGTGTGAATATATGCTATAAAATATGGATTTGCATAAGTTCACTATAAAGGTAAGTACTACATATATTGTAAAAATGATTTTTTTTACTCAAATTCATCTGTGATTTTACCACAACTATAAAATGAACTTATTTTCTATAATTCATTTCATAGCTTGATGGCTAGCTTTCTGGAAGAATTTTAAAGAATATGAAGTATTCTTACTAATTTAAAAGTTACACAGCATTTATTACATATTCTTTTCTAATTTGTGTTTTACATTTTTTTAATTAGATACAGCAGGGTAGCTAAAAAAATATTGGTGTGTTGTTTGACATTGATATTTCACAACTAAAATCTGAGAAATGCTTATTTTAAAATTTTGTAGCATTTCTTCTATTATATGAAAATCTTAATCCTCTGAAAAGTTCACAACCGTCAAAATGATCAGTAACTAATATGTTCAACGAAGTGTTCGCCTCATGGAAGCACAATAATTTTAATGGAACTTCCAGCAGTATTGGGGCCTTCACATGGAGCAAAAACAACATTGACCTCCAACACCCATCTGCGTGGATATTTAATAACAGGTGTATTGCCTTCGAACAATCAGATCTTAACTCACTTGACTTCTGTAGAAAAGCTAGAAATAGAAAATCCCCAGTTTGCATTGTATGTGATGCGAAATTATCAAGGCATAGAATGATTTAAAGCAGAATTATCTGCAGCGGACTGTCAATTCTGTGATCTTTCGTTTTAAAACTTTTATAAAAAATAAATATCATGCCAGTGAAAAATTTGTTAAAATATTGTTATTTCTTTTATTTTTTTTATTATTAAATTATGGCATATATTTTACAGGATATAGCATTTTTCTTTGTCCCCATACTTTTGAGTTGCCCTGTATATAAAATAATGAAAATACATGTCAAGCAATATACTATGTGTCAAAAAAGATGGTTACGGATTACTTCTGAAATTATAAGAAAATTATAAAAATATTCATATGAAGATAGATAATTCTATTTGTACTTTCTCTTATTTTGGAGTCAAAAAACATCAAATTTTTATAATGTTCCTGCATCTGAAAATGCCCAATCACAAAAATAGTTACTGGCCCTTTCTTAAACATACCCAAAAAGTTTGATCCAAACATATGAGTTAGAGACAGCCAAAAATCATGATTTTACAAGAACTTCAAAACATAAAATTTAAAATCAGGCTTCAAATTGCATGACAAAGTCACAATATTTGACTCTAACTCAGTGATTTTCAGAGGCAGAAAATAGGTGTAGATGTTGTGTAAATTTTGCGATTTATTCTAACAAAACCTTTTGGGTATGACTAACAATGCAATAGTGATGACTTATGATTGGTGATTTTGAAATGCAAAGGCTGTATAAAAGTTAAAATTTTGAATTTTTCTTAAAATACTCTCCATGTAAATGAAAGTACAATTTGAATTCTCTGCCTTTCTATGATTATTTTTGTAGTTCATATTATCCCTCTCTGAGTTACAAAAATATGCTACAATATTTCTTTGGACACCTGATAGAGTTTAAAAATATAATATTCCATCAATCTAAAAGAAAAAGAAAAGACTCAAAATATTGACTGATCATGATAATTTTCTCTGCAGAATTCAATTTAAAAATGGGTAAACACTTTGTATTTCATGATTCAAACCAATACAATTTCTTGACAAGCAGGATGGGGGGGAGGGGGGTTGCAACTGTGGGCCATAGATTGTGAGTGCTATTTCTTGTAGGATGCCACAGGGCACACTGGATTAGTGTTTCATCCGTTCACCCTCTGAGGCACCCTGGATAAGTGATATCATTATTCTCCCCTGAGATGCCATTCTTTCACCCCTTAAGGTACCCTGGATGAGGGGTGCCATTACTCTCCCCTCAGATGAGATCCTTTCAAACCCTCTGGGGCACCCTGGATAAGGGGTGCCATAACTCTCCCCTGAGGCGCCATCTTTTCACCCCCTGGGGCACCCTGGTTAAGGGGTGCTATTATTCTCCCTTGAGATGCCATCCTTTCACCTCCTGGGACACCCTGGATAAGGAGTGAGATTATTCTCCCCTGTGGTGCCATCGTTTCACCCTATTGAACACTGTGGATAAGGGGTGCCATTATTCTTCCCTGAGGTGCCGTCCTTTCACCCCTTGAAACACCCTGGATTAGGGGTACCATCTTTTCACCCCAGCTAAAGGTGCCATTTTAGCACCTCTAGGGGTGTCACCAGCGAGACAAGCCTTTCACCCCTAAAAGGTGCAATGTGTCACCATTAGTTTTAACAGTGCAGTTCCTTTTTTTTATATATAATATGTTTTAGTTTAAAAACAAAACATTCTTCTTAGACTTAGATCTTCTTAGTACAAAATAGCTTTCATTGTGAAATTCAAATTAAAATATAAATCAGCGAAATCGTTCAAATCCCGGCAACGAACCCCCAAAACTTGTGGGATATTGAGTGATTAACTTATGATTTAAGAAAAATTAATATTCTTGATAAGATAAAAAAGGTTTAATAGACATAAAATATATACGTAGCATTCAAAAATAACAGTAGAACTGAATAATATTCAGTATAAAAAAGCTTCTCTGAGCTTTGGATTAAAAATCCATCAAACTCGCCATCGCTGAAATCTATAGAACACCTCGTTCTTTCCACGCATCATCACACGAGTCTCATTTTGGATATCACGTTCATTAAATCATTGAGTTTATTATGTTTTATTGCTGAATACTTCATTATTTAATCCCACATATATATTGAAAAAGAATTAAGTTATATACAAATGAAAATTTATTACTTTCTTGGTCAAACTGTCTTTTGGACATTTTTACGCATTTTGTTAACTCAGGTCAAAATAACATTTATTTTATGGGATTCAGCTTAAATGTAGGCATATATTCGTTTATTTTCAACGCAAAAAATATTCAACTATAAAAAAAAGTGTAAAAGTGTTAAAAACAGACATTTTAGTTTTTATAAGTAAAAGAACAGTGTCCCCGAATGGGGATCGAATAGGTTAAAAAAGTGCTGCCCATCGAATAAAATTTGTGTTAGAGAACGCCGGAATCCTAAGGGTAGAAAAAAGCATGAAACTATACGCTGTATGTATGAAAGTTGTTGCATGTATCTAAAAAACTTATATGAAGTAACTTCCGGGTAAATAATAGTATTTATTTTTTAATTCATTAAGAAAAAGAGAATGGTTTCAAATTAAAACGTCTAAAAATTTTCTTGTTTTGCAAGCATTCAAATAGGCGCTCAATTCTTAATGAAGATATTTAGAAAACGTAGTAAGGTACCTTGGGGTAATAACGCCACGTTAAGGTTCTACCAATTTTCACGGCTCAGTTTTAGTTTGTATTTTTCAAACAAATATATGATTTGATACAGCAACTCATTGACTATCTATATAAAAAAAATAATTTAACAGATATCTATTCATAAAACGTAATGGCGTGATTTCTTGACCAATACTATTTGGCGTTATTAGATACCTATATGGGTAATAACGCCATGCAAACAAAAGTATGAAATAAGATGGAATAATTGCATGTAGATTGCCAAAAATACAAACTCTACAAACTTAGAAATTGACAAATTGCATTCTAAGCTATTGAAAATGTTGAATTTTTTGTGAAAGTGTAAGAAAAATAAAGGTGTGGTGTGGGGGGGGGGAAGGATGAGGGAAAAGAATATCAGACCGTGAGCTTCTTTTTGCTTAAAAAGGACCGCTTAAATAGAATTATTAGAAACATTGCACAGTTTTAACTGTGTTTATTTGAATCAGAATTTAGGATGTAGCTCGGCCACTGTAGGGAATCAACCGGGGTATTAATGCCAAGGATTGGCGTTATTACCCTGTTATAGTTATTGCGCTGTAAATTTTAAATTACAAATTATCTCGAGAAGATATTAAAAATCTTCAACAACATTTTGAAAGTTCATGAAATGTACTACAAATTTATGTAATTAACAAAGTATTTCCGAATAAAAAAAATAGTCTTCACATCACAAAACGTATCTCGCAAATTTTAGATCAAGTGTTAATTTTAGTTGCTTGTAAAAACAATAAGACCTAAAAATGAAACAAATTACCTTCAAGCTGTTTTTTGCGATTTATATATCTCAAAACCATTCTGCGCAGACCACATGGGTGCCATTTACCAGATTATTTCATAATTATGCAAAATATTAGCACTTGGCGTTATTACCCCGCCTGGCGTTATTACGCCAGACCACCTTATTACAATAAAATTAAGAAAATATTTCATAACTTTAAATAATTTTATACCTTAAAAGAATTTTGTTACATAAAAGGTTTTATAATGAAAAGAAAAAAAATTCTGCATATTTTTGTAAACTATACTTTTTTCCTGTGAAAATAACCATTAAATATGTACATATTTAACGATATTTCTCTTTCGATTTCTTCAAAATTGTTTTAATAATTTCAATAACATTCATCAAATTTTAAAATCGTAAAACATCAAGTTGAACAGTATGGCCTGTATGTGCATTTACACATTACAGGTTTTCATTTAAATAGAGATAATCGTGCCCACTGAATAATGTTAATTCTGTTATTTTAATTGTACGACAGCTACATAAGATAAAATTATATTTACTAGTTTTTTCAACAGCTTCAATTTGCTTTTTAAGTTTTTATTTTTTTTATGTGCCACAACTGTTTACTTAATTAATAACATTTTACGTTAAAATTTCTTAATCTCATAATCTTTCTTTAAAATATATTTTAATGAGATATAAAAAAAAATATTAAATATTACTAAGAAACAGTGAAAATCTTCAAACTTTTAACTTTATATCTTTTCTTTAATTAAAGTTTCATAATTGGGAAAATCTTTTTTATGCGTCAAAAAGTCTCCCTCCCGTTTATTTCTGCTATTTTTAATCATATTTTCAGTTGTTGATTAGGATAAATGTACATTAATTTTTTAAAACCTGAAATCTTAATTAATTTAATATCCCGAAAATTCTTAAGTTACTGAGAATATATGTGGTGTTATGTTTATATTTAATATTTAGGAAATTGCAAGTCAAGCATAGCAAATGAAGTGAGTTCGTACTATAAGGAAGTTTTAAAATCATTCCGATCTTTGTGTAATAGTGTGCATTACTTCGGATATAGTAGAGGGTCCGAAATTTTTTGTGTATCCCTGTAAATACTATGTGCTTTCTATTACAAAGGAAGTAACTTGTAGTAAACTTCAGCAACATATATAAATTTTATAAAATGTAAAATAGTTTAAAGTTATTAAAATGCACCACAAACAATGTTTCGCCCTATACCATTATGTAATTGAATACTTTTGTGTAGCCCTGTAAATTAAAACATTCTTTGCAACACAAATTGTATAGAATGTATATCTTAGTGTATACTTATAAATGATTATCAATTTTATTACGTTCGAAAGAATGTAAGACTATTAAAATGCACTTTAAACTGCTCTTTTCCCCATTGGCGATAATCTAACGGAACACTTTTGATTGTCCCTGTAATTAAACTATGCATCCGATTTTTATAAAATTTTAAACTAGAAAATTATACAAATATTTATTTTAAATTTCAAATAATTCGGTTAGGTAGTTGTGTTGGGGTTCTGTTATATTCGAACGGACGGACAGACGGATGGATTGAACAACGACTGTAGGTGCTACGTATTTATTTAATTACGAATGTACCTAAAGAAAAAAAGCGCTTTTTAATTTATTTTAATATAAATCATGTGAAAATAAAGCTTCACCACAAAACAAAATTAAGTGTTTTCAGACACAAAAAAAACGTTCAGACTGTCTATAAGAAACCTTGATTTAATTTAGAAGTTTGTTTTAAAACACCTGCTTCAGAAATTATTTTTTTAAAACTCATTTAATTTTTTCTATGAACATTTTCTTAAACAGCATAGATTAATATATTTTTGAGAAATTCTTTTAAAGTTAATTAAAATTAACAATTCGGAAACTTTTTATGAAAAGAAGATTATTTCTTTATTTTTCATATAAACTTTTCTATTTTTTTCTTTTAAGAAATTTAACATTTTAGAATTACTACATAGGAAATTAAATTTAAAAAATTATAATCAAATTTATGTATTTGTCGTTAATGAGAGTAGTTGTTTTTGATAAAGAAACGAAAGAAAGAATTGATAAATTTAAAATTATAGGAAAATAGAATTTTATTCTTAATCAATTTTTCTTAGATAATAACATAACATAATTGGAATTCAAATACAAACTTAATTCTGAATGTAAAAAAATATCTAAACAATTTTAAATTACCACCCCTTACGGGGTTAAACTGGGGTTCGAAAAATTCCGAACTTTTTGGGATTCCCCATGGGACATATTATAGAAAAAAAATCCCGGACCGCTCTTTCATGTTATGAATCTTTTTTCCCGCATTCCAATATCCCCTTTCCACGGGGCAGTTTTAAATTATTTGAAATTGTAGCGTTTTATCATTACAAATCGGATTTTTTTACGGGGCCCTCTGATAAATATTATTTATAATATATGAAAATTTCAAAAAAGGTTCCGTTTTATACAAGGCAGGCGTGATAGGTGGAACTCTGGGGGGAGGCAATTTTCTAAATTTGGCCTATCATGTGATGTATCATTAAAAAGCTCTTTGACCATTATTTCAAATTATGCACCTCCAGCGCTCTCCCCCCTCTTTGACCCCGCGGGGGTCACTTTTCTAAATTTAGCTGGCACCCCTTATCTTATATATTGTTGGAAAGCCCCTTATTTATGTTATTTATGTTCCGTGCCCTTCTTCTCAATTTGCCTCTCTCGGACGGATACAGTTATCTTATTCCATCAGGAGGTTTTCTAATAATAGGAAAATTATCGAATTGATCGCAATCAGGTAGAAAAATCAGTAAAAAAAGTTGATCCCATTTACCATTTATTTAGTTCCTGTTTTTGCCACCAGGTGTGACTTTAATTCTTTTTTTTTGGGGGGGGGAGTGGGGGGGCATTTTGCTGCTAATTATTGAAAATTCTAATTTATGATATTTAAATTTCCTTATCATTTTATACTTACTTGCACCTTTTCAACTTTTTGCAACCAGGGTATATTGTCACATGACTTTCCACTATTTTGCATTCCTTTTAGCCTTTCATCGGTTGTAATTTTTCAATTCCATCCGTTTTTAGTAGTCATGTATTTACTAAAATCCTTTATAAGCATGTGAAAACAATTATTTTAATGATTTATTGTAGGACAATTTGATTGTAGATTCTCGAAAATAACCAATGTCTATATCGATTGTGTTTTTTATGATGACAAATTTTTCGATTGATAAACTTTCGAGAATCGCCCATCACTAGCCATATCCTAGCTGCAGTTTTTAGTAAATGTGTGAAATTCAAGATAACAAACCTAATAAAAAATTATTAAACATTTATTCCAGCTATTTTAGAAATTCACCCTCTGGAAACGGATTAACAAGAGTTACGAAAATTTTGGCCATTCCGCTTTATCTCAGCAACAGTTTTAAGTAGAGAGATGAATTTGATGTTACCTAATCTACTAAAATAAATTTAAACATGTATTTTTTATATTTTGGAAATTCCCACCTAAGTATGTTTAATGGAATGGTCGCACGTTTAGAATATTTTGCCATATCTCAGCATAAGATTTAAGTAGAAGTTTGAAATTCAAGATATCACACCTATACTAAAAATTTAGTTAAACATAGTACTTCAGTCGTTTTAGAGCTATTTTGTCTATTATGTTGTCAACACCAACTTACAGATTAATGTAAGATTATGCGAATAAGACTACAATTATGAATGTTTGATTAAATGTTAAGTTTTTTTATTTTTTTTTTTTTTATTTTTACTAGATGTATTTCGTTTGATTCAAGATTCATTTAGAGAAACCAACCAGCATAGCGGGCGAAGACTGCTAGTCAGTTACAAAAACAGTTAAAGAAGTAGCTTTAAAATACTTATATTGTTATTCGTTTTCTAATTAAAGTTATATAACTGTAAAGAAAAAAATACGATTCAGAAAATAAGTTTTTTTCTATTATTTTAATTGAAAATCTCTATTACTTTACACGATAAAAATTATTCGAGAAATTTTTGAAGAAACGTAAATTTAGTTTCAGCATATTTTGAGTTATTTTAATAAAATATGTATAAATAATGTACAATTATACAAGGTGTCCATAAAAAATGTCCCAGTTATAAATTTTAAGGGAAGATAAGACTGATTAGGGAACGTTCCAAGGTGTAAGTTGTGGATTTGGACGAGTGTGGTATTAAAAGTAAGACCTCATCATATACGTTACAGTGTGTAATGGAACTACCCGTCCGTATCTAACCATTTTCGAGATATCAGCATTTGAAGTGTAAATGAAGCCGTACGCGAAAACTTCGTAGAATTAGAAGTGCCTGTCTAAAAGATGGGATATAAACAGCAATGTGTGGGTGTAAAGGATTTTGCTCGTAGCTCGGGAAAAGGTGTTGCAAGGAAGACTAAAAACAATGCAAAGAAACTGTTAACTTGCGAACAATTTATATACCTGCCTGGCTATTTATTCATTCATTCACACTTCAAGTGCTGATATCTTGAAAACAGATGGATTCGGACGGGTTCCATTACACTTTTTAATGTACATGACAAGATCTTTCTTTTGATACTACACTCGTCCAAATCCACCTTAGTGTGTTTCCCAGCACCCCGTTTTCCATGTTTTCATACTTTTGATTGTAGAACAAACACATTGCTAAGCCTACTAGTCAACCACTAATGCCGATTTTTGGCTTATGCACCGCTTCACTTCCGCAGACATGGATCATTTTATTCCTCTATTACTACTCTTCCATGAAATAAAGGATTTTTTTTATGATCGATAACATAGGGTACTGACGGCTCTTGGAAAATGAAAAAATAAATGTCTACATCTAAAGATCACAAAAACATATAGATAATGTTCATGTGATGTCGCGCATCCGAAAAAGGATGTACTTCTCAACTTGTGGTTGGCAAAAATAATAATTCTTAGAGAGTATGTAATTTATAAAGTATTATTTCTCGCGTATAATACAATAAAATGAAATTTATTATATCGACGTGAAAAATACATTTAAATTTTTCTAACGCAGTTTAATTCGAATTTTTGCCAACCACAAGCTGAGCTGTCGCGAATAAAGCCAGTTTGTTTACAAACATGCATATTATCTATAACATTACTTATGGTTTCAAAGCATTTATTGCTGTTCATGTTCTGATGGCAACTACCAAGGCAACACTAGATACCGGACTTGCTCATTCCTTTCACGATGTCACAAAAGGTGGCTGAATGACATCCAGCGATTGGTACAAAACGATGGGTGCGTCACTTTGAGCCCTGTTTTTACCAATCGCAGATAGCGGCCAGCCACCTTTTGTGACGTCGTGATAAGGAATGAGCAAGCCCGGTATCTAGTGTAGCCCTGCAACTACACGGTTAAAAATCTGTAGATTTTACAGCAGAGTCACTCAGCCAATTTTATAGAAAACGATTTTTCGACGATATTATGGTGAAAACTCATTGTTCAGAATAGAGATAATCTGTAAAACCAGTGGAGTAACTAGGCAGCAAATGTTGCAGATTTTTAGCAGTGTATTTCTCATTATAGTACACTTACACTACAGTGCCTAGAAAAGATAGTGTGGAAATCGCTAATACCGGTATAGCTTTCGATCGCATCCAAAAATTTACATTTTCGTAGATGGCGCTGCCGTCGATTTCATTGCGTGAAAGCTTAAGTTTTGTTTTTTGTTTTGGTTTTCTTATTGTCATGAACATTTTTAGTATTATGTGCAGTGTTTACAAATGTTGAAAATTTATGTGAAAACATGCAAAATTGATCTAAAACGATGAAAAAACGAGATTCACATTGTTTTGTTCCTGGTTGTATTACACAATACAAGAACAGCAAGTTGTCTATTTTCGGTGTACCTAAAAATCAAGATCTTTTTGAAAAATGGAAAAAAATTATTCCTCGTGCCGACAAAGAATTGAGCTTGCATTCTGGCAATCCAGTGATTAGGAAACTGACGACGGTAATGCCTTTCCCGAACAGCCAATGAAATGTTTAGAAATGCATATTCACAGTATCCGCAAAGAAACTCTTCGGGAGGGTTGAATTCTGATAGGGATTGGCCGACGCGTTTTCACGTAACTTGGCGAGCGATAGATGCTTCCGTCGAGGAGTTCTATATCCTTCCGAACCGAGTACAAAGTAACTTTTCTCTTGCAGCATTGCATTGGATGGAACGTGTCTTACTGAAAGCTGTACTCTTTAAAAGTTTTTAAACACAAATTTTTACTTTGTACTCGGTTTACTTTGTACAAGGCTCCGAAGGAAATCAAACTCGACGGAAGCGTCTATCGCAACGCCAAGTATAATTATCGCCAAGTAACGTGAAAAAGCGTCGGCCAATCCCTATCAGAATTCAACCCTCTCGAAGAGTTTCTTTGCGGATACTGTGAATATGCTTTGGAAATCGAAAAAAATTGTACTATATTGTAAGAAAACTGGCGAGTCGCAGTCAATTCTTATCGATTGAAATTTATACACTGTTACAGTGCCTAGAAGAGATAGTGTGGAAATCAACCATCGAAACCATATCCAAAAAATTACATATTTCGCCAGAGGGCGCTAACTTCAAGTTCATTGCTATGAATGAATAGGAACGTAATGTGTTTTAGATATTTTTTTGATGTAATTTAAGTATGGGAAACTTTTTTTTAAAAGATAAATTTTGGGAAAAACAGAATAAAAAAACTAGCTTGTTATACACGATATATTAGGGATAAACGAAAATTTAGGCATATATTTTAAATGCATTTCGCACTCGTACGAATTGCAGAACACTAGTTTCGGATTGCTTAATTATAATTCATGTAATATTTCATGTGATCAGCATACATATTATTATTATTTTAAGCTAGAGATTGACTATATTTCATATAGGCAGAAACAAAAAATAAGCAGAAAAATATCAAATGATACACAATGTTAAAAAAGCTTCATAGAAATATATATATATACACAAGTGGAAGAGTTTCATGTATGCTGAAACATAAATAATGAGATCAATGTATCTAACATGGTATATGGTGCTAAAATAGTAAGTATAAAAAATATAGGTATTGTATCTAGGTATTGTAACAATTTCACCTTTAATTGTATGTTCATAATTTCTGACAGTAAATTCCTTTTCAAAATGAAGTTCACATACACCAGAATGCAAGCTCAATTCTTTGTCGGCACGGGGAATAATTTTTTTCCATTTTTCAAAAAGATCTTGATTTTTAGGTACACCGAAAATAGACAACTTGCTGTTCTTGTATTGTGTAATACAACCAGGAACAAAACAATGTGAATCTCGTTTTTTCATCGTTTTAGGTCAATTTTGCATGTTTTGACATAAATTTTCAACATTTGTAAACACTGCACATAATACTAAAAATGTTCATGACAATAAGAAAACCAAAACAAAAAACAAAACTTAAGCTTTCACGCAATGAAATCGACGGCAGCGCCATCTACGAAAATGTAAATTTTTGGATGCGATCGAAAGCTATACCGGTATTAGCGATTTCCACACTATCTCTTCTAGGCACTGTAACACTGTTAAAAATTGGATCCTTTTGCTGCATCCTCACTCCATCGCTTTTACAGAATATCTTTGTTTTTACCAATGAGAATGCTCCATAATACAGTGAAGTAATCGTTTCTCATAAAAGCGAGTGGGTGACGATGCAGCAAAAGGGTAAAATTTTTTACAGTGTAGCACGTAATAGCAGTTTTAAATGTCTGTTTTTATACACTGTTAAAATTTGACCCATTTGGTTCAGCTTCACTCCACAGCTTTTATAGAAAATCTCTTTTACTACCAATGAGAATGCTCCACAACACAGTAAGATAACAGTTTTCTTTAAAACAGGTGGAGTGACGCTACAGCAAATAGGTCAAATTTTTAACAGTGTACGCGAATGCACACGGTTAAAAATTTGACCCATTTGTGCAGCATCACTCCACCGCTTTTATAGGTTTTAACGGTTACTTTACTGTGTTATGGAGCATTCTCTTTGATAATAAAAGGGATATTCTATAAAAGCTGAGGAGTGATGCTGCAGCAAATGGGTCAAATTTTTAACAGTGTATTTGTCAGTTCAGACTGGAAATTTTATCGAAGCAGTGATGGACTTTATTCAGGATTCAGCATTTATTTATAGAGGCACATACTGAAAATAAGCTTTTTGTTTTGATAGATTCGCTGATTTTATGTAACATTTTTATAGTCAAAGAAAATTCCTTTGTTTCACGATTTGAAAAAATATTCACACTTACGAATACTTTTGCCGGATTTGTCTTATTTATCAACACTGCTGTAAATCAGTTTTAACTGCGAAATATTCTTTTTCTAACTGTAGATTTTCATATGCGACCAACCAACTTACTAAATTTAAATACATATTTTGAAAATATGGCGTCTGCTACCAAGAAAAGAAATTTTGAATGTGATAGTTTTGAAAATATGATGAAGGAACAGTCAAAAAGCGTCGTTACCCCGATAAAATGTGTTCTTCACCTGATATTTTAAAATCTTCTGTAAAATGCTCATCGCCGCCAAGGAAAACAGACTTGAAGTTAAGATCTGAAAAGATTGTTGATAATACTAGAAGAGAAAGTAAAAAACTGCTTCGATATCGTCAATTATGTTGTGATGATTCTGATAAATCTGATCATTCTTCGTCAAGTGCTGCTTCATCTAGCTCTAAAACTAGTCTTATGACTACAGATTGTAAAGACCAATCTCTTTTTACTTATAACCAAGTTATTTTAATATGCGAAAATGTTCTAAAAGAAAGTGTAAATCAAATTAGACACGAATATGATCGAATTCTTAATACAAAATTGGCTGAACAATATGATGGATTTGTTAAATTTGCCTATGATCAAATTAATAAATGCTATGAAAATCGGACGCCAAGCTATGTATCCTAATTTTGGCATTATTTACTTTGATATTGCATATGCCTTAACATGCTAACAAAAAATATGCATATTTAAAAAATACTAAAGTGGCAATAATTATTGTCTTTTAAAGGTAAATACTTGCATAGATATATTTCATGATTTTAATGTCATTTTTATTAGTTCTGCCATTATGATTATTTTAAGACAATGTTTGATTTTAAACATCAATTGCGTTTGAAACACATTACTGGGAATTAATCTTGATACTCTTAATATGATTGTCTATATGGATGGTTTGTCGTTTCATAAAAGTGTGCAATTACTTTTCATAAATATCATCTGTATAAATAAAGTAATTCTGAGTTTCTGTTCAGAATAATTTATTGCCTCATTTCTTAATTAAAAATTCGATACTTTATCTCTTTTTCGGTTTCAGATGGTTGTTCTCAAATTTATTTTGAACTGCATACCCACGTTCTATTGTAAAATTTCGTGAATATCTATAGTATACTATCTGTTTCTATACAATGGGCGATAGGTTAATCGAATACTTTCGTGCGAGACTTTTAGATAACGAACATATTGCATCTTTGCTACAAAAGTGAATTGAAAAACTTCCTTTTTCAAGAAATGCGAAAAACTGTTTCAGTCTATGATGGTAGGCTCAATGGCTATTTTTCAAACACAATTGCTACTTGTTACTAGATTTTAAGTGCCCTATCTTCTACTTTGGATGATTAATAGTAGAGTGTAAAGAACATAGAATGGTAACCAAAACTCAAAGTCCAATTTTTTGAGATGACACTTTGTAGCAAGAGTGCGATAAAATGGTTTAACGGATATATCACAAAACACTTCCAAGAAGGAAACTATGCTTATTAATGTGTTTGATTTACTGAGCTGTATTTAATTGGATAGGAGAGATGGGGGATCACAAGGAACAATTTTTACATTTTTGACTATTTCTCAAAATTATGAGTTATTAAAACAAAAATTGAATTATGACATTATTTACGCTTTGTTTGCTCATTTGGTGAAACTTTTGAATGCATTTATCAAGAACTTATATCATCATTCTACAAATTGTCTAGATTTGTTTACATGTACCTCGGTGGAGGATTGATAACCAAAAATAAAAATGGTTGATTGTTCTGAAAATTCAGCCGAAAGATTGTACCAATACTGTCATCTATTAGTATTTTTTTTACTTCAGACTAAGTGAGTAAAACATGTTTTGTTGACATATGCCCCCTCTCTTCCTTATATTGACTACTTGGAAAATATTTTAACAGCTGTATACGTATAGCCTAATAAATTCATCGGCTACCAGGGCTTGGGGTCCTACATTATAAGCCCCCCCCCAAAAAAAAAAATTACAATGAACGTAAATCAGATACATTAATTTTTATATTTGGTGTCTCTCTTTAAGGAAATATTTTTACTTGCAAATTATTTTAAATTTATTTTACAGCTATTAGCAGGCTAAAGGCTCCACTTGAGCTTTATCGGGCCCTGCAGAAAACATGATCTTTTAGAGAACTAGGGAGTTTTTGAAAAGTCAATGTGAAAAATTGATTTGATTTAATTCCTTTGTCAATTAATGTAATCCTAAAAGTTTTTACTAAGGGCGTGTCACTTACTTTTTAATTAAGGAATGGCGCGGACAAAGCTATGGCAAAACTATTTGTGTTTGTAAGGACTAATATTTCAATAAGTATTTTTTAAATAAGGACAAATATTAATCCCTTTGTAAAGGGAAATTTACATTAATTATTAGAGACTGACAAAGGCTGAAAATTCTTGGCCGCCAGGAAAAATTCTTAGGAGACAGCTTGAAGAATCCTTTCTCTGACATTAACATACTCACTTCAAAATGGAACACTGGCCACTGATAATCGTATTCGGTATTTTTGAGTGATGTGTCATTTTGCAGTTAACAAGTTAACTATCAAATATTTAAAAAATCAAACTGAGCAAATTTTTTAACATGCCACTTTTACATTGTAAAAATTAAATATAAACAAACTATAATGTTAAACATTAAAATAGTAGAAAAATTAATATCCTTCTTAACAAGAAGTATATGCATTAACTAATAATGTCTTTGAGATTTCGATTTGAAATATCATTTGTCAATTGATTGTTCAGAATTGAAATCCTTTGAATGTGGTCTATTTAAATTTATAAACAATAAAGTGTTCATATTATTCCTCTTTTAAGTTTCAAGGGAGTATACTTTTGATAATATTTATTTTACTGAAGCTTCCTTCACAAGAATATTGTATAATTGCACTATTAAAAATAAACATTTTCACACTTGACATTTCTTTGGTTCAAGAAAAAAATATGTACATAAAAAAGTTAGTCGTCTAGAAAAAATTTTAGTCACCTGGGCGATTCGGCGCCTGGAATTTGTTTATTATACATTATTTAAATTGTAACAACGAATTAAATGAATTCTCATACAAATGAATACAAATCTATGATTGGTTTCCGAACAAATTGGTTAGCAAAAGCCTTTTTTGGTAACGGAAGTGGATCCCCCACTGTATATGTATCTACAATTTGAACGAATTTTCTACATTAATTTTGACAAGGTTATCCGAAAGATATTCGTTCTCTTTTAATATGTTGACGATCCTCTATGGGGTTTCGAGGGAAAATCGTCACGGAAATATATTACCTGTACTATTATGTTTAAACAGTTTCAAGAAAATTGCTCATGAATTTTTCTAGATATTTAGCAAAATGTATAAAACCGCAAGCGACCAGTCACTTTCGGCATATAGTGTATCTAACCTCTTCAGACCTGAGGCACACAAATGTGTACCTCCGTTCTTTTCCTCATAAAAACTAAACTGTTCGAATTTTTTGCATTTTTACTTTACTTCTATACAGCTGAATGTTTTTTGCTTTAAAACGAAACCAATAAATTTCAGCACTATTGAATGTTACCGAATAAAATAAATATTATTTTCATCCGAGTTTCAAAGATACCTTGGGCTAGTTGTGGCCAAGAAGGTACGAAATATTCATGATTATTTAACTTAAATGCTTTACAATAAAAAATGTTGTGGATTTGCTGATTATTTACTTGTTTAAAGACCCTAATTTTGTTAGTGCGAAAATTTATTTTACTGATAGTTAAACTGGTGTTTTAAGGGGATTAATACTTTTATATCCATATTTATAAAGCTAAATTACCAGTCACCTAAAGTACCGATTTCATAAAAATGACTCTTTCTGGCATCTATGGTGTCATTTCGATTATGCAAAAGCAATAAATATATATTTGTAGAGTTATTTTATGCTCAGGTCTGAAGAGGTTAAAGGCACAAACGCGAGAGAACGCCCTAGACACAATAAATTATGGTTCTATTTTCTTTTTGAAACATTTGCACCCATTTTTAACACCATCTTCTTCGATCAATTTTATGGACGTAAACTGTAACAGAATTCTATACCAGTAAACTGTGGAAAAGTAAAATTTCTCTAAATATATTAAAGTAATGATAGAAATGAGCTGTAAGCTTGTAAGAAGCTGTAAGAAATGAGCTGTAATGTAACGGCACGACGTCGTGGCGCTACATTCATTGTAGACGCACGTATTTTCGCCTGATGAAGATAGACTAAGTTCTTTCGAAAGGCCTTGCAATATTTTATTTTATTTTATGGTGTTTCAAGAAGTTTTTTTTGTCTTCTATTGTATAACACCAGTTTCCAACTTTTTCCTGGATTTATGCTCATTTAAGATTTCTACAATAGCTCTATTTCAAAAATTAATGTACAGAATTTCATAAAACATTAGATTCAGTTAGTCCTTGTATTTTGGTGCTGATTATTTTTGTGTAAATAGCTTAACAGGTGGTGCAGCAATGTCGCATTAATCGATTATAGCAACAGCCATACTTTAAGAACTAATTCCTGTATTATCATCAAACTTCAGATCCAGTTAGTCCTTTGTATAGATTAGTGCTGTTTTGGATTTTGGTGTAAATGGGCCAACAGTTGGCGATGCTAAGCTGCATTTTTCACGATTTCCAAATAGTTGTATTTTAATAACTAACGCATGGATTTTCAAGAAATCAGATTGAGTTAGTAGCTGATAAAAATTTATCCAGGTTTATTTTTAGTGTACATCACACAATAGATTCTGCTGTTTTATAGGTTTTTTTTGTTTAATTCCGCAGTAGCCTTACTTCAGAAATTAATGCACTAGTATTCATTGTGGTGGTTACTCGATAACCCCCCCATATGTTTAGTTTAATTCAATTTTATTAGCCATTTTATTTCCTATCACCTCCTTTTTATTAATGTTCTTAATTTAAATTTTATTTCGATTTCGTTTCTTTTCATATTGTCGCCTGTAATCTTTTCTTTCTTACTTAGCTTTCGAATGTTCCAAGCCGGTAAAATCCTGTTCGATGTCATTCCTTCCGGTTTAGAAATCCTTCGAGAACATTCTGGCTTGTTCTATGGGTGGAACTTCCGTTTATTCGGACACTCCCCTTAGCCTATCAGTTTAATTTCCGCAGGTGACGTATTTTAAGCCATTGAGTGCATGGCCACCTGCTTTGGCCTCCCTTCTTTAGGGGATTATCAATTCTTCCCTTATTAAATTCATATTTCTCCACACTTTGTATCGTAACTTGGCTTAATTTTCCTCACTCCCCTCTTTCGTGCGTCGCCAACTTGGCGTATGCCTTATTTACAGTAACGCCTTGTTCTTTTCCCTCCTGTCTCTCCGCCGAGAGAGCAGTCGCGCGGTTAGACTCCTGCCGAGATGGGTGCTGCTGGCTGATCAAAATTTAGCGGAATTCCGGGGCATGTGTGCGCCCCCCATGACCGTTGGATGGAGCAAGTTTTATTCTGCAAATGTCCATGCCAGGATTACTCGGTTGATTTTTAAGGCTGCGATGAGTAAGGCTGCATTCAAAAGTATCCAGAAATTATTGTTTTGTTTTTTTGTTTTGGTTACGCAATTTAAATAAGGTGACATCATAATTCTTCTGTTTGTTGCTCTCTTGCTAACTTCATAGCGAAAGTAGAGTGTCGTCATGTTTCTTCTAAATATTTTTACTCATCATCTTCTCTTCAAAATATGCTCCCTAACCAATGTATATTCTCAATTCTTCTATAACGTTTAATGAGTTCTCCGTCCTCTGAAAAGTAGGCTCAGGAGTGGAGTCTCTTTCATGTAGTGAAGGTATTTATTACGTAAAGTCTTTATTCCATAATCTGTTTTCATTGTATCGATATTTTGGCCCAAGAAATATATATATTAAATATAAATTTTTGAATATCACGGGGCGTTCCAGAAGAGAATATAGGTACATCTCTGTCTGGAAAAATTATCTGCTAATATAAATATATATTTGAAAATTACATGTACCTATGTGATGTTTTAGTTCATCCTGTGAAGATACATAAAAATGTGTTATAAAGAAGAATTTGTTGTTCCAATATATCAATTTTATGATTAACATCGTTTGTGAAATTATTGCTTCAAAATATATGATAAATTGATTAATGTGTACGAGAGCAAGAATATATATACTTGTGAAGAAATATTCAATATTCATAAAAAAAAAAGGGTAAACAAGTTTTTTCATGAAAAATAAAAGTATTTTTACTTGCAATCTGTTTGCATTTTAATTTCCTGTGCATGTGTCTGTCTGGTATTATTCGTCAGCAGCCAAGGACTTCACAGGTAACTTTATTTCTTTTATCAATTTATATTTTTGTTGTCATCTTGATTTAAGATTACTTTTATTGTTTTAAAAGAGGTAATGAAGGTAGCCATTTCGGGTCTTTTGCCGGCCCTCATTCTTCGCAATGTACATAATCATTTATACGATTCACTTGGCCTACTTCTGAGTTTGAAACAAAATAAAAAATTGTTTCTCCTCCCATCGTCTTCCTTTTTAAAACACAACAGCACATTCATAAAGCTTCAAATTCAGTCGGCAGTAGGCATAATTTACTGCTGATTAGATTCTGATATAAATCACCTAACCGGCGACACTGCTATGCTGCATTTTGCATGAATTATTAATATGTATGAGATAGAGAAAAAGGGTAATTCTTGGTTATGCCGTCGACCAATTTCTCTAAACTGTACAAATCGCCAAACTAATAGCCAAATTATACATATTAAAATAATTTCTATTTAAAAAAAAACGAAATTTAAATAAAAAGAAAAAAAATAACAGAATTTTAAAGTCGACAATTATAAAGTCGAAAAAAAATCACTTTATGACATTTTAAACAAATTTCGTATTTTAATATCATTGGATATGACATTCACGATCATCCGTTATTGGCATTTAATCTTATAATTTGGCAATTGTTTTTTTGGTCGACGGGATAACCAAGTAGTAGCAAAAATAAATTTTTTCAATGCCACATCTGAATATTTTATCTATAAAGTTAAGCAAAAAAGTGCAATATTCAATGGTTCTTCTGTACCAGAAGAGGATAAATTAGAAATAATCTTAGTTTTGAGGCAGAAATATTCTGAATATGCATTTTAAATTATTTTAAGTATTTTCAAACTTTTTTTTTTCTTATTAAGTATCACAAATTAAAACTAGTGGTTAGGGTCCACCGTAATACTTACCCATCATATATATGCATACATAATATATGAAAATAAAACATTTGTAAACTATTTATAAAACGCATTGCAATTCAAAAACACAATTTAAACGTGTATTTAAATATTTTTAATTTACAAAGTAATGCTGTATTAATGGATTGCTGATGAACTAACTTCGACAAATTATATAAAACGCCAAACTACTCAAGTAGTACCGAATTGTGTAAAAGAAACATCCTTATAACTCCAAAAATAATATTCATATTAACTAACAGTTTACTGCGTCGGATTAAGCATCTCATTCCCAAGTAAAATATATCTTTGGATTGATATTTAAATGAAATACAGGGTCATGAAAAATCGAAGAATGTGGAAAACAGGATTACAGGTATCTCGGCAATTAATAAATCGATCGACTTCATTCTTTATGCAAAATGTGTGTTATTTTATTGTCTTTTACGATCACGCCTTAAAATAAAAAATTTCGAAAATTTTTATGTACTTTTCATCAGAACGAATTTTTCGAGAGTCCGAAAAAAAGTAGTTCCTTATAATCGAGTAGTTCCTTATATCCTTATAATTTGATATTAAATAGGCTTCGTCCCATTCTTACATACTAAGTACATACGAAATTTCAAGTCTCTATCTCAATTTGTTTTGGAGATAGAGCGTATACAGACACACAGGCAAACGAACGGACGGCATTTTTTTTTTTTTCTAAAAATATGTTTTTCGAAATCTCCAGTGTCTAAAACGTGTAAATCCGTCAAAAAAAATTACGATTTTAAAAACGATTGCAAGACTTACCCTATACTACGTATGATGGGTAAGTAAAAGTAAATAGCTGGTTTAGTTTTAGTTTACGTTGTTCAGTTTCCACACCTAGTGTTTTCGACTGAACTAGATTTTTAGATATTTTCCGTTTTTAGAATCTTGTTAAATAAAATTAAATATGTTGCCTCATTTAGAAAAAAAACTACAACCTAACTCGCTTTATGAATTTATCCGATATTGCACTAGATGGCAGCACGAGAAACAAGAACACAGTTTTATAATTTCATATTTTAATAATTTCTTAAAAGCGTATTTGTACATCTTAAATTATTCCACTTAATTATCGTTTTTTCCCCTCATTCTCCCCCCCGCACACTTTTATTTTGCTAATCAGTAAATCTGCAAGATATCTTTGGTGCTACCGACAATATTTTGTAAAGAAATTATAATTTTCACTAGTATATATTTAACATTTACTAAGATGATGCAGTGTTGGATTCGACATAGACCGGAACATCGAATTCGTCATTGAATAACGTCAAAATTTTTCTTGAAATATTTGGCGTAAATGATTGAATAAACCCTTTTTTTTTTTTTTAATTATTCAACATGGTTTTAATACCATTTTCCAATTAGTAGAATACTATTTATACAAAGATTTGGTACATCCTACTTCCCATATAGTCAAAAAGTAATCTCTTTAAATAAATCCGAACAGTAAGTCGATTCAAAATATATACCAGATAGTACTATCATAAATCAAAACTTTAAGGCTATACTTTTTTCCTTACAAATGCATTATTAAAAATTATTCAGATATTACGCTATACTGTCATAGTTTTCTACATTTAGTTCCCCCTCTTCTTTTAGGAGGCAGGGGAGTGACTAAAGTCTCTCCAGAATTATTAACCACTTTTATAATTTCATAAAAATAACTGCGCGCGTTCGTTTTTATGTACTAAAAATGAAAAGAAATATTTAAAATTTAGTGCTGCCATCTACTGAGTACAATTGAAACTGTTTTCTTAAAGCTAATTCTTTGAAACTTTTTGTTTTATTGCAATAATTGATTTATCTGATTAAAGGGATAAGGGAGGTTGAAACGAACTTTTTTTTAGTTCTTTTTTTAATTTCACCTTAAATATTAATCACACTATATGCATTATGACACATATTTACCACACAAGAAGTTATATATATTTGGAAGAAGAATAAAAATAAGTAATTTTTTCTGAATATATAAAGCGTTATGAAGAACATTTTGAAATTCCCCATGTGCGTTCCATATAGATTAAAACACCTACTATTCTGGGGGCACCTTTTTTAGATTAAATGTTACAAGTATTTTATTTAAAAAATGATGTTGTGAATTCGTTATTTTCAATTTATTGAACGGGAAAAAAAGAATCAGTTAAGAGGTTAAAAACCTATTTAAGTATTATTTATAAGGGTAAAGAAAACACATTCTCAGGTTGCTAAAATATAGTATTTCTTGTGGAATTTTTAGAAGAGGTATCTAAGTATTCTCAAGTTGAGCACTTTTTAAAAAGGTGATTAAAATGTTGGAAGGAATGCCCCTGTACTGAAAGGAATTCCACCCCAATAGAAAATGGATTCAGAACAATTACAGGGACATAAATAGGAACTTTTATTGTCAATCGGAGGGGAATGATCATCATCCACTTTTATCTCTACTCCACCGGGCGTTGCATATACATATGCGACGACATATGTATGTAGATGCTCTACATATGAGATTGCTCGGTAATGTTGTTTACCCTGAATTTTGTTTTAAATGCTTAAAAAAGACGATTCTTTCAAAATTATATAAATAAACCTAAAAGCAAATATGAATGTCATCCTTGAAAGCTTTAATTACTTTTCAATATATTAAAAACCTATTAAATGAATAAAATTATATTATATTAAATATTGCTTGTATTGCAGTTAAACCCGGAACTTAGTGAACGTGTTAACAAGGCTTGTTAGTGAGAGGGTTAAGAGATTTGCAAATCCGCTATTTATCTTTTCTTTCGGGCGAGGGGAGAGGGAGTAATTCGTGTATAAGTCTACCTCCCAAGTTTTTACTAAAATTCCTCGACTTATACACGAATAAATATAATTGGAAAAGTCAGAGGTAAAAATTGCAAAAATATGACGCAACAAAAAAGTTTCACAAAATTTAGAAATTTTTCTTTTTTTACCATTTTAATTCAGGTATGAAAAATTCGATGCACAGTTTTATTTCTATATATAAACAAAACTTGCATAAAAAAATTGGAGATTTTAATTGATATGGAATAGGAAGTAAAGATCTTAACACATAAAATATTCAGAAAAATTCCTTATTTTTGTCGAAAAGAACTTATTTTTTCATGTTTGATAATTTTATATAGCAATGCATTTATAGTGCCCTAGAATAGATTTAAAGGTCCCTTGTCCTTTGCCCCACCAATGGCCAAGAAGTTCTGCTCTAGAGGCTGGTAGACGGGAGGTGCTGGATTCGAATCCAGTCTTGCTGTTTGGTCTAAACGCTTGGAGTTTCTCCGACCTTGGATTTCCTTTCGTAAATGCGGGTTAGGTTCCCTTATAAAGACTCCCACGGAAGGCAACTCTCCCTTAAGTGTTTATAGCTTTCGTGATGATAATTGAGTTTGTTGATCGAGTTTATGACGGCTAAGTATTTGCAGGATATAGGCCCTGTGGAAGTGCCGTAAGAGTCTTTCTAAGGGATTGGGAAATCAAAGGTTCAAAGAAAACCACGGAAAACTCCGAACGGTGAAGTAAACTGACGCGATTGGATTCGAACCCAGCACCTCCCATTTACTACTTTCCCGGGCCTGGCCCGTGACCCTTACCCGGCCCGGGCGGCGGATCGCTTCCAAATTCTCTAACGGGCCGGCAGAATTAGAATAATTTTTAAACGGGCCGGACCGACAAACACAATAAACGGGCCAGGCCCGGCCGACAGAAAAGTTTTGAGGGCCTGCGGCCCGTTATAAAAATTTTCAGCAACGACGATAAAATATGAATTATTTTCAATGAATATGTCTTTAACGAGAATTAGTATAAATGTGCTAATTAACCGACTTCAAAAAGGAGAGGAGGTTTTCAATTCGACGCGTATGTATTTTTTTTTTTTTTTTTATGTATGTTCACCGATTACTCCGAAACTAAGCAGCCGATTAATTTGGTTTTGGTGTTAAAATAAAGAGCTTACTCTCGGATTGGTACCACTTCCATTTCATAGAAATTGGTTCAGTAGTTTTTTAGTAATTAAGCAAAAATTATTAAAATTAGTGTTTTTTCGCTAATTAAAACTGTTGAATTAGTTCCTACAATTGAGTGAAGTCAGGATGGCCGAGCGGTTTAACGCGCCTGATTTAATCTCTGGTTCTCGAAAGTGACAATGGGTTCGAACCCCACTACTGACATACGTGTGTACAATAATTTTCCGTATTATAATTTTTACATATATATTTTTACAAATTAAATACTAATTATGCTATTAAGAATACAAGGTAGAACCCGTCAAATTTTGACGAAAGAAAATGTTTAAGAACGAACTGTTTCATTGACTTATAATAAACCTATAAAATTACTTATAGTAAAAAATGCATTTTATATTGGTACACCTAACTCAAACACAAACGATATTTCTATAAAACGCAGTTGTAGAAATTGTTAAAATCAACTTTAATCGTATATGTAAGCAGTAAAAAATAATAAAGATGTGTTATTATGTTAAAGTTATCAATTAAGGTTCTTATGCTAGTATTCCAAAATGAAAAAAAGCAAAATTTATTCAACTTTGACTCAATCATAGATTTTTTTTTTCGTGAAATCTAAACTCGACATCATTTTCACCATATCAAAATTTTAAAATGCACATTTCACATCTGTATTCACTTTTTCTAAAAAACTGGCATTTTAATTTGATAATTTTGACTCAAAACTTGAAGTCTTAATGCTATTAGCTGAAACAGATATTAAACTGTTGATATTTTTTTTTTACGTGAAAATCAAATTTTGTAAATGAAATCAAAATTCGACGAGTTTTATAATAGAAGATATTTAAATTTCAATGTTTTTCCTTTTAATGAAAAAATGGCAACATAAAAATACAGCAATAAATTTTTTCCCGTTTTTCCTTTGCTTTTAATAGAAATTGAGTACTTCTGTTGCCACGATTAGAAAAAAAAGTATTAAAAGTTCCAAAAAAATTAATATTTCAAAAACAAATTAAGATATAGATTTCAAACAAATTTCATTTGAAAGTAAATTTTTTTCCCTACACGATGGTGTAAAAGTTGAAAATGTACGACATTTAGAAGTTAAAATATTTGTAGTGGGAGAAGTTGCAATACCGAAATTCGTTGAAACTTTTAAAGTGTTGCCATGCACAAAATGACGTATGCGTTACGCACAGATACGTTTGGCCTTTATAATATAGATTTTGTATTTAACCGTTAGCACAGAGTATCAGAGATCTTTTATCAACTGAAAACTTTATCAGTGAAAGAGTGCTAAAATAATTGACTTGCAAAAAGTAACATGGCATTGAATAAGTTTCCGAACCTATTCCGTATTATAATTTTTACATATATATTTTACAAATTAAATACTAATTATGCTATTAAGAATATTTTTATCCGACTTCAAGAAGGAGAGGAGGTTATCAATTCATCGCGTATGTATTTTTTAAATATATGTTCACCGATTACGCCGAAACTATCGAACTGATTAATTTGGTTTTGGTGTTAAATTAAAGAGCTTACTCTCGGATTGGTACCACTTCCATTTCATAGAAATCGGTTCAGTAATTTTTTAGTAAACAGGCAAAAACTATTAAAATTAGTGATTTTTCGCTAATAAAAACTGTTGAATGAGTTCCTACCATGGAGTGCAGTCAGGATGGCCGAGCGGTCTAAGGGGCCTGATTTAAGTTCTGGTTCTCGAAAGAGAGCGTGGGTTCGAACCCCACTTCCGACATGCATGTATACAACAACCTATTCCGTATTATAATTTTTACACATATATTTTGCAAATTAAATACTAATTATGCTATTAAAAATATTTTGTATTTAACCGTTAGCACAGAGTATCAGAGATATTTTACCAACTCAATACTTTATCAGTGAAAGAGTGCTAAATTGACTTGCGAAAAGTAATATAACGTTGAATAAGTTCACCGAGTAGATTGTAGTCAAGATAGCTGAGCGGTCTAAGGCGTCTGATTTAAGCTTTGGTTCTCGAAAGAGAGCGGGGGTTCGAGCCCCACTCCTGACGTGCATGTCTACAATAACCTTCTTCCGCATTATAATTTTTACACATATATTTTACAAATTAAATACTAATTATGTTATTAAGAATATTTTGTATTTAACCGTTAGCACAGAGAATCAGAGATCTTTTATCTCCTCAATACTTTATCAGTGAAAGAGTGCTAAATTAATAGACTTGCGAAAAATAACATGACCTTGAATTAGTTCCCTGTGTTGATTGCAATCAGGATAGCCGAGCGGTCTAATGCGCTTGATTTAAGCTCTGGTTCTCGAAATAGAGCGGGGGTTCGAACTCCACTCCTGACATACATATATACAAAAACCTTTTCCGTGTTATTCTTTTTAACCGACTTCCAAAAAGGAGAGGAGGTTATCAATTCAACGTGTATGTATTTTTTCTTTTTTATGTATGTTCACCAATTACTCCGAAACTATTCAACCAATTTCTGTTTTAAATGAAAGACGATGCTCTCGAATTGGTACCACTATCGTTTCATCGAAATTGGTTCAGTACTTTTTTAGTAATTAGGCAAAAACTAATAAAATTAGTGATTTTTCGCTAATCAAAACTGTTGAATACGTTCGCTGAGTTCAGTGTAGACAGCATGGCCGAGCGGTCTAAGGCGCCGGATTGAAGTTCTGTTTCTCGGAAGAGAGCGTGGGTTCGAACCCAACTCCTGACAGGATTTACATCCATGTAAAATTTACAATATTTTTTTTTCCTATTACAATTTTTATTATTAACCGGCTTCAGAAAAGGAAGAGGAAGTTATCAATTCGACGCGTATGTATTTTTTTAACAGACTTCCAAAAAGGAGAGGAAGTTATCAATTGAACGCAAATGTATATTTTTTTGTGTATGTTCACCGATTACTCCGAAACTATTCAACTGATTTCTGTTATTTTTGCTTTAAATGAAAGACGATGCTCTCGAATTGATACCATTTCCGTTTCATCGAAATTGGTTCAGTACTTTTTTAGTAATTAGGCAAAAACTAAAATAGTGATTTTTTGTTAATCAAAAGTGTTGAATACGTTCGTTGAATGGAGTGTAGAGAGCATGGCCGAGCGGTCTAAGGCGTCAGATTAAAGCTCCATTTCTCGAAAGAGAGCGTGGGTTCGAACCCCACTTCCAACATAATTTACATCCATGTGAAATTTACAATATTTTTACCGTATTACAATTTTTATTATTAACCGGCTTCAGAAAAGGAAGAGAAAGTTATCAATTCGACGCGTATGTATTTTTTTTTCTGTTTATGTTCACCGATTACTCTGAAACTATCCAACCGTTTAATTTGGTTTTTGTGTTAAATAAGAGAGGCTACTCTCGAATTGGTACCACTTCCATTTCATTGAAATTGGTTCAGTACTTTTTTAGTAATTAGGCAAATTTTAATAAAATTAATGATTTTTCGCAAATTAAAAATAACATGGACTTTGAATAAGCTCGCAGATTGGAGCGCAGTCAGGATGACTCAGCGGCTTATGGAGCCAGATTTAAGCTCTGGTGCTGGAAAGAGAGCGTGCGTTCGAAGCCCACTCCTGACAAAATTTACATCCATGGATAATTTATAATATATTTTTCCGTATTATAATTTTTATTAACTGAATTCAAAAAATCGTTAACTTTTAACTAAAAAGAGAAAAATAAACTTTTCTACAAAAAATTGAACCGACTTCAAAAACTACTACAAAGTGAAAAATAATTTGTTTTACATAATAGTAATAAAAAAATTAAATTAAGGGCATAGTATTTACCATGCGTATTATTATATTTATGTACATTAATTTGATTTTTTGGAGTCGGTGCCAGCCAAGCCTTTATTCTTTTAGGCTTTGCATTGGATACTTAATTTTTGAAATTGGCTTGGAAATGGGCTTATGTAAAACAATTATTTTTCACTTTGTAGTAGTTTTTGAAGTCAGTTCAATTTTTTGTAGAAAAGTTTATTTTTTTTTTTTTTACTACAAGTTGATGACACTAGTTTGACAACATCAATACAGAAGTGTAACTTGTATAGTGTAGAAATCTGAAGCGGACAGTTACATTGTGTATAACTTGGGCTTAATATTTTTTTAGCAGACTCATGCTAGGCCGAGATCAGGCTTGTATTCTTTTTTACATATAGAGGAGCTGAGCCGGAACTAGACTTAATTGCGCTCATGATGTGTAGGGCTAACATAATTTGTAAAATTATTAATTGCGCTTAATAAGTTATGTTAACGTAATCTTTGAATATATACTTCTGGGTGTTTCTTAAATTCACTTTTCAACAACGCGAAAGATTGACTCATCTTCTAACTAACATTTAACTGTAAACGTATAAAATTGCCAAGCCTGACTATTTAAGGGATTTGGAATCTAATAACCGCTTTCATTTTTGGTAAATAAGATACTTGCATAATCTTGTTGAGATATAAGAAATTCTTGTCAAATGGTTGCAGATTTTTCTCCTTTTCCATGCTGTCGCTTCCGGAAATTCTATTTAAAACTAACTTTAACAGTATTTTCTTAAATTGCTTGTATCAAAAACTGGATAACGCCATTTGAGTACATAGTTTCAGAATAGAAATACTTGCTAATCTTATGCATTTCAAAAATAATGAATTCCAAAATGTTACAGAAAGTATCTCTTTTATGAAAATGAATTTGGAATCTTTAGAATGATACAGAATATTTTCATAAATCTACTTTAACGAAAAAAATAGAGCAGGACGCATTTCGAGCCACAACAATAACAGCTCTTCATCAGTTGAACCAACCTGAGTCCGTAAGGGTAAAGAATAGCTCGAAATGCACCCTGCTTTGTCTTTTCTTCAATGGTAATCTTTTACAAAGTATATTATTCTGATTATTATTAATTATCGCCAGTGTTATCTCTGTTATTTTCACTACTTTTATTACACAGTTTCAAGACTAAAGATGTTTTTAACTTTTTTTTTTCTTTCATTCTAAACCATATTTTTTTAATGAATTTTTTTGAATGTTGAAATTCGAAAAATCTAAGTAATTATTAATGTTGCTAGTGTGTATTTCCTGTGAAATGTAATGTAAAATCACTCCATAGATATGTATGCAGTATTCTTTAAAGGAACTTTAATTATAAAATAAAAATTCATTTTTTTAGAAATAGTAAAAATTGGTTTGGGCCATAACGGGCCGGGGCGAAAAAAGCTTTTGTACCGGGCCCGGAAATTCCGGCCTATGCTGATCTCTAAGATAAACCCAGTTTAATAAGTTTATTTAGCCGCTTTTCAGGAAATCTTAATTTCATTTTTCCATAAGAGCTGGTTTTATCAGAATAATCTTGAGCGAAATTCAGCTGAAAATGCCCACATTATCAGTATTTTTAAAGTATATTCTGACTTTATGAATAAACTGACCAATATGGCACATCATATAGGTCCTAAATTAAAGAAACGCATAATCGTTTGAGAACAAAAAGGGATTTAAAAATAAGTCTAAGTAAACAATTTGTTATTTAAATACTTCAATTTTCAATCACGATCGCTTCGGGAAATTCTGTTCAAAATGCGTATTTTGATAACATTTTTAAAAATGTATTCTGCCTTTCTTTTAAAAAAATTGACCAATACATCCCATTATATAGTTCAAAGGAACCTGTCAATTGGATGCGTTTGAGATCAAAAATGAATTTAACAAGAAAAATCATGCCTTAAGCGTATGTTATGAAACACTTTGTAACACATCCTGAAACCACAAAAAAACTTCGTTATCCAGAGAAATAAGATGTCACTGTCCATAACCAAATATATATTCCAATACTTTTGAACAACCATTTATTTGATCTGTCTGTTGATATATATACTATGAGTAAATTCAGTCTTGCAAGAAAATGCGCATCAGATTGGAATTTTTTTTTTTTAAGCAGTTCATACTAATTGATGGAAACCTACTTAAATGCTTTTGTTTAACTCTGTAGTTTATCTAGTACCTTTATTACATGATAGTATTTTGCTAAAATTTAGTTCATACAAAAATACTGTTTCAAGTACTTAAATCACATTTCCTGAAGTTACCATCCATAGGCGACTCTGTATCCAGTTTTTTGCGTGACCCTTTATATTATTTATCTATATTCTATAAACTTTTCCTAGTAAACTGAATGCAGGTCAAAGTAAAAATGCATCATTTATTTTAAAAACATTTAAGTAAATTACGCTTATATTCAGTAACATTTTCGAGCTCTTTGTGTAACCCTGTATATCTAAATTGTGCAACTATTTACATTTATAAACACCATATAATGTACATATATTTAGTGAAACTTAAAAGCGCATATCATAAATGAAAATGCATTCCATCCAACAGCCGTCATCGGTACTTCGGAGAGAATATACAATGAAATATTTTGTGTGTCCCGGTAAATGCTATACCCTTCGTATTATGAGTGAAAAAGTCAAAGTCTCAGCGACGTATATCAGTTTGATTATACATGAAATCGTTTATCATAGTTAAAATATGTTGCAAGCAATTTCCCCTTTTATTATTATGCAATGGAATTATTTTGTGTGGCCCTGTAAATGAATAACTATTCTTTTCACTACATATTTTACAGAATACATATTTCAGGGCACTTCGTAGATTCATATAAATTTTAATATGTTTGATCGTTTGTAACATTTTTAAAATTAATTTGAAACGATTTTTCCCCATAGGACGTATTGTAACAGGAAATTTTGACTGTCCCTGTAAATAAACTAATCATAGTAGATACTTTATTTTCAATAGGGTTCGTGCTAGAGTAAACGTCCAAAAATTTCATGGCAATCTGAGCATATTCAGGAGAGTTGGAGCGCGGACAGACGGCCAGACAAACCGAATGCATAAGCACTTTTCAACTTTGTTGGAAAGTGCAAAAAGTATACAGTTTATTATTTGAATACTTCCTCAATTTTTCCAAACACAATCGCTTCATGAAATTCTGTTTAAATACTGGCTATTTTGACAGCATTTTAAAATCTATTCCATATTTATCAAAAACTAGACAATACGTCATGTTATATACTTCTCAAATAAGAACTTGTCATTTGGATGCGCTTAAAATAAAAAAATGAGTCATTATATAAAGCAGTTCGGATTTGAGTTTTTTTTTAACTCTTATTTCTGTTTATTTTAGCTATAATCATTGATCCTATAAAAAAACTTGTCAATGTAAAATTATTGAGAAAATGTAAAATTTAATCGGATTTAACACTTTAAGACTTGACGAAGTTGCGGATTTTTCTTTTTCCATCCGTTTTTTTTTTTTTTTCCTCTCCCCTTCCCAGTAAAAATTGGTTCTACCAAAAACTTGTCAATAGAAGAGTTTTAGATAATATTGAGAACATTTATAAAGAAATTATTTGGATTTGATATCTTGAGAACTAAGTAAAATTTTTCTCCCCAAAACTATTTTTTTCCGCCGCCCCTTGAGCCAATTTTTAATTTTATCAAATATCCGTCATGCATAAATTCTTGCACATGTTTTAGAAGTAATATAAACTTTAAACCGAATTTTTAAAGAAATTATGGGTTTTTCTGTTTACACACTTCTGGATAAACCCTCTATTTCCACCCCCTTGGTCCGATTTTGCCCTAAAATGGATTCGACAGATTTTATGCCCCTTTATTTTATGTATCAGTTTGGAGGAGATTGGAGCAGAATTATAGAAGTTATCGTGTATATAAAGTGAAACTTTTTTATCCATGGTAGTTTTGGGATCTAAGGGTCATGATCGGTGTAGATCTGCAAAAATTTCAGAAATTCCAACATGGGAGCGACTGCAGTTAGTAGTATTTCATACTAAATCTACCTAAAAGTTAGTTTTAGTAGGTATTTTTTGGCGTCAAATGTGTTCTGAAAATGATTTGTCAATTACCATCTTTATCATCGGAGTTTATCAAAATTATAATACAGTAATGTATAAAGGAAAAAGACAAATCTTAAAAATAAAATAGAAGCAATATTTAAAATTTTCCCTCTCCATTTTTAACATATGGATAAAAGAATTTGGAAGATCACAGAAATATACGGTATAAATTCATGAACAAACTGTATCGCTCTAAAAATTAGAATTTACCGAGTAATAGTCCAAGGTATCCAATTTATTTTTTATCACAATCTACAGTAAAACTAAGTTTTCTGGGTCATTATCTTTGTTCTCTTCATTAATCAGCTTTATCAAGTTTAGAATAATCTAATCATTTTCCTATAAGAAGCTTACCTAATATTATCCTTAACATGGATGCATTATTTTTATATTTAAGGGGCTCCGGGATACATTTTTAAATATTTTATATTCATCGAATTAAAGTTTCGTTTGATAGTTAATCGCATCACAAAAAAAAAAACCCATCAATCAAAAAAGCACTCAAAACTGCTTGATTATTTTTTTATTTAAATAATTAAAATATTCTTTAAGTGGATAGTTAAAAATCGCTATAACTAGATAGTTGTAGATTTTTTTTCCCATTTAAATAAACAAAAATATAAGCTTTAATTTTGAGTTTGCCTTTTAAAAGTAATTTAAATGAACACAAAATTTAAAAAAAATCAGCTTAAATATTTTTAAAAAGTTAATTTTGACTAGAAAATTTGAAAAATATATAAGTAAAATAAATAAAAATAATGCTCCAAGCTTAAACAATTTAACTTTGATAGTTTGAGTTAAATTTAAATAGGAGAAATGAAAAAAACCCATGAGAAAAAAAGCATTTTAAAAGTCATTATCATAACCATTGCTACATAGCTAGATTTCGAAAAAAATATTTCCTTTCCAATTAAGATAAAAACACGATTTGATACGTCATTTTAAGGAAAAAGTTCTCTTTTCGAAAATTTTATATTCTGGACCTTTTAACTGAATTTCCAATTTATTCCACCATTAATGCAAAATTCGAAGATTTTAATACATTACACAGATTTCTTAACCTACCGATTTCTTAGATCTTGCTACCGTTTTTCAAATTCGTTTTCAATTTTAGATATTTGAAAAAAGACAAATTATGGATAAAAATCTAATAGTTAAACAATTTTATTATAATAAATATTTATAAATGTTGAATATACATTAAAAATTTAAAACGGATTCGTTGTAGAGATATCATTAATACCGATAGCATAAATGAATCTCGAGTCAATTCTATTTACAACACCTTCAACATTAGAATATGAAATGAGCGTTGCAACCGTTTCTCTGGATCCTTGTTTCCCAGATTCTAGAGTCAAGTTTCTGCTTTCGACATTAGCCAATTCGTCCTTTTTTGAACAATGATTTTCGATATCCGGATTTTCATTGTCAACAGAGATGCCATTCAATTGATAAGCACGGGTTTCTTTTTCAGGCTGAATATAAGTTTCGACAGATGTACATTTCAAGCTTGGATACTTAGTTTTTGAATCTAACTCCTCACTAGTTTTCGAAGAATTTTCATCCAAATGAGTTTCAATCGTTAAGCCTATTTTTCGATCAATGTCAGAATTTGTACTGTTAACTTCACCTGAATGTCTTTGGTTGCGTAAACTAACATCTGAACAAGCAGTTTTATTAAATAAAGCAGAATCCTCATTTTTAACTATGTGTAAAGCTTCGAGATCATTTTTATGTTTAATCGGATCTTTATTTTGTTGACAGGAATTTTTGTAAGTGCAAGAGCTTTTCAAATCATTCTTTTGAGTAATTTGAGAATTTTGTTTATAAGCTTCAGAATGAATATTTACAAAATGTTCTCTTTTAAACTTATTTTCTAGTTGGCTCTCGGATTCAACGCATTTACTCTTATTTTCCGACAGCCTTTCAATATCATTTTGATCCTGCCTGTGGAAATTCTTGTAACTACAAGAGCTTAAATCATTGTTTTGGGCAAAATCTAGAGGACGATCTGAACTTATATTTATGCTCTCATTAAAAAGGTCTTTATAAATTTTATTTTCTGGTTCATTTAAAGCCACTGCGATATTACTTGTAACATCTAACTGTTTTATGTCTTCAATTAATGCAACATTTAGCCATTCACCACTTAAAGACGCTGATTGCTTAGAACTATCCATGTCTGCGACTTCCTGTTCTTGTAGTTCTCGTTCAATATCTGACACAGCCGAATCAAACTCGGCTTTAATTTCAGAAATTTGGTTTAGTGACGATTCTTTTAGATTTAACAAATTAAGTTCCAGAGTACATATCATTTCAGATTCCTGCAAGGTATCGCTGCATTTCAAATTTGATTCAGATGGTTCTTCCAAATTTTCACTTGATTTTTTGATGTTTTCATCGGGAAATAGTTTTTTGTTGAATAGTTCAGGAAAATGACTTGCGAAATTCTCAATGGAAAGTATTTCATAACTTACAGTTTCAGTGGCATCGAGACGTGGTTCATTCGATTTCTTATGCAAACTCTGAACTTCTTTTGGAATGATTTCTTCATTTTGTTCATGGGTACTTTGCAATTGCATTTCATTTAATGCCTCTAAGATGGCAGATTTCTGTTTATCGACATTAAGTTCTTTCATTTCGTATTCTTGTATCTGCCCGTTTTGTGTTAATTTTTGCAGTTTAAGGGATTCTCGGGGAGTCATTTGTTTGAACTCATCGGAAGAGTCACGTTCGATAACTTCGGGAAACGCTTGCTCTCTTAAATCAGGATTAACACTTCCCGCTCTCAACTCCACGTCATATATCATCTTTTGAATTAAGAATCCTAAACATGTGGAATAAAATGCAGTATTCCAAAAGTCTGAAAATGTTGCAAGAGAAATTCCTGCTAGTATGAAAACTCTTGAGGCAACGTTTAAGAAATAGGCAAATGTGTCTCCTATACACCCCATTCTTCGAAAAGCACAAACAGTCAATGAAACTGCAACGAAAGAAAGAAGTGCATCTATTCCATCTTCATGTAATGAGAAGTATAGGACAGATAACCATAATATAACAGTTAGAAAAATTAAATTCCTTCTAGATATTGCCATTTCGTAAATCTGCCAGGAAGCATTTTTATAGAAGTCCATTTTTACGTCTATATGAGATTTGCCAATAAAACAAACTTATCTATGCTGCAATTAAAGTTGATTTACTGATACAGGTGAATATCTTATATCTATTTCAACAAGGATTATCAACAAAATTTATTCTCTAAAACAAGCAAGAAATGGGTCACTTCACAAGATATTCAGCTTTTATTCTGAAATAAGAAAAATACATGTCAGAATATTATTTGTAAATTAAGTAAAAGCATCACTTTCAAAATGGATTTTTTGCATATTTAATAGTAACTAAAAAATAGATCTAATTTGCACCTACTCTAGATTTACCTAATAATATAAAACTAAACACAGTTGATATTGCTTATTTGAACTAGTTGGATGACTTTCCCAGTTTTTTTTAAAAAGCATCCATATAATTAATCAAAAATGAGAATATATTAGTAAATCTACACCGATTACTACTGACTGGTGACTACTACTGAACTCCAATTTACATTAAATGTTTAATTTTACCAGTAGCAAAAATTTAAATACATTCTATTAAAAAATCATTAATCATTGCTTTCCACAAATACCAATCTTTAGACCTTTTCAGCATACTTTCATCATACGAAAGTTTCGAACAGTACTCGACATACACGGAGTCCAGAGAATTGTTTAGCCAATTGTTAAAAATACAAAGAACAATACTGCAATTGTAAAAAAATAAATTTTTGAAAAGTGTACAGGTTTCTAATTTAGAAAATCTTCAGTCTTACGAGATATACAATAGTTTGTATTTTGCAATTATTAACACACAAACCGATTGGCAAATTTATCATACGAATTTAATATTTCCAACTGAGCTAAAAAATGCCCAGGCTGGGAATCTAACCCAGATACTTGGCTTACAAGACCAATGCTTTACTGTTTAAGCTATCTGGGTATGACAACCGTCGAGCATTTCTTGCATTCAATTCGTATGATAAATTTGCCAATCAGTTTGTGTCAAAATAATACTTTATCTACGTATACATCGTTATATGGAGTTCCATTACTTGTGATCAATTCTGCCGAGCTGTCTGACAGACCAGATTTTATGAATAAGGTTATCCGAGCGAAAAATCGCAGCTGGCTATCGCGTAAAGCGTTGGCCTTGTAATCCAAGTATCTGGGTTCGATTCCCGGCCTGGGCAATTTTTCGCTCAGTTGGAAATAATTCCTATAGTTTATAGTTCTTCCAAAAATTAAGACAAACGACTGTAATTCGCATAAGTAATTTTTGCTAAGGCTGCAGCTTTTTGAATAAATGGTATTTTTACAATTTTTTTTCAAGCAAAAAATGCAAATCTGAAAACAGCAGCAAAATCACTATTTCTGAAATATTTCAATGAACATGTGAAATGGAAAGGTTAAACTGCGTTATGGAATTTAATGGAAGATTCAAACTGCTGTGCAGTCAGCTTAAAATAAACATTGAATCTTCAAGAGCTACTAAATTCTTAAATATAGTACTTGCAAATATTTTGAGGAAGGTAGTAAGTCTAGATATATCTCACTATTATTTGTAAAACGGCAACAAAATAAACAGTTTGTATAGAACGGAAAAAAGATTCAAGCTTCAAAAAGTAAATTCTAGATTAAAATTGATTGAAATAAATTCAAAAAACTATTATTCAGTGTCTGCTATATTTTTGTAAGCGAAACAAATTGTACGGAGATTCATTAAGTAAAAGTGGGGATGCATGAAAAATCTGCAGACGCCATAATAAAATGGTAAGCTAACTCACCAATTCACTTATTGTCAACAAGCACACTCGTAATATGAATAAAGAATGAATTTATAAAGCACTTATTTTGGCTTTCATTTAAGGATATAGATACATTCTTTTAAGCTTGCATAATGTTTCATCTTGATACACTATAAAATTAAATATTTGGAATGATTAAAATCCAACTAAATATAATTCAGTTAAAATTTTATAACAATGTGTTATTTTAAAACTAATTTTAAAATATCCACGCCAACCTATCCTATCGGAAAAAACTCATACTTATTCTTTAGAAATTATAACAGATCGTATTTTGGGACAGACTGCTCGATTCAATGCTACATAAGAAGTTAAAAACACCTGGAAGAGCGGTAGTATGTTACATTCCAAATAAATTTAATCATATTTGCATCAAAAATAAAATTTTACTTTAATAACTTTGGCGAATTGTTTTTTCTTATTTTGAATTAAATATGTCCAAAAATTAAAGAATTCAACATTGCAAAAGCAATTACTTGCCCGTGAAAGTTAATTCTCCGTTCTATTAATCCCCCGAAGCTCAGTGTAAATATCGGTTCCTATGAAGTAAAACGTTATTAGTTAGCTCTTAAAATTTTAGTATTCGCCTTTTAGTAGATGGAGGTCTAAATATGATGACGATTTTTATTTAAAAACAATGACAAAAAAAATGTGGAAAGCAAGTAAATTGCATAGAATACAGTGACTTATTTCACTGGAACAGACTTGCTAGCCTCTATAATACCATATGCGAAAAATACCAAAACGTACAATTCAACTACAGTTGGCAAAAAAATTATTTGTATATCCTAATTTTTAATTTTTAACTAAATAAAAACATTTTGTCAAAAATAGTTTTAATACAGTATGTTTACCGTGCGTTTTAAATTAAACAAGAGAAAATTTCGATAAAGATGTAAAAAAATTTTTAATAGAAAAAGTAACAATTTGTTGCAAAAAAAGTATTTGTACATTTTTCCATCCTGATATATACTGTGTTTTATAGTGTTTATGGTTCAAAGGACTACTTATACAGAAGTTTTAGTAATTTTTAACTTCATATTATATTTGTCTGACATTTAATCTAATTTTCTCTTGAAGTAATTGAGAATGGCACCTAAAACTGGAGAGGTACCTCTAGATATATGAAATCCTATTATCGAGCATCAAAAATTGAAAGTCGCAACAATAATTTCGAAAAGCTATTAAATTACCATTTACAACTATTGGATGCATAGTGAGAGAATATGAAGAAATTGAATCCATCGAAATTCAACGAAAAGCAAGACTTCTCAGCAAATTAACAATGAGGGAAAAAAAGAAGTAGTTAAAAAAGCTTCAAAAAATCCTATGGGTTCAGTTCAAAATTTTGCTGGAGACCTTGCAACATCTAACATCAGAGTAATACCTCAAACAATAAGAAATATTCTTCTCAATGTAGATTTAAAAAGGAAGAACCTCAAGGAAAAATCCATTCATCAGAGAAACAAGAAGGCGAAAACGCAAAGAATCCACTTTCGCATACAGAAGTAAACATTGGATTTTTGGAAAACAGTAATTTTTTCTGATGAGAAAAAATGGAATTTTCTTACCATCAAGCATTCGAAAAATTTGGCATAAAAATAAAACTGTTCTAGATCTAGAAAGTATACTTCAAACTTGTGCGAATTGTAGTAAAAGGTATGGATTTAAAGAAATTGAAATCTTTTATGCAACTTAAGATATTACAGTTTTTGAACTATAACTATAACAATAAAATTAAAACGATACATGAACGAATTCCTTTAAGTATATTAAAAAGAGTAAAAATTTGTGAATATTGCAAAGGATTTAGAAATACAAGGCAAAGTATCGCCAAAATTTTGAAGATTTTACACTAAAGTTAACTTGGATAGAGACCCATTAATAACCAAAATTGATAAAGATAACTTTTTAATTTATTTAAGAATGAAAATCCATTAAGTATTTAAATTTAAAAATTGAATTTCTCGAGCGAAATCGCATAAATTAATCCAATTTATTTCTTCTATTCAGATATTTATATTATCATATTACGTTGAATGAATCTATTTCAAAGGAAGCTTTTACTAATAATTTTATCTGTTAGCTGATTTTTATTCATATGTTTATGTATTTTTTTTTTCACAGAAAATTTTAATCAATACGAAATTTATAAAATATTATAAGTTTATGTTATTATATATATAAGTTTAAGTATAATTATAATAGAGAAGTATTTGATAGAATACAATACCTGTATTTATTTATTTTTGAAATTATGCGAAACAGCATCGTTGCCTATTTTGCTCGAATTGCAGTAAGTAATGTGAATTTAAAGTAGTAGGCACCCTTTATGTAACTTAGAAGTTATTTCTTCTTACCTATAACGATAAAATTAAAACCATACACTAAGAAGTTCCTTTAAGTATATTAAGGATAGCAAAAATTATTAATATTGCTAATGATTTAGATAATTATTTAGATTCACACTGTAAAAAAAAAAATTCAAGAGGTTACTAAAAATTTATTAGTAAATTTGTATTCCACAGAATTTTTTAGTAACCATTACAAAGTTTTTTTTTGCAAGTGAAACAAGCATTTCTTTTGTAAACTCAACAAAAGAATTTTTTGTATAACTAACTTAAAAATTTTTAGTATGAGCCACCAAGCAAATTTTAGTAATAGCTCTAAAATTATTTTTAATAACCATTATGTGCGCCCGAAGGGCTGGAGCGTTCTTCGAGCTGCATCAAGACTTCTGAAGCGGAAGATTTTCGGCAAAACTGCAATAGATGGCAGCACCAAACATTCCTACCGGCTCCGACAGGATTTTCATAATCCCTTTATTAACGAGACACTACATACATTCGGGGCGTATTTGGCGGTGGCAAGTTTCGAACCCGGGACCTTTTAGCCTGGAGTCCGTTACTATAACCACTATGCTATCAAAGCCACACCAACTGCGATTTAGTAAGAGCTATTAAAAATATAAAATTATTAACTCTATTCGTTGCTAACTTTTTTCTAGTAATTGTTACAGATTTTCTAGTAATCGACTAAGATTACTAAAAATTTTTTAGTAATTACAAGGATCACTAAAGTTTTTTTAGTAGATCGACCCTTTTTTTTTACAGTGCAGGGGCTTCAGTTATCATATTACATTAAAAGAATTTCTTTCAAAGGAAATTTTTACTACTAATTTTATTTATTTGCTATGTTTTTTTTTAACCAATATGAAATTTATAAAAATACTCCTTATAAGTTTAAGTAGAATTATATTAGAAAAATTTTGATAAAATAGGAAACCTTTATTTATTTAACAGCATCGTTGCCTTTCTTCAAGCGAATTGCAATAAGTGGTGTTTAAAGAAATAGACAGTTTCAATATGACTTAAGAGGTTACTGATTCTGAACTGGAACAATTACAACCAAACAAGAAAGAGTTCCTTGAAATGCTTTAAAAAGTAAAAAAATATATAAATATTTAAAACACTTAGAAATACTTGGCGAAATATCACCAAAATTTCGCAGATTTTGCCCTAAAATTATTTTAGAAGTATTCCCATTAAAATTCAAAATTGATAAAGCTAACTTTTTAATTCATTTAAAAAGAAATTCTATTAAGTATTTAAATTTAAATATTTAATTTTTTGAAGGATATTGAATAGTCTAATCAAATTTATTCTTTTCTACTAATGTGCTTTTGTTATCATATTACATTAATGAAATTTATTTGAAAGGAAGCGTTTACTAAGGATTTTATTTCTTAGCTGAAAAAAATGTTTCTTTTTCTCCTTACAGAAAGTTTTGAATCAGTGTGAATTGAATTTTAACTCACTCTTTATAAATTTAATATAAAATCTTTATTTATTTAATTATTTTCGAAATAAAATGAATCAGCAAAGTTTCTTTTTTTACGAAATTGTCATTAAATGATATGAATTTAAAGAAATAGACAGCTTCTATATAACTTGAAAGGTTATTTTCTCAGAACTGAAGCTATAAAATTAAACCTCATACAGGAACGATTTCCTTTCAATACGTTAAAATCAGTAAAAACTTGTGGTTATCACAAGTGATTTAGAAGTGCTTGGTAGACTATCATCAAAATTTTGCAGATTTAGCATTAATGTTAATTTAATATATCAATATTAAAATAATATAGATAAAAAAGATAATTTTTTAATTCATTTAAGAAAAAAATCCATTAAGTGCTTAAATTTAACCATTGAATTTTTCGAAAGAAATTGAATACTTGAATGCATCATTCCAATTTATTTCAACAAAATATTTTACCAAAAACTTTATCTGTTAGTTTAAAAAAAAAAAAAAGGTTTTTTTCTTTTTTTTTTCTTTTATATACACAGAAAGTTTTTATCAATGTGAAAGATATAGAAGTACGTTTTATTAATTTAAGTCGCATTATAATAATTTTCGATAAAATAAAGAACATTTTTCATTTATTTAATTTCGGAGTAATACTGAAAACACGATTCCCTTTCTTTGCGAAATGGGTACTAAGTATTATGGAATGAATTTAAAGAAAAGCTTCTATATAACTTAAACGGTTATTTTCTCAGAACTAGAAAAAAATAAAGATTACACAGGAATGCGTTCCTATCAATTTATTAAAAAAATGAAAATTTGTGAATATCACAAATTATTTTTAAATACTTGGCGAAATATTGCCAAAATTTATTAGATTTTCCACTAATGTTAATATGGCAAAATCCGATTCTAATAAATCTAAAAAGCTTTCATAATTTATGTTCTTTTAAAACTGACTAATTTTGGCTGTCATGTTTGAGTAAAAAATTAATTTTAGTCTGATAAACTTAGAAAAAATGCTATGTATGCAAACTCCATTATGCAGATAAAAACATATTAAATTGAAATGTGACAGCATCCTAAAAATCTATATTCCTGAATGAGAAATTTTATTAATAAACTATAAAACTACTTGGAAACATTTCTAAACATCAACGACAACAAAAAAAGCTTTGTTTTTATGAATACTACATTACATTTTAAAAAATATATTGTCTTTTATGGTATTTAAAAAAAAAAAATCGGTTATAACTCAAAAGAAATTTTTGTTGGATTTTAGTTGTCGTGGTTACTATAGGTTTTCGTTGGTTTTGTCTCTTATTTAGGGAACACTACAGTCACGCTTTGCTCTGAAAGTAAAAACAAATACACGGATCTCCAGCTTAAAGATTTTGACAGCTTTTAGAAATTCGCTGAACAAATCTGGTAATCTAAAAAGGCATCTTTAGAGCACTGTTTTGAGCCCCATTTGTTAAATTATACAAATTTTATTTCAAAGTAGCATTTTCATCAATAACATAAGGTGAAAAAAATAATTTTAACAGCATTTTAATGCTGATACACTCTTTCAAACCTAATAAATTTTATATGCATATATGAAACACATACTAAAATATACATTATGTACATTCTGTGGTGTAAAGACTATTTGTTATTAATTAGCAGTTACACAAAAGTATTCCGTTACGTAATGGTGAAGTGGGAAGCATTGTTTGGGGCGTTTTAATAATATTGAACTATTTCACATTTTATGAAACTGGTGTACGTTTTTGAAATTTACTAGAAGTTACTTCCTCTATAATAGAAAGCAGATAGTATTTACAGGGATACACAAAAGATTTCAAGTACTGTATAAATTAACCAAGATCTAAATATATTTAAAAAATCCTTATAGTACGAAGTACGTCATTTGCTAAGTACAATTTTCGACTTGTTTTATTTTGTATTTAAATTAGATTAGATCAGAATGCTAATCCTTAAATAAGAATTGATAATAAATGATTTTATAACTAGTATAATTTGATGACAATCAATACAATACCTTATGAAAATAATTCTTATGAAAGACATCACACATAAAATATAATGTCAGATGTCAGAGACTGTTACGAATACCACTTCTAAAAAGAAAGCTTTGTTGCTTTTTCACAGATATTTTGAGTTATACCGAAGTGAGACATTCCCAGAGTGATCTTATTACAAGCTTAACTTTGAATGACACCTATTCAGCGTATCGGAAGAAAGAATAGTTTTTCTTTGGCACCTTCAAGTCTTTGTTCAAGCCATTGATGTTTATATCTTTTGAAACGTAGGTGAATAGAATAGATTATATTGCCTTTCATTTATTATTATTATTATTTTTTTGAAAAATTCAGGAATACAAGATACGATAAATATTTACATCTGAAAAATAATTTATAAAACCCATTACAAAGCAGGTTATCTGATATCTTGTTACTTTATAAATAAAGGATTTATTTATAAATTATATGCATGTTAAAATAATGAAATAATTATATTTTTGAAAATTATTAAAGCTAAATTGCTTATTTGCGAAAGAACAATGCTGAACAGTGGGGGTATTTCGACGCAGGGTTGCAAGTTTGAAATAATTTTTTATTCAGAAATTCAAACCGGAAATTTCCAACAGTAATGTTTGCTTCATTTCATGACAAACAATCTGTAATAATTTTTCAATATAAATTTCGAAGTTTAATAGTAATAAAAAAAATGTAAGCGAAACTTGCCAGTCTGTTCCAAGGATAAGTCATATATATCTTCAAACATAGGCGAGTAGAATAAATTATGTTTCCTTATATTTTTGATTTATTTCAAAATTCAGTTATAACAATAAAAAAATCTAAGTATACATTTGAAAAATACAATACAAAATTTATTACGGAAGTAGTTTTTCTAGCATCTTGATACACAAATAAAGCATCAATTTCATAGTTTTAAGATGCAAAGAACACTGTTAAAAATATTTACTGTGAAATTACAGAGAATCTACAGATAATCCATAATCTTAAGTTGGTAATAACTTGGTAACCCCGTCGACCAATATCGCCAAATTATAGAAATAGCCAAACTATATAAATTGACATAATGTTTATTTTAAATGACGGAAGAACAAATAAATTAGTAAAACATTAATAAAAATGCAAATAAAAATTTGAATTAAAAATCATTTGATGACGTAACAAACATGTGCATTGTAGTTAATTTTAAGTGAATATGGCATTTACAATCATCCGTTATTGACATTTAATCTTATAATTTGGTTATGGTTTTTTGGTCGATGGGATAACCATGAAGTACCCTTAAGTCTTAAGTAAAGTTACAGAGATTAGAAAAACAGAGATTCTGCTAAATAACAGAGGGATTATTCGGTAAATATAGAATAGACTCTGTAAATTAAGATCATTAAAAATACACAAGACTCTATAAATTTATTTCTAATGATAATAATTTAGTTTTTAAAATACGTGCATCATGTAGTGTTCAGTGAACTTCAAAGAAATTGATTTTTTGAAAAAGTTTTAACTGCTATATCATTAAACTTTAAAAAATTTGTTTCTAGCGATCCTGGGATTTGAACAGGAGACCTTTTGACAAAAAAATGTCGCTTAACTGACTGAGCTATAGGAACAATTACGATTTTGTACAAAGTTATGAGTACTGTTATGACAAAGCGAGAAAAAAAATCCTTCACTAAATCTGATGAAATAATTTTCCCCTTTCTAAATTATTCTAAAAAAATAAAAAAAAAATAGTTTTTTTTTTTATTATTTCTAATAAAATTGCAAAAGAATTTTAAAAGTGTTTATTTTTAATTACAAAATTTAACAAAGATAAAAGTATCTTGAAATAAAGATATGGAATTCCCTCCAGGGAATTAGATATAGGATAAGGGAAATGTGTGTAAAATGATGACCGAGAATCTCAATCGAATGCATTTATCCGAGAACAAGTGTAAATTTACACAGAGTCTCGCTTTTTTCTGTGTTTTTTAAAAAAAATTTAATAGTGAAGATTTAAAATTTTAAAAACTTTTAAAGAAAAACTACTTCTCTACGAGTAAACGGTGGTAAACAGAGTACTCTCTTTAACGCAGGATTGCTAGTTTGGGCTCCTTTTTATTTTTAAAAAAGATTAATTTATACTGAAATTTCGAATAGTACTTTTTACTATGCTTAATAACTACTGCATTCATTACCAGTTATTTTACTAATAAGAATATTATGCACTCGATAGGGTTATTGCATACATTTCGTTTATTCTTCAGCAGTATCAGATCAGTCTCGCTTTTTTCTGTGGTTTTACAGAAATTTTTGTACAGTGAAGATTTAAAAGTTTAAAAATCTTTAAAGCAAAGTTATTTCTCCAGGAGTAAACAGTTGTAAACAGAGTGGTGTAGTTAACGCGGAATTGCCAGATTTTTATTGAAAAAATTAAATTTATATTGAAATTTCGAATAGTACATTTTATTATACAGGATGGGGCATAAAGATCTCCCCATTTTAAGAGGTCAATAGAAATATATAGCACATTGAAAACAAATACTTTATGTTTACATTCGGAAAAAATAATGTTTGCCATTCATTAATTTTTACAAAATGTAACAATTTTCGTTATTAATTTCGAGATTTTGTTGCACGAAAAATAAAATCCCATGCAGGAGCATGTGACTTCTTCCAGTGGGATTACCTGAAGGCTAAAGTTTACACACATAAACATAAGTCCTAAGACGCTCAGCGAACTCAAGCATGCTATTCGATTTAAAATTGCAGCAATTCTTCCAGCAATGGTGGAAAAAGTTATGCTAAATTTCTGGGAGAAATTTCACAAGTGTATAGAGGTAGAAGAAAAGCATATAGACGATATCATTTTTCGTACAATAAAACCTCAAAAATAATAGCAAAAATTGTTAGAGATTGTAAAAATTAATAAATGGCAAACATTCTTCTTTCCGAATGTAAGCATAAAATATTTGTTTTCAATGTCCTATATATTTTAATTGGCCTCTTAAAAGGAGGAGATCTTTTTTTTTCCCATCCTATACTTAAATCTAATAACTACTACATTCATTGTCAGTCATTTTACTAATAAAAATCATATGCATATGATAGGGTTATTGCATACATTTCGTTTGTCCTTCAGCAGTATCAGGTTAAGTATAAAAAGTTAAATCTCCTACTTTTCTCGTAATTATTATTTTATACTCAGTTGCTAGACTGGCTAATTTTATTTTCTTAAAGTTTTTGAAAAATATTTAGTAAAATAAAAATCCACAAGGGAAAAAAAATACTATGAAATTATTAAGTCTTATTTTTTAAGCATTTAATTGTTAATTTTTAACTCATACATTAAAAGTTTCATAATGCTTTATATCACCAATTACGAAGATTTTAAAAGCATTTTTCATATGTTAGAAATTCTTATTGTTATGAAATATAACTAGTCAGATGTGCTAATTATAAAATTTCTTTTTAACTCATACATATTAATACTGCAAAATTCGCTATAACAGTGTTAAAATTTAATAGCAATCTAAGATCATTCTGAAGATGTGAAACTCCGTCCATTAGTTCTAACAGTATGACAACCGCTAAAATACGGTAAATCTTGAAGAATGCAGCGTATAAATGCCATCTGTTGGTGATTTATACTAAAACCTTATCAGCAATAATTTATGTCAACGTTTAATTAAATCCGACGTTTGATGAAAATCTGCTAATTAGTTTTTAAGATAGATTTTTTACAAAAACTTTAAAAATCCAGCATGGCAGCAGACCTATTGGACAATTGAATCAGAGGTTACTTTAGTCAGACGAAAAGACCTGTTTGCTAATGCTCATCCTATGGAAGAAATATATAAAGATATCTCGGTTGCATTATAATATTTTTAATGTTTTTTCTTTTGTGTTTGTGTACGTTGTATAACTAAAATATATCTAAAAAAAGGTCATTTATAAATTTTTCAATTGCGGTTGCAGACATTTCCTATAAAGTTGCTTTCATTTTCAAGACCATTTCCGAATATGAAAGCATCATTTAAAAAAATAACTGCAACCAAAATCGTAAATGTAAAACATGAAATATGCAGAGGTAGATCTTAGCTATCTCATCCAAAAAGTAAAAAATATTGAAATTCAACCGATGAATCTTTATAAATTTCTTCTATAGGATTAGCATTAGCGAATGGGTCTTTCCGCTTGACTATAAACTTGACACTAAACAACAATATTTGATCAGCAACTTGTGTCACCGTTTAACTGAATTCGAAGTTAGATGAAAATTTGTGCATTTAGTTCATGAGATAGAACTGTTGCGGAAAATGGAACATAGCAGCGCTACTTGTCGGACGATTTACAAAAAAACTAATCAGCAACAACTTTTATCAGGAACTAACTGAATATAAATTGTTGTTAATTTCCATGCGTTAGTTCTTGACATAGAACGTCCACAAAATTTGTGTCACGTAATGACAGACAAAGTCACAGAGTCACAGACAAACATTTTGTAAAAAACATGTTTTTGTGGATGTCTGACTCTTAAAATGTGTAATTCCGTCGAAATCGAAAATTTTCAAGAATTCCTACTTTGTTCTTGTAAGGATTGTAGAAATTAAAAATATTTGGTGCTACAATTAAATTGGATAAGACTAATTAATAATCGTAACCCCCAGAAGCCAAGAGGCATAAATGGCAAATTTGAAAAAAATGAGCTAAGTATACAGACGACCTAGAAATACGCTTTTCCCCTTTCAGGTAACGAAATAATAGTGATTTTTTAATTATGTACTACGTTCTAGAAATCGCTTTTGCCAAATAATAATCAATATCGAATAATTATAAATTTAAGAACTGTATTCTACTTTTTTCACTTTTTTCCAAATAATAGTTCGAAGACTACAATGAAACAAGCGGCAGTTTCTTATTTGAATTCAGCCAATTAATTTTGATGTTCAAAACTTAATGTCAATTATCTTTGAACACAATTTACTCCAAATAAAATTTTTTGTCACTTGTAACCATTGGCTTTTGAAGTTCTCAAATATCCATGATTAATGGTTTCGTATCTAAAGTATTTTAATGAAAATCAATACGATATCTTACGCAAATATGTTTAACAAAAGAGATTACCCATCAACATATAATGTCAGAATCTGTTAAAAACACTTAAAAAAATTAGCTGCTTTCTCACAAATATTTATGGCGATACAGAAAAACAACATTCCCAGAGTGATCTTATTACAAGCTTAACTTTGAATGACACCTATTTTAAGCCGAAAGAATAAACAGTTTCTTTTTGGCACCTTCAGTTCGCTGTTCAAGCCATTGATCTTTATATCTTTTCAAACATGGATGAACAGAATAGATATAAATAAGGAAGTCTAGAGGATTTAGTTAATGATATTTATTAATATATCTTGATTATGATACAAGCAGGAAAGACTATTTACAGAATGAAATAATAAGGGGGGGGGGGGTTGGAATATTCTGTTCTATATGCCGGAACGTTCAACTACATTTTGTGGGAGCTCAAAAAGCATGTCTTGCCCGCTTCAATTTTGACAATGAATCTGTTTTTCTTTTCTGTGCTATCAAGCTAATTGGATAAAAAGTGACGGTCAGCACATACACACATATGAACACGTCACTTGCTTCCCGTGAGAAAATGCTAACCACAGCAGTGAACTAATGAGATGTTTTAGGGAGGCAAAATTGCAACTCACATAGATTGTATTGCCTTTCATTTTTATTTTATTCGAAAATTCAGGAATGAATTTAAGATTCAATAAAAACTTACATTTGTAAAATAATCTATAAAACCTATTATTGAGCAGATTATCTGGTATTTTGCTACGCTATGAAATATAAAAACAATTTGTGCTACATTTAGGTTGGATCGGACTACTAATCTCTAAATAAACAAATTCGAATCTAAAATAATTCGATGACAATGGGTATATTACTTTACGCAAATTCTTCTATTTATAAAAGATAATGCCCATCAATATAATGTCAGGATTTAAAAAAAAAGCTTAGCTGCTATTTTGCAGATATTTCTGCGAAACGGAAATACGGCATTCCTAGAGTGATCTTATTACAAGCTTAACTTTGAATGACACGTATTTTAAGTTGGAAGAAAGAATAGTTTCTCTTTGGCACTTTCATTTTGCTTTCAAACCATTGATCTTTATAAAATTCAATAGAAATTTGCATCTGAAAAATACGCTATAATATCTAGTACGGAAGTGAATTTTCAAACATCTTATTAAATAACAAAATAGGGATTTATTTCATAAATTATATAAATGTTGAAAAAAAGGAGATTTGAATTTGTGAAAATTACTAAAGCGAAATTATTTATTTATGAATTTAGACTGTTTCAAATGACTGTATAAAAGGATACATTTCTTTCGCTTCGGGTAATTATTATTTTAAATATACGTTTTAGAATTACTATTTATTTAATTATTTTAATTTCAAAAACATTTATAAAAATAAAAATCCACAAGAAAAAAAGGACTTGGAAATTGCTAAGTAAAAACATTGAAGAAATCAGTCAATGATTTTTTTCACCAAATAAATAAATTTTTAAAAAGTATTTTTCATATGTTAATAAATCTTATTATTATGAAATATGAAAACAGTTTGTGTTAGAATTAAGTCCGACCGGACTACTAATCTTTAAATAAACAAATTCGCATATAAAATAATTTGATGACAATAAATACAATATTTTATGCAAATTCTTTTTATAAAGATAATGCCCATCAACATAATGTCAGGAGCTCACAAAAAAAAAATAAATAAAAAATAAAAAAGTGTTTTTCTTTCTTACAGATATTTCTGGAAATATGGAAATACGGTATTCCCGGACTGATCTTATTACAAGCTTAGCTTTGAATGACACCCATTTTTACGTCGGAAGAAAGAGCAGTTGCTCTTTGGCACCTTCAGTTCCTGGTTCAAGACTTTGATCTTTATATCTTTCAAATATGGATGAACAGAATAGATTGTATTGCCTTTCATTTTTATTTTATTGGAAAATTCAGGAATGAATGTAAGATTCAATAAAGACTTACATCTGTAAAATAATCTATAAAACCTATTATTGAGCAGATTATCTGGTACATTATGAAATATAAAAACAATTTGTTCTACATTTAGGTTGGATCGGACTACTAATCTTTAAGTAAACAAATTCGCATCTAAAATAATTCGGTGACAATAAATATATTATTTTACGCAAATTCTTTTTATAAAAGATAACGTCCATGAATATAATGTCAGGATCTTGGAAAAAAAAGGAAAGCTTAGTTGCTATTTTGCAGATATTTCTGGTGATATGGAGATACGGCATTCTGAGAGTGATCTTAATACCAGCTTAACATTGAATGACACCTATTTTACGTCGGAAGAAAGAACAATTTTTCTTCGGCACCTTCAATTCGTTTTTCAAGACATTCATCTTTATATCTTTTGAAACATGGATGAATGGATTAGAATATAACCTATCTAGCCTTTCTTTTTTTTGGGGGGGGGGGGGGGATTTAGGAATAAATATAAGATTCGATAAAAATTTACATCTGAAAAATAATCTATAAAACCTAATTATTGAGCAGATTATCTGGTATCCTGCTACATTATGAAATATAAAAAGAATTTGTGCTACATTTAGGTTGGATCGGACTACTAATATTTATATAAACAAGTTCGCATCTGAAATTATTGTATGATAGTAAATATATTATTTTACGCAAATTCTTTTTATAAAAGATAATGCCCATTAATATATTTCAGGATCTGTTAAAAGAAAAAAAAAGGCTTAGCTACTATTTTGCATGTATTTCTGGCGATACGAAAATACGGCAATCCCAGAATGATCTTATTACAAGCTTAACTTTGAATGACACCTATTTTCAACGTCGGAAGAAAAAACAGTTTCTCTGTGGCAAGTCTTCAATTCGTTGTTCATTGTTCAAACCACTGATCTTTATATCTTTTCAAACATGGATGAATAGAATAGATTATATTGCCTTCCACTTTTATTTTATCGGAAAATTCAGGATATATCGGAAATCAGGAAATATAAGATTCAATAAAAACTTACATTTGAAAAATATTCGATAAAACCTATTATTGAGCAGATATTGAGCTGGTACCTTGCTACATTATGAAATATAAAAATAATTTGTGCTGCATTTAAGGTTGGATCTGACTATTAATCTTTAAATAAACAAATTCGCATCTAAAATAATTCTATGACAATAAATATATTACTTAACGCAAACTCTTCTTTTTATAAAAAATAATGCCCATCAATATAATGTCAAGATAAAAAAAAAAAAGAAAAAAAAAAGAAAAAGAAAAAATTTAGCTGCTATTTGGCAGATATTCCTGGCGATACGGAAATACGGCATTCCCAGAGTGATCTAATTACAAGCTTAACTTTGAATGACACCTATTTTACGTCGAAAGAAAGAACAGTTTCTCTCTGGCACCATCAGCTCTCTGTTCTAACCATTGGTCTTTATATATTTTCAAACATGGGTAAACAGAATAGATTATATCGCCTTTCATTTTCCTTTTTTGGAAAATTCAAGAATAGTTATAAGATTCAATAAAAATTTACATTTGAAAAATAATCTATAAAACATATTATTGAGCAGATTATCTGGTATTTTGCTATTTTATGAAATATAAAAACAAATTGTGCTACATTTAGGTTGGATCGGATTTCTGATGATTAAATAAACAAATTCGCATCTAAAATAATTCTATGACAATAAATATATTACTTTACGCAAATTCTTCTTTTTATAAAAAATAATGCCCATCAATATAATATCAGTATCTGTTAAAAGAAAAAAAGAAGGCTTAGCTACTATCGTGCAGATATTTCTGGCGATACGGAAATACGGCATTGACAGAGTGATCTTATTACAAGCTTAACTTTGAACTAGATGGAACCCGTCAAAACTTGACGGCACCACAGAAATAAAAGGTATTTTCCAGCTATCAAAGGATTTTTTAACGACTAATCTTCAGCAAAAATTTCAATAAATAAAAGAAAAACCTGCTTTTTACATCCAGGCAAATGACCCGCAATTGGCAGAGTTACATTCAAACATGCTGCTATAGAATTAGAATCTCTCTCATTTGATAGTTTTCCATTTACAAATACAACACCAATAAATTGTACATGACATGAATAAATCATAAATTACCATCATTTCTCATTTCATACAAAATATACATACTTCACTTACTTCGCAGAAAAATAAGACTGAATTTATAGTTTGCCATTTAGCAACAACTGTAACAATAATCCTCTCAGTGGTTAATTTGTTTTTACATTACCCACCCCATTCAACAAATAAATATTTGCATTTTCAAATAACTTTTCTATTACATTTTCATAAATCAAAAATACATGTCGATTTCACATATTAAAAAAATTAATGATATTTATTCTGGCTAGGTGAAACCGTCAAAACTTGACGGCAACAATATGAAAGAACCAAAGAAAAAAAAGTATTTTGCCGCTATAAAAAAATTAATATTTCTTAAAAATTTCAATATGCTTTTCCATTTACCAACGTAACACCAACATGACATGATCCCAGGCGCAGAATCGGTGCAACGCTGCGACACACGTCACAAACTCTTGAAAATGTTTGAAGATTATTTTTCTACTGTTAAAGTTTTTTTTTTTAAAATGCTAGAAATCATTTACTATGTACAAAAATTTGTCTAGGTACCATAAAAAAAGCAAATTTTGGCAAATAATCACAAAAAATAGCTATTTTCGTCAAAATACCCCCCCCCCAAAAAAAAAAAAAAAAAAATCACCCGGAAATTTTTTAAATGGATGTGAAAGAAAAAAACAGCAAATTTCGTCAACAGATTGCAAAAAACAACAAATTTTATGAAAAGATCTCTAAAAAATTTGTCAAAAAATGCAAAAAAAAAAAAAAAATTGTTTAGGTATCCCAAATAAAACAAATTTCGTGAAAGTATTGCAAAAAATCAAAATTTTGCCAAAATGTCTAAAAAAATTGGCAATTTCATGAAAAAATTTCAAAAAATAAAGCCAAATTTGACAAAAAAAATCCCTAAAAAATGGCAAATTTGTAAACATATTCTGAAAAAAAAATTCAAAATATTGTAAGAAAACAAAAAGTTTTGACAAATGATTGTGAGTAAACAACAAATTTCGTCAAAGGATTGAACAAAAAGAATATTTCATCAAATAATCACAAAAAAGTAAATTTCGCAAAAAAACCCAAAAAATTTTGCAAAAAGATCTTCAATAAAACGGCAAATTACATCGAAAGATCGTGACAAAACGACAATTTCATCGAAAGAACTCGAGAAAAACGATAAACTTCTCCGAAACTGTCCAGGGATAAAAGACACGAATTTCGTCCAAAGATCTCAAAAGCACATAAATTTTGTCTAGGTAATCGCAAAAAAAGGTAAATTTCGCAAAAAATAGCAAAAAAAAATGTCTCAAAAAGATAACAAAAAACGACAATTTTTCAAAAAAATCACGAAAAAAGGATAAATTCGATAAAACGGCAAATTACATCAAAAGATTGTGAGAAAAAACAACAAATTTCAAAAAACAACTTTCATTAATTGCAGGGGGAAAAAATGCAATATTTCTTTGTTCATCAGAAAAAAAAAAAAAAAAAAAAAAAAAAAAAAAAAAAAAAAATCACAAAACTTCTCGATCTATCACATGAAAAATAGAAAATTTGTCAATCAGTTGAAGAAAAAATACAAAAATCGACAGTTGGTCATGTGTTGTAAAAATTATAAAATTCATTAATGAATCATGGATAAAAAGTCATTTAGTTATGTAAAAAAGCCCACAAAAATCTTGTGATTGATCGAGACATTTCAGAATGTTTTTTCTGGGTAATCTTATGATGGGAATACTGCAGTTCAGTGTTACCATTGAACTGTGTGCTGAGTGACATATGTTTATTCCCTCATTCTGTAGGCAATTAAATATATGTATGGAATTTTTTATCGCAACGTAATAAGTATATTTTCAACATAGGATCAGAGTAAATTAGTCTTTTCAACAAATTACCTGGTAAGTGAGAACTAACTTTTTTATTGATAGGGAATGTAACATTGGATCGATCGAGTTTATTTTGATTTTGCCCTTGTTTTTGAAGGACATAATTTAACCGTTTTTTCTATTGCATAACACTTCTTATTGTGTAATTTCTTATTGTGATCTTCATTTCTGTCATATGAAAAATTCATTTCTATTTTGCCTATAGCATTTACACAATGTTAACAAATTTCTGAAAAAAAAAAAAAAAAAAAAAAAAAAAAAAAAAAAACGAAAAAAACGAAAAAAACGAAAAAAACAACAACAAATTTCCAAAAAAAGTATAAATTCGATAAAATGGCAAATTACATAGAAAGATGGAAAGAAAATACGACAAATTTCACCGAAAATCCCTGAGAAAACAAATAATTATTTCCTGGTATCATAAAACACATGAATTTCGTCAAAAGATCGTGAAAATACTTTAAATTTGTCTAGGTACTTCAAAAAATGCAAATATTGGTAAACAGATTGTGAGAAAACAACATATTTTGTCAAAAGATGAAAAAAAAGGGGCACATTTCATCAAAAGATCACAAAAAAGATAAATTTTGCAAAAAAAAAAAAAGTGAAAAAAATAAAAAATTTCTGAAAATAACAAAAAAAACCAACAAATTTCACAAAAAAAAATCACGAAAAAAGGAATAATTTGATAAAACGGCAAATTACATTGAAAGATGGCAAGAAAAAACGACAAATTTCACCGAAAATCCCTGAGAAAACAAATAATTATTTCCTGGTATAATAAAAGAAGTGAATTTCGTCAAAAGATCGTGAAAATACTTTAAATTTGTCTAGGTACTTCAAAAAATGCAAATATTGGTAAACAGATTGTGATAAAAGAACACATTTTGTCAAAAGATGAAAAAAGAGGTACATTTCATTAAAAGATCACAAAAAAGGTAAATTTTGCAAAAAAAAAAAAGGTGAAAAAAAAGACAAAGTTCTGAAAATAACAAAAAATGAAAAATTTCACAAAAAAAGATAATTTTGATAAAACAGCAAATTACATCGAAAGATCGTGAGAAAATAACAAATTTCACCGAAAATCCCTGAGAAAACAAATAATTTTATCCAAGTATAAAAAAAACATGAATTTTGGCAAATAATCACAAAAAATAACAAATTTCGTAATTTCGTCAAAACACCCCCCCCCCCCCAAAAAAAAAGAACACCTGGAAATTTTGTAAATAGATGTGAAAAAAACAGCAAATTTCGTCAACAGATTGCAAAAAACAACAAATTTCTTCAAAAGATCTTTAAAAAATTTGTCAAAAAACTGCAGAAAAAAAATTGTCCAGGTATCTCAAATAAAACAAATTTCGTGAAAATATTGCAAAAAATCAAAATTTTGCCAAAACGTTTAAAAAAATTTCGAAAAAAAAGCAAATTTTGACAAAAAAAACTCTAAAAAATGGTAAATTAAACATATTGTGAAAAAAAAATTCAAAATATTGTGAGAAAACAACAAATTTTGACAAATGATTGTGAGTAAACAGTAAATTTCGTCAAAGGATTGAAAAAAAAAGCAAATTTCATCAAATAATCACAAAAAAGGTAATTTCGCAGAAAAAAACAACAAATTTTGCAAATAGATCTTCAATAAAACGGGAAATTACATGGAAAGATCATGACAAAACGACAATTTCATCGAAAGAACTCGAGAAAAACGATAAACTTCTTCGAAACTGTCCAGGTATCATAAAAGACAGAAATTTCGTCCAAAGATCTCAAAAGCACAGATATTTTGTCTAGGTAATCGCAAAAAAAGGTAAATTTCGCAAAAAATAGCAAAAAAAAATGTCTCAAAAAGATAACAAAAAACGACAATTTTTCAAAAAAATCATGAAAAAAGGATAAATTCGATAAAACGGCAAATTACATCAAAAGATTGTGAGAAAAAACAACAAATTTCAAAAAACAACTTTCATTAATTGCAGGGGGAAAAGATGCAATATTTCTTTGTTCATCAGAAAAAAAAAAAAAAAAAAATCACAAAACTTCTCGATCTATCACATGAAAAATAGAAAATTTGTCAATCAGTTGAAGAAAAAATACAAAAATCGACAGTTGGTCATGTGGGGTAAAAATTATAAAATTCATTAATGAATCATGGATAAAAAGTCTTTTAGTTATGTAAAAAAGCCCACAAAAATCTTGTGATTGATCGAGACATTTCAGAATGTTTTTTCTGGGTAATCTTATGATGGGAATACTGCAGTTCAGTGTTACCATTGAACTGTGTGCTGAGTGACATATATTTATTCCCTCATTCTGTAGGCAATTAAATATATGTATGGAATTTTTTATCGCAACGTAATAAGTATATTTTCAACATAGGATCAGAGTAAATTAGTCTTTTCAACAAATTACCTGGTAAGTGAGAACTAACTTTTTTATTGATAGGGAATGTAACATTGGATCGATCGAGTTTATTTTGATTTTGCCCTTGTTTTTGAAGGACATAATTTAACCGTTTTTTCTATTGCATAACACTTCTTATTGTGTAATTTCTTATTGTGTAATTTCTTATTGTGATCTTCATTTCTGTCATATGAAAAATTCATTTCTATTTTGCCTATAGCATTTACATAATGTTAACAAATTTCTGAAAAAAAAAAAAAAAAAAAAAAAAAAAAAAAGAAAAAAACAACAACAAATTTTCAAAAAAAGTATAAATTCGATAAAATGGCAAATTACATAGAAAGATGGAAAGAAAATACGACAAATTTCACCGAAAATCCCTGAGAAAACAAATAATTATTTCCTGGTATCATAAAACACATGAATTTCGTCAAAAGATCGTGAAAATACTTTAAATTTGTCTAGGTACTTCAAAAAATGCAAATATTGGTAAACAGATTGTGAGAAAACAACATATTTTGTCAAAAGATGAAAAAAAAGGGGCACATTTCATCAAAAGATCACAAAAAAGATAAATTTTGCAAAAAAAAAAAAAAAAAAGTGAAAAAAAATAAAAAATTTCTGAAAATAACAAAAAAAACCAACAAATTTCACAAAAAAAAATCACGAAAAAAGGAATAATTTGATAAAACGGCAAATTACATTGAAAGATGGCAAGAAAAAACGACAAATTTCACCGAAAATCCCTGAGAAAACAAATAATTATTTCCTGGTATAATAAAAGAAGTGAATTTCGTCAAAAGATCGTGAAAATACTTTAAATTTGTCTAGGTACTTCAAAAAATGCAAATATTGGTAAACAGATTGTGATAAAAGAACACATTTTGTCAAAAGATGAAAAAAGAGGTACATTTCATTAAAAGATCACAAAAAAGGTAAATTTTGCAAAAAAAAAAGGTGAAAAAAAAGACAAAGTTCTGAAAATAACAAAAAATGAAAAATTTCACAAAAAAAGATAATTTTGATAAAACAGCAAATTACATCGAAAGATCGTGAGAAAATAACAAATTTCACCGAAAATCCCTGAGAAAACAAATAATTTTATCCAAGTATAAAAAAAACATGAATTTTGGCAAATAATCACAAAAAATAACAAATTTCGTAATTTCGTCAAAACACCCCCCCCCCCCAAAAAAAAAAAAAGAACACCTGGAAATTTTGTAAATAGATGTGAAAAAAACAGCAAATTTCGTCAACAGATTGCAAAAAACAACAAATTTCTTCAAAAGATCTCTAAAAAATTTGTCAAAAAACTGCAGAAAAAAATTGTCCAGGTATCTCAAATAAAACAAATTTCGTGAAAATATTGCAAAAAATCAAAATTTTGCCAAAACGTTTAAAAAAATTTCGAAAAAAAAGCAAATTTTGACAAAAAAACTCTAAAAAATGGTAAATTAAACATATTGTGAAAAAAAAATTCAAAATATTGTGAGAAAACAACAAATTTTGACAAATGATTGTGAGTAAACAGTAAATTTCGTCAAAGGATTGAAAAAAAAAGCAAATTTCATCAAATAATCACAAAAAAGGTAATTTCGCAGAAAAAAACAACAAATTTTGCAAATAGATCTTCACTAAAACGGGAAATTACATGGAAAGATCATGACAAAACGACAATTTCATCGAAAGAACTCGAGAAAAACGATAAACTTCTTCGAAACTGTCCAGGTATCATAAAAGACAGAAATTTCGTCCAAAGATCTCAAAAGCACAGAAATTTTGTCTAGGTAATCGCAAAAAAATGTAAATTTCACAAAAAATAGCAAAAAAAAAAGACAAATTTGTCAAAAAGATAACAAAAAACGACATTTTCTCAAAAAAAAAAAAATCACGAAAGAAGGATAAATTCAATAAAACGGCAAATTACATCAAAAGATTGCGAGAAAAAAACAACAAATTTAAAAAAAAAAGCTTCCATTAATTGCTTGGAGAAAAGATGCAACATTTCTTTGTTCATTAGAAAAAAAAAATCACAAAATTTCTCGATCCATCACATGAAAAATGGAAAATTTGTCAATCAGTTCGACAGTTGGTCATGTGGGGTAAAAATTATAAAATTCATTAATCAATCATGGAAAAAAAGTCATTCAGTTATGTAAAAACCCCACAAAAATTATCAATCAGTAGAAGTCCCCACAAAAATCTTGTGATTGATTGAGACATTTCAGAATGTTTTTTGCATGTCCAAATTAAATATATATATATATATATATATATATATATATATATACATATTTTGTAGCTGCAGATTTAAAAAAGTAAGTTATTTATAAGGCACATATTTTGATCTCTTATTATTTTGTTTATTTTTTGCAAGAGCTACGTTTATTTAGTTGAGTAATACGAATTTAGAATTTGCAATGTTTTGTCTTTTGTTATTTTTTATCAATTTTCAAAATGATAATGCAACAAATGTAAATGCTATAGGCAAAATAGAAATGAAATTTTCATATGACAGAAATGAAGATCAAAATAAGGAATTACTTTAGAAAAAAGAAAAAGATTGAAAACAAAATAAGAAGTGTTACGCAATAGAAAAAACGGTTAAATTATGTCTTTCAATAAAAACGGGCAAAATCAAAATAAATAATATTATGAAATATAAAATTAAGCATCGATCGAAAAATACTATCCGAGAAAAGTTTTCGCGAACATCGTTAGGGGGATATTTTACTTCAGTGTACCCATGGCAAAATAGAAATGCATTTTTCATATGACAAAAATGAAGATCACAATAAGGAATTACTTTAAAAAAAAGATTGAAAACAAAATAAGAAGTGTTATGCAATAGAAGAAACGGTTAAATTATGGCCTTCAATAAAAACGGGCAAAATCAAAATAAATAAACTCGATCGACCCAATGTTACTACATTGCCATTCAAAAAAAAGTTCTCACTTACCAGGTTATATTGTTGAAATCCTATGTTAAAAATATACTGATTACGTTGCGATAAAAAAAATCCATACATATATTTAATTGCACATTTTAAAAGCACACAATAGATCCATTGGCTCTGCTACAACAAACAACGAACGCGGGCATACCACGCTAACATTTAGAGATAGTAACTATCTCTTCTCTCATTGGTTCTGTTGTCGGATCTGCGCAAGCAGGAATGCGCAGAGAGCAGTTTGAGTGTGCTGAATAAAAAAGGCTTTTGCTTTAATATATAAGATGGCACCTTTACGTCGGAAGAAAGAACAGTTTCTCTTTGGTACCTTCAGTTCACTGTTCGAACCATTGATCTTTATATCTTTTCAAACATGGATGAATAGAATAGATTATATTCCCTTTCATATTTCTTATATTGGTAAATTTAGAAATGAATATGAGATTCAATAGAAATTTACATCTGAAAAATATGTTATAAAATCTACAACAGAAGCAGATTTTGAAACATCTTATTACACAACAAAATAGTAGGCCAGTCAAATTGTCGGCCAAAAAAAGGGCCGATAGATTCAAAAATTCTGCTAGAAAATTTTATGTTTTTAAAATGTTTAAGGGGATGCTAGTAACAAGAATTAATGATTTTCCAACAAAATATCTCGAGTCTAAATTTTGTGAAGCCAAAAAACCACAAAAATTGCGGACTTTTTTCAGTTTTTTGCCTATAACTCAAAACTTATAAATTTTTGCGTACCGAGAAGAAAGGGCGTTAAATTCTCTACAAATTTCATATTAAAACTGTTTTTCTAAAGTCAATATTAAGCGCGCTACAGCTTTCTGAAAGTGACTCTTTTTTTCTAACTTTGTGGAAAAATTGCAAAAACGAAAATTTGACACAATATTTCATTATTTTATCCTTTTTAATGTAACTTATTTAAATTACAGGTATTTGCATGATAACAATCATGATGCATTACAACGGTAACATTGTAAAAAAAAATTAAGAACATTATAACACTTTTTGTATTTAGAGCTTTAGTGTAGAACATTAATATTAGGTATTTAACTAAATATAAGTAAAAAATGTTTTTAGTATTTTGCCTGTAACTCGAAAATTATAAACTTTTTGCGTAGCATACTTAATTACAGAAAGAAACAGCATTAAATTCTCTATAAATTTTGTTATGAAAAAGTTTTTCTAAACCCATTACTAAGAGCGCTATGGTTTTTTAAAAATGTCACTTTTTTTTTAACTTTACAGAAAGTGACCTATTTTTCGCCTCCCATCCCCAAAAAACTTTTTTCATCACTAACAATGAAAATTAAATAGACTTATTGGTTGATGAAAATTTAAAGTTTTAAGAAAGGCAGGCAGAAGATGCACAAATTCTAGAAACCCTATAAGAAAACAATTACAAAAGAAAGGCCGGGGATAAAAAAAGGGAATGCAGATGGAAGGAATGCAGGATGTCACTGACGTTCCCGAGCAGCTTTTGTTAAGATGCAAGTGTTCTTTTTTTAAAAACATACTCTTCTAATATGCTGCTTTTAATTTTATTGCATCTCTTCTCGTGAGTAATAAAAAATGAGTGAGCTCTACCCAAAATTGTGTTTCATTTGCCAAACGGCTTCAAATAGTGATATTCGCGTTGTGAGCCAGAAAGGACTTTCCAAGGTCTTAGAGTTAGCAACATAGCGTTTAGCGTCAAAGTAATATTCATCAAAAGTAATATTCATGAGTTTTTTGAAAAGTACCAAGGAAGTTAGAATACAGGATAATTGCCGAAAAACATATGCAAATCAGTGAATGATAGCAGCATATGTTAGTCGGGGTGAAGATTCTACACAGACTATAGTTTGTCCCTCAGATCAAGCACTTCTTTCAAGCTTCAAGATAATTGCTCCTTATGTAACGAAGGTAATCCCGGTGACTTCAACGAAAAACAATAAAAAAAGACCTACGCAAAGAGAAATTTGATTCGTAAAGTAATGATATTAGAAGCGAAAATTACATTTTTGAAAGCTGCTGAAAAACGTAGGGATAAAGGGCCCCAGAAAGTAATTGGGCATATTCAACACGAACCTGACTTGCAGATGCGTGGTATTATAGTTTTTGTCGCGTAAAACTAGATCAATCTGTAACAAGTGGAGAGAAAAGAGGGCGTCGACCAGCATCATCCGTTGACGAAGCCAGTGATAGAAACAAGAGCAGCTTTATTTAATTGCTTAAAACAAATTAAAAATTTAAAAACAAGAATTTCAAAGTAACAGAATTCAAGTTGAGCAGACCAAAGAAGAAGCGGATGTCATGTTAGTTACCTCAGCCATTTCAAGAACCGAATCATTTGAAAGCGGCGTAATTTTCGGAGAAGAAATTGACCTTTTCGTGATTATGACGAGCTTAGGCTATCAGCACAAAAATCTGTTTTTCTAAAAGCCAGGAAGAGGTAACATACATCGAAACCAACTGGTTTTCAACCATGTTGTTCAAATACAATTAAAACAATGTTCTTTTCACTCATGCAATCTACCGATGCGATACAACATCCGCTCTTTTTGGCCAAAGAAAGTCAACGCTTGGTAATACTTTGAAAAAAATCGTGATCAGTTTGGAAAAATAGCCTGCGTATTCAATAAAATAGGTTCTACCCGTCAAGAAATCCTCAAGGTTGGAAAACAAAATCCATATTGAACTATACAGTGGATGCATAGCTACCACACAGAATTTGAACACCTTAAAGTTCCAGTTATATGCTAAATCTGCCATAAAAAAAGTTCATTTTGCAAGACTACCACCAACACAAGAGGTTGCACAGCATCATTTTCTCCGATGTTACATCAGGTACAAGCTAGGCTAGGAAACAACATCCCTCCTGAAGGATGTGGATGGCCTCACAGGATCTCTTTCAGCCAGTTCAAATGTGCCAAGACCCGGCACTTGAATCCTTGCTCCATGTTGTGTCATGTAGCTGTAGAAAACGGTGCAGCAAAGCATGTTCTTTTCATAAATTAAGATTCAAATTCTGTCAATTTGTAAAAAATGTAATGGGATCATCTACAAAAATGTCGACGACATGTTTATCCAGAAGAAGGAGATGTAAAAATGTCACCGTAAGTATTTTTTACTTACATTCAGTCAAACACCTAATATTAATGTTCTACACTAAAGCTCTAAATACAAAAAATTTTATAATGTTCTTAATTTTTTTACAATGTTACCGTTGTAATTCATCATGATTGTTATCATGCAAATACCTGTAATTTAAATAAGTTACATTAAACAGGATAAAATAATGAAAATTTTTGTCAAATTTTCGTTTTTGCAATTTTTCCACGAAGTTAGAAAAAAAAGAGTCACTTTCAGAAAGCTGTAGCGCGCTTAATATTGACTTTAGAAAAACAGTTTTAATATGAAATTTGTAGAATATTTAACGCCCTTTCTTTTTGTAATTGAGTATGGTACGCAAAAATTTTATAATTTTTGAGTTATAGGCAAAAAACTGAAAAACGTTCGAAAATTTTGTAGTTTTTTGGCTCCACAAAATTTAGCCTCGAGATATTTTGTTGGAAAACCACTAATTCTTGTTACTAGCATTCCCATAAACAGTTTAAAAACATAAAATCTTCTAGCAGAATTTTTGCATTTATTTATGACAATTTGACTGGCCTATAGGTATTTATTTCATAAATTATATGCATGTTGAAAAAAACAATGAAAATTTGAATTTATGAAAATTACTAAAGCAAACTTATTTATTTATGAAATTCAGCAGTTTCAAATGACTATATAAAAGGTTACATTTCTTTTGTTTCGAATAATTATTACTTTAAATACACATTCTAGAATCACTATTTATTTAGTTATTTTAATTTCAAAAACTATTTAGGAAAATAAAAATCCCCAAGAAAACAGTACTCGGAAATTGTTAAGTAAAAACACTGAAGAAATCATACAATGATTTTTTTTCACCAATTAAAAAAGTTTTTAAAAAGCATTTGTCATATGTTAATAAATCTTATTATTATGAAATATGAAAACAATTTGTGCAAGAATTAAATCCGACCGAACTACTAATATTTAATTAAACAAATTCGCATGTAAAATAATTTGATGACAATAAATACAATATTTTATGCAAATTCTTTTACAAAAAGATAATGCCCATCAATATAATGTCAGGATCTGTTAAAAAAAAAAAAAAAAAAAGTTTAGCTGGTATCTTGCAGATATTTCTGAGGATATGGAAATAAGGCATTCTCAGAGTGATCTTATTACAAGCTTAACTTTGAATGACGACTATTCTACGTCAGTAGAAAGAACAGTTTATCTTTGTCACCTTCAATTCGTTGTTCAAACCATTGATCTTTATATCTTGGTTGAATAGAATAGATTATATTGCCTTTCATTTTTCTTTTTTGGAAAATTCAAGAATAATTATAAGATTCAATAAAAACTTACATTTGAAAAATAATTTATAAAACCTATTTCTGAGCAGATTACTTGGTATCTTGCTACATTATGAAATATAAAAAAAAAATTGTGCTACATTTATGTTGGATCGGATTACTAATCTTTAAATAAACAAATTCGCATCTAAAATAATTCGATAAGAGTAAATATATTCTTTTTATAAAAGATAATGCCCATCAACATATAATGTCAGTATCTGTTTTTTTTTCTTTTTTTTTAAGAAAAAAAAATAGCTGCTATCTTGCAGATATTTCTGGCGATACGGAAATACCCAGAGTGGACACCGATATTACGTCGGAAGAAAGAACAGTTTATCTTTGGCAACTTCAATTCGTTGTTCAAACCATTGATCTTTATATATTTTCAAACATGGATAAATAAAATAGATTATATTGCCTTCCACTTTCCTTTTACTGTAAAATTCAGGAATAAGTATAAAATTCAATAAAAATTTACATCTGAAAAGTATGTTATATAATCTACTACGGAAGTAGATTTTCAAGCATTTTTTGCGTAACAAAATAAGGATTTATTTCATAAATTATATAAATGTTAAAAGAAACAAAGAAGATTTTAATTTATGAAATTTTCTAAAGCCAATTTATTCATTTGTGAAACAAAGGTGCTAGGCAGTCTCCTCCTTTTTTATTAAGGAATGCCATATTCATACCATAAATACTGAATAATGCTTTTCTGTTTTATTTAAATCTAATCATTACACACCGTTCATTACCAATTATTTTATTAATAAGACAAGCATTAAAAACTAGCACATGGTAAGTTGATTTAAAAAACCATACAGTACATTATATGGCCAATTAAGAAAATTCTTAAAATCATATTTCATGTGTTGGTAATTCTTATTATCATGAAATATAAAAATAATTTGTGCTACAATTAGGTTGGATCGAACTAGTAATCTTTAAATAAGCAAATTCGCATTTAAAATAATTTAATGACAATAAATACCACATTTTACTCAAATTCTTTTCATAAAAGATAATGCCCATCAACATAATGTCAGGATCTGTTGAAAAAGTAAAGCTTTTATGCTTTCTCGCAGATATTTCTGGTGATACGGAAATACGGCATTCCCAGAGTGATCTTATTACAAGCTTAACTTTGAATGACGCCTATTTTTACGTCGGAAGAAAAAACAATTTCTCTTTTGCACCTTCAGTTCGCTGTTCAAAGCATTGAGCCATATATTTTTTCAGACATGGATAAATAGAATAGATTATAATGCCTTCCACTTTTCTTTTACTGGAAAATTCAGGTATAAGAATAAGATTCAATAAAAATTTACATCTAAAAAATATGTTATAAAAACTAATACGGAAGCAGATTTTCAAGCATCTTTCTACATAACAAAATTGGGATTTATTTCTTAAATTATGTACACGTTGAAAGAAACAAAGACGATTTTAATTTATGAAATCTTGTAAAGCCAAATTATTCATTTGGGAAACAAAGGCGCTGAGCAGTCTCCTCCTTTTTTATTAAGGAATGTCATATTCATACCATAAGTACTAAATAATACTGTTCTGTATTATTTAAATCTGATCATTACACATCGTTCGTTACCAATTAGTTTATTAATAAGACAAGCATTAAAAATGTTCACATGATAAGGTGATTTGAAAAACCATACAATGTGTTATATTACCAATTAAGAATTTTTTTAATTCGTAAATTAAATGTGTTGGCAATTCTTAGTATCATGAAATATAAAAATAATTTGTACTACAGTGAGGTTAAATCGGACTAGTAATCTTTAAATAAGCAAATTTGCATCTAAAATAATCCGATGACAATAAATACATTATTTTACGCAAACTCTCGTTTATAAAAGATAGTGCAATCAATAAAATATCAGGATCTATTAAAAAAAAAAAAAAAAAAAAAAAAAAAAAAAAAAAAAAAAAAAAAAGCTTAGCTGTTATCTTGCAGGTATTTCTGGTGATACGGATATACGGCATTCTCAGAGTGATCTTATTACAAGATTAATTTTGAGTGACACCTATTTTTACGTCGAAAGAAAGAACAGTTTCTCCTTGGCACCTTCAATTCATTGTTCAAACAATTGATCTTTATATCTTTTCAAACATGGATGAATAGAATAGATTATATTGCCTTTCACTTTTCTTTTTGGAAAATTCAGGAATAAATATGATTCAATAAAATTATATTTTAAACATAATCAATAAAACCCATTATTGAACCGATTATCTGATATCTTATTATATCATAAATAAAGATTTTGTTTATAAATTATGTACATGTCAGAAGAAAATGAAATATTTAAATTTATAAAAATTATTTAAGCAAAATTATGTTTTCAAAGAACAGTGCTGTACAGTGTTGGCACTATGAGTCAGAGTTTTGAAGTTAGAAATAAATTTTTATTCAGAAATTCATACTGGAAATTCCCAATACTTAGTTTTGATTCTTTTTTAGACAAGCAATTTTTAACGATTTTTCCGCATAAACTTCGCAAAAAAAAAAAAAAAAAAAAAAAAAGAGTGAAAGCGAAATTGGCCGGCATGCTTCAAGAGAATTTTACTTGAGTACTTGAAATATTCCAGTAAAAAATTTCTAATTGTGTATACTGGTTCAAAATATTTTTTTTTGTTTTGAAATTTGTTATATAAAAAATGTTTCTTAAAAAATAATGTTGGAAATAGGCAGTTAGAAATATGACTCACGTGTAATTTTTATAATTCATATGTTATAAAAAATATCCATAATCAAATAAAAGAATTATAAAAAAGCAAAAAAATAATATATAGAACTATTCATATCGTGAAATTTAAAGAATATCTCTCAAGTTATTTTTAAGTACAGCCAAACACTGTTTATATATTTCAAATTTATTATTCACTGGAATATGTGTTCTAATGTGAGTCAGTTTTATTAACAATAGCAAAAAATAACTAAAAATCTGGCATCTGGCGTAGTACATGAAACACTTTCTAACAGAAACTAACTAGAAAATTTCATTTTTCCATTGAATGAAGTTAGATATTTAAACAAGCAAATCAAAAAACACATAACTCTGTAATAATACAATTTCATTAATTACTACCTATTTCCGGTAACGCTCCCAAATTCTTTCATGCTGCCCAGTGTATAATTTACTGAATTTACATACACTTCGCAATACACTAAACATTATATGCGATTAAAATGCATACTAAAGTGTGAAACGGACTTTCAGCACTTATCTATCACAAGGGGATAAACATGGACTTTCCGGATAATAGAATATAAGAAAAAACATCTTATACACATACAAGATAATCGAAAATAAAGTTCTTAATTTTACCTTTTACTGCACGAATTTTCTTACTTTTATGAAAAAAAATTTAATCTATATATTAATCAAAAAATGGATAAAATAGCAAAAAAAAATTTAATATAAATTTTCATCTAAAATTTGTGACGAAAGTCATGGGATAGCAATATGCAAATATATATATATGTCAGTAGTGTCGCTTACAAATTGTGTAAATTGTCAGTGCTTGGGCAGGATTCTTGTTTTTGTTCAACTGCTTCGTGAGAAAAGGTGGGTTATGTGGTTATGGCCACACGACGAGAATTAACGGATTTCGAAAGCGGTATGCTAGTTGAAGCTAGACGCAGGGGACATTTTATTTTGGAAATCGCTACAGAATTCAATATTCCGAGATCCACAGTGTCAAGATTCTGTTGAGAATACCTAAATTCCGGCATAACCTCTCAACATGCACAACTCAGTGATTGACCGGAAGCACATAATGACAGCGATCAGCGATGTCTACTTAGACTCGTCAGTGTGAACAGACAAGCAACACTGCTTGAACTAACCGCAGAAATGAATGTGGGGTGTCTGACAGGCGAGTCCGTTAAGGCAATCTGGCGAAATTTGGCTTTCATGGGCTACAGCTGCAGAAGATCGACTCGAGTGGCATTACTAACAGCACGATATCACCAACAGCGGCACTCCTGAGCTCGTAACCATATCCGTTCAAGCATAGACGACTGGAAAAAAGTGGTTTTGTCAGATGAGCCTCGATTTCAATTGGAAAGAGTTGATGGAAGGGTACGAGTGTGCGCAGATCCCATTAAGCCATGGACCCAAGAAGTCCTCAAGGCATTGTGCAAGTTGGTGGTGGCTCCATAATGGTGTGGGTTGTGTTTACATGGAATGGACTGGGTCCACTGGACAAACTGAACCTATCTTCAACAGAAAATGATTACGTTCAGCTACTGGGAGACCACTTGCAACCATTCATGGACTTCATATGCCGAAACCACGATGGAATTTTCCAGACTAACAATGCGCCATATCATCGGTCGATAACCGCTCGTGATTGGCTTGAAGAACATTCTGGGCAATGCCAATGGATGATTTGGCCACTGCGATCGCCCTATATGAATCCCATAGTACATTTGTGGGACATAATCGAGGGATCGGTTTGCGCGCAAAATCCTCCACCGGCCGCACTTTCGGAAGTATGGACGCCTATAGAGGCTGCATGGCTCAATATTCTCCAAAGGATATCTTCCAACTCGTGGAGACCATGCCACGTCGTGTTGCTGTACTTCGCCGAGCAAACAGAGGACCGAACGCGCTAATAGCAGGGTATCCCATGACTTTTGTCACCTCAGTGTATATGTGCAGTTTTTCTTTTTGAAAAAGTGCCCTTTATAATCAATCGCAATTTGGCTATTCCTGTCAAGAAAGTCCCAATTATCATTCACAGTCCTGAGACTAATATTAAGTTGCTATTATTTTAACACAATTATACTGACTGGTAAATATATCTTACGAATTGAATATTTCCAACTGAGCTAAAAAATTTCCAGGCCGGGAATCGAACCCAGATCCTTGGCTTACAAGGCCAATGCTTAGGCCGATTAAGTTTAGTGGGCGATAACCGGTGGACATTTTTTGCTCAGATAATGTTATTGGCCATAAGATCTGGTCTGTCATTTAGACAGCTCGACAGAATAAACCGCAGGTAAAGGCACTCCATATAACGATGGATACGTAAATATACTATTATTTTAACACAATCATAGTAATGGGTAAATTTATCATATGAATCGAAAGTCGCCCAGTTAGCTTAATCGGTAAAGCACTGGTCTTGTATGCAAAGGATCTGGGTTCGATTCCCAGCCTGGGAAATTTTTCGCTCAGTTGGAAATATTTAATTCGTATGATAAATTTACCAATCAGTATGATTGTGTTAAAATAATAGAATATCAAAATATCCATCGTTATATGGAATTCCTTTACCTACGGTTTATTCTGTTGAGCCTGCTAAATGACAGACCAGATGTTATGATTAATAAGGTTACCTGAGCGAAAAATTTTCTCCGGTTATCGCCCAGTTAGCTTAATCGGTAAAGCATTGGTCTTGTATGCAAAGGTTCTGGGTTCGATTCCCAGCCTGGGCAATTTTTCGCTCAGTTGGAAATATATAATTCGTATGATAAATTTACCAAACAGTATGATTGTGTTAAAATAATAGTATATCAAAATATCCATCGTTATATGGAATTCCTTTACCTACGGTTTATTCTGTCGAGCCTGCTAGATGACAGACCAGATGTTATGATTAATAAGGTTACCTGAGCGAAAAATGTTCTCCGGTTATCGCCCAGTTAGCTTAATCGGTAAAGCATTGGTCTTGTATGCAGAGGTTCTGGGTTCGATTCCCAGCCTGGGCAATTTTTCGCTCAGTTGGAAATATATAATTCGTATGATAAATTTACCAATCAGTATGATTGTGTTAAAATAATAGTATATCAAAATATCCATCGTTATATGGAATTCCTTTACCTACGGTTTATTCTGTCGAGCCTGCTAAATGACCGACCAGATGTTATGATTAATAAGGTTACCTGAGCGAAAAATGTTCTCCGGTTATCGCCCAGTTAGCTTAATCGGTAAAGCATTGGTCTTGTATGCAAAGGGTCTGAGTTCGATTCCCAGCCTGGGCAATTTTTCGCTCAGTTCGAAATATATAATTCGTATGATAAATTTACCAATCAGTATGATTGTGTTAAAATAATAGTATATCAAAATATCCATCGTTATATGGAATTCCTTTACCTACAGTTTATTCTGTCGAGCCTGCTAAATGACTGACCAGATGTTATGATTAATAAGGTTACCTGAGCGGTATCGCCCAGTTAGCTAAATCGGTAAAGCATTGGCCTTGTAAGCCAAGGATCTGGGTTCGATTCCCGGCCTGGGCATTTTTTCGCTCAGTTGGAAATATTCGATTCGTATAATGTTACATTGGACTATAAAAACCAGTTTTAAATTACTATAAAGCATCTCCAAAGATGTACTAGTCTGTATGTCGATGCTTAATGATATCCACACGTTTATTAAAAAAGATGTAGAACTATTTTCAACATTTTTCGAAGCAATTAAATCAATTTAAAGAGTGTTCTTTAATATCTACTGTAGTCTAAATCAGGATTGGGGAGCTTAAAATCCCCTTTAAAAATCATTAGAATTTCCTGCGTGCTAAAAGGGAACTTATTTTCAATAATTTATGGTATTACATCTACCAAGATATTACTCTTCTAGATTCTTTCCTTGTGTGATTATCTCAAAAGTATTGTTTATGTTGAAAAAATTCGATATCTGCAGCAATTAATCCTTTCAAAGGCGGTGATATGTTTCTGAAATCCTTAATTCTAATAGACAACTGCTAAATGATTCCTAGAATTTCTGCAGATTTTCCCACGTTTATTATGTGAGAAATATCTTTTTTCATATTTACAAATGAAGCTTTACCTAAATTCCGGTGTCATTCATTCATTTTAACATTTTAGTAACGGAAGAGCTTTTCCCCTGAAAAAGTTAAGGGAAAGAATTTATGCAGCAGTAGGAACTGTAAAATCTGTCATGTTTGGAAGGAAAACAGCTATCGCTAAGATATTTGTCGAGAAACAGGGGGAGCTCATACTGAAATTTTTTGAGCAAAATAAAACTCAAATATTTTTCCAATTCAACAATGTAAAAAAAAAATATTATTTTTTAAAGGCCTTTGTTATTTTGATTTGAAATAAAAGACGTATTTTTTTATTACCGTTATATGTTTTTCTAACGTTAACGTCATTTTTTCTAGCACGTACTGAAGGCATAGAGGTGGATGAGGTATTTTTCGGAAGGTTATTACGTACAATAAAATGCGTTGTTTGATTTAAAAGAACAGGTAACAAAAAATTAATAAAAAATGTTATCAGCAAATATAAAAGATTGCGTCGAAAAAGTTTCGCATGACTATTCAGATTTTCCCCTTCTCCTTTAAATGAAAATTCTGATAGATTTTTTACATGATATGTATTTTTGATTGCCTACTAATAATACTCAAAACCATATCTATGTAAAAAAAGCAATAATATATTCAAATAAAATTCTGCAACGCGTTAATATTAGCCTCGAACCATGAGTTAACATAATATAAAACCACTTTTACATTCTTTTTGTTTCTTCCCCTTGCACTGGTTTAAGCTCGTTTGGTCCACTTACCAATTTTAAATTTGTGATTTATTTATATTTTATTGTTTTATTTATTGATTTGTGGATTTTTATTTGAGTTGTGAAATAGAAGCTGAAGACAAATGCTGAGCTATTTTTATTAATTTAAGTACAAACATTGTCATTTTTCGTAATTGTCTGCACACCTTGGAGATAAATGTTTGAAATAGTCATTCTTCAAAACTATTTTAAAAACATGAGAAGTTCACTAAATAACGATGCAGTTTTCAAACAAATTATGATTCCGTTTTATAACAAAATGAAATATATATTCTATTACCTATTCTGGAATGTAAGACCTAAAATCTGCGAGATTTATAAGTTTTAAAAATGTATAAGCTTTAAAACTAAAATTTAAAATTAATCGTCTGTTGTTGTCACCGTCAAAATGACGCTTGAGTTATACAATACTAAGCACTCCTTAACCAATCGAAAACACATCACCGGAAGAGCGAGGAGTGTTTTTATGAAGCAACGGACTAACCACAAGTGTTTTGTGAAACTCGAAAAAACTATCACAGAAGCTTACACTATGTTTAAACCCGTGTGTGTATATGAATGCTTACTGCGCACTCAAGTTTTTGAGCGGTTTAACCACTTCGGGACGAGCGACACGTATACGTGCCGCAAAAAGATTTAAGATTGCTTTTTTATCCCCACCAGTAAAATTATCCATGTAAAATTTGTCCAATCTGATCAGAACAATGCGAACAATGTAAGCATGGTGATGGACCTCCTAGTTGAAAAGACAACTTTATATCCAGGTTAACAATGTAAGCCGTGTTGCATGGGCTTAGGGAGCCATAAGAGAAATAAGAAAATAATGTTTAGTTTTGGCAAGTCACAATTAAGATATATAGATTAGCTAGCATATAATAAAAGATAGAGTAAAAAATTTAAATTAAAGAAAAAGAAAAATAAAGAAAAAGAAAATCTTAAAATGTTCGTAATGTTCGAGAAGCAAAGGACGAAAAAGCTACCGAAGGGATGCCCCAACTAGAGAAAAAAAAAATACGTGTGGCACTCGGGGACTGCCGCGGTAAAACTATTGCATAGCATTTTTTGTCAACTTATGAAATTATAATTATTTATTTATTTTTTATTTGTGCAGTTTTTTTTTTTTTTTTTTTTTTTTTTTTTTTTTTTGTCTTTGATGTTAATTCAAGTTACACTTTTTGAGCGTGATGACCGATAGCAAAATTTTTTTTCTTTAATTGAATAAATGAGAAGTTAATATCGTTTAAAATATTTTTATTATCTTACAATACATGTAGGTTAATCAGGAATTTTTATCATTGAAACTATACGTTTATGGTAGCTGAAATAAAAAACATAAGTTTGAGACTTGATATTCTCAAAATATCTTAAAAATACCGCGTCAATGTCTGCCGAAGTCTACCGAAGGATACCGTGCCGAAGTCTGCCAAACTGAAGCCACGTTGGCCGGAGTGTTTTTTTTTTTTTTTTTTTTTTTTTTTTTTTTTTTTTTTGTCGTTACGGAATTTCTAGATTCTTTCGCCGCGCTCAAAGCCCGCGATAAAAGCTATGCGATATCTTAATAAATTACCAAACAAAATTTAGCCGCTCTACGAAAATTAGATCGCGAGTTATAAGCATTTTAAATTTCCCGAACCTCACCGTGGGGGTCTCCTGTCACCAAAAATTAAAACTGTCTCATAATAAATTACCAAACAAAATTTGGCCGCACTACGATAATTAGATCGCGAGTTATAAGCATTTTACATTTTTCGATCCTCACCATGGGGGATCTCCTGTCACCAAAAATTAACACTGTCTCATAATAAATTACCAAACAAAATTTGGCCGCGCTACGAAAATTGATCGCGAGTTAAAAAGATTTTACATTTTTCGACCCTCACCGTGGGGGGTCTCCTGTCACCAAAAATTAACACTGTTTCAGAATAAATCACCAAACAAAATTTGGCCGCGCTACGGAAAGTAGACAGCGAGCTATAAACATTTAAAATTTTTCGACCCTCACCTTGGAGGGGGGGGTCTCCTGTCACCAAAAATTAAAACTGTCTCATAATAAATTACCAAACAAAATATGGCCGAACTACGAAAGTTAGATCGAGAGTTATAAGCATTTTATATTTTTCGGCCCTCGCCGTGGGGGGGAGGTCTCCTGTCACCAAAAATTAACACTTTCTCACCAAACAAAATTTGGCCGCACTACGAAAATTAGATCGCGAGTTATAAGCATTTTAAATTTTTCGACCCTCACCATGGGGGATCTCCTGTCACCAAAAGTAACAATGTCTCATAATAAATTACCAAACAAAATTTGGCCGCACTACCGAAATTAGATCGCGAGTTATAAGAATTTTAAAATTTTCGACCCTCACCGTGGGGGGGGGTCTCCTGTCACCAAAAGTAACACTGTTTCATAATAAATTACCAAACAAAATTTGGCCGCACTACGAAAATTAGATCGCGAGTTATAAGCATTTAAACTTTTTCGACCCTCCCCCTGGAGGATCTCCTGTCACCAAAAATTAACACTGTCTCATAATAAATTACCAAACAAAATTTGGCCGCGCTACGAAAATTGATCGCGAGTTATAAGCATTTTAATATTTTCGACCCTCACCGTGGGGGGGTCTCTTGTCACCAAAAATTAACACTCTCTCATAATAAATTACCAAACAAAATTTGGCCGCGATACGAAAAGTAGATTGCGCGTTATAAGCATTTTAAATTTTTCGACCCTCACCATGGGGGATCTCCTGTCACCAAAAGTAACTCTGTCTCATAATAAATTACCAAACAAAATTTGGCCGCGCTACGAAAATTGATCGCGAGTTATAAGCATTTTAATATTTTTTAACCTCACCGTGTGTGTGGGGGGGGGGGGGGCTCCTGTCACCAAAAAATAACACTCTCTCATAATAAATTACCAAACAAAATTTGGCCGAGATAAGAAAATTAGATAGCGAGTTATAAACATTTTAAATTTTTCGACCCTCACCTTGGGGGGGGGGGGGTCTCCTGTCACCAAAAATTAAAACTGTCTCATAATAAATTACCAAACAAAATTTGGCGGCACTACGAAAATTAGATCGCGAGTTATAAGCATTTTTAATTTTTCGACCCTCCCCTGGGGGATCTCCTGTCACCAAAAATTAACACTGTCTCATAATAAATTATCAAACAAAATTTGGCCCCGCTACGAAAATTGATCGCGAGTTATAAGCATTTTAATATTTTCGACCCTCACCGTGGGGGGTCTCCTGTCACCAAAAATTAACACTCTCTCATAATAAATTACCAAACAAAATTTGGCCGCGATACGAAAAGTAGATTGCGAGTTATAAGCATTTTAAATTTTTCGATCCTCACATTGGGGGGGGGGGGTCTCCTGTCACCAAAAATTAAAACTGTCTCATAATAAATTACCAAACAAAATTTGGCCGCGCTACGAAGATCAGATCGCGAGTTATAAGCATTTTAAATTTTTCGATCCTCACTATTGGGCGGGTCTCCAATCACCAAAAGTTACATTATCCTGCCTTATTTTATCTTAAGACGATTCTTTTCTATACACATTCTATCAGGATTTTTTATTATTGAAACTATAGATTTATAGTAACTGAAATAAGAAATATAAGTTTGAGACTTGATATCCTCTAAATATCTGAAAAATACCGCGTCAATGTCTTCCGAAGTCTACCGAAGGGTACCATGCCGAAGTCTGCCGAGCTGAAACGACGACGTTAGCCGAGTGTTAGGTTTTTTTCGTTACGGATGTGTTAGGATTTTTCTCGTTACGGAATTTTTGGATTCGGTCGCCGCGCTCAAAGCCCTCGATAAAAGCTATGCAATAGCTTAAAAGACTCTTTTCAAAGACCATACATTTTTAAAAAAACAAAAAATTGTAAAGTTAGTTAACACTAACAGACTAACAATCTGATCAGAACATTTTCTCGATTTAATAAGGCACAAATTTCTGCTTTTGAAAGCCGGTGACAAAAAATTAAAAATTTCGTAAAAAGCTCCCGTCGCGAAGGGGTTAAAAGATTCATAGAGGGACCAAAGAAGTTTCATGACAGGTCACTTTTATATCTTGATATTTGCTCGTTGTGAGCCGTGTGCTAGTGATTCACTGAAAATGTGAGCTGTGTTGCTATGGAATTATAACTTAATTTCACTTTTTTGTGAAACTTGAGAAAACTTCCACTGATGCTTATGCTATTGAAAAAAAAATGAACAGAGATTGAGGTTTATCACGTATTCCTATTTTTGAGTGGTTTTGAAAGTTTAAAGTAGGACGAGAAACGACCAAAAACAATAAGTGCTCTAGAAGACCTTATACGTCAAAAGTGGACGTAAACGTTCAAACAAATTCGTCAAATGACCAGTAAAAACGCAGATTGTCAATCAGCACTAATGTTTTGACTGCCCTTCGTAACTGGGTAAGAAAATGAAGACCGAATTTGCGGAAAAAATGGTTCATGGACCCTTCACTATGATAATGAGTAGACCGATTTGTCTATGAAGATATTCTTGTCAAATTACAGCAACCCATGTCCACGACCGATGTAGAATGCTGTGAGTTTTATTTATAGCAAAATGTTGAAATGGAGTACAAGGAAACAAGATTTGTGAGAGTGGAATGTAAACACGACAGAGACTCTCAATAATTTGACAGAAGAAGCCTTACATAATTGTTCTGTATAGTGAAAAATTAAGATAGAGATTCGTAAAGATCGTCAAAGGGGAGTTTTTTGAAGACGATAAAGTTTTTGATGTAATTGGGGATGAATATAAAGTTTTGTAACAGCACTCCAGTTTGTTAGTTGACACACCTAGGATCTGATGGAGGAATAAGCTTTGGGAGCAGTTCTCTACGGAAATAAAATTTTACATGAATAAAATTTCTTTGATACAGAAAACTGTATTTTTTTTTCTCATGGGGAAAAATCTTAAAAGTTCAGTTTCTGTTAAAACTGGACTATTAAAACAAAACATCTATGCTTTGAAAGTTTCTGTAAGATCAATACTTTTTGACAACACATATTAACAACAAAAAAAAAACATATTTTCTCACATTTTATTTCTGCCAAAGTTTCTCTGTAAATCCAAGCATTACAACTAGCAAACAAATAAAGTTTATAAACTATTTTCTAATTAATATTTTGAATATAATTAGCGTTCTTTCTCTTATCAAAATTAAACAATTATTGATCCTACTAACTCCCTGATGCAAAAAGGAAAATTTGCTACGCAAATTTATTAATCGATTCACGCACAAATGAAAATTATGACAAAACTTTGAATAAGATGATAATTAATTTACATGATATACGTTATCGATCTTCGGAAAATATATTAATTCAGTATGAAATAATGTTAAATAAGCTTGTTTTTCTTCATGATATATTTAATTTAATTTCTTTGCGCATATTCATACAACAATGTCATTCAAGATATAAATAGTTACGTAATATATTATGCATATCAATCTTGAAATAACATATGCATTCATTTATACATATACGCTTGTTTATATTCTATACACATACATCAAAGAAATAAAACAGAAAGAAAGAGCTTAAGTAATTTAAATACACAGTTGCGTGGAGATTGGTTAAATTCTTTGAATGAATAATGATATGAGGATCTGAATATATATTTATAAAGTTGCTCTTACCTTTTTTGTAATATTGTTCGATCCCAATATTTTAATTATGGGCAGGGCCATCATTTAATGTTAAAGATATTTGTAAGTACAATGCAGCAAAATGCTTCCAGCATAACTTGTGAAAATTGGTTAAGTAAGGTAAAGTGCCCTATTATCGTCAACAAGTTACTGTTAGGCCCCTGGAAGTTTAAATTTTCAGTGACAACCTACCAAATTTGGATTTTGTATAGACTAACTGTTCACACATATGGAAACATGGGCAAATGTTGCGCAAAAAAACTTTAGCAGTACGAAAAATTGTTTTTTCAAAAGTATCTCAATATGAAAAGAATTTTAAAAAACTCCCAATTTCGTCCCCCTGAAAAAAGTTCAAAAAGCCAAAAATTAATTTGTAATTAAATCAAAAATTATTTCAAAATAAAGAATTAACTTAATTTATCTTAACTTAAGATACAAACAAATATATTATTAATCTTAACTTAAGATACAAACAAATATATTATTAATCTTAATATTAAATAATAGCATCAATAATACCATAAAAAATTATCCATCCAAGCAATGTGGAACATATAAATTGTGTGTTGTTTTTGGCTCCTGAGCATGTTTCGTGTGACCATGTTCAGAACTGAAGGCACTGAACCCATTGTTCCCCATGTTTATCATAAGAAAAAAGCTTCAAGCAAGTAGGGCACTCTGCATCTTTGTCGTCATGATGGCTTATAATATCATCATGAAAAATTTCAACAGAAGAATCACTTTCGTCATCAATGATGTTAGATAGGTCATGTTTGGGTTTTTTACACGATGGAATTTTTCTTTTTTCCTTGAGAGTGGTAGTTGTCAGAAGTTTTTTTCTGCTGAGCGTTTTTTTTCGCCTGGGACTTTTTTACTTTGTTTTTACGCGGAGATCTAGTGATCAATGTTGCTGAACCTCCTCGGGCAGAAGTTGCAGATGCGATCAGTGACACTTGCCTGATCTCTTATTAGAATGAACTTATTTACAAAATTTTAGGCAAATCCTCAAGATTAAGTCTATACATACCTACATAAAAAATTGCAGGCGCATTATTTATCAGGATTTGACAGCACCGAATTTTATTTTGTCCCCGGTACGAAAATAAGAACTGAAAGGGGGACGAAATTGGAACAACGCTACTTCCCAATATGGCGATGCTTTAGTTCTTTTAAAATAAACTGAAAAATTTAAAACTCACTATATGGTACTGTTAACATCTTACATACGTAGAATACATGCAATGAATAGGAAATAAATACTTAAAATAAAGTAAATATCGTTCTGCAAATGACGTAGCAAGAACTTGGATCTTCAAAAAATAGGAAATTCAACATTAATAATACACGGATTCGTCTTGGCGAGTGAAATTTTCATTCTTAATCCTTTTATCTTCCATTCGTTTTGTCTTGCGGGATCAATGGCGCCATTTTCAGAAAAGCAGAGAAATGAATGGGGACGAAATTAGGGAAAGGGACGAAATATGGGCACTTTACCTTAAACGAAAACAAGTATGAATGTATGTGTTGATGTTTTTCTACTGATTTCTACGAAATTTATGTGATGAATTTTCGGGAAAGCACTAGTTTAAAAGCTCAAGAAACTGAATTTTTTAAATGTTCTTGGTATGAAATGCATTATGATAGAATGTCAAAATTCCTCTGTTGTGTGAGTATAAATACAAACTCCATTCGGGGCGCATTAGAATTGTAGTTTTATTTTGTTTTTAAGTCTAACTAGACAATGAATGAATTTATGAATAAAAAGGAGCAGACATATTGTACAATCATAATTATATTTGTAATTTATTATATGTGTATTTTACAGACGGCATCTGTAATCGCCAATGACCGGTCATCTTTGGCCGTATAATGTATGTATCATATTTTGCAATTCGAAGCTTTAAAACTCTGAACTTTTAATCAGAAGAGGGAAAAAGATGCAACCATTGGCTGATATATCCAGTTTTCATTTTCATTTATGATGTCACCTGCATTAAAATATGCAGTGATCTGTTGCAAGGATGATTTCCTGTTCACAGATACAGTCAAACCTCGTTAACATGAACACGCTTAACATAAATTACTTTTAACATGAATTGTTTTCACAGTCCCCTATAAAAACGAATACAAAGAATTGATGCTGATAACATGAATTACTGTTAACATGAACAAAATTTTGATTCTCCTTGAGGTTCATGTTAACGAAGTTCGACTGTATTATTCAAAGGAGCTTCGGTTTGCCTCATTCATTAATTATTGGTACCTTGATCCAGTTTTCAATAAACACCGGTTTCAATATATTTGCATTTGTTCAAGTTTCTTCTTCATCGCGATATTGCAATATACGTAAAAATTTTGTTGCAACTGAAATGGAACGTCCTGCATTGCGAGATTAAACCATTTGTCCCAATTAAATTCTAGTAAATCGCTTTTTTTTTGCATCAATAACAATTATTTGTTTTCTACTGTCTTGTTACACTACTTGTTTAATGATTAAAATTTTCAATAAGAAATCCAAAATTACAATATTATTATTTTATTATTCTTAGCACTACTCTATTCATTGTATTGTCCCACGACTATATATCACATTTAAAATATTCGTTATTTTATATCTCTAACAAACTTTCTTAAAAAAATAGTGTGTTGTTAGTGAAACTACTAAATACTATGATAAGCCATATTTTTTTATCTACATCCTTGCTTAAATAACGAAAAAGGAAGCATGGAAAACGGCGTAAGATATTATTAGTTGCTGCTTGAAGCATATTTTATTGAAACTTTGTATACATACGTTGCAATCATACTTACATTATAATCTCATTTTAAATATGCAAATAAATCATTACAATTTTATTAATAAATGATTATTTATAAAAATAAAATCATTCGGCCTTACTCGATCGGTGAGATAAATCTGCATAAATATGTTTATCTTAGAGAAAAATAAAAAACTCGGGAAAAAAATATAAAAATATTATAAAAAACATAATAATGTTGCAAAATTGCAACCTTAATAAAATATTTTAACTGAGAATATTTCAATTCTAAAATGTAAAAATTTAATATTTAATCCTTTATGTCCCAAATTAAGACTTCATGAAATCTTTATCTGTTAAAGCATTTCTCATGAGTATTTAAAACTACATTAAAAAGTTTATAAAACATTTAATATATTTTAGAAGAATATTGCAAATTAAAATTAAATAATTTATAATTTATAATTATTCTGTGTAATATTCATAAATCTACTTAAACCTTTTATGTAAATTTTTATTTTAATACTTTATACAATTAAAAGATATACAAATATATTCTGTAATAGAGATTTTAGAAATATTATTAACTGAAACTTAACCCTCACAATCTTTCAATGTCAAGAAAACATAACAAAATATGCAAATGAAAAGAAATTTTCTTTATAAAGGTATTTTAGTTTTATGCATTCAATTATGTTTTTGGAACAAGGTAAAGTAAAGTATATGAAAGCATTCTAAACTGTAGTACTACTAATTGATGCATGAATTTTTTTTTATAGCAAGTTATTTTAATAATGGTTTAACATCGGGTCAAAAATTGTTAAAGTCTAAATACTAATTATTTTTATTACAATCCGAAAAATTTTATAAAAGAAATTTATCGTTTGAAATCTGAAGAAAAATCTGATAACTCTTCACCATGTAGTTTTACCAATCTGTTTTTGAAGTATTGTTTAAGGACTGTTCAATTACTATTTTGCAATATCCTTTTTATCCCATGTATGATATCCAGTTTTACCCCAAGAGAATGAAAACAAGACAAAATTTAATTTGTAATTTTTATCAATAGTTTAATTGTATGAAATGAATGTTCTTTAAATAGGTCACACACAATAATTTAAAAAGTTTCAAAAGCATTAAATATTTATTTAAGAATTTTGAAAATTTCCAAACATTAAATCATAAAAATCATAAAATAATTTTTTTTAATACAGAAATTAAACATATGCTAATATGGAGTTATCGTATTCTCTGTTTCTTTTTCAATAATTAACAACTATTCTGTTGCTCAAACTAAAACATAATGAGGTATTTGATTTTCAAAAAATTACAATTATTTCAAATGATATAATTATTTTTATAGAATATTAATCATTAATTAAAAGATAACAATTTCACTTAAAATTATTCAAAGCATTATTTTTATATCTCTTTCAAAATTTCTTAATAAATATTAAATGCTTTATCTCAAACATAAAAAAAAAATGCTGATTTATTACGATTATGTCAAAAATATTTTAAACAAAACTTATGATTTATACGAACATATTTTATTAAAATTAACGTAACAATTATCTTTGGAGCATTTAATGTTACTCACGTGAGTAATTAAAACAATAAATCGTGTTTAAAAATCAAAACACCTTTACTTGAGCTTTAGGATGCTATTAGAGAGATTCTCCATGTAGTAAGATGAGTTACAGAGCATTTTTCTTTTTATCAAAGATTAATAATTAATTCGCGGATTATTTTAAATATGTAAAAGATAATATATTTAGTGAGCATGCAAACTTCTAATTAAAAGGTAATTAAAAACATTCTACATGCCTTCTTTCGTAAAAGAAGCTTTCGAGCAAATCTTATAATTAATTTATAAGAACTGGGATGTTCTTCCTTTATACAATATATTTATTTATTTTTTCCTTTTTCCAAGAAAATATTCTTTGCAATTAAAGTAATAAAAGTAATCTTTTTTAGATTAGGGCTAAATGTTTTAATATTTAACAGATATTCTGTTGCTCAAACTAAGGCAAAATGAGATATTTGGATTTCACCAGAATATATAATTTTAACCTAATTTCACCAAAATAAAATTATTTTCATATTTAATATTAAAAATTCACAAAAATATTCAAATATTCCTTAAAAATATAACCCACGTTTAATTAAACTTTTCTTCATTTTGTATAAAAACAGAACAAACTATTATACGAAAAACACTACGGGGCAAATAATGACAATTATTTCAAATAATATAATTAATTTCATGAAATTTTAATTATTAATTAAAAGATGGCAATTTCACTTAAAATTATTCGAAGTGTTATTTTTTATAAAAGTATTTCTTTCAAAATTTCTTAATAAATATTAAATACTCCATCTCAAACAACCTGAAAAAAAATGTTGAATTATTGCGGTTATGTCAAAAATATTTTTTAAAAACTTATAATTTATGCAAACATATTTTATTAAAATTAACATATCAATTATCTTTGGAGCATGCAACGTTACTCGCGTGAGTAATTAAAACAATAATTCGTGTTTAAAAATCAAATCATCTTTACTTGAGCTTTAGGAAGTTATTACAGAGATTTTCCATGTAGTAAGATCAGTTATAAATTATTTTCTTTTTATCAAAGATTAATAATTAATTTGCTGATTATTTTAATTATGTAAAAGACAATCTATTTAGTGAGCATGCAAACTTCTAATTAAAAGATAATTAAAAACATTCTACATACCTTCTTTCGTAAAAGAAGCTTTCGAACAAATTTTATAATTAATTAATAAGAACTGGGATGTTCTTCGACTGTACAATATATATATATATATATATATATATATATATATGTTTTTCCTTCTTTTTCTAAGAAAATTTTCTTTGCAAGTAAAGTAACTAAGAATATGTAAAAAAAAAAAGTAAATTATATGATCGTTATAAATACACCATAATAAAAAAAATGACAATACATATATGGTTTGTAGATAAATATAAGCGTACAAATGGTTTTGAAACACATTTTTTTTTATTGAAAAGGGTTTCTTTGCAATTGAAGTAACAAAATATATATGGAAAAATATAAAAAGGAAAATTAAATGGTCCTAAAAAATACACCATAATGAAAAAAAAATGACCATCCAAATATGATTTTTAAACAAATATAAGCACAAAAATAGTTTTAAAACACATTCTTTTATTGCAAAAGTTTCTTTGCATTAAAAGTAAAAAGATATGTGCATAAAAATAAAAGTTAAATTAAATAGTTGTAATGAATACACCACAATAAAAAAAGATAATCTAATTATGATATGTAAGTACACTATATGGCCAAAAGTGATCGGCCACTTGCAATTTTAGACGCTCTGTTGAATACTAGAAAAATACATGAGGAATTATTCTGAAACTCCAAGAACTTAAAAAGAACAGTACAGGTCACATATTTCTGTGAAGATTTTTCTCGAAATCCTATAGCATACCGTCAACAAATTGAAATAGAACGAAGATCTTTTGGATAATCCTGTCAAAACCAATGAAGCAAAAGCATTAAAACTGTAGATTATAATTAAGTGGCTTATTGTTATAAACAGTTTTCATTTTTATGCGGATAGCATGCAAACTCGTAGTGATATTAATGATTTTATAAAAACAAACCCAAATTTTCTCAAGTTTTTTGCTTATAATTTGCAAATAATTATTAATATAAAATAAGATTCTTTATCGAAAATATGACAAAAAAAATTACACTATATCTTGTAATAAGAATTGCAAAATAATAAAAATTGTATGAAAAATGAGCAGTTTTATCAAATATTTTTTCATTGCGCATGCGTCAATGTTATCAAAATTTCATTTGCATATTGTGTTAGCTAAATACACGCGCATGTTGACGCATGCGGAATAAAAAATTATTTAGTAAACCTGCTCATTTTCATACAATTTTTATTATTTTGCAATTCTGATTACAGGGTAATGTGTACAATGTTTTTTGTTATGTTTTCGATACAGCACAATATTTTATATTAAGAACTCTGTTAATTATTAAATGCACACACAACACAATTCTTCATAGGCACTGGTTATATTAAAAAACTCTTTATTAAAGAAATAACACTCACTCGCAGCTCACTGCTGCATTATCGTCTGCATTTATCTCAAAAACAACTTTAGAATAAAAACAGAAAAAACATTTCACTTCTCTTCAGTTTCTCAACACTGACATTTTAATTTAGGTAGCACGGTATCGTCTGCCTACATGGAACATACCGGCCCCCATTGACATGTTTCACATTCAATAATAACTCTTTTTTTACTAAGTACACTAATTACACAAATAAATACAAAGGTCACTATATATGTTACTTAAATATAAATTTGAAAGAAAAAACAATATAACACTCACACATATATATATATACATTTTTTTTTTTTAAGTACTATGGGTTTCAGGCATAGGTAAAAAACATATTTTACTAATTGATCTTTTAAAAATTCCATTCTGAGTTTTTACCTGAACTACGCGAATTTTCTTATCATTACCATAATATACTTCAATAATTCTGCCTAAAGGCCACTTATTGCTTGATATATTTTCCTCTACTAACAACACTAGATCTCCTATTTTTACATTATCCTTTTCAAATCTCCACTTACCCCTCTGTTGTAATTCACTTAAATAATTATGGTGCCATTTGCGCCAAAAAAGTTGTACAATTTTAGTTATTCTTTGCCATTTTTTGAGGCGATTTTCTTTTATATTGGTTAAATCAGGCTCAATAATGACATTTAATGGTCTGTTTATAAGAAAATGAGCTGGAGTTAGGACTCCAAAATCATCTGCGTCATCTGATAACGGACTCAAAGGCCTCGAATTTAATATTCCCTCTATTTGTATCACTACTGTAAGAAATTCCTCATAAGTGAGATTAGCACCTCCCACAATTCTCTTAAAATGAAATTTAAAGGATTTTATTGCGGCCTCCCAAAGACCCCCGAAATTGGGTGATCTGGGGGGAATAAATTTCCACTCAATGCCTTCACTAGACAAATATGCTGCTAATTTCTCATCAGGTTTTCTTACTAATTCATAAAAGACCCTAAGTGTTTTATCTGCCCCAATAAAATTTTTTGCATTATCAGAATACAATTTGGCACATTTACCTCTGCGTGCTATGAATCTTTTCAGTGCCGCAATAAATGATTCGGAAGTTAAATCTGAAACAATTTCTATGTGTATAGCCTTAAATACAAAACAAACAAAAATACAGACATAAATTTTTTGTAAGATGGTCCTACGTGCATAACCAATTTTGATCATAAATGGCCCACACAGATCAACACCCGAAATATTAAAGCAATAGTCTAATTGGACTCTATCCCTGGGCAAATCGCCCATCAATTGATTTGCAATAACTGGTTTAGCTTTAAAACATGGAATGCACTGATGAACCACCTTTCGACACATTGCACGACCATTTATTGGCCAAAATTTATTTCTTACTAAGGATAGTAAAGTTGACGCACCAACATGCAAATATTTCTTATGATAATAATTTATAACAATTACAGTAAATTTATTACTCTTTGGTAAAATAGCTGGGTGCTTTTTTGAAAAATTTAAATTACTATTATTTAACCTGCCACCAACCCTTAAAATTCCAAATTCATCTAAGTAAGGGTTGAGGCCTTTTAACTTGCTACTCTGACTTACCGATCCTTTAGTCTGAAGACTATGTATGTCGGTACTGAAGGATTCATTTTGCGCTAATTTAATTAAATATTTCTCTGCCAATTCCAGTTCTGACGTACTCAAGGGTCCATTACACTTATAAAGAGGGTTTCTTGTATTCATCACAAATCTGAAAATATAACTAAGAATACGCACAATCGTTAAATAATTATTACTAAAATTAATCAAGTTATATACAAAACAATTCTCGGTGATATTAAAACTTATAACATTAAATTCATTCGAGGATTTAACATTAAATTTGAGCTCTTTATTGAACTCATCATTTGTTTCTGGTATGGTTATTGTACGTTGAGGATAATCACTGTTTTGAAGAAATGAAGGTCCCTTCCACCACAATTCACAGTTTGCAAGTTTGTCAGGATCCATACCTCTGGAAAGTTTGTCAGCAGGATTTTCTTCTGAGCAAATATGATGCCACTGTTCAACACTAGAGTTTTCTTGTATGTTAGCCACTCGATTTTGAACAAATTGCTTTAGGTCGATAGGTTCCTTTTGAATCCATGCTAACACAATCATTGAATCTGACCAAAGAAAAACATTAGTCACTATTACTTTCATGGATGATAATACTCTGTTTACCAGTTTGGTTAGCAACACTGCTGCACATAACTCCAATCTTGGAATAGTTAGACTCTTTATCGGTGTAACTCGCGACTTGCTAGCGATTAAATTCACCATCACATTTCCTAAGGAATCACTGGATTTGCAATAAACTGCTGCCCCATAGCAACGTTCTGAGGCGTCAGCAAACCCGTGTATTTCTATGATTTCTGGGTTTTCAATTATAATACGCCTACAAATTTTTATATTATTTACACATTTAAATGACGTAAGAAATTGATGCCACTCATGAAACTCTGATTCAGGAAGCTCGTCATCCCAGTCAATATTGATTCTCCACAATTTTTGCATTAGTATTTTGGCTTTAGATATAACTGGACCAAGAAGTCCCAATGGATCAAAGAGTCTCGCGATTGTTGACAATACTTCTCGCTTTGTGTAGGAATTGTTCAGTTCCACCTTAACTCGAAAAGTGAAACAATCATCTCTTGGGTTCCACGAAACCCCTAATGTTTTAGTTTCAATTTCATTTTCAAATTTGTACCCTTCTTCATATGTCAGCGAAAGATTTTTATCACTTGTACACCACTTATGGAGTCTCATACCTGCTTTATGCATAATTGCTATGAGCTGCCGCTGCAACTCTTTGGCTTCTTCAAGCGTAGGTGCACCGCATAAAATATCATCCATGTAAATATTTTCTCGAAGAACCGATGCTGCCATCGGATAATTATCTCCTTCATCAATCGATAGCTGGTTGAGAGTTTTCATTGCTAAATAAGGCGCACTAACCGTACCGTATGTAACGGTCTGTAGTTCAAAAATTTTAGGCTCTTCTTCGAAATTATCGTTCCACAAAATTCTCTGCAATGCGTGCTGACTAGGATCAATATTGATCATTCGATACATCATTTGAATATCCGCAGTCAGTGCATAAATATGCTCTCGAAAACTAACCATAATTGTGAATAAATCATTCTGAATAACACCGCCATTATATTGCAATGAATTAAGTGATGTGCCATTTGTTGTTGTGGCAGAACAGTTAAATACAACTCTCAGTTTTGTGGTGGACTTTTCTGGTCTAAAAATGCCATGATGTGGAGCATAATACACGACGTCAGGTTCTTTCACTTCTTTAACCTGTTTCATATGCCCCAACATTTCATATTCATTTAAAAAATCTTTATACAATTTGAAGTATTTCTTATCTTTTGATAAGCGAGTCCACAGCGATTTGAGTTTTTTAAGAGCAAGCTCCCTTGATTGGCCTAAACACGAAGGATTTTCCTTTAAAGGCATTTTCACCACGTATCTCCCTTCCTCATTTCTCCAATGCGTACGCGCAAAATGCTGCTCACATATCTCAAATTCCTTACTTTTTGATAACTCTACTTCGACGTTTTCAACTTCCCAAAACTTTTTTAATGTTTGGTTTAAATCTTCCTCCCGAATCAGCCCACAATGAACTTTTACATCACTTTCCTGCTCTATGCATCCACTAGCCACATACCCAAATACGGTATTTTGCAAAAGTAAATTTGAACTCTGAGAATATATTTGTCCCGGTCTTAATAACTCATAAAATATTTCTGCACCCAACAACATATCAATTTTATCAGGGAAATTAAATCTATAATCTGCTAATATAGTTAATTCTGGTACTTCAACATTTATGTTAACCACTTGTTGCGGAATTAAATCTGTAATTTTCCTTACTACTAGCATAGTCAATTCTCTTTCAAAACTTTTATCTCTATTCGCGATTTTTGTATTTACGCAGCCTTTTATTGTCATAGAAGTGTCATCCAAACATGAAATTAAAGTATTCGTTTTATTAATTCTAAGCTGCAATCGATTAGCACACTGCGAAGTAATCAAACATGCTTGTGAACCGACATCTAGTAAGCATCTAACTTCCTGCCATTCCGAGTACTTATCTTTAATGAGGATACGCGCCGTACTTAATAAAACGGATTTTGTTTTATTTTTCACAAAACTAGAGGCGACAGTCTGACTCGGAGGGTAGGAAAGGATTTCCTCGGGTTGTGAATTTTTTATTCCTGCAGCCGATTGAAACGCATGACCAACATTTTTATTTTTATTATTTAATTCCTTTTCTTCTCTAGAAAAATGTATTAGCTCAGAATGCGGTAGGTTACATCTAGCACAATTTTTAGACTTACATTTCTGTACGCAGCAATTATAATTTAAACATTTGAAACATGCTTTATTTAATTTCACAACTTCTACTCTATCTTTAATGGACAGTTTTTTGAATTGCGGACAAGAATGTAAACCGTGATACTCATTAGATTTACACAAGACACATTTTACATTTTTTGTTTCCGAAAAAAATATATTTGAAGTGCTCTTTTGAGGCCGATTTTGAAATTTATTTGTCGCTATACGTTTATTTTCATTTATCGTGTTTCTCGAATACACATTTGATTCACCTTTAAATTTATTTTTAATCGACAAAAAAATATCGCATTCTCTTCCTAGTTGCTGTGGTTTAAAATATGACTCTGATTGTTTAATTGCGATATGATTCATTAATTCGCGATCTAAAGAACTGAAAATTTTATCTGAAACAATCAGATCGCATAATGATTTAAAATCATTTACCTCACGCAAATTACAGTAATACTGAAAAATTGAACTCAGCCTAGCTGCAAATTGAACGTAACTTTCCGACGGTAATTTTTGCGCACACTTGAAATTGTTTAAACATTCTTGTGCCGTAGGTTGAAATTCCCTTAACACTATATTTTTCAATTTATCATAACTAATCAACTCTTCCTCTGATAAATAGATCATTAAATTGCTCGCTTTTTCGCCGAGAATATTTAACAGAATTTCGGCCTTAAACTCTTCAGGTACATTTTTAGTTCGAAACGCTTTCTCAAGAGATTGAAAAAAAAGATTAAATGACTCAGCTCTCGTTGGTAAAGGAATAGTTAAAGTTTTAATACTTTTAATAAAACTTTCCAAGTTATTGTTCCCTATTTCCGTTTCCGATTTTTCTGTTACGGACGGCAAATTTTCCCGAGATTCTTTACGCAATTTGGCTATTTCTAATTCTTTCTCTAACTGAGCTAGTTTAATTTTTTCAAATTCCGAATTTTGGGATGGTTCTTTACGAATATTTGCTAATTCTAACTCTTTTTCTAACTGCGCTAATTTAATTTTTTCTAATTCTAATTTTGTTTTCTCAGTTTCTGTTCGTGATTTATACTCCTCAACAACCGAATTAACGATGCTTTTTAATAACTGCTCATTTGAGTAATATTCACTATTCTCTATAATATTTCTTAAATCAATAATTTTACTACTTTCAGGAGCAGTTAAACCCAATTCCTCAACTACAAGCTTAAGCTCGTGTTTATTTAGATTATCAATAACAGACATAATTAAATCAAAATAAACTAAAAAATTGCTCTTACCTCACTCAAATCGCTGCGAAATTCCGAGGAAGACTCATTATAATTCTTAAATTTATAATCTTCAACACAATATTTCACTTGTTGAGCTCGATATTATTCGAAGATTCTCATGTTAAACGTTGACAGATCTATAATAGAACTCTTAATATCACATCAGCACATCGTTCAAATTCCATGATTTTTCACTCTCATAAATAATTATTTTCACCTCCGGCTCGACGGACCATGTTAATTATTAAATGCACACACAACACAATTCTTCATAGGCACTGGTTATATTAAAAAACTCTTTATTAAAGAAATAACACTCACTCGCAGCTCACTGCTGCATTATCGTCTGCATTTATCTCAAAAACAACTTTAGAATAAAAACAGAAAAAACATTTCACTTCTCTTCAGTTTCTCAACACTGACATTTTAATTTAGGTAGCACGGTATCGTCTGCCTACATGGAACAAACTCTGCAAATTATAAGCAAGAAACTTGAAAAAAATTTGGGATTGTTTTTATAAAAACTTTAATGCCTCCAGGAGTATGCATTCTATCAGCATAAAAATGAAAACACTTTATTACAATAAGCCAATTAATCATAATTTACAGTTTGAACGCTTTTGTTACATTAGTTTTGATAGGGTTATTTAAAAGATTTTCTTTCTTTTTCAATTAGTTGACTGTCCCTTATGGCGTTTCGGGTGAAACTCTTCACGGAAATGTATGAACCGTACTGTTATATTTACACACTTAAAGTTTCAGGATAATTCCTTAATTTTTTTTTTTTTTTTTTTAGATGTTTAACAAAATGTCTAAATTCACTTTTTCAATTAGTTGACTGTCCCTTATGGCGTTTCGGGTGAAACTCTTCACGGAAATGTATGAACCGTACTGTTATATTTACACACTTAAAGTTTCAGGATAATTCCTTAATTTTTTTTTTTTTTTTTTAAGATGTTTAACAAAATGTCTAAATTCACAAGTGGCCAATCATCTTTGGCCATGTAGTATATGTGTGAAATGAATCTTCTTTAACTATGTCACATACAATAATTTAAAAAGTTTCAAAAGCATTAAATGTATATTTAAGAATTTTGAAAATTTCCAACAATTAAATAAAAAAAATCCTAAAATAAGTTTTTTTAACATAGAAATTAAACATAAGCCATAATGGAGTTATCGTATTTTTATTTTATTTTATTTTATTTTATTTTATTTTATTTATTTATTTATTTTTTTTTTTTTTTAAGGCTTAAGGCTGAATATTTCAATAATTAACATCTATTCTGTTGCTAAAACTACGGCAAAATGAGATATTTGGTTTTCCCCAGAATACATAATTTTAACCTACTTTCACCAAAATAACGTTATTTTCATGTTTAATATTAAAGTTAACAAAAAATTTTCAAATATTTCTTAAAAATGTAACTCACATTTGATTAAACTTTTCTTCAATTTGTATAAAACAAAACAATCTGTTACATGAAAAAAGGCTACTGGTCAAATAATTAGAATTATTTCAAATAATATAATTGTTTTTATAGAGTTTTAATTATTAATTAAAAGATGGCGATTTCACTTAAATTTATTCTAAGCATTATTTTTTTCAGTTATCTCTTCCAAATAGTCATAATAAATATTAAATGCTCCTTGTCAAACATCCTGTGGGAAAAAATGTGGATTTATAATTATTAAAAAATATTTTAAAGAAAACTTATGATTTATACGAACATATTTTATTAAAATTAACAAATCAATTATCTCAGGAGCATGCAACGTTACTTGCATGAGTAATTAAAACAATAAATCGTGTTTAAAAATCAAAGCATCTTTACATGAACTTTAGGAAATTATTAGAGAGATTTTCCGTGTAGAGCATTTTCTTTTTATCAACGATTAGTAATTAATTCGCTGATTATTTTAATTATGTAAAAGACAATATATTTAGTGAGCATGCATAATTCTAATTAAAATATAACTAAAAACATTTTACATGTCTTCTTTCGTAAAAGAAGCTTTCGAACAAATTTTATAATTAATTAAAAAGAATTGGAATATTCTTTCGCTATACAATATATATATACAGGTTGTCTAGCAAATAACACCCTAATTTCAAAATTAAATTTCTCAAAAACAAAGATGAATAGAATTATGCAGTAAACGGTTTTTTCATTAGGTAAGCTGTAAAAATCTTATACAAAAGTTTCGAACGGTAAATATTTTGAAAAGATTGTGTTCTGATTGCAAAAAATGCTTTGATTTGACATTTTTCTTGCTTTAGATTGCTGCCAGAGAATGTGCTTTTCGGCTTAAAGTGCTATATTTCATAGTTTTTTTTAAATTCAATTTTTGAAATTTCGAAATTCTAAAAATTTACTTAGAAAAATCTTTAAAATATTGCACTGTAAGCTGAAAAATTATTTCTCTGCAGGCAATCTAAAACAAGAAAAATGTCAAATCAAAGCATTCTATGCAATCAGAACGCAATTTTTTCAAAATATTCACTGTTTGAAATTTCTGTATAAGATTTTTACAGCTTACCTAATGAAAAAACCGTTTACCGGATATTACTATCGATCTTTGTTTTTGAGAAATTTAATTTTCAAATCAAGGTCTTATTTGCTGGACACCCTGTATGTATGTATATATATATATATGTTACAGGCCAAACCCGATTTTAGGCCAAACTAGATTGGCCTAGGCCAAACTAGATTGGCCTAGGCCAAACTAGTCTATCCTAACGCCCATCGGATAAACTAATTTTTCCTAGGCCAAACCGGTCTATCCTAATGCCCATCGGATAAACTAGTTTTTCCTAGGCCAAACCGGTTTATCCTAACGCCCATCGGATAGACTAGTTTTTCCTAGGCCAAACTAGTCTATCCTAAGGCCCATAGGACAAACTAGTTTTTCCTAGGCCAAACTAGTTTGGCCTAACTCTTATAGGATAAACTAGTTCAGCCTGCTGTTTATTGGTCTGAACTAGTTTATCCTAGGCCAATTCAATTTGGCGTGATTTTATTGAATTCAATGACTGCCTCAGCGCCAACATTCTAGTTTCTCCTAGGCTGATCTAGTTTGTCCTAGGCCAGTGTAATTATCCGTGTTTTTAGCTCACGGGCGTCAAAGCCAGCGAAATAAAGGGCTCACAGGTTCTGTATGTATGTACGTACGCATGTATGTACGTATGTACGTACGAATGTACGTGACGCTATAACTGTTGATATAGATATCCGATTAGCTTCAAATTTTGGATGTAGGTTCCTTCTGATAAGATACATTTCTGATTAATATTGAAAATTCACTGAATAAGAATAAAGGGGGCGAACGGGAGTCTAATCCCCCACCGTTAATTTAGAGAAATGCATTTATCATGCAGAATTATCAGTTTTCATTTAAAATGTTAGATATAGGATTATTCTGACAAGGCGCCTCCGGGATTAGTTGTGGATGTTTATTGTTTAAGTGTTAAAGAAAGGGCAATGTAGGTACCCCCCCATAATTTAAATAAATGTTTTTTAACGTAGAAATTACGGATTTGCTTCAAATTTTGGTTATAGGTTCTTTCTGATAAGTGGGGGATTAGACTCCCGTTCGCCTCCTTTATTCTTATTCAGTGAATTTCCAAAACTAATCAGAAGTGTATCTTATCAGAAGGAACCTACATCCAAAATTTGAAGCTAATCGGATATCTATATCAACAGTTATAGCGTCACGTACATTCGTACGTACATACGTATATACATGAGTACGTACATACGTACATACATGCGTACGTACATACATACAGAACATGTGAGCCCTTTATTTCGCTGGCTTTGACGCCCGTGAGCTAAAAACACGGATAATTACACTGGCCTAGGACAAACTAGATCAGCCTAGGAGAAACTAGAATGTTGGCGCTGAGGCAGTCATTGAATTCAATAAAATCACGCCAAATTGAATTGGCCTAGGATAAACTAGATCGGCCTAGGATAAACTAGTTCAGACCAATAAACAGCAGGCTGAACTAGTTTATCCTATAAGAGTTAGGCCAAACTAGTTTGGCCTAGGAAAAACTAGTTTGTCCTATGGGCCTTAGGATAGACTAGTTTGGCCTAGGAAAAACTAGTCTATCCGATGGGCGTTAGGATAAACCGGTTTGGCCTAGGAAAAACTAGTTTATCCGATGGGCGTTAGGATAGACCGGTTTGGCCTAGGAAAAACTAGTTTATCCGATGGGCGTTAGGATAGACTAGTTTGGCCTAGGCCAATCTAGTTTGGCCTAAAATCGGGTTTGGCCTGTAACATATATATATAATCTAAAGTGAAAGAATATTCCAGTTCTTTTTAATTATAAAATTTTTTCGAAAGCTTCTTTTACGAAAGAGGACATGTAGAATGTTTTTAATTATCTTTTAATTTCAAGTTTGCATGCTCACTAAATATATTGCCTTTTACATAATTAAAATAATCAGTAAATTAATTATTAATCTTTTATAAAAAAAAAAATGATCTATAACTCATCTTACTACATGGAAAATCTGTTTAATAACTTCCTAAAGCTCATGTAAAGATTTTTAAACACGATTTATTGTTTTAATTACTCACGCGAGTAACGTTGCATGCTCCATAGATAATATATATACATAAGTAAAGTAACTAAAGAATATGTAAAAAAAAGGAAATAAGTTAAATGGTCCTCATAAATACACCATAATAAAAAATGACAATCCAAATATGATTTGTAAATATATATGAGCGTAAAAATGGTTTTGAAACACATCCTTTTATTGCAAAAGTTTCTTTTCAATAAAAGACTATCTACAACCGGGCTAGTTTTACTTTTTCAATTTTGGTTTTAGATTTTTTTTAGCTACAACTTTCAAATATATAACGAAATCTAAAGTGTAAAAAATAGCCCAAATGTAAATCCTCCTCAGCTATCCTATGCAAAAAGAAATCATGTAAAAATATTAAAATTTGAGCGAGACATTTGAAAAGAACATCGCCATAGAATTAACATTATCATCCGAGTCTTTTTCAGTGACTAGCGTTGCGTCTCAAACAAAGGGGTGATACTTTTACTGTAATTACACTATATCATGTCAATGTTTGATTGTTCGATATGTTTTGACCAGTGGCAATCCCAAAACTTTCTTCAGTCTCATATATGTTAATACTTCCTGAAATATAAAGCATAGCAGCGTCACAGGTAAAGTGGTTTACATCAAAATCTAATCAGCAACAACTTATGTCAACTTCTATCTAAATCCAAAGTTCGATGAAAATCCGTGCGTTAGTTTTTGAGATAGAATCATTGCAAAAATCGTAAAATAATCTGGATAGAAGCACCATGTGTTGAACTATTATACCAAAAGCTGATGAATACTAATTTATATTAGTGACTAATTGAATCTGGAGTTTGATGAAAATTCGTGCACTAGTTCCTGAGATAGAGCTATTGCGATAATTATGACTTACACCGCATAGCAGTGCCGTCTATTGAGGAATTTACATCAAAATGAAATCCGAACCATATTCTGTCAAAGACTAACAGAAACTAAAATTTTATTAAAATCCGCCAATTAATGTTTGAGATATAGCTATTGAAGAAATCTTGAAAAATGCAGCATGGCAGTGCCACCTGTCGGACGATGTATACCAAAAACTGATCCGCTGTATTTTATATCAAGGTTTAATTAAATATAGATATTTGTGAAATTTCATGCATTAGTTCTTCAGATAAAGCGTCCACAAAATTTTTGTCACACACAGACTCACAGAGAGACAGAATGACAGACAGACTGTGAGAGAGACAGAGCAACAGACAGACGCACAGACAGACATTTTGTAAAAAATATTTTTTTTTAAATTCTCCGATACCTAAAACGCGTAAATCAGGTCAAAACCGGAATTCGAAAAATTTTTTGAATCCAACATTTTCCTCTTGCAAAGACAGAAGAAAGTAAAAATATAACAACAGAATCTGTACGCGAGTTTTCCTTTAAAATTTAAAACAAATCTCCAGGATAAAATATTCAAAATATTTCAATCAGACAAGAATCGTAACTTCTGATCACTCAAGCTTGAACTTTGGGTAACAGCTGTGAACATTATCGATCAAAAGCAGAATTGATAGAAATTCGGAAAACTGCAAAAACTTTTTTTTTTTTTTCATCTATTAGTAAGTGGCTCTTACTGTGCCTTATTAAATTTCAATGAACTAATGTAAGGTGCCCAATAAATCTTCTTCAATGCATTTTTAATTAAATACTAAAGTATTTTGATAAATTTAAGCATAAGACGCATTCTCATGAAATTGTAACTTTCAGAACAAAACTCTAGTGAAATTAAACTGAATGAAATAACATTTTAAATTCATAGACGAATGTCTTAGTTTAAAAAATGGTCACCAGCGATGATTTTTTATTTAACCGAGTTTTAAGCTAAACTTGCTCGTTTGGTTTTTGCAGCCGTCTCCTTGATATTTTACCTCTTTAGCTTTTTATTTTTTCTGAATATTTATAATAAATTTCCGTAGTATCTGAGAACATTTAAATAAGAAATAATAAAGTGTAGTATTTTAGTACAAAATTTTGATTTAACATTGTCTTAAATTCTAAAATTAAGCAGTTTATATTATTTTATGCTGATTTTTTCTATGTATTTATTATTTACCTACACATTAACAGACGTTTCAGATACGCTAATTTATTACAAATGCATACCAGAGTCATAAATAATTAAATAAAATTTGTTATTTAAAATAGTTTACTAAGAGTTTCACGGTAACAAATTGAAATGTAAGTGCAGGGGCATTAACCGATCGTTTCAGCAATTCAGGGTTACAAAGTTGGCACATGCGCATTTGTGCTTTGATTTTTCATCTGCTAGAAAATCAATACAGATCAAAAGATTCGTGTAATGTCAATCAGTCTTATTTTTCGTCACGAAAAATGTCATCATATTCAAATTGCAATTGAAAAAATATTCATAATTGAAATTTACAAAAAATATAAATTAAATGTCATTTTGTCGCGTACAATTTTATAACTACGAAATTTTGCATGTTTAAATATCTAACAAAAAGAAAATCAATTATAATGATAATAATAATAATAATAATAAACAAACAAAAAAAATGAAAAATGCGGATACTTAAGTCTATAGACCAGAAATTTTTACTTTCTTTTATCTTGAATAGAAGAAAGTATTGTAATCGAAATTATTTTCGACTTCCGGTTTTCGACGGATTTACACGTTATAGGGGTCAGAGATCCAAAAAACATGTTTTTACAAAATGTCTGTCTGTCCGTGTGTTTGTGTGCCCGTATGTCACCATTCTACCATTAAAAACTGTATGAAGATATGCATAGAATTGAACCAAATTTTTTGTGAATGTTTTTGGCTGTGGCAAGCAGGTCCGCCTTCAGTTTTGAAATATTCCGCCAGAAGAGGGCGCTGCAATAGCGATTTTTGTGCGTCTTTCAATATTGTATCGACTAAAAGTGTATGAAGTTATTCATCGAATTGAACCAATTTTTTGTGTGAGTATATAGCTATGGCTAGTTGGTCCTCCCTGAATTTGAAAAGAATCCGCCGGAAAGGGGCGCTGCAATAGCAATTTTTGTGCCATTTTCCATATTGTACCACCTAAAAGTTTGTGAAGTTATGCAAAGAATTGTACCAATTTTTTGTGTAAGTGTTTGGCTATGCCATGTAGGTCCTCCCTGAATTTGAAAAAAAAAACTGCCTATCATTCTTTTAGTCATCGGCTCATGCAGAGACGGAAACTCGTTTTTACACCGATTAATTGACTGAAGCAGAAATTTTAGCTGAAAAATCAAAGTTGGTATAGTATTCAATTAAAACTATTAAAGCATTAACCTGTGTAACTATTTTTTTAAATATTAAAATGTACGTATGAGATACAAGAAAGTTTTGGGATTGGCACATCCAAGTAGTTTTGCTTTGTTGTTGTCATTTAAAATTATTTATAGTTGTTTCAATACCTAATCTACTATTTTTAACAAAAAAATACTTTTCGTCCTGCAAAGTAACTGCGAACGTAATTCGAACTGACATAGAAAATTCCCAATTAACATATGTTACTGAACACGTTATAGAGCCGCTTGCTAACAAGGAAATTTATCCAATTATAAACTGTTGCGATGTCTAAGTTCGATCGATTTTAGAGAGACGACAAACCAGAGCTCAAATACGCTTGCACCAACTTTGTAATACTCAATTGCTACAACGACCGTTACTTTGCAGGGACCGTAAGAACTGTAGCAAATAATTATAATTAAATATGCATATTTAGAGCATTATTTCTCCAACTATTCGTCAAGAACAGATAACTAGAGGCTGCAGTTAAACCGAAAAAAATGAAATGTTTATGTACGAGAAATATCTGCTATTAAATATTAATAATCAAATATTATATAATTGGCATTGAAGCCAATGTAAGGTGCTAAGTAGACGTAAATGTGTGTCATATCTCATCTTCATTCATTTATCGCTTGATAACTTTATTATGTATCATTTACATTCGAAACACAAGGAAGTAAATTATTATTAACTAATTTAGTTTTTAGGAGCGTTCGTAATTATGTAAATACGTAGCACCTATAGTTGTCGCGTCCGTCCGTCTGCCTGTCTGTCCGTCTGTCCGCACATAAGAACGCAAAAACTACCCAACAAAATCGTTAGAAATTTAAAATATATAATTGTTACATAATTTTGTCGAATCATTTCAAATTTTATGTAAATCGGATGCATAGTTCAATTACGGGGACAATCAAAAGGATACCGTTACATTACGGTCAATGGGGAAAAAGAAGTTTCAAATGCATTTTAATCGTTTGAAATTTAAAATACTTAATTATTGCATAATTTTGTCGAGTCATTTAAAATTTAATGAAAATCGTATGCATAGATTAATTACAGGGACAATCAAAAATATTCCGTTACATTACGGTCAACGGGAATTTTTTTTTTAATGCAGTTTAATGGTGTTTCATTCATTAAAACATAATAAAATTGGTATGCATCTATAAAGTAACTTATTATAACATACTTTTTGCAATATCTGTGATGAAAAGAACATTTGTTATTGATTTACAAGGCCACACAAAAGTAGTCTATTACATAATGGTATAGGGAGAACATTGTTTGGTGCGCATTTTAATTGTAATTAACTATTTACAATTTTATGAGATTGATATATGAGAGTGATATTTTTAAAATTTCGTTATCGTACGAACGCAACTCATTTGCTACATTTCACGTGCTATTTCCAGCTTGTTGATACTGTTAAGAATGCCTCCCAGGTTTTACTAGCCAAACTTCTCATTTGCTTGCTGGGGCAAGAAAACTTTATCTATTTTTATTTTTTTCTTCGTTGTTGACAGACGATTTATTCTTTTGTAGATGTAATTTTGAATCAAAATCTATTGGTAATAATGGAACTCTCCTTTTTTGAGAGTAATAAGATATTATTTCTTGTGTGTAAATGAACTGAAAATAGTCTTTTTTAATCGAAGTTTGTATTATTTAAACTGCTGTATAAGTATTTACTCTTCAGAATTTGATATTTACGAACTGAATATTAATGAAAGTTACCGAGTCTGCAAACTTAGCGAATCAGTATTCTTCAAATACTGTTACAGCAGAAATTATTTACATTTTTTATGAATGCTAAAAGTGTCGTTTTAATCTTTTCGGGTTTGATGCACTATTAACAGTACATGTCTTTTAATAGAGTATTATTTTGTTTTAACAAATACTTTTGTTGTTATTTACATGTAGCAATGCTAGTACATGACTATGCATTTACTATACAAATTCATTTATGTTTAAGCATATCATAATAGTAATAATAAATATTCGATTAATTCCCTTTGCACCGTTTGCGATGATTATTTTATTTTCAACATATATTTCACTATTTAAATTTAAAATAAAGATTACTTTCCTAAAATAATCATATGTAATAAAGCAAAAAAAAGTTTTAGAAAGTTGAAATATCAGTTAAATCTTGTTGTAATACTATATTTTCTGAACATATTCAACTTCTCTTCCTTAGCCTATTTTCATATGAATATTAATTGATTATTGCGCAAAACACCAACATTAGTTATGTTTCAGTCAGTGAAGTATTCGTTAAATTCTAATTAATCTATTTAGATAGCTAGTGTTAGAATTAAGTTTAAAAAAAATTCTAAAAAGTGAAAAAAGTGCACCTGAAAGGGTTAAAAACAATGGTTTATAACAGAATATATGTGAGCCATTCTCCTATAATTTTAAGTTTAATGAATAAGAAACATGTGAAATTCAATTTAAAAAATACAGTATTTTTAACCCAGTTTTAACCTTGCATATGTATGTAGCTCGCTTGGAACCAGTACCTACTGATATCTTTCAATATCACAATACATTTTTAACAAATTTTATATATAAAATGCTTTAAGCAAAAGTGATATGATGTTTATATACAATTTATATGGAAGGCAACTGTGATGGAAATCTTGGATGATTATTGTATCTAGTAGATTTAATATTGTTTATTACGAATTACCATCAATGCCGTGAAAAGGAGATCGACAAAAAGACAAGTATGCAGCCAGGTTCTTTAGAGTAAAGTTTTATTTTCGCCCTTTCGAGAGAGTAGGGCGCTCCGCGTGATTATTGGCAATTACAGCATAGCCAGCCAAGTCAGAAAGTCCCCGTTCTTTTTGTCAGAACCAAGATAACATCAGTTGTCAGATATCGCCAAAGGTTACAATGTTTGGCATGTATATGATATTTGGCCAAAATATACGTGCAATATTTTTTCTTCTGAGAGAGAGATTTTGTACTTAGCATATTAACAAGCTACTCGCTAATTGGCGACAAAAGAGTTTAAACTTTGATATTGGAATTTGAAAAAGGAAAGGAATTTTTGTGGGATAGGCTTTGGGGCTCATGAAGCGGTTTAAAATTCGCGAATGGATACCATATAAGGAACGGTAGCACGAGAAGGGGATATATTCGAATATGTACGACGCGCAAAACATCTTATGCAGCATTTTTATTGTAGAGCAGCTGGTATAAGAAAACCACATTCGGTTTTCATGACCATATAAGGTATGGAACGAGTGAAATACATGTGCCGGCATTTCGGTGACCGTTATATTAAGGGGGGCGTATAAGTATTACAAGAATGAGAAAAGGGGCGATATATTTATAACTTCAACTGTAATGTAAATCCTGTTATGATCATGATTTTTTAGTTACCTTAAAAGAAAGGATTTTTTTTCTTTTCTTTTTCTTTTTTTTTTTAATGGAGGACAAGATAAGTTTATCAATTTGTTACCTAACATCGTCATATTCAATGATATATGATATATTGATATCATATATCTCCCCCGCTGGTTTGGGTTTGAAAAATTTTGGACCAGGTACGAAAATGTCTCTCTCAGAATTACATACAAAAGTGTAGGATTATGCTGGTTAAATATTATGAATTGATTACATATATATATTTGAATTTATGCAGTTATACATTATGTCGACATATGATTATACATCTTCAGAGTCTCTCTCTTTTTTTTTATGCTCATTTATTTTGATGTTGTTCCGGAACAAATTGGCCTTTTCTTGCTTAGAGTTCAGGCCTTATTTGTGCTTTTTGTAGCACTTTGCACACAACAAGACATTCTTCCTGTTTTTTTCTAGGTATACCATATATTGTTCCAAAGGTTATCTTTTTTTTTTTAATCAAAGATAAGGCGCCAAATGCAAGGAAGATGTTTAATATGTAAAATAGTCATGAAGTTCGTACCATCAATTGTTTATAATATATATGTTTATGAAGAATGTTAGCTATAGGTCACGAATAATATAAAAACATAGGTTATGGATAAAATGAAATCTCGAATAAAATATGAAGAATATGAAGTATATAATAAAAGTATGAATTATGTGGTACAAATATGAAAATCTATACTAAAAGAATACGAAATGGATAGTAAAAATATGAAATGTAGAGTAAAAATATGAAATGGAGGTTGCAACCATGTAAGTGCATCATAATAATATGAAAAATAATGAAATGTTATGGATGAAGTGTATTTTGTGACAAATGAGTATGTTTAAAAAAAAATAAGAAAAAAACAAAAATTCGTGTATCCACACAGGACAAGCAAAAAAAAGGAAAGCGACACGCGATCCATAAAAAAGGTGCTGCCCTAAATCTTGTCAAATGACAAGGTGATGGCATCGGCGTATGGCCTAGCCCTATGGGAAGTGGGAATATTGGCGAGAGCCCACATTACATGGACCCTCTGCTCCTCCCGAAATCTTTTGCTTTCTCAGAGGAGCGCACGTCGCATTATATAAAAAAAACAGGGAGTTTAGGTAAAATTGGTGTGAACTGCACCAATCCGAAATTTGTTTCTCACCACAATGAAGTTACAGGTCCTTTGGGCGACTTTTGAACGGGCCTTCACTTCGAAGGGGCATAATTAAAAATAAAAAAATAAAAAATCTGATACATATGGTATTTATATATCTGAAAGGGAATGTCAATCCTAGAGTAGTGAGAAACAGCTTTGTCATAATCGATTAGAGATTTATTGTGCATCATGATTATGTTTGATATGACAAAATTTAATGTATGTGCAATGTGATATGTTATTTTTATTATTACTATTATTATTATGTATGAACAATAAAACTACTGAAAGGGAAAAGTAACAATATTGGCGACAACCCTGCAATTAAGAGACACATCTGTTATGTGGAAGCCTCCTGTGATGGAGAACCTGGACCAGCCACGAACTCCCTCAAAGGAAACTCCAACACAACATGCGTATACAGTATGATGTACTGCATTTACTGTCAATCTATGTTAACTTAATATTGTGATGGGCTGTGTTAAAAACGAGATCTTAGGTTGTATTTTATGGAGCTGTTTCCTGGGTGACTTATATTTTCCTCATGACGCACAAATAAATGATCATTTCTAGGGGGGGGCTATAATTAGCCTGTCAATGTGTACTCTGAATGCCGATTCATCGGGCGAGTGTAAACGCTTAATGGAAACAGAAACTGGCGAATATTTATGTACCACAATGAAAGGTCCGGTGTATTTTGGTTTAAATTTATCCACGGATTTGAGGTACACTATATCCTTTTCTAAGATTACTCTTAGTTTCGCTCGTTTCTGGAAGTGTTGATTTCTCTTTTCTTGTGAATTTTTGATGTTAGTGTATGCTTTTTTGTAAATTGAATTCAAATCATTTAGCAACTGGTAAGTTTCTATGCCCTTATCAAGGATTGGCTGATTAATAGTTTGATCAAAAGTATCAAATAATAAAGATAGTTCTCTTCCAAAGTGTAATAAGTTGGGGGAGTATTTAGTGGAAGAATGTGTGGAACCGTTGTATAGTGATTTATGTATACGTAATGCATTTTCAAAAGAATGGCCTTCTTCAAGTAAAGTGGTAATTGAATATTTTATTGATTTATTTACTCTCTCTGAAATTGCATTACTTTGGGGGTGACATACTGAGGAATGGAGTATTTTTATGCCCAATGTATCGTTGAATCTGTTGTACATGTCAGAAGTCAGTTGCTTACCTAAATCGCTGAGAATAGTGGCAGGTCTGCCAAAGGTAGTTATGTAATCAAATAAACATTTAGCAATTTTGTCAGTTGTTGTTGTATGCAAGGCAAATAGTTCGAGGTGCCGGGAAAAATGATCTGTTACCGTTAAAACTGATTGTCCGTTTTTAAATGGTCCTAGTAAGTCAATCCCAATGGTATGTCCTGGGTGGGTTGGTGTGTAAGTGGGCTGAAGCGGAGCAGGTGGTGTTATGTGATGTTTTGTTTGAATACACTTAGTACAAGATGCCACAAAGTTTAACGTGTCGGTATACATTCCTTTCCAAAAATATCTAGCTATTACAAATGCATACGTTTTAGTTAATCCAAAGTGTGACAGATGACAAATTGTTAAAACTTTAGCCTTAAGTGAGTCAGGTACAATAATATGGTACGAAAATGTGTTATTATATACGTTTTCTTTTTTTGTCATGAGAACCTTACTGTCAGGATGGATGAAGTACATCGGAAATTTTTTAGATGATCCATTTCTTAAAATATCATTGTAAACTTCGGCCAATTTTGGGTCTTTTCTTTGCTCACTGACAAATGTGTCGTTTGATATTTCAAGCAATGGATCCTTGTTTGTATCTCTGCCTGAAATTAAATAATTTACTGAGTTGGGTTTGTTGTTATTGGATTCTTCGATATTGTCCGAAGTATCATTATCTACAATTGGTAAAGCATGAGGGTCATTAAGGAGTTCAGGATTTGATTTAAGATCTTGGGTATTGTTTTCAAATGTACACCTTGATAGATAATCAGCAAGTACATTGGATGATCCCGGTATATGTTCGAAGGAAAAGGTGTATTCAGAAAGTTCAGTTAACCAACGTGTAGTTAAATCCGCAGGGTTACATGTATTCTTGTATTTTTTTAAGGGAGCACTATCTGACAAAATTACAAATTTCCTGTTGTATAAATAGTACTTAAATGCGATTACTGATTTATAAATGGCCATTAATTCAAGTTTTAAAGCCGGGTAACGTTTTTCTGCGTGTTTAAGAGATTTAGAAAAATATGCAATAGGAAGTAATTGTCCTTCATGTTCCTGTAATAATGCACCAGCTATCGCTACTTTAGATGCGTCAGTGTTAACGTAAAAGGTTTTTGACCAATCTGGTAAGCGAACCAAAGGGGAACTAAAGAACACTTGTTGCATTTTTTTTAATAATTCTTGGTGTTTTTGTGTCCATTTAAATGTAGCTTTAGGAGTGGTCAAATCAATGAGAGGTTGAATAATTTCCGAAAATGATGGCACCAATGATTTATAAAATGTTACTAAACCAATAAATTTTTTTAATTGTCTCTTAGTTTTTGGTGTGGGAAACGAGTTAATTTTAACAATGTTTGCATGAATAGGTGCAATAGAGTGGTTTTCAATATGGAACCCTAAGTAGTCAACTGCTGATGTATGAAATGTACATTTGTTTGGAGTCAATGTTAAATTATACTTAGTTAAGATTTTAAGTATTTTGTCTAACTTTGAACAAGTTTCCTCAAATGAGTTTGACCCAAATATTAGATCATCTTGTTATGAATATACTCCATCAATTTGCAATTCATCAATTAAAGAATCCATTAAATGTTAAAAGAATCCACTTGATGACTTTAGACCAAATACTAGGCGTTTATATTTAAAAGTCCCATAGATACATGTAATGGTTAGTGGGTCTTGAAATTGTTCCGGAAGGTCTATTTGATGATACGCCATTTTGAAGTCTAGTGAAGTGAAAAATTTGTATGCGGATAAATTTGAAATTATGGTTTGTATTTTTGGTAGGGGGTATTATGAGCCTTGTAACACGGAATTTAACATACGTAAGTCTAGAGCGAGTCTGTATTTCTGTTTTCCAGACTGATCAGTCTTCTTTTTTACAAGCAAAATGGGACATGCCCACTCACAACAATTTCGTTCTATAATATCTGCTTCAAGAAGTTGATGAATTTGCTCTTTCATTTCGTTATGTAATGATTGTGGGAAGGGAAATGGTAATGTTTTTATGGGATAGTCATTTATAAACTTTAAATTTGGGACTACCTTGTCTGTGTGGCCTAGTGTCTTTATGGACTTGGAAAATGATGCATAATTATCAAGCAATAATTTTCCTAACCTTTTTGCATTCTCCTCCTGTAAATGATTTAAATTAAAGTCACTAATTTTTAGTTCTTCTTTACGTTGATTTAATGTTTCATTTGATGCCTGAATATAATTACAAATGTAATCCTTTAAGTTATCCTGAGATTTAAGATTAAAATTCGAAACATTTTCACATGAATTCATAATTTGATGAAAATTTGTGTTTTGTGACGGGTCCATAATGTCCATTGTTTCAAATAAAGTTCCTATTCGTGCATTTTTGTTTATGTGTACAGGTTTAGTAGATGAATTTTGTATAAAAACATAAAACTGGAATTTTTGTGGGGATCTAGTTGTGTTTTGAGTTCCTTCCTTGTCTGATTCATAACTTTGACCACCTACAATACTATCGTAAGAAATTATATTCTTTTTTGTTTCACATTGAAAATAGTAATGTTTTCTTGGGTCAATTGAATCAGTTTTTATGGAGATCCACCTCTTCTCCTGTGGTTCTAGTTTAAGTTTATTCTCCAATCGAATTTCTTTTGGGAATTTTTCCGATTGATGTATTTCATGTGGTTCAAGATGATGTGTTTCATTCTCACAGAAGGCAGAATCAAGTAATGGTATGCTAAATTCATTTGTTGACATTTTATTCTTATGAATATCTATCACAATTCTGTTTTTGTGAATAAAATCAAAGCCTAAAATTCCCTGGAAGTTAGCGGAATTCGATATGTCAACAATGTAGAAATTATGCGAGAATGACTTTTGGTGTATGCGAATAGAAGTTTTAATGCATGCAGTGAACTGAACATCTGAATTAACTGTTTTAATAGTGACGCCTGTTCCTAATCTTTTATATTTTAGTTTGTCTTTAATTTTTTCAAACAAATCTTGTGATATAATTGAAATGGATGAACCAGTATCGAGCAAAAAGTTAGTTTTATGTCTTGCAATGGAGGCCTTTATGAGGGGGAGTGTTGGGGATGATCATTTACATTGCAAATAACTGCAACTTTGTCATCACATATGTTAACAGTTTGTGAAGCTACTTCATTATTGTTTTCGACTGTCTGTGATGCAGAATTTTTGGACAATTTAACTTCACATTTTGTTTGGGAAGCAACGGATTTAACCCTTCTGTCTGGACAGAGTGTAGGCAGTGTTGGGTCATGAGTCCATGGAAATTCGTCTGAATTTGCTGATGTGTTATACTTCTTTTGAGATGTAAAGCCATCAGCTGAAGTACATCTCATTAGTAGTTTAAATTACCATTTCTGTTATCATTTCTTCTAGAGTTATTTTCGTATTTATAACTATGTTTATTTCTATTTGAATTTGCTCTACGCCATTTAAAACAATGTTTTGCTGTGTGGCCACGCTTCGCACATAGCTGGCAAGCGGGTGGTGATGTAGATTTATTTTTACGTGTGTTATGTTTAGGTGAAACAGTATGCTTCCTTTTAAAGTCCTTGTTCGCATACTGTTCACGCTGTTCTGAATTTTGTGGGGTTATACTGTGAATTGCGTCTATGTTTTGTTCATTTGGAATGCTTGTTAGTGTTAATGCATTGACTCTTTCAGTGAAAATTTTTAACTGATTAGCAATAGAGTCTGCTACAGGATTTGTTGTGTTACATGTTTGTAGCACATTCTCATTTTGCATTATATCCTGCAACATTTGTGCCCTATCAACAGCAGTGTCATAATCGAGAATGTTTTCCTCTTGTAATTTAATTCTCAGTGGGGGTGGGATGCACGAGATTAGTTTTGTGTATTTAATATTGTCTAAGGCTTCTTTATCTTTTATGTTATCATGTACTCGAGTAGTTAGAATATTTATTCGGTGTGCAAGGTTTCTAATCGTTTCTTGAGGCAGCATTATTAAATTGTTAAATTCCACGAGCGCTGTTGTTTTACTAGGGGGGGGCAAAGAATTTTTTGAATTCTTTTTCTACAAATTTTAATTTGTCAGCTTTATAAATAGATGGGTTCTGAGTAAAGAAAGTAAGCGCAGGTCCGGATAACTTACTACCTAGAAATTGGATGGTGTCCTGATCCTTCCATCCGTGCGCTTTGGCTAATGTTTTGATTTGGTTGAAGAAAAAGTCAACCAAATTAGCATCGCCATCAAAAGTGATGGTTTTGAAAGTAATCTTAGAATTAGCCATATCAGTTAAATATGTAACTGATCTAATGAAACAAATACAAAAAAAAAGGTTTAAAACTAGTTGTAAATGTTAATTGGTAGGTGTAGGGCTACTGTTTACTTGCACACGCATTCCTTTGACTAAATTCTAAAGATTTCAAAGGCACCAACAATCATTTAAAGTCAAATAAAATAACAATAAAAAACACAAAATATCACTTAAATAATAAAAATAGATACCATAATAAAAATTGTTAAAGCACTTAGTTAAAAATATCTAGCTCGTAAATGAGATAGTATTATAAATGTCTTACTCTTATATTTTTTTATCTATTACTGAAAACATCTATTTGTTCTCTCATGATTCTCAACAAAATGTCACTTTGAAAATTACTTACTTTGTATCCAAAAAAATTTTTTTTATGAAAAAATCACTTTTTTTTTTTAGATTAAAGAGTAAGAAAATGTATGTATGCATAATAAAAATATAAAGGGTATCTTATTAATGCTTGGATACAGGATTATAATTGAGATGTTTCAATACCATAAGACAAAGTTTAATCAAATAAGTATTAAAAAAGCATTATTACTTTTTTTTTTTTTTTTTTTTTTTGAAATGCTCTGAACAAGAAAGTGTTATTTAAATAATTATGTATCCAAATAAAACAATAACAATAATAATAGCAAAACATAAATCTAAGTATTGTGGCATTATTGGTGTAATAAAATTTCGCTTGAGCACAAATTTAATTAATTTTTTTTGTGTGTGTATGTTGTTGTTTTAGCACCCCTGTCAACAGGGATCACAAGCATATTTCACATTCAAAACTTGTGTGCGTACCATTGATAATCATTTCGGAAAGCACTCAAGGAATAAAGATAATTGGCACACACTTTTTTTAATATTTTGCGTATTTCTCAATGAAAAAAAATTCTGTATGTGAGATTGATGACTTATTTATCACAAACACTTCATTGCCTATTTCACTAATTCTTTTTGTGCTCGACTTGTTGCCACATTAATCGCCATTAATTTTTTTTTTTTTGGATTTATTATTTTATGTGTAGTTGAAAATTCTGCTGAGACAATAACAATAAAAATAACTTTCGTTTGTATCACATTTTTTGGATATCTTCACACACATTTATAACACGCATTGCAGCTGATACACGCAAATGACAACACTGAGATGACCGGAGCATATTTCACACATGAAGAATTCTGTATGTACGATTGATAATTTCACACAAAAATTTGACCTGCATTTTCACAAACTTTTCTATGTGCACTGCCGCCGATAACGCTGCGTCACACCGAATTCTTCAGCACGGCGAGATAACGAAACTAATGCTGCATGTTGAACAGCGGACGGAGCGATCAGGGTCGAAAAAAACCTTTTGATTTTGGCATCACTTTTCCAGCTGGCTAAGGCTTGAGTAACTGTCATACTGGGAGCGACGAGCCCCTTTTGCCGCATCCAACACTCTGCGACACACAGAAGAAGGAATAAGTGTCGAATCCTGCGATGCACAGACGGAGCAATAAATCTTGAGTTGTTCGAAAACACCGCATGCCATGCAGAGAAGATGCGAAACCGCTAGAGACAGCAGCGATTTCTCCGGATTTTATGAGCGCCCATACTCCTCTAATTGGGCTAAGTACGGTCTTATAGCACCAAAGTTTGTGATGGAAATCTTGGATGATTATTGTATCTAGTAGATTAATATTGTTTATTACGAATTACCATCAATGCCGTGAAAAGGAGATCGACAAAAAGACAAGTATGCAGCCAGGTTCTTTAGAGTAAAGTTTTATTTTCGCCCTTTCGAGAGAGTAGGGCGCTCCGCGTGATTATTGGCAATTACAGCATAGCCAGCCAAGTCAGAAAGTCCCCGTTCTTTTTGTCAGAACCAAGATAACATCAGTTGTCAGATATCGGCAAAGGTTACAATGTTTGGCATGTATATGATATTTGGCCAAAATATACGTGCAATATTTTTTCTTCTGAGAGAGAGATTTTGTACTTAGCATATTAACAAGCTACTCGCTAATTGGCGACAAAAGAGTTTAAACTTTGATATTGGAATTTGAAAAAGGAAAGGAATTTTTGTGGGATAGGCTTTGGGGCTCATGAAGCGGTCTAAAATTCGCGAATGGATACCATATAAGGAACGGTAGCACGAGAAGGGGATATATTCGAATATGTACGACGCGCAAAACATCTTATGCAACATTTTTATTGTAGAGCAGCTGGTATAAGAAAACCACATTCGGTTTTCATGACCATATAAGGTATGGAACGAGTGAAATACATGTGCCGGCATTTCGGTGACCGTTATATTAAGGGGGGCGTATAAGTATTACAAGAATGAGAAAAGGGGCGATATATTTATAACTTCAACTGTAATGTAAATCCTGTTATGATCATGATTTTTTAGTTACCTTAAAAGAAAGGATTTTTTTTCTTTTCTTTTTCTTTTTTTTTCTTTTTAATGGAGGACAAGATAAGTTTATCAATTTGTTACCTAACATCGTCATATTCAATGATATATGATATATTGATATCATAGCAACAATCTTAAAACAATATTATATTAAAAGATTACTTACAAAAAATTAAATGTTATCTATCACACAACATTAAACTATGATAACCCGCCTCGCGGTGGGGGGTGCGGTCTTGACATATGGTCGATTTTCCAAATGATTTTTTTTTACCATGCAATTATTTTTTGGTATGGGTCTAATCACATATTGGTATTCGGAAATGAAATAGTTTGGTGAGATTTGTCCTAACTCCACTGACTAGAAGACGATAATTGAAGCAGATGGCAAAAAGACTGGCAAGCGACTACTACCCGAATTTTGAAGAAATCTACCCGTATTTCAACCTGCTTTGCAATAATTTCAATTTAACTTAAAATTAAGAGTCCTAGATTTTAAATCTCCATGATTTATAAACTATTTCATCGAAAATCTACCCGTTTGGTACCCGAAAGTAATTTACCTAAAAAATAAAGTATGGTATTAAAGTTTGGAATTCAATTTGAATATTTCAGATTTCAGTACAATTTCAGTATGAAAGTGGCTAATAAGCATTTTTTAATTAAATTAAGAAGAAGATGATTATCAATCCAATGATTATTCCATATTTTTATTGTCACAATGGAAAATTAGGAAGTTGTATGCTGTATTTTAATCTTTTTCTTTCCCTCTCTTTCTCTCTTTCTCTATTTATTTATTTATTTTTACTAACTGTATATAATATGTTATGTAATACACATTACCTGTCTATACATTATTCAATTATGTTTTATTTTAATAAAACTGTTTCTTTAAAACAATTTTCAATATTCAATTAGAACCAATTCCTACTACGATATTTTTTATACGACAATAAATTTTTATCAGATTTCGGATCTAAAATCACCCTAAGCAAAAGTGACATATCATGTTGTATACAATTAATATGCAAAGAATTAATCGGTACTTACGTATTAACGCTACCGCAGCAAAAGTTGTGCTAATACGCCAATAAAGAGCAATCTTGTTGTTCGCTCACACACAAAAAAATGGCGTCAAAAAATTGGCAAGAAAAAAAGCACTAAAAAAGGGCGTCAAAAAATCAGCGTACAACAAGGCAACAAGGAATCCAGAAGATAACTGTGTGCGCTTGCGAATAACAAGATTGCTCTTTATTGGAGCATTAGCGCAACTTCTACTGCGGTGGCGTTAATACGTAGGTACCAAATAATCTTACAATATTATTGAAGTATAATTTACTTATAAAACTTGAGTTTTCAATACTTCAAAAATTTTTCGGTGTCAATTTTACTGTACCTTTCTTAAGAAATATTTTTTAGTAGAAAAATAAGCATTTTGCAAAACATAAAATATTCTCAATACCTGTCACACAACTCTAAACCGCTGTACCACCTAACCTAATGGGGTGGTCTGGCATCTGACCAATTACCTCCGGGTAATTTTTTATTTCTTATTATGCATATGAGCTGACAGCCAAATCTCATACTGGTACCTGAAATTAAATATTGCGAAATTTGTCGCTAACTCCATTGACTAGGATGCGGTTATTGAAACAGGTGGTAAAAAGACCAAAAGGTGACTACTGCAGTCTACAAGGTTTTGAAAAAACTATTCGCATTTCACTCTGCTTTGCAACTATTATAATTGAATTTAACAATAAGAGTTTTAAACTATACGTTTGATATCCGAAATTAAAATTTATCGGAAAATTAAAACACGGTACCAAAATTTTCTATTCGTATTAGGTACTTCAGATTCTGTTGCAATTTCAATATGAAGGCGACCAATAAGCCATTTTTAACATAAATAAAAAGACAATAATTTTCAATCGAATAGACTATTCCAATTTTTTATTGTGACACTTCGAAAATTAAAATTTATGCTGCATTCTCACTCCCTCTCTCTCGCTCTTTTTTTTAACTACATTTATTATGTTAATGCATTATTATATACAGGGTGTCCGAAAAGTCTGGAAACGGTCGAATAACTCGAAAAAAACATATGAGATTGAAAAACGTAAATATACGTGTTAAATATTTTTAAATAAGCTACTCAGTGATACCAAATTTGACCTTCGTAACCGACCCCCTGGGGGTCAGAGGGGGTCCAACTTTGAAATCTTAAATTATAACCCCCATTTTTTATTGCAGATTCGGATTCTACGGACAAAAATACGTAACTTTTGTATTTGATGTTTATTTCGAATCCTCGTTTATCACGGTGTAATTTAGCATATTAAATCGATACATATTTCGGCTTTTCCAACGCGATTTTCCCTAATCGAAACTAATTGGGGAGAATTTATGACATCAAGATCCTCGTCTTTTGCAATAATAGCGTTTCCTGAAAATCACCCGTGCCGATTATTTCGGTAATGCTACACAGTTAAAAATTTGATCCATTTGCTGTAGCGTCACTCCACAGCTTTTATAGAATATCTCTTTCATGACCAATGAGAATGTTCCATAACACAGTAAAGTACACTGTAAAAAAATTGACCCTTTTGCTGCATCGTCACTCCACCGCTTTTATAGAAAACGATTACTTTACTGTGTTATGGAGCATTCTCATTGGTCACACTGCAGCAAATGGGTCAAATTTTTAACAGTGTAGCACTACCGAAATAATCGGCATGGGTGATTTTCAGGAAACGCTATTCCTACAAAAGACGAGGAATTTGACTTCAAAAATTCTGCCCAATCAGTTTCGATTAGGGAAAATGCCGTTGGAAAAGCGGGAATATGTATCGATTTAATATGCTCGATTACACCGTGATAAACGAAGATTTGAAATAAACATCAAATACAAAAGTTACGTATTTTTGTCCGTAGAATCCGAATCTGCAATAAAAAATGGGGGTTATAATCTAAGATTTCAAAGTTGGACCCCCTCTGACCCCCAGGGGGTCGGTTACGAAGGTCAAATTTGGTATCACTGAGTAGCTTATTTAAAAATATTTAACACGTATATTTACGTTTTTCAATCTCATATGTATTTCTCGAGTTATTCAGCCGTTTCCAGACTTTTCGGACACCCTGTATATTATGTTATTATATAATGTTAATACATATATAATTATTATGTCTACATATTACCTCTTCTTTTAATAAAACTGTTTTTTCAAACCAATTCTCATATTAATTAAGAACCTATTCCTACTGCGATATTTTTTACACGGCAATACATTTTTATCAGATTTCGTACCTAAAATACCCAAAGCAAAAGTGACATATCACGTTGTATACAATTAATATGCAAAGAATCCATGAAAAATAATATTAATGTGCTCTTGTAAGGCTTGAGTTTGCAATATTTCAAAAACATTTCCGTTATCACATTGCTGTGTCTTTCATAAGTAGTGTTTTTTAGTACAAATATAAGTAATATACTCAATATTTGTCACACGACTTTAAACCGTTGTACCCCTTGGTGGGGCGGTCTGGATCTGATCGATAATCTCTCGATATTTTTTTATTTCTTAGTATGCATATAAGCACTAGGCCAAATCTGACACTGGTATCCGGGTGTGAAATATTTTGGTGAAATTTGTTGCTAACTTCTCTGACTGGAATGCGGTTATTGAAACAGATGGTAAAAAACAGGCAGGTGACTACTACAGGTTTGAATAAAACTACTCACACTTCAAACTTCTTTGCAACGATTACAATTGAATTTAACATTAAGAGCTCTAAACTTTGAACATCCATAATTCCTAAACTGCTTGATCGAATATCTTCCCATATTATATCCGAAGATAAAATTTACCTGAAAAGTAAACTATTCGTTGGGGGCCACCGTAAGACTTAACAATCATGGATATGCATACTATAAAATATGAAAATAAAAAAAGCGGGCAAACTATTTATAAAATGCATGCAATTCCAAATTAAAACTTAAGCATACATTTAAATATTTTAATACATAGTAATGCTCTATTACTGAATTGCGGGTACTACTTGATTATCCCATCTACCTATTTCGACAAATTATACAAGTAACTCAAAAACTACACATAAATTATACAAATTGACCTAATTTTTATTTTAAATAAAGAAATGGGTAGGTGTACGTGGCCAATACTGGTCATCACATCGTGCACTGGTCGGGGCCGCCACGGCACTCTATGAGCCCCACTTTAGCCGTCTACCAGATATGCACATTTGCAGAAGACCTCGGACCGTGAGAGGCGATCCACAAACAACCAGATCTCTTCAACAAGGGGTCTCTATCTCCCCTAGAAATCCTAACGACGTTAGGTCTCACCGAGTTGAAGTAGATCGACCTCAGCTTGTGAAGTCCCTACCTACTCATAGTCAAAGTAGAACTTCCACGGGGAGACGAAATCTGGCCCTGCGTGGTGTTATTTGCTACCTTCATTTGGCATATTCAACTCCACTGCCGCTCGTGCTCCTAGGTATAAAGATAGAATTAGTCACATGAGCAAAAAGGCTCGCCAAACCCCGTCGACTCACCCTCCCTGACAATAAAACATCACACACTAATTTTCAAAACAACCTTTATTAATACAACTATACAGAGAACTTTTGATAGGGGTGGAACCGCGGGAGCAGTTTTACATCTAGATTAATACGGTGTCACCACACCGGTATATGCATGTTAGACTATAGGATAATGAAAGAATAATGAAAAGAAATTTATGTACACTATTTACAATAAGGTACTTTCCCTCTTTAGCCAACACATAAACCATTCCTGCAAGCACAGGTCATCCCCAGAGAAACGACCATCCTCATTGAGATCCATCCACGAGGGATTTGGTAGACCTACCAAAGGTATGGTTCTACCTCCTTCAAAAAGGCCTCGAGAGCCCTCCTGAGCTTTGGAACCACAAAGTATTTCCGAACCGAGTTGATAGTGAGTCTCGGACAATGACGATTTCTCAGTGGCTGAGTTCCCACACACTCCAACAGAATATGACGGCTGGATGCCGGAGTCAGGGATGAACAGAACGGGAACGAACGAGGCAAGGACTTGATCCGGAAACGTCGGTAGTATGCTGGAAAAAGGCCATGTCCTGTAACAACCCAGTTTATTAGTGGAGAGATCCAAGCGAGTCTTTCCGAAACTCGCGGAATGATTTCCTGCCCAGACCCTCGTCTTCCCACCGGTCTTGCCAGGTCCTCAAAAATTCCTGGTTTACGTAGTGTTTAATAACACTCGGTGGAAGAAAAACATGGGTGTTGGTAACATCAAACTCAGTTCCTGCTTTTGCTAGCCTATCTGTAGCTTCGGTTACCACGAACTCCAAGATGTGCCTTGATCCAAAACCACTTAATTTCCAGACCCTCCCTCAGCTCGTGTATTTCTACCACAAGTTGATTCTGAGAATTTGCGAGCGAAAGCGCATAGAGTGACGACATTGAATCCGTGTAAATTGAGAAGCTCTCATACAAGAAGCCACACAGCTCGCTTGCTTTTACTATAGCAGTTAGTTCCGCCTGAAAGACTGTTGCATACGGCTGGAGGCAGTAAGACCTCTCCGCCACCAGGGCCCCTTCTTCGAAGATTATGAATCCCGAACCGACACCTGATTCGGTCTTGGACCCATCAGTGAACACCGATGCCCCGTGCTCCATTTCTTCACTTTGAGGAGATGCTTCCCTTCAATCAATGGATGGGGCTCTAGCCGGGTGGTATCTGAAACTATCTACTTTCCTTTCAATTTCATCTGCTCTAAAGTGGATCGAACCGTAGTCCAAATCACAATCTAAACGGAGGATGCGTGCGAGAAGATGCTCTTTCTCGCACTGCAGATCCAGTGGTAGCCACCCAGTCAGGACTTGTATGCCCCCCGTTCTAGGGGTACGAAAGCACCTGGTTATTGATAGAAGGGCAAGTCTCTGCGCCGAGACCAGTCTCTCCCTCATGCGTTATGTACCAGTCGACCAGAAGCTGGACGCATAAGTTGCTATCCTCTCAATGCCCAATTTATAAAGCCTTTTCAAGACACCCCCGCTCAAGCCCCAGTCCCTCTGACTGAGGCAGCGTAATGATTTGGTATAGTTCGCAATCGTCTCTTTAATGTACGCAACATGTGCCATTCCATTAGGTTTTGCATCAACCATACAAATAAATTAGAAATAGATTAATAAAAATATAAATAAAAAATCAAATTAAAAATTAGTTTTGATATGCAAACACATGTAACGTATTTAATGTCAAGAGCATATGACATTTACGATAAGCCATTACTGGCATTTAATCTTATAGTTTGGTGATAGCTTTTTTGTCGACGGGGTAAATAAGTACTAAAAGACACATCCTTATAACTCCGAAAATAATAAACCTATTAAGTAACAGTTTACTAACTTGGATGAAGTGTCTCATTACTAATAAAAATATATATTTGAATTGAAATTTGAATGAAATACAAGGTCATGAAAAATAGAGAGCAGGGAAAATAGGATTATAAATATCTCGAAAACTAATAATCCAATCGATTTTATTCTTTATGCAAAATTTATATTTTTTATTCTCTTTTGCAGGCATTACATAAAATTTTAAAAAAAATCGAAAATTTTCATAAGCATATCATCTGAACGAATAATTCGCGAGTCCAAAAAATGTTTAATTATATATATATATATATATATATATACAGAGAGAGAAAGAGAGAGAAAGAGACAGACAGATAGATAGACAGATAGATAATCGAGGTTGTTTATATTCAATAGGCTTCTTTCCATTGCTATATAGTATGCACATACTAAATATTGAGTCTCTATCTCAATTCGTTCGCGAATAGAGCATTTACAGACAGACTTACGGAAGCAATTTTTTTCCCAAAAATATGTTTTTAGGAATCTCCCATGTCAAACGTGTAAATACGTCAAAAAAAAAAATTTTATTTCAAAACGAATGCAAGATTTAGACTATACTACGTATTATGGCTAAGTAAAAATCGCACTAATGTTTCATATTTGTATTAGATGGTTTATATTTTGTTATAATTTGAGCATTAAGTCGACAAAAAAGCCATATTTTACATAAATAAAAAGATGATAACTTATTCTCGAATGAGCTATTCCATTATTTTACTGTGACAAAATAAAAATTTAAATGCATGGAGGTATTTTCACCTTTTTTTGGCTAACTGTTCATTTTATTATATTAAATTTTACATATTATATCTGCATGTTAAGTTATATTTATTTATTATTCTCTAAAACAATACTCATATTCACTCTAAACCAAAACTTACAGATATTTCTTAGTGTCGCAATATATTTTTATAGATTTCCTATATAACACATTTGAATCACAAGTGTCATATCATGTTGTATGTAATTAATATGCAAGGCAATGATAATAATATTATATTTATGTACTTTTCTAAGACTTGAGTTTGAAATATTTCAAAACTTTTCTAATATCACATTACTTTATCTCCCATAAGAAATATCCGGAAGTATTTGCGATATATGAACAAACAACATAAATGCAGCTTTTATTTATGAAATTTTCAAGTTGTCTCTTAAAACTTCCTAGGTCAAAATTAGCGGCAATGCTGTGCTTAAGGTGCTTCAAGTCTTCCTTTTTTTTCTTACTACGTAAAAGTTTGGAAGTTAGCTTAGAAAATGTCTTTGAGTTATACTTTTGTTGTACTTATAGAAAATTTCTTATTAAGTCTATTGTAAATATTTATGAAAGGTGAGTTAAGTCAGCTAAATACAAGCTGGAGAGTAAAGTTTTATCGCGGTAATGGATGGGTATTTGGCTTTTTCGCAATAAGAGTCAGATGAAAATAAATTACTTTGGGTTAAGATTAAAAGTTTATGCGGCAGAGAAGAGAATTCTTAAAAGTTAAACAAGTCATGCTTTAAACTATTTTTTAATAAACTTATTTTTCGGCTCTAATATAGTGATTAAAAAAATATATGTATTCTAAAAATTATTACAGTAGGGGGAACTGGGGCACATTGATAAAGCTTTTTTTTTAAATTAATTTGTCTAGAAAGCAGAAATTTCAAGTTATTCTTCTATGTGATGTCAGCAAAACCTGTGTAGTGTGTTATAAAAATGTACAATCGTTGTTTTATATATTATTTTTGCATGTAATTTTAAAAAAAATCAAAAAAATGTTATTTGTATCAATGTGCCCCATCCCCGGGGCAGATTGATACACTTTGATACGTCTGGGGAAAATAACACCAATGCATATTTTTCATAGAAAAATAGTTAGCAAACCATTTTATATTATTTATAAAAATTCAAATCACCCACACTTTATTTGTAAGCAATATTAAAGCAATCAAAATGAAATGTATAATGACCTGATGTTCTGGTTGTTCCTTGTCTGATTGTTGGCTGTGGTAACTTTGTCATATCTGGTACTTCAACCCCAGCATTATCTTCTTTCTTAGGAAAGATGAAAAATTACCAAGTTTTCTGTTTATAAATCGATTTATAAACAGAAAATAAAGGATAATTATATTAAAAATTCTGTTTTTAATATAATTATCCTGTGCTGTTCTGCAGCTTGTTTCTCTTATGTAACACTTTTCATGTAGAAAATACTTTTTTCTCTGGAGAATTGATATAAATTTGAGATTTTCCAGGCTGCCGTCTTTTTCTTTAATTAGTTCTACTAGCACTTTATTTTGGGTAAATTCGCACGTCTTCTCTTTGCAAAAATTCTATAAAATGTTCTAATATAAAGAAATTAAAGCTATTTCACTTCAATAAAAACTAATATTAGAAATTTTTAGCGAAAAATGGTTGGATAAGGAGTGCATTGTAAAAAAATAATAAAAGGTAATGAAAAAATGAACTAGAAAAGGATTTAGGTTGTATCAATGTGCCCCGACAAAGACTGTATCAATGTGCCCCATACAGCCATTTTCAATAAAATGAGTCTCAAATCCAATACTTCATAATTTATCTAACAAAAAAAAGTGAGAAACTGATAAAGAGTAGTTTTACTTGCCAAAGAGAGTATTCTTTTCGGTTGAAAATGCTGGAACAGTTGTATACTACCATTTCAATTGTACAACTCAAATTTATTTTTGACCTACAAAAACAATTAATCACCCGTCCCATTTCAGCGAACTACTGAATCATTCCAAAACTCTCTGTATATAGTTGAGTGCACTAGTATCACTTTTTGGAGCTGTTGTGAAAGTTCCTGTAATGACCCTGTGTGCAGTACAAAGGGTGTATCAATGTGCCCCAAGTATCAATGTCCCTCAGTTCCCCCTACACTTAAAAATTTCAAATCTTTCAATAAAATAAATCTACTAATTTCAAACATACAATCTGTGACATTCTATGAATCAATAAAGAATTTAATATTATTCTTATTATTTTATGGTATATGCTTAGAAACTAGGCCATTCAAAACAACATGGCCCGAAGTGATGGCCATTTCTTTAAGAGCACCCGAACGGCGGATATCGCTACTGGAATTAATCTCGTAATTTAAGAACCCACAATAGTAACTCAAAAAGAAGACAGGATGATAATGTTAAATCTATGGAGGCATTATTTTCAAATATCTTGTTCTAATTTTAATATTTTTACATGATTTTTTTTACCAAAAATAGCTGAGAATAATTTACAACCAGGCTAGTTCTTATTAAAATTTTAATAAAACTGTTTCTCTAAAGTGATATTCATATTCATTCTAAACCACTACGATAGTTCTTAGTGTTGCAATATATTTTACATGAAGTTTCTACTTAGGAAATTTTTAAATTCTCTCAATGTTATCTCTCAAAACTTCCTAGATCGAAATTAGCTACAATGCCGTGCTTAAGGTGTTTCAAGTCTTCCTTTTTTTCTTACTACATTAAAGTTTGGAAGTTAGTTTAGAAAATGTCTTTGAGTTATACTTTTGCTGAGCACTTATATAAAATTTGTTATTAAGTCTATTGTAAATATTTATAAAAGATGAGTTAAGCCAGCTAAATGTAAGCTGAAGTTTAAAGTGTTATGACGGTAATGGATGGATATTTGGCTTTTTCGGCAATAGGAGTCAGGTGAAAATAAATTACTTTGTGTTAAGATTAAAAGTTTGTAAGGAAAAGAAGCGAATTCTTAAAAGTTAAACATGTCATGCTTAAACTAGTTTATAATAAACTTATTTTGCCGCACATTAAAAAGCGAAATAGTACTGTAAAGTAGTTTTTCGAACATTTATATAACGATTTTAATTTATCTTTAATATTATCATTATTATTTGAAATACAACATAATTTGAGAAAATTCTGAATGGGCGCCTTCATTATAACTATTGCAGATAAGAAATATAATAACAATATTTTGTGAAACTTTCGCAAACACCATTGACTAGAATGCGATTGTTGAATCAGGTTGTAAAAAATCGGGTAAGTAACTGCTACAGAGTTCTGAAAAAACTACTCGCATTTCAATCTGCGTTGCAAGGATATCAATTAAATTTAAGATTAGAGTTCTAACTTTTAAAACTCTGCAATTCCTAAATTACTTACCATATGATATCAAAAGATAAAATTTACCTGAAATGTAATATATGGCATTAATGTTAATGTTTGATATTCGTATTGGATATTTGATACTTCACTACAATTTCAAAGGTGAGTAATCTTTTAATCAAATAAATCTTTTTTTAACATAAATAAAAAGACAACAGTTTCCAGTTGAATAGATTATTCAATTTCTTATTGTGGCAAAATAAAAATTAAAATGCACGTGATATTTTCTCTCTCTCTCTCTTTTTTTTTCTTTTTTTTTGCTAACTGCGTTTAGTTAAATTTTACACATTACATCTACATATTACGTTTCATTTTAATGCAACTGTTCTCAAAAACAATAATCATATCCTCTCTAAACCAATACCTGCTATGATATTTCTTAGTATCACAATACATTTTAACAGGCTTCGTATACAAAATATTTGAAACAAAAGTGGCATATTGTTTTGTACATAATTAATATGCAAGGCAATAATCTGAAAATAATTTTATATATTTTTATTTTTCTAAGACTTTAGTTTGAAACATTTCATAAACTTTTCTAATATCATTTAACTGTATCTACCATAAGAAATATCCCGAAATACTTTCGATTTATAAACAAACAATATAAATCAAGCTTCTATTTATGAAATTTTCACGTTCTCTCAATGTTATCTCTTAAAACTTTCTAGATCGAAATTAGCTGCAATGCCGTGCTTAAGGTACTTCAAGTCTTCCGTTTTTTCTTGCTACGTAAAAGTTTGGAAGTTAGTTTAGAAAATACACCTTTGAGTTACACTTTTGCTGCACTTATGGGAAATTTGTTATTAAGTCTATTGTAAATATTTATAAAAGGTGAGTTAGGTCAGCTAAATATAAGCTGGAGAGTAAAGTATTATCGCAGTAATGGATGAGTATGTGGCTTTTTTAGCAATAGCAGTCAGATGAAAATAAATTATTTTGTGTTAAGATTAAAAGTTTGAGAGTTAGAGAAGATAGTTCTTAAAAGTTAAATATGATATGTTTAAATTATGTTATAATAAATTTATTTTGCCGCACATTTAAAAGTAAGATATAATGATAAAATAGCCTTCATCCTGCTTTGTTATGAAAAAAAGTAGTGATTAAAAATATATATGTGTATTCTAAAAGTAATATTACTTTAAACTCAAAGGTTTCAAAACTTTCAATAAAATAGATCTATTAATTTCGAATACACAATCAATGATATTCTAAATATCAATAAAGAGTTTATTATCATTATTATTATTATTATTATTATTATTATTATTATTATTATTATTATTTTACGGCGAGTACTTGGAAACCTGGCCATTCGCCACAACAAGTCCAGAAGTGATGGCAATTTCTTTAGGAACACCCGAAGGGCGATTATTGCTACTGAAATTAATCTCGTAACTTAAGCCCAAGTTCACCATCTACCTCAAATTAAAAAAAAAACCTTAGGTTGAATGCTCAAATGTTATTGTTACAGCCCGTATACCAACTGCCTTTCTTTAAAATTAAATTATTCCAAATTAAAATTCCCTCTTCATTTTTTAATTAAAACACATGCTCCCGCATTATTTTTTTTCCTTTTATTTTTCTGCCCTCTGCTCACAACCCTGTGTGTGATAAAACCCAATATTCCCACACTTAAACGTAAAAGAGTACAATCCCTGTCCCATTAAATAAATAGATAAAGATAAAAATAAATGCATGCTGGTTGTAAAATGCATCCCCACGTATAGCATTATCAGTGTTGTGAAAAGCAACAGGTTTCCTCTTAAGTAGACCACACGTACGCTCTTTGCAAACTAAGCTTGTTAAAAAATATAATAGTGTAGTTTTATAGCCTGAGAATAGGGTGGAAATGTCATTTTCAAGAATGAGAACAACAGGCTTTAAAATGTCCCCTGACCATAAGCCTCTCTGTAAAAATGAGACCTCCGTGATAGAAAGATTTTATTGCTGTCATAAAAAACGAGAAGCTGAAATGTAGTTGTTCTTTTTCGTGGGAATTGCGGGAGCGAATTTGGCACCTGGACCTTTCAGAGGGATGCATATGCATCACGTGGGTTTGATGTTTTTAGCGTGCCTTATTTGGTAATGGAGGGGTGGATAGCTGTATGAGCCAATCAGAATCCACCCTATGGTCGCACTAAGAAGGGGGAACGTCCCTGGTGTTATTAAGGAAACCCCGTGGAATAGGAATTACCGTAAGTGCCGAAACATAGCACTTTTCCAATGTGAAGTAAACTCTCTAGGTAAGAGGTGTCGTAGTTAGCGCAGCTTGTTTTTTCACCCCCCTCGAAAAGAGGGGGGCAGCGAAAAGTATGATTTTTGGTAGTATAAATCGAACTTTTCTTGCAGTAGGAAGTCTCAAGAAGGTTGAGACATTTTTGTTTTTGTGACGAAGTCTCAAGAAAGTTGAGACATTTTTGTTTTTGTGACGGGTGTCTTACGGAATAGTTCCCGGACCTAGACGTGTCTTAGATGTTTGCCCCTGAAATCGAAGCATCAGAGCCTTTTGCTTTAAGAATGCTAACAACCTGCCTCGTCGAATGGAGTCTGACCCTTCCAGTTGAATAGTTCCCGGACCAGAATGTTTTCTAGTCTGTACTAGACAGAACTTGTGACATTGAGTAGAGTTTCTTAAGTGTTCGCCCCTGAAATCGAAGCATCAGAGCCTTTTGCTTTAAGAATGCTAACAACCTGCCTCGTCGAATGGAGTCTGACCCTTCCAGTTGAATAGTTCCCGGACCAGAATTATTTTCTAGTCTGTAGTAGATAGAACTTGTGACATTGAGTAGAGTTTCTTAAGTGTTCGCCCCTGATATCTGAGCATATAAGTTCTTTTGGTTTGAGAAACTAAACAGCCAAGTTCTTCGAACCGTGTCCATATTTTTGTGTAAAGTAACTCAGACGCATTTATCAAGTCCGCGATCCCATGTGTGCCAAATGATTTACTTAACCAAATTACAATACAAGGAAGAGTAATGTGCTCTGTAATAAGTATAAAGTAAGGGAGTAGTGTAACATATATCAACTTAGATGAAGGTAAGCATACTTTGTTATGTTAATGTGTAAAATAATTTATATCATTTCATACTAATGCAAACCTGAATCAGTATTAATCATAAAAACTTAATGAAAGTGATGGAGTTATACTCTTTATTGTTTTGTTAAGCAGCTGATTATTGTTTGAATATATATATATATATAAAAAGAAAGGGTAAAAATCGATTCATTAGTATACTTAAATCTTATGCTTAAATGAATAAAAATTGTTTTGTTAAAATGAATATGTATTTATTGATGTTTTGCTCTACTGTTCTTTTTCTTTTTAATTATACAATGATGGAAGTTAAGCAGCTTTTGATGCAAGATCAACACTCTGTACTAATTTAAAAATTTAATTGAGCATGAATGACTTTAACAAATTAAATATAATTCTTATTTTTTTTACCCTGCTCTTGGGTTATAATTAACTAAATTTTAATCTTATAAATGTTAAAACAGCAATTCTAAAGTATATACTGACTTGTGTAATTGTGAAAAATTCCTTGAGTTTTCTAAAATGAGATATTGTTGACCCCCGTTTTCAAATTTACTACAATATATTAGATCAAGAATTATCTCTGCATATATTAATTTACATATCACTATTGAGATTGGATAAAGTTATTTAATTGAATATTAGAAATGCTCAAAGTAAGACTTTTTAATGAATTTAAATGAAATGAAATAATTTGATGATCTATTCTGGGAATTGAAAGATATATAAAAAAAAAGTTAAAAGAGGAAAAATGTGTTACCACTATACTTTTAAGGTCAAATGCCATTATTGTGTTATGGGATGTTTGCTCTTATGTCATTAAAATATTAGTTTATGTTGAAAATTTATCTTTCCTAGCTCTCTAAACAGTTGAGAGATTTCAGGTTTTCTTTTCTCTTTCAGAATTTTGGTTAATATCTAAAACTCTCCCTAAGGCATTAGAATGTACTTTGCATGCTGTAAAACAATATTGGTAATGTTGGGATCATTGTTACAGATTTATAGATAGTCTGAGATCGGAACAGATTGAGAATTTTGTTGTACTTCTTATTAATTGCCTTTAGTATTTGATAATTATGCAAGAATGAGGGTGATATAATTAATTTGTAAATCATCTTGATTTGACTTGTAACTCTAATTTATTTCCTTGATTCCTTAACTTACTCTAAGTGGTATTATGAAATTTCCTTTAAATTTGATTATTTTGCAACAACAAAATTTATATATTTGGTAATCTAGTTCAGATCTCAATTTGTTTAATGATTAAGTAGGTAAAATAATCAAGCCAATTAATCAGCAGTATATGAAAGTGGTTGTCTGCAATTGATGTCTGTATTGTGATATATGATTATTATTGAGTAAGATTTTGAATTGATTGAATTATAATCTGTAGCAGAGATCCCAACATTATTCCCAATTAACCTGATTAGACCTGATAGCGGCGGGAGTTCAATCAGATTAATGATGAATCATTAAATATAGGTTAAAAAATCCGTATATAGCAGTGCTAGCTCGCAGATGTTTCTTGAATTTCTGTATGTACAAGAAATATCTGTCCTTTTCTTTTACATGCAGAATATTTCTGGCAGCAAAAGTTGCCAGAAAATTTCTGTGTACACAAGGAATAACTGTCCATGTGGAAAAATTCTCGCATTAAAAGTTGCCAGAAAATTTCTGTATTATGAGAATTATCTGATTACACAGATGTTACTCGTACATACAGAAATTCTCTGGAAATTTTGATACCAGATATTTTCTGTTGTTTTATGATTTTTTTTTCAGCGTATAATTTTAGTGTTCGACCCAAGTTTTTTAGGTTGTGTTAAATGGTGAATACGAGCATTAAAGACCCACAGGTATAATTCATATAATAATTCATATAGTTCACATGTATACAGCTCTCCCACAGGTATAATTCGTAGGAAACTTACAGACTTTTATACTCAGGACGGGTTCTACACATACAAAGTTGGATAGCGTGCATGGCAAAAGATTAATAAAAATAAAACAAACTATTTTAACAAATAATTTATAACATAAGTTATCCATCAAGATTTTATTTTTCATTCATTATCAATGAATCAATAGAGAGACGAATATACCATTTACGTTTCAATTGCTTTTTTTTTCATTAAAAAAAATCACAGAACCTAAACTCTTTTTTATGCATGAGAAGAGAATCTCAGCATTCGCGATTTTGACTTAGCAGAGTTTTTTGATAACCTAATCCTCGCTAATGTTAAGGTGTTATTGTAGTTTAGAGCGAACATACTAGCGCTAATTTTAAAGCTACTACAGGAAAAAAGTTTCATTCTCTTAGGCACGTGATCGTAAATCGATTCTTTTGTTCAAAAGATGTTCTGCGCTGCAATTTGCAAATCCCAGTAACTCAGTTATAACTTTTAGCAACGCATTGTGCAAGATCAGGAGTATTTCCATCGACGCTTACCGGTAAATCCAAATCACAAAATAAAAATTAAGAATGTTGCTTATTTATTTATTTTATTTTACTTTATTTTATTTCATTTCATTTCATTAATTATTTATTTTTACAACTTACTGCTAGAAACAATTGTCTGGTTACTCATTATTAGATCTTTAAGGTTAAATTTGCCTTTCTTTTCTTCTTTTTCACTTTCTACTATCTTCAGTAGTTTTAAATTGCTTTATTCATATTTACAGATGTATTACTTTTTATTTACCCATCATAAAAATTATAGGGCAAATCTACCAATTGTTTTGAAAATCGAAAAAAAAATTGACAGATTTATATATCTCAGGCACTAGAAATTCCGAAAAACATATTTTTAGAGAAAAAAAATTGCCATCTGTCTGTCTGAGTGTCTGTAAACGCTCTATCTCCCGAGCAAATAATGACAGATATTTGAAATGTATTTAATATGTAATAATGGAAAAAAGCTTATAACTTCGATTATCGGATCTATTTTTTTCGTACTCACGAATTAGTCGTTCTGAAGAAAGGTATGTGAAAATTTTCGATTAATTTTTTTTTCAGGAGTGAATGTAAAAGAAAATAAAAAAACATAATTTTTGCATACAAAATGAAGTTGATCGGATAAATAGTTGTCGAGATATTTGTAATAATATTTTTACCACTCTTCAATTTTTTATGACCCTCTATTTCATTCATATTTCATTTCAAAGATATATTTTAATTGGAAATGAGACGCTTAATCCGACGCAGTAAACTGTTATTTAATACGATTATTATTTTTGAGTCATACGGATGTTTCTTTTGTGCAATTCGGTTAATTAACCCATTCAATCAAGAAACTATCGCCAAATAATAAGATTAAATGAGAATATTGGCTTATCGTAAATGTCACAATCACTTGACATTAAACACGCTGCAAATGTTTGTTACGTCATCAAGTGATATTTAATTCGAAGTTTTACTTGTATTTTTTTTTTACTTTTACTAATTTATTTGTTTTTTCTTTATTTAAAACAAAAATCGGGCCAATATTTATAATTTACGAGTAGTTTGGATATTTCTATAATTTGTCGAAATAATCAACGGGATAATCAAGTAATACCCGCAATTCAGAAATAGAGCAATGTTATGTATAAAAATTTAAATATACGTTTAAATTTTATTTTGGAATTGCAATGCATTTTATAAACAGTTTACACATGTTTCATTTTCGTATTTTATATTATGATATCCATGATGAGCAAGTATGGTGGTGGCCCCCAACGACTGGTTCATATTATGACAGAGAAAGATAATAATTAAATGCCCTGGTTGGCATATAACGAGTAATATATTCTTAAACTAGCATTTTAGAGAATAACAGAAAATAATGTGTCTGTATTATCTTCGTTAGATTTTTAATATTTTCGATTTTATTGGATTTATTTGATTATACTCATTATAATTCATTAAATCAGAAATTCTTTAAATTTCAATGTTCAATCGTTTAAACCTATATGTTTCCTGCCGTTTAATAACTATTTTCAACTTTTCAAAATTAAAAGTAATTTTTTCTTCCCCAAATTAAAAAAAAATGCCCGAAAAAGAATAAATTCTTATATATTTTTATATTACATAAAAGAACCATCCATTCAAAAAATGAATAAAAATAACCTAAAATACTAAAAGATATTCTATTCAACTTCATTACACAAGCGTTCATTCATAAAAAAATTCCGATAATTCTAGTCACGGAATATATTCTCAAAAATAAAGAAGAAAAAACATTCTGGAGAGAAAATGTAGCAAATATCTTAAATCCTTCTTGTAAAATACTAAAATAACACATGCAATCCGAGATTTTAAAAAGAAAAAAACATAAAATCAAGCATATTGAAATTGAAGTCTTATAAATGTAGCTATTCAGAGGAAAGTATTTTGGTCTAGTGAAGAATTATGTAACTTTCTTGCAATGAATAAAGAAACCCTTTTCATTCCAATTTAAAGTTACATAATATTTGTTTAAAAAAACATTTATTTTTTCCTTTTAAAACGTTTATTTGATCTGGTTATTTTGAGAACGTAGTCAATTTAATGTAGGCTTTTGGTGCTAGCTCAGCATTAAAACAGGATCTCGTAGCACCATATAGTAGGGAACAAATTCATCCCCTTTCCTATACCCTTGATCTTGTTCTTGTTCTAACAAGGAAGGTCTCCAAACGGGAATACTCCGAAAAATCTGAAAAATACAGAAAGGTTTTCTCATAAGGACACATATCTTTCTATAAAAAATTTCGGCGGACCTCCATAGAGTTCTCCTAAAAACATATAAAATTTCGTTCTTTAGTGATTTTTCATAGTTTGGCGGTAAAATACAAATTTAAAAAATACTTTATGTTAAATGACCTTTAAAGAAGAAAATGTTTCATATTGAACTCGATTAAATAAACTTAATTGAAAAAAGTTTAATTTTGTTAGTTTTAGTTTGTTTTAACTATAATTTTGTCATATCGATATTTATATGGTTTTATAGTAAAGATTAACTACCAAAAATTACGAATAAAAATGAAATTCAAAATTTAAATTAATTAAAATTGCCTTCAAGCACAAAATTAAATCCGATTAAACATATTCGATTCAATTTTTTTTTATGTAAACGAATTCTCATATATTGAATTACATAACATTTTTTAATACATTTAAATGCATAAAAATATTTTTTATGTTTTTTTTTCTTTTGTACATAAAAATATTTTTTATGTTTTTTTTCTTTTGTACATAAAAATATTTTTTATGTTTTTTTTCTTTTGTACATAAAAATATTTTTTTCAGTGATAAATCAAAAAACGGCAACAAGTAATATATAAGTGTAATACATTTTTGCGAATCATTTTTAGCAGTAGGCGAGATGTACTATTTCCCCTTTATATTTTAAGTTGTCTCATCTTAAAAATGATATATGGCAGCACTAAAATACACCATTATATCTTCATGTTAAACACAAAAGTTAAAAAAAAAATAATAAAATAAAATAAAAACATACTTCCAAAAACCAGAAATGTTTTATGTTACCTTTATTTTCCTATGGTCATCGCCGAATCTACCGATGACATTACGCGTTGCCACTGGATATTGAAAGAGTTCAGATAGGCTTCAGCAGATAGCATAGCTGTATTAGATATACAACAAATTTATTCTTTTTAGAAGATGACTCATACAATATATGCATCGAGTAACATGAACAACACATTAAAGTATTGCGGTTTTTATAGAAATTCCTTTATACACTTAACTGTTTTACAGAAAATAACAGTTATTTAAAATACAGACTGCCTTTAAAAGAATGTCCCACTTTCAATGATAGATCATAACAGTTTAATTTAGGCTATTTACAAGAAATCTACATCAAATTCTTACAAATGTTCAATATGTGAATCTTTAGTTATGCGACATACATCCAACGTAAAATCCATTCCTTTTCGCATTTCCGCTAACAAGTCCGCAGCATTGGAAGCAATAACAGATTTAAATTTTCAAAGTGCACTGTAAAAAAAAGTAGGTACAGTTACTAATATTTTTCTAGTAGCTTTGTATTTCAAGAACTTTTCATGTAACGGTAAGAGCAAAAACTCATGTAACCTTCCTCGGTTATATGAAATTTTGCTATTATCGTTATATGAAAAATTCTTGGAATACAAATCTACTAGAAAAATATTAGTAACTTTACAATTTTTTTTACAGTGTGGGTGAAAATAATTCCGAGCCAGGATTAAAACAAGGGATGTGTAGACTAAAGCCGCCAATGCTCTCCCCACTGAACCTACCCGGACGAATACTGGAGACGAATTTACCCAACCAACCTTAACGATCACGCAATCTGGTCTGATACTTTGGATCAGCCCAAGAGAATAAATCTAAGGTTAATATGTGGAACTGCAGAAAACGCGGCATAAGAAAATATATATTAGATTATTTTATAACACTATTATTCAGTACGTAAATCAATTATAACAGACGTAAATTTTCCAAGTGGGTGAAAAAAGTCCGGGCCTGGATTCAAAACAGGGATGTATTGGCTGAAGCCGCCAATGCTCTTCCAACTGAGCCATTCGGGACTGGTGGTTGAGAGAATTAGTCCTCCAGTATTCGTCTGGTATGGCTCAGTTGCAAGGGCGTTGGCGATTTCAGCCAATACATCCCTGGTTCAAATCTTGGCCCCGGACTTTTTCCACCCATTTGGAAAATTTAAATGTGTTATAATTGATTTACCCATTGAATAAACGGGTTATAAATTAATCTAATGGAAGCGATTGTCTTTTCAATTCTATGTGTCAACTGTGGAAAGTTATTAAATAACGGCGGAATGTGAACCTCGTTTGTGTGATCTTTTATCAATCCTTAATGTAAAAATTGCATGCCTCTAACGACTTTTAAATTTTCAACCGAAAAATAACGCTTTACGCTTAGAAGTCGTCATTTTGCGTAAATGGTCAATAACAAAGCAGTTCTTGCACATGTGTTTACCTAAACTGTTTGAGTTTCTCTTTATTTGTTACATTGTACCAACGCTTACAGATGATATTATAAAAATTTATAAATGGGCGCTTCTTTTATGGCCATCAAGTATGATTAAAATATACACATTATTTTCAAAAGTATTTCATATCATCTCATTGCACAATTCTCAAACAAAATAAACAGTAAAAAATATTTCCTAAAGAATTGTCAAGAATTCATAAAACTTTCAGTGAATGCTTTGGATACTTTTCTACAGCATTCTAAAAGATCTATGCAGTGTGGACACGAAATTCAACAAAGAAGAACACGAAATCAAATAGATGAAATTGAAGTCTTAGAAATTTCCCATGCATTAAAAGGAAAGTATTTTGTAATAGAGAACTACGTTCTATTTAACTCTTCTCAGTAAATTAAGACATCCTTGAAAGTGCTATTTCATATTATGAATTAAAATTGCTACATATTTCTACATTTTTCTAACTGCTGTTTTTTTTTTATTAACTAGTTGTATAGAGTAATAAGGATGTTCATTTTTTTTTTTTTTTTTTTTTTTTTTTTTTTTTTTTTTTGCCTATCTTAAACTGTTCGAGTCACTCTTTATTTGAAACACTGATCCAACGAATAAAGTTAATACTATTAAAACTTATAAGTGGACACCACGTATGATTAAAATATATGAATTACTTTCAAAAGTATTTCATACCCTCTCATTGCACAATCCGCAAACTCTTGTTCACAAAACTTAAAAAAAAAAAAAAGAAAAGAAAGAAAGAAAATAAACTCTCGCAGATGTAAGAGTTAGTGAAAAAATAAACAGTAAAGAATATTTCCTGAAGAATTGTCAAGAATTCATAAAACTTTTAGTGAATGCTTTGGATCATTTTCTAAAGCATTCTAAAAGACCTACGCAATGTGAACACGAAATCAAATAGATGAAATTGAAGTCTTAGAAATTTCCCATGCATTAAAAGTAAAGTATTTTGTAATGGAGAACTAGGTTTTATTTAATTCTTCTCAATGAATTAAAAAACCCTTGCGAGTGTTATTCGATATTATTAACTATAGTTGCTACATATTTCTGATTTTTTTAACTGTTGTTTTAAATTTGTTACTTACAAGGAAGGTCTCCATTGGGGGCATACTCAGAATTTTTTGAAAAAAATACGAATTAAACTACTCATGTAGGTAATAAAGGATCAGTGAAAATTAGCGGCGGAATTACATTATTAGATATGTAAAAAAATAAAATAGTTTGGAATAATTGGCGTGAAAAGCTGAAAGCGACGCGGTATTTGGCGAGCAGTGCATTTCCTCGCCAAAAGCAGACGATTTTAACGAATCTAAAAATTGATTTTAATTGACTTCACTGTTAAAAATCTGCAGCATTTACTACAACGTCACTCCACTACTTTTATAGAATATCTCTCTTCTGACCAATGAGAATGCTCCATAGCACGGTGAATTGACCGTTTTCTATAAAAGCGGTGGAGTGACGCTGCAGAAAATGGTACAGATTTTTAGCGGTGTTGTAGCTTGTGCAACACTGTTAAAAATCTGCTGCATTTTGCTGCAACGCACGCCACCACTTGTATATAATATCGCTATTCCAACCAATGAGAAAGCTCCATTTCACAGCCAAGTAACCGTTTTCTATACAAGCAAGGGAGTGCGTTGCAACAAAATGCAGCAGATTTTTAACAGTGTATTTTTCAATTTGGAACAATTTTAATCAATTTAAATTGTGTTTTAAATGATAAAATATATTAATTTCATTTTGTTATAAGTACATATAAACGTATATGACAAAATTACACTTAAAGTAAAGTAAAAATGCAAAACTAATATTACTTAAACTAAACTTATTTAAATAAATTGAACATAGAAAGTTTTTTCTTTAAAAAGTATTCGAAGCGTAAAAGCGTATTTTTCAAAATTTCGTTTTTTCGCCAACCGGAGATAAATCGCCAAATAAACGAAATTTTTATTATTTTTTTACGGACGTTATAAGGAGGTTCCGCCGAATTTTTTTTATAAACATATATAACTATATGAGAAGAACATTCTGTATTTTTTTCAGATTTTTCTGAGTATGCCCGTATGGAGACCTTCCTTGTTAGTTGTACAGAGTGGTAAGGATCTTCATATTTTTTGTATTAATAACCACGTTAAACGGCTTTAATGTGTGTTTAAAAGAAATATAAAGTATTAAAAAGAAATATAAATTCAATAAAATAAATACTTTTCATATTTAGTAATATTCTCTTTAAAACGACGAATAGTCTTTTATACTAAAATATCAACCCTTTACACACCATTGTCGCCATTGCATCGACATCATTTTCCGTTAGAAAATTCGATTTTGGCGCTATTAGTTAAGGAAAATAAAATTTACCTTATTTAATCACAGCATTTTTCAAACTATGCACTTGAAAGAAACTTCTCTTAAAGAACTGATGCAACCGAATAAAATTTCTGCAAGAGAACGCCGGAATCTAAATGATTAAAAAGGTCGATAAAGCAGGAATCCGGCTTGTCGCATGTATGAAGCTTGATGTATGTATGCATGCATCTAAAATATTTATATGAAGTAGCTTCCAAGTAGATAATAACATTCATTTTGTGTTTCATAGCAGGAATAAATACTTTCAAGTTAAAACTTCTTAAACATTTCTTCTCTTGCAGGGCTTTAAATAAGCTCTAAATTCATAACTAAGATATATATAAAATGTATTATTACAATAAAATTAAGAAAATATTTTACTAGCAAAAGTCATGCTTTGTTTGGATTCGCGAAGCATTATTTTATAAAACAGATATTTGAAAGTAAAAATATTTTTTAATATTATTTTTGCATCTTTATTAAACAAAAACGTTATTTTATGTTTTGGCGCATTTTAATTTTTTAATTGTGAAATAAGACTGGCATAATAAAATATTTTCGAAGCAAACTTTTACAAAATATTTTTAAATTTTCAACTAAAAGCTCTTTTAAAGATGTTTTTACAATTTCCAGTAACCACTGGTGTTTTTTAAAGTTGTTTGAAATATGCATGTTTCCAATCTTTGTAATTAACATCAAATAATCTTTTATAGTTATTTTAGAATAATATATTTGAAGAGAGCTTGAAGAAAGTTACTTCGTCAAAATCCTATTTTCTGGAAAAACATTTGAAATCTGCTCTCATTGATACTATGAATTTTTAACTGTAAAACTTTTTTTTTCTAATTTCTTCGTTTTTATACATGTTAGCGTATCAGAATTTTTTATATTGTAGAATTTTTTGTAAGGAAAATTTCTATTGAATGCTTAATTTTGAAGGATTTTCACTCTCGACATCGTTACGTACGTTTTTAAGCCAACTAGTGTCTATATATCTCAATATCTCCAACTGCTTCATCTAATGTTAAACCTTGGGATTTATGAATCGTAACAGCAAAATCTAATTACAGAAGAAATTCTTTCCTTGAGCAATGTATGCTTCCATTTTTCCAAAATTTAATTATTGGGGGAATTGGTACGCACCAATTCTTATAAGTTAAATTATTGTAGTATTCAAATTTATCCATGATTATTCGCGGTATCTGGCCTGATGACTTGTGATTTTCTTTATTACGTGCAACAAAGTCTAAAGTCCCATTCACTAAACCTTTTTCGGTCCACAAATAAGAACATAACATTACTTTAGATCCAAATAATAAAGTAAGAAATGGTTAAAGTCAATTTGTCGTTTCTGAATCGGCCAACTTTGCTTTAGTACATTTATAAAGAGCTTGAATCGAGGCAACAACTTCACGCTTCAATTCTTTTAATTTTTCATTTATATAAGAAATTTAACAATTAATTTTATTTGTTTACAATTCTTTTGTTACCACTTTACAAAAAAAAATCCACAATACAATCTTTTTTAAATGTTTAAGTGTCATCTGTGCAAATGATTTTGCTGAATAATGAAAACATATTTCATTTATTAAATTAATCATGATTCTATCTATAATTACTTACTCCATGATTTACATTTTTTTCTGAAAATATACGCGTTTTATTTTTATTTATTTGCTAAAATGCATGTAAAATAAATTAATTAAAATAATAAATTTTTTAACGTTTTACTGTAAAAAAAAATATATTGTGCAAATCTACAGATCATAATTAATTTTTGTGTTTAATTTGAAGTTAAGATATTGAATAGTTTTTTTGTAAAGTGTACGACAAAATGTAATTTGAGTGGCCTAGTAGAGGATTCGCTTCGCTCATCCTAATAACTTTAAGCAACTTTATATCTTATCTCAACTAAACTTTGTTTCTTAAAAGATATTAGAATGAAAAAAATAAAATTTCATATTTTTGTAATCTTAAAAACTGTTTTTCCTACGAAAATGATAAGTAACATATATATTTAACTGTTTTTCTCTTTCAGTTTCTTCAAAATTAACTAACCATCAATACCATTCATCAAACTTTTAAATCGTAAAACATCAAGTTGAATAATATGTACTATATGTGCATTTACATATTACAGATTTTCATTAAAATATTGGCAATCATTCCCACCGAATACTGTTAGCTATGTTATTTTAATTGCACGACAGCTGCTCAAGATAAAATTATATTTGCTAATTTTTTTCAACAGCTTTTCAGGTTTTTATTTCTTTATATGCCACAACTGTTTGTTTAATTACTAATGTTTTGCGTTAAAATTTCTTAATCTCATAATATTTCTTTAAAATATATTTTAATTAGATATAAAAAATATTAAATATTACGAGGAAACAGTGAAAATATTTAAACTTTTAACTTTATATCTTTTCTTTAATTAAAGTTTCATAATTGGGAAAACCTTTTTTCTGCATCAGAAAATCTCCCTCACTTTTATTTCTGCTATTTTTAATCATATTTTCCGGTTGCTGAGTAAGATAAATGTACTTTAATTTTTAAAACCTGTTGTTTTAATTAATTTAATATCCCGAAAAGTCCTATCCATATCTACTGTACAATGCAATAATAATTTTTTCTTCAGCGTTTATGACTTCTTGATGACTTATGACTTCTGGTTAATGGAACTCATAGGTTATTTCTTCAAGCTGATCATGTTTTTTCAAAGTTTTACAAAACCTTGATTTTCACATCCCTGAAAGAGCGGATGTTGTATCGCATCCGCTGATTGCATCAGTAAAAATAATATTATTGTAATTGCATTTGTATGAATATTTGAAAATCATGAAATCTTGAAATGACAGAGGTAGCAATCATGACAATAGCGTCTTTTTCTTCCTAGTAAGCTTGAATTCTGTTGTTTTGAAACTGTTTTAAGCAGTGGAATGAAGTGGTTCTTGTTTCTGTCATTGGCAAGAAATTTATCGTGATGGAAAATTTCGTTTGACACTTATTAGTCTTTCTTTTAACACGCTGTAATTCTTATTCAATTCATATTATACTAAACTATGTTAAATGAATCAGTAATGTTTTCGTTAAAGAATCTGTTTAAAAAAATTTTTTATTAATTAATCGATTTCATAATTGTTATCCAACTGTATTTGTATTACATTATTCTGCTAATATTTTTTAAACTAATTTTGCAGTCAAAACCAATTGTGAATAAAAAATTAAGTGAATTTCAAGAATAAAGATAAATCAGAACATCTTACAATTCAATGATCACCATGAAAATTTTAGCAATGAACATCATAGCAAGACAAATATTTTTATTTAACCCTGTAATCATCGCACCCAATACAATCACGGACAAACTGTCCGTGTCTGTATCGGGCTCGACGATTAGAGGTTAAAAATAAAGAGTGTTAATAAATCGAGCAAAATATCTAAACTTAGAATATGTCAAGAGTTATACTAAATTAAAAATTTTATAAAAGATAAGAATAGTTGTAGTAAATTAAATTTTATAAAATATAAGAAATATTATACTAAATTAAACATTCAATAATGTAGACATTGATAACTTATAATAAAGTCAAGTTCATATGGTTTAATGCTACAGCAATGCGCAGTTTACACAATTTTCCCAAGAGTTTGGATTACTAAACTAAAACAAGCTGGTTTTACATTTGATGCGAATGTGTACAACTTATTTTCGGCAAAAAGTGCAATTTTTAAGCAAACTGCAAAAGATTTTATTTAACACGCAAAAGTTAAATGTGGTAGGAAATTTGAAGAAATTGTCATACGGATACATTTAAATGTACAGACATCTAATACATAAAAACTGCCATATATCTAAAACGTTCTAAAAAACGTACAACTTACGAGAAAAAAGTAAAATTTGGCAATTTTTTTTTTATGAATGCCGCTTTAGAAAATTTTCCTCTACATTTATTCATTAACAGATGTATTTTATTTCCACATTTAGTGACAAAAAGAAAAAAAATGAGATGGGAGGCGAAAATTAGGTTGCTTTCTGAGAAATTGAAAAAAGTGTCATTTTCACTAAGCTGTAGAGCACTTAGTAATGGGTTTAGAAAAACGGTTTTATTATGAAATTTATAGGAAATTTAATGACTTTTCTTTTAGTAACTAAGTAGGGTACATAAAAAATTTTAAATTTTTGAGTTATAGGCAAAAAACTGAAAAAAGTCAGAAAATTTCATGGTTTTTTGGCCCCACAAAATTTAGCCTCGATATATTTTGTTGGAAAACACTTAATTCTTGTTACTAGCATCCCCATAAACATTTTAAAAACATAAAATCTTCTAGCAGAATTTTTGCATCTATCGGTACTTTTTTCTGACAATTTGACTGGCCTATCATGGAGACAAGATTTTTGAGAGTGGAATGCGAATACGGCGGAGACTCTCAATAAACTGACAGTAAAAAACTTACAGCACTGTTTAAAAGAGTGAAAAAATCAGATAGAGCTTCGCAAAGACCGCCAAAGTTGAGTTTCTTCAAGGCGATAAAGTTTTTGATATAATTGGTGATGAATACAAAGTTTTGTGACATAACTACGGTTAATTAATAGCCACATCTCGTATCTGATGGAGAAATAAGCTTTGAAAGTAATTCTTTACGGAAATAAAATGTTACTTGAAAAAAAGTTCTTTAATAAAAAAAACTCATGAGCAAAAACCTAAAATTAAGGCTATTAAAACAAAATATCTATACTTTGAAAGTTTCTGTGAGATCAATACTTCTTGACAATTATACTCGAAGCAAAAATAAACATATTTTCTCACACTTTATTTTTGCCAAAGTTTCTCTGTAAGTCCAAGATTGCAAGAAGCAAACAAATAAAGTTTACAAACTGTTTTCTAGTTAATATTTTGAATATAATTAGCGTTCCTTCTCTTATCAAAATTAAACAATTATTGATCCTACTAATTCCTACTTGCAAAAAGGAAATATTGGTAAACAAATTTATCAATCGATTCACGCACAAATGAAAATTATGACAAAACTTTGAATAAGCTGGTAATTAATTTACATGATATACGCTATCGATCTTCAAAAAATATATTCATTCTGTATAAAGTAATGTTAAATAAGTTTGTTTTTCTTCAGGATATATTAAACTGAATTTCTTTACGTTTATTTGTATAACAATGTTATTCAGGATATAAATAGTTATGTAATGTACTACGCATATCAATCTTGAAATAACATATGCATTTATTTATTCATATACGCTTGTGTACATTCTACACACATGCTTCTAGGGAAAAAAATTAGAAAAAGGGCATAAATACACTCTCAGCAAAAAAAAATCTTGGCACTTGCGATTTGAGACGTTTTGTTAAATATCTAGAAATATACATAAAGAGTTATTCTGAAACTCCAGGTGTGTAAACAAAATAGTACATGTCATACATATTCGCGAAGAGTTTTGCCCGAAATCTAAAAGGGGACCGTCAACAAATTGAAAAAGAACGAAGATCTTTTGAATAACCCTGTCAAAACTAATAAAGCAAAAGAGTTCAAACAGATTATGATTATGATTAAGTGGCTTATTGTAATAAGCTGTGTTCATTTTTATGAATATATCATGTACACTCGTAGAGAAATTAAGGTTTTATAAAAACGGTCCCAAATTTATCCAAGTTTTTTGCTTATAATTTGCAGAGTTCTTCATAAAACACAATATTCTTTTCAAAAAATATGACAATCAACATTGTACATAACACCCTGTAATCAGAATTAAAAAATAATTAAAATTGTATGACAAATGAGCAGGTTTAGTAAATACTTTTTTACTGTGCATGCGTCAATGCTTATTAAAATTTGATTTGCATATTATGTTAGCTAAGTGTATAGAGCAACTTTTGTGAAAGTCTCAAAAACATAGCTGGAAAATTCTGAAAATTATCATCGATAGAGTAAAATAAAAATCCGTTATTCCCAAAATGAAGCAAAAAGATGAGGGGCTGTATCCATATTCCATTGATTAGTGCCTACACAATATTGCACATACAAAATATTTGGATACAGCTCCTTATCTTTTTGCTTTATTTTGGTAATAACGAATTTAAATTTTATTCTAGCGACGATAATTTTCTGAATATCCTTTTCATCCCATGTATGAAATCCGATTTTACCCGAAGAGAACGAAAACAAAACAAAATTTAATTTATAACTGCGAGCAATAGTTTATACCCGTAAGTGTGAAATAAATCTTCTTTCAATATGGCACACACGATAATTTAAAAAGTTTCAAAAGCATTAAATGTATGTGATGATATTTAGGGGTGTTTCCGCAAACAGCATATGTTTCGGAATGAATAGGATGTTGCGAAGAAATCGGAGTTCGAGCAGTCAACCGACGTCATTTCCATCATGTTATTTTGCAGTCTAAATCCTGTGGGCATATGGGACGAGAGTAAATGTGTGGTCATTTAAAAAAATAATGATCATTCCTATTGAATTTAGAAGTATTGTTTATAAGCACTATAATTTAAATGCTACTTCATCTTATAACATTAATCTTCCAGACTCTTCCAAGTCCACGTGACCCAAATCACAAATTAAAGGGTGTTCCGTGCAAAAACATTTTCGTAATGACGATAACTACGGAAACTAAAAATTCCACATTCCGAGAAGCAGCAAACCATCTTAAAAAATTGAGAGATAAATGAAATCTGATCGCTCCGAAAAAATCAAATGACTCTCTCAAAAATTGTCAGATAAACTGGCCCCTCCCCTCTGACGTATTGCTTTTCAAAATCCGCTAATTTTGATTCGTATGTAGTTGTAATTTACTTCGCGCCCTTCCATTGGTTTATAGGTGGGGCTTGTCTTAAGGATTCTTTACTAATCGGAGTAGTATGCAAGAGTAATTTGCCCCATGCGGATGAGTTCCAGCGCAGACGATTATTAAATAAATAAATAAAACAATATTAATAGAGCGGGCGGCGGCAACACAAATGACTACGTCATCGAGTTACGGGATGAAATCATGATGTAGGACAAGATCATTAGGTGTAGATTAAGGAATGACTGGTCTGCCTCGTCATTTCTTGGTACGATTTGAGTAACAGCGGGCGCCAACTCACCATTTTGGCGTCACTTTCACGTCATCGAGTTACGGGATGAAATTGGTGCCAAATTAAAGGTAAAATAAAGTATTTTAAGAATATTTTGGTCTGCCTGTGCATATCCTGGTACAAACCCTCGGCAGACTGAAATTTATAACAAAAAATGACGTTATAATGTAAAATTCAATATGACTACGTCATCGAGTTACGGGATGAAATCATGATGTAGGACAAGATTATTAGATGTAGATTAAGGAACGACTGGTCTGCCTCGTCATTTCTTGGTATGATATGAGTAACAGCGGGCGCCAACTTGCCATTTTGCGTCACTTTCACATCATCGAGTTACGGGATGAAATTGGTGCCAAATTAAAGGTAAAATAAAAGTATTTCGGTCTGCCTGTGCATATCCTGGTACAAACCTTCGACAGACTGAAATTTATAACAAAACGGCATCATAGTATGCAATACAATTCATCATTTGCCGAATCGGTCGTTTTATAGCTTACTAATAAAAATCTTTTCCTAAACCATCAAATTAGCGTGAAAGTCGATTGCGAAGGTAAGTAATTTAAAATACGTCTTTAGAATTTGTATTGTAAATTATAAAGCATAATTTGTTATAAATTTCAGTCCACCAAGTGTTTGTACCAGGTTATGCGCGGACAGACCGAAATATTCTTAAAATACTTTATTTTACATTTAATTTGGCACCAATTTCATCCCGTAACTCGATGACGTGAAAGTGACGCCAAAATGGCGAGTTGGTGGCCGCTGTTACTCATATCGTACCAAGAAATGACGAGGCAGACTAGTCATTCCTTAATCTACACCTAATAATCTTGTCCTACATCATGATTTCATCCCGTAACTCGATGACGTAGTCATATTGAATTTTACATTATAACGTCATTTTTTGTTATAAATTTCAGTCTGCCGAGGGTTTGTACCAGGATATGCGCAGGCAGACCAAAATATTCTTAAAATACTTTTTTTAACTTTAATTTGGCACCAATTCCATCCCGTAACTCGATGACGTGAAAGTGACGCCAAAATGGCGAGTTGGCGCCCGCTGTTACTCATATCGTACCAAGAAATGACGAGGCAGAGCAGTCATTCCTTAATCTACACCTAATAATCTTGTCTTACATCATGATTTCATCCCGTAACTCGATGACGTAATCATATTGAATTTTACATTATAAAGTCATTTTTTGTTATAAATTTCAGTCTGCCGAGGGTTTTAACCAGGATATGCACTGGCAGACCAAAATATTCTTAAAATACTGTATTTTACCTTTAATTTGGCACCAATTTCATCCCGTAACTCGATGACGTGAAAGTGACGCCAAAATGGCGAGTTGGCGCCCGCTGTTACTCATATCGTACCAAGAAATGACGAGGCAGACCAGTCATTCCTTAATCTACACCTAATAATCTTGTCCTACATCATGATTTCATCCCGTAACTCGATGACGTAGTCATTTGTGTCGCCGCCGCCCGGTCTATAAAGTTTTCTATAAATGTTTTATTCTAAAAAGGGAAATAGATTTGAAGAATGAAATTAAGATTTCGCAACTAGATATTGATTTGTAAGTAATACATTCTAGTTCTCTTTAGGAAAATAATTACTAGATTATGCTGAATTAAAGAAAATAAAAATAAAAGGAACTTTAACCGTTAAAAATATTAATATATTACGGAAACTGAGAATGAAAGTATGTTCTTATAAAACGTTAGAACGAACTCAAAGCGGCAAAATGGCGAAAAAAAATGTTTATTTTTACTTGTATATTTAAGAATTTTGAAAATTTCCAAACATTTTCAAATTTCCAAAAAAAATCATAAAATAAATTTTTTAACACAGAAATTAAACACATGTCAGTATGGAGTTTTCTTTTTCTAGCTTAGGGCTATATATTTAAATAATTAACAACTATTCTGTTGCTCGAACTAAAGCAAAATGAGATATTTGGTTTTCAAATAATTATAATTATTTCAAATAATATAATTATTTTTATAGAATTTTAATTATTAATTAAAAATAAGAAGTTCACTTAAATTTATTAGAAGCATTATTTTTTCTGCAGCTATCTCTTCCAAAATTTCATAATAAATATTAAAAGCTCCGTGTCAAACATCCTGTGTAAAAAACATGTTGAATTATTACAGTTATGTCAAAAATATTTTTAACAAAACTTATAATTTATGCGAACATATTTTATTAAAATTAACATATCAATTATCTCTGGAGCATGCAACGTTACTTGCGTGAGTAATTAAAACAATAAATCGTGTTTAAAAATCAAAAAACCTTTACAAGAGCTTTAGGAAGTTATCAGAGAGATTTTCCATGTAGTAAGATGGGTTACAGAGCATTTTCTTTTTATCGAAGATTAATAATTACTTTGCTGATTATTTTAATCATGTGAAAGACAATATATTTAGTGAGCATGGAAACTTCTAATTAAAAGATAATTAAAAACATTCTACATGCCTTCTTTCGTAAAAGGAGCTTTCGAAGAAATTTTATAATTAATTAATAAGAACTGGGATGTTCTTCCACTATACAATATATACATATTTTCTTTTTCTAAGAAAATTTTTATGCATGATTAAAGTAACAAAAGATATATGTAAAAAATAAAAAGTAAGTTAAATGGTCGTCATAAATACACCATAAAACAAATGACAATCTAAATATGATTTGTAAATAAATATAAAAGTAACAATAGTTTTAAAACACATTCTTTTATTGCAAAATTTTCTTTGCAATTAAAGTAACAAAAGATATATGTACAAAAATAAAAAAGGAAATTAAATGGTCATAATAAATACAATATAATGAAAAAAAATGACAGTTCAAATATGATTTGTAAATAAATATAATCGTAATAATAATTTTAAAAAAACATTCTTTTATTGCAAAATTTTCTTTGCGATAAAAGTAACAAAATATACATGCAAATAATAAAAAGAAAACTAAAAGGTTGTAATAAGTACACCGTAATTAAAAAAGTGCAATTCAAATATGATTTGTAAATAAATATTAACATAAAAATTATTTTAAAAAATCTTTCTCTAGTGAGCGTTCAATAGTAATATCTTCAAAATATTGCCTAACTTTTTAATGCAATTCCTGAGTTTTTCATAAAAATGTCATCTATTATACAGTAATTTGGAATGAAAAATCAATTCTTTTTTATGCGCTTGGTAGAAAGCGCAAGCAAGTGAATTTTTTAAAAATATCTAACTGTTTCTTTTTGACAGAAAAGGAAAGGGGAACATTTTTAAAACAATCCTTTTTTTTTTACTTAATTGATTTATCAACGTATAAAAGTAAATTAATTAATATTAATATATTAATTTATATAAAGGCGTCTTTTTTAAAAAGTTATGACACACTAATATTGCTCTTAAATATTACATATTTGATTTTTTATTTAGAATTTAATTTCTATTTTTTATTTGTAAATTATTTCACTGGTGCAGTTTTCTAGCAATTTATGTATGCTTTGTCGAGCGTTCTTTCAACTCCCATACAGTTGTACGAGTTACAGATATGTATGCAGTTGTATGTAGTCTAATTGGAAAGTACCAAAAATTAATGCATTAATTAATATTATTAAGTAGTAACAACATTAAAATATTGTGCACTGTTAAAAATTTCTGTAAAAACACAGAAAAAAGGCGAAACTCTCTACAAATAGCTGTTGTCATTTAATACAAAGGATGTATTTTATCATCCAGCGGGAAAAATTTCCCACAAATTATGTTGAGATGAATTTTCCGTTTCTAAATTATTCTAAATTTAAAAAAAAATAAAACAAGGTTTTGTTTTTTAATGTTTCTAATAAAATTTCAAAAGATTTATGAAAGTGTGTATATTTTGAATTACAATATTTAACAAAGATAAATATATATTTAACCCTTTTCGGCACACTGTGCTCAGTCTTTAATACCTAATTTTAATTCCAATCTTGCAACCTACACCAATAATATTTTAATAAAACTCTTCTTTTACAGTTAAGGCTTAAATTAAGTGTTTCATAATTTCTCAAAAAGTAGTTTCTAATTTCCGGTGTCAGTCGATAATTTCTCATTTTACTAAAAGAATTTGCCCGTGTCGAAAAGGGTTAAATAAAGACTTTGAAATCCCTACAGGGAATAAATTTATGATAAGGGAATTTATGTATGCAAATTAATGACCGACAAACTCAACCGAATGCATTTAACCGAGAACTAGTGTAAATTTACAGAGAGTAAATTTACACTAGTTCTCGGTTAAATGCTCGAAATATTTTATTAAGCGATTTTATTCAAAATATTGATTATTATTCCTAATTAGATTTTAAAACGAAGCGATTTTTTTCGTCACAAAGTACTCAAATTTACATAGACATAATTTATAATACACATGTTAGAAGTTAAAAATACACAATTTATAAAAATTTCTCAGTACTTTCATCCTGCAATCCTGGGCCATCATGAGGAAATATTTTTATTAGTTGCAGTCTTTTGGTTCCAATACGTCACTTCGTTGGAAATACGAAAGGTAATTATAGAGTACTTGAAAGTAGAAGTTGCATTGCCTTAGGTTGAACTTATGTAAAGAAAAAATATTTAACTGCTACCCAGTTTATTTTAATACGTCACTTTTTTCAGATGTGTCACTTTCATTTTAAATGTGTATGGGGAACGTTATTAGAAGTAGTAAAGTTTCGGATTAAACTTGCATAGAGGAAAATAAATACTGCCGCACCATTCATTTCAATGTGTAACATTATTCATATACAACACTTCGTTTTTATATGCGTTTGTAATTATTTATAAAATACCTATATCTTCGTTCAGTTAATCCGTCTGTCCGCATATAACACCTCAAAAACTATCTAAGCGAATCGTTTGTAATTTAAAATATATAATTATTACATAATTTTGTCGTGTCAATTTAAATTTTATGAATATGGATTTATAGTTCAATTACAAGTACAATCAAAAGTAATCCGTTACATTACAATCTATGAAAAAAGTAATTCCAAGTGCATTTTAATAATGTCACAATCTTTCGAACATAATAAAATTCTTACATTTGCTGCGTTTGGTGTGCAATTTACGACTTATTTTAAATGGGTTGGGGTAGGTTCAGCTTATTAAGAGGGTGAGTATAAATTTCAAACGGAATGACATGTTTGAATGAATGCTTCAGCAATTCACAAAATATTTTCCGACGATTCCCGTGGTATTGCCATGCAAAAATACTAGGAAATTTAAATAAAAATTTTAACTTGTAATATCTATCTTATTGTTGTCTTCGTCACCTTTTAAGCGACATATTGACCTTTTTAAAGTTCATATTGAGTAGTTTGTGACTGAATCAATTTGAAATATTACATTTTATCTTAATAACAATTTTATTTTACATTACCCTACGTATCACGTTAAACAGCGGGAGTAATCCTTAATCGTAGTCATACTAAACCAGATGTATTTCGTGTCAACGTTTCTTTGTTCGATATATGTTGACTAGTCGAATGTGGCAATCCTAAAACTTTCTTCAGTTTCATACAAAATAATACTTCGAGAAATATAAAGCATAGCATCCTCACAGGTTAGGTGATTTACACCAAAATCTAATCAGCAACAACTTATGTCACCTTCAAACTGAATCTGAAGTTTGAGGAAAATCCATGCGTTAGTTTTTAAGATAGAATAATTGCAAAAATCATGAAAAAAAATCTGGATAGAAGTGCCACCTGTTGAGCTATTTAAACCAAGAGCTGACGAATACTAATTTATAGTAATCACTAATTGAATCTTAAGTTTCATGAAAAATCGTGCGCTAGTTCTTGAGATAGAGTTATTGCAATAATCATGAATAATACCGCATAGTAGCGCCGCCTAAGCACGATTTACACCAACATTTAATCAGCTTTATATTGTATCAAGAATCTGAAATTAAATTTTATTAAAATCCGTCAACTCGTTTTTGAAATATAGCTATTGCGGAAATCTTGAAAAAGGCAGTATAGAAGCGTTACCTTGTGATCGATATACACCAAAAATAAATCAGCTCCAGTTTTGTATCAAGGTCTAATTAAATATGAAGTTTTGGGAAATTTCATACCTTAGTTCTTGAGATATAGCGACCACACAAGTTTTGGCACGTAGAGATTCACAGAGAGGCATACTAATAGACAGACTCACAGGCAGATATTTTGTAAAAATATGTTTTCTCCGACACCTAAAACGTGTAAATCCGTCAAAATCAAGAATTTTGAAAAAATCATTAATTTAAAAAATTTCTTGTTTTAAAGATAAAAGAAAGTAAAAATATAACAACAAAATATATAACGCAAGTTTTCTTTTAAAATTTAAAAAAAAATCTCCAGGATAAAATATTCAAAATATTTCAATCAGACAAGAATCGTAACTTCTGATCATTCAAGCTTGAATTTTGGATAACAGCTGTAAACTTTATCGATCAATAGCAGAATTGGTGGAAATTCGGAAAACTACCAAAAATTTTTTTGTTTTTCATCTATTAGTAAGTGGCTCTTACTGTGCCTTATTAAATTTCAATGAACTAATGTAAGGTGCCCAATAAAACTTCTTCAATGCATTTTTAATTAAATACTAGACTATTTTGATAAATTTAAGCATAAGAGGCATTCTCATGAAATTTAACTTTCAGAATAAAAATCTGCTGAAATTAAGCTTAATAAAATAACATTTCAAATTTATAGATGAATGCCTTTAAAAAACAAGTTGGAAATTGCACGTGAAGCGTAACAAATGAGATGCGTTCGTACGATAACTAAGTTTTAATAAAAATAGCACTCTCAAAAAACTGTGAATAGTTAATTACAATTAAAATTCGCACCAAACAATGTTCTTCCTATACCATTATGCAGTAGAATACTTTTGTGTGGCCTTGTAAATCCACAACAAATGTTCTTTGCACCACAGATTATGCAAAATGTATATAATAATATGTACTTTATAGATGCATATCAATTTTATTATGTTCGAGTGAGTGTAACAACATTAAAATGCATTTGAAAAAATTTTCCCCATTGACCGTAATGTAACGGAATACTTTTGACTGTCCCTGTAGTTGATCTATGCATCCGATTTTCATAAAATTTGAAATGACTCGACAAAATTATGTAATAATTATATATTTTAAATTTCAAACGATTTGGTTGGATAGTTTTCGCGCTGTTATATGCGGACGGATAGATTGAACGACAACTATAGGTGCTACGTATTTACATAATTACGAACGCACCTAAAAATGGTCAGCAGTAATGATTTTTTATTTAACCGAGTTTTAAGTTACACTTGCGCGTTTAATTTTCCTTGCCGTTCCCTTGACTTTTTACCTCTCTAATTTTTTTATTTTTTTTCTCTAAATTTTCATTTATAATGAATTTGCATTGTACTCTAAAACATTTAAACAAGAAATAAAAACAATGCAATTTTTTAAAACAATATTTTGATATAACATTGTCTTAAAGGCTAAAATTTAATAATTTTTTTATGCGGAATTATTTTATTTATTAATTATTCTTATTATGTACCTACACAATGTGATGTTCGCATCCCCCGATGCCTCCGAACCAACCCGGCCTCGGGCGAGGGAGAGTAACCGAGAGCCAGGGCAAGGACGCACTGGCGGCCCTTTTCCATTTTCGCATAGGCTGGGTCTTAAGCTGGGTCTCAGAGCTTAAGCTGGGCTTAAGCTGGGAGCTCAAGCTGGGTCTCAGAGTGGAGCAGTCTGCCGATAGAGCCTATGTCCAGCTGTCAGACTACGTTTAATAGCAACGTTCACACCGGATATCCTTTTCGAAGCACATCATCAGGTGGATGTTTCCATTCGGTGAAAGGTTATCGGCGTCAACCTAGACGGTGGAGGCGTAATGTGCCTTGGAGCTTGAAACGAGTGTGTTTGGGGGGTTTCACCGCATCCTTGTGAAAAGACAATGGTGAGGTGTGGTTGTGATTGGTGAGTAAACCCGATCGCCCATCCGGATGCAATGATTTAAGGTGCACTGAGGTGCCTCCAAGAGATTCGGCTAGCAGCGTATCTCTCTGCTGAAGGAAAGACAAAGGTATACCGAGATCCGGATATCTATGAGGCTCGCAGGGAGTGGTGTCCCGTGCGAGGATGTTCGGAAGCAGTTAGACGTACCGAGAAAGTGTGAAATGACGGGGCATAGACGGCTGCCAAAGTTCGATCGAATCTATCATTTTTGCTTTATTCTCCTTCTTTTCCCAGAATCTGATTCGTCTACACAATCGGCGACCTGTCCCTGTGACCGATTGGGGGGGGGAGGAGGGAGGGAACGTCCTAAGGGAGTAGTGACTCTTTGTGGAAGGATCCGATTTGAAAATAGGATCTTAACTTTCCAATTTTTTATTTCTATCTACTAATTCCATGTTTGTGATCTTCAGAGTTTCGGAAATTGATTAGGGAGTCACCCTTGAACATCTGACAAAAGAGCCACAGGAGGTGTTGCTCTCTTGGTCCGTTTGATTCCACGATCTCTTTTTGCTTTATTTTCTTCCCTGTGGCTAGATTTTGAGCTGCCTTCATACCTTTGAAGATCTGCTGTGTGGTAGCTTCTCACCCGTGTACAGAGATAGTTACCATAGGTCACGGTCCGATGAGTCACAGGATACTATTTTCCTATTTTTTAACCGACTTCAAAGAGGAGGTTATGATTTCGACCTGTATGTATTTGTTGTTCACGCATAACTTTTGCAAATATGAACCGATTTTGATAATTCTTTTTTTGTTTGAAAGCGTATGAGGCCTATGTGGTCCCATTCGAATTTCATAAAAATCTGATAATTAGAACTTTTTTAAAAATAAAAACTTTAAATTTCAAATTCATTTTGAAGCAATCGACCAATTAGAAGTGTTTCTTTTGCATGCTTTTATGTTACAATTACATAGACACACGATCGTTTCACTGTTAAAAGTTTGAAGTTTTTGCTGCATCGTCACTCCACCGCTTTTATGGAATATTTCTATTTTGACCAATGAGAATTCACCATAATACAATAAAGTAATCATTTTCTATAAAAGCGAAGGATAGACGATAAAGTAAAAGTTTCAAATTTTTAACAGTGTTCAAAGTGCAAAATCCTAACTGGACGTGGGCCAGGATTCACATAAATTTTGCGCTGTTTGCAAAACGAGATTTATTAACAAGAAAATTTATTTAAAACATTGAAAAATTTGCTAAAATTCAGGCTTCTGATTCGTTAATCTGGTTTCGCTAACAGCGCAAATTCTTCCTGGATTCCAGACAAGTTCTCTTATGCAAGAAACCGGAAATATAGCATCTAGGGGATATAGTGTGGAAATCGGCTATCTCAGGGCGTGTTCAGAGCAACTTACAAAAGTAACCTATGTTAAGGCCTCCGTGGCCGAGTGGTTAAGACGCCGCTCAGCTAACCTGGAGGTTGTGGGTTGGATTCCCGCTGGCTCCATTGAACACACACTTTGTGTGGACTGGTTGTATTTCTCCTGTGTTGTAAATTTCCTTGTGCTATCTCGTCCTTGCATATTCACGATGACTTATAAGCAGGCTTTCATGTCGAGCACACAAGTCGGATGTATGCTATTCAAATAAATAAACCTTACCGACCGATTGTAGGACAGTACGAAAGCAAATTGTGGCATCAATGAAAACTATTCTCTTGAATTGTAGCTGACGTCACACTTCGCTTTAGTTTTCATCTCGTACTTGTCTACAATCGGCAAGTGGTCGGTAAGTAACCGGTAAGTTGTGCTGAACACGCCCTCTGTAACACTTAAAAAAAGCGCTAAAATGTTCTATTCTTTAAATGTGCAACAATGCTAATGAAATTTAAAGATAGAAGCGACATCTGCAGGACATTTTCTAAAAATGGAAGAATTATTGCTAGTCTAGATAATGTATCACGAAAATGCCGCAGATGTCGCTGTGATCGACACTTTGGAATTCAGTAGCATCGTTGCACATTTAAAGGATACAAATTTTTAGCACTGCTTGCATTGTAAAAAATTTAACCCTTTTGCTGCATCGTCACTCCATCGCCTTTATAGGAAACGATTACTTCGCTCTATTATGGAGCATTCTCATTGGTCAAAACAAAGAAATTCTATAAAAGCGATGGAGTAACGATGCAGCAAAAGGGTCAAATTTTTACAGTGTCGATAGCAGATTTTCACTCCATGTATTCCAGACTCTCTCCTCCGAACAATGAAAAGTTCTCAAAAATGAAGGCTTATGTTTGGTCAATCTTGTTTTGCTTAACAGCGAATAATCCTTCTGGATTCTAACCATTGTTGCAGAGATGCTAGTTTTGTTTTCAAAGTACGAAATCTTAGCTGGACCAATTTTCGTATCCACCAAAGGGAAAGATCCACATCGATCCAGACATGAGAATTCGATATCGAAAAGCGGAAAATTCATCTCTAAAGAGCCTAACACATTAAAGCAAGAGTGTCTGTGTATCAGGGTGCTTGTTATGCCGGATTCACAAAGTGATTAAAGTACATTGCTATGTGCTAGATTTACATTCGGACAAATATAAATGACGAAAAATTTTAATAAGCTTACCATTAAAGTTAAGCTAGTTAACTTCTCTCCCTAACGGGTAGTATCATACGTCTCAGTATTTGCCACCCAACCAACCAACCAAGTTAACTCTCTCTCTCTCTCTCTTATCTCATTTTCCATGAGATAATTTTGTAGTGTATATGGCGCGTAGCTCCATGTATACTAACATGATCTCCAAGTTAACTTCTTTCACCCATAAAACAAACTCGTTCAGGCGATTACCGCCAAGTTCTGGAATAAAAATTCTTAAATTTTCTGTACTTTGGAAAACCACGTTTATCAAAGAACATTCTTAACTTCAAATATTGCTACTTTCATATAGACGCATGTTGAATCATGGTGGGATTTTGATAATATCTTCCTTTTTAGTTTTTATGACTGAAAAGAGTATTTTAATACATACGAACATTTAGAATTACTTTGCTATGCATTGAATCATAGAAGCAACTTGACGCGCTCTGATTGTGTACGCGTACTTTAAACTGTAAAAAATCTGACCCTTTTGCTGCATCGTCACTACCCCGCTTTTATAGAATATCTCACTTTTGATCCATGAGAATGCTCCATAATAGGCTGAAGTAATCGTTTTCTATATTTGCGATGGAGGGACGATGTAGCAAAAGGATCAAATTTTTAACAGTGTACCCTGTTTAAAATATCTTGAAAAATTACCTCTGTTTTTAAAGACTATCTATTTTCTGACCAATGAAAACGCTCCATAGACGTTTTTAGATAGCTCTCATTAGTCAGAAAATAGATAGTCTTTAAAAACAAAGGTAATTTTTCACTATAACTTTAACGTATACTGATGGATTGTCAGCTTTTCAATGCCCATTTACGAAGTCTGTAGATTTCAATGTGGACCTTAAGGCACTACACTAGTCTCAGAAAAAGACCCGGATGTTAGTGTAAAGACTATGGGTGTGTTCTTTTCAAATATCTCGCTCAAATTTTAATATATTTACGTGATTTTTTTTGCATAGGATAGCCGAGGATGATCTACAACCGGCCTAGTTTTTACTTCTTCGATTTTGCTTGTGTATGTTTTATATAATGATAGTTTCAATTTCAGAATCGTTTAAACCAATTTTGAAATTTAAAATATTTAAAAAAAAGTCTGAAACCAAAATTAAAAAAGTAAAAACTAGGTCAGTTGTGGAATATTCTCAGCTATCCTATGCAAAAAAAAAAAAAAAAAAAAAAAAAAAAAAAAAAAATCACGTAAAAAATTAAAAATTTGAGCGAGATATTTGAAAAGAACGCCCCCATAGACTTCACATTATCATCCGGGTCTTTTTCTGTACCTAGTGTGCGGCCTTAAAGTTTGCTGGATGCGATAAATTTCCGAAATGTTAAAGCTTAAATGGACAAATTCTCGCATCCTCTAAAGCGGAAATAGACATCGATACCAATCGACATCCTTAAGTTGTTGAAAAGATGGAAATCCTTTAGTATATATTTTGCTCCGGAGGAAAAAATTATCTATACATATCAATGCAAAATAAAGTGCATAGATATGTGTAGCAAAATTATCTTTGGATTCAGATTTGGCTACCGGATTAGACACCAGAATGATTTCAGATTTTGTTCATGTAGGATTCCTCGATGTGAATATGACGACACATGGAGCACAGTATACGATTGATTAAAAAGATTCTAGACAAAAATGAGTCATCAAGGGGGTCCTTGTGCCTAGTGGTTAAGACACCACGCTGCTAATCGCTTGAGAGCGTAGGAGATTGTGGATTCGAATCCCACTGGCTCCGTTGCACATACTCTTTATGTGTAGCTCCCGGTTGTACATTTCTTGTGTCGTAATATTTCCTTGTGCTATCTTGTTCTTGTATGTCCACGAATTTGTAAAATAATATGGATTATGTATTTATGTCTGTGTAGAAATAAAGGATCATTCGGAGTACAATCGAATTCTACCAGGAAATCATCATCAAATTTTATAATAGAAAATGCCTAGCATTGCGATACATTGTTAAAAATTTAACTTTTGCTGCATCGTCACTCCATCCCTTTTATGGAATATCTCATACATACACTGTAAAAAATTTTACCCTTTTGCTGTATCGTCACTCCCCCGCTTTTATAAAATATTTGTCTTTTGACCCAATGAGAATGCTCCATGATAGGCTAAAAAAATCGTTTTCTATAAAAGCGGTGGAGTGAGTTTCAAATTTTTAGTTGGGACAAAAGCGTCCGCGAAAAAAGTATTTGGGCATCGAATGCTGTCACTCTCTTATAGATGCTGCCAAGTACAGGTTATGATTTCGGATTCCTCGTCAAATCATTTCCGATGCCTTTACTGCATTTATAGGAATTAGATTGTTGTTGTTTATCTATTGAATCATAGAGCAATTTTTGTTAAAAACTTTCTTTTTGCTTTTTCTGACTGATGGGGGAGTATTTTTGACTACACTAGAAAAGCATTTTACTATTCATTGATACATGGAGTCATTTTGCTGTTTACTCATATATGGAAGCGCTTATTTGTAAGGACACTTTACTTGAGGCATTGTCACCTTTCGATAACCACTTCCGATGTCCGTACGATTAGATGTTGACTTTAAGATTTCATGAATGCGGTAGCTTTTCGTCGTGCCAGATCTGAAGAAGTTACCACATCCAGAAAACCTAAAGATTCACAACGATACTAACCGATATTGTAAGTGTCTTTTGAAAAGTTGACAATCAAACAGTGACAAGTAAAGCGAATACATCAGAACTCATCAAAGTGCGTTCATTAGTAATGCGCTGCAAAGAGTCATCATATGTCAGTACACATAATTATGTATTACGGTATAAATAACTAAAAAGTAGGAAATAAATTTAACTTTTTCAAAAAAATGTATAACCGACTCCAAAAAAGAGCGCTAAAAAGAATTAAATAATTCTATAAAATTCTCTAATGACAAATCTTTATCCAATAACCACACATTGACTATCATGACCGGTATAAAACGGTAAAATTTAATATATAGAATTTAATATCCACCAAACATAGGTTTTCCAGAGAATATTTTTTACAAGAGATTAATTTACATATTTTTGATTTAATTTTTGAATATATACATATAAAAAGTAAGGAATTACTTTTTGAAGTTGGTGCCAAACTATCTTAAGTATAGTAAGAATTGTGGATATATTATGTCTTGTACCATAAATAAAATGGGGAAATCATTATCGATTATGATTGTTTGGCACCATCTTCAAAAAGTAATTCCTTACTTTTTATATGTATATATTCAAAAATTAAATCAAAAATATGTAAATTAATCTCTTGTAAAAAATATTCTCTGGAAAACCTATGTTTGGTGGATATTAAATTCTATATATTAAATTTTACCGTTTTATACCGGTCATGATAGTCAATGTGTGGTTATTGGATAAAGATTTGTCATTAGAGAATTTTATAGAATTATTTAATTCTTTTTAGCGCTCTTTTTTGGAGTCGGTTATACATTTTTTTGAAAAAGTTAAATTTATTCCTTTTATCGACCTCTGTCACTTTATGTTCGTAGCGGGAACCGCAGTTCTTGAGCCCTCGGAAGCTGCCTATACTGTAGCGCAGCAGGTGCCTCTTAAGAGAGGTTCGGAAATTGAGATAGTGTGTGTACGTTACCGGCAGGTTCCGTTGCATTTCCCATTTCATGGTTTATATTAACTAACAAGCATCTCATAGGTCATAGGACAACGACCGTGGTGCTTGTAGGTCCGATAGCCGACATATACGTTTATGTTTGTTTTGTATTTTATGTTTGTGGTATCTTTCTTTCATTTCTTGTCCTCAAGCTTCAGAGTTGTTTAACACCAACCAGCCTGATACTAACTTTCCTATTTTTTTATTTTCTTTACTAACCTTTCATTTGTCGGCTTAAATCGCAGAGGTAGCTTACATAGGGGATTGTCAATTGCGACTAGAGATAAAGCAACCGAGGGTGGAGGAAATGTCTTTGAGTTAACCATTTCCTGCACTTTTTAGGTAGATTTCGTATGAAATACTACCTATTGCAATCGCACCAGTTTATATATCTATCTATCTATATATATATCTCACTTTTTATGGACACGATAACTTCTATAATTCTTCACCAATCTCCACCAAACTGGTACATAAAATCAAAGGGGTTAAAATCTCTGCTAAGTTCGTTAATGGGCAAAATCGGACTAAGGGGGTCGGAATAGGGGGCGTTTTTGTGAAAACCGAAAAAACGCCATAACTTCTTAATTAAAGTAGATATCGAATCGGTTTAAAGTTTATATTACTTCTTAAAAATGGGCCAAAAGTTTATGCATGACAGATTTTTGATAAATTTAGAAGTGGGCTCAAGGGGTGGAAAAAACAGGGGTTTTGAGAAAAAAAATTCATAACTTCGTCAAGTTTCAAGATATCAAGTCCAACTAAATTTTTTGTAAATTTTCTTAAAATTATCTAAAACTTTTGTATTTACAAGTTTTTGATAGGACCAACATTTACCTATGAAAAAAATTAAAAACGAAAAGAAAAAGGGCGCTGAAAAAAGAGAAAAATCCATAACTCCGTCAATTTTTAAGATATCAAATCTGATTAAATTTATTTTACATCTTCTCAAAAATATCTACAACTTTTATACTGACACGTTTTTCATAGGACCAATTCGTATAGCAAAAATAAATTAAATAAAAATAGGAGTTGGAGAAAAAACCTCAAATCCAAACTGCCTATATTCTGACTCATTTTTAAATTCATTTTTGATTTTAAACTCATCCAAATGGTCGATCCTCTTATTTAGAAACTGTATAAAGTGACGCATTGGTCAATTTCCTGATAAAGATAGAATATATTTCAAAAAAGGCTACCAAAAAGGGTATTTTGAACAGAATTTTCCGAAATCATCGTGACTGAAATTTAAAGAAGTGTTCAAGGAAGAAATTTCTGACTCGTTTTTAAATCCATTTTTGCTCTCAAACGCATACAATTTACAGATCCTCTTATTTAGGAACTATATAATGTGATGCATTGATCGATGTTTTGATAAAGACAGAATATATTTTGAAAAAGGCTACCAAAAAGGGAATTTTGAACAGAATTTCCCGAAGTCTTCAATTTAAGGAATGAGGTTTTGAAAATTTAAGGAAGTTTTCACATAGCAAATTGCGTTCTTTATGACTCGTTTTAAAATCCATTTTCGCTCTTAAACGCATCCAATTTACAGATCCTCTTATTTAGGAACTATATACTGTGACTCATTGGCCAGTTTTTTGATAAAGATAGAATATATTTTTTAAAATGCTGTCAAAGTGAGTATTTCGCACAAAATTTTCCAAAGCAATCATGATTAAAGAATTAAGGATGTATTCAAACAACAAATCGGTTATTTTATGACTCATTTTTAAATTCAATTTTTTTCTCAAATGCATTCAACTGACAGTTTTTTGTTATTTAGGAACTGTATAATGTACAGTTTTGGTCGATTTTTTAATAAATTCAGAATTTATTTCAAAATATGTTGCCAAAATGGGCATTTGAGCTGAATTTTTCTTAAGATGATTCTGATAAAACCAGTTTTTGTAGAAAAATGAACTTAAAAATTTTTCATAAACGGCCAAATGAAGTTATTAAACTGGGTTTATCTCTAATCATATATATATATATATATATATGTATATATATATATATATATTGTTGAAATGAGCACTCTTCGAAATCTACCTCCGCCTATAGGCCCAGCCGACAGGGATTTTAGAAAATTTTTTGTTATGTCTATTATAAATGTTTTTAAAAGGTGAGCTAAGTCAGCTAAATACAAGCTGAAGAAAAGAGTGTTATCGCGGTAATGGATGGGGTGTTTGGCTTTTTCGCAATAGGAGTCAGATAAAAATAAATTTTTGTAGCTGTTTTTATTATGCTATATTTCACACATTATATTACATGTTACATTTTATTTTAATAGAACTGTTTCTCTAAAACGATACCTACTACTATATTTCTTAGAGTCTCAATATATTTAATCATATTTCGTATATAAAACATTTGAAGCAAAACTGGCATATCTATCGTATATAATTAATATGCAAGGCAATAATCTGAAAATAATATTATTTTTATGTGTTTTTCAATACTTTGTGTTTGAAATGTTTCAAAAACATCTCCAATATCACATTACTGTGTCTCCTATAAGAAATATCCAGAAATATTTACGATATATGAACAAACAATATAAGTAAATCTTCTACAAATGAAATTTTCAAGTTTTCTCAATGTTGTCTCTTAAAACTTGTTAGATCGAAATTAGTGGCAATGACGTGCCCAAGGTACTTCAAGTCTTTCTTTTTTTGTTACTACGTAAAAGTTTGGAAGTTAGTTTAGAAAATGTCTTTGAGTTATACTTTTGCTGCACTTATAGGAAATTTGTTATTAAGTTTATAGTAAATATTTATAAAAGGTGAGTTAAGTCAGCTAAATATAAGCTGAAAAGTAGAGTGTTATCGAGATAATGTATGGGTATTTGGCTTTTTTACGATAGGAGTTAGTTGAAAATAAATTACTTTGTGTTAAGATTAAAAGTCTTTAAGGAAGAGAAGAAATTTCTAAAAAGTAAAACATGTCATGCCTAAACTATTTTACAATAAATTTATTTTATTATAAAATTGGATTTAGATTCACATTTTAGATTCCAGATGCCAAAACTGTATTTTTTTTCTCATTGTGAATGTTCTGGTGAAATTTGTCGCTAACTCCACTGACTACAATGCGGTTAGTGAAACAGGTGGCAAAAAGACTGGTACAAGGTTTTGAAATACACGGGTTGTCACTATTTGCATTTTAATCAGCTTTGCAGCGATTGCAATTGAATTTAACATTAAATGTTCTAAATTTTAAATCTCCGTAATTCCTGAACTGCTTGACCAAATTACTTCCCATTTGATATCCAAAATGTAAAAAGGACATTAAAGTTTAATATTCGTATTGAAATTTTCATATTTTGTTACGATTTCACTTCAGAAACGACCAATAAACTATTTCTAACATTAATAAAAAGCCTATAATTTTCAGTCAAATGAGCTATTCCATTTTTTACTGAGAAAAAATGAAAATTAAAATGTATCTTCTCTTTTTTTTGGCTAACTGTATTTATTGCGTAAACTTTTATGCTTTATATCTACATATTATGTTTTATTTTAATAAAACTTTTTCTCTAAAAGAATACACATATTCACTCCTTACGAATATCTACTACGATATTTCTTAGCGTCGCAATACATTTTAACAGATTTAGCGTATAAAATATTTGAAGCTGAAGTAGTATATCGTGTTGTATATATCAGGCAATAATCTGAAAATAATGTTATACTTGTGTATTTTTCTAAGACTTGAGTTTGAAAAATTTCAAAAACTTTTCTAATATCACATTACCGTATCTCTCATAAAAATATCCGATTTTTTTTTTTTTTTTTTTTTTTTTCGATTTATAAACAAACAATATAAATGAAGCTTCTACTTATGAAATTTTCAAATCCTCTCAGTGTTATCTCTTAAAAGACTTATCTTGTTTCTAGATCGAAATTAGCTACAAAGCCGTGCTTAAGGTACTTTAAGTCTTCCTTTTTTTTCTTACTACGTAGAAGTTTGAAAGTTAGTTTAGAAAATATATTTGAGTTATGCTTTTACTGCACTGATAGAAAATTTGTTATTAAGTCTATTGTAAATATTTATAAAAGGTGAGTTAAGTCAGCTAAATATAAGCTGAAGAGTAAAATGTTATCGCGGTAATGGATGGAAGTTTGGATTTTTTCGCAATAGGAGTCAGGTAAAAATAAATTACTCTGTGTTGACATTTAGAGTTTGTACGGCAGAGAAGACAATTCTTAAAAGTTAAACATGCCATGCCTAAACTATTTTACAATAAATTTATTTTTTTATAAAATTAGATTTAGATTCACAATTTAGATTCTAGATGCCGGAAACTATATTTTTTTCTCAATGTGAGTATTTTGGTGAAATTTGTTGGTAACTGCATTGACTGCAATGTGGTTATTGAAAAAGATGGTAAAAAGAACGGTAACCTACAGGGTTTTGAAAAATATTACTCCCATTTTAATCTGCTGTGCGATGATTACAAATGAATTTAACATTGGGAGTTCTAAATTTTAAATCTCCGATCTTCATAAATTACTTGACCAGATGACTTCCCGTTTGATATCTAAAATGCAAAAATGGCAATAAAGTTTAAAAATCGTATTGGATATTTTATACACTGCTCAAAACAATTAAAGGATATTGCAGTTTTAGGTAGATTTTGTATCTGGGAAACTTTTTATCTGATTGATACATGGTCGACAGACATAGTAGGTTATATGAGAATAAATTACACATGTTTGGCAGAAAAAAATGCATTTTATTGCGCATTTGTGTACAAAAGGAAAAAACACAATTTGTTCATATGAGAAAAAAAGAATAAGAAAAGGTGTTTTCTTCAAAGAAAATCATTTTCAGTAGGGGGTATGGTTTCCACGGGCGTCCAGCAACGTTGAACACCTTTGAGGCATGGACTCAATGAGACTATTAATGAGGAGTTGGGGTATTCTGCCCCACTCTTCCAGAAGAACTCTTTCCAATTCTTAGAGAATTTGTGGCGGTTGTTGGCGGCCAGAAACTCGTCTTCCTAGAGCGTTCCAAACGTGTTCGATTGGATTCATGTCTGGAAAACACGCTGGCCATTCCATTCGAACGATTCCTTTCTCGAAAAGGAAATCCTCCACCAGGTTTGCACCATGTGGCCTGCAGTTATCGTCCATTAAAGTGAAGTTATCTCCGATTGCTGCAGCGTAAGAGATTACAATAGGTCTGAGGATCTCATCCCTATATCGGCGACCAGTCAGAGCTCCATCTCGAATGATGTAGAGGTCAGTGCGCCCGTCAATGGAGATGCCACCATACACCAACACTCCTCCACCGCCAAATCTGACACTTTCGTGCACGAACGCAGGATTATTCCTACTGCCACGGTCCCTCCAGATGAAAATACGCCTATTATCCGGATGCACAAAAAAACGGGACTCGTCAGAAAACAGAATATTGCTCCATTCATTTCTCCTCCAGTTGACATGCTCGGTTGCCCACTCCCTGCGGTCGCGACGATGCCTTGATGTTAATATAACACATACCATCGGTCGGCGAGCATACAGACCTACAGCATGGAGCCAGTTTCGGACAGTCTGAGTTGAAATCGTGGTTAGCCGAGCGAAGGTGTTGTTGGAGAAGAGTAGCGTTCATGTTTCAGTGTCTCCGAGCTGTTAACGCTAAATACCGATCTTCATTGGGCGCTGTTGCCCGTCTACGACCTTGCCCTGGTATTCGGCCTGCACATCCACTCTCCAAAAAACAGTTCCAGATCCTGGAAATGACACTTTGTGACACTCCAATGGCTTGCGCTACTTCGGCTTGAGTTTGGCCCCCTTCTAACCTACCAACAATTCTCCAAGCTTCTGAATCTCTCAATTGACTTCGCTGAGACATCGTACTCATCGAAACAAAGCAGTCTCTGAATGCCGATCATCCTTGTCTTCATTCTCTTTTATCTAGTTGAAAGTCAAATTTCATTCGCTGCCGCTGAAGCGACGTTTTTGACGTCGAACTCAAAATTTGCATACTCCACAGTTTGAAAACCAGAAAAATTTGCATTTGTGATTCTCTTCTTCTATTTTCGGCAAAAAAAATTCGTTTATATCTTTATTTTATATAAAACTTCAAATATCCTTTAATTGTTTTGAGCAGTGTATTTTGTTACAATTTCAGCTCAAAATGTAACAGTAAACCTTTTTTAACAAAAGTAAAAAGACTTTTATTTCTAATCGAATGAGCTATTCCATTTTTTTACTGCAACAAAATGAAAATTAAATTGTATTTGCTATTTTTTTTTTGGCTAAATGAATTTATTATATTAAATATAACACATTAATATCTAGATATTACGCATTACTTTAATAAAATTATTTCGCTAAAACAATAGTTATATTCAATTAAAACCTATAGCTACTACCATATTTCTTGGATTTAACGGATTCCGCGTACATAATATTTGAAGCAAAAGTGTCATATTGCGTTGTGTATAGTTTATATGCAAGGCAATAATCTGAAAATAATATTATATTTATGTATTTTTCTAAGACTTGAGTTCGAAGCATTTCAAAAACTTTTCTAATATCCCATTACTGTATCTCAAATAAGAAATATCCCGAAATACTTTCGATTCATAAACAAACAATATAAATCAAGCTTCTATTTATGAAATTTTCACGTTCTCTCAATGTTATCTCTTAAAACTGCCTAGATCGAAATTAGCAGCAATGCCGTGCTTAAAGTACTTCAAGTCTTCCCTTTTTTTCTTACTACGTAGAACTTTGAAAGTTAGTTTAGAAAATATCTTTGAGTTATGATTTCTAGTTGCACTTATAGAAAATTTGTTATTAAGTCTATTGTAAATATTTATAAAAGGTGAGTTAAGCCAGCTAAATATAAGCTGAAGTGTAAAGTGTTATCACAGTAATGGATGGGTATTTGGCTTTTTCGCAATAGGAGTCAGATGAAAATAAATTACTTTGTGTTAAGATTAAAAGTTGGTACGATAGAGAAGAGAATTCTTAAACGTTAAACATATCATGCTTAAACTATTTTAATAAATAGTTATTTTGCCGTACATTTAAAAGCAAAATGCTATGATAAAGTATCCTTTATCCCGCTTTGTAATAAAATAATATAATGATTCAAATGTATATATAAGTGTATTCTAAAAATAATTGCACTGCACTTAATTTTTTCAAAACTTTCAATAAAGTAGACCTATTAATTTCGACAACACTATCGGTGACATTCTAATTAGCAATAAATAATTTATTATTATTATTATTAGTAGTAGTAGTAGTAGTAGTAGTACTTTTTTTTACGGTGGTAATTCGGAAACTTGGCCATTCGCCACGACGTGGCTATGATGGCTTTTTGTTTTATTTATGGATCATTTTATTTATGTATTTTTAAGTTTTAAGTAATATTTAAGTTTGAGGTATTTCAAAACTTTTTCAATGGCGCATTACTGTATCGACCATAAAAAATATTTGGCAATATTTGTGATATATGAACAAGCAATATAAAATAAGCTTGTACTTAAGAAATTTATAAAATCTCTCAATGATAATATAAAATCTCTCTTAAAACTTCCTTGACAGAAATTAGCTGCAATGCCGTGCTTAAGGTGCTTCAAATCTTAATTTTTTTTTCTTACTACGTAGTAAAAGTTTGGAAGTTAGTTTAGAAAATGATTTTGATTTACGCTTTTGTTGCACTTATAGAAAATTTATTATTAAGTCTATTGTAAATATTTATAAAAGGTGAGTTAGGTCAGCTAAATATAAGCTGAAGAGTAAAGTGTTACCTCGGTAATGGATGGGAATTTGGCTTTTTTGCAATAAGAGTCAGATGAAAATAAATTACACTGTGTTGAGATTAAAAGTTTGTGCGGCAGAGAAGAGATTTCTTAAAAGTTAAACATATCATGCCTAAACTATTTTACAATAAATTAATTTTATTAAAAAATTATATTTAGATTCAGAATTTAGACTCTAGATGCCAAAACTATACTTTTTTCTCAGTGGGAATGTTTTGGTGAAATTTGTCAATAACTCCACTGACTACAATGCAGTTATTGAAACAGGTTGTAAAAAGAACGGTAATCTACAAGTTTTTGAAAAAGTTGATCTCATTTCAATCTGTTTTACAACGATTACAATTGTATTTAACATTAAGAGTTCTAAATTTTAAATCTCCACGCATCCTTAAGTAAAGTGAAAAAGCTGATCTCATTTCAATCTGTTTTACAACCATTACAATGGTATTTAACATTAAGAGTTTTAAATTTTAAATCTCTGCGCATCCTTAAGTACCTGAACAAATGACTTCCCGTTTGATATCTAAAATTTAAAAATGTCATTAAAGTTTAATATTCGTATTGGATATATCATATTGTGTAACTGTTGTGTTTGGTTTGGAACGGTTTAAGCCGTTCCGAAAAAGAATAAGTAATTTTCCAAGTACATTTCGTCTTGTGGCCGCAAAAGACCCTTCGACTCGACTGACAGAGTTCATCAAATTCTTTGAACAAATGCAGGGAAAAATAGGCAGAATAATAGAATAATTGCTTACCTGCAGAGACTTGAAAAAAAAGTACACAAAGACATCAATAAAGATGCAGGCAGTTTCTCTTCATTAAAAAAGAAATTTTATTTATTTATTTATTTATTTATTTATTTATTTATTTTTTTTTTGTTGTTGTTGCAAAAATCTTGTTTTATTATTTTTACTGAAAGGCAGATGTAAATACAACGTGGTCTCTCATATTTTTAGAGACCTGGCACTTTAGCATCTCTTTTAAAATTCCACACTTTTCGAATTAAGAAAAATACTTGAAATGAATTAAGTTTTCTCCTGGGGAATAAGGGGATACATGTTCCTTTTTTGAAATCCTTATGTAAATTCTTTGAATGCAATGAAGTGCAACTGAAAAGTGATTGCGCATTCGACGAAGCATTTCCATACACCACAGGTCCTATTATCGCGGACCCATCTAATGCCGAAAGGAAATTCATAAGCGGAGTATCTTCACATTTTTATTGTAAAATCTTTTACTTTTTAAATTTAAATTAATTTTTTTGAAATCATAACCGACGATATGTTCCATCCTTTTGGAACAATAAACGCAGACATCGGACTAGCACACCCTCTCAGGATTCTGTACAGTTCTCTCTCAAAATTTTACTTTTGATTTTTCATTATTTTTCGTATAAAAAAATGATTTCTTCCATCCGTTTGGAACAATTATCGCCGACACCCAACACACACATTCTCACCGCAGGATTCTGTATCGTTCTCTGCCAAAGAATTCAAACGCAGCCGCAAAGGGAGAAGGGGGTTGCCACAATCTCATAATGCGCCAATTGGCAGGGTTATAGAAGTGGCGATAAAACAGATAGGCCAAGTGCTTCAACACTTATAGGAAAATTGAATTTTTAAGATTAAACTTTTATATCACCTGAAAGATGCGGAGCCAAAAATGCATATAAGGACTCACCTATTTTAAATTACGCATCAGTAGAATAGAGTCCGATTGGATGAGAGGAGGGGCTATAAAACGGAAGTACATGCCCCATCGAATGTTCGAGAAAACTCAGAAACAATCCACAACCGGAAGTAACAAATTCGAAATCATTTTAACATTTTGAAATCAACAAAAAGTTACGTAAGAAAATAAACTTTACAGGGGAGATTAAAAAGGCGAGAATTAAAATAAATTTTTAAAATGCGAATTTTTATAATAAATGAAAAAAGATTAATAATATACACGATAAATTAAATTGAATAAAAATATGGCAGTGGTTATGAGTAGCCACAACAGTAAAAATTTCAGTTCAAAAGCGACAAATAAACCTTTTTTAGCATAAATAAAAAAAAAACTATAATTTCTAGACGAATGAGCTATTCCAATTTTTTACTGCGACAAAAGGATAATTAAAACTTATTGTCTTCTTTTTCTTAGCTAACTGAAATTATTTTGATAAATATTACACATTATATCTAGATTTTACAAATTACTTTAATAAATCTGTTTCGGTAAAACAATATTCATATTCACTTAAAAACAATACCTACTACGATATTTCTTAGTGTCACAATATATTTTAACAGATTTCGTATATAAAATATTTGAAGCAAATGTGCCATATCATGTTGAATATAATTAATATGCAAAGCAATAATCTGAAAATATTATTATATCTGTGTATTTTTCTAAGACTTGAGTTTGAAACATTTCAAAAACTTTTCCAATATCACATTACTGTATCTCCCATAAGAAATATCTGCAAATAGTTTCAAAATATGAACAAACACTATAAATGAAGCTTTCGTGTATGAAATTTTCAAGTTATCTCAATGTTAACTCTTATAACTTTCGACATCGAAATTAGCTGCAATGCTGTGCTTAATATGCTTCAAATTTTCTTTCTTTATTTTTTGTTTCTTAACTTTGGAAGTTAGTTAAGATAATGCCTTTGAGTTATACTTTTGCTACACTTATATATAATTTGTTATTAAGTCTATTGTAAATATTTATAAAAGATGAATTAGGTTATATATAAGCTGAAGAATAAAGTGTTACCGCGATAATAAATAGAAATTTGACTTTTTCGCTATAAGAGTCAGACGAAAATAAATTACTTTGTGTTAAAATTAAAAGTTTGTACGGCATAGAAGAGAACTCTTAAAAATTAAACATGTCAGTAAAACTTATGCATGCCTAAACTGTTCTACAATAAACTCATTTTTTAATATAATAAAATTAGATTTAGATTCAACAATTTAGATTCTAGATCCAAAACTATATTTTTTTCTTAACGTGAATGTTTCGGTGAAATTTGTCGCAGAAAAAGAACGGAAAACTATAAGGTTTTGAAAAATCTATTCCTATTACAATTTGCTTTACAACGATTATACATAAGATTTAAAATTATAAACTTTAAATCTCCGCACTTCCTAAACTACTTGACCAAAATGACTTATCGTTTGAAATCCAAAACGTAAAAATGGCATTCATTTTTATATTCGTATGTGATGTATCAGATTTTTTTTTTTTTACAATTTCAGTTCAAAAGCCACTAATAAACCTTTTCTAACATAAATAAAAAATACTATAATTTCCAGTCGAATGAGCTATACCAATTTTTCACTGCGAAAAAATCAAAATTAAATTGCATGTGGCATTTTCTCTCTTTTTTTGGCAAACTTAATGTCAGGTTCTGATAGCACCTCTCCTAAGGAATGGAATTTCCGCTATTTCTCTATTTCAATATTTCGTATTGTATGGCTGTATACAGAATTTCCAAGGTGACATTCCTTCTTTGTGGAAAGGGGAATTGACAGATAATCCTGTGCAGGTGGTGAATAAAAGAAAGAGAAGATTGCTGGCAGGCATGTCCATCTGTCAGTGAGGTATGCGGATGGTCAGCAGATAAGCAACATGTCACTAAACCAGAAAGGAATGGAGGATGGGTCCAATGAATGAGCTCCAAAGGGGGTTGACATTCGTGTGACCCAGTGAGTTGAGAAGAGGAAGTCTTGTCTCAGATAAGTCAGTCCGTTCCTGGGTTTCGTACCTAGAAGGTGTATGCCAGAGGTGCTGGTAAAGTGTGCTCTGTGTTGTAGAGCGTAAGCAGTGCGTTTTCTGGTGAGCAAAGGACCCAGACGACCTGGTGTTTAGTGCTCTGGGCTAAGAAGTGCAGGCCGAGTATACTTGTGTTGGGAGACTCAAGGTTGAACTCCGATAAAGTGAATTTAATGTGCATTGAGTGTGAGGTGGAAAGTGTAATTGGAATAGTACACAGCCAACTTTTAATGTATATAATTTAATGTTGAACCGGATCACCTATATCCGAGTTGTAATTGTATATAATTGTAAATAGCGTATTTAGTGTGTACATATATTCTTAATAAACTGATAATTCAGTTACTTGACAGCGTAAGTCTTCATTTACACAATCCTCACAGTGGGTGACCGATATCACCTAGTAATATCGGTGGTGGCAGCTATATCTACCACGGACTTCCTTCAAAGTTGTGTGGACTGAGAGGAACGTCCGACACTTAATTTATTATGTTAAATATTACACATTATAACTAGATTTTATGTATTAATTTAATAAAACTGTTTCGCTAAAACTATATTCATATTCACTTAAAACCAATGTCTACTAAAATATTTCTGATTGCCACAATACTTTTTAACAGATCTCGCGTATAAAATATTTGAAGCTAAAGTGGTATATCATGTTGCATATGATTAATATGCAAGGCAATAATCTGAAAGTAATGTATTTATATATTTTTCTAAGACCTGAGTTTGAAATATTTCAAAAACCTTTCTAATATCACATTACTGTACCTGTCATAAGAAATATACGGAAATACTTGCGATAAATCAACAAACAATATAAATTAAGCTTCTACTTATGAAATTTTCAAGTTCTCTCTATGTTATCTCTTAAAACTTCCCGGATCGAAATTAGCGGCAATGCCGTTCTTAAGGTGCTTCCAGCCTTCATTTTTTTCTTAGAACGTAAAAGTTTGGAAGTTAGTTTAGAAAATGTGTTTGAGTTATTCTTTTGCTGCACTTATAGAAAATTTGTTATTGAGTCTATTGTAAATATTTATAAAAGGAGAGTTAAGTCAGCTAAATATAAACTGAGTAGTATAGTGTTATCTCGGTAATAGATGGGTATTTGGCTTTTTTCGCAATAGAAGTTAGATGAAAATAAATTACTTTGTGTTCAGAGTAAAAGTTTGTACGGAAGAGAAGAGAGTCCCTAAAAGTTAAACATATTATTCTAAACTATTTTATAATAAACTTATTTTGACGAACTTGTAGAAATAAAATAGAATGATAAAGTATCCTTCATCCCGCTTTGTTATGAAATAAAATTGTGATTAAAAATATATATGTGTATTAGGGTGGTCCTTAAAAGTTGGTAAAAAAAAATTCACGATTTATACCGGGCACCCTGCCATTTTGTTCTACTCATTAAAAAAGAGTTACAGCAATTTTTCAAATTTTTAGCATGATTTTAGGGGTCACTAAAACTATTTAATAATTAGACTTATTCAAAAATATTGAAGAAAAATACATAATTATATTTATTAACAACTAAACATATTTTCATTAAACATTTCAGTAAATTCTACAGCAACTACATTCTTATATACATTTAAAGAAGAAAAAAGCTATCATTAATTTTAAAAAATCCTTATATTTACCTTTTTTAAAGCATCAATACAGATTTTTCTTGAGTCTGGATATTTACTTCGAAACTGCTTCACTAACAACAATAAGTACTGTTTTTGTTCTTCATCTTTTGCATGAAGTTTAATGTATTCCTCAATAAGTGTTACCCCATGTTCGGCTACATCATTAATAACTTTCACTGAAGCTGCAAAAGCCTTACAAGTTTTGTAAGATTCATTTTTATTCCAATTTGTCACATCTGTTTCAAAAAAATCTGAAGGTCATTCCATAATTTTAAAAAACCTCAGGGTGTTACTTGTTACAAAATCTTTTTGAGGATGTCATCAGGATAAACCTGTGCATGTTTCAATGGTTTCTCATTTTTCAAAACACACACCATTTTTCTTTTAATTTTAAATGAGGCATTGCAATCGAAAAATGCAAAAGCAACTAGTTCTGCTGACAAGTACCAAAAATGTTCTAGGAATTTCTTCATAGAACACAAAGACATGTCGTTATTTACATTTTCGTATTTAAGGAATAAATCATCTCTGGGCACAGAACAAGCAGGTGGTGCCTAATACCAACTGTGAATGTAGATTTTTACCACAAACGAGCAAACTTGACGAACTCCAGATTCTGCGTGGTTAGAAAGTTTGAACTGATCTTTAAATAAATAAATCTTGAGCGAGTATATAGCCTTTGCCATCCATCGTTCTCGGTGCGAGCCACCAGGGGCTCTAAAGGGAACACCTCTTTAGGGTACATCTCTTAGGAAAATGATGGCAAGCTCTAACAGTTATTTGTAATCGACCCTTGGTTGCAAATCATTAAGTTGATTTTGTGCAAACGCTATAATTTGTGATGCATTTTCTGTTGATTTTTCATTGATAAAGTTATCAGTTACGGAAGTCTGAAATATGTCATGATTAATAGAGTTCCACGAAATTTTAAATCGTTTAAATGAGAATATGTCTGGTCCGTTTAGAACTCCGAGTGACTTAACAACAACTGCCTCTAGCATAATCTCCAGGATGTGATGACGGCAAGCCAGCCAAAGCATTTCTTTCTTCATTTTCTGTTCCAAAAGAACGCAAGCTCCTCTTGATAACCCGGAATTTACATAAGTTCTATCAATACACATAGATTATACTTGCTCTGTAATCAGTGTTCTTGCTGACATTTGGCCAACATTAGTAATTTGGCTAATTAAAAATAAAAAACATTCGCCAAATGAAAAAAGTATTAGCAAAATAGATTCGCCGTGTAGCATTAAAAAATATATCTTTAATCCTTTAATGTACCTTTTTTTCTTCAATATGTTACAAAATAATCCAAGTTTTTATAACTGCCATAATGATTATTTTTAATCTGCATTCAATTAAATTAACTACCTGCTACAATTATGTTATAAATATGTATACTCTAAATATCTTGCGTAATCAAGAAAAAAAAATTCTAAAACAGATTTAACCCATTAAAATGTTATGAATTTATGTGGTACAGTACAATTGAACATGATAAGCGACATACACACACAAAAAAGAAAGAAAGAAAGAAAGAAAAACAAAAAACAGAAATTGAGCACTAGCAATTTGGCGAATGTAATCGCTTGTTTACTCGCCAACTGAAGAATTTAGTCGCAATTTGCGAGCGACAGCGAGAACACTGTCTGTAATTCTCTATGACTCCAATATTTTGTTAACAGCAAAACATATTGCTTCACCTGTTCCTGACTGAAGTTTTGGAACTGCAAGTAATTGGTCAATATTTTTACCAGAAATAATTTGTAATCTATCAATAGTTACAGGTCCTGAAATGTCTTCTAAAATTTTCAACTGAACAGTCAATGGAACATTTCCTGAAGACTCTTTTTTTAAATTTTCGGCTCTTCTTGTTCGGCTTTTGATTCTAAGGCGACGGATAGAGGATTTGTTAACATTATAATTGGCAGGATCACAATCCACACGTTTTAGTGTTGTAGTCAAAACAATAGCTGCCTTTCTATCACTTAACTTTGCTGCATCAAGGCTTGCAACTACGCTATTGTCCAAAATGTTCATTCTACCTCTTTCTTTAGGAGGTGGATCACTGTGAGAGCATGAAGCTACTTCTTCCTGATTGGAAAAGTTTCATTATCACTTGAGCCTGCTACTTCTTCAATTATGTCTGAAAGAATTGATGCTTGTTCAATAAGCAATGATTTGTTTACTTCTTCACGCTTTTTCATTTGTTCAAAGCGTTCTTTGCATAACGAAAACATATTTTATTACATAATCATTTATTAAAATTATTATGTATTAAAATATATTAAATATATAATACATTAAATATATAATATATTAAATATATAATATATTAAAATATATTATAATCAATTATTATTCTTTTCTTGTTTTTGTTGATTTTTAAATTGATTTAAGCACTATTTTGATAATTTATATTAAATTAGCTCACCCGCCGGCATTGCTCTGGCCCATTAAAAAAAATACAAAAACTCGAATAGATTTAAAAATCGCTGGAAATTTAAAAAATTCAACATGAATTTTGGTAAAAAAACTGAAGCATTCAACAGTCTAATGTCATACTATGACTCAATTTCACAATGACTATGGATATGTACTAGCAAAAGCCATGCTTTGTTTGGATTCGCGAAGCATTATTTTATAAAACAGATATTTGAAAGTAAAAGTATTTTTTAATATTATTTTTGCATCTTTATTAAACAAAAACGTTATTTAAAGTTTTGGCGCATTTTAATTTTTTATTTATGCTGTAAGACTGGTATAATAAAATATTTTCGAAGCAAACTTTTACAAAATATTGTTAAATTTTCAACTAAAAGCTCTTTTAAAGATATTTTTACAATTTCCAGTAACCACTGGTGTTTTTTAAAGTTGTTTGAAATATGCATGTTTCCAATCTTTGTAATTAACATCAAATAATCTTTTATAGTTATTTTAGAATAATATATTTGAAGAGAGCTTGAAGAAAGCTACTTCGTCAAAATCCTATTTTCTGGAAAAACATTTGAAATCTCCTCTCATTGATACTATGAATTTTTAACTGTAAAACTTTTTTTTCTAATTTCTTCGTTTTTATACATGTTAGCGTATCAGAATTTTTGATATTGTAGAATTTTTCGTAAGGAAAATTTTTATTGAATGATTAATTTTTAAGGATTTTCACTCTCGACAACGTTACGTACGTTTTTAAGCCAACTGGTGTCTATATATCCTCAATATCTACAACTGCTTCATCTAATGTTAAACCTTGGGATTTATGAATCGTAACAGCAAAAGCTAACTGCAGAAGAAATTCTTTCCTTGAGCAATTTATGCTTCCATTTTTCCAGAATTTAATTATTGGGGGAATTGGAAAGCACCAATTCTTATAAGTTAAATTATTGTATTTCTATTGAATGCTTAATTTTGAAGGATTTTCACTCTCGACAACGTTACGTACGTTTTTAAGCCAACTGGTGTCTATATATCCTCAATATCTACAATTGCTTCATCTAATGTTAAACCTTGGGATTTATGAATCGTAACAGCAAAAGCTAACTGCAGAAGAAATTCTTTCCTTGAGCAATTTATGCTTCCATTTTTCCAGAATTTAATTATTGGGGGAATTGGAACGCACCAATTCTTATAAGTTAAATTATTGTAGTATTCGAATTTATCCATGATTATTCGCGATATCTGGTCTGATGGCTTATGATTTTCTTTATTACGTGCAACAAAGTCTAAAGTCCCGTTCACTAAACCTTTTTCGGTCCACAAATAAGAACTAACATTACTTTAGATCCAAATGATAAAGTAAGAAATGGTTAAAGTCAATTTGTAGTTTCTGAATCGGCCAACTTTGCTTTAGTACATTTATAAAGAGCTTGAATCGAGGCAACAACTTCACGCTTCATTTCTTTTAATTTTTCATTTATATAAGAAATTTAACAATTAATTTTATTTGTTTACAATTCTTTTGTTACCACTTTACAAAAAAAAATTCACAATACAATCTTTTTTAAATGTTTAGGTGTCATCTGTGCAAATGATTTTGCTGAATAATGAAAACATATTTCATTTATTAAATTAATCATGATTTATCTATAATTACTTACTCCATGATTTACATTTTTTCTGAAAATATACGCGTTTCATTTTTATTTATTTGCTAAAATGCGTCCGTATTGGAAATGCATGTAAAATAAATAAATTAAAATAATAAATTTTTTAACGTTTTACTGTAAAAAAAATTATATTGTGCAAATCTACAGATCATAATTTATTTTTGTGTTTAATTTAAATTTAAAATATTGAATAGTTTTTTTGTAAAGTGTACGACAAAATGTAATTTGAGTGGCCTAGTAGAGGATTCGCTTCGCTCATCCTAATTAATAACTTAGAAATTAGAATAAAAATATATCTAATTTTCTAATTTTTCAAAGATTCAAACCTTGTTAGCGACCCTTAAAATTTGTTTTAAAATTCTGAAATTTTTATGGAGGCCTTTTTTTTATACATAGAACAAAATAAAAGGGTGCCCCATACAAATTTTAAAAGTTCATTTTTAAGAACCACCCTAATGTGTATTCTAAAAGTAATATTACAGTAAACTTAAAAGTTTCAAAACTTTCAATAAAATAGAGCTACTAATTGCACGGTGCACACAGCCTCTCATCTTTTCGGGGTCGATAAAATGAATAAAAAGCTTGCTTGGAAAATAAATATTGAGGGTTACGCGTCAGGCTGACCACCTGGCGGGACATATGCTTGGGGCCTAGGATCTACTAAAAGATATGGGCACTGCTGGAACTCAGCCTCCTTAGATTGTAATGCTACAGAGTTTTTTTTACCTTTTTAGTTAGGATGCGAAAATAAGAGCTGAAAGGGGGATGAAAGTGGAACAACGCTACTTCACAATATGGCGATGCTTCGGTTCTGTAAAATAAACTGAACATTGTAAAACTCACCATATGGTACTGTTAACATCTGACTTACGTAGATTACATGCAATGAATAGGAAGTAAATACTCACGATAAAGTAAATATTGCTCTACAAATGACATAGCAAGAACTTAGATCTTCTAAAAATATTAAATCTGACATTAATAATACAAGGATTCGTTTTGGCGAGTGAAATTTTCACTTCTGAATCCTTTTATCTTCCGTTCGTTTTGCCTTGCGTGATCAGTGGAGCGCCACTTTCAGAGAAGCGGAGAAATGAATAACGACGAAATTAGGGAAGAGGGCGAAATATGGGCATTTTACCTTAGGGGTGTTTTTTGTGTGCAATTAGATTAATTGACCCCTCGATCAGAAATTTATCGCCAAACTATGAGATTAAATGCGAATATTGGCTTATCGTAAATGTCACATTCACTTGCCGTTACACCTGTTTGTTACATCATCAAGTGATATTTAATTCGACGCTTTACTTGTATTTTTGTGAAACTTTTACTAATTTATTTGTTTTTTCTTCATTTAAAAGAAAAATTATGTCAATTTGTATAATTTACGAATAGTTTGGAGATTTATATAATTTGCGGGATCAATTAATACCCGCAATTCAGTAATACAGCATTGCTGTGCATTAAAAATATTCAAATATACGTTTAAATTTTATTTTGGAATTACGATGCATTTTATAAACAATTTACATGTGTTTTATTTTTGCATTTTATATTATGATATCCATGATGGGTAAGTATTGCGATGGCCTCCAACGACTGATTCATATTATGACAGAGAAGAAGAATAATGAAATACCCTGGTCGACATATAACGAGTAATATATTCTTAAACTAGCATTTTATAGAATAACAGAAGATAATTCTTGTGTAGTATCTTCGTTAAATTTTACTATTATCGATTTTCTAGTGTTTATTCGATTAAGCTCATTAAAATTCATGAAATCAGGAATTCTTTAATTTTCAATAAACCTATATGTTTCTTGCCGTTTAATAACTATTTTCAACTTTTCAAAATTAAAAGTAATTTTTTCTTCCCCAAATTAAAAAAAAAAAATGCCCGAAAAAGAATAAATTCTTATATATTTTTATATTACATAAAAGAACCATCCATTCAAAAAATGAATAGAAATAACCTAAAATACTAAAAGATATTCTATTCAACTTCATTACACATTACACAAGCGTTCATTCATAAAAAAAATTCCTATAATTCTAGTCACGGAATATATACTTAAAAATAAAGAAGAAAAAACATTCTGGAGAGAAAATGTAGCAAATATCTGAAATCCTTCTTGTAAAATACTAAAATAACACATGCAATCCGAGATTTACAAAAGAAAAAAAGTTAAAATCAAGCATATTGAATTTGAAGTCTTATAAATGTAGCTATTCAGAGGAAAGTATTTTGGTCTAGTGAAGTATTATGTAACTTTCTTGCAATGAATTAAGAAACTCTTTTGAATCCAATTTAAAGTTACATAATATTTGTTTAAAAAAACATTTATTTTTTCCTTTTAAAAAGTTTATTTGATCTGGTTATTTTGACAACGTAGTTAATTTAATGTAGGCTTTTGGTGCTAGCTCAGCATTAAAACAGGATCTCGTAGCACCATATAGTAGGGAACAAACTCATCCCCTTTCCTATAGTCTTGATCTTGTTCTTGTTCTAACAAGGAAGGTCTCCAAACGGGCATACACCGAAAAATTTAAATAAAAAAATACAGAATGGTTTTCTCATAAGAACATATATGTTTCTATAAAAAAATTCCTGCGGAACCTCCATAGAGCGCCCCTAAAAAATATATAAATTTCGTGATTTCGTGATTTTTCATAGTTTTGCGATGAAATACAAATTCAAAGAATACTTTATGTCAAATGACTTTTAAAGAAGAAAATGTTTCATATTGAACTTGTTTAAATAAACTTACTTGAAAAAAGTCTAATTTTCTTTGTTTTAGTTTGTTTTAACTATAATTTTGTCATATCGATATTTATATGGCTTTATATTAAAGATTAACTACCAAAAATGACCATTTAAAATAAATACAAAATATTAATTAATTATAATTGCTTCAATGACAAAATTTAATCCAATTGAACATATTCGATTTTTTTTTTTTTTTTTTTTTTTTTTTTTTTTTTTTTTTTTTTTGCTATGGAAACGAATTCTGATAGATTCAAATACATAACTGCAGCATTCTTTATTTAGTTTCTATTTTTGAATACATTTAGATGCATAAAAATATTTTTTATGTTTTTTTTTTCCTTTTGTACATAAAAATGTTTTTTCAGTGATAAATCAAAAAACGGCAACAAGTAATATATAAGTGTAACACATTTTGGCGAATCATTTTTAGCAGTTGGCGAGATGTATTATTTCCCCTTTATATTTTGAGCTGCTTCATCTTATAAATGATATATGGAAGCACTAAAATACACCATTATATCTTCATGTTAAACACAAAAGTTTAAAAAAATAATAATAAAATAAAATAAAAACATACTTCCAAATTCCAGAAATGTTTTATGTTGCCTTTATTTTCCTATGGTCATCGCCGAATCTACCTTTGACCTTACGCGTTGCCACGTGATATTGAAAGAGTTCTGATAGGCTTCGGCAGATAGCATTGCTGCATTAGACATACAACAAATTTATTCTTTTTAGAAGATGACTCATACAATATATGCATCCAGTAAGATGAACAACACAATATAATATGACGCTTTTTATAGAAATTCCTTTATACACTGAACTGTTTTACAGAAAATAACAGTTATTTAAAATACAGACTGCCTTTAAAAGAATGCCACACTTTCAATGATAGATTATAACAGTTTAAGCTATTTACAAGAAATCTACATCAAAATAAAGGTAAATTAACCTAACGTTTGTTACAAATGTTCAATATTTGACCCTTTAGTTATGCGACATACATATAACGTAAAGTCCATTCCTTTTTGCACTTCCGTTAACAAGTCTGCAGCATTGTAAGCAATAACAGATGTACATTTTCCAAGTTGGTGAATTAAGTCCGAGCCAGGATTCAAATCAGGGATGTATTGGCGGAAGTCGCCAATGCTCTTTCAACTGAGCCATCACAGACGAATACTGGAGGACTAATTCACCCAACCAACCTTAACGATCACACAGTCTGGTCTGATACTTTGGATCAGCCCAAGAGAATAAATCGAAGATTAATATGTGGTACTACAGAAAACGCTGCATAAGAAAATTTATATTAGATTTATTTATAACACGATTATTCAATAGGTAAATCAATTATAACAGATGTAAATTTTCCAAGTTGGTGAATAAAGTCCGAGCCAGGATTCAAATCAGGGATGTATTGGCGGAAGTCGCCAATGCTCTTTCAACTGAACCATCACGGACGAATACTGGAGGACTAATTCACCCAACCAACCTTAACGATCACACAGTCTGGTCTGATACTTTGGATCAGCCCAAGAGAATAAATCGAAGATTAATATGTAGTACTACAGAAAACGCTGCATAAGAAAATATATATTAGATTTATTTATAACACGATTATTCAATAGGTAAATCAATTATAACAGATGTAAATTTTCCAAGTTGGTGAATAAAGTCCGAGCCAGGATTCAAATCAGGGATGTATTGGCGGAAGTCGCCAATGCTCTTTCAACTGAACCATCACGGACGAATACTGGAGGACTAATTCACCCAACCAACCTTAACGATCACACAATCTGGTCTGACACTTTGGATCAGCCCAAGAGAATAAATCGAAGATTAATATGTGGAACTACAGAAAACGCTTCATAAGAAAATATAAACTAGATTTATTTATAACACGATTATTCAATAGGTAAATCAATTATAACAGACATAAATTTTTCAAGTACGTGAAAAAAGTCTGGGCCAGGATTCAAATCAGGGATTTATTGGCTGAAGCCTCCAATGCTCATCCAACTGGGCCATTCGGGACTCCTGGTTGGGTGAATTAGTCCTCCAGTATTTGTCTGGGATGGCTCAGTTGCAAGGGTACTGGTGACTTCAGCCATTACATACCTGGTTCATATCTTGACCAGGACTGCTGCGACATGGAAGATTTACTTCTGTTATAATTGATTTACCAATTGAATAATCGTGTTATGAATTGATGTAATGGAAGCAATAGCCTCTTCAATTCTACGTCTCAACTGCAGAAAAGTATTAACTAATGTGAACGCGATCTTTTATCAATCCGTAATGTAAAAATTGCATGCCTCTAGCGATTTTTAAATTTTCCTCCATAAAATCAACACTTTACGCTTAGGAGTCGTCATTTTGCGTATATGGTCAATAAGAAAGCAATTCTTGCACATGTATTTACCTTAAACTGTATGAGTTATTCTTTATTTGTTACATTGAACCAGCACTTACTGTTGATACTATTAAAATTTATAAATAGGAGATTCTTTTATGACCATCAAGTATGAAATATAAAAATATATAAATTACTTTCAAAAGTATTTCATACCATCTCTATTGCACAATCTGCAAACTCTTATTCACAAAACTTAAAGAAAAAAAAAACTTCTTGCAGACGATAGAGATAGAGAAAAAATAAACAGTAAAGAATATTTCGTAACGAATTGTCAAGAATTCATAAAACTTTCAGTGAATGCTTTGGGTCCTTTTTTAAAGCATTCTAAAAGACCTATAGAATGTGGACACGAAATTCATCAGAGAAGAACATGAAATGAAATAGATGAAATTGAAGTCTTAGAAAATTCCCAAACATTGAAAAGAAAGTATTTTGTAATAGAGAATTATGTTTTATTTAACTTTTCTCCTTGAATTAAGAAATCCTTGCGAGTATTATTCCATATTATTAGCTAAAATTGCAAGATATTTCTATTTTTTATTCTAACTGCTGTTCTATTGTTATTAATTAGTTGTGTAAAGTGATAAGGATGTTCATATTTTTACTTTCTTCTATCTTTACAAAAAAAAGTATAAAATTTGTGAAAATTTTCAAATTTCAGTTTTCGACAGATTTAAATGTTTTAGTGATCGGAGATTCCAAAAAACATGTTTTTACAAAATGCCTGTCTGTGAATCTGTCTATCACTCTGTATGTGACATAAATTTTGTGGGCGCTCTATCTCAAGAACTAATGCACGGATTTTCACAAATCTTTAGATTCAGTTAGACTTATCTATTAACATAGGATAAGCCTAACATATGTTAAACTTGACTTTAACATATTAACATGTATGAGATAGAAGAAAGTTTTGGAATTGCCACATCCCACAAATTTGTATTAATAACCGAAATAAAGGGCCTTAATGTGTGTTAAAAAGAAATACAAAGCGAAAAAAATGTAAATGCTACAGGAAAATTAATTTTTCACATTTAGTAAAATTCTATTTAAAAAGAAGAATAAGCTTTCACATTAAAATAATAATTCTTTGCATTCCGTTACCATCACTGCGGCAGCATCATCTTTTCTTAGAAAATTTGTTTTGGGCACCATTAATAAACGAAAATAAAATTTTCCTTATTTAATCAGAGCATTTTTGAAATTGCGTACTAGTAGCTTTTAACCTCTAGAGTTCCGAGGCTAAAATTATAATGCAAATACTTCTTCATTGGTTTTTCTAAACAAAATGATATTGTAAATGACAGAAAAAATATATTTTCTGAAAATGATTCTTTAGGCACTTAAGTTCAAAAATGTGGATCTAAAACTACAACCCCTTTAAAAGATCCATTTAATAACTATTAAGCTAAATTAACGCAATCACAAATTAAAGAGCCTTAAACAAGTAAATTACCTACAAATCCTCAAATATATATATATATATGTGGGATATTGAGTGATTAACTTATGATTTAAGAAAAATTAATATTCTTGATAAGATAAAAAAGGTTTAATAGACATAAAATATATACGTAGCATTCAAAAATAACAGTAGAACTGAATAATATTCAGTATAAATAAGCTTCTCTGAGCTTTGAATTAAAAATCCATCAAACTCGCCATCGCTGAAATCTATAGAACACCTCGTTCTTTCCACGCATCATCACACGAGTCTCATTTTGGATATCACGTTCATTAAATCATTGAGTTTATTATGTTTTATTGCTGAATACTTCATTCTTTAATCCCACATTCTCGGTCATCCTGACGTTTCTGAAGTCCTCGGCAGCTGCTTATAAAATTTTAGACACAAATTCACACAAATGAAGGTAAAACAGGTAAATATAAAACAACAACATCTAACGTTACAAGCAAACATAAAACAAAAACATCTAACGTTATGCAGATGCATTACCCGACGGCTTGACGTATTTTGCAATAGTGGATATCTTGTCCACCATGGTCTCCAATTCTCTTTGCATCATAATGATCATGTGATTTTTCTATAATGTTTTTATTATGTCCATGGAATTTTCTCCTTTTCAGTCCTGTTCCATACTGCATTTCTTGGATTAACTCGGTATCATTTAATTCATATCTGTTAGGTACTTTTCTGATCATGTTAAATTGTTTTCTATAACTCCCATTACTCCGAAAATATAGGTTTCTACGCGAACCATTAAAATTTGTTTTGATGCTTGTTTTATTATTCCTTTCACATGGTTCAAACCTTTCTTTTTCAAAAATTTCAAGTTTTCTTTCCCCTAAATATTTTCTCCGATTTTCACATGTGTGACATTTTCCATTAAAATTATTTCTCGAATAATATTTATTTTCTTCATCTCTATCATTGTAATCACGCTTCTTGTAATTTCTGATAAATTTCTGTTTATTTGCATGAACTCCTTCAATATTCCTTTCTTCCCTCTTGTTTTTCCGTTTATAATATTTTTCAACTTTCCTCGTTTCATTTTTATTTTCATTGGCGCGTGCACATAAATTGCGTTTTTCTTTTAGGTCATTCATTCGTCCTGTTTGTGATGTCTCGTTTCTTTCATTCAATCTTTTCTTACTAATTAAATTTTCTTCTTTCTCATTTATTTCTTTTCTAATTTTCAAATTTCTCACGTGATTCAAATCAATTTCATTTTCTTCTATGACTCTCGCGAAATTAATCAAGTGATTACCTCCTGCATTATTCTCATTTGCAACTATAATATTTGCAGCACGTGAATTATCTAATGTAGACGTTTTCTTCTCATTACTATTTCTGGCAACATGATTCAATTTTATATCAGAATTCTTCTGAATATTAGTGTAACCTACTTGAATGTTGTTGCGTTTGCCAACGATCCTAATTCCGCTCTCGTCTATCGCCAAATTTAATTTGCTAATCACATCATATCCCAATAACATATCATATTCAAGAGATTCTAGCACGTACAAATTTGTTCTGATTAGAAATCCATCAATATTAAGTTCATATGGGAAGTATCCTTTTGGATAAACAACTATTTTATTTATGCCGGACAAAGAGATATTATTTGAAAATAATCTTGGCGAGCCTATTTTCGTATAATATTCGTAACTCACCAAACTGATATCACTTCCAGTGTCAAAGAAGATCTGTGTCTTTTCACCGTTAATATCAATATTTTTCATGTAATCTGGTTTGGCGCTGTTGGTTTGCTTGATTACTGCGGAATTCATCTCTTTGTGGTTGGATAATCGCGGGTTTTGGCTCCGATTTTGGCTGTCATTTTTTATTTGTTTATTATTCCCATTATTACATTGCGATATTACGTGGCCAAGACTATTACTTTTGAAACACATAATTTGTGCCCTGTTCTTTTCATTTAAATAAGAAGATTCATTTACATTATCTGTATTATCTTTAAATTGTTATCTTCTTAAAGTATTATAACGTTGGTATGGTAACCATGGTTTTGTGTTGTTGTTTTCGAGCATTTTTGGCTCCCTTTCTTCAAAGTGTCGTGAATTTCTATTCATGGTTTTAATATTACGCCTTGCTGTTTCATAATTATCTAGTTTACAAACTAATACATCAACATTTTTAATTTTGGGAAGATCATCGATAAAATGTTCTTTCATTTCTATCGGTAACCTTCTCTTGATTTGATCTACTAATATTAATTCTTTTAAATCTTCAAAATTGGATACATCAAGACCGGTAATCCATTCTTCTAAATAATTCCTTAACTCAAATGCTAGATCGCGCCAAGTGGCTGAGTTTTCTTTCTTATGCGACATTAATTTTTGCCTAAACTCTTCTGGCGTCAATTTGAATCTTTTGAGCAGCAAGTTTTTTACATAATCGTAGTTATTTGTTAATGTTTCTGGTTCTCTAGTTATAACATTAGCAATTTCTAGCGGCATTAAACTTAATAAGTGCATGACCCAATTCTCTTTTGTTATATTCATCCTAGAAATCTGTCTCTCGAATAGAGCTAAATAGATACTAATATCACCCTTCCCATCAAAGTGTGATATTAATTTAGACAAATCTGGTTGCTTACCTGAACCAGTTACAGCCGAACCGTCACTTGTACTTGTCATATTTCCTTGAAGTTCAATTTTTCGTAATTCGTACTCCATCTCCATCTTCTTTTCCTCTAATCTTCTTTCTGCTTCTAGTCTTTTTTCTTCTTTTTCTGCTTCTAGTCTTCTTTCTTCTTTTTCTGCTTCTAGTCTTTCTTTTTCTATTCTCTCCGCGGCAATGACTTCAAGTCGAACTTTTACAAAATTTTCTTCATAATCCTTCGATTCCGTCACCAACTTTATCAAATCAATGATTCTTGGACTCTGAGGCACAACTATACCTAGATCATCACACAATGTTAACAAGTCCGCCTTTCTAGCTTTATTCAGAACAGACATTATAATTTTTGTTTACACTTCAACAAAACAATATAGTGCACTATCTTGCAGGCTTGATTACGGATAATTTCTAATCATTAAACATATAACAAACAGTTCCTTTTTTTTATATATAATATGTTTTAGTTTAAAAACAAAACATTCTTCTTAGACTTAGATCTTCTTAGTACAAAATAGCTTTCATTGTGAAATTCAAATTAAAATATAAATCAGCGAAATCGTTCAAATCCCGGCAACGAACCCCCAAAACTTGTGGGATATTGAGTGATTAACTTATGATTTAAGAAAAATTAATATTCTTGATAAGATAAAAAAGGTTTAATAGACATAAAATATATACGTAGCATTCAAAAATAACAGTAGAACTGAATAATATTCAGTATAAAAAAGCTTCTCTGAGCTTTGGATTAAAAATCCATCAAACTCGCCATCGCTGAAATCTATAGAACACCTCGTTCTTTCCACGCATCATCACACGAGTCTCATTTTGGATATCACGTTCATTAAATCATTGAGTTTATTATGTTTTATTGCTGAATACTTCATTATTTAATCCCACATATATATTGAAAAAGAATTAAGTTATATACAAATGAAAATTTATTACTTTCTTGGTCAAACTGTCTTTTGGACATTTTTACGCATTTTGTTAACTCAGGTCAAAATAACATTTATTTTATGGGATTCAGCTTAAATGTAGGCATATATTCGTTTATTTTCAACGCAAAAAATATTCAACTATAAAAAAAAAGTGTAAAAGTGTTAAAAACAGACATTTTAGTTTTTATAAGTAAAAGAACAGTGTCCCCGAATGGGGATCGAATAGGTTAAAAAAGTGCTGCCCATCGAATAAAATTTGTGTTAGAGAACGCCGGAATCCTAAGGGTAGAAAAAAGCATGAAACTATACGCTGTATGTATGAAAGTTGTTGCATGTATCTAAAAAACTTATATGAAGTAACTTCCGGGTAAATAATAGTATTTATTTTTTAATTCATTAAGAAAAAGAGAATGGTTTCAAATTAAAACGTCTAAAAATTTTCTTGTTTTGCAAGCATTCAAATAGGCGCTCAATTCTTAATGAAGATATTTAGAAAACGTAGTAAGGTACCTTGGGGTAATAACGCCACGTTAAGGTTCTACCAATTTTCACGGCTCAGTTTTAGTTTGTATTTTTCAAACAAATATATGATTTGATACAGCAACTCATTGACTATCTATATAAAAAAAATAATTTAACAGATATCTATTCATAAAACGTAATGGCGTGATTTCTTGACCAATACTATTTGGCGTTATTAGATACCTATATGGGTAATAACGCCATGCAAACAAAAGTATGAAATAAGATGGAATAATTGCATGTAGATTGCCAAAAATACAAACTCTACAAACTTAGAAATTGACAAATTGCATTCTAAGCTATTGAAAATGTTGAATTTTTTGTGAAAGTGTAAGAAAAATAAAGGTGTGGTGTGGGGGGGGGGGGAAGGATGAGGGAAAAGAATATCAGACCGTGAGCTTCTTTTTGCTTAAAAAGGACCGCTTAAATAGAATTATTAGAAACATTGCACAGTTTTAACTGTGTTTATTTGAATCAGAATTTAGGATGTAGCTCGGCCACTGTAGGGAATCAACCGGGGTATTAATGCCAAGGATTGGCGTTATTACCCTGTTATAGTTATTGCGCTGTAAATTTTAAATTACAAATTATCTCGAGAAGATATTAAAAATCTTCAACAACATTTTGAAAGTTCATGAAATGTACTACAAATTTATGTAATTAACAAAGTATTTCCGAATAAAAAAAATAGTCTTCACATCACAAAACGTATCTCGCAAATTTTAGATCAAGTGTTAATTTTAGTTGCTTGTAAAAACAATAAGACCTAAAAATGAAACAAATTACCTTCAAGCTGTTTTTTGCGATTTATATATCTCAAAACCATTCTGCGCAGACCACATGGGTGCCATTTACCAGATTATTTCATAATTATGCAAAATATTAGCACTTGGCGTTATTACCCCGCCTGGCGTTATTACGCCAGACCACCTTATTACAATAAAATTAAGAAAATATTTCATAACTTTAAATAATTTTATACCTTAAAAGAATTTTGTTACATAAAAGGTTTTATAATGAAAAGAAAAAAAATTCTGCATATTTTTGTAAACTATACTTTTTTCCTGTGAAAATAACCATTAAATATGTACATATTTAACGATATTTCTCTTTCGATTTCTTCAAAATTGTTTTAATAATTTCAATAACATTCATCAAATTTTAAAATCGTAAAACATCAAGTTGAACAGTATGGCCTGTATGTGCATTTACACATTACAGGTTTTCATTTAAATAGAGATAATCGTGCCCACTGAATAATGTTAATTCTGTTATTTTAATTGTACGACAGCTACATAAGATAAAATTATATTTACTAGTTTTTTCAACAGCTTCAATTTGCTTTTTAAGTTTTTATTTTTTTTATGTGCCACAACTGTTTACTTAATTAATAACATTTTACGTTAAAATTTCTTAATCTCATAATCTTTCTTTAAAATATATTTTAATGAGATATAAAAAAAAATATTAAATATTACTAAGAAACAGTGAAAATCTTCAAACTTTTAACTTTATATCTTTTCTTTAATTAAAGTTTCATAATTGGGAAAATCTTTTTTATGCGTCAAAAAGTCTCCCTCCCGTTTATTTCTGCTATTTTTAATCATATTTTCAGTTGTTGATTAGGATAAATGTACATTAATTTTTTAAAACCTGAAATCTTAATTAATTTAATATCCCGAAAATTCTTAAGTTACTGAGAATATATGTGGTGTTATGTTTATATTTAATATTTAGGAAATTGCAAGTCAAGCATAGCAAATGAAGTGAGTTCGTACTATAAGGAAGTTTTAAAATCATTCCGATCTTTGTGTAATAGTGTGCATTACTTCGGATATAGTAGAGGGTCCGAAATTTTTTGTGTATCCCTGTAAATACTATGTGCTTTCTATTACAAAGGAAGTAACTTGTAGTAAACTTCAGCAACATATATAAATTTTATAAAATGTAAAATAGTTTAAAGTTATTAAAATGCACCACAAACAATGTTTCGCCCTATACCATTATGTAATTGAATACTTTTGTGTAGCCCTGTAAATTAAAACATTCTTTGCAACACAAATTGTATAGAATGTATATCTTAGTGTATACTTATAAATGATTATCAATTTTATTACGTTCGAAAGAATGTAAGACTATTAAAATGCACTTTAAACTGCTCTTTTCCCCATTGGCGATAATCTAACGGAACACTTTTGATTGTCCCTGTAATTAAACTATGCATCCGATTTTTATAAAATTTTAAACTAGAAAATTATACAAATATTTATTTTAAATTTCAAATAATTCGGTTAGGTAGTTGTGTTGGGGTTCTGTTATATTCGAACGGACGGACAGACGGATGGATTGAACAACGACTGTAGGTGCTACGTATTTATTTAATTACGAATGTACCTAAAGAAAAAAAGCGCTTTTTAATTTATTTTAATATAAATCATGTGAAAATAAAGCTTCACCACAAAACAAAATTAAGTGTTTTCAGACACAAAAAAAACGTTCAGACTGTCTATAAGAAACCTTGATTTAATTTAGAAGTTTGTTTTAAAACACCTGCTTCAGAAATTATTTTTTTAAAACTCATTTAATTTTTTCTATGAACATTTTCTTAAACAGCATAGATTAATATATTTTTGAGAAATTCTTTTAAAGTTAATTAAAATTAACAATTCGGAAACTTTTTATGAAAAGAAGATTATTTCTTTATTTTTCATATAAACTTTTCTATTTTTTTCTTTTAAGAAATTTAACATTTTAGAATTACTACATAGGAAATTAAATTTAAAAAATTATAATCAAATTTATGTATTTGTCGTTAATGAGAGTAGTTGTTTTTGATAAAGAAACGAAAGAAAGAATTGATAAATTTAAAATTATAGGAAAATAGAATTTTATTCTTAATCAATTTTTCTTAGATAATAACATAACATAATTGGAATTCAAATACAAACTTAATTCTGAATGTAAAAAAATATCTAAACAATTTTAAATTACCACCCCTTACGGGGTTAAACTGGGGTTCGAAAAATTCCGAACTTTTTGGGATTCCCCATGGGACATATTATAGAAAAAAAAACCCGGACCGCTCTTTCATGTTATGAATCTTTTTTCCCGCATTCCAATATCCCCTTTCCACGGGGGCAGTTTTAAATTATTTGAAATTGTAGCGTTTTATCATTACAAATCGGATTTTTTTACGGGGCCCTCTGATAAATATTATTTATAATATATGAAAATTTCAAAAAAGGTTCCGTTTTATACAAGGCAGGCGTGATAGGTGGAACTCTGGGGGGAGGCAATTTTCTAAATTTGGCCTATCATGTGATGTATCATTAAAAAGCTCTTTGACCATTATTTCAAATTATGCACCTCCAGCGCTCTCCCCCCTCTTTGACCCCGCGGGGGTCACTTTTCTAAATTTAGCTGGCACCCCTTATCTTATATATTGTTGGAAAGCCCCTTATTTATGTTATGTACTTTCCGTGCCCTTCTTCTCAATTTGCCTCTCTCGGACGGATACAGTTATCTTATTCCATCAGGAGGTTTTCTAATAATAGGAAAATTATCGAATTGATCGCAATCAGGTAGAAAAATCAGTAAAAAAAGTTGATCCCATTTACCATTTATTTAGTTCCTGTTTTTGCCACCAGGTGTGACTTTAATTCTTTTTTTTTTTGGGGGGGGGGAGTGGGGGGGCATTTTGCTGCTAATTATTGAAAATTCTAATTTATGATATTTAAATTTCCTTATCATTTTATACTTACTTGCACCTTTTCAACTTTTTGCAACCAGGGGATATTGTCACATGACTTTCCACTATTTTGCATTCCTTTTAGCCTTTCATCGGTTGTAATTTTTCAATTCCATCCGTTTTTAGTAGTCATGTATTTACTAAAATCCTTTATAAGCATGTGAAAACAATTATTTTAATGATTTATTGTAGGACAATTTGATTGTAGATTCTCGAAAATAACCAATGTCTATATCGATTGTGTTTTTTATGATGACAAATTTTTCGATTGATAAACTTTCGAGAATCGCCCATCACTAGCCATATCCTAGCTGCAGTTTTTAGTAAATGTGTGAAATTCAAGATAACAAACCTAATAAAAAATTATTAAACATTTATTCCAGCTATTTTAGAAATTCACCCTCTGGAAACGGATTAACAAGAGTTACGAAAATTTTGGCCATTCCGCTTTATCTCAGCAACAGTTTTAAGTAGAGAGATGAATTTGATGTTACCTAATCTACTAAAATAAATTTAAACATGTATTTTTTATATTTTGGAAATTCCCACCTAAGTATGTTTAATGGAATGGTCGCACGTTTAGAATATTTTGCCATATCTCAGCATAAGATTTAAGTAGAAGTTTGAAATTCAAGATATCACACCTATACTAAAAATTTAGTTAAACATAGTACTTCAGTCGTTTTAGAGCTATTTTGTCTATTATGTTGTCAACACCAACTTACAGATTAATGTAAGATTATGCGAATAAGACTACAATTATGAATGTTTGATTAAATGTTAAGTTTTGTTATTTTTTTTTTAATTTTTACTAGATGTATTTCGTTTGATTCAAGATTCATTTAGAGAAACCAACCAGCATAGCGGGCGAAGACTGCTAGTCAGTTACAAAAACAGTTAAAGAAGTAGCTTTAAAATACTTATATTGTTATTCGTTTTCTAATTAAAGTTATATAACTGAAAAGAAAAAAATACGATTCAGAAAAAAAGTTTTTTTCTATTATTTTAATTGAAAATCTCTATTACTTTACACGATAAAAATTATTCGAGAAATTTTTGAAGAAACGTAAATTTAGTTTCAGCATATTTTGAGTCATTTTAATAAAATATGTATAAATAATGTACAATTATACAAGGTGTCCATAAAAAATGTCCCAGTTATAAATTTTAAGGGAAGATAAGACTGATTAGGGAACGTTCCAAGGTGTAAGTTGTGGATTTGGACGAGTGTGGTATTAAAAGTAAGACCTCATCATATACGTTACAGTGTGTAATGGAACTACCCGTCCGTATCTAACCATTTTCGAGATATCAGCATTTGAAGTGTAAATGAAGCCGTACGCGAAAACTTCGTAGAATTAGAAGTGCCTGTCTAAAAGATGGGATATAAACAGCAATGTGTGGGTGTAAAGGATTTTGCTCGTAGCTCGGGAAAAGGTGTTGCAAGGAAGACTAAAAACAATGCAAAGAAACTGTTAACTTGCGAACAATTTATATACCTGCCTGGCTATTTATTCATTCATTCACACTTCAAGTGCTGATATCTTGAAAACAGATGGATTCGGACGGGTTCCATTACACTTTTTAATGTACATGACAAGATCTTTCTTTTGATACTACACTCGTCCAAATCCACCTTAGTGTGTTTCCCAGCACCCCGTTTTCCATGTTTTCATACTTTTGATTTTAGAACAAACACATTGCTAAGCCTACGAGTCAACCACTAATGCCGATTTTTGGCTTATGCACCGCTTCACTTCCGCAGACATGGATCATTTTATTCCTCTATTACTACTCTTCCATGAAATAAAGGATTTTTTTTATGATCGATAACATAGGGTACTGACGGCGCTTGGAAAATGAAAAAATAAATGTCTACATCTAAAGATCACAAAAACATATAGATAATGTTCATGTGATGTCGCGCATCCGAAAAAGGATGTACTTCTCAACTTGTGGTTGGCAAAAATAATAATTCTTGGAGAGTAAGTAATTTATAAAGTATTATTTCTCGCGTATAATACAATAAAATGAAATTTATTATATCGACGTGAAAAATACATTTAAATTTTTCTAACGCAGTTTAATTCGAATTTTTGCCAACCACAAGCTGAGCTGTCGCGAATAAAGCCAGTTTGTTTACAAACATGCATATTATCTATAACATTACTTATGGTTTCAAAGCATTTATTGCTGTTCATGTCCTGATGGCAACTACACGGTTAAAAATCTGTAGATTTTACAGCAGAGTCACTCAGCCAATTTTATAGAAAACGATTTTTCGACGTTATTATGGTGAAAACTCATTGTTCAGAATAGAGATAATCTGTAAAACCAGTGGAGTAACTAGGCAGCAAACGTTGCAGATTTTTAGCAGTGTATTTCTCATTATAGTACACTTACACTGTAAAAAAATTGACCCTTTTGCAGCATCATCACTCCACCGCTTTTACAGAAAACGATTACTTCAGTCTATCATGGAGCATTCTCATGGGTCAAAAGAGAGATATTCTATAAAAGCGGAAGAGTGACGATGCAGCAAAAGGGTCAATTTTTTTACAGTGAAGGTTTTCGATAAAAATTATCTTTGCAAGCCAGTCATTATTGCTAAACTAATGCTTGTATCATCCATCTATGCAAACTCGTTGAATTCCGCACAACTGTTTGCAATAGTTTGGACTCAGTTTTCTGTGCGATTATGCATCCTGTGTGTATGTCAAAACTTTCATATGGAGGTACCTTCGTGAGACAATTCAACAAACATTATTTCGTCAATAACGATAGGCTCGCCAAAATCCTTGACGATCTCCTTTTGCCACAGTTCTTCTGATAACAACACTGTTAAAAATTTACCCTTTTTGCTGCATCGTCACTCCCCCACTGTTATAGAATATCTCTCTTTTTACCCACAATATAATAAATTCGGCCATTTTGCTGCATCGTCACTTTCCCGCTTTTATAGAATATCTCTATTTTGACCCATGAGAATGCTCCATAAGTGGGTGAAGTAAACGTTTTCTTTAAAAGCCGTGGAGTGACGATGCAGCAAAAGGGTCAAATTTTTTACAGTGCATGAGAATGCTCCATAATAGGGTGAAATAATCGTTTTCTGTAAAAGTGGTGGAGTGATGATGCAGTAAAAGGGTTTTATTTTTAACAATGTACACAGTTAAAAATTTAACCCATTTGTTACAGCTTTACTCCGTAGCTTTTATAGAATATCTCTTTTATGATTAAAAAGAGAATGCTCCGTAACATAGTAAAGTAACCGTTTTCAAAAAAAAAGCGGTTGAATAATGCTGCAGTAAATGGGTCAAATTTTTAGCAGTTTAAGTCTAATACTGAATAAAACTTCATTTTTGGTATGCCACCATTTTATTTTAGATATGCATTAAACACGGACCTTTAAAAGAGAGTGGCAACATATATTGTCAGAAAACTTTGACTGACTGTAATGATTTTGGCAAAAGGAAAATCACTAAATATCTTGGAAAATATTCCATTATTGAAACATTGATGTTTTTTTTTATTAATCTCATTAAAATTGCTATTGCACGAGGCGTCCAGATTACCTCTACTTCAGAGTGACTCAGGGCGTGTTCAGCAATGTCACCGGTAAGTAACCGGTAAGATTGGTTAGTTACCAATGCGTTCAGTGCTGTAACCGGTAAGCAACCAACGTCGTTCAACACAAGTGACCGATGTGACCGGTAAGTGACCGAACTAACCGGGGGAAAATCTTGGTTAGTTGGGTCACGTGATCGTTTACATGTTATTTAGTTAATAATAAATAGCAACTTTAAATCAACAGGCGGTAGATTCGGTTTCGAATCTACCGAAAAATTAATTAATTCGAAGTTATTTTAATAAAAATTTTAATTTTACTTAAGAAAGGTGTTATAATAAAAATAAAATACATTGACATGTTTCGGAACCGTCAAATAAGTTCCCGGACAATACAAATGACACGCGATAATGCGATATAAATAACAAAAAACACGCGCTCTATTGCAAAAAATTAAATTAAAATATAGACCATGATCGAAAATATAAATAAAATGTTTATATAAAAGGTGAATGTTTTAAAATCTGATGATTTAAAAAATCAATTGGATTTAATTAACTTTTTATCATAATTCGAAGTTAGTTTTTTTTTTTTTTTTTTGAGTTTTTTGAGTTTACAATGCTTTGAGGTCTGTAGCTACAGTGGCGTTACCTCGAATGATCCATAATACACAGAAACTTTTACAGAACACTTTATTATTACAGGAAATACAGTACATATATTTAATACACATCACAGGGACAACACAGACATCCATGCCGCTAGCTGGATTCGAACCAGGGTCCAGCGGTGTGGGAGAAGCTGACGCTACCGACCACGCCACTGGATCGGCTCGAAGTTAGTTAATTTGAAATAGTTTGTAAATAAAACAATAAATACAGTAATGGAATATAGATGGCGCTACATGGCATAACTAACGAGTGCGTCCAGAGAATCAGTCAATTGGTTAGCTACCGGTTACTTACCATTCCGGTAAGTTACCGGTTACATTGGTCACTTTGGTAAGTTCGCTGAACACGCCCTCAATATTATCCTACACTGTAAAAAAATTGACCCTTTTGCTGTATCATTACTCCACAGCTTTTATCGAAAACGATTACTTCACCCTATTATGGCGCATTCTCGTGGATCAAAAGAGAGGTATTCTATAAAAGCCGGGGAGTGACGATGCAACAAAAGGGTCAAATTTTTTACAGTGTATAGCTTCAAGAGAGTTGCTCAAAAACAAGCATCTGCATTGTTAAAAATTTGAAACTTTTGCTGCATCACCGCTGTTTTAGAATATCTCTATTTTGACCAATGAAAATGCTCCATAGTACAGAGAAGTAATCGTTTTCTGTAAAAGCAATCGAGAGACGATGCAGCAAAAGTTTCAAATTTTTAACAGTGAATGTTGTGTCGGGACATTTTTTATGCCTGAAATGAAGCCATTCCGCCAGAAACAGGCAATCCAGTGATTAGGAAACTGACGACGGTAATGCCTTTCCCGAACAGCCAATGAAATGTTTAGAAATGCATATTCACAGTATCCGCAAAGAAACTCTTCGGGAGGGTTGAATTCTGATAGGGATTGGCCGACGCGTTTTCACGTAACTTGGCGAGCGATAGATGCTTCAGTCGAGGAGTTTGATATCCTTCCGAACCGAGTACAAAGTAACTTTTCTCTTGCAGCATTGCATTGGATGGAACGTGTCTTACTGAAAGCTGTACTCTTTAAAAGTTTTTAAACACAAGTTTTTACTTTGTACTCGGTTTATTTTGTACAAAGCTCCGAAGGAAATCAAACTCGACGGAAGCGTCTATCGCAACGCCAAGTATAATTATCGCCAAGTTACGTGAAAAAGCGTCGGCCAATCCCTATCAGAATTCAACCCTCTCGAAGAGTTTCTTTGCGGATACTGTGAATATGCTTTGGAAATCGAAAAAAAATTGTACTATATTGTAAGAAAACTGGCGAGTCGCAGTCAATTTTTATCGATTGAAATTTATACACTGTTAAAAATCTGCTGCATTTTGCTGCAACGCCCTCCACCACTTGTATATAATATCTCTATTCCAACCAATGAGAAAGCGCCATTTCACGGCCAAGTAACCGTTTTCTATACAAGCAGGGGAGTGCGTTGCAGCAAAATGCAGCAGATTTTTAACAGTGTACACTGTTAAAAATTTGATCCTTTTGCTGCATCCTCACTCCATCGCTTTTACAGAATATCTTTGTTTTTACCAATGAGAATGCTCCATAATACAGTGAAGTAATCGTTTCCCATAAAAGCGAGTGGGTGACGATGCAGCAAAAGGGTAAATTTTTTTACAGTGTAGCACGTAATAGCAGTTTTAAATGTCTGTTTTTATACACTGTTAAAATTTGACCCATTTGGTGCAGCTTCACTCCACAGCTTTTATAGAAAATCTCTTTTACTACCAATGAGAATGCTCCACAACACAGTAAGATAACAGTTTTCTATAAAACAGGTGGAGTGACGCTACAGCAAATAGGTCAAATTTTTAACATTGTACGCGAATGCACACGGTTAAAAATTTGACCCATTTGTGCAGCATCACTCCACCGCTTTTATAGGTTTTAACGGTTACTTTACTGTGTTATGGAGCATTCTCTTTGGTAATAAAAGGGATATTCTATAAAAGCTGAGGAGTGATGCTGCAGCAAATGGGTCAAATTTTTAACAGTGTATTTGTCAGTTCAGACTGGAAATTTTATCGAAGCAGTGATGGACTTTATTCAGGATTCAGCATTTATTTATAGAGGCACATACTGAAAATAAGCTTTTTGTTTTGATAGATTCGCTGATTTTATGTAACATTTTTATAGTCAAACAAAATTCCTTTGTTTCACGATTTGAGAAATTATTCACACTTACGAATACTTTTGCCGGATTTGTCTTATTTATCAACACTGCTGTAAATCAGTTTTAACTGCGAAATATTCTTTTTCTAACTGTGGATTTTCATATGAGACCAACCAACTTACTAAATTTAAATACATATTTTGAAAATATGGCGTCTGCTACCAAGAAAAGAAATTTTGAATGTGATAGTTTTGAAAATTATGATGAAGGAACAGTCAAAAAGCGTCGTTACCCCGATAAAATGTGTTCTTCACCTGATATTTTAAAATCTTCTGTAAAATGCTCATCGCCGCCAAGGAAAACAGACTTGAAGTTAAGATCTGAAAAGATTGTTGATAATACTAGAAGAGAAAGTAAAAAACTGCTTCGAAATCGTCAATTATGTTGTGATGATTCTGATAAATCTGATCATTCTTCGTCAAGTGCTGCTTCATCTAGCTCTAAAACTAGTCTTATGACTGCAGATTGTAAAGACCAATCTCTTTTTACTTTTAACCAAGTTATTTTAATATGCGAAAATGTTCTAAAAGAAAGTGAAAATCAAATTAGACACGAATATGATCGAATTCTTAATACAAAATTGGCTGAACAATATGATGCATTTGTTAAATTTGCCTATGATCAAATTAATAAATGCTATGAAAATCGGACGCCAAGCTATGTATCCTAATTTTGGCATTATTTACTTTGATATTGCATATGCCTTAACATGCTAACAAAAAATATGCATATTTAAAAAATACTAAAGTGGCAATAATTATTGTCTTTTAAAGGTAAATACTTGCATAGATATATTTCATGATTTTAATGTCATTTTTATTAGTTTTGCCGTTATGATTATTTTAAGACAATGTTTGATTTTAAACATCAATTGCGTTTGAAACACATTACTGGGAATTAATCTTGATACTCTTAATATGATTGTCTATATGGATGGTTTGTCGTTTCATAAAAGTGTGCAATTACTTTTCATAAATATCATCTGTATAAATAAAGTAATTCTGAGTTGCTGTTCAGAATAATTTATTGCCTCATTTCTTAATTAAAAATTCGATACTTTATCTCTTTTTCGGTTTCAGATGGTTGTTCTCAAATTTATTTTGAACTGCATACCCACGTTCTATTGTAAAATTTCGTGAATATCTATAGTATACTATATGTTTCTATACAATGGGCGATAGGTTAATCGAATACTTTCCTGCGAGACTTTTAGATAACGAACATATTGCATCTTTGCTACAAAAGTGAATTGAAAAACTTCCTTTTTCAAGAAATGCGAAAAACTGTTTCAGTCTATGATGGTAGGCTCAATGGCTATTTTTCAAACACAATTGCTACTTGTTACTAGATTTTAAGTGCCCTATCTTCTACTTTGGATGATTAATAGTAGAGTGTAAAGAACATAGAATGGTAACCAAAACTCAAAGTCCAATTTTTTGAGATGACACTTTGTAGCAAGAGTGCGATATAAATGGTTTAACGGATATATCACAAAACACTTCCAAGAAGGAAACTATGCTTATTAATGTGTTTGATTTACTGAGCTGTATTTAATTGGATAGGAGAGATGGGGGATCACAAGGAACAATTTTTACATTTTTGACTATTTCTCAAAATTATGAGTTATTAAAACAAAAATTGAATCATGACATTATTTACACTTTGTTTGCTCATTTGGTGAAACTTTTGAATGCATTTATCAAGAATTTCTAACTTATATCATCATTCTACAAATTGTCTAGATTTGTTTACATGTACCTCGGTGGAGGATTGATAACCAAAAATAAAAATGGTTGATTGTTCTGAAAATTCAGCCGAAAGATTGTACCAATACTGTCATCTATTGGTATTTTTTTTTACTTCAGATTAAGTGAGTAAAACATGTTTTGTTGACATATGCCCCCTCTCTTCCTTATATTGACTACTTGGAGAATATTTTAACAGCTGTATACGTATGGCCTAATAAATTCATCGGCTACCAGGGCTTGGGGTCCTACATTATAAGCCCCCCCCAAAAAAAAAAAAAATTACAATGAACGTAAATCAGATACATTAATTTTTATATTTGGTGTCTCTCTTTAAAGAAATATTTTTACTTGCAAATTATTTTAAATTTATTTTACAACTATTAGCAGGCTAAAGGCTCCACTTGAGCTTTATCGGGCCCTGCAGTAAACATGATCTTTTAGAGAACTAGGGAGTTTTTGAAAAGTCAATGTGAAAAATTGATTTAATTCCCTTGTCAATTAATGTAATCCTAAAAGTTTTTACTAAAGGCGTGTCACTTATTTTTTAATTAAGGAACGGCACGGACAAAGCTATGGAAAAACTATTTGTGTTTGTAAGGACTAATATTTCGATAGTTATTTTTTTAATAAGGACAAATATTAATCCCTTTGTAAAGGGAAATTTACATTAATTATTAGAGACTGACAAAGGCTGAAAATTCTTTGGCGCCAGGAAATATTCTTAGGAGACAACTTGAAGAATCCTTTCTCTGACATTAACATAATCACTTCAAAATGAAAGAAAGGCCACTGATAATCGTATTCGGTATTTTTGAGTGATATGTGTCATTTTGCAGTTAACAAGTTAACTATCAAATATTTTAAAAAATCAAACTGAGCAATTTTTTTAAGATACCACTTTTACATTGTAAAAATTAAATATTAAACTATAATGTTAAACATTAAAATAGTAGAAAAATTAATATCCTTCCTAACAAGAAGTATATGCATTAACTAACAATGTCTTTGAGATTTTGATTTGAAATATCATTTGTCAATTGATTGTTCAGAATTGAAATCCTTTGAATGTGGTCTATTTAAATTTATAAATAATAAAGTGTTCATATTATTCCTCTTTTAAGTTTCAAGGGAGTATACTTTTGATAATATTTATTTTGCTGAAGCTTCCTTCACAAGAATATTGTATAATCGCACTATTAAAAATAAACATTTTCGCACATGGCATTTCTTTTGTTCAAGAAAAAATTTATATGTAGATTAAAAAATTAGTCGTCTAGAAGAAATTTTATTCACCTGGGCAACCCGGCGCCTGAAATTTGTTTATTATACATTATTTAAATTGTAAGAACGAGTTAAATGAATTCTCATACAAATGAATACAAATCTATGATCGGTTTCCGAACAAATTGGTTAGCAAACGCCTTTTTTGGGGGGGAACGGAAGTGGATCCCCCACTGTATATGTATCTACAATTTGAACGAATTTTCTACATTAATTTTGACAAGGTTATCCGAAAGATATTCGTTCTTTTTTAATATGTTGACGATCCTCTATGGGGTTTCGAGGGAAAATCTTCACGGAAATATATTACCTATACTATTATGTTTAAACAGTTTCAAGAAAATTCTTAATGAATTTTTTTAGATATTTCGCAAAATGTATAAAATCGCAAGCGACCAGTCACCTTCGGCATAGTGTATATAAAGGCACAAACGCGAGAACGCCCTAGACACAGTAAATTATGGTTCTATTTTCTTTTTTGAAACATTTGCACCCATTTTGAACGCCATCTTCTTCGATCAATTTTATGGACGTAAACTGTAACAGAATTGTATACCAGTAAACTGTGGAAAAGTAAAATTTCTCTAAATATATTAAAGTAATGATAGAAATGAGCTGTAAGCTTGTAAGAAGCTGTAAGAAATGAGCTGTAATGTTGCGGCACGACGACGTGCCGCTACATTCATTGTAGACGCACGTCTTTTCGCCTGATGAAGATAGACTAAGTTCTATCGAAAGGCCTTGCATTATTTTATTTATTTTATGGTGTTTCAAGAAGTTTTTTTGTCTTCTATTGTATAACACCAGTTCCCAACTTTTTCCTGGATTTATGCTCATTTATTTAAGATTTCTACAATAGCTCTATTTCAAGAATTAATGTACAGAATTTCATAAAACTTTAGATTCAGTTAGTCCTTGTATTTTGGTGCTGATTATTTTTATGTGTATATAGATTAACAGGTGGTGCAGCTATGCCGCATTAATCGATTATAGCAACAGCCATACTTTAAGAACTAATTCCAGTATTATCATCAAACTTCAGATCCAGTTAGTCCTTTGTATAGATTAGTGCTGTTTTGGATTTTGGTGTAAATGGACCAACAGTTGGCAATGCTAAGCTGCATTTTTCACGATTTCCAAATAGATGTATTTTAAGAACTAACGCATGGATTTTTAAGAAATCAGATTGAGTTAGTAGCTGATAAAAATTTATCCAGGTTTATTTTTAGTGTACATCACACAATAGATTCTGCTGCTTTATAGATTTTTTTTTTAAATTCCGCAGTAGCCTTACCTCAGAAACTAATGCACTAGTATTCATAAGGCTTCAAATTCAGTCGGCAGTAGGCATAATTTACTGCTGATTAGATTCTGATATAAATCACCTAACCGGCGACACTGCTATGCTGCATTTTGCATGAATTATTAATATGTATGAGATAGAGAAAAGGGGTAATTCTTGGTTATGCCGTCGACCAATTTCTCCAAACTGTACAAATCGCCAAACTAATAGCCAAATTATACATATTAAAATAATTTCTATTTAAAAAAATAAATAATAAATAAAAAATAAATAAAAAGAAAAAAATAGAATTTTAATAAAAATACAATTATAAAGTCGAAAAAAATTACTTTATGACATTTAAACAAATTTCGTATTTAATATCATTGAATATGACATTCACGATCATCCGTTATTGGCATTTAATCTTATAATTTGGCAATAGTTTTTTTGGTCGACGGGATAACCAAGTAGTAGCAAAAATAAATTTTTTCAATGCCACATCTGAATATTTTATCTATAAAGTTAAGCAAAAAAGTGCAATATCCAATGGCTCTTCTGTACCAGAAGAGGATAAATTAGAAATAATCTTAGTTTTGAGGCAGAAATATTCTGAATATGCATTTTAAATAATTTTAAGTATTTTCAAAGTTTTTTTTCCTTATTAAGTATCACAAATTAAAACTAGTGGTTATGGGCCACCGTAATACTTACCCATCATATATATGCATACATAATATATGAAAATAAAACATTTGTAAACTATTTATAAAACGCATTGCAATTCAAAAACACAATTTAAACGTGTATTTAAATATTTTTAATTTACAAAGTAATTCTCTATTAATGGATTGCTGATGAACTAACTTCGACAAATTATATAAAACGCCAAACTACTCAAGTAGTACCGAATTGTGTAAAAGAAACATCCTTATAACTCCAAAAATAATATTCAAATTAACTAACAGTTTACTGCGTCGGATTAAGCATCTCATTGCCAAGTAAAATATATCTTTGGATTGAAATTTAAATGAAATACAGGGTCATGAAAAATCGAAGAATGTGGAAAACAGGATTACAGGTATCTCGGCAATTAATAAATCGATCGACTTCATTCTTTATGCAAAATGTGCGTTATTTTATTGTCTTTTACGATCACGCCTTAAAATAAAAAATTTCGAAAATTTTTATATACTTTTCATCAGAACGAATTTTTCGAGAGTCCGAAAAAAATAGTTCCGTATAATCTAGGTTACTGATATTAAATAGGCTTCGTCCCATTCTTACATACTAAGTACATACGAAATTTCAAGTCTCTATCTCAATTTGTTTTGGAGATAGAGCGTACACAGACACACAGGCAAACGAACGGACGGCATTTTTTTTTTTTTTCTAAAAATATGTTTTTCGAAATCTCCAGAGTCTAAAACGTGTAAATCCGTCAAAAAAAATTACGATTTTAAAAACGATTGCAAGACTTACCCTATACTACGTATGATGGGTAAGTAAAAGTAAATAGCTGGTTTAGTTTTAGTTTAGGTTGTTCAGTTTCCACACCTAGTGTTTTCGACTGAACTAGATTTTCAGATATTTTCCGTTTTTAGAATCTTGTTAAATAAAATTAAATATGTTGCCTCATTTAGAAAAAAAACTACAACCTAACTCGCTTTATGAATTTATCCGATATTGCACTAGATGGCAGCACGAGAAACAAGAACACAGTTTTATAATTTCATATTTTAATAATTTCTTAAAAGCGTATTTGTACATCTTAAATTATTCCACTTAATTATCGTTTTTTCCCCTCATCCCCCCCCCCCGCACACTTTTATTTTGCTAATCAGTAAATCTGCAAGATATCTTTGGTGCTACCGACAATATTTTGTAAAGAAATTATAATTTTCACTAGTATACATGCGCGTAGCCAGGGGGGGTGCCCTGGGGGCCCGGGCACCCCCCCGCTCGCGCAGACCCAAGCTTGATTATTTTAAACAAGTTGGAAATTGCACATGAAGCGTAGCAAATGAGGTGCGCTTTCGAACGATATCGAAGTTTTAAATATATTCAGATCTTGCTGATATAGTAGAGCGTACTTCGGTTGTAGTATTGTGGACGAAATCCTTTTTTGTGTTCCTATAAATATGAAGGAAGTAATTTTTACAACACCTCAGCAACGTATATCTTATTCATAAAATGTGAAGTAGTTTAATATAATTAAAACACGCCCTAAACAATGTTTCCCCGTGTAGGATTATTTAGTGGAATACTTTTGCGTGGCCCTGTAATTTAATAATAAATATTCTTTGCATCACAGATTGTACAAAATGTATATTTTAGTATATACTTCATAGATTCATGTAGATTCTATTATGTTCGAATGAGTGTAACACCATTAAAATGCATTTGAAACTTTTCCCCCATTGACCGTAATGTAACGGAATATTTTTGATTGTTCCTGTAATTGATCAATGCATCCGATTTTCATAAAATTTGAAATGACTCGACAAATTTATGTAATAATTATGTATTTTAAATTTCAAACGATTCGGTTATGTAGTTTTTGCGTTGTTATATGCGGACAGACAGACGGACGGACTGAGCGACAACAATAGGTGCTACGTATTTACATAATTACGAACGCACCTAAAAATCGAAATTTATAAAAGAAAAAAGAAGAAAATTGAAAGCAAAGGTAGTTCAATTAGTTACTCAAAACTAACAGTCTATGTTTTGAAATGTAATAAAAGACCCACATTCTTTTTTTTAATTATTATTTATTTATTTATTTTGTTTATCTTTTTTAAAATCAAAACATTTACTAGAATCTGTATTAGTCACAGTAAGTCAAAAAGTTTTTTTTTAATCTCAATTTAATGTCTTTTGTTTATGGAAGATTTTTTTAACGCCGTTCTTTCTCATGCATGTTTTTGCAATTCTTTAAGAAATTAGCGCAAATTCTCGACAAGGATAGAAACTATTTATATCTTTGCTTTTGTAATCTAAAATCTAGATGAAAAAAAAAACAAGAAAATACAGATGTGAAATGATAATTCCACCGTGTGATTAGCCTGGAGAACGGAGGGGGTCTCACAAATCTGCTTTCTTTGAAAATCAGAAATAATGATACGCAAAATTCACATTAATATGGGGAACTGTGATAAGATGGGCTCAGCCTGTGCTTGATACGGTCTCGGGCTCAATTTTTATTCTGATCTTCGGGCTTGGGCTCATTTTTTCTGAAACCGAAAATTTATATTTATTTATGCGTAAAAAAGATTGAAAAAAGAAATTTTCCATTTAAAATTGCGTACTTATTCCTTTTCAAATAAGTTATTTAGATCAAAATGACGGGGAACTGAAGTAGTGTTTATTTATTTTAGCATTTCCTTGCTATTTCAAATGAAAATTTGTGATAATTACAGATTTATGTCTACATAATTTCCGACGACGACCTACTGAATGGCGCCAATCAAAATAAACAGAGATATGAATTTGCTTTTTGTTGTCTTTTCGTTAGCATATATTTTTTAATGGGATCGTTTATTTATTTATTTATTTATTATTTAGTTACATAACGTGAAGATAGTATTTTCTTCTGTTATTAATAGACGAAAATTAGCTGGAGGTTTTCAAATTGTTTAATCTTTTATTGTGCACAAGTCATAGTCGTTTTTCATATGAAAATTAGTGGTTGTTCTATCTATTTGTCAACATGAAGTTTGTTCATGCTGAGGACGATGTACATTTTCGAAGTCAACTTTCCTGAGTAAGTAAAAATAATTATGTTATTCTGATATAAAGCAATTATTCAGTGTTTCCTCTTTTCCTATAAAATCATCGGACCTTTAAGATAATAAAGTCTTTTTTTAATTTTACGTTGATTTTCAGACACCTATCAATCACGGAAGATTGTTATGAGAAAGGAATAGGTTATAATTAAAGATGTACATTTTTTGCAGAAAGTTGAAAAACGTTGTTCGATTCGCCAGATTACAAATAGTAATTTCTGCAAATTTCATTTATTTATTCATTAAGTCACAAACATGTACATAAAATTTACTTTTTAAATTAGGGAAAAATTTGAGATTAATTTTAAGAGTCAACTGTATTTTTATTTGATACGGATTTTGATAAGATAGTATTTAAATTTTCATTTAACAATTTTATCTGTGTAAGAAATTTTTAATGCTATAATAATAAATTTATAATACAATAACAATAAACAAAAATAAATAATTAACATAATAATAAATTTTTAATACCATAAATACCATATAATTTTGTTTTGTATATTTTTGGTATCGGGCTCGAGGTCTGGTAACAAAAAATCTTTCGGGCTCGGATATAAAACCGCCGATCTCGGGCGGACCCGGGCCCCAGAAAACGAGCCCGAACTTATCTCTAATGGGGAATGGTCTGTTGGTTGGTTAAATTTCGTTTTTTGCGGCCATATTTTGACATTTTTAAAAAGAAAATGTTATAGAGAAGAGACGGGCTCTTTTTTTTTTTTTTTTTTAATTGGAAAAATTTATTTCTTCATGTGTAGAAAAATTGAAAGAACTCTTTTCCACTTTAAATTGTGTACTTATTCCCTTTACAAGTTACTCTATTGCTACTTTGATCAAAATGACTGACGGGAGAAATAAAGTCGTTTATTTATTTTAGTATTTCATTGCTGTTTGAAATGAAAATTTGTGATACTTACAGATTTATGTTTACGAATATCTTTGTTTTATATCTACCATGTTTTATCTGTGTTTATATATCTTTTTCTTATCCATTAGATTTATTTTTGAGCAACTTCTCATCTTTCTTCGCGCAATGAAAAATTGCGTTTGGGTCCGTTTTAAAAAAAGTACCATACAATTATATCTTCAGCGAATAAAAACCTGCCTAAAACGGAAACTTGATAGCTTTTAAGGGGTTCCGTTTTATTAGGTTTTATTACATAAGATATTATTTGTACCCAACATGTTCAGGTTAAAAAATTTGGGCACCCCCCCCGTTCAAAAGGCTGGCTACGCCTATGGTATATATTTAACATTTACTAAGATGATGCAGTGTTGGATTCGACATAGACCGGAACATCGAATTCGTCATTGAATAACGTCAAAATTTTTCTTAAAATATTTGGCGTAATTGATTGAATAAACCCTTTTTTTTGTTTTAAATTATTCAACATGGTTTTAATACCATTTTCCAATTAGTAGAATACTATTTATACAAAGATTTGGTACATCCTACTTCCCATATAGTCAAAAAGTAATCTCTTTAAATAAATCCGAACAGTAAGTCGATTCAAAATATATACCAGATAGTACTATCATAAATCAAAACTTTAAGGCTATACTTTTTTCCTTACAAATGCATTATTAAAAATTATTCAGATATTACGCTATACTGTCATAGTTTTCTACATTTAGTTCCCCCTCTTCTTTTAGGAGGCAGGGGAGTGACTAAAGTCTCTCCAGAATTATTAACCACTTTTATAAATTTCATAAAAATAACTGCGCGCGTTCGTTTTTATGTACTAAAAATGAAAAGAAATATTTAAAATTTAGTGCTGCCATCTACTGAGTACAATTGAAACTGTTTTCTTAAAGCTAATTCTTTGAAACTTTTTGTTTTATTGCAATAATTGATTTATCTGATTAAAGGGATAAGGGAGGTTGAAACTAACTTTTTTTTTAGTTCTTTTTTTAATTTCACTTTAAATATTAATCACACTATGTGCATTATGACACATATTTACCACACAAGAAGTTATATATATTTGGAGGAAGAATAAAAATAAGTAAATTTTTCTGAATATATAAAGCGTTATGAAGAACATTTTGAAATTCCCCATGTGCGTTCCATATAGATTAAAACACCTACTATTCTGGGGGCACCTTTTTTAGATTAAATGTTACAAATATTTTATTTAAAAAATGATGTTGTGAATTCGTTATTTTCAATATATTGAACGGGAAAGAAAGAATCAGTTAAGAGGTTAAAAACCTATTTAAGTATTATTTATAAGGGTAAAGAAAACACATTCTCAGGTTGCTAAAATATAGTATTTCTTGTGGAATTTTTAGAAGAGGTATCTAAGTATTCTCAAGTTGAGCACTTTTTAAAAAAGTGATTAAAAGGTTGGAAGGAATGCCCCTGTACTGAAAGGAATTTCACCCCAATAGTAAATGGATTCAGAACAATTACAGGGACATAAATAGGAACTTTTATTGTCAATCGGAGGGGAATGATCATCATCCACTTTTATCTCTACTCCACCGGGCGATGCATATACATATGCGACGACATATGTATGTAGATGCTCTACATATGAGATTGCTCGGTAATGTTGTTTACCCTGAATTTTGTTTTAAATGCTTAAAAAAGACGATTCTTTCAAAATTATATATAAATAAACCTAAAAGCAAATATGAATGTCATCCTTGAAAGCTTTAATTACTTTTCAATATATTAAAAACCTATTAAATGAATAAAATTATATATTAAATATTGCTTGTATTGCAGTTAAACCCGGAACTTAGTGAACGTGTTAACAAGGCTTGTTAGTGAGAGGGTTAAGAGATTTGCAAATCCGCTATTTATCTTTTCTTTCGGGGGGGGGGGGGGTAATTCGTGTATAAGTCTACCTCCCAAGTTTTTACTAAAATTCCTCGACTTATACACGAATAAATATAATTGGAAAAGTCAGAGGTAAAAATTGCAAAAATATGACGCAACAAAAAAGTTTCACAAAATTTAGAAATTTTTCTTTTTTTACCATTTTAATTCAGGTATGGAAAATTCGATGCACAGTTTTATTTCTATATATAAACAAAACTCGCATAAAAAAATTGGAGATTTTAATTGATATGGAATAGGAAGTAAAGATCTTAACACATAAAATATTCAGAAAAATTCCTTATTTTTGTCGAAAAGAACTTATTTTTTCATGTTTGATAATTTTATATAGCAATGCATTTATAGTGCCCTAGAATAGATTTAAAGGTCCCTTGTCCTTTGCCCCACCAATGGCCAAGAAGTTCTGCTCTAGAGGCTGGTAGACGGGAGGTGCTGGATTCGAATCCAGTCTTGCTGTTTGATCTAAACGCTTGGAGTTTCTTCGACCTTGGATTTCCTTTCGTAAATACGGGTTAGGTTCCCTTAGAAAGACTCCCACGGAAGGCAACTCTCCCTTAAGTGTTTATAGCTTTCGTGATGATAATTGAGTTTGTTGGTTGAGTTTATGACGGCTAAGTATTTGCAGGATATAGGCCCTGTGGAAGTGCCGTAAGGGTCTTTCTAAGGGATTGGGAAATCAAAGGTTCAAAGAAAACCACGGAAGACTCCGAACGGTGAAGTAAACTGGCGCGATTGGGCTCGAACCCAGCACCTCCCATTTACTACTTTCCCGGGCCTGGCCCGGGCGGCGGATCGCTTCCAAATTCTCTAACGGGCCGGACCGACAAACATAATAAACGGGCCAGGCCCGGCCGATAGAAAATTTTTGAGGGCCTGCGGCCCGTTATAAAATTTTCAGCAACGACGATAAAATATGAATTATTTTCAATGAATATGTCTTTAACGAGAATTAGTATAAATGTGCTCATTTTACTACAAGTTGATGACACTAGTTTGACAACATCAATACAGAAGTGTAACTTGTATAGTGTAGAAATCTGAAGCGGACAGTTACATTGTGTATAACTTGGGCTTAATATTTTTTTAGCAGACTCATGCTAGGCCGAGATCAGGCTTGCATTCTTTTTTACATATAGAGGAGCTAAGCCGGAACTAGACTTAATTGCGCTCATGATGTGTAGGGCTAACATAATTTTTAAAATTATTAATTGCGCTTAATAAGTTATGTTAACATAATCTTTGGCTATATACTTCTGGGCGTTTCTTAAATTCACTTTTCAACAACGCGAAAGATTGACTCATCTTCTAACTAACCTTTAACTGTAAACGTATAAAATTGCCAAGCCTGACTATTGAAGGGATTTGGAATCTAATAACCGCTTTCATTTTTGATAAATAAGATACTTGCATAATCTTGTTGAGATATAAGAAATTCTTGTCAAATGGTTGCAGATTTTTCTCCTTTTCCATGCTGTCGCTTCCGGAAGTTCTATTTAAAACTAACTTTGACAGTATTTTCTTAAATTGCTTGTATCAAAAACTGGATAACGCCATTTGAGTACATAGTTTCAGAATAGAAATACTTGCTAATCTTATGCATTTCAAAAATAATGAATTCCAAAATGTTACAGAAAGTATCTCTTTTATGAAAATGAATTTGGAATCTTTAGAGTGATACAGAATATTTTCATAAATCTACTTTAACGAAAAAAATAGAGCAGGACGCATTTCGAGCCACAACAATAACAGCTCTTCATCAGTTGAACCAACCCGAGTCCGTAAGGGTAAAGAATAGCTCGAAATGCACCCTGCTTTGTCTTTTCTTCAATGGTAATCTTTTACAAAGTATATTATTCTGATTATTATTAATTATCGCCAGTGTTATCTCTGTTATTTTCACTACTTTTATTACACAGTTTCAAGACTAAAGATGTTTTTAACTTTTTTTTTTCTTTCATTCTAAACCATATTTTTTTAATGAATCTTTATTTGAATGTTGAAATTCGAAAAATCTAAGTAATTATTAATGTTGCTAGTGTGTATTTCCTGTAAAATGTAATGTAAAATCACTCCATAGATATGTATGCAGTATTCTTTAAAGGAACTTTAATTATAAAATAAAAATTAATTTTTTTTAGAAATAGTAAAAATTGGTTTGGGCCATAACGGGCCGGGGCGAAAAAAGCTTTTGTACCGGGCCCGGAAATTCCGGCCTATGCTGATCTCCAAGATAAACCCAGTTTAATAATTTTATTTAGCCGCTTTTCAGGAAATCTTAATTTCATTTTTCCATAAGAGCTGGTTTTATCAGAATAATCTTGAGCGAAATTCAGCTGAAAATGCCCACATTATCAGTATTTTTAAAGTATATTCTGACTTTATGAATAAACTGACCAATATGGCACATCATATAGGTCCTAAATTAAAGAAACGCATAATCGTTTGAGAACAAAAAGGGATTTAAAAATAAGTCTAAGTAAACAATTTGTTATTTGAATACTTCAATTTTCAATCACGATCGCTTCGGGAAATTCTGTTCAAAATGCGTATTTTGATAACATTTTTAAAAATGTATTCTGCCTTTCTTTAAAAAAAATTTACCAATACATCCCATTATATAGTTCAAAGGAACCTGTCAATTGGATGCGTTTGAGATCAAAAATGAATTTAACAAGAAAAATCATGCCTTAAGCGTATGTTATGAAACACTTTGTAACACATCCTTAAACCACAAAAAAACTTCGTTATCCAGAGAAATAAGATGTTACTGTCCATAACCAAATATATATCCCAATACTTTTGAACAACCATGTATTTGATCTGTCTGTTGATATATATACTATGAGTAAATTCAGTCTTGCAAGAAAATGCGCATCAGATTGGAATTTTTTTTTTTAAGCAGTTCATACTAATTGATGGAAACCTACTTAAATGCTTTTGTAGTTTATCTAGTACCTTTATTACATGATAGTATTTTGCTAAAATTTAGTTCATACAAAAATACTGTTTAAAGTACTTAAATCACATTTCCTGAAGTTACCATCCATAGGCGACTCTGTATCCAGTTTTTTGCGTGACCCTTTATATTATTTATCTATATTCTACAAACTTTTCCTAGTAAACTGAATGCAGGTCAAAGTAAAAATGCATCATTTATTTTAAAAACATTTAAGCAAATTACGCTTATATTCAATAACATTTTCGAGCTCTTTGTGTAACCCTGTATATCTAAATTGTGCAACTATTAGCATTTATAAACACCATATAATGTACATATATTTAGTGAAACTTAAAAGCGCATATCATAAATGAAAATGCATTCCATCCAACAGCCGTCATCGGTACTTCGGAGAGAATATACTATTTGAAATATTTTGTGTGTCCCTGTAAATGCTATGCCCTTCGTATTATGAGTGAAAAAGTCAAAGTCTCAGCGACGTATATCAGTTTGATTATACATGAAATCGTTTATCATAGTTAAAATATGTTGCAAGCAATTTCCCCTTTTATTATTATGCAATGGAATTATTTTGTGTGGCCCTGTAAATGAATAACTATTCTTTTCACTACATATTTTACAGAATACATATTTCAGGGCACTTCGTAGATTCATATAAATTTTAATATGTTTGATCGTTTGTAACATTTTTAAAATTAATTTGGAACGATTTTTCCCCATAGGACGTATTGTAACAGGAAATTTTGACTGTCCCTCTAAATAAACTAATCATAGTAGATACTTTATTTTCAATAGGATTCGTGCTAGAGTAAACGTCCAAAAATTTCATGGCAATCTGAGCATATTCAGGAGAGTTGGAGCGCGGACAGACGGCCAGACAAACCGAATGCTTAAGTACTTTTCAACTTTGTTGGAAAGTGCAAAAAGTATACAGTTTATTATTTGAATACTTCCTCAATTTTTCCAAACACGATCGCTTCATGAAATTCTGTTTAAACTGGCTATTTTGACAGCATTTTTTAAAATCTATTCCATATTTATCAAAAACTAGCCAATACGTCATGTTATATACTTCTCAAATAAGAACTTGTCATTTGGATGCGCTTAAAATAAAAAGCGAGATTATATAAAGCAGTTCGGATTTGAGATTTTTTTAAACTGTTATTTCTGTTTATTTTAGCTATAATCATTGATCCTATAAAAAAAACTTGTCAATGTAAAATTATTGAGAAAATGTAAAATTTAATCGTATTTAACATTTTAAGACTTGACGAAGTTGCGGATTTTTCTTTTTTCATCCGTTTTTTTCCCCTTCCCAGTAAAAATTTGTTCTACCAAAAACTTGTCAATAGAAGAGTTTTAGATAATATTGAGGACATTTATAAAGAAATTATTTGGATTTGATATCTTGAGAACTAAGTAAAATTTTTCTCCCCAAAACTATTATTTTTTTCCGCCGCCCCTTGAGCCAATTTTTAATTTTATCAAATATCCGTCATGCATAAATTCTTGCCCATGTTTTAGAAGTAATATAAACTTTAAACTGAATTTTTAAAGAAATTATGGGTTTTTCTGTTTACACACTTCTGGATAAATCCTCTATTTCCACCCCCTTGGTCCGATTTTGCCCTAAAATGGATTCGACAGATTTTATACCCCTTTATTTTATGTATCAGTTTGGAGGAGATTGGAGCAGAATTATAGAAGTTATCGTGTATATAAAGTGAAACTTTTTTATCCATGGTAGTTTTGGGATCTAAGGGTCATGATCGGTGTAGATCTGCAAAAATTTCAGAAATTCCAACATGGGAGCGACTGCAGTTAGTAGTACTTCATACTAAATCTACCTAAAAGTTAGTTTTAGTAGGTATTTTTTGGCGTCAAATGTGTTCTGAAAATGATTTGTCATTTACCATCTTTATCATCGGAGTTTATCAAAATTACAATACAGTAATGTATAAAGGAAAAAGAAAAATCTTAAAAATAAAATAAAAGCAATATTTAAAAATTTCCCTCTCCATTTTTAACATATGGATAAAAGAATTTGGAAGATCACAGAAATATACGGTATAAATTCATGGATAAACTGTATCGCTCTAAAAATTAGAATTTACCGAGTAATAGTCCAAGGTATCCAATTTATTTTTTATCACAATCTACAGTAAAACTAAGTTTTCTGGGTCATTATCTTTGTTCTGTTCATTAATCAGCTTTATCAAGTTTAGAATAATCTAATTATTTTCCTATAAGAAGCTTACCTAATATTATCCTTAACATGGATGCATTCTTTATATTTAAGGGGCTCCGGGATACATTTTTAAATATTTTATATTCATCGAATTAAAGTTTCGTTTGATAGTTAATCGCATCACTAAAAAAAAACATCAATCAAAAAAGCACTCAAAACTGATTATTTTTTTATTTAAATAATTAAAATATTCTTTAAGTGGATAGTTAAAAATCGCTATAACTAGATAGTTGGATTTTTTTTTCCCATTTAAATAAACAAAAATATAAGCTTTAATTTTGAGTTTGCCTTTTAAAAGTAATTTAAATGAACACAAAATTTAAAAAAATCAGCTTAAATATTTTTAAAAAGTTAACTTTGACTAGAAAATTTGAAAAATATATAAGTAAAATAAATAAAAATAATGCTCCAAGCTTAAACAATTTAACTTTGATGGTTTGAGTTAAATTTAAATAGGAGAAATGAAATAACCCATGAGAAAAAAAGCATTTTAAAAGTCATTATCATAACCATTGCTACATAGCTAGATTTCGAAAAAAAAATATTTCCTTTCCAATTATGATAAACACGATTTGATACGTCATTTTAAGGAAAAAGTTCTCTTTTCGAAAATTTTATATTCTGGACCTTTTAACTGAATTTCCAATTTATTCCACCATTAATGCAAAATTCGAAGATTTTAATACATTACACAGATTTCTTAACCTACCGATTTCTTAGATCTTGCTACCGTTTTTCAAATTCGTTTTCAATTTTAGATATTTGAAAAAAGACAAATTATGGATAAAAATCTAATTGTTAAACAATTTTATTATAATAAATATTTATAAATGTTGAATATACATTAAAAATTTAAAACGGATTCGTTGTAGAGATATCATTAATACCGATAGCATAAATGAATCTCGAGTCAATTCTATTTACAACACCTTCAACATTAGAACATGAAATGAGCGTTGCAACCGTTTCTCTGGATCCTTGTTTCCCAGATTCTAGAGTCAAGTTTCTGCTTTCGACATTAGCCAATTCGTCCTTTTTTGAACAATGATTTTCGATATCCGGATTTTCATTGTCAACAGAGATGCCATTCAATTGATAAGCACGGGTTTCTTTTTCAGGCTGAATATAAGTTTCGACAGATGTACATTTCAAGCTTGGATACTTAGTTTTTGAATCTAACTCCTCACTAGTTTTCGAAGAATTTTCATCCAAATGAGTTTCAATCGTTAAGCCTATTTTTCGATCAATGTCAGAATTTGTACGGTTAACTTCACCTGAATGTCTTTGGTTGCGTAAACTAATATCTGAACAAGCAGTTTTATTAAATAAAGCAGAATCCTCATTTTTAACTATGTGTAAAGCTTCGAGATCATTTTTATGTTTAATCGGATCTTTATTTTGTTGACAGGAATTTTTGTAAGTGCAAGAGCTTTTCAAATCATTCTTTTGAGTAATTTGAGAATTTTGTTTATAAGCTTCAGAATGAATATTTACAAAATGTTCTCTTTTAAACTTATTTTCTAGTTGGCTCTCGGATTCAACGCATTTACTCTTATTTTCCGATAGCCTTTCAATATCATTTTGATCCTGCCTGTGGAAATTCTTGTAACTACAAGAGCTTAAATCATTGTTTTGGGTAAAATCTAGAGGACGATCTGAACTTATATTTATGCTCTCATTAAAAAGGTTTTTATAAATTTTATTTTCTGGTTCATTTAAAGCCACTGCGATATTACTTTTAACATCTAACTGTTTTATGTCTTCAATTAATGCAACATTTAGCCATTCACCACTTAAAGACGCTGATTGCTTAGAACTATCCATGTCTGCGACTTCCTGTTCTTGTAGTTCTCGTTCAATATCTGACACAGCCGAATCAAACTCGGCTTTAATTTCAGAAATTTGGTTTAGTGACGATACTTTTAGATTTAACAAATTAAGTTCCAGAGTACATATCATTTCAGATTCCTGCAAGGTATCGCTGCATTTCAAATTTGATTCAGATGGTTCTTCCAAATTTTCACTTGATTTTTTGATGTTTTCATCGGGAAATAGTTTTTTGTTGAATAGTTCAGGAAAATGAGTTGCGAAATTCTCAATGGAAAGTATTTCATAACAACTTACAGTTTCAGTGGCATCGAGACGTGGTTCATTCGATTTCTTATGCAAACTCTGAACTTCTTTTGGAATGATTTCTTCATTTTGTTCATGGGTACTTTGCAATTGCATTTCATTTAATGCCTCTAAGATGGCAGATTTCTGTTTATCGACATTAAGTTCTTTCATTTCGTATTCTTGTATCTGCCCGTTTTGTGTTAATTTTTGCAGTTTAAGGGATTTTTGGGGAGTCATTTGTTTGAACTCATCGGAAGAGTCACGTTCGATAACTTCGGGAAACGCTTGCTCTCTTAAATCAGGATTAACACTTCCCGCTCTCAACTCCACGTCATATATCATCTTTTGAATTAAGAATCCTAAACATGTGGAATAAAATGCAGTATTCCAAAAGTCTGAAAATGTTGCAAGAGAAATTCCTGCTATTATGAAAACTCTTGAGACAACGTTTAAGAAATAGGCAAATGTGTCTCCTATACACCCCATTCTTCGAAAAGCACAAACAGTCAATGAAACTGCAACGAAAGAAAGAAGTGCATCTATTCCATCTTCATGTAATGAGAAGTATAGGACAGATAACCATAATATAACAGTTAGAAAAATTAAATTCCTTCTAGATATTGCCATTTCGTAAATCTGCCAGGAAGCATTTTTATAGAAGTCCATTTTTACGTCTATATGAGATTTGCCAATAAAACAAACTTATCTATGCTGCAATTAAAGTTGATTTACTGATACAGGTGAATATCTTATAATATCTATTTCAACAAGGATTATCAACAAAATTTATTCTCTAAAACAAGCAAGAAATGGGTCACTTCACAAAATATTCAGCTTTTATTCTGAAATAAGAAAAATACATGTCAGAATATTATTTGTAAATTAAGTAAAAGCATCATTTTCAAAATGGATTTTTTGCATATTTAACAGTAACTAAAAAATAGATCTAATTTGCACCTACTCTAGATTTACATAATAATATAAAACTAAACGCAGTTGATATTGCTTATTTGAACTAGTTGGATGACTTTCTTAGTTTTTTTTAAAAAAGCATCCATATAATTAATCAAAAATAAGAATATATTAGTAAATCTACACCGATTACTACTGACTGGTGACTACTACTGAACTCCAATTTACATTAAATGTTTAATTTTACCAGTAGCAAAAATTTAAGTACATTCTATTAAAAAATTATTAATCATTGCTTTCCACAAATACCAATCTTTAGACCTTTTCAGCATACTTTCATCATACGAAAGTTTCGAACAGTACTCGACATACACGGAGTCCAGAGAATTGTTTAGCCAATTGTTAAAAATACAAAGAACAATACTGCAATTGTAAAAAAATAAATTTTTGAAACGTGTACAGGTTTCTAATCCAGAAAATCTTCAGTCTTACGAGATATACAATAGTTTGTATTTTGCAATTATTAACACACAAACCGATTGGCAAATTTATCATACGAATTTAATATTTCCAACTGAGCTAAAAAATGCCCAGGCTGGGAATCCAACCCAGATACTTGGCTTACAAGACCAATGCTTTACTGTTTAAGCTACCTGGGTAACCGTCGAGCATTTCTTGCATTCAATTCGTATGATAAATTTGCCAATCAGTTTGTGTCAAAATAATACTTTATCTACGTATACATCGTTATATGGAGTTCCATTACTTGCGATCAATTCTGCCGAGCTGTCTGACAGACCAGATTTTATGAATATGGTTATCCGAGCGAAAAATCGCAGCTGGCTATCGCGTAAAGCGTTGGCCTTGTAATCCAAGTATCTGTTCGATTCCCGGCCTGGGCAATTTTTCGCTCAGTTGGAAATAATTCCTATAGTTTACAGTTCTTCCAAAAATTAAGACAAACGACTGTAATTCGCATAAGTAATTTTTACTAAGGCTGCAGCTTTTTGAATAAATGGTATTTTTACAATTTTTTTTTCAAGCAAAAAATGCAAATCTGAAAACAGCAGCAAAATCACTATTTCTGAAATATTTCAATGAACATGTGAAATGGAAAGGTTAAACTGCGTTATGGAATTTAATGGAAGATTCAAACTTCTGTGCAGTCAGCTTAAAATAAACATTGAATCTTCAAGAGCTACTAAATTCTTAAATATAGTACTTGCAAATATTTTGAGGAAGGTAGTAAGTCTAGATATATCTCACTATTATATGTAAAACGGCAACAAAATAAACAGTTTGTATAGAACGGAAAAAAGATTCAAGCTTCAAAAAGTAAATTCTAGATTAAAATTGATTGAAATAAATTCAAAAAACTATTATTCAGTGTCTGCTATATTTTTGTAAGCGAAACAAATTGTACGGAGATTCATTAAGTAAAAGTGGGGATGCATGAAAAATCTGCAGATGCCATAATAAAATGGTAAGCTAACTCACCAATTCACTTATTGTCAACAAGCACACTCTTAATATGAATAAAGAATGAATTTATAAAGCACTTATTTTGGCTTTCATTTAAGGATATAGATACATTCTTTTAAGCTTGCATAATGTTTCATCTTGATACACTATAAAATTAAATATTTGGAATGATTAAAATCCAACTAAATATAATTCAGTTAAAATTTTATAACAATGTGTTATTTTAAAACTAATTTTAAAATATCCACGCCAACCTATCCTATCGGAAAAAACTCTTACTTATTCTTCAGAAATTATAACAGATCGTATTTTGGGACAGACTGCTCGATTCAATGCTACATAAGAAGTTAAAAACGCCTGGAAGAGCGGTAGTATGTTACATTCCAAATAAATTTAATCATATTTGCATCAGAAATAAAATTTTACTTTAACTTTGGCGAATTGTTTTTTCGTATTTTGAATTAAATATGTCCAAAAATTAAAGAATTCAACATTGCAAAAGCAATTACTTGCCCCTGAAAGTTAATCCTCCGTTCTATTAATCCCCCGAAGCTCAGTGTAAATATCGGTTCCTATGAAGTAAAACGTTATTAGTTAGCTCTTAAAATTTTAGTATTCGCCTTTTAATAGATGGAGGTCTAAATATGATGACGATTTTTATTTAAAAACAATGACAAAAAAAAATGTGGAAAGCAAGTAAATTGCATAGAATACAGAGACTTATTTCACTGGAACAGACTTGCTAGCCTCTATAATACCATATGCGAAAAATACCAAAACGTACAATTCAACTACAGTTGGCAAAAAAATTATTTGTATATCCTAATTTTTAATTTTTAACTAAATAAAAACATATTTTGTCAAAAATAGTTTTAATACAGTATGTTTACCGTGCGTTTTAAATTAAACAAGAGAAAATTTCGATAAAGATGTAAAATAATTTTTTAATAGAAAAAGTTTAACAATTTGTTGCAAAAAAAGTATTTGTACATTTTTACATCCTGATATATACTGTGTTTTATAGTGTTTATGGTTCAAAGGACTACTTATACAGAAGTTTTAATAATTTTTAACTTCATGTTATATTTGTCTGACATTTAATCTAATTTTCTCTTGAAGTAATTGAGAATGGCACCTAAAACTGGAGAGGTACCTCTAGATATATGAAATCCTATTATCGAGCATCAAAAGTTGAAAATCGCAACAATAATTTCGAAAAGCTATTAAATTACCATTTACAACTATTGGATGCATAGTGAGAGAATATGAAGAAATTGAATGCATCGAAATTCAACGAAAAGCAAGACTTCTCAGCAAATTAACAATGAGGGGAAAAAGGAGTAGTTAAAAAAGCTTCAAAAAATCCTATGAATTCAGTTCAAAATTTTGCTGGAGACCTTGCAACATCTAACATCAGAGTAATACCTCAAACAATAAGAAATATTCTTCTCAATGCAGATTTAAAAAGGAAGAACCTCAAGGAAAAATCCATTCATCAGAGAAACAAAAAGGCGAAAACGCAAAGAATCCACTTTCGCATACAGAAGTAAACATTGGATTTTTGGAAAACAGTAATTTTTTCTGATGAGAAAAAATGGAATTTTCTTACCATCAAGCATTCGAAAAATTTGGCATAAAAATAAAACTGTTCTAGATCCAGAAAGTATACTTCAAACTATCAAGCATAGTAGGGAGAATATTATGGTTTGGGGGTGTATAGCTTCTAATGGAGCAGGACATTTGGAATTTATTGACATTGGAATGACAGCTTTAACATACATTGATGTGTCGCGGCATAATTTATTAAACATTGCTAAGAAATTACGTGTAGAGGAAGCTTTTCACTTTCTGCAGGTTAACGACCAAAGCATACTGCTGTGATCACCAGCAGATAGTTACTCTACAATGCTCGAAGGCGACTAGTAACTCCTCCATAATCTCTAGACTTGAATCAAATAGAAAATTTGTGGATGCTATTGGATGCAAAAATCCAAAAAAAAATATGTATCAGGAAAAAGCAGGTTTTAAAGAAGTTCTTATTGAGTCATGGAATAACAAACCAGACCGCTATAAAAACATTGGAATCTATGTCACAGCATCTAGAAGTAGTCATAAACGCTAAAAAGAATTCACACAAAATATAATTTGTATCATTTAACTAAAATTTTCATTATTATAGTACATAAATTTAATATATACTACATACATAATAGTACATAAGTTTAAATAGTACAAATTCTTTTTTTGCGTTACATTTTTGTATATTTGTTTATTATAATGTAAAAAATCAGTTCGTTTTATTTTGTTTTTGCTTTTATATAGGGTAGATGTGCCAGTAATGGGCCACCTTAAGGAATTTCTCTAAAAAATAATTTTTTATTAATAGTTATAATTATTGTATTCCATTTTTTTCATATTAGATTAATCTTTCAACAATATTTAACTAATCCCACAGTTACATTTCCCAATAGAAAGAAAAATTTCATTTTAAATAATAGAAATATGTCTAAACACCCAAATGCCCAGTAATGGGCCACCTATGTTCCAGTAATGGACCGCCTATGTTCCAGTAATGGGCCACCCTACAAAAAATAACAGATAATTGTTTTTAGGTGCGTTCGTAATTATGTAAATAGGTAGCACCTATAATTGTCGTTCAGTTCGTCTGTCTGTCCATCTATCTGTCCGTTTGTCTGACATTCTGTCTATCTGTCCGTTTGTCTGTCCGTCTGTCTGTCCGCATATAACAACGGAAAACTATCCAACCGAATCGTTTGAAATTTAAAATACATAATTATTACATAATTTTGTCGAGTCATTTCAAATTTTATGAAAATCGGATGGATAGATCAATTACAGGGACATTCAAAAGGATTCCGTTACATTACGGTCAATAGAGAAAAAAGTTTTAAATGCATTTTAATCGTTTGAAAATTAAAACATATAATTATTGCGTAATTTTGTCGAGTCATTTCAAATGTTATGAAAATCGGATGCATAGATCAATTACAGGGACAATCAAAAGGATTCCGTTACATTACGGTCAATGGGGAAGAAGTTTCAAATGCATTTTAATGATGTTACACTCATTCGAACATAATAGAATTGGCATGAATCTATGAAATATATACTAGTATATGCATTCTGTACAATCTGTGACGCAAAGAATTTTTATTATTAAATTACAGGGCTACACAAAAGTATTCCACTATATAATGCTATACGGGGAAACATGGTTTGGTACGTGTTTTAATTATATTCAACTATTTCACGTTTTATGAATAAGATATACGTTGCTGAGGTGTAATAAGAATTACTATTCCTGTATATTTACAGAATTTCAACCAATATACTGTATCCGAAGTACTATTTACTATAAAAGCAAGATCTGAATATTTTTAAAACTTCGTTATCGTACGAACGCACCTCATTTGCTACGTTCACGTGCAATTTCCAACTTGTTCTTTTTATGTCTGCGTAAGTCGCATCTTCTTCTTCCTCAGAATCCACATTATCCTCTTGTATACAAAATTCGGCCTTTTTGAAGCAATTGTAAATTGTTTTTTCTTCAATTACCCCCATTGATCCCGTTCTTATATGTATAACTATTCAATTAACACTGTTTTGAGAAGGATGTTGAAAGGTGTGTGAAAGGAGGGGGTTGATGAATTTGTTGGACTTAAGGAACAAGAAAATTCAAGCAGAGGAGTAATATAAAAAAAACTTAGCACTGAACGATAAATTAGGAATAAGAGATGGAAATTTGATTTCATGTGATTTCGAAGTATTTTTTTACAACTGAATAAAGAACATTTTATGAAAATATTCGTTATATGGAGATACATATTTCGCTATATAGAGATTGTTTTTAATGTAATCATGGGAAAAGGGGAACATTCCTACTAAAAATTCGTTATATAGAGAAATTCGATGTATGGAGTTTCGTTATAGAGAGACTTGACTGTATTTATAAAGAAATTGTCTTTATTAAATTCTAGTGAGTAAAATTTAAGTATTAAATTTGTTTATTTAGCTTTTCAGTTAAATCAAAATATTTTATCACTACTGAAATTACACTTTTAGTATTGGTCACTTGGGTGGCCCATTACTGGCAAATCACGAAATAAGCAATCCAGTAATGGACCACCCCTCCTAAAATCTTAAAATAAATAAAATTTTGTAAATGGCCATTGGTATATTAAATTCAATGTTTTATATTGCTAACCAAACAAAAACATTCAATTTTTACGGAAAAATAAAAAAGATATAAAACTAAGTAAGTAAAGTCTGCTCTTAGCATGTTCATTAAGATTTTCAGTGAAAAACAGAAAAACTGTGAAACTTTATTTTCTGCTTCCTAATTGTTTTGACGAAAAGTGTAAAAAATTAATCCAGCTTATAAAGCATGCAAGGTAGAGTTCAGAAAAAAATAATAAAAGCTCAACTATTATTTATTATTTTTTTTATAAACCAAAAAGTGCGAGGTGGCCCATTACTGGAAGGTGGCCCATTACTGGCACATCTACCCTATATTACTATAATGCATTAAATTAATGTATTACAGTATTTTTTGCTTAAATGTTTTATTTAATTTCATTATATTTTTAAAAAATGAAGTGTACAAATAATTTGTCAACTGTATTTAAATACTTAAGCAAATTTTAAAAAATACATATTAGCAATTCTTTACGATTATCTTTTATTAATAAAAAGTTTGTTTTATGTGTAAATATAAAAAATGTTTCTGTGCCTATAATAAAAGCGGCTAAATAAAGAGAAACGAAAGTATATTCTGAAATTAATAAGAAGTCCATAAATTGAACCGTTCAAACTATTTGTTCCTAAAATGAAAAAAATGGGTAAAACACAACCAAAACTAGCGTATAAAAAGAAGGCATGTAGCTTAAAAATGGGGACTTCTTATTTGTCCTTTAACTGATGTGACAAAAATTGTCACATAACTAATATGAAACGGTCTCCGCGGCAGTTCGGATGAAAGATGAATAAAAGAGTCTTAATTCACAGGGTACTGCGTATGTACTTAAATTTGTGTACAAGACTGTTTTAATTAAAACTTCATAGATTCAGAAGTTTCTAGTAATCGTACAAGTTCTTTTTACTAACCTAAACTTAACCTTTATCTATAGTTTAACGGACAATAACTAGTAAATTTTTACTTTTAAACTGAACTATAAAACTGGATAAAAGAAGTGGTCCGAGAGACCACAAATTTAAGTTAAGTGTTATATGAAAATATTTTACTTGTGAAAAAATACTTTCAGAATTGTTATTTATGAAAATTCTTGTATTAGACTGTTCAGGCAACTATCTAATGAAAAAATTCTTAAATTTGTCAGAACCTTCTGTTATTTGGGTTTCCGTTTGACAGAAAGGATAAAAATTAAAGAATGCTTTTATACTCAAGAAATAATGCACACTATTCATGTTATTAACTTTCAATTTCCATTAAATAATGAACAGCACGATGTTTCATATATATACTATCTAGTATTTTTATATGTTTATGTTCATCACTACATTAAATTATATTTTAGCTATAAAATATGAAATTTTTAATTTATATAAACTACCGAACAGCTGTTTGTAAAAATGGAATATCACTTACTATTAAAATTTTACATGCATAAAAATGTATTCGTCGAGCTTTTCGAAATGAATCATTTATGTCCTGGAATTATCAAAATGCATTGCCAGATTTCATGATTAAAGCAAATATTAAAGAAAATTTTCCTAAATTCAAAATTTTCGCAAAATGTTATTTTTCCGACAGCGCACACAAATCGGACAATATACACTCTTAAAAATATGAACTTTTTGCTCTACACACACTGGGCGTGTTCAGCAATGTCACCAGTAAGTAACTGGTAACATTGGTTAGTTACCAATGCGTTCAGTGCTGTAACCGGTAAGCAACCAACGTCGTTCAGCACAAGTGACCGATGTGACCGGTAAGTGACCGAACTAACCGGGGGAAAAATCTTGGTTAGTTGGGTCACGTGATCAGTTACATGTTATTTAGTTAAAAATAAATGGCAACATCAAATCAACAGGCGGTAGATTCGGTTTCTTTTTCTGTTGTTCGATGTCAAAATGGATTATAGATGGCGCTACATGACATAACTAACCAGTGCGTCCAGAGAATCAGTCAAATGGTTACCTACCGGTTACTTACCATTCCGGTAAGTTACCGGTTACATTGGTCACTTTGGTAAGTTCGCTGAACACGTCCACTGTAAAAAATTTTACCTTTTTGCTGCATTATTACTCTACCGCTTTTATAGAAAACGATTACTTCAGCCTATTTGGAGCATTCTCATGGGTCAAAAGAGAGGTATTCTATATAAACGGTGGAGCGACGATGCAGCAAAAGGGTCAAATTTTTTAACAGCACTGTAAAAAATATGACTATTTTGCTGCATCGTCACTCCACCGCTTTTATAGAGAACGACTACTTCAGGCTATCATGGAGCATTCTCATTGGCTATAAGATTAATATTCTTTAAAAGCAGGGGAGTGACGATGCAGCAAAATAGTCATATTTTTTACAGTGAGTGGACTGTTAAAAATTTGATCCATTTGCTGCATCGTTACTCCACCACTTTTATACACTGTTAAAAAATTGATCCGTTTGCTGCATCGTTACTGCACCGTTTATATAGAAAACGATTACTTCGACCTATTATGGAGTATTCTCATGGGTCAAAAGCGAGATATTCTATAAAAGCGGGGGAGTGACGACAAAGCAAAAGGTTCAAATTTTTTACAGTGTAGAAAACGATTACTTCAACATATTATGGAGCATTTTCATGGGTCAAAAGAGAGATGATCTATTAAAGCGAAAGAGTGACGATGCAGCAAAAGGGTAAAATTTTTTACAGTGTACACTGTTGAGTGATTATATGAGCATTCGGATTAAATTAAAGGGTAAAATTCGTCACTCCACCGCTTTTGTAGAAAACGATTACTTCAGCCTATTATGGAGCATTCTCATGGGTCAAAAGAGAGATATTCTATATAAACAGTGGAGCGACGATGCAGCAAAAGGGTCAAAATTTTTAAAAGCACTGTAAAAAATATGACTATTTTGCTGCATCGTCACTCCACCGCTTTTATAGAAAACGACTACTTCAGGCTATCATGGAGCATTCTCAATGGCTATAAGATTAATATTCTTTAAAAGCAGGGGAGTGACGATGCAGCAAAATAGTCATATTTTTTACAGTGAGTGGACTGTTAAAAATTTGATCCATTTGCTGCATCGTTACTCCACCACTTTTATACACTGTTAACAAATTGACCCGTTTGCTGCATCGTTACTGCACCGTTTATATAGAAAACGATTACTTCGACCTATTATGGAGTATTCTCATGGGTCAAAAGCGAGATATTCTATAAAAGCGGGGGAGTGACGACAAAGCAAAAGGTTCAAATTTTTTACAGTGTAGAAAACGATTACTTCAACATATTATGGAGCATTTTCATGGGTCAAAAGAGAGATGATCTATTAAAGCGAAAGAGTGACGATGCAGCAAAAGGGTAAAATTTTTTACAGTGTACACAGTTGAGTGATTATATGAGCATTAGGATTAAATTAAAGGGTAAAATTCGTTACTCCACCGCTTTTGTAGAAAACGATTACTTCAGCCTATTATGGAGCATTCTCATGGGTCAAAAGAGGAATGATCTATTAAAGCGAAGGGGTGACGATGCAGCAAAAGGGTAAAATTTTTACAGTGTACACAGTTGAGTGATTATATGAGCATTCGGATTAAATTAAAACCAATGACAGAGACAAGCTTCGATACACTGTTAAAAATATCGTGAAAATTACCTCGGTTTTTAAAAGCTATCTATTTTCTGACCAATGAGAATGATCTAAAAACGTTCTCATTGGTCTGATTACAGATAGTCTTTAAAACCAGAGGTATTTTTTTTACAATATTTTAATAGTGTACTTCTATAACAGTGCCTAAAAAAGTAGTGTGGAAATCTGCTAGCGCTAAAAATTTGCATGCCTTAAATGTGCAATGATGTTGGAATTCAAAGAACTGATCGCAGCGACATCTGCAATATATTTTTCAAATTTCAAATTGCACATTCCATTTTTGTCTTTCCTAACCGATATATCCAAAATAACAAACTGCGCTTGCGTGTGGACTTAGATTGAAATTATCTCTACTACACTGTAAAAAATATGAATATTTTGCTGCATCGTCACTCACCCGCTTTTATAGAATATCACTCTTTTGGCCAATGAGAATGCTCCATGATAGCCTGAAGTAGTCGTTTTCTATAAAAGCGGTGGAGTGATGATGCAACAAAATACTCATATTTTTCACAGTGAAGAAAAATTGTATTCGGCTTCAAATACACTTGTAAGTTCTTTAAATCAATAAATAGTATTATTTTCATCTTTCTTGGCAGTAATATACTTTTATTGTTCAGGCAAATTCATTATCAAAATAGTTATACAAATAATAAATATCAAATGTAATATCATTTATAAATATCTAAATAGTTTACTACAGAAGCTCTATGCTCTATTCCTTAACACATGTTTCACAAAAACAAGAAATTGAAATATTTTCGATGACCAAAACGTAATCGCCAATTTACCACGATGCTGCATTTGTCATTTTGCTGCATTGTCACTCTACATTGTAAAAAATATGACTATTTTGCTGCATCGTCACTCCCCCGCTTTTATGGAATATCACTCTTTTGGCAATTGAGAATGCTCCATAATAGCCTGAAGTAGTCATTTTCTATAAAAGCGGTGGAGTGACGATGCAGCAAAACAGTCATATTTTTTACAGTGTACCGCTTTTATAGAATTTGTCTAATTTGACCAATGAGGATACTCCAAAATACAATGAAGTAATCGTTATTTATAAAAGCGGTGAAAATACAGGAAAACTTTCAAATTTTTGCCAGTGCACTGTTAAAAATTTGAATCTTTTGCTGCATCGTCACTCCACCACTTTTATACACTGTAAAAAATGTGTTTATTTTGATGCATCGTCACTCCACCGCTTTTATAGAAAACGACTACTTCAGAGCGAAATTTTTTTTCCAAGCACCTTTGTCGCTCCAAGCCCAAACTCGCACTCTGATTGGTTGTTGCTCTCGGCACTGTTTTCACGTAACTTGGCAATAACCATACTTGGCGAAAAATACTTCTCTCGTAGTGAACGAGTAAAGCTAAAACCTAACCTACTCATTCTTATTCTTCCTTCATTTTGTGCTCTTATGTATTATCTTGTGTTATTTTATAAAATGGCTAATGCTTTACTTATTAATAAACAAGAAAAGTTACTTTGTACTCGGTACGGAAGGAAATCAAACTCCTCGACGGAAGCATCTATCGCTATGCCAAGTATGATTATCGCCAAGTTACATGAAAACAGTGCCGAGAGCAATAACCAATCAGAGTGCGTGCTTAGGCTTGGAACGACGAAGGTGCTTGAAAAAAAATTACGCTACTTCAGGCTATCACGGAGCATTCTCATTGGCCAAAAGAGTGATATTCTATAAAAGTGTGGGAGTGACGATGCAACAAAATAGTCACATTTTTTACAGTGTAGAAAACTTATTTCACTCTACAGTGTAAAATATTTGACCCTTTTGCTGCATCGTCACTTCCCCGCTTTTATAGAATATCTGTCTTTTGACCCATGAGAGTGTTCTATAATAGGTTGAAGTAATCGTTTTCTATAAAAGCGGAGGAGTGACGATGCAGCAAAAGGGTCTGATGTTTTACAGTGTACACAGTAAAAAATTTTATACATGTGTTATTTCAGTCTGTTATCAATTTTTATGAAAGGAGCCTCCATGGCCGTGTGATTAGGACACGACACCGCTAATCGCTTACGTGCGTAGGAGGATGCAAGTTTGAAACCCGCTGGCTCCATTGCACACACGCTTTGTGTGGAACCCCCGGATGTATTTACTTCGTGTTGTAAAATTTCCTTGTGCTATCTCGTCCCTGTATATTGACGATGACTTATAAGCAGGTTTTCATGTCGAGCACACAAGTCATAAATAAATCAATTCAAATCAATCAATCAATAAACCATTGTTAAAATCACTAAGTTATCATGAGGCCCTAGTGGCATGATCAGTAGCGGCAGCTACTGCCACGCCTAAGGGGTCCTGGTAAGACGTGGATGGTGTGTTGTTCCTTTGTAGTGAAACAAACATGTAATGGATACGTGAAATAAAATATTTCTGAATTGTCTCTGTAATGGGTCATTAGAGGCGAAAGCCATAGATGCTATGGGCCTCAAAGCAATGTCAATATTATCATAAAATTAAATCCAAAATGTAGAATACGTTAATGTTCGAGACTCACATTCGTCATATGTGTATGCATATACAAGGTGTCCAGTAAATCACTGACCTATTTTGAACGTAAAACATGTATGAGATTAAAAAAAATCGCGGTTTGCAGTATTGTAATTAAGTAATGAAATTTGTTAAGATAGTTTGAATTGCAGCTAAAAGATAGTGTTAGCGGCAAAAAACTTTCAAAATTCAGTCATTATTATAGTTTTATGGCTATAAGCTTTTCGGTTCATTTTACCGAGTCGAAACCAAGTTGAATCAACTCTCAACTCACCTTCGGAAATAAAGTTTGTTGGTTGGAAAGGGATTTAAATTAATATTTATTACTAAATAGTGTCTATTATATTTAATAAAAAACAGCAAAACATGCTTCTTAATTAGCAACAACTTTTCACACATTTACCATAAATAAATTCTATTCAGAATATGTTTAACTTCTTAACTTATTCTGCATAGTACGTACATTAAAATGAAAATGTGGGGTAAACACCACTTTTTTTTAAGCTAAATAAATCGTAATATTTAACCATTAAATAGTACGAAATTTTATCTAAAAATTTTAGGTGTCAAAAATTCTTCAACTGATGGATCAAGCAAACTCTTATTGCACGCACGAATTTTGCCCGTACTTCGTACATGCAATAAGAGTCAAGCGCAAATCAGTTATGTGCTTTAAACAGTGGTACGCAAAAAGTAAAAGTCCATTGACTAAAAAAAAAATCGGGGCCGTTACTTACAAATCAGCCCATAAAAATATATTAAAACTTAGAATAAAGGAATCCGTCTATATCAAATCCTGACTGAAACTGGAAGGACACCTTAAAAAATAAATAAAAGCGCGATCTACATGTTTTTATATCCTGCAAATCACCCCTTTTTAAAATATCATTACAAAAAGCACCATAGATCCTGGATCGCCATAAAGTCATTATAGATCTACTTATTTTAGTTCAATTTTAAAAATATAAATATTACCATATTACTGGAATATTGGTGGTTTTTTATATGCAATTTTTATAAAGTTTCCAGAACCATTTTTTTAAATAATGTTCCTTATTTGAAATCAGATACAAGAGATATTTAAAAAATTCTCTCTTTCTTTTCATGATGAAGAATAGTTTAGAAAGGTGGTGGGAGAGAGGACTAAAAGCGCATTTCAAGTTTTGTATTTCAATATTCTGAAAAATTAATATACAGGATGTCCACTCTCAACGGTGGCCAATGGCTAATTTCTAAAACGTTAGTCATAGACATATAGTTCCAGTTCCAAAAATGCTTTAAAGAAGGTAAAGAATTGATTTAGGTCAAAAAAGATTTTTTATTAAAAAATTACGAAAATTAAATTTGTATACGGTCCCCTGGTTCTATAAGTGTTATTTAATAAATTTTTACCACTACTCTAACAAGTAATAAAAAAAAGTCCCATTCCTCTGCGATTAAAACTGACCGAGTGATAGCTGTTTAAAGTTGAAGCATCTTTTTTGCTGCAAATTAGGGGTCAGTCACAAATTTACTGGAAATAAAAATAAACGCAAGATATAAAATTTAACATTAAACACCGAGAGAAAAATATTTTTTACAATATTATTTAATTTATGTTGATGATTACGCGTTAAAGCAAAATTTGTACTAAAATTATAAGCAAAAAAAATACAGAAAATTTGTTAATTTAAATTATGAAAAGCAACAGTCACAAATCGTTACAAAATAACATTTAAAAGACATAACAAAATAACATACAAAATAACATAGAATTTGGTGTAGTCCTATAAAATAAATGGTACGCACCTAAAATTGTATTAATATTACATTGTCATTGGATATAAATAAGTGTGCAAATTGAACCTCGATCGGATATTTGGAAGAGAGTTAAAATTTGAATAGAAATTTTGAGCTAGGGAAACATACGTACGAACGTTTTAAGCAAAATAAAAGCTTATCAAAATTACACACCTTTTAAAATAAAATCGCGATTTCCCAAAATTTGATTTTCTCGATAAAGAGAATTTTAAAACTCATGTCTTCAATTATTTTAACTAATCCAAAAGTTAATTAATAAAAATTAACAGTACCGTAAAACCTATACGGTGGTAGCACCTTCAGTTAAATTGCTTTAAAAATACTTCTTTATCTCATTTAAAACCTTTTTGTAATTAGAACGATATGTCTGTGGCAAATGGTTAAGGAATTAGCTATTGGATAGCGTTGGAAATAGACGCCCTTTATAATACTTTAAGCACTTAGCGTACGTTCCCTTAAAGCTCAGTCTAATTCATTGGTATTCAGCTACATAAAAGTGGTTTAAGTCATGAAATTTAAAACTTCATAACTCGGTCAATTTTAATGTTACGTGAATGGGACTTTTTTTTCTTACTTGTTAGAGTAGTGGGAAAATTTTACTAAATACCACTTATAGAACCGGGGGACCGTATAAAAAGTTAATTTTCGTAATTTAATAAAATTTTATTTTGATTTAAATCGCTTGAAAAACAATTCTTCACCTTTTTAAAAGCATTTTTGCAACTGGAACTATATGTCTATGACTAACGGTTTAGAAATTAGCCATTTGCCACCGTTGAGAATGGACACCCTGTATGTCGTTTAAAATGTACGCCGTATAAAAAATAATAAATAATGTCGTTTTAATCAGGTTTCCGTCTTGGCAGATAGCTTTGTTACTTTCTCCGTCGTGATAAACATTTTTGTATGTTTAAGACAGGTTTTTTTTTTAATAGATGGATTTCTTTATTCAAAAGGTTTAATAAATATTTTATGTGCCAATTTATAAGTCACTGACATTTTTTTTTTAGTACAAGGGACAAGGCAACACTACTTGCATACAACTGTTTTAAGCACACATTTAATTTGCCCGTATGTCGTACGCTCAAGAAAAGTTTGCTTTATTAATCCCTTAAAGCTTTTTGCCACCACTAGATTTTTTAAATACATTTTCATACTAGTTAATGAAAAGAATGTTTAGATTAAATATTACGATTTTTTTCACCTAAAAAAAAAAGGGAAAAAAGTTGTATTTTCACCATGCTTTCAATTTATTGTATGTAAAATAGAGACTAAGTTAAGTGGTTACAAAAGCATATTCTGAATAGAATCTATGGTAAACATGTGAAAAGTTGTTGCTTATTAAAAAGTATGTTTTGCTGGTTTTTATGAAATGTAATAGACATTATTCAGTCATAAATATTATTTTAAATCTCTTTCCAACCAACGAACTTTATCACTGCAGGTGAGCTGAAAGTCAATTCAACATGTCGACTCAGATTAGACTCTGCAAAATTAGCTGAAAAGCTCATGCCTATGAAACTAGAGTAATGAATGCATTCCGAAAGCCTGTTTCCGGCAGCGCCATCTTTTGGCCGAAATTGGAACTAATTTAACAAATTGCATTTTTAAATATTTATTGATTTCTTAATAACAATGCTGAAAACCACGCACATTTATCTCAAACTGTTTTATTGTTATTCACATTCAAATTGGGTCAGTCATTTACTGGGCACCCTGTTCAAGAAACCATACTACGCGAAGTATGTTTGACAGGAAACTTGTGTTTACTACTAAATAAAAAGAGAGAATCTTGTCCACCTGTTTCGCTGGTAAGAATTTCTACCCTTCCTCCCCCCATCATCCACGTGGGGCAAGATACTTTTAAATAATATTTCTTTAAGTGTGTTTTGATATAAAACTATTTCATTGATTAATTGAAGAGTGTCTAATTCATTTATGTTGTCAGAACTTGGGCACTTTTATTGTAAAAAACAAAAGTTAGGCTTCGTTTTAATATGTAGATGACCCCAAGCTAATTTTATATACATCATTTAAAAGTAGAACTTTTCCAATCACTTGGTACCAGTAACTTTCTTCAACGATAATTTATTGAGGAGATAGTACGAGGTGTTTACCCCCCCCCCCCCTCCCTACGAATGTACTTCCCTCTTTAATGAATTATAAATTATACTTATTCTATGCTCCTTAAAAACCGTTTTAACTCCACCTCAGTAATACATATGTAAAATATTGTAGCATCATTCAAATGAAAATTAATAAATATTTTTCACCAAATAGCATATTGTACCACAACTCTTGCGTGTTCCTGTAGAAAAAAAGTATGAATGCCATTCACTTTATTTTTAGTACTGAACATTCTATAATAAACCTTAACAAAATTTATATGGCAATCCGGATATTATGAAGAAAAATCGAGCAGGGATGGACAGAAATTAAATTCATAAAAATAAATGTTGGAAAGTCACTAGGTTATATTTATACAATTATCCCAATTGACAAATAAATAAGTTGCAATTTTGAATAAATTATAACTCGTGATTCATCTATCAATTTGAATAAATTGTATTAAGGGGGCAGATCATGTTGATAAGCCAGAAAATGACCTATTTAAAATATGTAACTCTATCTTCGGGCATTTTTGGGGGGAAATATGAAGTGTGATTAAAACAAAAACATTTGTTTAGTTTAAAAAAATAAATTATGAATTCATATAGATTTTTAATGGAATATTTCACTTTTCTAATTTATGCAACATTAGTCATGTTTTAGTAGAGAATTGTGTTTATTCTAAACCAAAAACAAAATTAAGTATTTAACTTTTTTTAACAATATATTAATAAACCACTTAACCTGTGTTATTAAGCAAAAGATTTGCAATGCTTCTTAAATTTACGAATATACAGACTTTTGTATGCAAAAAGTTTAAAAAAGTTAATAAAAACAGCTCTTTAATTCATATGGAAACTTACATGCTACATTTTACTTTATAATATACCAATAGATGTACTGAACTTTGTTACAAAATTTTATCCCAATATCTTAAATACTTTAAGAAATGTTTCTCTTAAAAGTACATAATGAAAGACGTAGTTTTCTAGAAAACGCAAATTAAGATTTTGATAGAGCACAAAAAAAATTATGTATAATGTTTACAACTTAAAAATCCATTATATTTGCAGGTGGCATATAGTTATGTACATATTATATATATCTGTGCATTAAAATGTATTGTTACCTTTCTGTGGTTCTTTAAGCGGCAACTTTAAATGGTTTCAGAAAATTAGTTTCCAGTTTATATTTTGGGCTATAACTTTGCTTTTAAATTATTGTTGAATTTAAAGTAAGGCAATTTAGGAATCTTAAATTCTTTTTTAATAAAAAATTTTCACAGAAACAGTGGTTCGAGAATAGGCACATACCTTAAAGTAGTAGAAAAAACTTGGTTCCTTCATCCGCGAGAACTCGCGCATGAGATTTTCTTTCTCCATCGTACCCTTTTTAAGACTATTTTTCATTAATAAAATTTCAAAATGCGATTTCGATTACTTTAACAATAAAAATACTAATCAAACAAAAAGTTTGATATTATGTGACTGTAAAAGAAAAGAATTGGGCACTGTGAGAGAAATTCTCAGAGTTCTCCCGGGTTAATCATTTGAATGAAACTCCATTTATTTTCACATATATATAATTTGATAGTATTCAAATATGTCTATTTAAAAATATTAAATCATAAGGACAAAAGTGGCTTTTGAAAAAATATGAATATTTAAATATGCAATTTGTGCGCACGATTTTACAATTTCTACTGCAGATATGTTTAATATTTCATAGTTTATTTGCTATATTTTGCACTGAACCTAAATTTTAAAGTGCAGTGAAACACGCTTAACACAAAACTGAAGGAACCTTTTTCTTGGGTGTTGGGGGGGGTGGGGGGAGGTAAAAGAATTTAGCGTTAAAAGATTCGTAAAAGAAAACTCGCCAATACTTTTGTCAAATTTTGTTTTATATTTTTAGTTAAATCTACCAGCTAACTAGGTTGTATCCATTAGGATTAAAAGCAAGTAAATTGTTTTGAGAAAAATTTGATTCTTAAAGTTTTTTTCAGCACCATACTGTACACGTTAGAGATTATCCATCCATTTCACTCGCCATGCAAATTGCGCAGATTTAATCATTTTTTACGTTTCTGAAGAGGGGGACAGGAACTGCATCACCGATTCCATTGCAAGATTTGCCATCAGAATCTACATAATTCGAATCATTTGGATTATAAATGATCGCTAAAACTTATCTTGGAATCTGTGTTATAGAAACAGACTAACACACTCATATAATGATATTGTAGTATAGTCTAGTAACATTCAGACTTTCCCAAACATTTTTTCAACGCCGACTCAGCAGCAATATAAACACCGAAGGGAAAAAACAAGGAATATGAAGAAGAGGAATACATAAGTAGTTTTTAACCCTCTGGCAACTCTCGAAAGGGTATATTTGTAATGTTTTCTCTGCATTTCGTTTTAAATGCTAAAAAAACATAATTTTAACATTATATAAAAATACTTCATTAAGACTATGATTGTGAACCTTGAGAATATTAATCATTGCACAATATATTACCCGTAAGGCATGGTGACGTCACATCGACGTCGTTGTGAAGTCACATTGTGACCATCAATTGTCGATGTGACGTCACGTGAAGTCCATGCGAGTTCAGTGACTAAAATGTGAAGTCGTTATGGCCGTTTTGGAGCTCTTTTGTGACGTTTCACAAAGTGGTCACAATGTGACAAATTTTTGAAAAATGTGTCATTTGTGACTAATTTGACATTAATATTGTGACGAAACTAACAAAAGCAACGATATTTAAATTGCCAGAAACATGTTTTATAAAGTAAATAACATGTTTTGAAGACTTTATAATTTTCTAAAGATTTTAAAAAAGTCGCATCTCGGTCACAATATGACGTCACTGAGTGGTGGCATTTTGGTCACAGATGTGATGTGACATCACTGACCATGCATGCTATGAGGGTAAGAATTCATTAAATCACGAGACATTACTTTAAATATAGATCATTTTGCAGTGGAACATGAAGCTTGGTGAATGCATTAACACGGGCTTGTCAGTGAAAAGGGTATGAGAGTGCGAGCAATACCAAAAAATAAACTTTTTGAAAAACTGTTTCTAAGTTGGCTTTTAACATTACAGCAAATGCTATGATACTTTTAGCGATAACTTCTGATTCGATTGGTTATTTTGTAAATTCCTTTTTGCAATGGATTTGTAACGTTCGAGGGTGTTTATTCTGAAATTTACTAAAAATATCATTTAACCATCGACGTGATCTACTCTTAAAATTAATCTAGTAAAATTATGAATCCAGCGTTTACTAGAATTCTGTTTCCTGCGATTTATTCTGTTGAGCTGATTCATATCTCAGACTGCTTTATGATTACTAGGGTTAGTTGGAAGATTTGGGTGTTCCCGATTGGTCCGGGATAACTCAATTGGACATTTACGCCCAATTGGAAAATTACAACTATGTTAAGTGTGAGCAAAATAATTTATCAGATCTGAAAAAACTGATGTATGGACATGAAGGAATATTAAACAAGTTATTGATCATACAAATTTTTGCGGTAGTTTTAATATTCTGTATCTCATTCCCTGCTTGTTTATGAGGAATGTATTCTTTATTTAAATATCTTCCATTACATTCTCGATTTTTTAACCCCTTCGCGACGGGAACATTTTGCAAAATTTTTAATGTTTTCTCACCGATTTTTAGAAACTAATTTATGCCTTATTAAATTTAGAAAATGCTTCGATTAAATCAGGCAAGTTTTACAGTAAAATTTTACTGATGGGGATAAACAATCATTCTTAAGCCTTTTTTGCGACTCTCATACGTGTCGTATATGGGTGATTCTACGATAAGAAGTTTCAAAAACATAGGGAATTCGGCCAAAATGAAAAGAGTGATCAAAAACCTTTAAATTACGAGTTTTGTCCCGTTTATTTACTTTTTCATATAAGGGCAAGTCACTTTATACATATTTTATGACTTTTTCTGGTCAGCGACTCGCTCCCCTGGCAGTTATCTTGCCAGGGGAAATACGACAGGGGAGAGACATTTTCATGTTAATTCAATTTTTTTAACTGACTGAATTAGTTTTTGGGTTAATTGTGTATTTCAGTTTAATTATTACCGTATTGTTTAATTAGGTCAATAAATGCAATTGAATTAATTGAATATTATAAGTTTTATGACTTACCAGGGAAGATACACGATCACCGCACGGTCCCGTCGCAACAACTAAAAATGGCGACGCTTAAATGGCTTGCGCGTTTAGTATTGCTAACTTCAAGCCAATAGATGTCCTTAAGCGCTACTTCCGATATAGCCATCCTTGAATTTATATTTGTTTCAGCGGAACGAAATTTGACAGGGTAGATACACAAAAAAAAGCGGGACAAAAGTTAATTTTAAAAATTATTTGAAATTAACAAAATTATTTTATTTTTTATTTTATAGTACGTAAATACAATTACTTAAATTCCAATTAAACATACTTTAGTTAAGCATCTGATGGAAAAAATATATGTATTGTTTGAAAGTTAAATTGAAACCAGCAAGGGGACATGCCAGGGTAGAGACTTTTAGACTAAGAAATTTCAGAAAAATGTATTTTAATTGGGCATTCAATCGTGATGTTATGTAATAAAGTATATTAAGATGAGACTCATTACAAAAAATAGCAACATATAGAATAAAAAATCTTAAAAAAGATTGACGCACAAATTGCCTCTTATCGTAGAATCACCCATATACGTAACCCCAAGTGGTTAAAGAGAAAACATTCCTATTCATTTTAGTCTAGTTACATATAACAAATAAACATCAAATATTAGTATTATCCAAGTGTTTGTATGTAGTTCAATCCATGTGTTGAATAAAACTGTGCAAGATATTCACACAAGTAAGAAATGCAAGATTTATAGCTCTCCGAAAAACTGTATTTTTCATTTTAAAGCCACATTAACTCCGAAAGTGCTTGAGATAAATTTTTTGGTGGTGGAAATAAAATGTGGCAAACAGTTTTAAAAAATTTAATTTCAGGAATAAAGATTGTCATTGCTCTTATAAAAAGTTTTAGTCGCAGAAGAAAAAACTGTTTGCCATAAGTCTTGATCATAATCCAGTAAATATGGATTCCGAATTTCACAGAAATCTATCGGGTAGTTTCCGAAGAAATGGATCTTAAGCTCTGTTATTTCTCATAGGATAGCACTCAGTCTCATCTTCCCTTAAGAGTTCACATTAGATTGAAAAAGACCCGGATGATAATGTTAAGTCCATGGAAGTTTTCTTCAGAAAATATCACGCTAAAATAATATTTTTACATTATTTTTTTATATAGAATAGGTGATAACTATCTACAACCGTGCTAGTTTTTACTTTTTCAATTTTGATTTCAGATTTTTAAAAATTACTCTAACTTTCAATTTCTGAACCAGCTCTAACCGATTTCGAAATAAGAATATATAACGAAAATCAAAAATGCAAAAACTAACCTGTTCTAGATTGTCCTGAACTATCCTATTAAAAAAAAATCATGCAAAAACATTAAAATTTGAACGAGATATTTGAAAAGAATGCCCTCACACTCTTAACATTATCAAACAGGTCTTTTTCAATCGGTTGTGTGGGCTCTTGTGGAAAAAAAAGATTTAGGATTAATAATATTTCCAGAATTACTTGCAAGTAGGATCTAGGTCCTTTGAAAATATCCAGAGCAATCTTCCATTGCTTTGAATACACGGTTAAATAAAATTAAAGTTAAAAGTGGAAGTTATGTTTGGGACTAGAAGCAACTATGAAAACATGTTTTTAGCCTCCTTTTTACTTAAAATTTAACTGATGTGACAAACATTTTTACATAATTAGTGTGAAGCGGTCTGTGAGACCGCAAGATCGATAGTTTAACAAAAGGCATGATTAAATCCCAAGATTGTATTTATGTACAGGACTGATGTAATTAGCATTCACCTATTTAAAAAGCTCTCCTATCTAAGAGCCCTTACTAAAGTTCCAAACGAAACAAAATTTCTATAGTTTTTGTAGTTAAAGTTACAACTATGAAAATTTAAAACTAGTCGTTGGGGATCACCTTAATACTTCATCATGGACATGCATAATACAGAAAATAAAACATGTGTAAATTTATAAGATGCATTGCAGTCCCAAAACAAATTTAAACGCAAGTTTAAATATTTTTAATATACACAGTACAGCTCAATTGCCCTGATGAACCAATTTTGACAAAATTATATAAAGCGCCAAACTACTCAAGTAGTTTGGACTTGCGTAAAAGAAACATCCATATAACTCCAAAATAATTATATTAACTAACAGTTTACTCTACGTCAGATTAAGCGTCTCATTTCCTGTTAAAATATATCTGAATTGAAATTTGAATGAAATACAGAGTCCTGAAAAATCCAAGAATGTGGAAAACAGGATTACAAATATCAGCAATTAACCCAATTGACTTCGTTCTTTAAGCAAAATTTGTGTTATTTTGTCTTTTACGTCCACTTATTAAAATAAATTTTGAAAATTTTTATGCCTTTCATCAGAACGAATTTTTCGAGAGTCCGAAAAAAATAGTTCCGGATAATCGAGGTCACCTACCCTACTAGCGACATTTTCTTTCACTTGGAACCCTGGTTGTATAACTAGAAAGTTGCGAATAGCTGAATTTTAATCCTAATTTTTTACACAAAGATTAATACAGAAACCGTATTCTAAGAGCAGGACCCTACTTACGCAGGGTCATACGGGGCAAATGCCCCGGGGCCCCCCTACTTTAAAGGCCCTATGAGAGCAATTAGGATTTTTACTAAAACATCCAAATGATTAAAATTAGCCTAAAATGGATCAAAATTCACACATTTTCAAACATTTAGGAAGGTAAGAGATGTACTTCCTCTTTTCTTCCAGTATCTCGCTCATCTATGCGAGAAACTAACTACATTAGAAAACTAGTAATGAATTATTTTTTAATAACAACTTAATATTTTAATGTTTGCAAAAGAAATTCGTTATTAAAATTTTACTCGTAGCGTGGCGAGTTAGGATCATTAATTATGACCAATTTGCGACATTTTCTTTTAGCCATCGTATAACGTACGCAGATGAAAAAGTTTGCAAAAAGATACTTCTGTTAACCAAAATTAAAAAAAAATATATTCTGCTAGTACTTTTTCTTAAAGTACGGACCTTCTTTTTGCGACACCCTGTATAGTGCAAAACTTACACATCCATACGTATGAAGTTAGTACTAGCTACTTCAACTTAATTCACAAAAAAAATTCTCAGAACCCCCCCCCCCCATAAGCTTAGTCTAGTCGAGCCCAGCCTAAGAGGTAATGAAGCATTTTATTAACATTTTGGTCAAATGTTTCCAGAGATCTCTCACAATAGTTATGCGATAATGTCAGACTCAAATTACAGAGATTAAGAAAAATAAAAATTTTAATCTGTGTTCCTTTTACAAAGATGGTTGAAAAATCGCACCGATTTCAGTTATTGGCGCTATTTTGGAAAATAGAAACTTAAGTTTAAACAAATGAACATAAAACTTCTACACCGGAAGAAGGCAGGGCAGATAATCACCTCAAGTTGATGTTTGAAATTCCACTATTTTTAAACTCGTTCCGTATATTAAAAATACAAGCTGTCTCCAAATCATATCTTGGTGTAAAACACTTAAAAAGCAGATTTTAGTGTTTGTCTATTAGGTTTACCAAATTTGTTGCAATGCATCCAAAAGTATGAAAACATTGAGGAAAACAATGGTAAACAATGCGGAAAGTAATGGTAAACCTACGAGTCCACCGTCAACCGCTAATATCGGATTTTCAGATATTTTTAGCCAAAATCGCTTGAAAGACCGATTACGTTTTAATATGCGACTCTAGTTAATTAGTTCTAGAATTTCAGTCGTGAATTTTGAGGCAAGTGTCTGCACTGCCGCCTCCCAAACTATTCTAATAAACATGCGTGGTTGAGAATTTTTTTTTTTACAAAGTTTTCCAATGTGTTCGGAAAAGGGCCTATGTAGCACTGATAGAGGGACGATTGTTAAAAATTCAATTTTATAGCAAACAAGTATATTTCCACAAAATTAAAAATTTCACTTATTCATACAACTATGTATTACTCGTCAATAAAAATTTAAACAAAATAGAAAGGTAATCAAGATCGGAAAAAAGGACTGGCGCTATCGGTCGTAGTACTCCGCTATTGAATAGTTTTCCTCATTTCTGTAACAATTTTGTAACAAACATTCCATCTTCAATGAAATACCAATATTTAAAAAGGCTTATTAAGATAGATTTAAGCCAATGGCGTCATGCTGAAAATAGAAATAAAAACAATTATCTTACTTCCAAAAACTTTAAAATTCAAATATATTAACAATATAAAACTTATCAAAAGACAAATACAGAATAATATAAATATTGTACATAAAATATTATTCGAACATATTTTAATCCACTACTTTGACAAATTTTAAACTAATTTCAATTGATAAGAAACCTGGGATCAGAAAACTTTCACCAAGTTATTTTTATAGAGATGTTATCACTCACGATTAGATCTTATGTCTAAAATATGGCACATAAAACAGGTTATTCTCAATTTTGAAGTAGCTTATTTCACATCAGAATCCCCTTTCAAAGTATCGCTGCATGGCTCTTTATTATCTACATCGAATGGCAAATGCTTCATTTTCTGCATCTTTAGACAGAAAAACTGTCATAAGACTCATTTAAAAAAGGTATCTGTGCCTAAAGTTCTCCATCAGATCCAACCAACTTTTCATTACAGACTTTTTTAACTGCGGAAATATCATTTGTAAGATTTTCTTGGCTATTTGTTTCCATTTCGTTCTTTATTTCGCAGTGAATCTTGCTTTGTTTCTCTTCAGCTGCAGTTTTACTTGGAGAAGGACTAATCTTCAAGTCGACTTTATTCGGTTCATGAACATTCCTAATTTCACTGCTTTGCGATACTTCAACTGCTACACTTTCCTCACTGCTCTTCGAAAATTCGGCTTCATTGCGATATCTTTTTTTCAAAGGTACATCAAATTTATCAGTTTGCATTTTGCTTTTAGTATTAATCTCGCATGCGACCGGCTTTTGCATATCAGACTTTTCATTATCGCCCGATTCTTTTTCAGTTGCTTCGATTATTTCAAATGGCGGAATCATTTCTTTACTCGGGAGATTAATAAGAGTTTTCTTTTTCTCTATCCAACCATTTCTAGCACATAGGCTTTCTGGATCTATTTCAAAGTCGTAAGTAACAATGTTGTCTTTAGTATATTTCTTTATAAAAATCTTTTTCACTACGGATTTTCCAACTTTCGAGATTTCTTCTCTTCGATGCCGCAACAAGTGTCTTTTCAGTTTAATTTTCTCTATAGCATGCTTTATAAGCAACTTTTCATTTACTTTTACAAATTCATCAGCAGTCATTTTCAAATATTCGTCGCAATATTCCTCGGCTAGCAATAAAATGCTGCGCACGTTATCGCATGTCACTCTTTCTTGAAGAATTCGTGAACATTTTTCTTGGAGACGAGGTATAATGAATTCTTCTGCAGCTTTATAAACATCGATAATCGTGTCAATATCTGAAACATTCAAAGTAGCGCAATACATGTAATCTATTAATATTTTAAATATCGCGGGAGAAACATTCGATAAACTTACGATATTTGTTTCTTCTAACTGTTTCGCTAACAAATGTGAACGAGCTGACAAAATGAATTTGTGAGCTTTTATTTCTTCCTTTTCAAATTTCACAACCACATCAGCATATTTGCTGCTTTGTTGTAATGAAAGCATGCAGTTAACCATGTTTTCAAAAGATTTTTTCATATTGTATAAAACAGGCGTGCATGGCGTATGATCAATAGAACTCTCTTTTCCTATACACGTTCTTACTTTAAGTCCTATTCGAAGCACATCGTTAGTTGACATATTTATTGCGCTCTCTCGCTCTATAAACTTCTCATTTTCGAAGACATTGACTTCTTCGGAATTTTCTAGAGTCTTCCAAAAGTTAAGATTCCCATTCTCTCTCATAACAGCACACTGAATGCATAGATCGTCTGGAATTTTTCCTTCAATGCATTCAACACGTATTGCTACATATTCACTATTACCATCAACACCTTTAGGGTAAAGATGAATCTGCCATGCTAAGTCATCAGTACCGTTGCTTAAAATTGGGCTCGATATACAACTTAACTCGTTAGTGCTAAAATTTTGTACGCTCCATGGGAACGTTAGTTTTCTTATATCAATAGCCGTATGTATTTTGTGTTCTTCGGGGACATAATGTTCTGCTAAATCATCTTTTAAATTCATTTTAATAACAGAGCACATGAGACAAAGAGAAGGCTTCCCAACGATATCTTTGATTTCGTGAGAGTACATGTACTCGAGAATTTTCACAATGTCATCATACTTCATACCTGGTATTTCGATAGCATTTTCACTTGATGTTTTAAGTAAATTTTCAAAAAATTTACTATGCGAATATAATATAGCTTTGTGAACTTTCAAACCTTTGCCATCAACAATAATTTCTGCATCACAGAGTTTTCGTTGATCAAACATTGCATGAAGGTCTTCCGATAGAGCATGTAAATCAATATTGATATCGTCATGGAAATGCACATCGGTATCAAAGTCGTTAACAATCATTTCACACAAGATTGTCATTACACCAGAATTATAATCAAAGTCTTTATCAAAATCGTATAAGGTACCAATATTAAATCCATATCCACTTCTATTAGTAAAAATATGCTCCTCGTGTGCCAATGGGAACTTTTCTCCGCTTATACCAATATAGCACACCTTCCAATCGACCCAAACTCTACTTGGTCCCTCGTCGCATTTTGCTCTTTCTAGATGCAACATAAGATTTTTAACAAAAAGTTTTGAATTCGTCAACTTGTTATCGACCAAGGAGCACATACGATCAAACTTTTCTTTCTCATGTTCTTTCATTATATATTTCAATTTCGGGAGCTCTTGTGGTGTTGAATCATGACAATCTTCTTTATCCTTATCAATTTTTACTTTCAGTTCTTTAACTAGACTCACATGGCTTGATTCAGTTTGTAGAATCAGCTTCCATTTTGTGGCTTGAGTGTTAGGTCCTTTAATAGAAAAATCAGGAGTTATAATTTTAAGGTTATTTTGATACACTGCTTGGCCATAATTTTTGATTTCCCATTTAACAATACAGTGGCCAAAGCTTCTTCCACTAAGAGGTGTATTGGATTTTTCAGCAACGGCTAATATTTCAGCTGGTAAATCCTTCACCGTAGGCGCAATCGATTCTTTCTCCATAATGATTACTTCAGCATGTAAACCCTTTCACACAAAGTTCGCTAAGTTTTTAGAAATTTGTTTTTATATTTCGAAATTAGACATAAAAAGATGCATATATGTTGCCAACCAAACATGTTATTACTATGGAATTTTTTAATCTAGTTACTGATTCTTCTAATTACGTATTGCTTCGTTATCGTATGTGTCATCAGTGGACGCGTTTAGCTGAGTCACCGGTTAGGGAACCGCTGGGATTAGTTAGTTACCAATGCGTTCAGTGCTGTTAACCGATACACAACCAATGTCATTCAGCAGAAGTAACCGAAGTGAGTTGTCAGGAACCGAACTAACACTGTTAAAAATCTGCTGCATTTTGTTACATACGCACTCCGTTGCTTGTATATAATATCTCTGTTCCGACCAATGAGAATGCTCCATAATATAGTCAAGTAACCGTGTTCTATACTAGCGGCGGAGCACCTATTAAGTATTTACACACAGATACGACAGAGAAGCGAAAAACCGTACCGGCGCGATACTAGCGCCACTACTGAGAACAGGCGGGAACTTCAACGTAAACAGCAAGTTAAACTGTCACTGTCTCTTTCATATCGTGTAACAAGTTTACCTTCGCGTTTATCTGTTAGAAATTTTGATATTGTATTTGATTTTTTTTGCAAAAGCTCTTTTCAGAGCTCATTTTCATAAGTTATTTGCTTTATTCACAGTATCCGCTTAATAAAATAAAGCACATTTTATGTTTTAAACAAAAACAAACGTAAATAAATACACCCATTAGAGACACATTAAAAAGATAGATACTATACAAAAAGGACAAGTAACAACTGCCTGTTGCGACGTTCCCGAAACGTTTGCACCTGTTGTCACTAGGGGCTCTGAAGTTAGGATTCGGTTACCATTGAGCTTATGGAACTGTCCTATCTGTGTGTAAATACTTAATCTGTGCGGCGGAGTGAGTATGTAGAAAATGTAGCAAATTTTCACTGTTAACAATCTGCTGCATTTTGTTGCTGCACACTCCGCCGCTTGCATAGAAAACGGTTATTTGACTGTATTATGGAGCATTCTCATTGGTCGGAATAGAGATATTATATACAAGCGGCGGAGTACGTATACAACAAAATGCTGCAGATTTTTTAAAGTGTAATAGACGGCTTCTAACCGGTTGACACACTGTAAAAAATTTTAACCTTTTGCTGCATCGTCACTCCCTCCGCTTTTATAGAATATCTCTCCTTTGACCCATGAGAATACTCCATAATAGGCTGAAGTCACTGTCACTTTCAAAATTCAGTCAGCTTCCAAAAGAGTCAAATTTTTTACATTGCAGTACTGTAAAACATTTGATTCTTTTGCTGCAACGTCATTCTACTGCTTTTATAGAAAACGATTTCTTCACCCAATTATGGAGCATTCTCATGGATCAAAATGGGATCTCAGCAGTTCGTGGGTCAAAAAAGAGATATTCTGTAAAAGCGGGGGAGTGAAGATGCAGCAAAAGGGTCAAATTTTTTACAGCGAGATTCACTGGACTTCATTGGTATTGTTTAATAGTAGCACCATCTGTATTACGTTGTTGTAATTATTATTTTATTGTTGTTGTCATAAACGTTCATGTAACTGATCTCGTGACTCAATTAACTGAGATTTGTTTTCGATTCACTGTTAAAAATCTGCAGCACTTGCTGCAAAATCACTCCACCGCTTTTATAGAAAGTGGTTAGTTGACTATATTATGGCGCATTCTCATTGGTCCGAATTAAGATATTCTATAAAAGCTTCGAAGTGACGTTGCAGCAAAAGCTGCGAATTTTAACAGTGTAAGTATTCATTTGAGAAAGCTTTTTTTTTCAATGAAGAGCTACGAGATGTCGCTGTGATCGACATTTATCGTTCAGCATCATTCAACATTCCTGGGATTAAATTTCATAGCATCTTTAAAATCATTACTGTAATAGCCGGTTCCAGCACTTTGTCTTTTAGACACTATATTATTTATTTAGTTTCTTTATATCATGATGACTTCGCGCATTATTACGGGGGTCTAGGATTTCATTATCGTTCGTACAAGAGGTTCCGATTCTGAACGTTGTCTTTATACATTTCAATATAAAAACTTATTGTTCCATTGCTTGAATACTGTAAGGTGTATCCGACACAGCGATAACGAAATCTTAGGAACAGCACCCAGATTAAGGTCCAAAGCGGAGACGACAATACAGACAAACATTGTTTTACATAGAATTTTTTTTATTTTTTACTATATATTAATATCGAGTTCGTGAATATTAAAATGTATAACGAGAACATATCAGGAAGGGCCGTACCTAAGGGGGCGCTATGGGCGGCTCAGCCCCCCCCCCTAAAATATTTTGAGCCCCTTCTGGAAAAACTTCCAAGGTCACTAAATGTTCCGAAAATTCAAATGAAATTCTGTTCAAAAATCTAATTTAGTTTTGAGACCCTTTCACAGTTTTGCAGCAATACTAAATTGTATCTAAAATAAGTGTTTGAACACTCCCTCATCCTATTTGAACACATGAAGCTAACATGATGTTTAATTTTGAACCAGTTATACACTCAAAAATTTCATCATCATATACTTTTCTTAGCATAAAATGAAGTATTACAACAGTTGAATGAGGAACATAGTCCCTTCAATGTGAATATGCACTAATTTATCTTTCTGTGTCAGAGCGAGAGAAAAAAATTATGACCCCCCCCCCCTATAACGGTTATTTAGTTATATATTGCTTATTTTGTTATACATTATTTCTATGCACCCCCGTTCCCTTTTCAATTCAAAATTCGTTTAAAATTATGCTTCATTTTTTTCATTTCTCTCAGCTATTATTTCGTTAACCGCCAAAATTAATGCATCTGGATTATTAGTAAGAAATATGCCTGCACTTTAATCAACCGTTTCAAATCAGCTAAGTCTGAGCAGATGTTCATTTCATTCCATTTTATGGTCATCAAACAGTAACATGGTTAAATTTCAACTTAATGCTTCTTCCACTTCATGAGAAAATGGTAAAAAGAATTTAACATCTGCGCATTAAAATCTGGTTTTCCCTTGCTAGACATAACTATTGCAGTTCTTGGGTGTGAACGTTACAAAGAGCCTTGCTGCACGTGTAACCATGAGAATTTTACCCCCTTTTCAGCAGGGGAGTCAAATTGAATACCGATCAGACTGGCTGCGTGTTGGCTGCAATTTTTAGCGTCGGCTCCATTGTGCATGGGTAAACATTTGTATGTTGGCGACTTTGTTCTACGCCAACGCTGTGTGTGTCATATCTGTAAGACGGACACTTCACCCGCTGCTCACGAACTAAAAGGTTCGAATTTTCTGTCCGGAAAATTTTTCTTCGATCACATAATTGTACCCAGGGCCTGATTACTAACGGGGCACTCTCCCACCAGGAAAAAGAAATAAAGAATTTTTCCTTATTCATGACAGTAATCTTGTTTGAAAAGGCCGTTTAAAGAAGACGAAAATTTCTATAAATTTTTTCTGGTGAGAGAGTGCCCCGTTAGTAATCAGGCTCTGATTGTACCTCCCCTTATGCTTAAATAAAAACTGTGACTGATTCATCATTGTGGGGTTTTTCGATATCTTCCTAACGGACCTGGTCATCTGTCCTTTATCTTTACAGTGTTGCATTATTGTTTTACCAAAGAAATCATAGGAACTCTATCATCGTAACAGCCTCTATACCCCCCCTACATTCTGTTGTGCCCCCCCTATCGTTCACTTCTAGCTACGGCCCTGATACCAGGCCCGAATAGGTCCTAACTTCACCAGCTTACCTACAAAAACAGTCATCATTGACTCAAGTATTGAAATTTCAAAACTGCATTAAAGTGCATAACAAATTTTTCCTTCTTTTGGATACGATATTGGCCGGAATCCAAATAGATTTTGTACTGTTAGGGAAACTATGCTGACCAGACAGAAACCTGAATTTTTGCAAACTTTTTTGCTGCTTTAAGGCTGGGATCGAGATAATTTTTTCTCCGATAATTAAATCAAATGAACTAATCAGAAACTTTTACTTTTACAGGCACTTCGCTGTTTACTTCAATGATCGAAGAATTACCCAAAATGCAGGCTTTTGATTGGTCATTCTTGTCTCTCTAATACCGAGAAATCTGTCTGGATCCTGTCCCAAGTAATCAATTATTTTTTTATTGATCAATCTCGTTTCGCTAAAAGCTCAAAAATCTATCGAGATCCAGGCCATTAACATTACAGAAACCAGAATTTTTTCTAAATTTTCTCCGTTTTGGAAAAAAATTGAAAAATACGAGATTCTAATTGGTTGATCTTATTTTTAAAACAGCGAAAAATTTATCTAGATTACTGTAGTAATTCATTTAATGAAAATATTTTGATATAAAAATAAACTTGTGTATCTGAGTAATAGATACTTCAAACTGTAAAACTGTCTAACACGAATTATGAAGCACTCATATGCCTACAACTCATAACTGCCAAGAGTCGACCGCTCAAAACCCTAACACTCGTATTCACCAACTACTTTGACCCCGAGTTATGCCGAAAACCTAGATCGAACGCTCAAACGGTATTCACTTCTAATCCTGATTGGACGCCTCATTGATGATATCCAGTCGAATATTACCATGATTTTAATTTGAGCTTTCGACCGAGGTTTTCTGGGTTGAGGTAGATACGAGCATTAGTCATCGAGCACTAGAAAAATTCCTTTATTTTATGGAAGAGTAGTAAGAGGGGAATCTAATAATCCATCTCTGCCGGAAGTGATGTGGTGCATAAGCCAAAAATTAGCACACTAGTGGTTGACTCGTACGTTTAACATTGTGTTTGCCGTACAATCAAAATCATGAAAACATGAAAAATTGGGTGCAGGAAAACATAATACTAAGCCTAAGAGTCAACCACTAGTGGTATTAATTTTTGACTTATGCACCACTTCGCTTCCGGCAGACATGGATGATTAGATTCCCCTTTCTTCCATAAAATACAGGATTTTTTTTTCTTGTGCTGGATGACATAGGGTTTAGTGAGGTCGGCTCTTTAAATGGGGTTTTGGGGATTTAATTTCTCGAAAGCCATCACATGGTACGATATTGCTATAATGTAAATGGGCTTATAATGTAAACGCAGAATAAGAGTTAAAATCCAGATAGATTTTCCTACACTATTAAAAATTTTCTGCATTTTGCTGTTTACGCACTCGACCGCTTCTATTAGATAACAGTTACTTGACTGTTTTATGGAGCATTCTCATTTTGTCGGAATAGACATTATATACTAGCGGCAGAGAACGTATGCAGCAGATTTTTAACAATTTACAGGGTTAGCGAAATTAAACTTCCGCTATCCAAAGGGTTATGGAGGCCGTTCTACTTGTCCGAAAAGAAAAATATTTAGAAAATAGACACTTCGGATAATGCACACGATATTAAAAAAAGTTTAAAAATTTACCACTAGATGGCTTTACGATTAGTCGTAAAGAGAAAAAACCAAACCGAGATCCCGAAACACTGAAGAACCAATGTTCTTACATAAAAGGAACACAATGAAGACAATATATTTACAATATTGCACTTGAAATTTACTACAACAAAAATTATCTCCATTTGCAAAGTACCAAAATTAATAAACTGCAATTAAGATTTTACAGCTCTGTCCTAAAACGTTACACAGGAAAATGCATACATGCATCTGTAAGTTTAAAACGAAACGTTAATGAATACCAGTATTGCACACATTATAAAAATTGAACTGAAAATCATAATGACTACAATAGAATGGCAAATATACTAGCCTTTGAGATTCATTTTCCGAATTCCCTTCCGTAATGTCAAGTCTATGGGCGTTTGATGTATTTTTATATTCAAAATACCTTCTCAGGAAATTGATATATTTTTTATTTTTTCAGAGTTCTTTTCTTAAAGGATATATATTTTTTTTCTTAGTCCCCAAAATATTTTTAAAACCTTTGCTTAATTTAATATTTTATGTTTTAAAAACTGACAAAATGGGAGTAAATTTTTAACACTTAGTATAAAATTAAGCGCAGCATTTAGAGATATTTTGAAAAAAGACATACTTAAAGAAGAATACACTGAAAAAAGTTTAAAATGTTGATTTCCTGGAGAGATATTTTGAATATAAAAATGCATTATACCTCCATTTAACATTACGGAGGGGAATTTGGAAAATGAGTCATCAGCAGCTTTAACTTAAAATCTGCGCAAAAAGCAGCTTAAAACTCAATTTTAACACTAAAAATTAAAAAAAAAAAAATCATACTTTAAGTAACAAACATTAAAATGCTTTTTTTAATTTAGACTATGAAGAAAATAACTATCGGTTAAATTTTTAAAAGCATTCTCTATAGTTTAAAAATAGCAGCGCATGCAACCCCAAATTTTATCCTTTTGAGATAACTCAATCTTACTTTCAATATCTACTCATATTCAACATCTATAAATAACTAACTCAAGTACCGCAGACTTTATTGGGGTTTTATGTACAGAAAAAATCCTCTAATCCGGCTCATTCGGGACCTGAATCATGCCGGACTACGAAATTTACCGGTTTACAAGCAAAGTGAAAAAAAATTTAGATAATAGTAATAAGAAATTAAATTAAGAGCGTAGTATTTACCATGCGTATTATTATATTTATGTACATTAATTTGATATTTGGGAGTCTGTGCTAGCCAAATTAAGTTACATGGAATTTTCAATAGCCACACATCCAAGTATCTACCAGTTTTTTTACGATTTAATATTTAGTTAAAAATTTTAACCATATTCTTTTACGATTTGCATTCGATACTTAATTTTAATTTTGAAATTGGCTTGGCTGGCACCGACTCCAAAAAATCAAATTAATGTACACAAATATAATAATACGCATGGTAAATACTAGGCTCTTAATTTAATTTCTTATTACTATTATCTAATTTTTTTTTTTTTTTTTTTTTTTTTTTTTTGCAGTAGTTTTTGAAGTCTGTTCAATTTTTGGTAGAAAATTTATTTTTCTCTTTTTAGTTAAAAGTTAACGATTTTTCGAAGTCTGTTAATAAAAAGTATAATACGGGAAAAAAAAAACTATTGCAAATTATACACGTATGTCAGAAGGGGTCCACGCTCTCTTTCAAGAACCAGAGCTTAAATCTTGCGTCTTAGACCACACGTCATCCGACTGCACGTATACCGTCCTGACTGCATTCCACTAGGCGAGCTTATTCAACGTACATGTTACTTTTAATTTGCAAGAAATTCCTAATTTTATTAGTTTTTGCCAAATTACTAGAAAAGTACTGAACCAATTTCGATAAAATGGAAGTGGTACCAATTCGAGTAACCTCTTTAATTTAAAACGAAATCCAAATTAATCGGTTGGATAGTTTAGGAATAATCAATGAACATACATAAAAAAATATATACATACGCGTCGAATTGATAACCTCCTCCTTCTTTTTTGAAGTTAGTTAATAAAACTTATAATACGGAAAAAAATATTGTAAACTGTACATGGATGTAAATTTTGTCAGGAGTCAGGTTCGAACCCACGCTTACTTTTGAGATCCAAAGCGTAAATCTGGCACCTTAGACAGCTCGGCCTTCCTGAATGCAATGCATTCGGCGAGCTTATTCAACGACCATTTTACTTTTAATTTGCGAGAAATCACTAATTTTATTAGTTTTTGCCTAATTACTGATAAAGTACTGAACCAATTTCGATGAAATGGAAGTGGTACCAATTCGAGAGTAACTTCTTTCATTTAACACAAAAACCAAATTAATCGGTTTGAGCGCAGTAATCGGTGAACATACATAGAAAAAAATACATACGCGTCGAATTGATAACTTCCTCTTTTTTTTTTTTTTGAAGTCGGTTAAAAATGTTAATACGGAAAAGATTATTGTACACACGTATGTCAGGAGCGGGTTTCGAACACACGCTTTCATTTGAACACCAGAATTTAAATCAGGCGCCTTAGACCACTCTGCCATCCTGACTGTATTCCGTTATGCGAACTTATTCAAGGTCCATGTTACTTTTAATTTGCGAGAAATCACTAATTTTATTAGTTTTTACTAATTACTAAAAAATACTTAACCAATTTCGATGAAATGGAAGTGGTACCAATTCGAGAGTAACCTCTTTCATTTTACACAAATACTAGTTTAATCAGTTGGATAGTTTCGGTGTAATGGGTGAACATGCATAAAAAAATACATACGCATCGAATTGATGATAATCTCCTCTCTTTTTTTTAAGTGAGTTAAAAACATTATAATACGGAAAAAAACCTTGTATATTATACACGTATGTCAGGTGTGGGATTCGAAGCCACGCTCTCTTTCGAGAACCAAAGCTCAAATCAGTTGCCTTAGACGCTAGGATATCCTAGGATATCCATGATCGTTGAAAATATACCAAAATTTTCCGGAAGTGCTTTCCTCCGAACGGCTGCAATAGATAGCTTTTTATTTTTTGTAATTAAAGCTACCTAAAAAAATACGTCGAATTGACAACTTCCTACTCCTTTTTTGAAATCTGTTAATAATAAAAATTATATTACGGAAAAAATATTGCAAATTATACATTGATGTAAATTATGTCAGGAGTGGGGTTCAAACCCACGCTCTCTTTCGAGTACCAGATCTTACATTTGGAGTCTTAGACCGTTCAGCCATCCTGACTGCGCTGCATTTGTTGAACTTATTCAAAGTCCATGTTACTTTTATTTTGCGAGAAATCACTAATTTTATTTGTTTTTTGCCTAATTACTAAAAAAGTATTGAACCAAATTCAATGAAATGGAAGTGGTACCGATTAGAGTAGCCTCTTTCATTTAACACAAAAACCAAATCAATCGGTTGGTTAGTTTCGGTCTAATCGGTAAACATACATAAAAAAATACGTACGTGTTGAATTGATGATAACCTTCTCTCCTTATTTAACCCGTCAGTAGTCGCGTGTCGTTCTTTTCGCCGCCCGTATAACTTATCTTCTCCTAACTTGTATCAGATTACAAATACAACGGAGATCTACCATGTAGCTGACTTTAAAAGTTTCTCGAACACCTTAGTGAAGTAACAGGACACCTCTGTTTTTCTTTCAGGTACATTTTTAGAAACAAAGTTGAAATTGGCGAAAAAGTCTACGTAACAATCACTAATATCAGCTCATTTTTACTTTTTCGAATTATTCCAAATCTCATGAGTAACATGCATAATTTAAGAAAACTGCAAATGTATATATTCACTGAAATGTTATCTTCATTTATTAGGTGAAAAATATTTCTTATTTTACATATTTGGTATGTGGGGGGACCAGCGGCGAAAAGACCGAGCGCGACTAATGACGTTGTGGAAAAAGTCGCGACTACTCGCGGGTTAAAAAAAAAATTAAGTACGGGAAAAAAAATACTGTATACCATACACGTATGTAAGAATTGGGGCTCGACCTCACGCTCTCCTTCGAAAACCAGAGGTTAAATCAGGCGCCTTAGACCGCTCGGCTGTCCTGACTGCAACCTACTTGGTGAACTTATTCAACGTGAAGTTACTTTTCGCAAGTCTATTATTTTAGAATCCTTTCGCTGATAAAGCATTAAATCGATAAAAAATCTCTAATACTCTGTGCTAACGGTTAAATACAAAATATTCTTAATAGCGAAATTAGTATTTAATTTGTAAAATATACATGTTAAAGTTATAATACGGAGAAGGTTATAGTATACATGTATGTCAGAAGTGGGGTTCGAACCCATTCTCTCTCACTTTCGCAAACCAGAGCTTAAATACGGAGCCTTAGACCGCTCGGCCATTTTGTTCACACTCCGTTCAGCGAACTTATACAACACTTTTAATTAGCAAAAAATCACTAATTATATTAGTTTTTGCCTAATTACTAAAAAAGTACTGAACCAGTTTCTATAAAACGGAAGTGGAACCAATTCGAGAGCTAGCTCTTTCATTTAACACCAAAACCAAATTAATCGGTTGAATAGTTTCGGAGTAATCGGTGAACATACATTAAAAAAAAAAAAAAAAAAAAAAAAAAAAAAAAAAAAAAAAATACGCGTTGAATTGATAACCTCCTATTTTTTTTTTATGTCTGTTAAAAACGTTCGGAAATTAGAATTTTTTTTAAATGTAATTTAACAAATTATGTATTACTTGGAAAATGATATTTTCAAAGACTAAAATTTTAAAGATTAATAAATTTTATATTTAAATTAATAATAAATATTTTTATGATAATAAGGAGCCTTATATTACGTACGCTATACATTATACATAAATATTTCTAGACCAATGATTAAAAAACAGTTTATTGATATACAAATTTAATTCCATCAAATAAAATTGCACATTTTAAACAGTTAATCAGACCGACTTCTGAACGCTTCATATTATACATGGATTAAACAAATATTCCTAGACACATAATTAAATTTTAAATGAAATTTCAGCTTTACAATTTTCGGAACTGAAAAATTTTAACTTCAGAACATTGCACATTTTAAATTTTTACACCACTGCGTAGAGAAAAAAAAATGCACTTAAAAATGAAATTTGTTTGAAATTTTTATCGCAATTTGTTTTCAAATTATTTTTTTTAAGTTTTTATTACTTTTTTGTCATCATGGCAACAGAAGTATTCCATTTTTTGACATTAGTCACTAATCAGAAAATGAATAATATGTAAAAAAAAAAAAAAAAAAAAAAAAAAAAAAAAAAAAACATAAGTATTCCATTTTTTGACATTAATTTAGACCAATCACGACGAATAAAATGAATAAAGTTGCCGAATTCAATATTCTCTATTTCCCAATTCTCTAACAAGAACAACAACTATTTTCCAAATAGTTAAGAAAAGTGATAGTAAAGCATGTTTTTTATTCTTTAACACTAGAACCGCGGCACTTTCGGTATACCTAGAACCGCGGAGCGGGTCAATTTGACCCGAGATGGAAAATAATATATAAATATGCCCAAATACTTAATTTGGTTAGTTAAAAGATTATATTTTCTTAGAATAATCAATATTTCTTAATATTTACATTATGCTTTATACAAAGTTAACAGAAATTACCTACATTTCAGAAATTCTATAATTGAAAGTTACGTTTCATTAAGTATGATGAAAATATATTGAAGAGATATTGAACATATATTTTAAACATAAATGAACTTGGTCATCATATACATTAATAAAAAATAGATTATCCCATTCAATTGAGTTTAGATTTAAAATCTAAGAATAATGCTTAAAAATATAAAAATTTCAAATTATTAGTTTTACTGATTTATCTAATCCAATTTATTAATTGCATTGCTAGAAAAACATGGCTAAAGATTTTGCACATTTACCAGAAACGCAAGAGTACATTATATTTTGAACATTGTTTTACTTCCATATTTTTTATTATGATAACCTCTTCCATGCTTATTTAATGTTGTTCATCGTTTTTAGTGTTTCTTCTAGCCCAAATGACATTTTTTTGCCGAGAAATAGAAAATTGTCTTGAATGTATTGACATATACTAATAGATAATGAAAGTATGCAAAAAAGACATGAACTAACTAGTTTTCCGGTTACAGATTTCATAAAACCCAAGCATTGACAGTAGCAAAATACAAAGTATTATAATTTGCATTCACCGGCTCCCTATAAGAAATTGGCTTGACATATGCAGACTTCCTGTGAAATAAGAAAGCCACACCAAATTTAGTTGCGTTGTAGTAAACAAGTGTATTTAGTATTTTGGTTATAATTATCGAAAGTTTGAACAATTAGATGTAAACTGCTAAGCAACAAAGCATTTTTACCCTTTCCTCCTTCGTAAACAGCTACGCTGATGTTTAAATACAGTTGGCAAAAAAAGTATTTGTACACTCTAAAATGTTTAATTTTTAACTAAATAAAAACAGATATTTTGGCAAAAATAGTTTTAATACAGTCTGTTTACCGCGTGTTTTAAATTACACAACAGAAAATTTCGATAAAGATGTAAAATAATTTTCATGATGGAAAAGTTTAAAAATTTCTTGCAAAAAAAGTATTTGTACATTTCTCCATCCTGATATGTACTGTGTTTTATAGTGTTTATGGTTCAAAGGAATACTTATACAGAAGCTGTTAATAATTTTTAACTTCATACTATATTTGTCTGACATTTAATTTAATTTGCACTTGAAATAATTGAGAATAAAACCTAAAACTAGAGAGGTACCTCTAGATATATGAAATCCTATAAATTGAGTATAATAAAAATTGAAACTCGCAACAAGAATTTGTAAAAGCTATTAAATTACCATCTACAACTATTGGATGCATAGTGAGAAACTATGAATAAATTAGATGCATCGAAATTCAATGAAAACCAGGACTTCTCAGCAAACTAACAATGAGGGGAAAAGGGAGTGTTGTTAAAAAAGCTTTAAAAAGTCCTATGCGTTCGGTTCAAAAATTTACTGGAGACCTTGCAGCATCTTCTCGCATCAGAGGAATACCTCAAACAATAAGAAATATTCTTCTCAATGCAGACTTAAAACGAAGAACCTCAAGGAAAAATCCATTCATCAGCAAAACAAATAGGCGAAAATGCATAGTATTCGCTTTCATATATAGAAGTAAATCATTAGATTTTTGGAAAACAGTAATTTTTTCTGATGAGGGAAAATTCGGAATTTTCTTACCACCAAGCATTCGAAAAAATTGGCGTAAAAATAAAACTGTTCTAGATCCAAAACGTATACTTCAAACAATCAAGCATGGTGGGGAGAATCTTATGGTTTTGGGGTGTATAGCTTCTAATGGAGCAGGACATTTAAAATTTTGACAATGGAAGGACAGGTTTAACATACATTTATTTCTCGCGGCATAATTTATTAACCGTGCTAAGAAATTAGGCGTAGAGGAAGATTTTCACTTTCTGCAGGATAACGACCAAAGCATATTGATGTGATTACCGGCACATGGTTACTACAATACTCGAAGACGACTGGCAACTCTTCTAAAATCTCAAGACTTGAATCCAATAGAAAATTTGTAGATGCTATTGGATGCAAAAATCCGAAAAAAATATGTATCAGTAAAAAACAGTTATAAAGAAGCTCTTATTGTGTCGTGGAATAACATTAACCAGACCGCTAGAAAAAAGTTGGTGGAATCTATGTCACACCATCTAGAAGTAGTCATAATTGCTAAATGAATTCACACAAAATATTAATTTGTATCATTTTACTAAAATTTAATTATATTACATTAATACAGTGTACAAATACTTTTTTGCATTATATTTTTGTATATTTGTTTATTATAATGTAAAAAATCGATCCGTTTAATTTTGTTTTTGCTTCTATAACATTATAATGCATTAAATTAATGTATTACAGTATTTTTTGCTTAAATCTTTTGTTTAATTTCATTATAATTTAAAAAAATGAAGTGTACAAATACTTTTTTTGCCAACTGTATGTTAGAAGAATAGCCGAATGCCATTCCGATTTTGACATTTTTATGGAGACTTATTTCTCGGCTTGGGCATTTTACAGTTTCTATAAGGCCAGTATTTTTTTTTTAGCAACATCTGCAAGCAACTAGAACACGATACGATGCTGAATTCATCTGGTTTTCTTAGAGATATACTGAGTAAACCTACTCACCGATTTTGCAGGAAATAAGTACTCATCTACGCTTATGTTAGGCCTTTATAAATAGTTAGTCTTGCAGTTTTCTTATCGTCTTTATTTCCAGGTGGAAATGCGCAAGTTATTGCTTATTTATTTTTCAGATTTTCATAAATATAAAGATCAAAATTTTTCACTTTTGTTCAAATTCTTAATTCTTTTTTACATCCGATTTTTGATTTGATACATATCATAAGCTTTCGTTCAATTGATAAATTTTTAACTATAGTCTAATGAAAAAGTCCAACAAAGTCAAGAGCATAGGCAAAGTCGTCGTTACTTTCATTTTCCTTATTAGAATTTAATTTTCTTCATTTACAGGAAGATATTCATTCTCACCATTTGTATTCTCACTCATTTTCAGATAATAGTTGCTAACATTCGCAAGCTTCTTTGACAGTAATATTAAGACATCGGAAATCTTATCTGTACTTTCTATAAATGCAGAATAAAAGCAACTTGAATACTAGATCTAAATATTTGTTGTAATTTTCCACTGCAATAATCTTTTATTCACATCAAGAATATGGAATCTTTATTAAAATTTTTCACTATTCCCCCTTGCAAATCTGCCTATAGGTGAAATTAAGAGTGAGGGAGATATACTTTCTCGTTACGTACGATGAAATGCACCTCTATTTTGTCATTTATGCGTAAAAACATATTACGGGTCAAACTGACCCGCTTCGCGGTTCTAGGTATAAGTAGTTAAAACTCAAAATTTATGTTATTTGCTCTTAAATGCGAAAGGTTGTTGTTTACCTTAAAATTTTAAAAGTCAGGAAAGGAAACGTTTTTTCAATGAAAACTTTTCGCGCGGCGAGTAATTAAACATTGATTTGGGTCAAATTGACACACTCTGCGGTTCTAGTGTTACAGCTTGACTATAATAATTAAAAAAATATACTCAACACCGTAAAGTACAACATATGAAGACGTGAGTTTCAAAATTCACCTTATCCAGAAAATCAAGTTTTGGGAAATCGCCAAAAGCTTCCAACTGTCTATAGATTTTAAATGTAAACCAAAATTTTGCAATGCTCAAAAATAAAGAATAAAACTATTTTTGTAATGAATTGTTAAGTAATTTTTCATTCTTAAGTTCCATAAGATTATTTTAGACATTAGGAGTGATCAAACAAATATGTTCCCAAAAGTCATGCCAGAGTATCCAGTGCGCCGTACCTACAGGGTGATTCTGAATTCATCATCAATATTTGGTGGGCAGGTAGGGAATAGGAAAAGAACACTATTTCACATAGGAAAGCATAGGCACAAACGAACGCATGACGGTGTAGAGGGCGCTTTGTGTCCGCATCTCCCATGAACGCGCATAGCTGTCTGCCGTGTGTAACCAGTCGTCATTCGACAAGGTGACTTCGCAGAAGTAACATGAACCGGTATACGTTTCAAGAACTTGCAGATATGCATCTAACTTACGGTGCCGCAGGAGAAAGCTGTCTTAGAGCTAGGCAAATGTATGCAGTGCGCTACCCCAACCGGCGCGTGCCACAGCATCAAATGTTTTCACGTGTTCATCGACAACTGTGCGAAACTGGATCATTTGCTGGTATTAATGTTGATCGAGGCAGCCGCCGATCAACACGGACAGTTTCAGTCGAGGAAGATGTCCTACAGTCTATCGAAGAACAGCCAAGTTCTAGCACACGAGGTATTGCTCGCCAGTTTGGAGTTTCACAATCAACACTGTGGCGGATACTAAACGAGGAACGTTTACATCCTTTTCATTTGCAAAGAGTGCAGTTACTGGAAGCAGAGGACTATCTCAAGCGTGTTACTTTTTGTCAGTGGTTCATGCAGAGAACAGCCGTTGATCCCAATTTCCCAACGTATGTTCTTTTCACAGATGAAGCGTCCTTCACTCGTGAAGGTGTCTTCAACACACACAATTCGCATGAGTGGGCTAATCAGAATCCACACGGTACGAGAGTTAGAGCTGCGCAACAACGCTTTGCCGTCAATGTGTGGACTGGGATCGTCGGCGACTGTTTGCTGGGACCGTATTTACTACCATCCCGTTTAGATTGAGCAAACTACCTCATATTTCTTCAGACTGTGTTACCGGGTCTTATGAACGAGGTTCCTGCTGTTATTCTCCGGCGAATGTGGTTCCAGCATGACGGCGCTCCAGCACATTTCGCAAATGATGTGCGTTGTTACCTGACCAGAAAATTTGGAGCTCAATTTCTTTTTTCTTTTTCTTGGTCGCGGTGGACCGGTTTGTTGGCCACCACGGTCACCGGATTTATCTCCAATAGACTTCTTTGTATGGAGTGTCATGAAAAACATGGTGTACGAGACCCCTGTTGCCAGTGCTATGGACCTTGTAGCACGCATATCGGTTGCCGCCGCAAACATCCGGGAAACGCCAGGCATATTCCAGAAAGTTCGGTTGTCCATGCAACGTCGTTGTGAGGCATGTACTCTAGCAAATGGTCAGAATTTCGAGCACCTCTTGTAAGTCTGTACAAAAGATGCACAAATAAATGTTTTTTCGCTTACCACTTTCTTGTTATGTTTTCTTTCCATCATTTAACCGGATTCATATTGCCCTACTACATGACGTCTGCGCCCATGCTTTCCTATGTGAAATAGTGTTCTTTTCCTATTCCTTACCTCCCCACCAAATATTGATGATGAATTCAGAATCACCCTGTATAAGATGCCAGATTAGAGGAAGTCTACTGTATATTGTTTAGAAATGCTTTAAAATTCAGATTAATTATCTACCGAAGGTACTTATAAGTACCATTGTGGAAAATTTAATAAGAAACGTATTTAATCTTAAAAGTTTTTTCTTACCACACAATATACTTTACTCGATCTAATTTAATTAGAATCTAAAAACAGTCAATGTTAAATATTTTTAATAATAGGCGATTTTCTTAATCATTTTCATAGGTACATCTTTTTTCGTCGAAAAAAGTTATACGAAATATTTTTGACGGTAAAAGCCTTTCCATTTACCAAGAAGACCATAATACATTTAAATACATTGTTGTTATAAGAATTGTAAAATTTCCATAAGAGTATTTTTGGTTAATTTTATTATTTTTGTAAATATTTTACATAAAAATTATAAATACCGATATATTTAATCACTTTTAATGGAAAAAAATTTCTAAATTTCAAATAATTTAAAAATCCAGCATATCTTCATATATTAAACAAGACTATTGATGTGAAGCCATTTCTTGATAAATAATTCGGTAGATAAAAAGGTTTAAAAACCGAAATTTTATTTTTTGAAAAAGTCCCGTGCCTTCGAATGTTGAGGATTTCTTTTGAGCTTTTTCAATTTTTGACAATACTTCTGAAATTTCATGAATGCTAACAAACCGATTAATTTAAGGGAAACAATGAAATCTACAAGACTTCAAATCAATAGGCAAAAGTACTTTAAAATAAGGTCTTTGTAACGTAAAATTATTCAAACTTAAAACAATGTGGGTCAGATTGCAAATTTTGTGTCCTTATGCTTTCAACCATTAAGGGGGTTAGTCACTCAACTTTCGAATTTTCTTTGGTAATTTTAAGTCTATGGAATTTTATGCGTTCTTTTAATATTTTAACCCTTTTTTATGCTATTTTCATAATATGTCTTTTTTTCTTCGTTTTCAAAATCTCTAAAAAATAATCGCTTATTTTATATGAAGTATTAAAATTTTACTCCCAGTTGCTAAAACTTAAAATAAATTGAGCACAACCTTTTTAAAAAAATTTAAGACCAAGAGAAAAAAAAAAGGGACATCTTAACCCTTTAAATCCCGTGATAGAACACGTTCTACAAATTTGAGATCCAGGGGGTTAAGAAGAGAGCACTGTCAAAAAGTTCAAAATATTAAATTTCCTGGGAAGATATTTCAGATAAGAATACATCAAACTTCATAAACTTAACATTTTGAGGACAATTTGTAAGCCGAGTGACTAGCAGCCTTAAACTATTTTTACTCTTGTCATCTAAAACAGACTTTAAACAATGATACTTAAAACTTTGTTTCTTTAAAATTTACGACTAATTTCATGAGTTTTTTTCCCCTTACTCCGAAAACAGTTCCTGTATTAGACATGTCGCAGACACCGATTACGTTGATATTTCAGCCTTTTAAAAAATAGCGTGAGCTATAGAGAATTTAAACTTGTTACATTGCAAAATATGGCAGAAGAAAGAGAAATTAAACAATTGAACCTTTTTAGGATTTTTAAAATTTATGAACGTATGATCGTAATATAAAACTATTTTAAGTATTGCATTTTATGTTTCTGTTTTCCATTTTAAGTACCTATTTTTTGCGGTTTCTCCGATTTTTAGACTGTTTTACTGAATTGTTTGACATAACTGAATCCATTATTGCAACTTTTATATAAAATTTTAACCAATAAAAAATATTTATCAGCTGTAATTAAAAATGCCTTAAGTTCTAAAACTTTTTTTTCCCTCAGTCTGGCATTGTCATTGAAAATGCACTTTTGCACATATTTTCTATACTTACTGTATCAGGAAGAGAGTGAAAAGTCTCACAAAATTTCATCGATACATGCAAAAGTCAAGGTGAGAAAATAATTATGGGGACACAGTACCTTTGAAACTACCTCGTAAATTTTGAATAATATTGCAATATGTAGCGGCACAGTACTTACAAAAAATTAAATTTGTAAAATACCATTGTGAAACGGCCTGTTTTACTATTTTTTAATCTTTAAAGAGTTTACTACTTTTACAAATATGAATATTTTGGCTTCGATATTTTCCACGTTCATAAGAATATACTACTTAAACTGTATGGATTGTTAGATGTATGGGATTTTACATTTAATATGAATTTTTCTCTCATATCAAAAATGAAGGAAATAATTTAGATTTTTTTTTTAATAAACTTCAATTTTAAATCCAACACAAAAATATTATACACCCCATGAAGAACAATTAAAAAATTTCAAACCCCTATCTAAACTGGCAAAAATCCTTATTGTTTATTGAACAAGCAACTTAAAAAAAAGGTATGAATGCTAAAAAATCAGTTTAAAGTTTTCATTTGTATGGATAATTGCACTGGATCTATTAACAAAATTTATAATTCTCACGATATAATTGTGGTATTCGGTGCTGAAATACACTGGTGTCCAAAAGTTAAGCATAATTGGTAATTAAGTAATTATTTTTAAGTAATGAAAGAAATATGAATCGGAATGTGCTGAAACTCCAGGTGTGTAAACAAAATAGTACGCGTCACATATTTTCGCGAAGAGTTTTCCCCGAAATCGAACAGGGGACCGTCAACAAATTGAAAAAGAACGAAGATCTTTTGGATAACCCTGTCAAAACTAATGTAGCAAAAGCGTTCAAACTGCACATTATGATTAATTGGATTATTGTAATGTACTGTGTTAATTTTTACAAGGATAGCATGTATACTCGTAGAGAAATTAAGGTTTTTATAAAAACAGTCCTAAATTTTTCCAAGTTTTTTGCTTATAATTTGCAGAGTTCTTATTATAAAATAATGTTCTTTTCTGAAAATATGACAAACATCATTGTACACAATACCCTGTCATCATAATTTAAAAATAATAAAAATTATATGAAAAATGAGTATGTTTAATAAATAATTTTTCATTGCGCATGCGTCAACGATATCAAAATGTCATTTGCATATTGTGTTAGCTAAATGTATAGAGCAACTTCTGTAAAAGTTTCAAAAACATAGCTTGAAAATTCTGAAAATGGGAGCCTATAGAATCAACTCAAAATCCTTTGTTCCCTAAATGAAGCAAAAAGATGAGGGGCTGTATCCATATTCCATTGTTTAGTGCCTACACAATATTGCACGTACAACTATATTTAGGTAAAACCCCTGATTTTTTTGCTTCCTTTAGGAATAACGGATTTTGAGTTGATTCTATAGGCTCCCATTTTCAGAATTTTCAAGCTATGTTTTTGAAACTTTTACAGAAGTTGCTCTATACATTTAGCTAACACAATATGCAAATGACATTTTGATATCGTTGACGCATGCGCAATGAAAAATTATTTATTAAACATACTCATTTTTCATACAATTTTTATTATTTTTAAATTCTGATGACAGGATATTGTGTACAATGATGTTTGTCATATTTTCAGAAAAAAACATTTTATAATAAGAACTCTGCAAATTATAAGCAAAAAACTTGGAAAAATTTAGGACTGTTTTTATAAAAACCTTAATTTCTCTACGAGTACATATGCTATCCTTGTAAAAATTAACACAGTACATTACAATAAGCCAATTAATCATAGTGTGCAGTTTGAACGCTTTTGCTACATTAATTTTGACAGGGTTATCCAAAAGATCTTTGTTCTTTTTCAATTTGTTGACGGTCCCCTGTTCGATTTCGGGGAAAACTCTTCGCGAAAATATGTGACGCGTACTATTTTGTTTACACACCTGGAGTTTCAGCACATTCTGATTCATATTTCCTTCATTACTTAAAAATAATTACTTAATTACCAATTATGCTTAACTTTTGGACACCAGTGTATTCACAATTAAAGAAGCTTTCAGTTAATATTAAAAAATAAAATCGGTATTTTGATCAATTTCAACGTACTGTACCCCCTTAAATCTTGATTCGTATGCTTTAAGAATTAAATTTAAGGATTGGAAAATAATTTCTGGAAGAATATGAAAAGGGTTCTTTTTGAGGGGGGAGGACAGGAGAGGGGTCAAAGTATAGATCTCCATACCAATTTGTTAAACTCTTTAACCCGTGAGAACTCTCTGCATGAAATTTTCTCTCACTGTCGTATCTTTATGATCGATTTAAATCATTTTGCATGTTAATAAAAATTTTAAAATGTTATTTTAAATATTTTACCTCTTGTGAATAAAAAGTACTAAGCCAAAATAAAAAGTTGATATTAAGGGAATGAAAAATAAAAGAATAGCAATAGGGCAGCATGAGAGAAATTCTCAGTAGCGAGTTCTTCAGGGTTAAGTGTATAAAATGTTGCTTGAAAGCGTTTGTTACATTTCAAATCATAACCGCATTAATTGCTGATTGAATATAATGGCACTCGACAAACGTAATGAGGGACTACAGATTTTCTGAGTGGCACTTCTTTCTCAAGAGAAAGAAACAAACACTATCTCGACATTTGCAAGAAAAATATACTTCAAAATTTATCCTAGAAAAATGGCAGCCTTGGTTAACGCTATTGTAATCGTTTTTCTTGAAACCTTGTTTTATTCATTTCGGCGATCCTTTTTCTCAAGAATGAGCAAATAAGTTCTCTTTGCAGATGCTAAATATTTTTTTGCAGGAGCTTATATCTGCAAAAGTATAAATTTCCATTCATTAAATATTTTTTAGAGCTCTCAAAATGTAAACTAGTCGTTTGGGAGGCCACCGTAATACTTACCCATCATAGATATGGATAATGTAAAATATGACAATAAAACGGGTGTAAACTATTTATGGAATGCACCGCAATTCCAAAATAACATTTAAACGCATTTTTTAAATAGTTTTAATATACATAGTAATGCTCTATTTATGAACTGCTGATGAACCAATTTCGACAAATTATGTAAAACGCCGAAATACTCAAGTAGTACCGGATTGTGTAAAAGAAACATCCTTATAACTCCAAAAATAATAATCATATTAACTAACATTTTACTGCGTCGACTTAAGCGTCCCATTTCCAATTAAAATATATCTTTGAATTGAAATTTGAGTGAAATACAGGGTCATGAAAAATCTAAGAATGTGGAAAACAGGATTACTTGTATCTCGGCAACTAACAATCCGATCGACTTTGTTCTTTATGTAAAATTTATGTTATTTTATTGTCTTTTACGTCCATTTCTTAAAATAAAAAAAATTCGAAAATTTTTATACACTTTTCATCAGAAAGGATTTTTCGAGAATCTGAAAAAAATAGTTTCGTATAATCGAGGTTACTGATATATAGGCTTCATCCCATTCTTACATACTAAGTACATACAAAATTTCAAAGTCTATCTCAATTTGTTCGGAAGACAAAGCGGTTACAGACAGACAGACGCACAGACGGACGGAAGGCAATTTTTTTTTTCTAGAAATACGTTTTCCGGAATCTCCAGTGTCTGAAACTTGTAAATCAGTCAAAAAATTTTTTTAGATTTTCAAAACGATTGCAAGACTTACACTATACTACATATGATGGGTAAGCAAAAACGAAAATACTTGTTCAAATGAACAGCAATATGTCAGAAAAACTTAAAACTAAATTTTGGTATAAGTCCTACAGATTTTAATGCCCTTTAACCCTTTATTGCACCAAGTGCAATGTATGACAATTACCTAAAAATAATATGTGCCATTAATTTCGCCAATGATCTTCGCCCTTGATTAAGATCAATCCAAAGAATGGAATAACACTTATTGCCTTTGAGAGATGCCTGCATTAGACAAAATTAGAATTTGTTCTAAAGAAACAAAAATTCGACCAAGTTAATAAGATAAAATTTACTTTTATTTTTACTGAATATTTAAAATTAATATAAAAAGTTTCAGGCTGTAGATGAAATTACTATAAGCTACTTTCGTTGCAAAATACAGCAATACAAGATTACTTTCAAATCCTAAATGTGCACATATAGCACACACCATAAAAGTATCAAATTTTATTTGAAAATTTGAAATTTAACTATTTTTCCCTATTATTAGACTAATATAGCTTTCAAAAACAAAGATTAAAAAAAGAAAACCAGAAAAATTCATGCAGTGAAAGATTAGTTTCGTAACCAAATTTATTAGAAATGATTCTAACCCGGGAAAAACTTAACTTGTACGCACAACCTTGCAGAACATTTGCACTCTCACAAAAAACTCTCCCCCTCCTCACTAACCAAAATACGCAATTAAAAATGCTAATATGTATAAATGCAGAAAAGCCCGAAAATAATTATCTATGCAAAAGAGCGGAAATCTTATGACTTTTTAAATCGTGCGATAATTACGCGACGAAAGATGAATCATAATGTTAAACTTATAACAAATCTACAAGATTTCAAGCTTTTTTTTTTTTGGGGGGGGGGGGAGGAACATAGGATACCACCGAATATCGATTTCATGTTTTACGTTATTACTTTTTCGCTTTTAGTCTTATACTATGGTTCGCTTTTTGAACCGATTCTCAAAGTGTAATCCTCATAAAATAACTAACCAAAATCGAAAAAGTACAAACATACAACCTTCGATTGAAAATCAAGTATTCCATGCGAAGACCTGAAAATGCAAGCGAGAAATCGGTAAAAAGATTTCTTCTATTAAGTTTTTATTCAGTATTTGTTTCTTCACGTGAAAAGTGCAACCTGTTATCTGTGCGCTCCGAGACCATGAAATGAGTTAGCTGTGATAAATTTTAATTCTGTTACATAACCAATGATTTTAACACAATTCAGCGAGGAACAATAAAATTTATTATATATTTGATATACTATCACTTCATTGTAATCCAAAGTAAAATCTAAATTATTTCGAAAAGGTAGGAAAGAAATTAAATTTTAAATTGCATCTGTGTATTATGGTAAATTTGAGATAAAATACAGTACAAACACTTTTAAGCATATCTAAATAGTTCAGTCGAAAAGCTAAAGTTTAAAATCTACCATGTTTTTCAAAAAAAAAATGGTAAGCTATGTTTCCACTGAAAAAACATTTGCTGCAGTGAATCGGGAATGAGATGGTCACAATTTAACAATGGTTATATTAAGAGAAATTTCTTTAGTGGCTCTGCTTTATTTTACTAGTAATTTATTAATAAATCGCAATATATTAACATTTTTTCCAACAATGTAGAAAGTATACAAGTTAAAATAATTACATTGGTATAGAAAGTATGTTTTGACTTTAAAACCATAAAGTTTTTCTAGTTATGCTTTAATAAGTTACTCGCACCGTTGTAGTACACATGCTGCATAAATTAACACAAAAAACCCCTAGATACTCACTTAAGTGTATTGAATCTAGGTTCTGAAAATTTCAGACCCTATCAATGTCATATGGTTCATCTCAGATATATGAGACTTTTTTTTTTTTTTTACACAAAATACAAAATTAACAGATTAAAGTAGTTTATTAAACTCTATAATACGAACATTAACATTTGTATTTAGAAATATAATTAAGAACACATAACAAGTTAAAATAATTAGTAAAACAAAATAAATGTTATTCTAAAAAACAAGATTACTGTAGTAATGCTTTTATAAATATTCAAAGATTTTTTAAAATTCTAATCAAAATATTTTAATACAACCCTTAAAACTTTTGAAAAAATTGTTACTAAGGTCTTTCTAGCAAGCCTAGGTTCAGCAAAGTCAAAATATGACCTTATTGTTTCCCCACATAGTTCAATGCATTAATCAAAATTGATACCATTATTTAAGTAACCAGACTGAATGCATTCAGGAATCAAATATAGTAATAGTCCCTATTTCTTATACATAAATAAGGGACAGTAATTTATAAGATGGGACAGATGCAAACGAAATTTGATTTTGCCAGGAGTTCACCTTTCAGTCAAATGCCACTGTATCCACTCCCAAATAATTAAGAACATCTAAAGCCAAGGTGGTTTTCCTACACAAGAATTCATGCCATTCATAATGACCAGTTATTCCTTCTCCAATTTGTGAAATCAGTTTATACGCTGCCAATTTTAGTTTCTTTAAATTATTGTTGTCCGCGTACTCCAAAATTTCCAACACCGTTTCGGGAGTCATTTCACGCTGACAGCGGTCCATCAAATGCTTTACATCGAATTTGAAGCCAAACTGGTACATGTGACAGTTCGTTGGAAACTCGAGATCGCTAAATAAGCCGGTATACAAGTTTTCAATAAATATGCGGATAAAATGTTTGGGATAGTCTTCTACTGTTAAAGCAGCGCCGTGTTGATGCGGTAATCTGGCTTTAAGATAGGGCGATCGAGATCCCAAAACGAATTTATGAACTGGACAGGCGAAACTGCCACTAAGGAAAAGGACGTCTGGGTAAAGAGGATTTGCAAGTGCGTAAGCCATCTTTCGCGAAAACAAATTAAAAGTGATAGCATTATTCAATTCAAAAGGAACTCTATCTATAACGTCTCCCATTCCGACTGTAGCACTGCCTGAAGATACGGACACAGTTATCAATAAATTAAGGTCTTTACCGATTAGACATTTTCTCATAAGTGTCCCCCCTTTCAGGAAAAATGGCACTTCTATCTTCTCGTCAACGTTCAGTCTTTTATGTTCTCTTCGACAATAGATTATTTTATCTTCTACATTGAGGCAACAAAAATCTACGTTCACATCAATGGGTTCTGGCTTGCTCCAAAGTAGAGCAGCTTCTAAGAAAACGTACTTCTTTTCCTGAGGGTTTCCGTCCACTTTTCCATTAGGGTGCATGCGTATTTGCCAAATGCAATTCGATCCAACTTCATTAATCTCGGGACCATCCAAAGACTCTTCAACGAGTTCGAAGTTTTCAATTCTCCATTCTTTTACAAGTTTGGTCGCTTCAAGTTCGGTTATGAGTTCAATTTTTTCTTTAGCATAAGCACCTTTCAATTCGGGTATATCCATGCGTTGTATATCTTCAGCAAGCCTTATTCTGGGGACTGATAAGATGTAATGTAAATTTCCAGAATATGCGTAATGAAATATACATTCCAAAGAAAAATAATCATGGTTGACTAGAGTAATTGTTTTAGAGTTTTGTTTCTGAATTAGCTTAGCCATACCTCTTACATTAAAAAACATATCTTTGTGAAGGTGAAGTAAAGATTTACCTACTGCGATTGCAATGTCTGGATATAGAGGTTCTGTTGGAATTTTTGCCAACGTATTCGACAATACAACTAGTCCCTCTGGAAGATTCGTCAAATCAAATATTGGTACCTTATCAAAATCAATAAGCATATGACATTTTATTTCCAGTTGATCAGGTGCAAAGTGCGGCAAATAGTTCAAAACATCAGTAAGTACAAATGTTTCAACTGCTATATTATCCCGGTAATGAAATAGATAAGCATGTTCAGACGACGAAGCCTCTTCGCCGATTAAGTCCAAAAGATTGCACTTCCAATTTACTCGGAGGCCCGATTTTCTGCCATCTGGTCTACTAAATTCATGATTCGGTCCCAACATCTTCAAATACATCGTAACTGTATCGTGTTCATGAGATATATTCAAAGACAATCTCCAAAGTGTATCAATAAGACCAGCGATTTGGAATTCGTCGGTGCATATACTCTTTTCTAAAGGACATATTGCAAGAGAAATATTCTTAATTTTCCACTTTATTTCGGTTAATGAAAAGTGCTCAGTGATATTTTCTTCGTGTATTACTTCCATCGCGAACTTGTGATACTAGGCTTGAGCTAAAGACTCAAATATAAAAATATATGTATACATAAAATTCTTTATTTCACCTGCTTGTATTAATAATCTTTCAGTAAAACACTTTTGTTCCTGCAGAAGGAGAAAACATATGCTACATTAAAAGCAACCAGATGCAATAAATACAAAGAAATAAAATTTTAACGTAAATCCTTCGGATTTGAATATTCGATTTTAAATTGAGATCTATGGCCGAATTTCGGATATATTTTTCACTGTTACCATGGGCGTGTTCAGCAATGTCACCGGTAAGTAACCGGTAAGATTGGTTAGTTACCAAAGCGTTCAGTCTGCTAACCGGTACGCAACCGATGTCGTTCAGAGGTAGTTACCAATGTGACCGGTAAGGAACCGAACTAACCGAGGAAAAGTCCCGGTTAGTTGGGTCACGTGATTGGTAACATGAAAGTTTGTTTAAATTAAATCGGCAATCTACTATTTCTACAGATGGCACTACGTGACAAAACTAACCAGTGCGTCCAGAGAATCTGTAATTGGTTAGCTACCGGTTACATACCACTCCGGTAAGTTACCGGTTACATTGGTCACTTTGGTAAGTTCGCTGAACACGCCCCATGAGATTGATCACTGTTACGAGATTGATCAATCAAAAGCCTGCATTTTTGCAAACTTTTCAGTGTTTGAAGTAAACAGAGAAAAGTTCGCAAACATCAGGCATTCTATTCCAAATATTATGTTTGGTCAATTTCATTTGACTAATGCTGTTACAAAATCTGCTGCATTTTGCTGCAAGCGCACTCCGGTGCTTGTATATAATATCTCTTTTATAACCGATGAGAATGCTCCATAATACAGCCAAGTAAACGTTTTTTATACAAGCGTTGGAGCAAGACAACACTAGATACTGGGCTTGCTCATTCCTTTCATGATGTCACAAAAGGTGGCTGAATGACATCCAGCGATTGGTACAAAACGATGGGTGCGTCACTTTGAGCCCTGTTTGTACCAATCACAGATAGCGGCCAGCCACCTTTTGTGACGTCGTGATAAGGAATGAGCAAGCCCGGTATCTAGTGTAGCCCTGATTACACTGTAAAAAATGTGACCCTTTTGCTGCATCGTCACTCCCCCGCTTTTATAGAATTGACCTCTTTTGACCCATGAGAATGCTCCTTAACACATTCACTGCCAACGCGTGATGTGGGGTGATGTCCAATAGCCAGTCGCGTGCTGGCGCGGGAAAATCTTTTACTGATTCTTTATTATAAAAAGTTAATCGGCTTCTGGGAAAAATCCACTTCTACAGTGCGGCATTAACTATCATCACATCTTCACGTAAGCGGCAGCAAACGTGATAATAGGCTGAAGTAATCGTTTTCTATAAAAGCGGTGGAGTGACGTTGCAGCAAATAGGTCAAACTTTTTACAGTGTATAAACTGCTATCCAAATACAGTTCCATAATTTAGCAAATGTTGAAAACTAAACTGGAATGTACCTATAGTTTCTTAATTTTTAAATTCGATAAATGTGTTCTTATTGTGAAAACTTTTCCTTAAATAGCAATAAATAAACAAAATAATACATTAGGATTAAGGCAAATATAGCAATAAACACAGGAAAATAATATTTAACAGAAACCCTTCAAATTTAAACTTTTATTTTAGTCTGGGTTTCACATGGAGCACGTTCACGGATCGCAACCTGGGTTACGCAGAATTACCCATGGGGAACCTGAAGCGTTCAGCGACTGACACGTCTTGAATTTTTTTGCATTTCCCATAGCTTTCAGAGCCGGAAAATTTCCAGACTTCGGGTAACAAACATTACCTATGAAATTTTGTTGGGTAAAGTCAAGGCAACACCAGATACTGGGCTTGCTCATTCTTTTCATGACGTCACAAAAGGTAGCTGAATGACATCCAGCAATTGGTACAAAACGATGGGTGCGTCACTTTGAGCCCTGTTTGTACCAATCGCAGATAGCGGCCAGCCACCTTTTGTGACGTCGTGATAAGGAATGAGCAAGCCCGTTATCTAGTGCAGCCCTGGTAAAGTGATCAGATGCACTGTATAAATTTGACCCTTTGCTGCATCGTCACTCCCCTGCTTTTATAGAATATCTCTCTTTTGACCCGTGAGACTGCTTCATGATAGGGTGAACTAATCGTTTCCTATAAAAGCGGTGGAGTGACGATGCAGCAAAAGGGTAAAATTTTTTACAGTGTGGTACACTGTTAAAAATTTGACCCATTTGCTGCAGCGTCACTCCACCGCTTGTGTAGAGAAAGGTTACTTTACTGTTAAGGTTCATTCTTACTGGTCATAATAGAGATATTCTATAAAAAGCTGTGGAGTGACAATGCAGCGAATGGGTCAAATTTTTAACAGTGTTCATAAATCTGATTTGTTTAACATTTGAAAGGTTAACTAATGAATGTTAATCGGAATATCTACGCGGCTAATCGCTTGCGAGCGTAGGAGGCTGTGGGCTCAAATCCCGCTGGCTCTCTTTCTCTTGTGTATTAAAATTACATTGTGCTATCTCGTCTCTATACACATAAAATTGAACTTTGGAACACTTGCTGTTCTAAGAAGTGTAATAATTGAGAAAATATAATAATCTCCTCACCTGAGGAATAATCTATTTGCACTATCAAAAGTCCAGCTGCTGCCATGCTTGTTAATGTAAATAAAAAATATCCGTAACTTTTCCCGAAAGCTTTCAGAGCCGTTTTAACCCATCCTTACACCGAGAAACCAGTGTGATGTCATTCCCCATTTTCCGGAGGCTAACAAAAGAGACAGGCTATCATGGTGTACACTGTAAAAAATTTGACCATTTTTCTGCATCACCACTCCACCTCTTTTATAGAAAAAGATTACTTCACGCTATTATGGAACATTCTCATGGGTCAAAAGAGAGATATTGTATAAAAGCGGGGGAGTGACGATGCAGCAAAAGGGTCAAATGTTTTACATTGTATCCCAACTACCGCGTTTTATATACCACTAGAATGTAGTAGTGCTCTATTTGTGAACACGCATTGATGCACTGTTAAAAATTTCAACCTTTTGCTACATCGTCACTCCACCGCTTTCATAGAATATCTCTATTTTGACCAATGAGAACGCTCCACAGTAGAGTAAAGTAATCGTTTTCTATAAAAACAGTGGAGTGACGATGCAGCAAAAGTTTCAAATTTTTAACAGTGTGTATTCCAGCATCACGTAATTCCAACGGTGTTAAAAAAAAAAAAAAAAAAAAAAAAGTAGCTTTTTTTTCTCGTTAGCCACGCCAATTTTCCGAATAACTCACTTTTTCGTCTCTGAAAGCGTTCATCGTGTTTCATAGGTTGAAATCCAGATAGATTTTGCTTTGATTAGCGAAACAAGATTCATCAATCGGAAACCTCCTGCCTTTTGGCAAACATTTCGCTATTTGCAAAAATTCAGGTTCTAGTTAGTCGCTAATCATCGAAAAATCTACTTGAATCCCGTCCATAACCTGGCTGAATCTCTCAATTTCAAAACGTTATTATTCTTTTATTTAAAAAAAAAAAATCCAAAATAGCATTACGTTTAATGAAATAAAAAATAAGCTTCTTGTCGGTAATAAGTATAGTTATTTCATATTTGTAAAGCAAGATTAATTAATTAGAACTTGTATATTGCGATATTATCGAAAAAAACCCCAAAAAAATCAAGCTTTTGAACGAGGCTAACGAGAGAGACAGGTTACCGCGGTCTATTCGACATATGTTTTTTTACAGACCGCTGGAGTCACGTGATGCTCGAATACACCAATACGGGTGCACAAATAGAGCACTACGTCATTCTAGCGATCTGTAAAAAAAGATACTTGGGATGCACCGTGGTAGCCTGTCTTTTTCGGAAGCCTCGCTTTTGAATAGAAAATCTCACTTCGAAAAAAAATCTATCTGAATCTCTGCCTAAATTGCTCAATTGCAAAAACCTACCTGCATCCGTGTTCTATTATTAAGTTGCATAGTTCTAAAATGATTTTGTAAGCATTTTTCACAGAAATAAATTTCATGTAATAATAACATTTTAAAAATATGAGACTTAACAAAACATAGACTACGTAAAAATTTCAAGCGACAAAAATGGCCTGCCTTTTTTTCGTTTTCTAAGCATTTCATTGGCTGTTTGAGAAAACGGTTTTCCATCATCCAGATTACCAAGCATTTGATTGGCTGTTACTAACAACTGTCTTTATTGAATTTATTTATTTATTTATTTGAACATACATCTGACTTGTGTGCTCGACATCAAGGTCTGCTTATAAGTCATTGTCAATATACAGGGACGAAATAGCACAAGGAAGTTTACATAACAGGAGAGATATACAACCAGGAGCTCCACACAAAGTGTGTGTGCAATGGAGCCAGCGGGAATCGAACACACAACCTCCAGTGTAACAGGCAGCGTCTTAACCACTCGGCCACCTTTATTGAACACATACATCAGATTTGTGTGCTTGACATGAAGTCTGCTTATAAATCATCTTCAATATTACAGATGCGAGATAGCGCAAGGAAATTTTTCAACACTAGAGATAAATGCCCGGGATCTGCACACAAAGAGTGCGTGCAATGGAGCCAGTGGGATTCGAACCTCCAATTTCCTACGCTCGAAGGCGATTAGCGGCGTGGTGCTTACCCCACTCGGCCAAGGAGACCCCCAACAACTCTCTTGGTTTCTGGCCAAAGACGCTCCGACACAAGAGAATCGCTTGCTTTCCCAGCAAGTCGCAAAAAGGCGTAGTATAACATATATATGCGGAGAATTTCAAGCAACTTTGACCCCTCGTGTAATAGCACTTTTAAAGCGCTATTATATTCAATTATTATTATTATTATTATTATTATTTATTTATTTATTTATTTATTTATTTATTTTCACGTTGAAAATAAAGTATTTTGTGTATATTTTAATTTTTTTCAAGAAATATTTCCATTTTACTGAATTTCTGTTAATTCACGCAACACAATGACGAAAACTCCAGATAAACACACGATTTATCGGGGGACATATACACTCATTTTGTAAAGTAAATCGTTTAATTAGGATAAGTCGGTCCCCTTTGAAGAAATTTGAAGAATCTTTTTAATGATTAATATTTAAGTATTATGTGTATATATTATTACTGGTAATACTTAGAAAAGCGGATTTTGATGAAAAAATAAATAAATAAAAGTAAAAGTAAAATAAAATATATAAATCACTTTGCTAGTAAAAAGGACTGCGTTTAAAACATTAAAACTTGTACAAATATTTTCAAATCAATCCATTCCTTTTTATATACTCAATGTAGTGTACTTAATAAAATTAATAAATTAGTAATGAATTTATAATTAATGAATTAGTTTTCAAAGAAAACAATTACGAGAAAAAATCGACGAGGGGAGAGAAGTTTGTATATATATATATATACAAACACAGACGGATACGCAGAAAAAAAAAATCACTATTTCTTCAACTTTTCAATTTTTTTTCCATTATATTTATAAGTCCATTGTTAATTTTATGAAGACTCTACATTGAGAATAGAAAAATATAATGATATGATTTGAGAAATGTTTATAGAAGTTTTGGTGTAATAAACACAGTAATGTTTCAAACATCAACAAGCTTTAAAATTCGTTAAATTAAAAAATAAGTAAAATTCTCAATTTTTACCCACAAAAGGATTTTTTTTAATCGGCAAAACCCGTTTTACTTAGTATTACCTATAATAATATGTGTTTATAATAAATATATTTACATCAATGTAAAAAAAAAAAAAAATCGTCAAGAGGTATCAATTTTTTTTTAAAGGAATTAGCCGAAAATTTTTTACATCATATTTCACAAACTGTAATAACTTAACAAATAATAAACAAATAAACAACTTAACAAGAATAATTTATATTTGCATATAGTTACTATTTGTATCGAACTATTTCTTTTAAAGCCGTATTTAATATATATGGAAATTTAGTGAACTGTAAAAATGGAAGGTAGTACGAATTTCAACTCTAAGAACTAATCACAGATGGAGCCACTTCTCGACACGTTTTTCTACCGACGATTTCACAGCAGAGCAAAGTGACTTTTCGACTCATGAATTTTAAATAATTTGATAATTAAACCTTTCGGGTCCGATTTTTTTTTTTTTTCAATTTTTAAAAAAAATTACTTTTACGTTAATAACATTAACACTCGCTATCCAAATAGATTAATTAGAGTTTAACGAATATTTCATTCTCTGAAACATAACGTATGTTGTTGTTTTGCGTACTATCCAATTCATATTCATATGACAAAAGGCTAAGAAAGAATTTTTGGAGATGTTTAGAAAACATTGTATTACAATAAGATTTAACTAATACTACAGCTTTCTATTACTTTTTGCGCTTTATTACACATAATTCTTTCAGGAAAGTATCATTTATTTTAAATTTAAAGAGTGAAATATATATTTAAAATAAAAGAATTGCAAACGGTGCAAAGGGAATTTAACAAATAATAATTATTATAATTATTACCAAATGCCTAAACATAAATGAAATCATTTAGTAGATGCATAGACATATACTAATATTACTTCATGTAATCAATAGCAAAAATATTTCTTTAAACAAAATAATAATTCATTGAAAGGCATGTACTATTAATAGTATACCAGGCCCGAAAGGGTTAATGGTTAATGACTTTATAAATTCTTTTTCTTCTTTTTAGGTGCGTTCGTAATTATGTAAATACGTAGCATTTATTGTTGTCGCTTAGTCCGTCCGTCTGTCCGTCTGTCTGTCCGTCCGCATATAACATCGCAAAAACTACCCAACCGAATCGTTTGAAATTTAAAATACATAATTATCACATAATTTTGTCGAGTCATTTCAAATTTTATGAAAATCGGATGGATAGATTAATTACAGGGACAATCAAAAGGATTCCGCTACATTACGGTCAATGGGGAAAAAAGTTTCAAATGCATTTCAATGATGTTACACTCATTTGAACCTAATAGAATTGACATGAATCTATGAAATATGTAGTAAAAAATACACTTTGCACAATCTGTGAAGCAAAGGATATTTATTATTAAATTACAGGGCCACACAAATGTATCCCACTAAATAATGTTATACGGGGAAACATTGTTTGGGGCGTGTTTTAATTATATTCAACTACTTCACATTTTATGAATAAGACATACGTTAATGAAGTATAATAAAAATTACTTCCTGCATATTTACAGGAACACAAAGATTTCGACTACTATACTGTATCCAAAGTACGCTCTACTATATCAGCAAGATCTGAATATTTTAAAACTTCGTTATCGTACGATCGCACCTCATTTGCTACGCTTCACGTGCAATTTCCAAATTGTTTTTTTTTTCCTTTTAACATATCTGAACAATGTAGATGTTTTCTGTGAGCCTTAAAGTGTCTGTTACAATTTTATGAGCACCGTTCCCTCGCTCCACAATCATTTAAATAACTAATTAATTGTAATGCATTTTTGAATTATGTTTTCTTTTTTTATATATTTTTAGTGAGTATAATCAAGAATTGTGAGTGAATTAAATGATTCCATAAAACATCCAAGGTGTCTTCAAAGACAAGTAATTAGTTACACCCATTTATACTAATAAGTTATCCACACAATATTTTTTTACTAGCCACACGATAAAACATGAGGAACAGTGGCGTGCGAAAAGAAAACTGCGCCCTGGGCAAAGATTGAATTTGGCGCCACCACTCTAACTTTTTCTTGTGACAGGCCAAAAAATGACGGTGGTAGTATAAATTTGGCGCCCCCTTAATTTCCGCGCCCGAGGCGACCGCCCCCTTCGTCCCCCACCCCCCCTTTACCATGGCACTGATGAGGAACCTGTGGAATACGCGTCGATGATCAACTTCGTGAAGGAATGCTCAGGTAACAAGCTTATTATTTTCATTTATTTATTTATGAAGAGGAAAACTGAAATAAATTATAAAGGGCCAATATTAATTGACAACTTAAATTATAACAGAAAAACTTTTCTCTAAGATTGTATATCCTGTAGAAATGGTCCAGGCAGTGTTGAATCCAGACACTTTTCTTCGGGAGGGACATATGTGGCTCCCTGGGGGAGGGACATTATGGAGTCCCAGGGGGATTGCTCTTTTTGACCATTGAAAACACAAAATCTCAAAATTTCTGGGGGGGGGGGCATTTCATTGCTTCGTGGAAGGGAAATGTCCCCCCCCCCAGGCCACCCCCTGAATTCAACACTGGACGCAGAAACGTGAACCATAGTAAATGATAAATCACTCATGTACCATAATATGCAGTTTTCAGCACATTTTAATTTTTAGTATAATTTTTAGTAACATCTGTATTATGATACACATTTGTGTATTTCAGCAAATAATTCAATTACATCATTCCAACTCTACAGCAATTGACAAATTCGCAGATGCAACGGATACTGCTCAGCTGGTTGCTTTTATTCGCGGATGTAATGTGACCTTTAATTGAAGAGAAGAGCTTCTGGATATTATTAATATTCACGAATTGTAGATGCAACCACCGAAGATGATTATTTGACTGCTTCGAACTGCACCGCTATTGCCTTAGCTTAAGTATCTGCCACGAAATTAATTCAAATGTACAAAGCAATGCATGTTTTCTTTATTTCCAGTCTCATATTTATGAACAAGTGTTGAACACAAAGCTTGGAAATAGAGGTACGTGCTTCAAAAATGTAAATAAAACTCTTTACTATATAAATTCTCATATGTTTAAACTTCATCAAATTTGTAAGTTTCAAGTATGAATAATTTGCAAAATCGTAGTTAAGTTTGAAAAATAGTGTATTTATGCATTCAAGAGATCTACACTAGTCACGCGAAATAAGAAGTAAACTAATGTTAAACCTATGGCATGGGACTCTTTTTTTTTTAAATCCTCGGTATCATTTTAATATTTTTTATTTTTTATTTTGTTTATTAATTTTATTTTATTTTCATTCATTTTGCGTAGGATAGCTGAAGTTAATCAATAATGCTGTTAGTTTTTGCTTTTCCAATTTTGCTTGCAATTTTTATTTATTTATTTATTTATTTATTTATTTAAAAGTTTATTTTTACATTTGGGAGCAGTGTAAAAAATGAAAGTAACTTTTTAAAAACACAAAAATTGAAAGAAGTGGGAACAAATCCAGTCAGAGATTAACCTATCCTGTTTTTTTTTCTTTTAAAGAAAGAAATCCAAAATATTAAGATAAAAAGCGAGAAAATTTAAAAGCATGCTTTTATAGATGTTTAAACCTTTCGGGTCTGATATACTATTAATAAGATATATGTTTTAACTGATGAATATTTTGTTTTAACAATTCTTTTGTTACTCTTTGCATGTAAAAAATGTTAATGTTATTATGTGTATACGCATTTACTATATACTTCATTAACGTTGAGGCATTTAGTAATACTACTACTACTAATAATAATAATAATAATAAATATTTGCTAATTTTTCTTTGCACCATTTGCAATTCTTTTATTTTAAACATATATTTCACTCTTTAAATTTATAATAAAAATTACTTTCCTAAAAGAATTATGGGTAGTAAAGCACAAAATTATCAGAAAGCTAAATCTTGTTGTAATATAACATTTTCTGAACATCTCCGAAAACTCTTCCTTAGCCTATTGGCATATGAACACAAAATGAATAGTATGCAAAACAACAACATTTGTTATGCTTCAGTTAATGAAATATTCTTTAAACTTTAATTAAGCTATTTGGATTGCTAGCATTAATGTTATTTTCTGAAAACAATGTTTTTCTAAAATTTAAAAAAATCGAATCCGAAAGGGTTAACATTTGATAGAACGTTTCTTCACTTGTCCAGTGTTGGCTCTTAATATTGGAAACACTACAAAAGGCGGTAATGCATATTAAAACCAAAACAAACTAGTTGGATGTGCCAATCCCAAAACTTTCTTCTATCTCATACGTACATTTTAATATTTAAAAAAAAATAGTTACTCAATTTAATGCTTTAATAATTATAATTCAATACCATACCAACTTTGGTTTTCACCTTAAATTTCTGCTTCAATTAATTAATCGGAGTAAAAACGAATTGTCGTCTCTGCACGAGCCGATGGACAATAGAATGATAGGCAGATTTTTTTTTTTAATTCAGGGAGGACCTACTTGCCTTACTAAAAAATAATCAAATACAAAAAAAATTAGTTCAGTTCTAGAGCTAACTTCATACACTTTTATATGGTGCAATATTGAAAATGGCATAAAATTCGCTATTGCAGCTCCCCCTTCCGGTGGATTTCTTTTCAGATTCAGGGCGATCCAACTAGCCATAGCCATACACTTACACAAAAAATTTCGTTCAATTCGATGCATAACTTCATGTACTTTTGGTCGGTACAATATTGAAAATAGCACAAAAATCGCGATTGCAGCGCCCCCTTCAGGCGGAATATTTCAAAACTGAAGGAGACCTGCTTGCCACAGCCAGAAACATTCACAAAAAATTTGGTTCATTTCTATGCATAACTTCATACACTTTTTGATGGTAGAATGGCGACACACACACAGACACACACAGACAGACGGACAGACAGACATTTTGTAAAAACATGTTTTTTGGAATCTCTGACCCCTAAAACGTGTAAATCCGTCGAAAACCGGAAGTCGAAAAAAATTTCGATTACAATACATTCTTCTATTGAAGATAGAAGAAAGTAAAAAATTGTATGGGATAATTATCTCTACAATCTCTTTATCCAGTCAAAAATACACAGTGTTTCACTGAAATCAGAATTCGGATATATTTCTTTTGCAATAATGAAGCTATTCTAACAAAGTTTGACCTTTTTGAAATGTATGGTTATTACGGAAAATAGTAGAAGTGATTACCATATTTATTCAAATAGTATTCACTGAATTACATGCTCCATATTTACGTAAGTACCGTGTAAACCCGATTATCTGAGCTGATTGGCACCGTTTGTTTCTCTGATATTGGAAATATCGTTTAATAGAAATTAGTGTTGAATTCAGGGGGTGACCAAGGGGAGGCAATATCCCCCTAAGAGCAATGAGTTGTCCATCCCAGGGGATTTTAATTTTCATGTTTTGAATGTTCAAAAAGGGCGATTCCACCCGTATCTCTATATTGTCCCCCTCCGGAGGTATAGAAATCCCTCCCAGGAAAAAAAAAATGTCTAAATCCAACACTGATAAAAATTGGGTAAAAATTTCGCCGTGATCGCGAATTTAACATCTCTTAGAATTAAAAAAAAATATTTTGAATGAAAAAATAAATACATATTTCACAGCTCAACAAATTTAAAAGAAATCCCCCACGCTATCGCCAGTCAAATGGTTTAGTAATGTATTCGTCCGGTAACACATTGCACTTGGTAATCAATGGGGACTCGAGGCCACTGGAAAAAAAAAATCAGGCTTCGTTATCAGCTCGGATAACAGAAATCTCGATTAATCGAGGTTCTACTGTAATTGAAAATTCGCAAGTTTTCACTAGAATGAATTTTTGACTGAGTAAGCAGACAAGAAACCTTTTTTTTTATCGTACACAAACTATTCGTTTTTGTGTGCAATATCACCCATCCATATCTCTCGAATTTATTTTTAATTCAGTTCATTTTATCTAAGTTTATCCAATTAACTTCCCGTATAATTTTAATGAGCAAACCATACTGAAATCCATACCCTCTATAAAAGAATATTATTCCAATGTCATTATATAAACTAGCGTCCTGCATCCTTTCCGGAAAAAAACAAATATCTCCGAACCCGACCCGGAACGTGTATCGGATTGAAGCCAGTTCTTTTCTGTCTGAATTTGGATGACTCTAATTGTTTCGGGTTGAAGTTTGATACTTATCAAACGCTTCGATAAGCTCAATTTTTTAAAAAGAATGTTTAGAATATCGTTTAGAAAACAAACTATATATATAGTTGAATATGAATGAGTCTTTACAGATTTATTTTTCTGCATAAATAATAAAATTGATGTCAGCGATATAGCTCCAAAATATTTTTTCCTAATTGTATTACAGGTTTAGGATTGAACTTTTTTGAGTTCTATTTGGAATTTGTTTTAACTATAAGCAGACGTTTTAGAGCAGGACTCTAGCGGAAACTTTAGAATAAGGAGTATAACCTTTCCTATATCTATGGCAGAAACTTATCTGAATCCTAAACAAGACATGAATTTCCCTCGAAATAAAGTCTTTTCTTTCTGCTTTTTTTTCCCCTAGAGTGGGGAAGAAGGTTAAAGGTCCAGTTTTGGGGGAGAATCAGTCCCCAGTTTTGCCCTCTTCCTTATCCTACACAGAACGCTTCTTCTTCTTTCTCGGGGAATGTGTTTTTCTCACTCCCTGTTTGTTCTTTGTTTCAAGGCAAATTATATCAAAATTTCCTTCGAGCTTTATTACGATTTGTTCTGTCGTCTCTTTCTGCTTTTGATAGAATTTATAACAACGAATAAATAACATCTAGCTCTATTTTACCGTCGATTGGATGAGAAACGGGGCTTTTTTGTAACAACAAGATAGGTGAGTTAATAACTTTCCATAATCTACTTAGAATTAAGAACACATTATGTTATTCATATCCAGTGTTCTCGCTGTCGCTCGCCAATGCGCCAAATTGCGACTAAATTCTTCATTTGGCGAGTAAACAAGCGATTAGATTCGCCAAATTGATAGTGCTCAATTTTTGCTTTTTATTTGTTTATTTATTTATTTATTTTTTTTTTCGTTTTTCATACGTATGCATATATAGTATATACACAGTTTTAATACATTTGTAGCGGATAATTAAAATTAGATTATTAATAATCGCTGTCACAGTTATAAAAACTTAGTTTATTTTAGAATATATTGAAAAAAGGGGGTACATTAAAGGATTATATATATAAATATATATTTGTGCTACTCCAGGAATCTATTTGGCTTATACTTTTTTCATTTGGCGAATGTTTTTTATTTTTAATTAGCCAAATTACTAACGTTTTTCAAATGTCAACGAGAACACTGTATCATATCGCAGAAATATTCGAAATATAGCTATCAGTACAGTTGTAAAGATTTCGTTTCCTAAATTACAAGTTTTAACAACTAAAAAATAAAATTATTTCTTTGTTAATTTTAAAGCAAGAAAAAGAAATAAAGAAAAAATTACGTTAATTCTTTAATAAATTTTAAGTTTTTTAATGATCGAAATTTATCTTCTTATCTCGATTCTATATTCTATCTCGAAATTATTCTTCATTATAGTATGATCGCTTTATGTCCTTTTTAACTTTCTTCTATCTTTACAAGAAGAAAGTATTGGATTCATAAAATTTTTCGAAACTTGGTTATTGGCAGATTTATCGTTTTAGGGGTCAGAGAACCCGGAAAGCATGTTTTTACAAAATGTCTGTCTGTATGTGACAAAAATTTTGTGGGCGCTCTACCTCAGAAACTAATGCACTGAATTTCACAAAACTTTAGATTCTGTGACACCTTAAAACAAACTAAATCTGATTAGTTTTTAATGTATATCACTCAACAGGTGGTCCACTATACTATACTAGGACTTCCCTCAGAGGGATTAGTCTGAGCGATATTGCTGAGAATACACATTTAATAAGTAAAGAAATGAGATGTTACCTTTAATTGGTCATTCATTGTGATAAAATATAATGATGAAAATAAGCATATGAATCGTAGAACTACAAAATCTTGTTACATATACTATTTTTATAAAAGAAAAGCAAACCATGCATGGATATAAAATTGGAAATATGCAAAATGTTAAAAGTAATACAGAAAATAAAACACCAAATTTTCCTATATTGGAAGTATAGCTCTTTGAAATGATGTCATGAGCATAAACAGAAGCTTCGCACCGATTTGAGAAACTATAAATAACATAAACTATTATGTTTGAAGAGAAATGGAGTGTATTTTATATGGTGTGAAATCCGTCCGAATAGTTTACAATGTTGAATATCTGTTTTCCACGGATGCAATGAGGTTGTCGATAAGAGTTAAGGAATCCTTTTTTAAAAATTTGTCCTAAACGAGCACTGACATCTTATAAGTTACTGTGATGCCAAAGTTATAGTTGCTGACCCCAACAGTATCCTAGAAATTGCAATATTCTCAATAAATTGGGTTTAAAAACTTTTTCTAGGAAAAAAGTGTTTAATATGTGAAATTAAATTGTCGAATGTTTTAGAAATCGTTCATAACGAGAATATTATATCTTTATTATTGCCACCAAAAAAAAAAAAGATTTTTTTGCTCGTGCATTGATGGTGATTATTGTTCCTACGCAAAATATAGTATATTTTGCAGCAAAGATGGTTACCAACATTTTTTGCCCACATTATTTTTTAAATCGGCTAGATACTCCCAATGCTAACGAAAAACACACAAACGTTAATGCTTTATAGCATAGAAATACAGAATCAAAAGCTATTTATCTCCTATTATATACACGACATAAATTATCTAATTAGTGCTAGCAGATGAATTTTTAAATATACATAGATCAATATAATGCTTCATTTTCCTTTTATTAGTATTTCTTAGTATTCATTTTTCATTTATTTGTATTATTCAGTAAAAAACTCACTTTCTTAAGCCCGAATTACGTCAAACTTTTTATAAAAGCGTCTAAGTCCATATAACAGCGAAGTATTGTGAAGAGTATTAAATACAAGGTAGTAAGACACTTAGCCAAACGCAGGTAATAAATCGCCAAATATTGTCCTTTTCGCCCTCTCTCGAAATGCATTTTTTTTCGTATATTTAAAAAACACGATTTTGAGTCATCTTATTTAAAATTCAAATAAATAAATGAGAGGAAGCAATAATAGCATAAGTCAAAACATTCATAAGTCAACATCAAGGAATTGTATCGTAGTTACACATGTGGAAAAAAGCTGCTTTCGGCCAAAAAACGTTGTCTTCACTAAATTTGAATCCGATTAAAAAAAGTACCGTGATTAATTAAAATGTTATAGGCAGAGCTGCCAATTCTCCGGCATTTTGGGTACCGGTATTTTAATACAGAAAATGTTTTATTAAATTGGAACATTCTGCGGATTAAAAAAATTAAACAAAAACATAATTTGCAGAACAAATTAAAAAAACAAAATTTATTTCCTGCACTATTTAAGCCCGAGAAGGAACAGATATTAAGATATTTGATTTATTTATTTCATAATTTAGTATTAAATTTTTGTATCAAATAATATAAATTATGTGAACATTAAAAAAATAAAAATGAAATTCAAACAATATGGTACTTAAAAACCCTAAATCTTAGATTCCTTTCAAACGAAATCGAAATAAATCTTAGACTTTTTCTGAACATTTGCTTTTTAGATGTGTCTATTCTTTTTATCTATACCTACCGTAAACATTATACAAAATCTGCAAAACAAATATTTCCAAGTTAAGTTTGGAAAAAAGTCCAAGATTTATTTCGATTTCGTTTGAAAGGAATCTAAGATTTAGGGTTTTTAAGTACCATATTGTTTGAATTTCATTTTTATTTTTTTAATGTTCACATAATTTATATTATTTGATACAAAAATTTAATACTAAATTATGAAATAAATAAATCAAATATCTTAATATCTGTTCCTTCTCGGGCTTAAATAGTGCAGGAAATAAATTTTGTTTTTTTAATTTGTTCTGCAAATTATGTTTTTGTTTAATATCTCAAGTTTTTTAATAACTACTGCATTCAGATGAGCTCATTTCAAAATTAACTGAGGGTACCATCATCAGGACTTCATTTATGCGGTATCGTATCACAATTACTCATATAGTTTACCCAGGGCCATAGCTAGACGTGATCTATGAGGGGGGGGGGGCGCTCAAGAGAACGTCAGAGGGGCTCATATTCCTCTCAATCTTCCTCTGACGCAAAAAAATATATTAGTGCATATTCACATTGTAAGTTCCATGTTTCTTATTAAATTGTTGTAATAGTTCCATTTTATGCTAAAAAAGAATATGGTGATGAAAAATTTGTGTGTATAACTAGTTTAAGATTAAACATAATGTTGGCTTCATATGTGCAAGCAGGATGAGCGAGTGTTGAAGCACTTTAGTTACAATTAGCAATTCTGCAAAACTGTGAAAGGGCCTCAAAATAAAATTAGATTTTTGAACAAAATTTTATTTGATGAAATACAAACTATTACGTTCTCCCCTACGTAGGAATTTCTGATTTATTTTTTCAGATCTATACCGATCATGATACCTAGACTCCAAAACCACCCTCAATTAAAAATTCTATTTATTTACCTCCGCGGTATCTACGTAGATTTTCATTTCTCCATTGGGTTTTGCACTGATTTTCATTGATCCATTTACAAATCGTCTTCCTCATTTCCAAATCGTTAACTTTTTTTTACATCTAGAACTGAATTCTGTACACGCTTCCTGTCTTGATACCAAATATTTCAAAATCTCTGTTTCATTTTCAATATGACGTCATAAATGTGCTCTTTTTAATTCTTGAAATCAATTTCACTTTTTACGGTACTACTAAGTTATCCCGTCGACCAAAAAATTATCGCCAAATTCTAAGATTAAATGCCAATAATGGATGACCATGAATGTCACGTTCATTGACATTAAATACGATAAAGGTGTTTAAAACGTCATGGCGTGATTTTATTACGACCTTTTTTTTGTATTTTTATTAATATTCTAATAATTATTTGTTTTTTTTTCGTTATTTTAAATAAAAATTATGTCAATAAGTATAATTTGGCTATTAGTTTGGCGATTGGTATAATTTGGCGAAATTGGTCAATGGAATAACAGAGTAGTACCCTTTTAACGATGGAATCACGCAAAAATCAGATGTCACTTTTTTCTTTGGCGAATTCTTTTCTTATGAATCATGAAGTCATATTCGGCAGAAAAATCTCTTCTGCATGAAACTGATATTTATACTTAACAATCAGCATTGATACATTACGTCAGAAGTATAGTTCTAAACTTTCACCCCAGACAATATAATATGCTCCAACAATAACTCAAGACATAGTATCAATAAAATGTATTTATTTTTTTATTTTTTGTATTACGTCATATTTATTTTATTTTTTGTATTTCTTCACTTAGAAGCTTCTTGATAAATTAATCAATGTTTGAATTGAAATTCTGCCCAAAATTGAAATTTAACTTCAAAAGAACTTCAAACCGCTATCGAAGCTCTGGGCAGGGTACAGCGTAGAAAAGTTGGGGATAGATGTCATATATGCAACACATTGGCGCAATTAGAACAAAATGGATATTATATCCTTCACATGCTAACCTGGCTAGCGTTGTTTATTTACTAATAAATTGTTTATTTTCTATTACTCTTTAAAAATATATATATATTTAGATTGTTTTGCTCTATAGTTATTAATAAACTTTTTTTATTTATCACTATTTCCCTTTTTAAATATTAGAAAATAATTCAAAAATATATATGTGATATGTACTTGAAAACAAAATTTTCGCCAAATTGGCGTCAGAAAAAAATTGCGCCAACATGGTAAGTATTAGACATCTGTGCATAAAGGTGACGCATTATGAATATTCCAAATGTTCTTAAATTTTATTAACTCATAGAGATAGTGAATCAAAAGAGTTTTATAAAAATATTAACTTAAAGTATAAAAAAAACAGCTATTTTTCAACAGAAACTCTTTGCGATATTTTAAAAATTAAATCGTGTAGTGTTTTATTATAAGAAGAAGAAGACAAGAAGACACCCCACCGAGACCCCAACTGTTAGGTTTATGGGTTTTTTCGTCCCGAGGGAAAAGTCCCTACCGCCATCCAACGAACACAAAGGCAATATGCAACGCACAAACTGACAAGAAAATAGTAACAATAATAAAAATTACAACTAAAACAGTAATCTGTTTTGGAAAAATTACAGATGCAGTAAGCAGGCGACATCGCCAACTGCCAACCCGACAAATTATTATATAATAATTAACTAAAATTAAACAGCTAACAAGGCATACAAACATTGTCAATACGCTACAATAAAAAATAAAATAGAAAGACAAAATAAAAGTACAAATAAATAAAGAATTACAACAAGAATAATGATATTTACAGATGAGAAAAACTGAATCCACTGAATCTAAATTACAGATAAAGAAAGTCGACTATAAATTCATAGCACTGACATTAATACGAGGTTGACACATCAATACTTATAACGAATAATTGAATAGAGTCCATTCAAGATATTATAATTGTCCTTAAGTTTATGGTAATTTAAACAGTTCATAAGAGTCTTTTTCATATTCTGCCTATAAGATAAATTTCTATCAAATTTAAAATGGTGGATCATGAGTCATAAAATCATCGGAATAATGAATTTAATACAAGTTAATTCGGTACTTGGTTATCCCGTCAACCAATTTCGCCAAATTATATAAGTCGCCAAACTAATAACCAAATTATACATATTCTCCTTTTTTATAACAAAAGTACAAATAAATGGATAAAACACTAGTAAAAAGTGAAAATAAAATCATTTGATGGCATCTCTAAATACGTATAGGTATTTAATGTCATTGAATGTGACATTCACGATCATCCATTACTGGCATTTAATCTTATAGTTTGGCGATAGTTTTTTGGTCAACGGGATAACCAAGTAGTGCCGTTGATTTAAAATTTATTTTATCCAATGATTAATTGTTTGTAAAATTACAAATTTAGGCACGATTTAAAAAAATCACCAAATCGGAAATTATAAAAGTATATTTGTAAACATTATTGTTTATACTTGTTTACATTGCATTTGAATATTTAGGTTGATAGAATTGGCGAAGTTATTGCAGTGCCGAAAAGTCTTACACCAAGTAGTTGACAATTCTGTGGTTTAACTTTAAAAAAATTGCTATGTTTGAAGATCAAATTCTGCAGATTTACTAGTTTCATTACATACCAAGGAAGAAATACTATTTTTCTCAAATACTATTTTTTTTTTTTAACTTTTATTCATCTAAATTTATTTTGATTTTCTTCGAACATATAAGGCGAAGAAATTTTTAAAAATGTGGCATAAGTACGAAATCCCGGCGCAAATGTCATATACGCACTGGGTTTGGTTCAATTTTTTTCTGATGCCAATGTGTCAAAAAACTCGCTTTCAAATACCAGTTACATATGTATATTTAAGTTATTTTCTATTATTTTGCAGAGACAACAGGTAGAAAAAAGTTTAATTTACTTATTTTCTATATTTCTTCAGTTAGAAGCTTTTTGATCAATATGTTTGAAAATGTCCTTGTATTTTAAAAATCATGCTTCATATTGTTTTCTGTTGACGATTCTTGTATTTGTACCAAATGTTTGCAAATCTCCGTTTCATTTCTAATATGACGTCGTAAATATACCATTTTTAATTCTTACCAAAAAAAAAAAAAATTATTTTTTATTTATCACGTAAAGATGATTGCTACAGGACATATGTCCATTGACCTCTGTATATTTTTTTTGATTGGACGGAATTATTTTTTAAACAATTAGATCCTTTGAAGAAAATTTGTGGAAGCGCGTACAAAAAGTGGGAAAATGTCTAGTAAATAACTCGTTCAATGTTAAATTCCGTATTAAAATAACATTACGGAGTTGCACTGGAAATAAATATAGCATAGCACTACCGTGCTATGCTATAATAACTTTTCCTATGAGAAAATTCTGCTATGCAATAAGCGAGGGTTTGGCATCTCTATATAGGAATATTTCGTAATCTACTTTTTAACCTTAAAAAAAGCAACGACCATTTTTCGGGTACAAAAAGTATTGCTAATTGTTCCATTTTGCATACAAGGTACTGATTGTAATATTGATACATCTATTTATTTATTTATTTTAACAAAATTCTTTGTATTTAGAAGAATTTTTATTTAAATAGGAAATCCAGATGTCGCTGTTAATAAAGAAGAAAGTTACGAAAAAGGGTACAAAACGAGTAGACACATACTGTCAAATATGGAAAAACGACGAATCCCAAAAAGACGTCGTATGAAATATCATCTTTTAAAGCAAAAAAAAAACGAGGTCTGATCATCGAGCCTACTGATTACAAAATGTGCATTACTTTAAAAAAAAATGCTGCAAATATTGATTATTTTTTCTTTTGTGCAGTTTTGGCTTCGAAAGGTGCGCTATGTTGCAAAAAGATATAAGCGCCTATGAAAACACACCTGGTAAACTTTCATGCTCAGTTTTACAAATAAATATGGCACATATGTGCCCTATATACACCGAGGTACGTAATTGGTGCCAAAATGGCGTTTAGTTGCCTAACATGCTGATTATCATATAAATGTTACAATAAATTGTTTGTTCTAAAAATATTATCATTTATTGATTGTTATATCTTTTTTAATAACAGGAAATGTTTCATTTATTCCTTTTTTTTTCATTTTGAAATAAATAAATAACGTGTTGTTATAGCATGCTATGCATCTGGTAATCAAAACGATGTTTTCGCCTAATTGGCATAAAAAATCTCGCCAAACCCGGTGCTTATATCTCTAGTATATTATCTCAAGTATTTTATTTATGTATACTATAATTGTTTTTACATACCAGTTACTTCTTCTGGTATATAGAAATAGGTAAGAGGCTCCTTTATGCAGTATAAATTGTATAAAACTTTAAAAAATAGCCCCGTTGCCGCTTTTTGGATCAAATTTTAAAAAAATCAATGTCTAATTCCAGTATTGCTCCCAGGTATGCATACATACTCCATATTTCAAAGTTGTATGCCAACAGGAAACGGATGAAAAATGGGAAAAAATGTCACATATGCACCAGGGTACATAATTGGCGTCAAAATGGCATTATTTTACCTGAGATGGCAACCCGGCTTTATTTATTTATTATTTGTTTATTTACTCATAAAATGTTTATTTACTTTCACTTCCTTCTTTTAATTATATAAAATATTTCTTTTTATAGTTATTAATTATTGTTATTATTTTATTTACTGTAAGTTCTTTTTGAAAATAGAAAATAATTTAAAAATGTGTATGTAAGCGTTATTTGAAAAGGGAGTTTTCGCCAAATGGGCTTTGAAAAAAATTGCGCCAAATCTGATGCGCTTGTGGTATATCCGTACCGAAAAATTAGTGACCAGAATTGACTTCCATACACAAACAAAATATAAGTTAAAAGAAAACATGCAATGAAAATAAATATAAAGGGAAAATGATGTCATAAAAGAAACTTTTTATTTAAAAACGTAATTGTTTCTAATTTTCACACGCGAAATATGTAAAACATTCTTTTAGCGATCAAAAAGTGCTGTTAAGAGATTATCACAAAATCTCAAAATCAAAGTTTTTATGACATTTTTTAATATAAAAAAATAACAGTTTTATTTTCCTGCATGATTAGATTTTAAAATGTTTTATTGCATTCAATATTTCTGAGTGCGAAAATGATTACTATTTACTCCATGTACTGATTCGGTTATCTACGAAAATGTCCAGCCGGTGAAAATCACGCTCACCAAATTTCTGTGACGTATGCACATAAATTGTGCTTTTTTATCAGTTTTTTAAATATAACTTTTAAACTATTTGGAATTAATTTTTAAAAGTAGGTGCATTCACCAGATTACCTTCATAGGTACCTATTGGTACAAACAGAATCAAAATCCGACAAGTACTTTTTGAGATTTGCTTGACGAAAGAATTTTTTTGAATTTTAATATCGTTATGTATCTCTGAGTATAAAGACTTCGCTTCGCTCAGACAATTATTTACAATTTCCACAATTGCGATATCTCAGGAACTAGTGCATGGGTTTTCATAAAACTTTATATTTACTTAGTAACTGATATATGCATGTTGCTGATTACATTTTGCTGCAAATCGCTCAACATAACGCTCTGTCCATGGTGCTATATTCGTGATTATCGCAATAGTCTTCTCAAGAATCAATGTACGAAATTTTCAAAAACTTCAGATTCAATTAGTCCTTGCTTGATATAGATTAATGTTGTTTAGTTTTTTGTGTAAATCGCCCTACTGATGGCGCTGCTATGCAGCACTTTATGCGATTTAGCAATAAATGTATCTCAAGAACTAATGCATGGACTTTCTTCAAATTTCATAATCAGTTAGTATTTAATTTAAAAAAAAATTTAAAATTTAAAAAAAAATGATCCTGATTAGTTTTTGCTGTACATCAACCAACATGTGGCTGTGTTATGCGATTTTTTTTAATTTTTTTTTAAGATTTTGCAATAGTTTTACCTCAAAAACTTCATCATTTCAGATTTTCATCAAATTTCAGATTCAGTTATAAGTTGACACAGGTTGTTGCTTCTAGATTTTGTTGTAGACGACCTAATCGGTGGCGCTACTATGCTACGTTTTTCAGGAAGTATTAATATACATAAGATAGAAGAAAGTCTTTGAATTGCCACATATGACTAGTTTTTAGATGCATTTGTAATTGTATGAATGCATAGCATCCACAGTCGTCGTCGTCTGATTCGTCTAACTATCTGTCCGCCAGTCCGCGTGCAACAGAGCGAAAACTACCCAAGCGAATGATTTGATATTTGTTATATAGAATCGGTGCAAAATTGTATCGAGTCATTTCAAATTTTAAGAAAATTGAATAAAAACTTAAAAATATATTTATAAAAGTTTTCTTCATTCTGTTAAATCTTATCATACGTAATAATTTCAGTGCTATCCTATGATAAGTACAGATTCCAGATTGCCATGCTAATTAGGTCCTAATTAAGATACTGTCACATAATTCCCGTATTACTCAATTTAAGGTTGCTAAGGTTTATTACAAGTTACTTGCTGTATAATAGAAAGTAGATAGTATTTCCAGGGACATACAAAATATTTCGTTTATTATACTGTATCCAAAGCACTGAATGCTATACACCAAGGACCGAATATTTTTAAAAATTCTTTATAGTACAAACGCACCTCATTTGCTACACTAGACATGCAATTTTCGACTTGTTTAAAAATATATTTGTGCTGTTAAACTGTTTGTATTTCTTTCTTAGAGGAGACGAAATTCATGTGAAGAACCAATATAAAGAACTATTAGTGAATTTCTATGGTAAAAGATTCATACTGAAAAAAATATAGAATCACGCAGTACCATATTGCAGTAAAAGCCAATATACTTCGAATCAGCCCTTAGCCCTGGAAATTCAAGATGAAAAAATCTGTTTGCACTTATCTGATATCAATCTTCGTTCTCTTTTCCTTATTCTTTGATGGTTCTGATGCTTGTTGGGGCAATTCAGGTCCAGATTACGTAGGTAATATACCAAATATATTCATTTTTAAAACTAATAAGTAAAAAAAATTATTTTATAACAAGAAGTGAAAACCAACGATTATAAATGCACAAATAATGTATGAAAAAGTAGCAAACAGCTGTTTCGAATCTACTAACGAGATTCTTCATCAGTGCAAAACTCAACGAGCTAGAAAAAGAAAAAATTAGCTCAGTTTTGCTTTTTCTTGCTCGCTGAGTTTTGCACTGATGAAGAATCTCGTTAGTAGATTCGAAACAGCTGTTTGCTACTTTTTCATACATTATTTGTGCATTTATAATCGTTGGTTTTCTATCTTTAAACATTTTCGCACAAAGGCTTCATTTGCTATTTTAATAGAGTTTTGTTAAAACATTTTTGAATTGTTGGAAACTTTTTCATAAACAATATTTTACGCATGATATTTATGTGTCATTTCAACTATTTTTACTTTTATTATTTAACTCACTTTGCACTTATGTAACTTATCATTTTTACAGATATGACCAGTGACTACGATCTTCTAGTGGGCTCAGATCTAGTTGTAAACTGCACTTTGAGAAACCGAAACGTCACAATTGCAAATAAAGTAATAAGTTCATCTGATCTTATAATAGAAAAATATAATGACACCCAGTACGCTTCAAAATTTACTCGAGTAATGACTTTACTCGATGATCGTACAGTTCAGTTAAAAATTCCAAAAGCTACAACTAATGATACAGGATTTTATTTCTGCAAGATTTTCCAATCCAAAGATATCACTCCTTTAACCGCCTGCGGAACTAAGGTGAACGTTGGGTGTAAGTATTATTCTCTTTAGAAATTACTCATTTCTGCATGTTGTATTATTAATTTATAGCAGCTTTTGGCGACCAGTTTGGTCTACCTAAAATGTGTGCTAAGCATTGTATCATGTTGCTTTTACTCATAATTTAATTTAATTTACATGCTTTGACCTTCACCAAATAGAAAGATACTGATAGCGAAATCAAGAACTCTGTATTTTTATGTTAGCCGGGCAAAGGTGATAAATCGCCAATCATTGCTTTCATTTTTTTTTTTTTTTTTTTTTTTTTTTGGTAAAAATTGAAAATTTTAAAATTTATGGCTTTCACTTTTTTTTTAGTTAAGAAAGTTAAAGAAAAGAAAAATAAAATAATAAATAATACAATAAACCACGACATTTGCCTCGAAAATCAAAGTCTTCTTTTAATTTACCATGCGAAAAATAAAAAGTGCTCACTGGCGTATTAAAAAATGCTATTGGCGAGACTTGGACTTAACTAACGTAAAAGTACAGATTTTTTTTCTTTGCAATCATGGCAGCTTTTGAATAATTTTATTCGAAAAAATAATTTTTATTTTTTTAGTCAATTTTATTTTATTTTTCAGCTTTTTATATGGAAACCGAAGGGGTCAGCCTGTATAATTGCGTATTACAGTCCCATGATTTGGATAGTTATATTACAGATGAAATAAAGGCGTTGGAACTATATTTGGCGATTTATCACCTGCTCCTCGCTAACATTAAAGTACCAAAATGGCTGCTTGACGTAGAGGTCTGCACGGGCCGACATTTCCAAGCCCGAGCCCGGCCCGGCCCGAAAGTTAAAATTTCGGCCCAAAGCCGGTACGGCTCGGGTGAATTTCTACAGAACATTAACCTTAACTCTAACGGAAGAGTTCAGACCAAAAAAACTTATCTTAATCTTTTTTTTTCTTCTTTCATGTTTATAATCTTTATTTATGCAGAAGTGCCATAGGCTGCGATGTTTACGCTTTTAATGAACCTTTGTTTGTTGTATACAAATGTTTCAGTTATCATTAGTATTATTAATACATTAAAAAAAAATCTAAAAAATAGTATATGCGGAGCTCCCAAATGGTTCGCTAACTGAACATCAGTATTTTTTAACAGAAAATTTCATTATAGGTTTCTACAGAATTAGCGCTAGATTTAACATCCAGAGTTTGTTTCTCGGCAATTTGCAAAAAAAATCTAAAAAGAAAATTTCTCTAAGAAAATTCTGATGTTCAGTTGACGGATCATTTGGGAGACCTGTATATGGTAAAAGTAAAATCTTCTAAGACATTGGAAAGAAAAAAATACGTTTCCTTCTTAGCAGATGTAAATGTTTAATATATTTTTTTTCTCGCGTATTGTTGTATTCATTTCGCATGAATGAACAGTTTAAAAGAAATTTGCAGTTTTCAGTTTAAAAGAAAATTCCGTCATAGTCATATTTTTTTAGCACTTTTCAACAAAGTTGAAAAGTGCTTATGCATTCGGTTTGTATGTCCGTCTGTACGTATGGCCGGATGGCCGCCTGTCCGCGCTCTAACTCTTGTAAATATACTCGGATTGCCATGAAATTTTCCGACGTTATTTAGGTTTACCCTAGCACGAACGGTATTGAAAATGAAGTTCTACCCTGATTAATTTATTTATAGGGACAGTCAAAAGTTTCCCATTACATTACGGCCTATGGATAAAAATCGTTTCAAATGAATTTTAACGTTATGACACTTTCCAAAAGTTTGAAAAGTGCTTATGCATTCGGTTTGTCCGTCCGTCTGTCCGCGCTCTAACACCTGTAAATATACTTGAATCGCCCTAAAATTTTTGTATGTTATTGACGTTTACCCTAGCACGAACCCTATTGAAAATGAAGTTTCTACCATGATTAGTTTATTTACAGGGAGAATCAAAATTTTTCCATTACATTATGGCCTATGGGGAAAAATCGCTTCAAAGGCGTTTTAAAGATGTTACACCCTGTCAAACATATTAAAATTTACATGTATTTAAGAAGTGCAGTAAAATATGCATTCTATAAAATATAGCTATTATTCCTTTACAGGGTTACACAAAAGAATTCCATTGATAATGGTAAAAGGACGGGGGATAGTGTGCGGCATTTTAGAAATATATTAAACTGTTTCATGTATAACAAAATTGATATATGTCATTAAGGCTTAATATAAATTACACAGTACTGTCTTGCATAGTAGGAAGTACATTGCATTTACAGGAACATACAAAAGATTTCAAATAGTATATTCCTTACGACGGGCTGAATATGTTTCTGATGATGGCTGATGGATGGATGTAGTACATTTTAATTATGATATACGTAATTAAGTTTCGCTAAATCTTTGTACATTATAAGGGTGTGTATAAATGTTACAGTTGATCTACAGGGCTATCCAAAAGAGCTCGCAAACGTTACTGAGTATGAGCGTAAATTACTTAAAGATGGTTCTTAAATAAGGTATACATTTTTACGTTTAACTGCATTCAATTTGCAAAGAAATTTTTGCAGAATATAGATAAAATGATATACAGAGCCACGCAAAGAATTGTGTACATGGACATCTATGAACGATAATTTATATCAATGTGATTTCTGTTGTTTTACGGGTGTTTTAGTTTAAAAGGAATTTTAGCTTCTTACTGATATGTAATAAAGATACCTGGTAAACTACTGGGCTGAAACAAAAGTTTTCAAGTATGTTTCCCATTTATTAGTTACAAATTTCTCAAAAAGGAATTTTAAGCTTTTTTCTTGCTAAACTAAATTTTCCCATTTTATAATATGTATATCAACTGACAGATCAAATACAGGGCTGTTCAAAAATATTGGAATACATATTTAGCTATATACCCTTATTTCCCTAATTAACGAAGTTTTGTTAAAGATTTCATGAAGCGTTGGAAAGTGCTTCATAATCTATGCTTAACGCATGATTTTTCTTACTTGTTTAATGTGTTTAATTCTATTTTAAGACGCTTAGTGATCTACGATTTTTTAAAAAGAATAAATTCTAATGTTTAATTGTTGAATAATGACAACTTAAAATGTTATATGCCTATTTTGCAATAATGTTTGGATCAAGCCAAATTTTACTGATTTATGAACAGACTTTTCCATGTCGAGAAAAGGATTTTCGTGCGGGAAGATTCAACAGGAACTGATTCTTTTGGTCCATGAAGACAAGGAAGAACGAAATCAGTCTCGGCTTCGTACGGAAAAAATAAGTTAGGCTCGGCCCGGCCCGATACTCCAGGAAAAAAAATTAAGGCCCGAGCCCGGCCCGGCCCGAAAAGATTAGTGACTAGGCTCGTCCGGCCCGGCCCGAATGCAATTAATGAAAATCGGCCCGAACCCGGCCCTCGGGCTTCGGGCCGAGGCCCGGCCCGTGCAGACCTCTAGCTTGACGCAAAAAAAACGAAGTGCTCAACCCAGAATTGTTGATGACAATCATATGACTTCGGCTATTATTATAGACATTATACTCATTATACAGGGTGGTCATAAAAAAACTTTGCCGATATACGGAGCTCTAGCGGCCAGTCCGCTCAACCGATCGAAATAAAATTTCAGATATAGCTATCCAGAGGTATGAGATCGAGATTCTGTGAACGACAACAAAATGGCGCTCACGGTTACGGTTATAGTTACAGAAATTCGAAAATTTCCAATAGCAATACCCATTTTTTTTCATCGCAAAAAACTCAGCGCATTCGAAAACCCTAAAGAGCGTTGGAACCGTACGTGTATCGCAAGAAACGGACATGTTATGCGCGCACAAAAAACCATTCTGGGAATCCTTCCCCCCATAGAAAAAACTCGATTGGGGCGCAAGGAGGAAATTTGCATATGACACAGACTCAGTACACTAATCTCTGATTACAATACAGATCAGAGAAACTAAAACTTTTATTTTGATTACACATTTCCACATGGGTGCCGTAATTGCCTGTGAATGTGACGGCACCCATGGGAAAAATGTGTAATCAAAATAAAAGTTTTAGTTTCTCCGATCTGTATTGTAATCAGAGATTAGTGTACTGTCTCTGTGTCATATGCAAATTTCCTCCTTGCGCCCCAATCGAGTTTTTTCTATGGGGGGAAGGATTCCCAGAATGGTTTTTTGTGCGTGCCTAACATGTCCGTTTCTTGCGATACACGTACGGTTTCAACGCTGTTTAGGGTTTTCGCATGCGCTGAGCATTTTGCAATGAAAAAAAATAGGTGTTGCCACTGGAAATTTTCGAGTTTCTGTAACTATAACCGTAACTGTGAGCGCCATTTTGTTGTCGCTCACAGAATCTCGAGCTCATACCTCTGAATAGCTATATCTGAAATTTCATTTCGATTGGTTGAGCGGAATGGCCACTAGAGCTCCGTATATCGGCAAAGTTTTTTTATGACCACCCTGTATATTTAAATGATAAAACTGTTATTTTAATCACCTGGCCGGAGCTCTCAACTGTGTTCATTTCGCTATTTATTTCTTTAAATGAAAGCCGTTAATTTATAAATGTGCCCGTTTTAGCTGTTTTTTTTCTTTTAACATTCCTATTTTTGAATTTGAATTTTAAAAGCTGTTTATGAACTTTCTTCTAAGCAGTGACAACTGGTTTACTACGATTGTTGCAAAAAAAGAGATAGAATGAAAAATGCTCTGACATGTGGGCTTTTTACGAATTAAATTTCCTTAAAAAATATTTATGCACGGGTACTTTATTTTGATGAGGAATTCACTATTTCTCTGACATATGACGTCACCAGAATGTTATCTAATGGATTTATAGCTATAAATTATGATTTTACTGGTCCTTTTTTTTTTTTTTTTTTTTTGTTGTTGTTGTTGTTACAGTGAAATCGAAAATGTGTTTTATTTTATTGCATGGTAGTAGTAGGAAATACGTATATAAAATTTGACACATTATCCCATTATAATTGAAAAAAAAACTCTCCAACTTTTCATAAAATTTAATTAGCTTAAAAGAATGGATGTACTTCAAAAAATATAAAATTGAAACAAATAATGATTGGGTGAGAACAAATAATGATGGCTGAAAAAATTCTTTTAATTTCGAATTTCGACGAACTCCAGTTTGTTATTATTTATAATTATATAAAAATTAAGACTAAAATTAGTAGTACATTGGATTTTTTTGCGCATAAATTAAAAAATATAAATGGATTGAAAATTTACGATTGTATACTATTAAAAATTTCATGCTGAATTGAGCGAAATTTTGGTGTAACTAAATTTCTTTGTTTCAATAAATGATTATGGCAAATCTGAAAATTCGTTATCGGATTGCATTAATTGGTACTATTAATCATTCTACACTTTTTCAGCTCACTTAAATTTTATGTATAACTTTAAATTTTATGTATAACTATCGTTTATTTCATGCATGAAAAAATTCATAAATTAATAAATTGTAAAACAAGATTTATATAATCAATAATAAAGATAGTTAATAATTAAATTAAATAATTAAATTAGATATAACAAATAGATTAAATTAGAAATAACAGATAATAATTAAAATTTATATAATCGAATTGAAAACTTTTATTTTGACACAAAAGTTGCTTATTTTTAAACAAAAAACGGACGATAAAAATAAATAGTATTTAATAGAGCTTTTAATTATTTGTTTTTATTTTTTCAAGATATTAATATGTCTTATGATGGTTTTATTTTTAGATCCTCCACATCGTATAAAGGAATTTTCGTGTATCAGTAGAAATTTTGACAATATTAAATGCACCTGGAACACAGAAGAGAACAATGTCATTACAAACTATACTATAACAAAGAAAATTTTTAATACGTAAGTATATACAAGTGAATTAGGATATTCGATACCTCTTATGATTTGAACATTGTTGAATGTATTGATTTTAACCCTTTATCTATCGCATTATGAATTCATGAAATTTTTACATTCTAAAGTATTTTATGCAAATTGTTTAAAGTAAACTAAAAGGTTTACATAATCATTTAATAAATTTTTAAAGGATTTTAGAAGTATTGAAGGATTTAGAAGGATTAATTATATTTGAATTTATAGGGATTTTGTGCAATTTTTATAACCCCACTCAATTTTATTATTTTTAATTATTTTCTTAGTATTTTGTAGAATTATAAAATGTACAAATATGATGTTCTTACAATATAAATATAGAAATATTTCCGATTATAAAAATCCCCCCTCCCTCATCGCCAAGAAAACTGAAAAGATGCAAAGCCACCCCCCCCCCCCAAAAAAAAAATGCTTTTGGAACAATATAAAGTAATGTACAGGGTGTCCAGTAAATGACTGACCCATTTTAAAAACAAATAACAAAAAAAAACGGTTTGAGATAAAAATGCGCGGTTTGCGGTATTGTTATTAGAATATCAATAAATTTTTAATACGCACCTCCTTCAAATAGTTCTAATTCTAGGCCAAAAGATGGCGCTGGCGGCATCAAACTGTAGAAATACTTTAGATTAATTTTAAACACGATTATTCAATCGGCAAATTAATTACAGATGTAAAATAAATTGTATTTACATCTGTAGAAATACTGCCTGTTTTCTTGTTCTGAAGCTGATGATCTTTCCGGCTCATTTTCCCAAGTCGAACCTGAGTCGAAATGTTGAATCGACTCTCCACTCAACTGCAGAAATAGGGTTTGTTGATTGGAACGAGATTTAAAATAACATTTAAGATTGAACTAGGTCTATTGTAACAACCTATGTCTATTGTAACCTCCTCAGACAAATATCACAGGAAACTACAAAAACGAGTTTAAAATTACTGTAAAACATCTCCAACGGTGTATCAATTTATGAATAAATATTTATGACAAGAAAACATTTATTAAAGAAACGTAGAAATATTTTTAAGAATTCTAGAAAATTTTAAATTAATATAAAGGACGTTCTTTAGTGTTTCAAAATTCTCTTCGGAATATGTTATTTTAACCGCTTAACTGATACGCTTTTTTACGTACAATAAAATGAAAATATGGGATAAACGCCGCTTTTTTAAAGCTAAAATAATCGTAATATTTTATTTAAATATTTCTTCTATTAAATAGTATGAAATTGCATTTAAAATTTTTAGTAGTGTCAAAAAGCTTTAAGTGATGAAAAAAGCAAACTATTATTGCCGATACGTTGTACGGGCAAATCAGTTAAAATTTTAAAACAATGGTATGCAAATAGCGTTGCCAAGTCTCCTGTCTAAGAAAACTTATAAATCGGCACATTAATATTTTCTAAATCTTACTATAAAGGAATCCGTCTACAACAAATCCTGTCTTAGACATAAAAATTTATTTATCCCGAAGTAGAAAGAAACACACAAAACTACCTGCTAAGGCAAAAACCTGCTCTTGCTTTAGATTGCTGCCAGGGAATGTGTTTTTCGGCTTAAAATGCCATATTTCGTAGTTTTTTTAAATAAAATTTTTGAAATTTCGAAATTCTAAAAATTTACTTCGAAAAACCTTTAAAATATTGCACTGAAAGCTGAAAAATTATTTCTCTGCAGGCAATCTAAAATAAGAAAAATGTCAAATCAAAGCATTCTATGCAATCAGAACGCAATTTTTTCAAAATATTCACTGTTTCAAATTTCTGTATAAGATTTTTACAGCTTACCTAATGAAAAAATCGTTTACCGCATATTACTATCGATCTTTGTTTTTGAGAAATTTAATTTTGAAATCAGGGTGTTATTTGCTGGACACCCTGTATATGCGTATCTTTGAACTTTTGTACATGTCTTTTTAAATTATAATAATATTTTTTTACTTATTGATGTTTTTTTATAAATAACAGGTGGAATCTGTATCAGATGTGTCCTACTAATACTTCAAAACCAAATTCATGTGAATGGTCAAGCGAGACAGATCCAGTATTTTGGGTAGATTCTCGAGATATATATTTTAAGGTTGAAGGAAAAAACTCTTTAGGAACGTCTGTAGAGGAATTCAAAGTGGATGTCTATTCCATTGGTAACTACAAATTTAATGTAAATTCATACTTAATTTTTCAGAAAATTAAAAATTAAGAGTAATTTATTGTATGCAACATACTAGCAATGTATCTGTTCTTTACATGTGAAAAAAATGTATAACATTTTATAAAAGAACAGCTGGAACGATACCAAAAGAAATCAAAATACGTCTAGTTTAAAAGGATGTACGCATATTTGTATTTAAAATACGAGATATAATTGTTGAAGATATTTCAGATATAACAAAATAATAATTTTATTAAAACTTTTAGTTGTAAAATATATTTAATTCTCTTTATGTCTGCTCCTTTAATTTTCTCACCAGCATATAATTTAAACAATGGGAGAATATTGTCTCTCAGATATACTTTCTAAAATTCATGGAATTTTTTCTGGCTATAATGCTACCAGGATTTTTCCGTTAACGAACGATTATCCGTTTCTTTTTATCTATGTTACCGCAAGCATGAAAAACTAGATCTATAAGCCCATCTATTTGAGATTAATGTATGAAGCCTCCCGCCAGAGGACTCTGATACCTTGTCCAAGTTATTCTGACCAATCCTGCAAACCCTGAACCAAAACATTGACCATGTACACGGAACAGAAAACAGCTTATTCAACGCTAATTAGGGCAGGGTTTGCGTCACGTGGTCCAATGAAATGGTTCAGTATTTGAAGCTGAATCCAGCTTCACTTTTTCGGCGCTTTTTAGCGAAATGCGCAGGCCTTTATATATTTCGTTGGCTATGTCGCAAGTAAAATATACGTAATGAGGAAAATGAAGAAAATGAGGTTAAAATAAAAGTTATTGATCTTGAAATCGAACAAGCTACCTTAGAGTTACCAGACCAACACTCTAACCAATCAGCTACAGCCGTTTTAACATTTGTATGTGAATATGTTTTCCTTAGATAGGTATGGCTTGATTAATTTCTTTAAAAAATATTGAATTTCGAAGTTGATTTCGTCTTTAATGAGAATATCGCTGAGATTTTTAATATTTTAGTATTAAAATAGGATAAAAATGTGAATTATAAATATGTTTATAAATATTGCTAGATGTAAAATATGAATGCTATATTTTCATACAAAATTTTTTTCCCGAGTAAAATCGATTTTTTCCATTTATATTTTTAATTAAAATAACTATTTTAAATGCTTTCATTTAAAATATACATAAAAGCTAATATTTTTTAATTAAAAGTAGTTAATTTGTATTTTTTTTTTAACTTTCATTACTTTTTAGTGAATGAGAAATTTAATTAATATTTGGTTTTTAATTCGTTAACATTTTTTTTTTCTTTGTAGTTGATTTAGTCCTTTTCGTTCTTATTATTTATTTGTTTAATTAAATTAGAAATCTTAATTTATAGAACTTTCGGTTTTTCGGTTTAAAAATGAATTCGGATTTTAGTATTAATAAAACTAATATGCTTAAGTGTTAGGAAATAATGGAATTCCACCCTTTTTTTTTCAAACTTTCAGAAAAAATTAAAGAACGAAATACAGTTGGCTCTCGTTAATTCGAAATCGGATAATTCGAATCTTCGCTTAATTCGAACTAAACATGAAGTCCCGAAATTTTCAATGGCAGAATAACGTTAAAAACTTTAATTAATTCGAACTCATTTTCTCTTGACATCATTTAATTCGAACTAACGAGAATTCCGTTTTTTTATTTTTCCTTTCTTTCTCACGAATTTCAGATCATTTGAATAACTTTCTTTCTTTGATTTTTGTGAGAATTGTTCCAAACGAGTAATCCCTAATCCCATGCATTTGATATCCACTTTCTAAGAGCCCCGTCTGTCCATCAGTGACCCTTCAAATTTTTCTTCCATTGTGCTTGTTTCTAATTTTTTAATTAGTTTATGTATTTATACATTCTAATATAATATTAAGTCTTATTGATAATAGACATATTAAATTAAAAAAACACTGTAACTTTAATTCCTTTGTAATAGTACCATATTAAGCGTGTTCTCATTTCATACTTTCCATAATTCGAACTTCGGATAATTGGAACATTTCTTGTGGTCCCGACGAGTTCGAATTAACGAGAGTCGACTGTATGTTTTCTAGAAGTACCGAAATTGTTTTTTTTTTTTTTTTTTTTTTTTTTTTTTTTTTTTTTTTTTTTCTTTTTAATAACGAATAATTTAGTGTTTTTGAGGAGTTTTTCTGGCAGAGTTCATCACAATCCTTTTTTTTTATTATTTCCAGTAATTCCCAACCGTCCCGAAAATTTAGAAATTTTGGATATCCGTCAACAATCTGCTACTATTAGATGGAAGCCCCCCAAAATGAGAAATCTCGTATTACAGAATTTTAAATTAAAATATGAAATAAGGCTATCAAAAGTTTCACATGAATTTTCTGATGTTACGGTAAGTTGTATTTTAAGTATGTGTATTAATGTTGGTTTCACTCTTAGTTTTAGATATATTGTAAAGATTTATCAAACTATATTAGAGCATCAAATGTGTAGGGCTGTTGAAAACTAAGTAGAAGGTGACCTTGAAAATATGGCATTCAGAAATCCAGCTATTTCAAAAAACTGGCATAATGTCAAATTCTAACCTCTTTTTAGGTGAGTTCGTAATTATGTAAATACGTAGTACCTATAGTCGTCGTTCAGTCCGTCCGTCTGTCCGCATATAACAGAGCAAAAACTACCCAACCGAATCATTCGAAATTTAAAATATATAATGTTGTAATCATTGCATAATTTTGTCGAGTCATTTCAAATTGTTTAAAAATCGGATACATAGTTTAATTACAGGGACAATCGCAATTACTTCGTTACATTACGGCCAACGGGAAAAAATATTTTCAACTGCATTTTAATGTTGTTACTCACTTTCGAACGTAATAAAATTGATATGTATCTATGAAGCATATACTAAAATATACATTCTCTACAATCTGTGGTGCGAAGAATATTTGTTATGAATTTATATGGCTATACAAAAGTATTCTATTACATAATAGTATTGCCGGAAACATTGTTTGGGGCGCGTTTTAATAATATTAAACTATTTATAATTTTTTAAAAATCGATATACTTTGTTGACGTTTTTTACATGTTATTTCCCATATAACACAAAGAAGATAGTATTTACAGGGTGACACAAAAGATTTCGAATATTCTACTATATCCGAAGTACTGTATACTATTACACAAAGATCTGTATATTTTAAAAACTTTGTTATATCACGAACGCGCCTCATTTGCTACGCTTGATGTGCAATTTCCAACTTTTTTGTTACGCTTTCAATTTACAAAAAAAAAAGAACAATTATTTATGATTTAATAACTTAAATAGAACCGCCGATGATGATGATAGCAACTCTGACAAATAAGGATGAGAAGCAGGAAAAGAATGTTAACTGCAAATGAATTAAAGAAAAATGAAAAAAAAGTAGGAAATGCATAAATTTGATAGGAAAATTATAATTTGCTTTAAAGAAACAATATGGTGTTTCAAAAATTCATATTCTTCACTTGTACGAAATCCGAGAAAAATTTGTTAAAGACCGGTTGAAAAAAACAAAGCAAATAAAATTGACATCAATGTTCGAAAATTATACAAGAAAAAATGATCAAATGTTTCTTGTTTTTGTTTCTTTTTTTGAAATTTTTAATAAAAAAAATTATTTATTTATTTATTTATTTGTAACATAGTAATAATTAATTTATATACTTTTTTAATAATCAGTTTTAGCTTTTTCCGACATAAATATTACTTGGACATAAATTAGATTATCAATAAAAGCACCATTAACAATATTGGAAATATATTTGACATTTTTTAAATATGGAATTTTCAAAAAATCCGGTCGTAGTATCGGTTTCAGCGATGAAGGATTTTCATGGTTATTCTGCAGTACAATTTAAAAGGTTCTGGAGTGCCTTTTTTGTACTTATTTATCTAAGAAATTAAACTAAAATCACAGCATATTCGTGTGATGCGAATTTTATTAAACAATAAAAGATATTAATAATTTATGTGAAGCTATATAATTACATTAGAATTTCTAATCTAACAGGAAATTTATTTGAGGGATACTGCGCCACCTTTTAAAAAACCTTTTAGAAGTTTTTCTTTTTACATAAATGACAAGTGCATCTTTTTAGATAACGTGCAGCTATAATTTCGTTTCAAAAGCAATAGTAGAAGAATAATCCAGACATAGTGAAGTATATAACGTACTTTTCATTGGTCCATTTCTTTACAAAATAATGTCGATGAATATTTTTGAAATTTTAAAATTTAAACATAAGCGAAAAATCCATGTTTTTTATGACATAAATTAAAAATGCTCGTCCCCTGTTTTTTGCAGCAACTTCTTCCTACATTGTTCAAAATAAAATCTTGAATCTATGTTTTTATAGGTCAAAATCCAAAAGTTATAAGCTGTTTATGATTAATCCCTTTTAATTTCAGAACTGTTGTTGAAAAAATGTATAAAATAAGTTTAAAACTTAAAATGAACCTATTTATTATGTAATTTACTGTTAATCATTTACAATTAATTTATAACCGAAACAAGTCTTTAAGAAATTTATGGAAATATGCAAAAAGCAAATTTGCAATTACATAGTTTGCACAGCTAAGATCATAACTAATATTTACTAAATGACATTTTTTCTCTTCCAATGGAAAATTGAATTGATATAAAAATTTTTAACAGATTTAATTATTAAATGTTCTTATATGTTACATGGAAGTAAAAATACATGTAATGTTTTCAGATTTTTCTAATTATCAGACAAAAAATAATTATATATGAACGTTGAAATTTAATAATATATTTTAAATGATGGATAAAATAGTTTAAAATATTTACTTCTGTTAAACAAAATCATTGTAAGGTGTTCTGAGATTGTTCTTTATTATAGTTATAACACTTCCTGATGGCATAACAATTCTTTGTTTATCAACAATTCTTGACATTTTTTTTTGTTGTTAATTTAATATAAAATCAAGTAACAAGCGTTTATGATTTAATAAATAGTTTCTTACTGTCCATGTAATTGGATTAGTTGTGGAAATAGCAACATATGCAATTGCTGCCACTGCAGTACATTTCTTGATAGTAGAATCAATTTTGAATAGCTCATTGAAACTTTAATTATTATTATTATTATAAATAAATTTATATTTCTGTAGTTTTTTTAATTTGTAATGTAAGACCTCCTTCTAGAAAAACATCAAAAATAATCTTTCTATTTTAATGTATTTCAGATATATGAAATAGAAAATAGTACAACAAGTTTTTTATTGCAAAACTTGATTCCACACGTTACATACAATGTAACTCTTAGATGTCAAAGTGCTTATTCAAAAAATGATTCCATGTGGAGTGATTTCGTTTCTGCGGTATTTAAAACTCAGGCTGGTGGTATGTATGTAATTATTATAACTTTAAATATTTAATGTACAGTTGGAGAAAAAATACCGGATATACTTCCTACTGCTTTGAGCACGTTTGTCATACACTGTAAAAACAAGCTGACTATTTTACGGAAATTGTACTAGTAATCGGAATGCCAGTACAATTTACTGTTTTTTTAACGGAAAAAATATCCACAAATTCCAGGAAAAATCCCGAAGAAAAAGGAAAAATTTCTAGAATTTATTGAAACTGGCCGTCACAAACAAAACCAAACAAGCCGTAGGTCGAAACCTGAACCCTTGGAATAGCGCTCCATGTGATCTAACATTTAAGCTACGAGAACAATGACTAGCTTATGTGAGTGAGCTATGACAAGCTGGGCATCGTCCTCGTAGCTTAAATGATAGAGCACTTGGTTCACTATTTCAAGGGATCGATTCCCGGTTTGGACATTTTTCACTCTGTTGGTTCTACGCTTACAGGGTGTCTAGCAAATAACACCCTGATTTCAAATTTAAATTTCTCAAAAAGAAATATCGATAGAATTATGCGGTAATCAGTTTGATTATTAGGAAAGCTGTAAAAATGTTATACAGAAGTTTCGAAGGGTGGATATTTTGAAAAGATTATGTTCTGATTGCAAAGAATGTTTGACTTAACATTTTTCTTGCTTTAAATTGCTTAGTTTGAATGAGATTCTGGGCGGACAACGCCATATTTTAAAGTTTTTTGGAACAAAATTTTTGGAATTTCAGAAATTTCAAAAATTTAGTTCTAAAAATATGGCTAAGTACCCCGAAAAACTCGTTCTCTACAAGCAATCTAAAGCAAGAAAAACGTCAAGTCGAGCATTCTTTGCAATCAGAACATAATATTTTCAAAATATTCACCGTTCGAAACTTTAGTATAATATTTTTACAGCTTACCTAATAAAGAAACCGTTTACCGCATAGTTCTATCGATTTTTGTTTTTGAGAAATTTAAATTTGAAATCAGGGTGTTATTTGCTGGACACCCTGCATCTAGCAATATAATAATTCATACATGAAAAGCACTAATTTCATTTCTAATACGCCTATATAAAAAATAAAAACAGATTTAGAAACATAAATGTTCTTTCTATAAGAAAATCAAACGATAATAATAATAAAAAAAAAATTGCGAATTTTTATCGACATTAGGATCATTCTCAGATAAAGGGAAATTTCATGTCCTTGACCAAAAAAAAATAAAAATTAATGAGTCTATCATGACCAAAAAAAAAATAAAAATTAATGAGTCTATCATGAATGTTTTAATTTTATTTTTAAAAATAGATAAAGAATTACATTGTGCAACCGTTTAAACATGGGGAAAATAATAATTTTAATATTTAAAAAAATTAAAAAGTTGCAAATGTCATTACCATGGCATGTCCCTAACTTCAAATTTAATAATTCAAAATTATATTTTGGAGTGTTAGAAAGCCTTTGAGCAAAAGCAACAACGATATAATAAATTTTTATCTCTCTACTTATGATATTATTCACATTTTAGCTTCAAAACATTTTTTTTTCTTAATTTTAATTAATTAAACTTTGTCCCTGGAGTTGATGGTCATATTACCATGGTGCAAAGCGTTTTCTTTCATAGCTCATCACTAGTGGGCGCCAGAGTATACTTTTAAGTGCCATGTTCTAGAGTAGCACATGTTCTTACAAGCAGTGGTGTCTAACTTTTTTTGCAATAGGTATGTACTGTTTCATTTTGATACTTTTATTCAAAAACTGACAACACTGTATTTTTTATGTGTTATTACCATGTTTCAGTTTACTAAAATATAATAATACAAATTATTGTATTAATTGAATTATATAGATCTCAAGGACTATTTTGAAAGTAAATATACTGTAAGCCTTTAATTGGTATAGTTTAGCCCAAAATGAGATTAAACATTAAAAATGTCATTACCATGGTAGTCATTTACCATGTCTTTTCGCAAACATGGTAATGGCCTACAGAACATGGAAATGATAAATTTCAAGACATTTTGTATTTTCTAATATTATTTCACAAAAATTATCATCAATAACAATTTTACACAACAAAATTTACTGACTTATTTTTTAAAAACTAATTAAATCCTATTTTACAAAACAACCATTTTCATTTATCTTTGTGAACAAAAATGATTTTTCTTTTACATTAATAATGTTTATATTTATTTCATGAATGATGATAACAAGTAGGTCAATGATTAAATATAAATTTCTTAATTTTTAATGCACCTATATTTAAAGAAATTGAATTATAAAGTAATTAGTTTGATCTTCCAATTATTATTTTGGGTTTCTGTAAATTAAGGCCATAAATAAGGCTAACGATTTCTGCTGATATTTTTCTCATAATGTCAGACATGCAAACATTCTACTTTTACAAAAAAATAGAAAATTAAAAACAAGATTTTTTTTTCAAACGTAAAATTTTCTTTTATCTGAGAATGACCTACTTATGTTTTAAACGTAAGTGTATACCTTAAGTACCACTAACGAAAGTCAATGTAAAATTTATTTTAATCGTCTACTAATAAAAAGTACATCGCACTTTTAATACAAAGTAATTTTCCCAATCATTATAAGAAAGCACAATAAAACGGTTGAAGCGCAATATTTTTTTTCTGCATCTTGCGACAGAAGTATAATTGTTTTCTGTGAAGTGAAATATGAATAAACACGATTAAAAAATATTAGACGCTTCTGTTACATTAAGTGAGAAACATGCCAAAGGATATTTATTTGTTGTTTTAGGACCCGCAGCCACACGATTGCTAATCTACGAGTGTTCTTGATGGAATTTTCTTACTAAGGGGTAGGATTTAGAGAATAATTTTATATTCAATGGATAGATTCTCTATAGCTACGTTCAGACGTTTCATATATACATTGCTACTATTTAACATCTAAAATGAATATAGAATAGAATAACCAATAAAATAACAAACTAAAACAAGACAAGTGGAGTTGGCAATATTGGAACAATTACGAAGTATTGGAAATGTGGTATTTGGCTCGTTTTCAAAGATAATACCAAATAGACACACATACACTGTAAAAAATATCCGTTAATATACACAAACTTTTCCCTAAAAATTACGGAATAGTTTCATTTTTCCGAAAAAAACAGAAGAATTTCCGTATTTGACATTTTGGAGTCACTAATTCCGTTAAATAACGGAAGTGTTCTGTTATTTTTATCAATTTTCCGAAAACAGTAGAGTTTAGTGGTGCCATCTACCAGCAAAATTAAAAACCTTATACTGAGTTGATGTTTTTTAAACAATTTGCTAGACTATTTCTCTATTTCATTCTGTTTTAATATTAAAAAGTTAACGTATTTTTAAAATATTAAGAAAATAATAATTAAAAAAATTATTAATGCTTTTTAAGTTTGAAATAGCTGAAAGGGAATGTTGATTGTGATTTTAAAATAATTTTTAATTTATTTGTATCATATATATACATATATATGCATATATTAAGTGCGTTGGATATTTTGAAAAAAGTGGAAAAAAATTCTTTTAATTTTAATGTATATATTTTTTAATTTATTCAAATTAAGAAGTTCGCACATAAAATTAAAAATATATCGAAATATATTACCGAAATTCTTATAATTTTGGCGATTACATAAGTTATAAAAAATCAATAACTGAAATTTATTTTATAATCCATTGTAATTATCTTTATTGAGTTTACCTTAGATCGTCATAAAATAATTTGTTAAAATGCACGTTTTTTTCTTTCTTTTAGTTTGTTAGTATTTTTTAAAATAAATAAATAAATATCAATAATATTACAATAGAATTTTAAAACTTTTCCAAAAAGAAGGAAACAAAACTCTTAATAAATTCTTTCATGCATGTAATATTTTAAAGACTAATTTTTATACATATAAAGCTGAAATTAATAAGCTAAATATTCGAAATTATGGAAAGAAAATCGAAACTATGGAAAGAAATTATGGAAATTAAGAAAGGTAATTCTGGGGATTACATATGTTATAAAAAATCAATAACTGATTTTTTTTTTTAATACAACCCATTGTAATTATCTTTATTGAGTTTACCTTCGATCGTCATAAAATAATTTGTTAAAATGATCGTTTTTTTTTTTCTTTCTTTTAGCATGTTAGTATTTTTAAAAATAAATAAATAAATATCAATAATATTACAATAGAATTTTAAAACTTTTTTAAAAAAGAACGAAACAAAACTCTTAATAAATTCTTTCATGCATGTAATATTTTAAAGACTAATTTTTATATATATAAAGCCAAAATTAATAAGCTAAATATTCGAAATTATGCAAATAAAATCTGTAAAACATTTAGATTTATCCATTCAATAGAAAAATATTATCTCTACGAAAATAAAACTGCGTTCAAAATCTTATCTTTACTTTACGAAATGTATCCGAAATAACTAAAGATATTTGAAAGGGCCGTTTGAATAATCCTGGTGTAAAGGTATTACACTGCAGGCTGCGACACAAGAGGGCCCCCGGTTCGAACCCCGCATGGAAGGTTGTAACATTTCTTCACTGTTGTTTAAATTAATTGTGTATAATGTGTCCCTGATATTAACGTGTCTTTGAAAAGTAAAGAATAAAAATCACAAAGATGTTAGTTAGTCCCTGAAAAATTCTTTTAACTTTTCAAACGAAAATTTTTACATAAGGAAAAAATGAAAAAAAAAAACCGGAAATATTTTTTGAAAAAACGGAACTATTTCTGGGATTTACGGAAATTTTTTTCCATTAAAAAACGGAAGTAGTACTGGCTTCTAGATTACCAGTACTATTTCCGTTTTTTAACGGAATTTTTTTTTTTTACAGTGATGTATATATATATACATCCTATGTGTACACATGTATAATGAGGCACACATGTATACATTTCTGCGTTTTAGTAGCTGTAAAGGATCATTTTTATACTAATGGTAAAATTTACCTTATTTGATGGCATATCACATGTGCTAATGCATGGATTTAACAACTATATTATTTTATAGGGTATGTTGATATAAATTATTATTATTATTCAACATTAATATATTTCACCTTTATCCTTGTTTTACTACCGAGTTTGTGTTTTTTTTCATCTTTTCAGTAGAATCACAATAGGTCAAATTTCTCAGCTTATAGCTCAGCCTATTACAGAAAATTATTGGATTATTGATTATACTTGTAAATTATATACCTCTGACGAGTGATTTACAATATAAGTTTTCGGTGGTTTTACAGAATTTTAAATTTTGATAAATATTTATAAAAAGTATTCATATATATATGTATCGGATTTCATGGATAATATTTTATAAAACAGTTTTGATAAAACAACTGAACTTCATTATTTTCTATCTTACATAACACATGATGTAAAGTTAAGCTTTATGATATAATGGAAAAAGTATACAATAGTTAGTTTTTGGTTATGAAAGAATTAAGCAACGTTTAAATTTTTTTTTCAAGATGGGAGTAAATGAAATGCTCTGCGTGAAATGTACTCCCGAATTATGGTTCATAAAAAAAACCTTAATTTTTTGCCGAAACTTACAATATGTTAAAAAATTACTGATTTAATTTCTTATAACTCTTCTGTTTAGAATCCCTATATACGAAACCTCCACACTTGGAAATATATAATTCAACTTGCTACAAAATAGCGTGGGAAGCTCCAATTATGCCGAACGGACCCATAGATTTTTACGAACTAATGTGGCATAAAGAAGAAGATGCCTCTGACATTTTGAATAAAACTGTTCAAATATCTGGTGCAAATTCAGTGATAATAGAGTTGAAATGCAGTCAAGTAACAGACGAAGGCACAACGTTTTTATTCCATGTGAGAGCAGTTGGTAACATGAACGGCAAAAGCATTTTTGGTCCATATTCTGAATCGACGCAATTAAAAGACTGCCAAATACCAAAAGGTAAGACGTACAAAAAGCTTATTTTTTATTGCTTTTTATTATTTTGTAAAATATACTTAAATGAGCTAAAAAAAACTTTGTAAAATCACCATAAAAAGAAAATTAAACAGGACGCGTTTCGAGCTTCAAAAATACAGCTCGTCATCAGCTAATCCAAACACGTGCCACAAGGGACAGAGTGTAGATCTACATTCTGTCCCTTGTGACACGTGTTTGGATTAGCTGATGACGAGCTGTATTTTTGAAGCTCGAAACGCGTCCTGTTTAATTTATCTTTTTTATGGTGATTTTACAATTTTTTTTTTTTTAGCTTATTTATAAATTTATCGCCAGTGATTTCGTTGTTTCTCAATATACTCAAATCGTTTAATATAAGGTTATAAATATAATCAATTTTATACTAAAAAAAATCTGCTTAGTGCTAAATAAGATTCACTATCTATAGGATATTTATGCTAAGTTCTAATTTCTGAATTAAAGAAAGCATTAATTTTATTTGCTTGAAATTGTTTTCCATAATAAATACTGCCATTTAAGCAGTATTTTGTTATTTTAATGAGAAAAAAAAACAAAAAAAAACAAGCAATTTAAAATATTCGAAACAAATGTTACTCTAAAGTAACTACATTAAAATATGTAACCGCGAGGTACAAAACATGATTATTTTTAATTTCGAAGATTTATTTCAAGGTTCCCTAATTTAAAACAAATTTTCAAAATTAAAAATAACTGTGTTTTGCACCTCAGGGTTACATATTTTAATGTATTTACTTTTGAATAACATTTGCTTCGAATATTTTAAATCGCTTGTTCTTTTTTTTTAATTATCTCATTAAAATAACAAAATACTTCTTAAATGGCAGAATTGTAATATGGGAAAAAATTTCAAGCAAATAACATTAATGCTTTCTTTATTTCAAAAATTAGAACTTATAAACATCTTATAGTGAGTGAATTCAATAGAAGAAAGTATTCGAAAAATTTTTTACTTCCGGTTTTTGGCGGATTTACACGTTTTAGGGGTCAGAGATTCCCAAAAACAGGTTTTTACAAAATGTCTGTCTGTCCGAGTGTCTGTGCGTGTGTCTGTTTGTCCGTATGTTGCCATTATGTCGCCGTATGTCAACATAAAAAATTATATGAAGATATGCTTAGAATTAAACTAATTTTTTTGTGAATATTTCTGGCTGTGGTAAGCAGGTCCTCTTCCAATTTTGAAATATTCCTCCAGAAGGAGCCGCTGCAATAGCAATTTTTGTGCCATTTTCAATATTACACGACCTAAAAGTGTAAGAAGTTATGAATAGAATTGAATGAAATTCTTTGTGGAAATGTTTGGCCATGGCTAACTGGTCCTCCCTGAATTTGAAAAAAAAAAATCACTAGAAAGGAGCGCTGTAATATCAATTTTTGAGTCATTTTCAATATTATACCACCTAAAAGTGCATAAAGTTATGCATAGAATTGAACCAAATTTTTGTGAAAGTGTTTGTCAACGGCCAGTTGGTCTTCACTGATTTAAAATAATCCACCGGAAGGGGGCACTGCAATAGCGATTTTTGTGCCATTTTCAATATTTTATCACTGAAACGTGCATGAAGTTATACATAAAATTGAACCAGTTTTTTTATGTAAGTGTTTGGCTGTAGTCAGCTGATCCTCCCTGAATTTGAAAAAAATCCGCCTGAAGGAGGCGCTATAATCGCAATGTCACTGCCATTTTCATTATTTTACCATTGAAAAGTATATGAAGTTATGCATAGAACTGAACTAAATTTTTTCTGTAAGACTATTTTTGGGTATGGCAAACAGATCCTCCGTGAATTTGAAAAAAAATCTGCCTATCGTTTTATTGTTCATCGGTTCGTGCAGAGACGGAAGCTTTCTTCTTGCTAAGCCGGCTATTTGTAAACAGATGATGGTAACACAATAAGGGAAAACTATTGATTTTAATACATATCATGATCCACGTTAACTCGTTTTCACTCCAATTAATTGACTACAGCAGAAATTTAAGATGAAAATCAAAGTATGGATTGAATTACTAATATCAAAGTATTAACATGTGCAACTACTTTTTCAAATATTAAAATGTATGTATGAGATAGAAGAAAGTTTTGGGATTGGAATATCCAACTAGTTTTAAAATACAGTAAGCAACGCAAGCAAAATACATTTTTATCACTTCAGTTTTAAATGTTTTGTTAAATATTTAGAAAAATACATGAGGAATTATCATGAAACTCCAGGCGCGTAAACAGAATAGTTCACGTAATATATTTCAATGAATATATTTTTCCCGAAATCCTATAGGGGGCCATCAACAAACTCTAAAAAAACTAATATCTCTTATATAATCCTGACAAAACTAGAGTAGCAAAATGTTCAAACTGTAGATTATGATTAACTCGCTTTTTGTAATAAACTGTATTCTTTTTTATGTCGATAGCATGTTTACTATTAGAAATATCGATTGTCATAAAAACAGTCCCTAATTATGCCAAGTTTTTTGCTTACAATTTGCAGAGTTCTTAATATAAAAATATGTTATTTTCAGAGAATATGACAAACAACATTGTACACAATACCCTGTCATCAGAATTAAAAAATAATAAAAATTGTATGAAAAATTAGTAGATTCACTAATTAATGTTTCCCAACCCATGCACAAATGCAATCAAAATGTAATGTGCATAATGTGCTAGCTACATGTATAGAGCAATTTCTGCGAAATTCTCAGAAACATGGTTTGAAAATTCTGAAAATTATTGTCGATAGAATAAACTCAAAATACGTTGTTCCCGAAATGAAGCAAAAAGATAAGGGGCTGTATCCATATATCCATTGATAAGTGCCAATATAGCACGTACATATATACAATACACACGTACATATATACAATATTGCACGTACTACTATATTTGGATACAGCCCCTCATCTTATTGCTACTTTTGGGAACAAAGGATTTTGAGCTTATTTAATACAATAATTTTCGGAATTTCAAGCTATGCTTTTGAGACTTTCACAGGAATTGCTCTGAACATTTAGCGAGCACATTATGTATACTACATTTTGCATGCATTCATGCGAGCGCAACGAAACATTATTTAGTAAACTTGTTCATATTTCCTACGATTTTTATCATATTTTAATTTTGGAATTTTGTAAGTTAATAAAAACAGAGGCATTTTGTAAGAAATGCATACAAAAAACAAAACACGGGGAGATCCATCCAATCATCCAATCATAGTATTCTGAAAATTTGTTCATTTCGGAAATGCATAACACAGTTGAAAATTTCCCTATGCCAATTCCTGGCAATGTAAGAAAATCCGCACAAATTCTTTGTGCAATCCCTATACATTATTCATGTATTTTATGCCCACCAAATTGTATAAAAATTTAATTAAATTTAAAAACGGGTAGCACAACGGAAAACGCGCTTTCAGAAATTATCTCTCATAGACTGTAACAGAATATCTTGTGTGCCTCTGTAAATAAACAATGTTAAGCATATTTTATGTAATAACCTTCTTCTAATGCTTCAGATTGATGTATTAACCATTTTAAAAATAACGTAACATCATTAAAACAACTAGGTGGAGCCCGTCGAAATTCGACGAAAGAAAATCTTTAAGAAAGAACTGTTTCATTGATTTATAATAAATCTACATAATTAGTTACAGTAGAAAATACATCATATATAGTTCAGTCTAACTCTCAAACAAACATTATTTTAAATTAAAATTAACAAAATACTATAAAACTAATTTTAAACCAAATTATCAAACAAAATAAACCCGAAATTCACCGGATTTTATAACAGACGACACTTTTAAAATAGTATACGCATTTTAATTTTTTTTAAAGAGAAAATGGAGTGAGTCTGTTGCCACAATTACAAAATTGGTACTAAAAATTATAAAAAAAATTAATATCTTAAAAATAAATTTAACCACAGCTTTGCAACAAATTGCATTTAAAAGTATATTTTGTTCTCTATACGAGGGTGCAAAGATTAAAAATATATGATGTTTAGAACTATAAAATTTTCAGTACCAAAAATTGCAAGACTGAAATTGCATGAGAAAGTGTTGCACATTTTAATTTGGATTTTTTTTCTTTTCAATTTTAAGAGAAAATGAAGTGGTTCTGTTGCCACAATGACAAAATTGCTACTAAACTATAAAAAAAATTAATATCTCAAAAATAAATTGAGATACAGCTTTGAAACAAATTGCATTTAAAAGTACATTTTTTTCTTTATACGACAGTGTAAAAATTTAAAATGTGTGATGCTTAGAAATGTAAAATTTGCAGTAGCGAAAATTGCAAAACCGAAATTGCAGGGGAAAGTGTTGCCATTCGCAAAATGACGTATGCGTTACGCACAGACACTTTTGGCCTTTATAACATAGATTTGCGCACAATTTGGATCTTTGTACCATAATGTAACGGAAGTTTTGTCCCTCTAGCGAATTTTAATGCGACGCACTTCATTTTTGTATAGAGCTTGCCATTGAAAACCTCAATAATATGCCTAAAATTATTTAGGTGTTTCTAAGTAAATAACATGTCAATCCCAGTTAAGCGAAATAGAAAAGAAACAGAAGGACAGACAAATAGACAAACAAGCATAAACAATTTTCAGCTATGTTGGGAAGTATTAAAAATGGATAATACTTCTATCAGATTTTAAATTTCATTCTGTATAACTATTAAAATGCTAAAAATATTCCTTAGGTTTTGAAATTGCAAAGTTGTATTAAAAACTATTAGAATTTGAAACATTGAAGTGCCATCTGTCGGTGACAATTAATGATAAAATGAGGAAGCATACTAAAGAATTCCCTGACATCACACATTACTCTCCTGCAAAAATAACTCCAGTAGCTTTTATTTTTTATTTCTTATTGAATTTTTAAAACATTCTATACACTTTAGAACATTTAGCATAAAAAATACGATTATATACGTCATCGACAATTGAAGATGTTGTATATGTACAACAATAGGTAATTGTTAATGTTATGCATAACGATAAATTTATTAAAATTTGTGCAACAACGTCTTTACAATATGTTTTTCTTTTTCTTTTTTACGATTAGGATTTCTTGCTAGAACTGTTTGTTTTGGAACTCTTCTTCTAGCTTTCTGTGCAATGCTTTTCATGGTAAAAATCATTTATCGAATTTCTTTAAGGTAAGTAAATATCATAAAAATTTGGATTCCACAGCAACGGTTCCGCTAGGCAGGTCTTGGTAGCACCTGAAAATAGAGTCATCCTGTATAAATCGGGACACTCACACCTGTATTCACCAACGCGGGTTAACACTTGAGTCCGTGTTAAATGCTGGGCATGAAGGACTTCTCAGGAAATAGCCTTTAGAAGAAGAAAACCGTTCCGTGAAATAAATTTGAAATAGGTGGCACCTATGTAGAACGGATCCTTAGTTCGCGTGTTGTTTACATTTATCCTGTTCATATTCACTACTTCCCGGCGGAAAATATAATAAAATTAATTAATAATTTTACTAACATAAGATTTCTAGTTGATATGAATTATTATTTTTTTTAAATTCTGATATTCGTGACCTACGCTTGTTGCCATTTTGTCATTTAGTTGCAAAATCATGACTCAGTAAAAATACATTGCGTGAAAAGTCCTACTCTGTATCTATGTTCATGCCCAGAATTTAACACGGACTCAAGAGTTAACCTGCATTGGTGAATATGGGTGTTAGTGTTACATCGGAACATTACGTGCTATTGTTTCCAAGCAAACTTGATACTTATCTTATCGACCCGGAAGGGGTGAAACGTTGAAAGAACCTTTCCCAGCCCAAATTCGAATTATGGATCTGTAGCGTGGTAGAAAGACAGCACGCATGCATATAACAATATATGCATGCATTAAAAAACCGCATCTTACAGTGGTGAGAGCGTCCTGCTACCACGCTACAGATCCATAGTCCGAATTTGGTCTGAGCACGACTCTCTCAACATTTCACTCCTTCCGGATCGGTAAAATGAGTATCAAGTATGCTTGGGAGCAATAGCACATAGTGTTCCGATTTACGTAACACTAAATAGGAAACGTTCCCAGGTGAAAGTTGTGTATTTGGACGAGTGGGGTATCAAAAGATAGATCTTGTCATATACGTTAAAAAGTGCAATGGAACTACCCGACCGAATCCAAGCGTTTTTGAGATATAAGCACTCGAATTATGAATGAATAAATAAATAAATTGACAGGCAGGTTTATAAACTGTTCACAAGTTTAGCCAATTTAAGAAAAACATTCTATTTTACACCCTATCTACACATACAGTTTATCCATTACGTCATGCCACACATTTGCCGAAAAATTTACATAAAACAAGGTGCTAGAAATAAAAAAAACAGATGGAAAAACTCTTCGAATGTATCCGTACGCGAAAACTTCGTAGAATGCGAAGTGCCTCTTTAAAAGAGTGGAAATCACTGGCAATTTGTGGGTGTAAAGGATTTTGCTTGTAGCTCGAGAAAAGTTATTGGCACGAGGATAAAAAACAATGCAGAAGATTTTTTAACTTGCGAACAATGTATATACTTGCCTGTCTATTTATTTGTTTGTTCATTCACACTTCAAGTGCTGATATCTCGAAAACGTTTGGATTCGGACGGGTATTTCCTTTGCACTTTTTAACGTATACGACGATATCTTTCTTTTGATACCACTCTCGTCCAAATCAACAACTTACACCTGGGAACGTCCCCCAGTAAGTGTCCCGATATATGCGGGATGTCACTATGTTCAGGTGCCATCAAGGCCTGTCAAGCGGAACCCCTGCTGTGGGCGCCAAATGTCCCGATTTTTCAAGATTCATAATTTTTTCTGAATTGATTTTAATACCATGCAAATTGTTTGTGTACATCGAATGAATTTGAATAGAATAAAACTTGTAAAAACAAAACTTGTCTATAAAAGAACATTTTTATAATTATATTGAAAAGAATGGGTGACAAACATACCTGTTGAAACAGAATATTTTCCCCGTTCCCAGCTATTTTGTTTTTATAGGATTAAAAAATGTCACTCAATCGCAAAAAGAGTGACACATATTGCAAAAATTCATTTTGCATTTTTTTCTACTAATAGTTCTATCATAAGTGTCTCTTTGCTACATAAACAATTTCATATGTGTAGGAATGCGAAAAATTACTCTATTATGTCATATGTCCATTTGTGACCACAGAAGAAGGGTGGATTGTATGGGGAGGAAAAAAATATCCAACTCTCCAAACCTCGCCCTACACTGTAAAAAAAATTGTAAATTTACGTTACTTTACTGTGAATTATCCAGTAAATTTACGGAATATGTCACTTTTTTTACATAAACGGTCAACTCTCTTATTTTTTGTGTTTTACAGCCAAAAACCGTTAATGTAATGGCAAAGTACGTTGATAGACGTAAAAGTACGTGTTTTTTTACGGACATTGTCTGGGATTTCTGCTGCAGTAAATCTCTGCTACAGCTTTTTTACAGTGTATGTTTTTATTTTAAAAGGTTTTATGATTTCATGCAAGTTTTTATTATTGCATGCAGAATTAAGTACTACAATTTCGTGTTAAAGTAAAATCATGCGAATTTTCTTCGGCTTCTCCTGTGAAATTTACTTTTGTCGCGATGTATCATTTTTCTTGCGAGTGAGTAATGTCTAATTTTTATTAAAAAAAATTGGGAAAATGGTACTTGCGTATAACGAAATTCTTTTTTTTTTTTTTTTTTGAAACACTAAAATTTCATAAGTCATGGCCTAATCGATACACCAGTGATTCACAATATTTATTGGTACGTGACCCACCCTTAAGTAAAAACATTTTTCCCGATCCACCTAATGTAAGGAAGTTCGTATATCAGTGTGAAAATCATTATATGATTTAAGCTGCCATCCATCCTATCCTACCAAAAAAGGCAATTTTTATAATAAAGGATTGTACTATCAACAAAGACAATTGGCAATCCCTGTGTGTGTAAGTAGAACAATAATTAAAACAAGCCACAAGCTACAAAGATAATTAAAATTACGTTTAATTACTCTCAAAACATAACTTATAATCAGTGGGATTTATGACAATGAGAAATATGCGATTGATGAGAATGATGAGATTTCTTGTGTTTATACAATGAGGGCCTTCATATCAGGGTTAAAACAGGCTAGGTTTAACCTTAAGCCACTTTCTAGAGGAATTTTTTTCTCTAATTTTTTTTAAATAGCAAAGTAGAAAAAGAATGTTTACTCAAGTATATCGTGTTGAACTCCATCGTGGACCTCAAACCTGATTTACATATTTCTGGATATTCTGTTCGCATAGTCATCCTTAAGGAAATTAAGGATTTTCCCTAGAAATATTATTTACTGCTGAAATCGTTATGTATTTTTAAACAGATAAAATAAATGTATATTTTTTTAACAAACCTTGATTGTTCCGAGACCCACCAAGACATCCACTGCGATCCACTAGTTGTCGCCACTCAAACTTTGGGAATCGCTGCCGTGAGCCATACAATATTACAACTACACTATATTTTTATATTTAATAATTTTCGGAACTATAAATCAAGATATTGCAAAAATATATATTGAGCATTTAATTAACACTTAACAAATCAAACGCACGTCAAAGTATACACGACATCACAGAATAGACTATATTATATACTTTTTGCAAGTAATTTTCAGGAATTTCGGAATGAAACTGCGTGGTGCTGCCATCTGTGCATTTCAAATTTAAATTAAAAACATCATATTTCTCTCCCGCTTAATATTTATATCTTTTAAGAGCTCTTCTGTACTCTCTTAAAAAGTCAGCTACAAAATAACTCAAGTTGAGCTGAAATCCACACATCTCACGTTTTGAAAGGCAGCTTCTCGAAAAGAGTTGAAATAACTCGAGTGAACAAGTTATTTTTAAGCAATTTAAATCAAGTTGAACTATTTAAATAGCCATTTTAAATTAAGAAGAATTAATCGTTTGAAAACAACTCATTTATGATCGAAAAAATTACAGCTCTTTCCTGAGAAGCCAAATCAACTCTTTCGTTTAAGAGTGTACACACTCGATCTTTTCAGTACCTGTGGAAAAGAAGACGAATTATTTTTTAAAAATTGAACAACATCAACAATGGAACTAGCAGGAAGAGAAGGTTTCAGAACTAACGAATTAGAATCAATTAATTTAGGACTTGAGCAAATATTATCATGAAAATCAGTTAGTGTAGTACCTAGAATACAATAAAACCTCCCTATGCGATCACCTTCATTAAGCGACCAGTTTTTCATGGAACGTAATTTATTCCGATATGCTAAATGCTAATTTTATCTCCATTTAGAGACCATCTCCGCTGAACTTTCACCATGAGTGACCAATTTCGTTAAAGAAAATGAAACAAAGTCAGTTTTTTCCTCGTCGTTTGAATAAGGTTTTGATAGAAAAATAATTCCGGAGAGATTATACATCGAATTTCAAAACTAAGTTTAATTTTTTATTATTCTCATAATTTCCAACCCTTTGTGACTTTTTTAATTTTTAAATTTAACTCGCATGACGGATTAAGATAAACGGCCAATAAACTTCCCTGCTCTATATTGTCATGAAACATTCAAAGAAATAGATAAAGTAATGAAAACGTCATTATTTGCTCCCGTCCAAATAATTTAAAAAATGTGCAATTACTTGCTCCCGTTCAAATAATTAAAAAAATGTGCATTTATTTACTGAACTCCAAAAAGATTTGGAAATAAAAGTAATAAAAGATAAAACCGTAAAATCAAAGCAAACGTCAATGTATTCATTTTTTAACACTAGAATGGCGGAAGGGGCCAATCTGGCCTGTTTGCGACATTGTATTCTCTACATTAATGAACTAAATATTTCGATATTTCATGACTTTTATTTATTTGGCTTATTCTCACTATATTTGAACTAAAGTATTTCCAACTGCAATAGAATCACCAATTTCAAACAATATACCTAGCATGACTGGAAGGGCCAAATTTGCCCTCCGTAACTTGTCTTTCTTATCGCATTCGTATTTCATTGTTTCATTGCCGGAATGACCTTGTAAATATTGTTCTGATTAATTCGAATTCATGTTTCACCTTTACAGCATCTCTACCCCAATGCTAATATTGACAATAATTAAAAAAGACACTTGAGACAATCCAGTTTTACAACCAGACAAAGTATGCAGTGCACATTGGAGACCAAATGTTACACCTGTATGGGGCTGCGCAAATATAACATTATCAACTTTTTGATAATTGTGGATTGCCCTCCCCCCCCCTTTCGATATCATGCGCTATCATCCTTCGAATACCCCCTCTGGTTATGATATTGTTATCAAAGTGATACATATACATATTTTTTTTTTCGAATTATTTGTTTGTTTGTTTATTGAACAACATACATCTGACTTGTGTGCTCGACATGAAGCCTGCTTATAAGCCATCGTCAATATATAGGGACGAGATAGCACACAAGGAAATATTACAACACAAGAGAAGTACAACCAGGAGCTCCACACAAAGAGTGTGTGCAATGGAGCCAGTGGGATACGAACCCACAACCTCACGATCAGCGGCGTGATGTCTTAACCACTCAGCCACGGAGGCCCTTCGAATTATTTAATTCTTTTATTTGGAGTAATATACAAAAATGATTAAATTTAATTTTGGCATACTTTATTGATTCAAACAAAGGGAAATCAATAAAACATCGCTTTATTCAAATAACACTTAAATGAAATAGTTGCTATTTAAAAGTATTTTTGTATAGCTTTTTGTTACATAATGCATTCATCAGCAATAAATTCTTGTTGACTTGCCCCAAACGGAGGAATGGTGGTAGTGGTGGAGGGGGGAGGCAGCAAAAAAATTCTCACCAACAAAATAAGTGAACAACATTCTTTCTCTTTTATTTATTAGTAAACACAAGCTCCATTTTAAATATAATCACATATGTTTTCTCTAACAATGATTATATATGCATACACATATGAAGATGATTAGGAATGTCAAACGTTGGGGCACCTCATATTTTAGAATTAGATAATTTTATAATAATTAAGTGATTTCAATAACTTTGTATTTTATTAAAAATACGTAACAGTTTAAAAAAGATAGCATACTATTTTGAACCTATGACCATATTACAAATAAAAAGACACATATGTGTTTGGACCAAAATTGATATTGATATCAAAAGGCATTTCGCGTCTCCCTCAAGCGATATCTTACGATATCATGTGCCAGACCCTCCTCCTCCCCTCGAAAATGACAACTTTATATATGCACAGCCCCTAGACTACTAAATCTGGAATTTTATAATGTTTTAGATATGTCTGGAATAAATAAAGAAGCGATAGGAAAGGAGAAACTCAGTCTGAAAAAAAAAATTATTCTTCAGTTATGTAAAGAGCTGCGTGCTCCATATGCAGCATCCCGATGCCGTACAATATGTAATGTGTCGAAAATAAATGACATAAAAGACAGTATTGAAATTGAAAGATCCAAATGCAAAGTCAAAAGAAGCTACAAAGGAAATCATACTGAAAATACTTGCGTGTAATGTAAAAGAGCAGTTTGCGACGCATATTCACAGTATCCGCAAAGAAACTCTTCGAGAGGGTTGTCTTCTGATAGGGATTGGCCGACCGTTTTCACGTAACTTGGCGATAATTATACTTGGCGTAGCGATAGATGCTTCCGTCGAGGAGTTTGATTTTCTTTCGAACCGAGTACAAAGTAACCTTTCTCTTGCAGCATTGCATTGGATAAAACGTGTCTTACTGAAAGCTGTACTCTTTAAAAGTTTTTAAACACAAATTTTTACTTTGTACTCGGCTTCGAAGGAAATCAAACTCGACGGAAGCGTCTATCGCTACGCCAAGTTACGTGAAAACGCGTCGGCCAATCCCTATCAGAATTCAACCCTCCCCCGAAGAGTTTCTTTGCGGATACTGTGAATATGCGTTTGGCGACTAATGAGAATCTACAGAAGCTCGATCTAGTAGTTACTTTAAAAATGTATAAAGTGTGAAGTTTATCCGTGTTTCTAGGTATGAGGCAAGTTACCGTCTTTCTAGTGTTGAACGCTGCAGAAATTAACTTGTCTATTTAATTTATGTTTTGATACTTAAATTTTTATATTTCTTCCTTGTGTGAGAATAAATTTTACTGCCATTAATTGTTAAATTGTCACATTTTTTCAACAAATAAAATCGAGATTTAAACAGAACCTTTATTAAGAGACAACCTCTTGGGGTGATCAATTTTTATGGGAACGAAAAATGGTCGTTTTGAGGAGGTTTACATTGATTAGGGTAACGAAAGTCAACTAATATCAGATCTGTGATACTAGACTGTATTGGTATAGAGAATTGCATTTTCACTTCGGAAAATTCCTGTATCACTTCCCTCAGAATTTGGATTCTGATTTCAGGATTTGGAACTAAAGAAGGATTCAGAATTTAAAGAAAGATTCATAATTTGGGACTTACGAAATCTCTGAACTCACATTAGTTATTTGATGAACATGTCTTTTCCAAATATTCGAACCAACTTGAACGTATAATGTAATTTTTTCTTTCTCTTGCTATAATTCGATTAATTTTCGACTTGGGCAAACGTTTCAGAAGACAAAATTTTAATAATCTTTGGCATATATTCAGATTAAATTATTAATTTTTGTTTACTCTTTTTCATTGACGTGTTTTTTGGATGCTATATGGACCAGAACTTCGCTTATGTTAATTCAAAATTAACAAAAGGATTCCAATATATTAAGGCCCCACAATAGTCACAGAAAGAGTACTCAAAAAGACCCGGATGATAATGTAAAGTCTATGGGAGCGTTCTTTTCAAATATCTCGCTCAAATTTTAATATTTTTACATGATTTTTTTTTTTTTTTTTTTTTTTTTTTTTTTTTTTTTTTTTTGCATAGGATAGCTAAGGACGCTCCACAACCGGCTTAGTTTTTATTTTTTCGATTTTGCTTATATATTTTTTATATTATAATAGTTTCAATTTCAGAACCGGTTTAAACCGGTTTTGAAAGTCAAAGTAATAAAAAAAAAATCTGAAACCAAAATTGAAAAAGTAAAAACTAGGCCGGTTGTGGATCGTCCTTAGCTATCCTATGCAAAAAAAAAAAAAAAAAAAAATCATGTAAAAATATTAAAATTTGAGCGAGATATTTGAAAAGAACGCTCCCATAGACTTATCATTAGCATTAGGCTTTTACCGCGTGACTAGTGTGTGCTCTTAAGTTATTCTATTGCATATTGTTGACAAAAATCAAACTTAGATCTTTCCTTCCCAAACACATTTCCGTAAAAAATCATTATTTCTCACTTTAAAAACCTTATATATATAAGTGTAAACCATAAATAAGAATATATTCTTTGAAAACATTATGAATAGAGCAGTTTTACACCTAGCTGCTCTATTTCAGCGAGAGTGATTTGAGGTATGAGTGACGTCATTGTTTATGTAACTCCTAAACAGTGGTAAAAAGAAAGTTTTGTGATTTATCACCTTCGGCCAGCTAACAGTTGGTTGGTTGTGTTTATGACGGCCAATTATTGGCACGAGGGATATAGGCCAAAAGGGGGGGATGCCCTCCGTAGGGGATCTTTCCAAGGGAACCTAACCAGTATATACGCAAGGTGGCTAACGGGAAAATGCCTAAAACATTATTTATTGTTTTTTAAAGTTATAAAAGTAAATTATTGTAAATTATTTTAAACATCCTAGAATATTAGAGTTAAGTTAAATAAAAGAATATAAAAAAGGGAAAGGTATAAGAAATACGAATATAAAAATTAAGAATTGTATTTGGTTTCACAATATCAAATTAATAAATAAATGGTTGAAGTTTTATAATATTAATAAATGACGTATCAAAGGTTATCATATTAATAAAAGATTTCTTTCGAAAATTAACTTGCTAAGGTGAGTTCAGTTAGTACAGAAAATATAAAATTGCATAAATATTCACATTTCAAAAATATGTTTTGATTTTGAACTAATTAAATAAGTGACATATTTTCTCTCTCTTTGCAGTGAGAAACCTACAACTCGAGAAATAAGATGCGAAAGTAAAATGTTATCTGCAGAACTGCAAATTCCAGAATCAGTAAGTTCATTCAGTATATATGTTTTCTTCAATAAACAAAATTCTAGAGTTGCCCGTAAAATTCTCGGCCGAGAAAAGCGGCTATGCCTTCTACTTAAAAAAAACTCTTCGGGAACGTTTCCGAAAATCAACGCAGCAAAAGAAACTTTGTTTTTATAATTGATTCTTTGAATGTAAAAAATATAGATTGGTTTCTGAGGCTCTAATGATAAAAAAATGATATTTTAACTAATGGGTAAGTTTGATGAAATTATTGTTTATTTTCGATGATGGTTATATTATATTTTCATAATTTAAAGAACATTTTTTTTTTTTCCGAAAATCAATGCAGCTTAAAAAACTTTGTTTTTATAATTTATTCTTTAAATGTCAAAAATATAGATTGGTTTCTGGGGCTCCCTCATAGCATGCATGGTCACAGTGACGTCACAATAACTGTGAGTCACTGTGGTCACATCACATCTGTGACTAAAATACCACCACTCAGTGACGTCACATTGTGACTGAGATGTGACTTTCTTAAAAAACTTTAGAAAATTCCCTCATAGCATGCATGGTCACAATGACGTCACTGTGAGTCACTTTGGTCACATCACATCTGTGACCAAAATGCCACCACTCATTGATGTCACATTGTGACTCAGATGTGACTTTATTAAAAATTTTTAGAAAATTACAAATATATTAACAAAAATTATATTTTCGTACCCTCGTATTTTCGTAGGAACAAAAGAACGTTTCCAAAAATCAATGCAGCAAAAAAAACTATTTATAATTGATTCTTTAAATGTCCAAAATATAGATTGGTTTCTGAGGCTCTAATGGTAAAAAAAAAAAAAAAAAAAAGAAAAAAAAAAGGTATTTTAAATAATGGGTAACTTTAATGAAATTATTGTTTGTTTTCGACGATGGTTATATTATATTTTCATAATTTTTAAAGAACAATTTCTTTTTTTAGAATGCGTACTAAAGACTTATTTTTTTATTTTCGTAAGAACAAAAGAAAACAATCGTTAAGAGTTATATTTTTATATTTCAACTAACATAAGTTTACAAGGCTGTTTGAACAAATTTTGAAAGTCTTTGAGTAATGACGAATTAATTTTCTTGCAAAAATGCTTCTTTTGTAAGCATTTCATTTTTCTACATTGTGAAAATTACTCGGAAATGTTTCCGAAAATCAATGACAACGAAAAAAAATTGTTTTATAAATGATTTTTTATATTTCGGATACATATTAGTTTCTGGTGTTAACCCTTAAATGCATAAGATAGAACGCGTTCCAAAAAATGCGCAATTCAAAGAATCTAAATTCATACCAGAAAAATCTAAATAGTAAATTTTTCTTTATTTAATTACGAATGGTCTGTCATTAAGTAAAGTGAAAATTGCTCTTTTAAATTTCGGGTGAGAATACGGAATATGTGAATAAAACCCCCAATAAATCGGGAACACTTATGGTATCGAAAATGATACAATATGCATTTAAGGGTTAATAAAGATAAAGAATGATTTTTGGAAAAGGTTATTGTTATTGTTTGTATTAAATTTTCCCTAATATATCAGGGGGCGGCAGAACGGGCCATCTCTTCTTCGATTACACGGCTTAAATTCCAGAACTTTCTAAATCTCGATTCACATATTAAAATGCAATCGGTCTGTCACCGGTCTGCCATTGGTGGGAATATACCTGAAAACCAAATTTTAGCGGTTCATTAGTAGGTTTACCATTGTGTTTTCCTGCTCCCAGTCCTCCATACTTTCAAACATTTTGATGCAGTAAAACACTATGATAAACCTACGAATCAAAAGTTAATTGATGATTGATTAATAATAATAATTAATAATCCAATTTTAAAATAATGTATATATTTAAAATATTAAACAATTTCTCAATTAATCTCAATTAGTAGAAGTATGAATTCTACGCTTCGTAGAAGTATGAATATTCACGTATCTAAAAATATCAGACGTAATTTCACTACTGAAAATTAATTGAGGAATTGTTTAATATCTTAAATATATATGTGATTTACCGATGCTGTGTCTCTAGTGTCTCATGTTACGCCACAGAATTGTGTGCTCATGAAGACGGATGTGGTGCTGCGATTTGCAGCTTAATTAACATATGAAGTGAAAAATGCTGAGCTGGGCATCGTCCTCGTAGCTTAAATGGTAGAGCACTTGGAGCGCTATTCCAAGTGTTCCGGGTTCGATTCCCGGCTTGGACATTTTTCACTAGGTCGCTCTTACGCTTAGTAGATGTATGAATATTCACGCATTTAAAATAATGTATTAAAATTGTTAAAAGTATTTTTTAAATAGTAATTTTATTATTTAACTTACTTTTCTGAAATAAATACCAATTTTATTTATTTATAAAATCTTCCAGGTGATATTTGAAGAAGGAAAACATACCAAACTCGGAAGAAAATCTGGTGGAAATAACAATGACTGTACCTGCATGCTTGCTATCATCACAACTCAAAATCACTTGCCCCCTGATAATAACAATTCTTTCACAGATTCAGAATTTTTAATTCCTTCATCTCCTTATTTACACACAGCCGAACCAGGCTTAGAAATTTGTCACAAAAACAGCACTAAAGCTCACTGTGCACCTCCTAAATCAGTGAAAATGTAAAGTGAAATTTGAGGTGACCCATGTTCGTTGACAATTTCAGATTAAGCATGTTCTGGCTAACGGCAGCGTTTCCAGAAACTATGTAAAATACAAAAGTACTGATGACGATAGAAATTTGTAAACTCATGCATTGAATGGAAAAAAGGATTTCATAAAAAAATGCATCTTTTTTCATCACTTGTATTAATCACTGAATTTTCTTAAGAACTGTAGGTTGCTAACAAGTGAGAAATTTTTATTAGAAAATCAGAATAAAGAGAAAGTTAAAACAGTATTTTCTGTATATACGGAAGTAGGTTATACAAGATATATTTTTAATACAGATTTAGCAAATATTTAAGAAAAGAAAGTGATAGTTAACTATCTCCGGTTAAGTATAACCTGCTAACAGTGTTTCTAGAAAACTATGAAAAAATACAAAAGTACTGATGATGATACACATTTGAAAATACATGCATTGTATAGAAAATAGGCTTTTTTTAAGCTACTTTATTTGTCACTTGTGTTAATCGCCGATTTCTTTAACAACTGTAGCTTGATAACCAGTGTATTAAAAAATCAGAAAAAAATAAAAAGTTAAAACACTATTTTCCGTACTCTAAAAAGAAGGAGATAAAAAAAATGAATTTTTGTAATACCAAATCGAGCAAATATCAAACGAAATCCGTTATGTTTAACCATCTTCGTTTAAGTCTCATATACCTGACAGCGTATCATTAAAAATATTCTAAAGTACAAAATTACTAATGATGATACAAATATGAAAGCTAATGCGTTGTATAAAATACATGGTTTTATAAGAAATACTACTTTATTCGTCACTTGTGCTAATCACCCAGTTTTCTTAACAGTTGCAGCTTGATTACCAATGAACAATTTGGATTGGGAAATCAAAATAAAGAAAAAGTTAAATCAGTATTATCTGTACTTCACAAAAGCAGGAGATGATTGATATACTAAATATCACAAATATTAAATGAAATCCGTTATGGTTAATCATCTCCGGTTAACTCTCATCTATCTTATAGCATCCCCAGAAAACTATTCAAAAATACAAAAGTACTGATGGTGATACAAATATGAAAACTAATGCGTTTATAAAAAAGGCTACTTTACTCATCACTTGTGTTAATCACCCAGTTTTCTTAGCAACTGCAGCTTCATAACCAGTGAACAGTCTGTATTAGAAAATCAGTATATGGAGAATATTTTCTCTATACTCGAAAGTAGGCTAACCGAGACATATTTTTGATATATAATAAGCAAATGTCAAACGAAAGTGAAACATAATTTTTTGTTTATCATTGCGAAGAGAAAAGGAATTTTCATACCTTCAAGACTCCTTACACTCATTTTTATTATAATGCTAAAAAATCCGACTAAAAATGCATGATTAAACATTAAAACTTATTTGACGAAAAATATTCTGAGAATTGATACTCATAAAAATGACGTCAACAATAGCAATTTTCTCTGATTTTGGCTATTGAGAATTATGAAGCCAAATATTACAGGGCGACCAGAAATAAACGTCCCAGTTTGAAAATTCAATAATTCATTAACTATAACAAATATGAGTGAAACTTACTTCATTTCATGTACTGTAATCCTAAAAATAATTCAAATTTTCGTCAATCGAAGACTCTGCACCCTCTCAAGAATTATGAATGCTCAAATATATATATTTTTAAAATCAATTGATTTTTTGTATTTCAGTTACTAAATAGAAGAAATAATAGAGCTTGAGATGATTTATTGAGTTTTACCTGCTGGTTTGATAATTATTGTTGTTTTAGATGGTACAACACCATCTTAAGACGTAAATTTTAATTATTTTTTTATTTACAGTACTTGAAATTTAAGACCAGCCAGATGTTAATGTAACTTATATCATATTCATATTTATTATAGTTAATAAATTATTGAATTTTCAAATTGGGGCTTTTATTTCCAGTTATCCTGTAAATGGATTAAAAAACAATCCCTTAAGACAGATGACAATAGTGAAGCAAATACATCTATTCTATTTTCTAAACGTTAGAGACTGATTCCTTAGATGATACAGAAAGGTGTTGTTTTTTGTTCTTTTATTGTTGGATTTCATTCTTGTTGTTTTTATTTTGTATTGAATGTATTATTTAAGTATCTTACTTGCCTTGTTCTGTACATCAACTCGGTTATTGCACGGATTTTAGCTTATGCGAGTTTCTATTTACCCTCTCCTAATATATGATACAATTATTTGACAGTTGTCTACGCAAACTAACCTTTCGATATTTTGAACTTTTATTTCGGCTTCTTTATTCCAATCAATACAAACAAGCAAGTTATTTCTTTATAACATTAGTATCGACCGATTAATATAAATTGAAAGTTAAAATGCATTTGAATGTCTGAAAATACATCGGCAATTGTTATAACGTGAGCTATTTAGTTTCTTTGGATGGAATTTTCTTTTTTAATTTAAGGCAATATGTCCTTAACATAAGATTCGTTTGGGAAAATTCTTTTAAAGTATAAATTCAAAATAGATTGGGGCATTTGTAACAAATCCCACGACCGGTGCATGTTTCGTCTGGAGGACACTAAAGTCCAGGTGCATTTGTATAGATTCTCATCTAAAAATGAAAAATCATACTAATTTGAAGGTGTAACCTTTCAAAGTCAGTGGGTATAATGGGGCCTACAACATTAAATTCATTTCGAAGAATTTCCATTTAATATTATAAAATTATTCAACATTGCTTTTAGGTATATCTAGGGATATTATCATGGACACATATAACTTCGGGCGGGTCAGCTAATGATACATAAGCAGTCAATCATCCAATTATGGAGAATGGTAATGAAGAAAATAAAAATATTATACAATAAATAATATAATAAATTAATAATATAATAAATAATATAATAAATAATATTAATAATATAATAAATTAACACAGGGGTTTGATACATTTTTTCGGTTAATATTTCTAATATTAGAGCAGAATGTTTAATGTTTCATGTATATTTTTTCCTCTCATCTTCAAGAATCTCGCATACGCCAAATAAAATACTCCCTTCCGACCGACATTTCGTCAAATTTCGAAATAGACAGCGGTTTGCCAAATATACTTTTCTCAAATGCGAAATTGCAACCAATTGCTTTATTTGGCACCAAAAGAATCAATCCAAAACTGGCAAAATGCGAGAGCTAAATTATTTCTATTCCTGTTTTCAGGTTGATAGAATAAGGTTTAATGGCGTAAGGCTCTTTTTGGGACATGCTGCGTCAGGAGGTTCCTATAGTAAAACTTTTTAAAAATACATCTGAAATGGAAATTTTTTTTTCTCAAAAACCAGACGTTTTATACCACAGGGCAGTAAGCCGTATCAAGATGTCAATTAATCACTGATGGACAGATGGGGCACTAAGAAAGTTGATATCAAATACATTGGATTATATGTATACTCGTTAGGAACAATTTTCCCAAAAATCAAAGAAATAAAGTTATTCAAATGATCTGAAATCCGTGAGAAAGAAAAGAAAACTGAAAAATCGGAATTCTCGTTAGTTCGAATTAAACGAAGTCAAGAGAAAATGAGTTCGAATTAATGAAAATTTTTAACGTTATTCTGCTATTGAAAATTTCGGAACTTCATGTTTAGTTCGAATTAAGCGATGATTCGAATTATCCGATTTCGAATTAACGAGAGTCAATTGTATTTCATCATTTTTCTTTCTGCAATTTTTTCCAACCTCATATCACTGATTAAATACTCTTTTTTTCCACAATGGTACTTATAAGTACTGTCGTTAGATAAAGGATTAAGGAATTGAGCACTGAAATTTCATTGTTTTACAAAGAATTAAATTTGCTATTTTTTTTCCTCATTTTCCGCATGTTTTTTATTTCTGATTAGCCAAATTACTAAAGTTCGTAAAAAGTTAGCGAAAATCCTGATTGTATGTGTATGTGAGAAAAAGAGAGACAGCAGACAGTGAAAAAATATTTTTAAACACACAAAACAAGTAAAGCAAATCTATTAACTTATATTTTTTATTATTATTTAATCACAATTTGTTAAATTTTTATAATAAATGTCAACCATGGCACAACAAAAACAATTTTATAAAGTTTTTAAAGTTTTTAAAAACAAAACCCGTCATTTATACAAACGTAGACAAAACAGAATTCACCGAAAATGCGGCGAAAATTTTTGTACTTTCACAACAACAGTTTTACAAAAATTTGATTATGAAAATTTATTGTAATTATCAAGTAAAAGATAAATATGATAGTCATTGAATAAGAAATAAATATCATAGTCTGAAACGATGAAAATAATTTTAAAAAGAATACATATTATAACTGATGGTTCTGATTAGTCCTTCGCATAACATGAAAAATACATGTAATAGATAAAATTCTGATTGAACGGATTGTACAATATGATCTTGTGATTTTCTTGCAACACTGTAAATGATTTTTCTGTAGTGTGCATTAAAAAAAATATCATTGTTATTATAAATTAAGTTAAAAAAAAAGTATGTATGTGGTACGCTGAAAGCATTAATACTATAAAAAACATATTCTCTTACTGAATATTATGATTAATAAAAAATTCATAGATGTCAATGATTAGGAATTTTGAATATCCCTATCTCTGAATATTATCCTTATTTTCATATATCTATGGCAAGATGTCTATTCAAAACGGCAATTAAAATCCGTAATCAATAGCATTTACGTAAAGGCTGTTTATACAGGGTGATTCAAAAAAAGTTAAGAAAATGATATGACAAATCAGGCATATACAACAAGGATAAAAAAAAATCACATAGAATCATAGGGCTGCAAACCAGTTGTTGAGTTATAAATACAGGGTGTTTCATCCTAACTCAATTTGGGTTGACGGTAATAAGTTTTAGAAAACTGAAGTGTATTATAATAAAACATACAACAGACATTTTCACCTTTGTTTTAAATACGATAACACCAAACAAAAGTGGTAGAAGTTTGCATTAGGCGCGCATATACACACTTCACATTTTGGACTGTGATTATCAGCTTATACGAACGATATCATCGATTGCTTGTACAATATGTTTTTGCAGATCTTTTTGTAACATATCACATTTTACACAAAATAAGATACATATTGTTGCATTTTCATTACAATGTTTTTATTTTCCTCGAAATTATTACTTTCAAACCGGGTGTAGCTAGAAATGAGATAATGCTAATGAAACACTCTGTATTTGTGATTCAATAAGCAGTTTGCGACCCTATGTTCCTATGTGATTTTTTATCCTTGTTATATGCTTGATTTGTCATATCATTTTGTCAACGTTTTTTTAATCACCCTGTATTGATGGAAAACCAAAAACCATTAATATAAAGCAAATTTTTAAATCGTCATAAACCATAGATGGCACCATATCTTAATTATTCCGGGTCTGATCTAAAATGAATATGTTTTCAACCGGAAATTTTATTTAATTAAAAATTTCAAAATGTAATCGAAAATGTACCTCATAAAAGCAATGCACGTTTTCTTATATATGCTTTCCAGTTTCAGCATGCAAATTTTGGATAAGATTCCGGAATAATTGTTGGCATCTATGCACAAACATGAAAAAAGCCTATGATTTTTTCTTTAATTTTTTGATAAAACTTATTGTGTTCTTGCACTGAAAAAAAATTAAATACTCAAAAATGTGAAAATCAACTCTCTTAAAAAGTCAGCCAAAAAATAGCTCAAGTTGAGCTGAAATCCACTCATCTCAATGTTGAAAGGCAGCTTCTCAAAAAAGAGTTGAAATAACTCGAGTTTTAACCAATTTAAATGACCAATTTAGATCAAGAAGATTTAATCGTTTGAAAAACAACTCTTTATGATTTAAAAAATTACAGCTCTTTCATGAGAAGCCAAATCAGCTCTTTCATTTTAAGAGTGAATGTACTCATACTGAATTGAGTATCTTTAGATAAAAAATGATCACATTTCTTTCTCAGTTTTGAAACATCACGTTATTAAATCCAAACTAACGATAATTTTGTGCAGTGTAATAGTTTATGTCATTTATGGTGGCATAAAAGATACTTAATAATGTAAATATTAAATTATACACAGTATTTTGAAATAAGTTAAAAGTGCTTGCAAATAGTGCTTTTGTCATGGAAATATTCGATTTGGGTATTTTGCTAATACTTTTTGATATTTTTCTTTATAAACAGTCAATTAAACTTTTATTGTTTATAATTTTGAGCAAGAAATAAATGCTAGTATGTTTTTACTTTAATTTATAATTTAAGGGGGCATTTCATAGCAATTTACATTTGAACACAACCATGGAATCAAAAATATGTACATGTGTTTCTTAGATTTGAGTTTATTTTGATCGGAACTATTTTGAGTATGTGAAGTACTTAAAATTGAGTACTTTTTACTCAATTTTGAGCAACCATTTTTTTTAGTGTGGGCTTCAGATAGTTGGAATAATGGTATTTTAAATATAAATCATAAATTTATAACTAATACATGACACAAGCATTTACATTTTTAATTTGAAACAACAATTATTAAATTAAGTAATTATTAATGAAGTTTTAAAACTAAATACAAACACTTATAAATGAAGTATTAATTAAGATTAAAACATTATAACTTTTAAAATTGATAATATGTTAACATGAACAGGAAGTCGAATGCATAAAAAAATATAGAGAGAATAAATTAGAAAGATTTGACACATATTGTCAAGCAATTTGTAATTAAAACATTTTAACTAATGAAAAAAAACAGAAAGTTCCAATAAAAATAAAATTATTGATAATACCATTAAGTCCATTGTCCGAAATGCAGTACATCATGTTGGAAAAATATATATTCAAATAGAAAAATTGCATACATATATATATATAGCTATAGATATCGCAGCATTATGGCCAGTGTTATATATATATATATACCGGGTGTTCCAAAAATAACCGGTAGATTTTAAAATTCAATAACATAAAAACGATGACAGCTATTAAAAAAATTTTTGCAGGAGGGTTATGTATAATGCCATAAGTTTTATCTCCGTGATTTTTGATTTTAGTTCGGAAACCAAACAATAGATGGCGCTGACGGCGATTGGCGCTCAGTCGAAGCCGAAACTGAGCTCACTCAGCATTGATACAAAGGAAGGAGATTAAGGATATGGAGTGCGTCTCATTCGATTTGATTTCAATGACATGCATTTTTGCCATGGATGTAACAGATTCTTCGATAGTGGAATGCAGCGTTCAGAAATGGGTATAAATTTCGCAAACAGTATTTGAGTTTGCAAGATATTTTACATTTATAAAGTTTTATTTGCCCGGATAAAATTACTTTCTTATGGCATGATTTAAAGAATATTTTATGCATCGTATTTTAAAACTACACTGTTAAAAATTTGAAATCTTTGCTGCATCATCACACCTCCGCTTTTATAGAAAAAGATTACTTCACTGTATTATGAAGCATCCTCATTGGTCAAAATTGAGATATTCTATAATAGCAATGCAGTGACGATGCAGCAAATGTTTCAAATTTTAACAATGTTGGTGAAGATATTTTGCTACAATCTTGCTCTTACACCGTAAAAAATTGACCTATTTGCTGCAGCGTCACTCCACCACCTTTATAGAAAACGGTTACAATATTGTATTATGGAGTATTATCATTGGTCATAAAAGACATATTCTATAAAAGCTGTGGAGTGACATTCTAGCAAATGGGTCAACGTTTTTGCAGTGTTTCTATACTGGTCAAAATCTGCTGCATTTTGTTGCAACGCACTCCACCGCTTGTATATAATATCTCTATTCCAACCAATGAGAAAGCTCAATTTCACGGCTAAGTAACCGTTTGTTTTCTATACAAGCAGGGGAGTGCGTTGCAACAAAATGCGGCAGATTTTTAACAGTGTATGGGGAGGCATTTTTGTAATAACTCTATCGCATTTTGACATTTTTTAATAATTTCTTTTTGCATTGCATAGCTGAGGTCCCTCTCAAGATCTCTCCTTTATTATATTTCTTGATTATTTTCAATTATTTTGGCAATTTTCAACAACAGATGACGCTGCAGGTGTGGTGAAAGCTATTGAAGAAAACTCAGTCTCTGAGTTCGCTATTCTGTAAGTTGTCTTTCTGCTGCAAGCGTATGCTGTTCACAGACTGCAAGTTTGCAGGTAAAAATGGTTTATTCTTTAGAACAGAAATTTTTTTTGGTGTTGGAATTCCACCGCCTAGAACACAGTGTTGCTGCTACAAGACGAAGTTTTCAACGGAAGTTTAATGTAACCAAAGGACCGAAAAGCGATACAATAAAGAATTTGTTTGAAAAATTTCAACGGACTGGAGACGTGAAGGATGAACGTGCTGGAAATGTAGGGCGACCGCGTACGACAACAACAGAGAGTAATGCTCAGCTTGTGCAGAAGGTGATCGAACAGCGGCCTCAGGTTTCCATTCGCCGTGTTGCAGCTGCGGTCCAAATAAAGCCAACGTCCACGTACCGTCTCATGCGCCAGAGTTTACACCTCTATCCATACAAAATTCAAACTCGGAAACCCCTCAGCGCTTCTTCTATTGATGCACGAGTAACATTTGCTAATGATATGGTGCAAAGGATTGATGTCGGCGATATCCAAGTGGACAGCGTTTGGTTTAGTGACGAAGCTTATTTTTACCTGGACGGTTTCGTAAATAAACAGAACTGGCGCATATGGGGAACTGAAAACCCCCATGTTGCAGTCCCATCATCCCTACATCCTCCAAATGTGTTGGTTTGGGCCGCCATTTCTTCCAAGGGGCTCATTGGTCCATTTTTCAGATCCGAAACGATTACTGCACCACGCTATCTGGACATTCTTCGAGAATTTTTAGCGGTACAAAATGCCTTAGACGACACTGCGAAGACCTCGTGGTTTATGCAAGATGGTGCCTGGCCACATCGCACAGCCGAGGTCTTTAATTTCCTGAATGAACATTTCGATGACCGTGTGATTGCTTTGGGCTATCCCACACATACAGGGAGCGGCGTGGATTGGCCTCCCTTATCGCCAGACATGAACCCCTGTGACTACTATCTGTGGGGACACGTGAAAGACCAGGTGTACCGCCACAATCCAGGAACAGTCGAACAACTGAAGCAGTACATCTCTTCTGTATGTGAAGCCATCCCTCCTGAAACGTTTATAAACGTTACTGGTAATTTCGTTCAGAGACTACGCCATATTATTGCCGCGCAGGGTGGATATGTGGAAAATATCGTTCTTTAGATTTTTCAGACTGCAGCGCCATCTGATGTTGAAAATTGTAAGTAATTTCGTAAGTTTGTCTGTCTAAAAATTTACTATTGTCCCAAGCACATTACAACAAACGGTGTATTATTGGTTTTTCAAATATACCGTCATTTTTGAAACAGCCGGAATAAAGTTACTTTTACTTCCAAAACCGATTTTTAATTGAAATTAACTTTATAAAAAAATCTGCAACCAAAATCGAAAATGTAATCAAGGAGTGATCTTGAGAGGGACCTTACTTATGCAGTGCAAAAAAAAAATTAAAATTAAAATGTCAAAATGCGACAGAGTTATTATAAAAATGCCTCTCCAAAAGAACACTAAAAAAAATTGACCCATTTGATGCAGCGTCACTCCACAGCTTTTATAGAATATGTCTTTTATGACCAATGATAATGCTCCATAACGCAATAAAGTAGCCATTTTCTATAAAAGCGGCGGAGTGAATGACGCTGCAGCAAATGGGTCAATTTTTTTTACAGTGAATAGCTTTAGCTTGCGAGTTTCTTCGCGGGCAGGGACAGAGGGTTTACAGAATGGCAAATTCACAGATTGCGTTTTCTATTATAGCTTTCAAATTGCCTGCAGTGCCATCTGTTGTTGAAAATTTTAAGTGATTCCGAAAGTTGTATACCTGAAAATTTACTATTGTCCCAATCATATTGCAACAAACGGTATATTTCTAACGCTGCCCATTTAAATTTTATTGATTTTTCAAATATACCGGTCATTTTTGTGACTCTCTGCATCGTCACCAACACTGTTAAAATTTGAAACTTTTGCTGCATCGTCACTCGATGTTATTATAGAATATCTCTGTTTTGACCGATGAGAATGCTCCATAATACAGTGAAGTAATCATTTTCTATAAAAGCGGAGGTGTGATGATGCAGCAAAGGTTTCAAATTTTTAACAGTGTAGTTTTAAAATACGATGCATAAAATATTCTTTAAATCATGCCATAAGAAAGTAATTTTATCCGGGCAAATAAAACTTTATAAATGTAAAATATCCTGCAAACTCGAATACTGTTTGCGAAATTTATACCCATTTCTGAACGCTGCATTCCACTATCGAAGAATCTGTTACATCCATGGCAAAAATGCATTTCATTGAAATCAAATCGAATGAGACGCACTCCATATCCTTAATCTCCTTCCTTTGTATCAATGCTGAGTGAGCTCAGTTTCGGCTTCGACTGAGCGCCAATCGCCGTCAGCGCCATCTATTGTTTGGTTTCCGAACTAAAATCAAAAATCACGGAGATAAAACTTATGGCATTATACATAACCCTCCTGCAAAAAAATTTTTAATAGCTGTCACCGTTTTTATGTTATTGAATTTTAAAATCTACCGGTTATTTTTGGAACACCCGGTATATATATATATATATATATATATATATATATACATAGTACTAGCTTACAGCTAACCGAAAAGTATGGAGTAATTTGTTCAATATATTCACATAACTTTATTTTTGCATGACATAGTTTTAAAGGTTTCACATTTACTTCAAACATGAATAACAGAGTTCGGTAAAAACTTCTTAAAATTGCACTTCTATTTGTATCACGGTTAAAATATTTATTCAAATTTTGAATACCATCACAAGATTTAATTGACAAAAATTTCGCACTGTTACATGCTACTAAAACTTTCTATAATATAACATTACAATAATGTATAAACTTCTATTTTAAATATCTATAATATGGATATATCGTCTAAATTTCACCTTTTAAAAGGTTTCATAAATGTTCCGCTTTATTAAACAATTTCTATACGAATTCAGATTTTTATTTATTTTAAAAATACCTCATATTAACTGTGTGATAGTGTAAATGTTAGAAAAATAGATTCTCAACATTTTATAGATTTTTCATCTTATGTTTATACTGAAAAAATTAGAAGTAAATTTATGACTGTCTCTGTTTTGAGCTAGATTCTTAGAAGTTTTAACGAAAATTTTGTTTCAAACCAACTAGAAAAAAAAGAAATTTTGTGTCTTTTCTAGATCTTATTTATCTATAAACAAGTTTGTCGTTAATTATATTTTCTTTTTTAAATGCCAAAAAACGTAATGTAAAATCAAGAGTCAAAAACTGCAATAGAAAATTTTACGTGGTCCCTTCTATGCAAACAAATGCTTTTACATATTATTTATCAAAAACAACATCATAATATCAATCAAATTTGTTTATATTTTATGAATTATGATATGTTTCGACAGCTTTACATGTCTTTTATTTATATTTACCTTTAAATAAACAAATTTTATTGGAAAGATTTCACATCTAACTATAGCTAACAAACATGATGAAGTCTTTAGCTATTCTAATAACAATAAAGTGCTACTTCTATACATAAAATATAAGACATTATATTATTAAGACAGTACCTGCGGGTTTTGGTGAAAATGTCTTTTATTCTTTGAATGTTCATAACCTAACTTAGTATTCCAACTTGAACCCAATTATTATAATACTACAATTACCATCACGTGAAAAATTCTGACATGATGGTAAATAAACGGTCAAGTGTGAATATTACTCGCGCTCAAATGGTTCCGTACAATACACATATATAATATTATGAAGTTAAAAATTTTTTCAACGTTAGAACACCAGAATAATTATATTCCAAGCATACCGGTTTCGGTAGCATATAGCATACCTTCCTCAGTGCTAAAGATAATGGAAATTTGCTCATATATATACCGTGAGGATGGGGATTCAAGCGACAAGTTTATTGACCAATAGAAAAACAGGGGATCCTAGGCAACAACCAATAGGAAAACAGGGGATCCTAGGCAACAACCAATAGGAAAACAGGGGATCCTAGGCAACAGCCAATAGGAAAATGGGTGGAAAGATATTGCGATTGAAAAAATTTTTAACTTCATTATATTGCACCAGACAATAACCTATTACTTATATATATTATTAGCCCCTTGGAGACGAGCGACTGGTATACGTAAAACTTAAAATTCTCGGAATTTTTCATTATCCCTATCAGTTATTTTTTATTGTAAAGTTTATCTTATTTAATTGGAGCATGTTTCACGATTCAAGTACAGAAATTTTTCTGTTTGGAAAAACCGGTGGTTAAAGATTACAAATTAAGCAAAGTGCTCTCATCGCGAAGGAGTTAACTATATTATTAAAAGAAAATCCTTGCTGAAAGTATTATAAGACTTTGTAGAAAAAAAAAATCGAAGAGATATAAAACTATATATAGTAAGATTGGTTATAGCTGCATGTACTAGAAAAGTATGGATGGGTATGCCATTAAAATTCAAAGAGATATGAAGTCTAAATAATATCAAATATTCCTATTCTGTGTAGCTCTTTTTTTTTATCTTATCCTTATCAATTTATTAACTTAACTAAGTACTGGGAGTAAAAGATAGTGCATATTTAAACTTCATTTGGCATTTCATAAAACTAAAATCAGCATAGTAATTACTTTGCAAAATAGGACTCATTCTGATAATATTTAAGATAGACTATAAATCAACTTAAGCGTAAAGATAAATGTTAGAATTTTAAAGGCATATATATTAGAAACTTCCTTCTTTATCATAAATTGTTCCAATTTAACTTTTGTACTGTTGAAAAAGTTTTACAAAATTCCTTTTAACATGCTGAAATTCTAAAAATTAATCATTGAAACAAATAGGACTTCATTTTAAAAAAGTTAAATTGTCTTTTTTTTTTTTTATTTAAATGCTTTTTTATTTCCGATTATTATTTGCTTTTCATAATATGATAAAAGTTGCAGTAAAACACTGAATTTGTACATGAGATTCATAATTTTTTGTTAAAAAATTCTTAGCGCAAAAAGAGAAAAATAGCAAATCGTTTAATTAATTTGTTTACAATTAATAATTCAAATCGATTCAATATTAAAATAAGATTTATCATTAAAAATTCAAATTTTCTTAATATCTTATTTTCCATTGTTTTTATACTTTTTTCATAATTTGAACATTGCGTTTTAACTTGCAAAAGTTGTTCGCGTTTCAATTTTCATCTGAACAATGCGTATTTTTACAAAAATATAAAGTTATTTTTGGTAAATATTTTTGCTCCGGAATTTAATAATTATAAAAAGTATTCTGCTCAAACATGGACGGCTGAATTTTCTGTCTTAAATTTTATGATTTTTAAATTTTTCAATCAATTGAAATTTGATCACTTGTTTGTAATTTTTTTTACACTTAAATTCATGTAATAAAAATTAATGATTCAAATAATGTATATTTTCAAATATAATTTTAATAATAAAATATAATATAAATCTATTTGAAAATTTTGGGCATGAAGAATCTATCAACTTTCTAAAGTTGATAAATTAATTGATACATGCATTAATAATAATTAGGTAACATGCTATATAATGAAAATAGATGCATCTAATGCACTCTTTTTCTACAAATATACTCCAAGTTACAAAACATAAAATTCCATTTCAAGCTTCTCAGTGGTTCATATGTATTTGTAAAAACAGTCAAAAAATTTTTTACAACTTCTCTTTACAAAACGTAGCATTCCCTTACAACTATCACAATATTTTATATGACTTGTATTCTATGATAAAGATATATTTACCATTTCAATCTTACAACATTTAATGGTATAATAACATCACTACATACATCATCTGCTAATTTAAGAAAATGACAGAAATATTTTTACAATTTCAACTTTACAACAATTAGCACTGTATCAAAAACCAAATGTACAAATAAAAATGTACCAGTTAAACACTGAAATCAAGAATTTTCCAGTTTTATTATGGCTCAGAAATAAATATTGACTATATGATGTCACTGTACACGGTAGAAAAATAACTAACTCTAATTCTACAGATGTAAAGTTAAGGATGTATTTCGATTCAAACTGCTTATTTTCAGATTTATTTTTAAATTCATTTTTGCTCTCAAATGCATCAAACTTTAAAATTCTCTTATTTAGAAACTACACAAGGTACCGTAATTGTCACTTCTTTGATAAATGCAGAAATTGTTGCAAAAAAATGCTATCAAAAGCGGCGTTTTGAACCAAATTTTCCGTAGCGGGAGATCTGCTAGCGAAAAAAAGGGTCACGCTGAGAAGGTAATTGTTTATAAATCAAATTCTAATGAATGGAGCATAAAAAAATATCACACGGTACCTTATACATCCCTTCAAAAATCCCCTTAGCAAGTTTCATGTTTCTACTTTTAAAAATGTGTCTGAAATTGTATCGGAAAATTTCGAGCTGTTGAAGATGGAAAAGCATTTTTTCGAATACACCCTTAAGGAAATCTGTATGTTTGCTAAAATTTTATCGTTACACTGTATAAAACAGGATATCTGTAATTTTACAAACGAATCTACTAAAATCTACCGAAATTGCAGTAATATTACTAAAATTTTATCTGTAACACAGGTTTCAGTTACATACAAGTTCTAGGCATCCCAGTTTCCTAAAAAAATCTTAGTAATCTTACGGATTTTTTTTATTTGAGGGGCAAAAGTGTAACAGTTACATGAACTTTTGTTGTTGCCGTTACATAAAAAGTTCTAAGAATCCCAATTTCTTACAAAAAAAAAATTAATAACTTTGCAGATATTTTTACAGTGCATTTTTAATATTTTGATGCTTGCCCTTACATATTATAATTAATTATTACCGGGTGTCCAGTAAATAACTGACCCATTTTGAATTTAAATAACAAATAAACGGGTTGAGATATATAATGCGCGGTTTGCGGTATTGTTATTAGAAAATCAATAAATTTTTAAACAGGTACTTTGTTAATATAGTTCAAATTTCGGAAAAAATATCGCGCTGGCGATAACAGGCTGTTTGAATAGAGACATGACTCTAATTTTCATAAATATGAGATTTTCGGATTAATCTGAATCTATATGTTGTCGAATCTGAATCTATATGTTGAATCGACTCTCGAATCAGCTTCAGAAATAGGGTATGTTGGTTGGAAAGGGATTTAAAATAATATTTATGATTGAACCATCTGTATTATATTTCCCCTCCTCAGTCTTGAGACTGAGATATTATTTTAAATATTATTATATTACATTAACAAAGTGCATATTTTAAAATTTACTTATATTTTAATAACAATACAGCAGGCCGCGCATTTTTATCTCAAACAGTTTTTTTGTTATTTACATTCAAAATGGGTCAGTCATTTACTGGACACCCGGTAAATATCATAATAAAAAATGGAATTATTATTATATTTTCTAAAAAATAATGTTAAATCTTAAATTTCAACCACACTTTTTAAATTTAAAATCTATATATACATTAATATCGTATAATAAATTATTATTGAACAACATTAAAATATTTTTTACATAAATTTAATCTGCCAATACAGATTATGTCTTTAAAAATTATCCCTTTACAGGTTTAGGCTCTTTATTGGTACTAAACAATTTCTATAATTAAAAATATTGTAACATTTTGTGCCACGTGCTAAAGGACACTGTTTATATAGCAACAACATGCATGAAAATCATAACAATAAACAAGTAATACAATGACATATACAAATGTACAAATGCAACAAATATACATATTTCACAACAATTACATTTATTGGCACATCGATAAATGACATAGAAGGTACGTAATATTTACACTATTTTTTAACGTCTTCACAAAAGTTTTAACACTTGAAATAACATAAGTAAAATGATTAGCGTAATTTTCAATTTTAAATACAGTTTTTAAAAATGAATGATTAGCATAGTTTTCTATTGTTAATGAAGGATTTTTAAATGAATGATTAGTATAGTTTTCTATTTTTAATGAAGGATTTTCTTAAATGAATGATTAGTATAGTTTTTCTATTTTTAATGAAGGTTTTTTTAAATGAATGATTAGCATAGTTTTCTATTGTTAATGAAGGGGTTTTTTTTAATGAATGATTAGAATAGTTTTCTATTGTTAATAAAGGTTTTTTTAAATGAAAATTTTAGAAAATTGTTTTAAGAAATGTAAATTTTAAAAAAGTTAAAATTGCTAAATATTTCAAAAGGTAAATTCACACTATTATGCAATATAACTTAAATTTATTCTTTGTAATGTGATGGTTAAGATTTCAAGCAAAGTTTTCATAGACGAAATGTAAAAGTAACAACGTTAAAAGCATTAATTATATTAAATTAAAACTACACCGATTTCAGTAACATGGAAAAAGAAACATCATAATTAACTTCAACATTATTCTCTCTTGTATGTGTAAAACTTTCATAAAATAAATATCATTTTACCAGAAAGGTCCATCCAAAATTTTGAAGACCTGTAAATTAGCAAATTTTTTGCTATAGTGGAGTATTAAAATAGATTATTGTTTTTTCTTTTTTTTCTTTTTTCACACTTCACATATTTCTGTTTCCATCTTCGGTAATGTTTTTAATACATAATTCAAAGACAAATTTGAAAACCCATTAACCTTCTCAGAGTACCTTTCACTATCATTTACTGAATTTTCATCAGTAGGAGACGTCAAAAGAACAGTTTTAGGTGGCGTACTGTGCTGCAAGCATTTATTATCTACATTATGAGATGGCGTTGTGAAATTCTGTGATTCTGTATGAATACTATCAGACATAGAGTTTTGAGGATTAGTTAATGTTGAGTTATTTGGCAAAGATGAACTTGTTTTATCACACACAGAGTCTGACAGAGAATGAAACGGAACGTAACCGTTCTTCACTGGTGTCACAGATGTCATTAAAGTCACTGGTGTCACAATAACCTCCTTGGATAAATTATAACAGTCACTTCTGTCGTTAGTGTTTTGAATTGAATGGGATTCCGCAGAATCTGGATCCTCAATTGGATATATAAAATTGTTTGGCATAGAACCAGTCTGATGATGAAAAAATGAGTTGTTCTTCAAACTGATTTCACTTAGAGAAAGCGTTGGTGAATCGGAACTCAGTTTAATATCCGAGTCACATGGAACTTTAGGTAACGTGTCTTCAGAGTTTTGACTCTGAAGTGGACTAAAAACAGTTCCATCTAAAGGTACACAATGAGTAGAGTTTTGTGAAAATGGAATATCGATTAAAATGTCACTGGCATCGATATGAGTTTCTTCTTCAAGGTGACTAAATGGTGGCCATTCTGCATCATCAGAAAAATCAGCTTGGTCATTACCATTAATATATACCTTTTCATGATCACAATTACCCTCTGTAAATGGTTGGGTTTTGTCCATTTGGTTTCTGACTTCATAAAATGGTACATAACCTTTAGAAGGAGCTTTAGGACATAATTTATTCTTCCCTACCTTAATGTAGCCAGAATCTTCAGCTAAATTATTATTTGATGTCATTTGCTTGTCTTTGTTTATTGTAGGATGATAATATTTATCATCTAATAATTTCTTGAAGTGTGGCCATATTTTTTTATCTGGGTTCTCAAGTAGGTACATAGCATACGGATTAACGTTTGGCGGAGGTACGGAAAATCTGTTCTGGGAAAACGGAAAACCAAATTTGGAATATCCGTTTTGTTTGGCATTAGTTAAGACTATATCACCACTACTTTTTGCTAAACCTACTTTTGAGTACGGAGCAAATATAGTTTCGCTGTTCTCTTCAACCTTGGTATCAAACACAGATGGTTCACTGTTTGCCAGATTGCAATTGTATAAAATCAGAGGATTGATACGCCACAATACAGATGAAGCAGGATTCCCTGCAGAGCCAAACTTACTGTAAGGTTGATCGACCTTGAAAATTATGTCATCAGTATTTTTTTGCTTGTTGGACTGCTTCTCTGGAATTGCAGTTTGCTGTGCGTTCTTTTCCAAAGAATGTGTGTCATGCGCTGCTTCCATTAAAATAGGCAAATGTGGTTTGTGAGTGTTGAATGATACTGGTTCAGTTGCAGTTGAATCTGGTGATGGTGGAATTGCAAAGTCTGCTTCCGTACCGGAATCAGTGCCAGAGGATAAATGGACTCTAGGAGTAATACTGGATGAGATACTGCTGCAACCGCTGCTATCTAAACTTGACTTTCTTCCGAAATTTGCAGTTTTGTCAGTTTTGTACATCATCTAGAAAATTGAATAATTATTAAATAAAGTGATTCATAATTTAAAAAAAAAATACTTTAGATAACATGCAATTTCTTTAAAAGTTTTGGAACAAAGAAGAGTAATAAATAAAAAGTATTTACAGAATTTTGAAAATATAATGAAATAATTTTCTAATTTAATCAGTATAAACAGGAAAGATCAATCATGCGTCAAGCATAGATTATGAAATCCTTTCCAACTTTTCCTCTACTTTAACAATATTTCTCTGTTTAATAAGGTAAATAAGATACCTAACAAAGAAGGTCTATATACGGGCATACTCCAAAAATTTAAAAAAAAATGTAGATTATAAATTATAAATATATTATACATTAAATATTATAAATTATCTTCTAATGAGGATAGATATGTTTATTAAATGATTCGTCGGAAATTCGATAGATTGTCCGCAAAATAATAATGAAAATTTTGTCATTTGGCGATTTATCACAAGTTGGCGATCAGATAAATTTTCAGACCGATCAAATCACTTTTTTAGGTAAAGATGTTTTATTAACTTGTTAACTTGATTAAATAATTGTAATTCAAATAAATTTAGTTTTGTCAGTTTTAGTTTGGTTTAATTCGAACCTTGTCATTCGAACCTTGTCATATCAAAATTGCATAATTAACGAAAGTTAATTATGCAATTTTATGAATTAAAACAAAATTTAAATTAAATCAAAATTGTTTTAATCTCAAACCGAACTGCAATTAATTCAATTTTGTATCTATGAAAACAAAAATTTCTCCGATATTGAAATGGAAAGCTGTAGCATTCTTCATCTGGGCTTTATTTTGTATTATGCTTAAAACATATGAAATATATATATTTCAATATGGAAGCACTTTTTATATATGAAATTATTTTTACAGTGATAAATAATTGCGCCGACAAGCAACATAAATATGTATTACAAAAAATGTTTAAATTCATTAATATTATTACAAAGCATTCTCAAAATCAGTTAACAAGCAATTTTCAGATGCATTAGAATAGTTTGCTTTTGGCGAGGAAAAGTGCTGCTCGCCAAATCGTGTAATGTTTTCGTCTTTTCGTGCCAAGTAATTTAAAGTTTTTTTTTTTTTTTTTTTTTTTTTTTTAACTATAATCCGGCTGTTAAATTTTCCTTTATTACATATATAAGTAGTTCAATTGATTTTGTTTTTCAAAATACACTGAGTATGAAATAATTACAATATAAATATAAGTTATGCAATTTATAATTCATAATTTATAAGGTGATATTCCTTGTGAGTAACTTTTTTTCAGAAAACCCATAGTGTATTTGAAAAACAGGATCCTGCGATTACTGCCCATAACCAGAAAAGGCACTTCCAATTCTTTTGTGGAAAAATACTCGAATACAGAATACAGTTCACATACCCTGTATATAACCTAGAGACTTTTATACAGGCGACTTGTTAATCTAAAATTTAATTCGGGAAAAATCGCGCTTAAAACTACTGAAATCGAACTTTTCAAAATTATCATCCATGTTGGTCATTTATCTAATTCTTTGTGTAAACAGTTTTACTTTTATTTTAAAGACAACTCTTAGTATGCTAAATATATTTCAACTTTAAAACACAAAACTCAACTAAAAACCATATTTAAGCTACACAATCTCAGTTCAAACAATTCAGTAGTACCACGAATTCTTTTATATAGCCCTGTATATCAATTATGGCATTTATATCCCATAATATGCAGAATTTCCTTAAACTTCAAACCGCATTTTCAGGCTTCGCACAGCTCTATCACTAAATTTTAAGAATATTTTTGAAGTGTTTCACTGCAGAAAAATATCGTAAAATCTATGAATGAAGGTGGGGGTTCCGAATGTTGTGGTTCAAAATTTAAATGTAAATTTTTTTATTTTTAATAGTGGTGCCAGAGTCCTTGGAAATTCCAAGGAGTGTGCGAACTTTGATTTTTTAAATGAAAACGCCTCTACAACAGTATTTCGAACAGTATCAGACAGTACTTCGGACACGTTTTTGTATCTGAAATATTAATTATATTCACCCGATTAATGATATTCATATCATATTCTACAGCGCTAAGTATCTTGCTACAGAATACCCCAACCTATATAATAATAATAATAATAATATATTGTACAACGAAATAATAAGAATTTATATTATAAATTATTATTTTGCTTATAAGACGTTAGTTTAAAATTAAAACATTTAAATATTACATTTAAATAATTTTTACTATTACTTACCCATCATAGGTAATATGGGGTAAGTCTTGCAATTGTTTTGAAAATCTAAAAAATTTTTTGACGGATTTGCACGTTTCAGATACTGGAGATTCCGAAAAACATATTTTTTTTTTAAAAAATTTTGCCGTCCGTCCGTCTGTCTGTCTGTAAACGCTCTATCTCCCGACCAAATTGAGATAGAGACTTGAAATTTTGTATGTACTTAGTATGTAAGAATGGGACAAAGCCTATTTAATATCAGTAACTTCGATTATCTGGAACTATTTTTTTCGAACTCTCGAAAAATTCATTCTGATGAAAGGTATAAAAATTTTCGAATTTTTTTATTTTAAAGAGTGGATGTAAAAGGCAATAAAATTACACACATTTTGCATAAAGAACGAAGTCGATCGAATTATTAGTTGCCGAGATATGTGTAATCCTGTTTTCCGCATTTTTTGATTTTTCATGACCTTGTATTTCAATCAAATTTCAATTCAAAGATATATTTTAATTGGAAATGAGACGCTTCATCCGTCGCAGTAAATTGTTAGTTAATATTATTATTATTTTTAGACTTATAAGGATGTTTCTTTTACGCAATCCGGTATTACTTGAGCATTTTGGCGTTTTACATAATTTGTCGAATTTGGCTCATCAGCAATTCATTTATAAAGCATGACTATGTACATTAAAACTATTTAAATTTGCGTTTACATTTTATTTTGGAATTGCAGTGCTTTTGATAAATATTTTACACATGTTTTATTTTCATATTTTATATTATGCATATCCATGATGGGTAAGTATTACGGTGGCCCCCAACGACTAGTTTCAATCTCATTTTCGTTGAGTCATCTTCAGAAAGTAAATAGAAAATTACAAACACAATGAAAGTGAAATATAGGAATAAATAATCATTGAATTCAAATTAAATATAACTCCCTCTATATTTTCGACACCATCCGTGTCCCTACTAAGTAGTTATCCTGCAAACCGTCCAACCATTCAATCCATATACTCGGGATACGAAAAGATTCGCGTTTGAAATGAAATAGACGCCCTCTCGCGGACAAAGTCTGAAACGAAATAGAACTGATATCTTCCACTGAAATCAGTGTTTAAAAGGCCGATAAATAAATAAACAGTTCTATAATAAATAAATAAATAAATAAACAGTCCTATAACGCATGCAACGTTGGGTTCTTTGTATTAAAATTATCTAAAATCAAAATTTTATACACAAAGTTTAGATCTATAATATAAAAAAGTACATTTGACTTACTCATGGCAAAATAATATGACAGCAACACAATGCTTGCATGATTAATGAATCAATAATTGCTTCAGCTTCTCTAAATCAATTACTAGATTTTCCAGCATCTAGAAATTCTAAAATTGTCGATATTTGTAATTTATCTCCCATAATTAAATAAAAAAGATAAAAAACTGCACTTTAAATAGTTCTTTAAACGGGTTTCGCTATGCGAAGGTTTCGCTGCATGGAACAAACAGCATACGTAAACAAACGATTATCAGGTCTATACAACGCCACCTTTCGGTCATTACAAACGCGAATAGTTGCAAACATATGAACTTTTTAAATAAATTTCAATGGGATCTCTTACGAATATTTTAAATAAAAATTAGATTTGTAAATTAATCTATTCTCGTTAAGAAGTACGTTCATTGTGCTTGTAATTTTCTGTTTACATTCTGAAAAGAAGTTGAAATATGTCAATTTTTAATATATTTTAAATGTCTTAGTATTAAGATAACGTCTTATAAGCAAAATTTATCATTCATAAGTTCTTACTTTTTCGTTGTAGAATACATACATTTTTGTTATTATGATATAGTTATTAATGGACGTAATGAAGACTTACTGCCTTTATATTTCACATTGGTAGCCTAAAACCTAAAATATTTAATTGCTATAAAGGACGTCAAATACTAATAAAAACATTAAAAGATCTTAATAATTTTTACATGTTTCGATTGAATTTACTCAATCATCATCAGAAAAAACAAAATACAAATAAACACAAAGATGGAAAATGACAATAAACTATTACAAATGAAATTTAAAAATATTTTTAAATTTCATTTGTAATAGTTAATTGTCATTTTCCATCTTTGTGTTTATTTGTATTTTGTTTTTCTGATGATGATTGAGTAAATTCAATCGAAACATGTAAAAATTATTAAGATCTTTTAATGTTTTTATTAGTATTTGACGTCCTTTATAGCAATTAAATATTTTAATGCATATTTTTGAAATGTTTTTAATGGACGTATAAGAAAACTTCTATTTATAATTAAGGCTAAAACCTGTTTTATCCTATGTACTGTTACGCAATGGAATTCCTTTCTGTGACCCCATAGATGAATAATGATTTCTATGCATTCCTATTTCACACAATGCATGTATTTCATAAAACCATATCAGATTCGTTAAGTTTGAAACAGTGCAACATAATTAAAATGCACCGGAAATGATTTTTTACGTTTGACAGTAGCGTAACAGAATATCTTTGACTATCCCTTCGGGACGCCAGTACCATTTACTGTCTTTTGACAGAAAAATGTACGCAAATTCCAGAAAAAAAAAAACCCGAAAAAAAGAATTCTCGGATTGACGGAAATATGCCCGTTAAAAACAGTAAATTTTAATGGCCCACAGTGTAAAATTTTGCGAATCTAGCGGGTCAAAATTCATTTTACGAAAATTACCAATATTAAAGTAATAAAATTGATCTTACTAGAGATAAAATGGTTATATATTATGAAAAAATATAGCTTTGCATATTTTATTGCACAATTTACGTCATTGTTATTCCATCACCATAATCATAATAAAAAGACTTTTTTTTGTCATTTTCATATCTTGACATTTACGTCGTGTTAGCATTCAAGGCATATTTTTAAAAATATAGTATATATTTATTTTCAACAATAAGAGTTTTTTTTTATTGCCGTTTTGTCATTTATTGCAGTTTGCTATTCTTTTATTATTTGTAAGAAAGTATGAATGTTAAAACGTCAGGGTGAATTTCAGCTACTAAATACTCGTAGTTTTACTGAGATTTTAATGTCATGATTTATAATGCTTAAAACCAGATATATTTATCTTATAGCCACATGTAATGCAAAATTGCATAAAATCTGTACCTGAAAAAAAAATTACTTATTTTGAAGAATTAATGCGAATAATTGCAGCTGAAATTGATTTTTTAAAAATATCTATGTGCATACATAATTACAGAAAAAATTGTTACAATGCACCAGCGCGCACAAAATTTTTGGCAGATTTTTAAAATTTATCATATACTATTAAATTTTCTAAAATTTTTTATATTGACCTAAAAAATTATTAAGTAATTATTGTAACTATAAAAGACAAAGTATCGACATTGTTTTAAAATTTCCACGCTATCATAAAAAAAAAAGAAATACAAAATAAGTGTGTTTTCAACTAAAAATATCGATGGAAATTACAACTACATCGCTGTTCTAAAAAGCTTTAAAAAATTTAGTTTTTGAGCCAATTTTTGATAGTGTTGTGGTAGAGTCAGGTTGCTATAACTTTACCTTTTCCCCCTCTAATGTGTTACATGCTATTTGAGATATTTAAAAGTTAAATTGCTTCAAGTCGATTTTTGGACTTTTCCCCGCTAGATTTGCGAAATCGCACACTGTGTAGCGTCACGATTACCAATGCAATTTCCGTAAAATCGTCTGTTTTCTTTTACGGTGTAGGATTCATGCTTTGGTAAATGTCATACATATTAAAATTACAGAGCAATCCAAGTAAATTTACGAGAGTTAGAGCACGGTTCGACTAACAGACGGCCAGACAAACAAACTAACCGAATACTTTAACACATTACAACTATGTTGGAAAAATAAATTCTACAAGTCAATTGTTTCTTTTTTCGTGAATATCGCACATATTAAAGATTTAATCTAATTCATTTTTTGTAACAATAATGTTTTAGAGAATTTTTCGAAACTGTCGCACAATACTATTTTTTAATGCGCTAATATTTTTCAAAAGAATATTTTAACAAGAAAAAAAAGAAAAAATAAACTAAAAAAATGTAATTTATTTTTCAAAAATGACTTTTTACATTTTCATTATTTTATTTATTTTATATAATATGTTTTTAGAGGATTAATATATTTTTATAAAGCATTTATCAATGGAATAATGGTACTAATAACAGCATTGTAATAATAATATCAGTTTTGAAACAATACCTCGCAATTTACTTTTAATATTACCAAACTTCTAAGATATCCTGAAGGAAACAACTACAAATTGACTGTCCAAAAATATCACAATTAACTCCGAGATGAGGATTTTCTCCTTTCTAAATTATTCTATGTTTAAAAATAAAATAAAATAAAACTAAATTTTATCTTTAACATTTTTAATAAAATTGCAAAAGAATTTTAAAAGTATGTTTTTTGAATTACAAGAATTAATAAAAATAAAAATATCTTTAAATAAAGACAAGGAAATCCATAAAGGGAATTTGATATAACAAAAGGGAAATGTCCGTAAAATGATGATCGAGAAACTCAATTGAATGCGTTTAACCGAGAACAAATTTACAGATGATCGCGCTTTTTTCTGTATTTTTACAGAAATGTTCAACAGTGTACATATAGTCAATGAAGCATAAATATATTTTATTTAACCATGTTTTACAAGCTGATCTACAAATATGAAAGCGATCTTATTTAACCTTTTACATGCCAAATTCTGATGCAGTCATATTTTAGATTATTGTTTTGCACATTATACCTTCTAATGCTTTTGTTAAGGGATACTAGTCATTAATATGCTGGTAAAAAAATTATATAAAATTTTCAGAATGTTAATAATTGGGAACATTCTGGTCACCATTGGGTCGCTTCCGGTGGTCATTGGTCATTATTATGATTTTCTATAGATTTCTCCATAAATGATAGGAATATAACTTCTATTTCAAAAAATCAAGTTACCTAATTCAAAAAATCTATTTCAAAAAACCCTTTTTATGACAGATCATTTTCCAGTGGTCATTGGTCATTTTTAAGATTTTCTGTACATTTCTTTATTAATGATAGAAATGTAACTTCTATTTCAAAAAATCAAGTTATCTAATTCAAAAAATCTACTTCAAAAAACCCTTTTTATGACTGATCATTTTCCACTGGTCATTGGTCATTTTTATGATTTTCTGTACATTTCTTTATTAATGATAGGAATGTAACTTCTATTTCAAAAAATCAAGTTATCTAATTCAAAAAATCTAGTTCAAAAAACCCTTTTTATGACTGATCATTTTTCACTGGTCATTGGTCATTTTTATGATTTTCTGTACATTTCTTTATTAATGATAGAAATGTAACTTCTATTTCAAAAAATCAAGTTATCTAATTCAAAAAATCTATTTCAAAAAACCCTTTTTATGACTGATCATTTTCCACTGGTCATTGGTCATTTTTATGATTTTCTGTACATTTTTTTATTAATGATAGGAATGTAATTTCTATTACAAAAAATCAAGTCATCTTTTTACTATTTCTGCTAATTTTTTCAAGTCAATTTTGATTAATTTTAATTTTTAATAATTTTTTTAACTTATGTTCCCAATTGAGAACAATGACCTGTAAAGATTTAATCAATTACAAAATCAATCGCTAGTTTTCGGGATAGCATAAGAAGCGACCTTAAGTGCAGGGCTGCGGAGTCGGAGTCGGGCCCATTTTTGAGCAAAAGAGTCGAAGTCAGAGACACTAAAAAATAAACCGACTTTGACTTTTTTTTTTTCTTGTTTATACAGTTTGAAGCAAAATCAAACAAGTTATATGTAATTGGTGGATTATATCGGGCAACCCAAGTGAGAGGTTCCCAATATTGTGCCCTGCGTACACATTAGATGAAAACTGATTTTAATTATAAACTCTAGTAGATCTCGAATTATTTCCCGAACTAGTAAAATTTTCATCTTTACTTTGTTTTTCCTTTCCATAGAAATTTTTCTGCTGTGGAGGCACAAATTAACATAAAAATTGTAAAGAATTCTCTTTTCAAGTGCACAGATCCAAAATAATAAAATTTATGTTTTTTTTTTTTTTTTTTTTTTTTTTTTTTTTTTTTTTTTTTAATTTTAATAGTTGGATTTTTTTTATTTGTGAGACACAAAATTAAAAAATTAGAAAAACGAAACATATTTTTTCTCTTTTTTTTTTCTTTCAAATCTGTAAGAACTGAATTAACACCTAAATAGTGAAAATTTCGCTTATTTTTCTTACGTTCCTTCGTAATTTTAAGCAAACAACGACACTAGTATATTAGCCAGCCATGAGTCGTTAAAATTTCTGGAGTCAGAGTCAGAGTCTGAGTCGGCCATTTTCCCTACTGACTACCATCTCCGGTGCTACAACATCATCCAGTAAAAAGAAAATGAATGGTATCCCGATCATGGATGATCACCCCCAACACATCTGAAATATTTTTAGGAATTTATTCTGCTTGGACTAGGTGATGTTCCGGCTTCCAAGATCGAGTCACCATCATTGTCACAAGAGTCGACTCCAGTTTTCACAATTGATTAACTAAGTAGATTGATTGATAATTGATTGCCTAAGAGGCAACACTAGGCACAGAAAAAGACCCGGATGATAATGTAAAGTCTATGGGGGCGTTCTTTTCAAATATCTCGCGCAAATTTTAATATTTTGACGTGATTTTTCTTTGCATAGGATAGCTGAGGACGATCTACAACCAGCCTAGTTTTTACTTTTTCAATTTTGGTTTCAGATATTTTTTAAAAAATTACTTTAAATTTTAAAACCGGTTTAACCCGAAATGAAAATCGGTTTTTCTGAAATTGAAACTATTATAATATTAAAAAATACAGTCGAGTCTCCCTATAACGAAATTCCATACATCGAATTTCTCTATATAACGAATTTTTAGTAGGAATGGTCCCCTTTTCGCATGATTACATTAAAAACAGTCTCTATATAGCGAAATATCTATCTCCATACAACGAATTTTTTCATAAATTGGTCTTATTTTTTTTAGTTTTAAAAAAACTTCGAAATCATTTGGAATCAATTTTCCATCACTTATTTTTGATTTATCGTTCAGTGCTGAGATTACTTTTCTCCTTGTTCTTTAAATCCAACGAATTCATCCCACCTCCCACACACCTTTCCACATCCTTCTTAAAACACCTTCTCAAAACAGAGTCAACTGGATTGTTACACATATAAAAGAGGAATCAATGAGAGGCACATAAGAGAGGCCTTCAAATGGAGGAAAATGTCAACTACAATTTTTCATTCCTTGCTAAAATTTGAGCATTTTATTTGAGAGCATAACAATTTAAAAAACAAAACAACAAAAAATTACAGATATCTTCTTCTGAAATTAATGCAAGTCTTCCTTATTTGATTTTCATTAAGCTTTCAAATAAATGTCTGTTCTCTTTTTTGAAACAGCTTAAATAATTAAGAAATAAAATGTTAGGTTAATATTTACTTTTAAACATTTCAAATTCTTAATTAAAAAGATTAAAAAACATATTTATTCAAAATTTACACATTAAATACGATTTTTAACATCATTCTCTATACATCGAATTTCTCTACATAACGAATTTTTTACTGGAACGATGGATTTCGTTATATAGAGACTCGACTGTATATAAGCAAATGGAAAAAGTAAAAACTAGGCCGGATGTAGATCGTCCTCAACTATCCTATGCACAAAAAAAAAAAAAAAAAAAAAAAATCATGTCAAAATATTAAAATTTGAGCGAGATATTTGAAAAGAAGGCTCCCATAGACTTTACATTATCATCCGGGTATTTTTCAGAGACTATTGTGGGGCCATAAGGGGCTGTTCATAAATGATGTCACACATTTTTTTAAATATTTTTACCCCCTCCTCCACTTTTGTTACAAAATGTCCCACTTCACCGTACCCCCCTCCCCCACCCCCACTCCCCTTGTCGCATGTTATGCTATATTACATATACATATAGTTGCAGTTCAGAAACAAATCATTAAGTTTTAGATCATATTTAAAATTTTTATTTTTAAACTTTAACCGTGTATTTTAAAAACTTTCGTAAGAAAAACAATAAAAATGATTTGTGTGCTTATTTTGTATGAAAGAAGAGTAATGTTTACAACAAAAATTATAATTAATATACATTAGTAATAAAAAATTACTGCACTTGAAAGCAGTAGTATTTCGGAATTTGATAGCATATTTAACTTTAAATTTTATCTATACTTTATAAATATAAAAACACTTTAATTTCAAAATGACTTCGAAATTGAATCTGCTGATTTTTAATGTTTTTATTTTAGCCAAAATGTGTGATGGCACATTTCGTCTTACCCCCTCCCACCCTTTTATCAAACTGTCACAATTTCACGTACCACCCCCCCCCCCCCCCTCCGCTTCAAGCATGACATTATTTATGGACGACCCCTAAATTATATATTTGTAGTTCAGCTTACACACAATTTTTAACCCTTTTGGGTCTGGTGTACTTTGGGTCTTTTAATGAAGTATTATTTTATTTTAATAAATACTCTTGCTTCTATTTACGTATAGTACTGCTAGTATATGTCTATGCAATTACTATATGACTTTATTTATGTTTAGGCATTTACCGGGTGTCCAGTAAATGACTGACCCATTTTGAATGTAAATAACAAAAAAACTTGAGATAAAAATGCGCGGCTTTCTGTATTGTTATTAGAATATAAATAAATTTTAATATATGCACTTTGTTAATGTAATATAATAATATTTAAAATAATATCTCAGTCTCAAGACTGAGGAGGGGAAATATAAAACAGATGGTTCAATCACAAATATTATTTTAAATCACTTTCCAACCAACGTACCCTATTTCTGAAGCTGATTCGAGAGCCGATTCAACGTATAGATTCAGATTCGACAACATATAGATTCAGATTCAGCCGAAAATCTCATATTTATGAAAATTAGAGTCATGTCTCTATTCAAACAGCCTGTTACGGCCAGCGCGATGCATTTTTTCCCCGAAATTTGAACTATATTAACAAAGTACATGTTTAAAAATTTATTGATTTTCTAATAACAATACCGCAAACCGCGCATTATTATCTCAAACCGTTTATTTGTTATTTAAGTTCAAAATGAGTCAGTTATTTACTGGACACCCGGTAGTAATAGTGATAATTATTAATATTTTCTTAATTCTCTTTGCGCCGTTTGCGATTCTTTTATTTTAATTATATATTCAAATTTTAAATTTAAAATTAAAGTGTTCTTCCTGAAAGAATCCTGTGCAATAAAAGAGTAAAAAGTATTAGAAAGTTTTAATATAAATTAAATCTTGTTGTAATACAATATTTTCTAAACATCTCCAAAAATTCATGCCTCAGTCTATTTTCATATTAATATTACTTGAATAGTACGCAAAACAACAAAATTCGTTATCTCTCATACAATAAAATATTCGTTAAACACTAATTAATTTATTTGGATAGTTAGTATTAATATTATTGAGTCAAAGTGACTTTTTCTAAATATTGAAAAAAAAAATCGGACCCGAAAGGGTTAAATGAAAAGTACCGCTGCCTATAGAACTGTTAATTTTAGTCTTACTTCTTCAGCTGAGGAATTGCTAAACTGCGAACTTCCAGATCCATGTCTGTTTTTATTCTCATCGCTGCTATAAGAGTGTTTTTCATCATTTCTCTCTTGCAGTTTCTCTTTTGAACCATCCTTAAAAGGGTTCTAACATGGAATAAAGAATAAATTTATTAAGTTTTTGAAGCAAAATATCGCTAATAATTTGAGTTAATGTAAATTAAAAGAAAAACATTTCCGTGAAACATTAATTTACTGTGGTAGTATTAACACGTATAAAATAAAATAATAGAACTAGAAGATATCATGTAGTTTCAAGAGATTGATTGTGATTATATCAGTTAAATATTATAATTCTAGGTGAGAGCACAATAACGAAAGAACTTGCTTAATATTAAAAGAAAAAAAAAAGAATTAAAAGAAACTACTATTAATGTAAAACACATCTAGATGGCAGCACTAAGCATTTTGTTATCCAAAATCTTTATTTAGAAAAAAAAAAATTTTTGACTTCTTTATTTTTTGCAATAATTTACCTTAAAATACGCTTTTATTTTATTTATTTTTTACTACTTCTTAAAATATTTTTTAAATCTATGCATAATTTAATATTTCGTGTATTAAAAGTTGACAAGCAGCGAGTTCGAGTAAGATTTTAACACTTCACATAAAACTAAGTGTATATTTAGAAATTTTTTGACAACTATGAAGAAAAGAGACATTTATGAAAGAAGTTTCAAATATTGATTTGCTTAGGCGATATTTTTAATATACAAATACTTATTACCCATAGACTCAATGAGATAGCCAATGGGGAGGGGGCACGAGGGTTTAAACCTCTCCAAAATGTATGGCATAATGATGTTTGTTTGTATTTATGTCAACCAATTATCTACACTGTGGGATATAGGACCTAAGGGGTGGGATGCTCTCCGTGGGGGTCTTTCTAAGGGAATCTAACCCGCTATTTAAGCAAGAAAATCCAAGGTTCGAAGAAAACCACGGAAAACTTCAAACGGTTAGGCCGACGGTCGCGATTGGGTTCGAACCAAACAACTACCGTCTACTAATTTAGAGAGCAGAACAATGGCGTAATGATTATAAATATACCATTAACTATCATTCAAACTGGTCAAGATTTGGAAATAGACTATGTGATGACTGATGATGTGTTTTTTGTTTTATTTATCGGCGCCGCTGTTGGGTCACGTGACCAGCGGACGAGAGTGTGGGGAGAGGAAGGGGTTACGAACGCAGAGAGAGGTGTGTGTGCCAGAGGTAAGAGGTAGACCTGCGAATGTTTGATGCAGGTAAAAAGAATTTAAAAACATTATCCGGGAAATTGGGATATGTATGTGCTACGGGCACGATCTTGATCTGTTGTGAAAGAAGAGTAGTTAGAAATTCTTGAAAGAAATATGAAATCCGGATATTTACATATATATATTTAATTGTGTGTGTTCCAAGTCTTGCTGTATTCGTCCCTGTCATTTGTGTTCCGTGTGTGTAATTAAACTTTTGTTTCATCAAAGCTTGATTCCTTGGATTCTTTTGGATTACTTAAAAGCACACAGGTGTTTCGCAAAAATTCATGAAGGAATAGGAAGAGCGTATATCACACGCTCTCTTCGCAAGAACCAGTGGTAAGTGAAACTACTTTTTATAGTTCTGGAAATAAAATTGGAAGATATAACTTTTGTGCATTAACAGAAGAAACATAAATATTAGATTAATGAATGTTACAATGATTCTAAAGAGATAATCGTATTAGAATTGAAAACAAGTATTGTTCTAAGTATATTCTAGTGTATGATTATAATGAATGATTATATTATTTAGTGATTATAATTATTGATAAAGATAGTAATAGTTAAAAAAAAAGAATATGTTCACAGTTAAAGGGTTAAAAAAAAGAGGACCTGGTCATTGTAGCCACAGAATTAGGATTAAAAGTAGAGCCAGATCATAGAATAGTGGATTTAAAGGCATTAATCGAAGGGAGCGAACAATATGATAAGGATTTTGATTTTGTAAAAGAATTCCTTGTTACAACGGTATCAGACCGCATTTCAAAAGAGAAACAAGAGGCAGAGGCCTTAAAAATGAAAAAGAATATATTAATTCTGAGCAGAAAACAGCGTTAGAATTAGAAAAAACGAAATTAGAAGTTATCAAACACCAATTATAAATGGCTAAACTGCAGTCTGAGAACAAAAATTCTGATAGTGGGGGGGATGGACAAAATCCCAAAACTAATTCGTTAGAAGCTCTAATTAAAAGCGTTAAAACTTTAACTATTGCGATTCCTACCAAACCTGAATCGTGGAATTTATTTTTTTCTTCGCTCGAAAGGGCGTTTGAATTAAAGAATGTCGCGGAAGATTTGAAAGTTGAAATACTGTTTAATTTAGTAGGGGGAAAAGCTGCGCATTTATTAGTATATGCAAATTCATATGAAATGAAGGATTATCAAAAGGTTAAAGCTTTAATTTTAAAAGAATTTCAACCCACTCCTGAAGCTTGTCTTCAAAATTTTCTTTCGGCAAAGAGGGCGAAAAATGAAAATCATATGCAATTCGCATCTAGGTTAAGGGCGAATTGGGATTTTTATTGCGAACTTAGAAAGGTAAATGATTTTGATGCACTTAATGAATTAATAGTTAGTGATAGATTAATGGATGCGTTAGACTCAGAGGCGCGAAGCTATGTCAAAATAAAACAATTAGATAACTGGTTAAAAGCGCGGGAAATTGCGGAATTATGCGATAATTGGTTTACATCAAAAGGTAGAACCTTTTCTGAGTTATATGATAAATCGACAAATTGTCGCGGTTCTGATGATTTCGGATCTGGCAAATATATTCCACCGCATCTAAGAAATAATTTTAATTCGCGTAATGATAGGAAAAAGTCTGTGTGTAAATTGTGCCGTCAAATCGTTCATTTACGTTTTTGTCCTAATAATAATAATAAAGAAAAAGAGAGGTCGGGAAATTCTCATTATCAAATGAAAAAAGATTCTACCGGAAAAAATAAAGACGAAAGGTTGATAGCGAAAGTGACAGCTTTGTGTTTTGAAAATGACGCAATAAGTACTCAACCGTTGCAATACGATGAAATTTGGGTGGGGAAACAAAAAATAAAAACATTAATTGACAGCGCCGCTGAAATTCCCGTTATAAATTCGAATGAAGTACTAGAACCATTTAAAAATAATGAAAATTCATCAATTCAGTTGATTTCAGCTTTTGGCGAGCAAATTACTGCTGATCTTTTAACATTACCGGTTTCTCTAAACATGAGTGAATCAAATTGTTTATTTAACAGTGTAGATGTATTATTTGCAGTGACAGATAAATTATGTAGTTCATGTATTATTACTCCGAAGGTTTATGAATTATTACAATCGGTGCAAATTGGAGAAGGGAAAAGAATAGCCGACAGTGTGGCACCAACAAATGATACGAAATCGAAAAGGGGGGATGAGAATTTATCGGGGGAAAAGAAAAAAGAACAAAATACGAGTGATAAAGATTTATGTTTGCAGGTTGAAAATGAATCTTTTGAAGAGAATTTGAGTATTAATTGTATTGGAACGAAAAATGATTGTGAGGATTTAAATTCGAATCAGTATTCGGAAACGACCATTTACAGGGAGCAACAAAAGAATTGCGAATCTTTACAGGGGGCATTTAAAGATGCTAAATAAGGGAAAAATGGGTTTGTTATGGTGGATAATTTACTTTATCATAGGGAAAAGGTTTCGGGAGATCAAGTCATGCAATTAGTAGTGCCTAAAATTAGGAGGGAGGAAATTTTAAGAATTGCACATGAATCAATTTTTGCGAATCATCTCGGTATAAGGAAAACGAAAGAAAGAATTCGATATTCATTTTTTTGGCCAGGCGTGTCACGGGATGTAGAGGAGTATTGTAAATCGTGCAAGGACTGCCAGTTGCGAAGCCGGGAGAGGGCCAGTGATCAGATACCGATTCTTCCGATTGAAAGACCGGAGCTCCCATTTGACGTTGTAAATATTGATATAATTGGGAAAATTGAACCACCTTCGGCGCGTAGACATCAATATGTACTTTGGTTGACCAACACAGTAGGTGGCCCGAAGCGGTTCCGTTAAGAACAATTTCGGCTAAGGCTACTTGTGATGCGCTGTTAAAGTGCGATCACACACACTGTGTAAATGAAACTTTAAGCTCAACATGCAGCATTGGCTGCAGCTGCTTCGCGAAAAACGCCGTGCAATTGAGATTTCATATGCGCAACATTAGCTGAAACTTTTTCCATTCCAAGTGGAAAATGCTGCGTGCAGCGCGTAATCTGACCAATAGCGTAGAAGCAGATTGTCTGCGTCACTCCTTTGAATGGCCGTCTAAATCAAGATGGCGGCTGTCAGTGTATATGGACGCTCGTTTGTATAGAAAACAAATAAAGTATTTGAGATCTAAACGCAATAAACGGTTTTTTATGCGTCAAAAAGACTTCACATTAAAAAAATATTTAATCGAATTCATTGCGGGACAATGAAATAAGGATCCTTCGGCACTTAAAAATAGCAAAATCCAAATACCGTCGCCATGAATTTTCGATGATTACAAGCTGCGAATGTTCTAAGTAGTAAGTAAATATTTATAAAATTTAGAAGTATTTTTAACTATTATTCTTACATTTTGTTTAACAATAAGTTTAATTGCAATGTTAAGGAGTTTTGAATATATTTTTACTGTTTATGAAATTTGATTGTGTTTTGTCCATACTTGTCGCCAAATTCGCCAATGTTTAGTAAACAAAGTATTTTCTTTCATTTTGAATATATAATTACGCAAAAATATTAGTTGAATGCTTCTGTCAGCTTTATAAATCAAACAATACATCCGATAATTCATTTTTTGGTGTACCCTATTTTTAAAAACATTGTACTAATTATCTTTTTACCTTTTATGCATGTCATATGTCGTATTAAATTATATTGGTTGACTAATCGTAATACCAACAAATTAATTAACTGGAAAACATTTATCAGCTATACTGCTTAAATCTCTTGTTAAACAGCGTTTTGAAATTTTATTTGATGAATTACTTGTGTAAACATTGACTTTATTATTTTCATATGGATTATTGTAAAACATTAAAAATGAAAAATAATGAAAAGAAAAAGGCGTCTACATAATATGGCGACAATATTTAATTCTTTTAAATTTTAATCATAATTATTTGAAGATTTTTTTTTTTTTTTTTTTTTTTTTTTAATGGGAACAAAGTGAATCGTATCATTTTCATTATCTAATTCTGAGGTATTTACACAGTTTGTGTTAATAACATGAAGATGCCGTGGGATATCCCTTGTCATTCCTTGTTTCCTGTTTTAAGTCCTTTTTCAAAAATAATGGAATTATATCTGGTGGCTTTTCCTAATTATACAATAATATTTTAAAATGATAAGAATTATGTTTAGCAGATTTTTGTCAGTGATGGAATGCAAATAACAGATTTATTATTTTTAGAAATATGAAAACCAATAAAACACCATCAAAGCACATAAAAAGTAAAAATACAAAAACCCTTAACATTGCATTTAATCTTATTGTTAAATAAAATGCAAGATTAATATTTATAAAACTTTTAAATTTTATAAAAAAATATTTACTTACACAATTTATTTTAAACATCTATAAACACTAATACAATATAAACTAATGTTTCAAATATATATATTATTTGAAACTATTTCAACATTTATAAATTATTTATTAATTTATATTATTAACAGTGCATAACATTTTATCTGATAACCTTCAAGCTATTACTAGTTTGGTAAAAAATAATTTTCCTTATTTAATGGCAGAAACTTAGTAGTTAAAAGGCAAAAAATATCTTTCCTAAATCATGGAGCAAACTACTTTCAAGAAAAAGGGTTATGCTGTCATAATATTATGTAATTCAACACATGAAAATTAATTAAATTTGTAATTGAAAATCTCAGAAAAAAAGCGAGACGCTTGGCAGAAAGAAAGGAAAAAATATAAATATATTTTAATAAAATATAAATATATTTTATTAAGAATTCCTCCTAAAGGTGGAATTACACTTTTCCTAAAGAAATTTTGGGCTTTCTCTAGATTGATGGAAAAATGCAAAGAAAAACTTTGGAAGGATAATAAGGGAGGGGGGGGGGGGGAATGCCTGGAAAATTTAGTAATTTGACATTTTGTCTATTTAAATACTTGAAGTTTGTTCTTGAGTTATTGTGCAAAAGAGATATAACATGAAAGCTGAACTTATATCATATAAGCATCTGAAAGTCATGTAAAAAAAAAATCATTCAGGAAAGATGCTTAGAGTAACTACTCTAAATATCTCATGGAATTTTTTTTTTTTTTTTTTTTTTTTTTTTTTTTTTTTTTTTTTTATATCATAACAATTCAAACTGAAAGGAAGTTTTTCTTGGAATAGAATATTTTGTGCTAATTATGAACACTTCTGGATAATTTCTGTGATACCTTTTTCGAGATGTATTTCTGAAGCAAAGATCAATTTAGTGAAGAGAATTTTTTTAAAGAAAGGGGAGGGGAGATTTAACAGCTAAACCATTAAAGACTGTACTTCACATAAGTTGGTCAGATTTATTTGGATTTATCCCTTTAGCATTGTTAATACTTCATAGATAAAAAAAAAAAAAAAAAAAAAAAAAAACAATCATATGCGCAATTATATTTAATTTTATTGCATAGGTAGCTATTAAAAAAGTTTCGCACACTGTATTGATGGAAAAAAATTTCCACCTTTTTTCTCATTTCCCACTTTCATGCCTGATATATATATAACAAGGGTCTGACCAGACTTTTTTCACAGGGTTCTGTTTTTGTGAAATTGTGAAGTTTTTCTTATATTTGTGAAAATTCAGTCATAATTTTGTGAATTTTAAATTATCAGAATCTTCAGGTTCTATCCTTCATGTATGAAAAAGCTAAGTAATATGATCTTTGATGAGTTCAACTGTTTATTTACAGGCCAGTTTTTATTTTTAAATGATTAAATTTGTGAAAAGTTCAGTTTGAAGGTGAAAAAATTCTGTAAAAGCTCTATTTAATAAAGAAATAATTTTTTGAAATGTACTATTTCAAGATAAAATATTTTGTGAAGGGTCCTATTTGGAGATTAAAAAAAATTATGAAGGGTGCAGTTTGAGGATAAATTATTTTGTGAAGAGTCTTTTAAAGGACCTAAAATTTTCCTAAACTTATTCCTGTATAAATATATAGTATATTAAAATATATATCAATGTAAAAAGCATGAAATTTCTTTAAATTTAATAAAATCCATCCAAAATTTATTACATTTAAAGAAAAACATTGAAAAATTATATATTGACTTAAAAATCAACATATACACTCGCATTTTTTTAAAGTAAATTTAAGTACATATTTTAACCTTAAAAAACAATTTTAACCATTTATACCATTTATTTTTCTTTTCCTGAACGAATTTTTACGAACTTTTGGAGTTAAAATAAGAATAGAACGCCAAAATATGGGGGAGGAGGGTGCTAAAACTTATTGAGTATTTGCAGTGTTAAAAAAAAAAAAAAAAAAAAAAAAAAAAAAAAAAAATCTAAGTATAATTAAAGGGCTACTTAATCACATGAAAAGACTCAATTTCTAGTACTAATTACATGGGAGAAATTTACAGAAATATCTGTAATTATATCTTTAAAGTATCTATATAATTTATGAAAATAATATGGTTGCACTTAAATTTTTTTATTGTGTAGCTGAGTTCAATTTGTACAAAAGGCCGCTTTTCAATTTTGATTGCAGATATATAAATATATATTTTATATAATATATATTTTATGAGAATATTTTCATTTTCGAAACCGGTTCTGAAAATGTAAGTGTGCCCATTGAAAATATTTGTAAAACAAAATTAAAAAACGATCCTTGTACACATCGTTTTGAGCTATTCAATGCAAAATAATAATAATAAATAAAATAAAAATAGATATTGAAATACAACCAAGATATCTTTATAAATATCTTCCATAAGATTAGCATTAGCGAATGAGTCTTTTTGCTTGAATGAAGTAGTCTCTTAATGATTTAATGTAACGATATCTCAATTTCTAGTTTTTTCAAACAAAATGTTGTGACATCCTAGTTCCCCCCTCGTCCCCCTTAAAAAAAATCATTTTTAATTATTGCCACTATTAGAGAAACTCAAACTTTTTATTTTACTCATAACTTTAGATGCCGTGTGGGCGATAAACAATTTTCTGTTGTAAACTTCTTGCTGAGTTTCGTTTACCTAGACGAAACTTTCTACGCATCATCCAGTAACCCTTTCGCGGCTGACCCCACCTCTTTTGCATCAGAAAAAGTTGTGTGTTGTGCTTAAAGCTTCACCTATTTCCCAATGTGATCGCGCCTTTAGAAATATTTATGCGGACAGGGATACCCCGCGTAATAGCAAGTGATCAGGGGGGAAATTTTGTATCAGGTTTAATGCAGGAATTTCATGCTAGGCTAGGGGCGGCTCCTAGATTTGCAACACCAGGACATCCACAAAGTTCGGGATTGGTTGAACGGTATAATCAGGTATTGAAACGCATGTTGCACCATATTATTCGGAGCGATCCTAAAAATTGGGATAAACACATCCCTTATTTATTATTTGCGTATAGAGAGATTCCTAATTGTACGACGGGGGTGTCGCCATTTAAGTTGATGTATGGAAGGGAGGCCAGGGGGCCATTGGCGGTATTAAAATCTACATGGTCGGGCGAAATTCCACTACCTATAAATCTCGGGAAAAGTGCCACCGAATACCTTCAGGATTTAAAAATTAACTTAGAAAATGCGGCGGAACAAGCTTCACTAGTAGCGGAGGTTAAACAGGGCGCGTATGCGAAGTATGCGAATCGAAGGGCAATTTATAAGGAATTTAGACCGGGGGAGCAAGTATATTTATTAATCCCAGACTCTAGTAATAAACTTTACGCTAGATGGACAGGGCCAGCCGAAATAGTGGCGCGGTGTAATCCCGACTCTTACAAAGTCAGGTTAACGAACGGAAACATTAAAAATGTTCACGTGAATAAGATAAGGAAATTTACTCCTGAACGCAGTGTGAAAACGCAGTGTAGGAAGTCATTAATACCAGCTTATTAAAACTTAACTTGAAGACACGTTGAACGTTTCATAATTTTACTTAAAATCATAAAAGCAGACATCAATACTTCGATGTCGAAAAATTAAAAAATCACTAAATAATCAAGAGCAAGTAAACTAAGATAGACATACATCTAAATAATAACAACATGTTGCGTAGACGGTAAAAAATTTCATAATTTTCAAATGAAAACAGAACTATCCCATGTATCGTAACTCCGAATAGAACGTTTCATTTTGCACAGAATATATGCATCAAGTTAATCTATTACGTCACATCACACATTTGTCAAATAAATTTGCATAAAGCGAGATGCTGAAATGAAAAGTAACCGAAGAAAAAATTCCCCGCATTCAACCGTATGTGGAAATTTCGTAGAATGCGAAGTGACTGACTAAGAGAGCGGAGAAACCGGCAGTTTATGGATGCAAACGATTTTTGCTCGTAGCTCGGGACGAAATATTGACAGAAGGAATAAAAATAACTTAGGTTAGGAACTCTTAACTTGTGAAAAATATGCATGTCTGCCTTTCACTTCTGGTAATAAGGATGTATAGTTTTGCCAAGCCTCTGAGCACCATCTGCGTTTTCATCATCCATCGCTGACATGCCCGAATTGTCAATTAACAAAGTGTATTGCAACGAAATTACTTGAATGCTCTACGCGCTATTTTATGGAGGCAAAAAATATGCCTTAGCTACTTCAAACTCTGGAGTGTTTCTCTGGGCTTCTCTACCAAAATTTGCAAGTTATATTTTCTTTTTGGATCGTTTTGTTGCTTCTAAAACTCGTGATTTGTTAATTTAGTCATTTTCTATGGAGATTACAGGGGGATCATACGATACACGTTGGTACTTCTTAACCCCCTTGAGGAGGAGTGATCAGTATACGTGCTGCAAATGTGTTTAGAATCCTTCATTATTCTCACCAGTAAATTTCTATTGTAAATTTTGAATTATTTAATCCGAGCCTTTTTCCGATTAAGTTAGGCAAAAATTTAATTTCTATTTTGAAAAACCGGTGATAAAATATTAAAAATTTCGTAAAAGATGTTTTTCTCGGAGGAGTTAAGCACTGACTATACAAGCGTTGTTAAGCGTTTACTTGACAGACCATATATATATTTTTTAAATAATATGAATAAAATGGGGAAAATCAGAAATATGTAAATTAATATAAATAAGGCTGAATAAACTTACTATTTCTGGACCATCCAAGCCTGGAGGTAATATGGGATCCGGATAAACTTCACGAATATTAAATTTCATCCTGCAGAGAAATAGATGGTAATTATTTAAGAAATAGGAACATATAACTGAGATAAATTAATAAAAGGAAAATCCAGAAAATATTCTCCTGTCCCTGGCCGGCAAAGCGCACGAGAGCTAATGCTATTCCTATGGGGAGGTTATTTTCTAAAATCTGGTTTTCGTTTTGACATTTTTATTTTTATTTATTTTTATTTATTTATTTATTATTATTTTTACTTATTTATTTATTATTATTTTTACTTATTTATTTATATATTTATTTATTATTTTTATTTTATTTTATTTATTTATTTATTTATTTATTTATTTGCATTGGACAGCAGAGATGCATGCTGACATCGCTTCTTTTTTACTTTTTTGATTTTGGCTGCAGATATTTTTAAATAGGCACTTTCACTTTCGAAACCAGTTTTGAAAGTGAAACTAACTTTATAAAAAAAATTCTACAACCAAAATCGAAAAAATAAAAAAGGAGTGATGTAGAGATGCCCCTCAGCTATCCATTGCAAAAAAAAAAAAAAAAAAAAAAAAAAAAAAAAAAAATTAAAATTGTCAAAATGCAAACCAGATATTAGAAAATAACTTCCTCATAGGAATAACATTAGCTTTTCATTAATCATTTTCTTAGAAAATAAAAAAAGCAATTTTTTTTGTTTGTTTTTTGAAACAGTTAAACCATAAATTGGTCGTTCGTCAAGAATTTTTGGGAAATTTATTAGTTATACATGTTTTAATAGAAGTTATTTTAAACGACTTGTTTTCCAAAAAAACAAATGATCGAAATTGAAATCACTATTGTATAAGTAATTCCAAGGAAATTGGACTTAAATTTCACCTGTATGACAAGTCAGTTTAAAGCTGTAGTTAACCATTTAAGAAACAGATATTTTACTGTCAAAACAATTTTAACTAATAATTAAATCTACAATTTTTAAATAGCGGCACTTTTCTCGCAAAATAAAAATAATAATAATTATTATAAATTATTTCTCATGTTTTCAATTTTAAAGTTTTTTTTGTGTTAATCAGAATTTACGAGAAAATATTTAAAAAAAAATCTCTAAAATTAATGAAAGCTATGTACACTTAAGATTTTATACTTTACATAAATCTAGTGCAGTATATGTAATGCGATAGTGTAAATAATATCCCATTTTAATACTAGACTTTTGAAATACTGCATTATTACAAGAACATTAAATACAAATTACAATGAATTTTTAAAGCAACGATTTCTATAGTTATATTTTAAACCCTCCCCCCCCCCCAAAAAAAAAGGACCAAGCATGCGAACATATTTTATTTTCAATCAATAAAGATATGTGAATAATAAAAAAGCATTTTTATTTTCCTTTACATTGCATTATAAATACATTTATTTTAGTACTATATTATATATTTATGTACTTACCATTTGGTAAATCGATAAATAACTACCAGGAAGAATATTGCAGCAAAAGCTCCTCCAATAATAATTCCAATAAGCATTCCCACTCCTAAAAAACAATGTATATATAATATAGAAGTGGTACTTCAGAAATTAAACATGATTGTAATTTCTTTATATTTATGATTAATTATTTCAAAATTTTAGCCCTTTAAAGGTATTCACCTACATTATACATAATTCTCCGTACCGTATATAATGGTTTTAAAAATTAGAAATATTATTGGGCAAATTTTAAGTGTTATGACAGAAGTTGAAGAACTTAAGAAGTTCCGTTTCAAAGCATATTATATAGATCTTTAAGACCAGATAATTCAAAGATAGCAAAATTTACCTTAATTTATTTTCTAAATGCACATGAGTTCTTTAATTTCAATAGAACTTTCTAGGTATTATGTAATATGCTAATATCTCACAGAACTTCCATTTAAAAATTTACTGTTTCATGTACAAAATCGTGAAAGCTTTTAATAAAAGTTGTTCATTTTTAAAAGTGTTTCATTTTTTCTTCAATAGCAGATTTTGTATTGCAGATTACTAAATGTTCATAATATTACTTTTATAAATTCATAGCTAATAAAGAGGAGTCAGATTGAAAATAATGCTATACAAATTTGTCTATAACTTATTTCTTTCAAAAACGTTTTATTATTATTTATGTCCTCTTAAAAATATTTGTAGTTCCTTGAATGCACGAGTATTCATTTATTAATTGATAAATTATTACTTTGTTACTACGAGGTCTGCCTTCAACTCACTTAAAGTATTACAAAAAAAATTTTGACAAATTTTCGGTCGAAATTAAAATAAAACATAACAATAATATGGAACAGGGGTACCTTTGATGTATATCTGATATTCTCAGAATCTAAAAATCAACTCACTGGTTGTTTTCTCTGATTTAGAACACAAAATGCATAGTGCTGCCATCTATTATAAAATAGAACAACTAACATTAAAAATTTCATTCCTAATCAAATCGGTATTTGCCCTTATTTAATAATAATAATAATACAGTAAAACCTCTAAATAACGGACACCTTAGGAGCGCGGAAATTGTCCGCTATCCGGAGATGTTCGCTATTGAGAAAATCTCAGAGATGGAAAAATTGCTAATGAATGCTTAATGTTTCATTTATTGATTTTTATATGTCCTAAAACCTCTATTATACTATGATTAACCAAAAATTAATATAATTTTTAAAGCAATAAAACTGAAATAAAATAGTGCATTCATTTTTTATTGTTTATTACATTCTTACAAAAAAAAAAATACAAAAGTTTGTTTGCTTTTATTTGTGATTACATGTAAATTATTTTTCGATGTGAAATTTTAACTTTGTCAGTAATTTTAATTCTTTTGAAATCATCTTTCTGTAAAAGAAAAAATTACATAACTGTTTACTGCATTTTTCTGCTTCTTAAATGCATACAATCTCAAGTCATCCGAAGGAGGGAGGGGGGGGGGGTTGTGATCACTGATAAATATAGGGGGAAAGGATTTTCCCCAGATCCGCACATTTATCTGTGTTCTCAAAATTTGTAACACATTGCCCTGATAAATTTAGAGGATTTTAATTTTTTTTCCTGGTTAATTTTTTTTTTCATTTTCTTTTCTGTTAAAATTATTGTCCGCTATTCGGAATGTCCGTTATTCAGAGGTTAAACATACAAAAATTTAAATTTTGGGAGTGGGATTTTGAAAATTGTCCGTTAAATAGAGGTGCTCGCTATTCGAGAGTGTCCGTTTAAAGGTTCTACTGTAATAATAATAATAATAATAATAATAATCTTTTATTTTGATATAGCGACCAGAACTTAAAAAAATTCTGGTACTAAAACTCCTAAAATCTCTTAAATCCCTTGATGCGACGAATCCTTTGGTAAGCACAGTCGACTTTCGTTAATTCGAAATCATATAATTCAAATCTTCGCTTAATTCGAACTAAACATGAAGCCCCAAAATTTTCAAGGGCAGAATAACGTTAAAATTTTCATTAATTCGAACTCATTTTCTCTTGACTTCGTTTAATTCAAACTAACGAGAATTCCGATTTTTTATTTTCCTTTTCTTTCTCACTATTTTCAGATCACTTGAATAATTTTCTTTCTTTGATTTTTGTGAAAATTGTTCCGAACGAGTATGCAACTAATCCAATGCATTTGATATCCACTTTCTTAGTGCCCCGTCTATCCATTAGTGACGCTTTAAATTTTTCTTCCATTGTTCTTGTTTCTAATCTTTTAATTAGTTTATGTATTTATGTAACGACTTCGGCTGTTGTCATGTCGTGGAATAATAAACTGGAACTCGGGAGCCTCTTGTTGGATCGAACTCTTTATTTGGTCGCTCATCTTACAGAGGGGTACGCGAGTCCGGTCGAAGTCACCCGAGCCGTTTAAGGGGATTATGGAGATTACATGGCCGTAGTTTCTGCAGGCTTCTCAAAACTGCAAAGTCTCTCGTTTTTCGCGCGTGTTCTTGCTAATATGTTGGGGATAGTAATATTTTCCAGCAGAGGGCAGAATTGTGAATTTGGGAGGAACATTTAATTTAATTGGTTAAGAAATATCTGGGCAATCTGACGCACTTTAGGCGCGGCTGTCCAGGGCTGCATGCTGATCCTACAAATTAAGAATTGCGATTACCTAAGCATTTTTAATCTTAAAGAACATCCAAAAATGATCTCTGAAAGTAATAAATGTTAGGCTGGGAAAGAAAGTTACCAGGGGCAAAATAGCTTTAAGCTTAAGAATTAAAGTTTTAGAAAGGGGTTAGTTTTTATCCTTTCATTTATACATTCTAAATTTAATATTAAGTCATATTCTATAATTAATAGATAAAATAAATTAAAAAAACACTATAACATTAATTCCTTTGTAATAGTGTCACATTAAGAATGTTTTCATTTCATATTTTCCATAATTCGAACTTCGGATACTTCGAACATTTCTTGTGGATCCGACGAGTTCGAATTAACGAGAGCCGACTGTATCTGGCTTTAATTTTTTTCGGTGCATGATAGTGATTCTAAGACGGCGTCACTAATGCTCATTGCTTTGTTTTACTTTACTAATTCTATGAACTACGTGACACTGGAAACTTGTGTACTGTACAACCTATTGCATTACTATATGGTCTAAGTTACGAGAATTTTAACCAGAGAATTTATTTGTGTTGAGAGAAAATATAGATCAGCGACTTCCTTTATTTTTTTAAGAGATTTTTTTTTTTTTTTTTTTACTTTTACTTTTTAAAATTTTAGTTTTTTATTGCATGTGAAATTCTTTCGGTAAAAATTGTCGGGGTAATTTTAAAACACCAACAAAAATTTATTGAAAGAGCAATAGAATGCGATTCTTCACTGGTAAACAGTTTGAAATTAAAAACGAAAATCGAGGCCTCGCTGTTCCTTACATGTAAATTGATAAACTAAATATCTGTTCAGTTAAACAATCGAACATCACCATTTTTTTCCATCCTACATTAGCAAATAAATTTTGTACAATATGTTTATAATTATTCAAATTTATTTATAGCATGTACTTTTAATATATAATGCATGATAAATATATTTTTTGAACTCCAATTGCTCATTTAGGGTCAAAAATTAAATAAAAAATAAAACATAACCTCCATTTATGCACGAAAAGATAGTCTCAACATTTGCAGATATTTTCTTGAACCTAACCCTCGCCATTTTAGGCCACACGTATATTTACACTGGTATTTAATTTAAGTGCAACTTTAGGCGCAGAAAAAGACCCGGATGATAATGTAAAGTCAATGGGAGCGTTCTTTTCAAATATCTCGTTCATATTTTAACATTTTTTTTTTTTTTTTTTTTTTTTCCACAAGATAGTTGACGACAATCCACAAGCGGCCTAATTTTTACTTTTTTGATTTTGCTTATATATTTTTATATTACAATAGTTTCAATTTCAGAACCGAATTAAACCGGTTTCGAAAGTTAAAAGAATTAAAAAAAAAAAAAAATATGATGTTAAAACTGAAAAAGTAAAAAACTAGGCCAGTTGTGGATTGTCCTTAGCTATCTTGTGCAAAAAAAATCATGTAAAAATATTATAATTTGGGCGAAATATTTGGAAAGAACGCCCCCATAGACTTTACATTATCATCCGGGTCTTTTTGCTGTGCCTAGTGTTGCGCTTTAATACTGTAGAGCGCTGATTATTTGGACCGATCGGAACCAAGAAGATTATTCCGATCTATTCCGGTTAGGAATTAATTCGGAAAATAGGAAAACTTTAAAAAACGGCTATCATTCTTTTTCCAGGCATAGGACTGAAAATTGTAGTCGTGCACATTTTAGTGTATTTAGAAGAAAAATCTGAACAAAATCTTAAAGAAGATTTTTGTAGAAAATCTGTAGGGAATTGGCCCATTTTTAAAAAATCTGCAGATATTTCTAAGGATATCTTAAAAAAATCTACTGATAGTTTTGAGGTAAAATTACTTCTTCAAAATTTCTTGTAATTTCTGAAGAAAAGGGAAATTTTTGCAGATAATCTTAAGATTATTTTTAATGGGGAGGACGTATTTAAGCAATGTTTAATTTTTTTTTAATTTTATTTAAAAAAAATGATATAAAATTAGGAAACTATTACATGTATATATACATACAATATACGAACTAACGCGAATGGAGAGGTGAAAGGAGGTTCGCGGCGTCCCTCTTTCCGTGGACACCAGAAGACTAACAAGGAAGGTCTCCAAACTGGGCATACTCAGATTTATTTTATTTTATTTTATTTATTTTTTTTTTTGAAAAAAATATTAATTAAACTACTCATGTATGTAATAAAGGATCAATGAAAATTAGCGGCGGAATTGCAGTAGAAAACATGTAAAAAATAAAATACTTTCGAATATTTGGCGTGAAAAGACGAAAGTGTGACATGATTTGGCGAGCAGCATTTTTCTCCGCCAAAAGCAAACGATTTTAATGCAACTCAAAACTTTTGGATTTTTAGAATCCGTGTAAATGAATTTAAACATAAATAAATTTAAACATAAACAATGAGCGAATATAATATATTATATACATACATATAAATATACATATATATTTAATTGAATATATATATAGTATTTGTTGTTGTAGTTATTTAATTTACCTCTGGAATAAATTAAAAAGGAACTGTTTCATTGATTTATAATAAACCTACAAAATTAGTTATAGTAAAAAATGCATTTTATATAGGTATGTCTAATTTTTAAACAAACGATATTTAACGTCAAATTAACAAAGTACTATTTCTATAAAACTGAGTTCTAGAAATTGTTAAAATTAAACTTTAATCGCACATGTAAGCACTAAAAATTAATAAAGATCTGTTATTATGATAAAGTTATCAATTAAGGTTCTTATGCTAATATTCCAAAATGAAAAAAAGGCAAAATTTATTCAACTTTGACTCAGTCATAGAATTTTTTTCCCATGAAATCTAAACCCGGCATCCTTTTCATTATATGAAAATTTGCAAATGCACATTTCATATCTGTATACACCTTTCCAGAAAAAATTGGCATTTTAATTAATCATTTTCATTCAAAACTGGAAGTCTCAATGCTATTAGCTGAAACAGATATTAAACTGTTGATATTCTTTTACGTGTAAACAGGCACGTAGCCAGGGAGGGGGCTAAGGGGGCTGAAGCCCCTCCCGAAAGTAAAAAAAAAATATGAAGTTAAATCTAATGATAGTTAAAATGCCAATTTTTTTTCCTCTTTTACATTAGAAATATGTATATTCTAGTTGTAAAAATATAAATTTATTCAGCTAAAGATATAAACGGAAATTTTACTCGATGCACAGTAAAATTCGATAGGTGTAATGTATGTGTCATATCACTAATTTGACTAAGAAAAAATAAGTTTAATACGCGTATGGCATTTAATTTAATTTTAGGAATCAAATTTAAGGCATTTACTTTTGTGTTATGATCTTTCTTAATTTCCTCTATACTCATTATATCGCGATATAATAAATACTTCAAATGATCATTGATCATTATTAAAATGTTTTGTAGAAAAGGGAGCCAAAAACAATAGTAGACCCTTGTAATGTAAAATTATATGAAAAATAATGATAAAAAAATCTTTTAACTATTAAAGGCTTTTTTTTTTTTTTTTTTCCAAAGGTGCCATAGCTGCTGGTGTTTCCCAACTCTTCACTGAATAAATCTGAGTTAAATTGTTTGCATATGAATTTTTAATAGAAAGAGAATATGCACAGAGTAGTCTGTCTGTGTGGGAAAGTTCCTCTGTCTTTTGTAGAATTACCAACTGCAAGGATGGATACTATTGAGTACGGATTTTTTTACGGTTTTTCAGAGTGCCTCCTAAAGAGTTTTCTAGGAAGGAACATCTAACATTCTAAGAATCTATAAAGCTAAGAATCTAATATGCCGAGCAAGAAATGCTAGTTAGTGTTAATCATAATAACGGTCCTATAACGTTAGAGAACAAATAAAAAAGATGGTAGGCTAAGAACTCTTTTGAGAGTTATAGCAAAGCCTGGAAATGAAGAATTGGAATGTTATAAACACCCATAGAAATACAATTTCTTACTTCAGCTCAGACAGTCAGAATGAAATCATTCAAATATGCTGGGATATAGTTACTGAAGAATTGATTACCAAAATAAATAATGCCATCTATTTTAGGTTGAATACTGATGAAACTATGAACATGTCAAGCACAGAATAGTTTGCCCTTTATGTAAGATATATGGATTAGTATTTATAAAATGCACAAACCTCAATAATTCTGGAAGTTATTTTAGGTTTATTCAAGTAAATGATTTGTCCGCCGAAAATATAACAGAAGAAATAATATAATGTTGTAATGAGCTACGTAATGATATGTCTAAATGCGTCACACAGGCATATGACAGAGAAACTAATATGTTTGGACATGCTAGTGGGATTTAGTCAACAATTTCTCAGAAGTGTCCCAAACTCAGTTACCTTCAATTTGCAAGCCATTATTTAAACTATACATTGTCCAAAAACATCTGCTGATTCCTGCCATTCAAATATCTCTTGGAACAGTTAATGAACCGACAATCTTTTAAAAAATCACCCTATGGTAAATTTAATCCTTCAGCAACCAATTTCATCATATGCCCCAGAAAACAAAGCAAAAGAAAATGACTTATTCGCCTTTGAAATGAAAGATTTATACAAAGTCATGAAAATACGGTAACTTTTGTTAAGCTGTTTGAATGAATTTGCATTAGCTTAGAAAATATTACGAAAAGCACATGAAATACAGCGCATGTAAAAACTATAAGAACAGCAAAAAATATTAATATTTTTTGATAAATTTCAAAACAAATGATTCTTTTTCCCTTATATATGTATCATCAAGCTGAAAAGCTAATAAAAATGTCAATAAAATTCGACCGTGAGTATTCTATTATAAAAATAAAGTAATTGTACAGAAACACTATTTTTGCCTGTGTAAAAACTAAGGACAGCAAAAAAAAAAAAAAAAAAAAAAAAAAAAAAAAAAAAAAAATTCAATATAGCAATCGAAGAAATAAATATTTAATGGATTATGCACACACCTACGAGTTTAATGATAGCAAATATCCCATTATTCCTCGACATCATTAATTTTTAGTACAGTTCGGATTTAATTTTTGTACAGTTCATCTTCAATTTTCCTGATGCTGAAGAAAATGCCTTTCATTTATATAAACTCGTCTTCTAGATCTCCCCATAAGTTATTGAGCGGATTAAAATCAGGATTTTTAACCGGTCACTACACAACTTCAATATTTTTCTTATAGAACTCAAGTTTTATTTCATGACTTGTGTGGATAGGTGCATTATCTCGCTATTATAGCTCTTTTTTCCTGTCAGAAGTGTTTCAACAAATAAAATTTGGTCAAAAAGAGTTTGTATATGTGTCTTTGAATTAAATTATTTTGAAAGGTGGTGTCAATTATATAACTGACACCACGTAGTTGAACGAAAAGCAGCCATGTTGCAATGAATCGGCCACCTAACTGCTGCTTTAATAAAATCTCTTTTTCTTTTCTGAAATCAATTTAATTAATTTTCTCCGACGAAAAGAAATGAAACTTAAATGGTCCTGATGACTGGAAATAATATTGGGATGATTTCAGAAAAGAAAAAGAAATTTCATTAAGGCATCAGTTAGGTGGCGGCTTTGTTGAACATAGAGCTGCTTTTCATTCACCAACATGGTGTCACTTGTATATTTTCTCAGGAAAATTTAATTCAAATACACATACACAAATTCTTTCTATCTTTCTTTTGTTGCAACACTTCTGGCAAGAAAAAACCCGGACATAACAGCGAGATAATGCACCTATCCCATAGCTGCCAACTTTTACGCATTTTTCCTACCACAAAAATTTTATAGTAAATATTGTCTTATTTAATCGTCGAAATCTTATGATTAAACAAATGAAAAATCTCTGTACAATTTTAGTGGTAGCAAAAATGCGTAAAAGTTGATAGCTATGCTATCTAAACAAGTTGTGAGAAAAAACGTTAGTTTTTTAAGAAAAACATTGAAGCTTTGCAATGACCGCTCATAAATCCTGATTTTAATCCTATCGATAACTTATGGGGATTTCTAGTAAGTGATTTTATAAAAATGGAAGGCATTTTTCTTCAAAATAGGAACTCAGATCAACAATTGAAGATAAATAGTACAAAAAATAAAATAAAATAAAATAAAATAAAAATACCAAACTGCGTCAAAAATTAATGATGTCGAGGAATGATGGAATATTTTCAATCATTAAACTCATAGGTAAATGCATAATACATTAAATATTTGTTTCTTTGGTTACTATGTCACAGGGTGTCCATTAAATAACACCCTGATTTCAAAATTAAATTTCTCAAAAACAAAGATCAATAGAATTATGCAGTAAACGGTTTGTTTATCAGGTAAGCTGTAAAAACCTTATACAAAAGTTTCGAACGGTAAATATTTTGAAAAGATTGTGTTCTGATTGCAAAGAATGCTTTGATTTGACATTTTTCTTGCTTTAGATTGCTGCCAGAGAATGTGTTTTTCGACTTAAAATGCTATATTTCATAGTTTTTTAAATTAAATTTTTGAAATTTCGAAATTCTAAAAATTTACTTCGAAAAATCTTTAAATATTGCACTGTAAGCTGAAAAATTATTTCTCTGCAGGCAATCTAAAACAAGAAAAATGTCAAATCATAGCATTCTATGTAATCAGAACGCAATTTTTTCAAAATACTGCACTTCACTGTTTGAAATTTCTGTATAAGATTTTTACAACTTACCTAATGAAAAAAAAAAAAAAAAAACGTTTACTGCATATTACTATCGATCTTTGTTTTCCAGAAATTTAATTTTGAAATCAGGGTGTTATTTGCTGGACACCCGGTAAATTTATTTCGGTGTCTTTAAAGTTCAGTTTTAGGCTGACGGGCGAGATTAGGTTTGAACCCAAAACTTACCAACAACCGATGAGAGACTGAGCAGCCTTGCAGTGATATCTATCCCTTGGGACATTACAGTATACTTGATAAAGTAATAAGCCTCATGGCTGCGACGAAGTCACGAAGATTACTTCTGTAGTACTAATAAATTTATTGTAGCAAGCGTACTGCATTTATAACTTTTGTAATCAAAAAATGCGAAATATAAATATAATTTTTACGATTACCTATAATTTGTAACAGTTATTTTCCTTTGAAAAAAAAATAATATGCGTAATTTTATTTACAGATTAATCATTTTAAGACCCCGCGCTCAATTAAAGACACATGTACGCTAATATTTATGCTGTGTTTTAAATCCATTAAAATTACTTGCTTGCATTTTGATATACAGTCGGCTCTCGTTAATTCGAACTCGTCGGGACCACAAGATATGTTCGAATTATCCGAAGTTCGAATTATGGAAAATATGAAATGAAAACATGCTTAATATGGTGCTATTACAAAGGAATTAATGTTATTGTGTTTTTTTAATTTATTTCGTCTGTTGTCATTAGAATATGACTTAATATTAAATTTGAATGTATAAATACATAAACTAATTAAAAGATTAAAAACAAGCGCAATAGAAGAAAAATTTAAAACGTCACTGATGGACAGACGGGACACTAAGAAAGTGGATATCAAATGCATGGGACTGTATGTATACCCATTCGGAACAATTTTCACAAAAATCAAAGAAAGTTATTCAAATGATCTGAAATCCAAAGAAAAGAAAAATGAAAAATCAGAATTCTTGTTAGTTCGAATTAAACGAAGTCAAGAGAAAATGAGTTCGAATTAATGAAACCTTTTAACGTTATTCTGCTATTGAATTTCGGGTCTTCATGTTTAGTTCGAATTAAGCGAAGATTCGAATTATCCGATTTCGAATTAACGAGAGTTGACTGTATATTTTTTTAATTTCTTATACACATACATGAGGCTCATCGCAAAAATTGCGCCTTTTTATTTTCTTTGCAGTTCCCCCCCCCCCCCAAAAAAAAAAAAAAACACTTTCGGTTTTTGAACTGATACTGAAAGAGGTCTTAGAAACGAAAAATTGTAATAGAAATCGAAATAATAACAATTTTTGGACTGGTCAAGTATATTATGCAGGATTATATCGTAGGTTAAGCCTTATTTTTTTTTATTTTTTCCTTTTAAATTATGTTCATTAGTACTTTCAGATTAAAAAAAATTCCAAGATTGAGCACCTCCCGAAAGGAAATCCTGGCTACGGGCCTGCGTGTAAATGAAATTTTGTAAATGAAATCAAAATTCAACGGGTTTTATGACAGAAGATATTTAAATATAATTTTTTCCCTTTTAATGAGAAAATGGCAACATAAAGATACAGTAATCAATTTCTTCCCTTTTCTCCTTTGCTTTTAACAGAAATTCAGTTCTCCTGTTGCCACAATTAGAAAAGCGGTATTAAAAACAACAAAAAAATAATATTTCAAAAACAAATTAAGGTACAGCTTTCAAACAAATTTTATTTAAAAGTAAATTTTTTCCTCTACACGATGGTGTAAAATTTGAAAATATGCGATGTTTTTAAGTTTAAAAATTGGTTATGGCAACCTAGGGAAAACTGAAATTTCACTTAAAATTGGAAAGTGATGCCATTCACAAAATGACGTATGCGTTACGCACAGATACGTTTGGCCTTTATAATATAGATATTTGTTATTTCAGTTTTCATACATGATTTTAAAAGAAAGTTTTCATCAATATATTTTATAAATTTACATGCAATCAATATATTATTAAGTCAAATGTTTTTCATCTACTTTAAAAAGTATTAAAAAGCACTGAAAAAAAAGAAAACTTTTAGTGATACAATTTTTAGTTCGAATCAAATATTTTATTTAATATTATTTTGACACTTGATTATTTCTAATTTTCCTATTTCAATTATTTTAAAAGCAAACCTTTATTTTAATAAATAATAGTGGAACAAAGACCATTTTAAAAGTTTACCATTCCTTCTTAAAATATGCTTCAGCTGCAAATCATTTCTTTCAGTTCGTCTTATTAATACAAAATCCCTTCCACATGCTTTTGTTTGGGACATTAAAATTTGAGCGATAAATGGCTTCATATTTCAAAACTTTTTTGCGGCTTATTTCACTTCCACCTATCTCATTCCTCGATGGTTCTAGGCTCTTTAAATGGGGGTGAATGAGAAATATGAGGAGATAAACAGACAGAATTGCAAAACATTTTCCAACTTTTGGTTGGCTTTCGTAGAAATAAAAGTAATAAGGTGGTCTTGTGTAATAACGCCAGGCGGGGTAATAACGCCAAGTGCTAATATTTTGCATAATTACAAAATAATCTGGTAAATGACACCCATGTGCTCTGCGTAGAAGGGTTTTGAGTCATATAAATCGCAAAAAACAGCTTAAAGTTAATTTGTTTAATTTTTAGATCTTATTGTTTTTACAAGCAACTAAAATTAACGCTTGATCTAAAATTTTCGAGATACGTTTTGTGATGTGAAGACTATTTTTTTTTATCCGGAAATACTTTGTTAATTACATAAATTTGTAGTACATTTCATGGACTTTCAAAATGTTGTTGAAGATTTTGGATATCTTTTCGAGATAATTTGCAATTTAAAATGTACAGCGCAATAACTATAACGGGGTAATAACGCCAATCCTTGACATTAATACTTGGGTTGATTTCCTACAGTGGCCGAGATACATCCTAAATACTGATTCAAATAAACACAGTTAAAACTATGCAATGTTTCTAATAATTCTATTTAAACGGTCCTTTTTAAGCAAAAAGAAGCTCACGGTCTGATATTCTTTTGCCTCATCCTCCCCCCCACCTCCCCACCACACCTTTATTTTTCTTACACTTTCACAAAAAAATTAATATTTTCAATAGCTTAGAATGCAATTTGTCAATTTCTAAGTTTGTAGAGTTTGTATTTTTAGAATTGGGCAATCTACTTGCAATTATTCCATCTTATTTCATAGTTTTGTTTGCATGGCGTTATTACCCATATAAGTGGGTAATCACGCCAAATAGCATTGGTCAATAAATCACGCTATTACATTTTATGAATACATATCTGTTAAATTATTTTTTATATAGATAGTCAATGAGTTGCTGTATCAAATCATATATTTGTTTGAAAAATACAAACTAAAACTGAGGTGTGAAAATTGGTAGAACCTTAACGTGGCGTTATTACCCCAGGGTACCTTATATCAGTAGAAAGAAAAGACATGGTAGATTCAAAATATTAAAGAATCGAAAATTCGTTATATTTTAGGTTTTGACCTTACAATTGCCCTTAAGGAAGACGATTTTAAATCCATGCAAAATCATACGTATGTATAAATAGTATTGAAACTAATCGTTAAATGAAAGAATAAAAAACAACAGAAATATATTACTTTAATTTGTATAATTTTGCGTCATGCTTACCTTCAGTCATCTGGCAAACTTTTGTTTGAGTTGGTTCTGAAAATGGTCCATAAAGTTTCTTGCCGTTCTTTATATTGCCCGCGCTTATGTAAAATAGGTACTTTGTGTCCTCATTTCCAAAAGATGGACATTTCACATCTAAAGTAACTGAAGTTGCACCAGATACCTCAAGCGTGTTGTTGGTAACAGCAGAATCATTTTGTTTCTCAGGATACCATTTTAAAACGTAGAAATCTATGGGTCCATTAGGTGTAACGGGTGCTGACCAAGACAGCTTAAGATGCGTTGAGGAGTTTCCCGGCTCAATACGTGGTGGTTCCATGTACCCAGGCACTATAGAAAATAAAAATTAAAGATTTAGTGAGCTGAACACTTCTGTTTTCTATTACAAAATGTAGCATGTACATAACTTATTTTTTGCTTTGTTTGTGATTGATGTGCTTTATTAACTGAAGCTATGTCTGCGTGCAATCCTACGGGAAATATGCGAGCTTTAAGGTACGTTTTCACAACCGACTTTGATGAAATTTGTTATTTATATTCACTAGATTATGCTCAAGACGTATGGCTGACAGTTTTTTTTCTTTTCTATGACTAAAACTTTTTATTTCTTAACAATGGCAATTTTTAAGAATTTTTTTCGTATTTCGGATTTTTTTTTTTAATTAATTAATTTAAAAAAAAAAAAAACCTTCTGTCACATATGATTTTACATTTGTATTATACAACCAAAAAACTATTGATCGGAATCGCTCCTAAAGGAGTTCAAAGTATAATTTTTCGCAGAGCTTAAAAACTAAGGCAATTTTAATTTTGTGCGAAGTTCGTTTACTGTTTTATCAAACACATGAATATATTAAAAATTACATAAAATATATCAAAATTAAGATAAAATTGAGTTACATATAATAAATAAATATAAATGTGGGAATATTGAGTGATTATCTTATGATTTAAGTAAAACTAATATTCTTGATAAGATAAAAAGGTTTAATAGACATAAAATATGCAAGTAACATTCAATGATAACAGTAGAACTGAATAATATTTAAAAGAAATAAGCTTCCCTGAGCTTTTGATTAAAAATCCATCCAACTCGCCATTGCTGAAATCTATAGAACACCTCGTTCTTTTTATGCATCATCACGTGAGTCTCAATTGGGATATCACGTTCATTAAATCATTGAGTATATTATCTTTTATTGCTTAATACTTCATCCTTTATACCCACATTTTCGGTCATCCTGACGTTCCTGGCGACCTCGCCAGCTGCCTATTAAAATTTAGACACAAATTTATAGAAATAAAACAGGTAAATATAAAACAACAACATCTATCGTTACAAGTAAACATAAAACAAAAACATCTAACATTATGCAGATGCATTACCCCACGGCTTGACGTATTTTGCAATAGTGGATATCTTGTCCACCATGGTCTCCAATCCTCTTTGCATCATAATGATCATGTGATTTTTCTATAATGTTTTTATTAGGTCCATGGAATTTTCTCCTTTTCATTCCTGTTCCATACTGCATTTCTTGGATTAACTTGGTATCATTTAATTCATATCTGTTAGGTACTTTTCTCATCATGTTAAATTGCTTTCTATAATTACCATTACTCCAAAAATATAGATTTCTACACGGACCATTAAAATTTGTTTTTATGCTTCTTTTGCCTTTAAATTTAAAAGTATCCTTTTCACACGGTTCAGCCCTTTCTTTTTCAAAAATTTCATATTTTCTTTCTGTTTGCTGTACCTCTAAATATTTCTGTTTGCTGTTTCTCCAATTTTCATATGTGTGACGTTTTCCATCAAAATTATTTCTCGAATAATATTTCTTTTCTTCATCTCTATCATTGTAATCACGCTTCTTGTAATTTCTGATAAATTTCTGTTTATTTGCATTAACTCCTTCAATATTCCTTTCTTCCCTCGTATTTTTCCGTTTATAATATTTTTTAATTTTCCTCGTTTCATTTTTATTTTCATTGGCGCGTGCACATAAATTGCGTTTTTCTTTTAGGTCATTCATTCGTCCTGTTTGTGATGTCTCGTTTCTTTCATTCAATCTTTTCTTACTAATTAAATTTTCTTCTTTCTCATTTATTTCTTTTCTAATTTTCAAATTTCTCACGTGATTCAAATCAATTTCATTTTCTTCTATGACTCTCGCGAAATTAATCAAGTGATTACCTCCTGCATTATTATCATTTGCAAGTATAACATTTTCATCGCGTGAATTATCTAACGTAGACGTTTTCATTTCATTATTATTTTTGGCAGCATGATTCAATTTTATATCAGAATTCTTCTGAACTTTAGTGTAACCTACTTGAATACTATTGCGTTTGCCAACGATCTTAATTCCATTCTCGTCTATCGCCAAATTTAATTTGCTAATGACATCATATCCCAGTAAAATATCATATTCAAGAGATTCTAGCACGTACAAATTTGTTCTGATTAGAAAACCATCAATATTAAATTCATATGGGAAGTATCCTTTTGGATAAACAACTATTTTATTTATGCCGGACAAAAAGATATTATTTGAAAATAATCTTGGCGAGCCTATTTTCGTATAATATTCGTAACTCACCAAACTGATATCACTTCCAGTGTCGAAGAAGATCTGTGTCTTTTCACCGTTAATATCAATATTTTTCATGTAATCTGATTTGGCACTGTTAGTTTGCTTGATTACTGCGGAATTCATCTCTTTGTAGTTGGATAATCGCGGATTTTGGCTCCGATTTTGGCTGTCATTTTTTATTTGTTTATTATTCCCATTATTACACTGCGATATTACGTGGCTAAGACGATTACTTTTGAAACACATAATTTGTGCCCTGTTCTTTTCATTTAAATAAGAAAATTCATTTACATTATCTGTATTATCTTTAAATTGTTGTCTTCTTAAAGTATTATAACGTTGATATGGTAACCATGGTTTTGTGTTGTTGTTTTCGCGCATTTTTGGCTCTCTTTCTTCAAAGCGGTGTAAATTTCTATTCAGGGTTTTAATATTACGTCTTGCTGTTTCGTAATCATCTAGTTTACAAACTAATGTATCAACACTTTTAATTTTTGGAAGATCATCGATAAAATGTTCTTTCATTTCTATCGGTAACCTTCTCTTGATTTGATCGACTAATATTAATTCTTTTAAATCTTCAAAATTGGATACATCAAGACCGGTAATCCATTCTTCTAAATAATTCCTTAACTCAAATGCTAGATCGCGCCAAGTGGCTGAGTTTTCTTTCTTATGCGACATTAATTTTTGCCTAAACTCTTCTGGCGTCAATTTGAATCTTTTGAGCAGCAAGTTTTTTACATAATCGTAGTTATTTGTTAATGTTTCTGGTTCTCTAGTTATAACATTAGCAATTTCTAGCGGCATTAAACTTAATAAGTGCATGACCCAATTCTCTTTTGTTATATTCATCCTAGAAATCTGTCTCTCGAATAGAGCTAAGTAGATACTAATATCACCCTTCCCATCAAAGTGTGACATTAATTTAGACAAATCTAGTTGCTTACCTGTACCAGTTACAGCCGAACCGTCACTTGTATTTATCATATTTCCTTGAAGTTCAATTTTTCGTAATTCGTACTCCATTTCCATCTTCTTTTCCTCTAATCTTCTTTCTGCTTCTAACCGTAACCGTCTTTCTTCTTTTTCTGCTTCTAGTCTTTTTTCTTCTTTTTCTGCTTCTAGTCTTTTTTCTTCTTTTTCTGCTTCCAGCCTTAATCGTCTTTCTTCTTTTTCTGCCTCTAGTCTTCTTTCTTCTTTTTCTGCTTCCAGCCTTAATCGTCTTTCTTCTTTTTCTGCCTCTAGTCTTCTTTCTTCTTTTTCTGCTTCTAATCTTCTTTCTTCTTTTTCTGCTTCTAGTCTTTCTTTTTCTATTCTCTCCGCGGCAATGACTTCAAGTCGAACTTTTACAAAATTTTCTTTATAATCCTTCGATTCAGTCACCAACTTTATCAAATCAATGATTCTTGGACTCTGAGGCACAACTATACCTAGGTCATCACACAATGTTAACAAGTCCGCCTTTCTAGCTTTAATCAGAACAGACATTATAATTTTTGTTTACACTTCAACAAAACAATATAGTGCACTATCTTGCAGGCTTGATTACGGATAATTTCTAATCATTACACATATAACAAACAGTTCCTTTTTTACATAATACGTATTAGTTTAAAAACAAAACATTTTTCTTAGACTTAGATCTTCTTAGTGTAAAATAGCTTTCATCGTGAAATTCAAATTCAAATATAAATCAGCGAAATCATTCAAATCCCGGCAACGAACCCCCAAAACTTGTGGGAATATTGAGTGATTATCTTATGATTTAAGTAAAACTAATATTCTTGATAAGATAAAAAGGTTTAATAGACATAAAATATGCAAGTAACATTCAATGATAACAGTAGAACTGAATAATATTTAAAAGAAATAAGCTTCCCTGAGCTTTTGATTAAAAATCCATCCAACTCGCCATTGCTGAAATCTATAGAACACCTCGTTCTTTTTATGCATCATCACGTGAGTCTCAATTGGGATATCACGTTCATTAAATCATTGAGTATATTATCTTTTATTGCTTAATACTTCATCCTTTATACCCACATAAATATTGCAGTAAAATTAATGTGATTAGGTGTGGAATCCTCCATTTACCAAACTGCTCTTACTAGCTTTGTCCTGTAGTTTTATTTCTCTTAACTGAGTTTATAATTCTTTAAATTTATAAACTTCGCTTTTAATATGTTAATTTACTTTTTATTTTTTATTTCATAATTTTAAACTTGCAATATTATTTACAATTAAATTCATTTAATACCACCTTTTACACAAATTAGTTTTTATAACGTACTTTTATTTTAATAAAATTTTGCTTAGTAGTTTTTATACTACAGTTAGACTATTTCTCCCAATGGCTCATTAATTATAATGTATTAATCAATAGACACTAGGTATAAAGTTGACGACAACTCGGAAGCCCCCACAAAGTGACTATATTTTTAGGCACTGTTAAACACCCACAAAAGTTCTTTATATATTTAGCCAAGTATTTCTTTTATTTATCAGTGGGGCCAAAAACAAATCATAAGAACATCCTCATAAGCACATTTTGAAGATGCATATATACATCCATGGTTCTGAAGAAGTTAAAAATATTAATTTATATTTCATTAATGAAGTTAACATTTTTATTGTATCATTTCTTTTCATATCCTGCAAGGATGTGAACAGTTTTTTTTTTTTTTTTTTCATATCCTTGCTTTAGTTACTTATTTGAGATTCAGTAGTAACAAGTTTAAAAATAAATTAAATCACAAAATAGATAATATGAATTTTAAAATGTTCAGATTTACTTAAAAGGCAATAAAATAATCAAATATAGATGTTAATAGTTAATTTTATTTAAAACATCTTTAAATATCTTAAAACATTAAAAAAAAGGAAATCGTGTATTTGTATAAATAAGCAAAAATATTCTCTGAGGAAGAGTCTGATTAAGGCTTGAAAGTACTAAAAAGTTTTAAATAAAATTAACAATTAATATCTCTATTTGATTATTTCAATCGTCTTTTAAGTATAAACCTGAACATTTTAAAGTTCATATAATATATTTTGTGTTTAAAAAAGGTGAAAATTGCATTCCGACATATATATTTAATTTATTTATTATGAATTAAATCATTCTTAGTCTATATAATATTATAATTAATACTGTAGAAAAATATTTAATTACCATCAACTTCTGTCTGAATTATAATAGGTTCGGACTTGCTTGAACAAAGATTATTGACACAGGCTTGAATCTGAACAGCATATGTAGTATATGGTGTTAATCCATAAATTGTCATGTTGTATTCAGGTTGTTCTAATTCAACTTTAAAATGCTCTTTAGAATTGTTGTAGCTCACAATATAACTTGTAATATTTCCATTTGGCTCCAGCGGAGGAGTCCATCTAACATAAAATGAATCTTTGCTGTTTGATAATATGTTGATATCTTGAGGCGGTCCCGAAGGAGCTAGAAAAAAGTAATTTTTAATTATTAAAAAGATTAAAATTTACATTTAATTGTAAAAAAAAAAAAAATAAAAAAAAAAAAAAAAAATAACGTTATTTTATAAAATTGGTGGCAGACTTGCTGCATTCCCTTTATTTCATAATTTAACTAATACTTGATGTCCTTTAAGTAATGAGACTGAATTTTTTGCACCAAGCGAAGGGCCAAAAGGGTATAGGTGCAGATTCCCAAAATTTATAAGGAGCCAGTGGCTCCTAAACGCAATCATTCCAGTCACAACCAGAGCTTAATTTCTAATAAAAATAAAGAAACAACGCAGAAACAACACACATTTCGTTAAAAAATCGCAGTAGAAAAATTAATTTTATCAAAGGATCGCAAACAACGCTGCGACTTTCATCAAAGTACCGTTTAAATAGTTGAATAACGCGATTTCAGCGATCATGGGCGCGTTGAAAGAACAAACAACGGTCGCGTTGAAAAAAGCGATTTTTATAAAATAATCAAAAAACGCGATTTTGGTTAAAAGGTCGTTAAAAAATGCTCACTTTTCATCAGAGGATCGCGAAAAAACGTAGGATTCTCGTCAGAGGATTGTGGGAAAATGCAATTTTCGTCAAATGATCACGAGAAAAAAGAAAAATTCACCAAAGGATGACGACTTAGACGCAGAAAGTTAATCACCAAATCAAAAAATTTAGTCGCCAAGTGACGGCTGGCAACCATGCATCTGCACCTATACGAAAGGGACAGATATTGTAAGTAATATGTTTGTGTGAGTGATTGTAAGTGATCTGTCAGACTTAGATTCTTGAAAAATAGTATATTTAATATAAATCAGTATTTTGGCTTTGAACTGTTGCAGTGCACGGATCGCTCATGAAACAGACCCGTGTTTTAAAGTGACTTTAAAGCCCCGTTTCCAATGCAGTTTTTCAAGACACCTCAGAACGGTTATTTTACCCCCTACTCCATTTCCAGTGCACAAACCGGTTTGAAGGAGAATCGATCCTAGGTCATTTTCTCCCCAAAGTCAGACCTGCAATCGACTAGGTCAGTAATCCGCCTTTTACCCATGATTCAGTTCGGGTAAACAATTTACCGTGATATCTGCTTATCGTCAGCATGTTTTTCGTTAGCGCTATTGATATTTCTCGCGTTGTTGACATTGTTTCATTCTTTGATTGGTCGGTCATTGCAGCAACAGAATCACAAGCTTAATGCATGCGCATGTGTAATAATTTAACTTTAGGTTTTCGTCTGCTTGAAGTTCGAGATTTAATTTAAACAACGCTAAGGAAATGTTGAATTTTTATTTTTTATGTGTTATTTATTACAATGTAATTAATGTAAATAATACACGGAAATTTTCATTTACATTTATAATATAAAATTAATTTGGTTATAAAAAAAGATAATTTTAATTGTTTTTTTTTAATTTTTTTAAGCAAAATTTATACATATTTAAAACTAAATATTGCTATGTAGGGTAGATGTGCCAATAATAGATATCTTTAATGAGTTTAATTAAAAACTATTTTCTAATAATTAGATTATTATTATATTCAGATTTTTTTTTCAATATTTTATTTGTTTACCAATAATATTTAACCATTTTTATAGCTTATTTTCTAATATTAGTCAACATTTTATTGTAAGCAACAGTAATATATCAAAGCAATTAAAATTCCAGAAACGGACACATCTCCTCTCCCCCCCCCCCCCCCCCCCGCCTTCGAAAAAAGGAAAGAAATGTTAATATAAATGTTTTTATGATTGCATTTAGAACCAGATTTTAATGAAGGAATACTAATGAAACAAAATACTTATTTCCAAATAAATTTAACAATTAGGATATCAAGAGTTAATAAAATGTCTGTGAGAATTATTTATTTTAAATTAATTATTGTAATTTCCGCAAGATCCACATTTTAACAATTTCAGATACAAATTTTTAAAAACAAAATGTCAGGAAATTATAGTTTATAAAATTATTGAGACCGTGAGAGATTTAGAGAACAATACAAAAAAAGAAGAAAAAAATTCTGAAACTTTTTTTTTTTTTAATTTTAAATATTAATGCATAAATTCATAAATTCGTTGAGTATTTCATGCTCTTTTTAACAGTTAAACTCCTCCAAACTACTTGATATACTGCTTGTACTAACTAGTATTACAAATATCAAACAAACAATACTGCAGGCTGAATGTTTTTAGTACTAAATAAAATAATTTCAAAACAGAACTGCAGAACTAATATTTCAGACCATCGATCAGCAAATTTATTAGTTTCATTACTACTATAAATTTAATTAATATTACAATTCTTTTATTTTCAGATATGAATAAGCTAACATTTTAAACTGAAAATGATAAACCTTTAACAACTTCTATAACTTAATTGTTTTTATTTAAATGGGGAGGAATTCAGCCTTTCTTTCCCCTATTCCCCTAATCAATATTCTGTTTCCTGATTTGTTTTAAAGATAACTAGATTATAAAATATGCAAAACAAAGTTAAAAAAATAAATAAATAAAAATAATAATAAAAAAAAACACTGGAAATTTTATTAACCATACGAAGCAAATTAAAGCAGCTGTTTGTAAAAATTTTAGTGCTATTACATTATGTAAGTGCAATTTTCCTGCTCTTTTTCCGAAATTTTGCTTCATCATCTGATTCCCCCCCCCCCCCCCCCAATACACATTCAACAAAGTAATAAAATTAAATATTTTTAAAATACTTTATTATTATTATTTAATTTTCTGTTTAATTTTTTTCTTTATAACAAAAATAAACAATTAATCATAAATTTCATTAAGGATTCACATTCATTTCATTAAAATTTCATCTAAAGTCCCCTCTTCCGAAACTCCACATTCTCTTTTCCCATAAAATTCAGTCTTTAAAACAACTTATTTTGTTTTACCCATTTCGCATTAGAATGTTAAATTAGCATTTGTTTCCAGGTCGATAAAGTGTGCAATAACAAGAATAAGGTAAAAACAGAAGCAAAAAAAAATAAATAAATAAATAAATAAATAAAAATAAAAAATAAGTTTTAAACACGCCAAACGTAACAAAAGCCTTCTGTTTGTGTTTACACAGGAAGTTCATGCTCAATTTCACCAATTAGCCAATCAAAGGTCAGAACGAAAAGTTGCGCAGTTTCCGGTTTCTTTGGGGGGATAGATTTTAAGCTTGCGTATGGAAATGGGTGCAAAATGAAAGCAGGTACGACACCCGCATATCACCCCTTCGTTAAAAACCGGTTTGATTAAAGAAAGCATTGGAAACGCGGCTTTTGTGTTTCAAAATGAAGCAATCTTTCAAGCACAGATACACCTAAAAGTTTCCTGCAAAGCTAAACAAATTCTCTACTGAAAGACTTCTCATGTTTGAAGAAGCCTATCGGAAGTATTTTTTGTCTCAACTGTCAAATACTTCGGTGACACAAAGCCTTCAAAGGCGGAAGAGAGGTCATCGATGACGAACAACGAGATGGACGTCCATTAAGTTCTCGAATTTCAGACAATGTGGCTAAAATGTAAATGTTTTTAATCTCTGGTGGATGAATGTCCGAAAGATTGAGGAGATGTTGGGACTTACAAAAAATGATTGTGAATCAGATTGTTACAGAAGAACTTCAAATGAAATTTTCTTTTAAGGCTGGTTCTTCAAATTAACCCTCTTCCTCACTAAACACAGCCTTGCAACGCTTCCTAAACCACCGTACAGCCTCAATCAGCCATCGCCTGATCTTTTCCTACTCCCTTGGTTAAAATCGAGTTCAAGTCGTATGCAGAAGAAGGCTGTTTTGTAGAATAATAAATGTTTGTAAAATTGTCTTCAAATAAATTAATTTTATTTAATCAGTCTCTTTACTTACTGGACAGAACCTGTATAGTATAGTTGATGCTATGTTGCACTAATGTGCAATATTACACCAGTTATGTCAGCTTAAATTACCGAATTTATATTAGTTAAATTACTCCATGGAAATTAAGGCAGCATGTTGCCATAAACTTTATGGAGTAATGTAGCATAACATTTTACAGTGAAACGTAAAAAAAACACGTACAGTGAAACATACAGTGAAAAAAAATATATTAAAAAAGTGAAATGTGAGAAAAGTTGCATCAATATGATATATGCACATAAATAAAAAATTAAAAAGTTATGAAATAAAAATTATGAGTTATTTTCCATCCATTTTTAATTATAATATTAACCAGTTTTTCGACAGCTTCTGTCTTTAAGATTTTATTCTTCTAGCCAAACCATTTTAAAGCAATCTTTTGGTTTTTTGAACAACCTTTCTTTCCCTGCATACAAAGGGAATTTATGTAATTCAAATGTGCTAATTTAACTCCTAGCAAACAAATGCCGATTGGTAAATTTCGCATCTAAATGTGGACACCAGTGCTAAAATTTCATTTAAAATTTGAAAGTGTTGCCATTCGCAAAAGAACACATGCGTTTTGCACAGATATGTTTGTCATTAATAATAAAAACAGGGTTGATATAACTATATAAGAAATTTAATGAATTCAGAAAGGAATAAATATCATCACCTCTTTATTGTTACACTTCTTTTGCCGCTCTTTCCAGCACATCTTTTTGCGCATTCTACGATACTTTATGTTTTGCCTTTTGGCAACAGTCTAGTCTTGTTCGTTTTTGTTGGTGTTCGAACGTCGAATATTCTTAAAATATAAAATCTCATTTAGTCTATTTCGTTAGCTAAAATGATTATGTTGTCATTATTATTCCATGATCATGTTGTCATGGTAATAATGTTTATTACTTTAATACTTTATTATTTTAGTATGTAAAAGAATCATACATATTACATCTTTAACTCGAGTGGTATTGTCTACAATAAAGTAACAATTTGCTTAATAACTGACTACGGTGTCAGACTTGGTTCCAAATTTTGTATATATGTGTATATACAGTGTGAAAAAAATTCGTTAAATTTACGGCAAAAACTGCAATAAAATTAGATGTAATGAAAAAATGTACATCGATTTTTACTTCGATTTTTTTCGGAAAAAACTGCTGGCAACATTGCTACCAGCAATTTTTGCCGTAAATTTAACGGATTTTTTTTTTCTTTTACAGTGTATTAAAAAAACTGATTTTTATTAAAAATTTTTCATATCATTTGACATTTTTTGCATTTAAATTTAAATTTGTTAATCGTTACAGCCCATACAAGATCATTTATTTTGTTTAAAAAATAATAATAAATCCTCCAGGAGGAAAATGACTGCGTAAATGATGTTCTTTGATGATATGTATGATGTATAAATGATCTCTTCGAGATGTTTCACCTTTATTTAACTTTAATTATAAAATAAACATTCATTGTTTACAAAAAGTGAGGAAATATATGTATATATATATATATTTAATATAAAATTTACTTAAAAGTCTTTGAAAAAAATAATATTCTAAATGGTTGTTGTAATTTGTTAAATTATTTTATTTATTTAATTAATTTGTTTTTATTTATTTATGGTTTTTTTTTTTTTTTTTTTTCGGAAAAAATTGTGAGACCGATGAGAAAAAGTTTGTCGTCCATGACTACGTAAAAATGGAACTTTGTAATTGACTTGTTATACACACTTCTTAATATGCTAGAATTATTACAATAAATAAAAAAAATACAATATGTACAAAGATGTGTTTTTGGTGACAAATTTAAATTGGTAACAACTTAAAAAAAATTAGAACTTCATTTTAAATTAGTAAATTATTTTTAAGTCATTTTCCCGTTAGCCTAAAGCAGGTTATAAACCACAAAATATTATTTATGGTTGCAATCATATAAGAATTGCAACAACAACGTACTTAATTATGTGACCAAAACAACGTTTGCTAATATACGCCAAATGGCCATGAAACTGCAAAAATGAGATATTTTAAACATTAAACATTAGAAAATTAAACATAAATAAAAAACTAAAGAATATAAGAAGCTTTTGAAAATACGTTTTTTTTTTCAGTATAAATACACTGTAAAAAAAAATCCATTAAATTTACAGCGCAGCAATGTTGCCAGCATTTTTGCCGTAAAAATTGCAGTAAAATTAAATGAAATATAAAAAAAAAAAAATACATCTAATTGTATTGCAATTTTTTCGGCAAAAACTGCTAGCAACATTGCTTCCAGCAGTTTTTGCTGTAAATTTAGCGGATTTTTTTGTAATTAAATTTGCAAATAAATAAACATTATTAACACTATTGTTATAAAATGTCAAGAATATTAACATGTTATTAAAATTTACCTCCTGGTAATGTAGACTGGTAATATTCATCGCTGACCTCACTTGACTTATTGTCATTACTAATTGCTCGGATTCTGATGCTATAATTTGTGTAAGGATGGAGATTTTCCAAAAGATATTCATTAACGCTTGATTCAGCTTCGGCAACTGTAAAAGAAATACATTTATAAACTAATAAAAATCGAAATTAATATTATAAAATTACATTACTGTAAGATAGCGTAAAAATATTGCAATCTATTTTAGCGTCGTTGATTTTTGTATGCATCATAGATTTCATGGTAGTGATAGCGAAACTGCCGGCCATCTAGCGCAGCAGTGACGGGGAGGAGGAAGCAGGAGCTTAGCTAAGGGGGCGCTATGGGCGGCTCAGCTCCCCCCCCCCTAAAATATTTTGAGCTCCCCTCATGGAAAAGATTCCAAGGTCACTCAATGAATTTCTGTTCCGAAAATTCAAATAAATTCTGTACAAAAATCTAATTTAGTTTTGCGATCCTTTCACAGTTTTGCAGAATTACTAAACTGTATCTGAAACGAGTGTTTTAACACTCCCTTGTACATATGTAGCTAACATGATGTTTAATATTGCACTAAGTTGTACACTCAAAATTTTTATCATCATATACTTTTCTTAGCATAAAATGAAGTTATTACAACAGTTTAATATGAAACATAGAACCTACAATGTGAATATGCATTAATTTATCTTTCTGCGTCAGAGAGAGAGAGAGAGAGAGAAAAGAAATATGAGCCTTCCCTACATTTTCTTGAGCCCTCCCTATTGTTCACTCCTAGCTACGGCCCTGGGTTGAAGGGGTACTATAGCAACATACTGCAATTCTCACAATTTCCGATCCGATTACTGATTATGCTCCGAGACGGTGAAACATCAGTACCTGGATTGCAAATCTTTTTTTTAGTCCGGCTGACTGGCAGTTTCGTAATTAGTACCATGGAATCTATCATTGTATACCAAAGTCACACAATAAAGTGACGTCGCCTTCCAGTCTAAGACTGCTATCAGATTCACCAACATTTCGATAGACTTTTGAGCCAAGACATGATTTCCCCCAACTTTTCGCAAAATACCCGCTTAAAACTCAGTGTGATAGCAAACAGCAGAGTTCCCCCAACATTTTTCTGCAGTTCCAAAAAAGTGTTCCCGGGGAAAGACTTTTCATCCAACATCTAACATTTCAACGAATCAGAGATAAGCGATTGATACGAACAGGCGATAAATATTAACGCATGGTACTAGTAGGAGTGGTTTTCCTGCTTTTCCTCTAATTTTTTCAAAGACAATTGCAACATTTTTCTCTCTTTGAACGGGAAAAAGTTGGGGGTTAAAATCGGCTGAAAAGTTTGTCTCGCGTAAAGTTCGTGAATCTGATAACTGCTTAACATGTTTAAAATGTAACTGTTAATTGTTTTAAATCATCAAATCATTAACCATACAGTTAAATAATCATATATGTAATAAATTGTAGTATCATATAAGTAAATGTTTTAAATAACCATAAAAAAAGGCAACTTACTACGACAATCCTTATGTTTGTCAACTTTACAGTAGGTTATTCTATAGCTTTTTAACATAGATTTCTCAGCAGGACAATCTAAATACCAAAGTACTTTCAAAGTAACTGAATTTGTTGCGTCCACATAGACATTCCTGATCTTATTAAGACCTAAAAATATACAATAATTTGTACAATGCATAATGATAGAATATATTCATTAAAAATACTTTTTAAAAGTAAAAATTTATTCTTTAAACTATTACAGTAAAAAAAAAGAGAGTAACTGGGAATATGATTTAAAACAAGCAATATAATATGGGTATTTAAACAAAGAAACTCATAATCTAGATTTTAAGTAATCCAATTTAAATTAATGTACAGTCGGCTCTCATTAATTCGAAATCGGTGAAATCGAACCTTCTCTTAATTCGAACTAAACATGAAATCCCGCAATTTTCATTGGCAGAATAACGTTAAAAATTTTTACTTATTCCGAGAACTAATTTTTCTTGACTTCGTTTAATTTCAAATATGATGAGAATTTCATTTTTTTTTTTTTTTCAATTTGCCTTATTTTCTCGTGGTTTTCAGATCCTTGAAGTAACTTTATTTCCTTCATTTTTGTCAGACTTATTCGATCGATTCAATTATTCAATTTTGTCAGAACGATTCTGCTACTATATCTTAAAAACTTTTCTTATCCCCCCTTCCCCCACAGAAAAGTCAATTTTACAATCAATTGAGTGTTTGCGTACATTTATTCTGATCCAGTGGTCATCTGACGAAGAGAACTTAACTGTTTCTTACAAATAGAAAAATTGGCTAAAATGTCTCTAATGAATAAGACTAAGCAAACATTAATTGTATTTGTTTTCGTAGTGATGACAAACAATGTAAATAATTTACTGAATGTTCATGTAATTTCAGGTAAAAATGTTATAGTACAATGAATAAAAACTTTAAAATGCAGTTTTTTTAAACTGTATTATTATTTTTTATGTTTTATTTGTATTGTTTTAATATTATTAATTTGTTTATGTATTTATATCCTTTAATTTAATATTAAATCGTTCTAACGATAATTGCCAACATAAATTCGAAAATACTATAACGTTAATTCATGTGTAATAGTGCCCCTTTAAAAACATGTTTTCCTCTCATACTTTCCATAATTCGAATTCCGGATAATTCGAACATTTCTTGTAATCCCGACGAGTTCAAATTAACGAGAGCCGACTGTATAACAATTAAGTTACAAATTAAATTTACTATATTTTCAAAATTTTCATAAAAATAAGCATTCCTAAGAAAGCTGAATATTATTAATACTTTTGTACAGAAAACACACGTATAGAGGCCTTTTTTAGTATTTATTATAACAAAAAGTATCTGGATATACAGTGCAATTTTTCTAAATTTCATTGGAGTGTGTTTCGCTTGTACTCTCAAAAATATTTTCTTCAGTTCACGGAAATTGATTTGGCAGCAATGCTGACGGTATATTTCCGTGAAATGACGAATATCCGTTTTTTTCTTCCCTCCGTTACAGGAGGTAAAATATCCGTCAATTCAAGAAAATTGAGAAAAATTAAAAATAGCAAAAGTTGGATTCGAACCAATGCTAGCTCTGAACTGTAGTTGCATAACATCAAAACGATTAAAGTAAATATGTTTCCTTCAGATTTGCATGTTTGATCAATTTCTTTAAAAAAACTTTTTAATTTTGAAGTTCTTTTCGACTTTCATGAGATTGTGGCTGTGGATTTTATACTTTAGTATTAATATAGGATTAAAATGTGGATTTTAAATATTTTTACGCAGATTGCTACATGTAAAATATGAATATTTTTTTTCTCATCGATAAGATTTTTTGAGTAATATCGATTTCTTTCCATTTGATTTTTTTAATTAAATATATTTTATATGGGTTCATTTAAAATATATTTTAAATGCGAATGTTTATTAATAAACAACTTTATAAATTCAACTTTATTTAATTTTATCAAACTTCTTCAATTTTAAAAGATAAATTATGAGTACATTTGAATGAAGTAGAAAAAACAATTGTTATTTATTTTAATTTCGGAAACGTTTTTGTCGTTTTTAATTAAATTCAAAACCTTAATTTCTAGATTTTTCGTTTTCATTTTAAAAATAAATTCGGATTTATTGTTAACAGACCCAGCACTCATGCTTGCTAGGAATAAACAGAATTTTTTTTTTTTTTTTTTTTTTTTTTAGACATATGGGAAGAATTCACGAATGAAACATGTTTTCTAACAAGGAATGTTTCTATACTGGGCATACTCACAATATTTTGAAAAAAAAAATACCAATTAAACTACTCATGTATGTAATAAGGGACAGTTAAATTTAGCGGCGGAATCACAGTAAAAAGCCTGTGAAAAATAAAATACTTTCGAGTATTTGGCGCAAAAAGACGAAACCATCACGCGATTTGGCGAGCAGCACTTTCTCTCTCCAAAAGCAAACAGTTTTAATGCACCTGAAAATTTCTTGTCAATTAATGTTTAGAATGCATGTAAATAGTATTTAGTGAATTTAAATTTGAAAAATGAGAAAGCTTGATACATATAGATTTTTTACTTCATATTTATGTTTCTTTTGTTGCAGTTATTCAATTTTGTCATTTTAAAAATAATTTCATGTAAAAAAAAATATTTTCATATTGAAAAATATATTTTCATATATTTGAGCGCATGAAAAAATAAAGGCCAGATGAAGAACGTTGCAGTAATGCACTTCAATATCGGAGAAGTTTTTGTTTCTATAGCAACAAAATTTAATCAACAGTGCTCAAATGAATTGGGCTTAATTTTGTGATTGAGACAATTTTAATTAATTTAAATCTTATTTTAATTCATCAAATTTCATAGTTAATTTTTATTGTAAGTATATTATGACGGAATTACAGTTAAAACAAACTAAAACAGACAAAACTAAACTTATTTAAATTAAATTTCTTTGAACAATTTCAACATGAAACATCTTAAAATGTATTTGACATAAAAAAAAGTATCTTTTGATATGCCGATGATCAACCGATGATAAATCGCCAGATAAACGAAATGTTTATTACTTTTTTACGAACATTCTGCCGAGGTTCCGTCAAAAAATTTTTTATAAACATATCTATCCACATGAGAAGAACATTCTGCATTTTTTTCAGAACTTTCTGGGTATGCCCGTATGGAGAACTTCCTTGTAAGTCCGGAAATTATTTGTTAAAAAAAAAAATTAAGAATAATTTAGTGTACATTGACGAGTTTTTCTGACAGTGTGAATTGCCGAACCAAGTTAACTACATACATGAATACGGTATCTTGTAGGTATAATAAAACAGCTATGCACTTTAGAATTAATATATTACAGTATCCTCTAGCAACAAATTGCGAAGTTGATGTTCCTATCATGTAAGTGTGGAATGGCAAGTGTTAAAACTGATCGAATGTAGTTTTTTAAATATTCTTCTTCAAGTACTTAACTGATTGCATGAAAAAGTGTGAAATTATAAATCCGTTTCACATGCACTAATAAAATGACGTCTAAGCATGGTACAATTTATTTTATTAAGAAAATTAAGTTCACCAAATCAATCCTACCATTGGCAAGGTTTTTAATAAAATTATTTTTCGGTGCAAACATTCTTTGATACTAAATAGCGTTTTTTTACCTCCTTTTTTTAAGCCTGTAGCTTCAAGTGCTAGGTAAAAGGCATATATTTCAATTATATAATTAATATGTATAATTTAAGTAACATATACTTTAAATTAAACGAATGAAAGCTTTATATTTTAAATAAAATGAATGCAAAATGAACGATTCCGATGGGAAAAATATTTGACGATTTATAATCTGCGCCTACTAATCTAAAAGTAGACTAATAAATAATAATAAAAATGTAAAATGTAAAATACTAACCGCCCTTAGGAGGAAGGACATATTCTGCCCATGCTATACTGGAACTACTCGTTTCGGACTTTGTAGCTACAGCAAACCGATAGTTGGTTTTAATGTTTGTGACATTTACGAGAATACTATTGTCAGACAGATGTTTCTTATTGCAATGAATAGAGTTATCATAGTGAATCATATAATATGTATAATTCAATCAACATATACTTAAAATTAAATGAACGAAAGCTTCATATTTTAGATAAAATGAATGCAAAACGAACGATGGCGATAAGAACAATATTTGACGATTTATCATCTGCGCTTACTAATTTAAAAGTACCCTAATAAATGATAATAAAAGTGTTAAATGTAAAATACTAACCGCCCTTACGAGGAAGGACACATTCTGCCCATGCTATACTGGAACTACTCGTTTCGGACTTTGTAGCTACAGCAAACCGATAGTTGGTTTTAATGTTAGTAACATTCACGAGAATACTATTCTCGGACAGATGTTCCTTAGTCCAATGAATAGAGTCATCAGAGTGAAGCATATAATATTTATAATTCAATCAACATGCACTTAAAACTAAATGAATGAAAGCTTTAGATTTGAAATAAAATGAATGAAAAACGAAAGATGGCGATAGGAACAATATTTGACGATTTGTTATCTGCGCCTACTTATCTAAAAGTACCCTAATAAATAACAATAAAAGTGTTAAGTGTAAAATACTAACCGCCCTTAGGAGGAAGGACACATTCTGCCCATGCTATACTGGAACTACTCGTTTCGGACTTTGCAGCTACAGCAAACCGATAGTTGGTTTTAATGTTAGTAACATTCACGAGGATACTATTGTCGGACAGATGTTCCTTAGTCCAATGAATGGGTTCATCACAGTGAGGCAGATAAGGATTCAGACTAGAGCACCAGAAAACAATATAGCTGAAAGTATCTACATTGTTTGGAGGATTCCATGTTAAGTTGTATTGGCCAATACCTTGCAAAATCACTCTTACTTCTTTTGGGGCAGGCAGAACTGAAATAATAATATATTATTTCAAAAATAAGGCATTTTTAATTTCAAAAACTGTTTACAATAGAGAAAACTAGAAAAAATTACAGTAAAATTTGCTGTATATTTATGCACCCAAATGGCCAGATATTTTTTGTTGTAAAATATAGTATGATAACACACATTCTTGAGGTCAAATTGGCTTGATTGCAGCACCTTTTTCTGTAATAATCTAAAAATGATGTTTTTGCAAGCAAAGTAATGTTAGCAATTTATACTGGCCAGCAATATATGCTGGCAATCAATATATGCTAGCAGCAATTGCCTGCAATACGTGCTGGCAATTTAGTTGCAAAATTGTCAAACAATTTTCGATCTTGACCTATAGCAAATGGAACCTCTAAACTTCATAAGATGACATAGAATTTATTATTATTAAAGTGTTATTACACGTAAAAATTGCAAGCGACAAAAATCGCCTGCGTTTTTACGCGTTCTTGGCATTTCATTGGCTGTTCGAGAAGAGTCTTTACCATCATTTGGATTTCCAAGCATTTGATTGGCTCTTACTGGCGACTCGCTTCGTTCCAGGCGTCAAAGATGCTCCGACAAAAGAGAATCGCGCGCTACCAAGCGACTCCCCTGGTCCCATAGGATAACATGGAGACGCCTGCAATTTGACGCCTGCAGCACGACACGTGTAATAGCACTTTTAGGATGAGCGAAGCGAATCCTCTACTAGGCCACTCAAATGACATTTTGTCGTACACATTACAAAAAACTATGCAGTATTTTGACTTGAAATTAAACACAAATATAAATTATGATCTGTAGATTTGCAGAATATTATTTTTTTTTACAGAAATACTTTTCAAAAAATTATTATTTTAATTAATTTATTTTACATGTTTTTTCCATTGCGAACGCATTTTTTCAAATAAAAAGTGAAACACGTATGCTTTCAGAAGAAAAACTTAAATCATGGGGCCAGTAATTATAGCTAGAATCATCATTAAATAAATAAATAAATAAAATATATTTTCATTATTCTGATCTCAAAAACTGCTTTCAGATTTTCAAACTATGCTCATTCCTATTCCTTTAACTATGTATAGTTTCATGATTTCTTTTATAAAATGTATAAAATACTTTTTTTTAGAAAAATTATTGCATATTTTTTTTTTTTTTTAATGAATTAAAATTTGTGAAAATTCTCTTATTAACATTCAATTATAAAAGTATTTTTCTGTGTTAGGAATTCAAAGACACAATTTGTTCTTATTTTGTGAAATCATTTAAGCAGACGATATTTATGAATTTTAAAAGAATTACATTATGTTTTTGTGAAGTGGCAATAAAACAATTGTAAACAAATAAAACTAATTATTATTTTGTATAATTCTACTTCGAAAATATTTTTATTTATACCACTCTCATATCATAAATAAACAATCAGAGGAAATTCTTAGTTATTTGGTTGAAATACATTTTAAAATTAAAATGCGCCGAAACATAAAATTACATTTTTGCTTAATAAAGATACAAAAATAATTTTAAAAATATATTATTACTTTCAAATATTTATCTTATAGGATAATACTTCGCGAATCCAAACAAAGCATGGCTTTTGCTAGTTATTATTTAGTTTTACACAATGATTTCCTGAAAAAAGGAAAGAAAAAAATTATTAATTGGCGATCGTATCGGAATACCTAATCATAAAAATCACAGACATTATGCAAAATATGGTTTGTATCATCTGCGTATACTCTTTGTGAAAACAATTATGATTAAAACTCCCCCGGAATTACGGAAAACATTTTAAGTGCTTTATGACTTTTTTGATGTACTTTCTTGAGTGTTTCTCATTTAAAATGATTTCTTTTTTACTTTCTAACTCTAATCCTTTTTTTTTGTATTTTGCAGACAATTTTTTACTGTTATTTGTATGGCAGACGATTTATGCTTTAAGAATTTCAGAGCTTCATGTTTAAAATTTTGTATTCACATCTGAAATGGCAACGATTTAGTGTGGCATTCGTTACCTTAGAAACGTAAAGAAAAAACTTATGTTGTTTACCAGAACCTATATGTTCTTTTTCTAGATATTGTAAATTTATAAGATTTCGGCAGTTGTTGTAGAAAAAACATTAAAAGAAAAGCTTGTAATTTCGCGCGTGCAAATAGAATACAGATATCTTTTGTGTGTGAAAAATTTGTGTGAGATTTGATTTCTTTGGATTTTTCGTTTTCAAGAAGACGCCCAGAATTTTAATGGAACTCCCCCGTGCATCCCATAGAACCCGGAAGGTAAGAATTTATATTGTAATATTTATTAGAAATATATTATTCTTACCTGTATTTAGAATTAAAAATTTGATACTCTTTGTACTACTCAACCATTCAGTAGGATTGACCAATCATTTCTTTAACCTTTTGGGGAAGAGTGATCGGCATATCTGCCGCATAAGCAGCTCAGAATCGTTGATTATTCTCGCCAGTAAATTTTTATTGCAACTTTTGTCTTATTTAATCCGAGCATTTTCTAGATTCGATTAGGCAAAAAATTATGTTTTGAAAAACCGGTGATAAAAAATAAAAAATTCTGGAAAAAAAAAAAAAAAAAAAAAAAAAAAAAAACGCTTGTGCCGAAGGTGTTAAAAGCAACTTAAATTCTGTATCATTTAGACAAAATGTTTTTTTTTTTTTAAGAAATGGTTTTGTTGAGATATAACAGTTATTATAGAATCAAATAGCAAAAACTTAAATTAAACTGAGTTTCGGGAGTATTTTTATTATAAAATGCAAAATTTGTACTACTATTTTGGTTTGAATGTTGGCCCGAAAAATGTACTGGTACTTAGTTCACTGGTAACCTAAAACGAACTATTAATTTGAAGTCTTAAATAAATAGTGTTATTAAATTAAAGAACTTAAATAGGGTTAGTACAAAAAAAATCAAACGAAAGAACTTTTACACATTTACAGTCGTATGAATAAAGTATTATTTTAATTCACAAAAAATAATAATAATTTTATTGACAACATGTAAAAATAGTTTTTTAAAGCGACTACTTTATAAAATTGTTTCAAAGATAATTAAGATAAAAATTGAGAGAATTAAGAACTCGTTTTAATTGTAGTTATTTGAGTTGAAATTAGAACCTAAGATAAATCATAGTACTTTTAATTAAAGAGCTTAAAGGGCGACACTAAAAAGACACTAAACGAAAGCAAGTTTTGTAGCAAGCTGCACTGTGAGAAAAAAATGTGGGAAAAATTACATCAAAATTTACTGAATGTTTATTCAACTCCCCACATTATTATTATTATTATTATTATTATTATTATTATTATTATTATTATTATTATTTTAGACATGATAATACGAAATCTTGCAGTAAAACTGGCATGACTGTAACACTGATGCTGTAAAATTCTAAAAAGAATGTAATTTAATGGCGATTTGATTCAATGGCAATTTTGTTGCATGAATTTTCTAATATTCTTTTAGTTTTGTCATTTTCTCTTGCAGTGCATTTAAATATTATCCATATTGAAAGAAAATTAAAAAAGTATATATGATTAAAAATAACGATACTTACTTTTATTTTGAGAATTTATAAAAATACGTCCATAATCTTCAGACATTCCCATTTCATTAGCAGAATATATTTCGAAAGTATACGGCAAATTCAGTCGTAAGTCTTTAATAGTTATAGAAGAGCCGTTAGTGGTGCGTATGTAAATTTCAGAAGTATTCGGATGGTCAGTTTCATAATATTTAATATGGTAGTGGAACGAATTTCCATTATGATGTAGCTTTGGTACTGCCTATAAAAATATAAATTAATAAATTCAATGCAGTTTTTAAGATAAATTTTAATGTTTATATATGAAAAAAGTAAGTAATATTTAAAATATGACGAATCTAATACTCGTATCGAGTCTGACTAACATAATTTAGTGATTGTGTCGTGTATTAATTAATATGTGTGAAAAAAGTCGGACATTAATTTTTAATCTTTATGTACATTAACATTATATGCATTATATTGTGTATTTTTTTCAACAAGGAAAATAAGCTTTTTGATAGTTTAGATGGTTTGAATGGGTCGAATGGAAAACTACGTATTTTCCACTCGTCAACAAGGAGAAGCTCCCTAATGGTTCGGGTTAATTTTTCATCATTTCAGCTTAAGATTGCTTTTCTAGAAGAACGACAAAATAGATATGCCTATATTTACATGTTAAAACGCCATTCGAAGAAGCATGATGAAATAATTGCTGGCCTTAACTACATTTTCAACTAAGCATTGCCTTAATTTATTCTGCAAAAACACAAAGAAATGATTTTAAGGTAATAATATAAACCCAAACTTGATTATCAGGCCAGTAATCAGGATCTATATCCCATGTAGAACGTTGGGAGGTATTAAAGTGTGCAATACCTAGCGAAAAAATGATAAAATGACACAATTTCACTCGAAAGCAGAATTAAAATCTGCCATTTATATATTTTGTCACGCCGACAAGAACCTTGTAAACTCTAAATTTGAACATTGCTTTAAATATTAAATACAAAGGAAGAACACTTGTCATATAATATTTCAATGATTTTGTTTCAATTATACATCCATTGAAATTGCTGTTTATAATAATGTAATAATAAAAAATGTATTTAAAAAAGTTTTCTTTATGTTTAGATTACTTATTTAAATTGATATATATATATATATATATATATATATATATATATATATATATATATATATATATATATATATACAGGGTGTCTAGCAAATAACATCCTGTCATATTTCATAGTTTTTTGAAATTAAATTTTTGAAATTTCGAAATTCTAAAAATTTACTTCGAAAAATCTTTAAAATATTGCACAGTAAGCTGAAAAATTATTTTTCTTCAGGCAATCTAAAACAAGATGAATGTCAAATCAAAGCATTCTATGCAATCAGAACGCAATTTTTTCAAAATATTCACTGTTTGAAATGTCTGTATAAGATTTTTACAGCTTACCTAATGAAAAAATCGTTTACCGCATATTACTATCGATCTTTGTTTTTGAGAAATTTAATTTTGAAATCAGGGTGTTATTTGCTGGACGGCCCTGTATATTCTTGGATTAATATTGTTTACAATTATTTTTTTTAGGTCAAATAATCTTTCCTATCATTTTGCGACTCGAAGTATTTATATTTTTGATAACGAAGGTAATATATGTTTTTAAAAAAATAATAAGATGATGGAGAAATAATTCATTTACAAATATAATCAGTTTTAAAATAATCTTTGCAATGAAATGTTTTAAAAAAGAAATTGAAAATAAACAAGAATTTGAAGTACTAGTTTCTCTCACTTCACGAGGTTTCGGTTGATGTGGTCACTGTTTGTCAGGCAATAATTCTTATCGAATGATTCCTTCGAATAAGGAAGGTAAATTTTTAGTTAATGCGCGAATCACAAAATGATTTATTAATTTTTCAGCAAAATAACACCAAATTGATGAAAAACAGGGACAGGGTAATTTTATATGACCGACGCCTCTAAAATTAGACAAAATTTTAATTCAAAATTGAAATTAACTCGATTTTTTTTTATGTCTCTTGATTGTCGATTATTAAATTAGTTTAAACATTGACGTTAATGTAGGTTCATGCATCTGAGATAAGTTATATCATAAAGTTTAAAATCAGCAGTAATATTAATGGAATGTAAAGATACTAATTGTTTGTATTGTATCTAAGAAAAATACATCAAACACAATATCGTAGAGCATTGGTGAAGTGTTTAATTTTGAAAATGGGTTATAAGAAAATTCGTTATAATATGTTGTAACTTTTCCCGTTGAATGTATGTCTCAATTAACCGTGAAATCAATTAGCACACAAATTGAGAGAAAATCAGCAAATTAGATAAAGTTTGTTAAACTTATTTCCCTTTAATTTTATACTTACTTTCCAGTATAATACTGTACTTCTTAGATGGTCGAATTTGCGAACTTCAAAGGCTTGAGGAATAACTTCGGGAGCGTTTGGTACTAAAAAATATATATTTTAAACAAATTTTATTAATTATTTCCAATGTTTTGAAACACTGCATAATATTTGTCTATTAGCTGACAAGGAAGATCTCCGTAAAGGGCATATTCAGCATTTTTTGAAAAAAAAAATACTAGTTAAAGTACTTATGTGTGTAATAAAGGATCAGTTAAATTTAGCAGAGAAATTACAACAGAAAAATGATTAAAAAAAAATTTCAAGTATTTTGCGTGAAAAGACAAAAGAGCTGAGCAATTTGGCGAGCAGCATTTTTCTTCGCCAAAAGCAAACGATTTTAGTGCATCTGAAAATTGCTTGTTAATTAATTTTTAGAAAGCCTGTAAAAAATACTTAATAATTTTAAATTTAAACAATGAAAGAGTTTAATACATACATTTTTTGTAGTACACATTTATGTTGCTTGTTGCTGCAGTTGTTTAATTATTCACCTGAGAAGAACATTTTGTAATTTTTTTCAGATCTTTCAGTGTATGCCCGTATGAAGACCTTCCTTCTGAGTATAATGAAAGAAAATATTGAAAAAGCATCTACTGAAAGAGGTGGTTGCGATTTTACATCTCAATTTTTATTGCTGTTCTAATGTTTTTTTTGGTAGGCAATATTTGCATTTTCACAGAAAGTTTAAGTAGAAATTTTAGTATATTCTTGTTACGTGATGCTGTGAGCTACACAGCACCATACATACACAGATATACATACACAGATTCTGTATGTATGTAATGTATGTATGTATGTACATGTATGTATACGTATGCGCGTAGCACGATAAGTCTTGGTGAAAATATACGATTTGCTTCAAATTTGGTATATATATATTCATTTGGATAAGGTACTTCCGGGGTTAGTTCCGGGGTGTTAATTAGTTAAGTGTAAAGTTGGGTAACGGAGAGACTAATCGTAACTGAATTTAGAGAAATCGGTTTTTCGCACGGAATTATGCGATTTGCTTCAAGTTGGTTTACCAGTTTATTCAGATAAGGTGCTTTAGTGATTTTAGATTTGGAGATTCATATGTTAAGTATAAAGGGGGTAACCGGGGCTTATCCTTCGTTAATTTATATACAGAGGTGTGAAAATTATTAGAATAATTGTGATTTTTTCAGTTTTTCTTGATTGATATTATATATACTTGCAATGTTTCATGAAAGACAGTTTTATTTGTTGATCTAGTCAATTTTTTACTCCTTTAGAACAGTTTTTGAGATATAATTTTGTTAACTGTTGCCATTTCTTAAAAAGAAAAATATTTGATCTAAAGAATGAAATTGTTGGCACTGTATAACGAATTTGTTTGATTAACAAATGAATTTAAAATAAAATTTTAAAACTTTCTGCTTGCTTGGCGTGTATTATCTTTCTTTTCTTGTGTCGGAATCAGTATTATTTTATTCTTAAAACAAATCTTTTTGCTGTTTTGCTTAGTTTATACTAATTAGTAGCTCATTTTCGATTGCGAAAGGATTATTGTGTGATTATGGGTATAGCAATTGATATTTCACCTAGAAAACTTCCTAAGGTAAAGTGTCTCATCCAAGAAAATAATTATACACAGCAAGAAATCGCTAAAACAGTAAAAATTTCGCAAGTATGTGTGAAGATCTTTGGCCTTCAAATGTGAATATGAAAATTCTAGAGAAGGAAAATGCGGAAGGAAAAGTAAATTTACTGCAAAAACAGAAAGAAAATTAATTCAGAATACTAAAACTAACAGAAAAGCAACTAATCATGAACTAAAAGTCTCTTTGCAAGCGCATGGAGTAAATGTATATGCGATTTTTCTATTCGCAGAAAAGTTATCTCAGCTGGACTCAGTGCTCACCATTCTCAAAAATAGACTAAAATCATATCTACTATGGCGAAGAAGGGACTTGTCTGGGCAAAAACAATTTGGAATTGGCTGTAGCAAAAAGAGAAATATTAATTTTCCCTTAATTAATTAGTTGAACTTAAGTTGTTCATTTCTTTTCTTAAAATCATGTTTTTTGCATACTGAATAAAGATACAGAACTGTTGATAAATTTGATTAAAATTTTCTTTATAAGAATATTTCTCTACAAATTACACACGTTTAGTAATTTTATATCCTTTAGGTATGTTTTTCTCATGAATCAATCTTTACGATATCAGGAGTAAACAGTCAATATGTCAGAAAAAATACCAATGAAAAATTTTCCATAAATTGCTTAGCACAAACGGTTAAACATCCTACTAAAGAAATTTTTTTGAAACGTGATGTCTTCTCATGTTACTAGACGTTTATACATTGTAGAAGGCATAATGAACCAGTATAAGTGTAAAAAAGTGCTTGAACAAAGAGTAATTCTACAATTAGAAGATCGTTTCCCAAATGAAGACTTTATATTCTTTCATGATGAAGTTCCGTCCCATAAAGTTTCATCTGTGACTAAATTTTTGGATGTAATAATAAAATAAAACCCTTTGATGGCATGGAAACAGTCTGGATATGAATCTCATAATGAATCTAAAACCATTGTAAAGAAAAAAATTAAAGGAATGCATCATAACAAACAAGAAAGATCTGATAGAAAGACTCGTTGGAATTTGGCACCTGACATCGAAATACAAACTAATTGCCAAAAACCAATACAATGTTAGCCAAAACGTATCAAATCTTTAACAAAAATTAACGGAATGCACACTAAATATTAAATGTATCATTATTTTTTAAATAATGTGCTATTTCTATAATATATCAAGATTTTATTGTAAATTCCACGATTATTCTAATAATTTTCACACCTCTGTAACTGGATTTTTCATGCGTCCGATTTGCTTCAAATTTATTATGCCGGTTTATTCTGATAAGACGCTTCTGATAAGACGATTTGTAGGTTCATTTGTTAAGTATAAAAGTTGGAACGGGAACTAATCATCCCTTAATTTGGATAAATGTGTTTTTCATGCAGAATTATCCGATTTGCTTCAAATTTGGTACAACGGTTTATTCTGATAAGGCTCTTCCCTGAGTATTTTTGGAGATTTATTGATTAAATATAAAAGGGTGAAATGGGTTCTCATCTCCCCCACTTAATTTAGCTAGGTTTTTTTTGTAGATTTATTTATTTCTGTAGGACATTTTTCTTTGAAATTCGAGTATAATGCATAATTAGTGTGAATATCTTGCGAGTTCAATGCCATCTTTTTAACTGGGCATTTTTGTTTTTATTTATTGTATTATTTTCACAAATTTTAAGTTATTTAAAGGATGTACAACAAAAAACAGCATGTTTATATAACATAAATGCGCTAATTATATAAAAGACTTGCAAATTATATAACATTATAAACATGCACACTTACCATCAGGATGTGTTTTAAAAACTGTTGAATTAAAGTCACTCCACATGTCATCGTTTTCTATGAAGGCAGACCGACATCTTATAGATACATTGTAACTGACATATGGAATCAAGTTTTCTATCAAATACTCTGTTTTGTTGCTTTCTATATCATAAATCTCAAACTCCTGTGAACAAAAATATTGATTCATCAAAATTCAATTGCCAAAATCATTAGTTACAAAAGACTATTCGTTTCAAAAAAACTATTTTATGCGTAATGTTATATTCATTAGCTCAGTAATATCTATATATGGGTCATTCAACAACAATTGTCCCTTGTGTATATATATGAAATATTTGTTTTGCGGTGATGACTGATATTTTTTATAAAGTCACTTTCACTTTCAGAACCGGTTCAGAAAGTGAAAGTAACTTTTTAAAAAATACTTGCCACCAAAATTGAAAAAAAATATCAAGAGGCGATCTTTAGAGGGATCTCAGCTATCCAGTGCCAAAAAAAAAAAAAAAAAAAAAAAAAAAAAAAGAGCCTTTAAAAATGTTGAAATGCGAAAGAGTTATTAGAAAAATGCCTCCCCATAGGAATAACATTAGCTCGCGAGTGTCTTCACGGCCAGGGACAGGACCCTTCAGCACGAGCCTACAAACCATATTATTTTACTATCTCTCTCAATTTCTCCTCTGAAAAAACTTGGGGTTCTCTCCTTTAAAATCGCGGGCTTGGTCATTAACTAAGCATTACAAAATATCTTCTTTGTTCATCTTATCTATTCGCATTATTATTCACATTCCCATACATAAAAGAACCGCTGATATTTTTGTTTATTAGAGTAGAATTTTTCATATACAGGGTGAGGCATAACGATCTTCCTAATTTGCCGCTATCGCTGCGGCGGTGCTATTGTAGAGAGCATGTCCGAAGTATCGCTGTGATATTTCCCTGGTTATGCTATTTTAGTTGACAGTATGTCTTGGACTAATGAACATCGTGCGTTCGTTGTTGAGACTTACTTTAAAAATGCGGATTCCATCATTCAAACGCAACGTAAGCAGTATCCGAGTAAGTACCCGACAGAAGTAAGTACCCGACAGAAAAACAATATCCTTATGGGTTACAAATTTTTGAGAAACATTTTCGTGTTTAAAGCGAATGTCGCCTGGTATACCACTTCATGTTCGAACATCAAGCAATGTTCAGAGACTTATAAGAGAACGAATGAAGAAGACGATTTCATTTTTCGTAGAACAAAGCCTCGAAATTAGGCAAAAATTGCCACAGATTGTAAAAATCAGTAAGTTACATACATTGTTCTTCCGAATGTAAACATAAAATATTTGTTTTCAGTGTCCTATCTATTTTTATTGACCTCTTAAAATGGGGAGATCTTTTTGCCCCCACCCTGTAATAGAGATGGGAATATAAATAAGATAATTTTTATATTATTTGATAGGTAAAAATATAAATAAAATATTCTCAAATAAAAATAATTAATAAAATAATAATTAAAACTTTAAATAACATATTTTTTAATATTATCTTTTTAAAAAGTAATTATTCCGAAAAATATTTGAAATCTGGAGGAGCGTTGTACAAAAACAATTGGATTTTGTGTATAACTTACCGTAACTTCAGAAGAATCATGTAAAACTATGGCTATCCATATTTGATATTTGAATTGGAAATCTTTTAGGAGGAAATCCCTCATTGCTGGTTGTTTCCATTTTACAGTTGCAGATCGTTCACTAATATTTAAAATTTCTAAACCATCAGGACTGTTGGGAATCACTGAAAAAAAAAAGAATTATAATTATAATTATAATATAAAAGTCAAACTTGAGCAAAAAGTTACTTAAACAAGTAAGAAAAATCATGCGTTAAGGATAGATTATGAAGCACTTTCCAACACTTAATGAAATCTTTAACAAAATTTTGTTATTTAGGGAAATGATAGTGTATAGCTAAATATACCCAAATATGCATTCAGGGTTCGCGCAGACTCCTTGGACTCCTTAGAAACTACTTAGAAATGAAAACGTTCCCAAGTAGTACTTAGAACTACTTAGATAAGCAAAATACTCCTTAGAAACTCCTTAAATTGTATTGCGGTTTTGCACACGAGCAATATTGCACCCGGGGGAAAAATCGGATTGTAAAATTTTGCGCACGGAAAAAACAATCGTGAAGAAATGCAAATTTCGTGAAAGGAACTCCTAAAACGCACACATTTCGTCAATATTTCGTGGAAAAACGATGATTTCGTCAATATTTTTGTCAACGAACTTTGTCAAAAGATCGCTGAAAAACGCTAATTTCTTGTGGGAATACCGGTTAAAACGGCAATTTCACCAAATATCACAGATAAAACGCTAATTTCGTCTGAAAACCACGGGAAAACGTCGATTTCGTCTAAAGATTGCGGCTATAATGCCCGCCGATTTTTCTAAAATATAGCAGATAAATCGCTGATTTTGTCTGAAGATCGCGGGGAAGCGCCGATTTCGTCTGAAGATCGCGTATAACCCCCCCCCCCCTTTCGTGGGGGATAACTCGCGGAATCCCTGAGGAATTGGGGCTGCGCCACATAATATTGCCACATAAATAACAACAAAAGTGGCAAGTTCTTAAAATTTTTTGGACTCCTTGGATTTTTTATGTACTCCTTGGTTTTTTTCTTCCCAACTCTGTATGAACCCTGGCATTCCAGTACATTAGAACAGCCCTATATTTCATATGTCAGTTCGTATAATGGGAAAATTTAGCTTAGCAAGAAAATACCCAGTAGCTTGAAATTTCTTTTTCAGCAATTCATACTATTAGATGGAAACATACTTGAATACTTTTGTTCAGCCCTGTAGTTTACATTGTACCTTTATTACACGTCAGCATTAGGCTAAAATTTATTGTAAACTAAAACACTTTTAAAACAACTGAAATCACATTCTCATAAATCATCATTCATAGGCGTCCATGTACCGAATTCTTTGCGTGACCCTGTATATCCCTTTATCTATATTCTGCAAACATTTCACAGTAAATTGAATGCAGCTCAGCGTAAAAATGCATAGCTTATTTAAGAACGACGTTTAAATAATTTACGCTCATATTCAGTAACGTTGGTGAGCTCTTTTAGGTAGCCCTGTATATCAACTATAACATTTATACACACCATATAATGTGCATATATTTAGCGAAACATAAACGCGAATATCATAAGTAAAATGCATTTCATCCCTCCATTAGCCATCATCGGACACATATACGGTACTTCGGAAAGAATATACTATTTGAAATCTTTTGTATGGCCCTGTAAATGCTATGTACTCCATATTATGCAAGAAAGTAACGTATAATTTATATTAAGATTCAGTGACATATATCAATTTTATTATACATGAAAAAGCTTAATATATTTAAAATATGTCACACACAATTCCCCCTTTTACCATTATCTAATGGAATTCTTTTGTGTGGCCCGTAAATGAATAATAGCTACATTTTCACCTTATATTTTATAGAATGCATATTTTAATATGTTTGACAGGGTATAACATCTTTAAAATTCCTATGAAACGATTTTTCCCCATGGGCCGTAATGTAATGGAAAACACTTGATTCGCCCTGTAGATAAACTAATCATAATAGAAACTTCATTTTTAATAGGGTTCGTGCTAGGGTAAACCTCAATAACGTCCTAAAATTTCATGGCAATCCGAGTATATTAACGATTTTTCCCCATAGGCCGTAATGTAATGGGAAACTTTTGATTCGCCCTGTAGATAAACTAATCATGGTAGATACTTCATTTTCAATAGGGTTCGTGCTAGGGTAAACCTCAATAACGTATAAAAATTTCATAGCAATCCGAGTACATTTACGGGAGTTAGAGCACGGACAGACGGCCTTTTCAACTTTGTTGGAAAGTGCTAAAAAGAAAGAAAGAAAGAGGAAAAAAAATGGAATTGGATGAATGATGTGTAACAGCATACAGAGAATGGAGATTTTCAAAAGGGATCCCGTGATGTAAAACCAGGGTGCCAGGCTTCCCGGGCAACTAAAATATTCCTCTTGGCGACTAATATTTTTACCTATTTATTAATTTTACCTGCTATAAATTTAAATGGACCATATTTAAAGGATTTCAATCTTAAAAAACCAATCGACAAATGGTATTTCAAATCAAAATCTTAAATGTCATTGTTAATTTAAGTACGTAATTTCTTGTTGGGAATTAAAAATAAGGATATTAATTTATCTGCTGCTATAATGTTTATTTTCATAGTTTGTTTTTATTTAACTTTTACAAAGGGGCTGTCCATAAATGATGTCATATTTTTTCCATGTTCCTGACCCCCTCCTTCCCCTTTGTCACAAAATGTCATACTTCACCATACCCCCCCCCCCCTCTTGTCAAATGTCCCGCTATATCACATAAAAATATATTTGCAGTTCAGAGACAAAGTACTACATTATAGATCGTATTTCAAATTTTATTTTTAACCTTTGTTATAATGACATTTGTAAGCATAAGAATAAAAATGGTTCATGTATTTATTTTATATGAAATAAAGTTAAAGTTTGCAACAAAAAAAAGTAATATAAAATAGTAATAAAATGTTAATATGAAAGAGAAGATAAAAATAGTAGTGTTTAAGAATTTGAAATGAAATTTAATCAGAATCATATTGCATCAAGGACTAATGGAATCTTAAATTTAATGAAAATCCGACTATTAGTTATTGAGATAAAGTAATTGTAGAAATCGTAAAAAAGCCAGCATAGCAGCGCCACCTGTTAGGTGATACACACGAAAAACTAATCAGATCCAGTTTATACCAAAGTCTAATGGAATCTAAAGTTTTGTGAAATTACATATATTTGTTCTTTAAAGATAGGGCGCGCAAAAAATTTATGTCACATAAAGACATACAGGCAGACTGACTGACAGACAGACTCACAGGCAGACATTTTGTAAAAACTTGTTTTTTGGAATTTCTGACCTCTAAAACGTGTAAATTTGTCGAAAATCGGAATTCGAAAATTTTTACGAATCCAATACTTTCTTTGTATAAGGATAGAAGAAAGTATAAACCATATATTTCTTGTTCCAAATTAGATAGAAACGTGATTTAAACTTCATTTTAAACAAAAAAAAAAAAAAAAAAAAGTGATTCGATAATTTTTTTTTTTTCTTTTAAGAATTTTTGAAGATATATATTTTTTCTTTTTTTGACCCAATTAAAAAGATTTTTCAGCCAAAAAAAAGTTTAAATCTGTAGTTACCATTAATATAAGTACCATTAAAATTACTTATTATAAAATTCTTTTAATAAGTCAATTATTTGTAATACTGTTTAGAATGAGTTACACATACATTACTTTATTTTGTTCCAAAAGCATTATTGGTTACACAAAACAATTTTTAAAAGGATGATTTCTTTTTCCTTTGTATCTTTTCAGTTTTCTTCGCGCTGAGGGAGGGGGGGGGGGAATTTTTCAATTCGGAAATATTTCTATATTTATACTGTAAGAATCTATATTTGTACATTTTGTAATTCTACAAAATACTAAAAAAAACAATTTAAAATAAAAGATTTGAGTAGGGTTTTAAATATTTCATGAAATCCCGGTAAATTCAAATTTAATTAATCCTTCTAAATCCTTCTAAAATCTTTCAAAAATTATTAAATGATTATGTAAATCTTTTAATTTAGTTTAAGCACTTTATGTAAAAAGCTTTAGAATGTAAAATCTTCATGAATTTATAATTCGGTAGATAAAGTTTTAGTATGGAAACGTAATTTAAACGCCATTTTAAGCAGAAAAAAAAATACAGTCGAGTCTCAATGTAACGAAATCCACCGTTGCAGTATTCGTTATATAGAGAAATTCGATGTATAGAGAATGATGTTAAAAATCGTATTTAATGTGTGAAATATGAACAAATATTACTTTTGATCTTTTGAATTAAGAATTTGAAATGTTTAAAAGTAAATATTAACGTAACATTTTATTTCTTAATTATTTAAAGCTCTTTCAAAAAAAGAGAACAGACATTTATTTGAAAGCTTAACGAAAATCAAATAAGGAAAACTTGCATTAATTTCAGACGAAGAAATCTGTAATTTTTTGTTGTTTTGATTTTAAAATTGTTACGCTCTCAAAAAAAAAAAAAAAAAAAAAAAAAAAAAAAATAATAATAATAATAATAATAATAATAATAATAAAAAATGCTCAAATTTTAGCAAGAATGAAAAATTGTAGTTAACGTTTTCCTCCATTTGAAGGCCTCTCTTATGTGCCTCTCATTGATTTCTCTCTTACATGTGTATCAATGTAATTGACACTGTTTTGAGAAGGATGTGGAAAGGTGTGTGGGAGGTGGGATGAATTAGTTGGATTTAAAGAACAAGGAGAAAAATAATGTAAAAAAAACTCAGCACAGACTGATAAATCAAAAATAAGTGATGGAAAATTGATTCCATATGATTTCGAAGCTTTTTAAAACTGAATAAATTAAGAAAAATTTATGAAAAAATTCGTTATATGGAGATAGATATTCGCTATATAGAGACTGTTTTTAATGGAATCATGCGAAAAGGGGACCGTTGGTACTAAAAATTTGTTATATAGAGAAATTCGATGTATGGAGTTTCGTTATAGGGAGACTCGACTGTAGTTCAATAATATTTTAAAAAAGAAATTTGGAAGATTTTTGCGTTCCGGACCCCATTAAAAATTTCTAAGTGGAAAAAAGTTTAAATCTGTAGTTACCTATTGAATATAGATCAATCTGAATGTCCTCTACAATCGTTCCAAGACTGTTGTTTCCAATGATAGTGATATAAATGTATCGACTGAAGAGCATCAATGCTGGATCAGAGTCCAATGTCCATTCACATGAATTTGGTTTCGCAGTAGCGTTGGGACAAGGCTGTGAGCTCCTATATCATAGCAAAGAAAGAATTATTAAAGAAAGAATTATTATTACTATTATGCAAATTTAGGGAATTACACTTGAAAAAGTCAAAGTTTTTGTTCACTTTAATATGAAGACGACCCCCCCCCCTTAAAATATTTGTAATTAAAGTATAAAGCACTATATTACCCCAAAATGAAAGTATAAACACAATAATTGTTATTCTAGTCCGGGAGCCGACCGTCGATTTACCTATGTATCGACTAATAGGACAAGACTTACATCAAAATGTAGGTCTCAATGTGCACATTAAGAATATCACTGGCTGCCAGGTCCTATCCTGCCGGAACGCAAGGCAGCCGCACTTTAATGACGTCAATTTTGAGTGTTTATCTATGTATCGAGTACAAGGACCAGACATACATCAAAACGTAGGTCTCAATGTGCACATTAAGAATATCACTGGCTGCCACATACATCAAAATGTAGGTCTCAATGTGCACATTAAGAATATCACTGGCTGCCAGGTCCTATCCTGCCAGAACCCGGTGGCAGCCGCACATTTATAACGTGAATTTTGAGTGTTTGCCTATGTATAGAATACAAGGACCGGACATACATAAAAATGTAGGTCTCAATGTGCACATTAAGAATATCACTGTCTGCCAGGTCCTGGCAGCCAGTTATATTCTTAATGGGCACATTGAGACCTACATTTTGAAGTATGTCGGGTCCTTGTACTCGATATAGAGGCAGACACTCAAAATTGACGTCATAAATGTGCGGCTGCCACCGGGTGCCGGCAGAATAGGACCTGGCAGACAGTGATATTCTTAATGTGAACATTGAAACCTACATTTTGATGTATGTGGCAGCCAGTTATATTCTTAATGTGCACATTGAGACCTACGTTTTGATGTATGTCCGGTCCTTGTACTCGATACATAGGTAAACACTCAAACTTGACGTCATAAAAGTGCGGCTGCCACCGGGTTCCGGCAGGATAGGACCTGACAGCCAGTGATATTCTTAATGTGCACATTGAAACCTACATTTTGATGTATGTGGCAGCCAGTTATATTCTTAATGTGCACATTGAGACCTACGTTTTGATGTATGTCCGATCCTTGTACTCGATACATAGGTAAACACTCAAACTTGACGTCATAAAAGTGCGGCTGCCACCGGGTTCCGGCAGGATAGGACCTGGCAGCCAGTGATATTCTTAATGTGCACATTGAAACCTACATTTTGATGTATGTGGCAGCCAGTTATATCCTTAATGTGCACATTGAGACCTACGTTTTGATGTATGTCTGGTCCTTGTACTCGATACATAGGTAAACACTCAAAATTGACGTCATTAAAGTGCGGCTGCCTTGCGTTCCGGCAGGATAGGACCTGGCAGCCAGTGATATTCTTAATGTGCACATTGAGACCTACATTTTGATGTAAGTCTTGTCCTATTAGTCGATACATAGGTAAATCGACGGTCGGCTCCCGGACTATTCATAATAGAATTTTAATATTCCTATTATTATTTGTGACAGAACTAGTAAGAGTTTTCTGCTTTTTTTTCCATTAATAAACTTTGCTTAAAAGTCAAATTAAATATTTCTTGAAAATTCTCCAAAAAATATTTATATATTTATTTATATAATTATACATACATAAATCAATAATTATACACGAAAGTTATTTATTAAAATGAAATCAACACAATAAAAAATTCAACAAAGTAAAATGTAACATAACTCACTCTTTATATGTACAATTTCCCTGTTAACGGCTGTAGAAATTTAACAAGTCGGAAACTGCTCGTCAAACGTAGCAAATGAGGTGCATTCGTATTATAACGAAGTTTTAAAAATATTCAAATCTTGGTATTTATTATACTGTATATCCGAAATTTTTTGTGTATCTCTGTAAATACTATCTGCTTTCTATTGCACAGAAAGTAACATTTCGCAACGAATTTTCATAAGACGTAAAATAGCTCAATGCAATTAAAACGCGCCACAAGCAATGTTTCCTCCTATACCACTGAGTAAAGGAATAATTTTAGTGGTTGTTGGAGGATTGTTGTTCGGAGGTGTGTTTGTAGCCGGCGAAAAGTTTCTGAACGATCTCTCAGGTGTCGCTACTGATATAGGAACCGCCACGAGAAATTCTGCCAAAAGCTAACTTCAGAAAATAATTTATTCAATAATTCATCCGATGACAAAATTTTAATTGCGATTGACAACGCATTTTAGTCAATTCCTACAGCAGTTAATGTTGGTAAAAGCGTCAACTGAGCAGAATAAATTGCCAATAAATTGAGAAATCCGTAATCAATCTATTGGAATGTGCTACCTCTTGCAGTGAAAGGTCCAAGGAAGATTTTCACAATGTACAAAAAAGACTTTAGTTACAACTCCTCGAATCTTGTCTGGACGCCTTACATAATGCCTCTCATATTACCGGCTCCGTCAAAATAATGTCCACGAAATTTATTGAGATCGATGTTGCAACGTTGAAGTACATCCTTTATAATTTTAGTCAGTGTTACCCCTGTAGTACCAGGAGCATTGAATAGTCCTAAAAACATGTTTTCCGTTTTCCTCAAATGTTTCGCCAAGTATCGTACACATATGGAGAACTGCTCTTATCCGGCGAAATCAGTTATTCCGTCAGCATTGAGGCCAAAAAAAACTTGCATCCTTCATTTTTTCTAGCAAGGCACGCTGATATGAGTGTGTCACGATTTCCAAAATTTCGTTCTGAATTACCCACAGATTGGAACACTGCAAGGGATACTAAAACGGGCTCAAGGCGGGGAGGAAGGTAAACATCTTTATCCTTCCATTTTTTGGGAGTGAATCGAGAGGATTGTAAACAATGAGAAAAACGGTAAAGGCTATAGGGCAAAACTGGGATGTTTCATTACTGGCCAGTGGCCAGTAGTATCAGTTTCATCAGTGACCACTTTTTTATTTAAAAATACTAAACAGTAAACTTTTGTTAACATTTCTATTAGTATTAACCTAAAATTGAATAACACAAATAAATATGCTAATATAAACGTATAGCAACCAGAAAAAATAAAACAGCATGATGAAATGCAAGAAAATTTTACTCTCTCTTTGTAGCAAATTCGCCATAAGGTGGCTGCTGACCGCCAAATTTTCGCATTTACAGGCCTTGTGGCTGGTGGCTAGTGCTGATTTTGCCCTCTAGTGAAGGCATAAACAAGTATGCCCATCACCCTCTCTCTTTCTTTTATTTGTTTTTATTGTGTGAATTTCCTAGAAAAGTAGACTTTATTTCTTAATTCAACAATGCATCGTAAATAGATGTAGTGGGAGAATTTCTCCTGGGGGAGCTGAGCCTATCTGAAATATTCATGGGGGAGCCAAAGCTCCCCCAGCTCCCCCAGTTCCTACGCCTATGATATTAACTGCACAATTAAAACCATTGTAAAAAACATTAAAAACCATTACAAATTACCATAAACATGTTAAAATATAAATATTAATGAAACTTATTCATTGACTAAAAAACTGATCCTCTTAACATTTTCAACATGGATTTTAAAAACATAGTAAAAACAGGATAGGAGGAATAATTAAAATTTTCAGAACCAAGGCAGATTCATTAGGTCCTAAATAACTTGATTATCTCGCAAATCTAAAATTTAAAGTAAAATGAGTATGTAGTTTATAATTATGAATTCGACAATTGCACCATAAATTATACTAAAAATATGTACTAAAATAAATACAGATTACTAAATGGTACACTTTTAAAAATGGAAAAAAATAATAATAACAATTTCTATTGTATCCTGACGACGTTCGCAGAAGCGAATGAAACGTTGATGAATTTTTAAGTGTATTTTAAATAAGGTGGTCTGGTGTAATAACGCCAGGTGCAAATATTATGCATAATTATGAAATAATCTGGTAAATGACACCCATGTGCTCTGCGCAGAAGGGTTTTGAGTCATATAAATCGCAAAAAACAGCTTCAAGTTAATTTGTTTCATTTTTAGTTCTTATTGTTTTTACAAGCAACTAAAATTAACGCTTGATCTAAAATTTGCGAGATACGTTTTGTGATGTGAAGACTATTTTTTTTAATCCGGAAATACTTTGTTTATTACATAAATTTGTAGTACATATTATGGACTTTCAAAATGTTGTTGAAGATTTTGGATATCTTCTCGAGATAATTTGTAATTTAAAATGTACAGCGCAATAACTATAACGGGGTAATAACACCAATCCTTGGCATTAATACCCTGATTGATTCCCTACAGTGGCCGAGCTACATCCTAAATACTGATTCAAATAAACACAGTTAAAACTGTGCAATGTTTCTAATAATTCTATTTAAGCGGTCCTTTTTAAGCAAAAAAGAAGCTCACGGTCTGATACTCTTTCTCATCCCCCCCCCACCACAACTTTAATTTTCTTACACTTTCACAAAAAATTTAACATTTTCAATAGCTTAGAATGCAATTTGTCAATTTCTAAGTTTGTAGAGTTTGTATTTTTAGAATTGGGCAATCTACATGCCATTATTCCATCTTATTTCATAGTTTTGTTTGCATGGCGTTATTTCCCATATAGGTGTGTAATAACGCCAAATAGCATTGGTCAAGAAATCACGCCATTACATTTTATGAATACATATCTGTTAAATTATTTTTTTTAGATAGATAGTCAATGAGTTGCTGTATCAAATCATATATTTGTTTGAAAAATACAATCTAAAACTGAGCCGTGAAAATTGGTAGAACCTTAACGTGGCGTTATTACCCCAGGGTACCTTATATTCTTTTTATAAGTGTACTATTTAGTAATCTTGTACTTATTTTAGTACATATTTTTAGTATGTAGTTTTGTGTTTTTTCAACACGTTAACGAATTAAAATCCAAGAGACAACCACACGAAATCTTTTGTCATCGAGCACAAGAAAAAATTCTTTATTTAATATAAGAGTAGTAATAGAGGAATCTAATGATCCATGTCTGCCGGAAGTGAAGTGGTGCATAAGCCAAAAAGTGATACTGCTATTGGTTGACTCGTAGGCTTAGCATTGTTTTTTCCTGCACCCAGTTTTCCATGTTTTCATACTTTTGATTGTACGACAAACAATGTTAGTACAATGTATGTTTTTATCATGTAAAATATCAGTTTTCAATGGTCACAATATTTTGTGCTCATCGATTTCATTATAAGATATATGGTTTGTATTTTATGATTTATGGTATAGTTTGTATATATGGTTTTACATGTACTGGTTTATTGACTTATGTATATATTTGATTACGATTAATCGGACAATGGTAGAAAATTATACACAAGGACATTTTCCTGATTTCTATTACAGGAATTAATCGTAATTTTTTGTGATTGCGTGGCATTGCCCTTGAAAACGAGCCACGTACCACAATATCCAATTTTATTTGTAATTGTTCCAATATTGCTAATTCCATTTGATTGTCTTTCGAGTTTAAGTTTGTTTTATTGGGTTATTCTATATTCGTTATAGATGTTGATCTGTAGTATTATATAACGGTTATACATATACACACACACTCAACAGCCAAAACATCATGATCATCTACCTAGAAACGTGTTGTTCAATTTTGACCCGCAAAAACAGCTGCAAACGGCCTTGGCATGGATGCCACAAGTTCTTGGTAGATGACGGGAGATAAATCATGTTAGTTATTAAAGCAGCGGTCATTCATATCAGGAACATTCAAAAATTGTTTTGTTTTTAGCTCTGGACTGCCGTTGAATGACATTCCAAATGTGCTCTGTCGTATTAAAATCTGTCGAATTATTCGATCAGGACATTAACTGAAATTTGGTAAATATGTTCCTAGAACCAATCGAGCACGATTCGAGTCATTTGACATCGAACGTTGAATTGCACGATGACTCCATTCCCATTTCGGAAGGCAAAGGCCATGAAATGCTGCAAATGATTCGCAACGATGTTCAGATAGTCCGTGGAATTCATTGTCTGTTCTACAGCAATCACAGGTCTCAGGAATGCCCATAGGAACGTTCCCGAAAACTTAATATAGCCACAACTGGCCTGTGTATAATCTGTTGCATAAAAATAATAACAGTTCGCATAGTAGACGGTGTACCCAAACATGGCTATCGACGTGTTGAATGTCAAATCCCCTTTCATCCAACGAGACAATTCGTCAACTGAGAATATTAAGGTTCTAGCTGTGTTTTTGAAAAAAATGACTTATCGATATAGAAATGTTCTGTTTGTATCTATGAAGGCTTTTCTGGATTAAAATAATGTCATAACATAATCGTAATAAAATATGTAAATTATATATAACATCATTTTGATGCAAAAATGCCTAGATACAAATAGAACCTTTCTATATCGATGAGTCAATTTTTTCAAAAGCACAGATAGAACCTTATTAAACCTTATTATTCTCAGGTGACGAACTCTTTCCCTAAGTTCCATAGTTCAGTCATGATGTTCCCGGGCTTTGTGTAACAGTATTTGCTTCGTTAATAAAGGCACATGATTGCAACATTAGCCCGTAGTCTCATATTCAACTGATGAACTGTATGCCTTGAAAAAATTCGACTTGGACCTATATATTATCTTGGGATGTAAATTGAGCCAATCTTTGGTGCCGATTTCCTTTACCAAGGGGAAGATCCCGAATGTTCTTTTTATTCGATAACGCTTGGGTGCCCAACGCGATGGTTTCTACTGATGATTTTGCTGTTATTCATCCACTTTGAGCGAGTACTATCAACGATATGTCCAGAACAACCCATGATAGTCCAAGAGCCGAAAGCACAAAACACTAAGTCACCGAGCACAAAAAAAAATCCTTTATATTATGGAAGAGCAGTCATAGGGGAATCTAATGGTCCATGTCTGTTGGAAGTGAAGTGGTGCATAAGCCAAAAATCAATACCATTAGTGACTCACTTGTAGGTCTATCATTGTCTTTGCCATAATATCAAAAGTATGAAAACACGGAAAACGGGGTGCATGAAAGCATAATGCTAAGTCTACGAGTCAACCATTAATGGTATTAATTTTTGGCTTATGCACCACTTCACTTCCGGAAGACCTGGATCATTAGATCCCCTTATTACTACTCTTCTATGATTAAAGGATTTTTTCTTGAGCTCGATGACTTAGGGTTTTGTGCGGTCGGCTCTTAGACTATAAGACGTGCTGTTACTCGTTGCGAGTCGTCAGGTGACTAAATTCTGCCCTATACCAAAGTAGCTTTGATCAGCAGTTATTACTTTCACATGCAGACGTAAGCGCAAAAGAGATTCCTGAAACACCCTTGCAGCATATAAATACCATTTCCACAGTATTATGTGCATTCCATGTCATCTAAGCGAGTTCATTACATAATATGGGAGTGTTCATAAGGCTTTGACGCTTGAGTATATATATATATATATATATATATATATATATATATGTAATAATATGACGATTTGCGGTAATAATATATAGATTTTCGTCGAATAACATCTTTACTGTAATAAGAAGTCGATTTACTTGAAATAATAAACAAGTTTAGCAGCCGTAGTTAGGAGCCATGGAATTGTGTTCCTTGGGAGTTTCTCCAATAAAAATAATAAGAAAATCAGTTTCTAGTTCCATATTTTATTAGATCAAGCCATGAGTTATTCCACTTGTCACCCTTTCACACATCTAACACTACAACATTCGCTCTCCAAGTTACGTCATTTCGTTGTTCTAAATTATCGGAAAAACTGAGACGGGCGACCTAGAAGTTCAATAGGCAGATGCATTCTGAATGCTCCGACAACCTAGAATGAACTCCAACACTCACACGGAAAAACTAGCCCTTCCTCAGATTGCGTAAGTAAATTTAAAATCCAATTAGGATTAACTTCCAGGCTACGCGTCAGAAATCATCACCGCTGATTGGTATAAGAGGCGTGGTCTTCCCGTAGGAATTCAATCATGTCTCGCAAATAGACTAACCTGCTAACATATCCGCGCATTAACACAGATCAGACGATCAATAAAAAATAAAATTAAAATCTCGATAATATTCTAAAAAGGAAAAATAGTATGAAATCGTTTCCCGCACTTTTTGAGAAACAAGCAATAGATTATTAATAAGTTAAATAAAAAAAAGAAAAAGGACTTTAGCTGTTAAAATATTAATACATTACGAAACTAAGATTAAACATGTGTTCCACAAATTTAGAATTAAAAGCTCAGAGAGAACAAAATAACGCATTTTTTTTATTTTATTACACATATATATGTATATGTATATATATATATATATATATATATATATATATATATATATATATATTAATGAAAAAATAAAAATGTATTTATCATAATTTAGTGAGCAATTTATTTATTTTTTAATTTAACAAATCACTATTTTAATTTACAGTTATCATTTTAAAAATCGTTTAAAATGATATTTAATTGCCTATTTGAATTTTCTGGATGTTTTAAAATATTTTACTCGCTCAATTTAACTGTTTATAAATAAAAAAGAAATATTTTCAATACTTACACATTGCTGAAAAGTTTTTTGTGTATAACATATTTTGTATAGACTTTGTTTTCTTCAGCTCCAGGTGTTGTCCAGCTGCAATTAAGGTTGTAGAAATTTCTACTTGTGCAAGAATAATTTATTACAGGGGCAGGAGGATCTGAAGTTAAAAAGAAAATCAATCAATAGAAAATTTCATTGTGGAAGATATTTTTAAAATCTTTTAAATCCAAAACACGAGTGTTTTAGATTTAATATTATTTTTATCATTATGATACGTAAATTTAAAAAATCTTACAACAAAAAGAAAAAAAAACTCGAAGTAACTTTTTTTACATGACCGAAGTTTTGTATTTGTTCATACATTTTAATTGAATACATATATGTATACAGAATTATTTACCCCCCCCCCCAGAATTATTGGGACAAACTTTAAGGGGAGGTAGGGGACATGACATGGATTCAGATTTCCATAACAACCCATGGCCGGAAAGGCTTTCCTGGCGCGGTAGTGATGACACAAAATACAAGAAACTAAGGAGACGAACAGGGAACAGAGCATGTTTATTATCCTTAGTACTCCAAACATGCCAGGACAATGCTGGAAAGTGCTGAGGACCTTGTTGCACACATCATGGAATCTCTTGGTGGAAGTTCGGGACATTCACGATATTTTCGAGAACATAAGATCTTCCATGCGCCGGAGATAAGCTTTCATGCAACACTGCTCGGGGTCGTACTTTCGCACCTTCTTTGATAATACTCGTTGTCTTTTTAATGTTCTTTTTTATTACTTTTTGGCTGTACTAAGATTAATAAAGATAATTTTTCCTCTTACTCAAGTCCTATCTATCTTGCGTTTTGTGTCGTCACTATTGGGCCAGGAAACCATGGGTTGCTACGACCATGGGTTGCTACGTAAATTTGAATCTTTGTGAGGGTCCCCACCTCCCCTTAAAATTTGTCCCACTTTTTTATCTGGGACACCCTGTATCTAGTTTCAATTACATGTGTATATTGAAGGCATACTTGAAATTTGAGGACATATATGTACGTTTTTGTAAAATTTGCAGGTTTCCAAAATTTTTAAGGGGCCAGCCGCTTAAACCCAAGTATTCTCCAGTCGCTACCAAGGCTTTATTTCTATATAAAATCAAGAAACAATGTGAAACAACGTATATTTCGTTAAAAGATAGCAGTCAAACTGCTAATTTTATTTAAAAATCGCAAAACTTACGATGCAAAAATACCGACGAAAATAATTATGCTAATTTCGTCAAAGAATCTCTAAAAAACACGATTTTTGTCAACTGATACAGAAAAAACGCGATTTTGGTTAGAGGTTAAAAAATACGCATTTTTTGTCAGAGAGTTGCGATAAAATATGGGATTCTCATTAAAGGATTGCAAAAAAAAAAAAAAAAAAAAAAAAAAAAAAAAAAAAAACGCAATTTTTGACAATTGATCGCGAGAAAAAAAGCGCAAAATTCTCCAAATGATGGAGATTTAGGCGCCTGAAATTAGTCACCAAGTCAAAAAATGTTGTCGCCACGGGCAACTGGCGACCGTGGATCTTCACCTGTAGCCCCTACGATGCGGGATTTTTGAGGTTATACTGTATTTCTAAAAAACTGTCTGAATAGGTAATTGAATGATTGAATTCCAAATAAAAATATACTTTTAAAAGACTGAATAAGATAAACTAAGACAGACTTGAATACGTTGAAAAAATCAAAACTTATATACAAAAAATTAAATAAAAAAAATAAAAAAATAAAAACATTTTAAGCATTTGATCATTTTAAACGTTTAGCTTTTGTTTTTTAAAATGTTTATTAATATTTTTTAATATAAATTTTAATTTTTTAGATATGTTCAAGTCTGTCTCAGTTTATTTTATTCTATCTTTTAATAGTTTTTTACTTAATTATGCTTAATCCAACAAAGTAAACTGTTAGTTAATATGATTATTATTTTGGGAGTTAAAAGGATGTTACTATTACGCAATTCGGTACTACTTGAGTTATTTGGCATTTTATATAATTTGTTGAAATGGGTTCATCAGCAATTCATAAATAGAGCATTACTATGCATATTACAAACATTTGAATATAGTTTTGAATTTTGTTTTGGAATTGCAATGGATTTTATCAATAGTTTCCGCAAGTTTTATTTTCATATGTTATAACAGGGTTGGTATAAAAACCGGTTTTTTTGAAAAAAACCAAAAACCGGGTTTTTTTGGTTTAAACCAGGTTTTTTTGGTTTAAACCAGGTTTTTTTGGTTTAAACCGGGTTTTATCCCCATCATTACTTAAAAAGCATTTGCAAAGAAAAAAAAATTGAGTTTTAGAAAGTCATGATTTTTCTTTTGTAATTAATGTTAAACATTCACATTGGTACTTAATTTTTTTTATATAATTAAATAATTAAAGCATATAAAAATTATAATTAAATTACCTATAAGTTTAGCTTTCTTTAGGGAAATATTTATTTAAAAAATGTTGAACTACTAATTTATTAGTATACTCATATAAGCCTTTAGATAATAATTAAATAATTATTATGTAGACCATAATGAGGGATAAACAAATATATTTCATTAAATCAACAAAAAATAAGCAAAAATAGAAAACATTTTCCTGTGCTTAATTTAGAAATCATTTACTGTATCAATAATATCAACATCAACAAATGATTATTAATCTTTTACTATATGTATATTTATTTAAATAAAAAACATCAATATGCATTTTTTTAATGCTAAAATAAATCACATGTATATCGACATACTTGATATATCAATGAGTGTAATATTTATACATATTGAGACATATGCTTTGAAAAATTACTATTTTTTTTTCTTTTTTTAATATAAACTTTATTTTTCCTAGTTAAATATATTTAGGTAAACAATTTCTTTATAAAAACAATTCTATTTATTTAATTTTAATTAAAAGCTTAAAATAAAAAGGCAAGTTTTGAGGCCTTTTCTAATCCCAATTTATTTCGTATATTTGTCTATCTATACCAGTCCAAATGTTGAAAATATTCTTTCAACACTCACTGAATAGGCTTTTGCTGTTATAAGTTTACAACTTCAGTAAAGACGGAGCTATTAAATTTCTTGATTTAAATTTGCTGATTCTTCCTTATTTTATATGGGGTAACTTCCTTTACTGCATTCTGCTCAAAAAAATGTTTTTCAAAAGGTGAAGATTGGCATAAAATTTACTATCAGTGCAAGCTAAAGTTATATCGATATTCTAGTTTTGCAAAATTTAATGCATCCTTTTTTTTCTTGGTCAGACCACTTTGACTGTACCACAATATCAAGCATGCATGGGTGTTAGAGCCATTTTATACCTGGATTCAAAACACTGCAGGACTTCTTTACTTATCTTTTTTCTCTTAATATTTTTTGAGGATTTTTCCAAATATAAACTGCATCAACAATGGAATAATTATTACTTTAGATATTATCCAGGGCAACTGCAATAGGCTTTAACAATTCAAACATATCTTCAACATTTCTTTTTAGATTAAAATTAGACACAGATAGAAACTTTTGAATATTTTTATCATTAACATTCCTATTTTCATCACAAATTTTAAGTGGGGTAATTTTTAAGGCAAACATCTAAGGCATCTTGAAAAACAATTCCATCAAATATAATAAGAGAGAACTAATTTGACAGCATTTGCATTGCATGCAATTTATACATTTGGCTCTCGAGCCTGTTCTTGGTGTATTTCTATTTTCCTACCAGATTATATCTTTTATCTAGTTTTAGACATCCTTTTACTTTAATATATATAAGTAGCTTTCTTAAAGTAAAATATAGTACAAACAGAATAAAATCAAAGTAAAACTCCAATGCAAGAAAAGCAAAAGGTTATTAAAACCAATAGGTACAGAACAGAGAAAATTTACAATCATTCGTTCATTAGCATAGAGAACAAAGAGTAACCAATGGGGAGAATGACTTATGTTATGTCATCATTAATGCTTTGATATATGATGCAATTTAAATGGTAAAATTGTAACTTAGGCTATTTTTTAAAAATAAAAGGCTTAAAGAAGAAGCAAAACAAACAGCTTTTCTTTTTCCTCCATAGCTCACATTAAAAAAATTAGTTTGCCGTGTAGATTTATAACTAGTAAGAAAAGTTGGGCGGATTAAAAGTGTTTGTCACTTTAAAAATTTATTAATGTCTTTTAAAGAAAAGCAAAAAAAAAAAAAAAAAAAAAAAAAAAAAGACTGTGGTAGCTTCCGCATAACTTGGATTTTCGATATTTTAATAATGCGTAAAATACATGAAAACATTTTAAAAAAAACAAAATAAAAAAAAACCAGCATGGTTTTTTTTTTAAAAACCACTTGGTTTAAACCAGCGTGGTTTTAACCAAACAACCCTGTGTTATAATATGCATAACCATGATGGGTAAGTATCACGGTGGCCCCCAACGACTAGTTTAATTTAGAAGTTAAATGTATATGTATACAGTGGCGCCAATTTATATGGGCCCATGGTGCCTGAGCCCACCCAATAATTTTGAATTCTAGCGTGCTCAATTTTCATTGTTCTTTTAAATTATTTATTTCATAATTATTTTTTCCCCAGAACAAAATTTATTTGTCAATGACCATGTGTTTTAATTCTCAAACTGACTTCCGTAAATCCCAAAGGACTGAAATGTCCATGTTTAACTTGCTGCTTTTTCATTTTATAGTCATGTTCCTGACATGACATGATGATATTACAATATATATTAGTGTCTTTATAACTAAAAACACATGCGAATATAATTTAATAAAATTATAACTTTTTTAAAATATGATAATTTGATTTAAAATTCTCACCTTTCAGCGTCTGCGCCTCTTCAGAGAAGAACAAACTGATCGTACTATTTTACCAAAATTTTAAGACCACCCAATATTTTTGAGCCAACCCAATATTTTTCAAAAGTTGGCGCCACTGTATGTATAGAAAAAAAAATATACTTACATCCAACTGAGACTTTAGTTAAACAAACTGCTGGATTTTCGTCCTCGTGGAGGAATATTGTGCAGAGGTAATAGCCAGCATCCTTCAGGGTTGCATTTGGAATTCTCATTTGGATTGTGCGGTCGTCGACCACTCGAGTGTAATTGGACATATCTTGCTTACCTTTTGTTATGACTAGATAAGATGAGTTTATTAGTTTGCCGGAAATAGTGATGTTCTCGTCCTTTAGTGTACAATTAATTATCAGCTCTGATCCTACTAACAGTGTGTAATCATCTGAAGTTTCTGAAAAAATATAAAAAGTTATCATGTAAGCAGCAAAAAAATACAGACTTTCTTTTATATATATAGATTTTATACTCGTGAAAAATGTTATTCTCAAGTAAGTTTACTAAAATATGTAACCGCGAGGTACAAAATACAATTATTTTTAAATTCAAAAATTTATTTCAAATTAAGAACGTCCTTAATTTGAAACAAATTTTCAAAATTAAAAATAATTTTTTTCTTAAACTGTCTCATCAAATGTTTTTATTTAAGAGCCCACACTACAGAGGGAAAAAGGCCCGGATGATAATGTAAAGTCTATGGGAGCGTTCCTTTCAAATATATCGCTCAAATTTGAATATTTTTACATAATTTGTTTTTCTTTCTTTTTTTTCTTTTTCTTCTTCTTCTTTTTTTTTTTTTTTTTTTTTTTTTTTTTGCATAGGATAGATGAAGATGATCTACAACCGTGCCAGTTTTTACTTTTTCAATTTTTTTTATATATATATTATATTATGATACTTACTATTTCAAAACCGGATCAAACCGGTTTCGAAAGTTAAAGTATTATTTTTAAATCTAAAACAAAATTGAAAAAGTAAAAACTAGCCGGGGTGTAGATCGTCCTCATCTATCGTATACAAAAAAAAAAAAAAAAAGAAAAAAAATGTAAAAATATTAAAATTTGAGCGAGATATTTGAAAAGAACGCCCCCATAGACATAACATTATCATCCGGGTCTTTTTCACTCTGTAGTGTGGGCTGTTAAGTAAAAAAAAAAAATTTCGTCGAATACTCGTCTCGACAATAACAAAATAAATAAATAAACAAAAAGAAGAAAAAATTATAATTTAACAAATTACAAAGACCATTAGGAAAATGATATTTTCAAAGACTAAAATTTTAGACTTATAAATAAATTCTATGTTTAAAAAAATAATAATAATGATAAACGTAATTTTTATGATGATCAAGTGTAGCTTGTGTAATTACAAAGTCATATATTACGTACGCCATGGAATAAACATTAATATTCTTGAATAAGGAAGAAAACAAACGCTTAGAAATGCACAAATAAGGCATGAAAATGTAGCCTCCGTGGCGTGGTTAAGACAAATCGCTTGCGAACGTAGGAGGTTGTGGGTTCGAATCTAACTGGCTCCATTGCAAACACTCTTTGTGTGGAGCTCCTGGTTGTATTTCTCTTGTGATATAAAATTTATTTGTGCTATCTCGTCCTTGTATATGATGATGACTTACAAGCAGGCTGTCATGTCGAGCACACAAGTCAGTTGTATGTTGTTCAAATAAATAATAAGTATGCATGAAAATATAGCAAACAGCTGTTTCGAATCTACCATCGAGATTCTTCATCAATGCAAGAATTAGCGTGCTAGAAAAAGCAAAGTTGAGAAAAGCGACAGAGAAGCGCATAAAAGGTATATTAAAAATCAAGAGCTTAAACGTTCTTCTATCGCTCAACATAGTTGGTCTTCACACCATAGGTTCAATTTTTCCTCTGCCACCGTTATCCATAAAAGTCCTTCTAATCTTGATCTTAATTTTTGGGGAGCTTACCACATCGTTAAAAATTCTCATTCCGTAGTCAATGACTTATCAAGTACACCTTATCTTTCAAGAATTTGAAAGTCTTTAATTCTTTTATTTTTCTGTGTATTTTGTTCGTTCTACGGTAGATTCTCCACATGTCCACCTAGTTGTTAATGCTGCTTTCTTCATGCTTTACTATAAGGTAAGTCTAGCAATAGTTTTGAAAATTAAAATTTTTTTGACGGATTTACACGTTTCAGACATTGGAGATTCTGAAAAAAATAAATTTAGAAAGAAATTTTTGCCGCCCGTCTGTCTCTCTGTCTGTCTGTCTGTCCATCAGTCTGTCTGTCTGTGTGTCTGTGAACGCTCTATTTCCAGAACAAATTGAGATAGATACTTGAAATTTGGTGTGTACTTAGTATATAATAATGGAAAATATTCCTTCCGATGAAGGGTTTATAAAAATTTTCGAATGTTTTTATTATAAGGAGGGAATGTGAAAGACGATAAAAAAAATTTTGCATAAAGAACGAAGTTTATCGGACAATTTGTGGCTGAAATATTTGTAATCCTATTATCCACACTCTTCGAATTTTGATGACCCAGTATTTCATTCAAATTTCAATTCAAAAAAATATTTTATTTGGTTATAGACACTTAAACAGACGCAGTTTATTAGTTAATGTGATTATTAATTTTGGAGTTGAAAGAATGTTTCTTTTACACAACTCGGCATTACTTGATTATCACGTTGACCAAAAAGCTGTTGCCATAGATTAAATGCCTATAATTGGTTATCGTAAATGTCGTATTCACTTGACGTTAAATACGTGTTTGTATATCATCAAGTGATTTTTAATTCGAGGTTTAATTTTCACTTTTATTAATCTTTTACTAATTTATTTGTTTTTCGTTATTAAAAAAAAAAAAAAGAATTATGCCAATTTGTATAATTTACGAGTAGTTTGGCGAATTGCATAATTTCTCGAAATGGGTTGATAGAATAATCAAATAGTACCCGCAATATCGAAATATAGTATTAATATACATTAAAAATATTTAAATATAGGTTTAAATTTTATTTTGGATTTACAGTGTATTTTATAAATATTTTACGCATGTTTTATTTTCATATGTCATAGTATGCATGTAAATTGCAGTTTTGCCTTCCCAAAACATCTCATTAATTTACTGCTGTGGTTAGCGTTATCTCACGGGAAGCAAGTGATTTGTTCATGGGTGTGGATGCGCTGATTGCCACTTTTTATACAATTAATCCTTATAGTAGAAAAAAGTCAAACAGATTCATTCTCAGGTGAGAAGGTGGCAAGACATGCCTATCGCGCTCCAGCAAACATAGCCGAACGTTTTGGCATATGGAACAGAATGCCCCCCCCCCTTGTATTTCATGCTGTAAATAGTCTTCGCATCACCTAATCAAGATATATTAAATATTATTAACTAAATCCCCTGGACTTCCTTATTTATATGCATGTCCATGACGGGTAAGTATCACGGTGGCTCCCATAGACTAATTTTCGTTTGTAGTTATGTTATATTTTCAAAGACGAAAAAAAAATTGTCATTTTCTATAATGCACTAAATGTTGGTACAAAATGACACCAAATTTTCAACAATGTATTTTTAGTAAAATTATAAATACTGTCAACTGAACAGAATTAACAGTTACCTCCATAGTCTTGACAGGGGGGTCCGCAGCAAGCGGCCGCATCATCGATGAGGGAGAACGTAAGGATGAGGCATGATACAAGATAACTGCTCACTGATCTTCTTCTCATCCTAAGTATCATTGGCAGGATTGAAAGCTTCAAAGTATGATTATTATCAAATAATTCCAGGTGCAGATGTATTTCTGTATTTTTTCAACGTAGATTTTTTATTGAAAAGGTACGTAAGTAGTCTCTCACGTCGCATTTTCTTGAGATTTGTATTTCTTCTAAATGAAAAAAAAAAAAAATGAAATAAAATAAATAAATAAAAACAGAAAAAATTTAAAATATCAGAGAAACCATAAAGTAAATAAATAAATGCAATAATATTACTAAAACTTTTTTTTACATAGGCAAATTTTTAAATAGAAAATAATAATTTTCCATGTTAAAATTTTTTTTATGTTTATATGCGTAAAAATATTTTAATTCTTATATTTGTAATTAGGCATTTACAAATTGTTTACAATATATTTTCATTTATGAAATATACTTTTAATTTTTTTATTTGTTTTATTTTAATTAAATTTTAAACTAAATAAAATGTTTGCAATACTGAAAATAATTCATATTGGTAAAATAACCCAATCTATGAAATTTATTGGCTCGGACAGTCTAAATAAAAAAAAAAAAAAAAAAAAAAATCTAAAATTTCAGGCTTTTAATCCCCAGATTATCAAATTGTACAATTATTATGGTACAAATATTAAAACATACTTATTCATTTCAAAATTTATATGTTTGAAAATATTTTCAATAAATATTTCATACTTGAATCAGTGTTTCAAATTACTATAAAATCAAAAAAATGTAAATAGTTAAATACCACAAGTAATGGGTACGATTGAAGTTAAACGTATAAAATTTACATGAATCAAAAAATAAATTTTTAATGATATGGTAAACATAAACATTTTTTTTCTTTTAGTTAACGTGAATTTGATTTTTTTTTTTTTTTTTTTTTTTTTTTTTTAAGTGGTGAATACAAACTTTTTGTCTACGACGAGAAATACCTTTTACAATTTTATGTAAAATTGTAACAGGGTTCGTACGGATCAAGGAATTCAGAGGATTTTTTTGTGTTTTAATACCAGAAATTTTCTAAAGTGCTGGTCACTTTATCAGAAGATGGTCCCCCCCCCCCCCCCCCTTAACCCTTTCGGATCTGGTGTACTATTGATTGCACGTGTCTTTTAATGGAGTATTATTTTGCTTTAAGAAATACTTTTTCTACTATTTACATGTAGTAATGTTAGTATACACTGTAAAAAAATTCAAGAGTTACTAAAAGTTTTTTAGTAAATTTGTATTACACAGAATTTTTTAGTAACCATTACAAACTTTTTTTTTTTGGAAGTAAAAAAAAACATTTTTTTTTTTTTTTTTTTTTTTTTTTTGTAAACTGAACAAAGGAATTTTTTGTATAACTAACTTAAAACTTTTTAGTATGAGCCACCAAGCAAATTTTAGAGCTGCATCCAGTGGGTAAAAAGATAGACTGCTGAAGCGAAGATTTTCGGCAAAGCCGCAATAGATGGCAGCACCAAACATTGCTACCTGTTCTATTTTGACATGTTTCTATAGGGGAGGGAAAGTCCAGAGATAATTGCCCCTGGTAACTGCTACGACAGGATTTTCATAATCCCTTTATTTAACGAGTACTTACATTGCATGCATTCGGTGCATATTTGGTGGCGTCCAGCATCGAACCCGGGTACTTTCAGCCTGGAGTTCGGTGCTATGACCACTACGCTATCACGGCCAAAGCAAGCAAGTTTTAGTAATAGCTATTAAAAATGTAAAAGTTTTAACTGTATTCGTTGCTAGCTTTTTTTTCTAGTATTTCTTGCAGATTCCTTGTAACCGAGTAAGATTACTAAAAAATTTTTAGTAATTGCAATGATCACTAAAAATTTTTTAGTAGATTGACCTTTTTTTTACAGTGTATATTTATGCATTCACTACATGACTTCATATTTGTTTAGGCATTTAGCAATAATAATGGGCCATTTTCATCATTCACTTACATTTCAGAATTTATTTTTATTTTTCAAACTTAATAATTTCTTTTAAAAATGGAGACAGGCGTTAAAGTAAAAGTTTGAGGTACATGAAAAAAAAATTGGTTCTGCACTTTGCCCTATAATATAATATGTAAATGCTTTTGGAAGTTGGCTTGTAAGGCAAATTGTCAAGTCCGATACCATACAAAATTACTGAAAATACTCAGCTTTAAATTTATTAAATTTCCTAAACTTACTTTGAAGTGACTTATGTCCCTAAATTTCCAAACATGATATTTATCAATAATATTTAAACTAAATTGAAATGAGAGACAGTTTTAGCAATAAGATTTTGATCACATAGAAATTATACAAGAATTTTTTCTAATAAGGTACCCTGGGGTAATAACGCCAGGCGGGGTAATAACGCCAAGTGCTTATATTTTGCATAATTATGAAATAATCAGGTAAATGACACCCATGTGCTCTGCGCAGAAGGGTTTTGAGTCATATAAATCGCAAAAACAGCTTCAAGTTAATTTGTTTCATTTTTAGGTCTTATTGTTTTTACAAACAACTAAAACTAATGCTTGATCTAAAATTTGCGAGATACGTTTTGTGATGTGAAGACTATCTTTTTATCCGGAAATACTCTGTTAATTACATAAATTTGTAGTGCATTTCATGGACTTTTAAAATGTTGTTGAAGATTTTGGATATCTTTTCGAGATAATTTGTAATTTAATATGTACTGCGCAATAACTATACCGGGGTAATAACGCCAATCCTTGACTTTAGTACCCCGGTTGATTCCCTACAGTGGCCGAGCTACATCCTAAATACTGATTCAAATAAACACAGTTAAAACTGTCCAATGTTTCTCATATTTCTATTTAAGCGGTCCTTTTTAAGCAAAAATAAGCTCACGGTCTGATATTCTTTTGCCTCATCCCCTCCTCCCACACCACACCTTTATTTTTCTTACACTTTCACAAAAAATTTAACATTTTCAATAGCTTAGAATGCAATTTGTCAATTTCTAAGTTTGTAGAGTTTGTATTTTTAGAACTGGGCTATCTACATGCAATTATTCCATCTTATTTCATAGTTTTGTTTGCATGGCGTTATTACCCATATAGGTGGGTAATAACGCCAAATAGCATTGGTCAAGAAAAAACGCCATTACATTTTATGAATACATATCTGTTAAATTGTTTTATTTTATATAGATAGTCAATGAGTTGCTGTATCAGATCCTATATTTGTTTGAAAAATACAATCTAAAACTAAGCCGTGAAAATTGGTAGAACCTTAACGTGGCGTTATTACCCCAGGGTACCTTAGTTACAATATATATTCATGTAAAATATTATCTTTTAAGAAAATTGCATATTTTCTTAGTTGAATAAAAAATAAAAGTAGACTGGTGAAAAAATGATAATCAGACTTGACATTTGGTAGCAGACTTGACACTATGTTGAAAATGGCTGTAATAATAGTTATAATATTACTTAATTCTCTTTGCGTCGTTTGCGATTCTTTTATTTTAAACATATATTCAACTCTTTAAATTTAAAATAAAAAATTACTTTCATAAAAGAATCATATGTAATAAAAGGCAAAAAATACTAGAAATTTGTAATATGAGTTAAATCTTATTGTATTGATTTACAATATTTTCTAAACATCTCCAAAAATTCTTCCTTAGCCCATTATCATATGATATTAATTGAATAGTACGCAAAACAACATTCGCTATCTTTCAGACAATGAGATATTCGTTAAACACTAATTTAATCTATTTGGATAGCTACTGCTAATGTTATTAATGTCAAAATATATTTTTTAACTTGAAAAAAAAAATCGGACCCAAAATTGTTAAACAAGGCAAATAATACTTTATAAATATTCTAGTTAAAGGTGCTTTAAAAGTCCTCCACTCGAAGTGTACGAGCCATGTGTAAGCATTTCGAGGAAATAATCACAATTTATAAAAGACATATGTAACCTTTAATTATGTTCTCGTAAATATGTTATCAGCTACGATATTTAATTACAATGTGTCAAAAACCTTGCTCTTTAATCACAAAAAAAAATTAATAATAAAAGATACATAGTTACATTATATTGGATACAAATAATTTGCATCCTTACCTTTTCATAAATTACATCGAGTTGCAAAGGAAAAAAATAATATAAATAGATTGAAATACAACTTTAAATTAATCATCGCAATATTCTTCATTAATTCTAAAGTGTATGTGTTTTGTATACATTTGTATACATATCGATTTACAATGTCAATCACAAATCAAAGACACGCAATATTCAAATCAGACAAATTTCAGAGAAAGGTCCATGTACCGGATGTCCCAAAAATGACTGATGGATTTTAAACTTCAATAACTTGCAAACGGTGACAGCTATTTAAAAAAACTTTGTAGGAGGGTTATGTATAATGTCAGGAGTTTTTTTACCGTAATTTTTTATTTTAGTTCGAATTTCAAACAATATATGGCGCTGACGGCAATTGAAGCCCAGGTTGCCGCCGAAACTGACCTCCCTCAGCACTGATCACCTGGCCTTCAATCGCCATCAGAGCCATCTATTGTTTGAAATTCGAACTAAAATAAAAAATTACGGTAAAAAACTCCTGACATTATACATAACCCTTCTGCAAAATTTTTTTTAATAGCTGTCACCGTTTGCAAGTTATTGAAGTTTAAAATCCATCAGTCATTTTTGGGACACCCGGTATATATATATATACACTGGAAAAAACGGACGTTTTTACGGAAGTACTACTGTTAATCTGGACGACAGTGCAATTTACTGTTTTTTAACGGAAAAATTTTCGTAAATTCCAGAAAATGTTCCATATTTTCCTGGAATTTTAGGGAATTTTTGTAGTCAGGGAAAATGCGCTTTTGTTTATGATGGGTTTTTTTTCAACATTTCTTCCATTTAAAGTGTTATAAGTCAAGAATCCGTAAAAGGTAAACGATTAAAACTTGTAACATGTCTTTTTTCACTATTTTACTTTAATTTTGATTCAGCAAATTAAAAAAATACATATTTATTTTTAAAAATATGATTTTTAAAAAAAATCGCAGTTTTTTTTTTTAATTTTCAAATATTTTTAACTTTTATTTAAACTAATATTTTTTAAAATGCTGAATCAAAATTAAAACTTATAAGTTACTGTTTATTTACACGAAAAATAATTAAATTCTATGAATAATATTTCGAGTTATAACGATTTTAAATTACTCTACTTTTTTAATAAATTTTAAATAAAAAAAAATTCTGAGATGTTTTATCATGTGATTTTGTTTACAAATAATATGGTTAACCATCACAAAAAATTTCAGAATTTTAACTCAATAAATAAAAATTACATTATAATGCGTCCCGGACTTCTTTAATATTTCAAAACAGCAGCCTATAAACACACTTGAAAAGCTTATAAATAAAAATATTCAAATGCAGTTCTATAAAATGACAATGTCGAATATTAGTTAAGGTTAGATTAATTTTAAACACGATTATTCAAATGGTAAATTAATTATAACAGATGTAAATTTTCCATTTTTCATTTTTGGGTGAAAAAAGTCCGGGCCAGGATTCGAACCAGGGATGTATTGGCTAAAGCCGCCAATTCATTTTTTCACCCAAAAATGAAAAATGGAAAATTTACATCTGTTATAATTAATTTACCGATTGAATAATCGTGTTTAAAATTAATCTAATGTAATTTCGTATGCATCGATTTTCTGCAGTTCCATATAATGACCTTCGATTCATTCTGTTGAACTGATCCAGAGTTGCAGAGAACAGACCAGATAAAGTAATCGTTGAGGTTAATTGGGTGAAGTAGTCCTCCAGTGTTTGTGTATGGGATGGCTCAGTTTATAGAGCATTGGCGGCTTTAGCCAATACATCCCTGGTTGGAATCCTGGCCTGGACTTTTTCACCCAAAAATGAAAAATGGAAAATTTACATCTGTTATTAGTTAAGGTGGTTCTCAACTGCTCCATTAAACAAGCGCAAAACGTTTTGACACATTTACAAATTCATTTTTTAACGGAGAAGATATCAAATTGAAAGGCCTGACCATGGAAGCGATTTCGAATAGAACTAAGTTTTCCATTTTATGATAATTAAATTACCTATCCTTTTCTAAGGTATTTTGATCACGTGATCACTCGTTTTTCTCCTGTTTTTTCGACATTTTTTTCAGCATTCGTCGGAAGATGTGTTCAAAAACGTCAATTTTAAAGGCTTCTTATGAAAGATCTATTGCGTTTCAAAAGAAAAAAAAACGAGAGCAATTAGAAAGTTTCTTAATAATAACGCCTGTTAGTTTCATGCATTTCCGAACAAAAATAAACTAAAACTTTATGTCACAAAGTTGCCCTTTTCGATTTAAGAACATCCTTAACTTGCCACTTCCATGATGAGAGAAAATAAAAGACGCATCTTAGTACAAGAAGGAAGTGAGTGTTTTTGTTAAAGACTGATAACAGTTTGGGTAGAGTTTCCAGAATGGAAAATCCAGTATCTCTCAAACGGAACATCGCGAAGACGACATCTCCAGAAGGTAAAGTCGCCTTTCCTATACAGGGTGCTCTCTAAACGATGTCCAGTAATTTCTAAACAGTCAGTGGTTGATATATAGTTTGGAATCCTATGGAAAATGTGCCAGCTTTAATACTATGGCGTAGCTAAGGGGAGTGCTTGGAAAGCTCGACCCCCCCCCCCCTACAATGAGCCCCTACAAGAAAAGGTTTCAAGGTCATTAAAGGAATTTCTGTTCTGAAAAGCCGAATGAAATTCTTTTAAAAAATCTAGTTTAATTTTGAGGCTTTTTCACAGTTTTGCAGGAATACTAAATTGTAACTAAAATAAATGTTTCAATACTCACTCATCTTTTTTGCATACATGAATCTAACATGACGTTTAATTTGGGATTAGTGATACACTCGAATTTTTCATCATCACATTCTTCTTTTAGCATAAAATGAAGTTATACAACAATTTAATGTAAAACATAGTACCTACAATGTAAATATCTACTAATTTATCTTTCTGTACACCAGAGAGAGACAGAGAGATAATATAAGTCCCGCCCCTTACATTTTCTTGAGTGCCCCCCCACCCCCCACCCTGTGTTAGTCACTTCTAGCTACGGACCTGTAAATTCTTTTCCTTGGAAATTATCCAACCGATTTTAGGGAAATTTCACACCCATTTCATCTCATTATACTCCAAATTTATTGCAAACAGTTTTTTTTTTTTTCCGGACCAATTTTTTTGTTTTTTGTTTTAGAAAAATGTCAAAGTTTCAAAAAATTTCAATTTTTCATAATAGTTTTTTCTAAAACTAATTAAAATTTTTAAAATTGACTGTTACATATAATCATATATTTATAACAAAATATAGATACACAATATATAAATATATCAAACATATATATATGTATATTATCAAACATTTATTAAACAAAAAATATATAAATATCTCGACTTTATGAGGTAATGGTATTTATACTTGACAAGTACTGTTTTTCTGGAGAGACAAAAAACTTAAGTCTTCTAAGTTATGAGTTCTTTCACATTTTTCAAACATCTAAATTAATGTATAAACATTTTTTTTTTTTTTTTTTTATAAAATTTAGAAATAGAAAAAAAGATTAAAATAGAAAGAAGTGTAAAATGTTAGCGTAAAATTAATGTGAATGGACGTGACGTCCGAGTCGATGTTTTCCTTTAAAGGGACCATGGACTTTAATATATATATATATATATATATATATTTTTTTTTTTATCGTAGCAATATGAAATTTTGTGCATATATACATTTCACCAAAAGCATATCGAATACCTTCAAAAAAATTTCCAATCTTATTAAAATTTTCATTTTTTTTTTAAATTGAAAATTTTTAAACGAAATTTTAAAATGCTCTTTGTGTTTTAATTTTTGAGATATTTTCTTGGTTTTGAATTTTATCACTTAAAATTCTATAATAAACAAATTTGTGTAAGATTTTTTTTAACCTCTTGAATAGTTAACATTTTACAGAATTTTTTTCTGAATTCCATATCGATTTTCATCAAAATTTTGCCTTTTAATAAGTAAAAAATCAAATTTCACTATCTAAATAAAGACGAATGTTAAAAAGCTTACGCAATTTCTTTCTAAACAATATCAGGATACTTCCTTATCAATTTCATAAATATTGATCAAAAATTTCGTCACAAGAAACATTTCAAAAATCTAAAAATTCTGAAAAATTAGTTTTGATAAAAAAAAAACAGATTTAAAATACATAAATACACTTACCTTTACTATTTACTTCTTAAAACCTTCATAAATGACATTTTAATAATAAAAAACTGTTTTGGTACTATTATACCACAGAAATAGACCTTTTTGAGACATTTTGCTCAAATAAAGGTCCACTGTCCCCTTAAGGGCCTACACTAGTCACTCAAAAAAAAAGCATGGATGGTAATGTTAAATCTATTGGGGCGTTATTTTTAAATACCACTCTCAAATGTTAATTTTTTTTTTTTTTTTTTTTTTTTGATAGGATAGCTGAGGACGATCTAAAATCGGGCTACTTTTAAATTTTTGGATTTTGATTTCAGATTTTTTTTAAATTACTTTAACTTTCGGAATTGGTTCTCAAATTGAAACTATTTTAATGTATAAAAATATAATCAAATTTGAAAAAATAAAATTAGCCCGGTTGTAGATCGTCCTCAGCTATTCTATGCAAAAAAAAGCATGTAAAAATATTAAAATTTGAGCGAAATACATGAAAATAACGCGCCCATACACTTAACATTACCATTCGTGTCTTTTTGACCGACTAGTGTAGGCTTTTAATATTTAGAAATATTTCTAATGGTCAGACAAAAACGGGCATACCAATGGATTCATGAAGGTTCAAAGAACTTTTTAAGCAAATAGAACAAAAATCCATTTTTTTTTTTTCAAAACATTTCATTTATGTTAATCCTTAAATGAGGTAAAGAAAATCTTAAAAGCAGTTTGGACCAATAAAAACATTTCTTAAAAGGATACGATACTTAAATTTTTATACATTTCCCCTGTGATGTTTAGTAATTATTTTTTTAACCTTAACAAATAAGACAAAAAAAAGTTACATTTATCTAACACTAAAATTTCCCACCACAAAATAATTATATTATTTTAATTGCAAAAGAAAATTTTAGTATTTAACATAAAATCTTTTAATTTGAAATTCCTGGAAGAATATTTAAACATTCTAAAGAAGATGCATACGTAGACTTGTATATGAAATAAATTATATGAAATAGCGAAAGACATTAGAGATACAACTGTGACTAGGTGCTTTATCTTTACTTTATTGAGTGAAGCCCAATAGTATATTAAATCAGTTGATAGCTGAGTATCATTTTTATCACGTAACTAATTGGAATTCATCTTCGTTATGCATAAATATGTGATTTTTTGCACTCGTTGTTTCAGTACGGGTGGAAAAATGTGCAAGGGGTTGATTGAAATTCTAATTTCAAGGATTGAGCTCCTGATTTGTAAAATGATTAATTGTCTGTGGAGGTTAGAACTTAACAAATAGAAGGCTTTAGACAAGCCATACTCAAGTTTTTCTTCTCGCGGGCCGCACACACTTATAATGAGTTTAAAAAAAAAAAAAACATAATTAGTATTACAATGCAACATAACAAAATTAATACTAGGGGCGATCAAATGAAAAGATACGAAACGCCCTAACTACCAAACCGGTTGAAATTTGAATATGCCGCTTTGTAATAAAGTAGTGAGACATCGAGAGATGCGATTGGAGTATCCAGCGTAGTTGTGAACATGCGCAGGCGCTTGTGCTTGATGGGGAAGAGAAGCAGACAGCAAGTGAGTTCCGTCCAATTGACGCGGCAGTGCCTGTGAGGACATCATGGCTTTCCCATTGCAAAATCCAATGATCACACAGCATTGGAATTTTATCAGATTTCTCACTGCGTCAGACTTTGATCAGATACCTCGCTACTCTTTAATCATCGGATTTTGCAATGGGAAAGCCATGATGGCCTCACAGGCACTGCCACATCAATTGGGCGGAACTCACTTGCTGTCTGCTTCTCTCCTCCTTCATGCACAAGCGCCTGCGCATGTTCACAATTACGCTGGATACTCCAATCGCATCTCTCGATGTATCACTACTTTATTCCACAGCGGCATATTCAAATTTCAACCGGTTTGGTAGTTAGGGCGTTTCGTACCTTTTCATTTGATCGCCCCTAGTATTATAAATAGGGTGAACGTTTGTCGCGCAAGATATTTTTTACACAAAATATAACACCACTCTTTCCAAACAATAAACTTCGTCGTAGTTTTTTGTTACAAATAAAGTAGAAAGATATGCCGTGAAATTTGCTGGTTGACGTTAGTACTGTAAGGGTACTGCTAGGGGAGGGAGCTGCTCAGCACTCCCTAAAACATTTTGAGCCTCCCCTGGAAAAGATTCCAAAGTCACTAAATGAATTTATGTTCCAAAAATCCAAATGAAATTTTGTTTAAAACTCTAATTTATATTTTGAGACACTTTCACAGTTTTGCAAAAATACTAAATGTTAAAAAAAAAAAGAAAAAAAAGTATTTTAACACGTGCTCATCCTATTTGCACATATGAAGTTAACACGACGTTTAATATTGCATTAGTTACACACTCGAATTTTTCATCATCATATTCTTTTCTTAGCATAAAATGAAGTTATTACAACAGTTTAATGAGAAACATAGTACCTACAGTAAGGGCTCTCGCTGGCTTTTGACCAAGATCAGGTAATGGGCGAATAAGAAAAAAAAAAAAAAAAAAAAAAAAAAAAAAAAAAAAAAAAAAGCAAAATAATACATTCAGTGTAAATCACCGAAAAATGTATCTTTAACATCTTATTGTACCTTTTAAAAATATATAGCCTAAAATAACCTAATTTTTTGTAATTATTTAGAAAGTAGAAACTCGACCATCCATACTACAGGCACATTTAAAAATAAGTACATTCTAAATATCTTCTAAATGTGTAAGTGTTTCAGACATTCTTTTAGCAATCTATATAAATTTTCAATGTATTTATCTCCGATTTACCGTAATGAAAATATAAGCTAAATATTGCCATGAGATTTTGACGCAAATCGATAGAAAAAATTCACCGGCTAATTATTTTAACACTACATTTCAGCAAAACTTTTCTTTATTTGGTGTTTCACGGGAGAAATTTGTTTGTATTTTCATCAGCACGACTCCGATGCATGGATAGTGATTAACTGAGAATAGACAAATACCTAACACATAACCCTTTCTGTATCTTTTGGTTGCTACTAAACTGAATTGGAATTGAGTTAATACCTCTATAAAGAGCGTAAGTTAAACGGTAGTGTCCGGTTAAATACGTAAAGAGACATCAATCGTTCAGAGACATGTATAAAAATTTCGATTAAACTGACATGTACACACATACAAACAGAGAAAAAATGAGCATTTTCAATCTGGCGAGTCTGATTGTTCGTTTATTTGAAAAATGGATAATTTATGGCGATCTGGTGCAGTGGCGAGTGGCAACAAGAACCTTGTCTACAGAGTGAATATGCACTAATTTTTCTTTCTGCGTCAGAAAGAGAGAAAGAAATTGAGCCTCCCTCTACATTTTCTTAAGCTCCCCCCCCCCCCTTTCTCTATTACTCACTTCTAGTTATGGCCCTGATATAATAATTATTTTATGTATCTTTAAAAGTTGTAAAAAAAAAAAACTAAAATTTTTCTGGCGTACTTTATACCACATTTCCTGCGTTTTTAAATTTATTAATTATTATTATTATTATTATTATTATTATTATAACAGAAAAAGGGTATTCTGCATTCTGCAGATATGTCAAGTTTGACAAGATAATGATCTTGAGCAAGCTTTTGTGTTATTAAATGCAAAATCATTCATTTTTTTAACTTGATCCTTTAATTTTTTTGCTCAATTTTATTTTTCAGGCAGTTAAAATTAAGAGTACCTAAATAACCTAAATTTTTATGGTGATAGATTTGTTCTTAGTGTAGAAAAAACATGTGAACAATAAAAGTCACTCTCTGTTTTGCTTTTAAAAAATAAGACACTGTCTAGACACCATAAGAATAACAATGTTGCTGTTTAAAAGTACTCTTCTCCCCATTCAAATGCTAATTTAATCATTGTCACGAAGTATTTTGTGTCTATTCAAATTAAAATTCATAATTCTGATTTCAAAATGATTTCAGACATTGCAACAAAAGTAGCTTATTTTACTTACTAGCTTTTCATTTTAATTTTCTTTTCTTCTTTTTTTTTTATACATTTTTAAAACATTTTTTTAAATTCATTTTTCAAAAATTTTTTGTTTATTTTTTTTAGTTTCTGGTATTTAAGTCTTTTAATCATTTTTCCTTTTCGTGCTTCCAATATTTTTTTACCTTTATCGATTAATTCATAACAGTTTTATAAATGAAAAAATAACAGAGCTTTGACAGAAGATGTTATTTGATCGATTTTTTGATCGATTTCTCACCAAATTATAAATTATCATTTATATTTAAACAAAATCTAATCCATTATAGTAAATCGTATAACAAAAATAAAATAATAATAATAATAATAATTTAATTACGTGAATTTCATCTAAGGTTTAGGCACAAAAAAATTCTCAAAGTATTAGAAGTGAAAACCAATTAACCATACCTAGTGAAAAAACTTGGGTGGTCATAGATGTCAATTGAGAGATTTATACCACACCTATAAGAGGTGGGGATGATTGTAATTTTAACAAACTTATAGCTAAGAAAACTATGCAGAAAAACGAAACGAGTTCAATTTCAAGAATTGGCATTTTGTATGTTAACAATATGCAAGTAATTACTGTAAATGATCTAAAAATTGTCGTGGCATGCTAATTTCATCATTCATACAGGTTGCTTAGAAAATTAAATTATGTATTTCACTTTATTATATTGTAACTGAACCTCAATCCGAGTTCAGAAAACTATTTTTATTCCCTGCGGGTAAACCTTTCAATCAAGTCGTTAGACACGATTTGGATAGATTTGCATTTTCTTTATAAAAAAAAGAAGAAGAAGAAGAAGAAGAAGAAACGAAAAGAAAAGAAAAAGAAGGGATCTACCTTGAATAGTTGAAGGTGATTTTGGAGATGCTCTATTATAGTCACGTGATGCTTTGCATGATGGATGAGCATTGAGTAAGGGTAATACATCACGACGAATGCCGCGATGAAATTGTATACTTATTGCACTAATAGTAATAGTGTTATGTTGCATTCTATAAAATGAATTATAATGTCTGAGAGTATGAGAGAAACTAGCTTTTTTTAACAGGTTTACAATTTTATTTGATAGATTAAAAAAAAAAAAAAAAAAAAAAAAAAAAAAAAAAAAAAAACTCAGATAAGAATTTAAACAATAAATTAAATTACACATTTTAATCAAATATTTAATATGAATTATTAAATGTTTCACTTGTGATAAAATTTAGTTTTAGAGCAAAAGTAATTTCGTTATTTTAACCATTGTTTTGACTCTATTACTGTGGCTAAAATTCCATTAAGAGCCCACAATAGTCACAGAAAAATTACTCAAAAAGACCCGGATGACCATGTAAAGTCTATGGGAGCGTTCTTTTCTAATATTTCGTTCAAATTTTAATATTTTTGCATGATTTTTTTGCACAAGATAGCTGAGGGCGATCCACAACCGGGCTAGTTTTTACTTTTTCAATTTTTGTTTCAGATTTTCTTTAAAAAATTAATTTAACTTTCGAAACCGGTTTAAACCGGTTCTGAAACTGAAACTATCGTAATATAAAAAATATATAACCAAAATCGAAAAAGTAAAAACTAGCCCGGTTGTGGATCGCCCTCAGCTATCTTGTGCAAAAAAATCATGCAAAAATATTAAAATTTGAGCGAGATATTAGAAAAGAACGCTCCCATAGACTTTACATGGTCATCCGGGTCTTTTTGAGTAATTTTTCTGTGACTATTGTGGGCTCTTAAGTGAATACATTGCAAAGCTTGGCATAACAAAGATTGTTGTTATTAAAAATGTGGTGATGGCTTCAAGTAGAAGAAATATTTATATATTTACAGAACATTTAGATTGCATCGAATGGTTAGGAAATGCCTTAATTTTGTAAAATTAATTTTACCAAAATAGTTCTATTGTAATATTATTCATATTTATTTATTTATTTTATAAAAGGATACTAATAGACTTAAAAAAAAAAAAAAAAAACATATATTTTAACAAATATTTTGTATGACGATCTATTGTAAACTCAATAAACATAATTACTATGGGTTATTAAAATTAATTATATTTAATGATTTTTATGACTTAGGTAATCGCCAAAATGATAATAATTTCGGTAATATATTTCGATATATTTTAAATTTCATGTGCGAACTTCCTAATTTGAAAAGTATAATATATATATATATTAAAATTAAAAGTAGATTTTTTTCCACTTTAAAACATCTTACGCACTTTTTATATCATGATATAAATAAATTAAACATTATTTTAAAATCATACTGAAAATAAAAAAAACTTTCCTTAACTATCTCAAACTTAAAAAGAATAAATAAATCTTATTATTATTATTATTATTTTAATATTGTAAAAATATGCTATATTTTTATTATTAAAACAGAAAAAAATAGAGAAATGTTGCTATAATGTTTTTCTATTCGTCATAGAGATGGCGCCACGACACTTATAAGTTAAAAATACCGATAACTTGTGCTGTTTAAAACGGAAGTTGTACTGTTTCTGGTAAAATTGACGGAACACTTACCATATTTGCAATCTCAAAATGTGAAATACGGAAATACTACTGTTTTCTTGGAAAAATGAAACTATTCCGTAAAATTTTACGGCGAAGTTTGTGTATATTAACGGATATTTTTTACAGTGAACCTTTGTTTGTTGTATGCAAATATTTCAGTTATCATTAGTATTACTAATCCATTCTATGTAATGGAGACATAAAATATTAAAAAATGGTATATAGTAAAAATAAAATCTTCTAAAACGGAATCGCACTGAAAAGAAAAAAATACGTTCCCTTCTTAGCAGATGCAAATGTTTAATATATATATTTTTTTTTCGCGTATTGTTGTATTCTCTTTGCATGAATAAACAGTTTAAAAGAAATTTGCAGTTTTCAGTTTAAAAGAAAATTCCGTCATAATCATGTTTTTTTTCCATGTATTTAATTCTATTTTAGAACGCCTAGTAATCTACGATTCTTTAAAAAGAATAAATTCAAATGTTTACTTGTAGAATAATGACGACTTAAAAGTATATGCTTCTTTTGCAGAATTTTAGCCAAATTTTACTGATTTATGAACAAAACTTGGCCACGTCGAGAAAAGGATCCTCATACGGGATGATTCAACAGGAACTGATTATTTTGGTCCGTGAAGACTAGGAAGAATGAAATCAGTCGGGGCGTCACACGGAAAAAATGCGTTAGGCCCAATACTCCAGGAAAAAAATTAAGGCCCGACCCCGGTCAAAATATCGTTCATAGAAATCGGCCCGAGCCCGGTCCGAATACCGTTCATAAAATTCGACCGAACCCGGCCTGTGCAGATCTCTAGTAAAGATAACAGAAAAAATAATTTTTTAAAAATCCCATTTAAATATTTCTTTTATATCTCTTAAAATTAACCTAGAAGGGCAGTTAAAGTTTTTTTTAAAAGTATTTTTATGTAAAAAAAAAAAAAAAAAAAAAAAAAAAAAAAAAAAAAAAAAAAACGTAAAAAATGGATGCATAAAAGCATTGTGTACATTTCTTCTTCTCTTTCTACGCCCATTTCGGATATTTAATTCATTTATTCATGTTTATTAAATTGGCCATAATGCCTTTTCAATTAACTAATCATATAGATAAAAGTAAAACAGATTTGGAATCGTAAATGAATTGCTGTTTTAAATAAAATAAATAAATAAAAAAAAATAGAAAAATTTCGGAAAGCCGGCCGTTTTAATGAAGACAATGTGACTATATTTTACAGAAATACTTTAAGATCATACACTAGTCACGCGGTAAAAGCCAAACGCTAATGATAAGTCTAAGGGCGAAATTTTTTCAAATATCTCGCTGAAATTTTAATATTTTTACATGATTTTTTTGCACAAGATAGCTGAGGACGATCCACAACCGGCCTAGTTTTTACTTTTTCAATTTTGCTTATATATTTTTTATATTATGATAGTTTCAATTTCAGAACCGGTTTAAACCGATTTTGAAATTTAAAGTAATTAAAAAGAACATCTGAAACCAAAATTGAAAAAGTACAGACTAGGCCGGTTGTGGATTGTCCTCAGCTATCCTATCGAAAAAAAAAGTAAAAATATTAAAACTTGAGCGAGATATTTGAAAAGAACGCTTCCAGTGACTTCATATTATCATCGGGATCTTTTTCTGTGATTAGTGTTGCGGCTTAATGAAAAAAAAATCTCAGTGGAATTCTGTTCTTCTTGTTCATTTGACGGTTTTAGCCACACATTTTTATCATACTAAATGAAACCTGTCAAAATATGACAGGAAAAATTTACTTTAACAATATCAATAAAAGAAGTTTCTTTATTGTTTGAGAGGAGGAGAACATTAAACAGTGTTTCGATTTTTTTAAACTCCATCCCCTGCCCCCGTTAGTAAGATACAGTATTATTTTATGCATAAATTCCAGACAGACAAACCGTAAAGCGTAAAAAACTAGCTAATGCTAGTAACTTCGACATTAACGCAATAATCACGGCTGAAAGAAAAATTTCATGGACCGACAAAGCTTAATAGAAGTAGGAAGTATATTTCAACGTGCATTTCAGAAAATAAAAACTTAGTAAAGAAAATACACATCAGTCCATCTGTGATAATGCAACCGAGCAAGCTCCTATGTCAGGGCCGTAGCTAGAACTGAATAACAGGGGGGGGGAGGGTCAAGAAAATGTAGGGGGAAATCATATTTTCTCTCTCTCTCCCACCCTGAAGATAAATGAGTGCATATTCACACTCTAGGTACTATGTTTCTTATTAAACTGTTGCGATAACTTCATTTTATGCTAAGAAAAGAATATGATGATGAAAAATTCGAGTGTATAAGGAGTGCAATATTAAACATAATGCTTGTTTCATATCTGCAAAAAGGATGAGCAAGTGTTGAAACTTATTTTAGATACAATTTAGTATTTCTGCAAAACTGTGAAAGGGCTTCAAAACTAAATTAGATTTTTGAACAGAATTTCATTTGGATTTTCGGAAAATAAATTCATTTAATAGCCTTGAAATCTTTTCCAGGGGTGGGGGGGGGATGTTTAAGGGGCATGAGCCGCCCCTTAGCACCCTTTAGCTATGACCCTGTCCTATGAACAGCAAGTTGCAAGAAATTCACAGACTTGTATGTATGTGTTGCGCATACGCAGAAGTGAAATTTTAATTTAACATTTCAAATAACTAATGAAACTTTTAAACAAATGAATGTATGATAAGGAATCTGTGGTCAGCATCTTACATTAAAAAAAAATAAGAATTGTTTAATTTGACGCAGTAGTTTGTACTCATAGGTTGTCGAAAGAAAAAAAAAGGAACGCTTAGCGTCTTAAATATGTAAATGGTGGGAAAACAAGAAAAGAATGTTTCAAATATTGTATAAATTGTTGACCTCAAATGAAGAAAACTTGGATTCCAGCAGAGGACACATTTGGTCGTCAACCTGGTCCAGCTGCGATGGATCTAATTTATGACACATCTCCACACGAATATGGAGTCATATAGCGCATATCATTAAACCCAGCCTGTCTGAAGGTATTCAGAAATGAATTGGAATTAATACATCCAATTATATTCATTATGCCTCTCACGGAGGTAGGAAAAAAGTTACGAGATTATTTAACTTAAAAAAACAAAGATTGTCAACAAAATGCTTTTCAAAATGTTTTTTACCGACGCCGTGTGAATATTTATCAGGTTCTGTAATTACTTTTCCGCATTTAAAGACAGTTTCATATCTAAATTTTTGCATGATATCTCGTAGTAAAATGTTTTTAAGGAAAATCATGATTTAAAAGTACAAGTCCAGTTTTCTTAATGTTTTTGCTCGAACAAAACCATTAGAATGACATTAATAACTATCGAAGGTAAGTAATTTAAAATTTTTCAAAGAGAGCAATCTCTAAGAATAAAAAATCAAAAGTTTTTAAGTCTGTTATCGTTTGAGTGTGGAAAAGTTGGCGGTGGGAAGTAATAAAAAAATGTAGACATAGTAAAGAATAAAAATACATCTCTCCATCTGTGATGATTCCAACCAAGCAAGCTCCAAATTCACATATATATGTTGCGGATGCGCAGAAGTGAAATTTTAATTTAACATTACAAATAACTAATAAAACTTTTGAACATATGAATGTACGATAACAAATCAGTGGTCAAACACCTTTCATTAATAAAAAATAAGAAGAAGAATCATCTAATTTGATGCAGTAATTTGTACTCATGGACTGTAGGAAAAAAAGTCGCTTAGCGTTTTAAATATATAAATGGTGGGAAAAGAAGAAAAGAATGTTTCATATATTGTATAAATTGTTGGTCTCAAATGAAGAAAACACGATTCCAGCAGACAACAAATTTAGTCGTCAACCTGTTCCAACTGCAATGTATCTAATATATGATTTATCTAAGATGGATCTAATTAATTAATAAAATGTCTGTCTGTTAGTTTGTCAGCTGTCTGTGAGTCTGTCTGTATGTATGTAGCAAAAATTTTGTGAGCACTCTATCTCAGGAACTAACGCACGGAATTTCACAAAACTTTAGATTCTGTTAGACTTTGGTATAAACTAGATTGGATTAGTTTTTGGTGTATATCGCTCAAAAGGTGGTGCTGCTATGCTGTATTATTCACAATTCCTACAATAGCTATATCTCAAGAACTAGAGCATGGATTTTCATAAGACTTCAAATTTAGTTATAACTAAACATTTTTATAATATGGTGCTGATTAAGTTTTGGTGCAAATCGCTCAACAGGTGGAGCTACCATAGTGCATTATGCGTGATTATCGTAATGGCTCTATCTCAAGAACTAATGCACAGAATTTAACAAAACGTTATATTTTGTGAGATCTTGATATAAACTAGATCTGATTTGTTTTTGGTGCATATAGCTGAATTGGTGGCGTTGCTATGCCCCATCACTTACAATTTCCACAATTGCCATAGCTCAAGAACTAGACCATGGATTTTCATAAAATTTTATATTTAGTCAGTACTTGACTTGATGTAACATTTAGCTGATTACGATTAGTGCAAATCACTCAACAGGTGACACTGCAATGATGCATTATTCGTAGTTATCGCCATAGCTCTATCTCAAGACTAATGCATGAAATTTTCTAAATCTTTTGATTCAGTTAGCCCCTGATATAGATTAGTGTTGTTTAGCTTTTAGTGTAAATCGCCCAACAGATGACGCTGCTATGCTACATTTTTCACGATATCGCAATAAACGATCACGCAGTAAATACGGTGCTATGTACTACCACGTACAAGGTACGATGGATGCTTTTATCATAAAACCTTCCCTCGTGAGTTATAAGTAAATCTATCTCGGGCTATTAGCTTATCGATTACACGGGTTCGGATAATCCGGGTTGTAAATTAACCAGGACGGTAAAGATCTAATAAGATGGATTAACGAAGATTCGAAATTGGAAAGTTGCGAAGTTTTAGGTGATGATAATATTGCATCGCGTGTCGCTTGTGGTTCAAAAGAACGAGAAAATTTCGAAGAATGCCCAAAAAGTGATGTGGAAAATCTTGTAACTCATTCAAAATTAAGTCACAGTAATGCATTTGCATACATTGAGACGTTGATTAAATATTTAGAGCAAGAAGATTAAAGAACACTTGTTGAATAAATCACACTGAGAGATTTTAGTAGTAAAATTAGTCGAAGAGTAAATGAAAAATGAAAACAGGCCTTAATCATTTCATTCCTTACAAAATAGTTAATAAGCTACACTTCTATTTTTTCTAATGCTGCATTAATTGTTAATCTAAAATTTATTGTTATTCTTCTTCTTTTGTATTAATTAAAATATTAATGTCCTATTTTATAAAAATTCGACATTTTCTGTCTTTTTTCTAAAATTTTAAACAAAATTTGCACAAAATCTAGTATCCGGGATAGTAACTTATCCAGAATGAGACTTTTTCCCGATCAATCCGGTTAATCGAGAGTATACAGTATATTGAAGAAGTTTCATTCGAATCTGTATTAGTGGTATTTGAGAAAACTGAAGTCATATATACACAAGCAACTACAAAAACAAAAGCTTTTTTTTAATGTCGTTCAAAAATACTTTAAGTATTACTCAAGAAAAATCAAATGAATAGTATCTCAAGAATAATAAAATATGATTAAATTAGTACAATACACACATTTTGTGGATGATTTCGTAACGAATGAGGTTTTTAAAATGCTGTTATTACGCGTTGTAGAAATGTTAGTTGTAAAATTCTTCTAGTGGTGGACCTATTCATCATTCAGTGAAGTAAAAGCTTTGAAAACATGCTTAAATATGTGTGTTTAAAATTTAATTATCTGGTTTTAATTCTCCAACGCCCTCTTTTGGAAAATATTTAAACTACTTTTTTCACACTAAAAAGAAAAAGAAGTCTCTTCTTCGTTAAAGGTAATTTACCGAAAACTCTGTTCAATTATAAAGATTCCTTCCATTTTTATGAATTTAGAAACTTTTAAAAATCGACTCGACCTTCGGTAAATTCTGACAAAGTGCAACTGACCGTGTTTAAAAAGACATTAAAATGGTTAATTTCTGGGTGTATGTTTTACAACCTTATAATGCAAATTCAATTCAAAAATGTTAAACATCCCGTTTTCGAAGGTTAATGGGGTCATCTTATAGACATTAGATTCAATTTCCCTAAAATGAGGCGTTAAAAAGTGACATAATGCGAAAAAGAACGCGCTGATAAATTAAGGAAGCAATAGATGGTGAGATTTCCAAACGCATTAGTGTAGGTAGTTAAACGTATAATTATTATTTTTTAAAGATAGATATGTATCGAGAATAAAATTTATTTAGGTTTGCCTGTGTAAAATAATCCTCGGTTACTAGAATAATAAGTAAATTATTAATTGCAGATAAAAATAAGCCGTTGATAAAAACAAAGAATTTGTCACCTATGACAGAATGCATCATGAATATAAGACCTATGATTTTATGTATTTAGTTAGCATTAGAGAAACATCGTATCGCTCACCCGTAAAAAAAATTAAATAACTCATAAGGAAAAAAAAATCTACTTAAAAGGTTTGACTTAGTTGCACTTTGTCATAGGAAAGAATCTTAAGTATAGTTATCCCAAAGAGCACGAGATGTGTCACGCTATGGGACTTTTCGTGTATAAAGAAGGGGTGGGAGGAAATAGTAGGAGAGTAAATTTCCTCAATACTTCCTATCTCTTCTACCTTCTCGTTTAAGGCTCTCCAATAATTTCTAGAATGTTCTAATTTATGTTACAAGCAATAACATATCATTAAATAACAAAAACGTCACATTGACGTCGTCAATATCACAAGCAAATCAACAAATTTCTATAACACTATCTATAAAAATAATTTGAAAACAAACTAACTTGATTTTTATTAAAAGTAATAAAAGTACATTTTTTTAAAGGCAAAATACATTTTTATTTATTCACCTTCGATATATTAAATTGTTTCGACGGCAAAATTCTCAAGAAATAAAATGATATAAATATTGTTGCAAAAAAGATTTTAATTGAAAACTAGTAAACAAAAATCGCGCGAACACAAGCATAATGAAATTAATTACAATACTAAAAATGGATATTTGTGAACATGAATTACTTATATTATTGTTTTATTATTCTGTAGAGTATTTCTTTCAAAATTTTAACAAACTCCATGTAGGCTGAATCATTGTATGTATTCTCACTGCGCAAGATTTCAATTAATTCTTGGATAATTGGTAGCAAATAAACAAGGAATCAAATATAACAAGAAAACTATAACTTTAGTCAGACTATACAGGGTGTCCACTCTCAACGGTGGCCAGTGGCTAATTTCTAAACCGTTAGTTATAGACATATAGTTCTAATTGCAAAAATGCTTTAAAAAGGGTAAAGAAGGTATTGTTTTTTAAACGATTTAGATAAAAAAAAAATTAGTAAAAAATTAAGAAAATTAAATTTTTATACGGTCCTCCGGTCCTATAAGTGATGTTTAGTAAATTTTTACCACTACTACACCATCGCAGAGGAATGGGACTTTTTTTGTCTAACTTAAAAAAAAGTCCCATTCCTCTGCGATTAAAACTGACTGAGTAATAGTTGCTTAAAGTTGAAGTATATTTTTTGCTGCAAAATAGGGGTCAGTCACAAATTTACTGGAAATAAAAATAAACGTCAGATGTAAAATTTAGCATTAATATTTTGAGTAAAATAATTTTTACAATATTATTTTAAAATTTATGTTGATGTTTACATAGTAAAGCAAAATATACAACTTGTAACTATAAATATAATTTAAAAATTAACCGAAATTTTGTTAAATTACATTATGAAAAACAGAAATTGTTACAAAATGATACGTTTTAAATGATACGTTTCTATTCGCTTACTTAACCTAACAGAATTTGGTGTACTCCTATAAAATAAATAAATTGTACGCACCTAAAATCGTATTAATATTACATTGTCGTTGGATATAAAAAAGTCTGCGAATTGGACCTCGATTAGATATTTGGAGGAGAGTTAAAATTTGAATACAAATTTTGAACTAGGAAAACATACATAAGAAAGACATAAGTAAAATAAAAGCTTATCAAAATAAAACACCTTTTTAAAATAAAATCAGGAAAAGAAACAGCTTCATTTCCTTACAAAATATAACATATACAAGTATCTAAAAAACAATTGAGGATGTTAATTTCAAAACTCACCTTATTTCTCTTGTTTTCTCTATTAGTCTATATCAATCTGCACTAATGTAACACTATAATCTCCAAATTTATAATGCAAACCAAGGACGCATTTAAAGGTTTTTCGCGATTTCCTAAAATTTGATTTTCTCGATAAAGAGAATTTTGAAACACAGCTCTTTAATTATTTTAACCAATCTAGAAATTAATTAATTAAAATTAACGCTCCCATAAAACTAATATGGTGGTTGCAACTTCAGCTAAATCCCTTTAAAAATACTTCTTTACCTCATTTAAAACATTTTTGTAATTGGAACTATATGTCTGTGACATACGGTTCAGGAATTAGTCATTAGACAGCGTTGGAAATGGACGACCTTTATAATACTTTAAGCACTTAGCGTACATTCCCTTAAAGCTTAGCGCAACTCATCCGTTTTCAGTTACGGAAAAGTGGTTTAAGCCATGAAATTAAAAGTTTCGTAACTCGGTCAATTTTAGTGTTAGATGAGTTCGATCTTTTTTGTGTTGCTTGTTAGAGGGATGGAAAATTTTTACTCAATATCATTTATAGGACCGGGGGACCGTATAAAAATTTAAATTTCGTAATTTTTTAGTGAAATTTTTTTTTACCTAAATCGCTTAAAAATCAATTCTTCGCCTTTTTAAAAGCATTTTTGCAACTGGAACTATATGTCTATGACTAACAGTTTAGAAATTAGCCATTGGCCACCGTTGAGAGTAGACACCCTGTATAGCAAAGAGTGTTTAAAAACTAATTTTAAAAATAGTTGAATAATTTATCCATCAACAGTTTATTTTCGACCCAGTACCTGAGAATCAAGAGATATCGTCTAACACTTTTAAACGAAAGAGCTGATTTGGCTTCTCAGGAAAGAGCTGTAATTTTTTCGATCATAAAAGAGTTGTTTTTCAAACGATTGAATCTTGTTGATTTAAATTGGTTATTTAAACAGCTCAACTTCACTTAAATTGGTTAAAGCAGCTCGTAAACTCGAGTTATATCAACTCTTTTCGAGAAGCTGCCTTTCAAAACGTGAGATGAGTGGATTTCAGCTCAACTTATTTTTTGGCTGACTTTTTAAGAGAGTACGCAGTGAGAATAAATGCAATGATTCAGTCTCTATCGAGATTCCTAAAATTTGGAAAGAGATGCTATATAGAATACTGAAACAACAATAATAATGCGAGTTCAGAAACGCATGTTTTTAATATTGCAGTTAATTTCATTATGCTTGTGTTCGCGTGATTTTTGCTTACTAGATTTCCAATTAATTTTTTTTCCGAAAATATTTATATCAGTGAAAGAGCCGGACATTTACACCCTGAAATATTACAAATAAAAATGAAAATAAAATAAAAAGATTACTAAATGGTGCACAAATTTGTTGCAAAGTTTAAAAACTGCATACAAACAATAAAGTTAAGAAAATCGACGTTTCGGTATTTACCAAAACGCTGTTATACTACTCGAACAGAATAAAACCGTCTTTAAATTTATAATGTTTATTATATTACCAGTCAATCAATGCTTTAGCCAATCATAAATTAGAAAAACATGCATTGACAACATTTATCTAACACAATTTAGAATAAACATTTAAATGGTTTAAAAGAGGAGAATTCCGAGGCGTGATCTAACGTTGAAAAGTAAAAGATGAATAAAATTAGTTGTAAAAGATTTTTTTTTTTTAACACGTGTAACCAAAGTTTAGGAATACTGAATGAAATGTTATTGTTACAAGTTTCATCTTTTCTAATCATAATTTTAATGGATTCTTTTTGTAGGCCATCAACAACAGTCTATTTCATGTAACACTTACTAGGGCACATACTTACCATCCATTTTTGTCGATATCTCTGAAAATACAATATCTAAAATTAATAGAACTGTATTTTTTAAGGTCAGTGTTACGAAATCTTTCGAATGCAACCCCACACAGTATGAAAAGAAAAACAAGTATCTTAATTAGTCCCTTTAATTTTTATTTAAAACATTTACGAATAGCTACTAATCTATAAATATGTGCGTCATAACTCTAATTAATTAATTTATAACTCTAACAAGTTTGAACTTTCCACATTCAATAGTTTTCGAGTAAAACGACTACGACAGACGGACAGACAGACTGCGCGAGTAATCTTATAATGGTTTCGTTTTAATCTTTTAAATACAAAAACTTGAAAATCTCCCTCCCCCCCCCCCCCCCCCACGAAAAAAAAACCTCTAGTATTATTTTAAAAGTAACAAAAATGGATTCTGAGAACTTCATGATGTAAAGATACACAGAAATTTTCATAATCGGATTTTTTGTTTGATCATGATTATTAAATTCTTTATACACATGTGACCAGAAATTAAAAAAGTAGTCCGTGAATATGTCAGAAAATTTCACGTTACAGAGCCGAGATTTTTTCTTTTTAAGCATTTCTTTTTAAGAAAGCCATTTAAGTATAATATTGTTTCATTTATAAAACATAATGCGCTTATGTCAAAATAGATCAATAAATGAACACCTAAATAACTTAAACTTAACCTTCATCACTGCCTTTCTTTTATAACAACGGCAGACAAAGAAACTATTTTAAGCAGTTTGGACAGTCATGGTCAAGATAGTGATAATACAGTTTCCTGCTAAATTCCGGCATCCATCATCTATTTTCCTGGCCATTAGGCAAATCTTCTTTTAATTCAGTGTTGATAATTCACTGTCAAAAGCGTCTGACAATTATTATGATTCAACGTTTAAAAATAAAATAACAAATATAAATTTAGTAAAAAATGTATGTAAAAAATGTTTTAAAGTATTAAACCTCACAATATGGGTGTTACTTAATGGCATTTTAATTTTAACTCCAATAAATCCGTCTAGTATTTTTTGCCGTATTTAATCAAAGAATTCTATGATAAAAGAAGGCAATGATTACGACTAAAATATATAAGTACAGTCAATCAGGGTAACTTTGCGCCAAATCAGGGTAGCATTGCTCAACTTTTACAAAATTTTGATCCATTCTGCCGTAGTGGAATCTTGACGAATTATTTCCAATGAGCTGCCAAACTCAAAATGGTGCTGGTATCTATATTTTGAGATCAAAAATTTGCCGTTAACTCAAGTGATGTAAGCAGATTTAATCTTTTTTTCTCTCTTGGCTCAAAGTTACCCTGATAAATCAAAGTTACCCTGATAGATCAAAGTTACCCTAATAGATCAAAGTTACTCTAATTGACTGTACTAAAAAATATATTAAGTATAAAGGTAAAAATGGTTTTTAAACAACGTATTCAATGCTCTTTTTGAAAATCAAGCCAAATATTTTAACTGCAATTTATGTTTTCAGCTTAAAATTTTTCGGCACACGCAAGCTAATGCTAAAACTTTGAGAGATCATTTCGCTGATTTTTTAATTTTTCTTTTTGCCCATGATATTTGAGATCACAATAAAAGGTACCTGTTGAATAAATTATCGATTTTTGTTGCTGTTTGATTATGAGATGACTTACAATTTTGGAACGTGAAAACGGTGTTTTTTCATTCAAAGCTTTGTAAAATCTTATCTATGAAAGATTTTGAAAGTAGAAAACAACGCCTAGTTTAAACACTAGCTTTTCAAATAATTTTTTTCGTAATTTTATACCAATTAGAGCGTGTAAAATCAGCGAAACAGATTTTGACTTTTAATGAAGATTTAAACAAAATCTGTAGAACACCCAATCCCGATAGGTTTCGCCTATTTGACTTTGATTGATGAGAGAAAATAGTAGCTCTAAGTCTGTTTACAAGGGGAATTAATAGTCTTTTAAATTTACATATCTATTTTTAATATTGGACAACAGTGAAATGTTATCTAAAGGCAAAATAGCAAATTTTTATTTATTTTCTGTATATAATGGTAGTAGTTTTTTTTTTTAATATTTTACATTTAAACAATTTTACCAGGAAATCTACTGTTACTAATGACGATTTCATCTGTATTCCAAGCGATCCATATTTTCTAGATAAAATTATAAAGTCAGATTCGAATGAAAGGATTCGTTTAATTTTTAATTTGCATTACATCTGTTTTGTTCAAAAAATTATAAGCCAAATCAAAAATTTTACTGTCACAAAATTTAGTTCGCATGAGCTCAATGACTGGTGCTATTGATTTTTAAAGAAAAAAAAATCTGAAATCAGAAGAAGGTGAATAAAGTACAAACTAGGAAAAGTGAAGTATTCATTCATTTGTTGCAAAACGCATAATTAATTATAAAATTTACATCTTCGTCAAAACTAGTATTGCCAGGTAAATGGGTAACAGATTCGCGGTAAAAGCTCGTAACAGATTCATGGTATCTACTGAAGAAAGACTGCACATTTATATCTCCTAAGACGGAAACCTATTTAAAACTAATCTTTCTTCGATCACTTTTCCATTTTAGGTAGCTTTCATTACAAAAAATAAAAAGCTACCTATTGCAGCCGTCCAGAGGAAAGCACTTCCGGAAAATTTTGGTATATTTTCACCGATCATGACTCCCAGACCCCAAAACCACCCTCCATTCAAATGTTGACATATATATATATATATATATATATCTGATTTTTGTCATGCGGTAACTATCGTATTTATTAACCGATTTGAAAGAAACTTAGTATGTAAATAGTACATACAAATATCTCGACCGAGTTCGTTGGCCAGAATCATCCGCCATCTTGTTTCAAAATGGCGGCCATTTAAATTTTTTTAAATTTAAAATTTAAAATCAAATGCGAAAAAATTAAAAGTTGAAAAATATTTTTTTTTCACGTGTTAGAACTCAAAACAAAGATTCCAGAACACTTTTTATTTTGTCTATATCTTAAAAAATGATTGAGTTATAGGACTTTGAATTCCTCTTATGGCTGACATTTTGAAACGACCTGATATCTGCCACGTGATAACCCGCGTATTTATGGAACGATTTGGATGTAACTTGGTGTGTACATAGTACATAATGAGCCCTGGACTGAGTTTGTTAGCCAGTTCCATCCACCATCTTGTTTCAAAATGGCTGCCATTTAAATTTTTTTAATTTAAAATTTAAAATTAAGTACAAAAAAGTGAGCAATTGAAAAAGATTTTTCTTTTATGCATTTGACCTTGATACAAAGATTTCAGAACATTTTTTGTTTCGTCTTTATCTTAAAAAATGGCTGAGTTATAGTACTTTTAAGTTCTAGTGTTGCTCACATTTTGAAATGATCTTATTTTCGTCACGTGATAATACGCGTATTTATAAACCGATTTGGATAAAAATTGGTTAATACATAGTACATACCGATGTCTGGACTAAGTTCCTTGGCCAATTCCATCCGCCATCTTGTTTCAAATTGCCAGAATATTAAATTTTTTTTAAAAATTTAAATTTTAAAATTAGGTGCAAAGAAGTAAGAAATTGAAAAAGATTTTTCTTTTGTGTGTTTGACCTCAATACAAAGATTCCAGAGCATTTTTGTCTCATCTATATCTTGAAAAATGGCTGAGTTATAGCACTTTCATCTTTCAGCGTGGTTAACATTTTGAAATGGTCTGATGTTTGTCACGTGATAATAAACATATTTATAAACTGATTTGGATATAACTCCGTGTGTATATAGTATATACCAATGTCTTGACCGAGTTCACTGGCCAATTTCAGCCACCATCTTGTTTGAAAATGGCGGCCATTTAATTTTGGCAAAAATACTTTAAATGTATAATAATGTAAAAAATAAAATAAAAAAAAATAAATAGAAATTGAAAAAAAAGGTGTCTTTTTAAAGTATTTATCTTAATAATAAATTCCGGAGTATTTTTTACTTTGTTTTTATCTTAAAAAACGCCTGAGATATAGCAGATTGATTTTCTATTGTGGGTGACATTTTTTAAAAATGAATTTGCCCGCGACAGCATTTGTATATATTAATCGATTTCGATGTGAGTGTGCATGTGCACATGAATTTAGATTTCGACCAAGCTGATTGGTTTTTTTTATCCATAACATTGCTTTAAAATGGCTTACACTTCATGATATCGTGGAATTTGGCGACCCTATAAATCGCTTAAAATAAAACCAGGTTGAATAAAAGATGACTAATTTCTAAAAATTTCTATTAATATTCAGTATTGAAAATATCTAGTATTCAGTCTTATATAATCGGGTTCCACGAATTTGAGCTTCGTATGTTTCAATAATATAACTTAATTTAAAATAAATAAATAAATAAATGAAATATGAAAGCTACCTCTACCTCGCGGTACTGCCGGAAGGACTTTTAGTATGTTTTACCATCCCATTAATCTTATATAACTTTAGTTATACGGTGTGCCTTCTATTGATGGCTATGACATTTTTATGACATGATACTGTTATAAACAAATTCCGTTTTAACAACTTTTATTAAAAAATTACAATAAAACTTATAAAAATAAAATCTGTAGAGTTTAGAAAATAAACTTTTCTACCAAAAATCGAACTGACTTCAAAAACTACTGAAAAGTGAAAAATATTTTTTTTACATAATAGTAATAATAAATTGAATTAAGAGTGTAATATTTATCATGTGTATTATTTTATTTATGTACATTAATTTGATTTTTTGGAGTCGGTGCCCCAAGCCAAGTTACATGTAATTTTCCAATAAACACACATCCAAGTAGCTACAAGTTTTTTGTACCATTTAATATATAGTTAAAAATTTAACTTTATTCTTTTACGATTTGCATTGGATAATTAATTTTAATTTTGAACTTGACTTGTCTGGCACCGACTCCAAAAAATCAAATTAATGTACATAAATAAAATAATACGCATGGTAAATACTACGCTCTTAATTTAATTTCTTATTACTATTATGTAAAAAAAAATATTTTTCACTTTGCAGTAGTTTTTGAAGTCGGTTGATAAAAATTATAACACGGAAAAAAAATATCATTAAGTATACACGTATGTCAGGAGTGGGGTTCGAACCCACGCTTAAATCTGGAGAACCAGAGCTTAAATCTGACACCTTAGACCGCTCGGCCATTCTGCCTGTACTCCATTCAGCGAACTTATTCAACAGTTTTAATTAGCGAAAAATCACTAATTTTATTAGTTTTTGCTAAATTACTAAAAAAGTACGGAAACAATTTCGATAAAACGGAAGTGGTACCGATTCGAGAGTAACCTTTTTCATTTAACACAAAAAAACAAATTAATCGGTTGGATATTTTCGGAGTATCGGTGAGCATACATAATATATATATATACATACGCGTCGAGTTGATAACCTCCTCCTCCTTTTTTGAAGTCGGTTAATAAAAATTACAATGCGGAAAAAATTATAGTAAATTATACTCGTATGTCAGAAGTGGGGTTCGAACCCACACTCTCTTTCGACATCCAGAAATTAAAAATGGCGCCTTAGACCGCTAGGTCATCCTGACTGCACTCACTTCGGCGAGCTTATTCAACATCCATGTTACTTTCAATTTGCGAGAAATTAGTTTTTGCCTGATTGCTAAAAAAGTACTGAATTTCGATGAAATGGAAGTGGTACCAATTCAAGAGTAACCTCTTTTATTTAACACAAAAGCCAAATTAATTGATTGGATAGTTTCGGAGTAATCGGCGAACATACATTTAAAAAAATACATACGGGTTGAATTGATAACCTCTTCCTCCTTTTTTGAAGTCGGTTTAAAATTATAATACGGAAAAGATTATTGTAGGAGGCGTACTGCCACTGTAAAGGGTTAAAAGAAAATAATTAAAAGAGAAGAGGAAAAAACGCCTCAGTGGGGTTATAAGAAAAGGAAAAAAAGCCTAAGGGAACCTGGAGCGCATTTGTGCAAGGAAACCAACGAAAAGGTTATGTAATTTTAAATTCAGCTTCCAGATAAAAAAAAAAATGATCAACGATTTCTTAAGTATAAGACATATTCATTCACACGGAATTGAAAGATGGTACATCGAACAGGTATTTTTCCTCTTTTATGTGCGTGTGTATTATATATATATATATATATGTATATACATATATATATATATATATAAATCTATTTAAAGTGAGAAACAATTGTAATTTCTGATTTTATCAATAAACAATTTATGTACTTTTAAACAAATTAAATCTGCATCGTTTAAATAGTAAAGATGTCGCCTGTCCCATTTAAATACTGTACTAACACTAAGAAGCGGAGAATAATCCTGTTCGTAAAATGTTGAAATTACCGATTAACAACAGAATTTACTAATGAATTAATCAAAAAAAAAAAATTCATGGAAAATCAAAAAAATATTTTTAAAACTTTTTATAAAAGGAAAAAAAATATAAATATATATATATATTTGGGAACGTACATACAGTTTGGTTGGTTTGCTGGTTGTGTTTATGACGGCCAATTATCTACACGTGGGCTATAAGCCCTAAGGGGAATGCCCTCCGCGGGAATCTTTTTAAGGGAAACTACACAAAAAAATCTGAGGTTCGAAGAATACTACCGAAACTCTGAACGATTAGGCTCCGAACTGTTAGGTTCCGAACGATATCTACCAATTTCAAGGGCAGAGCCTCTCGGCCACTGATAGGGCTACAGTAAGTTGGAAATAATTCATTCAGGACGATTGACAAGTTTTTTTGCATTTAAGAAGTTCGCAACTTTTAAATTAGAAAGCCAGTACTTTATTGCAAAAATTTCTCGCTTATCTAATCTCAATTTGTAATCCACTAAGTTAATTGCATCGACAGTAGACCTCATACTAGTAGTAGGCCACTAATTTTTAAAATTTAAAAGAAAGTCTAAAATGCATTTCTTGAAAAATATTAAAAGAAATATGATTGACTAACATTTTTAAATGTTAACATTCGATAAACTGTTTGAAATAATTGTTTTCTTTTTCTGCTGAAACATTTCTTTATTTTCTATAATGTTTTCAAGAACAGATATTTTGGCACATTCTTATATACGACATAGGTTTCTGTCAAATTACGTTTTATTTTAGAATAAACTTCTGTTGATACACTTTATAACAATAAGTACTTTGTTGTATAAGCTGAAAATTTAAAGATTCAAGTATCAGAAATTTACTAGCCGTACTATTAAAACATAGAAGAATACAATATATTTTTATTTATTTATTTATTCCGAAGAATATATTTTTTAAATTTTGAATGCTTATTCTGATACCATGAAAGTTAGGAATAAGATAAAGAAATGAGAAAAAACATGTATCTTTTGGAATTCACTAACACTAAAAAAAATAATAATTTGATATACGTTTTTAAATAGTCCACTATTGGTGCGTTTATCTTAAATTGATTAAAATTGGAATATGGAAAAATTGGTAAGACTTAAAAGATGGGCAAAGAGGCTCATCGTAGTTAGGTCAAAATTAAAGCCTTGTGACCACCGTCTCAAGGCTTTAATTTTGACCTAACTACGATGTGTAAACACTGCTGCGAACACAAAACATCATAACGCGACCTTCGAGGCGACAAATTCTTATAAAAACCATCTCAAGTCCAACTCATATCTTCCCTGCTTCACCTGGCGCGGTTAAAATAAAGAATAAAGAAATTATGGAATAATTATCTTTCGACTGCCCTTGGGAACATAATTCTTTTGACGTCACTGCATACCAGTAAACAAACATAGGTTGACTGACCGGATCGAGACTACTGTCGCATAGTTACTTCATCAATGTTATTAATAATGACCTCCGAAACAACAAATTTATTCTTTCTTTTGTTTAAAGTCTTTTATAACGATATAAATCTGTTATTTGATATACCGGAAACCAAAAAATTGGTGTTATAAGGAAGTAAAGTTTTTTTTTTCAATTGTCTGTTGGACACATACTCATAGCTTTTTAACATTTTTTAACAAAGTTGAAAAATGTTTATAAATTCGGTTTGTATGTCTGTCAATGTTCTAACGCAAGTAAATATCGTCCAATTGCTATGCAAAACATATCATGTGAGCATTTACGGTTCATGTACAAGGGCATTAAAAGGAATTCCGCTAGATTATGGTTTATGAATAAAAATTGTTTGCGGGTATATTTTAATGTATAATTACAAACATACAGAATTTAATACATTTTTAAACATACAGAAATTCATATCATTCATGATGTACTGCATCGCACTTACTATAGAATATGTTTATATAAGTTATAGTTCATTTACAGGGACACAGAAAATAATGTCTACAGACGAAATTGAACAATAATTGAACTATTGTTTATGAAAAATAATTATACTCCCCCACCACCACCACGACCACACATGCACACATATTAAATGAGTGTAGCATGTCGGTAGAAATATTTCCAGTTCTAGGTGTTTTTAATTTGTAATTTCTACGATAATGGAAGAAAGATTTTACCGTCTATAAGTATAACAAACTGATATATGCATATTTCCAAAAGTAAAAATGACGCTGTATCTAAGCAAAACAGAAACATCATTCGTGAAGCATACATTGTGCAACACTTTCTAGCGCTTTCAGAATACTTTAGCAAATTTTCTTCGTTAAATAAAGTAAAGATGATACACATTTAAGCATTTTAGAAAACGTATAACACATTTAAAAAGCAGAGTTCATAGCCGGAAAGGTACTCCTATTCTTTTGTGAAGCTTAGTACATATATTTGTACAGATTCTATATAGTATGATACAATTCAGATTAGAATTGTTTTTGTCGGAAAACAAATAACATAGTTGAAAATTCTCCTTCAGAAATTTTTACTAAAAGACGGAAGCTTATTTTGTACAGCCCTGTATATTACATAAATTTTTACTGGCCTCATGAAATTTAATTCAGGCAAAAACACTCTTAAACTTACTGAAATCACATTTTCGGCAATTACTATTCATAGGCCCTATATCCAAACCTTCGCACAGCCTTGTATTTTATTTACATGCTACAAACTTCACTTAGTATACTAAAAATAGTTAAGATTGAAAATGCACAATTCAAATTAAAAACCACCTTCAATCAATTCACGTTCATTCTCAGTAATGCGTACAAATTCTTTTTTTGCAACCCTGTATATAGGTCTATAGCATTCACGCACGTCACTTAGTATGTTACAGTATAGTTAAAAACGCATGCCGTAACTGGAAATGTACAATTAGCAATAATCCCTAAGAGACAACACTTCGAATACAATGTTGCATCCAAGAAAATTTTATGCGTCCTAGTAAATGAATGACAAATTCAATGAACTCCATATTCTACTGCAAGCATCTTGTAGTAAACCTCTTAGAACGGAGGCGACAATCCCTTTATTAAGTTCAGGGATAAAAATCTAGGATTAGTCAAGTCTTGATTAGCATATTAAAACACAATCGGTCAGCCAAGTCATATCTTGGTGGAAAACAAATGAAAACCCGATTTTAGTAATTGACTCATAGGTTTACCATTATGTTTTCTTGTTCCCAATCCTCCATGTTATCATACTTTTGGGTGCAGGGAAGCAAGATTTTAACTCTAAGAATCAACCACTAAAATCGGGCTTTTAAGTGTTTTCCACCAAGATATGACTTGGCAGACCGATTGCGTTTTAATATGCTAATCGAGACTTGACTAATCCTAGATTTTCATCCGTGAACTCAGTGAGACGATTCTCTGAGCTGCCGCCTTCCGGTCTGTCAGTAATGCAGATTAATTTCATTATACTTGAAATACTGAAACATAATGAAACATATGAGACGTGGGCAAACATATTTTCATCGTGAATCATTATCTAGCCCAACTCTTTTGAGTGACCCTATAAATGAGTGATAAATGTTTTGAATCTCATAGTTTAGAGACAAAATGTATTAGTGCTCATTAAAAATTCATATCAGTTCTTTACGTTTGTAACAGAGTAACAATATTAAAACAAGCCGCAAACGATTTTCCCTCATAGACCAAAATATAAAAAAATAATTTTGAGTTTCCTTGTACGCGCACTGTAAATGCTGCGCATAACATTTGCTACAATAACAATTTTTTCATTCGCCTCAATAATGTGCATAAATAGCATTTTATGTTTAAAATATTGTAACACTTTAATAATGCATCGTAAATTATTTTTCAGAATAAATCATAATGTAACGCAATACTTTTGCACGTCTTTGTAAATGAACTATGGATGGTACATATTTCATTTTCAATACCAAACATGGCATGGTAAACCTCCATAAACATACGGGAGAGAATACAGGGGTATACTCCGTATACCCTCTGGATTTTTAGGTAGCTTTCATTACAAAAAGTAAAAAGCTACCTATTGCAGCCGTCCGGAGGAAAGCACTTCCGGAAAATTTTGGTATATTTTCACCGATCATGACCCCCAGACCCCAAAACCACCCTCCGTACAAATGTTGACATATATATATATATATATATATATATATATATATATATATATATATACCATATATATATATATATCTGATTTTTGTCATGCGATATCTAACGTATTTATGAACCGATTTCAATGAAACTTGGTATGTACATAGTACATACAAATGTCTCGACCGAGTTCGTTGGCCAGCATCATCCGCCATTTTGTTTCAAAATGGCGGCCATTTTAATTTTTTTTAAAAATTTAAAATTTAAAATTAAATGTGAAAAAATTAAAAGTTGAAAAATATTTTTCTTTTACGTGTTAGAACTTAAAACAAAGATTCCAGAACACTTTTTATTTTGTTTATATCTTAAAAAATGATTGAGTTATAGCACTTTGAATTTATCTTATGACTGACATTTTGAAACGATCTGATTTTTGTCACGTAATAACACGCGCATTTATGAACCGATTTCAATGAAACTTGGTATGAACATAGTACATACAAATGTCTCGACCGAGTTCGTTGGCCAGCATCATCCGCCACTTTGTTTCAAAATGGTAACCATTTTAAATTTTTAAAAAAATTTAAAATTTAAAATTAAATGCGAAAAAATCAAAATTTGAAAAATATTTTTCTTTTACGTGTTAGAACTTAAAACAACGATTCCAGAACACTTTTTATTTTGTCTATATCTTACAAAATGATTGAGTTATAGCACTTTGAATTTTTCTTATGGCTGACATTTTGAAACGATCTGATTTTGTCACGTGATAACACGCGTATTTATGAACCGATTTCAATGGAACTTGGTATGTACATAGTACATACAAATGTCTCGACCGAGTTCGTTGGCCAACATCATCCATCATTTTGTTTCCAAATGGTGGCAATTTTAAATTTTTAAAAAATTTTAAAATTTAAAATTAAATGCGAAAAAATTAAAAGTTGAAAAATATTTTTCTTTTGCGTATTAAAACTTAAAACAATGATTCCAGAACACTTTTTGTTTTGTCTATATCTTTAAAAAACGATGGAGTTATAGCACTTTGAATTTTGCTTATGGCTGACATTTTGAAACGGTCTGATCTGACCGATCCATCATGTTGTTTTAAAATGGCATACACTTTATGATATCGTGGAATTTGGTGACTCTCTAAATCGCTTAAAATAAAACCAGGTTGAATAAAATATGACTAATTTCTAAAAATTCTTATTAATATTCAGTCTTGACAAAAACTAGTATTCAATCTTATAAAATCACTAATTTTATAAGATTATTTCCACTAATTTGAGCTTAGTATTTTTGAACAATGTAACTTACTTTAAAATAAATAAATAAATGTATATGTATATGAAAGCTACCTCTTCCTCCCGGCATTGCCGGAAGGACTTTTTTAAAAAGCTCCGTATACCCTCTGTTTCTCAAATTTAGTATTGGCGGATACCCTAACTACGAGTGTCTATTATGTTAGCGTATACCCTCTGCCTATGCCGTATACTCTCTGCTTTTTTTACGACTACAACGCTGGGTGACATGGAAATCCGAGTAAACTTACGTGAGTTAGATCACGCCTAGACAGACACACAAGATGGACAGACAAGACCAATTCATAAACACATTTTAACTAAGGTACCCTGGGGTAATAACGCCAGGCGGGGTAATAACGCCAAGTGCTTATATTTTGCATAATTATGAAATAATCAGGTAAATGACACCCATGTGCTCTGCGCAGAAGGGTTTTGAGTCATATAAATCGCAAAAAACAGCTTCAAGTTAATTTGTTTCATTTTTAGGTCTTATTGTTTCTACAAACAACTAAAATTAACGGTTGATCTAAAATTTGCGAGATACGTTTTGTGATGTGAAGACTATGTTTTTATCCGGAAATACTTTGTTAATTACATAAATTTGTAGTGCATTTCATGTACTTTTAAAATGTTGTTGAAGATTTTGGATATCTTCTCGAGATAATTTGTAATTTAAAATGTACTGCGCAATAACTATACTGGGGTAATAACGCCAATCCTTGACATTAATATCCCGGTTGATTCCCTACAGTGGCCGAGCTACATCCTAAATACTGATTCAAATAAACACAGTTAAAACTGTGCAATGTTTCTCATATTTCTATTTAAACGGTCCTTTTTAAGCAAAAAGAAGCTCACGGTCTGATATTCTTTTGCCTCACCCCCCCCCCCCCCTCCCACACCATACCTTTATTTTTCTTACACTTTCACAAAAAATTGAACATTTTCAATAGCTTAGAATGCAATTTTTCAATTTCTAAGTTTGTAGAGTTTGTACTTTTAGAATCGGGCTATCTACATGCAATTATTCCATCTTATTTCATAGTTTTGTTTGCATGGCGTTATTACCCATATAGGTGGGTAATAACGCCAAATAGCATGGGTCAAGAAAAAACGCCATTACATTTTATGAATACATATCTGTTAAATTATTTTATTTTATATAGATAGTCAATGAGTTGCTGTATCAGATCCTATATTTGTTTGAAAAATTCAATCTAACACTAAGCCGTGAAAATTGGTAGAACCTTAACGTGGCGTTATTACCCCAGGGTACCTTATATTGGAAAGTATTAAAAATAAATAAAACATTTCAAAATGGCGTTAACTGATGACTTAATTTCATACGTTTATTTTAACAAAGAACGTTTATTCTACAGAAAGAATTATTGTAACAAAATATTCTTTGTTTAATTTAAGATACATTTCTATAGATTTTATAATTAAATAATTGTTACTCGGCGTTTATTCTGGAAATAAATCTGAAAAAGTCTACAAAATTGCAAAGTTTCTTTGTTTTTAAAATTATGATCTACTGATTCAATTATTGGTTCTAGTGGCTATTAAGAAAAATAATAATTTAAACAAAGTTCTGTAATAGGGTTTACAACACAAGGCTGGTGTCAAACGTGTGATGTCGAAAAAAATCTGGTGTTAAATGTACAGCAGCAGTTACGAGTATGTAAAAAATAAGGCTAATGTTTGTGTTCTGTAAATCATTTAATGAAGGTTTAGATAATTATACAAACACCATGGAGAAAAAAACATAACATGTAAATGTTACAGACACATGCAACAAAAGCTATAACAATGAAATTATATTAGCTTAAACTTGGTAAAATATTTAGACACAAATTCTATTACGTCATCCCAATTATTCAGTTATTTCCTGAAGTTTGAGAGAGTGGATATTCCTAACCTGGTAGATCGAAAAAAAAAAAAATAGAAAAAAAAAAAGAAAAGGAAAAAAGAAAATCGCTAAATTATAGACAGGAAAATATTGGTCAATATGAGGGTGGGGGGAATTATGAATACATGTAGGCAGGGCCGTAGCTACAAGTGAACAATATGAGGGGCTCATAATTTTTTTTCTGTCTCTGTGACGCAGAAATATAAATTAGTGCATATTCACATTGTAGGTACTATGTTTCTTATTAAACTGTTGTAATAACTTCTTTTTATGCTAAGAAAAGTATATAATGATGAAAATTTTGAGTGTATAACTGGTGCCAATTTAAACATCATGTTAGATTCCTATGTACAAATAAGATTAGGGAGTATTGAAACACTTATTTTAGATACAATTTAGTAATTTTGCAAATTTGGGAGAGTCTCAAAACTAAATTATATTTTTGAGCAGGATTTCATTTAAATTTTCGGAACAGAAATTCATTTGACAATGACCTTGGAATCTTTTCCAGAGGGGACTCAAAATATTTTAGGAGGGGGGGGGGGCTGAGCCGTCCATAACGCCCCCTTAACCACGGCCCTGCATACAGAGAGTACTTATGGGATTTATGAGTACCTAAGCCTCCTCCACCCATATACATACAGAAAAAATTATTGAATTTTTTTCCTATACAGTGATGCATCTCATAATACACACTTTTTTTTCTATTTAAGTACATAAGTAACACACAATTACACACTCCACGTGTTTCAATATTACGCACTGAATTTTAAAATGTAAATTAAAAAGGCCTTCAAATCAAAAAATACTTTCCAAAAATAAATTTTAATTAAAATCCATAATCGTATCAATTTAAAATCAGAAAAGTTAAAAGAAAGAAAAGTAAATCCATAATTACGAATAAAATAAGGGTGGATTTGGAATATCACATTTACTTATATATATAATACGCTTTTTTTTTTTTCGAAATTTTAGGGCTAAAATGCGGGGTGAGTATTATATGTGGGTACATTTAGCAGTTAACAGCATAAAACTATACACATTTTCACTAAGTCACCGATTTATCATTTCAAGAATGGAGGTTACTTAGTAAATCTCCTTCCTTCCTCTGTAATCCCACGCAAGACTCTGCAACAGTGTTGCCAGATTGGAGACTTTTTTATTTCAGATTATTTAACTGTTTGCACTTTTTTTAAATAGTATAATTCGGCTTATTTTTAAAGATTTTTCATCTGTTTTTAAGTAGACCGAATATTTCTATTTCAAAAAAACAATGGCAATAAAACAATTTGGGGAATTTTTTTGTCTCCGATCGCTATTAAACTTTTTCATTGGAATGATTTAACATTAAATATCTCTTTAAATAACTATTATATTAAAAAATTGCTTGCATGAGTGTGTTGATCTCTATAATAATACCATCCTTTTTAACATTTGTTGTGCAACAATATTCTGAATTATTAACGAAGCATGACCCTCGATCAGAAAGAATTCATTATCAGCCACTGTGACAGCATTAATTACATTTTTTTAAAAAGTGTTATTCAAAAAATTGGGTGCCATGCGCATTGAAAACGATACCGCATTTCTCTAAAGTGCAAATACGGTAATTAAAATACTTTTCCTGATTCTAACTTAAGATCAGAATATCAAACTTTTATTTTTCTTCCCGAGTGAGCAGTCACACTACTGGAGAAAGCTATATATAGAACAAGTTTTTAGGCAATGTATCCATGAAAAAATGAAAAAAAAACACCCTTGGATATTTTTTTGGGTCAGCAAACGAAAATGTTTTAACTAACATTCCACATACCAAATAAAACATCTAAGACTAAAAATATACAGCTTTTCTAAAATATCAAAGCAATATACATAAAGATAAAATTTTTCTAAAGTGTAAATAATACCTCTTTATCTTTTTATTATTATTACTATTTCATCTGTTTTATATGATCAGAAGAGAAAGGAAACAAGTTTCAGGTCAGCAAGTTCGACAAGTAGCCTACGGGCGGCCCCAATATTACAGCATAACTGGCTATTCAAGCTATTATAAATGATTAAGTATCCATATCACGTTTTTTTTAGCGAATTATCTGCTTCTAATTTAAGTCGATTCTCAAGTCTACAGCTCAACAATCCCGAAACTTTTTGACACATTTTTGGGCTCATTTTTAAGCGTAAAGGTAGCAAATTGCCATAGCTGACAATGGTGGCGATTATGAATCGAAAGATGTTTTCCATTTTTAATAAATAAATCATTTATTAAGTTACAAGCGATTTTGTGTCACGTGTGACAATCAGTTTTTCTACCTTCTCTGACTGGTATTTTTCCTTGGTCCAGAAATTCGATTCGAAACAACTTTGATTTTTGAAAGTTTTTTGCATTTGCTAAAAAATGGAAAACATCTATTCAGTAGTTCCTAAATAATAAGATTTGCCAGTTTCCGAACAAAAATGAAAAAAAAAACTATTTTTCATAAAGTTGTTCCTTTGAATTTAAGAACAGCTTTAAAACTCTCTTTAAACATACCTTATGCCAATAGTTCTTAGAGATCGAAGACGGTTTTTCTTAGACCCAAACTATTAATTAAATACGATCGCAAAATGAAATGTATAACAAAAGAAAAAAACAATTATTCAGTCAAAAAAATTAATTGAAATATGCAAAAAATGTAAGATATGTATAAAGTAAAATAGTAATACAATAATTATAAAAATCTAAATTTTTTTCTTTATTTATTACTTTTTTTATTTCTTTATTTATTTTGAAGACATTTGTAACTTAAAAAAAAAATGAAATACATAAAGGATACTTTCCATTTGATAATAATAGTAATAATAATAATAATAATAATAATGTATTCGCTTACTTTTTATACTTCATATACTTGTTTTTCTTTTTCCACATATTTTTAATTTTTTCGCCATGTTTTTATGAAGATTCGTATATAATTCTTTTACTTTCACTTACGAAAGAACGGTACAAAATAAGGAGCGCAGTGTAATCAACAGAAGAATCTATGAGCTCCAGATCTTTTGCGAAGTAAAACAACAACAACAAAACAAAAATATCTTTTTGTAAAACAGTTTTAAGAAATAATTTTTATTATCTATATGTGTATTGTGTGTATACAGGGTCATTCTAAATTCATGACACAGACTTTAAAGGTTGGTAACGGACACTGTTAAAATCATTTATTTTATAAGAATATATGGGCCGAAATGGCGCGTTCAAGTACAATCAGGGATCCGACTTGGTTTTAAATGTCTCTTATGGTTTTAAATTGTAATACATTCCGGAAAAAGTATTGAAATAACCAATATATTATTAAACTTCAGCACTTCAGCACTTCAGCACACTTCAACGAAGCTACAATTACATATTTGTAGCTTCGTTTTGCCCTTTTTTTCAAATTTAAACCCACCTTCATGTAAAAGCTGGAAACTTACTTCAAAACAAAATATACAAAGATTGTTTTCTTCCTAGTTTTAAAAAAATGGAAGCAATTGCGGTCGGCCTACATAACAATAGAAAAAATGAACACTGCATTTTCCTCCCTCTGACAATTCCATCTCTATTTTGGCTATTCCGGAGGGGTGCTTATAGACATTTAGGCGCCGGTGTTTGTTCCTTACCCGGAAGCAAACATATTTCATGAGTTTTAATATTCGTCATTTTAAGTTAAGCCCGAATAAAAAGCATGTCTTGTGTAGCCTTTAAATGTCAGCAGTAGAAAAAAGAAAATATAAAATTCAACAGATTACAAGAACCATTTGAAAAATGATTTTTCCAAAAACTAAAATTTAGGACTTATAAATATATTAAAAACTATAATAATAAAAATAATAATAATAATAATAGTAATAATAATACTAATACTAATAATAATAATAATAATAATAATAATAACAACAACAACAACAATAATAACAACAACAATAATAACAATAATAATAATAATAGTAATAATAATAATAATAATAATAATAATAATAATAATAATAATAATAATAATAATAATAATAATAATAATAATAATAAACATTATTTTTATGGTGATCAAAACAAGGATTACCTAATAACAGAGTCCTTTATTACGTACGCCATGGATTAAACATTGATATTCCTGTATCAATTACAAACGAATTTTAAATGAAATATCAGTTTTATAATTTTCGATACTGCAAATTTTTAAACTTCTAAACATCACACATTTTCAATTTTTACACCATCGTGTAGGGGGGGGGTGTACTTAAAAATTAAATTTATTTGTAAACTATACCTCAATTCGTTTTTGAGTTATTAATTTTTTTGTAGTTTTTTTATGCCTTTTTTTCTAATTGCGGCAACTAAGGTATTCCATTTCTGGCCATGAAACACGGACCAATCAGAAAACGAATAAAATCGAAGCACCACAAGATTTCATATATGCTTCAAATATCTCTATACTCGACTGACAGAAACAACCATTTCCCAAACGCTTTAAAAAAGAGCTACAGAAATGTTTAAATAGGGAAATAATAATACAGTAAATGCTATGAGAACAAACTTGTCTGTTATGGAATCCTGATTTAAACAGAACAAATCGAAAATTGTACGTCAAACCTGGCAAATCAGTTGCGTTCGTACTATAACTAATTTTATAAGCATTCAGATCTTGGTGCAATAGCTATTGCACTCTTATGCAAAAATGCATAACTACAAAAACATTTACGATTATGTATATTAAATCCAGCAGTACCAAAATAATAGGACTCCATTTTAAATAAGAGGTAATCACCATGGCAGCCTAGAATCATTACCAGGGATATTTTTGAATTAATTATGTATAATGGTATTTAATAGAATGAAGGAATTTTTTTTAATGTCTTTTTAAGTCTTGATTTGATTTTCGTAAAGTTTGAAATAGCTCGACAAAATTCTGCAACGATTATAAAAATCAAATTTCAAACTATTCAGTTAAGTTGATTTTGCTCTATTTCAGAATGACAAACAGACAGACAGACGGATTGACCAGACGATGACTATAAGAGCTAAGTATTTGTATAATTACGAACACACCTAAAACTTTACGGTATTAGCAGAAGGAGTGCTAACAATTATACGTGCAGAGACGGAGATTTGACTAAGATGAAAGTTTGCACTAGGCATTTCAGTTTCCGCATTAGTAGGTTTTAGAATTTATCTATCCTTAGATATAAATAGAAATAGATAGGATCTTAGATATAGTGACCTTTTGTATCTATCTATATTATACGTATGTCCATATTAAAGTATCCGTGCGTAACGCTGATCTCATTTTGACGTTATCAACATTTAGACGATTAAATTTAGCGTTTACAGCAAATTTTTAAACTTCTAAGTATCGCAGGTTTTTAATTTTTACACCGTAAAATTGAATGGGGGATGGTAATTTACATACAAACACAATTTGCTTGAAAAGTATATCGCAATTTCTTTGAAAACTGTCTCTTATTTTTATGGTTTTTAAAATGATTTTCAAGATTTTGGATTTTAAAAAAAATCTACCTCTGTTGCGTGCTTGGGATTACGAAAAAGAAATCTGTTTGCACTTGAAATCAACAAAAATAGCTCGGCATTTGTTTCTAGTTTATATTCCATAACAAATCAAAACTTCATCGATTTATAAATAAAATAATAAACTATAAATAAAACACAAATTTAAGACATATAATCGAGCTACCTGCCAAAAATAGTAGAATGAGCAGAATCAGTTTTATTCAAACTGTATCACATAGATCACAATTTATGAAAGTTTCTTGTCTCTGCACATTTTAAATTTCAATAAAAGAAATTGTTCTGGGCCAATGTTTATATCCTTAAAAAGACAGTCATGTCAAATTTCAAGTGTCTAGCTTTAAAGGTGTTCTTAAGTGCTCCGCTCAACAAGCGAAAAACGTATTGACACATTTACAAATTCATTTTTTAACAGAAATAAATAAAGTTGGAATGTCTGACTATGGAAGCGATTTCAAATTGAACTTATTTTTCTATTTTATGATAAATAAATTACCTATTCAGTTCTAAGCTATTTCGATGACGTAATCACCCTTTTTTCTCCTGCTTTTCGACCGGTTTTTCTGCTTTTTTCAGGAAATGTGCTCAAAAGTGTCAACTTTGAAGGCTTGTTATGAAAAATCTATTGTGTTTTTAAAAAAAAACTGAACATTGAGTGCAATTAGGCAGTTTCTGAATAATAACACTTGCTATTTTCATGCATTTCCGAACAAAAATAGATGCATGTGTCACAAAGTGCCCCTTTTTGATTTAAGAACATTCTTAACAGCTCCAAGCACCAAACAAATCATAATTTAGATGCTTTTAATACATTTTCTGTTCGTCATATCATTTTAAATTTCAAATTTTGTAGAAATCGTTCTCACCAACGATTTTCATCTCAGATGTAAGTTATACAGATGTCGTCTCAAAGTTATAACCTTTTAAAGATTGAAATGAAGTGAAGAAATGAGCAAAGTTAGGTGAATAACCGATAGAGGGGGGGGTCGGGGGGGGAGGTCCACAGCCCCGGGCGTGCTATGCAGCTTAAACTTTTAAGTTAAAAATGATAGAAAATTAAATGAGCGAAAATTTAAGGTGTGAGTTGAGAAGGGTGCAAATCTCCCCCCTCCCAACAACAATTCTTTGTTTCGTTTGAAGAAACAAAACATATGCTTCCCGGCACGGCGCAGGTAAACCTCAAATGGGCGGAAAGGCAACCCATATGTATCTTTTATCAAAGATTCAAAATGTGGATCTATAATAAAATAGAACGAGAAATGGACATTTTAAAAACTTCATGCATATTTCGAACGGTCCTGTAAGTTAAAATTTGCGCGGAAGGGGGCTAGAGGAATTAGAAGCGACGAGCGTGAAAAATAAAACATAATAAATTAATAATCCAAATAACTGAGCTTCAAAACAAAAATATAACGATTGTACCTAGTGTCGAATTCATGGGGTGGCCCGTAGGGGACATCCCCCCCCCCAGAAGTTTTGAGATTTTATGCTTTTTAATGCCCAAATTGCGATTTCGCCTCTTTTACAGAGGTGTAAAACATGCCTTCTTCCGGAGTCGCAAATAACCTTCACGGTGAAAAATACCTGCATTCTACACTCATTTAGCTTAGAAAGAAAAAAATCCTTCCTTATACGTAATTTTACATCAATAGTACCATTAAAACAATAAAATTAGAGAAATCGAAATCTAAAAATCGAAATCTAAAAATCGAAATCGAAATCTTAATCTAAAAATCGGAATCGAAATCTATAGTGAATCGATCTGTGCTCTGCCGATCTTGTGGGCAGAATCGATTTTACATTTTTACTTTCTTTTGTATCTTTACAAAAGAAAGTATTACATTCGTGAAAAATTTCGACTTCCGGTTTTTGATGGATTTATATATTTTAGATTTTTAACACGATTTGATGGTTTTTAGAATATATCTGTCTGTGAGTATGTCTGTCACTCTGATTTTTAACACGATTTGATGGTTTTTAGAATATATCTGTCTGTGAGTCTGTCTGTCACTCTGTGAGTTTGTATGTGTAAGTTTCTGACAGCTCTATCTCAAGAATAAATGTATGGAATTTCACAAAACTTCAGATTTAGTTTGACCTTGATATAAACTGAATCTGATTAATTTTTAGTGTATATCAACTGACAGGTGGCGCTGGTATGCTACATTTTTTGCGAGTTATGCAATAGCTATATCTGAATAACAAATACACGGATTTTCATCAAATTTCAAATTCAGTTAATTCTTCATATGAATTGATGTTGTGCACATTTTGGTGTATATCGCTTCTCAGATGGCGCTGCTATGTTGCATTTTTCACAATTTCCACTCAGCGTCATGCGAAAGGGGGGAATTGAAAGGGGCGATCGTCCCGAGCGCGGAAATTTGGGGGGCGCGTAATGTTTACTACAACGTCGCTTTTAACCTATCTCAAGAAAAAGTTAGTGGGGGGTGGGCGAGAACTTAGTCACTAGAACTCTGAACCAGGCGCAGTTTTATCTTCGTAAGCCCCTGTTTCCACTTTAGCTCTATCTCAAGAACTAATGCACAGACTTTCATAAAAATTTAGATTCAATTAGTTATTGATATGATTTGATGCTGATTGCTGTTTGGTGGAAATCGCTCAAGAGGTGGCGCTGCTATACTGCATTATTCATGATTAACGCAATAGCGCTATCTCAAGAACTAATTCACAAATTTTCATTAAAATTCAGATTTAATAAACCCCTGATGTAAGATCAGTGTTGTTTAGTTTTTGGTGTAAATTAACCTACAGGTGGCGCTGATATGCTGCATTTTTCATGGTTTCGCAATATCTGTATAGACTATATATATAAAATGTTATATCGCGAACTAATGCATGGATTTTCATCAAAATTCAGATTCAGCTGGTACCTGATAAAAAATGATCCTGATCAATTTTTGGTGTACAACGCCCCCTCCCCCCCCAAAAAAAACCCCCGCTGTTTTGCAGACTTATTTTTTATTTTTGAGGTTTTTCCAATTGTTCTATCTTAGAAACTAATGCACTGATTTTCATCAAACAGTTAGATTCAGTTGGATGTTAACATACATTTTGGTGTAAATCAATTAACCGGTGGCGTTACTATGCTGCATTTTTCAAGAAGTATTAACATATGAGATAGAAGAACGTTTTGGACTTATCACATCTGACTAGCTTATTACATTTTATTTTCTTTACAAAAGGAAAGTATTGGATTCATTAAAAAATTTCCCTTCCGGCATTCGAAGGATGTATCGTTTTCGAAGTCTTCGACTGTCTCGAATACGATTTTACTTTTTTTATAAATTGTCTGTCTGCCAGTCTGTTATTCTCTGATCAGTGCCTATTTCTTTTTATCTCCGACAAAAATTTTATGGGCGCTATATTTCATTAACTAATGCTTGGAATCTGTTGAAACTTTAGATTTTGTTAGACTTTTATATAAATTGGAACGGAAATGTTTTGCTGAAAATCGTTCAACAGGTGGCGCTGCTGTGTTTCCTAATTACTGCAAGATAACTATCTCATGAATAATTGCAAGAATTTTCTTGAAACTTTATAGTCAGTTAAACGTTGTCGTAAGTTGTTGCTTATTAGGTTTCAGTGTAGCTCACTCAAGAGGGGGCGTTGCTATGCTGCTTTTGTCAGCATTGTTGAACCCAGACATTTTTCTCCGGGAGGGATTTCTGTGACTCCATAGAGAGACATTCTAGACTTCAAAATAAGCTAGAACGTTTTGTATATTAGCATAAAATCTCAAATCTTTTGGAGGGATATTTCAGTTTTTTTGGATGGAGATGTCCCTCTTCGGGGTACCCCAAAATTCAATCATTTTTCACGATACATATGATTTTTAGGATCATATCTCAAGAACAAATGAACGGAATTTCATCAAATTTAATTCTCTGTCGGACATTGCCATAAGTTTTTCTTGATTAGGCTATCGTGAAAAACATGACAGGCTGCTATGCTGCTTTTTTAAGGGGTGTTGAATTCAGACATTTTTCTTCGGGAATGATTTTTGCGGTTCTGGAGAGAGACATTCTAGATATCTGTATATGTGTGGGAGGGACGGGGGTTAAACTTTTTTCTCCATGAAGCATTTAAAAATCTGAAATCTTCCTTGAGTACCTTTCAAAGCTCCGGGAAAGGGATGTCCTTCGGTACAACATCCTGAATTCAATCCTCTTTTTCGAGATATTAGCGAGAATATTTTAAAAATTAATCAACATAATTTCATCAAACTTAATATTTTGTTAGATGTTGCTCCTGATTAGGATTTCGTGTAAATTATGTTATAGACTATGCAGAATTTTTTACGATATTTGTGATAGTTCTATTTCAAAACTTAGGCATCGAATTTAATCAGACTTCATATTCTGTTGCACTATTACATAAATAGATCCTTAATAGGCTTTGTTATACTGCCTATAAGATGTCGCACATTTATACCTATTCATAATATTAAAACTCTGTAATAGTTAACAGCACGTGTAACATCACATACGCATTGAATTTTTCTAATTATAATCCGAATAAGTTTAGAAATTCGTAACATGTCCCATGATGTCATAATGATTTAATAATTTTACCTTTCATTTCTTTTTTATAAATTCTGTGTACAATATCAGCAAAATTGAACAATTGAAGGTCGTGTTATATAATACGAAAGCATGACTTGCAATCATTTTTCAAAAGGAGTTACGTCATAGTAATAATGTATCTACAGTCATAAAATTAAAATAAAATAAATTTCTATTTCATCTATATCTTTGAAGTAATTGTTATTAAACTAATACAAAAAATGTTACCTAACACGCAGAATTTGATCAAATACTTGAGTTTAGTTTCCATTACGTTTGGTTTTCTTTCTTTTCTAAGTAAATACAATATTACGTTTTTACGATGTAGTTTGAAGCAGTCTTAAAAACAAATAGTTACGATTATGTGAAAGCTTAATTTTTTTTCTGTAATCAATTGATGTCCACGGCCTTTATTAACAACATTACTAATTTTATTTCCACAGTTTTAACAATTAATAAAGTTAACTTACTTTAACTCTAGATAATTTTAAAATTGCCTTAACCCCTTGGGGACGAGAGGCTCAATAATCCTTGTTTATTCCCACCAGTAAAATTTTACTGTAAAATTTCACTTAATCGGAGCATTTTCTCGATTTAATAAGGCACAAATTCCTGTTTTTAAAAATTGGTGACAAAACATTCAACATTCCGTAAAAGGCTCCCGTCGCGAAGTTGTTAAAAATTCTTTTCTGTAATTAATTGATGCCCATGTTCTTTATTAAGAACATTACTAACTTTCACAATTTTAATAATTTATAAAGTTAATTTAGTTTAATTCTGAAGTATTTTAAAATAGCTTTAAAGATACTTTCCGATAAAAACGATAATTTTCAACTCCATGTTTAAATTTTTATTCAACAGCAACAAGTTAAAGAAATTATAATAAAATTTATAAATTAATGCACGATTACAATGTTATCTTGGTCAAAATTATTTTCTTTTATGTCTATTTTAGTATTTAATATTTGACTATAGTTAAATTTTAATATGCTCATTCGAAACATGAAAAAAACTAAATATTTCGAAGCAAATGTATTTAATATGTAATTATTGAATTTATAATTTGTAGAAAAATGGGATGCCGTTTTCTTTAGTCAGTTAAGCTACAATTTTAAGAAAAATTATAAAATTTTCTGTTACAATAAATAAGCTAAAAATGCATTACAGGAAAGCTTAAAAACCCTGATACAAATATTCAATATATTGCATAGTAAAATAGTCCCTTAGTCTTTAGAAATTAAAAGGTCGAAAAAATATATTGTTGAAAGCAAGCGTAATGACTAATACCTATGCTATTTGGTATGAAAGCACATTTTTTCGTACCCATGAATCTCTTTATTTCTTAATTTTTCATAAAAGAAAAGTTTTTATAAAGTTATAAAGTCTTAAAACTATCAAAGCAAGCAATATAAAATCAATGACACTCTTGACATATTTTTTATTAGTTATGAGTATACTTATGTTTGCATGGCTTCCAGTTGTTTTGAAACTTTTTTGTTAACATTGTTTATTTTCCGTTTTTGTAATAACTCCATATTTAATCGCAGATATCTACAATTAAATAAAACAAAGAGGTATGCAAGCGCACATATAATCGTGATCGATCATTAATGCGCTTATAAACTATAAAAGAAAAAAAAAAGACGGGGCGATTTTACTTAGATTCTACTCGCAGTTGAGACGCCACTACAATTTACTTTTTTTAACGGTAAAACTTCCGCAAATTCGAAAAAAACTTCGGTTATCTTCGCGAAAAAATGGAAATTTTTCTGGAATTTACGAGAATATTTTTGTTAAAAAATTGTGAAGTTTATTGGCGTTCCGATTGACAATACAATCTTCCTATCTATTATTATTTTTCTTTTTTACAGTGTAAGGCCCGTGTAAATCAGTGAATTATGGAAAGTCGTTATTTAAATTGTCATTTAACTTGACTAAGTCTTATTTGAGAAGATTTCATAATGTGCAATCCCAGCATCAAATATAAATGCTAGCTATTTATTTTCCTTATTTATAACTTTCACGCACTTATTTTAGGCGCCATTAAGCTATAGAGCTATTGCGAAAATCGAAAAAAAAATGCACCATAGCCTGTTGAGCGATTTACACAAAAATGTAAACAGCACCAATTGAGTCAAGGACTAACAGAATCTGAAGCTCGGTGAAATCCGTGCATTAGCTATTGAAATATATGTGTGGCAAAAATCGTAAAATAATGCAGCTTAGCAAGACCAAGACCTACCTGTCAAGACCAAAAACTAATCAGTATCAATTTATATCAAGGAGTGCCTGAATGTGAATATAAATTTTTATTAAATTTCATGCACAAGGTCTCGAGATAGAGCGCCCACAATATTTGTGTCATATACAGACAAACAGAGTAAAAGACACATATTTTGTAAAAATGTGTTTTTTGTATATCTGATTCCTAAACATGTAAATCCGTCAAAAACCGAAATTCGAAAATTTTCATGAATTCAATATTTTCTTCTAGTAAAGATAGAATAAAGTAAAAGTAGAAAAATAGTTTGCAATATATATATGTGTGTTATGAATTACTATAAAATTATATTATATATAATATTTTTTATCCCATTTATAAGAAACATACATGAAACTACATAAACATTAGCTTTTAATTTTAAATTATTAATGTTAGCGCAAATAATTAGATGAAAAGAAATGATAAAATAAAATAAAAATAAAACATATATTTCGTTTTAACTAAAAAAAAATTCTAAAGCTAAAAAATGAAAAAAAAAAAAAGGCTGAAGGTCATTTTTTAAAAACACATAAACATAAAAAATATTTGTTCTAACTAAAACTGTAACAAATTGAGGTATTTTACCGTCAAATAATAAAAAAAAACTTGCATAAGACCTTTAATTTGTTAGTAATTTTGTTTTCCCCTCATCCCCAACATCGGTTCTCGTTCTAATTTAAAGCTAATATTAACTGTTGTTTTTTCTTTAATATGTATCTTAAAAACTTGTCTAATGCTTCACAAGTTCGATTACATTAATAGAACATCTTTATAAGCAAATATTACTTTTACGTATTTCCGAAATTGCAAGAAATTTGTTTTATGTACTTTATTTTTGACGCTTTTTCATCTTTACAGCAAATGTACATACATTTAATGAAAGCGTTTGAAGAAAAATTATTCACCGGGGAGTTGCGAGTTTAGAATTTTCATTTAATTAATCCTCTATTGCACTATGTACATTCTGATAAAAAAAAGTGAGAGATAAAAAGAGAAAATCACAAATTTCAAGGTAAAATTTGAATAGAGAAATTTTCGCAATTTTTTCGAAAAGTAATTTTTTTAAGTGTATATTATGGAAATTCATATTCGAGAAAAATATGACTGTACAAACTCTAACCTAACAATCTAAAAAAATATGTAAAATATGAAAATTTACAAATTTCTTAGCAGAAATTGATTTTTAAAAATTTCAAAGATGCAAACAGAAAATTACGGTTTACTTCCTCTGAATAAGTTTTTGAATTGGGCTTAAAACGTTATCTTTATGTAACCTCAAAAATGAATTTATGGCAGCTGTCAAATGACAGGTTTTTGGTATATTTAATATGAATACAAGACATTCCAAAGTTTAAAACTGCATAACTCACAAACTATTTGACCGAATGACTTCCTTTTTGATAACCATGGCTACAACTTATCAAAAATTTCAAATGTGATTTTTTTTTCTTTTTAGTGTTAAAAGGCGTAACATGAAAACATGTAATTAAAGCATACGGATAAAAAATTATGTTGGTATGACAAGCAAGAAATTTAACAATTGAGTGCCATGTCAGTCATCGGTAACTGGCACTGAATTTTCCGTTTAGGACGCATTAGTCACCTTGGAAGAATCGTAGCTAGAAATGAACATTAGGGGGTGGGGCTGAAGAGAATGCAGTGGGGGGGGGGGAGGTCATAATTTTTTTCTCTCTCTGACGCAGAAAGATAAATTAATGCATATTCAAATTTTAGGCACTATGTTTCTTATGAAACTGTTGTAATAACCTAATTTTATGCTAAGAAAAGTATATGATGATGAAAATTTTGAGTGTATAACTGGTGCAAAATTAAGCATCATGTTAGCTTCATATGTACAAATAGGATGAGGGAGTATTAAAACGCTTATTTTTGATACAATTTAGTAATCCTGCAAAACTGTGAAAAGGTCTCAAAACTAAATTAAATTTTTGAATAGATTTTTTTTTTCGGAACAAAAATTCATTTATTTAGTGACCTTGGAATCTTTTCCCAGGGGGGTCAAATATTTTAGGGGGGCTAAGCCGCTCATAGCGGCCCTTTAGCTACGGTCCTGCACTTTGACACTCAAATGTTAAGTATATAAATATGAAAAGCTAATACAAAATAAAACAGAACTCCCCCCCCCCTCCTCTGGGAAAATTATATCAAGAAGAAACCATACACCTACATTTCAAAGAAAGTAAGATATTTTTTCCATACAATATATACTATCTATTCATTATAAGAGTCACTATTTAGATAGTAAAATGTAAAAATTCAAGATGTAATGATGCAGCATCATTTAATGTCCCAAAATTAGGACTTGAGTTACAAATTGGTTACAAACATGGAGACAAACATCGAAAATAAAACAATAAATATCATGCATGATCTGAAAGAGAACTTAGAAAATTGAATAATGGCATTTCAGATCATAACACCATAGATCATTTTCGAATATTCTTATTTATTTGTTTTGAAAATGGCTTGAATAGAGATGAAATATGAAAATACTCTAACAATTTACCAAGTTTCCATTTTATACCTTGTACCAATTAAAATAAATGTATTATTAGAAGAGGTTTATTTGTTATTCAAATATAATGTCAAAATTAGTTGTTTGTATTTAAAATTTAAAATTTTGATAGAATTTAAATACGAACAAATCCGCTCTTTCACTCCAAATTCATTATTGTTTAACATAAATTGAGAAAAAAAAATAATCTCCAGTCAAATACTGAAAATCTATTTTCGTTATTTTCTGTTAACTTACTATAACTTTCCAAAAATTACAATCATACTTCGCAGAATTTGAAAATTTTTAGAGCAAGATTGTAAAAATGATCGACTATCGCACAGAGAGTTTTGTTTAATGACTTGTAAATTTAACTTTTTCCATTGACATTCATTTTATCTTTGAAAACATTTTATCTTTTAAATCTAAATCGTTAATTCATAATTATTAAACCCTTATTTCTTTTGAATAACAACATGGATAACACCATTAAATTTAATTTAAAAGTTATTGCAATTGGAATTAGGCTTCAAATCGCAATCAAATTAAAAATATTCAAGAACTGATTTGAGCACATCTCTGTGTATTTGAAAAGCATTTTTATCATATCATTTCATTTTTGCTTAAAAAAAACCCATAAAATATTTAAAAAATACAAAAGTTATTTTCATTAAAACAATCAAAGAATGAAATTTAATAAATTCTAAAATTTTGCGATTAAAAAATCGAAGAATGAAATTTAATAAATTCTAAAATTTTGCGGTTAAAAAAAAATCGAAGAATGAAATTCAATAAATTCTAAAATTTTGCGGTTAAAAAAAAATCGAAGAATGAAATTCAATAAATTCTAAAATTTTGCGGTTAAAAAAATTGAATTAAAAAAAATACAAAATATTTTGGCCTTAAAATTGAAAAAAAAAATCACAAAAAATCAGTAAAATTCAATCTATGTGATAATGAAATCTTTTTCGGGAAAGGGGGGGGGGTTCAAACTCCAACACTATGCATCGAATTAGAAAAATATAAATCAGTAGGCAAATGTGCTATCACAAAGCCGTCTAGCCTGCACCAAAATGGCTGAAGTTAAAGGCTCCTGCCCCTGCAAAAGAATACACTCACGAACTGCTGCTAATCTTATATCGAGGATCTTTTTCTAATATCTCGTTTGCATTTCGACATTTTTAAATATATATATATATATATATTTGCATTCGATAGCTGAGGTTGCAGATATTTTTTATAAAATTATTTCCGCTTTCGAAAATAAAGGTGTCGCTCTAAAAATTTTTCCAATCAAAATCGAAAACGTAAAAAAGTTGCAATGCAAAGATGTATCTTAGTTTTCCATTACAAATAAATAAATAAAATAAAATAAAATAAATAAACAAATAAATAAATAAATAAAATAAAATAAAATAAATAAATATAAAAAGATAAAAATGTCAAAATGCAAACGATATATTAGAAAATAACGTTCCCATAGGATTAGCATTAGCTCGTGAGTGTCCTTGCCTCTACAGGGACTAAAATATTTTATATGAAGTTTTAAAATTTTATTTTAAGTTAATCAGTTTTTAACATATAAAATGTCAAATTAAGCATATATTTTAGAAATATTTTGAAAACTAAGAAAAACAAGTTGGAAATTGCACGTGAAGCGTAGCAAATGAGGTGCGTTCGTATGATAACGAAGTTTTAAAAATATTCAGATCTTGATGATATAGTAGAGTGTACTTCGGATACAGTATAGTAGTCGAAATCTTTGTGTTTCTGTAAATATGCAGGAAGTAATTTTTATTGCACCTCAGAAACGTATATCTTATTCATAAAATGTGAAATAGTTGAATATAATTAAAACATGCCCCAAACAATGTTTCCCCGTATAGCATTATGTAGTGGAATACTTTTGTGTGGCCCTGTAATTTAATAATAAAAATTCTTTGCATCACAGATTGTACAGAATGCATATTTTAGTACATACTTCATACATTCATGCCATTTCTATTATGTTCGAATGAGTGTAACATCATTAAAATGCATTTGAAAAATTTTCCCATTGATCATAATGTAATGGAATACTTTTGATTGTCCCTGTAAATGATCTATGCATCCGACTTTCATAACATTTGAAATGACTCGACAAAATTACGTAATAATTATATGTTTTAAATTTCAAACGATTAAAATGCATTGGAAACTTTTTTCTTCATTGACCGTAATCCTTTTGATTGTCCCTGTAATTGATCTATACATCCGATTGTCGTAATATTTGAAATGACTCGATAAAATTACGCAATAATTATGTGTTTTAAATTTCAAACGATTAAAATGCATTTGAAACTTTTTTCCCCATTCACCGTAATGTAACGGAATCCTTTTGATTGTCCCTGTAATTGATCTATGCATCCGATTTTCATAAAATTTGAAATGAGTCGACAAAATTATGTAATAATTATGTATTTTAAATTTCAAATGATTCGGTTGGGTAGTTTTTGCGTTGTTATATGTGGACAGACAGACAGACGGACGGACAGACAGACAGACAGACGGACAGACGGACGGACTGAGCGACAACAATAGGTGCTACGTATTTACGAACGCACCTAAAAAGTGACATCCTTTAAGAAGAGATCACCGAAAGAAGAAGTTAAAAATATTAATTTCCAGAGGAGATATTTTAAATATAAAAAACATCAAAACTTATGGACTTAACATTACAAGGGGAATTCGGAAAGTGTGTGACCAGCAGCCTTAAGACTTTGTTTTGAAATCTAAATCGAAACAAGCTGGAAACTGCACGCGAAGTGTAGCAAATGAGGTGAGTTCGTACGATAACGAAGTTTTAAAAATATACAGATCTTGCTGATATAGTACACACTGTTCTTCGGATACATTACAGTTGTTGTAAAATTATGTAATAATTATATGTTTTAAATTTCAAACGATTAAAATGCATTTGAAACTTTTTTTCCCCATTGACCGTAATGAAACGGAATCCTTTTGGTTGAACCTGTAATTGATCTATGCATCCGATTTTCATAATATTTGAAATGACTCGACAAAATTATGTAATAATTATGTATTTTAAATTTCAAATGATTCGGTAGGGTAGTTTTTGCGTTGTTATATGTGGACAGACAGGACAGACGTACTGAATGCTAACTTTAGGTGCTACGTATTAACTTAATTACAAACGCACCTAAAAATGGTCGGATGCTATTAAATTAATCCGTTTATTTTAAATAATATGATCTTTTCAAAAATATGCATTAAAATATTTAATTGCTATAAAGGACGTTAAATACTAATAAAAACATTAAAAGATCTTAATAATTTTTACATGTTTCGATTGAATTTACTCAATCATCATCAGAAAAAGGAAATACAAATAAACACAAAGATGGAAAATGACAAAAACTTATTATAAATGAAATTAAAAAAAATTTTAAAAATAAAAATCACGCGCGTTATATTATAATTATGTATCACGTTGCTTAATTTTTAAATTATTTAACAATTCAATCCAAATATTTGGGATTTGAAATGACAAGGAGTCATTGCAGACCATTGAGCTTCTGACGTAAATTTCAATACTCTCTCTAATTAAAAGTTGCAAATAAAAATCTGACCTATAAATTAATCTACTTTCATTAAATAAAATATCTATGTTGTCTATTTGATTTAGCCTAGATAATGCGGTTTTACCTCTATTAAATTTTATGTCTGCAATTGTCATTTCAAATCCCAAATATTTGGATTGAATTGTTAAATAATTTAAAAATTAAGCAACGTGATACATAATTATAATATAACGCGCGTGATTTTTATTTTTAAAAATTTTTTTTAATTTCATTTATAATAGTTTTTTGTCATTTTCCATCTTTGTGTTTATTTGTATTTTCTTTTTCTGATGATGATTGAGTAAATTCAATCGAAACATGTAAAAATTATTAAGATCTTTTAATGTTTTTATTAGTATTTAACGTCCTTTATAGCAATTAAATATTTTAATGCATATTTTTGAAATGTTTTGAGTGGACGTATATGAAAACTTCTATTTATATTTAATATAATATGATCTTTTCAAAATTTATTACTTTGGTGAGATCGGAGGTAGTCAGCTGTAAGTGCGCAAATGCTCAAGTCTCTAAAGTGTACAGTTTAGTATTGTACAGTTACAGTACTCTAAAATGTACAGTAACGTTAATGTAGATGAAATACTAATGAAAGTTACCGTACCATCCTTCGAAATAGTCATCTCCCATTACTATGCACCACTGACATCTGCTATACATGTCCTGGGAAATTCGCAAGAAGTCTTATTTTGGGATTGAGTTCAAAAGCTTCGTCATCTTTCGTTTATGATTAAGAAATCATCATTAATAATTATGGTCAAATCTCTTTCAAAGAGAGTTTGAGTCGTGAAAATAGGAATAAGTCTGGAGGATTGAGATCTGGCGAGTATGGTGGATGTTCAATTTGCAGAACCCGCCATGAATTTCTTTCGGTGTCTTGCAAAACTTAAAACCAAACTTTAAACTGATCTTTTGTTCGTTCATTTTCATGTTCTCAGTTAAGAACTAACACACTGAACAAGCATTTAGTAAAGCACGTCTTACACAGAACATAAACGACGCTCAACTGGACAACGGTGGGGGAAGATGGTCAACACTTGCCTCTATGCACGTGCAGCGTTTTGTTTTCCCAGTGTTGCCAGATCGGTCGTTCTGAATTCATTCACCGAACTTAATTGTCAAAGGTAGTATATATATTCATGAGTAATTAAACTGAAACACAAATTTAAATAAATTTATAAAATTATGTTGTAATTTATTTAACAATATACATAATTTTCTTCTTTTTTCACACGTTAGTACATTTATAAAGTACTTTTTCAATCCTATGTATTCATACTTTATCTCTAAGCATTTTATATTTACTTTATCTATAATGAAACTTATTAGCTAATTAAAAATATAATATTCAAATTAGTTAGTCAAATTAAAAATTCAATCGTGTCGGTAAGAAAACTGATGTACACAATGATATTATTTCATAAATTTCTAAAATACTTATGTAAGTATTTATTTAACAATTTCTCAAAATAAAATTTTTTTAATTTATTATTTAAACTGAAATTTGTTGACTGATATTGTAAAAAAAACAAAATTAGTCAAATTAAACATAATGAAATTATTTGCTGAATACATGAAGTATTGGTATTTATAATTTCATTTACTTTTGTACTAAAGTTGCTAAAATTTATTTCATATTTTCTCAATACCATATGGATATCTATGCATTTTTATTGAGGATTTGCTTCGACATTTGACGATACATTTAAAAATAATAATAATAAAAGACAAATGACACCAGTGTAAATAAACAACTGTGAACAAAATATATCAAAACTTAATAACGCATATAAATTTTCTGAATAATGTCATTAGATTTCACATAATAAATACTTAATAATATGCAATACTATAAAATTTCTTGAACTTACCAATTGCGATGAAATTTGTCCAAAGGGCTATAGGAAATACAGATGTGTATCAGTCATTAATTTAGACAACAGAGTGTGTTATTTATTCGACAGAGTTTCACGGTATGGATGCCTTGTTTACACTGCTTCCGATCTTCTTGAAGAGTTCAGGGTTAATGGATTGTGTTCGCCAAACCCAATCGCCAAACTTGGCGGCTCAGTAAAAAATAATAAGTCTTCTCAGATACTTTAATGAGGATATCAATAAAAAGTCTTATGAAATAACGTAGATAGAGGGTGTAATTACAAAAAAGTATGATGTAATATATATTCTCTCTTGTAACTCTTTATCATACGTCACTTTCACGTCAGCAGATTTGAAGTAATAAAAAATTTTATTTCTTGCGTTTCTAATGGGAATTAAAATTTATATAACAGTTTTGCTAATAAATTTTATTTATTAGTGATACAATGTTGGTATAGATTTGTTTTATTTTATTTTGTTATTGGACAAATTTAAATATAAATTTATAAAAATCAAAAGTAACTTTCATAACTTTTTCAGCATCTATGTGAAATTTGATGTTTCAAGATGCAATAAAAAATGTGAAATTCAATTTAAGAAATTATTATTTTTTTAATAACAAGAAAGAAATATATTTTCTTCTCCCTTAAATACACTCCATTTTTTAAGGGAATTTTATATCTAAAGAGTTAATAAAGTTGGAATTTGAGATTAAAAAAATAATCCTTGATTCCTAATACAGTTGCCTTGATTCCTAATACTTGAAAACTATATTATGCTTACATTCAATATTTTGTGTGTGCAACATAAATAATAGTACAAAAATAAATGCTCACAAAGCGAATTATTGACGGTTTCTTTTGTAACCTTGACAACATGACACCTGCACCTCCAGTTAAAATACTGGCATTTTTATGTAGAAAAATTCGATATATGTAATAGCGTGATTTGAAAAAGCGAGTATTTCTCTAGAAAAATACTGATCTTTAATTCACTTAATGTAAGGGTAATTCCTAGACGTGTAGAAATGCTGAATGAGTAATAGAAAGTTTACACCTATGGCAATCAATAAGTAACTAATTCTTGAACAAATATTTTTTCTAAACTTTTTATCAAACGAAAACTCAAAATATGGTACTTTGCATTGTATGAATTTTTACCGCGTTCTCGCACCTTTCACTTTTTAGCACCAGAAAACGCAAAAAAATCGTAAAAAGTAAAGTACAATAATGTATTACAAGTATTTGTTATACAAAGATGACTATTTTATTTTTCGTTTCTAAAAAAATAATAAATTTTCATTAAATTGATAAACTTTTTTTTAGGTTTATAATCAGACTTAAAAGCAAAAAAAATCGACATTTTAAAACTGTATAATTATGTAAAACCGAAGAAGCTTAAACTATTTTTAAACCTATCCGCAACAATTCAATAATACTCAAAAGGAAGAAAATGTTTCAAAAATCTATATAATACTTATTTACATGTACAAGCAACTTCTTAGACTGCTTAAACGTAGTACTTCTTTGCATTGTAGGACTTTTAGGAGAGATATCTAGAAGCATTCTCAAGTTAAACTCTTTTTATAAAAAAATATTAAAATTTTGAGAGGAATGCCATTAATTCTACGCCAAGAGAAATTGGGTGCAGAATTATAGGGATATTGTTATAGAGCTTTTTTGTTAACCACGGGGATATTATCAGTGTCCGCTTTTATTTATCTCTCCAACTTAGACCTATATGTGATTATTTAAAACACTTATCCGTTCGCGAATTATCTACATTTTTTTTTTTTTTATCTACCTTGTATGTAAGTCAATCTGTTTTCAGCTCACAAATTTTGTCTAAAACTCTTCGACTTATGCACGAGTATATACTGTATATGAAATAGAGACCGTATAAAAATTTTAATTTCGTAACTGATACAATGATAACCATTTTTACGCATAATTGGCTTTTGATATGGGAAAACACAACATTTAAAATATTTTTACGATACGACTATAAATAATGGTTCAGGAATTCGCTATGGAAAAGAGAAAGAGGGGACGTCGTTTGTTCTTACCGTGTTATACATATAAACATATGAGGCAATCAATCCGTTATAAGTAAAACAAGATGGAAATTGCACATCAAATGTAGCAAACGAGGTGCGTTCGTACTATATCCAAGTTTTAAAAATATTTAGATCTTGGTGTAACAGTACACCAGATATTGTATAGTGGTCGAAATCTTTTGTGTTTCCCTGTAAATACTATCTGTTTTTTATTATACAGTAAGTAGTTTATACTAAACTTTAACAATTTATATCAATTTTATAAAAGATTAAGCAGTTTAATATAATTAAAACGCGCCCCAAACAATGTTTCCCCTTAAACCATTATGTAATGGCATATTTTTGTAATCCTCTGTATAATAATAACAAATATTCTTTGCATCACAGATTACACAAAATGTATATTTTAGTATATACTTTATAGATGTATATCAATTTTACTTTTTGAAAGAGTGAAATATCATTAAAATGTACTTGAAACTATTTTTTCCTATTGGATTTAATGTAACTGAGTACTTTTGATTGTCCCTGCAATTAAACTATGCATCCAATTTTCATAAAATTTGAAATGACTCGACAAAATTATGTGACCATTATATATTTAAAATTTAAAACAATTCGATTGGATAATTTTTGCTCGGTTATATGCACACAGACGGGCTGAACGACAACTATACGTATATTTACATAATAACGGGTGCATTTAAAAAGAATTAGAAAGCTAACAAATTTATCAACCTTAAAAACTCTCAAAACAACAAAATCAATAACACTTACTAATCAAGATTAAGATTTTTACCTTAAAAAAATAGTTTTCAATTTCATATTAGGCCGTTGAGTAACACAACTGTCTTCTTTTTATTTGCGTTCGTAATTACATAAATACTTAGCACCTATAGGTCTCGTTCAATCCGTCCGTCTATCCACATTATAACGACGCAAAAATTACCCAACCATATCGATTGAAATTTAAATATATAATTGTTACACAATTTTGTCGAGTCATTTGAAACTTAATGAAAATAGGATGTATAATTCAGTTATAGATACAACCAAAAGTTTTCCTTTACATTACGGTCAATAGGAAAAAATATTTTCAATTGTGTTTTAATGATGTTACACTCTTTCGAACATACTACAATTCCTATGCATCTATAAAATATGTACTAAAATATATAATCTGTACAATCTTTGCTGCAAAGAATATTTTTCCTTAATATACAAGGACACACAAAAGTATTGTATTAAACAATGGTATAGGAGGGGGGGGGGGCATGGTTTGCGGTGCGTTTTAATTATAGTAAACTATTTCATATTTTACGAAATTGATATACATTGCTGAGGTTTACTACAAGTTACTTCCTGTGTAATAGAAAGTATTTAGTATTTACAGGGACGCACAAAATATTTCGTATATTGTGCTGTATCCGAAGTAATATATATTTTAAAAACTTCGTTATCGTACGAACGCATCTCATTTGCTATACGTCTAGCGTGAAAAATCCGACTTGTTACAAATAAAATAGATTTTGTACTCTAATATTCCGTATGCGAATTTTAAAACCATGAGACAAACATTAGTTTATATACTTCTAAAAATTCATCCAGTTGAAATGTTTCATTTTTAACGAATTATTTTGAATGAATTGAAACATAAACTAGACATACGTACATCTGATTAATAAATACATTTAAATTTATGAAACTAATTTACAATTTTATATCATTTTACTTAATTGTTTGTACTTTTAATGCATTTTTGGTTAAAGTGTTTGGATCTTGTAGTTGATATTTTAAGAGGACAGAGTACATTTGAAAATTGGTCAAAAAATGAATTTTCTTTTTTTTAATATTAACTGAAAGTTTCTTTAATTGTGAATATTTTGACATATCATTTTTACTTATACGACAATTACATCTTGAGATATTGTAAATTTTGCTAATAGATCCAGCGCAATTACCCATACAAAGGAAAACTTAAAACTGATTTTTCACCGTGTTCACATTTTGTAACTCCCTTGTTTGATAAACACTAAGGCTTTTTTGCTAATTTAGATAGAAGTGTAATTTTTTTTTTAGTTGTTAACCATGGGGTATTTAATACTTTTGTGTATGGATTTAACATTGAAGTTTATAGTTATTTTTAAAAATATATGTGGAAAAAATAAAAGCCAAAATATTCATATCTATAAAAGTAGTGGTGATTTCAAAAAGTTTTTTAATTAAACTAGCATACCCAGCCCGCTTCGCCGGGCTTAATTTGAAGGTTTATTTAATAATTTATGTGTATGGTACGCTTCTCTCTCAGCTCGCGACGGATCCCCCGGTGACTCTCCCCGGACCATCGGCACTCCACGTGCGTCGGGTGAGCGTCAGAACAAACTTTCAGCATATACATATGGGTGGTTGTACTTGAATGCACAGACCTGCGCGTTTTTTTCTATCTTGCTTTTATACCTCTGGACCGAGTTGGCGCATTGCCAAGATTTGCTTCCTCTGGACCGAGTTGGCGCATTGCCAAGATTTGCTTTCGCCTGTGCCTCAATTATCCTCAGAATTCCTTTTATATATATAGATTTTAGTAAAATAGGCTGTTTTACAAAAAAAAATATATATATATATAAATTTTATTTAATTTTTAGCATTAAGTATTGCACACCACATATATTACATTATTACTTAAAATTGAAGAAATGATTTCAAAAAAAATCTGTCACCTAAATAAAACTCTGTACCCTTCATTCAACAAAAAGTGACGAAAATATCAATTTTCTAATTTTTTGCTTGAATTATACTTTTTAATTCCTTGTAGATTCTGGTGATGTTTCAAAAGAGCCTAATATTATAAATGGAATTTAAAGCGATTTTATTACATCGCTGTCTCTTTAAATGTAAAAACCCTATTTCCTTAAAAGTGATTTTTCTCAGTTTGTATTTTTTCGACGAATAAGCATCTTTAAAGTGATAAAACATTTATGTAAAAAGATTTATATAAGATCATGATGATAATACATAAGTTCATCTTATGATGAAATCGTAAGTTACATGATTTGATGAAATCATAAATTAGATGTTACATAAATCATTATGTAAGATCATCTTATGACGAAATTAAAGATAAGTCTTGCAATCACTTTGAAAATCGAAATTCTTTTTGACGCATTTACACGTTTTAGACACTGGAAATTCCGAAAAACGTATTTAAAAAAAATATATATATATCTCCGTCTGTCTGTGCGTCTGTAAACAGTCTATCTCCCGAACAAACTTTGATATAGACTTTGGTATGTACTTAGTATGTAAGTATGGAAGAAACCTATTGAACATCAGCAACCTCGATTATCCGGAACTATTTTTTTCGGACTCTCTAAACATTCGTTCTGATAAAAAGTATATAAAAATTATCCTTTTTTTAATTTTTTTAAGGAGTGCATATAAAAGACAATAAAAAAGATAAAATTTGCATAGAGAATGATTTCATTCAAATTTCAATACAAAGATATATTTTAATTGGAAATGAGACGCTTATTCTAAAGCAATAAATTATTATTTAACCTAATTAGCATTTTTGGAGTTATAAGGATTTGATATTACTTTATTATTACGTCGATCAAAAAAATTATCGCCAAAAATCAAGAAGTATCCCCAATTCCGTAATAGATTATTAATATGTATTAAAAATATCAAAATACAACTTTAAATTTATTATTATGGAATTGTGATGCATTCTATAAATGGTTTTCTCATGTTTTATTTTCATATTTTGTAGTATGTATATGATGATGGGTAAGTATTACGGTGGGCTCTAACGATTAGTTTCAATTGACACAATCTTTTTTTTTTTTTTTTTTTGGGGGGGGGGGGCTATTTGGTAAAATTAAGTATCGGATTTGCAATGAAGTGAAAAGCTTTTTTTTCACATAAAAATGTAAAATAAATTATATTTTTACACGTATTTGCACACTTTACTTTTCGTTCAAACTAATTAACTAAGTGATAAATCCGAAACTTAAAATTATGCAGCTAATTCTAGGAATATTTTTAAAAAATTAGCTCATATGTTCAAAATTTTACGTGGTATATTTTAGCATTTACTAAAATTTTTCAAAAAAAGCTTAATTTTTCAAATTTTTTTAGGGAAATCGAAAATGTTCTTCATAGAATTATTTTTTTTCATTGCGTCGCCTCACCAGTGGCCGAGAAGTTCTGCTTTCAAAACTGGTAGACGGTAGGTACTGGGATCGAACCCAATCTCGGCCATCGGCCTAATTGTTCGGAGTTTTCTGTGATTTTCTTTGAACATTGGACCTCCTTGCGTAAATACGGTTAGGTTCTCTTAGAAAGATCCCCCCACACCGCACCTCCCACTTTCGGGCTTATATCCCACGTGTTGATAATCGGCCGTCATAAAATAAACCAAACCAAACTTTTATTGTGTTCTTTATTATTATGCCAAAAATGTACTTTAAAATACATAAATAAAAAAAATACAGTTCAAAGAGTACCAACTCACCTTAATTGAAAACGTTCGAAGGAATCGATTGGAACAACATTTCTTTTTACACATTATGGTATTCATCGTACTTTGAAAATATATGAAAAGAGTTTTTCCCGAAGTGCAGACAAATTTTCTGCAAAATGTCTTTAGAAATAAAATAATCGTATTTTCTGCAAAATTCTTTCGATTGGAATACTGAAATACGATTTTTATTCTTTTTATTCTTATCTCTCACAAAACACGATCGATACTCTGTAAAATTCTATGGGAATATAATAAAAAAAAAAGTTTATTTGTTATAATATACGCTGGCGGAAGAAATAAAAGCAACAAGTGTCAAAACTCTTGTCATATAACTTTGATATCCAAGTTATATAACTTGAATGATTTCGCAACTTAAAACGTGAAACAGACGTAAGAATTTTATTTTATCATGTATTATAAATATTGGAAATGCAGAATATCATATTTGTGATAAAAATAAATTTTAATACCAAAAAAAGAAATATGAAAGTGGTGTATAGAAAAGAGAAATAATATTTCACTTAAAAACAAATAATAATAACAAATAAATCCACAATCACGATATTTATATCATCTAATACAAAGAGGTATTTTATTTCAAATATTTCTGACTTTCTTTCTTTATTTGTATTAGTTCATAAAAATATGCAATGTTTTGCGGACTTTTGAATTTTATAAAAAAGCGCAAAATCATAATTTCTGACCCATCTAAATAAAATGATATTTAAGCTAAATTTTTATTTATTGATTGATGGATTTGTTGCGAATACATTTATGGATTTTAGTTTTATTTTCTTATATAGGTATCCACATACAAAATATTTGGGGGATGAAAAATGGTAAATGAACGGTAAATAAAAAATAAATATTATAAATAAAAAATAAAATTTGTCAAAGTTCTTTCTTTCTTTTTCTTTTCTTTAACGTCAGGCATATATATTTAGTAAGTTTATTAATGTTTGTTGATTCTTTTTTTTCTAACGTTATGTAAAAAGTTGTATAAAATCATATAAATGAAAAACACTACACTTGTTAGGTCTGTTACAAATAATCATGTAAAAAAAAATAAAGAAAAAGATACCAATCGACTGGGAATATGCATAATACTAAGGCTTTTCTAAACTGGCTTTTTATGGTACCCTTTTAATTAATTACCTTTTGTTCGTAAACATATCAAATTAGCAGGTAGTGTTGAAAATATGTAACCAAAATGTTTTCTTTTCGTTTTTCGAGAAAAAACAAAAGATTTTTCAGAAAATTATATGGTTAGAGTTTTGGATCAAATTTGCGCTGCAGCATAGGAAAGAAAAAGAATTGTCGTCCAGAAATAAGAATCGTTAAAAACCCGAGGTGTATTTAATTTATAAGAAAATAAACAAAAACGGAAATCTATACTAATTTTGCTTAAATAATCATAGAAAATATGTGATACCTCTCAACTATAAATAATGCGACAAACTATAAAATTTTATGATTGTACCATACTTTAGGACTAGTCTAATTAAGAAAAATCATGCGATTTCAAAAAGTAATCCATACTTTTGACTTCTGGACATCTTTAAATCAAATCAGCCCATTAAAGTATACGGTTTCAGAAGCATTTTTAATTTTATACAAAAATGGAGGGAGAGGGAAGAAAATGTATCAGTGTTTTAGCCATAAATTTAGAAGAATAACATTAAGATCTAACAGAGTGCTAGAAATAGTACCAGAGTTTTTCAATGAGTATGACCCGGAAAAATATATATATTTAAATATTTTATTTAATTAATTGATATTTTATTTAATCAATACAATTTATTTTATTTTATTTAAAAATTTAAAATTTTAAAAATTTTAAATATTTTATTTTAGTATAAAATAAACTAATTTTATATTATAAAAAATTATATAAATTTTTGTTTAGAAATAAAAATTATTTTCTGTGTACATAAAATATAACGGTAAACACATCCTTTGATGCATAAAAAAAAGAAAAAGAAAACGGAAAATAAAAAATTTAATTAGAAATTGTTCCAATAATCATGCCTGCATATATCATGCTTTTATATGTTAAAAATTATTCAAAAAAGTAGTTAACGTTTTTGAACTAGAAGAGATATTTTTAATGAGAACCGTTTTACATACTATGCAAAATCAAGTCTCCAAGTCGTCTACAATAAAAAATTGTGATGTCTTTCTTTTTCAAAAGGTAGCATAAATTTCTAAATTTATGAATAAACCGCTGGTGCATTTTCTCCCCCCTCCCTCTATTTTTATATAAAATTAAAAATGCTTCTGAAAAACCATATACTTTCATGGCCTGATTTGATTCAAGGATGTCCAGAAGTCAAAAGTGTGTATTATTTTTCTAAGTCGCATGATTTTTCCTAATTAGACTAGTCCCAAAGTATGATATAAGCATAATATTTTATAGTTTATCGCATTATTTCTAATTGAGTGGTATCACATATTTTCTTTGATTATTTAAGCAAAATTAATATAGATTTCCTTTAAGAACTACACTTGTTGAATAAAAGTTGCTATGAATCCGAAGGTGGAAGAATATATTAATTTTAAAATCAATAAGGAATGAAATGTTTCAAAGGTTATTACTCATAATTAATGTTATATTGAGTAGTAGAAATAAATTGAGATTAAATCAAAATACTTTTTTAATTTTAATTATTATTGTTATCAATATGTTATAAACCCATATTTTTATATCAACTGTCACGATTTCTATAATACATAACGTGAAATATTTTTAAAGAATATTCATATGATACGGCTGATATATTCATCAAAATTATTAAGACTATTGCATTATCAATAACAATGCATATATCTTTATTCTTTTCGTTTTTTTATTTTATTTTATAGAAAGCCACCATTAATTTTCACTCCCTATTTTCTCCTAACTTTAAGCATATATAGCAATATTCATAAAATTCCAAAGGTGTAACACAACTCACATAACAAAAATTATTTGTGTAGCATTTTTACATCATATATCATTTTTTTTTTAAAATCGCTTATACTAATGTAAAGCATTTTATATATTCTTTTTAATCCCATGAATTATACTTTGATAGCAACTAAAAATTTACTTTGTTAAAAAAGTAACAATATTACAATAAGTATATATTAACGTTCGAAAAATGCTCGGGAGCCTAAACATAAAAATTAACGATTTGATAAAAAATATCCATTATTGACAAACACACGAAAATGTCAAAGTAAGTCGGATATTTCATTGCCATATGCTTTTAAGCTAATTTTGGCAAAAATAATTCTTAACTGCATTTGTAAATCTTTTAGATTCTCTGTCTAAGATCAAAGAAAAATATTAATTTGGTTGACTCCCTGTGCTGTTAACATTTTTACGTATTTCACTGCCTCGGAAGGAATGGAATTACACGTGGCAGAACCTTGCGTATATTTTGCGAATGTTTTGCGTATGGGGTAATATTTCTTCAGTTACTTCAGAAATTTTAATATATTTAGATTTTATTTTGAAAACTACTACACATATTATAATAAGTGATATAGGAAAATAAAAAAAAAACATTCTAAGGTTGTTTTCAATTATAAATGTTCGATGTGAAAAGCCTTTCGTAACAAGAACAAACACATAATCTGTATTCAAGTTCGACACGTACATTTGGAAGTTTTAACAGTCACAATTCTTATTGCAGCACTGAATCCCGTGTACATTTTAGAGTGCATTATTTTGAGTTTTAATGCATATAGTCATTTATAAATCAAAAACTAGATTTGATTGTGACTTAATATAATAGTTACATCAAATTTAGAATTTTTTTCGGTAGTTTTTACGATTTTTTTTTGTGATAAACCTTTTGTAACAAGACAAACACATGATCTGTAATCAATTTCGTCTCACACATTTGTCACTTTTGCAAAATCAACGATTCTTAATGCAGCACTGATGCACTAAAACACTTCATAATGCAGCATTGATGCACTAAAACACTTCATAATGCAGCACTGATGCACTAAAACACTTCATAATGCAGCACTGATGCACTAAAACACATCATAATGCAGCAATGATGCAATAAAACACTTCATAATGCAGCACTAATTCACCGATACGTTTTAGAGTGCATCATTTCTGCATTAGTTAGAGTTTTAATACATCAGTCATTTATAAGTCAAAAGTTACATTTGCGTTTGACTGCATATAATATTTACATCAAATTTAGAATGTTTTTTTTTGTTTTTTTTTAATTGTATTAAAAATTCTTTAATAGAAACTTTTTCTTTTTTACTTACACTTTACTATTTATTCCTTTCCCCCCGGAAATACTGTAACGAATATTATGCTTTGTACAATGTGCACGCCTCATGTTTAATGTAGTCATTCCAAAAAATAACACAATGCCTTTCCCCAATAAGCCATATAAAAAAATTTAATCCAATCGGATAATTGTAACGAAGGCTAAATTAACTGATGGATTGCATTTTTTCTCTTTTAAATTTACGTGAATTTCTCTTAGTGTCCTACATCATGTACTGTAACCCGATTTTAATAGAAACCAACCCAAATCCGGGCCCAAGTCGGTTTTACACAGGTTTCTTTTCTTCCTTACGGGTCGGGTTCGCATCTGATTTTAAATGTTTCGTCTTCGGATTCATTTACTAAGTCTCAACACTTTCAAGCTGTATTTGGATTGACCCAATTTTAAAAAAGAAAATACTGAATACTTTTCAAATGAAAAAAAAAAAAAACTATTTGAATGTTCGCAAATGTATGCTTATCTTTTTTACACAGAAGAATAAATTTCGTATTAGATTTATAATTTTAGACCAATTTTCTATAATTTTAATAAAATAAGTTTTATTTTTTACGTCGGGTTTAGCTTGAGTTTGGATTTTAAAATTTCGGTTTTGAGTTGAAGTGCAATTGGTTCGGGTTGACAATTTTTTAGGTAGATTTCGTAGGAAATACATTCTCTCCCATGTTGGAATTTCTAAAAAATTTTTGCAGCTCTACACCGAACATGACTCCTAGACCCCCAAAATACCATCAGTAAAAAAGTTTATCTATCTATTTATCTATCTATCTATCTATATATCTATCTATCGGTTTATATCTCTTTCTTTTAGACACAATAACTTCCATAATTATGCTCAGATCTTCTTCAAATTTTTACATAAAATCAAGGGGCATAAAATCTCGGTCGAGTTCGTTAATGGGCAAAATCGGACCAAGGGGGTGGAAATAGGGAGGGATTTTGTGAAAACCGAAAAAACGCAATAACTTCTTAATTAAAATAGATATAGAATCAGTTTAAAGTTTATATTACTTCTCAAAAACGGGCTAAAAGTTTATGCATGACGGATTTTTGGTAAAGTTAAAAATGGGCTCAAGGGGCGAAAAAAAGAATGTTTTTGGGAGAAAAAAAATTTCATAATTTCGTCAATTCTCAAGATATCAAATCCAACTAATTTTTTTTTATAAATGTACTTAACATTGTCTAAAACTTTTGTACTTACAAGTTTTTGATAGGACCAACTTTTACCGATAAAAAAATTAAAAAAGAAAAGAAAAAAAGGAGGGGGAGAAAAAAATCCATAACTTACTCAATTCTTAAGCAATCAAATATAACTAAATTTATTTTACATCTTCTCAATAATATCTACAACTTTTATAGTAACAAGTTTTTCATAGGACCAATTCTTATAGCAAAAATAAATTAAACAAAAATTGGAGTTGGAGAAAAACCTCAAATCTAAACTGTTTATATTCTGACTCATTTTTAAATTCATTTTTGATTTTAAACGCATCCAAAAGGCAGATCCTCTTATTTAGGAACTATTTAATGTGACTTATTGGCCAGTGTTTTGATAAAGACAGAATGTATTTAAAAAAAGACTGCCAAAAAGGGTAGTTTGAACAGAATTTCTCGAAGTAATAGTGATTGAAAAATTGAGGAAGTATAACAAATTGCGTTTTTTCTGAGTTATTTTTAAATCCATTTTTGTTCTCAAACGCATCCAATTTACAGGTCCTCTTATCTACGAACTATATAGTGGAACAGATTAGCCAGTTTTTTGATAAAGGCAGAATATATTTTAAAAAATACTGGCAAAATGGGCACTTCGCATAAAATTTCCCAAAGCGATCATGATTAAAGAATTGAGGATGTACTCAAATAACAAATTGGTTATTTTATGATTCATTTTTAAATCCAATTTTGCCCTCAAACGCATTCAATTGGCAGTTTTTTGTTATTTAGAAACTATATAATGTGCGTATTCATAAATTTTTTGATAAAGGCTAAATATATATATTTTAAAAGCTGTCAAAGTGGACACTTCGCAAAAAAAAAATTTCCCAAAGCGATCATGATTAAAGAATTGAGGATGTATTCAAATAACAAATTGGTTATCTAATGTCTTATTTTTAAATTCAGTTTTGCGCTCAAACGCATTCAATTGACAATTATTTGTTATTTAGGAACTGTGTAATGGGCTGTATTGGTCAGTTTTTTGATAAAGGCTAAATAAATATATTTAAAAAAAGCTGTCAAAATGGGCACTACGCACAAAATTTCCCAAAGCGACCTTGATTAAAGAATTGTGGATGTATTCAAATAACAAATTGGTTATTTTATGACTCATTTTTAAATTCAATTTAACTCTCAAACGCATTCAATTGACAGTTTTTTTGTTACTTAGGAATTATATAATGTGCGTATTGGTCGATTTTTTAATAAAGCCAGAATATATTTCAAAATATGTTTTCAAAATGGGCATTTGAGCCGAATTTCGTTTAAGATGATTCTGATAAAATCATTTCTTACAGAAAAAGGAAATAAATTTTTTTTTCAAAAGCGGCCAAATAAAGTAGTTAAACTGGGTTTATCGCTAATAATATTTTATTTTTTATTGTTGAAATGAAAGCTCTTCGAAATCTACCTCCGCCTATAGGCCAAGCCGACAGGGATTTTTTTTTATTTGCTCGGATTGGTTTTGAGTTGATTTTCAAAACAAATTTGGGGTTTGGATCGGCGATAGACACATACAAAAAATTACCTCCAAATTTTAATAAAGCCTTATCAATGCATGTATTCTCTACGCAACTAAATTATCAAGCAAAACATGGAAAATATAAAATTTCAACATATAATTACAAATTAAATTTCCTGTGAACTAAAGTCATGGTCGAGAATAAGCTTCAAAATTGGAACTTTGATAGTCATAAGAAATGTTAATTATTTGCCAAGTAATGATCAAATTTATTTTCTCTTTCTACACATTCTGCTACTGTATCAAACATTTAGGAAAGAAAAAAAGAAAATATGAAAAAAAAAGAAAAAAAAGGAAAGATGCTTTTCAGAAATGCAAAGCTTTATCAAAGGAACGGAATCCACTGTTTTATTCTAGGAAACCTATCCCATGTTTGACATTGGAATATTCATTCATGATACACACATTATCATTATGTAGCCTGATCCAAAAATAACCTATTATTGACGAGTATATCAATTCTCTGAAACATTCCTTGTTTTTTTAATATATACAAAATCTTAAATATGAATAATAGTGCAGAAGAAAATACTAAAGCGTTTTGAGAAATGATAAATATAAAAATAAAACAAGAGCGAAAAATCATGCGTAAATATAGATTATAACCACTTTCTAACTATTCCAGAATATTGCAATATTGTTCAATATTGTTAAGAATAATGTCAAAGAAAAACAATTTGTAATACGCTATAACATATTTGAAAATCCAATTTCAGAAATTAGCATCAATAGTCGAAAAAATATCAGAATTCTTTGGTTTACCCCTGTATAGGATGTATAGATTTGTATATATATACACTACATAGTGCGCTAATATTTAGTTAAGCTAGGAAACAGATATAACATAGTTGCAAGTTCCCTCTCAGCAATTTCCTTCAATGAACGGTAATGTAATTGACGTGAACATTTGTGATGCCCTGTACATCATATCTGTATATTCTCATCAATTATATTCAGCACCGAATAATTGGCAAAAAAATTCTAATTAAAAACACATTTTACAACTTAAAGCACACTTCCAGAAATTATTGTTATTAGACACTACTATAGCGAAATTGTTTTGTGTGTCCCTGTAAATGATGAAAGATGAATTGTGTGCTCGCGCTATTCTATTGTAAGGTTCTTGGAATGCACCTCAATGATAACTATAATTTTCGATATGTTTGAAATTTTGAAACATTATTAAAATACACCGCAAGTGTCTTTTCCCCCATAGACGGTAATGTAACAGAATTATTTCGAGAATTCCTGTAAATGAACTATTAGTATTATGCATTTCATTATCAATACCAGACATGTCACAGTAACTCTCAATAACATGTATCACTTGTATGCAATCACAGTATTAGAGCCGCACCGAGTACTCGGTAAATACTCGGTATTCGGCCTACTCGGCCAATTTGCCGAGTACTCAGTATTCGGCCAAATTTTGGCCGAGTACTACTCGGCCAATACCGAGTAGTTGTAAGAATTTCATTTTTTAAGCATATGAATTTATAACTGATCTGTAAAAAGTTATTCGAATATCAATGTATAATACATGTAGTAATTCATAAAACTATTTACTCTGTATTTAACAATATGTCTGCAAAATATAAAAAAAAGTTAAGATCAAAATCTGTAAAAAAATTTCACTTTTATAATATAAAAATGAAATAAAAATACTTTTTTATATATAGGAAAACAGAAAAGGCTTATTTTGGATAAAGAAACTAAAAATACAATAAATGCAATAAAAAATTAATAATAAAATTTATTATACAGTCGAACCCCATTAAAACGAACTTCAAGAGTACCAAGTTTTTGTTCGCTATATCCGGACCATTAAAAAATGTTAGTTTATAAGATATGAATATTATTAGCTGATACCTATATATTCAGTAATGATATATTAAGTAGAAAAAGTAAAGTCTATTAGATAGGATCATTAATGAATTAAATTGACTAAAATTGATAAAGGTATAAGCTGACCGACTACTAAATGAATTAACTAGAAATAATGACAAATAGAAATATAATACAGCACCTACTATCCAAACAAGTAGAGACTGATCCTAGTTTGGATAAATGAGTAGACATTTAAGGAATGATCCTGACTATACTAAAATCTTAATTGACGGGTGGGCGTGATCACACCTGCAGAAAATCTACCATAAAAGAGAAAGAATGCAGGTCTTACTACTCTTTAATAAAAAGACTTACCTTTAATTTGCACCATGTTTCACCAGCCGGCATGCATTTAGACATTACAATCGAAAACCTGTTTTCACCACAGCGGAAAAGTAAAAAGAGAAAAAAATCATGGTCCACTGGAAAAAAATGTTCGTTATAACCAATTCTTAAGATTTTGGAGGTTCGCTATAAAAGGATAAAATATCATTAAATACAAAAAGAAAATGATGGGACCAAAATTTTTGTTCGTTATACCCGGGAATTCATTATAAACCGGGTTCACTATAACGGGGTTTGACTGTATTTCAAATTATGGTGCAAAAACACCAGGCATTCTACATTATCAGTAGACAGGGCATTTCTTTTACTACTATAAATTTGGCTGGCCTCTATTATGTTCAGAATAAACAGTTGCTGAAGGTGCATATAAGAGTTTTTTGCAAGGTTGCACATAATCGGAAAAGTTTTATTTCCCCTCACTATGCAAAATGGAGTGTCAGTTTTACATATCTTCTGTTAAGAAAGCCTGTATCTCTTTTTGTACCAATTCTTCATGCGGCGATTTTAAACTAGTACTAGGTTCACAATCTTTTTGTTCATTCACAATTTCCTCAAAACATTGCCAGAAAAAAATGAACTTTTTGTTAATATTTTCTCTTTTGGTTCGTCGACATTAGCATTCTCATATTTATTTTTTGTTTCTTTGGTGGATTTTCAAGTTCAAGATCAACTAAACTCATGAATTTTAGAGCTGCTTTTTAAGGCAATCTTAATTTACACATTTATAATTTTCATTGAAAAAGGTTAGTGTTTTACTGAGATATTTAAAATTAATAAATTTAAAATAACATAATATAATCTGTACACATGAAAAATGAAAAGAAACTGCAAAGTCAATACATTTTTTTTAATCAAAAGAAAATAAGGTACAGACAGTTACAAAATAAATATGAAATGATCGCATTATTCAATGAATTGTTACAGTAACCAATAAATATTGTTATTTTTTATAGACAGATTTCAATGGTTGGAATAAATTGGAGGGTTAAAGAATGCTTAAATTTTATATTAGTTAATAACTGTAGCTGTCATGTATCAATTCTCCTTTTTTATTAGTTTTGAACTGTCAAAAATTGTCTTTAAAAAGTGCACAAATAAACTTCAAATTTAATGAGTTAATTTATTTATACTATATATGTATATTATATGTACACACAGGTATAGATATGTGTACTCAGGTATATATATATGTACACCTAAGCTCACATTATGCGCACATCAGTGTTTTATTTTCTTACTATACAACTACTCGGTACTCGGCATTCGGTACTCGGTACTCGGCCGAGTAGTCAGTGGCCGAGTACTCGGTACTCGGCTACTCGGCCAAAGTACTACTCGGTACACCACTACACAGTATATTTTTACACGAGTTAAAGCATGGACAGAACAGACGGACAACACGCAAGCAAGCAGACAGACAGATAAACCGAATTCCTAAACACTTTTCAATTCTGTTGGAAAGCGCTAAAAATGTATACATTTCCTTAAAACATTATAAAAAATATTAATAAAAGTAGAAGACCTCAGATGAGTGAAACATTTGTCTTCAAGGTACACTATCCTAATCAGTGTTGCCAGTGGGCTACTTTTTTCAATTCAGATTTCTTGACTGACACCACTTTTTTGATACGGTAAAATTCCATTTGTTTTCACTGTAATTAATAAGTCATTAAATTAGGCGCATTGTACTATTTCAAAAAAGTAATTCCAATCAAGAATTTGAATTTTAAAAAAGCTGCCCATCTGGCAACACTGGTCTTAATATATTTTGCTATGCGAGCAGAATTCCATATTCCATCATATGTAGTTTAAGTGGTTAAAAAATTTTTAAAGTGAAGACGAACTTATTCCCCGGAAATGCCTAAATCTCCGTTATTTTTATGGGTTTATAATAAAATGCACACATATATATCTACGAATATGAGGAGCCCAGAAGCCAAGGGGTACAAGTGACAAAATGTCGATTTGGAGTAAATTGAGTTTAAAGATAATTGATGTTAAATTGGAACATCAATAACAATTGACTAAATCGAAATAGGAAACATCTGCTTGTTGCATTCTAATCTTTGAACTCTCATTTCAATAACTGTTAAAAAATAGAGTACAATTTTCTTTAAATGTATAATTAATCAATATTGTTTGTTTTTCTAAAAAAGTGGTTTATCTCTATAACTCCCCAAATAATCAGAAAATGACCTATATTTCTTTACCTGAAATGAAAAAAGCATATTTCCAGATACTCTGTGCACTTAACTCAATTTTTTCAATTTTGTCACTTATACCCTTGGCTTCTGGGGTCCTCATATATAATATGTGTGTGTGCGCCCTTTGCACCAACAATTCTTTTATTTATTCAAATTAATTGGTATTTATTTTTTTATTTTTTAATCTCAACCCTTTGAGGGGCGGAGGAATACATTATATTTCACCTAAGTTATAATTTTGAGAGAAAAAGAGCCGAAAAATCTTTACCTTATTTAGAAATAAAATTTCTCCAAATTTCTTGTGGAAATTCATCGTTACACAAAAACATTTGCTTGCCACTCAAAAGGTTAAGGTGACCCGAAAAGCTAAACTGGTTATAAATGTTTTCTAAGAATCATTTTTAAATGTATAAATGTGTATGCACATTCTTTTTGAAATTTAAATTCTTTTTGAATAAATATGTAGCTTCTTTTAAGTTTAGATATGTTTTTCATTTGATATATATTTTAAACTCATTTTAAACATTTATTTTTATTTTAAGTAATAAACATGGAAAATGTTTAAAAATGTTATTTTATTTTTAAAAGATAATGATTTAAACTAAATAAATTTGAAAGAGAATTTAATTTAATAATTTTGGAAAAATAAATAAGTTAAAAATATATTTTATTTTTTATTAGTTTTCTCTCTAATTAATAAACATCTTCTTGGAAAACCTGAATAACTAAAAAAATGTATTTTTAAGTCACTCATGGTTTTGTATATTTCCATTAATTTAAAATCTTTAATTGTTTCTGTATTAAGAAATTTACAATCTAAAAATAATCCTCTTTAAAGTGTTTTTACTGTAATAAAAATACATTATTATTTTTATAATTTTCTGTAAATATCAAGTATCTCTTTCATAAAACAATTTTCAGTATTTTTAATTAAAATATTCTTAATATATTAATTCAGTGGTTCGCAACGTGAGGGGTGTCATCGAAAAGGCAATTTCATTTTTAGATGCGTTCGTAATTATGCAAATACGTAGCGCCTATAGTTGTCGTTCAGCCCGTCCGTCTATCTGTCCATCCGCATACAACAACGCAAAAACTACCTAACCGAATCGTTTGAAATTTAACATATATAATTATTACATACTTTTGCCGAGTCATTTAAAAATTATGAAAATCAGATGCATAGATCAATTGCAGGGGCAATCAAAACTATTCCGTTACGTTATGGTCAATGGGGGAAAAAGTTCCAAATGCATTTTAATGGTGTTACACACATTCAAACATAATAAAGTTAATATAAATCTATGAAGTACATATTATAATATACATTTTGCATAAACTGTGTTGCAACGAACATTTGTTATTGATTTACAAGGCCATACAAAGTATTCCATTACATAATGGTAAAGGGAGAACATTGTTTGGTGTGCGTTTTAATTATATTAAACTATTTCACATTTTATGAATATGATATACATTGCTGAGGTGTAATAAAAGTTACTATTTCTGTATATTTACAGGAACACAAAAAAGATTTCGACCACTACATTGTATTCGAAGTACTGTCTACTTTAACAGCAAGATCTGAATATTTTTTAAACTTCGTTATCGTACGAACGCACCTCATTTGCTACGCTTTACGTGCAATTTACAACTTTTTTTGGGGAGGGAGTCGGGAATTGGTTTGCAGAGAGTTTCAAATTTATACTAAACCCCATTCTCAGGTTTTTTTTCTGTGAAACTAGTTTTATATACTAAGAGTACAATTAATAAGCTCAAAATTGAATTATTTTTATTATTGCTTAATATTAGCAATCACAAGTTGAAATTAAACGTACCAGAATAAATAGATAAAAACTCTTTTGTATTGTACCTATCAAATATTAACGCATCATTTAAGAAGTTTTATAATTCTTCTTGTTATTATTGTATTTTGTATTTTTTTCAAATTGTTTATTTTCGACTATCAATTGAAAAAAGACTTACTTATTCATTCGCTTCGCTATATGGCACACCAAAAATTTTGTTTCCGTGAAACTATCTAAAGTTTTTATTTTAAACTGTCCTATATACCTAAATACGATAGTACAACTTCATAAAATTCATAAATGCCAAATGTCCATTAGGAAAGGAAATGGGTAAATGAGCTGTTAATTCTTAAATTTGGATAATTTCTTTTGGTCATAAACACCATTCTTAGATAAAGTTGTTGTTGAGGTGTGCCCGAAGGGCAAAATGTGTTGCTAAAGCTTCCGTTTAGACTGCACCCAGATAGTTGGAAGTCAGACTTCTGCAGAAGAAGATATTCGACAAAGCTTCCGATCGATGGCAACCCCAAACAACGCCATCACCTCAATTTCGACATGTCTCTGAAGCGGAGGGAAAGGTTTCTTTAGAGACCTGTACTCATACACAATAAATAAATGTGTATCATGACGTAGACATTAAATTTTAAAATTTTACTATACACGGTAGTTATTATAGCAAACAAATTCTTTTTAGTTTGTGTAAAATCACATTTCTGTTCTTTATAATGAAATCTCAGTGTATCCAAAAATATTTAATTAGTTCAAATGAGTTATTAAAATCGATTATAAAATGTGCAAAGAGTAAACTTAATGCCAAATATGAGACACTTCTTCAAGGACCGTTTTGAAATTAAAAATGCAGCCTAGACAAAGTTATTGTTTTACACTCTGTAAGTTGGCAAGAAACAATAAAACTCTTTACTGGTTAAAGGCGAATTCGTATGGTCTAATTGCTTTTATAAAGATATATAAAAAACATATTTCTAACAGAAAAATTAATATTTGGAAGCTAAAAAAAAAAAGGCGAAATAATTTGTTATTGTTAAAGTTCTTTTAGATTCCCACCACATGAAATTTATAGCTTTTTAAGAGGCTGTGCATAAATAAGGAATAAATAAATAATAAATGAGGGATAAATAAATAAGGAGACTTGAAAGTCTCCACTTTTATCTAAGGTTAAATCAAATGTAAAATCGTGCAGCAATGAACTCTGAGCCTTTTGGTCTTGGTAAATTATACCCCAAAAATGATGCATAAAGACTCAAGAAAGAAGACCTGTGGGGTACAATTCCATTCTGTGAAAACAAAACAAAAAGTCTAAAGGCATAATAGGGGAGAGGGGGGCACCTTTGAACAATTTTTTAGAAAATCAATAGAATTCTTACTTGAATGGTATTTATTGCGTTTTAAATATTACGTAATAAAAACACTGCATTTCTCTATCATATGAACCAGAAATTAAAAGTTTTCTAATTAAATTAAATAAGTTGTGATGATTTAAAAAGTTGAAGGATTTCTGTTCAAACCAGCCCCATGTAGGGGTACCTTTGAACAAGCAAGGGGCACCTTTGAACAAATGAATAAAATGTAAAAGTATTGAAAGTTTTTATAAAAATTTGCTTATGTTTCAGATACATAAAATAATGTGAATAAAATTAAGTAACTACATTTTATTGAAATTACTAATTTTTTATTAATTAACGAAAGTTAATTCCATCAAAATTTATGTCAAAACTCATTGTTGAAACATCACAGAATGTCCCTCCTGTTATGTTTGGTTGTGAAAACTTTTTTTACAGAATCCTTTAAATACACCAAAGTAATATCAGATGCTTCTGAAAAATTAAAATTTTTCATTCACTCTTTTTATGAAGAAACCTGATATAAAATTTGACAAAATTGCTAAATCATGAAACATTATTGTGTTTCCAGTATTTCACTTATCCAATATATGAATGCCAACATCAATTTAAATTTTAAACTTCCCATCACTGATACATCTAGAGGTTGGAATTTATGAATGCAGTAAAGGGTGGAGATTGCTAAGAGTATAAGTCAATGTTCTGTGACATTCTTAATGAATCTCTTTTCACATTAAAAAAAATTCCAAAAATAATAACATTTAGATCCGTAAGCAATTACTTACTTCATAGATTTAAATGTTCTCTTTAAATGTTTTTAATTACTATTTATCTCCAGTTTTTTCGGTGCTTTTTCGCTGTTCAAAGGTGCCCCAACTTTTTTGGTCAATGGTGCCCCGTCACCTGAAGTTTAATATTACAGCCGTTTACTAAATTTGGCTGAAGAATTAGAATAAAAAAAAGCTTATAAACTAAAGCTAATATCTTTATTTAAGTATTGAACAATAAATTAAAGTTTAAGGGATACAAAATTGTGAGTAAAAATCTTACAACTTTATTTCCTCAAGTTTAGACTCAAGAGGGAAAAAAATACATACCTTCTGAGACAGTATTGTTCATACAAAATGGTGAAGCTTTGTATACTTATATCATTGAAGCAGTAGTAATATATTGCCGTATAAATTTTTAAAAAATAATTTATTTGAAAGAAAATATTTAGAGTGTTCAAAGGTGCCCCCAGTTCAAAGGTGCCCCCCTCTCCCCTACATTATGCCTCACACACAAGTGAAAAAAACCAAAGTAGTGAATTTTTTACTTCAGTTTTGTCAATGCAGCATCGTATCTCTCGTTTATACGTCAATCAACATTCCTTCCCTTACACTTTTATTTATTAGAAAAATACAAGCTTCATTTCAAATATGCTCCATATATGGTTTCCGGAACTGTGATTATATATGCGCACACATATGAAGAAGAACGGGAATGTCAAACATTGGGGTACTCCATAGTTTAGAATTAAATAATTTTATAATAATTTGGGGATCTTTATAATAACTTTGTGTTTTCATAAAAATACATAACAGGCTAAAAAAGGTAACATGCTATTATGTACCAAAGACCATGTTACAAATTAAAAGCGAAAATTTTGATTGGATTAAAAATATTATCGATATCAAAAGACAAATCTCTCCTCCCCTTAAAGATATGTTACGATATCATACCTCAGACTCCCTACCCCCGCCTCCACCTAAAATGATAACGTTATATTTGCACAGTACCTAAATCCTAAGAAATATGTTATTTAGTGTGAAAAAGGGGGGGGGGGACGTATAATCATTTTAGAGAGATTTTGATGGGTTGTGGCTAATAAAAGTTTGGAAACTACCCGTGTTGCCGGATGGGCTACTTTTTTTAAATTCAGATTCTTGACTGGCACCACTTTTTAGAAATGATAAAATATGCCTTATTCAACGACATGATAATTAAAGCGAAAACAAAAGGTTATTTACCGTTTCAAAAAAGTGGTGTCAATCTAGAAATCTTAATTTAAAAAAAGTAGCCCACTGGCAACACTGGAAATTAATGGATTAATTTATTTTAATGCATCCATTCCAATTCACACACGTACCACTTAAACAAGATAGATTTATAAAAGGAAGAAATTATGGTTTAATAGAGTTTAAACAAATAACGAATTGAATAAATAAATAAGGAAACTTGAAATTCTTCTCTTTTATCTAAGGTTCAATCAGAAGTAAAATCGTGCAATAATGAGCTCTACGAGCAGTCTTTTGATCTTGGTAAAATTATACCCCACAATGACGCATAAAGACCTGAAGAAAGAAATCTTGTGGGCCACAATTTCATTCACTGAAAACAAAACGAAAAGTTCTAAAGGCATAATACATTATGCATTACACACAAAGAAATAAACCAAAGTAGTGAATTTTTTATTTTAGTTTGGCCAATGCAGCATCGTTGGGTTTACTTTTTTTGTATAATGTCCTGCATGCGTTCCATCAATGTTCTTTTCTTATTTTTCTAAGATTAGCACCTTGCGTAGTTCAGTGGGATGGTCGACTCACAGTTGGGCTCCATTAAAATCCAATCAAGTGTGCAAGTTCAGGTTATATAACTTCATGCTAATTCTTCTGAAAATCAAATAACATTTTATATCGAGATTTAGTATTTCAGTTTACTTCCTTGACTAGAATATGCAAGTTAGTTTTTTCTCCATCACTCAATAATAGCATAATAATCACGCGTTTAAATAATTGCATAGTAAATATATGTTTTAAAATTTTGACAACACAACTACTACGCAGTTATGTCCGGGTTGTTTTAAATGTAGATTTTTATATTCCTCATTAGCTCCAAGCTTTATTTTATACTTCATCACATTCGTTTACTATGTATCATACCTTTTACATTCCATCCAGTGTTGATTTTAAGGGGTGGACCAGAAGGGACATTCTCTTCTCACCCCTGAGTAATGAGAAGTCCCCCTGCAAGATTTGATATTTTGTTTTTTCAATAGTCAAGAAGTGCCCCCCCCCCCCATACGACCACCACCTCCTACGAAACTCTATAATGTTCCCTCTGATCCACAGAAGTTCCTTCTGAAGAAAATCTGAATCATTCCAACTTATTTTATAATTTATTATTATTATTTTAATGTTATTTTTATCTTATTCCAAAATTACTAAAGCAGAATCAATGAGAGATTTAATTCTGTTTTCAGATCTCACATATTAAGATTATCTTGATCAGCAAAATTATATATATGGTTTAACATAAAAATCATAATTAGTCTTTTTTATTAAACATAAATCAAGTTTCATACTTCAGACAGATTTTCAAAATTATTTATAGTTTTGTGCAACTGCCAAGAACAGAAATGTCTCTTAAATACATCGTAATCAAATCTGGTTTATAAAACTAGAAAAACGCAACAAAATATCTTGATGCTTTTAAAATAAAAATCGATAGATCGGTAGATAACATTAGTAAAAGATAGATACCATAGATAACATCAACCCCAAAAAAAAAAACAACAAAGAATTGCTAAAAAGTTTTACAAAAAGTATATTAAAAGTTAAAAACTCGTTAAAATGAATCATATTTAATGTTATAATTTGAAAAAATATATAAATTTTATTAGATATAATTTAGGAGAATTTAATTTCATTTAATAGAAAATGGAAAAATCATAAACATTCATTAAATTATTCAAAAAGTGATCGAGACAAACTTCAGAAATACAAGTTAGCAGTTAATTGAGTATAAAATTTTGACTTCGCAGGTATCACACCAGTCTGAATCATGGAGGAAAAAGATAGGTGGAGGTGAACTAAGCCTCAAAAAAGGTTTGCAATGTGAATCCATTTATCGCTCAAATTTTAGTGTACCAAACAAAAGCACGTGGAAAATTGGAAAGCTTCCAAAAAAGGAAGGGATTTTGTATTAATAAGACGAATTGAAAAAAATGAATTACAGCTGGAGCATTTTTAAGAAGAAATAGGAAATTTTTTAAATGATCTTTGTTTGTATTATTATTTATTAAAAGAAATGTTTACTTTTAAAATAATTGAAATTGGGAAATTATTATTATTATTATTAAATGTCATTATTATTATTAAATTTCAGATTAAAATTAAATAAGAAATTCAAAACGTTTGATAGGAACTAAAAAATGTATTATTAAAAGTTTTCTTTTTACAGTAATTTTATTAACACGTTCCAACAAAATTGAAAAATGTTTATGCATTCGGTTTGTCTGTCCGTCTGTCCGCGCTCTAACTCTCGTAAATATACTCGGAATGCAATGAAATTTTACCATGTTATTGAAAGTTACACAAGCACGAACCCTATTAAAAATGAAGTTTCTACCACGATTAGTTTATTTACAGGGACAGTCAAAAGTTTTCGATTATTTTAGGGCCAATGGGGAAAAATCGTTTCAAATTAATTTTAAAGATGTTGCGCCCGGACAAACGTATTCACATTTATTTGCATCTACGAAAAGCACTAAAATATGCAGCTAAAATAATAGTTATTCATTTACAGGGCCACACAAAATAATTCTAATACATGATAATAAAGGAGGAAATTGTTTGCGACCTATTTTAACGATGGTAAACGGTATCATGTGTAATCAATTTGATATACGTCGCTGAGACTTAATATGAGTTATTTCACGCATAATACGAAGTGCATAGCATTTACAGGGACACACAAAAGATTTCAAAAAGCATATTCTATTCGAAGTACTGTATATTATGCATGATAACTGTTCCATGGATGAAATGCATTTTTAATTATGATATGCGATTTTAAGTGTCACTAAATGTATTCACATTATATGGTGTGCATAAATGCTAATAGTTACACAATTAAGATATACAGGGTTACTCAAAAGAACTCGGAAAAGTTATTGAATATGAGTGTAATTTACTTAAAGGTTTGTTTTTAAAAAAGTTTTGCATCTTTACGTCGAATCGCATTTAGTTTATCGTGAAATGTTTGTAGAATATGGATTAAATGATATACAGGATCACGTAAAGAACTGGATACAGATTTGTTTAAGGATGATAATTTCTGGAAATATGATTTAAATAGTTTAAAGAGTATTGTTGTTTGATTAACATTTTTCATTTATTTTTTTATAGAATTAATTTTAGCAAAATACTTTCGTGTAATAAAGGTATTAAGTAAACTGCAGGGCTGAACAAAAGTATTGAAGTATGTTTTACATCTATTCGTATAAACTGCCAAAAGAAAAATTTCATCCAGCTAGGCATTTTTTTTGCTAAACTAAATTTCTCCATGATATAGTATATATATCAACCGACAAATCAAATACAGAACTGTTCAAAAGTATTGGAATACATATTTGGTTATGGGCGGTAACACCTATTTCCCTGAATAACGAAAATTTGTTAAAGAATTAAGGAAATTTGGATAGTGTTTTATAATCTATGCTTAACGCAGGATTTTTTTTACTGGTTAATACTTTATAACGTAGATGAAAAATGTTTATGACTCCAGTTTGTGTGGCCGAGTTCTAACTCTTGTAAATAAACTCTGATGCTCGTAGCATTTTTTATATGTTATTGACGGGTACTACTACACCGTGATCGCTATTGAAAAGAAAGTGTAGAATTTATAGTTCATTTGTATAGACAGTCTAAAGTATTCTATTACATTATGGTCAATGGGAAAAATCGTTTCAAGTTCATTTCAATTTTCGTGATGATATAAAATTTCACGCAAAGGAAAGTAAGAGTGTTTAAAATGATATAATGTTGCTTAAATTGTAATGTTGAAAAATTATAATATTGCAACATTATAAAAAAATGATATTATAATTTTGCTTATTTGCGCAACGCTTAAAGCTGCACAAATAAAAATGTATGTTAAATTTGCAGCGAGACTAGATCCTTGAATGGGTCGGGTTGTATTTTACCTGAACACGAAAGTTCTATTCAAATCGGAATCCAACATAAATGTTTTTTATCGATCTGAACCGGTAATATTTGAATTCAAATCCGACACATAAACAGTATTCCGCCTGAAACAGAGCTAATTTTAATACTTACAACGTTATTAAAAAATTCCAAAACATGTTTTAAAACAAATATTGTTAGCATATAGTCATGCCCTACATTAATAAGAACAATTTTTGACAAATATAAAAATTTTACTTCTTCAAAATAACAGCATTATCAATAAAAAATTTTGAGAAACAATTAATAAACAAGTTGGAAATTACACGTGAAGCGTAGCAAATGAGGTGCGTTCGTACGATAACGAAGTTTTTAAAATATTCAGATCTTGCTGATATAGTAGACAGTACCTCGGTTACATTATAGTAGTAGAAATTTTTGTGTTCCTGTAAAAATACAGGAAGTAATTTTTATTACACCTCAGCAACGTATATCATATTCTTAAAATGCGAAATAGTTTAATGTAATTAAAACACACCCCACAAACAATGTTTCTGCGTATAGCTTCATGTCTTTTGTGTGCTCCTGTAATTTAAAAATAAATATTCTTTGCATCACAGATTGTACAGAATGAATATTTTAGTATATATATACTTCATAGGTTCATGTCAGTTTTATTATGTTTGAATTAGTTTAACACCATTAAAATGCATTTGAAACTTTTTTTCTCATTGACCGTAATGCCATGGAATATTTTTTATTGTTCCTGTAATTGATTTATGCATCCAATTTCTATAAAATTTAAAATGACACGATAAAATTATGTAATAATTGTTTGTTTTAAATTTCAAATGATTAAAATGCATTTGAACCCCCCCCCCTCTTGACCGTAATGTAACGGGATACTTTTGATTGTCCTGTAATTGATCTATGCATAATTGATATTGATCTATCATAAAGTTTGAAATAACTCGACAAAATTAGTATTAATTATGTATTTTAAACTTCAAACGATTCGGTTGGGTAGTTTTTGCGTTGTTATATGCGAATGGACAGACAGACGGATGAGCTGAACGACAACTATAGGTGCTACGTATTTACATAATTACGAAAGCACCTAAAAACAACAGATATAAAGCGTAATAAAATTTGAGAGCTGTAAAATAAATTATCTGATTTTCACGCAATAAAAATTTCGATTCTTATCATGTTTTTAAAATTATTAGAAAATAAATTACACATATTTTAAGATTAATCGCATTTAAATGCGAAAAATGAAGCATAAATACAGGGTTTCGGTATTACAAATAGATTCATTCTAAATAAATAATTTAGGGATAAAAAAAAATCAAGATGAATATGTAAAAAGAAATTAGTTTTGTTACATATTAATAATTGCATTTAAATAATATTTAAAATATAATAATGAAAACATTCTTTTAAAATCATGTATGAAAACATAAGTAATAAATATTAATCTAAAATACAGATTTCTGATTGCAAACGATTTTCAGATATTAGCAAAATAATGTTATCTTTTCAAGAAAAATTTTAAAAGATTTTCTATTTTGATATTTAAAACACATATAATTAAATAATCAAAGAAATTTTTACCTGTGAAGCGCTGTCTAATAAAAAATTCGACGATAAAAAACAAGAGCAATCAAATACGGGTTTTAACCGCTTTGAATTCATAGGCGAATCAAAGCACGTGGTTTTGTTTGGACTTAATGTGACTTAATGTAGGGTTACATTTTTGGCATCACCCAAATCATTATAGTTCACCTCCACCTATATTCTTCCTCCATGAGTCTGAATGGCTCAACGTTTACGGTTCGCACGACCACAATTTTAAGATTTTTTATTTTTATTTTTTATTTTATTTGCTAAAATTTGTATTTTTGTGATAGAAAAAGCAGTTCCAAATGCACTTTTCTGACTCTGATATTATTTTCGGTGTAAAGAGCTTTAAATGTTAAAAAGTTTTCTTTTGTCGGTTTAATATTTTCTAAGTAAATTTACAAATTCTGATTTTTCAAAGAATTTGGTAAAGTTCGTTGGCCATGTGTACTCACTTCCTGTATTTTGAGCAAAAAGAACATAATAAATAAACCAAAAGTTTTTGTGACCACAGATTTCCCTTTTTCGCTGGAGCTGGAGCAATCATGCTTTTGATTAATGAATGATGTTCCAACAGTTGATGTTAACACCGGAATATCATAACTAGATGTAACAAATGGTAAGATAAATTTTTAAAGGGCTTATATTTCTAAGTATAAATTGATTAACCATACATAATATGTTCAACTTAATATATGATACTTTATTAATAATAATATCCCATGTAATGCAATTAACTCAACTTTTTTAAAATAATTAAATCGCAGTGGAGAGAAAGAGACCAATTTTCCAGCAGAAGGTGAATTGAAGTGAAAAGAGGAGTAGAGAAATATTGTTGGTTTCTGATATGGGTAGGATCACAGAGCAAAAAGTATCTGAATGGCGACAGGGGCTACGCCAAAAATGTAACCCTAAAATCCGTCATATTAGGCCCAAACTTACCTCGCATGCTTTGACGCGCCTGTCAATTGTAAAATGTATTTATTTGCTTTTGCTTTTACCGTTGCAATTTGTTATTCATGATTCGCATGTTGAGCATAGGAATAATTAGAATTTCGATAAAGAATGAAATGTAGGTATAATATGCCCCTGCTCCACGTCACTTGTCTTGTTCGTGCCGAATGAAAGCATTTAAATATGAACGACAACTGCCTACATATTGCAAACCATTTTTTCGACATACTATCTATCTATCTCTCTATGTCTATCTATCTCTTTACTCCGTGAGATAAGGATGCGAGTTATATTAATTGTTTAAAAATATCAATGATTTTTTAGAATGTAGATAGTCAATGGTGGTTTCTGATAAGGATAAAATGCTGCTAGTGCATCTGAGTGAATATTGTTTTTATTTTGAAAAATATGAGTAGTTTTGTGAAAGGATTGCATTGTTCAAGTAACAGCAAAAGTGTATGTACTTTTTTTAATCAAATATTTATTATTTTGTACATATTAGTAAGTGTTTATTAAATTTCATATTTGAAATTTCAAGAGATCCCTTCATTATCGGCTGTCTTGATACTGCAGTAAAAGTGTGTTATTATCCATGTTGCGATTCAAAGAAATTGTTTCCTGTGAAACTGAATCTGAAAATCTTACTTAAATTCAACCGGAAACCGACAAAAAAGGCAAACGGAAGCCAAACATTCAAGTACGCACCCGAAGTAAAAGAAGATTAATCGATATTTTAATCAACTTTATCTCTAATATCGGTTTTATCTTTTTTCGTAGAAATATTAAAGCATACACACTTATCGATATTTAAAAAAAAAGGATTTTTTTTACTTAAGAAATATCCAGTCGAAAAACGTACGTCAACTTTCATAAATATCCAGATATTGGTACAATAGCTGCTAAACTCTTATGCAAAAATGTATGAAAACAAAATTTATCCCGATTATATATTGTAAGTTCAGTTATACGGAAATAATAAAACTCCACCTAAAATACGACGCAATCACTATGGCAACCTAAAATCATTACCTACCATCTTTGAATTAATTAGATTATGACGATTTAATAGGATGAAGAATATTATTATTAATACCTTTGAGGTTCTGATTTGGTTTTCAGAAAACTCGAAATGATTCGAAAAGATTCTGCAACGATTATACATATCAAACTTCAAAACATTCAGTTGGAAAGTTTTTATGCTGTTATATGTAAACACATAGGGATGGGCCAACAATACATACTACGTTTTTATGTAGTTATGAACTCAGCTAATGAAAGATCAGCAAACGAAAATAATTACAATAATAACAATAATGAAAACACCAATTCAATTTGATGCATGATTTTGATGGAAAGTTTCATCCGCTTCCCGAATTTTCCAATAGATCCTATTATAATGAATATTAAATTTCCGAAAGATTCGCATATAATAAGCAACTTTTCACATGGCTAAAAAATTAATAGGTTATACATAATTTCATCAGTGAAAAGGTATTTTTAACGTAAGCAATTTTTCCATAATTAATAAAATGAACACATAACTATTAATGTGTAATGTGGCAACAATGTATTGTAACAATATAATTATTATAAATTTTCAAATTAACTTATTTTCTTACATTCAAGTCAAAACTCTGTTAGTCATTGATAAAATGCATAACTGATTTCATCTATGGAAAAGAAGAACAAAAATATCAGTTAAATATTTGTTGTTCCAATATATTTTGCATTTAATTAAATAATCACATTGCATCAATTTAAGAAGAAGATTAGTGAAGAAATTCTAAAGGGAGTTTTCCAATGGTAAATGACTCTAAAATGGTCAATTTAAGAATCAAACTTTGGAATGAATTGAAATATTAAAAAAAGTAATTTAAAATTACAACGACAATTTGGAAAATTATATTTTCAGAGACTAAATTTTTTGACTTATAAATAAATTCTATATTTAAAAAAAATAATAATAAACATCAATTTTAGAATGATCAAAACGTAATGACCGAATCCTATATTTCGTACGCCATGGTTTAAAAATTAATATTCCTGTACCAATCCCATACAAATTTTAAATGAAATTTTAGTTTAACAATTTTTGGTACTGAAAATTTTTTACCGTCTAAACAACACATATTTTCAATTTTTATACCGTCGTATAGAGAAAAAATGTACTTTTAAATGCAATTTGTATGAAAGCTGTATCTCAATTTCTTTTTAAGTTATTGATTTTTTGTAGTTTTTTTAATACTTTATTTGTATGAAAACAGAAGTATTTTATTTCTAGACATTAAACATAAACTAATCAGAAACGAATAAAATAAAAAACAGAAATATTACATTTTTGTACATTAAACATAGACCTATGAGAAAACGAATAAAATAAAAAAAAAGTTGCGGAAATCAGCCAATAAAAAGATTCAGATTTACTTTAGACTTCCCAGTTCTTTACCGAGGACAACAACTATTTTCGAAATAGGTAATAATACAATAAACAGTTCAAAAAATATTAAAAGCTTTATAATCGGTATTTTATTTTATTATTTATTTATTTAATTGAGGAAGGTTTTTTTTTAACAATTCTCTATATTATTACTGCTATTTTTTCTAATCAAAATTCGCAGATATGTATTGAAAATGAAAGATTCGACGGATGTAAAAATGGAAGATTAAAAATAAGAAAAGATGACCATATGAATTGGCATTGATAAATATTGTACGATGGTTTTCTTATAAGTTCTTACTTCTTATTTGCAGTTTTTTTACCTTCTACTATCTCTTCAAGAAGAAGGCTCTGGATTCGTGAAAATTTTGGACTTTTGGTTTCCACACATTTATATATTTTTCAGGGAACTGAGCATGATTTGACTGTTTTTTAGGCAATGTCTGTCTGTATGTGAGTTATTCTGTTTGTGTGCGACGCATGTAAATTTGCGGGCATTATATCTCAAGAACTAGTTCAGTTAGACCTTGGCAAAAATTGCTGCTAATTTTTGTTTTAGTGTAAATCTCGCAGCAGGTGAATGACATTGCTGTGTTACATTTTTCACGATTTCCGTTATACATACGTATCCAGAACTAATGTACGGAATTTCATCTAACTTCATATTCTATAAGGCCTTGGTGACCTTCGAAGTATAAATTCTTTGTTAACACAAAAACATAACTAAATCTGTATTATTACCTCTTATATTATTTGTCCTACATTATGACAGATAATATGCGATGTGTACTTGAATTATTCATTTTCAGCTACAAAGCAGAATATTTAGCATCATAAAAAAGTACATGAACAGAAAAAAAATATTAAATCATTATTTTACCGGGAAATTATCCCAGAGAAGTGTGAAAGATTAAAAAAATTTTTTGAAGAAAATTATTTTCACTAAAAATTATTTCTGCTTTCAGAATATTAGCACAGATCGTAAAAATATATATTGCATATTAAAAATTGCAATTAATTGCATATTAAAAATTGTACTAACGTTCATTTTTCAAATAGAAACACCCATTGTCACGCTTTATTTGAGGGTTTTTTTTTTTTTTTTTTTTTTTTTGAATCAAATTTATTTAGGGAAAACATACTTTGTAATTTTTTTCTTTTCTTCGATACTTTTCTAACTATTTTTTTTTGAATATTTTGTTAAGATCTTATTTTATTAAAATAAATTTTGTAAAGGGGCCTGTTTTATTAAATTAATTTTTGTGAAGGGGCCCTAAATATCCTCCAAACAACTTCTAAATATATTTTTTTAAATCGACTTCATACTAGTTTATATAAACCAAGGCTTCAGATAATAATTGAACGGAAAATTGGAAAATATTATTATTTCTTATAAAAGAAAAATGGAACAAAATATTTTTTTTTGTTTCGGGACTGAAAAGAAATTATTTTTCTGATATGAAAGATTTATAATTTGTGTTTTCTATAATTCAATTTTTAAAACTAAAATTATTCAATCCTGGAAAAGAAGAATGGGTCATTTTGACGAATTCTTCCATCGAATAACATAAGGTGTTGAAAGGATTCATTAATTCTAGTGTTAAGAAAATAAAATGCAAGCCATAATATTTGTAGTATATAAGAAATGTCAAAAGTTAAATCAAAAACGCCGTATACCGAAACTAATTAAACAGACAAAAATAAAAAATAAAATGAAATTGTTTTAAAATGTCTTACTTCTTTTTCTGAAGAAATAGATCGAACATTTTCATAAAAAAATATTACTTTATTCACAGTATGTTTAGTGTATCGTCAGTAAGTAAACACACTAGGAAGATAATTAAAAGTTGTAATCCGTGAAGAAAAATCGTCTGCTTCATTTCTTTTTCCAATCCGCGCCACGGGATAAGTTTACCAAATTTATGATAGGTAAATAGTTAGAAAGAAAAATCCAAACATAGGCTATAAGTTCAGTTCTAATAAGAAGGAGAAAAATACCGTTTCAAGCATAGAAATAACATTGACACACGTCTGTAACGAATTTTAATTCCTTTATGGCAATGAAAATTGGCACTTAAAATACCCACCATGCCATAAAAAAAGTTGGAAAAGACTAGAAAACAGGAATTCTGCTTTTTCAGAGAGTGCATTCAGCAGAGTAAAAGTGCTAATTGCACATAAAATTGCAAGCGACAAAAACCGGATAAGTTTATTCATTTTCTAAGCATTTCATTGGCTATTCGAGAAAAGGCTTTGCCATCATCCGAGTTTCCAAGCATTTGATTAACTATTACAGTTCCTTTCAGGCATCAAAGAGGCTCCGACACAAGAGAATCGCGCGCTTTCAGGATAACATGGAGACGCCTGCAATTTGAAGCAACTTTGACCCCTCGTGTATCACTTCAAGCAGTACGTAAAGGTGCTATTACACGTGCACTGATGCAGGCGTCAAATCGCAGGCGTCTCCATGTTATCCTATGGGACCAGGGGAGTCGCTTGGTAGCGCGCGATTCTCTTTTGTCGGAGCGTCTTTGACGCTTGGAACGAAGCGAGTCGCCGGCAACAGCCAATCAAATGTTTGGAAATCCAAATGATGGTAAAGACTCTTCTCGAACAGCCAATGAAATGCTAAGAACACGAAAAAACGCAGGCAATTTTTGTAGCTTGCAATTTTTACGTGTAATAGCACTTTAAGTTATCAAGCACGTATAGTGCTTCTAATCGATCCGCAACCATGTCGTCCAATAGAAGTAACGAAAATGACGAGCGAAATGCACTCATAAATGATGCTTTTGTACGCATGTGTAATGCAGGGATGACAGGCTTTATGCTGTTAGTGTTTCACAGGCTTTGGGTGCAAGGTAGGATTTTTTTATTGCTACCATTTGTTGGTTATGACATGAGATGCTGTTGAATGTTTTAGAAGTTGAGTCTTTGACCGGGTCATCTTTGAAGTGAGCGATGGATTGATGCCTAGTGGGATTTGAACCAAAGATCTCAGGATCAGGAGGCGAGATCGTTAGCGTAGAGCAAAAGTCCAAGCCAGTTACTCTAAGCCAGTAACTCGCTTTATACTGATCAAGTAAGATGAGATCGCTACAACTCTTTTCATTGTGAGTGAGTCGGCTTTATATATGGATACAAATATAATGATTAGTGATTTTTTTTCTCCAGCCGGTGTAATTTCTTGCGCACTATGAAAATGATAGGGAGAAAAAAGCCAAATTTAGCTTTTAAATAATACCACTCTTTCCATTTTAAGTGAATTGGTTTTATGTACGGATGTAAAAATGTTGGTTGGTGTGTCTTTTTCAAGTCTGTGTAGTTTCTCGAACAATATAAGATATGGTAGAAAACGCGAAATTCAGCTCCTAATTAGTGTCACTCTTTCCACTATGGGTGGTGTTGCCAGTTATCATGACTAAATCAGGGAGCTAAATGTTCTCGACACCAGTATTTTAGTGTAATTTTCTTCATGCTACCAAATAGTAAAATTACTTGCATTTCAAAATGATGAAAAAACGTGTAAGAAATTAATGGTATCCAAAGCATTTGGATCCTGATTTATCCTGGACACATGTACTTTAAAACTTTGTATATCTTTCAACTTTTCGAGTAGCTGGTTACTTTTTTTAATTACATAAAAAATAAAATATTTCTAAATATCTTGATCTGATGCTATCTAATCTCAACCACTATTAAAATGATCAAGACATAATCAAAAATGAGACAAATTCCTTCAGGTTTTACACTTTTATTCACATATACGTGAGTAAAAATTTGTGCGTAAAAAATTTTAATTTCAGCTTCCGTTGTACAATTAACACACATTAAGCTTCCGTCATCATCCATCATAGAACATGTGACGGAAACGCCCAGAGTTAAAATTAATATTGACAGGGGGATAAAATTGTAGGTGTCCCATTGATCGATACGTTGATTTTTCAAATCGTAAACTAAACTAGGTTCCAGCATAAACTAAAAGAAAAAAAAGAAGCAAATAAAAATTGAAAAAAGAGGGAAACTGCACGTCAAACGTAGCAAATGAGGTGCGTTCGTACTATAACGAACTTAAAAAAAATATTTTGAAATTGGCGTAATACTATATATTATTTCGAATGCAGTATAGTAGTTGAAATCTTTTGTGTGTCCCTATAAATGCTATCTGCTTTCTATTACAGAAAGAAACTTGTCGTAAACTTCAACAACGTATATCAATTTCATAAAATGAAAAGCAATTCAATATATTTAAAACAAGCTCCAAACAATGATTTTTCCTCTTCCATTATGTAATGGAATACTTTTGTGGGGCCCTGTAAATTAATAACAAATATTTTTTGCACCACAGATTGTACAGAATGTATAATTTAGTATATGCTTCATAGATGCATATTAATTTTATTATGTTCGCAAAAGTGTAACAAATTAAAACGTACCTGAAACTATTTTTCTTTTCCTTTTGAATGTAATGTAACGGAATACTTTTGATTCTCCCCGTCATTAAACGATACATACGATTTTCATAAAATTTGAAATGACTCGACAAAATTGCACAACAATTATTTTTTTTTATTTCAAACGAGTATTTGGGTAATTCTTGTTCTGTTATATGCGGACGGGCAGGCAGACAGACGGACGGACTGAACGACGACTATAGATGCTAAGAAACGCACCTAACAAGTCGTAAATTCTACATCAAAAATGGCAAATGAGGAGCGTTCCTACAATAACTGCATATAATATTCGAACATCGTATCGTATCATTCATAAATAATTCAGTCCCTGTTCCCATTGATTGTTTTGTTTGAGTCAAATGAGGGCATTTAAATTTGAGTGATAGCGTGCATCATATTGCAAATCGTTTTTACACCATACGGCACCTCCATTTATCTCTTTCCTTCATGAATAAAATCTAATAAAACCACATGGAAACGAGGTACAATTTATTATATAACGTTTCTTCATTAAAATACATTTATTTAATTTGGGGAAATAAATGGAATGCTGTCAATTATCAGCTTTCATCACTTGAAATTGCATGACAAATCAAAAAAAAAATTCTTAATTGGTAAAGATGAAATAAATTTTGAAACAAGTGTTAAATGTGTCACATCATGTATAACATATTCTCTATCTAATCTATCTCTTCAATACAACATTTTCTACAAAAACTCAACTTTAGCGCGAATGCGGAAAAAGTTATTTAAAGTTTCTAACAGTTGTAAATAGTACCAGCCAAAAATAAACAGATATTATGTCGTGGGGAAAGAATGTTAAAATTTTCATCTAGAAAAAGACACTTTAGAGAGAAATATTGTTTCTATTGTTAATGCGTTCAATTATTTAAAAAAAAAAACTTTTTGTTTTAAGCTTGCAGTTGGGATTTAAATGTTTATAAGTAACATGGAGGAAAGAGATAGATGAAGGTGCCGTATGCCGCAAAATCAATTTGCAATTTGATGCTTGTTATTGCTCAAATTAAAGCGTAATTTTTTTTCCAAGCCCAAGCTCGCACTCTGATTGGTTGTTGCTCTCGGCTCTGTTTTCATGTAACTTGGCGATAATCATACTTGGCGTACCGATAGATGCTTCCGTCGAGGAGTTTGATTTCCTTCCGAACCGAGTACAAAGTAACTTTTCCCGTTTATTAATAAGTAAAGCATTAGCCATTTTATAAAATAACACAAGATAATACACAAGATATAAGATAATAATACACAAGAGCACAAAATGAAGGAAGAATAAGAATGAGTAGGTTAGGTCTTAGTTTTACGCGTTCACTTATGAGCGAAGTATTTTTCGCCAAGTATGGTTATCGCCAAGTTACGTGAAAACAGTGCCGAGAGCAACAACCAATCAGAGTGCGAGTTTGGGCTTGGAACGACGAAGGTGCTTGGAAAAAAAAAATTCGCCAAATTTAAATGCCCTCATTCATAAAAAATATATATATATAGTCATGTGGAGCAGAAACCGAATTCTTTGACATCAGCCGTGCATCTTTTCTCTAAACGAAAATAATTTTCATCCTAAAATAGCATTTAATTCTATTATGAATTAAAAACTGTATTACTAAAAGTTTTCTTTCTTTTGCGAAATCACGTGGTTGCGTTTCGGCCTAATGTAGCAGATTTTGAGGTTAAATTTTTGGTGTCAGCCCCAGCCACTATAGATCATCTCTATTCTTTATTTTTACTCTATGCTAAGTAACTCTAAAGTATTGGAATAAGGGCAGACGATATGCATCAAAATATATCTATCTATGGGCGTGTTCAGCGCAACTTACCAAAGTAACCAATGTTACCGACCGATTGTAGGGCAGTACGAAAGCGAATTGTGGTACCAATGAAGACTATCCTGTTGAATTGTAGCTGACTTCACACTTCGCCTTGATTTTCATTTGGTACTTGTCTACAATCGGTAAGAGACCGGTAAGTAACCGGTAAGTTGTGCTGAACATGCCCTATCTATATAATCGGATAAATATGTAAATTTATGTCTGCAGCAGACGATAATTTGAGGTAACAATTGCAATTTAGCTAGCGTAAAAGAAATTTTGGAAAATGACAAAATGGAGATGATGCGATAGAATTATCGATTTATGTTTTTCTATGATTATTAAGTGGCGCTAAATTTAAAAGAATGCCTTCAACTGCCTTTCATTTCTAAAATTAGCATGTGAAAACCAAACTCCATTTCGTGCCACTATATTCATATGGTTTACAGAATTTAGAAGAAGCCGAAATTTTGTTATGGTTAACGGACACAACAAACAGGAAGACCATTGTCAGGTGTAGTCCAATAAAATGTGGCGTCAATACGAAAAATGGTAATCAGTGATAAACAATGTACTACTAAATGATACAAAAGGAGCCTAACATTGGATCCGCAGCTATATATAAAATATTCATGAAGAATTGCGTATGAAAAAATTAGTTTATCGTTGAGTTCCCTTAACTTAACAGAGTATTAAAAAGTGGAGCGTGTTATAGTGCTATTACACGAAAAAATTGCAAGCGACAAAAATCGCCTGCGTTTTTTCGTTTTCTTAGCATTTCATTGGCTGTTCGAGAAGAGTCTTTACCATCATTTGAATTTCCAAGCATTTGATTGGCTCTTACTAGCGAGTCGCTTCGTGCAGGCGTCAAAGACGCTCCGACACAAGAGAATCGCGCGCTAACCAAGCAACTCCTCTGGTCCCATAGGATAACATGGAGACGCCTGCAGCAGCGCACGTTGTAATAGCACCTTTAAAGTGCTATTACACGTAAAAATTGCAAGCGACAAAAATCGCCTGCGTTTTTTCGTGTTCTTAGCATTTCATTGGCTGTTCGAGAAGAGTCTTTACCATCATTTGGATTTCCAAGCATTTGATTGGCTGTTGCCGGCGACTCGCTTCGTTCTACGCGTCAAAGACGCTCCGACAAAAGAGAATCGCGCGCTACCAAGCGACTCCCTTGCTCCCATAGGATTACATGGAGACGCCTGCAACAGCGCACGTGTAATGGCACCTTTAGAATCAATAATAAAAAAAACCCTCTAAAATTACTTAAAGAGGGTGGCAACTGCTTTTTTCTAAGCTCCTAACTGGTATTGAGACTTATCTACCTTTTTTTTTTTTTTTTTTTTTTTTTTTGTTACTGTTCCAACTCGTCAAGAAAGTAAAATATGGGTCTTTCAAGATGATCACAAACCAACAATGATGAAAATACAGCAATTAATAAAAAAAAATACATGTTGTGTTCTTTCTTTTGTGCAGGAGTGGTCAAATCCATTAATCTTAGGGACAGAAAACCGTTACAGCTAACTAGTACATCACTGAATGTCTCCCAGAAATCGCTCAAGAGATAAATGTTAGGGAACTTCTTACCTTAGCTAGACGCAAGTAATAATCGCAAAAATTCCAAATATTGTTTTTACTGAAATTATTCTTATTGCATTCATTTTATTTAAAATACAAACCTTTAGCTTGTTTTATTTAAATACATTTTTTTAAATACTTACATTACATAAACTTTCAAAGAGTATCAATGAGATACATTCATTTCATTGATATATAAAAAGCAATAATAAACAAGTCGGAAATTGAATGCCAAACGTAGCAAATGAAGTGCATTCGTATTATACCGACAGTGGCGTAATCAGGGTGATTGCCTCAAACCAGTAATATTATAAGGCAGCGGTTCCCATTCTTCATTGGTACGCGACCCGCCTGCATTTTCAGAAAGAATCACGTTTTGAGCACCTTATCGCCAGAACAACGATTGGCGTGGAGATGAAGTCAATGCTATGCACCCTTTCTTGTTTGTGACGTCAAACGCCTAGCGAATAGCAACCCTTCCTCCTGCAAACAGATCGCGCTTATTGTTCATTAGTTTTTTCCCGTAAATGTTATCAAACAAAGACTATAATATGAAGAAATGTTATTCACCGTTGTTTACTATTAAAAAATAGCTTAAAACAAAGAGCCTTTTCAGATTAAAATGCTACATCTAAACATAGGTTTTTTTCTCTCAATTTAAAAATATTATTTCCTTAACTCGCTATGTTCGAAGAAATTGAGAAGTTAATTAAAAATAATAGTAAAGATTCTCTTGTAATAAATATAATTCTATTAATCATATGTTTTATGACACATTTGAACTTAGTTTATTTTGTGTTTGGCGATGCAGCTGGCTGAACATTCTCGCTTTCGCCAACTCGCAAGGCTGGTGCTCAAAACGTGATTCTTTCTGAAAATACAACCCGCCTCTCAGTAAAAAAAAAAAAAAAAAAAAAAAAAAAAAAAAAAAAAAAAAAAAAGTGACACATTTACTGTAATAATGTATCAGTATGGAAATTGCTGTATGTCCTGTATAAGCTGTCGGCTATCCAATCCTACGAAAAAGGCTAATTTTCATAAGAAGGATTGACGAAAGACAAGAATGGATAATTCCAATGTATGTAAGTGAAATAATAATTAAAACAACAAAAAATACAAACATAATTAAAAATACATTTAATTGCTATTAAATTACAACTTTATAATGATTGCATTTTCTGGCACTGATGATTACCGATGAAAGCATCTATATCAGGGTTAAAACACGTTACTTTCAACTTTAATTTAACCTTAACTTAACAGAATCCATACTTGTTTTCAAAAACAGCCACGTACGAAAAGCATGTTCACACCAATTCACGCAAGGAATTTTTCTTAAAATATTATTTGCTGTTCAAATTGTTATAATTTTTTAAGAGGTGAAATAGAAAATATATTTTTGTGACAAACCTCGATTTTTCTGCGACCCACTAAAATAGCCGCCGCGATCAAGCAGTGGGTCGCGACCCATAATTTGGGAACCGCCGTTATAAGGTTTTCTTCTCCTTGATTCATAGCATCAAATCTTCTGGTTAGATAAAGCGAACAAAACTTTTAAAAATTAACGGTATTCTGAGAACTTGGGCAACCACCTTCGTTACGCCTCTGAACGAACACTGTTAAAAGTGAAGGTGACAAACCGGTGCCATTTGGAACCCTAGGGTGCCATAGGGGCTCGGATATGTGGTTGCAGTGCCGACAGGTCTCTTACTGGGTGATTGCAGCTAAAAAAGGTGCCATGCACTTCGTATTGGCAGCAATGTGGCACCTCATCGGGTAACTGGAACCATGCGCATGCGCTGTGACGTATGTCTTTCTGTTTTCTGTGACGGCAAGTAAAATATATGGCTATGAGTGAATGAAGGTGAGCTCGATGGCCGAGCGGTTAGAACGCTGAGCTTGTAATCAGACGTTGTGAGTTCGAATCCTTCGACGGCCAAAAGTCGGTTTGTTTATTTTTTAATTTTTTTTAATGGACACTCTGGATTAAGGGTGCCATCTTTTCACCCTAATTAAAGGTGCCATTCTGGCTCCTTTAGGGGTGTCACCAGAGAGACAAGCCTTTCACCCCTTAAAGGTGCAATGTGTCACCATTAGTTTTAAAAATGTTCGGATCTTTGTGTAATAGTATACAGTTCTTGAGATACAATATAGAAGCCGAAATGTTTTGTGTGTCCCTGTAAATACTTCTGTTTTCTATTATACAGGAAGTAACTTGTAATAAACTTCAGCAATATCAACGAACATTGCATACTTAATAAAAGTTATAGAAACTAATGAAGTGTCTGAAACTATTTTCTTTTGTTTTAAGAAGAAAAGCACCTCTTTAACCCCTTCGCGACGGGAGCCTTGTACGAAATTTTTAATGTTTTGTCACCGGTTATCAAAAACAGAAATCTGTGTCTTATTAAATCGAGAAAATGCTCCGATTAAATAAGGCAATTTTTTTAGTAACATTTTACCAGTGGGTAAAAACAAGGATCCCTAAAAGTGCTATTACACGTAAAAATAGCAAGCTACAAAAATCGCCTGCATTTTTTCGTTTTCTTAGCATTTCATTACGAGCGATTATTTCTCCCACTGGCTGGATAATCTCATTGGTCCACTGGTTATCACATTTTAAGTATGCCAGAAATGACGTTTATTGCTTAAAGCTTGGCGATAAGAGCAGATTATATGAAGATATTTTTTTATGACTATCTCTCACTCCTGATTTATTCAATTTATTAAAACATTGAAAACCTAAATTATTTGTGAACTTCCTAATATTTATTATTTTAAATACATTATATTTGAAAAAGTTATTGCACAGCACTTGTAAATGAATGCGTATTTTCTGCATGCCGATGTGACGATTGAATAAAACGGGCCGTGGCTTTTTGTCCAAGCTAGCTGGTTAAAAAATTCTTTTCCTCTGTAAATCGTAGACAAGTTTCAATAAAGGGGGATTTCAGCCAATGAGGTTATCCAGCCAGTGAAAGAAATAATCGCTCGTCATTTCATTGGCTGTTCGAGAAGAGTCTTTACCATCATTTGTATTTCCAAGCATTTGATTGGCTCTTACTGGCGACTCGCTTCGTTCCAGGGGTCAAAGACGCTCCGACACAAGAGAATCGCGTGCTAACCAAGCGACTCCCCTGGTCCTATAGGATAACATCGAGACGCCTGCAATTTGACGCCTGCAGCACGACACGTTTAATAGCACTTTAAGCCTTTTTGCGGCATGTATACACGTCGCTCGTCCTCAAGGGATTAAGGTTTAAGAACAACTTACTTTATCGTTTATGATAGATTAAAATTCTTATAAGCATAATATACTAGATCTGCAACATATTTCTGAACATTTAACAAAAGAGATACAGTTATTTCATAAACATGTATTTTAATTAAATTATCTTGCAGAGAAATAAAATATACATATTTTTTTATTCTATGAATGTAAAATAAAAACTAATATGTAATTCTGATAAATACAATTTTTGTGTAACTAATGCATTTTAATAAAGTCAATTCTTAGAACATATTTATTTCATATCGGAAGAAAAGAAAACATAAATAAAGTGCAAACAAAGCTTCATTTATCATTTGATAAATTTATGGAAGACTTATTAACATTATTATTCATTCCTGTATTTGCACACTTAAGATTTCAGTAAATCAATAAAAAGAATAATAAAAAGAAAACTTAAGCGAACGAAAATCAGTGAAATGGTGAAATAAACTAAAATTTTATTTTAAGCAAATGTTAAAACAAACACCCTTTGTTGAAATCGGGTACAATACTTTTTCAGATTGCGAAATTTATATTTCCAAGAATATGGAAATTTATCTTGTTAAAAAAAATGACCTTCAATTTTAAGGGCAATGTGTTTTATTCATTTGAAATATTTCATTGCCTCGTGGCGTACGTTCAAAATTTTGTGTATTTGTAGGGTATCTTCATTTTTCCTTTGTTAAGAAAGTTTGAGAAAAGTTCGCAAAATGTTCTTGAAAAGCCATACAATAAAGTGTTAAACTTTTTTGAAATTTGTCATTTCTTTCAGAAATACAGTCGAGTCTCTCTATAACGAAACTCCATACATCGATTTTCTCTATATGAAGAATTTTTAGTGGGAACGGTCCCCTTATCGCATGATTACATTAAAAACGGTCTCTATATAGCGAAATATTTATCTCCATATAACGATTTTTTTCATAAATTGGTCTTAATTTGTTCAGTTTTAAAAAAAGCTTCGAAATCATATGGGATCTATTTTCCATCACTTATTTTTAATTTATCGTCAGTGCTGAGTTTTTTATATTACTTCTCTCCTTGTTCTTTAAATCCAACGAATACATCCCAACTCCCACACATCTTTCCACATCCTTCTCAAAACGGAGTCAACTGGATTGTTACTCATATAAAAGAGGAATCAATGAGAGGCACATAAGAGAGGCCTTCAAATGGTTTAAAATGTTAATTACAATTTTTCATTCCTTGCTAAAATTGAAGCTTTTTTTTTTTTGAAAGCATAACAATTTTAAAATTAAAACAACAAAAAATTACAGATGTCTTCGTCTGAAATGAATGTAACTTTTCCTCATTTGATTTTCATATAAAAGTTATGTTCTCTTTTTTGAAACATCTTAAATAATTAAGAAATAAAATGTTAGGTTAATATTTACTTTTAAACATTTCAAATTCTTAATTAAAAAGATCAAAAATAATATTTGTTCAAAATTTACACATTAAATACGATTTTTAACATCATTCTCTATACATCGAATTTCTCTATATAACGAATTTTTTACTGGAACGATGGATTTCGTTATATAGAGACTCGACTGTATATAAATCTATTTTAAAAAGAGACTTTCATAATTAATGCATATATATATACAGGGTGTTTATAAAGTCCCGGACCCATTTTGATGTTTAATAACTCATAAAATAATGAAGATATAAAAAAACTTATGGCATTTGCTGATGGAATAACTCATATAGTTTCCTTTTCAGGTTTGAATATCTTTACTTTTGTAAAAATCGTCTGCGCGTGTGGTTAATTTCAGATAATTTCCTTTTCCAGTCTAAATATCTGTACTTTTCTAAATATCGTTTGCTTATTAATTGTATTTTTCTCTCTTTTGTTTTTGGCAACTATTGCAATGTTATGGTTACTTTTGATGTGTTTGTTCTATGTTACTTTGGTATGTGATGTTTTATTCGAGCGGATATTAAGGAGAATGCATACACCACAAGAGAAAGCACAGATTTTATGGTGATTCAATGAAACAAAATCGATAGTGCAAGCACAGAGAAACTGCAGAAGAATTTACCAAAAAGATCCTCCATCCAAAAGCAGTATCTAGCGGTGGAAAAAGAATTTTCTAGAAACTGGAAGTATCGCAGGTAATAAAAATTCCGGACGTCCCTGTACAAGTGATTTTGATGTTGAGCGTGTCAGAGTCACATTTTTACACAATCCTAGAAGATCTGTGAGATCAGCGGCAAGAAAATTGCATAATGCCAGTTTCGACGGTGTACAAGGTTATTAAGTAAAAATGAAGACAGCATGCATACAAAGTTAAAATTTTTCAAGTTTTGGAACCGGGCGATAAGGCTAGGAGGATGGCCTTTGCAACATATATACTAAGGAGAATAGAAGATGATGTTGATTTTCTGAAGAACCTTCCGACGAAGCAAATATAAAATTTTAAACCATACTAGACAGTATCTGCCAAAATTTGGCAGTAATCAACCAAAAAATTCAATTAGAGAAAAAAAAAACCATAACATAAATATTGGATTATAAGTATTTCTTTTTCATTCTGCATCGTGCGAAGAATGGGTAAAAAATCGTTAGTAAATAGATAATTTAATGAAAAATATCATGGTTTGTATTCACCTTGTCGTGACCTAACATTGAAATTCAAAAACGATAAGTGCCAAAACCTAATCGATCTAAATTATATTACCCAATCCAGTACTTATCTTGTCTTCAAACAATGTTATGACCGGCTCATATAATAGAGGAAAGAAAAAAGAAAGTATAAAATAATAACATTTAAGACCATACTACAAAGGTCAGTGCAAGCTCCTCAAAGGTCTTAGAGGCCTTTCTTTCAGTGTGTAAAATTTTGTAGCTGTAATATCTACTTATAATAGCTTGGTTAACCCATTCGTGCCCTGCATCTTTTGCGTAAATTTTATTTGGTTGGCACCATTATTTTTAGAAGATTTAAGTTTAGTTCATTAATCACGAAAATGCATCATTTACATAAAGTAATTATTGCTTTTCTTTTTTACCGGTGTCAAAAACAGTGCTGAATGCACCTTTTGAAGCGTCCCTAAAAAGGGACGCTAGGCACTAATGGGTTAAGAATAGTTCAATAACGCATAGTTTAAAACAATTTCATTCAAGGAAATACTTTTAGATTAGAAATATCGAATTATGCATCGAATCGATTTTAGTTAGGTATCTAATTGTCGATTATATTAAGGTGAGGAAAAATATTGAGAGAAAATTATACGGGAACGATCTTTTACATCTTCAAGATTTTTACTTATCCATCATACGTAGTACAGGGTAAGTCTTACAATCGTTTTGAAAATCGAAAAATTTTTTTGACGGATTTACACGTTTTAGACACTAGAGATTTCGAAAAACATATTTTTAGAAAAAAAAATGCCGTCCGTCTGTCTGTCTGTAAACGCTCTATCTCACGAACAAATTGAGATAGAGACTTGAAATTTTGTATGTACTTAGTATGTAAGAATGGGACGAAGCCTATTGAATATCAGCAATCTCGATTATCCGAAACTATTTTTTCCGGATTCTCAAAAAATTCGTTCTGATGAAAGGTATATAAAAATTTTCGATTTTTTTTATTTTAATGTACGCATGTAAAAAGCAATAAAAAAACACAAATTTTGCATAAAAAACGAAGTCAATCGGATTATTAGTTGTCGAGATATTTGTAATCCTGTTTTCCACATTCTTAGATTTTTCATGACCTTGTATTTCATTCAAATTTCAATTCAAAGGTATATTTTAATTGAAAATGAGACGCTTAATCCGACTCAGTAAATTTTTAGTTAATATGATTATTATTTTTAGAGTTATAAGGATATTTCTTTTACGCAGTTTGGTACTTCTTGAGTAGTTTGGCGTTTTATATAATTTGTTGAAATTGGTGCATCAGCAATTCATTAATAGAGTATTACTATGTGTATTAACAATATTTAAATTTAGTTTTGGAATTGCAATACACTGTATAATTAGTTTTCACATGTTTCATTTTCATATGCATATAAATGATGGGTAAGTATTACGGTGGCCTCCAACGACTAGTTTTTTAAGAGTTTGATTAGATTTTTCATACTAAATAGTTTTTCATATGGTACTCCAGTAATGCGGTGTTTTATTACTTACCCATCATACGTAGTATAGGGTAAGTCTTGCAACCGTTTTGAAAATCGAAAAATTTTTTTTGTCAGATTTACTTTTTTCAGATACTGAAGATTCCGAAAAAGATGTTTTTAGAAAAACTCTCGAAAACTTCATTCTGATGAAAGGTACATAAAATTTTTTGAAATTTTTTTATTTTAAGGTGTGGTCGTAAAAGGTAATAAAAGAACACAAAATTTTCATAAAAAACGAAGTTGATCGGATTATTAGTTGTCGAGATATTTCTAATCCTATTTTCCATATTCTTCGATTTTTCATGACCCTGTAATTTATTCGAATTTTAATTCAGAGATATGTTTTAATTGGAAATGATACGCTTAATCCGACGCAGCAAACTGTTAGTTAACATGATTAATATTTTTAGAATTATAAGGATGTTTTTTTTACGCAATTCAGTACTACTTGTGTAATTTGGTGTTTTATATAATTTGTCGAAATTGGTTCATCAGCAATTCATTAATAGAGCATTACCATGTTTTAAAATACTTAAACATACGTTTAAATTTTACTTGCATTGCAATGCATTTTATAAATAGTTTACACATGTTTTGTTTTCATATATTATAGTCTGCATATCCATGATGGGTAATTTTTACGGTGGCCCCCAACGACTAGTTTTTAAATATGTTTAAGTATTAGAATTTTAAAAGTACGATCAATTTGTGCTTTTAAGTGACCTTTTGATGAAATTAGCAGTTTTTTTCTGCTATTTCTTGATAAAATTCGAATGCTTTTGAGATCTTTTGACGAAATTTGCATTTTTTAGGAATTTTAATGAGATTTCTTAACGAGTTTCAAAATTTGTATTCTGTGAAAAAGTTTTAACACTTTCAAAAGAATTCCAGTTGCTACAATGCTTAAGCCTACTGTGGTAAATTTCGTCCTCTACAATTCTTGATCTTTTTGTGATTTTTAAAGTATTTTTTTTTATTTTGCAGCGATTTTTTTTTATCACAGAGAGGGGACTAAGGGGACTTTGGGGGGGGAGGAAATCATTTGGGAACCCTGCTTATATATTTTTAAACATTTATACGTATACACTTATATGTGTATCCTTTTCTAAAAAACACGAAATGTTCTCCATAACTGTATAAGGTCAAAATAAATTTAAACTATCGAGTTTAAAAAACTGCATACCGAATATCGGAGTATGACCACATCTGCGGACCACCTTGCCGTTTGCCGATGCTTTAGCAGGCTCTGTCAGGTATATGGAAAAGAACTAACATCAAATAGATTGCAGAATGTAATGTCCTCATCATTACTTAGAAGAAAATATCTTTTTTTCAAATTCCATTTCATCAAATCACAGAGATGTAAGGGAGTCTATACGGCTTAATGAAGGGTTTTTAGTGATGCATTCCGTATACCTTCTAGCTAATGTCAAATAATCTCTAATAGTTATAAAGCACTCTAGTATATCCCCATTGATATTTAGAGCATATACTCCTTTTTTTAACGATTACACCGTTGTTAAAGAATAAATATAAATACGTTCATATTGGATTTTCTGTTCTAAAAAAAATTCCTTTTGCTTTTTTTATGATTTGAATACACAATACCAGAGAATAAAATAAGGTTTGATAATTGTTACATTAAAAAAAATTCTAATCCTGACTTTAAAAAACCCTTTAGAATAAAAAACAAGTTGGAAATTGCACGTAAAGCGTAGCAAATGAGGTGCGTTCGTATGATAACGAAGTTTTAAAAATATTACTCTCAGATATCAACCTCATAAAGTTGTAAATAGTGAATTACAATTAAAACGCTCATCAAACAATGTTCGCCCTGTACCATTATGTAATGGAATACTTTTGTGTGGCCTTGTAAATCAATAAAAAAATTTCTTTGCACCACAAATTATGTAAAATGTATATTATAAAATGTACTTTATAGTTGCATGTAAATTTTATTAAGTTCGAATGAGTGTAACACCATTAAAATGCATTTGAAACATTTTTTCCCATTGACCGTAATGTAACGGAATACTTTTGATTGTCCCTGTAATTGATCTATGCACCCTATTTTCCAAAAAATTGAAATAACTCGACAAAATTATGTAATAATAATGTATTTTAAATTTCAAACGATTAAAATGCATTTGAAACTTTTTTCTCCATTGACCATAATGTAATGGAATACTTTTGATTGCCCCTGTAATTGATCTATGCATCCGATTTTCATAAAATTTGAAATGACTTGACAAAATTATGTAATAATTATGTATTTTAAATTTCAAACGTATAAAACAGATTTGAAACTTTTTCCCCGTTGACCATAATGTAATGGAATACTTTTGATTGCCCCTGTAATTGATCTATGCACCCGATTATCAAAAAATTTGAAATAACTCGACAAAATTATGTAATAAATATGTATTTTAAATTTCAAATGATTCGGTTGGGTAGTTTTTGCGTTGTTATATGCGGACAGACAGACGGACGGACTGAACGACCACTATAGGTGCTACGTATTTACATAATTACGAACGCACCTAAAAATATTTTATGTGAAATATTGAAGCTCAAGGATTTTGTTACTTTGAATTCGGAATTATTACTCGAAACTCTAAACATTATATATGGACCTAAATTGCAAAATTAATAGAAAATGACATTTATTGATAAAAGATTGCAATTTTTATCAGCATTATTTTACAGAATACTTATTATAAATACAAAAGAATATAATTATTGCTTAAGGTATAATACTTTGTTTTCAATAGATTCAGCTGAAATTTGATGATTACTAAAGATGTCGATTATGGACTGAACTATGAAAGATTCGTTAATAAATTCTAAAATTTTCATCTTCTGAAAAATTATTAAAGGTACTTCGTAGAAATATTTAATTACTGAAAAACGAGAATTTTCAATTTATTAAGTCCTTTACATGAGCTATGGAAAGCGAATGTTATTATGTTTGAAAATAATTAAAATTTATTGATTTAAATTCATCATTGTTATATATTTGTTTGAAAGAATTAAATTGAAAAACATTTATATTATTTGAAAAAGATATAATTTTTAATTATGTAGACTTTTAAGCTGCATGAAACTGATCAATATTAATTATATTATATTGCTTGATAGTTTTGTTGTTAAAAATCACGCATATTCTTTCTTTGTAAAAAACTATTCCACTTTTTTGCATCAAACAATTTAAGAAATGTCTTAATCATTTTACCCCTGTAAAATTTTATATTTTATGCAAAATTAGTTAGTTGAATATTCAATGAAGAAGGAACTTTTTTTCAAGGGCTGGTATAGGTAATATGAGGGAATGACACGCATCTAACAAGAACATTTTACTGTATAAAATTCAATTACGCGAAGAAGAAAAAATCAGGCAAAAGTATGCGCAATAATAACAAGTTAGAATATAAACACTGTTTGCGTTAAGCACTGTTGACAATAAAACATCAACATAAGATTGTTATTTGAAAATACAGTCGTCGAAAATAAGTGTAAAGAAGCAAGACTTGTTCATCAAACTTGTATTATGAAACACTTTCCAGCACTATCAGAAAAATGCAACATAACTTTACGGTTTAATACGGTTTAACCTTACGGTTTTACTTTTATAGGCCTAAGCGGACGTAATAATAAGGTTGGCAAAAAGTCACTTTTGGAGGATTTGCATACTGGTAAACATTTTGGTGCTTCAGAAAGATATTTCTCTAGCATTTTATAAAGGCACATAAATTTAGTTATGTTTGAAATAGTGTAACATTATTCATATGCACTACAAACGATTTTTCATATAGACATGAACTATTAAAATATATACTATCAAAATTTTGAACCATAAAATTTTTTTTGAATGTCCCTGCAAATGAACTAAACATGCAACATACTTCATGTTCAACACGAAACATGCCATGGGAAATCCCAAACACATAAACGAATAACATAGAAATAGAAGTACAATAATGGGAGATAGAGTGCGAATAGAGAGACAAATGAATAGAATTCCTAAACACTTTTCAATGATGGTGTAAAGTTCTAAAAATGATACCCCCCCCCCCTCCTATACGCAATTACTTCTGCTGAATGGAATCATTTTAAAATTATACTTGGTTCAAATCTATATGAATATACATAAAATGCGATGAACGTATCTATTTTCTTTTTATTCGAAAAATAAAACGTACATTCACCCGAATTTTAGGGCTAAGAATCAGAACATCCTATACATTAGTTTAATATCCCAACTATCCTACATATTTGTTAGAATAGGATAATTAGAATTTTAGGTCTGTTTATTACGAAAAATCTAAAATTAGAAACTTCTACACTACACGTTAAATAGGAAATAAACCTTCTTTATGGACTGTAGAACAGACTTGGGTAAGGTACGCGCTTGAAAACTGAGTATAGACAAGTCTAGGAAGTACATATTTCTTATACGTAATTAACTGTAATTAGGCTTAATAAGCAGATAATTACTAAAATTATGCGAAAAATACATTAGTAAATAAGTTTTGAAGTGAGTAATATCCTCTGTGATAAATATCGCAGTCTAAAAGTTATTTTGAAATAAAAGAATTTTTTTTAAACAATGGTTCAGAACTTTTAAGTTATTAGAATTCATTGCGAAATATATTCATTTTTTTACAAATGAACTTTTAGGTTTAGAATGATATGGACATTTTTAAATGTCTCCGTTATTGAACACATTTGAATAATATTCTGGATCTATTTTTGGATAATACTCTGCTTTTAAATTTTTAAAACTTTAACCAATACTTAAAAAATACTTTTAAGTAATAATGATTTCATATATTTAATTTATATAAAGAATACCTAAAATAAAATTAAAAAGCTAATAATAATAATAATAATAATAATATATATGTATATATATATATATATATATATATATATAACCATACATTGTATTTCAATATATGAACCATTGAAATTAATAACTTATAGCACTTATATAAAATAAGTTTAGTATTCACTTTTTTTTATTGAACAGATATTTAAAAAGAAATCTAGAACAGAAATATTATAATTTTATTAAGAGTAAACGTTATTTTGAATTATATAGAGAAAGGCACTGTCTCCAATAGGATTTCAATTGGCTATGGTTGCGTTGTTCCTTTTATATCACTAGAAATGAGTTTACTTTTAAAGACAAGATTTAAGGTCCCTATCTTCGAATCATATAGTAAAATGGTTTGCACCACTTTATTATTACTTAGTTATTATTAGCTTACTTATTAAAACATAGAACGCAATTCATAGGTAATAATACACTGCTCAAAACAATTAAAGGATATTGCAGTTTTAGGTGGATTTTGTATCTGGGAAACTTTTTAGCTGATTGATACATGGTCGACAGACATAGTAGGTTATATGAGAATAAATTACACATGTTTGGCAGAAAAAAATGCATTTTCTAGCGCATTTGTGTACAAAATGAAAAAAACACAATTTTTGCATATGAGAAAAAAGAATAAAAAAAGGTGTTTTCTTCAAAGAAAATCATTTTCAGTAGGGGGTATGTTTCCACGGGCGGCCAGCAACGTTGAACATCTTTGAGGCATGGACTCAATGAGGTTATTAATGACGAGTTGGGGTATTCTGCCCCACTCTTCCAGAAGAGCTCTTTCCAGTTCTTGGAGAGTTTGTGGGGGTTGTTGGCGGAGAGAAACTCGTCCTCCTAGAGCGTCCCAAACGTGTTCGATTGGATTCATGTCTGGAGAACACGTTGGCCATTCCATTCGAATGATTCCTTCCTCGAAAAGGAAATCCTCCACCAGGTTTGCACGATGTGGCCTGCAGTTATCGTCCATTAAAATGAAGTTATCTCTGATTGCTGCAGCGTAAGGGACTACAATAGGTCTGAGGATCTCATCCCTATATCGGCGACCAGTCAGAGCTCCATCTCGAATGATGTAGAGGTCAGTGCGCCCGTCAATGGAGATGCCACCATACACCAACACTCCTCCGCCGTCAAATCTGACACTTTCGGGCACGAACGCAGGATTATTCCTACTGCCACGGTCCCTCCAGATGAAACTACGCCTATTATCCGGATGCACAGAAAAACGGGACTCGTCAGAAAACAGAATATTGCTCCATTCATTTCTCCTCCAGTTAACATGATCGGTTGCCCACTCCCTGCGGTTGCGACGATGCCTTGATGTTAATCTAACACATACCATCGGTCGGCGAGCATACAGACCTACAGCATGGAACCGGTTTCGGACAGTCTGAGTTGAAATCGTGGTGCCTGTAGCCGAGCGAAGGTGTTGTCGGAGAAGAGTAGCGTTCATGTTTCGGTGTCTCCGAGCTGTTAACGCTAAATACCGATCTTCATTGAGCGTTGTTGCCCGTCTACGACCTTGCCCTTGTCTTCGGCCTGCACATTCACTCTCCAAAAAACGGTTCCAGATCCTGGAAATGACACTTTGTGACACTCCAATGGCTTGCGCTACTTCGGCTTGAGTTTGGTCCCCTTCTAACCTACCAACAATTCTCCAAGCTTCTGAATCTGTCAAATGACTTCGCTGAGACATCGTACTCATCGAAACAAAGCAATCACTGAATGCTGATCATCCTTGTCTTCATTCTCTTTTATCCAGTTGAAAGTCAAATTTCATTCGCTGCCGCTGAAGCGACGTTTTTGACGTCGAACTCCAAATTTGCATACTCCACAGTTTGAAAACCAGAAAAATTTGCATTTGTGATTCTCTTCTTCTATTTTCGGCAAAAAAATTTCGTTTATATCTTTATTTTATATAAAACTTCAAATATCCTTTAATTGATTTGAGCAGTGTATTATCAGTGATTTTGCTCTCGTAAATTTATTCGCGAAAAATGCATGGAATAATTGTCATTTTTTACGTTATTAGTTTAAAAACCAAAGGCATTTTATAAAATAAAATAAAATTTAAAATGTTGAAATGTATTTCTTTTCGGAAATTAGCTCTTTCTGAAAATTCAGGGTAAATGAGTTCGAGTTCTTATTCATCATATTCAACGCAACATTTCTTTCTTTATCATATTCAGTACATATTCATGAATTTTACATTACAAGGTTGGGTGGGTGTACACCATACTTGATTTTTTGAGAAAATATAGAGTCCACTTCCTTTAGATTACTGTTGAATTCCTATCTTATCAATTGAATCTCATTCATAACCAATGCACTCGAACATAAATTTTCTACGAATACAAACCGACTTCCTATCTGCTAGAGATTGAAACGCCTCTGCAATTCTACAACTAATAAGAGAGGTGTGGCAGATAGTTTGAAATTTTCAATTTATTCGTATTATTTTTTAAATAGAAAATATACATATATTTTGATAGCAATATATAACAATATGACATTTAATAACTAAATTATTAAAGTTGTTTCGTTCTTTTCTGTTTCGAACTGTGAAAGTATATTTTAAATATTAACCCATCACTGCATGATTTTTTCTATATTTGTATGAAAAAATTATTTGAAATCTATGTATTGGTCTAAAAATGGGATAAATAGTTTTTAAAAAAAATCAAATCTATGTATCGGTCTAATAAAGGAAAAAATAGTGCGAAAATAAATAAATAAATTTCATATTTTCAACAAAAAAATTATATTTTATGCCGTGTATACACAAATAGGGTTTATAATACAGGGTGAGCAAAAAGTCCGTAAAAACTTTAAAAATTCATAAAAACCGAAAAAATAACCGAAATGAAAAACGGTTTGCAGGGTTAGTATCTATAGGTCACGGGGATTTTTTTAAGACATGAAAAAAATAATTCAAAAAACAGCCAATAGGTGGCTCTAACGTACGCAAATCAAAGAAAAGATACCCAAATAAAGAACAGAAAGTTTCCTCAAACCGCCGAACAAGCTTTATGAGGCCTGCCGCTGTTAAAGGTCCCTTTCCCGTCCTCAAATCCTTTTGAAATCGGAATTTACGCAAAGCAATAGTCGCTGATTCCTTGTTCATGTAAAATAACTTCACCAACAAAGCTTTGTCCTTCGCAGTGAGCATCCTTGATCAAGTTCACGGCTCACAACGGTGAACTAGTTGTGGATTAGGTGCGCAAGCTCTTATAACCGGTTCATTTGCATATTTCCGCTGAAATCGCAAGTACCAGTGCCATCTGTCGGCTGTTTTTTGAATTATTTTTTATTTCTGTCTTAAAAAAAATCCCCGTGACCTATGGATGCTAACCCTGCAAACCGTTTTTCATTTGGGTTATTTTTTCGGTTTTTATGAATTTTTAAAGTTTTTACGGACTTTTTGCTCTCCCTGTATTATAGTGCAACATTTTACAATTGAATGGGCTGAAATTAATTAATTGTATCTTTTGAACACTCTGCAACTTTTTTTTAATATCAGTATGTTTAAGTATTCCTTTTAAATAATAAATGTTAATTTAATAACTTGATTGTAAAAAAAAAAAAAAAAATTGTTTTTGAAGATCAAATATTAATTTTTTTTCAAATGCAGGCATCTGACATGGACAAAATTAGCGTTATTTCATTCTTTGGATTTATTTTATCTATAAGCGATTATATTGGCAAAATGCATGGCACATAATGAGAATTATAGTGTGTTTAAGTATGTGCCTGATGTGGCACACGGTACAGTGAAGGGTTCAGCACAGAATATTATTAGTTCCATTTAGTCACACTCACACCTCCCGTAACTGTGTCACTAAACTAAAAAAAAAAAAAAATGTTGTTTTAACAATAAGTCTGAGGGCTGTCCTGCATTTCTACAAATGTGCTTATAAAACTAAATATTATTTTAAAACTTCCTTCACAGTTGGTTTATAAAATGCACTTCAAATCTTACATATATCTTAAATATATATTTTATTAAAAATATTTTTGCCTACGGGTCAATCCATTTCAAGTGGTCCAGCACTGGTCGCTCGACTATTTTTAAAAAATCTGAAATTTTTTGTACAACAACCCTAACATGATGAAAGTTCAAAATGACCGTTATTTTAATTCTACTATTTTTTGTTTGTGCATGGCGGCCATCTTTGTTTCATCGTGTCCAGCGATTTTCTCAGATACTAGGATACACAAAATTGTAAATATCTGGTATTCTATTTTTCCAATTGAAATGGGGTTTGCAGCATTTTGTTCAAAATAAAATAGGCTAAATATACAGTGTAAGAAAAATTTTGAAAAATAAATTTTTACAGGTGAAATTTTAGCACAAAATTTACGATTTTTTCCAAAATCTATCCGTTTGCAAGAGGAAAATTTTCATGCAAGGGAAATTGTCAACCTTACACAATTTTTTCTACAAGTAAGTCAAAAGTGCATGTACTCATACACCAAGTCCCAGATCTGAGAGTTAATTTCTCTTTGAGAAAAAAATTCCGAAATTCGTCAAAAATTTCAAAAACCGCACTTTTTAGGCTTTGATATCTCTGGTGGGGCACGAGATAAAAATCTGAAATTTTGGCCTATGATAGTATCGTGTAGTAGCGTTATGCACAAAAAATTTCAAGAAGGAGATTTGACTACAAGCTGAGATATGACATCGAAAATATGTGAAAACAATACTACCAAACTATTGTAAACCTACTATATAATTGTTCAACAAGACTGTCAACCTTGCACAATCTTTTCTACAAATAGGTCAAAAGTGCGTGTACTCATACACCAAGTCCCAGATCTGGGAAATGATTTCTCTTTGCGAAAAAAATTCCGAAATTCGTCGAAAATTTCAAAAATCGCACTTTTTAGGCTTTGATATCTCTGGTGGAGCACGAGATAAAAATCTGAAATTCTGGCCTTTGATAGTATTGTGTAGTAGTGTTATGTACAAAAAATTTCAAGAAGGAGATTTGAATACAAGCTGAGATATGACATGGACAATATGTGAAAACAATACTGCCTAACTACTGTAACATACTATGTAATTGTTCATACCTCCAAAATTTTAAATTAATTATTTATGGTACAAAGTTAAATGTTACTTACAAATATCTTTTTCAAATGCTTCTGTGTGATTTAAACAATTCAGAATGTATGCTAAGCCAATACACTATTTGTCCAGATGAACAAATCTACTAGAAATGCTATTGCAACAATTTTACTCCGAACACATTTCAGAAAAAGTAAATTACAGACAATGAATTGCAACTGATCGAGTTGACATGGCTTCAATTATTAAACCTAGAGAATTTCATTCAAGTTAACAAGGGATGACAAGACTTGGGGTGCTTCAAATAATTTTTTTAGAAAGAACAGCCTGATGGACTGACAACAGTAACTGGTCGAACTCATAACATCTCTCGTAAATATTGTTAAGCTCTTTGTTGAGCATATATAGTATTTTGTAAATTAAATGCTTATTATTTAACTGTTTTCAACAAACGATATTTTCTGGGTAAATATTGTAATAAAAGAGACTAATCTCATTTCTCTTAATGTACTCGTAATAGTATTTCTTAACATTTCTTTAATCACCGTATCTCAGCTTGTAATCAAACCTCCTTCTTGAAATTTTTTGTACATAACACTACTACATAATACTATCAAAGGCCAGAATTTCAGATTTTTATCTCGTGCTCCTCCAGAGATATCAAAGCCTAAAAAGTGCAATTTTTGAAATTTTCGACGAATTTCGGAATTTTTTTCGGAAAGAAAAATCATTTCCCAGATATGGGACTTGGTGTATGAGTACACACACTTCTGACCTATTTGTAGAAAAAATTGTGCAAGGTTGACAGACTTATTGAACAATTACATAGTAGGTTTACAATAGTTTGACAGTATTGTTTTCACATATTTTCCATTTCATATCTCAGCTTGTAGTCAAATCTCCTTCTTGAATTTTTTTTGTACATAATGCTACTACACAATACTATCACAGGCCAAAATTTCAGATTTTTATCTCGTGCCCCACCAGAGATATCAAAGCCTAAAAAGTGCAATTTTTGAAATTTTTGACGAATTTCGGAATTTTTTTCGCAAAGAGAAATTAACTCCCAGATCTGGGACTTGGTATATGAGTACACGTACTTTTGACCTATTTGTAGAAAAAATTGTGCAAGGTTGACAGTTGCTCTTGCATGAAAATTTTCCTCTTGCAAACGGATAGATTTTGGAAAAAATCGTACATTTTGTGCTAAAATTTCACCTGTAAAAATTTATTTTTCAAAACTTTTCTATTATTGTATATTTAGCCTATTTTATTCTGAACAAAATGCTGCAAACCCCATTTCAATTGGGAAAATAGAAGACGAGATATTTGCAATTTTGTATAACCTAGTATCTGAGAAAATCGCTGCACACGATGAAACAAAGATGGCCGCTATGCACAAACAAAAAATAGTAAAATTAAAAGAACGGTCATTTTGAACTTCCGTCATGTTAGGGTTGTTGTACAAAAAATTTCAGATTTTTTAAAAATGGTCGAGCGACCAAAAAAATATTTTCTGGACCACTTGGAATGGATTGACCCCTACAATATAGGCGCAGACTCACGGTCTCCAGTTGCCACGCGGCGACTAAGTTTTTTGACTTGATGACTAGTTTTCGGCGTTTGAGTCGCCATCGTTTGACGAAAATCATGTTTTTCTTCGCATACCTCGACGAATTTCGCACGTTTTTTCATGGTCCTCTGTCAAAAATCGACTGTTTTTTCACAATCCTATAACCAAAATCGCGCTTCTTTCACAATGAGGCGACTGGATTATTTGGGTAGAGGAGGCAATGGCTCCTTAAAAATTTTAGGGATCTGCACCAATAATCACCAGTCGTTCTTGATATTATAACTGGAGTACACTTTTAAAAATTTGAAACTTTTGCCGAAAAGTCACTCCACCGCTTTTATAAACTAGTCGTTGGGGGCCACCGTAATACTTACCCGTCATGGATAGGCATATGGAAATAAAACATATGAAAACTATTTATACAATGCATTGCAATTCCAAAACAAAATTTAAATATTGTTGATATGCATAGTAATGCTCTATTAATGAATTGCTGATGTACCAATTTCGACAAATTATATAAAACGCCAAACTACTCAAGTAATACCGAACTGCGTAAAAGAAACATCCTTATAACTCCAAAAATAATTATAATATAAACTAACAGTTTACTGCGTTGGATTAAGCGTCTCATTTTCTATTAAAATATACCTCTGAATTGAAATTTGAATGAAATACAGGGTCATGAAAAATCAAAGAATGTAGAAAACAGGATTACAAATATCTCGGCAACTAATAATCCGATTGACTTCGTTCTATATGCAAAATGTGTGTTATTTTATTGCCTTGTACGTCCATTCCTTAGAACAAAAAGATTCGAAAATTTTTATATACCTTTCATCAGAACGAAATTTTCGAGAGTCCGAAAAAAATAGTTCCGGATAATCGAGGTTGCTGATATTAAATAGGCTTCGTCCCATTCTTACATACAAAATTTCAAATCTCTATCTCAATTTGTTCGGGAGATAGAGCGTTTACAGACAGACAGACATACAGACGGACGGCAAATTTTTTTTTTTTCTAAAAATATGTTTTTCGGAATCTCTACTATCTAAAACGTGTAAATCCGTCAAAATTTTTTTTCGATTTTCAAAACGATTGCAAGACTTACCCTATACTACGTATGATGGGTAAGTAAAAACGATTGCTTCAATTTATTATGGAGCATTCTCATTGATCAAAATAGAGACATTTTATAAAAGCGGTGGAGTGACTTTTCGGCAAAAGTTTCAAATTTCTAAAAGTGTACTGTACATTATGACACTATACAGTGTGTCCACTCTAGAGGTCTGCACGGGCCGAAATTTCCAGGCCCGGGCCCGGCCCGAAAGTTAAAATTTAAGCCCGGGCCCGGCCCGAACGAAAGAAATATTGGCCCGACCCGGCCCGGCCCGAAAGTTAAAATTTCGGCCCGAGCCCGGCCCGGCCCGAACGAAAAAAATAATGGCCCGACCCGGCCCGGCCCGAAATTTAAAATTTCGGCCCGAGCTCGGCCCGGTCCGGAAAAAAGTTTAAAATTCGGCCCGAACCCGGCCGGGCTCGAGTGAATTTCTACAGAACATTGATCTTTAATCCTATGGAAGAGTTCTGACCAAAAAAAATTATATTAGTCTTTTTTTTTTCTATGTTTATAATCTCCATTTATGCAGAAGTGCCGTAGGCTGCGATATTTATGGTTTTAAATGAATCTTTGTTTGTTGTATGTAAATGTTTCAGTTATCACTAGTATTATTAATCCATATTCCCTGTAATGGAGACAAAAAATCGAAAAAGCGGTATATGGTAAAATTTCCAAAGACGAAATCGCTTTGGAACGAAGAAAAAATGCATTCCCTTCTTAACAGATGTAAATGTTTAATATATTTTTTTCTCCCGTATTGTTGTATTCATTTTGCATGGATGAACATTTTAAAAGAAACTTGCAGTTTTCAGTTAAAAAAAAAAATTTCGTCATAATCATGTTTTTTTTTGTTTTTTTTTTGTGTGTGTGTGTGTGTGTGTGTGTTTAATTCTATTTTTAAACGCCTAGTAATCACGATTCTTTAAAAGGAATGAATTCTAATGTTTAATTGTCGAATAATGACGGCTTAAAAGTATATGCTTTTTTTGCAGAAATATTTGGACAAAGCCAAATATTACTGATTTATAAAAAGTCGAGAAAAGGATTTTCATATCGGAAGATTCAATAGGAACTGATTATTTTGGTCCATGAAAACTAGGAAGTCTCGGCTTCGTACGGAAAAAAAAGTTAGGCCCGGCCCGATATTCCAGCAAAAAAATTAAGGCCCGAGACCAGCCCGGCCCGAAAAGATTAGTGACTAGGCCCGGCACGGCCCAAGTGTTCAGAAGTAAGGCCCGAGCCCGGCCCGAATGCCATTATTGGAAATCAGCCCGAGCCCGGCCCGCGGGCCGGGCCGAACTCGGGCTTCGGGCCGAGGCCCGGCCCGTGCAGACCTCTAGTCCACTCTCAATGGTGGCCAATGGCTAATTTCTAAACTGTTTGTTATAGACATATAGTTCCAATTGCAAAAAATCTTTTAAAAAAAGAAAAAAATTATTTTTTAAGCGATTTAGGTCAAAAAAAAGTTTTTACTGAAAAGTTACGAAAATTAAATTTTTATACGGTCCTCCGGTCCTTTAATTGTTATTTAGTAAAATTTTTCCATCACTCTAACAAGCAATACAAAAAAGTCCCATTCACCTAACACTAAAATTGACCGGGTTATGAAACTTTAAATTTCATAACTTAAACCATTTTTCTGTAACTGAAAACGGATGAATTGCACTAAGCTTTAAGGGAACATACGCTAAGTGCTTAAAGTATTATAAAGGTCGTCCCTTTCCGACGCTGTCTAATGGCTAATTCCTAAACCATATGTCGCAGACAAATAATTCCAATTACAAAAATGTTTTAAATGAGGTAAAGAAATATTTTTAAAGCAATTTAACTGAAGTTGCAGCCACCATATAAGTTTTATGGTAGCGTTAATTTTAACTAATTAACTTCGAGATTGGTTAAAATAATCGAAGACGTGAGTTTCAAAATTTTCTTTATCGAGAAATTCAAATTTTAGGAAATCGCGATAAACTTTTAAATACGTCAATTTTTTAGGTGCGTTCGTAATTATGTAAATACGTAACACCTATTGTTGTCGCTCAGTACGTCCGTCCGTCCGTCTGTCTGTCTGTCTGTCTGTCCGTCTGTCTGTCCGTCCGCATATAACAAAGCAAAAACTACCCAACCGAATCGTTTGAAATTTAAAATACATAATTATAACATAATTTTGTCGAGTCATTTCAAATTTTATGAAAATCGGATGGATAGATCAATTACAGGGACAATCAAAAGGATTCCGTTACATTACGGTCAATGGGAGAAAAAGTTCCACATGCATTTTAATCGTTTGAAATTTAAAGCATATAACTATTGCGTAATTTTGTCGAGTCATTTCAAATGTTATGAAAATCGGATGCATAGATCAATTACAGGGACAATCAAAAGGATTCCGTTACATTACAGTCAATGGGAAAAAAGTTTCAAATGCATTTTAATGATGTTACACTCATTCGAACATAATAGAATTGGCATGAATCTATGAAATATATACTAAAATATGCATTCTGTACAATCTGTGATGCAAAGAATTTTTATTATTAAATTACAGGGCCACACAAAAGTATTCCACTATATAATGCTATACGGGGAAACATTGTTTGGGGCGTGTTTTAGTTATATTCAACTATTTCACATTTTATGAATAAGCTATACGTTGCTGAGATGTAAAAAAATTACTTCCTGCATATTTACAGAAACAGAAAGATTTCGACTACTATACTGGTTCCGAAGTACGCTCTACTATATCAGCAAGATTTGAATATTTTTAAAACTTTGTTATCGTTCGAACGCACCTCATTTGCTACGTTCACGTGCAATTTTCAACTTGTTTCATTATAAATTTTGATATTGTAGTGTTATATTAATGCAGATTGGTATAGACTGATAGAAAAACAAAAGCGATAAGGCAAATCTTGAAATTGACATCCTCAATTGTATTTTTACATATGTTATATTTTGTAAGGAAATGAAGCTGTTTCTTTTCATGATTTTATTTTAAAAAGGTGTTTTATTTTGATAAACTTTTATTTTACTTATGAATTTTTTTTTTTTTTTTTTTTTTTTTTATGTTTACCTAGCTCAAAATTTGTTTTCAAATTTTAACTTATTTCCAAATATCTGATTGAGCTCCAATTTTCAAACTTATTTATATCGAATGACAATGTAATATTAAAGCGATTTTAGGTGAATATCATTTATTTATTTTATAGGAGTACACCAAATTCTATTAGGTTAAGTAATCGAATAGAATTTTAAATACGTATCATTTTGTAACGAATTGTGATTGTTGCTTTTGATAATTTAATGTAACAAAATCTCTGTTATTTTCTTAATTATATTTTTACTGCAAGTTGTATATTTTGCTTTAATATGTAAACATCAACATAAATTTAAAAATAACACTGTAAAAATTATTTTACTCTCAATGTTAATGTTAAATTTTACATCTGACTTTTATTTTTATTCCCAGTAAATTTGTGACTGATCTCTATTTTGCAAAAAAGATGCTTTAACTTTAAAAAGCTATTTCTCGGTCAGTTTAAATCGCAGAGGAATGGGACTTTTTTGTCTAACTTGTTAGAGTAGTGATAAAAATTTACTAAATATTACTTATAGAACCTGGAGACCGTATAAAAATTTAATTTTCGTAATTTTTTTTCTAAAACTTTTTTTGACCTAAATCGCTTAAAAAACAATTCTTTCTCTTTTTTAAAGCATTTTTGCAGTTGAAACTATGTGTCTATAACTAACAGTTTAGAAATTAGTCATTGGCCAGCGTTGAGAGTGGACATTATGAATGCTGAAATTGTATTTTTAATTATGATATGCTTTTTTCAGTTTCACTTTATTTATGCATAGTATATGGGTATGTATAAATTAAATTAAAAGTCGATTTGTGTTGTTTTGGAGAAACGGAAAAATACGGTCAAACCATTTAAAGGTTAAAATAATTTATCCACAATGTTATCATTCATAAGAACCTTTCATTAAATATTAGAACTATTATTCAGCATTTGAACTATTAAACACTTCAAAAATATATATAATCATCATTATGTGAAGTCAATATAGCAGTTGAGATACATTTCTTAAGATTCTTAAGAATATCATATTTTTAAGGGTTAGAGAAGAACAGAATCCCTCTTACAGAAGAATTTTCTATTCTACGTATTTGAAGTGTACGTCTATCCGTACATGGTAAAGTTTCATCAACGGATATTCAAAACTGATTCCATTCATCTATGAATTAAGACTCCAATCATTTGGTTCCTCGTATATTAGAATTTTCATCAAAAATAATTGTGCCGGAAAAACATCTTTCTAGACAGTTTGTTCATGATAAAAAGGAATGCAAATATAATTTCTTATAAAATTATATGGTCTTAGTTTTGTTGTTGTTATTGTTATTGTTTATTATTATTATTGTATTCAGCTACAAAGTTTCAATTATTTTGTCCAAGTAGAAAATAATAATAATAAACTACCACTTATCATGCAAGCTTTAAATAATCAGTGGAAATCAATAAATAATAAAGTATTTTAATAAGTTAATTGGTTTCAAACATTTATTCACTTCGAAATTCTGGTAACCTAAATATCATAGTCACATTTATAAATCGTTTTCGAGACTGCGATATTATAATGGATGGCAAAAAACTACAATTATATAAAAGTTCAAAAATACATCTTCAAATACCTTTCAAATTCATGAATAATACAAGTATTAAAATGATATCATTCTATAATCATACTTGAAACCAATCGCTTTCGTCACTACTATAATTTCTTTTTTTAATTCTCATTGCTTTAAAATTCTAACGCAAAAGAATCTTATACTTGACCAAATGAAAAGCTACTTGAATCAATTAGGAATCAATTATTAATTCTAAAAGATTTTTTTAGCTTGACTCTTTTTAGTTTTTATACATTACTTAACATATTATGTTACCAATATTATTTTTTTGCGAAAGTTATATAACTTATTGAAAAAATAAAATTAAATTCCATAGAGACATAAAATAGACCTTTAATCCGAAATTATTATATATTTAAAGATTACAATTCAAATTTTTGTCATACATTAAAAAAAAGTACATATCTAGCAACAGTAGCAGTTGTCAAAAATTTGGTGGATAGGTGGCCTGTCTTTGTAATAGAAATCGTTTAGAAATATTGAAATGAATGTTCATTAAAAAACTTTGAATGCTATTTCATGATTTTAGTAAATGTAGTGAGGTAAAAGTTTAGAAAACAGGAAATCGTGATAAACGGAATGAAAAACTAGATAAAGAAAATTCGCTTAAAGAAATATACTGAAAATGTTAAAGGCTTAAGCAAAGGTTAAACTTGTCGAAATAAAAATTACAATTACCGATAACAAAATATTTAACATTAAATAATGTATACAAAACATTAAATTATAACAAATTATAATGTCAGGAACTTTTTCTAATTATCATGAAGATATAAAGTTTGTTTTAACTCTATGTTGGTGCCTATATTTTATATTTTACATACATATAAAATAATTTATAGCTATACGATATAATAGACAGTCAGTTTAAAAAATGCCAATAAATTATATGAAATAAAGAAATATAAGTTCTGTTCAATTGAAACCACAGAATCCTGTTCAAGTTAGAAAAACCGGGTAATTGAACTTTGGTGTAAGAAAAATTTTCACGAAATAAAAATACCAATTTACGTCACAGAAGATATAAATTTTCTTTCCTTATCATATCCGGTAAATTTACATCGCGGTTCTCAACGTTATGTAGAAAAATAAACTTTTTTTGATATTGCTACCGAAACAATGCGTATTTTATTTTCTTAAAAATACAGAAGGACAAACGAACGAAGAGATAGCTTTGTTTACATGAATCTTTAAGACAGTGAACCTAATATTTGCATGCCATAAAACTATAAATCTACACTCTTCATTCAAATGAACAGTGCAGTGTCTTTATAGTTCGTTCTTTTTCTCTTTTAAGAAACTGCTTCTTATTTTGACTAAGTCAGCGATTCTAAAATATTATAATATTTTAACACTTTCCAACAAAGTTGAAGAGTGTTTATGACATTGTTTAACTGTACGTCTGTCCGCGCTCTAACTCTTACAAATATATTCAGATCGCCCTGAAATTTATGGATGTTATTGACATTTATCCTAGCATGATCCATATTTTAAATGAACTGTGCAATGTCCTTATAGTTCGTTCTTTTTCCCTTTTAAGAGGCTGCTATGTCATTTTGATTAAGGTCAGTGACTCTAAAATCTTATATTTTTTTAACACTTACCAACAAATCTTAAAAGCGTTTTTAACTTTCCGTGTATCCGCGCTCTAACTCTCGTAAATATATTCGGATCGCCCTTAAATTTATGGATGTTATTGACATTTATCCTAACATGATCCCTATTTCAAATTAAGTTTTTAGCACGTTTAGTTCATTTACAGGGACAGTCAAAAGTATCCCTTTACACTACAGCCAATGGGAAAAAATAGTTTCAAATGATTTTTAATGACCTCGTGTAATGAAAGTCAAAACTTCTCATTTTTTTTTATATCAGATTTTAAAAATTGTAATAAGTTTATGTGTATCCTTAATGTGTCTTAAAATATTTAATCATCAAAAAAAGCTAAGGAAAATTATACATCATATCAAGATCATTACAGTGATACTTTAAGAAAAAATTAAATTATAAAAAAATTATTAAGGTATATCTGTTCATATTCAAATAGCAGGATACCGTTTAAATACACTGCTCAAAACAATTAAAGGATATTTGAAGTTTTATATAAAATAAAGATATAAACGAAATTTTTTTTTGCCGAAAATAGAAGAAAAGAATCACAAATGCAAATTTTTCTGGTTTTCAAACTGTGGAGTATGCAAATTTTGAGTTCGACGTCAAAAACGTCGCTTCAGCGGCAGCGAATGAAATTTGACTTTCAACTGGATAAAAGAGAATGAAGACAAGGATGATCGGCATTCAGTGATTGCTTTGTTTCGATGACTACGATGTCTCAGCGAAGTCATTTGACAGATTCAGAAGCTTGGAGAATTGTTGGTAGGTTAGAAGGGGGCCAAACTCAAGCCGAAGTAGCGCAAGTCAATGGAGTGTCACAAAGTGTCATTTCCAGGATCTGGAACCGTTTTTTGGAGAGTGGATGTGCAGGCCGAAGACCAGGGCAAGGTCGTAGACGGGCAACAAAGCCCAATGAAGATCGGTATTTAGCGTTAACAGCTCGGAGACACCGAAACATGAACGCTACTCTTCTCCAAGAACACCTTCGCTCGGCTACAGGCACCACGATTTCAACTCAGACTGTCCGAAACCGGCTCCATGCTGTAGGTCTGTATGCTCGCCGACCGATGGTATGTGTTAGATTAACATCAAGGCATCGTCGCGACCGCAGGGAGTGGACAATCGAGCATGTCAACTGGAGGAGAAATGAATGGAGCAATATTCTGTTTTCTGACGAGTCCCGTTTTTCTGTGCATCCGGATAATATTCGTATTTTCATCTGGAGGGACCGTGGCAGTAGGAATAATCCTGCGTTCGTGCACGAAAGTGTCAGATTTGGAAGGTGGAGGAGTGTTGGTGTATGGTGGCATCTCCATTGACGGGCGCACTGACCTCTACATCATTCAAGATGGAGCTGTAACTGGTCGCCAATATAGGGATGAGATCCTCAGACCTATTGTAGTCCCTTACGCTGCAGCAATCGGAGATAACTTCATTTTAATGGACAATAACTGCAGGCCACATCGTGCAAACCTGGTGGAGGATTTCCTTTTCGAAGAAGGAATCGTTCGAATGGAATGGCCAGCTTGTTCTCCAGACATGAATCCAATCGAGCACGTTTGGGACGCTCTAGGAAGACGAGTTTCTGGCCGCCAACAACCCCCACAAACTCTCCAAGAACTGGAAAGAGCTTTTCTGGAAGAGTGGGTCAGAATACCATAACTCGTCATTAATAGCCTTATTGAGTCCATGCCTCAAAGGTGTTCAACGTTGCTGGCCGTATCCTTATCCGTATCAGTATCCTTTAATTGTTTTGAGCAGTGTATATACCTAATTGGTGTAATTTGTATTATTGACTATTACACAAAACAAGTATTTAACTGCTCTATATTCATCTCTTCTAAACTATTACACCAACCCATTAATTCTCTCTCTCACTATCATTCGGTCTCTTTGACTCCTAATATCTCAGTTACGCCCATTCCATCTACGTATGTTATAATAAACATAACTCAAAACTTTACGATTTTAGTTTTTTTTCTACACTGTAATTACGCCGACATTGACAATGCTAACGGCATACTGCAATGCATGTGAATAGCATTTTTTGAAGGCGGTTTAGATGTTATTTCGATAAGGGCGTCGAGCAATTAGTCTACTTCTGTCTCTAAAATAGCAACACCCACATCAGATGGCAATGACAACTGTTCATTTTAAGATCTGTGACATTGTCTTTGTTTATGCTGTTAAAAAAATTTAATGTACATGTTATAGGTGCAGATTCACGGTCGCCATATGGCGACTAAATTTCGGCGTTTAAGTTGCTATCCTTTGGCGAATCTTGAGTTTTTTCTCACGATCATTTGCAAAAAATTGCATTTTTTTGCAATCCTCTGTCGAAAATCCGGCATTTTTCGCGATCCTCTAAAGACAGTCGCTTGGTAGTTAGAGATTCTCTAACCAAAATTACTTTTTTACTGCAATCATTTGACGGAAATCATATTTTTTCAGCTACTCTTTGGCGAAAGATGCAGCACGTTTTGCGATCCCTTGATAAAATTTGCTTTTCTCCTGCGATATTTTAACGGAATTCGCGTTGTTTCTTAATTTTTCTTAGAAATTAAGCCCTGTTGGCGACTGGAATGTTTGAATTTGGAAGCCACTGGCTCCTTAAAAATTTTGGGAATCTGCAGCTTACAAAACATATGAGAAAAAAGGCGACAGGTTTAATATTTTACTGTAATTGTTTTCGAAGCGACATATTATGAATATAAATAATGTTGATAAAATTACACTATTTTAATATCTTAAATAATTCTAAAGCCTTCATTTTAATATTTTTAGTTTATTTACTAAAAAAGTATAAATAACTTTATTAATGCATTTAGATCGCATAAATTATAAGTACTTGAAATTTGTGGCTTTTGTAAGAAATGTTCTGAGTAATTTTTTTTTGCTTCTAAATACTCGTACAAAAAGTTGTTGCAGAAAAAAAAATGGCATGCAAACCTCCAAAGAAAATAACAAAGTACTTAATTTATTTAAATTTTACATGTTAAATCACTTTAATCACAGAAATAAACTTTATTATCAAATAAATAAATTGAAATACTAATACGTTGATTTTCTTTTTCAGACTGTCACATATATTGATTGTTTCGATTTACGTTTTAAAAATATCTTCATAAAAAAGAATATATTCATAAAAACCCATAAAATTGCTGAATCGTATACAAAAGAAAAACCTTTATATACGTTTGTATATATAAATATAATATAAAAACATAATATTTACGTTGCTTCAGTTGTCGCCTTCAGAATACAATATGATGTTGAAGACTTCAACAAAATATTTATTTGGTAGATTCGTATTTTATTTTATTTTGGTAGATAAATTCAGAAGCAGTTCAAAACATAGATATTATGTTTTTATCATTTAATTTATTTATACAAGTTCATATAAAGGTGCGTGTTTTGCATAACATTTGGAAATTTATATGCTTTTATAAGTATAATCTTATTTATAATATTTCATTGTGAGATAGCTCACTGCGTGTTAAATAACTTTACATTTAAAAGATTATTGCTGGCAGAACTCCATTGTTATAAAATTCAGCAATTTGATTCAAATTAATTTTTTTTATTAAATTCTTCTATTTTTCCAGAATTTCCCAGCATTAAAAAATATCTTACACTAATTGTTAATTATTTTTTCATGATAATTACATATTAGTTATATACATTTTTTTAACTTTGCAAAAGGGTCGCAAGCCTCCTGGAATTTTCCGACCAGTAAATTCTCCAGTATTAGGTAGCTTTCATTACAAAAAGTAAAAAGCTACCTATTGCAGCCGTCCGGGGGTAAGCACTTCCAGAAAATTTTGGTATATTTTCACCGATCATGACCCCCAGACCCCAAAACCACCCTCCGTTCAATTGTTGACATATATATATATATATATATATATATATATAACCATATATATATATATATATATATATATATATATATATATATATATATATCTGATTTTTGTCATGCGATAACTAACGTATTTATGAACCGATTTGAATGAAACTTGGTATGTACATAGTACATACAAATATCTCGACCGAGTTCGTTGGCCAGCATCATCCGCCATTTTGTTTCAAAATGGCGGCCATTTAAAAAAATTTAAAAAATTTAAAATTAAAAATTTAATGTGAAAAAATTAAAAGTTGAAAATTATGTTTATTTTATGTGTTAGATCTTAAAACATCAATTCCAGAACACTTTTTATTTTGTCTATATCTTGAAAAATGATTGAGTTATAGCACTTTGAATTTTTCCTATGGCTGACATTTTGAAACGATCTAATTTTTGTCATGCTATAACTCACGATTTTATGAACCGATTCGAATGAAACTTGGTATGTACATAGTACCTACAAATATCTCGACCGAGTTCGTTGGCTAGCATCATCCGCCATTTTGTTTCAAAATGGCGGCCATTTAAAAAAAATTTAAAAATTTAAAATTTAAAATTTAATGTGAAAAAATTAAAAGTTGAAAATTATGTTTATTTTATGTGTTAGATCTCAAAACACCAATTCCAGAACACTTTTTATTTTGTCTATATCTTGAAAAATGATTGAGTTATAGCACTTTGAATTTTTCCTATGGCTGACATTTTGAAACGATCTAATTTTTGTCATACTATAACTAACGATTTTACGAACCGATTAGAATGAAACTTGGTATGTACATATCACATACAAATATCTCGACCGAGTTCGTTGGCCAGCATCATCCGGCATCTTGTTTCAAAATGGCGGCCATTTAAAAAATTTAAAAAAAAATTAAATTTCAAAATAAATGCTAAAAAATTAAAAGTTGAAAAATATTTTTATTTTATGTGTTAGATCCTAAAATACCGATTCTAGAACACTTTTTACTTTGTCTATATCTTAAAAAATGATTGAGTTATAGCACTTTGAATTTTTCTTATGGCTGACATTTTGAAACGATCTGATTTTGTCACGTAATGACATTCGTATTTATAAATCGATTTGGATGTAACTCTGTGTGTACATAGTACTTAATAAAGGCTGGACCGAGTTTGTTAACCAGTTCCATCCGCCATCTTGTTTAAAAATGGCGTCTATTTAAATTTTTTAAAGAAATTTAAAATTTGAAATTAGGTACAAAAAAGTGAGAAATTGAAAAAGATTTTTCTTTTATGCATTTGACCTTGATACAAAGATTCCAAAGCACTTTTTGTTTTGTTTGTATCTTAAAAAATGTCTGAGTTATAGTACTTTTAATTTCTAGTGTTGCTCACATTTTGAAATGATCTGGTTTTCGTCACGTGATAACACGCGTATTTATACACAGATTTGGATGAAACTTGGTGCTTAGATAGGACATACTTATGCCTGGACCTAGTTCGTTGGCCAGTTCCAACCGCCGTCTTGTTTCAAAATGGTGGAATATTATTTTTTTTAATTTAAATTTTAAAATTATGTGCAAAAAAGTAAGGAATTGAAAAAGATTTTTCTTTTCTGTTTTGACCTTGATACAAAGATTCCAGAGTATTTTTTGTTTCATTTGTATCTTGAAAAATGACTAAGTTTTAGCACTTTAAGTTTCCAGTGTGATTGACATTTTGAAATGGTCTGAAATTTGTCACGTATTAGTACGCATGTTTATAAACTAATTTCGATATAACTCCGTGTGTTCATGCTACATACCAATGTCTTTACCGAGTTCACGGACAAACTTTATCCGCCATCTTGTTTCAAAATGGCGGCCACTTAAATTTGTCAAAAATCTTTTAAATGTATAATGATGTATAAACAAAAATTTAGAAATTGAAAAAAGCTTCTTTCTAAACTATTTATCTTAACAATGAATTCCGGAATATTTTTTGCTTTGTCTTTACCTTGAAAAACGCCTGGGATATAGCAGTTTGAATTTCTAATGTGGGTGATATTTTTTTTAAAAAGCGCAACAGCACTCGTATATATTCATCGATTTCAATGTGAGTGTTCATGTTCACATGAATTAACATTTCGGTCAAGCTCATTGGTTTTTTTTATCCATCATGCTGCTTTAAAATGGATATCATGGAATTTGGTGACCCCACAAATCGCTTAAAATAAAACCAGGTTGAATAAAAGATGACTAATTTCTAAAAATTCCTATTAATATTCAGTATTGACAAAAACTAGCATTCAATCTTACATAATCGTGTTCCACTATTTTGAGCTTCGTATATTTGATTTATATAACTTAATATAAAATAAATAAATAAGCATATGAAAGCTACCTCTTCCTCCCGGCATTGCCGGAAGGACTTTTTTTTATGGAGTATTTGTGATTAAATAAAGCTAAATTTCATGCGTTTTAATTATATATATTTTTCTAAAAAAAAAAAAAAAAAAAAAAAAAAAAAAAAAAAAAACATATTATTTTGGGGGAAATACCTGAAGCGTACAAACCCTGTTGCGTTGGTTTAAAGGCATTGCACAACTCATTAAAGGAATTGCACCACTCCTTAATTTTTTTTAAATTTACGATACCTTCCTTATTTCTTTAATAAAATATACTCTTTATTTCTATCTAATTTCTTAAATTTAAAACACCTATATTAATCATTTTTAATTTCGAATTCTTAATGTAAAATTTTAATCCGTTCATAAATTTTTATCAGCGTATTCTTTTATTTCGTATTCAAAAAATCTTAAGCAATTAATGGCAACACTCTTCATAAAAGAACCACTAATTCATTTTATTCTTACATTTTTAGACATTTGATACTTGTTTCTTAGAGCTATTACTTACCCATCATACGTAGTATAGGGTAAGTCTTGCAATCGTTTTGAAAATCGAAAAATTTTTTTGACGGATTTACACGTTTTAGATAGTGGAGATTCCGAAAAACATATTTTTAGAAAAAAAATTTTGCCGTCCGTCTGTCTGTCTGTCTGTCTGTCAGTCTGTCTGTCTGTCTGTCTGTCTGTAAACATTCTATCTCCCGAACAAATTGAGATAGAGACTTCAAATTTTGTATGTAGTTAGTATGTAAGAATGGGACGAAGCCTATTTAATATCAGCAACCTCGATTATCCGGAACTATTTTTTTCGGACTCTCGAAAAACTCGTTCTGATGAAAGGTATATAAAAATTTTCGAATTTTTTTGTTATAAGGCTTGGAAGTAAAAGACAATAAAATAACACGTATTTGGTATATAGAACGAATTCATTCGAATTATTAGTCGCCAAGATATTTGTAATCCTGTTTTCCACATTCTTCGATTTTTCATGACCCTGTATTTCATTCAAATTTCAATTCAGATGTATATTTTAATTGGAAATGAGACGCTTATTCCGACGCAGTTAATTGTTAGTTAATAGAATTATTAGTTTTGGAGTTATAAGGATGTTTCTTTTAGGCAGTTCGGTACTACTTGAGTAGTTTGGCGTTTTATATAATTTGTCGAAATTGGTAATCAGCAGTTCTTTAATATAGCATTCTATGTATATTAACAATATTTAAATTTTGTTTATGAATTGCAATGCATTGTATAAATAGTTTTCACAAATAGTTTTATTTTCATATACATGATGGGTAAGTATTACGGTGGCCCCCAACGACTAGTTTTTTATTTTTATTAATTTTACTGTTCCATGTCCCAGCATGCAATGCGTATCCGCGCGCCTGTCTGTACTCACTGACGTGTTACATTATAATCCTACCACCAATAAATAAGAAACTCTTTATCGTTTTCGCTCCCTCACACTTTTCCACTGGATGTTTACCCGCGGCGAGAGCCATTTCTAAATTTCCTCCGAAGTTTATATTCGAATCCTGTATTCGTACACTTTTATAAAACAATCCGCATACATGAGTTTCAGAGAAGACTTTCTGCGTTGTTATTTTGAGTGCTTCAAAACCTGTTAGCCGATGTTTAAGAGTCCTGTATAATTCTGAATTATTATTTTTAGATCTTTTCGCACCATGTAATTAATCAAATTCCGTCCTGATCCCTGAATTTCTCATCTAGTGGGAATTGTTTTTAAAAAGTATATATGGAGAATAAAATTACTTCGAACTCCAATTGACTATATTTTTTTCCTGGGAAAGCTTCCTAGACGCTCACCCATTGTCTTGATGTACTTATACTCAGTGTTCTCGCTGACCTTTGACAAACGTTAGTAATTTGGCTAATTAAAAATAAAAAACATTCGCCAAATGAAAAAAGTATTAGCAAAATAGATTCGCCGTGTAGCGAAAAAAAAAATCTTTAATCCTTTAATATACCCCTTTCTTTTTTTCAATATGCTCTAAAATAATTTAAGTTGTTGTAACTAAGAAAACGATTGTTATTAATCTAATCTCAACTATCCGCTACAAATAAAAAAAATATATACATATTAAATATATATATATTCATATGAATGAAAAACGAAAAAGAAAAAAAGAAGAAGCAAAAATTGAGCACTAGCAATTTGGCGAATCTAATCGCATGTTTATTCGCCAAATGAGGAATTTATTCGCAATTTGGAGCATAGGCGAGCGACAGCGAGAACACTGCTTATACTCTTCAAATTATCGAAACTATAAAGTGACTGCCAAGGAGTATTTGTGTTGTTATTCGAATTGGCCGATCTTTGTCACGATGATCAATCAGTAAATGTATATAAGTTGACTGGATGTGACGACTTTCAAACAATGGTACGATATTTCACCAGTCACAATGTGATCTGTGAAATTAATGCAATCTGGTTACAGCTTCCACTTTTCTGACAAAAATTTATACAAGCTACATATATATGTTTTAATTATATCATTTCTTTTTTTACTACAAAGTAAAATAGTGACACAGGCATTTGAATATCACACTTTGTAAACGGCTGCTCTTTTTTGTACATGTTTGAATGGTTTGCATTTAAATGATTAGTGTTATGTTACAACTTTTGCTATTATATAGAAATTGTTGCTAGTAACAACTCATCATTTTTTTTCCTTTTCCTTTTTATACGCTTGAAAAACTTTTTGTTGCGATATGGGCATTTCGGTCTTTGTACGGTTTTAAATTCAATACCTCCATGTTTATTATTAGCATTACTATTATTAGTATTACAATTGTTTTCATTTTATTTTATTTTTCTGGTAAGACACGCTTTTTCCACTTTCCGGAGATGTAGTGTTAAGAAAAGTATTGTAGTTATGTTTTGTGTGTGTGTGTGAACAAACAAACAAAAAAAATGGTTGACCTTGTACGCTACTTCCAATTGAGCGTTCTTTATATTACAAGCCATACAGTCGCAAGAAGTATATAGATTTCAGTAAAATTTCGTCTAAAGATTGGAGGTTTAAACAATTTTTAAACCACTTTTAACCAATTTTGCAATTGATTTCACCAAAAAAATGCGACAAATTTTAGATGTTTCAGCTATTGAATCAAGAATTATTATAGTAGAGATAACGTATCCAGTTTCAAAACAAAACGTTCAGCATTCAAATGCAGTTGATTCCATTGTGTCGTATTTATGTGTATATATCTTGTCCCACGAAATGTATAGCAGTGTTCTAAAAAGTCGAATGGAGGTACTTCAGTTTTGTTTTCTTTCTTTTTCTCTAATATACGTAGCGTCGCATACGTTTTATTAAAAGCTCAGTTAAAAAAATATCGCAGTATGCATATAGGTTTCATCTCATGATTTAAACATTAAAATTCACTTTGCAAACATCAGCTATTACCAGCACCCACTATTTAACTTAAATGGAACTAATTAATTCTTTGTAACAAATGTATCTATTAATGATCTCTGATATTCACAACAGTTTTTGCAAGTCAGATTCCCAGTAAAAGAGGAGATTCTAATTTGGTTTTTCTTATTTATATTTTCCAAGGTCAAGGTAGAAAAGTGTTTCACTGCCACTATTTAAAAATTCACAGACGTTTACTTTTATTAATAGCTTTAGTTTTTTTTCTATTTTTTTTTTTTTTTTCGGAATGGAAGGTAATATTTCTAGAGTTAATTAATCGTCTCTAGAGAATATTATATTACTTCTCCGATATCTTTTTACTTTCTTCTATCTTTACAAAAAGGATCGGATTCGTGAAAATTTTCGAAGTTTGATTTTCGACGAATTTACACTTTTTAGGGATCAGAGAACCCGAAAAACATATTTTACAAAATGTCTATCAGTGAGACTGACTATCTGTTTATCTGTGATACAAATTTTGTTGGTGCTCTATCTGAAGAACTAATGAACGGAATTAAATAAAACTTTAGATTCAGTTAGTTCCTGGTATCCTGTGCTGATTACCTTTGATGTAAACTGTCCAACACCTGTCTTTTTCACTATTTCCGCAACAAATATATTTCAAGAACTAATTGGCGGATTTTTATAAAATTTCAGATTCCACTGGTCCTTGATATAATATGGTGTTGATTATTTTTTAGAGTAACTCGCCCAACAAGCGGCAGTGCTATGCAGCATTATTCATGAATATCGCAATAGCTCTATCTCAAGAACTAATGCACTAATTTTCATCCAAATTTTTATTCAGTTAGTCCTTGCTATGAATTAATGCTCTTTAGTTTTTGGAGTAAATCGCTCGCAAGTGATGCATCTGTCCAGACTTTTTTCGATTTTAGTAATGGTTCTATCTCAAAAATACCGCACAGATTTTCATCAAACTTCAAATTTTGTAAGAACTTGCAATATGTTGTTGCTGATGAGATTTTAGTATAAATAACCTGTTACGTTTTTATGTTTAATTTTTCAAGAAGAATTAACATGTAGAAGGTAGAAGAAAGTTTTGGGATTGCCAAATCCGATTAGTTTTTAATGTGATGCGATCACAAGGAAATCACGGTAAACTAATATTTTTTATAATACATTAATTACAGAGAATTAATTTTGTAATGATTTTGGAAAAAAAGAAATATAATAACAAAGATAAGGATTACTACCTAACATTTGTTGACACATAAAATAATCAAATATACATTAGCATTTACAGTCCTTTTAAAAATGGTCACATTTGCACAAAATTTTCCACACAGAACTGCAACATTTTTTCGATTGAACTAAAATAGTACCGTAATTTCGGGTGTATAAGCCGCAGATCAAACAATTCTTTTTTGACCCAGATTTTTTTAAGAAACAAATATTAGTTAGATCGCCGTAAACATATGTCTTCAATCACTAAATAAGATTTCTGGTTCCAAAAAGAATTGTTTGATCCGCGGCTTATACACCCGAAATTACGGTACCATAAAAATAGCTAATAATTTCCATAGCTAATAATTTTCGAACTTATTATACATAAAATTCTTTCAAAGATATTTGATAAACAGTATGGGATGCGTTAGACGGAAGCCCTTTATCCGGATTGCTCCAAAAATCAAAATGCAATATGATAACCGAAAATATTTTTTATTTTTAAAAACTTAAAAATCAAAAATGTATTTTACGTAAAGCTTGGATACAGTAGACAGATATGCAATCATCTATGGTTGATATAATATATGGTTATCAGTAATATATTATTCTGTTGTGAATGTGTATGAAGTTGAAGACTTTAAAGTTTCCAAGGAGAAAGGAAATATTACAGATTTGCTGAAATAAGCTAAAGAATTTTCATATTCAGAAGCTCAGTTGTAAAATGCGTTCGTAATTATGTAAATAGGTAGCACAAATAGTTATTGTTCAGTCCGTCCGTCTGTCCGCCTATCCATCTATAAAAACGCAAAAACTATCCAACCAAATCGTTTGAAATTTAAAATATATTATTATTACATAATTTTGTCGAGTCATTTCAAATTTAAAGAAAATCGGATGTATAGTTCAGTTACAGGGACAATCTGGTTGTAATCTGGTTGGCTGGTGTTTTGGACAATCTTATTTTCTGGCTATAATTGCAGAAAAACGTGTTTCATCCTTGTACAAAAAGTAAAAACCCTTCAAAAGAAAAATAGATGTTAAGGGGGCAGATTGTACTGGTTCATTGGCGCATATATAAGAAAAATCCTATTCAATTCGCAGAAAATATTTCTACGAATATTTCGTATTTACAATCATAATTTATACTTACTACCATTCCGCATTTATTATAATAATTATAACTCATTTATATTTAATTATAGGTAGGTAATACGCCAAAATACTTTGATTTTCAAACAAGTATTTTGAATCGAATTAAGAATAGTATACATATTTTAAACTATAAAACAAAATTGTGAAAAAAAATTTCGAGTGTCAAGTGGGTGCATAAACTTTACTTGTTCCAGGGTGCTGAATATGTAGCTACGCCACTGATACTGTTTAAATAAACTATATATGTTATTCAGGGTACGTTTAGTAATTAAACATTTAACACTAGAACTACCATGAGCCGTCATTTTGACGGCTACCATATGAATATATTTCGGTTAGAACCAAAAATTTGATTATGAAATAAGTTTAAAAGATAACAAAGAAGAAAAAAAACCGTTAAATAGTAAGTTAAACTGTTTTAAATAAAAATTCTGGTGTGAAATATTTTGATAAAACTTGATTCAAATTTCCAGTATTTCCATTGTTAATATGGTGTGTGTGTCTTTCATTAATATTCTTATCGAATAATAATCCACAAAATAAATTTTCAGTGACATTCAAAAGTATGTTTGCTTAGTAACATGGAAAAAAGGAAGACAACATGCGCTCACCTCTGGGCAATAGAAAAAAAAAATATTCAGAAAATAACAAGAGTACTTCCGAGAAATATTCAGAGATATATTACATTCTTCTGCTCATTATGTTTTGAAGTTAAATGTTTTCATGGGGAAAAAAGGTATGTACTGTTATATATTCGCAAATAAATAAATTTCAAGAAGCGTCAATTTAAATTCTTCTTCTGATAAATTTTAGATCGTATTGGCATGATAAAATTACCTTGAAGAAAGAATGTTAATATGTTAATACTGTTTCTTTTCAAACTTTCCCTATTAGATAAATTGCATTATATCTAATTGAACTTTTTCCAGCCTGACGTTATTATGTAGAATATATTTTAACATAATAAAGCCAAAAATCAAAATAGTACCCTCTAGTCTTTTGGGATGTCAAAAGACAAATTTAAGGTTCTTCATTTTAATTTAAGTGGGATGATTTCTAGGTAATATAAATTTAAAGAAAAATATAGTGTTGTTTTATAAATTTAAAATAAAATTTCAATTAATTGATTCGTTTAATTAAATAGCAACATGAAACAAAATTTTTAGAATTAAAGCTCTTGTTTTACTGAAACTCTTTCTGTGAAACTTATTCCAGTTTCTCTCAGGAGTTTACATGGAAATAAAAATGAAAAATGGAATAGCTGCAGGATGAATGATACACGGGATGAATGAGACATTCAGAATATTTAAAGCAATAAACAATTTTTTTAGTAGCATCCTATTCTGATATATGGCACTAGCATAGTGTGGATTTAGAATCAAAAAGAAAACCGCATGGCAGTTTGCATTTTTCTACGAAGTTGCATTTCTTGCAACGCTGCTTAAAAGTTTTTTTTTTTTTTTTTTTTTTTTTTTTTTTTTTTTTTTGTACATTTGATGTTGCCAAATATCTTATGTAATATAAACAATTAAAATATGTTGTAGTTATTTATTTGAAGAATCTATATCGATGATTAAAAAGAATGAATATTAACCGTTGTGACAAAAAATTTCTGAGACAAAATGGCTGACGATTGTATATATATGTTATGGCCAATTTAACTAATCGATATTTATTAATAATAATCGAGTATTATTAATAATGTTGTATTAATGTTGTGAATTCTAAGACAACACAAATAATATAGTTTTTAAAAACAAAAAAAAAGTATTTTCATGTGATTATTAAAAAGAGAAAGAAAAATTTAGCAAAAATTACATGAGATTTAAACGATAATTTCAAATGCCTTAACTAAAAATTTTACTTATATCGCGGTTCAAAAAATACCAGAAGTCAAAGACTCTGTGTATTCCACTGTTTAATGATCTTGTTTAACGAAACATGTAAATAGTCAGTAGATGTTTACATAAGTTGGTTCGACTTTAAAATCCCCCCAATAAAGGGAAATGAATGGAAACCCATTTACAGAAAGATCGTCAAATTAAAAAAAAAATAATACAATTCAATATCTTGCAATATTTTAAAAGCTGATGAAATTAGCGTGTTTGGAGCTTGTGTTGTTTCAACAAGTGTTGACGAGCGTAGTTCGTATGGGGAGAGTGCCCTAGTAAAATAAAATTATACAAAGTGTTCAATTATTTTTATAGAATAGTTTTATAATTAATAATTGTGTTATTGCTTTACTTATTGCAATAAATAAAGCTAACATAGTAGTAGATAATCTTTATACAGATCAGAAAATTATCTGCGGACTGAATACAACATTAAGTTCTTAACTTATTTCAAATAAAAATCCATAAAAAATAATTTTGCCTTGTAACAGAAAACATAAAATTGTAAACCACTAAAAACAGAGTATTGATAAATCATTGCCTCTGAAATATCTCCGAAATCACACATACCTAGGCAAAAAATATAAGTGTAAAAAAATAAATAAATAATCAGAAAATTAAACTATATATTTGATAATACAATGATGATTAAATTTAAAAGAACTTCTAGAGCCGATCTCACTTTATATTACATTTTTTAAAGACACTTCATTTAAGATACTGAACCTAATGAAACAAAATAAATAACAAATAAAAGGCAAAGAATGCGAAAAATTTTTAATAGTTATGTAAACTGATAACTTACCTCTTAGCACAGACATTATCTGAACTATTTCACGAGATGTAAGTTATACAGAAAAATGAAATGTATCCCAAAATACAAAATTTTTATTTGCCGTTTTTAACACATTACAAAGTTTTCACTCCATTCTTTTAGCCAATCCATTTTGATACTGAAGATTTCTTCAAGAAAATTCGGGCATAAATCAAGGAACTTTTTTAAGAGAAAGTCTCAATAAATTTGCATTCATCGCGTCGAAATTTCTTTAGAAAAAAGAATGAATCACTTAACGGGCACGACTTTGACCTACTCGTTCCAAGGAATTGTTTGTTTTGTGAAATTCAACACTCCAGGAATCTTTCTAACTTTTTATTATTGTTGTTATTATTAATTTTAGGCAACTAAGGTATGGATTGCGAATAGTATCAACCAGACATCCCCATTTGCGCGGAAGTCTCGATTTTTAGTTACTCCATGACGTATCCCGGACGTGTTCCAACTGCGCGGGATGCTAAAATCATTATTTATAATGAAAATGATTCACATTAAATTTCTGTTAGTATCATGCATCATTAGTTTACATTGAGTGGAATTTAATAAAGAACTTATCTATAACATTTTTTTTATAATATAAAGAACCGATTGGTTAGGAAAAAATACCTTACATATTTAGCTGTCTTGGCTGAAACATGTCTTAAATGGAATTTTTTTTATGGTCCATAGTGATTTTTTTTAATTTCTCTAATCTCTTTTCGTGGCACTGGACTTAGCAACAATAATATATGAGGACCCCAGAAGCCAAGGGGTACAAGTGACAAAATTTCGATTTTGAGCAAATTGAGTTTAAAGATAATTGATGTTAAATTGGAACATCAATAACAATTGAGTGGATTGAAATTTCTGCTTGTTGCATACTGGTCTTTGAACTCTTATTTAAATAACTGTTAAAAAATAAAGTACAATTTTCTTTAAATGTATAATTAATCAATATTGTTTGTTTTTCGAAAAAAGTGGTTTGCCTCTATAACTCAGCAAATAATAAGAAAATCACTTATATTTCTTTACCTGAAATGAAATAAAGAATACTGCCCAGTTAAACTGAAGGCATTGAGCTCACAGGCTACAAATACTAATTGCACATTAAAGCTTTATATTTTCAAGGGTTAATTCCGTTCGAAAAAAAAAATTAAGAAGGGGAAACAGCTCTCCCCTTTTCTCTTTTTTTATACTTAATCATTGAACCTCCTATACTATCAAAGACATGCTTTATCATATAAAAAATCTATATCCAAAATTCAGAGCAAATTAGATAATTCTTAATAAAAACCCATTTAGCATTTATATAATTTAAAAAGAGTTATCCCCCTCTTTTATACTTAACCATTAAACTTCCAAAACTATTCAGAGATTTGAACGAAATCTGAAAATTCTGCTTGAAAAACCCATTTATATAAATTAAGGGGGGGGGACATTAGAACCCCTGTTCCTCTTATTTATACTTATTCAATGAACACCTAATAACAGTCACGGAAACGCCTCATCAGAATGATCCTAATCTAAATTTTGAACGAAAATTAATTCTGCATGAAAATCCCATTTATATCAACTAACGGGGGGGGGGGGGCATTAGAGCCCCTGTTCCCCCTATTTATACTTATTCAATGAACACCTAATAACAGTCACGGAATCGCCTCATCAGAATGATCCTAATCTAAATTTTGAACGAAAACTTAATTCTGCATGAAAATCCCATTTATATCAACTAACGGGGGGGGGGCATTAGAACCCCTGTTCCCCCTATTTATACTTACTCAATGAACACCTAATAACAGTCACGGAATCGCCTCATCAGAATGATCCTAATCTAAATTTTGAAAACTTAATTCTGCATGAAAATCCCATTTATATCAACTAACGGGAGGGGGCATTAGAACCCCTGTTCCCCCTATTTATACTTAATCAATGAACACCTAATAACAGTCACGGAATCGCCTCATCAGAATGATCCTAATCTAAATTTTGAAAACTTAATTCTGCATGAAAATCCCATCTATATCAACTAACGGGGGGCATGAGCCCCCCGTTCCCCCTCTTATACATATCGAATGAACTCCAAAAACTAATCAGGAAAGCGCCTTGTCAGGATATACCTACATACAAAATTTCAAGTGGATCGGATATTTTTATCATGAGTTATCGCGTTACGTACATACGAACATACATACAGAACGGACGGGCACATAAGCTCTCAGGCTATGATAGCCTGTGAGCTAAAAAGCATATTTTTAAGTCGTCTGTGTATTTAGTTTATTTTTTTCAGTTTTGTCACTTATACCCCTTGGCTTCTGGGGTCCTCATATAATAATATTATCGTTTCTAATTTAGTAAAAATATTTGCATTAATTAGTATAGCGATAAATTTATTTAATAATTATTTTGTACCTACCAACACTTCCATAATATCTTCTCTCGTATTTAGAAATCATCAAAAAAAAAAAAAAAAAAAAAAAAAAAAAAAAAGAAGAGAGAGAGAGAGAGAAGAAAAGAAAGAAAGAAAGTGAGTAAGTGCGAATGCATATCGCTCAGAGGATTTTTCTTTCAAAACAACCTATCCTTTAATTAATAAATCTAAATTGTTAATTTATAATTATTTAATTCTTACATAGATGGTAACATCAATAAATGTAATTTTAAAATAATTATTAAAGGAAGTTATTTATTTCAACTAAATTAACCCTTTATCTACCAACGGTACTTATAAGTACCATTAAAATAACTTATTATAAAATTATTTTAATACCTCAGTTAGTTGTAATACTGTTTAGAATGAGTTACAGATACAATACTTTATCTTGTTCCAAAAGCATTATTGGTTACATAAAACAAAAATATTCTTAAAATGAGGATTTTTTCTGTTTTCAGCTTTTTTGACACTGAAGGAGGGGGGGGGGGATTTTCCAATGCGGAAATATTTCTATATTTATATTGTAAGAACTTCATATCTGTACATTTTATAATTCTGCAAAATACTAAGAAAATAATTAGAAATAAAAGATTTGAGTGGGGTTTTAAAAATTGCACAAAATCCTTGTAAATTCAAATTTAATTAATCCTTCTAAATCCTTCAATACTTCTAAAATCCTTCAAATATTTATCAAATGATTATGTAAATCTTTTAATTTAATTTAAACAATTTTCGTAAAATGCTCTAGAATGTCAAATTTTCAGGAATTCATAATGCGGTAGTGTTAAAAATGTTGAAATCAAATTATTTAAATAAAATCCTAAATTCCACAATTTTTTGAAAAAAAGAAATTAAAAAAAATTAGTGGAGATATAAACGAAATTTTATATTTTAAAAAAGAAAAAAATTGTTTAAACGAAATTTAAAATGCGGAATTATATTAATAAATAGCAATAGTTTTTAAAATAGAAAGAAACTTGACATGAATATTCTGAATACTTGATTCTGACTCTGAATACTTGAATTACAAAAAAGGTTATGAATGTCAGTGATAAAAAAATTAATATAAACACTTAAATTTGCAAAAAAATGAATTTTTTATAATTAAATCCATTTTAATATGAAAATTTCAACTTCCAGCACTGGGAATCGATCTAAAAACCTTCAATTTACTCGCGAGATATTTTACCTTCAACCAATGACGTCTACATACAAAAAGTTGAAATTAAAGGAGTTTTTAACCCTTTCAGGTCCGAATATTTTTTCAAATTTTAGAAAAAAATACTTTTACATTAATTATATTAACTTATATTATATTATTTATTTTATTATTAACACTAACTATTCAAATGAATTAATAAGCATTTAAAGAATATTTTATTGTTTGAAAGATAAATAATATTGTTGTCTTGTATACTATTCAAGTAATATTCATATGAAAATAGACTGGGAAAGAATTTTTGGAGATGTTTAGAAAATATGGCATTACAACAAAATTCGACTTATATTATACCTTTCTAATACTTTTTACGTTTTATTACACGTGATTCTTTCAGGAAAGTAACTTTAATTTAAAATTTAAAATTTGTAATATATATTTAAAATAAAAGAATCACAAATCACGCAAAGAGTTTTGTTTGGTTTGGTTTGATTTATTTTTGTCGTCTGATTATCTACACTAGGGATATAGGACCAGGGGGTGAATGCCCTTCGTGGGGGTCTTTCTAAGGAAACCTAACCCGTATTTAGGCAAGGTTCGAAGAAAACCACGAAAACTCCGAACGGTTAGGCCGACAGCCGCGATTGGGTTCGAACCCAGCACCTACCGTCTACTAGTTGAGAGGTCAGAACCTCTCGGCCACTGGTGGGGCCCACGCAAAGAGAATTAAGCAAATAATAATAATTATTATTATTACTAAATGCTTAAACATAAATGAAGTCAAATATAAAATGCATAGGCATATAGTAACACTGCTACAGTTAAATAGAAGCAAAAGTATTTCTTAAAACAAAATAATACTTCATTAAAAGACATGTATACTATTAGTAGTACACCAGACCTGAAAGGGTTAAATTAAAATCGCAAAAATGAATGTAATACACTGTAAAACTAATTTAATTAAAATCGATTTTTTTCAAAATTTTATGAACTGTCGTGTGAACGAAATATTCAGTTGTAAGTACACAAAATTTGAAGTCTCTGACTTATACAGTTTTTGTGTACGGATTATGTGACGGACAGACAGACAGAGGACTTAGACGAGTAAGGTTTTGTCAGATGAACGAAACCCTATAAACAAAATCAATTTCAAGGTTGCAGAAAAGTTTTAACCCTTAAATGCATATTGTATCATTTTCGATACCATAAGTGTTGCCGATTTATTGGGGGTTTTATTCACATATTCCGTATTCTCACCAGAAATTTAAAAGAGATATTTTCACTTTACTTAATGAAAGGTCATTCGCAATTAAATAAAGAAAAATTTACTATTTAGGTTTTTCTGGTATGAATTCTGATTCTTTGAATTGCGCATTTTTGAAACGCGTTCTATCCTATGCATTTAAGGGTTAAAAATAAAAGCACCGTTGCTATTTATTGTCCATAAACTTAGAAAAAGAATTGTTACACATTTATTGTAACATCATAGCAGGAAAATCCTGGTAGACTAAAACAATTTAACGATACAATAATTTTTACTATTATTGAAGCTTGTTCGATTCTTTTTTTTCCCCTTTTACTTTGAACTAAAACATTTGAGCTTTAGAATCAGACGTCAAAACATATTTTATCTATTTCAAGTAAATCTCATTACATGTCCTTTGGGAATGCTTTGTAAGACACGTGGTGGATTTCTTTAAAATCCCAGTATTTTGTTTAGTCTACATGTATTTTTTCACGAAATATTTTTTCTTTTAAATTTAACCTCCCAGAAAGCGATTTCAGCATACTCCTCAGAGAGTAATAAATTAGATTCACAAATATTTAACGTTCTTTTTAACTAATAAATTTTCTTGGCATTGCGATTTCAACATGAAAAAGTTTCCATTGCACTGCAAAAAAGCCTTTTTTTTTTTTTCATAGTTATATTTAGAATGAATATTCCACATGTCATTAATCCCATTTATTTGATGAGTATTATGCAATAAGAACTTGTAAAAGCGCCACTCTTTTAACCCTTTAATGCCCGGAGTAGAATGCGTCCCAGAAATAGCTCACAAGGAAGGTCTCCATACTGGGCATACTTAGAATTTTTTGAAAAAATTACTGATTAAACTACTCATGTATGTAATAAAGGATCAGTCAAATTTATCGGCGGAATTACAGAAGAAACTCAGTAAAAAATAAAATACTTTTGAGTATTTGTCGCGAAAAGATGAAAGCGTCACGCGATTTGGCGAGCAGCATTTTCTCTCGCCAAAAGCAAACGATTTTAATGCACCTGAAAATTTCTTGTCAGTTAAATTTTAGACATGTAAATGGTATTTAATGAATTTAAATTTCAATAATGAGAGAGTTTGACATATAGATGTATTTTATGTTACCTATTTCTGTTGCTTTTGCTGCAGTTATTTAATGTTATCACTTTACAAATAATTTCTTATATAAAAAATACTTTCATATTGAAAAGTATTTTTTCATATATTTAAGCTTATAACAAAATAAAGGCCAGATGAAGAATGCTGCAATAACGCATTTCAATATTGGAAAAGTTTTTGTTTCCATAGCAACAAAATTGAATCGACAGAGCTCAGATTGGAGTGAATTTTGAGATTGAAACAATTTTAATTAATTTAAATTTTGTTTTAATTCATAAAATTTTACAGTTAATTTTATTTTTTAAAACACATTATGACAAATATGGGAAATATAGTTAAAACAAACTAAAGCTGACAAAACTAACGTTATATAAATAAAATTTCTTTAAACAAGTTCAAGATGAAACACTTTTACCTTAAAAAGAATTTGACATAAAAAAGTGTTTTTTGAAACTTTATTTTGTCGCCAACCGATGATAAATCGCCAAATAAAAGAAATGTTCATTATTTTTTTACGAACGTTCTAACGCGGTTCCGCCAAAAATTTTTTTACAAACGTATATATCCAGATCAGAAGAACATTCTGTAATTTTTTCAGAATTTTCTGAGTATGCCCGTATGGAGTTCTTCCTTGTCAGTTCAGAGAACTATTCATACCACAAAATACAAATGGTAAATTTCGGCTTTTTTAATAACAAAATGTCGGTTATTAAATGAAGTAAAAATGTCTTTTTTAAATTTTTAGGAGAGTAGAGGACGCAAAATATGTTTGTTTGTTTGTTTGTATATATGTCGGCCAATTATCTACACTTTGGGATATAGGCCCTATGGGGTGGGATGCCCTCCGTGGGGGTCTTTCTAAGGGAATCTAACCCGTATTTACGCAAGGTTCGAAGAAAACCACGGAAAACTCCGAATGGTTAGGCCGACGGTCGCGATTGGGTTCGAACCCAGCACCTACCGTCTATCAGTTTGGAGGTCAGAACCTCGCGGCCACTGGTGGGGAGTAAAATATGTAAATAAAAAAAATCCGATAAATCGTGAACATTGGGGATGTACAAAATGATACCATGGACATTTAACGGTTGAAATGTCGCAAAACATTTGAGTCCTGCTTTGAGTTGGAAACCCGATTTTAACCACAGATGAGACCGACAACGAATTCTGGTTGAGTAAATTGGCTCTAATTGTTTCTTTGTTGCTTCATTTGAGTTCGATCTAATAGTTTTGGGTTCCGGACAGTTTCAGGCAAGTTTTAATTCTTGCCAGTCGGATATTTTTAAAGGCTTTTTTTTTCTACATAAAATTAATGTTATATTGTCATTATTGGCTAGTTTTTTATTAAAAATCATTGAAATATAGATACAGTTTCTTTGATTTCGACTTTCAGTTTTCTAGCACTTTCCAACAAAGTTGAAAAGTGCTTATGCATTCCGTTTGTCTGGCCGCCTGTCCGCGCTACTCGGAGTGCCCGAAAATTTTTGGTCGTGATTGACATTTACCCTAGCATGAACCCTATTGAAAATGAAGTTACTATCATGATTAGTTTATTTACAGGGCGAATCAAAAGTTTCCCATTACATTACGGCCTATGGGGAAAAATCGTTTCAAAGGCATTTTAAAGATATTACGCCGTTTCAAACATATTAGAACTTATATGCTTTTACGAGGCGCACTAAAATATGCATTTTACAAAAAAGGAGGTGAAAATTTAGCTATTAATAATTTACAGGGCCATACAAAAGAATTCCATTATATAATGGAAAAGTGGGGGAATTGTGTGCGACATATTTTAAATATATTAAAAAATAAAATCGATGTATGTCACTGAGGCTTGTTATAAATTATACGATACTGTCTTGCATAATATGAAGTACATAGCATTTACAAGGACACCCAAAAGATTTCAAATAGAGTATTCTTTCTAAAGCACTGCATATGTATGCGATGATGGCTGATGCATTGATGAAATGCATTTTAATTATGATATGCGCGTTTAATTTTTATTAAATCTATGCACATTATATGGTGTGTATAAATGCTGTAAGTGATATACAGGGCTACCCAAAAAAGCTCGCCAACGTTACTGAATATGAGCGTAAATTACTTAAAAGTTTATCTTAAAAAGGTTATGCATTTTTACGCTGACTTGCATTCAATTTACTAAGAAATGTTAGTAGAATATAGATAAAATGATATACAGGGCCACACAAAGAATTTGGTACATGGACGTTTATGAATGATAATTTATGAGATTGTGATTTCAGTTGTTTTAAGAGTGTTTTAGTTTGTAAGGCAAAATTTCATAGCAATCCGAGTATATTTACGGGAGTTAGAGCGCGGACAGACAAACCGAAAGCATAGGCATATTTCAACTTTGTTGGAAAGTGCTAAAAATCGGAATTCTTGTTAGTTCGAATTACACGAAGTCAAGAGAAAATAAGTTCAAATTAATGAAAAATTTTAACGTTATACTGCCATTGAAAATTTCCGGACTTCGTGTTTAGTTCTAATTAAGCAAAGATTCGAACTATCCGATTTTGAATTAACGAGAGTCGACTGTGTAATGACTGATGATGTGTTTTTTTTTTTTTTTGTTTCATTTATCGGCGCCGCTCTTTAGTCACGTGACGAGCGGACGAGAGTGTGGGGAGAGGAAGGGGTACGAAGACAGAGAGAGGAACCTGTGGAACTTATTACGGACCATAATCCATTAACTTTTATCACCAAAAATGCCCCTCAATCTTGAAAGCTGCAGCGATGGGCATTAGCCTTACAGAAGTATGATATTACGATCTCGCACCGCTCGGGTGCCAAACTAATTAATGCTGATGCATTATCACGCTTGGACACTATTTAGAACATTCAAAAACTTTTGAAGCACCCAGTGTTTGAACATTCCTTGAACATTATGAATTATATACATTTTTTTTTTTCAGCAGCTATTAGTGTCCTGTTTAATGTTTACTAAGTGTTTGTATATTGCCTTGTGTTAATTGTATGTTATATTGTGTATATGAAGTATTAATTTAATTCTATTTTATATTAGCAGATAGGAAGAACCCCGGAAGATGTGCCTTCTCCGGATACGGTTGTATTTGTTGTGTTATTTTTTTTATATATACATATTATAATTTGGGAAATCATTGTTAAATAATGTAACATCATCAGTCGAATTTCAGATTTAAAATAAGTGTGTACCATATTTTCAATCTTGCGTGGGGGGTGTAATGACCGATGATGTGTTTTTTTTGTTTGTTTCATTTATCGGCGCCGCTCTTTAGTCACGTGACGAGCGGACGAGAGTGTGGGGAGAGGAAGGGGTACGAAGACAGAGAGAGGTGTGTGTGCCGAGGTAACAGGTAGACCTGCGAATGTTTTGACGCAGGTGAAAATATTTTAAAAATATTCTCCCATTGAAATATGGGTGTGCTACGGGTACGGTGTTTATTTTTTATTGAAAGTAGAGTTGTGTAGAAGTTGTGAGAATGTGTAATCCGGAACTTTATATTTAATTGTTTGTGTTTTTCAAGTCTTGCTGTTTTAGTCCCTTTTTTGTGTTCCATGTGTTAAATAAACTTTTGTTTACGTCAAGCTGGATTCTTTTGGATTATTTCGACATACACAGGTGTTCCGTAGTAAATTATGAAGAAATAGGAAGAGCGTTTATCACACGTTCTCTTTCGAGAACCAGAGGTAAGTGAAATTACTTTTTATAGTTCTGGAAATAAAGTTGAAAGATATAACTTTGTATTAACTGAAGAATCATGAATATTAGATTAATGAATATGTTACAATGATTTTAAAGAGATAATCGAATTAGAATTGAAAAAAGTATTGTTCTAAGTGTATTCTAGTGTATGATTATAGTGAATGATTATAGTATTTAGTGATTATAATTATTGATAAAGATAGTAATAGTTAAGAAAAAGAATATGTTTACCGTTAAAGGGTTAAAGAAAGAGGACCTGGTCATTGTGGCCACAGAATTAGGCTTAAAAGTAGAGCCAGATCATAGAATAGTGGATTTAAAGGCATTAATCGCAGGGAGTGAACAATATGACAAGGATTTCGATTTCGTAAAAGAATTCCTTGTTACAACGGTATCAGACCGTATTCAAAAAGAAAAACAAGAGGCAGAGGCCCTCAAAAACGATAAAGAATATATTAATTCTGAACAGAAAACAGCGTTAGAATTAGAAAAAACGAAATTAGAAGTTATCAAACATCAATTAGAAATGGCTAAACTGCAGTCTGAGAACAAAAATTCTGACAGTGGGGGCGATGGACAAAATCCCAAAACTAATTCGTTAGAAGCTCTAATTAAAAGCGTTAAAACTTTAACTATTGCGATTCCTACCAAACCTGAATCATGGAATTTATTTTTTTCCTTCGCTCGAAAGGGCGTTTGAATTAAAGAATGTCGCGGAAGATTTGAAAGTTGAAATACTGTTTAATTTAGTAGGGGAAAAAGCTGCGCATTTATTAGTATATGCAAATTCAGATGAAATGAAGGATTATCAAAAGGTTAAAGCTTTAATTTTAAAAGAATTTCAACCCACTCCTGAAGCTTGTCTTCAAAATTTTCTTTCGGCAAAGAGGGCGAAAAATGAAAATCATATGCGATTCGCATCTAGGTTAAGGGCGAATTGGGATTTTTATTGCGAACTTAGAAAGGTATATGATTTTGAAACGCTTAATGAATTAATAGTTAGTGATAGATTAATGGACGCGTTAGACTCAGAGGCGCGAAGCTATGTCAAAATAAAACAATTAGGTAATTGGTTGAAAGCTCGGGAGATTTCGGAATTATGCGATAACTGGTTTACTTTAAAAAGTAGAACATTTTCTGAGTTATATGATAAATCGACAAATTGTCGCGGTTCTGATGATTCTGCATCTGGCAAATATATTCCACCGCATCTAAGAAATAATTTTAATTCGCGTAATGATAGGAAAAAGTCTGTGTGTAAATTGTGCCGTCAAATCGTTCATTTACGTTTTTGTCCTAATAATAATAAAGGAAAAGACAGATCGATAAATTCTCATTATCAAATGAAAAAGGATTCTGCCGGAAAGAATCAAGACGAAAGATTGATTGCGAAAGTGACAGCTTTATGTTTCGAAAATGACGCAATAAGTACTCAACCGTTGCAATACGATGGAATTTGGGTGGGGAAACAAAAAATAAAAACATTAATTGACAGCGCCGCTGAGATTCCTGTTACAAATTCGAATGAAGTACCAGAATCATTTAAAAATAATGAAAATTCATCAATTCAGTTGATTTCAGCTTTTGGCGAGCAAATTACTGCTGATCTTCTAACATTACCGGTTTCTCTAAACATAAGTGAATCAAATTGTTTATTTAATAGTGTGGATGTATTATTTGCAGTGACAGATAAATTATGTGGTTCATGTATTATTACTCCGAAGGTTTATGAATTATTACAATCGGTGCAAATTGGAGAAAGGAAAAGATTAGCCGACAGTGTGGAAACAAATGAGACGAAATCGGAAAGGGGGGGGTTGAAAATATATCGGGGGAAAAGAAAAAAGAACAAAATACGAGTAAGAAAGATTTATGTTTGCGGGTTGAAAATGAAGCTTTTGGAGATAATTTGATTATTAATTGTATTGGAACGAAAAATGATTGTGAGGATTTAAATTCGAATCAGTATTCGGAAACGACCATTTACAGGGAGCAACAAAAGAATTGCGAATCTTTACAGGGGGCATTTAAAGATGCTAAACAAGGGAAAAATGGGTTTGTTATGGTGGATAATTTACTTTATCATAGGGAAAAGGTTTCTGGAGATCAAGTCATGCAATTAGTAGTGCCTAAAATTAGGAGGGTGGAAATTTTAAGGGTTGCACATGAATCAATTTTTGCGAACCATCTCGGTATAAGGAAAACGAAAGAAAGAATTCGGTATTCATTTTTCTGGCCAGGCGTGTCACGGGATGTAGAGGAGTATTGTAAATCGTGCAAGGACTGCCAGTTGCGAAGCCGGGAGAGGGCTAGTGATCATATACCGATTCTTCCGATTGAAAGACCGGAGCTCCCATTTGACGTTGTAACTTGATATAATTGGGAAAATTGAACCACCTTCGGCGCGCAGACATCAATATGTACTTACTTTGGTTGACCAACACAGTAGGTGGCCCGAAGCGGTTCCGTTAAGAACAATTTCGGCTAAGGCTACTTGTGACGCGCTGTTAGAAATATTTATGCGGACAGGGATACCCCGCGTAATAGCAAGTGATCAAGGAGGAAATTTTGTATCAGGTTTAATGCAGGAATTTCATGCTAGGCTAGGGGCGGCTCCTAGATTTGCAACACCGGGACATCCACAAAGTTCGGGATTGGTTGAACAGTATAATCAGGTATTGAAACGCATGTTGCACCATATCATTCGGAGCGATCCTAAAAATTGGGATAAACACATCCCTTATTTATTATTTGCGTATAGGGAGATTCCTAATTGTACGACGGGGGTGTCGCCATTTAAGTTGATGTATGGAAGGGAGGCCAGGGGGCCATTGGCGGTATTAAAATCTATATGGTCGGGCGAAATTCCACTACCTATAAATCTCGGGAAAAGTGCCACCGAATACCTTCAGGATTTAAAAATTAACTTAGAAAAGGCGGCGGAACAAGCTTCACTAGTAGCGGAGGTTAAACAGAGCGCGTATGCGAAGTATGCGAATCGAAGGGCAATTTAAAAGGAATTTAGACCGGGGGAGCAAGTATATTTATTAATCCCAGACTCTAGCAATAAACTTTACGCTAGATGGACAGGGCCAGCCGAAATAGTGGCGCGGTGTAATCCCGCCTCTTACAAAGTCAGGTTAACGAACGGAAACATTAAAAATGTTCACGTGAATAAGATAAGGAAATTTACTCCTAGGGTACAAGCAGTCGGGGTAATTTTTGAGAATGAAGAAGAATTAGGGGAAGTCCATCCCACCCCTAGTACAAAGGATAACTCGAACTATTTCAAAATCGAAGAAGTAAATTTAAATCATTTAGAAAACGTAGAAAGAGAAAAGATGTCAGATTTATTGTTTAGATATAAAGAATTATTTTCAAAGAAAATACAAATAGCAAAAGTTGGTGCACACAAAATAAGGTTAAATGATAATGAGAAGAAGAAACCTTATGTTTATCGAATTCCAGAGGCCCTAAAACCTCAAGTAGACAAACAAATTCAAGAATTACTCGAATTACTAGAATTAGGTTTGATTGAGGAAAGTGATGAAGAAGCACCGCATCCGGTAGTGTGCGTGATGAAGAAAGATGGAACTTTACGGCTGTGCGTAGATTTTCGAGCATTGAACGCGATCACCAAGGTCGATGACTTTCCCATGGAAAATTCTACTGACCTATTATTTAATATTGGCAGGGCGAATGTTATTTCCACTTTGGACTTACTCAAAGGCTATTGGGCCATACCATTAGAAGAAGAGAGTCAAAAATTAGCTTGTTTTAAGACGCACAGAGCTCAATATCGCTTCAAGGTCATGGCTTTTGGGCTCAGGAATGCTGCTGCGACGTTTCAACTAGAAATCAACAGAGCGCTTTCTGAATACCAGGACTTTGCTAGAGCATATATCGACGACATAGCAGTGTTTTCCGAAACGTTCGCGGAACACCTGGTGCATTTAGAGAAGGTATTTTCCAAACTATCACAGTTACAATTCTCCGTTAATTTGAAAAAATGTGAATTTGCAAAACCCCAAATAAAATATTTAGGTCATATCATTGGGTCCGGCAGCCATCGGACCGATCCGGAAAACGTGGAGGCCATTCGTAAGTTAGCTGTGCCTCAAACCAAGAAGCAACTAAAAAGTGTCTTAGGATTGTGCAATTATTACAGAGACTACATACCAAAATATGCTGAAACAGCATATCCCCTCACTGAACTGACAAAAAAGGACAGTCCAGAGAATTTGTGCTGGTCAGTAGAGCATGACCAGGCGTTCAACGCGTTAAAAAGAGGTCTTATCGAAGCGCCCAGTCTGTATACTCCTATTATCGGGTTACCTTTCATCATAGAGTGTGATGCATCAGCAATCGGCATCGGAGCTTGTTTATCGCAGAGAAGAGATAGAGTAGTGTATCCGGTAAGTTACGCCAGCCAAAAACTCACCAAAACTCAACAGTCATGGCCAACGATTGAAAGGGAGGCCTATGCAGTGATCTGGAGTTTGAAAAAATTTGAAACTTGGATTTTCGGTTCACCTGTGGAACTTATTACGGACCATAATCCATTAACTTTTATCACCAAAAATGCCCCTCAATCTTCAAAGCTGCAGCGATGGGCCTTACAGAAGTATGATATTACGATCTCGCACCGCCCGGGTGCCAATCTAATTAATGCTGATGCATTATCACGCTTGGACACTATTTAGAACATTCAAAAACTTTTGAAGCACCCAGTGTTTGAACATTCCTTTAACATTATGAACTATATACATATTTTTTTCAGCAGCTATTAGTGTCCTGTTTAATGTTTACTAAGTGTTTGTATATTGCCTTGTGTTAATTGTATGTTATATTGTGTATATGAAATATTAATTTAATTCTATTTTATATTAGCAGATAGGAAGAACCCCGGAAGATGTGCCTTCTCCGGATACGGTTGTATTTGTTGTGTTATTTTTTTTATATATACATATTATAATTTGGGAAATCATTGTTAAATAATGTAACATCATCAGTCGAATTTCAGATTTAAAATAAGTGTGTACCATATTTTCAATCTTGCGTGGGAGGTGTAATGACCAATGATGTGTTTTTTTTTTCTTTGTTTCATTTATCGGCGCCGCTCTTTAGTCACGTGACGAGCGGACGAGAGTGTGGGGAGAGGAAGTGGTACGAAGACAGAGAGAGGTGTGTGTACCGAGGTAACAGGTAGACCTGCGAATGTTTTGACGCAGGTGAAAAGATTTTAAAAATATTCTCCCACTGGAATATGGGTGTGCTACGGGCACGGTGTTTATTTTTTATTGAAAGTAGAGTTGTGTAGAAGTTGTGAGAATGTGTAATCCGGAACTTTATATTTAATTGTTTGTGTTTTTCAAGTCTTGCTGTTTTAGTCCCTTTTTTGTGTTCCATGTGTTAAATAAACTTTTGTTTACGTCAAGCTGGATTCTTTTGGATTATTTCGACATACACAGGTGTTCCGTAGTAAATTATGAAGAAATAGGAAGAGCGTTTATCACAGACTGTACATGAAAAAAATAGTACTGACTTAATGCTAACCGTTGAAAATGTAAATGAAAGTATTACTTATTAAAAGTACAAAACTTAAAACTATCAATCTAACTATATACGGCAATTAGATGTGAATTTTTAATAATTATTGAACTGAACTATAACGTTTCCGTGCTTACAACAGTTTTTAATTTTGTACAGTCTTCGACGAGCGCGAATAATGCATCACTGAGTCAAAGGCAGCTTTCAGCTGAAACTGTAGAGTTATACATAGATAGCAGTTAATTCAGTTATTATAATGAGACATCTACCATCAATGACATAAGTTTAGATACTTAAGTTTAAAAAGTAACCTTTTTATATGGTAGATGTTGGAAGATTGCTGTTTAATTATTTTTTATCTTTTTTTTATTAGACTAACAAGCATTGTACGAAAAACTTTCCAGTAAGTATTTTAAAAATACTTAATAAACACATATGATGAAACAAACTATATTCGTACCGCTTCGTTTAAAGCAATAAGGGCTCAAATCACGTGCGTCCAGTCCATGTGATAATTAGAATTTTGATTAATGCAGTTATTTATCTCTAACTTTCAAATTTAACACTAAAACCTCATTATCCAATAGGCGAGATACTTTTCTATAACCATAAATAAGTCCCAAGGTCAATATGCAAACAAAAAGAAGTGAACTTAAAAAAAAAAAAAAAAAAAAAAAAAAAAACAGGTTGTTTCATTTATAGATAACAGCATGTGATATGCTCTTGCGTAAGTTCTAATGAAGATTTTTATACCTGTACCGAAAAACTGTTAATTTCTCGTTTATAAAACTAATGTATATTAGAATTATCGTTGCTTTTATGGTTTTATTGCATGATAAGAGTTGATCAGATGGTTTTTATAACTTTTATTTGAACATTATGCAAATAATCGAAACAATGGAGCTCACGCAAGCAAAGTCACGAGGGACATAGTAAGTAATGACAAGTTGGAAATTGCACGTCAAGCGTAGCAAAGGAGGTGCATTTGTACTGTAAGAAAATCTTTAAAATATTCAGATCTTGGTGCAATATTATACAGTACTCCGGATACAGTAGGGAAGAGCTGTCCAACGCGGCGCCCGCGGGCGCCATGACGCCCTTTGAGGAATTTCTTGGCGCCCTTTTGAAGGCTGCAAGTTATGAGCATTTTTTAAGAATTAAATTCTTATTTAAAGCATGCTTTATTAAAATTTCCTGAAATATGCTTGCGATATTTTTTAAACTTCTTTCCCGCATCAAAAATTAATTTTGTTTCGATGGTCTATTGTCTGTTTTAAAGACGGAAAAAGAGCTTGTCAATTCCTCCCTCAGAAATTTCAAATATTAGGTAATTTTTTTTAATCTATAAAATTGGGCGAAATTATTTCCATTCTCTTTCAGGCTCTCTTTAGAGCCACCCATTGATTGGTTACTATGTGAAGCCTGTCTTTGTTTCTGTACTTTTTATACCAGCAAATTTACTCCTTCAAAATTAATGAAGGAATATTTTTGTGTCCTCAAAAACCCTAACAATATCGCTGGTTATTATTTTATTTTGATATAATAGGCAGGATTTCATTTTCTGGCTCCTTCCAATAACTTTATATATATATATATATATTCCCTCGCCGAAAAACGCATAATTCGAAATTTACAACGATTTACAGTTATTTAGAAGAGTTTTTTTTTTACATAGTAGTACTTCAGATCCATAGGGGGTCTTATGCTTCTATAGCGCAGTTAATTTGCATATGTGTATCACTAGTAATACTCTTGGATAACTTTGTTGCATGTTTTGAGCAATGTTGATATTGGCGCCCTCCGTTGTTTGTCAAAAGTTGAGATGCGCCCCTGCTGAGTAAAAGGTTGGACAGGCCTGCAGTAGGGTATATTCGAAATGTTTTGTGTATCCCTGTAAATATTATCTGCTTTCTACTATACAAGAAGAAACTTATAGTAAACCTCAGAAACGTATATCAATTTCATAACATGTAAAATAGCTTAATATTATTAAAACGCACTTCAAAAAATGTTTCCCCCTATACCATTATGTAATAGAATAATTTCGTGTGTCCTTTTAAATTACTAATATATATTCTTTGCACCACAGATTGTACAGAATGTATATTTTAGTACATACTTCATAGATGCATATCAATTTTATTATGTTCGAAAGAATGTAACACCATTAAAATGCACATGAAAATATTTTTTCCCATCGGCCGTAATGTAACGGAATACTATAGATTGACCCTGTAATTAAACTATGCATCCGATTTTCATAAAATTTGAAATGATTCGACAAAATTAAGTAACAGTTATATGTTTTTAATTTCAAATGATTCAGTTGGATAGTTTTTACACTATTATATGCGGACAGATGGTCGGACTGTGCGACGACTATAGGTGCTATGTATTTACATAATTACGAACGCACCTAAAAAGTAAAACTTGGATTAAATCCGCAACTATTAAACTAAAAATATTGTTCAATAGAAAAATACATTTGCCTATAGCATCGAAATTCAATTTGTTTTACGTTCATCGTTACTTTCTTCTACCTTCATAAGAAGAAAGTACTGGATTCGCGAAAAATTTTGACTTCCGGTTTTCGACTGATTTATACGGTTTGAAGTCTTGAACATCATTTGACAATTTAAAAAAATGTCTCTCCGTGATTCTGCCCGTGGGTCTGACAGAAAAAGTCCCGGATGATAATGTAAAGTCTATGTGAGCGTTCTTTTCAAATATCTCGCTAAAATTTTAACATTTTTACCTGATTTCTTTTACATAGGATAGCTGAGGATGATCTACAACCAGCCTAGTTTTTACTTTTTCGATTTTGCTTATATATTTTTCATATTATGATCGTTTCAATTTCAGAACCGGTTGAAATCGGTTTTAAAATTTAAAGTATTTTTTTTTCATTTAATCTGAAACTAAAATTGAAAAAGCAAAAACTAGGCCGGTTGTAGATCGTCCTCAGCTATCATATGCAAAAAAAAAAAAAAAAAAAAAAAAAAAAAATCATGTAAAAATATTAAAATTTGAGCGAGATATTTGAAAAGAACGTCCCCATAGACTGTACTTTATCATCCGGGTCTTTTTCTGTGCCTAGTGTGGGGCCTTAAGAACAGATTCAAAAATATTTTTGGAACTAAGAAATAAAACTCTTTTAAGAAGAAAAAAGAAGTTAAAAATATTGATTAGACAAATGTAAAGGAAGTTTAAAATATTTATTACCCGAGGAAGTATGTTAATTATGTGAATGCATGCTACGCCCACGCCCATAGCTTTGCCATTAACGAGTGTAATTCGGAGGAACTGACTAACAGTTTAAGGCGTGAAATAGATTTTTAGAATTTAAATTAAATTCGTGAAATCAATTTCACGCCTTAAGCCACTGGAGTCACTCAAACAGATCCGCATAATAATGACAAGTCTACAGAGGCGTTCTTTTCAAGTATCTCGCTCAAATTTTAATAATTTTACATTTTTGTCCTATAGGATAGCAGAGGATGATCTACAAACGGGCTAGTTTTTGCATTTTCAAATTTGGCTACATATATGTTTTTTAGGTGCGTTCGTAATTATGTAAATACGTAGCACCTATTGTTGTCGCTCAGTCCGTCCGTCTGTCTGTCTGTCCCATATAACAACGCAAAAAATACCAAACCGAATCGTTTAAACTTTAAAATACATAATTATTACATAATTTTGTCGAGTCATTTCAAATTTTATGAAAATCGGATACATAGATCAATTACAGGGAAAATCAAAAGTATTCCGTTGCATTACGGTCAATGGGGAAAAAAGTTTCAAATGCATTCTAATCGTTTGAAATTTAAAACGTATAATTATTACATAATTTCGTCGAGTCATTTCAAATGTTATAAAAATCGGATGCATAGATCAATTACAGGGAAAATCAAAAGTATTCCTAATTATTATTGCCATATTAATTTTGAGGAAGCCAAAATCATAGTTCCATGCAATAACCCAGTTCAAGGTAAAATAAGAGAATCCATCGAAATCATAGCACGAGAAAATAAACCATGTAATAATAATTTATCCTACAATATACCAAAAATATGGCATAACATCATAAAATCTTAAAATTTTTTATTTCCTTGCAATATTTTAATTTTTACTCACGTGTAAATGGCAACATTTTTTAAAATTTTAATTCCTTTAGATTTTAATTTAGTAGAAATATTATCTCTCGATCAAGATGCAAATGTAGTCCTTCCATTATCATATTTTCCTGAAGACGCCCGCAAAAGACGGCGCGAAACGTTGAAAGTTTTATTTTAATTTAATATGTACAAATGTATATTAAAATTCCTGTTTTATGCACCACTGAGCAATGTGTAATTATTAGTTAAATTTTATGGTGCAACTGTTCTATATATATTTACAAAAGTATTCCGTTGAATTACGGTCAATGTGGAAAAAAGTCTCAAATGCATTCTAATCGTTTGAAATTTAAACGTATAATTATTACATAATTTTGTGGAGTCATTTCAAATGTTATGAAAATCGGATGCATAAATCAATTACAGGGACAATCAAAAGTATTCCGTTACATTACGATCAATGAGAAAAAAGTTTCAAATGCATTTTAATGGTGTTACACTCATTTGAACATAATAGAATTGACATGAATCTATGAAGTATGTACTAAAATATACATTCTGTACAATCTGTGATGCAAAGAATATTTATTATTAAATTACAGGGCCACACAAATGTATTCCACAAAATAATGTTATACGTGGAAACATTGTTTGGGGCGGGCTTTAATTATATTAAACTACTTCATATTTTATGAATAAGATATACGTTCATAAAGTATAATAAAATTTACTCCCAGCATATTTACAGGAACACAAAGATTTCGACCACTATACTGTATCCAAAGTACGCTCTACTATATCAGCAAGATCTGAATATTTTAAAACTTCGTTATCGTACGAACGCACCTCATTTGCTACGTTTCACATGCAATTTCCTACTTGTTTCCTATAGGATAGCAGAGGATGATCTGCAAACGGGCTAGTTTTTGCATTTTCAAATTTGGCTACATATATGTTTTTTTAATATTAAGATAGTTTCAATTTCAGAACCGGTTCTACCGGTTCTAACCGGTTCCGAAATTTAAAGTAATTTTTTAGGAAAATTCTGAAACCAAAATCGAAAAAGTAAAAACTAGCTCGGTTTTAGATCGTCCTGAACTATCCTATATATGCAAAAAATATTAAAGTTTGAGCGAGATATTTGAAAATAACTTTCCTATAGACTTAACATTATCATCTGGATCTTTTTGGGTGACTTGTGTGGGCTCTAAAGCCATGTTACACAATTTTGTTTATTGTTACATTTACTGGCGCAGCATCCATTAACACGTTTAAGGGCGAGGTATCAATTCCATCTTTATATAGTTCGCGCATAGAAGTTGAAATTTATTTTATACAAATGATCATACGCAGACAAGTATTCAAAATATACAATTTTAGGATTTCGCTCCTCTGCCTGTCTGTCCGTTACAGAGTCAGAGATTTCAAATTTTGAGTACTTGCAGCTAAATACTTTGTGTCACACGATAAATTTCACAATATTTATATATACAGTCAAGTCTCTCTATAACGAAACTCCATACATCGAATTTCTCTATATAACGAATTTTTAGTGGAAACGGTCCCCTTTTCGCATGATTACATTGAAAACAGTCTCTGTATAGCGAAATATCTATCTCTATATAACGAATTTTTTCATAAATTAGTCTTAATTTATTCAGTTTTAAAAAGCTTCGAAATCATATGGAATCAATTTTCCATCATTTATTTTTGATTTATCGTCAGTGCTGAGTTTTTTTATATATTACTTCTCTCCTTGTTCTTTAAATCCAACGAATTCATCCCACTTCCCACACACCTTTCCACATCCTTCTCAAAACAGTGTCAATTGGATTGATACACATGTAAGAGAGGAATCAATGAGAGGCACTTAAGAGATTCCTTCAATTGGAGGGAAATGTTAACTACAATTTTTTATTCCTTGCTAAAATTTGAGCATTTCTTTTTGAGAGCGTAACAACTTTAAAATCAAAACAACAAAAAATTACAGATTTCTTCCTCTGAAATTAATGCAAGTCTTCCTTATTTGATTTTCATTAATCTTTCAAATAAATGTCTGTTCTCTTTTTTGGAACAACTTAAATAATTAAGAAATAAAATGTTAGGTTAATATTTACTTTTGAACATTTCAAATTCTTAATTTAAAAGATCAAAAATAATATTTTTTCAAATTTCACACATTAAATACGATTTTTAACATCTTTTTCTATATACCGAATTTCTCTATATAACGAATTTTTTACTGGATTTGTGGATTTCGTTATATAGAGACTCGACTGTATTTATATGAAAGTTTATTGTTGAATAATTTATGTTGTATTCGAGCAGACTTTTGTTCCATCAAAAATGTAAGAAAATAATTTTAATACACTTTTTTATGAAGTATATTATTTTTTCTTATACTTTTGATAAAGTATATTAAAATTATTTTCTTATATTTTTGATAAAGTGTATTAAAATTATTTTCTTATATTTTTGATAATGCAAAAGTCTGCTCAAGACAATTAATTAACATAAATTATTCAAAAATAAATTTTTCTATAAATATTGCGAAATGTTAAAGTACTAAACGCATACAACTGCTTCAAAGTTAATACGTACTATGCGTTTGACTAATTGTGAAATAGTCAGTCAAATAAAATTCTTTTGTATTCATTTCACGGTCATGTCAAGTCAACGCTGGTGCTTAAGGAGTACTTACAGGAAGTCGCAACCCCTGTTTAACCTCCATCGAAAATAAACAAAAAACATAAAAATGCGTTTAACAACAATGCAATCAAAAAAAAATTTAGGAATTTGGAGACTCGAGTGAAACTTAGCTCTCGAGCTGGAGCACCGGGGTAAATATACCCCCAGTGGCGAAATGACTTTCTAAAATTTTTAGAAAATCATCACATACGTTGACAGACTATGAAGAGGTCGAGACGGGAAGGGCAGCATTGGAGGTACCAAAGGGCCCAGAGAAAGTTCTACCCTACCCTAAGAACTAAAAAAAAGGGGGCCACATAGCTCACTAATTTTGAAAAAAAAAATGATCTAAAAATGTAATTTTGAACCTAACACTTAAGCTGACCTAGTGTGAGTTCTGTGACCGGGCGTCGGACAACTCAAGAGGCCCACGAAACAGCGCAGACCTTAGTCCTGACAAGGACTCTTTGCTGTACGGAGCCGCAAGAGAAGTACACCAGCCGGCGGTCTTAGTAAAAATGAAGAACAAGTCGAAAAAAGGGGGGTTTAAATAGAATTGGCTGGGATCTCGTGAGCAGGTTCTCCTCAGCCAATGGGGAAGCCAGAAAGGGGAGTCTCTCGGTAGAGAGGCAAAGGCCTCAGCTAGCAATTTGATTGGCCGGATAAGATGACATCATCTGTCTCTGCAGCCGAGAGAGGAAGAAAAATGAAGTAAAAAATTTATTTTTTGCCGAATAATAAAAAATTTGTGGATTGGTAACAGACGGTCAACGACGAGAACGATACCAAAAATAATAAGAGTTAAAAAAGTAATAAAGATAAGCATTTGTTAAAACATTATAATAAACAAAATACACTAAATATACCTATATATATATATATTTTTTTTTTTCCTAAAGTAGAATGCTCACAAACGCGGCTGAAAATATCAGCTGATTGCGACACCAGGGAAACCAATTCTAGGTCAAAATTTCTTTCGACCTAGGGAAAATAGTAATTTAGAGTGAAAATTCTAAGTTAAGTTACTCTAGTGGGATTGCGTCTAGATGTTTTAGAGCATGGAACGAAGTCATCATTCCGCTGTAAGATAGCAAGAGGTCTTTTTTTCCCCCTGCCCACACTAGCGTCGTAACTTGGAATTGAATCCAACTCAGAATTTTGCACTAGAGGGACAGAATTATGAAAATTTAAAGTTAATTTTTTAATTTCGGCGAAAATAGGCCGAATATTTAAATCTTTATGAATGGTGTCGTTACGGACGTAGCGAGTCGCTTTAGTAATTCTGCGTAATTGCTTATTTTGGAAAGTTTGAAGTCTTTCAAGTTGAGTTTTAGTGGCCGATCCAAAAATCACTGAACCATAAGTGATTATCGGCCTGATCATAGATTTGTATAACAACAACTTATTTTTAATAGACAGGCGGCTGTTCCAAGCCAAAAGGGAATAAAGGGCTTTCACGGCGCGGTCAGCTTTATCCAGAGTTTCTGAAATATGCTTGCACCATGTTAATTTGGAATCTAGGTGAAGTCCTAGGTATTTATAATCTAATTTCCAGGGAATAGGTTCATTATTTAAAGTTAAATTAATGTCCGGGGTGAATTTTTTCAGGGTGAAGAGGACAGCAGCACTTTTCCTGGGATTCACTTTTATACGCCATTTTTTCAGCCAATAGGAATATTCGTTTAAGTAGGATTGGAGTTTTTCAATCACTTTGTGTGGGTTTGTGTCTGTGCAAACTACGGCTGTGTCGTCAGCAAATTTTGCTAATTTAATGCCAGGCCTTCGAGGGATAACGCTGCGTAAAATACGACTTTACAGAAACTCAAATGACTACGCTTAAGGCAGAGGAATCACGAATTTGACCTATTCTTTAGCAGAAGAAGGAATTTCTTACACTTTAAAAAATTTCTGTAAAAACACAAAAAAAGCAAGATTCTCTGTAAATTTACACTAGTTCTCGGTAGTTCAATCGAATTTCTCGACCGTCATTTTACAGACTTTTCCAGTATATTACATCGAATTAACTGTAGGGATTTCCATTTCTTTATTTAAAAATATTTATTTTTATCTTTGTTAAGACTTATATTTCTAAATACACGCTTTTCAAATTCTTTTGCAACTTTACTAGAAATATTTTAAAAAAATAATTTAGTTAATTAGAATAATTTAGAAAGGAAAAAATCATCGCCTTAGAGTAAATGGGAATTTTTATCGACAGTCAATTTGAATTTGCAATTTTTTCTGTTTATTTTTCTTTTATTTCTTACTAAAAAATTCTTTGTAAAAATAGAGCCTTAAAAATAAATAGTATGTGACAATTTAGAAAAATTTTCTTTAACATTATTGTTGTATAAAATGAATTAGATTCAAAAAAATTTATTGAAAAAAAAAACTATCGAATGTTTTTATTGATCACATAAAATAGTTAAAAATTTAAAATTGATTGAAAAATAATAGATATTATGCATTGGTCTAAAATAAATTAAAATAATCCTTTAATGAATTTTCCAAGGAATATTTTTGAAAGAACATATGATAAATACATTATCACATGTGATAATTCCATATGATAATTACATTATCACATGGACTGCAGATTTCAGAAAATAGTGAGTAAAATGGAAAAAATTCTGACATCCCTTTTTTTTTTTTTTTTTTTTTGTAACTTTTGTAATTCTGATTATTTCAATTTTTAAATCGATTAGATATCTTTTATAGTCGTGTTTTTTTTTTTATTTACTTGTGATGCTTAAACGCCATTTGGGATGTTAATTTTGTTATGGAATATTATACGGAGACTAACAAATGCTCAATTATTTTCATTCATTTTAGTACACTAGTGTTATTCTTCCTTTATTGTGTTTTTCAAATATTTAAAATTATACATGCTTGAAAAATAATTTTTTAAACCAAAAATTACAAAAAAAAAATGATAACAGTTTTCAGATAAATTGCATTTAAAAGAACATTTCCCAACCAATTTTACGTATAAAAATAAATATTGAGTGATGAATGGGAGTTAATAAATATTTTTTTAAAAGAAAAAAAGGGGAATAGATCAGTCAGACAGTCGATATGATATCAGTGTTGCTCATATATACATTTCTGCTTAAAATAATCAAAATGTTATAAGAAAAAAAATCCTATCGGGGAACAGAAAACTAATATTTATTAACACTTCTCCGAATGAAAAAAAAGTGCTTTATATTTAAAGATTACTTTAGCTCTCATTACACTACTAACTTTTCTGTATATAGGTTATTTACATAATGCAAATAGATAAACAGATTAAAAGTTTAACAACAAAACTATTATAAGTACAAAAGCTTGCCTAGGTGCAGATTGTCATTGAGGCTTAAAAGTAAAAGATGAAAGGTTAATTCACGCTTTTGAAATATATTTTTAAGGAACTGTGAAAGAAAGTTGTTTGTGATAATAAAATGTAGTGTTTATGATGTTTGTTGACATGAGTTGTTTATGATATTTCCCATTCCAAGAAAATATTGCGGAAAAAGGAAAGGAAAATGGTCTTCATTTCTTGGTTCCTTCTCCATACAAGTTTAATTCTTATTATGAAACACGCCTTCCAATAATTTTTTTTACTAAATTCACTTAACCTTTTACTGATGTTAGTGGTCGTACAGACCTCAGCTTTATTCAATTTTAATTTTATAGTTTAACTTGTAATTTTCAGTTTAACTATAAATAAAAGTGAAAGTTTGTTTCATTTGGTGCTCTAGTTTTATTGATAGAGAAATCTACATAGATAAAATTTATTCATAATAACCACGTGCATATAGTTTAGTAGAGAAAGAGTATTCTATGAGTAAATCGATTTTTCTTTTCATGCTTCGATCATGCAGTCTTAAAGACCGCTTACAGTATTTATGAGAAATTTTTATCACACCACTTAAAAGATAAATAGTGAATATAATGTTATAAATCTGATTGAAATTTAAAATGAGTGAAATAAGTATATTCTAACCAAAAAAAAAATATTTTAAACGAAGCAGAATTATTTTTAAAACAAAAGAGTTTTTCATGTTTGTTTGTTTAAAACAAGTACTGCATCAATTTCAATACTTGTTTTAGAATACTACGCATTTTCACATTATGTTTTACATATTTTATATATAACTTTCATGTATTATAATTAATATATATATTCACTTTTTTTTCAGAGAGAACAATATTTAAAATGTAAATTTACTACAGGGGTATCATACCATTCTCGTACCATAACTTCAAAAAACTAAGAGGGTATAAAAAATTCAGTCTGTCTGATACTTTTCATACAATATAAAAACAATCATTTATTTTGTTTCTTTTGAAACTGTATGCTTTACTATAACATAACTAGATTGGAATTATCCTATCAATGTACTAACTATTCTATATACAAAACGTAACGTAAAACATTTTTAAAAAATTTATTCTAAGAAAATAACTGTTTAAAAGATGTCTTAAGTTGTGCACTTTTGAAGAAATCAAACACATATTCATAAAACCTTTAAGGGCACATGGAACATAAAATGGCTCAAATTTTTCAATTTTTAAACCCTCTAAAATAAGCTTTATTTTTATACCGATAGTTATCGGTCTAAAAATAGATCTAAAAGATTATAGTTCTGGAAGATTTTGAAAATATAACATATTTGGGGGGGGGGGGATGCAGTTGTGTCTTGCTATTATTAAGCAAGTGTGTATAATCGGTGTGTATATATATTTTTTTGCCTCTAGTAACAAATTTTTAATTTTATTTCTTGAAACTTTTTATTTTCAACTTTGAATAATACTATAATATATGTGGTGGCACAATACTTTACACTAAAAGTTAAATAAAATTTTAAAAAATCTTGTAAAACAGCCTATTTTACAAAAATTTAAATTAAAAAATTTAATTTTTAAAAATCCATAGTATTTTTATAAATATGAATATTTTTGCTTCGATTTTTTCCCACATTCATTAGAATATACAACATAAAACTGTGCATGGATTTTTAGATGCATGCACCCAGGAAAAGGAATTGATTAAAACCACAAAACATGTTTTGTTGAGTACAATTTGGTTGTTTTAAGTGAATTTAAATTAAAGTAAAAAATCGTTTTGTTGCTCAGACAAAAAATTTTTAACATTTTTATAAAATTTTAACAAAATGTCATCAATTTTGTTTGAGTCTTACTAAAGTCTTGTATTTTCAATTTGTAATTCCTACAAAATTTAAATTGGTGTGCAGCAGCCATAACTCTCTCACGTAATTTTGTTTAATTCACTTATATAGCTATAAAGGATTAACGCAATTTATGGATAACAAAAAAATTTCAAATTGAGAAGGGTTAATGACGTTATTATGCATTGGAAAAATTTTGTTTAAATAAACAAAAAAAAATTCTTTTTTGGCAATTTTCTGTTTATAATTTTCATCTGAAATGCATAATAACGTAATAATAACGTCATTAATCCGTCTCAATTTGAAAAGTTTTTATTATCCAAAAATTATGTTAATCCTTTATAGCTATATAAGTGAATTAAACAAAATTATGTGAGAGAGTTATGGCTACTGCACACCAATTTAAATTTTGCAAAAACAACAAAATTCTGTTGGAATTATAAATTTAAAATACAAGACTTTAGTAAGACTCAAATAAAATGGATGAAATTTTGTTTAAATTTTATAAGAGTGTTAAATATATATATATATATATATATATATATATATATACACAGTCGAGTCTCTCTATAACGAAACTCCATACATCGAATTTCTCTATATAAGGAATTTTTAGTAAGAACGTTCCCCTTTTCGAATGATTACATTAAAAACAGTCTCTATATAGCGAAATATCGATTTCCATGTAACGAATTTTTTCATAAATTGGTTTTAATTTATTTAGTTTTAAAAGGCTTCGAAATCATATGGAATCAATTTTCCATCACTCTTTTTTTGAAACAGCTTAAATAATTAAGAAATAAAATGTTAGGTTAATAAAAGAACTTTAATAAAAGATTGTAAACATTTCAAATTATTAATTCAAAACATCAAAAATAATATTTGTTCAAATTTCACACATTAAATACGATTTTTAACATCATTCTCTATACATCGAATTTCTCTATATAACGAATTTTTTACTGGAACGGTGGATTTCGTTATAGAGAGATTCGGCTGTATATATATTGTCTGAGCAACAAAACTATTTTTTAATTTAACTAAAAAATTCACTTAAAAGAAGCAAAATGTACTCAACAAAATATGTTTTGTAGTTTTAATCAATTCCTTTTCCTGGATCAATACATCTAAAAATCCATGCATAGTTTTATGTAGTATATTCTAAAGAATGTGGAAAAGAATCGAAGCAAAAATATTTATATTTATAAAAATACTATAGATTTTTAAAAATTAATTTTTTTTAATTTAAATTTTAGTAAAATAGGCTGTCATACAAGATTTTTTTTAAATTTCATTTAATTTTTAGTATAAAGTATTGTGCCACCACATATATTACAGTATTATTCAAAGATGAAAAGAAAAAATTTCAAAGGTACCGTGTTCAAGAAATAAAATTAAAAATGTGTAACTACCCTAATAGCATACATGGTCACAGTGACGTCACTGTGAGTCACTTTGATCACATCACATCTGTGACCAAAATGCCACCATTCAGTGACGTCACATTGTGAGTGAGATGTGACTTTCTTAAAAATCTTTAGAAATTTATAAATATCCTTCAAAACATGTTATTTAGTTTAAAAAACATGCTTCTGACAATTTAAATATCGTTGCTTTTGTCACAGTTTCGTCACAATGTTAATATGTCAACAAATGACACATTTTTTACAAATTTGTCACATTGTGACCACTTTGTGAAACGTCACAAAAGAGCTCTAAAACGGCCATAACGTCTTCACATTTTAGTCACTGTGACTTCACATCGACGTCACGTGACGTCACATCGACAATCGATGGTCACAAAGTCACAATGTGACTTCACAACGACGTTGCAGTGACGTCACCATGCACAAAAATATTAAATACACAAAGGAAAGAAAGGAAAAAAATCGAACCTCTCTCTAAATTAGCAAAAAATTCTTAGTGTTTATCAAACATGCATGTTATAAAAGCGGAAGAAAAAAATCAGTTTTAAGTTTTTCATTTGTGTTGGTAATTGCGCTGGATCTATCAATAAAATTTACAATATCTCGCGGTATAATTGTCGGATAGGTAAAAACTAGGTGTCAAAATATTCACAAAAAAAACTGTTTTCACTTAATAAAAAAATCGATATTTTGACCAATTTCAATGTACAGTGTCCCTTTAAACCAAAATAAAATTTGTTTCTTATTATTCTCAAATAGTATGTTTTCTGATACTACTCCCACAAAATTTAAGTTGACATATTCAACAGATTTTTTTTAGAAAAGTGTACCAAACTGACTTATTGTTCAAAAATGCGCAAAAAGTTAATTAGCTCTTGAAAGTTAAATTCATGCATGAAATTAACTCTTAAAAAATTTTTATATGGGCTATTATGTGCACATTTACTGCAATTTTTTTTTTCGTTCCTATTTTTATTTTTTAACGAAGTGGATTCCTACGGTATTTACAAGATAACCATAAAGGATAATTTTTGTAAGGGAATAGTAGTCGTAAAAATTTTAATTTAGTGTCTATAAAAAAAGACCGTTTGGTTATTTGGTAGAAACTGATTGGCATTTTCGTTAACTGTCCTAATCTAATCTGCCTATATACCAAAATCTTCCACGCTAAAATTCTTTTCAAAAGCATTACACAACACAACCTTCAACATTATAAATGCATGTCTGTATTTTCTCTCTTTAAATCTATATAACAATGGTAAGAGAAACTGTATTATGTAAATACATAATAATTTTTGAATAAAGCATTAGCGATTATATTTCAAAAATTACACATCTTGTCTACAGAGTATCTTGTAATTGAAACAGTTATTTCGTACGAGGAAAGTTAAACTTATTAAGATGATTAATCAAGTTAGTTTATTTCCTGATAAAGAATCAGTTTATGCAATATGATAAGTAGTCTTTAGATCGCCTAATTTTCATTTGAAGATTAATTCTTTCACACATAGGCATTATCCTATGGCAGAAATCACAATTTACTTATGACTGCAAATTCGCAAATCAATAAAATTTAAAGTTGAAAGCTCTACATTATTTAAATCATTCACCTCTATTAAAATAAACTTACACAAATTCTTTATCTTTCATGCATCAGATAAAAATTTACGAATCACGACTTTGACCTACTAATTTCACTATACACATTTTTTTTTCTTTTTACGTCAAATATGACGCATTTTCTAAGCTATTAGAATAAATCTCGATAAGTATTCATCGAAATTCTCTTTGTCGACGTAACTTCCGTTGATATTAAAGTACGGAATAATCACACATATATTTCTTCATTCTCAGATGTGCAAACAGCGCTATGCGAATCACTCTTGAGTTGACCTGCATTCGGTGGAGCTTATCAAAGATAAAATTCTCCATAACTATACACTTTAATCATGACTGGCCTTCAAAGTGATCAGTTATTCACGGCAACGTTGGAAAAAAATATATGAATATTGTTTTCAGGAAAGAAGAAACCTTGGCATTGAAAATGGATAAAATACAGTGTTATAAAACAATGCATGACCAATCAATTAGTGACATTTTTCAGAAAACATGCTAATGAGAGTAATAAATTTTGAACTTTTATACAGAATTTTTTGTTTTCGGCGACCTTGAATGCATTCTAAGGATTTTAAGGATACACAAGATATAAGCTTCATTGACCTAGTTTTGAAATTTATAGTTATATTATGCAATAAGAAAGTTCTTTCTTGTATATTTCTGACTTATCCCTGATTATTTATTCATAATACTGATGTAAACTATAAATGGCTATTGTTTTCTAGATCTAAAAGAGCGGAGACCTTGACAATGGAAAATGAATGTTGTTGAAAGATGGATATTTGTAGCTGCCTTGACAATGAAAATGGATTGGTGTTGAGAAACAATGCAAGAACGACATACTATAAGTGCAATAAATACAGTATATACTGAAATACTTTCATAACCCATGATAGAGAAATAAGAATTTTCTATTTCTTAACATCATGTTTATTGACCTACTGAAAAATCTCTCATAGTTATTCAAGACAACTTCATTTTTTAACTTTGCCAATAAAATTCTCCTCTTTAGAGCTCATAAACTTTCACTTTTATTTATTTATTTATTTATTTAAATTACAGAATAACAACAGTCTTGCAAATTATTAGAAGCATGAGAATTAAAATATCTCATCTTAACCAAGCTAAAGGGCAAGATTGTCATGCTGTTTTCTCAGTAATTATTTTAAGTACCTATAAAAACATGATTTTTCCAACATTTCATTAAAAAACTCATTTCCCACAGAAATAGAAGCCTTCAGCTACATTCAACATAATAAAATTTTTAAAATTGCATTATATTTGTAAAATTAGTTATATTAATTTAAAAAAAATTTCTTCGATTGCAATAAAACCTGCAGCTCAATGAACGAATATATCAGTTCGCGGCGGGGGAAAATGACACATATTGCAAAAATTTATCGAAGATGTAACTGATAAATTTCCAAGTAGACTTTTGAGCAAGTAGGCATTGAAACATTTTTGTTTTCAAATGGTATGGCTGCAAATCGACTGGAATGGAATTTTCTAATTAATTTGAATCTCACGTTCATCTAATACTGCATGAAAAGGATATTTGATCAAAATATATTTAATCAGCAAGTTATATTTAGAATTTTAATTTCCAGTTTGTGTTAACACATATCACTTTATATATTTCAACAATCACTCGTGTCATGTCATAGGTTTTAATAATTTTAAATAATTTAATTAAACATTTCTGCCTACACCTTTAAAAAAAATAGTGGTGGAACTAATTGAATAAAATCTTTTAGTTTGTAATTTCTTTTTTTTTTTTCCTTTCCTTTCCTTTTTTTTTTTAAATCTTGCTAATGAATATTTTTGAAATCCTTTAAAAAAAAACTTTTAATTTTTTATTACCAGAACTCCGTTATAAGAATACAGTCTGTGTGATCTCCACCTACAATATAACCGAGTTAAACTGTAATTACATTATTTTTTATCCCCATAGGAGGTAGTATTTTATTTAGCAGTAAATGCTTAAGTTATAGGGAAAACATTAGATTGAAAATTTAATTCTTTAATTGTAGAGACTCCCTACCAGCAGTCAAGGTTGACATGAAATAGTAAAAAAAGAGGCGGGTCTTGACAAAATATGTTGCAATTTCGAACGCCTTCGGCATTTTGTATCTCTTCAAAGTTATATTTGTAGCATTGCCAACAAGACAAGTAACCGGTATGGTGTTAAAAGAAGAAAATCAGAATAATAAAACATGGGAAACCATAGCGGGAGATTCGTACTTCAAACAATTAGTTACAAATGTTTAGAATTAGAGTTTTTTTTAACCACTTGAAAAGTGGTGGGATATATTTTATAATTGATAAATTTTATCTTAATTTGAACTAGTTTTGCACTAGAAATATTTAATACTTAAATTTTATTTCTGTAACTTTGGTTTTAAAAAAAAAACTTTGAAATCACATTTTTTATTAAAAAACAAAAGTCTTAAAAAAATTACGGTCTAAAATTTCAACATTACAAAAGCACAATACTTGAATTTGATTTTTTATAATTTAATCTCATAAACTTAACGATAATAACAGAATTTTCTAGAGTTTTTCTTTTTTTTATTAGTATAATTATTTTGTAAGTAAAAGGTGAACAATACAAGTACATTTTTATTTTTGAAAAAAGCAGCTAGTTAATTTAATCTTAAACCTAATATCGTCGACTTCCGCGTCATTTAAGGAAAGGATAGATATTCAATGTCTTGTTAATTCTTTCCTTTTATCAGTAGTGACGCTACATTGCCATAAGTATTGTTGCCGTTACAGATTTTGCCGTAAATATTCTTTCTTGTACGTTAATCTATGGGGAAAACAGCCGTATAAGAATCTGATAAGGAATCTATTGTAGCACAGTGCTGGTCAGAATTATAAGAACAATTGCAAATTGCACAGAAAAAATTTATTTCTGAGCTAAATAAAGTGAAATTTATCACTAAATGCTTTTCTGTGCTAAAAATCATTGTAGAATGCAAAACATTGGAAAATGCAAAATATGAATGTTTTGTCACAAGTAACAAAATATGTCATTGTGAAAATTGGACAAAATTATAAGGACAAGGAATGTTTTTGCCTGAAACATACTGATAATTAATAATCTCCCCGCTTCTTCTCAATCACTTTTACCGGTCTTGACGTCGTGGAGTTTGACAATTCCTTAAGAACGTTCTTGGAGGATTTTGAGTGATCTTTTTCGATGGAAGACATGCGTCCTTGCTTGTTTTGAGATTGCATACCAGTTTTGCATATTTTGTGTGCCAGAAAGCCCAACAGATTTTTCCATTGGATTCAGATCAGGACTTCTGTCCGACCAATGAAGCAGTTTCACGGAATTAGCATTACACCACGAGTTTGAAGTTTGGGGAACATGAGCCGAGGCATTACCCTGCTGGAAAAAATAGCCTCCAATCGCTATTTACGGTGCTTCTGGTAAAAGATTATTGCCAAATACATCAATGTAACTCTCAGAATTCCTCCTACCCTGAACAAAAACTATTGGGAGTTGTTCCACGATTTGTGAAATCTCCCCAGACCGTTACTGAATCACCTCCAAATACATACTTTGAGAAAATCGTTTTTTCTCTATGGAGATCATACTAAAAGTTGCAAAAACAATCTAGTCTATCAAAATTAATCTTTTTCTCATCAGAAAGTACAGAATCCCACTTTTTCCCCCATAGTATTGTAAGTTTTGGCAAACTCCATCCTCAGTCTCTCATGAACTTTTGTAAGACGCGTGTTTACAATAGCAAACCTTTTTCTTTTTCTTTTTTTTTTTTTTTTTTGTAAAACACGTCGAACAGTTTCAGCACTTGCATTCTAAGTTCAATTCACGGATTTTTCCAGTTTTTTGGAGCAAGCTCGCCTTATTATCATTCTTTACCCTCATACAGACACAGAAGATAGCCTGCTTATAGTCTTTGCTGTCCATATTTACCGGAATTTTAAAGATAATTGTAAATAACCGTTCTTGATCTATTAAACTTTGTAGCAATTTAGCATACAGAAAGTCCTGAATTTTGAAATGCATCCATTTTTCCTTTCTGAAATTCCAAAAGCTTTTCACCTTGCGTCATGATTGAAAAACAGAATAATACGATCCCAAACGCTTACTACGCATTTATATCGTCTGGAAATTCCGTGTGCAGAGCAAAAAACATGCAAATTTTACTTTTTAGAACACACAAATACAGTTGTTCTTATAATTTTGTCCAAAACTAATGGCTGTATAAATTTATAATACATTTTATGAATATGAATTTACCACATATTTCCATAAAAACATACAAAAAAAATTCTTCATTTTTCATTAGTTTCCAGCCATTAAATTTGCATAAGTCTCCCACCCAATATAACCAAGATATGGCAATTTTTGCCTTGTCCTTATAATTGTGACCACCACTGTATTTGGTCTTTCTTCTTTGTCTGATGTAAACACTTTTTTAATTTTAGATTTATTTTGATTTCTTCTAGTAAAATATTCCGAAAAAAAAAATATATTTCGAATGGGGATGAGTAGCTTGAGCCCTGGAGTCCGAAATTTCCTACCCCTCCAGCCAGATCATGATTACAATATTTTCTTTACACTATAACCACATTCAGCAGACCTAACCAAAGCGACCATTGAGATTCAGTTTCAGTTAGGTGGGGAGGCCTACCATATGGCTTGAGCTCAACAAGCCCCACCTAAGCGACCATTGAGACCGGTTACATGACATCACGGTAAGTGATTGGTTTCTAGCCAGTTGACAGACTCATTGGACTCCATTGATATTGTTTAATAGTATCGCCATCTGTATTACGTTGTTGTAATTATTCTTTTATTGTTGTTGTCATAAATGTTCATGCAACCGATCACGTAATCCAACTAACCGCGATTTTTTCTCGGTTAATTTGGTCCCTTACCAGTCACTTCGATTACTTCCGCTGAACGACATTGGTTCGTATCGGTTAGCAGCACTGTACGTTTTGGTAACTAACCGATCCTCCCGGAACGTAACTGGTGACTCCGCTGAATACACCCCATGTGTTCGGCAAAACGCTTATAGATATTTAAATTATTATTTTTTCATCTAATATATATATATATATATAAATATATATATATATATGAGTCATTCATTTGAAGTGCGTAAGATCGTTTGTATATTACTAGACAACATAGCGTAAAACTTAACGAGAAACTAAGTGATTTGTTAGTAGTTCATGTTATTTATAAATATCACTTGCTCATCTTGACACCGCTAGTCTGTCCAAAGAATGACAATAACATACAATTCTTAATACCCATCATAAGATTTAATTAAATCCGTTAAAAGCCAACACAGATCGAATTTTATCTTTGTATAACTTTTTTAAATTAACACGTCATTTTATCCAAATTCATAATTTTTGTTTTGAAAGTAATTATGTAAATTTGATTTTTATGCTGCAGAGATTACAACAATCTTAGAAAGAGCTTAAGCCGATTCATTATTCAAGTTTAAGGAAGGTTAAAACTAGCATTTTCTACTGAATTAAACAAATGTTCTGAATCCGAGTACATGTAAAATAATAGCCTTGTATTTTACACAGCAACAAAATTTCAACATAGCCACTGCTATAATTACGTTAATTAGTCGCACCAATTAACAATAATTAGGAGAACCTTTCAGAGTGCAAAAGTGGTTTTAAATGTAGATCCATTTTTAATTTTGAACATAATGTCTTTATAGAAAATATAAGTAAATAATATTTTTTTATTAATAATATTTTTTAAAGTTATTGATGCACTGTATGCCAGAGAATGTATGTGTCTGCAATTTTGTGCTTCTAAATTCATAAAGTAGGAGTTGGTTAGAAAAGTAAAGTACTTTTAAAGAATGTGTGCGTGTATGATAAGAATATTTCAACGAAAGTGAGAAAAGAATACAACAACATTTTTGAAAATTGCTTTGAAATAATAATAATAGTGCTGTATAGTTATAAATATCGATGATGATGTATAGTAATGAATAGTAATGTTGTAAATTCCTACTAATACAAATGTCAAAATGAAAACACCAGAACAGTATGCTATAAGCCAATAAAGTATACATTTAAAATATACAAAATACTTATTATTTTTTTTATTCAATTATTTTATTTCATTTTTTTAACTTATTTTTATTAATTTAACTTATTTCGATCTTTTTGTGTCCTTTTTTGTAGTTGTTGTTAACTATTTTAATGATGCAATTTTATAATCTTTCAGAGTACAAATATGGTTTTAAATTTATTTCCATTTTTGATTTTGAACAGAATGTCATTATGGAAGATGTGAGTAAATAATATTTTTTTTTATTAATGGTACATTTTTTAAAGTTATTGAAGCACTACGTGTCACAGAATGTATATATCTCCAATATTATGTATTTAAAATTCATTGAATGGGATTTGGTTAGAAAAGCAAAATATTTAAGAACGTGTGCGCGTATGATAAGAATATTTCAACGAAAGTGAGATAAGAATGTAATAAAATTTTTGAAAACTGTTATTAAGTAATAATAATATTACTGTATAATTATAAGTTTCGAAATGTAAAGCTGAATAATAATGTTGTAAATTTATACTATGCCAATGTCAAAATGAAACACCAGAACAGTATGCTATAAGCCACTTAAGCACACGTTTAAAATATGTGAAATACTTATTAATTTTTTTAATTCAATTATTTTATTTTAATTTTATTAATTTAATTTTTTTCATCGTTTGCTATTTTAATGATGGTTTCAAAGGAATGTAAAATTCTTTTGAGAAGACAGTTTCCATATGCTATAAGCCTCTAAAATACATATTAAAATAAAAATATTCTTTTATTTTATTTTAATTCTTTCATGTGCAATTAAAATTCTGTATGAGTACGTGTGTACAAGGTTATGAACTTGAAATCTAGCGATAGGACTATTTTTCATTTAATTTTAATTTGACTTTTACTTGATATTATCGAGTTTTTCAATTTAGTGAAAACATTTTCTTTATACTTTACTTAAGATTATTACAACGAAGACATGAAACATCATTAAAATAGTTATTAAAACAACATCCAATTGATAAAATGTTCATTAATATTTAATATAAACAATGAAATGTGGTTGGGACGACTCCAAAGTAATATTTTAAAAACCGGAAAAGTTTCATTCTAGGCTTAATTCATACTTTCATTTCTTAATATTTATTTATTTTTATTTAGTTCAACTTATGTCTACAATCGCCTCTTATATTTTTTTTTCTTATGTGTTTATTTATTTATTTATTTAAAGCCTTTATATTTTTCTTTGTATAAGAACAATTATGTGAAAATTGCAACAGAATCCAAAGACATCTGTAAGAAAAAACTTCGAAAAAGACAATTTCGTATACCGTAATTTTCTGCGTATAATCCGCGGATCAAACAATAATTTTCAGACTCAGAAATTTTTTTAAATAAGATGTTAGGCTTTAGATCGCAGTAAATATTTGGTTTCAATTGCTAAATAAAATTTCTGGGTTGAAAAAGAATTGTTTGATCCGCGGATTAGACGCAGGAAATTACGGTACGTCAAATTGAACTAAACATATATAATGAGCTAAACGTGGATATCAATGACATAAGACCAATGTAATCAATGATACAATACAACATCATCCACCTCTCGTGTTTATAATGTCGCTTCCATGCTTATTTGTTTATTATTACTATTAGTAATATTATTAGTAGTATTTATGGTATTAGTATTTATTGTATTTTTTTTTTTAAACATTATATATATTTCTTTGTAGAGAAAACTTACAATTTCTAAAGGAATGAAAAAATACTTACGATAAAAAACTTCAAAATGATAATTTATTTTACATCAAAATGAAATAAATAAATGATGGATTCAAAATGCTAATCAAAGATGCAAATCAATGTAATCAAAACTATAACATAATGTCTTCTTCTACCCTTATTTACAATCTTCATTTTAATTTCTATTTCGTATACATTTTACTTTTTAGCACTTTCCAACAAAGTTGAAAATTGCTTATGCAATTGGTTTGTCTGTCCGTCTGTCCGTCTGTCCGCGCTCTAACTCCCGTAAATATACTCGTATTGCCCTGAAATTTTTGGACGTTTTTCAGGTTTACCCCAGCACGAACCCTATTGAAAATGAAGTTTCTACCATGATTAGTTTATTTACAGGGAGAGTCAAAAGTTTTCCATTACATTACGGCCTATAATGGGGAAATCGTTTCAAAGGAATTTTAAAAGTGTTATACTCTGTCAAACATGTTAAAATTTATATGCATTCACAAGATGGACTAAAATATGTATTCTATAAAATATGCGGTGAAAATATAGCTATTATTCATTTACAGAACACACTAAAGTGTTCCATAGATAATGGTAAAGAGGGGGAATTGTGTGAGACGTATTTTAAATATATTAAATTGTTTCGTGGATAATAAAATTGATATGTATCACTGAGGCTTAGTATAAATTATACGATATTGTCTTGTATAAAATGAAGTACATCGCATTTACAGGTACACTTAAAAGATTTCAAATAGTATATTCTTTCCGAAGTATTGTATATGTATCCGATGACGGCTGATGGATGGATGAAATGCATTATAATTATGACATGTGCATTTAAGTTTCACTAAATTAACGCACATTACATGGTGTGTATAAATGCTATAGTTGATATACAGGGCTACCCAAAAGAGTTCACCAACGTTAGTGAATACGAACGTAAATTAATTAAAGGTGGTTCTTAAATAAGTTATGCATTTTTTCGCTGAACTGAAAACAACTTACTAAGAAATTTTTGCAAAATATAGATAAAATGATATACAGTGCCACGCAAAAAATTAGGAGCATGGAACCCTATGAATGATAATTTATGAAAATATGATTTCAGTTGTTTTAAGAGTGTTTTAGTTTAAAATAGATTTTAGCTTAATACTGACGTGTAATAAAGGTACAAGTTTAATTACAGGGCTGAATAAAAGTATTCAAGTATGTTTTCATCTGTTTGTATAAATTGCTGAAAAAGAAATTTCAAGTTACTGGGATCTTTCTTGCTAAACTAAATTTTTCCATTATATAGTATGTATATCAGCTGACAGATGAAATACACGGCTGATCAAAAGTATTGGAATACATATTTGCCTATAAACCCTTATTTCCATAAATAACGACGTTTTGTTAAAAATTTTATGAAGCGTTGGAAAGTGCTTCATAATCTATGCTTAGCGCATAATTTTTCTTACTTGTTTAACTCTTCTATGAATTTGCTTTTTTTAATTCAGTAAAACATTTTATTATTTTTATTGTATAAGAATTTTCAATGAAAACCAGGGCAAGAATGTGAAAATAAAACCAAAATGATATTGTTTAATAATTTAAAAAAAATAATAAATATCACTTTGTGGTAAATGATGCCTTCTAATGAATATTTATTTAAAGAAATGTATTATACATATATTTCTTTTAATTTTATTGATATAGACTTCTTTTTTTTAAGTTCACAAAATTATAATGAAATTAAACGTTCTTTTTTAGATAGAATAATATCAGGCATCCGTGAACAACCTTGATCACGTGACCAATGCCGTTACGAAACCGTGACCACAAGTTTAATGGACTTAGCCAGTGTTTGTTTTTGTAGAAGGGAGACTTTTGATGACATGTTGTTTTGACACGAAAAACTACTTTATCCTGTTTTGCCCGTTTATTTCATCAATACATTAAAGGTACTTTTTTTTTAATCAAATTGAGCTGCGAATTGTTTTCTCTAATTGGAGCACTTTATATGTGTGCGAAAAAATTTATTTAAAACGACTGTTTCTCTCTTAAGAATTTGAGAATTTTCTTCGGGTAATTAATTGACTTTCTTTTACAAATGTAGTAATTTTGTCAGTGTTGAATCGGAGTGCGAAGGTGCCCTGGCACTACACGACTACCCTACTTGATGCTTTATTAGCTTTATTAGTTATTACTATCGATTTATAGTAAACTAGCCGCCCTTAGCGACCAGTTTGGTCTCCTTTAAATTTATATTAAACATCGCATCATAATACGTATATTCATAATTTAATTTTAGCTGTTCAATTGTGTGCCAAATCAGAAAATTCTGTTAGAAAATTCAAAAACTCGGTATTTTTATACTGACCGGGCACAGGTGATAATTCGCCAAACAATCTTCCCGTGACATTTTTTCGTATTTCAATTTCATTTAAAATATAATCCTTTCACTCATTTCACTTATAATGCATAGCTTTAATTTTAAACTAAAACACTTAAAATTCATGACTTGTATTTTTTTATTTATTATTTATTTTTTTAAGCAACAGAAAACTAAAAATAATAATATTTTAAAACTTCGTAATCGCAGCGAAAGAGAAAAATGTAAAATAAATCAGATTTACATTGGTCTAAATCCTTCTAAATTACTTTTACACAATAACAGATTATTTATGTTTTATTCAGATGTTGCCATTGAACAATTAACAAATAATCGTGATTTTTGTGCCGCATACGTTAGCGTAATATATATATAAATCCTTACAGTAAAACGATCAAAAAAGTTTTCGCGATTAGGTACGAAATAGAATTCTTATGGAAGTGCTGTTTGGTATTTTTTATTTAAGAAAAAAAAAAGTTTAGTTTTTTTTTCTAATAATTTCCATTTTTTCCAAATTTGATTAGCTTGCATTTCATCTTGAAAAAAGAAACTTCTTGGAACGTGTATTCTAAAGAATTACTTTTCTGATATAATCTATATAAATATTACGCTAACATATGTGGCACAAAAATCACGATTATTTGTTAAGGGAGAGCCGTAAGAAAAAACCCAAAATTTTTTTTATTGATTTTAAAGTAATGAATTTTGGTGTACTATTTAAGGATCTTTTTGTAAGGAATAATTAGCAAAAAAAAAAAAAAAAAAATCACTTTTTATTAAAAAGTATATTTTTTATAAGGATTTTTTATGATTTTTTTTTTTTTGTCGAAAAATACACTTTTTAAAATTACTACTATAATTTTCATGTTTACCAATTTATGTAAAATTTTCAGAAATAGTTAAAAAATATATCTCTCCTTACTTTTGTTGCAATTTTTTTTTAAGATTCTAAAAACATAAACACTTTGTTTCTAAACTGTTTTACCACTGATCCTTACTACTTTGAACTTAGGCAAAATATAAAAAAAGTCATTTTCAGGAAAACAAATTAATGGCCGCTAGTTAAATGGCCGCTAGTTAAATGGCCGCTAGTCCTTTAAACTCTATAGTGACTACAATTAAAAAAGCTCATTTGCTACCTGTTCCAAGTGTCCCCGAGTTGTGAAATTTTGCATGGGTACTCGCAAATATGTATTTTATCGTTTTCCGAGATAAAAATTTTTTTTGAATTTTTGATGATTTTTGGCCGAAAATGGGGTTCGGGTCTTCCTTAAGTGCTTAATGACAACATCCAAATGAAACACATCTTATGGGTTACTATGCAAAAGTCGTTTGGTAAGATTTAGGCTGTGGTAAATTTTATTTATATATATGCACCACATTGGCGCGTTACTTTTCTGATGCCAATTTGGCGAAAACATCGTTTTCAAATACCAGTTACAGATATACTTTTCAACTAATTTCTATTATTTTAAAAAAGAAATAATAATTTTTAAAAAGTTTATTTAATAATTATAGAATAAAACAATTTATATCATTTTAAAAAAGAAAATAAAAGGAAACAAACAGTTTATTAATAAACAAATAGCAATAACCAGTTACCATTTGAGGCACATATAATTGCCATTTTGTTGCAATCGCGCCAATGTGGGGCGTATATGACATCTGTGTCAATTTCTCTATCAGAATATTCTAATTTGGCAGAAAACTGAACAATTAAAATAAATTATGAATAAAAGCAATATGATTTAATGCTTAGTATAGATTCAAGGGAGACCAAACTGGTCGCCAAGGGCGGCTAGTATCTTTAGATTGTGATTGCTTGTAGTTAGTTAATAATTAAAACTGAACAATTATTTGATATTTTCTTTTATAAATATTTAATAAATATTAACAGAACATTTTTTAAATGCCATCATAAACACAAGAAAAAGTCTTAACAACTTTAACCTTTCCTGCTGATGTAGATCTCAGTTATTTTTTTAAATAATCATAAAAAACAAAAAGTTTTTATTTTATTTTATTGTCGAATGCTCCTTATTTTGTAAAACTTTTGCCGATCACATATGTCGCCAAAGAACAATGTACATAGAAGGAAAAAATTGTTCATGCCCTTGAATCTTTTTTTTATCTACATATCAGCTGTGCTCTACGTAAATTTATCTTCATGTCTGTTCTTTAGTAGTAACGCATATTTGTGTTGGGCGTCATGCTTCGGTGAACTCATATATTTTGAGAAAGTAAATTGCATAAAACAGCAAATATTAGCTTGGACGGATTTATTATAAAGCACAAATTGTGGAGAAAATATCTATGTGCAGTAAAACTAGCAGGGATCCGTGGCGCCAACTTATATGAGCCTTTAAGGCCTGAGCCCAACCAATAATTTTGAATTCTAGCGTATCCAATTTTCATTGTTCTATTTCATTACTAATTTCATTATTAATTTATTATACATTTTTCTCCTTTGGACAAAATTTATTTTGGCAATGACCGCGCGTTATAATTCTGCGACTGACACTCATACATCCAAAATGACTGAAATGTAAATGTTTAACTTTCTGCTGTTCCAATTTGTAGTCATATTCATTATATGATGATATTACAATAAATATCACTATCTTTATAAGGAACAACGCATGATAATATGGTTTTAAAAAATTGTAACTATCTTTAAACATGATAGCTGGACTTAAAATGTATTTACGTATGTATATACGTAAAATGTATATACTTAAAACGTATATTTTTCTGTAACTGTCCACCCTTTAAAGAAAAACAAACTAATTGTACTATTTTTCCAAAATATCTTTGAATCCACCCAATATTTTTGAGCCAACCCATTATTTTTCAAAAGTTGGCTCCACTGGCGGGGATGCAAGTGTTGTGCCAGAAACGGCCGATTGATATCACTAAATTTAATAATTTTCTTTGCTTATTTCCTAATACATTTTCTGAGATTTTATAAGACGAAAAATGCTACTAAAATTTAGTGGTGACAATCAGCCGTTTGCGGCGCAGGGGATTGCATGTCTCAACTTTGATAATTCAAACTCGTTTAATTCGAAATTTTGAATAATTCGAATATTTTGCTCGGTCTTGTATTAAAATAATGTAAAAAAAAATCGTGGATATTTCGAATTTTATTTTGGATAGTTTCAATTTTTCGACCTACTTCCCTTGAAATCTTGCGCTAAAATTTGTCCGTCAGACTTTTTTGAGTTAATGTTTAAAATATTTGGGCAGTTCATTTTAAAATTTCTTTTTTGAAGGTCAATCTAATGCAGAATATTCTATTTTTGTATAAATAGATTGGTTGTGTGTTATGACTCAAAGATTGCATCGAAAGAAGTGATTTTTTTTTCTTGAAATTGATAAATGATTGGGGTAGTAAAAAATATCTGATTTTTCTGACTAAAAATATCTGAAGATTCAAAATGTTGCTCAGTATCCGAGAATATTATCCAAATTTAAAAACATTTCGTTTAAATTTTATGCACGCAAGTTAAGTTGAAGTTAAATTCCTTTTGTTGACGATATTTGAGCATGTACATATTGATATTCTGGCGTTATAATTTTAGAATTCTGATGGAAAAGATTGATGGCGATGCAGTATGCCCTAAAATCGGCTTATAATATGATGGCTTATAATATGATCGGCTTATAATATCACTTAAATTGAAATGTCCTCATTGGGCCCAAACAAAACAATCACGTGGAACAGGGATCGAATTTTTTGACATCAGCCGTGCATTTTCTCTTTAAATGAAAATGATCTGCTTATATTTAAACATTCTAAAATAATATTTTAATAATATGTATTTAAATTGTATTATTAAAACTTTTCTTCTTTTTTGGGAAAGCACATGATTGTGTTTAGGCTTAATGTAGAGAATTTTCGGGTTACATTTTTGGCGTCACCCCAGCCACTATACTTTCACGCCATTCTTTCTTTTAACTCTATGTTTAAAACAATGGATCCAAATACCGAAAGCTCTGGGTTGTGACGTGACGTGTATAAAGTACATTCTTTGCCAGGATTTAATTAACATTACTACACAAGTAATTCCCTAATATTTTTTAACTAAAATTTAAAGAAAAATGACTTACCTACACTGAGTTTATCGAGGAGCGCTTAACAAGCCTATCTTTTTTCATAATTATTATTCCGTTATGATGTTAATCATGCGGAACCTGTAATAAATGAAAATGAAATGAGTGTTTTTTTTTAAAAAATTGAGCATAAAAATGGTCACTATCGTAGCAAGCAAAACAAGATTAATTAGGATTGTAATTCTACACAGGTTTTTACAAAGTTCTGATGTAAGCCTTAAATTTTCACGTGTCACGGAACCACAAAAAAAGTGACATCTACAAAAGATTCATTTTGTCTAATTATTCGACTTATAGTTTTGACTTACAAGGAAGGTCTCCATACGGGCATACTCAGAAAAATCTGAAAAAATTACAGAATGTTCTTCTCATATAGTTATATATGTTTATAAAAAAAATTTCGGCGGAACCTCCTTATAACGTCCGTAAAAAACTAATAAAAATTTCGTTTATTTGGCGATTTATCTCCGGTTGGCGAAAAAACGAAATTTTGAAAAATACGCTTCGAATACTTTTTAAAGAAAAAACTTTCTATGTTCAATTTATTTATAAAAGTTTAGTTTAAGTAATTTTAGTTTTGCATTTTTACTTCACTTTAAGTGTAATTTTGTCATATTCGTTTATATGTACTTATAACAAAATGAAATTAATATATCTTATCATTTAAAGCACAATTTAAATTGATTAAATTGTTCCAAATTGAAAAATACACTGTTAAAAATCTGATGCATTTTGTTGCAACGCACTCCCTTGCTTGTATAGAAAACGGTTACTTGGCCGTGAAATGGAGCTTTCTCATTGGTTGGAATAGAGATATTATATACAAGCGGTGGAGTGCGTTGCAACAAAATGCAGCAGATTTTTAACAGTGTTTTACACGGTCAATTCATCGTGCTATGGAGCATTCTCATTGGTCAGAAGAGAGATATTCTATAAAAGTAGTGGAGTGAAGTTGCAGTAAATGTTGCAGATTTTAAACAGTGAAGTCAATTAAAATCAATTTTCAGATTCGTTAAAATCGTCTGCTTTTGGCGAGGAAATGCACTGCTCGCCAAACCCCGCGTCGCTTTCAGCTTTTCACGCCAATTACTCCAAACTATTTTATTTTTTTTACATATCTAATAATGTAATTCCGCCGCTAATTTTCACTGATCCTTTATTATCTACATGAGGAGTTTAATTCGTATTTTTTTCAAAAAATTCTGAGTATGCTATGGTGGCAAGGTAGGAAATAAAGGGCACATTTCATACGTGTGGCCGAGATCGATGCAAAGGATGAAATATAAGGCACGTTTTTTTTGCTAGGCCGAGATTGTAGTACAAATGTTGTGATGAACACCAAGTCCCGATTTTACATTTGTTTCTGAAGTTAAAAAATGAAGACATTTTCACTAATGAAAATCACTTCTCAGAGAATCATCTTGACTACTTTTTTTTATTTCTCAAAGCACAAGAAATTGAATATCCATAAACGTTAAGTATGCAGCACGGTAATATAAAATGCCATTGAACATTATACAGAAAACCTTAGTCAGTAAACAGCACAATAATATGAAATGTCTTCGAACATAATATAGAAAACATTAGTCATCGCTGACGACAGAGATCGTGCATCTTTACTTAGCAGTGACAAACGTAAAACTTACAAAAATTTCAGATTTCACAAACGCCAAAAAAAGTCTTTTGGCATAGAATAGATTCCCAATCTAAGCAAAACAATGTACAGGTAAAAAGGGCCGTTACATGATAAACAAAAGGGAAAATTTAAAAATGAGTGTTGTCATCGCTCGTGGCGAGAACGCGCAGCAGCCGGCAACCCTAAACGGAATTTCACAACAGGTAACAAATTAAGTTCTTTATACAAGACAAAATGAAATGATTGGGAAATAAAAAATAGCAGTTACATAAAACAGTCGTTTGATATTTAATCAACTGAAGAACAAGAAAGAAAAATCTAGAAATGGAATGATATTTTAAAACTAATTTATTATTTGTTCTTTTTATTTATTATTATTTTATGTGCACTTGGAGACAAACACACGATAAAAAATACGTATTAAAAATACTTTTCTTTTAAAATTAAATTTTAAAAGAGGGGGGGGGGGACTCACAATTGAAAAAATAATAGAAATATATATAATAGAATATGTGTTACATCACATATTATCACTCGAAGGACCACCAAAAATATTTTTTTTGGCGAAGGGAAAAAAAAAATATTTTTTCTTATAAAAAAAAATGTAAAGTGTTGGGAATCTATGTACAAAGCACAAGCAAAATATACACTTATAAAATAAGAATAACTATATGTTTATAAAAATTACAAATTATATATGATATATATAAAACACAATACGATACACAAAATGTTACCAAAAAAGTAAATAAACTTCAACTTATGCCTAGGCCTTTATATACATGCATATATGCTAGTCATTGCTTTTAATATCCAGCAATTTGATGTGGATACACAACTTATTTTTTATATTCTTCGTTTCATTATTCAAGTGTAAGCATGTCTTCGTCATCATTCAAGTGTAAGCATGTACAAAAAAAACAGTTCTGCTGTAAAAGCAAATCTTTAGATGACATATTTTTTATTTATAGAAATTGTCTTATGTTGCTGTTGCTTGAAAATACTTGCAACTTGTTAAATCAAATTATCATAACAGTTTACATACACTGTTTAAACACACATTTAAATAAATGCTGAAAAAAGATTTTTTTTTTATATAAAAAAATTCTAAATACTGACTTGATACAATGTTTATAGTTGAATGAAATTTGCAAAAACATAATACCTTTATTAAAATGTAAGAATCAAAATATGCATAATATGTAAATAAAAAAAATCAACACTGATCAGTATTAAAAAAATTTTTGGAAATGTAAAATGCCATTCCAATAGAGTGTAGAGCAGACTTATTTCAGTACATTATGAAATAAAATTGTCAAAATATTGAATTACACAAATATCAAAATAGTAGTATGAAAATAAAATATAAAACCAAAATTGTACACTGCGTAGAGAATCTAATACACAATGAACTGAACCAGCAGTAGACCAGTAAAAGATCCAATACATAGTACACAACAAAACATAATTCCGTGTCCTGGCCAGTTAACACAAAACATGTGGCATTACATTTATTTTCTTGGTCTAAGATTATATCCTGAAATAATGTTTTTAGGAGAATTATTGCTATTGTACTGCTGATAATTATTATTATTGTTATTAATATTAGAGCTTGTATTTTTATTAAAGTTAGAATTAAGGTATGCATTTCTAGGTGGAGCAAGTAAAAGTCTATCTATATGCACTCTAAAAGAAGGAGCATGTGAATACTGATATTTCCTTATAGTAAATGAAACAGGTGAATGTTTCATAATAATTTCATAAGGACCAATATATTTTGGTTTATATTTATCTCGAGACTTTAGATACACAATATCATGGACAGTTAATGGACGTAGTTTTGCAAATTGTGAAAATTTTAAGTTTCTTTGATGTTGAGCAGACACAATGTTTTCATAAGCTTTTTGGTACATTGCATCCAGTTCTTTTAATAATTTATAAATGTCAACATTATCAAGAAATGGTTGATTTGCATGAGTGTCATATGTATCAAATATTAATGATAACTCACGCCCAAAATGTAAAAGATTTGGTGAGAATTTTGTAGATGAGTGTGTGGAGCCATTGTATAAGCATTTGTGAATCAACAATGCATGTTCAAAAGAGTGTCCTTCAAGTAATAAAGTATTAACTGAGGTTTTAATTGAAGAATTGATTCTTTCAGCAATCGAGTTCGATTGGGGGTGTGAGACTGAAGAATGAGATATTTTTATACCTAATGTTTCATTAAAAATGTTGTAAACACTGGAAATAAATTGGGAACCTAGATCAGACAAAATAACGCAAGGTCTCCCAAAACAGGTGAAATATTTAAATAGTGATTCAACAACATTATTAGCAGAAGTCTCCTTTAAAGGATATAATTCCATATGTCTAGAAAAGTGATCTGTTACTGTTAATAGTGAATAACCATTTCTAAAAGGACCTACAATGTCAATTGCTACAGTATGACCTGCTTGTTTTGGAGTGTACGTTGCTTGCAAAGGTGCAGGCTGTGTTTTGTGATGTTTATGTTGCAAACATTTAATACATGACGCAACATAATTTAATGTGTCTGTGTAAATACCTTTCCAAAAATATCTTTTACTTACAAATTCATAGGTTTTCTTTAGACCGAAATGTGAAAGATGTGAAATTGCTAAAACCTTAGCTTTTAATGAGTGTGGTACCACAATGTGATAAGAAAATGTTGAGTCGTGTGGCATGTTTTTTTTAAACATCAATATCATTTTAAACATCAATTTTAGTATCAGGATGAATAAAGTACATGTCATATTTATCTGAACTACCATTGTTTAATATTTCATTATATATAACAGATAATTCTGTATCTTTTAACTGTTCATTAACAAATGTTTGGTTTGATATTTCAAGCAAAGGATCTTTATGATTTTCGGAATTACCAACAGTCAAATAATTAATTGAATGTGACTCAGAGATAGTATTTTCATGCTCATCATTCTCAATGATAGGAAGAATGTGAGTGGTATCATATACTAATTCAGGATTTGTGTCTAGTGTTTGTTGATTATTTTTGAAATTATTTCTAGAAAGATAGTCAGCAAGTACATTTGAAGAACCTGGAATGTGTTGAAAATTGAATGAATATTCAGATAACTCGGTGAGCCATCTAGTTATAATATCCGCAGGGTTACTAACTTTCTTATAGTGTTTTAATGGAGCACTGTCAGACAAAATAGTAAAATTTCTGTTGTAAAGATAATATTTAAAAGCAACAACTGCTTTGTAAATAGCCATTAATTCTAGCTTAATAGCAGGGTATTTTTTTTTCAGATGGGGATAATGCTTTAGAAAAATATGCAACTGGTAGTAAGTTATTATCAAATTCTTGAAGTAAGACAGCTGAGATAGCAATTTTTGACGCATCTGTATTTAAGAAAAATGGTTTGTCCCAATCTGGTAAATGAACAACTGGTTCAGAAAAAAACATTTTTTGAATATTATTAAAAATTTTGTCATGTTCAGAAGTCCAGCGAAATTTTTCTTTAGGCCTGGTAAGCTGAATTAATGGATGTATGATTTCAGAAAATTTGGGTATTAAACTTCTATAAAAGGTCGCTAAACCAATAAAACCTTTTAGTTGGCGTTTAGTTGTTGGTACCGGAAAAGATGTTATTCGCAAAATATTACTTTGAATGGGACTTATTGCATGATTTTCAATGTGAAAACCTAGATAGTTTGTGGAAGTCTGATGAAAAGTACATTTGTTGGGGGCAAGAGTCAAATTATACTTTGATAAAACCTGTAAAATTTTCTCAAGTTTTTGTAATGTCTCTTGAAATGTGTTTGAACCAAATATAAAATCATCTTGATATGTAAATATACCTTCCAAATTTATTTCATCTAAAATCATGTCCATTAGTGCTTGAAACACCGAGGCAGAATTTTTTAAGCCAAAAACTAAACGTTTATACTTATAAGAGCCATACTCAGATGCAAATGTCAATTTATCTTGCAATTCTGGTGGTAAGTCAATTTGATGGTAAGCTTGTTTTAAATCTAAGCTAGTGAAATATTTATAAGAGGATAAATTAGCAATAATATTTTGAATTTTGGGAAGAGGATAAGAAGATCCCTGAATAACTGAATTAAGCATTCTCAAATCTAACGCTAAACGATATTTCTGTTTACCTGAACCGTCAGACTTTTTCTTGACAATTAAGATAGGGCAAGACCATTCCGAGCAATGCCTTTCTATTATTCCTGCTTCAACAAGATTATCTATTTGCTCTTTAGCATCTGCCTGAAGTGCTTGGGGAATGCTAAATGGTAAAGTTTTTATTGGGAAGTCATTAATAAATTTGATATTAGGTACAATGCGATCAGTATGACCAAGTGTCTTAAGAGATTTTGAAAAAGCAGAATAATATTTTAAGAGAAGATCAGAGATTTCCTTCTTTTCATTTGCTTCTAAATGATCCAATTTAAAATCATTTATAGAAAGATCTTTTTTTCTCTGAGCAAGTACCTGATCAGATGCAGTAATAAAATTACAATAATTTTCATTTATTGAAGAATTTAAACTACTTTCCAGTTCATTTTGATCAACAATTTCATCTGGTATACACAGATAACCTATTTCCATATTTTTATTCAAATGAACAACATGATCAGATAAATTTTCAATGTAAATATGCATGATTTTGGGATATGAAATATTTTGAACTTTAGAATCTAATTTTATAAGTGCATCATGACATAACACATTATTAGAGGAAATATTACTACAAAATAGCATCTCATCTTGATCTGGTGAGATGTCAGTTTTAATTTTTACAAATTTGTGTTCATACGGATTTAAGTTCACTTTGTGTGCAAGATATGCACAAATCTGATCATGCGATTCATTACTGTTAACTTTATGCACAATATCACTTGAACTACTGTCATTATTATTTACCTCACTTTCAGAACTTTCATCAATACACATTGCATTTATTTGACTTTTTCTACATTTATTTTTTAATGGTACTTCAACACCATTTATTGAGGCAGTATTATCACTGGGATTAATAACAATATTATTTTTCACAATAAAATCATAGCCTAAAATTCCAACAAATTCTGAAGAATTTGCAATTTCAACAATATAAAAGGTATGCCGAAAGAATATTTTACCAATTTTGATAGACACAGAAATGCAAGAAGAAAATTTAACAGCAGAATTAACAGTTGAAATAGTTACTGAAGAAGCTAAATGTTTGTAACAAACATCCTTTTTTATTTCATTAAAGAAATTAAGTGATAAAATTGAAATTGAACTGCCTGTATCCAGTAATAAAAATGCCTCAAATTTGCCAAACTTACTGGAAATAATAGGTAAAAACGAACACTTATCATATACATTATAAATGACTACTTTTTCATCAGTCTGTGTTGACTGATTGTTGCAAATCTGAATTTCCTTAGATGTCTGTGAATAAGTGGATTTAACTTGTCCTTCATCAGACAGTTTAAATTTATTTGCTGATGACCCAAGACAGTTTTGAGACAACAGCTCATCAGCTGTACTGCGTCTCACTGGTCGTTTAAAGGCTGAAATTGGTTATAACCAGAATTATCAAAATTAGTATTTCTATATTGTTCATAATAATTCTGATCATAAGATTCCCTTCTCTTACACAAATTCTTATACTTAAAACATTGGAGGGCCAAATGACCTCGCTTGGAACAAATTTGACAAATATTTACCTTTCTGTTATTTTTTATTTTGAAACTTAAAATCAAAATTTCTAGAGTTTTTTGATTTGTACAACTCACGAGTGTCCTTCTTAAAACTAGGACGTGTTTGGGTTTGTTTAGTGTCATCTTTCTGTGTATTGTTTACAAATGACAAAGCATTTATTTTCTCTGATAATTCAGATATCTGTTTAGAAAAATCAATATGATTAGAATATTCATTATGAATATTAATTAATTTTTCATTTGACAAAATACTTTGCAAAAACTCTGCTCTTTCTACTGCTTTGTCATAGTCATCAATTTTTTCCTCCTTAATTTTGATTCGAATATCAGTTGATAAACACTGCAAAAGTTTCTTATATTTTATTTCGTTAAGAAATTCAGGATCTTTCGTTTTAAAAGCCTTATTGGCCAAAGTATTCAATCTATGGGAAAAATTACTGATACTTTCATTAGGTAAGAGTTTTATGTTATCAAATTCGATATCTATAACTGTTTGAGATTCTTTAGAGAAAAATCGTGAAAGTTCCTGTTTAATTTGTTTTACACTATTTGAATTTCTAATTTTGTCATTTTCAAGAAAAAATTTTAGGGCAGGTCCTGCTAACTTTGTTTTGAGAAACAAGACCTCCTGATCATCCGTCCATTTTTGTATTTTTGCATAATTACTAACTACATCAAAGAAAAAATCCAAAGTTGTTGGATCACCTTCATAGCAAGGTACAGAAATATTAAAGTTATTTTTTGATGAAGTCATTTTCAAAAAATATATATATACTTATAAATACTTAAGCTTGTTCAAATATATCATAATCAATTACAAATAATAATAACATAAAACCAAATATATAATATGAAACATACAATGAAATAAAGAAAAAGAAAGCGTACATTACCTTTCTTCATAGCTGAAAACAACATGAGAAAAAAAAATACATTCCCCCTTTTTTTTTATGGAAAAAAAATAACGAGAAACAACAAAGATATGTTCTTTCTGAAACTATTATTTAAATAAGTTGATGCAGTTACTAAGCATTTGTGTTCAGCGTTCCTAATTTTTTTTATTCTGAAGGGAGGGGGGGGGTCCACATCAAGCACGATTTGAATTAGATGCTCCCACACAGAAAATGAAGACGGCTTAATTATTTTTTTTATTCGCAGAACACACCAACACATCATTGTAGAACCACTTTGTAGGATAACAACTTTGCAGAATTGAAACACCACTGAAACACAAGATTCCACGCATTATCCTCGCCATCGTCGAACATTCTGCACTGCACCATCCGGAACCGAAACAAAACACGGTCCACGCACAAAACACATTTTCGTCTCATCGCATTGTTTACACTTGGACAACTTCTCCAGAAACAAACAAGTTGGAAATTGCACGTGAAGCGTAGCAAATTAGGTGCATTCGTACGATAACGAAGTTTTAAAAATATTACTTTCATATATCAATCTCATAAAATTGTAAATAGTGAATTACAATTAAAGCGCTCATCAAACAATGTGCTCCCTATACCATTATGTAATAGAATACTTTTGTGTGGCCTTGTAAATCAATAACAAATGTTCTTTGCACCACAAATTATGTATGATGTATATTATAATATGTACTTTATAGTTGCATATAAATTTTATTATGTTCGCATGAGTGTAACACGATTAAAATGCATTTGAAACATTTTTTCCCATTGACCGTAATGTAACGGAATACTTTTGATTGTCCCTGTAATTGATCTATGCATCCGATTTTCATAAAATTTGAAATAACTCGACAAAATTATGTAATAATTTTGTATTTTAAATTTCAAACGTATAGAATATATTTGAAACTTTTTCCCCATTGACCATAATGCAATTGAATACTTTTGATTGCCCCTGTAATTGATCTATGCACACGATTATAAAATATTTGAAATAACTCGACAGAATTATGTAATAATTGTGTATTTTAAATTTCAAACTATTAAAATGCATTTGAAACTTTTTTCCCCATTGACCGTAATGTAATGGAATACTTTTGATTGCCCCTGTAATTGATCTATGCATCCGATTTTCATAAAATTTGAAATAACTCGACAAAATTATATAATAATTATGTATTTCAAATTTCAAACGTATAGAATATATTTGAAACTTTTTCCTAATTGACCATAATGTAATTGAATACTTTTGATTGCCCCTGTAATTGATCTATGCACACGATTATCAAAATATTTGAAATAACTCGACAGAATTATGTAATAATTGCGTATTTTAAATTTCAAACGATTAAAATGCATTTGAAACTTTTTTCCCCATTGACCGTAATGTAATGGAATACTTTTGATTGCCCCTGTAATTGATCTATGCATCCGAGTTTCATAAAATTTGAAATGACTCGACAAAATTATGTAATAATTACGTATTTTAAATTTCAAACGATTCGGTTGGGTTGTTTTTGCGTTGTTACATGCGGACAGACGGACGGACGGACAGACGGACGGACAGACGGACGGACTGAACGACCACTATAGGTGCTACGTATTATATAATTACGAACGCACCTAAAAACCCTTTTTCACACGGCACCATAGTTCTATGGTGGCAAGGTAGGAAATAAAGGGCACATTTCATACGTGTGGCCGAGATCGATGCAAAGGATGAAATATAAGGCACGTTTTTTTTGCTAGGCCGAGATTGTAGTACAAATGTTGTGATGAACACCAAGTCCCGATTTTACATTTGTTTCTGAAGTTAAAAAATAAAGACATTTTCACTAATGAAAATCACTTCTCAGAGAATCATCTTGACTACTTTTTTTTATTTCTCAAAGCACAAGAAATTGAATATCCATAAACGTTAAGTATGCAGCACGGTAATATAAAATGCCATTGAACATTATACAGAAAACCTTAGTCAGTAAACAGCACAATAATATGAAATGTCTTCGAACATAATATAGAAAACATTAGTCATCGCTGACGACAGAGATCGTGCATCTTTACTTAGCAGTGACAAACGTAAAACTTACAAAAATTTCAGATTTCACAAACGCCAAAAAAAGTCTTTTGGCATAGAATAGATTCCCAATCTAAGCAAAACAATGTACAGGTAAAAAGGGCCGTTACATGATAAACAAAAGGGAAAATTTAAAAATGAGTGTTGTCATCGCTCGTGGCGAGAACGCGCAGCAGCCGGCAACCCTAAACGGAATTTCACAACAGGTAACAAATTAAGTTCTTTATACAAGACAAAATGAAATGATTGGGAAATAAAAAATAGCAGTTACATAAAACAGTCGTTTGATATTTAATCAACTGAAGAACAAGAAAGAAAAATCTAGAAATGGAATGATATTTTAAAACTAATTTATTATTTGTTCTTTTTATTTATTATTATTTTATGTGCACTTGGAGACAAACACACGATAAAAAATACGTATTAAAAATACTTTTCTTTTAAAATTAAATTTTAAAAGAGGGGGGGGGGACTCACAATTGAAAAAATAATAGAAATATATATAATAGAATATGTGTTACATCACATATGCCCCCACTGGAGACCTTCCTTGTTAGATGCATCATGCCACAGAAAAAATGACATAAGGTACTCAGGGTGATCAAAGTCATGATAAAAATGGAAAACATAGAAATATCAGGAAATTTTGTTAACCTAGAAATATCATGAAAAAATCAAGGAAATTCAAATTAAACCTAGAAATTCAGATAAGGTACAGTTTTTAACTCGAATCAAAGTCAGATTTCACTATAATCACATATAATTTCCCGATTTTTTCTCACTCAACCTATAATCTATATACTACAAATTTCACTGTAAATCACTTAGCAAATAAATAAATTATTTACATTTAATAGCATTTCAATGAATTTGAAATATGATTATAGATGGTCGTGTTAAAACATTTGTAATCAATCTGAACCATTAAATAAAAGAATCATGTAAACATAAAAAGCAAATTGCAGTAATTATGTCTATTTCAATCACTGCATATGGTAGGATAAAGGAATTACTTCATAGAGTCACGTCCAATGCACAAAGAAAGGTTTAGTATGCAGAATTCTTCACATATCATTATTTGATATTATACTCTAATCACATGTATGCATAGCTCATAAGATGGATTGGAGTTAGTAAGACTAATAAATCATGCAACATGATTGCAAATGACTTACAGTTTCAATCCTCAACAATACAGCATGAAAGACATTTGATCACGATATTTTAACTCTTTAAGTATACCGAATGAATGACAACCGATTACAATATTATCATAAAATTACACCTTTTATTTTGAAGTAACTTCTTTTCATCTGTTTTGTTAAGGACATTAATGCTTATTTATTTAAATTTCGTTAAGTTCACTTACCTTGAAAATACACGTGAGCGTAAACTGTGCAGTTGTATCATATTAAAACTACATCGTATGTTAGGTGCATTGTAGAAAATGAGAAAATTAGATAGATTACAATGTAACGCGTTGGCTTTTTTGCCTCACGTTTAGTGTAATCATATTGCTTTTCTAAAATGTCTTTCTCCTCTACATATCCAGGCTATGTGATGGATGAGTATCATTCAGAGTAAGTATTAAATATCCTACATAATGCACTTCGAGAGATAAAATGTAACCTCATCAGACCCCAAGATTTATTTATGTATTTTTTTTTAATTTCAGTAATGGATTTATATTAACAAACTAGTAACTAAAAAATTGAACAATGAAAAAAATTTAAATTTCTTTTATACATAAAATTTGATGATACATTGAGACTCAAAAGCTACATTTTCTTTTACGATTTCTACGGATTTTTTAAATTTTATTTTATTTTTTGCATTGATAAAAAAGTTTGGAAAAAATAAAATAAATATATAATTAATATTTTTTTATTACTAATGGACTCTGCAAATGATATCTTAACGCACGGAAAATTATTTAATTTTCTGCTGCTGTATCATAAAATCATAAAAAGAATGAAGTAGTTATGTCTTATTCCTATGCTGGAAAACAAAACTTACAACTTTAGTCAACTTCTACAGAAGAAACTTGTATGTTTGACCGAGTTGTGTATGCACGTATGCATGTGTTTAAGCATGTATATCTGCAATTTTCTCAGTAACCACTGAACGGATTTGAATGTAGCTTTTTAATCTACAATTTCAGCACACTGGAGAAAGTTTTTAGCTAAAAATACGCATCAACTAATGCTGTGTTTCTTTTATAGGACAAGTGAAATATTCTAATATTTGATTGTTAACAACGTATCAATCTTTGCAATTCTGTAAATTAGAGTATAGTTAGAAATAAGTGACGACATGCAATTTTATTTTAATTAAAATTATTAATTAATTCTTAATTTAATTATTTTAAACCAAAAATTTATTTAATAACAGCCATATTTGAAATTTAGAAAGTTGATAAGAAAAAATTACTAACCCAATCCACTTAAACTCTGAATGACGTTAAAGCTTATTATTAAAAAAATATATATATATAATTAATTATGAACTAATAGATACTTTAAAATATTTTGAAACAGAAAAATTAAACATTATATTTGTACAACAGGATTATAATAATTAATTATAAATATTAAAATACCTTTTAAGTAAATTTTCAATGACATTACACTTTCTGCTACAAAAGTTTTAAAAAATTTATTACATAAAAAATCTTATTTCTATAGATTATATTAAAATACATTTAAAAAGTTAAATCAAATCAAGCTAATTATAAATCTTTTAATGAGCATACTCCCATTTTAGCTATTGTCTTCCAAAAATATCCTTATACTTATGTTTGTATTAGGGAAATTTTTAAAGAAAAAAATCAGTTAAGCGAAAAAGTATAATTTAAGCGTTAAAAATCGGCTTAATTGACAATGTCATGATAGACTTTTAAAATTAATTACATTAATATGAATTATAATTTAATTAATTTCAAAAGGCTAACATGAAATTGTGAGTAACCAAATTGATTTTTGTACGTCTAGTGAAAATAAACATAGATGGAATTTTAACATTACTTTATTTTTTTAAATGCTTCAAAAAAAAAAAAAAAAAAACACTAATCATATTAATTATTAGATTTTGGTTTGGTTTTGTTTTTGTCGTCCGATTATCTACACTAATAGGATATAGGACATTAATTATTAGAAGAGCTGAATATCGATAAAGTTTATGTCAAAACGTTTTAGTAACAGGAATATAACTTAGTAAAATTGTTGTCTAATTTTGTCGAGTCATTTCAAATTTCATGAAAATTAGATACATAGTTCAATTAAAGGGACAATCAAAAGTATTTCTTTCCATTACAACCAATGGGAAAAAATAGCTTCACGCGCATTTTAGTGATGTTACACTCTTTAAAACTGAAAAGCATCTATGAAGTACATACTAAAATATACATTCTGTAAAATCTGTGGTGCAACGAATATTTGTTATTAATTTACAGGATCACACAAAAGTATTCTATTACAATATGATGCAGAGGTAAACACTGTTTCGGGTGCGTTTTAATTATATTGTTACGAATTTTGTAAATAGTTAGTGTTTGTACTGTAAAATAATGTAAATAATCTTATTAAGCTCCATTCCTTTACTAATATTAGTTTTTGTTACATTGTCTCTGTTATCAAGCAAACTTGTCCATTATTTTCAGTGTATGTCTACGGCAGATTGGCGAAATAATGAAGATATCGCCAAGTTGGCGTCACTTTTGGCAACTAATTTTGGTCGCCAAATTTGGCGATATATCGCCAAGTTGGCGACAAACTTGGCGATTGTTGGCGATGGTAACCCTTTCCTCTCTGGTAACCCCCCTTAGATATACTGATACATTGTTTGTTGTTCCGTGGATTTTTTCGAGTAGTTTCTAGAAATTTCCAGCACATGCTACGAGCCTATATAAGAAGAGAAGCGATGCGAGTTGTTGTTATTATTTACCAGTCAGTCATTGAGTGAACAAGGCGTTTGTAAAGCAAGTTTGCTTGAGTTTCATTTATGTTGTTTTGAATGTTATTAAGTGTTGAGACGTTTTATAAAGAGTCTCTGGGATCTAAAGCTGTACCTGTACGATAGATTGGAGCAGTTATTTTTGAATATCGAGTAATATTTGTGAGTTTTGAAGACTCTGTTGTTCTGAAGTTCTGTAAATAAATTGTTTTCTACTTTTCTGACAAGGTTGTGAAGTTGTCTAACCATAAGATCAAAAGAGCCCCATATACGCTGTAACAATATAAAACTGTTTCACTTTTTATGTTATTGATGCGCAGCTGAAGTTTACTATATGTTACCTCCTGTATAATAAAAAGGAGATAGTGTTTAAAGGGACACACCAAAGGAGTCGATATTATACTGTATCCGAAGTGCTATATACTTCTACAACAAGATCTGAATATTATTAAAACTATGTTTCGCACCTCATTTACTACGCTTCACGTGCAATTTCCTATTTTTTGCATAAAACTGCAGTATTTTTCGCTTCTGGCTACTAATATTATAAACTGTTGACGGTCTGATTCTGTACTCACCACACAAATGTTTTCACAAAAATTTTCGGACTTTCCCAGGAACCGATTTACAAATTTCGAGGGTTCTGGGCACAGATGCTTATGGCTGCCCCTTGCACCTATACTTACAGGGGGATTGACTAAAACAAGGGGTGGTAAGATAGTTATGAAAGCAACCGTTATTGATTTTAAAATATTAAATAAACAATTAAATATGATAATCAATAACTTACTTTTAAATAATTATTTCACAATTATGAAATTTAAATGATTAAACGTTTTATAATAAAGTGTGTGGTGCTAATTATCTTTTTCTATGCTAGTCTATGTATGTGAAATGATAAAGTAAGCAAAAACTAATAATAAATTTTCGATAACTCCAAGCTGCAATTATTTAAACTATTATGGGGCTACAGTCAGCAAACTTCTCTTACTGACACTCAAAAAATCAGACGATAACGGGAAAAAGATTAAACAAGAATTAAAAATACAGTATATTTTTAAATTGATAAACATGAAAGAAAATATTTACTAAAATAAAATAATAAATGATGTTTTAGACAAAAATATACAACGTTATAAAAATATAATATGAATATAACAGAAAGTAGAATGATATGCAGAATTTCATTAGATATTAAAACTATACAACATCACATTTTCCTTGATTAGTTGTGCTTATGACGATCAATTATCAACACGAAGGATATAGGCCCTAATTAGGGGAACGCCCTCCCTAGAGGTCTTTATAAGGGAATCTAACACGTATTTATGCAAGGAAACCTAAGGTACAAAAAAAAAAAAAAAAAAAAAAAAAAAAAAAAACCACGAAAAATCCCGTTCGATAAGATGGACGGGCACGATTAGCTTCGTACACAGCATTTTCGGTCAATTAGTTTCGAGAGCAGAACCTGTCAGCCACTGGTAGGGCTCTCAGATTTTGCAAAATAATTGAAAAACCTTCAGCAACATTTTGAGACCCCTGAACATCAGAGGCTCTGGGTTCGTATCCTGAATGCCCTGCCGTAAATCTGGTACTTATTAAACACAGTTTTTCAGCGATAGACAATTTAAATTCTTTATTTTAGGAGGAACAATTCCTCATTTTGAAAAATTCTTCATACTATCTCTAATAAATAAGTAAATAAATCAAAAAGTCAAAAACTCAAGAGAAGTATAATACTCGTATTTCTTTGATATTTTTTTCATTCTAGCTCAAGTTAGAAGTGTAAAAAAATAAATTAAAGGAGAAGCTGGGTTTTCGAAGTCACACTGTATTAAATCAAAATTCCGTGCATAAAGAGTTGAATGTTTTTGTTAGGAAAATTAAAGCTCTCATATTGGCGCATCTTAAAACATTACAATAAATCCATTCTATACCATGAATTAAATCACAATCAAAACCAAGTCTCATTATCAATCCAATAACCTTATTAATCTTTTCATGGGCCATGGGATGCATATATCCTACTTATATTACCCCCCACCCCACCCCTAATTTGTAGCAGAAATTTCAACAAAAATCCACCTGTAAAAATGCACGCGAAGAAAACATTTACTTACTCGTGTTTTAAAAATAAATTATTTCTTAAATTCTGGTAGCCGCTACTCATTTCAGCATTTTAAAAACAGAATGATTTTGGCCATGAAAAAATTTTGCATTAGGAAAACTAAATAGTACATTAAAATATTTTTTAAATATTTCATTAAATCAATTATAGCATAATTTTGATATTCATATAAGTTAATAGCAATAAACTATAATTAATATAATAATCCTAGAAAATTAAACATCATTAACACAGCTTAAAACAGCTCAATAGATTCATTTTACAAAACTAAAAAGATTGTAACGAGAAAAAGAAAAAATATATAGAAAATATTTCTAGGTAATTGATAATTTATCAATTTTTACTTATGTGTAGAAAATGACATACAAATCCTACCTAAATCAGGAAGATATTTTTGCAGTATTTCCTCGTAACCTTATTCCACAATGTATATATGGCAGTAAGTTTTAGTTACACCACGATGTTACCATAGAAACCCTTTTTATTGACTTATCCCATTCCATTGTTTTTCTAGCGCAGTGTATCACTACTAAGAACCGTTTTGTATCAAATAATTCGTGTGCAATGTAATTATCTTAATCAAAAACTATTACAGAATTTCTTTTTCAATAAACGTTAAAGGTTAAGGCTTCTCGTCACTTAGTTTCTGAATTTCCATCGGTATGTTATGAATATAGGCGTTTGATGCATTTTTATATTTAAAATATTTATTTTTTTTTATTTTGTTTCCTGTATGCGTTTCTTAATGGATGTTTCTTTTTTTCCTTAGTTATAAAAATATTTCTAAAATTAATGCTTAATTTAATATTTTATGAGTTAAAAACAGAAAAAATTGGAGTAACATTTTAACATTTTATATATAAAATGAAGCATAAATTTTACAAATTTTTTGAGAATTAAGAAAAAAAAAATACACTAGGAAAAAAGTGAAAAATTTTAATGATATGTAAATAATATAAATCAGATAATATAAACGAGATATTTTAAGTACAGGAATACAACAAATACCCATAGACTTAAAATTACCGAGGATAACTCGGATACTGGAAGACGACTAGCCTTAATGCAGAGTTGCACAATAGAGACAAATGCGCGCACGCCGTGCGCAGGAAATTATATTAACTTTGCGGAAAATTTTAGGAAAGAAACAATTTTTATTTTAGTAATTTCTTTTTTGTATCAAAAAATTAAGCATATTCCCCCATTTTTATGTACGAATTATTTACTGTAAACGCACAATTAAAAGCAGAGTCGATTTTCAATTTTTCCAAAAAATTAAGATACTTGATACCATTCAAACGTGAACTCAATCGTGAAATTTCAGACTTGAACTCGATGAGGTGATTGCCGTTGCTGCCCCCCCCCCCCTGTTCTATATGAAGGATAATTTAAAAAGTCTTGAAAAAAAAGAGGAAAGAATTGCTGTGGTGAATAAAAGATTTAAAATTTTTCACATACATAAATTTGTAACCAAAATGCCTTTCATATTATACTAATCTTCAAGAAAATATTGTAAACATGTTTAAATCATACTTTTTCAAACTTGTTTAAAGTTAATACTATGGGATTTTCGCCTCTTTTCTTTTACTTTTAAAATGTATATTAACAAAACTGCAAAAAGTACAACCCATTATTTTATCGAAAATTCATACTTAGTAATAAAAATAAACAAGGTATTTATTTATTTTAAAGCATGCTTTCTATATTTTAGCAACACTATAATATACTTTTAAGTTTCTAAGCTTGAATATTTTACATTCTAAGTCACACTGAAACACTGATGTAGAATATAGCTGTGCATCAAATATATTATACAATGTAACTTTAAAATGTTTAATTTTTTTCCTAAGGTGTGAAATATGCTTTAAATGAAACAATTTTGGAACTATTTAAACTCAATCATACCATCGGTATCAGTAAAATTCAGTAATAATCACAGGGTATCAGTATCACGTTTAATTTTTTTTTCAAAATTCATAAGTTTTCAATATTTAAAACCAATTTAATATTAATCATGATACAACCGGATTATTATTACTCCAAAAATATAAAGATACTTCATCAGAGATTACAATTTTAAAAATAAAAATCATTTCTGTTAAATTGTTTTCAAGATACAAAACTTCAAACTTGTAACTTTGGACGATTGCACGCATGCCTTTTTGTATCAAAAGTTTTTTAAATGTCCAAAACTGCTAAAGTGATTTATCTTTCGTCAAGATATTTTGCATAGCTCTATTTGAATACAAATTAAACATGTTTATCAAATTTTATTAAAATCGGGTCCTATGTGATCACGAATTTAAAAAAAAAAAAAAAAAAAAAAAAAAAAAAAAAAAGGCTCATTTTACGTGGAATGACCCTACTGGGTGAGACCGTATATTGCGTGATCCAGATTTGACTCACCTATCGCGAATTTGTTAAACAGAACCATTTTTTTTCCTATAATTTCTAACTTATCCTGTATGCTTTAAGTCTCTTTTGTAGGTTCTCAGTTTAATTGAGAGGTAATAGATACTTTCAGGGACTCAGAAAGAAAAGTTAAACAAACTGAGCTCCAACACGAAATTGCTCTCTTCTGTTACTTCATAATTACAAAATATATAACACGCAAGATCTTCAAGAAAAGTTACTGATTTCTTTATTGGACATAATATTAGATATTTTATCCTTGGTCAGAACCTTGATGCTTTAAAGAATCTCGTGTTTCTCCTTAAGATCAAGGTCAAAAGCACCATTGTCAGAGATTATTTTCTGTTTTATGACAATAAACAAACTGCATAATACGTCTGAAACGAAATTTTAGGAAGTTATCTAATTTAGCTAATATTTACTGAGTACGAATGATAGAACATTACTTTTGCTTTAGTAATTTTATTAACAGAGTATTAAATGAAAAGGTCTTCTTAGAAATTTCGGTATGATATATCTTAGTGATAAAATTGGCAGTTATGGACAGCGACTGTTAATCATTGGGAACATGATTCACTCAATTTCTGCAAAGTAAACGAAGAAGACTTATTTCTACATTACATGTTGTTACTAAATTAGTACATAAAGAATCATCACGTAGAAGAGAATAAATTTTCGCTTCAAATTTTCTATTACAAAAAAAAAAAAAAAAAAAAAAAAAAATCTATGTTATTTCTACATTATATGTTGTTTTTAAATTAGTACACAACGAAACCCTACCTTATCAGAGTGAATTTTTGCTTTCAATATCTGTTTAAGGCGGCTCAGGGCTTGAAAACTTTTCAAAACAATTTTTTTATGATCTAGTTTGGTTATTCAATTAATTCTGAACTCAATGCAAAAAACCGCATAAAAATATTTGCATTTTTAACGGAGTTATAAGCATTTATGTATCAACACTTTCAAAGCCGCACCCATATAATTTCAACTTTAAGTCCCGTTTTCTCAAAACTGGATTTTTGAGGACTAACACCAAGATTTAAAAGAAACTATTTGATGGAATGGCTTTATTTATTTATTTATTTATTTATTTTGCATGCCTATAACATCATTATCTATAGAATGATATAATATATTTCAGATAGTTTAATATTTTAAGTATTTTTAATGAAAAAAAGGTTATATTTGTTAGGGTTTTTAAAAATTTTTAAATTTGAGAATTTTTTTAATGATTTTTTTTTGAGTGATAGTTATACCCTTAATTCATTCTATAGAGTAAAGTTTCCGGATCATTTTAAAGCAAAAATTAGGTTCTTATGTCAATTCAACGTTAAGATATCTTGGTGTTGGCGATGTAACACAATTTTTTTTTCGAAAATTGTGTTACACAAATTTTGCTATATTTATTATTATATTACATTGAAGTACTTCATTTTATAATTTTATAAGACTACAAACATACATTAAAAATATCAGAAAGTTTAAAGTAATTACACTGAATACTTCTGTTTTTATATGGACTCGACACTCGAAGCGAGAGCTCTGTTTACACGTTTTTCCGTAACGATCAAGCCCTGAGCCCCCTTAAGTTCCCACGAAATGAAAATACTTTCACTTTAATATATTACACCAGAAAGGAAAACTTAATATTTTACAATGGTAGTATCTGGCTACTAACTCATTAGGTTAACCTAGTTTGTGAATGTATTTTCCAACATTCATACTCACTACGACTTGATCATAAAAAAACTATCAAGCCAATTAATAAATACAAGTATTAAAATATTACTTTTTTGTCTTTCAAAATAATGGCTCTTAAAGCGAATGTGATTTCTGTGAGTAATCAGTATTCATTAGTTATGGCTTAAAGAAATAATTTAAGTGAAGGTCTAAAGTGGCGAATAATTTGAAGAATTGAGGGTGATTAAACACAAATGAAAGTCTTCCAAGACTTGAATATTCATCAAAATGTAATAAAAAAAAGTTTCAAGCTAATTTTTAAGCACTGGATATGTTGATAGACAGCCTGCTCAAGAGAGACTAAGAACAATAACTGCAACCGAAACTGTTTTCTGTCATTTTCGGCTCGAAGAAACCGCGTGTAGCTATAGTCCATGTAGCAGTCATTTGAAAATACTGTTTTGAGTCATTTTCTTTATCCTCCTCAGTCCTCATGTCACCTGGAGGTGACACTAATTAATACCCTTTAAATTAACTTAAATGCTTCTAGAATTATTAAAATTAATTTTAATCTTTTTAAATAAATGCGTACTCATAATAAGCATTCATTTATAGAGTGATGTATCTTTAAAACTATTTTACACACATTTTAAACCGGTATTTTCGGTATTGTGTAAAATTTATCTCAGAACGGAGGAGAATAACCTGAGTTGACTTTTTAAATTAATAGATTTACATTAGGTATCATTGTTAAATTTTCACCACTTCACTGCAATCTTCATTTCAATATTTTTCTAATAAAATTGCTTATTTATAAGGCTTTTTTTCCTTTTGGATGCTAGTCCTTTAGTGGTCCGGTCCAATGGTTCATGCATATTGTTATTAAAATAACTTTTTAGTGTACTTTTACATCATAGACAACACACCTTTATTTAATATCAGCATTTCAATGCTTATGCGGAATATAAAAATTTGTCAAAGAGTTACCGTAATGTAAATGACTAAATATATCTCATTTATGATTTAACTCTGAAGTTTAACCCTAACAAACAACGTAAGCTCTATGAACATGTAAATTTGTTCATTCAATGATATATTCGAGGATAAATATTTTCAACTAAAATATGGTAGCATGATTAGCTTTTATTATTAAACGTGTTCTACATATGGAGTAAACATCCCTATTTTGTGAAATACCAAGATTTAGGTAATTTATATCCTAATTATGTCTGCATGTTTCATTTTCAATATTTATGTATGTTCCATACGCGCAGGAAAATGAGATAAACTAATATATCGACAACTATAAAATCGTTTTATCTTCATTTTATCGAAAATGTTTCATATTTATTATTTACACGTGGGTGTAGGCCAGAATAAAATTGTTTATTAGTTTGTTATAACAGATTAAATACTCCGAATATAGATTTCCATGTATTTCATTATCAGAAATTCCTTGCATATCTTTTCGAAGTAAATCATTGTAATATAAAAAGTTACATTGTTTCATTTTTAGGGTCAATTCGGTCAATCGGGATTTAAAGTTTCATAACTACACAAGTTTAAAATTGGAACTTCAGATAAGTCTTTTAGGTTAAGATTTTTTTTTTTTATCTATCTTTACAAGAAGAAAGTATTAAATTCGTGAAAATTCCGGTTTTCTAAGGTTTTACACGTTTTAAGGGTCAGAGAACCAAAAAACATGTTTTTTCAAAATATCTGTCTGTGAGTCTGTCAGCCAATCTGTCACTCTGTATGTGACAAAACTTTAACGTGCTTTCATCAAAAGAACTAATGCAAGGTATTTTACAATACTTTAGATTCAGTTACACCTGGAGACATTCAGTTAGACCAGTATAATAAACTGCAGCTGATTAGTTTTTAGTGTATATCGCCCAACAGGTGGCGCTGCTATGTTGCCTTTTCAACAATTTCCGCAATAGCTGTATCTCAAGAACTAATGGACGGGTGTTCTTAAAATATCAGATTCTGATAGTCCTTGATATATTATGATGTTGATAAATTTTTGGTATAAATCGCCCAAAAGGTGACGCTGCTATTCGGCATTATTCATGATTATCGCACTAGCTCTATCTCAGTCATTAACTCACGAAATTTCATCGAACTTCAGATTCTGTTACTCCATGATATAAATTAGTATTTTTTAATTTTTGGTGTAAATCACTCAAGATGGGCTCCATCAAGATTTTTTTAGGATATCTGCAACGTTTCCATCGCAAAAACTAACGTAAGGATTTTCCTCAAACTTCAGATTCAGTTAGAACTTGACATGTATTGTTGCAGATTAGATTTTGGTGTAAATCACTTAACCAGTTACGCTGCTATGCTTCATTTTTCTAGAAGTATTAACATGTATGAGACAGAAGAAAGTTTTGGGATTGCTACATCCTATTCGTTTTTATTGGGGGAGACGAAGATGTTAACTTTTATGACAATAATATTAGGGGTAAATATCGAAATTACAAAAGTTTACTGAAATTTGAACGGAAATTCTATCAAATAGTTATCGAAACTTTTACCAAAACCTATTTTATGCACTATTCATACGAGCATAAACAAGAATTTTTGAAAACGTTTGATAAATGTCTATCATAAAAGTATTAAAAGGATATGACAACTTTCTAATATTACTTTCATGTTTTATAACAAATTGATCTCTCAGAAAATAGCCCTTATTTTAAATTTAGAAAGCGAAAAATAATTAATTTAAAAAAAGTTTCGCCAGTCTTGCAAAAAGAATTAAGCAAACTTCTCATTACTAACTTATTATTATTATTATTATTATTATTATTATTATTATTATTAAATGCTGAAACATGTATGAAATCATAATAATAAATGTACAGACATATGTTATCATTAATATATACATCCAATAACATTTAATATTTCGCTAGAACCAAACAGATTATATTCATATTTACCTGTTGCCAAATAGATTGCAATACGGATAGCTTTTTAAGCATAGCTCAAAAACAACTGAACTGGATGAACTGTAATTTTTGAATTTGCATACTTAACGATTCTATAAACCATTTTCCGTTAAGGGTGATCTCAAATCCAAAAGGGCAACTTTATGGTATAAGTTTTAATTTATTTCTGTTCGAGAAGTTGTTTGTTGTTCAGAAAATAACTAATCCAACTATTTTTTTTTTCATTTTCTTGCAAAAGAAATGGATCTTTCAGAAAATAGTAGGCTTTTGAACCGAATTTACGCGCAAAAGAAGAATAACCACTCAAAGTTTGGTTAAAAATCTGTTTATCACATGATCGAAATAGCTTATAACTCAGCAAGTAATTATAAAAAAAAAATGATAACACTGGTAGATCCCAAACAACTTCCATAAACAGGTTTACAAATTTTATATATTTCTGTTAAAAAATGAATTTGTAAATGTGTCAAAATGTTTTACGTTTGATGAGGAGATCAGTTGAGAACAAACAGCCCTTAAAAATAAATCATAGATTTCAAATAATTTTTTTTTCGAAACTTAATTCCAAAATATATGTAAGATAATTTCGAAATTAATTTCACAAATGATTCCAAAATTACAGCCCATTTCGCACAGTAGTTTTTGAGTTATTCTTAAAGCGCTATAGGCATTGCAATCTTTTTTGTTACGGAAAAATATGAATTTAATGTTAAGAGTACTTTATGCTTTCATAATTCCTAAACTATTTGACCATGACTTACCATTTGCTATCAAAGATAAAATTAACCGAACACTACAAATAGGATGTAAAAATTAGGTGTTAGAATATAATAAATAAATAAATAAATAAATAAATAAAAATAAAACCTGAAGTCCTAAAAACCCTATGTCTCATTTCCTATTTATTTATTTCTTTTTTAATTAACCAAGCGAAATTTTTCCCCAATAAATTTAGACGCATGTTTCAAATTTTTCTGAATTTTCGACAGAGAGTGTGTGTGGGTGAGGGAAGGAGAAAAGAAGTCTCTCCGAGATAGTTTAAATAAAGATAGATATAGTACTATAAATGCATGGTAGAAAAAAAAAGCATTTTTAAGTATATGTATTTATTTTTTCCTTCGTTTAGTTAATTATAAACCGTTTTATTTTAACTTAATGTCTGCACATCAGTTGATATCAATATTAATGTTACAAAAAGCACACGATCAATTTTAAAGTAGAAGATTCGGTTTCAAGAATCAAGCATACGGCATATTTTATCTTCATTTTTACGTGTATTCTGCAATCGAAAGAAAAGTACTTTACACAATCTACCTAGGAATCACTTCACCACCTTTTGACAAAAAGTTGAATCCGCTATCTGACAAGTTTATTCTTTTTGGCTGTACCCTTTTGTTGAATCATGTGCATCCGGCAAAAATGTAGTTAAAAGAAAAGAGTAAAGTGTTGCTTTTTAATTAAGAAAAATATTAGCATCTTTTATAAGTGTACTATGTTAGTTTACATGCATTATTCTCATTATTTGTATGTACAGTCGACTCTCGTTAATTCGAACTCGTCGGGACCACAATAAATGTTCGAATTATCCGAAGTTCGAATTATGGAAAATATGAAATGAAAACATGCTTAATATGGTACTATTACAAAGGAATTAATGTCATAGTGTTTTTTTAATTTATTTCGTCTGTTCTCATTAGAATATAACTTACTATTAAATTAGAATGTATAAATACATAAACTATTTAAAAGATTAGAAAAAAAAAACACAATGGAAGAAAAATTTAAAGCGTCACTGATGGACAGACGGGGCACTAAGAAAGTGGATATCAACTGCATTGGATTATATGTATGCTCGTTCGGAACAATTTTCACAAAAATAAAAGAAAGAAAGTTATTCAAATGATCTGAAACCCAAAAGAAAGAAAAGAAAAATGAAAAATCGGAATTCTCGTTGGTTCGAATTAAACGAAGTTAAGAGAAAATGAGTTCGAATTAATGAAACTTTTTAACATAACTCTGCCATTGAAAATTTCGGGACCTCATGTTTAGTTCGAATTAAGCGAAGATTCGAATTATCCGATTTCGAATTAACGAGAGTCGATTGTATTATGTAATAAATTAAGTAAAAATTATTATTTATTAGAGTATTAAAATACATTTAGATCAGACAAAATATCTTGTGAGATTAAACAGTTTTTTAGTAAAATAATTAAATATGACATAAGAGCTAAAGAAAACGATCTATTTAACGAAAAAAAAAGGTTATAATATTTTAAAGGACCATAATCAATAAATAAAGAATTCGATTAAATTTTAACAAAATTATTCAAGAGGTAAATAAGTAATAACAGTTATAAATAACTTCGAAATGGATGAAAAAAGTTCGAGTCAGGATTCCTATCAGGCAGTGTTGAATTTAGGCACTTTTCTCCGGAAGCGACTCCTGTGGCTTGAGGGGGAGGGGGGTGCACTTTTCGACCACTGGAAACCCCAAATCTCAAATTTTCCGCGGGGTTTTAAAATTTTCCAAATTGTATTGCTCAGGGGGAAGGAGGAATGTCCCCGTCCCACCTCCTGAATTTAACACTGGAATATCAAGAGTGCTTTTCCAATTGTGACGTCCCGGACGAATTTGGGGGATTAATTCACCCAGCTAACATTTAACGATTAAATATCTGGTCTGATATTTATATCAGCTCAACAAAATAAATCGAAGGTTACTTTTGGAGTTGCAGTAAACATTGCATACGTAATTATATTAGATTGCATTTTAACACAATTATTAACCTTTTGACGGTTAAAGCACTTCTATTCATAAAATACTAAAATGATTGAATGACACCGGAATTTAAAAACAAATTTATTTCATAATATATAATTTTTTTTTTTTTTTTTACGTTCTTTGTAAAATTAAAATTTTCATTTAAAAATTCCGGTGTCAGTATGGCATTTCGCAATTCAAATTAAGTGATATTCTGGGCGCGTATACGCGCTTATAACCACGAAAGGGTTAAAAAGGTAAATAAATCCTAAAAGTTGTAAATTTCCAAATTGGCGGGCCAATACTTTCCTAGTTCGAATCCTGGTCTCGGACTTTTTTTATCTACTTGAAAATTTTCGACTGTTATGGTTTAATTACCTATTGAATAATTGTGTTAAAATTTAATCTAATATAATTACGTATGCAGCATTTATTGCAGTTCTAAAAAATAACCTTCGATTAATTCTGATGAGCTGATCCAAAGTATCAGATCAGATTCTGTGATCCTTAAATGTTAGTGGGGTGAATTAGACCTCTAGTACTTGTCCGGGATGGCTCTGTTGCAAGAGCATTGACGGCTTCAGCCAGTACATTCCTGGCTCGAATCCTAGCCTGGACTTTTTTCATCCTCTGAGATTTATATATAAAGTAGTGTAACGTTGTGCAATCCACAATATCGTAGTAGAGCAATCATTTTGTATTTAGACTCTGCTAAAGTATTCGATCCTCATTATTTCCATGCCATCGAAGAAAATATTCCTCAGGGGAAGTACAGAGGTCGTCGAAAGTTTCAGGCCATCTTGGCAAGCTTGGAAAAAAAAAAGTGTTATAATATAAATAACTGATCAATAATATTTACGATTAATATTTTGTCGTCATACATTTTTCAGTAAGTACTGTGGTGTAGTGACATGGCACTGATTCAATGAATGGTTGAGGATCGTCTATAGTAACGTTTTTCGACCGTTCTTGCAATTTTTGGGGGAAAATCTGCTTAATTAGAATATATATAATTCCGCACACGTTTGTCAAGTTCACTCCAAAAATTGACTCCTATTGGATTCAGATCGGGTAATTGGACTGGCCATTTCAAAAGAAGAATTTTTTTTGTGCCACTGTTTGGCGAGCTTGCATCTATGCTTTGGATCGTTATCATGCTGAAACACATAGTTACGACCAAAATGTTTTTTGCAACAAATGATATTGCAAGATACCCTTATACATTGCATCATTCATCGTGCCGCGGATTTTAACTAACATACCGACATCTTTTCCAGAAAATGCTCCACACAGCATAACGTGTCCTTCACCACGAAGTAAGAATAAAATATCTCGAATTATGAATTTTGTTTTTAGGTCTAGGATATACTGTTTGTCATCAATCCTAAAAAAATTGAACTTCGATTCATCGAAAAATAGTACTTTTTTCCAGTTTTTACGTGACAACTCTTTCTGTTTCTTGTCAAATGCCAATCGGACCCGCTGATTTTTTTAACTTATAAAAGGTTTTTAAAAACCGTCTCTTCCACAAAATTCTACTTCACGAAAGCGTCTTGACATGGTAGGTTAATTTATTTCTGAAATACTTTCACTCCGTAAATCGCAGGATGTTGCAGAGGCATTTTTATGCTGGCCATCAACTGCTTTTCTCCTGATAATTTTGTCCACACGAATAATCGTTTTTCAGGGTCAAAACTTTTGTACACGCTAATTTCGGATTTCTCCAATTTGCATCAAGTGTGTTCATCATCCAATAAAAATAATCACTTGGTCAGAGGTCATTTGCATATTCCTAACTTTTAGAAAAACAGCGCTTCTTCTCCACTGAAACGTTCGAGCAAACAAATCAAAGCAACTAACTGGCCGGAAACTTTCGACCGCCACGGTATATGTTGGGGAAGAAGTAAAGTAGAGTTGCATGCTGTCCTACGTTTAAAAAAAAATACTTATCCTTTTTGATTATTCACATTTGTAAATTTCAACAATTTTTTTTTATCATGTAGATATAAAGGTTTTTTATTCCTCTGTAAGCCTAAAATATTTTAAAGATAATTATGAGCATTTTAAAATTCTTGTTAAAGTTTAAAAAATTTCGAAAAATATAAAAAGTATTATTTACTCGTTGGTAACTTTGGACAGGAAAAATTATATAGAATTTGAAGCTTAGAGAGGGATAAAAAAAAAAACCTTCCTACGTGCTGAAAAGAAAATAAATTCTTGAAATTTAAAAATTCAAATGAGAAGGATAAGAATTTTTTACATAAAATAAAATGGGTTTATCTTTTTTCTTCTCTGCAAGGCAAGTCCCCTTTAAAAAATGTGTTATTAAATGATAAAAAAGTATGACAGCAATTCATATATTCTATCTTTATTATTTAGACCTGCAACGAGATCTTTAGTCTGCAATAAAAAGACAATTAATTTGCGCAATTGAAAACCAGCTGTAAATTATTTCCTCTTCTTTTGACGAACAGCTGAAACCGCTATTTGACAGGCTTTTCCCCTTTTGCCAGATTTTTCTATTGAGTCACATACGTCTCGCAAATGTACAATAAAAAAAGACGTATTAAAAAAATTTATTGTCATTTATGCCATGGATAATTTTGAAGTACATTCTATTCAAATTTTGTATCCTATTTCTTTTCAAACTATCTTTTTTTTAGATAAAAAAGTAAGCCTATATGTACTTTGGATACAGACGATAATTATAATTTTCTTTAAACAATAATAATATGTATTATGACCCAAAAGCATTTTGTTTCAACATGAAAGCATATCCAATTTATATTCCATTTATGACGTCATATTAGCCTTCTTTCCGTATTTTCTGATTTTTATACGCTTTGTACTATTAATAGATGTTTAAAAATTTCCGTTTTTTATTGTAAAAATAACGTCATATTCATCCTTTTTAGCTCACAGGCTATCATAGCCTGAGAGCTTATGTGCCCGTCCGTTCTGTATGTATGTTCGTATGTACGTAACGCGATAACTCATGATAAAAATATCCGATCCACTTGAAATTTTGTATGTAGGTATATCCTGACAAGGCGCTTCCCTGATTAGTTTTTGGAGTTCATTCGATATGTATAAGAGGGGGAACGGGGGGCTCATGCCCCCCGTTAGTTGATATAGATGGGATTTTCATGCAGAATTAAGTTTTCAAAATTTAGATTAGGATCATTCTGATGAGGCGATTCCGTGACTGTTATTAGGTGTTCATTGATTAAGTATAAATAGGGGGAACAGGGGTTCTAATGCCCCCCCCCCTGTTAGTTGATATAAATGGGATTTTCATGCAGAATTAAGTTTTCAAAATTTAGATTAGGATCATTCTGATGAGGCGATTCCGTGACTGTTATTAGGTGTTCATTGAATAAGTATAAGTAGGGGGAACAGGGGTTCTAATGCACCCCCCGTTAGTTGATATAAATGGGATTTTCATGCAGAATTAAGTTTTCGTTCAAAATTTAGATTAGGATCATTCTGATGAGGCGATTCAGTGACTGTTATTAGTTGTTCATTGAATAAGTATAAATAGGGGGAACAGGGGTTCTAATGCCCCCCCACCCCCGTTAGTTGATATAAATGGGATTTTAATGCAGAATTAAGTTTTCGTTCAAAATTTAGATTAGGATCATTCTGATGAGGCGATTCTGTGACTGTTATTAGGTGTTCATTGAATAAGTATAAATAGGGGGAACAGGGGTTCTAATGCCCCCCCCCCCGTTAGTTGATATAAATGGGATTTTCATGCAGAATTAAGTTTTCGTTCAAAATTTAGATTAGGATCATTCTGATGAGGCGATTCCGTGACTGTTATTAGGTGTTCATTGAATAAGTATAAATAAGGGGAACAGGGGCTCTAATCCCCCCCCGTTAGTTGATATAAATGGGATTTTCATGCAGAATTAATTTTCGTTCAAAATTTAGATTAGGATCATTCTGATGAGGCGATTCCGTGACTGTTATTAGGTGTTCATTGAATAAGTATAAATAAGGGGAACAGGGGTTCTAATGTCCCCCCCCCTTAATTTATATAAATGGGTTTTTCAAGCAGAATTGTCAGATTTCGTTCAAATCTCTGAATAGTTTTGGAAGTTTAATGGTTAAGTATAAAAGAAGGGGATAACTCTTTTTAAATTATATAAATGCTAAATGGGTTTTTATTAAGAATTATCTAATTTGCTCTGAATTTTGGATATAGATTTTTTATATGATAAAGTATGTCTTTGGTAGTATAGGAGGTTCAATGATTAAGTATAAAAAAAGAGAAAAGGGGAGAGCTGTTTCCCCTTCTTAATTTTTTTTTTTTCGAACGGAATTAACCCTTGAAAATATAAAGCTTTAATGTGCAATTAGTATTTGTAGCCTGTGAGCTCAATGCCTTCAGTTTAACTGGGCAGTATTCTTTTTTATTTAAATTTAATTTTTCTTTTTTACATTCTACAGAAAATTAATTATTGAAGAGAAAATATTATTTTGGATTTTGAATTTTTTAGCAACGATTTCGAAAGGCAATCAAATTTTATACTGATTCTATGAAAATAATGAAATTTTAAGAGAATTTGAATAAAAGAAATAAACATAGTCTATGTTTATTTTTAGGTTATAATTATCTAAGGCATTAATTCCTCCATTATAACTTTGACTTGACTTAAACATTCACATATGCTTTCACATTTCTAATATGATTATGATATTACCTTGTACACAGTTGTAAATTGTATTTGGTACGAAATATATATATAGATACAATTAATATGAAGAAGTTTAGTACTAATCACCTCAGCATAATTCACGAACAATTTATGTAAGTAGATAGTGGGGACCCCCAGAATGATGGGTTCTTGATAAATTAGGCCCTAGATAGTTCAAATTGGACCCTGTGAATAGATAATTGGTTCTTTTTCTCTTTAGATATCTTTTGATGTAATAGGTAAGCAATATAAAAAAAATGGATGAAATAATGGAAGTTTTTCATAAAACTGTTTCATAACAATATTCGTACACCTAGCTAAATGTACTGGAATCCAAATAAGCCCGGGTAGGATTCTTATAGGTCATGGGTTATTAGGATAGAAAAGGAGAAATGATAGCCCCTTAATTTATTTTCTACAATCACTTTTTTAACAGCTTCCAATCTAGCTTAAAAGTGTTTATGATTTCGGTTTGTCTGTGTGCCGTCTGTCCGTACTCTAACTCGCGTAAATATACTCGGATTGAATTTTTCCATGGTATGTTCAGTATTGCAAATGAAGTGTGTAGCATTCATGGTTCATTTACAGGGACACACCATAAAGTATTCGTTACATTATGGTCTATAGAGATTAAAAATTCAATTTATTTTAATAGTGTTACACAATTTTAAACATAATGAAAATTATATTCATTATTGAGGTGCACTAAAAAAAATAGTTTCTATCGAATATGCTATCAATATCACTTACAGTAAATCGTACAGGTGAACGCAAAAGTATTCCATTATATTATGGTCTATGAAGAAAAATTGTTTGGGGTGTATTTTAATTATGTTACTCTGCAACAAACATAATGAAATTGATATCAAGTTTTGAGATGCATTAAAACATGCTATCTGTATAATAAGGGATGCGAAGGATTTATTATTCATTTACAGGTTCATACAAAGGAATCATATAATAATCCATGAAGGGGGGGGGGGAAGGAGACTGCTAACAGAGTATTTTAATTACGTATCACTATTTCAAACATGATGAAATTCATGCCCATTACTGAAGTTCACTACAAGATGCTTACAGTAGAATTTATTGTTCATTTTCATTGAAATATAAAATATTTCAGATCAAAAGTGTAACTGAAGTGTTGTCTATTAGGGTTGATTGCTAAAAGTGTATTTTCTGTTAAGGTATGAGTTTGAAATTCAATTAATTCTTTGCACTCTATGTATAGTGTAGATAAATTCCATACTAAATAAGGAACTACACAAAAGAATCCGTAAGGATTATGCAGAATGATTGAGAATGGTTTGATGGTGTATTTTGACTTTGAGTTATGCATTTTTAAGATCAACTACAGAAGTATACGTAAATGTGTTTGTAGCCTCTAAATAAAATCATATGCAGGACTAAGCGTAAAACTAGATAAATGGCTGTCAATCGTTAGTAATTCTTGGAAGTGTGACTTCAGTAGTTTAAATGTGTTTTTGATTCTGTTACATTTCAGCTTAATATGTAGCGTGTCTAAAAGTTTTAAATATGGCTGTTCAAAAGTATGTAAGCCCGTTTTCCATTTTTTGGTGAAAGTTGCTAAAAATGAGTTTTCAGTTGTGTTTTGCGTTTTCTAGCTAAACTAAATTTTCACATACTGTTTAGAAAATATACAAATCTATAAATCATATGCAGAGCTGAACGAAAGGTAACTTCTTTGGCTATCTGCAGTAATTGTTGAAATCTGGATTTCAAATGTGTTATACGTTTTCTAAAATTTTTTTCTCATGTATCTTATTTAACTTATTAAACGAAAAAGTTTTTGATTTATTATTGACTTATTAGAAACGAAGTATTTTCGATTTCTTGAAAATGTTGCATAATCTATGCTTGACACATGATTCTTTTCTTGCTTTATCTTTGTCTTTTATATGCACTCAGCAATAGGGAAAAAAATTCACAACCAAACCATCTGAGAATTATTCCACAATCATTTGAAGACCTGTTGAACCCGCTGAGTGACAAGCTTATTCCATTTTGTTAGATTTTCCCTTTAAATCCTGTGCATTTCGAAATATTAGTTATAAGAAAAAAAGAAATAAAATGTCATTTTCAACAAAAACACGTAAGACTTAAATTCCGCTTTCAGTATAAGCTCTATGTTTTCATGCAAATTGTCTTACTAGATTTTCGTTGGGGATTCGGTTCCAGGAAAATGTAATCACTATAATTTTATTAGTTTCCTTTATTTGTTTACTTGTTAAAATAGTTATTTTTATCGCTGTGATTTTCTATCTAAGTGTATATGTATAGATATATATACTTCAAAAATGAATGAAAGTTTTTTTTTTCAAAATATAGTCATTTATTGAATTTTTTTTTTCTAATTTACTATTAAAATTAGATTAAATCAAGAATTTCTGACTTAAGTCAACAACTAGTTTGAATCTTAAGTTTGAGAACTTATTGCATCACAGTTTAAAGGAATTCTTGAGAAAATATAAATTCAAAATAAAATACTTTGTAAAGTGATATTTAGAAAATAAATGCACTATTTACATTATTTCATTATACGAATAATGACCGACGTCCATATGCAGTGTCTAGTTCAGTTATTGGAGACTGTTTGGTAAAACTGAATCACAAACTTTTCAGCCGATTTTAATCCCAACTTTTTCCCGTTCAAAGAGTGAAAAGGGTTACATTTGTCTTTAAAAATGTTGGAGGTAAAGTAGGAAAAACAGTAATGCTAGAACCAGCCGTAAATATTTATCGGCTGTTTGTATCAGCCGCTTACCTCTGGTTCGTTGAAATGTTCGGTGTTGGATGAAAAGTCTCGGCTAGGAGAGACTTTTTTGGAACTGCGGAAAAAAGTTGGGAGATATTGTTGTTTGCTATCACACTGGGTGTTGTAAGTATATTTTGCGAAAAGTTGGAGGAAATCAAGTGCTGGCTCAAAAGTCTCTCTAAATGTTGATGAATCTGATAGCATCTTAAGTAACCCGATTACTAAATAGCACATTGCGAATTTTCGTTAAGACATCCAACACATCCGACCAAGCGTGCCGTGCAGGTGCTTTAACCTCTAAGTTTCCTTATAAGATCTATATTCGTGGTTATGTAACAGTTTAATTGATGAAACCATTGACACACAAAAAAAACCTGATCATTTTACTGTCAGGTTGAAGTGTATACAAAAGAGGTTTCGATTTGACTTCAACTGATTGTGCTTAAACGGCTATTGTTACAGAAATTTTGCAAGATTAATATTAACATTATTAGTGAATATAAAGGCTTTTTACTAGTCCAACTACAATCCAGTATCTTTATTTTTTAGATAGTAAAAGAGTCTAATGAAAATAGTGCAAGGCAAAATTTTTCTGCGAAAATCGGAAAATAAGAAAAACATTTTTTGAAAGGTATTTTAAACAAATGCCAAGAGAGAAATCCATTTTAAACCACTTATAATTTTTTCTTTCGTTTTCCTTTCTTTCTTCATTTCTTTTTTTTTCGGGTGAGGAGGGGAGAGGATCATTTCATGTGACGTATGAAACAGATTCTTTATATATTTCTGCGGTTTTAACAATGTTTTATATCCTTAAATTAAAACAAACATGCTAATATGATTTTTTTTTTGTTACTTTTAATATATAAGTTTATGTTTTAACAGTTTATAAGCGAATAGATATAGGTATTTATGTAAGTATCGCGCGCAGGACATTTTATCAGGAATTTACATGGAATTGTCCCGAAATGGGCAGGTTATATGTTTATGATTTAAAATGTAGAGACTTTTATTATATGTTATTTTTATTATTTATTTATCATTAAAAACTGACTGCTTACTAAGCTCTTGTGTTTAAAATATGGAAATTTTAAAACATATTAAAGAGTCATTCCATATCACGCGTGAATATCTTTTCGAAATATTACTGTTTTAACAATTCTATTGTAACCTCAAATTAAAACAACTATGCTAATAGGAAAATCTAGAATTTTAGTTAATTTTAATGCATAGTTTATATTTTAATAACATATAAGTTAATAAATAAAATATATTTATGTAAGTCTTTCTTCCTGGTCATTTTGTCCGTTTCTCATGGAGTGGCCTCTTTTCATTTTTAGGTGCGTTCGTAATTATGTAAATACGTAGCACCTATTGTTGTCGCTCAGTCCGTCCGTCTGTCTGTCCGCATATAACAACGCAAAAACTACCCAACCGAATCGTTTGAAATTTAGAATACATAAATATAACAAAATTTTGTCGAGTCATTCCAAATTTTATGAAAGTCGGATGGATAGATCAATTACAGGGACAATCAAAAGGATTCCGTACATTACGGTCAATGGGAAAAAAGTTTCAAATGCATTTTAATGATGTTACACTCATTCGAACATAATAGAATTGGCATGAATCTATGAAGTATATACTAAATTATACATTCTGTACAATCTGTGATGCAAAGAATTTTTTTTTATTAAATTACAGGGCCACACAAAAGTATTCCACTACATAATGCTATACGGCGAAACATTGTCTGGGGCGTGTTTTAATTATATTCAACTATTTCACATTTTATGAATAAGATATACGTTGATGAGGTGTAATAAAAATTACTTCCTGCATATTTACAGAAAACACAAAGATTTCGATTACTATACTGTATCCGAAGTACGCTCTACTATATCATCAAGATCTGAATATTTTTAAAACTTTGTTATCGTACGAACGCACCTCATTTGCTACGCTTCACGTGCAATTTCCAACTTGTTTGCTTCTGAATGCAATCTTCATTTTTGGACCATTTGCACCTAAACGAAATAAATGTTATTTTTACATTCTTGATTTTCATGAGACTAATTGTGAAAAGGTTACTCTACTATTCACTTGGATAAATTTTTAAGAAAAGTGAACTCTCACTTCTATATGCAAGCCATAAATTTAGGTTATGGGAACTTCAACCTTTTCAAGTTCGAGACACACAGAGTTAAATTATGCATGCGGGTCCCCCATAAGACATTTAAATAGTGTAATCAAGAAACGTGTGAGTGTATGTGGATTATAAGATCACAACAAGATTCTATACACTTAAAAAATAAATAGATAAATAAAACTGTAGCTCTACAGATCTATAAAATTACCAAATCTTGTATGCCTACTAAAATTTTATTTGTACACTATACAAAAAATTATTATATATATATAAACCCCTCCGTGTATAACAATTCCGGGGTCAACCTATCCACGAGAAAAAGAAACTCATTCACCAATGAAAACGTTTCATAGTCGTAATGGAGCGTTCTCATTGGTCAGATTTACAGTGGGAGCTATAAATGACGTCACTACATTTTACTTCGCTTTGAAATCTTTCCACGATTTCAAAAAGTACACTGTTAAAAATTTGACCCATTTTCTGCAGCGGCACTCCACAGCTTTTATAGAATATCTCTTTTATGACCAATGAGAATGCTCCATAACACAGTAAAGTAACCGTTTTCTATAAAAGCGGTGGAGTGACGCTGTAGCAAATAAGTTAAATTTTTTACAGTGTATATTTAATTAAAACTTTTTATTAAAGGAAAGCGAAGGTGCGTTTTAAATGCAATATTGTTAAAATTTTTATATTCGGGTTGCTTTAATTTTTTTTTTCTTTACAGCCGTGAATGACTCCTGAGAATTTCAAATCTATAAAAAACATTGTGAAAAGTTACCTCCGATTTTAAAGGCAATCTACTTTCTGACCAATGAAACCGTTCCATAGTCGTAATGGAGCGTTCTCAATGGTCAGATTTACAGTGGGAGCTGTAAATGACGTCACTACATTTTACTTCGCTTTGAAATCTTTTCACGATTTCAAAAACACTGTTTAATTAAAACTTTTTATTTAAGCAAACCGCGGGTGCGTTTTAAATTTCATTATAATCCCCACCCCCATCTACCAGAGAGTTTTGCTATAGTTTTAAATGCAGAATTCTGTTGAAATTTTCTTTCTTTCTCTCTCTCTCTCTCTTTTTTTTTTTTTTTTTTTTTTTTTTTTTTTTTTGGTTAGATTTTTCCCTTTCGAAGTTTAATCGCTGTATTTATCAAAATTGTTTCAGCCTAAAGTGGCTATGATTGACCACAGTTGTAATTTTTTATCATCCTTTAAAAATGCAAACGCGTCATTTTGACGGGCTATCTTCTAGTATATACATATAAATCTACAAAACTTATAAGCAAACACACAGAAATCTGTAACAGAAATCGACAAAAATTGCAGCAATCTTACTAAAATTTTATAATTACCGTTACTTAAAAAGTTCTAGGAGTCCGATTTTCAGAAAAAAGTTTCAGTAACCTTACAATTTTTTTGATTCACACTGCAAAGCTGTATCTATTAAGTGATTTTTTGTTGTTGCCGTTACATAAAACCTTCTTAAAATACAATTTTCCTAAAAAAAACGTTAGTAACTTTCCATTTTTTTTCTTTATATAGTGTGTCTAGGCAATGCGGAATAATGGAATTCTCATTTTCTTCGAAATTCATAAAATATTTTATATTTGTTTTATAATTACATTCAATATTTAATTTTATAATTAAAGATATAAAAAATAATTTTCTTCGCAAATTATTTGACAATTCATTTGCCGTTGAAATTTCTTATATCGAAGTTAAATTATACTTTTCTTTGCCATAATTTAAAACGGTTTTTTTTTCAACAAAAAATAAGTAATATTATCGAGGTTACTTACATCAATCTGATCTACAATACACTGCAGAATAATTGTCACACAAACTTCTAAAAAATATTTTACATATTATCCCTATAGTAGTCTTAGATACACGCATATTGCTACAGAGAAAATGTCACAAGTGCAGTTATCAGTTATAATAATGTACTGTGTTAATTTGCTACTACAGAAAGGGCCAAAGTGTGGGAAATATCAATCGATTTATCCTATTTCTTTCGTATCTTGACTCTCAAGAGGCTACTTAACTTATGAGAAAACACCCGCTTGCTAATGTTAATCCTATCAGAGAATATTTTTTATTAAATGTCTTGTTTACATTTCAATACTTTTAAATGAACTTTTTAACTGGATAATTAGGGTCGATCTGGACAAAGATTTGTTTTACATCTTCGATTATTTTAAAGGTTTATTTTCTTAGGATACTTTGACCGGTTTTAAAAGTAAAAATATCATCGTTAAAAAACTGCAAACAGAATTAAAAAAATAAAACCCAGTTTTTGTGACAACAACTTAAGCTATTCAATCAGTGTTGAACTCATACACTTTTTCCCGGGGATGATTTCTGTGGCTTCGGGAGGGATTGCACTGTTTGACGAATGAAAACATAAAATCTCAAATCTTCCGGGGGTCATCTCAATGGTCTGTGGGGATGATCCCCTCCCGGCCACCCCTTGAAATCAACACTATAGCCAATGAAAAAAATCGCTTAAAAATAATGAAATCCAAATGAAATATTATAATGAAAACAACAGCAAAAATTCTGCTGAATTTTTGCTTCACTCAATTGGAATAAACCTCAACTGTACGATTCGAACAATAAATATATAATTACTTTGTTGAAAAATTAGAAAAAAAACTGATTGATTACCGGTTAATTCAAGAACCATGCCTGCAAACATCACGCTTTTATGTTTAAATATAAGTCAGAAAGGCTTGCGTTGTTGAGGAATTTTTTTGAAAACGCATTGCCATAAGGCTGTTCTCAAATCAAAAAGGGCAATTTTATGACACAAGTTTAATTTATTTTTGCTCGGGAATGCATAAAACTACCAGAAGCTGTAGTTCAGAAACTGTCTAATTGCATTCATTTCCTATTTTTTCAAGTACAATGGATTTAAAAAAAAAATAATGTGAAACTGAGCGTTTTGAAATGACTTTCCGCATAAAAGAAGAATAACCACTCCGACTGGGGTTAAAAACGCGCTTATGACGGGATCGAAATCTCTTATATCTCAATAGGTAATTTTCTGATCCAAAAATGTAAAAATTCAGTTCGATTCCAAATTGCATCCACTATCAAGCTTTTCAATTTCATAAATTATCCGTTAAAGAATGAATTTGTAAATGTGTCGCGCTTGTTGAGCAGAGCAGTTGAGAACAACCTTAACAAGTGTATTGTAGGAGCAGCATATCCGAATTTATTTTTATATGTACATTATACAGACACCACATGTATTGTATGGGAATTTGGAGCACGCGCACGTCAAAACTTTCGCCATCCCTGCAGACAGATATTACCTGTTGCCTCACCTTTAACATCTGAACGGATTTCATAAATAGCTCAGTTTCATGCATATGACGTATATATAACAATAAAAAAAAAAAAAAAAAAAAAAAAAAAAAAAAAAAAAAAACGCAAACGAGGAAAAAATTTACAGTGACCTTGACTTTCCCAATACTTCTTTTCCTTGAGTTAACCGTGTTAATGCATCCGCATCTACCGTTAAGTAAGTTATAACAAGATGGGACTCTCTTTTTAGGTGAAAGTATATTTTCAATGAAATTCTGTTTAAGAGGAGAAAAATACTGGTTCATTTGCATTGGGTTCCAGAAATCTTTAAAGCTCGCATGTTTCTCATATGATTGCACCGAGTCTTGTCTTGACTGTACAAATATAACAATATCAACTTTTTGATAATTTTAGAACTCCTTTCCTCCCTTCCGATATCATACATTATCGTCTCTTCAACTCCCCCCTTTTCCTCCGGGTAATGATATTGCTATCAAAGTATAAAACATTTTCGTTTTTTTACTTTTTTTTGGAGTGCTATGTAAAACTGGCTACATTTATTTTTCGCATGCTTTATTGATCCAAATGAAGAGAAGTCAATAAAATATCACTTTATGTCAAATAACACTGAAAAGAATTAGTTGCTGTTTAAAAGTATTTTGTAATGGCTTTTTTTACAATGCATTCCACAGTGATAATGTTTAGTTGTCATTGCCCCGAACGGAGCAGGGGTGGGACGCAAATAAAAATTCTCATTAAAAAAACAAGTGGACACCATTCCTTCTTTTTCTGTTTTATTTATTAATAAACACAAGCTTAATTTCAAATGTACTTCACATATGGCGCCTCGAACCGTGATTATGTATCCATGCACATATAAAACATGTGAAAAGAATAGGAATGTCAATAATGAAATGAATAAAATGAAATAATTTTGTTACAATTTAGAGATTTTAATAATAATTTTATTGTTTCAAAAAATAGATAAAATACTATTTTGAATCAAAGACCACGTTATTAATAATAAGAGAAGATTTTGATTGGATCAAAAATGATATCGATAACAAAAGACAAATCCACCACCCCTTAGAGATGTCTTACGATATCATGTGCCAAATTCTCCCTGTCCCCTAAGATAATAACATTTTATGTGCACAACCCCTTCCCATATGAATATCTTTTTTAAAACAGTAAAAAATTGAATGAAATAAAAAAGTAAAATCAGAAATTTACATACCTTGGTATTCTAAAAATCTCTAAGAAAAAATATTCTTTAAAAATTCTAGTAAGAAGAACAAGGTAAAAAGTCGAAGAGTAGCAAAATCCTATTTGATCTAATTTCAGGGTTACACTCGGAATAGAACCTCCATTTCAATACCCGTATGATTTACAATGCTGGTCATTTGCCCTGCATTATTTATGTATTTCTAGGCCAATATAAGCATGAACATTTTTTAATTCGTATTGATTTTGTATGCAATGCAAACGTCTGACAGTTAATTATTAATGTGAGAACACCGTGCGAGTCCAAAAAATTATAATAATATACAATCGTCATACGATAAAAAATGACGATCATTAGTTTTAATATCAACTCTTCAATGAGAGTAATTATATAATTTTGAACTATTTCTTTTTCTTCTCGTATCTATGCCATTTGCCGCAGAAATCAGTTTCGTTTCAAGAGCAATTATACCGGGTGATCCAGAAGTTTCGGGACTTTTGAAAAATTAATAATTAGGAAACTATGTATAATACAAAGGTTCTGTTTTCAGATATATGCTCAGAAACATGTGGGATTTTTGTTTAGAATGAATTTTTTTAAATATATAAAGTTACCATATTTAGCAACAGGTGGCGCTGTTGCATAAGACTGAATGTACCTATACCATGCGTTATATAGACACATGAGTTCATTGCGAAACTTCTTTTCTATGATATTGATGAGATTTCGTTTTAAGGGTGGTTTATGTTCAAACATTTTTTGTAAGGTAAATGAAACTGATACAAAGGGAAATTTGATACAAAATTTCATGAGCAACTGCAGTGTTTAGACATTGTCTAGACTATGTTTAGACACATCTTTGCATGTCGCGCTGTTTTCATATCGTACAATACGTCAAGTTAAAACTGCAAAAGAATCGATGGCCATTGCAAATGTGAAATGCTATAGTAAGCTAAGCAGGGTTCGAAAAAAAGGCTCATTGGAAGATCGTAATAGAAACAAGAGATCCCAAATGTCTGTTACAATCGTAAATTAGGTAGGATTCTATGCCAATACTCTGTAGAAATCACCAGTTCATGGTGAGTGCAGTAAACTTGTGATATCACGATGAACTGAAATTTCTTCTGGAATTTCTTTCTGAGGATACTGTGCACGCTGTTTTGCATCGGCTCACGGCGGTACTTATAAGCCATGAGCGTCATGATTAAACTTTGTAACCCTTGGACACTAATTCGTTCTTTTAAATGAGATGTATCATACTATAAAAACAATACTATCAATTTTAGCGCCACCTGCTGTCAAAAAGTGCAACTAACATAATATGTTTTTTTCATCGAAAAAACAAATCCCACAAGTTTCTCAGCATTTCTGTGAAAACCGCATACTTCTATTGTTTATGGTTTTCTAATTATTAGCATTTTAAAAGTCCCGAGACTTTTGGATCACCCGGTACATTCATAATGTGTATTATTAAATAGCATGTCGTGATAAGACAATTATAAAGTTAGGAATGATAAACTGTAATAAAATGCAGCCAGAGAAGTAATAATTTAAGATATTGCTCCATCTATTCTTTATTTAAATAATATCATAATTAAGCTTTGACTGAGTAAGCAATGCCAAAAGAAAAGGCTCAAAGGAACAATTCGAGAACTTAATTTCTTATTTTAAGAAATTTTCCTAGGAAAATACAATGAATTTTATTACAGATTTTTTTTTTCAGATTGGACTTCTGAACTTATCGTCGATATTGCGTGTACTGTGACTGTGGAAAACAACACAGGAATAAAATTTAAAGAAATATTAATTAATTCTCTGGCAGTTTAGCAAAATGGCAAAATTTGTTTTTTCTTGTATTTTGTTTTACATGCTTAAAAAAATTATTATCATAGTGAAATGAAATCCTTGGGAGTATTAATCACTGTGCAATGTATTAAATCAATAGAATCAGTGGCGCCAACTTTTGAAAAGTATTGGGTGGGCTCAAAAATAGTTTTGTAAAATGGTTTGATTAATCTGTTCTGTTTTCCTTTGAAGGGTTGACAGAAGGTGAAAGATAAGAATTTTAAGTCAAGCTATCAAGTTTTAATAAAGTTGCAATTTTATTGAATTATTTTCTAATGCGTTTTTTCTTATAAAGGCACTTATATTTATTGTAATGACATGATGAACATGACAGCAAATTGAATTAGAAGAACTTTAAGCATGGAATCAAAACATTACAGTCCTTTGGGATTTATGGGTGTTAGTCGGAAAATTAAAACACGTGGTCATTGGCAAAATAAATTTTATTCTAAGGAGAAAAATGAATAACAAAATAATCTATACTAATAAAATAACAAATCGCTCTGTCTGCGTGTGTGTGTGTGTGTGTGTGTGTGTGTGTGTGTCTGCGATGGCTAGCAAAATCTATGGGACGTACGAAGCTCAAAATTTTTATGAGAGTAGCCCAATATCTCTCCTGATGCACCTGAGCTTCAGAATTTCGAAATTCTATTTATTAACTGAGTAATTAATTAAATTCCAAAGATCACTCTCATAAAAAATCGCCTTTTTTCTTCTTTTTTTCCCTTCATTTAGTTATGGTTGGTTGGTTGCATAAAATTTTGGCATAAATAATTAAAAAAGCTGGAACCGACCTTTAAAATTTATAGACTGGCAAGCTGTCAGTTTAAAAGATGATTTTTTATCACAGCGGTTGTAAACCATGGAGGAAAAAGATAGGTGGTGGTGAAGTAAACCGAAAAAAGGGTTGCAATATTAAACCATTTATCGCTCAAATTTTAATGTCCCAAACAAAAGCATGTAGAAGAGATTTTGTATTAATAAGACGAATTGAAAGAAATGAATTACAGCTGAAGCGTATTTTGCGAAGAAATAGTAATTTTTTAAAATGGTCTTTTTTCCATTATATTATTTATTTTTAAAAAAATGTTTGCTTTTAAAATAATTGGAATTGATAAATTCGAAATAATTAAATATCAAAATAAAATAAAAAAGAATATTGAAAACATTTGATTTGAACTAAAAATTGTATTACTAAAAGTTTTCTTTTTTTTTCAGAACTTTTTAATACTTTATAACGTAGATGAAAAAATGTTTTTAATTTAACAACATATTAATAACTCTATGTCAATATATAAAATATATTTATGAAAACAATCTTTTAAAATCATGCGCGAAAACTTAAATAACAAATATTAATCTAAAATCTAGATTTCAGAGTGCAGACGATTTTAAGACATTAACGAAAGAATGTTAACTTTTCAAGCAAAATCTTAAATGATGCTTCTATATTGGTATTTCAAAGTGACGGCTAGGTTACATTTATGTTATATTTAAGTTACGGTAGGGTAATGTTAAGTCGCAGTTAGGTTACAGACAGATTATGGTTATGGTACAAAAGTTTACGGTTAGGAATTTGTCCACAGTGTATACATTACGCATGCTTTGATTAAAAATATACACTTTTGTTAAATGGTTCTGAAATTATAATACTATATACCAATCTTTTATCATCGCGTATCGATTTCATTCACGGTATAGACGGAATTAAGAGTGATATAATTAGTTTGAAATTCAAAATATTTCACTTGGGATTTCTATGCGAAAAAAATAATTAGTTACGTGATTTAACAGTGATTTTTACGGGTAAATATCAACACTTTAACACGAAACTAATGCAATCGTTGGATACATGTTCCCTCCCGTGTTTCTCATTGCTCATTTTAAGTATTTTTAGAGCTCAATATTAGTTGTTCTTTTTAAAACCGATTTTTCACAAAGTCAGCTGCGACGTATTTCAGACAATGTATTTCTGCATGCTTCCAGTTAATGATAAAATCATACAAATTTCAAGTTCGTTTAATATTGTTAATACGGACCCGGGCAACGCCGGGCGGGTCAGCTAGTAATGAATAAATAACTAGAGCAATGAAAATTGGATATGGTATTATTCAAATTTATAGCCCATATAAGTTGGCGCAACTGAATAGAATTATATTATTATGTATATAATAGCGCTAAATGGTATAATACTTCTAGAGCAAACTCACCGAAATCTCGAAAATCTTTTTTTTTTTTTTTTTTTTTTTTTTTTTTTTTTTTTTTTTATCATTTATTTTATTTTAATTTTCAAAGATTGAATTTTTATCAATAAAACTGCATAAGATTAACATCTTTAGAAAGATTGAGAAAAAAAAACTTTAATGATGTGGCTACATCGAAACCTACATATTTTTCCATATATCTTGTGTTAAAAATCGTATCACTCAGCAATCAGTGATGGGAAACAATAGATGATTCATTCCTTTGAGATTCATTAAAATATAGACCATGGATGCAATAAACTTGTTCAATGGCAATATAAAACACGTCCATTCATGGTACGTCTAGTCGTCTAGAAAAGTTCTTTAGGAGCATGAATGGTTAAAAGAAATCTTAAAAACTGATAATAACAACGGGATTAAAGTACCGAAATTTTAAGTTTTATAATAGAACGTTAAATTAAATAAAAAAGAATTACGATAAAAAGCCAAATGGACTAATGAAAACTTTAACTTTTTTCCACTATTAAAATAAAATACTTACTTAAATACGATAAGATGTGTTTAAAATTTTAAATTAAAGCGCTTTTTAATATTTAAAGTTTCGTGCCAGTGCAGTATTTTCAAATTCTTTTCTTTTAAGCAAAGCATATTTAACCCTTTTATGTCCCAAATTATAAATTAATGCAAATTTCATCTTTTAAAGCATTTTTGTGAATTTTTGATATCATATTGGAGGATTTTCTACAAATATTTAAGAAATTTTATAAAGGTTTATGCTAATTGAAACTTTCTTCTCCCCAAAAAAAACTTTATTACTTAAAAGTAGTATTATTACTTATTTTAAATTGCAATACCACTATACAATGAATTAAATTAATTTTAAAACAAGTTACTTTAATTGTACTTTATCATCGGGGCACAGAGAGTTAAACATGTAACTAGTCGAAAATGATACCCAACCTGATATAAACAAATGAAAAATTTGGAATTTGAAGTTTGTCTAAACGTGACGATTTTTTTTCTTAACATCAATAAATAATTCATGAGTTCAGAAATCTCAAGGTTATAAGATAATTGTTCTAACCGCAGCATAAGTATAATTTTTTCCCCTATCAAAAACGTTATGCCGTATAACCGGTAGCATATCTCCAAGCGAAAGATGATTTGCACTGACATTTTTCCAACTGTTACAATACGTACATAGCCTAGTAGGATTTCCTATCAAGAAACACGACTGATTTATTCATGATGTCCATTTTTATTCCAATCAAATGCTCGAAGATCTATTTTCAAATGATCATTTCGTATTATTTCATTCGAAAATCACCTTTGCTAAATTACTATCGCTATATTCGATCAGAATGAATAATATCAGAATGCATAACAGACATATTGGAATGATGCGCTTTTGGAATGCGGAACAAGCCCACTAACCTGTGTTTGTGAAATAATTGGTATGTTAAATTATCAATCAATATCTTAGAAGATTTTTTTTATAACATTAGTACAAAGATTTAGTGTGAAGAATATGAACTTTAGTACAAAGATTCAAAATTTTAAATAATAATTTAAAATACTATTAACCTCTTCAGTCCCTGAGTACCCAAATGGGTACTCAAGGTCCATTTGTCCCATTTTATTAATGATACTCAAATATAAATGAAATTTCGATATAGGAATAATATGTTTCGAATTCTAAGATTCGAGCTAATGAAAAATAAAACAAAAATCTCGCTCTGAAGTCAAACGAGAGAAGAAATAATTCAGTAATAATTAAAAATACTGTAATAATCGCCAGTAGCGAAGAGGTTAATAATAAAAATAATAAAATAACAATATTTTTGGAATATAGTAAAGCAAAATATCTATTACTTATTCTAAATTGTAGTAGTATTATACAATGAATTAAATTAATTTTAAAACAAATTTTTTTAATTGTTTTTAAAATACCATCGAGGCACAAAGGGTTAAGGATGTAAAAAATGAAGGAATCTAAATATTGTCACGTGGTTTCCGTCACAATTCGAAACTGATAACCCAACCTGATAAAAACAAATGCAAAGTTTCGAATTTGCAATTTTTCTAAACGAGACGATTTTTTTTCTCAACATCAATAAATAATTCATGAGTTCAGAAATCTCAAGGTTACAATATAATTGCTCTAACCGCAGCTTATGTTACATTTTTCCTCTACCAAAAACGTTATGCCGTATAACCGGTAGCATATCTCCAACGGAGAGATGATTTGGACTGACATTTTTCCAACAGTTACAATACATACCTATATCCTAATAGGATTTCCTATCAAGAAACACGACTGATTTATTCATGTTGTCCATTTTTATTCCAATCAAATGCTATAAGATCTATTTTCGAATGATCATTTCGTAATTATTTCATTGGAAAATCACCTTTGCTAAATTACTATCACTATATTCGATCAGAATGAATAATATCAGAATGCATAACAGACATATTGGAATGATGTGCTTTTGGAACGCGGAACAAGCCCATCAATCCGTGTTGCGAGAAATAATTGTCATGTTAACACTTTCCGGATACTTAATTTTAATTGCAAACTTGAAAACGGCACCAATAATATTTTAATAAAATTTTGCTTTTACAATGAAAGCTTAAATAAAAGAATTCTTAATTTCTAAAAAAATGTCGTTTGTAAATTCCTGTGACGGTCAATAATTTCTTATTTTATAAACAGAATTTGACCGTGCCGGAAAGGGTTAAATTATCAACTGATATCTTTGAAGAATTGTTAGTATAACATTAGCATAAAGATTTACTATGAAAATTATAAATATCAGTATAAAAGTTTAGGATTTTAAATAATAGTTTAAAATATTATTAGTAATTAGAAAAAATGTTTCAAAAATTTTACAATTGTAATATGTAAGGAGACATTTTCTTAGTATAATGCTAATTTTCAATCTGAAATCATTTCGTAATATAATAATAATCGAATACCCTATTTTAATCCAAAATAAAAATAATTATTTCTTCTCCATTTTGACTCCAGAGCAAGAATTTTAGTCTATTTGGATTATTTCGAAACATAGATATATGTAAGCACTAGTATAAAATGTAGTTGCATATAATACATGAGTATAAAATGTTATAGTAAAATTAATATGCGTGGTCGTCTCATTCCACTCCTATCTTCTTTTAAGTATGACAATTTTGAAAATAAAGTTCTCTGCTTTTAGCCCTTTATGCAGTGACGGTACTTTTAAGATCCAATGAAGAAAATTTAATATAGAATTTATTTACTCAATCTTTATGTATATGAATCTTTTGTGCGTGTGTATGTCACTGAACTCCTCCTAAACGACTGGACCGATTATAATGAAATTTTGTGTGTGTGTTCCAGTGAATTCGAGAATGGTTTAAATTCACATTTCATCGAAATTGATTCAGTACTTTTTAAGTAACTAGCGAGCCACGCCCGCTAGCTGGGCCACTTTTTCCAAACGAACCTCGGTATTAAGCAGTATATAATAAGCAAAAAAATTCATTTAATAAGCAAGTCTTGGTGCTCGAATCCTCAAGCACAAAAAAAAGTAAATTAAAGAGACATGGTCCCGTTAAAAATATGTGATTTCGCACTGTGGGCAACGTGCACTTGAAAAAAAGAAATTGTGGATCGGAGCTATGGTCGCTTCGCGCCCATAGTCCCGTTAAAAAATATTTGGTTTTGCACGGTGGACACTACGCGCCCATAAGAAATTTTTTCGTATTTTTTAGTTCATCAGAAGCAGCTTTTTACGCAGATTCTGAATATGTAATCAGTTTTTTTCAACTTTAAAAACTGTCTGCATGATGGTTTAAGAAAAAACGCGCAAAAAAAAAGTTTCAATAGTCCTGTTTTATTTCTAAGTTCAATATTTTAGCGAAAACTACGGTAAATATTCTACGGCAAGTCAAAAAAATTGACACGGAAAAAAACGCAATTAGCGCCGGTAGAAAAAGCGGTTTTCGGCTGTTTCTTCTTTTAGCCAAAGGGGGAAAAGTTCAGGTCCTTTACCGCAAGGTGGCGCAGTGTTCTGCTTCGGAGCTCCGTTTGGGAATTGAGATATTTTTCGTTCCAATTCCCAAGGGGTTTTTAATTCATAACTTTTTTAATTTTGGTCCCACGGTCTCGAAAATGCCCGAAATGACTTCCCCGAAATTTTTTCAATCGAAAGACACCTCTCGCGACTTCCAACTCGCCCGCGTTGCGAACAGTAATCGGCTTCAAGCAAACAGACAGACAAAGGCGCACGGATTTTATTAGTATAGATAATTAGGCAAAAACTAGTAGTTAGTGATTTTTCGCTAATTAAAAGTGTTGAATAAATTCGATGAATAGAGTGCAGACGGAATGTCCGAGCGGTCTAAGGCGCCAGATTTAAGCTCTGCTTCTTGAAGAAAGGGATAGCGTGTTCGAACCCCACTCCTGACAAACGTGTATGCTTTACAATAATATTTCGTGTATTATAATTTTGATTAACCGACCTCAGAAAATCGTTAACTTTTAACTAAAAAGAGAAAAATAAACTTTTCTATCAAAAATTGAGGCGCCAGGAAGGACAACGTCTGTCGGGTCCGCTAGTCTAGTGTAAAAGTTTAATGTTCTTGCCATACAATAAACTCTATAAACTCTTCTCGATCAAATTTAGATAGCGTAGAGAAACAGTCGAAGCTAAAAATGTTCAGAAAGTGGTGATATTCTTAATCATTTTTATAGGTATAACTTTTCTTTTTAAGAAAAAATGTACAAAAATTTAAAAAAAAAAAAAAAAATCTTAAAACTACAAAAGCCTTTCAATTTACAGAAGAGGATTATAATACATTTAAATACATTGTTTTTATAAGAATTGTAATATTTCCATAAGAGTATTTTTGGTTAGTCAGTAAGATTATTTTTGTAAATATTTTACGAAACTATCGATATATTTAATTATTTTTAATTAAAAAAACATGTTTAAATTTCACATTATTATAACTTGAAAATTCCACTATATGTTAAGATATTAAAGAACATAATTATTTAGGTGAAACAATTTCTTGATAAATAATTCAGTCGATAAAGGGTTAATTAAACTGCATATCTAAGTCAAATGTTATATACATATAGAGAAATTCGTTGAATAGAGAAAGCCGTTAAAAGTTCTGTTTAATGTATAAATTTTGATCAAATATTATTTTTTATACGTTTGATTAAAACTTTGAAGTGTTTAACTATAAATATTAACGTAATATCCTATTTCTTAATTATTTGAGCAGTTTCAAAAAAGAGAATAGACATTTATTTAAAAGCTTAATAAAAATCGCACAAGAAAAACATATGTTAATTTTTTTGCCATTGAAAACACAATTTTCTCAAATTTTCGGGGGCGATCTCATTTTTCCAGGAGTGAATGTCCCCCCAAGCCACCCTCTGAAATCAACACTGATTTCAATTACAACATTGATCCAGGTTTTATATGTGTAACAATTAAATTGACACTGTTTCTCGAAGGATGTTAAAAGATGTGTGGGAGGGGGGCTGGTGGAATAAATGCGTTGGACAAAGATCAAGGAGATTCAAGGTAGAGAAGCAATATAAAAAACTCAGCCTTGAACGATAAATCAAAAACAAGTGATGGAAATTTGATTCCATGTGATTTTGAAGCTTTTTTAAAACTGAATAAATAAAGAACATTTTATGAAAAAATTCGTTATATGGAGATAGATATTTCGCTATATAGAGACTGTTTTTAATGTAATCATGAAAAAAGGGGACCGTTCCTGCTAAAAATTCGTTACATAGAGAAATTCGATGTATGGAGTTTCGTTATAGAGAGACTCGACTGTACTTTGTAAATTTTAGTTCACCTTATGCAACAAATGTTAGAGGAACCTAATAATAAAAACAAAATAAAATAGTCGACTTCAACGCTGAACTTAGACAGCGAAATAAAATGTTACATTTAACAATTCATTTAGCCCATGGCGACAGTTACTGCTATGAGGGCGAGTGAATTGAATATTTTCTGAGGGTGGATTATTCAAAGATAGCGCATTCAATCTAATAAAACAGGGGTTACTTCTTCTTCAGATATAAGTGAACTGTCAAACGACATAGCCTTCATCAATGCAAGGTTTCATATAAGATATCCTGTCAGATCTAATTGTCTGTTTGCGGAAGTAGTGGGATAAGCAAACTCTGTATTTGAGAAATGAAAATGGAGAAAATTGGATTTTTCAGAAATACGAGTATAATATCAAAAATAAGTGGGTGAATGTCGATGAAATTGCCATGAGATATATGTATTATTTAGAAAATGTATAGTAATTTTTAATGTAATTTAGCGACATGGTATACAGAATAAATGAAATTTTAAATAAAATTCTCAAGATAAAAATATCGTGGCTGTATTTTAAAATGTTTTTATGCATTTTTTCCTGAAATAAACGAAACACTTTCTTAAATTTACGCACATTCTTCCATTAAAAAACTCTAAATTTTACTGGCACCCCGATTGCCAGTACAATCTCCTTAAAATCTTATGTATTTTTTATTTATTAATATATTTTTACAGTGCAGTAAATTATTTTAGTCACGACTATTTATCGAGTTTATTACTCTGAAGCTTTTTTTCCCCTTAACCCTGTTGAAATTTAACTCAACACTGATAAAATTATTTTACACCCTCATTTTTAATTCAAAATTATTTAACACAGGAGAACATGAATTCCAAAACCCATCTTACTCAAGATTTAATGAATCGCGTTTTCTCTACCAATCTACTTTATTAGTAAATCTGTATTCAAAAAACTATACAATCTGCAAGAAAACTAGTTTTATCATGCATTCCCGTCATTGTAAAATCTTGTTTTACATTCAAATCCAATAAGACGCAGTTAGAAATTTTACGCGATTTCCCAAAATTGGATTTTCTGAATAAGGCAAGTTTTGAAACTCATGTTCTCATATTTATTTAGATTGGTTCCCTGTGACTTTTATTTAATTATCTTAGTAACAAATTAATTATTAGAGTCGAAAGAAATAAATATTAGAAACGTATAGATCTGATCTATCCAGAGCAGAAAGTTAATCTTCACAGATCTTCCTTAAATCACGGAACTACGAATATTCAAAATTACTCGTATAGTCAGTTCTTATTGGCTTTTATCTTACGACTATCCTTAAAACAAATTTCTTTCAACAATCATTACATTGATGTGTTACTTTCACTCAAAAAAATATGCTGGATGTTCCTGTAATGACCGTAAAATATATTTTTTTAACCACTTAACTTATCAATGCATTTGAAAACACTTTCAAGTAATGTCCATGTTTTTCAGAATGTATGTTACAGAATTTTAAATCTTTTTTCGCCGTTTTTTTAAAACAGAAATTTTTGCCTAATTGATTCAGAAAAATGCTTGGATTAAATAATACAAAAATTACTATAAAATTTTCCTGGTGAGAATAATAAATTATGATTGGAGTATGGATGCCCGTACGCGGTACGGGCAAATCATAATTGGCAAAAACACTTTACCTATACGACGTACGTACAAAACAGGGAAGCAGTTAAAGAGCTCATTAGATATGAACAGCAGGTCTTCATTTGCATGATGTCATAGTGATAATACGATGCAAAACATTTACTACTACTTTGATTTTCACACATTTGTTTCGGAAGAAAGAAAACAACATTTCATGGTTGTAAAGAAAGGCAAGGACATGCGTTGTTTGAAGGACGCTAATGTAATCACAGATATGTATTCATAAAAATATAGTTTAAAAAAAACTAACAACCACGCTTTTTAAGTATATCAAACAAAAAAGTGAAAAATAATTCGTACTATAAGCTGAAAACGAAAATAGATGAAAAATACTATATTACTATAAATTCATTGTTATTATAGAAATCAATTAATAAGCAATAAATAAAATTAAAGTGGAAAAAAAGCGTGGGGTGCTCCATCTACCATGCTCCATCTATCAGTTCTTAAGAAGTACCCCACGCTTTTTTTCCACGATAATTTTATTTATTGCTTATTAATTGATTTCTATAATTACAATGATTTTATAGTAATATAGTATTTTTCATCTATTTTCGTTTTCAGCTTATAGTACGAATTATTTTTTCACTTTTTTGTTTGATATACTTAAAAAGCGTGTTTTTTAGTTTTTTTAAAACTATATTTATTTTTCACTTTTTAGTTTGTTTACTTTAAAAGCTTGGTTTTTAGTTTTTTTAAACTATATTTATATTTAATACAAAAACCAAATTAATCGGTTGGATAGTTTCAGAGTAATTGGTGAACATACATAGAAAAAAAAAACATACGCGTCGAATTGATAACTTCTTCCTTTTCTGAAGCCGGTTAAAAATAAAAATTGCAATACGGAAATTTTTTTAAATAGATGTAAATAATGTCAGGAGTGAGGTTCGAACCCACAATCTCTTTCGAAAAACAGGGCTTCAATCCGGCGCCTTAGACCGCTTGGCCATGCTGTCTACACTCCATTTAGTGAACATATTCAACACTTTTAATTAGCGAAAAATCACTAATTTTATTAGTTTTTGCCTATTTACTAAAAAAGTACTGAACCAATTTCGATGAAACTTTAGTGGTACCAATTCGAGATCATCGTCTTTCATTTAACATCAAAACCAAGTTAATCGGTTGCATGGTTTCGGAGTAATCGGTTTTTTTTACATAAAATAAGGAGAGTTACAAACTCACAAACATACAGGTGAAGCTAATAAAAGCGTGGTAAAAATAACAAAGGATATATGCTCTAAGCAAAGGGGATACGTTCAACATAGAAGACATACCCTAGAGTGTGTATACTATAGCTTTCTTGAGAAACCGAGGATATACGGTGTTCCTTTAAAAAATCCAGAAGGTATATGGAATATACCCTCTTCTACATCCCTGATCTTTGAAGTATTTCTTTTTATGAAAACAAGATTAGTAACCATGACTACTATAATAGTAGGTATACAAGGAAAATGACAGTACTAAGAAACTGTAAAAATGTGACGGAGTCTACAATGTAAGGGTATATACACAGCTGTTCATAATAAGTATGAGTGCAAAAGTTTTTCCTTATTTTAAATTTGCAAATTATATTGATCCTTTTGAAATCATTAATAATATTAGATACTAAACATTTAGTTAACATCTCATGATCCCAGTATGTCAAAATTCTTATCGTCAAGGGAAAAAAAAGGCAATTTATTTTTTAATAATAAAAAAATGAATAAATAAATAAATAAAATAAAATAAAACCATTTTCGTAACCACTTTTGTAAATATACTCGACTGCTTACTCGACTACGAGTAAATATACTCGTAATTCTTACATGTTATTAAGATTTAGTATAGAATCTTCGCAATTGAAAATGTAATGCATAGGATTGCTAGTCCCTTTACAGGCACACACAAAATAATTTCTTGAAATTATGATATGTGGAAATAAAATCGTTTATGGTGCATTTTAATAATGCAACACATTTTAAAACATAATAAAATTCATATGCGTCACCGAAATAAACGACAACAAGTTTTTTATTTAGTAATAGTAGTTATAAATTTCAATGATAATACGTTTACAGGGGTGGACAAAATTATTCCATTATTTTATTATCTATGGAGAAAAATTGGTTGAGACATTATGTTATGACAAGTTCAAAAATAATAAAATTATAGAGGAGCATTGAAGTGCATCATAAGATGTTTTGTATGGATGATGGTACAAAGTTTACAAAAGGAATCAGTTACAGGATTGAGTAAATAATTTCCGATAATTGCTGGAAGTGCACTTTCTATCCTGATATGCATTTCATAAATTCTGTAGATCATAAAGAAGTGCTGCACTAGAAAGAATACTAGCCATTGCTGAAAAAAAACTTTTATTATATATTTTTTAAACTCTTTATTTAGATATCTCATTTCATTCATTAAAAAAATGAAGTTTCTTATTAATATTCTATTACTGAACAGAAGTCTTTAATAATTTATGCCGGATGGATTCAGACCATTTGCGTTTTAATATGCGATTCAAGTTTTAATACTAGAATTTATCCTTGAACTCGGTGAGGTGAATGTCTGTGCTGTCGCCTTCCAATCTAGTGATCATAATAGGAAGAAACGTAAAGTAATTTTATTGGGCTTAAATTAGCTTTAAAAAAATTTATTAGTTTTTACACATTTACAAGTTAATTTAAATTTAGAATGTTTTCTCCTTGTAGTATGAAACAAGATGATTAAAAGTAAAGAGTAGGAATAAAAGTATTTCTTTTCCATTTAGGATTAGACTTTTGGACCACCCTGTACAAAGGTACGTTTAAAATTATGCAAAAAGGAAATACATCATTTTTAAGGAAAGTTGAAGCATAAAAACTTACGTTCAAACCATTCAGCACCATCATAAGAAAACGTATATATATATATATATAAACTGAGATAGATTCCAATATTTCAACTTTCCTCCACGACATAATAGCAACAGGAACAGCTGTGTCACAACACTTATCGAGATAAATAAACCATTCTCATAAAAACGCATGATGTTCCACTTTCATCAAGATACTTAAAAGTTTTACGGGGAATCCTCTCGATCTGAACTTACGAAGAATTTTGGCGAAAATTGAGGTCAAGCTGATGAAAACGCTAGATTTACGGAAATATACTGCAGTTTTTCATGGGCAAAACGATTTAGAGATAGCTTTCACAAATAATTACGTTTATGTTTAAGCATTTGATTTCTTAGCACATTATCTATAGATAAAAGCGAGAGGGACATGTGCTGTTAGTGGCACACTGGTTAGTTTTTAGTAACTATATTTCTAGTTTGTGAAACCATTCTAGGAATCAAGTGAAAATGTATTACAGCTGAAATGATTTATTATCATTTCGTCACATAAAAAACAAGTGTTTAGAAATTTTGGATCATTTTGTCTATTCAGTTTAGTTGTTTACCCTATTTGCATGGCTCGGAAATCTATAATTTTAATTAAGATATTCAAAAAATAACTACATATTCATTCTAAAGGAAAATAGTATATAATTTTTCTCAGTGTAATTAAGCATAGGTGTTTGCAGCTCCGGATGATCCCGAATCAACCTGACTTCGACACAGGAGGATGACCGAGAACCCGGCCAAAAACACCACGGTAGTCCCTTTCAATGTCTGAAGAAGACTGAAACGTGGTCATTGATCGGTAAATGCCGCCGATGGAGCCCTACGTTCAGCTATCAGACTAAGTTTCTCTGCAGCGAACTCCGGAATAGTCTGTCGCTGAATTATCATTGTGTAGATGTTATATTAGAAGTCAAAGGTAGACACCCACTTGTATTCTATTCCGGAACAAAATTCGGAACAACGATTATATGAGCCTTAGTTAGGATTGTCCAGTAGTGGAGAAGAAAGCAGGTAGATACTTTGGCAGCAGATCAACGAACGGACCACAGACAGCTCAACAGAAATCGGTCGAATCACCATCTTAGTATCATTTGCTACCTCCGTGTTCGTAATATCTTGTGAAATAGTAAGCTTTAGTACGTAGGACGCAAGGGTAATGATTTTTCCAATTTTTTTTAATTATTCCTTTTTTACGAACATTTATGTTTGTGTTGTTTATACGTTTGTTTTGTCCTATCCGCTGGCTGGAATATCAGGGATAACCTAATATAAAAAATCCTCATTTCTGGCTGGCGATAGAGTAACTTTGTGATGATCCCTACTAGTCCTCAGGTAGTGGGATTCTCTGTGGGGGATCTCACGTTTGGTTTCGATGATAAAAAGATTGCTCAAAATCGGAGCTGCTCCAGCCATTCTCTAATATGTTGGTTGAGTTGGGCTCTATCGCACCGTTCGTAATCGGTGATAAAGCACCATGTAATAGCCAGTATTGGCTGAATACACTACGCAGAATTCTCCTCTTCTTAAGGAATATCATATTTGCAAATGAGAACTTAATCGATGAATTCTTAACTGCTAAATATTCTAAATAAATTTCGGCAATATTCACCAATTATGTCCTCCTCACACAAACAAAAATGGTCCTTCATCATACGCAAATTAGAAACTTTGATCCATATGCTAGTTGCATCACTCACTCTCTCACTTTATTTGATTGTTTCTAACAGGAGGTATGCTTTTTCGACAGTTAATAAATGGCTGTCGAATGAAAATCCCACGATCTCCCTCTGTGTTCCGCAGAAAATCAACAAGTTTCTTTCACACGGTAATAGCTAAATAAAATTTCTGAGAATAGGTGAAGGCCATTTGAAGATTTTTTTTTTTCTGTGCGACTAGATGCTTTCTCGAAATGGATGTTAATCAAGAATTTTTTTTTTTTTTTTTTAAAGGAAAAGTTTTGAATACTTATTACCTTTTGATTATTCACGGTGTTCCTTAAAAATTCGTGGAAACAGCTTTAGAAGAATAAAAAATTGCGCAACAAGGTATTGGAATTTGGAATGGATTGAAATAGAAAAAAAAATTCTTATCCCCGACGTATAATCATTTTAGATTCTAACTGTTCCTTGAAATATAATAATCACTTGATGAAATTTTATGAGATTTTGGCCTGGTTTAAGCCCCATTATTAAAGATCTTCTCAAATCCAAACAGGATACTTTCTATTTATTTTTAACATATTTGTGTGACCAAAGGTATATCAAATCGGAAGGTTCTGTTATTAACAGTGGTAAATAGTTTTAAAAATTTTAATTAGTTTCAAAAAACAAAAAAATCCTTAAAAAGTGTAAAATTTCTCGAAAATTAGCTTTTTTCTAAAACGTTTAAGTGGCAAACAAAATCTTTCTAGAGTTTTGAACATAAGACAGTAAATAAGAATTATAAATTTTATCAAAATCGGTCTAGTAGTTTTCTAATAAACGAGTCTTAAAGCTTTCATAATCCCCATAGGATTTCCTCTAGTTCTTTGTCTTATATCTTAAGTCCTGGGCCCAAGCGATACGTAACGTGGAGCAAAAAGGCTTAAGAATCCGTGTTTATCCCCACCAGTAAAATTTGACTTATTTAATCGGAGAATTTTCTCGATTTAATAAGACAAATTTTCTGTTTTTAAAAACTGGAGACAAAACATTAAACATTTCGTAAAAGGCTCCCGTCGCAAAGGTGACAAAATACCGAGTCAGGCTCATGCAGTGGAATGGGTACTCCTGTCGTCGTATTAATAAGCAAATGTAATACACAAATCAGATTTAAATCTATAATTATTAAATCTTGCGGGAAATTAAGCTAAAAGCAACAACAAAACAGCGTTAACGAAAGTAATTCATTTTTCTAATATCAAATTTTAACATCATACGACAAGTTCTGACAGTTGCTTCTAATTTTATTTTAAATCAAATAATTATGTAATTATGAACTATTAAAATTGAATAGCAATACTATTTTTTAAAGTAAATTCAAATTCAATTTACTTTAAAAATTTAATTACAGCGAGTTACTTTTTCTCTCACAAAATATATTTTCTCAAAGTTATTAAAAATAATAAAATATTTGAGAAAATATATATATTTTCATATTAGACCGGGAGGCAGCAGCACAGACAATATCCTCATCGAGTTCACGGATGAAAATTTTGGGTTAGTTAGATCTCGATTCGCATTTTAAAAGACAATTGGTCTATAATGTCCTATCTTGGAAAATACCTAAACACTTAAAATCCTCCATGTTTTCATACTTTTGGGTGCAGGAAAACATAATTGTAAACTTATCAATCGCTAAAATCAAATTTTTATGTGTTTTCCACCAAGATATGATTTGGCAGTCCGATTGCATTTCAATATGAGAATCTAAATTTAAGTAATCCTAAAACTTTATCCGTGAACTTAATGAGGTGATTGTATGTGCTTTGGCATCCTTGTATATATTCAAATAGATGCGCAGAGCGCGTTAAAAAATTCTTGCGTTTTTAAAACTGTTACAACGAATATTACTATTAAAAAATAAACTCACGATTTGACTACATTCTTGTTTAAACAGAAAAAATAATCGGATGAACTAATTCCTAAACTTTCTTCCATCTCATACAGCTCATATTCAAAATATTAGAATAATTGAGAAAAAGTAATAAGAAAAAATTATTTGTCATTTATTTATTTTTTATACTAAGTAAATGCAATTAAATTTCTTATAAATTAAATCTGGAATGTTTAGATAAGATTTTAACATTTATAAAATATAAAATACAGCACAATAAATTAGGTATACAGCTTCCTTAAACACACCAGAATATTAGAATAAAATTTAGATTGGTTCAAAATATTAGAATATTTTATTTTACGCAACAATATTACCTTATGAATATGAAGTAAATGGTAGTTAATATTTTGTAGCATCCCCTTTAGCTTTCATAACAGCGTACAATTGATCTTGCATACTATATACAAGGTGTTTACAAACATTTCTATCAATATTAGCCCAAATAGACTTTATACGTGCCACTAACTCAGTTTTACTTGAAGGAGGATTTTCTTGAAGTTTTTTCTTCATTATACACCATACGTTTTCGATGGGATTAAGATCTGGTGAATTTGGTGGCCAAGGAAGTACCTTAATGTTGCGTTGGCGGAACCAATTCTTAGTTGACACCGAGGTATGCAAGGACGCTAAATCTTGTTGAAAGATGAAATCATCTTCAAATAAATCTTCTGATGATGGAATCATGTAATATTCTAAAATTTCTTGATATATCAGAGAGTTAACCTTTTCGTAGACGATGCATAACTTTCCAGGTCCTTCTGCACTCATACAACCCCAAACCATGACACTAGCAGCAAATTTTACGGAACGTTTAAGGCATTCTTTATCAAATGCTTCTTGCTTCATTCTCCAAACTCGAATACCTTGATTACCATATGAAACACAAAACATACTTTCATCACTAAATAATATATTTTTCCAATCTTCATTGCTCCATAAACGTCTTGATTTACACCAATTCAATCTTATACGCTTTTGTCTTGCAGTCATGAGAGGTTTTGTTTTCGGTACACGAGATTCAAATTTAAATTTATGGAGACGTCTTAATGTTGTCGATGTAGAAACTTCAACTCCTTCTTCTTTCCATTTTCGGTAAAAGATTCGCACACTTTTAAAACAGTTTTTCTTAACTATACGCTTCAGTTTCCTGTCATCTCTAGCAGATGTTTTTGGTTTTCGGCCACCATTTCGGCGATTATTTTGAAATTTTCCAATTTTTGAATATTGTGTTAGTATTTTACTAACGCTCGATTGCGAACAATGTAAATAATTCGCTATAAAACATTGATTTTTACCGTGCCGATACAAATCAACCATACGAAGTTTAGTAGATTCAGGAATATCACTCACACGGCCCATTTTAAGACGAAAAAGAAACAAACTGCAAAAAAGAATACTGATTTTAAATAAAATAGTCTGAATTTAATCAATGATGCCACCAGTTAAGAATTGGTAATAATTAAAGGAGAATTAATGTGAAATATTCTAATATTTTGAACCACTTGAATAAATATTCGAATATTTTGACTTTTCAAAATAAATTTTTTTGCAATTAATCTTTTCAAAAATGATATTAAATTTAAGATAACAAGTAAGTTTAATCAACAATAAGTTCTTAATAAAAATATCGTTTGCATATTTTCATTAAAAGACATCAAATTACCAAACGATATTTTCAATTTCTAAAAAATAGATAATTATTCTAATATTTTGAATATGAGCTGTAGATGTTGGTCGTTCAAAATTTGTCATCAAATTAAATGAGAATCTATACCCATTATAAGTATTCTAAATGACCTATTTATGTGAAAGTGTAAGAGAATAAGTTATTTGATTCAATTCCGTACATTAGCTTTTGAGATATTTTTTTAAGGAAATGTTTAAAACTGCAATCTAGCAGTGCCACCTGTTTGGCGAATCAAATATACACCAAACACACCAATACCTTATTTGCTACAATGTATGTCAACGTGTAACTGAATTTGAAGGTTGATAGAAATACGTGCATGAGTTATTGAGATACGGCTATTGCGGAAATAGGGGGAAATACAGCCTAGCAGCACCACTGTTGGCTGATTTACATCAAAAGCTAATCAGCACAGTATGTATCAAGGTATATCTGAACCAAAAAATTTATTAAATTTCGAGCATTAATTATTCTTAAGATAGAGCATCTACAAAATTTTGTTACATACAGACAGACAGATTCACAGAATAAAAGACTCACAAGACTCACAAGGTCGAAAAACCATCAAATCGTTTTCAAACCTTCTAAAACACATGAATTCACCAAAAACTGGAATTCGAAATTTTCCACGAATCCAATACTTTCTTCTCATAAAGACAAAAAAATGTAATGGCCATTTACTTTTTTTTCTCATAAAAATCATGTTTGTTACAGTAAAGCGATAAAACAAGAAGAAAAAGAAAAAATACAGAAAAAAATATCGTTTTATTATATCTTTTTTCGTTAAATGTTCAACAGTACATTAGTTCAGCTTTCAATTCATTTCTTCTCTGTGTATGCACTACTAACAAGTTTTACTGTATTGCTTCGCACACATAGAAATGGGGGAGAAATAAAACCTTCTCTGTAAAAAAAAAAGAGAGAGAGAGAGAGAGAGAGAGAGAGAGAGAGAGAGAGAGAGAGAGAGAGAGTGAGAGTGAGAGAATAAAAAACTGAACGTGATGAATGGACAGTGTAATTGTCCTCCACCATAATTGTGACAAATGGAAAATTTCATTTCATCCATTCTCGCTCTCACAGTTTATTCACTTTCCAGCTAAGTGATTGGAAAAATTAATCACACACAGAGAGAGTCACCTGTAGCAAATGACTGAACTTCAATGACAGAACAGCTTTAATGGAAAATAGTAAAAAGTAATGACTTATGCAGATGACAAATGAGAACGGTTTTTTCTAATGAATAGTACAGCCAAATAAAGTAAAGCATGTTTTTTTACAGATATACAAATTTAAAACGAAATAAAATACATAAAAATGAGGTTAATGGCCGATGATATTGATATTATTAAATATATAATTTAATGCCATTCGTTTTTTTTAAAAAAAAATTTGGCATATGGATGTCGCGGCTAGTTAAAATGAAGTTCTGGATGTTCAATTTTTTATAACTTTATCAAGCAGCTGAAGCCATACATCAGCAATAACACGGCGAATGTTGATTGAAAAGTGGTGCAACGTGAACGTCTGTGTATTAGTCTGTGTTTTATCGGCGAAGACCAGCGACTTTACCACATATGCCCACAGAAAATAATCCATTGGTGTGAAATCAGATAACCATGTTTACGGTACATTATGCACAATTATTCGCTCACGCTGATGAAATATGTAAAATGTTACTAAGAATTTTCTGGAAACTACGATTGCAAAAACTTTTTAATCTAACGGCAACAACAACAAACAAAAAAAATGTCATGAAACAGATTCACGTTTCGATTATAAATCAAAAAATTTGGAAATTACTAGGAATTTTTTTGGAAACTGGGATGCCTAGAACTTTTTACGTAACTACAACCCGAGTTACATATAAAATTTTAGTAAAATTACTATAATTTTAAGAGATTCTTTTGTAAAGCTACATATTCCTGTAATTTTACAAAAACTAATTTTGTAAATTTGCATTTTTTTACAGTCTACAGATAAAATTTTAATACAGCTTTCTATAACTTTACAGCTGTAGAATTATATATGTGTTTTTTACAGTGCACCGAATGTCTGGAGAAAGCCGACAGCGTTTTGCACAATTTGGGAGCGTTGTTCGGGCGTAAGTCTACTCACTTTTAAAAAGTAAAACATACAGGAGCACAAATCATCTGTCAGTTGTTAAAGTGACTCGAAACATTTTTACTTATTTCAAAACTACACCTCTTAAAAAAAACATTCTTTATAAGCTTGTTGAAGTCAAATCTGCGGATATGTCTGATGTTTTGTGAGGCACCTCAAACATGAAAAATATTTACTTAGATGTTAGAATACATCTTTTTAACTTGACAATAGCCCCCAATTGAAACGTTGGAGATCGCGGAGGGTTATTTAATAAATCTGCTCCTACAAATCTTTACCGACATGAAGCGCAAAGGAGCATACATTTACATGCAAAAAATGAATTTAAAAATATGTCAGTAAGTAGCCAGTTTTCGATTGACGAACAGTCTTAACCTTTTCCGGCACACTGTACCCAGTCCGGGATAACTAATTTTAATTCCAAAGCTGCAAACGGCACCAGTAATATTTTAGTACAATTTTTCTTTTACAATAAAAGCTTAAATTAAGGAATTCAAAATGTTTAAAAAATTCGTTTGTGAATTCCGGTGTCAGTCTATAATTTCTCATTTTAGTACAGATTTTGTCCGTACCGGAAAGGGTTGAAGCAAACATTTTTCTACCATTCTTTAGATACCGGGTGTCCAGTAAATAACTAACCCATTTTGAACTTAAATAACAAATAAATGGTTTGAGATAATAATGTGCGGTTTGCGGTATTGTTATTAGAAAATCAATAAATTTTTAAACATGTACTCTGTTAATATAGTTCAAATTTCGGAAAAAAATATCGCGCTGGCGGTAACAGGCTGTTTGAATACAGACATGAATCTAATTTTTTATAACTATGATATTTTCGGTTGAATCTGAATCTATATGTTGAATCGACTCTCGAATCAGCTTCAGAAATAGGGTACGTTGGTTGGAAAGTGATTTAAAATAATATTTGTGATTGAACCATCTGTATTATATTTCCCCTCCTCAGTCTTGAGACTGAGATATTATTTTAAATATTATTATATTACATTAACAAAGTGCATATTTTAAAATTTATTTATATTCTAATAACAATACAGCAAGCCGCGCATTTTTATCTCAAACAGTTTTTTTTTTGTTATTTACATTCAAAATGGGTCAGTCATTTACTGGACACCCGGTATATTATAGATACTGATATTTGTAAATCAGGGATAGAAAAGTAGGAAAAAAGGGATGTTATCTACGAAAGAACTATACTCATTGTAGAAAAAACTGGCTTTTCAAAGAAAAACGTCCCATTTTCATTTCCTCTTCGTTGGTCATTCCTCAACCGTTGTCTTAGATTAGTAACTATGGTAACGAAGGGATAATGAAAATATGACTTTATCTTTGAAAAGCCGAGTTTTCCTGCAGGGAGTATAATTATGATTTTAAATGTTAAAAAAATCTTCGCTGCTATATTAAAATTTAGCATAATATCAGTCATATTTTACTTAAAGCGATCAATTTTCATCACATATCATCATCACATACGTGTAAATCAAATATAATCAACGAAATATCTCAGACGTTATTTTATCGTTATTTAGCAAAGTTTAACAAAAGAATCGTGATACCATTTTATATGAATTCTACATCATTAATACACATCTATTACTCTTTTTATTCACTTGACAGTAATTAACAGGACTATTAAATATCTATAAAGTAAATACATGATCATTGTAATGTTGAACAACCCTTTTTTATTAACACGGATAAAAATAAATCAAATATCATGAAGGAAATATCTCAAGATCATTTTTTTTTTTTTTTTTTTTTTTTTTTTTACTATTTGGCATTCTATCTCCATAATACACATCTATTAATGGATTTGTTACATTTGGCAGTAATAACAGCACTAATAAGTATATACGAAACAAATATATGATCATTTCAAAGTTGGAGAAATAGAAATGGAGTTATAGAAATTTATTAGTTATACTGGAACACTTTTTTATGTTCTATTTATCAAAATGTAGAACTTGCTTCTCAGCAGGATTCTAAAACCCACTCTTCAAGTTAATTATCCTTCAAACAGGTACTCAAAGAATTCAATAGAATTTTGCGGTTTTGTCTTAAATGATTTATCTCGCTGTCAGGTGAACTTGTACACCTCTCCCTACAGCCAAGTTCAAATAACAAACAAAACATTTGATGAAACTTAATTTAACGGTACAAAAGGATTTGAAACACTATAGATTTGTTTCGTTTCTCTCATTCAAAAATTAATGAGAATGCTATCGAATATTAATGATAGAATTTTTTACATATACAGGGTGATTCTAAATTCAGAGTAGGAACTTTAAAAGCTGATATAGGACACTGTAATAATTATTTATAGTATAGGAATGCATGGACACAAGTGATGCATCGAGGTACAAACACCAAGGGGCCAAGTTGTCTCGTAATTATCGTAGGTTCGTAATTATGTAAATACGTATCACTTACAGTTGTAGTTCACTCCGTCCGTCTGTTCGTTTGCTTGTCTGTCCATCCCTCTACATATAAAAGAGCAAAAGCTACAAAACCTAATTGTTTGAATTTAAAATATATAATTGTTGAATAATTTTTTCGAGTCAATTCAAATTTGTGAAAATCGGCTGCATAAGTTAATTACAGGGACAACCAAAAGTATTCCGTTACATTGCAGCCAACGTGAAAAAATAATTTCAAGTGCATTTTATTGATGCTACACTCTTTTGAATGTAATAAAATTCATATGTATTTATGAAACATATACTAAAATACAAATTCTGTGAAACCTGTGGTGCAAAGAATATTTTTTATTAATTTAAAAGGCCGCACAAAAATATTCTATTACAAATGGTATAAGGGGAACATTGTTTGGGGTGCGTCTTAATTATGTTAAACTATTTCACTATTTATGAAATTGATATATGTTGCTGAAGTTAACAACAAGCTACTTTCTGTATAATAGAAAGCAGATAGTATATTTTCAAGCTAAATTAGTTTTAAATCAGTACTAATATTTTCGGGGGCTCATGAACCGATAGTTTTGTTATACTCTTGCGCGCAGTCAAAAAAAATTAATCAAAATTAAATAAAATATAAATAGAATAAAAGTTCCATACATAGTATTAAAAACAAATTTTAAGTACAAAATATTTTAATTTTCCTATATTAAAAATTTTAGGCATTTATGTATGTTTCATAGGGACTGAAAAAAAATGTGACATTTTGCTAAACTGCATCGGCAAGTAAAAAGTAAAACGCCTGAGATCCCTTTAAAAGAAAGCCTAACTCTAGAGGTCAAAGTTAAAAATAGAACTGTTATATATAATATTTTACAGTTGAAAATCCTACTATAAGATGATCCAGAAAAACTGCTTCGCAAAACAAGTTTATATATTTTAAGTGTACGAAAGTGTAACCTAATTTTAAGGAACTCTTGGGCCATCTAAATTCTACATAACTGCGGCACAAACAAGGAAAGAATGTAAAAATTTCGTCATGCTATTCAGATATTATTAGTCTCCCCATGAGGCACCTGGAAAACCAGATTTTCGATAAATAACACCGATGCGTATATTCGAACCTTATTTCTATTCTGTAGTAACTATACTTTACCTTAATTAAATCCATCATTTCCAGAAATGTCTACTTACTTAACATTGTTTCAAAAAAATTAAACAGGGGCTAAAAAAAATTAAACTAACATTATGCAGATTCAAATTTAATAGCAAAACAATTTAGACACATAGTAATATTAAACATATAGTAATATTCACATCATTTTAGCCACATCTACAGAAAAAAATTCATTTATAAGTCAATAAAAAATCCTCATTTTCACCATCTTCCGCTGTACTGTGTTCTTTTTAAAAAATTCATATCTTAGAGGATTAAAACGAAAAATTTCTCCTCTCAAATTTTTTTTATTGTATTGAATATTTTTATTTTTGATCTTAGGAAAATTCTCTGTAAGAATAATTGCTTTACACTTTCATTGACAATTCTTAAACTTCATAGGTATGTATCGATATTTCATTAAGTAGAAGTCTAATTCTAGAGGTCAGAATTAAAAATAGATCTGGTTTATACATTGCTTTGTTAATTGATGAACCTACCATAAGATGATCCTAGAAAAACTGCTTCGTAAAACAAGTTTATATTTTTAAAGTGAAAGAAATATAACCTACATTTTAGAACACCTAGACTATCTAAATTCTACTTAACAGTGGTACAAACAAAGAAAGAAAGTACAAATTTCGTCATGTTACCCAGACATTAGTGGTCTCCCCATGAGGTACCTGGAAACCAGATTTTCGGCGAATAAGAGCGATACATATATTCGAACCTTATTTCTATTCCGTAGTAACTATACCTTACATTAATTAAATCCATCATTTCTAGAAGTATCTACTTATTTATCATTGAACATTGTTAAAAAAAAAATTTAATAGGGACATTCTATGCGATACTTTCTCAACAGATTTCTAACATTATGCAGATTCAGGTTTAATGATAGGAAAAAAGATTTAGACATATAGTAATATTACACATATAACTAACAATATTAATGTTATATAACATTTTGATTACATACACAAAAAAGATTTCACCTATAAGTTATTTAAAAAAATTCTTTTTTTTTATCCTCTTTCGGTGTACCGTGTTCTCCTAAACAATTCATAACCGAAATAGTCTAAGATCCGGCTGCAGAATCAGTGTACCCATCGAGTGTTTGCTGAAAACCAAATTTTTACACATATTTATGATTAGGAGAATTTATATCTACCAGGTTGCCTATCAAAAGGTGGCCGCTAGTATTTTTAATTAAATTATTAATAATTCATAATCCGTAAGAAATTTCACTGACTTGTTTTTTCAATAAAATGCCGTCTATTTTACGGCAACATCTATAAAGACTCTGAAAAATCACGGTTGCCTTTGCGCACCTGGCCGCACCTCTTCGCAGCCAGGTATACACAGGTATGATTTTGTTACATTTATACACCCACAACGTACATTCATAATTTATATATCAAATTAAAGCTAATTTTTTTCTGTTTATTATTATATACGGTTGCCTAATTAAATCTGGCCGCAAATAAGGGTTGCCGGCTGTTAAATATAGTAAATATTAAAAGTAGAGTGAAAGAGAGCTAGCGCGTAACACCACTAGTCAGACGAGGATAGCAATTGCCAGCTGTCGGACGGTTTAAAGCCATTGCGCATGCGTCAGATGCTAGTGTTCTCAAAGGATCTGTTGCGACTTTTATTCTAACAAGGAAGGTCTCCATACGGGCATACTCAGAAAAATCTGAAAAAAATACAGAATAATACAGAAAAATTCTCATATAGTTATATACGTTTATAAAAAAAATTCGGCGGAACCTCCTTATAACGTCCTTAAAAAAAAAAAAAAAAAAAAAAAAAAAAAATTTTCGTTTATTTGGCGATTTATCTCCGGTTGGCGAAAAAACGAAATTTTGAAAATATGCTTTTACGCTTCGAATTAGCGTTGCAAAGGTTAGAAAAAAGCCGGTTTAAACCCGGGAATAAACCAGGATTTTAGGAATAAACCTGGAAAAAACCCGGGATTTTTAGGAATAATTCGGTTTTTTGGGAATAAACCCGGGAATAAACCTAGTCTATTGGGAATAAACCGACTTTTTGCAACTCTACTTCGAATACTTTTTAAAGAAAAAACTTTCTATGTTCAATTTATTTAAATAAGTTTAGTTTAAGTAATTTTAGTTTTACATTTTTACTTTACTTTAAGTGTAATTTTGTCATATACGTTTAACAAAATGAAATTAATATATTTTATCATTTAAAACACAATTTAAACTGATTAAAATTGTTCCAAATTGAAAAATACACTGTTAAAAATCTGCTGCATTTTGTTGCAACGCACTCCCTTGCTTGTATAGAAAACGGTTACTTGGCCGTGAAATGAGCTTTCTCATTGGTTGGAATAGAGATATTATATACAAGCGATGGAGTGCGTTGCAACAAAATGCAGCAGATTTTTAACAGTGTATGAAACAAACGATTCTGCAGCGTCACTCCACCGCTTTTATAGAAAACGGTCAATTCACCGTGCTATGGAGCATTCTCATTGGTCAGACGAGAGATATTCTATAAAAGTAGTGGAGTGACGTTGCAGTAAATGCTGCAGATTTTTAACAGTGAAGTCAATTAAAATCAATTTTCAGATTCATTAAATTCGTCTGCTTTTGGCGAGATTATTCCAAAATATTTTATTTTTTTTACATATCTAATAATGTAATTCCACCGCTAGTTTTCACTGATCCTTTATTACCTACATGAGTAGTTTAATTCGTATTTCTTTTTCAAAAAATTCTGAGTATGACCCCAATGGAGACCTTCCTTGTAAGTTAAAAACCACGCTGTTTTGGAGTACGTAATACACAACATTATATATTGCTGTTTCAATTGTGCATCGAAAAATTATCAATCTCATCAGGGTGAAATAAAATTTACGTCTCAGTACTTGCCAACCAACCAAACCAACCAACCAATAAAATTTATAAAGATGAAGGCGTGTTTTCTGTGCGAAAAAAAAAACAATGTACTAGACTTTGATAATACTTCATTCAAAAAGTGTTCTCTAATGTTATTGTTTCGTCGTAAGAAAAAATATAATATCATGACATTTTATTAACACTTGAATCTACCGATGATTTTGGATATCATACAGAGTGTTTGAAAAAAATTACAGTTATAAAACAAAAAGATAAAGAAGAATTCGAAAGTTTTTGCAAGACACAAACCGTAAGTAAAATTTTAATCGGACTTAAAAAATATAGGTTATAGTTACGATGTAAATAATACAGTGCTAACTTTGAGGTTATTTGTTAGAAATTATTTTTTTTTTTTCATTTTTATAGAAAAACGTGGTCACATAGTTCCACCTACAAGGAAGGTCTCCATACGGGCATACTCAAAAAAATCTGAAAAAATTACAGAATGTTCTTCTCATATAGTTATATATGATTATAAAAAAAATTTCGGCGGAACCTCCTTATAACGTCCGTAAAAAAATAATAAAAATTTCGTTTATTTGGCGATTTATCTCCGGTTGGCGAAAAAACGAAATTTTGAAAAATACGCTTTTACGCTTCGAATACTTTTTAAAGAAAAAACTTTCTATGTTTAATTTATTTAAATAAGTTTAGTTTAAGTAATTTTAGTTTTGCATTTTTACTTTACTTTAAGTGTAATTTTGTCATATACGTTTATATGTACTTATAACAAAATGAAATTAATATATTTTATCATTTAAAACACAATTTAAATTGATTAAAATTGTTCCAAATTGAAAAATACACTGTTAAAAATCTGCTGCATTTTGTTGCAACGCACTCCCTTGCTTGTATAGAAAACGGTTACTTGGCCGTGAAATGGAGTTTTCTCATTGGTTGGAATAGAGATATTATATACAAGCGGTGGAGTGCGTTGCGGCAAAATGCAGCAGATTTTTAACAGTGTTGCGCAAGCTACAACACCGCTAAAAAACTGTATTATTTTCTGCAGCGTCACTCCACCGCTTTTATAGAAAACGGTCAATTCACCGTGCTATGGAGCATTCTCATTGGTCAGAAGAGGAATATTCTATAAAAGTAGTGGAGTGACGTTGCAGTAAATGCTGCAGATTTTTAACAGTGAAGTCAATTAAAATCAATTTTCAGATTCGTTAAAATCGTCTGCTTTTGGCGAGGAAACGCACTGCTCGCCAAATCCCGCGTCGCTTTCAGCTTTTCACGCCAATTATTCCAAACTATTTTATTTTTTACATATCTAATAATTAATTCCGCCGCTAATTTTCACTGAATACTTTATTACCTACATGAGTAGTTTAATTCATATTTTTTTCAAAAAATTCTGAGTATGTCCCCAATGGAGACCTTCCTTGCTAGTAATACCTAGGATATTCAATTTGTTAGATATGTAGAATTCTTCAATACAGCAGAAATAATATTAATCGGATGTAAAAAAAACTTTTCTACGACTAAAGTTTTAATGCAAATTGTCTTTCAACGCATCCATTTATTTTGCAGGAAGAATCAAGGGGTAGCTTGAATGATCAACCAACTACACTTTCAGTCGACGAACAGCTTCCGACAACTCCTTCAAACGAACAGCCAAGTATATCTGCGCAGGAAGATGCTCATTCTCAGTCTCTTCAAAATTTGTCATCTGCTGCTACAATATCCCAGCAAGCTATTTCATCAACAAACAAAAAATCAGCCTGCCTTTTTTGTGATCATGTTGAGAAAAAAGTTGGTAAAAGACGAATTTATGTAACCTTCCCGCAATCAGAAGCGATAGTTAAAACTGTAAAATCAATAGCCGAAAAATTGAACGACTCAAAACTATTAGCAAAGCTAGAGAGCACTCAATCTGTTGCTTATCATTCAATCTGTTTGTCATCTTATCAGATTTCACAGAAGCGAAAGTGCGAAGAACAACCAGAGCCAAGACATTGGCATAAAAATCGTCAATTTCATCAGTTGGCATTCAATGCAATTTCGGAAATTATAAAAGCAGAGAATATTGAGAATAATCGCGTTATGTATCTCTCTGCTTTGCTATCTCAGTATAAGTCTTTGCTATTGGAATTTGCTGAAGGTCAAATAAGTGCTGAAGATTTGGAGGAATATCGTGCTGAAAAATTAGAAAATAAAATTGTAAAAGCTTTTGGCGATCGTATTACTGTGGAGTCATCCATGGGGACACCAAAAAGGAAAATCATTTATCAGTATGACATGGACACGTCTCGATTAGCTAGTGAAATTGCTAAATTGGAATCATCCAAGAAGAATCGGTGTCGAGATGTCGCTTACGAATTGCGAAACAGTATAACATCTCTGGAAAGTACGAAGCTACCAGATAATCTGACTCCAGAGGATGTAATTCGTGGAGAGTGTAATGTTCCAGAAAAACTGTTCAATTTCGTATGCGACTTAGTTCAAGGACCAGATACTCGTCGTAAAAATTCAGATGACGACTTAGTGAAAATAAAGTCAGTGTGTAGTGATCTGATTTATATAGTATCCAAAGGTAGAGTCAAACCATCAAAACATCTTACACTCGGGTTATCAATGAAATCTATGACAAGTTCGCGAAAAGTTCTAACAATATTAAATAGATATGGACACACAATAGGCTATAATTTAGCAGAAGAGCTTGAAACTGAGATGACGTATAGTTCTTAAAAAGAAAACAATGTGATACCGGCCGGTATAAGCAGAGTTGATGGGCTAAGTACTCACGTAGCTTTCGATAATTTTGACCGCTTCATTGATACAGCTACTGGTAAAGATACTCTGCACGATACAGTCGGTATCATTAAAAATTTTCCCTCTTAATTATTATTATTATTATTTTTTTTTTGTATTGAATCCTTTCTTTTTGATAATAATTTTCCTTGTACTTTCATTCAAAAACCTAAGATTTTATAGAAATTTATCGATACTTTATTAAGAAGAAGTCAAATTCTAGAAATAAATCTGTTTTATACATTACTTTGTAATCGATGAACCTACTATAGGATGATTCTAGAAGAATGGTTTCTTAAAACAAATTTATATTTTTTAAGTGAAAGAAGTGTAATTTTGTTTTGGGGAATGCCTGGGCTATCTAAATTTTATTTAACAGTGGTATAAACAAGGAAAGAAAGTAAAAATTTCATCATGCTACACAGACACTGGTGGTCTACCACCCAGAGGCACCTGGAGAACCAGATTTTCGACAAATAAGACCGATGTGTATATTCGAAACTTACTTCTCTTCTGTAGTAAGTATACATTATCTTAATTAAATCCATTATTTCCAGAAGTGACTACTTATTTAACATTGTTAAATAAGTTAAACAAAGAACGCACTATGCGATGCTTTCTTAACAAATTTCTAACATTATGCGGATTCGGATTTAATAACAAAATAATTTAGATATGGTTTAGATTCGTTAAACAAGTTTGTATTTTTTAAGTGTAAGAAATGTAACCTAGATTTTGGGAACGTCTGGGCCATCTAAAGTCGACTTAAAAGTAGTACAAGCATGAAAAGAAAGTAAGAAATTCACCATTATCTGGTGTATTCCAGAGGCGCCCGGTAAACCAGATTTTCTATAAATAAGACCGATGTGTATATCGGAACTTTATACTGCGAAAAAAATATGTTTCGGGCATCTAAAATATAAATTAAGGCTTTAGAAAAAATAGTCCCATGTCATACACCTATAAATTCTAATTTTCTTTGCTAGAGATTTCAAGAGTCATCGACCTGAATTCAAGAGTGTTTTCTATATTCTCGTGATCAAACTTATTTAAAAATCTCTACAAATAGAAGGATTACAAAATAACTATAATTTTAGTTTATAAAACAATATTCCAGAAATAAAATGGTAGATTCATCATCATTTCGTCAACTAGAAAATAAGAGATTATAAATTCTAGTTCATTTTGTCTATTCAGCTCAGTCGTTTACCCTATTCGCATAGCTCTAGAATCTATAATCTTAATTTAGGGATTCAGAAAATGACTACCTATTCTTTCCAGGTATTTACTTTTTTCTCACTGCATTTCTCTACTGTACAAACTACACCTCATCTTAATTAAATCCATCATTTTAACACGTGTCTACTTGTTCAACAATGTTATAAAAAGTTGATAAAGTAAAATACAGTAGGGAAACCAAAAATTAAAAAATATACCTTTTCCCTAAAATTTACTCATGAACAAAATCGTATAGATTAAAGCAAAGCTGAGCTTAAAAACTAATTTTACAAAGAATGTCGTGAGAAAGATCATGATATCTTCAAATTTAAAATGAATTTACGCAACAGGAAATTAATATTATATTCATTCTTACAGTTTTTTGATACTGTAGCTAATAGTCATTTATAATTCACAAATTCTTATGATTTTTAATATTTAACAAATATTTCATTCGAAATAGTTGCAGAATCAGTATTAATGTAGGTTATGATGGCTCTCGAAATTTGGATAAAAGAACATTTTAAGAGGACTTTTTGGATTTGACCAATAAAAATAACATGGATTTTTTTTTTTTTTCGTATTACCGACAATTTATGAAGACCCGGAATATGAAGCATTCTCACATATTTTTGACTTTTAAATCCCTGAATAATAATTTTTAATTTAGTACATATTCTTGGATTTTTTTATTATTATTATTTCTTACATTGGAAAACATTTCGTTGTATAACAATATTAACGAGATAAATAAGTTTTGGATGATTTTGGGGGTTCAAATATGCCACAAACTTCCCTACCGTCCCGAGTCCTTGATGCTGATTTTTAAGTTTGAAGCTTTCTGTATAAAATTGTTTCAATAAAATTCGGTATAATATTTCCGAAACTGAGACTATTGTTTTATATAAATATGTAGCAAAAAGTTAACCAGCACACATTTTTATATTTGTTATTATTTTTAGGATTTCGTTCGTCTCTGTCCTTTCTCTGTCTCTCACAGAGTCAGTACACAAAAACTGTATAAGTCAGGGAGTTCAAATTTTGTGTACTTACTCTTGTCACGTAATAAATCATAAAATTTTGAAAAGACTAATATTTGAATTAAAGTAATATTTTTTAATATCATCAGTTCATTTTTTTTGTTGTTGTTGTTCCCTTCTAATTGTTGCACGCAAGTTTAAATCGACCTAAAAAATTATTATGTATGTAACATAAATTAATGGATTAAATAAATCACGTGAAAAACACGCTTATTTGTTTTTATTTTGGTAATTAACTACAGAATTGTAATTTTCCACGGCAAACCACGTGACACGAAAAAAAAGAGTTAAATTTTTATACTAGGTTGATTAACTATAATTGATAATGGAATTTAATTGAATTTAATAAATTAATTAATTGAATTTACTAAAAGCTAGATAATTGAATTTAACATCTTTCTATTTTATCCTTACGACATTCACAGAAGCAAGCGTACAGTGTACCATTTATTAATCTCTATTTATTTTAGTACATATTTTATCCTAGGGTTTAATAATCGCAGTACATTTTTTTTTTTTTTTTTGGTTCTTTCGCATCCGGACGTTATTTCATACACTGATTCAGAAAATCTAAATTTAAAAAAAAATCAGACTACATTTTTCCATATTTTTGAAAAAATAAATTTTTAAATTTATAAAAAAAAACATGCTTTTTAGCACAGACAATTGACGGGAGTTTGTTAAAATTAGGAAAACTAAACGATCGCTTTTCCACTTTGACAGAGTTTATAACACATGATAGAAATTTTATAAATTTAAGATAAATTGAATTTTTTTTTAAGAGAAAGGCGATGTTGTCTTCTTTTTTTAGATAAACCATTTATTGCATTTTGAATGTTTTTTGTTTGTTAGTTTGTTTGTTGAGAGCTGATAAAAAGAGGATCGTCGGCGGAGGGGTTATTTAATAAATTTTGTTAACTTTGGGAAAACTAAAGAATCGATCGCTTTAAACTTTGACATATATTCAATAACATATAAGGATAATAAGGATAAAGTTTTTTGAAAGAAATGTTAAACGAAACCTTCTGTGCGATCTGTGATCACACTTACCCACTTGTTTAAACTCTGTCTCAGGGTTTTAGATTACTTACCGCCCCTCTTGTTAAAATTGTATAGAAAATAATTTCAGATGCAGCCACAGAATTTTTTTTTTCATTTTTTTTTCTCGTGTTGAACACTGTAAAAAAAAAATCTGTAAAGGTACTATACTTTATCTAAGAAACCGGGATTCCAAGAACTTTTCCTGTAACGGTAACAACAAGAACTCAAGTTTTAGAATCGGTTACAAGGATTTTTCCTGTTATCTTTACATGAAAAGTTCTTGGAATCCCAGTTTCCTAAAAAATGTTTAGTACCTTTGCAGATTTTTTTTTACAATGAAGTATATGCTAGAGAAGGAATGGCTAAAATTCTTTGACAGGAAATTTACATCAGACTTTAAATCAACATCTAAATATCAATTTCAAGCATTGTGGCTTTGCAGGTAGTCTTACCCTCCTCAAAATTTATTTATGCACTTTTTGAAATAAATTATTATTATTTTATTATTATTATCATTTAATCCAATGTAAAAACCTGTTTCTAAAAATCCATGGACATGATTACATGATTAGATTTTAAAAAATTTGATGATAATTTTCGTTACCCTCCTATCCTTATTGTTCCGTTTTTTCCTTATCGTCCCTTTGTTATATCAAAGGCAATGTTTTATCAAAATTTTGTACTAAATATATTACGTTGTTAATATTTTTTATTTAAATATTATATGGGTACTATGCAAATTCATTATGTGTAAAAATTTGGAAGTAAATAAAAAGTTAGAGATATAAAATGTCAAGGGGACGGTAAGGAAAATTAAACACGCAAGTTTAAATTTAAACCTCAGTTAAATAAAAAAAATCGTCGCTGCTAACCATTTTTTTCAATCATCAAGGCATCCGTCTATAAGTTTAAAATGTTTTAAAAGTATTAAATTTATTTTCGCCAAATTTTTATTCTTGAAAGATGAAATTTTGTGAGAATGTTTTTTATATGTAATTGTATAAATAAATGATTTAAAAAAACGAAACTACTATCTAAGTAAAAATATCAACTTGATGCCAATCACGGTATGATATACACTTCAAAATCAAAAGTAAATTGATTTGATGAAAGATGATAAAGAAACATGCTAAGTTTTGGAGACGGCTGGGACTAAGAAAAACGCCTGGTTAAACAAAAATGTTAAAAAATGCTGTTTAAAAAAGTTTATGTATAAAATTCCGTTACGCATATTTATTTCTTATCTCCATTAAATATAAACCCACACATGTTCTGCAATAATAAGCTAGGCGTCCCCTAACATCCGTTTCAAAAAAGAAAAAAAAAAAGCATACAATATCACGTTTTTATTTCATTAACAATTCATCTTCTTATGAAGTTTTAATTATGTTGTCTATTCGTGGAAGTAATAATAGAATGAATTACATAAATGCCGACAACTATAAAATTTTGATCCTCCAGGATTTTCTAAAGATATTTTTCTCCTTATTTAATCCGAAGATTCTTAGATTAAACAACCCAAAGCGCGCCTATGAAAGTGGTTTTTGGAATTAAATTATAATAATTAGATTTACTTGCAAACGAATCATTTCTAATAAATTTGTTTTCAGAATATTTTGGCGATTTGTAAAATAGAATTTCTTACTTTTTTGGCGAAAATTATTGATAAAGAGTGCGTGTTAATAATGTGCATGTTAAATAGTTATCTAAAACAACTACTAATAATCATTAATTCTAAACCTGACGTGACATGTCAAGGAACTGAAAATGAAGATTCAGTTGAAATACAAAGATTCTATTCTGTTAATTTACCATAGACTCAAGACTATACCGATTTTCATGTATGACAAAGCGAGGACACTAGTATTTTTGTTGTGTGCACTAATGAACAAATTATAACACATTTTACGCACATGTTTCTTAACTTATAGCAGATAATAGCATTTATTTAAAAAAAATACGTAAAAAATTTATAGATACAAAATCTCGTAGTAAAAATTGTTCTGATAGTTATACTTTGTAATGAATTCAGTTAATCCTCCTGTCTAAAATATCTAATGTACAAATTATTTTATTTCGCTAAAAGATAAACTAGTCGGATGTGGCAATCCTAACTCTTTTTTATGTCTCATACATGTAAATATTTCATACAAAATACGGCATAGCAGCGCCACCAATATGATAATTTACACCAAAAACTAAAAGTACTAATCTGTATCAGGAACTAACTGAATCCAACGTTTGATGAAAAATCGTTTATTAGTTCTTGAGATAGAGCTATTGTGATAGTCATGAATACAGCAGTATAGCAGTGCCACCTTTTAAGTGATTTACACCAAAAAGTAATCAGTACTAAAATAGTAGTATAACTGATACTATGCAGATCAAGTATTAACGGAAGTATTATGTAAATCTATGCATTAGTTACTGATAAAGAGCTATTGTGGAAATCGTAAATAATGCAGCATATCAAAAATTAATCAGTTACAGGTTTTATCGTGGTCGAACTGATTCTAAAGTTTTGTGAAATTCCGTGCAATGAAATAGAGCCCACAATTTTTTTGTCGCATACAGAATCACAGAGTGACAGAGTGACGGAAAGTTTCACAGACAGATATTTTCTAAAAACCATAAAATCATGTTTTGTATCTTCTAAAACGCATAAATATATCGAAAACCAGAATTCGAAAATCCAATACTTTCTTCTTGTTAGAATAGAAGAAATTCAAAACATACAGATGAGAGATTGAGAATCTTGATCGAACGATTTTAACAGAAAACTGGTGCAAATTTCATGAGTAATTTCTGTTTTTCTTTTCTTTCTTTTTCTTTTTTTCTTTTTTTTTCTTGTATCTCTGGAGGACGTTTTAACAATGTGTTACTAGTGTTAAGATAATGCAAAAAGTATGAGCGTGGGATAGAGAATCTTGATGCAATATTTTTAACTGACAACTATTACAAACCTGAAGTATCTGTGTAGGATTTTGCAGAAAATTGTTACAGTACTATTGGTGATGTAATGAATAATAAAAAAGCAGAAACATTAAACTCTTTACACTATAATCCTGTATTGCACAACAGATTTTTAAAATCTTTTACTTAAAATCTTTTTACAATGTCATGACATTCTAAATACGAACTGAATATAGTTATGCGGGATTATATAAAATATAATGTATTGATGGGAAAGTCGTTTCGTTATGGGGAAATCAATTCCTACCGGAAAATCCTTCCTGTTAGTTATTACTTATTACGCATGAGATATCAGAATTAATGTCTAATAATTAACGGGCAGAATCCTCCGGTATGAATTGATTTCATCGGCACAACACGACTTTCCGATCGACCAAATAAAGTAAGGGAAATTTAAATAAATAATGCCGGTAATAAGTGACAGCTATATAAAGTCGACAAAAGGACTACAAGGAAAAAAATGTAAAACTTTAAATTATTAAATCACTTAATAATTGTACATTGTTAGATTCATTTAAAAGTATTGTATGAGCAAATAATTACACTAAACGTCCCCTATCTAAATGTAGGTAATCGGAAATATTTTGCAAAGATTGTATATGTGTATACAGTCAAAACTCGTTAAAATGAACACGCTTAACGTAAATTTCCTTTAACATGAACTGTTTTCACAGTATCCTATAAAGACGAATACAAAGATTTGATACTGATAACATGAATTACTGTTAACATGAAAGAAATTCTGATTCCCCTAGAGGATCATATTAACGAGGTTCGACTGTATTAAGAAAAAAAATGTATATAGATACATAAGACGAAAACATTGTGATTTTATTAAAATGATAAATTCACTTATCTTTTGTCGATAATTGTTTATCAAATATATAACTTACAAAAAAGGTCTCCATACGGGCATACTCCGAAAAATCTGAAAAAATTACAGAATGTTCTTCTCATGAGGTTTTTACGTTTACGTTTATACGTTTATAAAAAAAATTTCGGCGGAACCTCTGAACCCTGTCCGTAAAAAAATAGTGAAAATTTCGTTATTTGGCGATTTATCATCGGTTGGCGATGAAAAGCAAATTCAAAAAATGTTTTCATGCCAAATGCATTTTAAAGGAAAAGAGTTTCATGGTCAGCGTGTTTAGATAAATTAAATATATTTTCTTTTGTCAGCTTTAGTTTGTTTTAAGCATAATTTCGTTATATTAATATTTATATGTATTTATATTCAATTTTAACCATCAAAATTTGAGATTTAAACGAAATTCAAATTTAAATTAATAAAGATTGCTTCAATTCAAGTTCAAAGTCCAGTTGAGCATTGTCAATTCGATTTTGTTGCTATGAAAACGTGGCTTTTATTTTTCGATACGCTCAAATGTATGAAAGTAATTTTATTGAATAAGAATTTTTTATATATGAAAATATTTTTTTCAGAGGTAAATTAAACAACTACAGCAAAAAATAATATATATACATGCAATTTAATATATATATATGTATATAATATATTAAACTTGCTCATTGTTTATGTTTAAATTCATTTACACGGATTCTAAAAATCCAAAAGGTTTAAGTGCATTAAAATCGTTTGCTTTTGGCGGAGAAATGTGCTCCTCGCCAAATCGTGTGACACTTTCGTCTTTTCACGCCAAATATTCGAAAGTATTTTATTTTTTTACATGTTTTCTAATGTAATTCCGCCGCTAATTTTCACTGATCCTTTATTACATACATGAGTAGTTTAATGAGTATTTTTTTCAAAAAAAATCTGAGTATGCCCAGTATGGAGACTTTCCTTGTTAGTATAATAAACTCTAAAAAAATTTGTTAATTAAATTCCCTCTAAACCTCCTTTCTCTTGAATTGTTGAAGATACAATTATTGTGTCACCTATTAGTATATATGAATATGAATCACGTGTGTTCGAAGGTACATCATACATGTAGACAAATTATATATATGGAAACGATAGTGATATAAAAAGATATTAGAAAATTCGCCCACTGCCAGATGTGAAAGACCAAATTAAGATGTTCATGTGTCACTTTATTTGGCGTAACATGTTTTTCTACAGATGGCATTTTGACAAGTTTGAAAAGACGGGTTATTTCTAATTAAAGAATTTTTTTTAAAGTACCATGATCGAAACCATGATCAAAGGAGAAATATTTAACAAGAAACGAAGTTTTAAATAAATAAATAAATAAAAATTCAATTTAACATTTTTAATGTAAGTTTAGGAAATTTATTTTATTATTATTATTTATTAATGCATGTATTGTATATCAGTAAATAGTATGTGTGAATACGAAATGTCTGTGTGTACAAAGGCACATACATACAGACAAAATATGTGTAAAGAAGTGAAAGAGACACAAAAAGATGTTAGAAAATTCGCTTACTGCCAGATATCTAAGACCAAATTGAGATGCTCATGTGTCAGATTATTTGGCGTAATATGTTTTTCTATAGATGACATTTTGACGAGTTTGAAAAGATGAGTTAATTTTTATTTAGCTATTATCTGTACACAAATCGAATCTTCATAAATGAATGCTGCTTTTTTTTTTCTTTTTTTGCTTTTTAGGGCAATACTTATCTGTCTTCATATGAAGTCCGTATGAATAAAACGGTTGATTGCTAAAGGCTGTTCTCAACTGGTCCGCTCAACAAGCGCAAAACGTTTTGGCACATTTACAATTTCGTTTTTCTATGGAAATATATAAAATTGGGAGGCCTGACTATGGAAGCGATTTGGAATTGAACTCTATTTTTCATTTTGTGATCAATAAATTATTTATTGAGTTATAGGTGAGATTGATCACGTGATGATCAGGTTTTCCAGCCCAATTTGATTGTTTATTATACTTTCGTCTGGAAATTCAGTTCAACATGACGACATTGGCAGTATTTTTTGAGAAATCAATTGCGTTAAAAAATAAATAAAATAAAATAAAAATAACGGGAAATCGAGCGCGATCACATAATTTCTGAACAACAACTCCTTCTAATTTCATACCGTTCCGAACAAAAATAAATTAAAGCTTATATCATAAAGTTAGCCTTTTTTATTTAAGAACAGCCTTAAAAGACGCATGTACAATCGAGTTAAAAAGTGTCGAAGTCAGAATTTTACTCTGTTGGTTGTGTGACTTTTAAGCAATTAATATTGAACTATTATCGAATGCAAAGCGTGAGAAATTTTCTGCAGAAAAAATTCCAAAAATCATGTGGATTTATTGCACTTAATACTTCGATTATTGTTGAGATATCTGTATATACACTATAAAAAATTCTCACTGGTTCCGTTTTGGAAAAAGCAACTAGTTGCCTTTTCTGAAATGAATAGATTCATTTTAAGGAGGAAAAATTTTAATTTAAAACTGACAATAGTATAAAATACGGAGAGTAGCCGAAAGATTTTCAACTGTTTTTGAGATATTCCGTATTCAAAACGGAATAAAATGAAACTTGTAGAATGGGCTATGTTTCTTTTGAGAAATTAAACGTTTCGCTTCAGGTGTGAAACTTTCCTAGAATTTTTTATAGTGTGTGCGTAACTTACTTGCATATTATGCATTACAACCTTGCGCTTAAATAAATTAACTCTTAATAAATGGAAATTGATATATAGATTGGTAAAATTCATACTCAAAAAGGTATCTGTAGTATCGAAAATATCGATAATTCTAATTTTGTTTATGAAAGTGTATTAACTCCGAAATTCATAAACCAAGATAAACAATATGAATCATCAACACAGCAACTTAAGGTTATTAATAGTAATTAGAATAAAATTTTTCTAGAAATCTTTTTTTTTGTCTGCGATTAGTTATCCGACAAAAAATAAATGTACATAAAGTAAACAATATTTTCTGAGAATAAAAATCAAGTATAGGCATTTAAATATAATTAGGTAATTTCAAAACTGCAATTAAAAAATATAATTATTGCGTAAATTTAAATGGTAAATCAACAGCCCTTCTGAATGATACTTGATGAAAAAGAATAAATGGTCGTTTATTTCTTAATAATTTACTATCTAAGTCCAAAAATTGAAGGACAGTGTTATTAACAAGAAATTCTCTATCTATAATATTTTTAAATGTAAGAGAATCTGGAAATAGTTAGTAAGTAATCTTTTTACTTATCAATTAAGTAAAAAGACTAAAGCTAGGAAATTATTATTAAACTCATTTTCTCAAAAAATTTTAAATATAAACGGGGTAATCATTTCTTCAACTTGACAAATAAAAACTGATATTCATGTACGATTATCAAGATGCACTTTTTAACTTTGCATTCAATCAACTTGAGAAATAAAAACTGATATGTATATATGGCTTTTCCGATATACCTTCTAACTGTACATTCAATCAATGTGATAAATAAAACCAATATTCATGTGTCTATCAAAATATCCAATTTAACTTTGCATTCAGTGAACAAATAAAACTGATATTCATATTCTGCTGCCAAGATAGACACTTTAACTTTTCATTCAATCAAGTTGGCAAATGAAAATTAATATTCATTTTCTGTCAATTAATCATTTTAATTTTACATTCAGTCAACTTGACAAATAAAAATTGATATTCATGTACGGTAATCAAGTACACTTTTTAACTTTGCATTCAATCAACTTGACAAATAAAATCAATATTCATATACGGCTCTCAAGATACACCTTTTAACATTGCATTCAATCAACTTTACAAATAAAAACTGACATTCATATATGGCTATAAAGATACACATTTTAACTTTGCATTCAATCAACTTGACAAATAAAAACTGAGATTCATATACGGCTATCAAGATACAGATTTTAATTTTGCATTCAATCAACATGACAAATAAAAACAATATTCATATACGGCTCTCAAGATACACCTTTTAACAGTGCATTCAATCAACTTGAAAAGTAAAAACTGACATTTATATACGGCTATCAAGATACACATTTTAACTATGCATTCAACCAACTTGACAAATAATAAAAACTGACATTCATATACGGCTATCAAGATACACATTTAATTTCGCATAAAATCAACTTGACAAATAAAAACTGATATTCATATAAGGCTATCAAGATAAGTTTTGCCAAATACATAAGTTTCGTAATAGAGTAAATGTGATTTACTGGAGGAATTTTCGTTGTAAATAAAAAGAGAATCTTTTATTATATGCTTAGTCACTACATTCCGTTTTATACGTAAGTTTCAGCTCAAATTACTATAACTTTGAATAAATTTCTCTTTGTTTGAATATTTCGACACATCTTGTTTAAAAATTTTGCAATTTGTAGGGACTTGAATTAAATTTAGAACAGAAAAATGAAAGAATTCCATGCTATAATCAATGATCCAACATACAAACTATGTAAATAAATAAACGAAATGACTGTATACGAGGACAATTATCATCCGAATGTACATTTTTTAGTCAAATCGTAAATGAGAGTTCTTACATTTAGTAATTTTAATTTTTCAAATAATAAGAATAACATTGGAAATCAAAGCGAAGCATAATGTCGCATGATAAAATTAGTCTAATTAACCAAGCTAAATAAGAAAGCTCATAAGATTAAAAGTTCCAAATTAATGAAATTCATTAACTTAATCGAGCACTAGTTTTAAATAAAAATATTTAAATATGGCAACGAGCAAAAAAAATATGTGTAGAAAAATTTTCGTAAAAAAATATTTCTTTTAACAGAAAAGAAAAAACACTATTTTTTGAATAAATAATGTTGTTTATATAGTGACAAAAAAAATTTATTTATTTATGTATTTGTGGAGATAATGAACTTTTTCATAAATATCGCTCTGAGATAAATTACAGAAAACAAAGCTGCACATGCTCTAGTTCATTTGTAATAGAAAGAATGTAATAATCTAGATATTTTTATCCGCGGATAATCCGAAGATTTATCAAGACACGTGACCAGTAAATTAATAAAGGATTATAAAAAAATTGACCTTGATAATAATCTTTTCAAATTTGCTTGTTCTGTGTCGCCTTGAGAAATGAAAGGATTAATCTGCATTATAGTTCAATAAATCACACATTTCAAAAGTTTATAAAACTGAAACTAAACGAGTTAAAATCCCTTCCCGCAGGTTATGAGATACATATGTATACAATATTTTGCATTTTTTGCTTAAATGTGTACACATAATTAGTGATCATCGACGTAAGTTTAAAAGCACATTATTATCGATCAACACTATAAATTACGTTGAATTCTTTTATGAACAAATCATGAGATAATATTAAAAATTGTCACCATTTATCAAGCAAGAAAATAAAAATACAATTCACAATTCTCTGGCAGTATATCACCGATCTCTTCTTCTTCTTTTATTATCATTATCATTATTATTATTATTATTATTAACCGATGTAATTTAAAAAAAAGATAGAATCATCGAACTATTTTTAACATTAGTTCTAATCCAAGGTTTTCAGAACTTTCTGATAAGTTTGAGGTTAATCGAGTTTTAACTGTAGCGAATCCATTGTAAATGTAGTATAAAAGTATCAATAATTGACAGCGAGGTACAAAACTGCACAAAACAAAAAGGAATGCATGGAGAAATTAATTTCAATTGGTACTCACGGACGTGTTAATTTTGGTTGCTATACTAACTACAATTAACTTATCGGAGCATTTTTTGTTTTATACAGCATTATTTCACTTCAAAATACCAGAATTCTAATTATTGATCTTACTACTTCTAATTACTGATGCATTCCCCTATATATATATACAAAAAGATAGCGGGTAAGAGTAATATCAGATTGCAAAGAGGGTTTCGTTTAATATTTCTTTCAAAGCAACCCATCCTTTAATTTATAAATCCAAATTATTAATTTATAATAATTAAATTCTTAGATAGTTGGTATCCTCAAGAAATTTAATTTCAAATTAATTATAAAAGAAAGTTATTTATTTTAATCAAATTAATAAGCGCGTTTTTCACGTGATTTATTTCATCCATTAATTTATGTTACGTATAATTTTTATATCTATTTAAAATTGCTTGGAACAATTAGAAAGAAAAAAAAAGAACTGATGATATTTTAAAAAAATATTTTAATTAAAATAATTGTCTTTTTCAAAATTTTATGACTTTTTTGTGTGACAAAAGTTATTGAGCTGTAAGTACACAAAATTTGAACTTTCTGACTTATATAGTTTTTGTGTACGGACTCTGTGACAGACAGACGGAGGACTAAAACGAATAGAGTTTCGTCAGATAAACGAAAATCTAAACACGACAACAGTAATCTATTTAGGAAATAAATTACAAAATAATCAGAAAATACTAAGCTGAAAGATGATATTTAAAAAAGCAATAAGTATACCATAAAAATGATGGCGATAAAAAAAGTGTATATGAATCCCACATTTTTATTTACATTCAACACCATATGTGAAAAAGTGTTTTTAAAATCGATAATCTTATAGAAAAAGCATAGTAAAATTAACTTAACTACATACATTAATCAAATAATAAAAATTGCTGGTTTTGACTTTGATATTGTGCAAATTGTCCCAAACAATGATCATTAACCCATGGAAGGAAAAATAATGTTTAGAACAAGTTACAATTCAAAATAGCAAATAAAGCCTTCGTGCAAAAATATATAAAGATAGAAAATCAACGTTTAGAAATGCACAAATGATGCGAAAAAAAGGTAGCAAAACAGCCGTTTCTAATCTACTATCGAAATTCTTCATCAATGCAAGACTCAGCGTGCTAGAAAAAGCAAAGCAGGGCTCAACTTTGTTTTTTCTAGCACGCTGAGTCTTTCACTGATGAAGAATCTCGATAGTAGGTACAAAACGGCTATTTGCTACATTTTTTATGTATTATTTGTGCATTTCTAAACGTTGGTTTCCTGTGTTTATGTTACGATTTCAGTTCACTCTTTTATGCATAACTTGCTTTTCATTAATTTTCACTATTCACAAATAATCTTTTTTTTGTGATAAATGATAACCTATTATTAAATAATTTTATTATTGAGCTGCATGCTAGCTATTATCTATCCACAAATCAGACCTCCATAAATAAAAACAATTTTTTTTTTGTTTTTGTTTTATAGGGCAATATTTATCTGTCCTCATATGATGACAGTAGGAATTGAAGGGTTAATATCGGGTCATTTGTTTATGCCCTTGATCTCAGTCAGAAAGTTATATAAGGCCTTTTGTCGAAAACCAACCACTTTTAAAATAGAACACATACTTTGCATACTCAAAAGCTACACGACCAATTGAGAAAAAAAAAACAAGTTGGAAATTACACGTCAAAGGTAGCAAATGAGATGTACTTAAATGAGCAAATGAGTTCGTACTGTAACAAAGTTTTAAAAATATACAGATCTTGGTGTAATAGTACACAGTACATTGAATACAGTGTAATGGCAGAAATCTTTTGTCTGTCCCAGTAAATACTATTTGCTTTGTATTATACAGGAGGAAACTTGTGGTAAACTTCAACTACGCATATGAATTTCATAACACATGAAAAAGTTTAATAGTACTGAAACGCGCTCCAAAAACTTTTTCTCCCTCTACAGTTATGTAATAGAATACATTTGTGTGTTTCCATACATTAATAAAAAATATTCGTTGCACTGCCAATTTTTCTTAATGTATTTTTTAATATATACTTCATAGATGTACATTACTTCTATTATGTTCCAAAGAGTATCACATCATTAAAATACACTTGAAACTACCGGGTGTCCCAAAAATGACTGATGGATTTTAAAATTCAATAACTTGCAAACGGTGAGAGCTATTTAAAAAAATTTTGCAGGAGGGTTATGTATAATGTCAGGAGTTTTTTAACCGTAATTTTTTATTTTAGTTCGCATCTCAAACAATAGGTGGAGCTGACGGCGATTGAAGGCCAGGTCGACGCTTCACTCAGCATTGATCACCTGGCTTTCAATCGCCGTCAGCGCCACCTATTGTTTGAGATTCGAACTAAAATAAAAAAATTACGGTAAAAAAACTCCTGACAATATACACAACCCTCCTGCACTTTTTTTTTTAAAATAGCTCTCACCGTTTGCAAGTTATTGAATTTTAAAATCCATCAGTAATTTTTGGGACACCCGGTATTTTTCCCATTGACCGTAATGTAACGTCATAATGTAACATAATTTTAACTGTCCCTATAATTAAACTATTCATCCGATTTTTATAAAATTGGGAATAACTCGCTAAAACTATGCAACAATTATGTGTTTTAATTTCAAATGATTCGATTGATTAGTTTTTGAACTGCTATACGCAGACAGACGGATGGATGGAATGAACGACGACTATAGGTGCTACGCATTTACAGAATTACGAACGCACCTAAAAATAAAGAAGCGATAAACATCACCAACACACTATAATATACCTATAAATTATTGCCTCACTGTAATGCACTGGCATTAGAAAAAGTGGGATCTTTTAAAGTGAAAAATAGAGATTAATATACCTGTGAATTACTTCCTCACAATAATATACTCGTATTAGAACAGGTATGAGCTTTTAAAGTGAAAAAAAAAAGAGATAAGTTGGTGGGGGTATTTAATGACTTTTACAGCAGGTCTTACATGTATCATGACTTGCCAATAAAAGATTGCTTCATACGATAGATTCTCTTACACAGTGTTCTCGCTGACATTTGACCAAAGTTAATAATTTGGCTAATTAAAAATAAAAAACAATCGCCAAATGAAAAAGTATTAGCCAGATAGATTCGCCAACTATCACTAAAAAATTATCTTTAATCCTTTAAAGTACACTCTTTTTTTCAATATGTTCCAAAATAGGCTTAGTTTTTATAACTACGACAACGATTGCTATTTATTGCATTACATAAATTGTAATGCAATGAACGAAGTACTTAATGGTTTTAAATAATGGTTATAATACTCTTAAAAGATAAAGTAAATTTTATTGAACAAAACTTTGAAAATATATATATATATATTGCATTGAAAAAGGATTTATATGAATATGTAGGGGAGAGTGGGGATACTTGAGCATAGGGGATACTTGATCCACCCCTATTATCTCTACAGTTGGTTAATTTTTCTTTCTAAAACTGCCAATATGATAACATATTTATAGTTCTGAATATGTAAAAAAGAAATCACACATCTTGGTACCATTTTGAAAATATAGTGATTAATAGTTGTCTTTTCCCTATCTGAAGTAAATATTTGGGTGCATGGCTTTTTTGTTTTTTTGTAATCAAAGTTTTGTTTAAAGTTGCAACTATATACATACATTCAATAAGCATAATTTCAATTGTATTTTGAGTCTAAAATAGTTCTAATAGCTGCATGCTTTATTTAGTAAAACTCTGGGGAACAAAAATAGTGATAGTGGGGATACTTGAGCCAATGAGAGTGGGGATACTTGAGCCATGTCTCAACCATCCCCACTAGAAATTAAACATGGGTGAAACAAACAAAAAATAAAATTCCATCCTTATATTCACTAATAGATATTTTTCTGGATAAAAGCGAGAATAATTTTTCATTTTATTTATTTATTTTTTTTTTTAAATAGCGACCTAAAACTGTTTAAAAATGTATATTTTTTAAATGAAAATATCTATTTTATTTTTCATTTTGACTAACAAAATAGCTTGTCTAGATAAATGTAAACATAGTTTTCAATTTAACTTTCATTAAATTAAAATAGCTTTTTAAAACGGTTTTACAGGCTATAATCTCTAATACTTTAATTAGTTAAGTCCAACGTATTAAAATATTTATTTTTTAATATAACATATTAAGATTAATATTATTTATTGAAATCGTAACCTATGTTGCTGTAACTTTTTTAACTAAGAAAATTGAAGAAAAATTGGTAAAAAAAGCGCACAAAAAACAAGAAAAGCAACAAAAATCCCAGTTCAAACTTACCTGCATGGAGCCAAAGAGGAAGACAAAATCTTTTCCTGTGAAATCAAAAAAGTGTTTGAAATAGTAGAATGATACATCTGGCTTAAATTCCGACAGCTACTAAATTAAAAGCATTAGTTCGACAATATCATTAAAGGAAAATTCTGTCAATGATGGTGATGATGTGAAAGAAAACCTTCTATTGATGGTTGGTTACTAATAAAATATGCCTGAAAGAAAACTGTAAAAATATTTGTTGGATAAGTGCTTAATATTTTGAAAATGAAATTTGCCCGAAGAATTGCAGATTCCAAATTTAAATGGATCTGAACTGAGGGTGTTTCTACCGTCGTTATAACTCAAGTTGAAATTATCCTCCGACAACCAGTTTTAACGACAAAAAATGATCGTATTACTAGCTTTGTTTTCTCAATTGGTTTTGAAGGACTTTACGTTTCATAATTTATCATTCTGTAAAATGTTTGTGCAAAAATAAAGTGAAAAAAATTACTTTTGTAGGTATTTTTCCTTAGTGGCTCAAGTATCCCTTCACCATGGCTCAAGTATCCCCGCCATGGGGATACTTGAGCCACGATGTAAAACAAAAAATAAACATTTATTATACATAGAAAAATAGTTCAAAATTAATTGAAAGTGGTTTTTAGTTGAAGAAAAAATATCAAATTTTCATTTTCAATATTTTATTTTATTCTAAAATAATATAAAAAATTAAAAAAAATTAAAATTCAAAAAATGGCTCAAGTATCCCCATCTTCCCCTACTATAGAAATATTGTTGGCAAGTATTTTGTTTAAAAGGAGTTTAAATGAAAATTTGAATCCTTCGCAATGGAGTAACAATGCTGTAAAAAGTATTATTAAAGTTTCAATTGATAACTTCATCAGAATTACTTCTCTGCATTATGTGTTACTGATTATGGAGATAAATAAAGTTTAAATTTTTCAATAACTTGACCAGCTGACGCTTTTAGAAAAAGTATTTTTTTAAATTTAATTAAAATGATATTTGCTATAAAATGGGTTTTTTCTCGAATTTAAAAAAATTACTAGATAGCACCCTTCAAAATTTGGCGGTAAATATTTCGTTAGAGTAATTATCGAATTTGTAATTAGTTGCTTTTAAATTAATTATTGAAATCAGGACAAATTTCTATATTGCATAAGTGATTCCTATAAGATCCCAAAAGAGATAGCTGCCATTCTAACTTATTCAATGAAGTGATATAGTTTTAAATTTATTATTTACAACCAATTGTGCTTATTCTTATCAGATATTTACATTAAAAGTATTTAATAAATGTATGCTACACTGTTATAAATTTTGCTCTACACTGTTAAAAATCTTGTTCTAGTTTGAACCAAAAAAGTTTGTTTTTTGGTGCTCAATAGCTGCCACCATAAGATCGTGAAATCTCGTACCAAAATTTGGAGCTTCCTAGTTCAACCTCGTTCCAAGTATTGGAACTATGCTTCAATGGCAGTTCCAAATTTTGGTTCAAGATTTCACCATCTTACGGTGACAGATATTGAGCACCAAAAAACAAACTTTTTTGGTTCAAACTAGAACAAGATTTTTAACAGTGTAATTTGAACCAAATTTTGCTGCGCAGTAGCTGCCGCCATAAGATGGTGAAATCTCTTACCAATATTTGAAGCTACCTATTTCAATCTCGTTCCAACAATTGGTACTATGCTTCAAAAGGAGCTCAAAATTTTAGTTTAAGATTTCACCATCTTACAGTGCCTATTGAGAATCAAAATTTGGTTCAAACTATTATAAGATTTTTAAAAATGTATAGAAATGTAGTAGCAAATATTTTTAACGAATTTTTATGTTTGGTGGGATACTGATAAAATTCGAGTCACGGCGCATTCGAGTAATACTGTTGAAAAGAGAATATAATCAAAGCCTCAATTCAAAACTTCATCATAATAACTTATCTTGATTATATGTTACTGATTATAGAAATCAGTAAAATTTAATTTTTCAATAATTTGAACAATTGACGTTTATAGAAAACGTAGTTTGCTAACTTCAGTTAAAATAATATTTGTTGTAAGATGGATATTTTATTGAAATTTTAACGTTTTTCCTTCGTATGTCCAGTCTGTCTGGACATCTTCCTTCTCAGGCATGAGAGTGATTAACACTAGAACGCCCGAAAGGAGTCGATTCGACTCTAACCATATAATTAAATTTCATTTCGAGCCAGAAATTTTTTCTTGAAATAAGATAAATTTCAAACATGCAGATTTACGTTAAGTAAATCAATTAAATAATTTCGAATAAAAATTCTGGTGTGAAATGTTATTATAAAACTTCAGTAAAATTTCCGGGGCGTTCTAGTGTTAAAGAACAAAAAGTCGGAAAATATGCGTAAGCTCAAGTTTTGAAAAAACTAAAAAATCATGTACGCAAAATAATATTTTGCACAAAACGGGCATGTCTCTTTCTTCTGCTTTATTGTCCTTTCTCATAGTGTTGATACCATTACGAATTTTCTTAAAAAATAAGAGATACATAAAAGCATAAATCTAATAATTTGAAATATCTAAATAATCGATCAGTCGGAAAATTCTTATATAAAAAATATCGCAAATGGTCGCCAAAGAAAAACAATGTTGTCAATTGCTCGCAAAAAAAATAGTCAATTTCGTTGAGGAATCGCAGAAAAATCACGGGTTTTTCCAAAAATTCGCTAAAAAAAATTGCGAATTTTATTAAAGACTAAAAAAAACCCTGCAAATTTCGTAAAGGATCGCGGAAAATGCTAATTCTGTCAAAGGATTGGGAAAAAAACATGACGAATCACGGAAAAAATGCGATTTTTATCAAAGAATGCAATGTTTGGCAAGACTTCTCTCCGGGCGAAATTTAAAAGAGTGCTATGCTGGCAAGATATATCTTGTTTGACATTTTTTTTTTTCGTTAAAAAAAGGGAAAAAAGACAACGTCGGATTTTTTTTTCTTTTACAGATTAAAATTTACGAAAAGTTGGAAATTCCGATAAAAGTCCGAGGAATCCCATCCTTGAATATCATCATCATCATCATCATCATCATCTTTTTAAAAAAAATGACACCAGTAATAAAGGGAAATAAACTATGCCTTATTTAATTAGAGCATTTTTTTTTAATATTGGGTAATCGAAAATAACTTCTTTATAAAAAGTTGTGCCAACCGAATAAAATACGTGCAAGAGCCGGCGCAGTCGAAAGTTTTAAAGATTAACTAGATAGTATCCGCTAAGATATGACGGTAAATAACTTCAGTGTTTCACTAGAAAGATTCTCGAATTTTTAATTAGTTGCTTTTAAATTAATTATTGAAATCGTGACAAATTTCTTTATTGCATAAATTATTACTATTTCTTTAAGGCGATAAATGTTTCATCCAGTCTACCCTGTTCCAGGAAGTGATAGAATTTTAACCCTTTCGCAAAATTTTTAATGCTTTGTCACCGGATTTTAAAAACAGAAATTTGTGTGAGAAAATGGTCCGATTAAATAAGGCAAGTTTAACAGTAAAATTTTTCTGGTGGGAATAAACAAGGATTCTAAAACTTTTTTCCGGCACGTATACATGTCGCTACTCCCCAAGGGGTTAAGTTTATAATTTACAAATAATGGGCCATCCAAATATCTAAAAGTATTGCTGTCTCATGACTGAAAACGATACAAATTCTTAAAATGCAAAACTCCATGGATGTAGTGGAGAATATACGAGAGGATATACGCCGTATAACTTCTAGATTTTTTTTAAAGAATCCCGTACATCCTCTGTTTTCAAAGAAAAGTATAGTATATACACTCAGGGTATACCCTCTGCATTGAGCGTATACCCTAAGTTTTGAGCGTATATCCTCTTTTTTTTTACGGCAATACAACTGCAAAACATTCCAACTGGTAAGTTTTGCTGGTAATAAAAATTAATTCAAAATGAATTATTGATCATGTAAGAAGTTTATCCAAAACATAACTTATAGGATTCACCAACAATATAAAAGTTTAAATTTCGTAACTTTTATTAAAAAAAATAGCTATTTTGCTTCTTAAACCACTTTTAGTACGACATAAAACAACACTTAAAAATTTTTTAGGCCTAGAAGTGCACCTAAAATTAACTCTTTGGTAATTAAATATTGATCAGTGATGATAGGGTGTGACAGTTGTATGACTTTAATGTTAACTTCACCTGCAATCAAAACCCTTTTAAGCATTACAGATGCTTCAGTCAGCATGCAAATTGGTCAATGCATTAAACAAAAAAAAAAAAAAAAAAAAAAAAAGACTGTGTGGGCAGCCGAAATTACCACCTTCCAAGTACTGACGTATTAAAATCAGTTATGAAGTTTTTTTGTTTTTTTTAAGAACGATGCTGTTTCGCTTTTGTGCGCGCGTGTGTGTATACAGCAATATGTCATATATGTAACTTAAGAAAAGAAAGAAAGTTTTGTTTATTCAGGCTTTTAGAGTCTGAAGGTTAAGCGTTATGAAGACTGAAAGGTAAACATAGAAATACATTTTGCGAGCGGATGCAGCATAATGTCATTGCACGAAATATTATTCTAGTGGCACTACAGTTCGCTATGTTTCATTTTTGGTAAGAACAACACTGGAACACATTTTGGTTTAAATCAAAAGATTTCGGACTTTTATAAAAACTTCCCATAAACAGCGGTTCGCCAAATTATTAGTTACTCGCCTAAAATTTCCATTATGATGAACATAAATCAATATATTTTCATTTACTAATGGATTTCTAAGCTATTTTAAGTATATTTGGACAGAATGCATATGGTTTAACATAATTATTCATTTATGGTTTAACATTTTCAGTTTTAGATTTTCTTTTATAAAAATGAATACGATTACATACTGACTAAAATTCTGCAAAACTGCTTTTCTCAAGTAAATTTACTAAGCATTGCGTGTCGTATGCATTTATGCGCAAGAGGATTCATTAATCAGTTTCATTTTTTGCTTATATTGAAAAAAACAATAACAAAAAACAACAATAAAAAGAATACTGCCCAGTTAAACTGATGGCATTGAGCTCACAGGCTACAAATACTAATTGTACATTAAAGCCTTATATTTTCAAAGGTTAATTCCGTTCGAAAAAAAAATTAAGAAGGGGAAACAGCTCTCCCCTTTCCTCTTTTTTTATACTTAATCATTGAACCTCCTATACTATCAAAGACATGCTTTATCATATAAAAAATCTATATCCAAAATTCAGAGCAAATTAGATAATTCTTAATAAAAACCCATTTAGCATTTATATAATTTAAAAGGAGTTATCCCCTTCTTTTATACTTAACCATTAAACTTCCAAAACGATTCAGAGATTTGAACGAAATCTGAAAATTCTGCTTGAAAAACCTATTTATATAAATTAAGAGGGGGGGGGAGGCATTAGAACCCCTTGTTGTGTTTGGTTTGTGGGTGAGAAGAAGAGATGGGAGGAGAAACACTTTTTATTTGTTTCTACCCACAACTAGGCCAAAAAATGATCGTGATAGTGACTGGTACATTACGAAGAATGGAGGCCAGCAAACGACCCAAAAGTGACCATCCTTACTTCACTTAAAATAATAAAAATATTCTTTTAATCTTGAAGATGATAAACTAAATACAAAATTATAAAATATAAATTTGAAGAAAAGGTAAAGTTACCTGTGAAGTCCTTGGCAGATGATGAGTAGTAAAATCCAGACACATATACAGGAATTAATACACAACTTGGTTGAAGATTAATATTTATTTATTTATGAAATACTTGTATTTCTTTCATGAAAAATCGACTATCTTCTTTATAGAAACACTTTTGTTTCTCATAGAAATTAAACATTTGTTTTATAGTAAAAACTTTACAAATGAAGATATGTTTTTAAATTGATATATTCCAAACACAACCAACATTCTTCATCATAACACATTTTTTTTTATATATCTTGACAGTATGAACTTGAAAAATTTCTCATAACACACAAAAGGAAAATAACATCATTTTCTTCAAAAAGAAACATCACTTAAATATATGTATGTTTTAAATATGTATATATTATCAGACGAGAATTTTATATAGATAGGCACCAATATTTTCGATGGAACGCCCCGTGAATATTAAAATTTATTTATATGAAGATGGGCCAAATAGCAAATTAAAATGACGAAAGAAATTATAAAGTCAATACGTTATGTAAATATGTAAGATCACTTCTTGAAAGAACATTCTTCAACTCACGAAAGAAAATCTTCACCTCTGCATGCTTTTCAGAGTACGGAGATCACATGAAAAGATTATTGAAGAAACTTGAGCACAAAAAGCAGTTGAAGAAAATTATTAATGATGAGATGATAAAAATAAAATAAATATTTAGAAGACACATGACGACATTCTTCTTTAGTTATAAAGCTAACACGAGATCAACGAACAGAAGATCCATGGTGTGCCCTTATTTACACAATAATTTCGGGATGCCTTTGAAGGGGCCTTGCTCCTGGCGGCCTTAAAAAAATCAACCTTTCCTGAAACCATGGCGTGATCATAGCAGCCTGAAATGTTGCCCGTATACAACGGTCTGGAGGGGCGCACGCACACATGCCCCGAAAAATTCCACCCAAAACTTCCAATCATCCGACCGCATCCATTACGGCAGGTGTCTAACAGCGCAACTCACGCAGGTGGCCGAGAGCCCAGGGGAAAAAGAGAAAAGGTTACTGGAATCCCAAAATACGCCAATTTGGCAGCGAGCGAAAGAGGGGGAGGTGACAAAATAAGCCAAGTTACGATGCAAAGTATGGAGAAATATGAATTTATTAAAAAGAGAATTGATAAACACCTAAAGAGGGGAGGCCAAAGCAGGTGGCCCTGTGCTGAATGACTTAAAATACGTCACCTGTGGAAACGAATTTGATAGGCTAGGGGTGTGTCCGAATAAACGGAAGTTCCACCCAAAGAACAAGCGAGAATGTTCTCGAACGATCTCCAAAACCGGAAGGAATGATTTCGAACAGGATTTTACCGGCTTGGAACATTCGAAAGCTAAGTAAGAAAGAAAACATTACAGGCGACGAAATGAAAATACACGAAACCGAAATAAAATTTAAATTGAGAACATTAATAAAAAGGAAGGTGATATGAAATAAAATGGCTAATAAAATTGAATTATACTAAACATATGGGGGGTTATCGAGTAACCACCACATATTACCCAGGGTCCCCCAAAAGAAAATATTGGTGAGATGACAAAAATGACAATTTTCATCGAGACAATATTTTCTAACACATGTACAAATATACTAAATAATTACACAAAATAAATGTATCAGAAATAGTTATAGGAATATAAATAACTGTTTTACATGATGTTCAAATACTAAAAGAAAAATACTTATTGTTATGATAGTAATCCTTATATGTTAAAGTGGAAGGTATACAAAATTTCTTCCAGAAGTATCTATCATATATTAAAAAAAAAATTTAAAGTCTATGTGCAAAACAACAGTCCTTAACTTTGACGAGTCTCTTGTTAGGCTGTGCAAAATGCACTATAACAGTAGAATGCTTTAGCATATGTCAAAATATTTGATTATACAATAATATGTATATCTATATTCTTAGTTGTCAACAAAATGAAACATATTGTAACTGTATATGAATCATACAATAACTATATATAAAATATATGGTTTCAAATAACACATGATAACTTGAGTGAATTTGTAAGTTGAAAATTGAACAATAAAAAATATATATATAAATGGTGCAGAGAGATTAGTTAGGCTCTCATAAAAAAATATTTACTTATATCACCACATAGCCTTTTAAGCTTTCAATAAATCTTAAATGAATAACTTTAGTATTATTCAATAACACATTTTCGCAAAAAAATAAAATAATAAGTTGTAAAAAGAATGGCAACAAAAGCATGATATTATTTTTCAATAAAAATATCTTCAAAATGAATATAATAACTTTCAAAGAGAGAATCTTTACACTCTCATAAAGGAATATTCTTGAACATTTTCAATATAAATTGACAATAATTGCATAAATACCTTTAATACTATACTTCATTCAAAATAAACATAAAACATAAGATGTTTAATATTCTGAAAAAGGAAGGAACTTATATGAACATGTCAATCTTATATATGACTTGATAATGTCAACTTACAAAGAAAAATCAATTATGTCAAAATTTTATATAGAAGATATCTAGAACATATTTACTTGTAATTTTCAAACATTTTTTTTAAAAAAATTAAGTAAGTGATCACTTTTGCATTTGTCATAAATCAAGAATTTGCTTTATATAAATATATATAATGACTCATTCAACATCTTTGGATCCAAAGTATAAACACACAAAAGTATACAAAAAAAAAATATATATATACTACTTATGGTGAGTCATACACTTTCTATACTTCAACAAGAAGAGAAGAAATATTAGTATGAATAAGTTTATCATACATTTTCTTTTCTTTTTTTTTTTTATCAAACGAGGTTAAATGTTAAAGCATGCATGCATTGTAAAGAGAAGTCACAATAGAGAAAATAATTTGATGAGTACTCATCTTTATGTTTACCTTATATCAATTACAATTTCACCTTTCTTATTAGAATAAAACATTTGTCAAAAATCACTTTAAATGATGACATAATATTATAACAAGAATATAAAAAGACAAATTCTTTCTCCATTTTTTGCATCAACTATTGTAATTAAAGACTTTATAAGATTTACCAGTAGTAGAGTATAGCATACATGAGATTATATGTATGTATTGTAATAATTATGACTTATAGATAGATACAGTAAATAATAAAACTATCGAAAATCATACATACATCAAGAGGATGACTGCTGAATTGTATCAGGGAGAAGAAGACTTAAATAATGAAGAAAAAAAAAATAACAACAGCTGCCTGCAGCTTGGAGAAAAAGAAAAAAAAAATTACATAGTGATTCTTCTTACTGGAGTATCAGTCTGGCTAGCTTAGACTGATTATACTACAAAGCAATAGTCATCCTGAAAAAGGAAAAAGAAAGTTAGTCTATTTTTTATACAGTTTATGATTGCGAGGGCGAAGATCATAATTTTTATATTGAGTGGACTTGTTTTTAACACCAGTATGAGTGCTATCAGGAGGAGCTTGTGACAGTACTGATTTACTTGAACAAGAAGATGTTTGTTGACACATAGAAGAAGAAAGAATTGTAGGAGATGTGCTACATGCAGCATCATGATTTGAAACTTGAATAGAAGAGTGTTGTCTGACAGGAGTGGAGGATGCATTATCAACAGCTGATTGATCATGTGATGCATTTTCAGAAGAAACTGAAGGATGTTGCAGTGCTTCATTTCTCTTTTGAAGCTTCAAGATTCGATTAGTGTGAATCAACATAGGGGAAGCATGACTATTATTGGAATCTTGAATTTGAATGAGCACAGGAGAAATTATTTTCTTCACCACATATGGGCCTTGTATTTTCTTGTTAAACACATTGGGAAATTTTACGTAAACAATGTCATTAACATTGATGTTGGAAAACTTTAATTTTTCTCTGGATTTTTGGTACACCTTTTGTCTAGATGATTCGTTATTCTTGTAAGCTTGATAGTATATTTTTTCAATAACATCCATCAATTTATGAATTTCATATGCAGTATTGAGAATTTTCCATTAAACTTGAGTTTTATAATTGGAATAAATGTCGTTTATCTCTCTTCCAAAATGAAGAAGATTTGGAGAGAATTTTGTAGCTGGATGAGGTGTAGCATTATATATGGATTGGTGAATTTTTAGAGCAGTTGGTATATCACATCCTTGTGAAGCCATTGTGTTCACAGACGATTTTATTTGAGAATTGACTCGTTCGCTTAAACCGTTAGCTTGGGGATGGGCTACAGAACTATGCTCCAATTTAATGCCAAGCTTTTTGTTAAAATATGAAAACATATCACTCGTAAATTGAGAGCCATGATCAGTGAGAGTTAATTCGGGTTTTCCATGAGTGGAAATATAATGCAATAAGGCTTTTGTAACTGACTCAGCACTGATATTATTCAAGGCATATAATTCTAAATGACGAGAGAAATGGTCTATCATGGTCAACACATATTGACGATTTCTCAATGGGCCGAGTAAATCCATAGAGACCTTTTGATTGGGAGCAGTTGGGAGTGGTGCAGGTAGGTATGGAGCAGTGTTTTTTTTATGATTCTTATTTACTAAACAAATTTCACAAGAGTTGACATAATTAATGGTATCAGAAACAAGGGTTTTCCAGGTAAATCTTTTCTTTAAATTAACAATGGTTTTATGAATTCCAGTATGAGTAATATGAGCAATTCTTAAGGCTTTTGCTCTAAGTGACACAGGTAAAACAGCTTTGTGTAGCTCGATATCTTCTGAAGAGAAATGACCATTATAGCAAAGTAACTCATTACTTGGATTAATATAGTAGCCATTTAAACTTTTAGATTTTTTGTTATTTTTAAGATCTTCATAAATTTGTTTAATTTTTGGGTCCTTTTGTTGTTCAGAGAAGATGGTGTGATCAAGAATTTCTAATAATGGATCTTGATTATTATCATTATTAGGAGGTGAAGAATCACTCAGAAGATGACATGTGTGGTGTATTTTGTCAACTAAACCACATGGAAAGTGAGGAATGTCATTAAGTAAATCATTTTGATTATCAACAATAGGTAAAGGTTCTTGTGAAGTAATAAGATCTGGATTATTATTGAGATCTTCAGTAGGAATGTGAGGTGTTCTACTCAGAAAATCTGCTAACACATTCTCTTTGCCTGGTACATGCTGGAATGTGTACGAATATTCTGACAGTTCTAACATCCAACGAGTAGTAATATCAGCAGGTGATGTAGCTTTTTTATAATTATTAAGTGGCTTTGCATCAGACAATAGAATAAAGGGTCGACCAAAAATATAGTATTTAAAAGCAGTTATGCCTTTGTAAATGGCATAGAGTTCCAGTTTGATGGCAGGGTAGTGCCTTTCTGATTGAGATAGAGTTTTGGAATAATAGGAGATGGGTTTAAGTTCACCATCAAATTTTTGCATAAGAACAGCTGAAATTGCTGTCTTTGATGCATCTGTATTAACATAGAACGTTTCATTCCAGTTTGGGAGATTGAGCATAGGTTTATGGAAGAAAATGTCTTGTAATTTTTTAAATGCATTTTCTTGTTCAGATTTCCAAGAAAACTTATTTTTAGGTTTGGTGACTTCAATGAGAGGAGTAATCAATTTAGAAAAATTAGGTATAATTGATCTATAAAATGAACACAAACCGATAAAACTCTTTGTTTGCCTCTTGGTTTTAGGCGTTGGAAAAGAAGTGATTTTTAAAATATTACTTGTAATAGGAAGAATTTTATGATCTGTGAGTTGGAAAACCAAAAAGTTAATGCTTGTTTGCATGAATGCACATTTTTCAGGAGACAGAGTAATGTTATTAGCAATGAGAGTGTTTAATAGTTTTGTGAGTTTCATGGACATTTCTTCAAATGAATTAGCACCCACTACAATATCGTCTTGATATGCATAACAGGAATCAATTTGAGATAATTGAATAACAGAGTCGATTAATTGTTGGAAAGTGCTGGCGGCCGTCTTCAGGCCAAATACTAGACGTAAATAGGTAAAAATTCCCCATGGAGTAGTAAAACTAAGTTTATCTTGCATATCTTTAGGTACAGCAATTTGCCAATATGCAGAGGGTAAGTCAAGAGTGGTATAATATTTAAATTTTGACAACTGCACCAATAGATTTTGAATTCTAGGAAGAGGATATGATGATGGGATTATAATCGAATTTAACAATCTTAAATCAAGAGCCAAACGATACTTTTGAGGCTTAGACATATCAGTTCTCTTCTTTTTAACAAGAAGCATGGGACACGCCCAAGATGAATTTGATCTCTCAATAATACCAGCGTTCAACATTTGATTAATTTGGTCAAGAGCTTCTTGCTCGAGTGCTTGTGGTACAGGAAAAGGTAATGTTTTTACTGGATGAGAATTTAACATGGTAAACTGAGGATTGACCAGGTCAGTATGACCTAAAGTGTCAAGAGATTTCGAAAAGGCAAGCGCTTTACTACATAATAATTTTGTTAAAGCTTCCCTTTCATGAGGAGGTAAATGTTTAAGATCAAAGTCATTTGGAGATAATTCTTGAATACGTTTTCTTTTAATCTCTTCAGATGGCAAAATTAAATTACAGTATTCGTTTTCAAATTCTAAATCAAAAGAGTATTCTTCAATATCTTTTTCATCTACATTGATACATTCACCAATAATTGAATTTTTATTTAAATGAATATCGAGCTTTGATATATTCTGACATACAACCAAAAATAAATCATTTTGAATTGAAGATTTTGAGTGCAATGATTGATGTAACACAAGACCTTTATTTTTTAAATTGGGTTTGAAAACAAAATATTCAGATGGAGGATTGAGATACTTAACATGTAAATAAACAAACGAATTAGGAGGTATTAATTCTCTATTAAGTAATTGTACCATGTTGGAATTCACCAAGACCTTATTACCATAATTTAAATGAGTTTGCTTTTCACCAACATAGCTATCATCATTAGTATTCTCAGATGAGAAAATCTTGCTAGGAATATTATTATCATTATTAGACACATAATTCACCATATTACCATAATCAGTTGGAAAATAATTAGGAAAATAAGTAAAATTACCATCAATATAAGGATTATGAAAATTCATAGCAGAATGAGCCATATTATTTGTACACAAACCATTATTTTGAACATTATAATTATAAGGATAGGTTGTATAATTGTTGGACAACTGTAAATTTGAATTATCATACCTTGCACAAGTATTATCAATGTAAGTATCACTCGTTAGATTATTTGACATAGATTCTTCATAATAAGGCATTTTGTGTGCATCGAGAGAATATGGTACATTTGAATTCACATAATTATATTCAGAATTCATAAAATAGCAAGTAGGAGATTCATTATAACTTTGAAAAGGAATGTGTTTGTCCTTAATTAGGATAGACTTAAAACTTGGAGAAATAGTAATAGAATGCTTGTTAATAAACTCAAAGCCAAGTATGGCTTGAAAGTGAACATTTTGAATTTTTGTAAGGTAAAATACATGATGAAAAAAATATTTATCAATTTTAAATGCTATCTCTATGCATCCTTTGAAGAAAACCTTAGAATTTATGGTTGACACGGATACATTCCTGGATAAAAATTTGTAATGAAGCCTGGATTTAATGCTATTAAAGCATTCTTCATCCAAGAGAGATAAACTTGATCCAGTATCTATTAATGTGGAGATTTCATTATGTTGAACATTTATTAGGATGCATGGAAGAACATAAGAGTTGTTAAAAGAACTACATATGACATGATTTTCTTGTATGTCATCGTTGATTTGAAAATTTTGTTTGGAAGGCAAAGAATTATATGAAGAAGAAGATTTGTTAAATTTAGATGTCATAGGAGAAGTTTGGACAGCTGTGGATGACACTAAAGTGACTGACGAGCGTTTGTCCAATTGTTGATGTTTGTTGTTGTTGTCAAAGTGTACTGACCCTGAATGAGAATTACGGGAGAGAAGGCGGTCAGTAGAACCAGTCTCCCTTATTTGTTTAAATGATAAACATTGTTGTTATTTTCAGAAGAAGAAGAGGTGTGGCCTTTCTTTCTGTAAGGGTGAGACGAAATTTGAGTTGAAGAGTTTTGATTAGAATTACTAATAATGTTTTTGAATTTGTAGCATGAGTCCATACGATGATTAAATTTCCCACAGAACGCACACTGCACAACATCTCGTCTGTGATAAAAGGATGTAGAATTTTTTTTGTGAGAAAACTTATCAAAGGTGGGTTGATAAGGACAATTCCGGTAAAAATTACGTTGATGAAAATTATTGTTACGTTTATTTGTAGCCTCTTGTCTCGGTGGAGAAGGCGAAAATGTCCTAGGTCTTCTTTGAAAATTACGAGAAGTATGAGAACTGTCCTTTTGAGTTTGTAAAGGAGAGTAGTTGGTTTGAGAATTGTGATAAATTTTATCCTTCGTATGCTTTATAGGAGTTTTATGAAGAGTATTACTAGAATTATCGTGGACATTTTCAGAATCGATACAATAGGCTTGATTAAAATTCTCATAAGATTTTTTAGGGGGAGAGTCATATATATTTTGAAGAAAAGTTGCTCGTTCAAGAGCTAATTCGAAGGACGTAATATTTTCTTCTAAGATTTTACGTTTGATTTGTTTAGGCAAAGCCTCAAGAAAATGAGTAAACTTTAATGAATTAAGAGCAGAAAGATCCAATTTTGGATAAGCAAGTCGAAGTTGTTTATCCAACCGAAAAGCAAAATTTTTAACTGATTCATTTGAATCTAAGGTCAAGTTCTGTAAAGATTTTAGAGAAACAGATTTTTTTGTGGGTAAGAAATAGTCTATAAAGGCCTTTCGAATTTCACTAAAATTAGAGTTCTTGAGCTGTGACTGAGTTTCAAGAAAGAAGAGTAAGGCGGTGCCCTCAAGTTTTGATTTAAAGAGAACAAAAAGTTCCTTGTCTGTAAAGTTATTTAGTTCCTGTAAGTCAGATAATTGATCGAAGAAAAATTCTACAGTCTGAGGGTTACCGTCGAAAGGTTGGATTGCAATATTTAGTTTGGCTTTTGGAGGCATGATGAAAAATTTAATATAAGAGCTCAATATATGACATGATAAATTTGGTTATTGACTGGTCTTGTGATGAATAATATATATATAAATTGACCCGTTATTTAAAATATTGATGACTTTCATATACGTCATAAACCATTTTTATATATTAAAAAAAAAGAAGAAAAAAATATACTAACATATTAGTATCATATGAAGAATATAAGACCTAAATATTTTATGTAAATATTTATATATAATATGGCTCAAAACATAAATTATTATATGTATGACAAGAAGAATAATTTATCTTAGCATGAACAATAATTTTTATCAGTACCTCCGTTAAATAATGCATATATATATTAGTTGCAAAATATAGCAAGACAAGAAAAAATATATATGGAAAAATTATGCTATATATATATCATGCACTGCTCCAGAAAAATATTATTTCAGTATAGAATCAATATGTTGCAATTAATTACTGCACCACTCTCAATAAAATATAATTAATAATATTAATGTATGAAGAAAATAACTTGAAAAAATAATGAAGAATTAACTGAAGATAATGACGACAATATGTATAAATATAACAAAAATACGATGGTGGCAAAGGAAAAATGGATGGTCATGGAATGTTGGACACGCTTTGGTCAGTGCACCAAAGAAAATAAGAAATGTTGTGTTTGGTTTGTGGGTGAGAAGAAGAGATGGGAGGAGAAACACTTTTTATTTGTTTCTACCCACAACTAGGCCAAAAAATGATCGTGATAGTGACTGGTACATTACGAAGAATGGAGGCCAGCAAACGACCCAAAAGTGACCATCCTTACTTCACTTAAAATAATAAAAATATTCTTTTAATCTTGAAGATGATAAACTAAATACAAAATTATAAAATATAAATTTGAAGAAAAGGTAAAGTTACCTGTGAAGTCCTTGGCAGATGATGAGTAGTAAAATCCAGACACATATACAGGAATTAATACACAACTTGGTTGAAGATTAATATTTATTTATTTATGAAATACTTGTATTTCTTTCATGAAAAATCGACTATCTTCTTTATAGAAACACTTTTGTTTCTCATAGAAATTAAACATTTGTTTTATAGTAAAAACTTTACAAATGAAGATATGTTTTTAAATTGATATATTCCAAACACAACCAACATTCTTCATCATAACACATTTTTTTTGATATATCTTGACAGTATGAACTTGAAAAATTTCTCATAACACACAAAAGGAAAATAACATCATTTTCTTCAAAAAGAAACATCACTTAAATATATGTATGTTTTAAATATGTATATATTATCAGACGAGAATTTTATATAGATATGCACCAATATTTTCGATGGAACGCCCCGTGAATATTAAAATTTATTTGTATGAAGATGGGCCAAATAGCAAATTAAAATGACGAAAGAAAATATAAAGTCAATACGTTATGTAAATATGTAAGATCACTTCTTGAAAGAACATTCTTCAACTCACGAAAGAAAATCTTCACCTCTGCATGCTTTTCAGAGTACGGAGATCACATGAAAAGATTATTGAAGAAACTTGAGCACAAAAAGCAGTTGAAGAAAATTATTAATGATGAGATGACAAAAATAAAATAAATATTTAGAAGACACATGACGACATTCTTCTTTAGTTATAAAGCTAACACGAGATCAACGAACAGAAGATCCATGGTGTGCCCTTATTTACACAATAATTTCGGGATGCCTTTGAAGGGGCCTTGCTCCTGGCGGCCTTAAAAAAATCAACCTTTCCTGAAACCATGGCGTGATCATAGCAGCCTGAAATGTTGCCCGTATACAACGGTCTGGAGGGGCGCACGCACACATGCCCCGAAAAATTCCACCCAAAACTTCCAATCATCCGACCGCATCCATTACGGCAGGTGTCTAACAGCGCAACTCACGCAGGTGGCCGAGAGCCCAGGGGAAAAAGAGAAAAGGTTACTGGAATCCCAAAATACGCCAATTTGGCAGCGAGCGAAAGAGGGGGAGGTGACAAAATAAGCCAAGTTACGATGCAAAGTATGGAGAAATATGAATTTATTAAAAAGAGAATTGATAAACACCTAAAGAGGGGAGGCCAAAGCAGGTGGCCCTGTGCTGAATGACTTAAAATACGTCACCTGTGGAAACGAATTTGATAGGCTAGGGGTGTGTCCGAATAAACGGAAGTTCCACCCAAAGAACAAGCGAGAATGTTCTCGAACGATCTCCAAAACCGGAAGGAATGATTTCGAACAGGATTTTACCGGCTTGGAACATTCGAAAGCTAAGTAAGAAAGAAAACATTACAGGCGACGAAATGAAAATACACGAAACCGAAATAAAATTTAAATTGAGAACATTAATAAAAAGGAAGGTGATATGAAATAAAATGGCTGATAAAATTGAATTATACTAAACATATGGGGGGTTATCGAGTAACCACCACACCCCTGTTGCCCCTATTTATACTTATTCAATGAACACCTAATAGCAGTCACGGAATCGCCTCATCAGAATGATCCTAATCTAAATTTTGAACGAAAACTTAATTCTGCATGAAAATCCCATTTATATCAACTAACGGGGGGGGGCATTAGAACCCCTGTTCCCCCTATTTATACTTATTCAATGAACACCTAATAACAGCCACGGAATCGCCTCATCAGAATGATCCTAATCTAAATTTTGAACGAAAACTTAATTCTGCATGAAAATCCCATTTATATCAACTAACGGGGGGGGGATTAGAACCCCTGTTCCCCCTATTTATACTTATTCAATGAACACCTAATAACAGTCACGGAATCGCCTCATCAGAATGATCCTAATCTAAATTTTGAAAACTTAATTCTGCATGAAAATCCCATTTATATCAACTAACGGGGGGCATGAGCCCCCCGTTCCCCCTCTTATACATATCGAATGAACTCCAAAAACTAATCAGGGAAGCGCCTTATCAGGATATACCTATATACAAAATTTCAAGTGGATCCGATATTTTTATCATGAGTTATCGCGTTACGCACATACGCACATACATACAGAACGGACGGGCACATAAGCTCTCAGGCTATGATAGCCTGTGAGCTAAAAAAGGTAGACTTTTTTTTACTGAAATAAAGTTGGATTCATAATCAAGGATGTCCCCCCCCCCCATATGTATGTATATCTGAAGGTTTTTATTAATAATTGCTTGACCATATTTTGGGAAAGAAAAAAATATGACAGTTTCTGAACTGGATTTATACATCCACAGACAACAATCAATAATTTAACAATCTACCAAAAAACATCTTAAAGTAGTTTTAAATAGATAAAAAATATATCATTTGGTAATTATGAAGCCAATATAAATTCATTGAAAATTTAAGGAATATTTAAAATGTTGAAATATTTTTTATGTAATTATCCTTTTCACATCATTATCGAATATGTGACATAATAACTGGAAACAGGAATTTTCTTTTCCTTTAAATTCTTTTACTTTCATTGTTCCTAGTCTTCATGGACCAAAATAAACAGTTCGGGTTGAATCATCCCGTATAAAAATTCTTTTCTCGACCTGGCCAAATCTGTTCATAAATCAGTAAAATTTGGTTTGGTCCAAAAATTTTTGCGAAAAAGGCATATACTTTTAAGTCGTCATTATTCTACAATTAAACATAAGAATTTATTCTTTTTAAAGAATCGTAGATTACTAGGCTTTTAAAATAGAATTAAACACTTAAAAAATCATGATTATGACAGAATTTTCTTTTAAACTGAAAACTTCAAATTTCTTTTAAACTGTTCATCCTTGCAAATTGAATACAACAATACGCGAGAAAAAAAAAATATTAAACATTTACATCGCCTAAGAAGGTAACGTATTTTTTTCTTTCCAATGCGATTCCGTCTTAGAAGATTTCACTTTTACCATATACCATTTTATATATGTATATATATACCGGGTGTCCTGAAAAGGACTGAACGATTTTAAAAATCAATAACTTGCAAACTTTTACAGATATTTAAAAAATTCTTGCACGAGAGTCATCTAAAAGGACAAAAGTTTTTTTCCTGCGATTCTGGATTTTAGTTCGAATTACAAATAATAGATGGCGCTGAGAGCGCTAGGTGCTGTGTTGAAACGGATATTGACGTCACTTGGCACTGAAGTAAAATAAGGAGATTAAGGCTGTGGAGTGGATCTTCTTCGAAAATGGACTTTTGCTTTTACCATCCGATTTTGAATGCAATCCATATAATTTTGATTTTGCTGGCGTCAGCGCAATAATAGAGAAAAATATTGTTTTCATGGGTACAACTTATTTGAAATCGAAATGCGTGAAACAACAACGTTCAAATTACCGACTTTTTTTTTTTTTTTTTTTTTTTTTTTTTTTTACATTTTAAGAATGTAAGTATTTTTGAGAACAGGATATCTTATTTATCTGTTTATTTATCTGGGTATTTTTTAAACCTTTTTATATGTCACCTAGTCATGTCCTGTATTGTATATTATGTATGTTGGATTAAAAGTTTATTTACAGGTACACCCAAAAGATTGCATCACATCATAGTCTATGGGAGAAAATCGCTTGCAGTGTATATTAATGAAATACACTATTTCAAATGCATTGAAACTGATATAAATCACTGAATTTCAGTATAAGATGATTATGATAGAATAGGGTATTTGGTATTTATAGAATTTAACGTTCATTTACAGGGGCACACAAAAAGAAATCTGTTACTGTACTCTCTTTAAGTAATAATTGCTGGAAATGCGTTTTCAATTTCGGCATGCGCTTTTAAATTTAACTGTTTTTTTAGATACGTTAGTAATTATATAAATGCGTATCACCTACACTCGTCTCTGGTCCGTCCGTCTGTCTGTCTGTCCGCATATAACAATGCAAAAATTACTCTGTCGAATCGTTTGAAATTTTAAATATATATTTGTTGAAGAATTTTGTCCAGTTATTTCAAATTTTAAGAAAATCGGATGTGTATTTCCAATACAGGGACAGTCAAAAGTATTGCGTTACATTATGGCCGACGGGGGAAAAAGTTTCAAATGCGTTTTGATGATGTTACACCCGTCCGAACATAATGAAATTAATATGCATTTATGAATTAAATTAAAATACAAATGATGTAGAATATGCTGCACAAAGAATAGTTATTATTCATTTACAGGGCCACACAAAATAATTATGTAACATAACGGTATAGAAGGGAACATACTTTCAGGCATATTTTAATTTTGTTACACATATAATAAAATTGTTATAAGTTATTTAGGTTTACTACGAGTTACTGTGTAATAGAAAATACGAAGTATTTACAGGGACACACAAAAGATTTCGGAAACTATTCTGCATCAGAAATGCTGTACGCTAACGATAATTGCTTGAAGTTTTTAGTTTTGATATGATTTTTTTTTTAAGTTTCACTAAATTTTTGCATGTTACGCTACGTATATAATTGGTTCAAATCATATACAGGGCTACACAAAAGAATTCGCACTCCTTACAAAGTGTGTAAGTAAATATATTAAAGGTGGTTTGTAAATGAGTTATGCATTTTTTATACGCTGAACAGCTTTAAGTATATTACGATATGTTTAAAGAATAGAAATGAAATTATATACAGAGGCACTCAAAAATTGGATTAATAGCCGGCTCTGGATTGTAATCTCTAGAAGTGTGATTTCATTAGTTTAAATCATGTTTCGGTTTTAAATAGATTTTAGCTAAATAATGGCGTGTTTTTAAAGATAGTAGGTAAACTATAGGGCTATATAAAAGAGTTCAAATATGTTTCCGTCTATTTAAATAAATTGCTAAATGTTAAATTTCAACTTAACATGTGTTTTTAACGCTTTCAAACATAGTTGAAAGTGTTTATGATTTCTATTTAGTTGGCCGTCTGCCTGTCTGTCTTTCCAAACTCTAACTTGCGTTGAAATAATTGAATTGGTCTCTAAGTGATAATATGTTAATGAGATTTATTATGCCGTGTTGGGTATCGTAAACAAACTATGCATAATTCATGTTTCATTTACACAAACACTCAAAACTATTCCATTATATTATGTTCTTTGAGGATAATTATATATGTAGCACCTATATTTGCCATCTGGAATGTTCTTTTATCTGCCCGCACATAATAGTGCAAAAACTACCCAACAGAATGCTTTGAATTATAATATATATACTCGTTGCAGAATTTTCGTTACTCATTTAAAGTTTTATTAAAAGCGAATCAAAGCTTAAAAGGATATTAATAAATGTTTTCTTCATTCTATTAAAACCTATCATGCGTGACTAATTAGATGATATCCAATGATAGGTGATGATTCTAGATTGTCATAATGATTATGGCTCATTAAGATGGAGGTAGTATTATTTTCCTATTACCATGAATTTAATATACATAAACGTAATAAATTTTGTATTTAGGTATTTATTCGAAAGAGTGCAACAGCTATTGCACCAAGTTTTCAATGTTTATACTGTAAATATTCTTTGTTCTAAAGAATAAACCATTTCCGCAATTTTTTTACAGCATACAGAAAACTCTACTAAAAAACTTTTTAAAAAGAACTAGCATTTCTTAAAATATAACAGTTTTTTAAAAATAGGAAAATTGATTAATTAAAAAAAATAAATAAATAAAATAAAATAAAAAACTATTAAATTGTTTCACTCAGTTTTAAAATATGATGCACAAAATATTCTTTAAATTAGATGATAAAAAGCAATTTAATCCGAAAAAATACAGTTTTCTTAAATGTAAAATCGTCTGCAAAACTCGTATGCTGCTCGTTAAATTCATGCCCAGTTTCAATCGCTGCTATTATATAAAAGGATTTATTATTTCCATGACAACAACACATTTCATTGAAATCATACCGACTGAGTCCAAAATCGGGCTTCATGTCGAGTACACAGGTCAGATATATGTTGTTCAATAAAAACAAATAAACAAAAGTTCAAAATCGCGCCCTAAGAGCAAGATTGCATTGTCAAACGAGACCTACTCCACAGGCTTAACCTCCTTATTTTGCTTCAGTACCAAGTGACGTCAATATCCATCTCAACACAGCACCTAGCGCTCTCAGCGCCATCTGTTGTTTGTAATTCGAACTAAAATCCAGAATCGCTGGAAAAAAACTTTTGACCTTTTAGATGACTCTCGTGCAAGAATTTTTTAAATATCTGTAAAAGTTTGCAAGTTATTGATTTTTAAAATCGTTCAGTCCTTTTCAGGACACCCGGTATATACATTGGTGTCCAGAAGTTAAGCATAATTGGTAATTAAGTAAGTAATGAAAGAAATGTAAATCGGAATGTGGTTAAACGTGATATGCAAGTGTAAAACGGTTATAAAGTAAGGAAACAATTCAAAAGAACAAAAATATTTACTTTTATTATCCAAAGTAGCAGTTTGAAAGAAAACTGAGCATAGTAAGGGTTCACACTTTAACCCTTTAACGTTCATTGGTTTCGCCACGAAACCACAAAATTTTAATTCCGATATGCAACACTGACACCGGTATTCGGACATGCGCAGGTATTTTGCGCATGACGTAATCGACTGAAAGGTTTTGCATAAACGCAATGTTTCTTCTTCAACCAATTAATCGCCGCAAGAAATTTTGAATAATTTTACAAATATTTACTCCACGTTTTCGAATTATGCTTAACTTTTGGACACCAGTGTTTTTTTGTCTCCAATGCATGGAATATGGATTAATATTACTAATGATAACTGAAACATTTACATACAACAAACAAAGGCTAATTTAAAGCGTAAATATCGCAGCCTATATGGCACTTCTGCATAAATGAAGATTATAAACATGGCAAAAAAAGACTAAGATAAGTTTTTTTTGGTCTGAACTCTTCCGTAAGAGTAAATATCAATGTTCTGTAGAAATTCATTCGAACCGGGCCGGGTTCGGGCCGAATTTTTAACTTTTTCTCGGGCCGGGCCGAACTCGGTCCAAAATTTTAACATTCGGACCGGGCCGGGTCGGACGAATAGTTTTTTTCGTTCGGATCGGGCCGAAATTTTAACTTTCGGGCCGGGCTCGGGCCTGGAAATTTCTGCCCGTGCAGACCTCTAGTTCCTACCCTTCTTGATCTTATAATATGTTTCACAATTTCGGTTTCTTATCATGCAAAGCAACCTTGATCAACATCCAGAAAAACGTGAATAAAGATAGATCATTTATCAAAATGTCTTCCCAACCCATGTAACGGAATAGTTGAACTCTGAAAATGTTTATAATTAAACATTGTTATTTCAGAATATGCGTGTTTTATTATTATGCCAGAGAAAGATATTTTGAAAAATGGCCTGCTCACTTGCATCGCATGAAATAATGATATATAACTCTTTTTTAATTAGACATTCTGAGTTCTCTAAAGGTGGTTTTAACTCTTGTTTTCGCTTTACAGGTTGATTCATTTTTTCAGAGAAAGTAAAAGAAAATTACCAATTAAATTTTTGCATAGTAAATTTAAAATTTCTTTTTAAAAAATCTGCCAGATGGTGCAACACTGGTACCTAGTGACAAACATGCGCTAGCAGTGCTAAAGCTCAAAGGATTAATATACTTCTTAACAATTATTTTATATTTAAAATAAAAAGCAAGGGATTTGAATTAAAAATTTTTCTTCATAAATTTATCTTTGAAAAGAAAAATAGCAGTGACGCAAAAATAAGATTGCTCATTCTGTGCTTTGCGTCCTAATCGAAATCTTGCCGGCACTAATCGAAAAACTGCGTGGAAAAAAAAATCTTGTTAATTAAAACAGCATAAATCGAAAGAAATTTAAAATTTTTCGTTTTCTTTACTAACATTTTTAAGAAGTTCTTGAATTTTGCTGCTAAATTTTACTTTCACGTTCAAGTCTTTAAAAATTAAGCCAATATTCATCCATACAGATTATGTTACGTTTGGCAATCAACATCACGGATGCAAATACGTCTTTCCTTCCGTTTCTCAGTAACCAGATAGTTTCAATCAATACGTTTGAAAAGCAATATCACATTTTTTTTGTTTTCAAACTTTGATTATTTTTCCAAGAATCATTATTTTAAAGTACTTCAAACATGTATAAACCAGGCTCTTGAAAGGTTAAGATAATAAACATTTCCAACGAAATGCATTTTGTTATCAATATAGCAAATTGATAATGCCAATAATGACTATGAAAAATTATTTTTAAAACGTGATGACGACGATGTTGATTATGATAACAAGAAAGGGGAAAACCGTTTATAATCTGATACAGATTTATCCGAAGATTATCTCTCGTCTTTTGGCGTTACGCATGAATTTGTTTTACTCAAGTTTGATTCCGCGTACTTGTTTTCTTTTTATTCAAGCTTCATATTTTTAAATATCTTTAAATATACACATAAAAATGTTATCGTGATTAATTTGTAAACAAGTCGGAAATTGTACATCAAACGTGGCAAATTAGGTGCATTCGTACTAAGCAGTCAGATCATGATGCAGTAGCTATTACACTGTTTAAACTATGTTCTGCTACAAAAAAACAGACAAAATGGCAAAAGCTTCAAAAATTTATAACTATATACGTTTAGAAATGTTGCCATTTTTTCTAATATAAAAACATAAAGTAACAATTGAAATTTTTTATGTTCACATTGTCTCATGCTCTCATGTACCCCTTCTGCCCTGTGTGACACCTTTCGCATGTAATTTAATATAGTTATATTTGAAAAACTCAAAACCATAGTAAACCATGTCCATTTTGAAAAAAGTGACATATAGTCCATTCAGAAAGTGCATAAAAATTATTTTATTCACTTCCACAGTGAACGAAATTTGTAGACCACACTGTAAAAAAAAAAGTGTCGATCTACTAAAAAAAATTTAGTGATCCTTGTAATTACTAAAAATTTTTTTGTAATCTTACTCGGTTACAAGGAATCTGTAAGAATTATTAGAAAAAAGCTAGCAACGAATAGAGTTAATAGTTTTACATTTTTAATAGCTATTACTAAAACGCACTTGGTGTGGCCGTGATAGCCTAGTGGTCATAGCAGCGAACTCCGGGCTGAAAGTACCTGGTTTCGATGCTGGCCGCCACCAAATATGCACCGAAATATGCAATTTAAGTACTTGTTAAATAAAGGGATCATGAAAAATCCCGTGGTAGCAGTTACCATGGATAATGATCTCTGAACTTTCCCTCCCCTTTAGAAACATGTCAAAATAGAGCAGGTAGCAATGTTTGTTGCTGCCATCTATTGCGGCTTAGCCGAAAATCTTCCGTTTCAGAAGTCTGTCTTCTTACCCACTGGATGCAACTCGAAGGAAGCTCCTGCCCTTCGGGCACACGTAATGATTACTAAAATAGTTTTGGAGCTATTACTAAAATTTGCTTGGTGGCTCATACTAAAAAGTTTTAAGTAAGTTATACAAAAATCCTTTTGTTCAGTTTACAAAAGAAATGTTTGTTTCACTTGCAAAAAAAAGTTTGTAATGGTTACTAAAAAATTCTGTGGAATACAAATTTACTAAAAAAATTTTAGTAACCTCTTGAATTTTTTTTTACAGTGCACGTCCATTTTGAAAATAAAAGGGACATATAGTCCATTTAAAAAGTGCATAAAATTTATTTTATTCACTGCCACAGTAGACCAAATCTGTAGATCATGGCCATTTTGTAAAAAAAAAAAAAAAGAAAAAAAAAGAAAAGAAACATGTTCATTTAGAAAAAACATAAAATTTATTTTATTCATTCCCACAGTAAATCAAATCTGCAGACCATATTCATTTTGAAAAAAAAAATGACATGTAGAACCCATTTAGAAGTGCATAAAATTAATTTTATTCAATGCCACAGTGGACCAAATCTGTAGACCATGTCAATTTTTGAAAAAAAAAAAAGACATATAGAATCCATTTAGAAAGTGCATAAAGTTTATTTTCTTCACTCCCACAGTGAACCATTTCTGTAAACAGATGTCATATACAGTGTTCTCGCTGTCGCTCGCCAATGTGTCAAATTGCGGCTAAATTCTTCATTTGCGAGTAAACAAGCGATTAGATTCGCCAAATTGCTAGCGTTCTATTTTTTCTTTTTTTTTTCTTTTCTTTCTTTTTCGTTTTCATACGTATGCATTTATACATATTTTTAATGTATACATATTTTAATATATACATATTCTTAACGTATTTGTAGTGAATAGTTGAATTTAGATTATTAACAATCATTGTCGCAGTTATAAAAATTGAGGCTATTTCAGAATATATTGAAAAAAAGGGGGTACATTAAAGGATTAAAAATAATTTTTTTAGTGCTACACGGCCAATCTATTTGGCTAACATTTTTCTCATTTGGCGAATGTTTTTTGTTTTTAGTTAGCCAAATTACTAACGTTGGTCAAATGTCAGCGAGAACACTGGTCATATATGAGAAAGGTATATGAGAGATATATGAGAGGTATATGAGGTATATGAGAGGTCATATATGAGAAAGGAGCATATAAAGCAGATTTTATGCATCTTGTAAATACTTTTTTTTTTTTTTTTTTTTTTTTTAACAAAATGGATTTGATCCTGATTGTGAACCCTCATATGCTGTATGGCATACCAGGGTCGATGGCCAATAAAATAGATTTCAATACTGTAGACTATAATCCCTAAGGATTATACAGTTTCCTACATTGGATAATTTATTTTCTGTTTTTATGGCAAATAATAAATATGGCAGTTATTATTAAAATTAGGTATGGTTTTTCATTTTATATATTATATGTTTTTAAAAATTCTAAGACATAAATCAAAAGCATTTTCCTTATAAATTGAAGTGTTATCACTAGTACTACTAATTGCATAACTTTCAGAAGTGTGATAAGGTAGTTACAACAACTATTCATGCGTCATCTTTGGACTTTACGTTAATTAGGAAAGTCAATTGCATCCAAGAGATGAAATGAGTTGTTTACTTATTTTTAATAAATAATAATAATAATTCAATAATGCAGGATGTTAAAAAAAAAAGGTAGAAACGCATTTTATTTATTTATTTATTTTCCTGTTCGATATACATAGACAATGTTAATTGCAAAGATAATTGAAATATGTACGATTTAAGATTATGTATAGTCCTGCCATAGGTTTACAAAAGATTGTACATTTTAAGTGCGTTCATATTTATATAAACACATAGCCCCTATAATCGTTGTTTGTCTCTCCATCTGTCTATCTATCTGCCTTCCACATACAACAACTCAAAAACTACCTAAACGAATGTTTTGTAATTGAAATTTAATGTTTACAGAATTTTGTCGAATCATTTCAAATTTTATGAAGCTTGAATCAAAAGTTTAAAAGATATCTATTATTAAAAGTTAATTTTTTTTTCCTTTCTATTAAATCCTATTTTGATTAATTAATTCAATGATATCCCATGATTGATAATAATTCTAAGTTGCCATGGAGATTATTTTATTAAATCCTATCATACGTAATTGATTCAATGATATCTCATGTTAGATTATGTTTCTAGATTACTATGATGATTAGGAATTATTTAAGATGCAGTCATATTATTTCCGTATTTCTGAATTTAAGATATATAATCGTAATAAATTTTATATTCCTTCATTTTTATACAAGTGTGCAATAGCCGTTGCACTAAGATCTGAATATTTATAAAACTAATTATAATAGGTTTACCACATTTGACGTACAGAGTTTCCCCCAGGTTTGAAAAGGGGCAGGGCGCTACTGTTCTGAAAAGGGCACTTTTAACATTTTTCAGGGCACTTTTTTTATTATTAAGGGCACTTTTATAAAGTTGAATCCAGAATCTAGAGTTTCAAAAACTCGTGAAAAAACAGAAATTTCATTAAAAATTTTTGAAAAATAGGTTAATTTTGTTTAAATATCGCGAAAAAACGGCCAATTTTAATAATAGATCGCAAAAAACAGCAGTTTTTGTTAAAAGATCGCAAAAAACGGCATATTTTGCTAAAAAATCGCGAAAAAAACTACAAATCTCGGGAAAAGATCGCGAAAAACGACAAATCTCGAGAAAAGATCGCGAAAAACGGAACTTTTCAAGAATTTTCCGTTTTATTGCGATTTTTGGACGAAATTTACCGTTTCTTGCGAATCGTTTGTCAAATTTTTCCGTTTTACCGCGATTTTTGGCAGAAATTTGCTGTTTTTCCACGATTTTTTGAGGAAATCTTCCGCTTTTTGGGACTTTATGATGAAATTAGCCATTTTTTTGCGAATCTTATAGGAAATTAGTTGTTATTTCGCGATTTTTAACGAAACTTGCCGTTTTTTTTAAGCGATGTTTTGATGAAATTACCCGTTCCACGGGGCGCGTAAGAGCTATCTTTTGCGTTCTGTCGCCGATTTTTTGCGTAATTTACGCGCTATTGCGCGTTTGGATCATCGCTGAAGGGCTGCGTTTTTTCAAATGTGGGGCAAGAAGGGCGCTATTTTTTTGAATGAGTGACAAGAGGGGCGCTAGTTTTTGGATGAGGGGCAAGAGGGGCGCTATTTTTTAACTAAAGGGCAGGAGGGGCGGAGCGCCCCCCTGAAACCCTCTGGGGGAAACTCTGGACGTACATATTCTAACTTGCCTTTTTATTATTTTTTTACGTGACCCCTCTTGTTTCTATCAATATTTTTTTTAAATGACCTTTCTCTTACAAATAAAATAATAAAATTTCCATTTATCTTTGACCAAAATTCCCCATGCTTTGAATTTTACGATATTTCAGAGCTAACACGAACTAAAAAATCATTTACTCATTTCTTATTAGACTTTCATTAAAATGTAGTCCTGATTTACGTTAAATTAAAAATATATATCCACATAATGGATGGAGTACAATAAATTTCACACTAAATTCTACAATATACAATATGTGACACAATTCGAAAAAGTGAATTTTTAATTATCAACACTAATAAATAACAAAAAAAAAAGAATAATTTTTTTTTTAAATACCATTTTCTAAGTTGCGATATTTTTCGAATAAGAAGCAATATACTCGTAAAATTTAAAAGAGAAAAAAAAAGATGTATATTAATAACATCTTGACTTTCCGCAAGACGTATTCAAAACAAAGAAAAAACTGTGCTATTGTCAATTGATTATTCGCTTAAATAATTTAAAATATCCGGTATTCCTAAATGAATATCGGGAATTTAACGCTTGGTAATTTTTACATAAATCTTAAAATTATAATTAATACATAAAAATGAAAGAGCAACTTAAACAGTTTTACCTACAAGCTTACAAGTATTCTATGTGATCACCTTTCGTCACACGGCATACAACAAGTCGATAGCTCAGTTCTTCCCAAACGTTGATTAAAAAAGAAGTTCAGACGCTCATCCGATGTGACGCCATGGGATTTCTACCTGTGGGGAGGCATAAAGGATTGTGTGTGTGTGCCTCCACTATCAGCTGGCCATTGCAGCTGTTACAACAATCATCCCACAAGCACTAATCAAAGTTTGGGAAGAACTGAGCTATCAACTTGATGTGTGCCGTATGAAGAAAGGTGACCACATAGTACACTTGTAAGCTTGTAGATAAAGTTATTTGAGTAGCTCTTTCATTTTATGTATTAATTGAAAGTTTAAGTTTTATGTAATAAAAACTACCAAGCGCTAAAATCCCAATATTAATTTAGAAACTCCCCATGTTATGTAACTTTTTCTAATAACGTGAACAACTAAGCTTGAAATTTGTAAAACAGTTCTAAAACCTATAGCAATTTACTATACTATTTTCATTAACCGAATGAACCACAGCACAAAATAGTTGAAAAGTTTTTTGTTTTTAATTTGGAAAGAAAAATCTTAAGGTAATTTTTCGGATGAATTAAGAATAAAAAGAATATTGCCCAGTTAAACTGATGGCATTGAGCTCACAAGCTACGAATAGTAATTGTATATTACAGCTTTATATTTTCAAGAGTTAATTTCGTTCGAAAAACAAATGAAGGGGGGTGGAGCTCCCTCCATTTCCCCGTTTTATACTTATTCATTGAACCCCTTAAACTAATCAGAGATATACTTTATAATATAAAAAATTTAGAGCGAAAACTGAAAATTCTGCATGAAAAACCCATTTATGGGGAGGGGCATTTGTATATTATAGGGGAGGAGCATTTACCCCCGTTCCCCCTTTTATACAAACCGAATGAACTCCAAAAACTAATCAGGAAAGCGCCTTATGAAAATATACATATATCCAAAATTTCAAAATTCGATATTTTTATCATGCGTTATCGCGTTACGCACATACGCACATACAGAACGGACGGGCACATAAGCTCCCAGGCTTTGATAGCCTGAGAGCTAAAAGCAATGCATGGCAATCACGTCAAATATGGCGATTGGACAACTATATAATGAAAGAAACATAATAAATACTATTAAAACAAGAAGAATTATATGATTAGGGCATTTAATCAGAATGAAGAAAACACAAAGAAAATACACTCAAACCTTCATGAGGGACCACCTCCCTCAACGACCCTTATTCATGGGACGAAATTTATTCCCATAAGATCAATATTAATTTTACCTCCATTCAGAGATATCCCACTTGAATTCCTTTTATGAGCAACTAACTTCTTTGAAGAAAGTAAAACAATTTCCGTTTATTACTGGTCGCTCGAAGAAGGTTTTATCCATAAAATAATTCAGAGGACACATTATTCGATTAAAATAAGTTTTGATTTTTTTTATTATTATTATTCCGGTAATTTTAAAGTACTTAAATACCTTTGTGCCTTTTTAGGTAATGAATTTAACTCTTACTACGAATTAAGAATGACGGTCAATAAAAATCGTCATCAGAAAAAAAATCGTCATCATCTGTTACTGTTAAAAAAAATTGTATTTATTTACTGAATTTTGAAAAGACTTGGAAATAATAGATATAAAACATAAAACCGTAAAATCAAAGCAAACTTCAATGTATTTTTTTTTAATCTTTGCAGTAATCTATATATATAAAAGAAAGTTTGGATTTCGTATTAATCACAGCACAAAAAAATCGACCGAGCCAAAAATCTTGAAAATTGGGGTAAAAATACTTCTTATAACACCGAGTGCCGCTAAGAAGGGATTTTTGAAAATTCCATCCCTAAGGGGGGTAAAAAAAAGAACGAACTTTTGAAAAATTCCTTAAAAATCGGTTTTTGTAGTTACTTTTCAACTGATACCATATTTTAGTGTATTTTTTCACGCTGAATCGAATGGTACTAAGCAAATTCTTTTAAGTCCAGTAGTTCGTGAGATACCTCACATTTTTCTAATTTGGCGATGTCTTCGGCTCAAAAAGCTGAAATTTTCAGTCTCTATATATATATAAGAAAGTCTGGATTTCATATTAATCATCGTACAAAAAAAATCTATTGAACCTACAATTTTCAAAAGAGATTTCTATAATCAGATTAACATGATTAAGTAAGCTATATTTAATTATCTCAATATGTATAAAACGCAAAGGGAAATTTTATTCTAGCTGTTTATAACTGAAGTTCTACTAGATAGATTTGAATGGAACTGACATTGTTAGTTGGATAATTTTTCAGAAATTTTTAGCAAATGAAATATAGCATTCTACGTTGTTTAATTGAATACTCATGGAGATGTTTTAAATCAGATGAACCCAATTACGAAAGGTTGGCATTATTTCAAAGGTTCCGCTGAATGAATTTTTATGCGATTAAAACTGTTAGCATGTTGAGCGCTACGTCATTCATTTATAACTAACTTTGAACTTTTCGTTTAGATGACTGACTTTTCACCGATGGCAGACAGTCTAAAATACGATATAAAACTAAAAATTACTATAATTTAAAAATTTCTTTAGATTCAAAGTTTCTTTTTTAAAAAACTGACCAGCGTAGCGAGCAAAGGCTGCTAGTTCATTTATATAATTAACTTTTATTTTGATAATTAAATTCTTACTTTTTTTTTCTAACATGAAAAATAAATTTTTGTGACATTAATTGTTACCTTTTCGTCGCCTGAGAATAATAAGGTTCTATCTGTGTTTTTGAAAAAAAATTGACTTATCGATATAGAAAGGCTCTATTTGTATCCATGAAGGCATTTTTGTATCAAAATGTTGTTATATATAATTCGCATATGATATTACAATTATATTATGGCATTGTTTTAATACAGAAATGCCTTCATAGGTACAAATCAAGTATTTCTATATCGATAAGTCTTTTTTTTTTTTTTTTTTTTTTTGAAAAACACAGATAGAACCTTCTTGTTCTCAGGTGATGTTTTGTCAACAATTAAAATCTATATTTAAACATGATCTCTATTAAGAGACCACCTCTCGGAGCGACCAATTTCTTTTGGTATGGAACGTGGTCACTTTAGGGAGGTTTTACTGTAATGGTAAATTAATAGGGAAAGGGGGTGTTGGTAGATCCAGGATGAGATGGATAGAAGAGGTAGAAAAAGACCTAGCGCAAAACCAAATTATACATTCAAGGACTGAGATTGGAAGATCTGGGCGAAGTATTTTAAGAAAATTCAAAATCTTTCATCGATTCTAGTAACATTGTGTATGTATGTATTGTATAAGTTTTAAGTAATCAAATTATAGTACAGTACTTTTTAAATCAAACTATGTAAATTTCAAAAAAATAATCCAAGACTATGTAAGCTAATAAATAACCATAAGAATTGTAACAATGAAAAATTAAAATTAACTTTTCAATGTTTTTCGACAAATTACTTATTACATCAACTTGCATAATTATATTTTAGAGTTTAAAATAAAGTTTTAATGTGCCTTTTTAACAATAATGCATCAAAAACAATATCATAGTGTACATTAACTACTATATATTTTGATATTTATTTATGTTGTTTTTTTATGAAATTTGGTTGTGGATTTATTGTAGATTTTCCAACTCAGTGCATGTATTCGATTAAAGCGGTAACATTGCGGGATTTCTTAACTGCGCAGATCGTGGAAAATCTTAAATAGTATATGGTAGTCTGTAATTTAATCTTTTAAAGCACCACATACTATATCTGAAAATACCTAAAAACATAATAATTTTCATTATGTACCATCATTTTGACCAATATTATTCTGTCCCTGATCAGGAGCAATCCAATAAATGAAATAATATTTTACTATTTATCCATGACTGATGGCTGCACTACAGAAAAAATTACAATCAGCAAATAAATAAAAAAAAGTTGGAAATTGCACGTCAGAATATAGCAAATGAGGTGCGTCCTTACTATAATAAAGTTTATAAAATATAAAGTGATTCGGACACAATACAGTATCTAAAATCTTTTGTGTGTCCCTATAAATACTCAATGATTTCTATTATAGAGGAATTAACTTGTAGCAAATCTCAAAAAAAAATTTATAAATTTCATAAAATATGAAATAGTTTATTATAAATAAGACGCAATCCCAAACGATGTTTTCAACTATAACATTATGCAATAGAATACTTTTATGTGCCCCTGTATATTAATAAAAAAAATTCTTTGCACTATAAATTGTGCAGAAGATATATTTTTGTATATATTTCATAGATGCATATGAATTTTATTACATTCGAAAGAGTGTAACATCATTAAAATGCACTTGAAACTAGTTTTTCACGTTGTTCGTAATGTAACGGAATACTTTTGATTGTCCCGGTTGTTGAACGATGAATCCGATTTTGATAAAACTCGAAATGACTCGACAAAACTATGCAATAAATATATATTTTAAATTTCAAATGATTCGGTAGAGTAATTTTTGCGTTGTTATATGCGGAAGGACGGACGGATTGAACGACAATTATAGGTGCTACGAATTTACATAATTACGAACTAACCTAAAAATCGATCAAGATATTAAGGTAAGATTCACTTTCATTATTTTGACTGAATACCGTATTTACTCGTGTATAGGGCGCACGCGTGTATAAGGCCCACCCTTATTTTACAAGTAAAAATGGCGATTTCTTAAAATTTCTTATATAACGCGCACCATAAATTTGATACGCTAATGAAGAATGACCAAATGAATTTCAGTAAAAAAAAAAAAAAAAAAAAAAAAAAAAAGTCGAAACAAACTTTACACCAGACCAGAAAACAAGACGACAATGCATTTTTAGACTTCGGGTTGTAAGAGAATGACGGGAAATAGGAATGAGTGACGGTAAAGAGAATTGCCAATTAGCGTTTAGATAGTGTCATTAGCTCTGTTGTATAAAAAACTGCAAGGAATGGAATAAATGTGCAGTAATACTTCAATTAAGTAACATTTTCCGAGTTTCAATATCTTCTTTGAATAATTTCTTGTTTCATATGTATATCGTTCGACTGCATCCAACAGTAAAAAAATATTCCGTGTATAAGACGCACCTAGGAGTTTTGCCCTAATTTTTTGGAAAAAAAGTGTGCCATATACACAAGTAAATACGGTACTTTAAAATATTAATATAAAAAAAGTTGCAGAGTGTTAAGCTGGTAAAATTAATTAAATTAAGCCCATTTAGTTGCAAAACATAGCAATACAGCATTTTAATCCTTAAGTGCACCATGGACCACATTTGGCACATACCTAAAACATTATAATTCACATTACATGCCCAGAATTTGGTCAATATTATCTCTATTTCTGGTCAAGAACAGTCCAAAGAATGAAATAACATTTATTTTGTCCATGTCAGATGGCTGCATTTGACAAAAAGTTAAAATTTGACATATTATATTTATAATATTACTCAATTTCTCAATTAATTTTCAGTAGTGAAATTACGCCTGATATTTTAGATACGTGAATCATACTTCTACTAAGCGTAAGACCAACTTTTAGTGAAAAAAATGTCCAAGCCGGGAATCGAACCCGGAACCCTTGGAATAGCGCTCCAAGTGCTCTACCACTTAAGCTATGAGGACGATGTCCAGCTTAGCATTTCTCATTTCATATGTTGGTTAAGCTGCAAATCGCAACACTAGATCTGTCTTCATGAGCACACAATTCTGTGGCGTAATATGAGACACTAGAGACCCAGCATCGGTTAATCACACATATTATATGAACATTCACGTATCTAAAATATCAGGCATAATTTCACTACTGAAAATTAATTGAGAAATTGATTAATATTATAAATATAATATGTGTGATTTACAGATGCTGGGTCTATAGTGTTTCATGTTATGCCGCAGAATTGTGTGCTCACGAAAACAGATTTAGTGCTGCGATTTGCAGCTTAACCAACATATGAAGTGAGAAATGCTAAGCTGGGCATCGTTTCCGTAGCTTAAATGGTAGATCACTTGGATCGCTTTTCCAAGGGTTCCGGGTTCAATTCCCGGCTTGGACATTTTTTCCCCTAAAAGTTGGTCTTACGCTTAGTAGAAGTATGAACATTCACGTAATTAAAATTTGTTCTTCCGAAACAAAAAAATTTCGACCAGGCTATTAACCCTTTCCGGCGCAGTGTGTCCAGTCTGGACACACCTCATTTTAATTGCAAACTTGCAAATGGCACCAATAATATTTTAATAAAATCTTGCTTTTACAATAAAAACTTAAATTAAGGAGTTCTTGATTTCTTAAAAAGTCGTTTGTAAATTCCGGTGGCAATCGACAATGTCTCATTTTACTAACAGAATTTGTCCGCGCTGGAAAGGGTTAACGCGAAATTTACTTTCATTACTTTTACTGAATACTTTAAAAATATTAATACAAAACTAAAGTTGCAGAGTGTTAATCAGATAAAACTAATTATTTTAAGCTCATTTAGTTGCAAAATAAAGCAGTACAGCATTTTAACCCTTCACTGCTCGTAAAGCATGGTGACGTCACTGCAACGTCGTTGTGAGGTCACATTGTGACTTTGTGACCATCGCTTGTCGATGTGACGTCACGTGACGTCGATGTGAAGTCACAGTGACTAAAATGTGAAGTCGTTATGGCCGTTTTAGAGTTCTTTTCCCTAATAGCATGCATGGTCACAGTGACGTCACTGTGAGTCACTTTGGTCACATCACATCTGTGACCAAAATGCCACCACTCAGTGACGTCACATTGTGACTGAGATGTGACTTTCTTAAAAATCTTTAGAAATTTATAAATACCCTTCAAAACATGTTATTTATTTTAAAAAACATGTTTCTGGCAATTTAAATATCGTCGCTTTTGTCACAGTTTCGTCACAATGTTAATGTCAAATTAGTCACAAATGACACATTTTTCACAAATTTGTCACATTGTGACCACTTTGTGAAACGTCACAAAAGAGCTCTAAAACGGCCATAACGACTTCACATTTTAGTCACTGTGACTTCACATCGACGTCACGTGACGTCACATCGACAATCGATGGTCACAAAGTCACAATGTGACTTCACAACGACGTTGCAGTGACGTCACCATGCTTTACGGGTTGTGACGTTTCACAATGTGACAAATTTGTGAAAAATGTGTCATTTGTGACTAATTTGACATTAACATTGTGACGAAACTGTGACAAAAGCGACGATATTTAAATTGCAAGAAACATGTTTTTTAAAGTAAATAACATGTTTTGAAGGATATTAATAAATTTCTGAAGATTTTTAAGAAAGTCACATCTCAGTCACAATGTGACGTCACTGAGTGGTGGCATTTTGGTCGCAGATGTGATGTGACCAAAGTGACTCACAGTGACGTCACTGTGACCATGCATTCTATTAGGGTGCACCATGTGCCATATCTGTCACATACGTAAACAGGGGGGTGCGAAGTGAAAACTGCGCAACGTTCTAATTTGGCGCCCTCTCAGCCAACTTTTTCTTATAACAGTCCAAAAAAAAATGACATTGAAAGTATAAATTTGGCGCCCACTAAAGTTCCTCGCCCTGGGCGACCGCCCTCTTCGCCCCTCCGTCCACCAACCGTTCCCAAGATAAAAATTCGGACCAAAAAAATAGCTAATATTAATCTGAACCTCATGAATTTTAATGCAGTATCTTCAGCGTGTAGCTGAAGACGTTAATTAACATAATTACTAATCTATTAAAAACAATCATAATCCAAAAGAACGATTTCTTACTTTGTTACAATTCCTGTTTCTGGTTTAAGATTATGGTACAAATTATTATTGTGTGAGAGATAAGATCAGAAGAGCTGAGACATATCCGAATAAATTTAACTGTATAATCCAAAACGATGCAGTGGCGTAGCTAAGGGGGGGCAAGGGGGGAGTCCGCCCCGGGCGCCGAGGCCTAGGGGAGCCAAATTGAGAGAAATTGTTATATATCTATATTGGGGTGGGGTCGCAAAATTTCTTGCTGGCCCCGGGCGCCAAAAAACATAGCTACGCTACTGAAACGATGTACATTTTTGCATTAATAAGGAGTTAAATAATTCATTTCATCTTTTTGTACTATAGTGATGCGTATTTTATAATAATAAATAAACAGTATTTTTATTTTATTTTTAATTATAATAAAGCACTACAACTAGGCAAAAGTTTAAAAAACTGCTTTCAAGTGTTTTCCTTTTTTTTTCCCCCCTTTGTTTTCTGCATAATCTATTTACGTGCATCAAAATATAAAATACAATAGAAAAAATGTGTTTTAAGAAAATAAGTATACATTTGCTTCCTTAATGGCATTAAAAAATATATAAACTACAGAGTTATATATATATAGTAATATATATATATATACCGGGTGTCCCAAAAATGACTGATGGATTTTAAAATTCAATAACTTGCAAACGGTGACAGCTATTTAAAAAATTTTTGCAGGAGGGTTATGTATAATGTCAGGAGTTTTTTTCACCGCAATTTTTTATTTTAGTTCGCATCTCAAACAATAGGTGGCGCTGACGGCGATTGAAGGCCAGGTCGACGCTTCACTCAGCACTGATCACCTAGCCTTCAATCGCCGTCAGCGCCACCTATTGTTTGAGATGCGAACTAAAATAAAAAGTTACGGTAAAAAAAACTCCTGACATTATACATAAACCTCCTGCAAAAATTTTTAAATAGCTGTCACCGTTTGCAAGTTATTGAATTTTAAAATCCATCAGTCATTTTTGGAACACCCGGTATATACAATATATATATATATATATATATATATTCATTTTGTTTTATCAAGAATTTATTTCAAAATAGTTTAGAAAAAATCGTGCAGTGAAAGGTTAAAACCCTAATTATGTACAGACTTGCACCATTACGTATCCAATTTTAGCTGCAAATTTTAAATTTACTTTATCACTATTATTATTTTTCTCATTACTACCATTTTTCTCATTATTAGACAAATATGCATATATTTCATATTTTTTTTTATTTCAAAAAATAGAAAAAGTCGCGAAGTAAAGGGATATTGTAAAATATTTTGGCTAAAAATACATTACAATTCTCTCTCTCTCTCTTTTTTTTTTTTTTTTTTAAGTTTTTTTTTATACATTTCAATATACATTTCCAGTCTAACAGAAACATTATTGTGATGTTATCATCAAAGAAATAAATCACTCCAGACATATCTTTACACATCTTTTTTACAAAATAAACGATAAATCACATGAATTTAGTGTTTTATAACGCGCACGTTCACCCAACCGTTCCCGAGATAAAAATTCGGATCAAAGAAACAGCTAATATTAATCTGAAAACCTCATGAATTTTAATGCAGTGTATCTTCAGCGTGTAGCTCACATTTCAGTGAACTCGAAAATTACTAACCTATAAAAAACAATCATAATCCAAAAGAGGAATTTGTTACTTTGTTACAATTCCTGTTTCAGGTTTAAGATTACGAGGCGGAAACCCGTCGAAATTCGACCAAAGAAAATTTTTAAAAAGGAACTATTTCATTGATTTGTAATAAATCAACAAAATTCGTTACATTCAAAAATGCATCTTATATTGGTCAGTCTAGCACTCAGACAAATATTATATTAAGATATAATTGACAAAATGCTATTTCTATAAAACTCAGTTGTTCAGATTAATAAAATTAAACTTTAATTGTATGTGTAATCAGTAAATTATAATAAAGATCAGTTATTATGAAGTTATCAATTGGGATCTTATGTTTGGTATAAATGCGAATGAACATATATATATATATATATATATAGCATGCAAATTGACACGATCTCAGATGATATATTTGGCATAGTATACGCATTTTATTTATTTATTTATTTTATTTTTTTTTTTCAATTTTAAGAGAAAATGGAGTGATTCTGTTGTCACTGTTACAAAATTGGTACTAAAAACTATAAAAAAAAATTAATATCTGAAAAATAATTTGAGATACAGCTTTCAAACAAATTGCATTTAGAAGTACCGTATTTTCGGGTGTATATCCCGCATCCTGTGTATAACCCGCACCCGTAAATCGAGCAGTGCAGTAAAAAAAGTTCGTATATAACCCGCGGAGATGCATCGGTGTATAGTCCGCGGGCTATACACCATTTACGAACGTATATTTCGACCAGGGTTCGAAATTAGAAGCCATTATTCATAATTTTTAACACAAATTTACCAAATTTTTTTCGTGATGCATAATATCTACAGTAATTGGGCTAAAAAATTAAGATTATCAGTACCGTAATTTTCGGAAGAAACGCCGCGGCGTTTACGTGTTTTAAGATAAAATTTCAAGCGATGCGGCGTTTACGCGCATTTTTTTTTCAAAGAAGCGTGATAAAAAAAAAAAAAAAAAAAAAAAAAAAAAATTCCGAAAATTAAAAAAAAATCGGTGATAAATTCAAAATTTCGGACATAAAATGTATACGTATCTTAGGTCATTGGTTCCCAAAAGGATCGAATCCTCAGAATCGATCCGAAATGCACTAACTCCGAAAAGGAACGATTCTTCGGACTCTATCTGAAATTAAACGACTCCGGAAAAGTTCGATTCGTAGAACTCGTTCCGAAATGAAACGACTCTGTAAAGGAACGATTCCTCGGAATCGTTTCGAAAAAGAACGACTGCTCTGAATCGTTCCGAAATGATATAAATCACGCATTTTTTTTTTTTTTTTTGTTCTTTGCAACAGGGTCGGTAGATTATTTTTTTGAAAAATAAACTAAAAATGTTCTTAAATTCAGAATTGTCGAGATTGGAAGGATTCCGGATTTTGGATTTTGTACTCTACAAACACAATGGCAATTATACATCTATCAGAGCAATACTTGGCGATAGTTGCGACAGTTCTTCCAAATCCAGAAATAACTGTATTTAAGCAGTAAAAAAAGCCTTTACAAACATGGGAGAACTCTCTAAATTTAAAGGCATAGCGAAAAGAATTTACAAATTTCGATGTTTTTTTTTTCAAATTTTTTAAGGTTTAAAAATTGTAGAAAAAATATCACGATTACCAATTTTTTTTAAAAAATCTTTGTATAACCCGCACCGTGTATAAGCCGCAGCGGCTTTTTGGGAGGTTTTTTTCTTGTATAAGCCGCGGACTATACACCCGAAAATACGGTGCATTTTTTCTCTATACAAAAATGAAAAAAATTAAAATGTGCGATGTTTAGAAGTGTGAAATTTGCAGTAGCGAAAATTGCAAAACCGAAATTGCATGGGATAGTGTTGCCATTTGCAAAATGACGTATGCGTTACGCACAGATACATTTGGCTTTTATAATATAGATAGTACAAAATATAATTGTTTAAGAGATAAGAGTAAGAACCGCTGAGGGTAAATTTAACAACATAATCCAAAGTGGCAAATTTTTTATTAACAAAGAGTTAAGTATTTTATTTCATCAGCTTGTGCTATAGTGGTACACATTTTATTTTAACAAATAAACAAATAGTATTTTTATTTTTTAAATTATAATAAAGCTTTCAGAAAGCAACTAAGCAAAAGTTTAAAAAGCTGCTTTTTAATATTTATATTTTGTTGTCTCTGTTGTTTGTTTATGTTTGTTTGTTTATTTTCTGCATAATTTATTTCAAAATATCCCAGAAACATCTACATATTTTTTTATATAAACAACACAATTAAAAAATATATCAGTATATATGCGTACAGTAGATAAAAGTTTGTTTTCAGAAAATAGGTATGCATCTGCTTTCTTATGGCCTTAAAAAATAAATAAAAAAGAAAAAAAAATTGTAATTTAACAAATTACAGCGACTATTTGGAAAATGATATTTTCAAAAACTTAAATTTTAAAGACTTATAAATAAATTCTATATTAAAATTAATAATAATAATAAACATCATTTTTAGGATGACCATAACGAGTCATATATTACGTACGCCATGCATTAAGCATTAACATTCATAGACAACGATAAAAAAAAAAAAGTAAACTAAAGACAGATAACTTTAACTGTTTAAAATGTGAATTTTTATTTGATGGAGTTAATCAGACTGACTTCTGAACGCCTGCTATTACGTACGACATGGATTAAACAATAATATTTTTGAACCCATCACAAACAAATTTTAAATGAAATTTCAGTTTTACAATTTTCAGAACTGAAATTTCTCAACTTCAAAATATTGCACATTTAAAAGTTTTACACTGTTGCGTAGAGAAAAAAATGCACTTTTTAATTAAATTTGTTTCTCTATCACAATTTGTTGTTAAACTATTAAATTTTTAAAAAGTTTTAATCACTCTTTTTGTCTTCGTGGCAACAGACATTAAACTTCGACCAATCAGAAAATAAAGAAAATAAAAATCATAAGTATTCTATTTGGACATTAAACTTGCACCAATCAGGAAACGAATAAAATAAACAGACTTTATTGCGGAATTCAACCCATAAACTGATTCAGAATTCTCTACCTCTGTTCTCTACAGAGAACAACAGCTATTTTTTCCAAATAGTTAATAAATGACAAAGGGGGGGGGGGGGGGTATTTAATTTGTTTTCTTCACAATTTATTTCAGAATAATTTAGAAATATTCGTACATATTTATTTATAAACAACACAATTTTAAAAAATGTCTATACATACACGCGCACAAAAACATAAGATACAATAGAAAAATATGTTTTCGTACTCTTACTTTAAAAAGTGTAAAAAACTATTAATCTTTTCTTCTGTTTTCTAAAATGTCCACGAAAAATAATGCTCATAAAAATTATACGCATTAATGACCTTAAAAATGAGTATCAATATCAGAAAATTATTTATTATAGTCATAATTACTTATAATTTATTTTAAAATAATTTAGAAATCGTTGAGTAAATTTATAAGTAACATATTGTTTATTTATAATTATCATTAAGATATTTGCAATAAATACATGCAATAAAAGAAAAAATCGTTTTTTCATTATCCTAGCTCTAAAATTGTTAAATTATTATTAATTACTATAATAATAATAATAATTATTATTATTTTAATTAACTGTTTTACTTCGTTATTTAGTTCCAAATAGTTTGTTAATGTTTTGTAATCAAAAACGTTTAATGAAATTTAAGCACATCAAAATGTAAGCTAAAATAGAAAAATATGTTATTGTACTCTTACTTTAAATACTGATAAAGTCAATTTATTCTTGTACTTTAAAATGTCCAGGAAAATCAACGGCCATAAAAAATATACATACTAATGAACTTAAAAATTATTATCAATCTCGGAAAATAAATATGAACATTTCAAAAATGTTTGCACAATTTTATAAATAATGTGTTATTTAAAACTATCACAAAGATATACGTAACAAAATATATGCAACAACAGAAAAATGAGTTTTTCTTCAATCTAACTTTGAATTATTAAGTTAAAAGAAAAAAAAAAGTAGGAAAAAAGATTAAAAAAATAGTTATATATTTTGTCTGTGTGATTCAATTCAAAATAATTTTGAAATGTTTTTATAATTGAAAGTTAGTATTAGTAAATTATAGGCACACCAGAATATAAACTAGAATTTAAAAAAGTATGTTTTCGCACCTTAGTTTAAAAACTGATAAAGTAATTAATTCATTTTTACATTTTGTAAAATGTCCAGGGAAACTATACTTATAAAATACATGCACATCAATGGCCTTAAAAATTACATGGCAGTATCAGAAAAAGAATACGAATAATTTATTTCAAAATAATTATGAAATCTTCTCACAATTTTATAACTATCAACAATTTTTTAAACTATGACTGAGATATACGCAACAAAATATATGCTACAGCAAACGCAGATTTTTTTTTTTTTTTTTTTTCAATCTTAGTTTGGAAATTATTAAGTTATTTTAAAAAGTGTTATTTTTTTCTGTGTGATTTAGTTCAGAATAATTTAGAAAATGATTTTATTTTATATATAGACAACATAATTTTTTTTTAAAAAAGTCAGTAAAACATGTGCATTAAAATGTAAACTCTTAAAGTAAAATATTTTCACCTTGAACAGTGACAAAAGGGACTAATAAATTTTTGCATTTTGTTTAAAGTTAAGAAAAATGCACCCAAAAAGCTTTTTCTTTTTAGATCACGAATAGGTTAGTTATAGGAAAAATATTTTTCTAGCAAACAATTATTTACGTATTTTATTTCTTTTTCTGTTTATTTATTTATTTATTTTTACTAAATCACCTAAAACTAATTATATAAAGATTTTACAACATTATAAACAACATAATTATAAAAACTATCAGTAAAATGTAAAACATGCTTTTTTTTTTTTTTTTTTTTTTTGTGAATCTTACCTTGAAACGTGACCAAATATGATTAATCCATTGTTGTGTTTTATATTAACTTCAAGAAAATATTTCTCACAATATCACAACACACCCACGATACAAAACAAGAAAATTTCTAACGGGAAACGCACCCTTGCAAAATATACAGAAACTTCTCCCTCGCACTTCACTGTAGTCTCACATGCATTCTGTTATGCCTTGATCGAGGTTGCCAGAAAATCGTGGTTTGGCGAGAAGCTTGCTTTTTTGGCGATAAAAATAACTTATTTCAAATGACATGTGAGCATGAGACAATTGCATAATAAATCATTACGCGATTAGATTGATAGTCGTAGTTGTTTTAGGTACTGAGAAGTCCATATTTTTGTTTATTTAAATAATAAACAAAATTATAAGAGGTTTCTATTTAAGATTTTTAATTTGCATTTTGTTGCACTGTACTTGTATTTACACAGTTTTAAAAAAATCTGAAATTCACGGACACATTTTTTCCTGAATTTCAGAGAAAAAGTTTCTTTTCATGGCATAAGGGCAGTTTCCGTTAAAAAAATCAAAAATTGATATCATATTTTCTGAACTCATTAAAACGGGCGAGTGAATAAAATGGAAGGAAACATCGTAGATACTCCGTTATTTACAGCAAATTTATTTTACAAGTTTACAAAACTGAAATTTTGATGCACAGAAATAGGGGAAAAAAAAAAAAAAAAAAAAAAAAAAAAAAGAATTTTTTTGTGAAACTTGTAGAGTGCTGCTGAATTGCAACTGTATTGCTTTTTGTCATCGAGATTAAAAATTGTTATACTTCTTAAAAACTGTATAACAATTTTATATTACCAACTTTATATCAACCCAGCTAGAAAAAGTTTGAATTTTATTTATTTATTTTTATATATATATATTTTTTTTTCAAAAAAATGATGGATTATACATAATTTGTGCATAAAACTGAATGTTTTTGAATGTTTCAAAAGTATACACTTTTCGAATATACATTTGTATTTTCACGTTTACAAATAAATGCATTTTTTGATAAAATAAGTAAATATTCGACTTTTGAAAAATGTGTGCACATATTTCTGAACAAAATATATTTATTGCTTGAAAAAATTGCGCATTATTATGAACTAAAAATTCTGTATAGTAAAACTTGTGAACAATAGACATCTCTGGAGCGCGTAATTTGTCCACTATTTTGAGATGCGCGCTTTAAACAGCTAAAAATGTTTAATTATTTAGATGTTAAGAATAGAAAAATAGAAGCGTTCGCTAAATAGAGGTGTCTGCTATTCAGGAGTTTCCGTTATGGAGGTTTTACTGAATATTGCAATTTTGCTAGACATAAAAATAACTTCTATTTTTTAAAGTTTTTTTTTATTTTTTTTATTTATTTATTTATTTTTTTTTTTTTGAGGGGGATTAAATTTTGTGTCTGATTTAACATTCATGGGATACTTCTAGTGGGAAAGCCCCTACCCCCATCTTTAAAGGAAATTTTTTATTTCTTCTTTTTCTTAGAAATTAAATATTTCAATGTACTCGAAAAAAAAGTATAATAACAGTAGGTCTTTAAAAAATTGAGAAAAAGAAAATTTCGTCCATTGAAATTTGAAACCAGTGGAGAGAGATGCTACTGCCACCTTAATTCAAGACGATCTTAAAACCATTCATTTCGCATTAATTTTAACGCATTAACATCAAAAGAAACAGAACTAAAATTTAATTTTCAAAGCAGATTTAGAATACTCACCTCTCCCCCCTCCCCCCCCAATGGAAAATTTTAAACTGATTTTCCTCTTAGAGTTTAAATTTACCATGTTTTTAAGAATCGGGGGAAAATAAAATTTTGCTTACTAAATTTCAAACCGTGGGGGGAGGAGAAGAAAACAGGTGTGTCACTGCCTCGTGAATTAAACACTGTCGCTTGAATTCGTAAAATATAAAGAAAACGATAATAACAATTAATTTTCATAATGGATTTACTCCCCTCCTTCTTCTTCCTTAAAAAAATACCTGCACTTTTTTAATATTTGATTTTTTTAAGCGACTGGAAAAGATGAAACTTTCTGAGTTTATTGAAATCAGAGAAAAAAAATTATAAATTATAAAATCTATTGGCGTTACATTTCCTAAACGTACATTCAATACTGCCTTCACCCAACCGTTTTAGATACATTTTAAAAGACAAATCTTTAAAATAATAATAATAATAATAGTAATAATAATAATAATAATAATAATAATAATAATAATAATAATAATAATTCTCATGAAGGATTTTTTGCGAAAAGAGCCTTTTCCCCCATCTTAATTTTTTTTTAATTTCCATTCCCTTTGTGTTTAGTTATTTTAAATAAATAAAAAAAGTTTTTCAAAATTGGTCAAAAAGAAAGTGTAACTAGTTAAATTTTAAAATTCACTTTTTTGTTTAAGAAATTTGTTCATAACAATCGAATTGAAAATATGCATTTCTCCCTCCAATAAACACTAAAATTTTAAAATCTTAGTTATAAAATCTGAACGGTCGCTTGAAATTGATAAATTCTATCTAAAATACACTTCAAAACTGTTTATTTCTTATAAAAAATAACTTAGCCACATTCAAACAATTAATTACAAAAAAAAAAAAAAAAAAAAAAAAAAAAAAATCTAGTAATGAATTATATTAAACAAGCCATATTCTAATTATCCATTAATGATAGAAAAACTCTAATAATAAATTAAACTTATTAATTGAGAGTTGGATGGATTATAACAACATCGATAAATTTACCTTCTATCTTATAAAAATATTAATCAATCAGTATTAGCTTCATCATCAATTATTTGCATTTAAAATCGTTCACAAACATGGCCCCAGTAGCAAGGTAGGAAGAATATTATTGTCCCACATCGCAGATAATGAGTTCTATGTTCTATCCTTGTCGGAGGTAAAAATATCCAACATAAATCTCGCCCGTTAGTAAATATAGGCGTTTTCAAAGGTCGCCAAAAGATGGCGCCACCAGCGTCTTTTTTTCACTTATGCATAATGAGAATTGCTAAATCCACTCAGATTTTCTGCACTTTTTTTGCAAGCCTAAGAATTTTATATGGAGAGTTGCCGCTTCTTCAAACAGAGTTTTTCCTTCTTTATTTCCCAAAGCGGGAAATCTACTAATGGAACGGGAAAAGTCCGGCAACTTTGCTGTCAGTAGTTTTACCGTAATTTTACAGATGTAATAGTGTATTTTAAATATGGAGGACCACTTTGTACATTTCTCATTTTTTGTTTTTACTAATTACATATTTTTGGTATTGGATATCTCTTCATTTTAACCGTATTCTTATGCATAATATTTCGTTTATAGAACTAAGTAGATACTTAATTTCACTTAAGGAAGAAAATAATCTTTATTTATTTCTTTTTAATTTAAAAATATTTTTGATTTTTTGTGATATTTTTTTTTTTTTTTTTTTTTATTGTTATAAGGGAATAATATGTCACCGAACGTTAGAAGAGAGAAAAAGAAAAAAAAACGACATTACTCCAGTTAGATTTTTTTTTTTTTTTTTTAAGTATGTGGAGCGATCCTATCCAACTCAAAGTAAATTTGAACTTTAAACTCATTTTTCGTATTTCCAAACACTTGAGTAAGATAGATATTTAAAAATGTGTATTAATTTTATACATCTTTATAACACCTGCCTATTTTTAAGTAGGTACTTACATTGTAGGAACTGCACCAATTATATTAAATTAAAAGCATATCAGTTTCGGTACCATATAGCTTACCGTCCTCAGTGCTAAGAATTGCGGAAATTTTCTCATATATATTTGAAAGATGGCGGATTCAAGTTTAAGGTTTAACAACCAATAGGAAAACACAAAATTGCAAGTAATAGCCAATTGTAAAAAGGATGGGAAACGGAACCAAAGTAGTGAAAAATGGATAGAGGAAAAATTAAGTGATTAATTTAGTAATATTAGTTATATAATATTATATTTAATATTGTGCAACTAACATTTAGTAATATTAGTTAAACCGCAGACTTCAGTGATTGAATAAAGCGAGTATTACTTTTCGAACGTATTAACATTTAAAATCCGTAAATATTCAACTAATTAATAAAAAAATGTGAGGAAGATTTTATAATATTTTAAAATAATTCAGTTAGAAATTTTTAGTTATAATAATTCTTATTAATTGATTAATTAATTAGATCGCTATTGTAATTTAAATGATCAATCTGAAACGAAAAACTTATTCATGCATATTTTTTGCAGCATTTAACCCTTTAACGTTCATTGGTTTCGCCACGAAACCACAAAATTTTAATTCCGATACGCAACACTGACACCGGTATTTTTATCTAAAAATATCCCTTTTATTTTGTATGTGAAAAATCACGTTTTCTTATTTACAAATATATTTGTTCTTAATCACCGGTGTCATTCATTTATTTCGACATCTTAGCAATGAAAATGCTATGATCGTTAAAGGGTTAAAAAACTACCAAAATTACCAAAGAAACTTTTGAAAATGTGTTTTTAAAAATAAGTTAAATCTATTTTTTAAATTTACGTTTATAATACTTTAAAGCTAATACAGTAAAACCTCCATAACGGACACTCCCAAATAGCGGACACCTCTATTTAACGGACAGTTTACTGATCCCCACTCCCAAAATCTAAATTTTTGTATGTTTAACCTCTGAATAACGGACATTCCGAATAGCGGACAGTAATTTTTGCGATGAAGTGTGAGAAATTGCTTTTTAACGAAGAAAAAAAAAAGTAACAAGCTTCTAAATTTGTCAGGGCAATGTATCGAAATTTTGTGATCGCAGATAAATGTAGAGAGTGGGCCGGGTCCCACCCGGGTCTTCCCTCCCACGTCCAATACTAAATTCAGGAGATGGTCCGACGGACATTACTTTCCGGAGCATCACAATGCCCCCCCCCACACACACACACTCTTCTTTGGAAGATTTGAGATTTTATGCTTTTAAGAAGTGGCAAAATACAATCAGCAGTGGCACTTTTTTTTAAAGATGATTTAAGAAAATTAAAACTATTGACATAGTTAAAACTTCACATTAAAAAAAAAAAAAAAAATTGTAATTTTTGAATACTAAAGGAAACGTTTTAAATACATTTTTTTTCGTATGAATGTAATAAACAGTGTATAAAGCAATGTACCATTTCATTTCAATTTTATTGCTTAAAAAATAATTTTAATTTCTAATTAATCATATTTTAGAATTTTACGACATGTAAAAGTCAATTAATGAAACTTTAAGCATTTCTTAGCGATTTTTGAATTTCCGAGGTTTTTCCCAATAGCGGACAGTTTCCGCGCTCCCGAGGTGTCCGTTATTTGGAGGTTTTACTGTATTAAATAAACTTAATAATATTTAAATAAAACCTGAAGCAAAATTTTAATTATATTTTCCTTTTTAATTAAATGAAAAAAATTGAAATCCGATTAATAATGTTTCGATTTACAATGATTTTAAATTAAACCACTTAGCCCTTCCGGATCCGATTTTTTTTCCATTTTAAGAACAAAATTATTTTTATTAAAATACCGTATTTACTCGTGTATAAGACGCACTTTTTCCCAAAAAATCAGGGCAAAACTCCTAGGTGCGCCTTATACACGGAATAAGTTTTAACTGTTTGATGCAGTCGAACGATATACATATGACAAAAGAAATTATTCAAAAAAGATACTAAAACTCGGAAAATTATACTTAATTGAAGTATTACTGCATATTTATTTCATTCCTTGCAGTTTTTTATGCAACAGAGTTAATAACATTATCTAAACGCTAATTCTCAATTCTCTTTACCGTCACTCATTCCTATTTCCCGTCATTCTCTTACAACCCGAAGTCTAAAAATGCATTTTCGCCTTGTTTTCTGGTCTGGTGTAATGTTTGTTTCGACTTTTTTTTTTTTTTTTTTTTTTTTTTTTTTTTTTTTTTTTACTCAAATTCATTTGGTCATTCTTCATTAGCGTACCAAATTTATGGTGCGCGTTATATACCAGATTTTAAAAACTCGCCATTTTTACTTGTAAAATAGGGGTGCGCCTTATACACGCGTGCGCCCTATATACGAGTAAATACGATAATGTCAATCGCAGATAACTAAATAGACTTACTGAAGTTTAAAGATTATCTCACTGTCTGAAATCCAGCAAATATGTTTAATTTGTGTTCAATTCAAATTGATATGAGAATAGGTTAAAGAAGAGTTTTTGGAGATGCTTGGAAAGTATCGTATTACAACAGGGGTTAACTGATAATGCAACTTTCAAATGTTTTTTGCGTTTTATGACACATTCGTTCAGAAAAGATATCTACATTTTATAAATTTAAAGAGTAAAATATGTGTATAAAATAAAGGAATCGAAAACAATGCAAAGCGAATTAAGCAAACGTTTATTATTATTGTTATTACTTAATGCCAAAATATAAATGAACACATAATCTAAAAGACATAGCCATATATTATCATTTCTATATCAGGAAGTAGCAAAAGTAATTGTTAAAAAATAATAATATTCGATGAAAAGGCATGTTCTATTAATAGTACACCAGACACGAAAGGGTTAAAAAATAATCATCATTTATTATTATTATTATTATTATTTTAATATGGGAGAAATTTTAGGATGCAATTTTCTTTGTAAAATATAGGGTTAACTATCACAAAAAAAAAATGAAAAGTTATCAAAATTCTAAGCTCAATAAATACATTTTTTTACGTGTTTCCTGGAACTCATTGTATCATTTTTCGTGTAATTACACGCTTTTGAATTTGCATCTAATTCCTTAAAACCTAACGAATTATTTAAATCGGCTTATTTACGGAGCCTTTAATGGGATATAAAGCATAATGGGCCTATTTACATTTTTTTACGGAGATATCTAGGGATAAGTTTTATAGATATGAATATGGAATTTTTTGCGTTTAATTCAAGAAAGGATGTGAAAATAATGTGTCTTTTATTAATAACATAACTTTTATGGCTTGAATAATCAAACTCTTAAAAAGAAGAAACCAATTCTTACATGTCTTTGCTAGCACAAAAATTCTAAGTTGCGCATTTTTTACACATGATATATAATTTTTTGTTTAAACTGCATGAGACACAATTAAATCAAATCTTTCAAAACTACTCCTGTAATAAGGGGTAGATTTTTTTTTCCATTGTTTTCTTGACTAAACCATAATTTTAGACCAACAATACTGAGATCTGTTTGACATAATATTTCATTTTTTCCATAATTATAATTATAATAACCGAAAAGCCATACAAAATTATGCTGAAATACACTTTGGCAGATTTTTTTATATACAATCAACCGAGATATTGTCTCAAATTGCAAAATATTATGTGAAATTACTTTTGAATTCAAGTTAAACAAACGTTTTATTTTCCTGAACGTTGCCAACTTTTCTTGAAATAAAGACAATTTCACGAAGCATTTGCTTGGAATTCAGTTAATATGTAATTAAAATGCTTGAAAAATTCTTGAAGTGGGAACTAAATTTTAATACATTTCATCTTCTCGGGAATTTTACTTCTTTTTCTTTTATATTCACACAAACTATGTTTTTCGCACATAATTATTACTAAAGCATTTCTACTTTTGCACAAACTGTCTTTACACCATATTTATTTATTTTGGCTTTTAATTACATTTTATTTAATAACATTTCATACATTAATCATTTTAATTTAAATACTGAAAAATTCTTGAAAAATAATTAAATTTTAATATATTTTATCTTCACGAGAATTCTACTTCTTTTTTATACACGTTTTAGGGGTCAGAGAACGCCAAAAATATGTTTTACAAAATGTTTGTCTGTGAATCACTTTCTATGTGACAAAAAGTTTGTGGGCATCTCAAGATTTGATGCACGGAATTTCACAAACATTATAATTCAGTTAGATTCAGTCAAACTGAAGCCGATAAGTTTTTGGTGTATTTCTCCAAACAGATGCCGCTGCTAATTTGCCTTTTTCATGATTTCAGCAATAGCTATATCTCAAGAACTAATAGACGGGTTTTCATAACACTTCAGGTTCCTTTAGTTCTTGATATAATATGATTCTGATTATCTTTTAGTGTAAATTGCTTGATATATGGCGCTGTTGTGCAGCCTTATTCGTGATTATCTCAATAGCTCTATCTCAGAAACTAATGCACGAATTTTCATCAAAGTTCCGATTCTGTTAATCCCTGATATAAATTACTATTTTTTAGTTTCTGAAGTAAATCGCTTACTAGATAGCGCTTCTATCCAGATTTATTTACGATTTCTGCAGTGAATATAATAAATCTAACGAACGGATTTACCGCTAACTTCAGATTCAGTTAGAACTTGGCATAATTGTTGCTTGTTAAATTTTCGTGTAAATCACCTAACCGATGACGCTATCATACTTTATTTTTCTAAAAGTATTAACATGCATGAGGTAGCAGAAAAGTTTGGGGATTGTCACATCCGATTAGTTCTTTCATGTTCACAGAAATCTGATATTACTTTACGCGCAAAATTTGCACTACAAATATTTCTGCTTTTACACAAATTTTCTCTATAACATATTTATTTAATACTCAGTTTACGCTGTGTGCTATATTTACATTATTTTTTAGTATATATTATTTGCTTCAATTTAATTTCATTCAAATAGATTTGAGGATTCTCGTTTTTCTATTGCACTTCTAATTTCAAGCCTTCCTCAAATAGAAACTAATTTTATTCATAACGAAAATCAGATTTTCAACTTACTAAATTCTATTTTAATTACTATCTAAGCATTGAAGTACATAAAATAAATACTTAATTTACAAGAGTAACTAAAATAAATTAAAATTATAGGAATAAAATTTATAGCTTTGTATAAGAACAACAATTGCAAATAAGCACGAACGCTTAAACTTTTGTTATGTATAACTCAATTTGAATAACTTACTGATTAAAAGGCTGATATGTATCATATAAATTCAAAGAACTTCTTAATAAATGTGAGTTTTTTTTTGCGTTTTTTAGCAATTTTATGGTACATTAAAAACTTCTTTGAATTTATATCAATTTAAACAGTTAGAGTAATAATAGATAATGGTCCAATTTTTGTAAAATTGAAGGTGATAATTCATCTGCTACTTAGAGAAGCGTATTTTAATTTGACAATTGTAGATTGTGGGGAAAATAAAACTAGTCATTTGAAAAAAACAGTTGAAGATTTAAAAAAAGGGAAGAACGGTGAAAGTATCTTAAGAAATACAGGTGAAATTATGTATACTCGATGAGGAAGAAAAATAAAAATCGACATTCGAAAAAAATAAGAAGAATTATCTAACGTTTAACTATCTGTCATTATCAGTATTTTCAATCTCTGGCCATTGAGTTGTTTTGTATAAATATTGTGAACATAAATTTGGGACATTTTTTTCCGTGCAATGGAAATTTTCAAATCATATATGCTTATTACAAGTATAATTCATTATAAAACTCAAACGAGATCATCATTAGCACTAAGTTAAAACTGATTTTGCTTCTTGTAAAAACGCATATTATATAAATGTCTTCTGCGTAATCTGTTGCGTAAAACTAGAATTTGATATTGAATTCATAAGTGTTTTCTTCTTCAAATGTCCGTCAACAACAAGAAAATACTTTTTAAGTTAGAAATATTATTATAACCATGTGACAAAACTTCCAAATCACATTTTCTCATATCTTATTTTGATCAACTCACATGTTTCGAACGGTTGACTTGAATACTCATTAGTGAGATATTCCCAAGCATTGCCACTCCATATCACGTTGAGCGTAAAATAATAGTTATCACGTCTAAGAAAATGAGGGCTCTCACGCGACCTTCAAAAGAAAATATGTATTATGAATCATATTCATAGGTACTCAGAATACGAAATTTTGTTGTAAGTTGTAATTGGAATATAAATATCGTTAAACAATGAGTAAGTTATTCAACGGTTTTTACCCTTTTTGAATTAAATTACACGTTTGCTAAAATAAACTTTTTAAAAGTTTCCTTGTTAGAAAATTGCCTTGGTGGATATTTGTAAAATTTCATTTTTTGCTGTTGTTTTTTTGTGATTTTATTTCTACATTAATTTAGGAACGTGTAATTTTCAAAGGTTTAGATTACTGCATACTAGAGATGACACGTACTCAGCCTAAGCCGGTAAGCCCGAGCACAGTCTGGAAAAGTGCTTTTAAGGCTGTTCTCAACTGCTCTGCTCAAAAAGCGCAAAATGTTTTGACACATAAACAAAATAAATTTTTTAACGGAAAGATATAAAATTTGAAGGCCTGACTATGATATCGATTTGTAATCGAGCTGTGTTTTCCATGTTGTTTTAGTAATAAATTACCTATTCGATAAATATATGATAAGCGATGTTGGTCACGTGCCAAAGACATTTTCATTCTTAATTGAGTGGTTATTCTTTTTTAAAGAGGAAATTCAATACAAAACACCCACTTTGACAATATTTTTTGATAAATCTAATGCGTTAAAAACAAGTAAGAAAAATCATGCGTTAAGCATAGATTATGAAGCACTTTCCAACACTTAATGAAATCTTTAACAAAACTTTGTTATTTAAGGAAATAATTGTATATAGCCAAATATACCCAAATATGTATTCCAGTACATTAGAACAGCCCTGTATTTCATATGTCAGTTCATATAATGTGAAAATTTAGCTTAGCAAGAAAATACCCAGTAGCTTGAAATTTTTTTTCAGCAATTCATACTATTAGATGGAAACATACTTGGAAACTTTTGTTCAGCCCTGTAGTTTACATTGTATTTTTATTACATATCAGCATTAGGCTAAAATTTATTGTAAACTAAAACACTTTTAAAACAACTGAAATCACATTCTCATAAATGATCATTTATAGGCGTCCATGTACCGAATTCTTTGCGTGGCCCTGTACATCCCTTTATCCATATTCTGCAAACGTTTCTCCGTAAATTGAATGCAGCTCAGCGTAAAAATACATAGCTTATTTAAGAACCACGTTTAGATAATTTACGCTCATATTCAGTAACGTTGGTGAGCTCTTTTGGGTAGCCCTGTATATCAACTATAACATTTATACACACCATATAATGTGCATATATTTAGCGAAATATAAAAGCGAGTATCATAATTACGGCATATCATCCCAATACGGTATCACATATACGGTACTTCGATAAGAATATACTATTTGAAATCTTTTGTATGGCCCTGTAAATGCTATGTACTTCATATCATGCAAGACAGTAGCGTATAATTTATATTAAGCTTCTGTGACATATATGAATTTTATTATACATGAAAAAGCTTAATATATTTAAAATTTGTCACACACAATTCCCCCTTTTACCATTATCTAACGGAATTCTTTTGTGTGGCTCTATAAATGAATAATAGCTACATTTTCACCTTATATTTTATATAATGCTTATTTTAATATGTTTGACAGGGTATAACATCTTTAAAATTCCTTTGAAACGACTTTTCCCCAGAGGCCGTAATGTAATAGGAAACTTTTGATTCGCCCTGTAGATAAACTAATCATGGTAGAAACTTCATTTTCGATAGAACTCGTGCTAGGGTCAACGTCAATAACGTCCTAAAATTTCATGGCAATCCGAGTATATTAACGATTTTTCCCCATGGGCCGTAATGTAATGGAAAACTTTTGATTCGCCCTGTAGATAAACTAATCATAATAGAAACTTCATTTTCAATAGGGTTCGTGCTAAGGTAAACGTCAATAACGTCCTAAAATTTCATGGCAATCCGAGTATATTAACGATTTTTCCCCATAGGCCGTAATGTAATGGGAAAGTTTTGATTCTCTCTGTAGATAAACTAATCATGGTAGATACTTCATTTTTAGTAGGGTTCGTGCTAGGGTAAACCTCAATAATGTCCTAAAATTCCATGGCAATCCGAGTATATTAACGATTTTCCCCCATAGGCCGTAATGTAATGGGAAACTTTTGATTCGCCCTGTAGATAAACTAAACATGGTAGAAACTTCATTTTCAATAGGACTTGTGCTAGGGTAAACGTCAATAACGTCCTAAAATTTCATGGCAATCCGAGTATATTAACGATTTTTCCCCATAGGCCGTAATGGAATGGGAAACTTTTGATTCGCCCTGTAGATAAACTAATCATGGTAGATACTTCATTTTCAATAGGGTTCGTGCTAGGGTAAACCTTAATAACGTATAAAAATTTCATAGCAATCCGAGTATATTTATGGGAGTTAGAGCGCGGACAGACGGACAGACAAACCGAATGCATAAGCACTTTTCAGCTTTGTTGGAAAGTGCTAAAAAGCAGAAAACACAGTTCAATTACACAGTTTCTGAACAATACCTGCTAGTTTCATGCATTTCCAAACAAAAATAAATTAAAATGTATCGCATAAAGTTGCCATTTTGGATTTGAGAACATACAAAAATAATTTCGGAATTTTATCCTTTAACTCTAAAATATACCCTGTAGTTTTTATTAAAAAAAAATCCTATCAGACATGCTACCGATTTTCTCCAGTAATTTATACAGAGAAATCTTTTTAAATTGGTACAAGTTATTCTGTATGAAACAGTTTCTCCATTTTTTTTTTTTTTTTTTTTTTTTTTTTTTTTTTTTTTTTGACAAGGTAATTAGACTATTAAACTGAAACAGTGATTCCTTGAATGAGACAAAATTTATTCACCTACAAGAAAACGTAATCCTGGACAACATGAAGAGATATAGATTAATTTCAATAGAATCATACAATTTGAAAATAAATTATTATTGCTTGTACATTTCAAAGTGAGTGAAAAAAGTCCGAGCCCCGATTCGAACCAGAGATATTTTGGCTGAAGCCCATCTGGCGGAATCTGGAAGAAATCTGGTAGACTTTGAATGAAACTCCAAATTTGTGCAAGATGGCTTAATCGATAAAGCATAGGGGGTTTCAGCCAATAAATCCTTTTTTTTTTTTTTTCGAATCCCGGCCAGGGCTTTTTTTTCACCAACTTGCAAATCAACAACTTTTACCATGAAGGGAATTCCACTAAATTGAAGAGATTTTGACTGTGCTATAAGGAAGAGTAAAAAGAATCTTGTTTAATTAATTCCAAATTCTGGATGCAATAAGATCATCTTTCAGTCCATTTCAGAATTTATGGCATTCAAAAAAATGTTAAAATTTATTAATTCGTGCAAGATCACTTTTATTTTTCTTTACAGATTTATAGTGTTTATGAATTTGTTTGGTACTAAAATTTAAAAAATCTTATAACTTTAAAAGCTCCCACTAGAAAATGGGGGTACACGACATTTCGGTCCCGCCACTTCGGTCCCGTCATTTCGGTCCCGCCGTTTCGGTCCCGAGACATTTCGGTCCCTGGCCATTTCGGTCCCGAGACAATTCGGTCCCACGACATTTCGGTCCCGAGACAATTCGGTCCGTGGCCATTTCGGTCCCCAGCAACTTTGGCCCCTTGCCATTTCTATCCTTAATCAATTCGGTCCCTTGTTATTTCTTTCCTCGCTACCTTATAAGTCGGATTCTAATTGTTGTGAGCCTGCCCATCCGCCGCCATCCTATGTTAATTAAATAATTAAAAAAACTGTGCTTAATTTTTGTTTCTTCCAATTACTTTATTTTTAAATGTCTTTAATAATTTAATTAGACAGTTATAAGTTATAATATATACATATTTCCTCAAATCACCCATCTACACCCTCTCCTTTGATAATTCAGAAATGATATATATTTATTGAAGAACAATTTTTTTATTTTTCGTATTATTTTTATAATACAAAGTTGCATCTTATAAATTTGTTTTCATAAGTTACCTTCCATTATTAACATTGCGAAAGCAATAGTGATTTCTTAAATGGGTATGCTGTGAAAAAAAAAAAAATGCTTTCAGAAATTTGCCTCCGCCACTTTTTTTTTTTTTTTTTTTTTTTTTTTTTTTTTTTCTTTTTTAAGTAATAATAGTATTTATTGATTTCATTTTTTAAGTCTTCTCACGCCATGAAGACAATATATAATTTATTATATAAAATATAATATATAATATATATTATAATTTATTTAATATATTAAAATGTTATATAATAATAGTTTCAATAATTTTATTTTCAATTTTTAAGTAACAAAACTAAGCTTTTATTTATTTATTTATTTATTTTTATTACCTTTTCGCTCCAACTTTTCCAGAAAAAAAGTAATTCCTTTTTTAGTTTTATTTTTAACTATACTAATTGTTTTAAATTTCTGTAATTTTAAATGTACAATAAACAAACAAGTAAGAGTTAAATTTCAGTTTAGAACTACTACGAAATATAATGATGTATTGAATATAAAATGGATTATGTATTGAGTTTATTTTAAAGTAAAATTCATTATGTAAATTAATAATATTATTAATTAATAAATATATTTAATCAAATATTAATTTGATTTTTATATTAAAGTTACTAACTGTTTTGAGAGTTAGGATTACCAATTATCATTAGTATTACCAATTATTATTAGGATTACCATACAAAATTTGTGTGAATTATAATATTTTGGATAAGAGTTATACGTGTGTGCGGTTTTCAGGCACTTATAATAACATTATACTAAAATTTTATGGCCTTCAGTTTAAAAACTCTGCAATGTTCCCTATAAAATTATGTCTTATTTCACAAAATTTCAGTTTGCAGGAGAAGGGACCGAAATATCCTGGGACCGAAATGGCTAGGGACCGAAATGTCTTGGGACCGAAATGGCTAGGGACCGAAATGTCTTGGGACCGAAATGGCTCGGGACCGAAGTGTCTCAGGACCGAAATGTCTCGGGACCGAAACGGCGGGACCGAAATGGCGGGACCGAAACGTCCTGCTTCCAGAAAATGGTATGTCTGTTAAAGAACAGAAAATCGCGCTACTGTGCATGGATTTTATCCTTTTACAAATGCAGGAGAATAAATCTTAAAACAACAAATAATTTAACAGTGTACTAGTAACTTTTAACCTTACTCTTATACCTGTTTCTGGTACAAGAAATCCATAACGGGATTTCTTATACTAGGTATCGGTCTTGAACACAAAATAAAAATTTTATTCATTCACAGATTGAAAATAAGGTAAAAACGTATCAGGTGCTATTTTAGAAACAAGAATGTAAAGTTTCTTATAGTTTGTTTAACTTCTCTAAAAAATAAAATAGAAACGGATTAGATTATGATTTAATGTATATCAAGAAAAATATTTTACCTAATTGTGACCTTGACACGGACAGCGATAATAACATAAAGAAGCTATATGATATCCCTTGTCTATCCTCCCTTTCTGTTTGAAGTCCCTTTTCATCGATACTAGAAAACAAAATCCATGTCTTTCTACTATAGTTATAGACGTAATTTAACAGGAGTAAGAAATGTGACTTTTCCAGAATTCTGACTGTGATTGGATATGCATATTTTTTTAAGATATTCAAACACATGAAAATCACAGGATGCTATCATGGAGGAGTATTTGCATTAATAGTCATTTTTACCCATAAAACAGTTATATTTCAGTACATTTTTCAAATTACTCTGATTGAGATGCTCATCTGAGAGGATTTCAGTGTCTAAAATTGATGTCATAGTAAAAATGAAATGTGTATCGCAATGTCAGTTTCTGTGGCATTTCGATCTGTTTTCATTTTGGAATAGTCTACTGTATAAATAATAAATAAAATCGAATGATTTTAACAATTAATGCACTGATTCTGGTAGTTGTTGTTGTAGACGTGTGCCCGAAAGGCGGGAGAGGTGCTGGAGCTTCCATCGGACTGCACCCATTGGGTTAGAAGTCAGACTTTTGCAGCACAGGATGTTCGGCAAAGCCCAACAGATGGCAGCACCAAACATCGCCACGTTCTCCATTTTGATATGTCTCTGAAGGGGAGGGAGGGTTTCTCCTGAGATCAATACACATAATAGTAACTACTACGACCGATTTTTCAGAACAGGATTTTCAGAACCCCTTTACTTAATGAGCGTGTACACTGCATATACTCGGTGGGTCTTTGGTGATGTTGAACATTGAAAACGGCACCTTTGAGTCTAGAGTTAGGTGTTATAACCAAAAGGCTAACGCGGCCTATACTCTGGTGAAACATATGATAAGAATATTCTTGTAATAATTGATGTACAGGGTGTATCTAAACTCTTGGGCAAAACTTTAAAGAGTGATAGTACACATCAAGGCAAACAATATTAAATGGGAAACTAAGGGTCCCAAACTGCTTCCGAAGGAGATAGGCGCCATTAAAGTTTAGGGTCCAAAATTTCAAATGATTATAAAAGCGGAAAAATTCGTCGCTTCGTTTGTGGTTTTCACTATAACCATTCTTTATGTCAGTATTGTCCTGAAAATAAATTACAAAGATAAATTTCAAAAAATGCCGATAGATCGCGCTTTAGACTTTGGAGTAACGAACAACTATTTTTTACCGTTATTTTTTGCATTTCATTAAAATATTTTAGAAGCTTAGACATAAAGTTAAATTTTGAGCTGAAAATCTGAATCATTCGGAGTGGTTAAGTAGAGCAAACTGAACTGCGCTCAATGGAGGTGGGGAAGTTCAAATTTCAAATGATTATAAAAAACGGTAAAAATTGGTCAATTGATTTACGGTTTTTACTAAAACTATTCTTTATGTCTTTAAAAATAAATTATAAAGCTAAATTTCAAAAAATGTCAATAGAGGGCACTTTAGAGTTTGGTACAACTATTTTTTACTGTTATTTTTTGCATCTCATTAGTTGTTTTTTTTTTTTTTTTTTTTTTTTTTTTTTTCAAAGTTTAGACATAAATTTAAATTTTGAGCTGAAAATCTGAATCGTTGGGAGTGGTTAAGTAGCACAAAAATTTCAAATGATTATAAAAAAAAAAACTGTAAAATTGGTCGACTTGTTTGCGGTTTTCGCTAAAACTATTCTTTCTGTCAGTATTTCCTTCAAAATAAATTTTAAAGATAAATTTCCAAAAATTCCGTTAGAGGGGACCTTAAACTTTAGAGAAACCAACATCTATTTTTAGCCTTTTTTTTTTTTTTTTTTTTTGGTATCTAATTAAAAGCTTGCAAAAGCTTAGACTTAAATTTTGAGCTCAAATTCTGAATCATCGGAGGGGGTTAAGCAGGGGCGTAAACCACCCTACTCGAGTAGGGGGGTGTAGGCGAATAAATTTCCGACTCCAAGAAGAAAAATTTCCGAGTACTGTGGCCAACATTAGGACTATATATATATAATACTAATATATATATATATATATACTTTTATAAATACATCCAAAGTTATTCAGACAATACCATTAAATAAACCAATGGATCCAGTATTTTTACAACCATATTATTGAAAACAGTTGAAGTTTGAAGTGAAATAGAAGGCAGATTACCAAATTATTAAAAAACATATGGATAAATGGACATTATATAACCAGAGTAATTCATATATTACCATACAATAAACCAATGAAACCAGTATTTTTACATTCATCTTATTGAAAACAGTTGATGTTTGAAGTGAAACAGAAGACAGATTACCAAAATAATGAAAGGTAAATAAATAAAAAGACAGTAGAAGGCTTTTTTTATTAAACTACTCTTCAGGGGTGCATAGTTTAACAAAAAAGTAAAAACATCCAACCAGTTTCTGTTATGAGTCGTGCTAATGCTAAAGGCTAAGAATTCGGCTCACAATGCGCCCAACTGGCTGGAAGCTATTTACAATTACAAATTAGTAAAAAGATACTCATCGAAGAAAATAAAAACAATATGACAAAATAACAATAATATAATATTCCTTAAAAAAAGTATATATATACTAAAATATTTACCATACCCAAATCCTAGCATGATTTGTAGTTCAAGTGAATCTACATTAGAAATGAATTACATGTGACTTTCTAACAGTTAAGGTTATGGTCATAGTATAAATCATATAGATAATAAAATTAAAATTGTAACATTAATTATAAAAATTAGGAGAACATATATTATACTATAAAATTCATAATACATTTAGAAAAAAATAAATGCTACTGTTAGAAGTATTATATTTTTATTTTTAAACAATTATTAATATTACTACATTAATTATTTAACTAGAATATGTTACTTTAACTTCTAGTACAAAAAATGTTTTAGTGCTGCCATCTATGTGATTAATACATTAATTAAATTATATACTTATGGTGCTGCCATCTATTATTGAAAATATTATTGGAATAAAAATAAATTATTTAATAGCTAAGAATTTCCAAGAATAATTTCTATTCTAATATTTTACAAATAATTTCTTTAAGACAAATACAATAGACAACCATATTTTATCTCAATAACTTGATCATTTTTAAGTTATGCATATTATTTTTTAGGTAAACATGAACTTTAATACTGTGTGTAAAGTTAATTTTTTTTGTTTAAATATATAATAATGATCCATTGTGTATTATCCAGACAACACCGCCCTCCCCCGTAATCTAACATCTAACCCACCCAACCATCCTATTATGCCTATTTTTTTGTATTTTTTATTTTTTTTGTATTATTTTTATTTTTTATAATTTTTTTAAAACTTTTTTTACGCAATGTGTTAATTATTTTTTAGATCATGTAATAACTTATATATTAAAGATTATAGGAGTTCTTATCAATAACATCATATGGTGCTGCATAAATTAGCATTTTGTTGCTTGCAATATTTGGTTGAGGAGAATATAGACAGTTAATACTAAATAAATGTTTATACAGATAATATTTTTTTAATCAAATGTAAAGGATAACCATATCTTATAGCAGTTTCTTGGACAGTTTTTAAATTATGCATTTTAAAATTAGATGAACAAATATTTTTAATTCTATGAGTAAAATTAAGTAATATATTGATATATACAGATTTATGTAGGCAAGAATTATAATGAGTAAAGAGGTTTACTTTAAAAGGAAAATCATTACGTTTATCATAAATATCAAATAGAATTTTATTATCAGAAAGAGTAATATTAAGATCAAGAAAGTTAATTTTATTATTACGCATATCATTATAACTGTATTTTAAATTTTTACGGTATTTGATTGGTAGAGAATAGTTACATGACTTTTTAGAATATAAAATTATTATATCATCAAGATACCTGTATAAAAAACAATTAACAATAGAAGTACTACGTTCATAATAATGTAAGTAGAGATCATCACAGATTGATGATACAATCCCATCTTGTGGAAGACCGACTATCTGTTTAAATATTGTATTATTAAATAACATATAATTATGATAAAGAATAAATTTGGTTAAAGATTTGAAGTAAGATAAAGAGACCTGTATGTTAAGAGAATTCCTATATTCCTTGAATAATAAATTTATGATTCTGAACATATCTGCGATATCAATTGTATTAAATAAATCATTAAAGTCATATGTTTTGATGTACTTAATGTTTTGTAAATTTTTTATATTATTTACAAGATGTAAACTATTTTTTTATACTATAGAATTTATTATTAGTTTTTGCAATATCTAGCATTTTTGTAAGTATTGTTAATAATTCTTTAACTGCATTATTGTTATAAGTATTATACCCAATAGTTATAGTACGAAACTTTATAGGAATTTTATGGAATTTTGGAATAACCACAATATAAGGATAGTTATAATTATGATTTTTTAATTTTAGTAATTTATAACATTGAGCTATATGTCTATTTTTAATAATAGTATCAATATCTGTTTTAATGGAATTTGAACTAGAATTTATTGATTGATTTAATAATATAGAGTAATAATGTTTACAAATTAAAGCATAGTTGTTAGGAGATTTATCAACATATGTTGTAATAAATTTATTTTGCAAGTTTTTTATTTCATTATTTAATTGTTTAAAGTTTAAATTAAAGGTATCGATATTTTTGTAAAGTTCAATATTTAATTTATCTAAAACATTAAGTTTCTATTCAGTGAAGTATTCCAGAGGCTTGTTGTAGTCTATCGAAATTTTATAAATAAAGAGATATAAATCTAAATTAACTGTTTTAAGATTGATTTGATATTAGGACATGAAGGAACACGATATTTAGTACCATTAGCCGTTAAATTGCGTAAAGAATCATTATATATATATATATACATATATGTACAGTCGGCTCTCATTAATTCGAATTCGTCGGGACCACAAGAAATGTTCGAATTATCCAGCGTTCGGATTATGGAAAGTAAGAGAGTAAAACATGTTTAAAGGGATACTATTTAAAAAAAATTAATGTTATAATATTTTTTTAATATATTTCGGTTGTTATCATTAAAGTACGATTTAATATTAAATTAAAATATATAAATACGTAAACTGATTAAAGTATTAGGAATAAGCAGAAACGAAGATAGGGTGGAGATGTCATTGATGGACAGACAGGGCACTAAAAAAGAGGATATCAAATGCATAGGACTATATGTATACTTGTTCAGAACAATTTTGACAAAAACAAAAGAAAGAAAATTATTTCAAAGATCTGAACTCTGGGAGAAAGTAAAAAAAAGGGAAAAAATAGGAGTCTCGTTAGTTCGAATTAAACAAAGTAAAAAAAAAAAAAAAAAAAAAAAAAAATGAGTTCGAATAAATGAAAAAAATCAACGTTATTATGCTATTTAAAATCGGGACTTTATGTTTAGTTCGAATTAAGCGAAAATTCAACTTATCCGATAATGAGAGACGACTGTATACTTATGTATATTCATACATAATTCTCAAGATAATTATGACTTAGCGTATCGAATTAGTCAAATAATCTTATGTTATTATTAGTCTTATACATTTTTCCCATTATTAGAAGGTCTCCTGATGGGATACAATAACCGTACCACCCGAGAGGGCCACGGGTAGTGCATAATACAAATAAGCAGTCACAGGGCTTTCCAACGATATATTACATGAAAGGTGCCAGTTAAATTTAGAAAAGTGGTCGCCCGTGATATATCACAAGAGAGATATAGGCCATATTTAAGAACATGTCCTCCCTACCAGAATAGACCTAACTGACTATAGACTAATAGACTACCCTAACTGATTTTTTTCATATATTATAATATTTATCCGAAGGCCCCGTAATAAAACCTGAACTAAAATGATAAAACGCTACAATTTCAAAAAAGATCGAAAATTGTCCCCGGTACGGAAATAGGAGGGGGTCAGCGGGAAGAAAGAAGTATTTATAATATGAAAGAATGATCTGAGGTCTTTTCTATGATAGGTCACATGATAGGTCCAAAAAAGTATGGAATTTTTACACCCCACTTTAACCTCCTCGGAGGGAGGAAATTTTAAAATATCGCTGAAACACGTATTTAATTAGTTTTTAATAGTTTTATTTTCTGCCGTTTCACGCTCTTATTAAAAAAGACTGATGAGATGCGCCAAATGTCCTAAATCTTTCGACCCCTTTCCTTTTTTAACCCCCTTATGGGGAATTTCTAAAATCGTTGGGTTATGTGTTCAATAATTTTTTTAGTAGATTAATTTTCTGAAATTCCACGCTCCCACCGTAAATGTTTGCTGAGATATGGAAAGTTATTCCAGATTTGTTGATCTCCCCCCCCCCCGCCTTTGTCCCTCTTAGGGGGATAATTTCAAAAATTCAGTCTTAGTGCACGCTTACATCATAAGAAGTATTTTCTCTCTAATTTTCGATCTGTAAGTTTTGTAACTGACACATAGAGCGGGAGGTCCAGCCAGAACCTTCCTTAGGGGTGTGCAACAGGTGCGGCCGCACAGAGCCTCGCGCCTAGAGAGGCCTCACACCTGAACACAAAATATATTTTTTAATAAAAAGAAGAAGGTATAATAGAAAATCTTTAATATAAATTTATGATTTTAGTTAAGAAAAGATAGTGGTCTTGAGATAAAATGTAGCCTATCTTGAAGAGGGACTTTCACCATCAATTTTCCATCATTGCTTTTGAAATTTGTTCTGTAGTTCCAGAAATTACCCCCTACAAACATACAAATAAATGCCACTTTTTTATAATAGCTAGGATATCGAAATCTGGCTCTTCGGGTCATAATATGTCGGTAAAAACCATTCTTTTTTACGGATAGTATAAGATTGTGTTAAGAGTCTGAAAGGAAAAGGCCTCGCAAAATCCTTGCACCGGACCTCGCTTTAAGCTGCCCTCCGTAAGGACGGCTCTGGGTCCAGCGCCCAGTCGTCTAGGTGCCAAAGCTTTACGTTGAAGAGAAAACAATGTTCTATCTTTATTTTTTTCCAATAAGTTAAAATGTCTTTAGCAGGTTTAAGTAAAATTGAAATTTCTTTGCTTGGGGAATATTTTAGAGACAAAAATTTGTCAAAAATCGGGTTTTTTTAATATAAGATTTAATTCTTTCTAACGACAAACTTTAAAGCAGCGTAACAGTTTGGTGATACCCATCATTTTTCTGATTAAACAAAATGTAATAGTATTAATAAAAATATTTAAAAATTGAATACAATTGATTCAGGAAAAAGAAAACGAACGTATTATTTCTGAGAGAAGTAAACTCGTATAGACTGTAAAATATCCAGATTATTTTGAAATAAAAATTCAAAGTATTTGGGTATTTTCATTTTTCATCCTGTATCATAAATTTCTTAAGCACCTTTTTAAATCAATCAAAAATTATGTAACACAGTAAATAAAAACAATTTCACATTTTTAATTTTATTTATTTTTAATAAAATAAAAAGAAAACACAAAATTAGTTAATAGGAATAATTAAAACCATAATTATTTTCAATTAAAGGTAAAATTTGTATGAGTGGAAAATATCCAGATTTTGATATGGAAAAATACAAAATATTTGTATTTCAGTTTTGAATTTTCATCGGATACCACCTAAATTCTGTGATGCATATTTCTAACTAAATTTAAAGTTTAGGTAAAAAAAAATAGAAGTTTCTTCACTTTAATCAGTATATCTTAAAATTTCGAGACTAAACTAAAAGCTTTCCGACAGTAAATCAATACAGGCGGATATCGATATCTCGAAGCCAAAAGGCACAGGAAAAAAAATCGGAATATCAAGGTTTTATTCAAAATATCACGGTTACAAATAACATTAACATTGCTAAAATGTGTACATAAACTTTTTTTTTTTTTTGTCATATCGAGGTTTTCGAGTACACAATATTTGTCAAATCAAAATTTTTCTGAATAGTTTTATCAGAAAAATAAAACTATATATTAATAAATTGTATTAATTAATTAGTAAATTAAAGTAATTAATAAATTATCAGTTAGTTAAATTAATTAATAATAGTTCCGCCTAAGAATAAATTTGTTTTCTTCGTTCTAAATTGCTTTTTATTTTTCTAATTAGAAACTGCGAGTGGAAATAATTCCGATTACGAATAAAAATTTATAGGTTTTCTACGATCTAACTTGTTTTTCTTATATAATTAAAAATTATTAAAATATTTCTCCAATTCATAAATATTTATTGATTAATACTTTTTTTTCGGCTAAACTTACTTTTTTCCGATCGAACAAGAATTTTTCCGACTGACTTTCCGTTTTTCCAATTGATAATTTTTTATAGGTTAATACGTAATACTATTTTTTCCGACTAAACACGCCTTTTCTGATGTAACAGGAGATTTTCCGAATATTTCCATTTTTCCAGTTTATAAGTTTTTATAGGTCAATACCATTTTTTCCGACTAAACTTTTTCCGAACGATCGGGGAATTTTCCGAATGACTTTTTCATTTTTCCAATTTGTAAGTCCTTATAAGAAAATACCATTTTCCCGACAAAACATACCCTCCTATCGAACGGGAATTTTTCCGACTGATTTTTTCGTTTTTTCAATTTGTAAGTCATTACCGTAAATAACTTTTTTCCGACTAAGCGAACATTGTTCCAGTTTGTAAGTCCTTATAGGTAAATACCTTTTTAAGACTAAACGTACATTTTCCCTATCGAACCTGAATTTTTTCGTTTTTCCATTTTTTAAGTCTTTGTAGTAAATAACATTTTTCCGAGTAAACGAACATTTTCCCGACTTATTTTTTTCATTTTCCCAATTTATAAGTTTATATAGATAAATACAAGTTTTTCCGTCTAAGTTTATTGTTTTACCGATAAACACGAAAATTTCCGACTAATTTACTCGAGGGGGGTGCCGCACCCCCCCCATACCCCCCTGGGATTTACGCCCCTGGGGTTAAGAAGCACAAACTGAACTGTGTTCAAGAGTTGAAATGTTGCACTCCCCACCCCTCGAACACAATTCAATTTTGTGCTACTTATTTACTCATAACGATTCAGATTTTTAGCTCAAAATTTAAATCTAAGATTTTACAAGCATTAAATTAGATACAAAAAATAACGATTAAAAATAGTTGTTGGTTACTCTAAAGTTTAAGGCGCCCTATAACGGAATTTTTTAAAATTTATCTTTAAAATTTATTTTTAAGGAAATACTGACATAAAGTATAGTTTTAGTTAAAATCGCAAACGAATCGACCAATTTTACCGCTTTTTATAATCATTTTAAATTTGAACCTCCCCACCCCCATTGTACACAGCTCAGTTTGCGCTACTTAACCACTCCTAGCGATTCAGATTTTCAGCTCAAAATTTAAGTTTATGTCTAAGCTTCTAAAAAAATTTAATGAGATGCAAAACATAACGGTAAAAAATAGTTGTACGTTACTCCAAAGTCTAAAGCGCCCTCAATCGGCATTTTTTGAAATTTAACTTTATAATTTATTTTCAGGACAATACTGACATAAAGAATAGTTTTAGCGAAAACCGCAAATCAGTTGACCGTTTTTTCCGTTTTTTATGATTATTTGAAATTTCTGACCCTACACTTTAATGGCGGCTATCTCCTTCGGAAAATGTTTGGGATCCTTGGTGTCCTATTTAATATTGTTTGCCTTGATGTGTACAATCATCCCTTATAGTTTTGCCTAAGAGTTTAGATACACCCTGTATTTAGCAACCGAACCAGACATGAAAAACTCTATGATATATGAAATAAAAGTTGTACATAAATTGAATTTCAGGAATCCAGGACACTTTTATTGGGCCACTTTTTGAACGACGTTTAAATTCACCAATATAATGATTGTAACGTAAAGTGTGATAAAATCATTGTTTCAATAACTGTTATGTTGGGAAGTGATTGGTGTTGCTGTAATGTCCCCCGTAAATCAAAGCTCCAAATGCTCTGAACACAACTAAAATCTTACATTTTATTTCGACATCGTTAAAACCTTCAATCGCAGATAATTCTGGCTAATGGCACCTGTTGCATGTAAAATCCGTCGTGGGTGCAAAGTCCTCCAAGTTACCTCTGAATTATACCTTTGGAGATGCCTTGCCAGGTGAAGGTCTCGTCATCTGACCAAGGTTCTAAATTACGAGACCAACTTGAGTAGCTATTTGCAGTACAAACAACAGGATGCAACGCTAAACAACCGACAAAACAAAGTATGATCAAGTGAGAAGCAAACACAGCAGATATGATGACGTGAGAAGCGAACCCGTAAGACATGGTGACGTCACTGCAACGTCGTTATGAAGTCACATTGTGACTTTGTGACCAGCGATTGTCGATGTGACATCACGTGACGTCGATGTGAAGTCACAGTGACTAAAATGTGAAGTCGTTATGGCCGTTTTAGAGCTTTTTTGTGACGTCACATTGTGACCACTTTGTGACGTCACAATGTGACCAATTTGTGAAAAGTGTGTCATTTGTGACTACTTTGACACTAACATTGTGACGAACTGTGAAAATTTTTTTAGAAAGTCACATCTTAGTCACAATGTGACGTCACTGAGTGGTGGCATTTTCGTCACAGATGTGATGTGACCAAGGTGATTCACAGTGACGTCATTGTGACGTCACTGTGAACATGCATGCTATGAGGGAAGTTATCAGGTTTATTGCCACTACGCGGCTATTAGGCGGTCACTTGCCCCGATACCAGGTATCTAATCCGTTAAGCTGAGGTAACTGGGCAGGTAGGGGCCTGGTCATCGGTTAGAAAGAAAGAAAAGGTGAATTTACTTTAAAATATTTGTATCCTGAACAGTTAGGCAGTCGATTTATGCGGGACATCTGTCAACACTGACAGTGACACACTGGACACATTTAAATTCACTGTTATATTGATTCAAATGAAACGTGTGGTAAAAGGATTGTTACAATAACTGATGTATTGGGTAATCTATTGCAGCGTTTATTGGGACTGACACTGGACAACAACTAAATTTACCGTTATATTGATTTAAATGAAAGGTGTGTGATAAAAGCCATGTGACAGTGATTGATATATTAGATTGTTCGAATCAATCATGAAACCTCTGTGACAGTGTAAAGCAAAAGATCTATGCGCAAAAAGAATTTCAGGATGTTGCAAGTACTTTGATGGGACATAGTAGATAACATTAAAGTTCACCATTATATTAATTCAAATGAAAAAGTGTGATAAAAGCATTGTTACATTAATTGGCATATTGGGTAGTCGAAAAACTATGAAATATAAAAACAAAAGATCTATAAATAAATTGAATTTCAGGATGTTGCGGGCGGTTATTGGGAGAAACGTGGCAATATTTAAGCTTGTCGTTAAATTGGTTCAAATGAAAAGTGTCATAAAAGCATTGCTACAATAATTGACATACTGGGTAGTCCGAAACTGACATGAAAAATATTCTGTGACATAAGAAAGTAAAAGATCGATAGAAAATAAAGATCTAAATTGAATTTCAGAGTGTTACAAGAGTTATGTTGGAAACACTGGATAACATTTAAGTTCACCATTATATTGATTCTAACTAAACGTGCAGTGTAAAAAAACTCTATGAAAAAAAAAAAGCAAAAGACTTATACGTAAATAGAATTCCAGGATGTTGGAAAGCTTTTGTTGAGACACACTGGACAACATTTAAACTCGCCGAGAAATTAACTCAAATGAAAAGTTGTGATAAAGCATTGTTAAAATAATAACATACTGGTTTCTGAAAAAAAAAAAAAAAAAAAAAAAAAAAAAAACCATGAAAAACTATATTACACGTAAAAGCAAAAGATCTTTAGTAAATTGAATTTCAGTCTGTTGCAGGCGTTTATTGGGAGACACTGACATTGGACAACATTTAAGCTCACCCTTAAACTGATTCAAATGAAAAGTGTGATAAAAGTATTCATACAATTATTGGCATACTGAGTAATTCGAAAAAGACATAAAAAACTGACAAGACATATGAAAACGAAAGATCTATTCGTAAATAGAATTTCAGGATGTTGCATGGCTTTGTTGGGACACGCTGGACAACATTTAAGTTCACCGTCAGTGGTTTAAATGAAAAGTGTGATAAAAGCATTGCAACAGTTGTTGACATACTGGATAGAATGAACCAGACATGAAAAACTCTGGGGCATAAGAAAGCATAAGATCTATGCATACAAGTAGAATTTCAGGATGTTGCAAGATTTTCGTTGGGAAACACTGGACAACATTTAAGTTCAACTTAATATTGATTCAAATGAAAAGGTGTGATAATTGTTCATTTTTAAAATAATTTTATACTGGGTGATTGAAAAAATATGAAAAACTCTATTAAAACTAAAAACAAAACATCTGTAAATAAATTGAGTTTTAGGATGTTGCAGGTGTTTATTGAGATAAACTGGGCAACATTTAAGTTCAGTGAACCGACTGAAAAGAGATGCCACTAACTGAAGAAGAAATGGATTGGCATTATTTTTGACTAGAAGTGTTACCACGTTTTATATAAAACGTGCCTTCAATGTAAACACAGAGCGCAGATAAACCATGACACTGTGGAAAACCTATCAAAAAGTTCAGAAGGACAGGCTCTGTAGCTGTTGCAAGCCATAGAATTATTGAGATAGAGGAACTGATATGTTCCTAAAATAGAGAAGCTTCAACTGTGACCGCTTTCGTAGAGTTTAATCACCGCAGCGCCGGGCCAAAATTCCACCAGTCAATTTGAGTAGAATTTTTTTTTCTTTATTCAAACGCTATGTTAATGTGAAATTTCACTAAAAAGTAATGGCAAAAACTGATATTTATTTTTACTGTTGGCAATTTAGTTTAGCGACAATAGTTCCGCCATATTGTGACAACCAAGACAACCTCTTAGTGTCAGAAAAAAATATTATAATACCTAGGAAAAATGACACCAACAAACAGATATAGAAAATTTTGACCATATTTGTGAGAGAAATTTCAAATGAATAAGGCGCTTAAATGCAATGAAACTTTCGATTTAAATTTATTAAAGGATGTTTTCTCCGAAGGTAAGCAGAAAGTGTATATGCGAAAAAAAAAAAAAAACTAGCAGCCATCTTGTGATAACCTTCTCAGTCACTTCACTCGCAACTGCTAGCCAATACACTGTATGTCATGGAGGAATGAGATAGGTGGAGGGGAAGTATTATCTCTGGGGGTGATGCTAAAAATCTAACAAAACATTAAGTCACATTAAGTCCAAACAAAACCACGTGCTTTGACACGCCTATGAATTGAAACAGGTTTATACCGGTATTTTTTTGCTAGTATTTTTTAAAAAGAACTAATCTATCGCTTCACCGGTAAGAATTCATTAATTATTTTATCATCTGTGTATCATACATACATGTTTATCATACATATCAATATAGAAAATTATTTTAAAGTTTTGCTTGAAAAATATAACATTCTTTTGTTAATATCTTAAAATCGTCTGCAGTCAAAAATCTATATTTTAGATTAATATTTATTATTTAAGTTTTCATACATGATTTTAAAAGAATGTTTTCATCATTATATTTTAAATATTTATTTACATGCAATTATTAAGTCATAAACATTTTTCATCTACGTTATAAAGTATTTAAAATTACATTAAATTAGGAAACTTTTAGTAATACATCAAATGTTTTCAATATCTTATTTAATTTCAATTTGACATTTAATTATTGCTAATTTTCTAATTTCTTTTATTTTAAAAGCAAACATTTATTTTAATAAATAATAATAGAACAAACACCATTTTAAAAATTTGCTATTTCTTCTTAAAATATGCTTCAGTTGTAATTCATTTCTTTCAATTCGTATTATAATACAAAATTCCTTCCACGTCCTTTTGTTTGGAACATTAAAATTTGAGCGATAAATGGATTCATATTGCAAACTTTTTTTGAGCCTTACTTCACCTCCACTTATATCAATCCTCCATGACTGTATGTCACTTTTTTTTCTTCATAATTCCATGTTGCAAGCGGATCTGGAAGACTAAAGACGAAAGCAGAGAAAGATGTTTAAAGATAGAAAACCAACGATTATAAATGCACAAATAAAGTAAGAAAAGGTAGCAAACAGCCGTTTCGAATCTACTATGGAGATTCTTCATCAGTGCAAAACTCAGCGAGCTAGAAAAAGCAAAACTGAGCAAAGAAACAGAGAGGTGCAGGCTTATATACCCGCAACGGAAACGATCCCGCCTAAAGGAAAGCAACCAATGAGAAGAGAGCAGCCTAACAACTGGGTGGACAAGTAGCGACATCTACCGGAGAATAAACAAAACAAAAACTAAAAAGCGAAGAAAAAGAAGGTTTTAAATTAAATTAAAGTTTTCCAAATGCTAGGAAAATAAGGCGTACTTGATAAGTCATTGACTATGGAGTGAGAATTTTTAATGATGTGGTAAGCTTCCCAAAAATTAAGATCAAGAATGGAAAGACACTTTTGGATGATGGTAACTGAAGAAAAGTTAAACTTATGTTGTAAAGACCAACAATGTTGAGCAATGGAAGAGCGTTTAAGCTCTTGATGTTTGACATACCTTTTATGTTCCGTTAAACGAAATCTGAGAGCACGTTTAGTCTGACCAAATCACAGTTTAGTCTGACCAGAGGAAGATGGATCAATGCAGGTGCTAACAGTGGTTCCTAGGGGTCCAATCTAAGGGACCCGATTACCCCCTGCGCAAATAGGAATGAGCCAAAACGAGTTAACATATGGCTAAAATTACACCCAGAGAAAAATTTTACTGAATCAACGAAAATTTGCTTGGTCCAACAAATCTTTCCGTTTAAATATGGGTCAATCGAAATTTTGTTTGAATAAACAAAAAAATATTGTTGAATTTTTTTTTCAATTTTCTGTCTACAATTTTCATTCGAAATGCATAATAACGTAATAATAACATCGTTAATCCGTCTCGATTTGAAAAGTTTTTATTATCCAAAAATTATATGTTAATCCTTTATAAGTCAATTAAACAAAATTACGTGAGAGAGTTAAGGCTACTGCACACCAATTTAAATTTTGCAAAAACTACAAAATTTTGTCGGAATTACAAATTGAAAATACAAGACTTTAGTAAGACTCGAATAAAATTGGTGAAATTTTGTTAAAATTTTATAAGAGCGTTAACAATCTTTTAATCAATTAAACAAAATTACGTGAGAGAGTTAAGGCTACTGCACACCAATTTAAATTTTGTAAAAACTACAAAATTTTGTTGGAATTACAAATTGAAAATACAAGACTTTAGTAAGACTCAAATAAAATTGGTGAAATTTTGTTAAAATTTTATAATAGCGTTAACAATATTTTTTTGGTCTAGGCAACAAAACCGATTTTTTACTTTAACTAAAAAAATCGCTTAAAGCAATCAAAATGTACTCAACAAAACATGTTTTGTAGTTTTAATCAATTCCTTTCTCTGGGTGTATGCAGACTAACAAGTGGCTTCCTATGATAGTATTTGTACGAATAAAATTAATATTGGTCACCACTTTCATCATTTGTATGGAGACTTGTGACTCACACTGTATTTCGCGCTATTATAAACTATTTTATAAGAAATAATCAATAATAATCATAAACGGTTGTCATTGCATGTTAAACACTGGTCTAAATTATTAGTGTAATATTTATAAGCGGTCGTGAATTAAATTCAAAATAGCCCATAATAAAACTGCGTAAGATTGTTATCATTCATGTTGCGTAAAGCCCGTGGCGATAATAGGGTATTAATGCAGGAAGAGAACGGTTACAAGATGGATGAAAGAATTTCGTGCGGGTCAGAAATCAGAATGAAACAAAGTATTTATCCCACAGGTCGATCGTCCATTCCTCATTATAAGATTGATATTATAAGAAATCTTCTTTCAATAATTTGTACTTACAGAGTGTACTTCCTTATCGCTGACCAATTTCTGATTCTTAAGCGATTTTTAGAGCTATAATTCCAATTGCAAATACGTTTCGAGTCTTATTACTCATCATCATACGAAAAACCATTTACGACCAACTAAAGAGTATTAAAGGCTATAGGAAATTTAAGTTAAGGGCTTTAAAAGTTACATTTAGAATTTTTTTTTCTCTATGCGCCAACAAATGGAACAGTAAAAATTCCATTTTTACTTGCGCACAACTTATTAAATTATCATACGATTTCGTGGCGTATGCTGGCACTAATTATGGAAAAATGTACTTGTAGTGCCAGATATTTCGCTGAAAACTGAAAATTAAACCAAAGCGGAAAGTTTTGATAGTACAAAAATTAAGATCTGATTTTTTTATTTGTTAGAGTATGGATAATTTTTTTAAATATAACTTATTGGACAGGGAACGTATAAAAATTAAAATCTCGCAACTTTGAAAAAATAATTATTTTGACGTGATTGGATTTTCGTACGATAATGATTTGAAACATTTTTCCAACTATAAACTATACCTTTAAAACTAACGGAATCAGGATTTGCAAGGCTTCCACCGGTGATTATTTCTTAATTCTAACTGGCACCACTTTCACGAAATAGACATATTTAACACACAATTTGAGAACAGTTGCAAGAGAAATATGCTTCAAAATTTATACTAAAAAAAAATACTGGTGATAGCAGAGTATAAAAATAGTCGCTTGTGGCAGTCCTGCAATTGATCAGCGAAAAGAATTAACTAGTAGATTCCACATAGAGTATCTGCCCTAAAAATTGTGCACCTTAGTCATACTACCGCAATTATGCTTCGGGTTATTCACTTCAAATTGTGATTTCACACAGTTTCGCTGGATAAGTCTTTTTTGCCGGCGATCGGAAACTTATATGGCTCGCCTAGGTCCATCAGCTTTATTTCGTCAACTCCGTGCATAATCTTTTAATAATTTCGTCCACAGTTTCTGCAGCACACCGTCATCTTTTGCGTAAATTGTAAACTTCACACTATAATCCCATAAAAAAAAATGATTTTTACACTTTAAATTATTTTTTCCTTCGATCAATCAATGAAACGTCGCATCAAGACGCATCGTTATACCAACAAAATCATTATAAAAACATCCAAAAATTATTGTATCATAGCATTGTAATCATAAGTGCAGGGCTCCCAAATGGTCCGCGAACTGAACATCAGAATCTTTTTTGGGAATTTTTCTTTTTAGATTTTTCTTGCAAATTGTCAAGAAACCACGTTTGGAAGTTGATTCTAGCTCAAACATATTATGAAATTTTCTGTTAAAAAATACTGATGTTCACTTCGCGGACCATTTGGGAGCCCTGTAAGTGGCTCCTTTTTTTGTCAGAAATTGTCAAAATATTTCAGACTAGAATAAATAACTAGACATCAACAGAAAATTCGGATTCGTTTTCGTTTTCGGCCAAAAATATGAGTTTCGCCGAAAATGGTGCTAAAAATTTGGGCGGACCGAAACTCGGCTCTGTATTCTGAAGATCTTGTTTTTTCCTTTGGAAAGTTTCAGCATAACTTATCGATTTTAGCTGTATTGACTCAAATGAGACTAATTATTTATAAGAACTTCGTTGTTTATAATTAACAATCATGAATGATTCAAGACGTGAGGACAAACTATAAAGCAAGCAATGCATATGTATGGCTAAATTTTTTTGCGTGCTCATTAAGATCTGCAGATTTAGCAATAATAGAATTTTTTAGTCTGAAACCGCACAAGTATTTCGAATACTCTTAGAGGTAGTTGTATTATGACATATGAGCATTCACAAAAAACATGCTAAAAGATAAAACGAGCTGTGTATACCCAAAAGTAAATGACAATTGTATAATTGGTTAATCTTTCTGTGTCGTTGATGAATTAACACTAGGGCCTCCATAGCGCCTATTTTGATCACTGCCAAATAAAAATATTTCGATTCGAACTAGTAATGTCTTTCTAAAATAAGTTCAATATATTCAACACCGAAATAAGTTATATAAATAAGCTAAGTAATTGAAAAAAAAAAATTCCTGGTGTGTAATATTTTTAGAACACTTGAGTAAATTTTCCAGCGGTTCTAGTGTTTATTTCGTTTCATTTTATATGAAAAAAAAAGGTTTTGGGTCTAAGGCGCAGGGAACTAACTTGGACACATATACAATTTATTATGTATATTTAATAAATACATATAAGTAATTAATAATTATGCATATTTAATGAATACGTATAACTAATTAATAATTATGTATATTTATGCGTGTATTAATTAATTTAAAAAAAGTGTGTAATTCTGATGTTCGAGACTTGTAAAATAGCTAGGAAAAGGAACATTCTTAAAAAGATTTCAAGTGTAGTTATGGCTTGATGCGGCGCTTTGTGATTAAGAAGAAGAACAGCTATATTGTAGAAGCTAACGGAAAAAAAATGGAAAACATAAAACCAAGTTCTTCAAGTACGTTATAAAACTACAAAGACAAAAGGGATATCAGATGTAGCAAATCGACAGTGCAGATCAAACACAACTGTGGCCACAACTATTCGTCTCTTTGAAGAAAGAACAGCTCAAGTGCGCACAACAGGAGCAAACACGCATCGATGCACCGTTATTCTAGATTTTACGGCTGATGGCCACAAGTTAACACTATACGCGATTTTAAAACGTAAAACTATCTCAAAAGAATGTTTCCCAGTCGGCGTAGTTGTAAGAGCATTGGAAAATGGGTGGATGACTTATGAGCTCTTGAAAGATTGAATAAACATTGTGTGAGAACATCGGCTAAGTGCTTTACGTCAGTCATCGAAGCTCGTACTGGACGTGAACAGCTTCCATAAACACATGATGCCAGAATAAAAGTAACTATTCTTCGATCAAGTGATTTAATTATGATACTAGGTGAGATGACAAAAATGAGACAGTCCTTAATTTTGTCATCAACCGCCGTTTAAGGTTGCATTTCGGCATGCCTACAATTGGTGGATGGAAACAGTAGATCACAACTTCACTCCAAGTGGAAGAATGAAGCATGCGTCACTTCTTACTGTGTGTGATTTGATATGTGAATCAAAGAATTCAATCCCAGACATGGTGATAACAAAGAGCTACAAAATGACTTAATTTTTAATCAGGTGGATGGTACCGAAGACGTGATTTATGAGAATATTGATTATGCCAGTGATGATGAAAACAACAACAGAAGCAGCAATGAGAAAAACTAATTAGCTTTAAATAATGTTATTAATGTTGTTGTATAAAACATGCAAAGAGATAAATAAAGATGATGCAGCAATACTTCTATTAAGTAAGATTTTTCCAATTTTAATTTCTTCTTTGGGTACATTTTTTAATTTATATGTATATCATGTGATTACATCCAGTAGTAAAAAATTATAGTGTGTATAACGCGCACCTACGGTTTTTACCCTTTTTGAGGAAAAAAAATGCGTACTATATACAAGTAATTACGGTGTATCGTTCAACTGATGATTCTTCTATGTTGTGTTCCTCATGTTTTTTGAAATAGTTATATCTCAAAACATCATGTAGAATTTCAGCAAACTTCATATTCAGACAGACATTGACATAAATAGTAACTGTTTATTAGACTTCAGTGAACATCACGCAACAGATGGTGCTGCGATACTGTGTTTTTCAGAATTTCCGAGGTAGTTATATCCCATGAACTAATGAACGCGTGCCCCACTGGTAAAGTTCTGCACGGTCCGGAATTTTCAGACCTGGTCCCGTCTGGCCCGAAGGAAAGTTGTTTTGGCCCGGCTTTCTGTAAAACTCAAAAGTTCGGCGCGAGAACGGCCCGTTTATATTTTTGCATTTCTATGTTCAATCATGCCCGTATAGAAATCAGTGAAAGCAGGCTCGACCTGGCCAATTTTGGCCAGACACAATTTCTACTATTTCGAAAAACTTCATATTTTTTTCATATAATTAAGATTCCTTTAAGGAATACCGCATACATATTTATGGGAGGATTTTACAGTATATATACAGAAATTACATAATAGCAAAATTAATGATTACTTAAATTCTTAGACTTTCAGCATTGAAATAAATTTTCATTAAAAAATTAATATGGTTCAGAATAAAAAAAAGTTAAACATCATAACTTTTGAAGTTGTATAATAAAATGAATTTTTATGAAAATATTTTTTTATCATTTTATTAAAGATTTTCTCAAATCCAAAAGAGCTACTTTCTGATACATTTCTAAATTCCTTTATTTTCGGAAACGCTGAAGATTAGCAGGTGTTTTTATTCAGAAACTATGTAATCGAATGGCATTATCCATTTTTTGAGACTAGCGATTTAAGAAAATACTGTCAAAGTTAGCCTTTTGGATCCAATTTCCGGAAGCGACAGCGTGGGAAAGGAGAAAAATCTACAGCCACGTGACATGTCACGAGATAAGAGCTCTCATATCTCAACAAGTACATACAAGTATCTTATTTACTAAAAATGGAAAACGCTATTCGATTCCAAATTTCTTCAATAGTTAGGCTTGTCAGACTTATACCTTTACAGTTAAAACTTAGTCCAAAAATGCGTCAAACTTTCGCGTTGTTGCGAAGTGAATTTAAGTAACATATATAGGAACTACCAAGAAGTTTATTTCCAAAGATTACACTAACAGAAGTTCTTCATCGCTATTAATACTTTTAAAAATTATATTGCCTGCCCTACACATCTTAAGAACAATTAAGTAGTTTTTGATCCAGCTGGATTATATGAACAAAAACAATGCAAGCCTAATCTTAGCACGTATCTTCTAACAAAATGTTAAGCCCGGGTTAGCTACAATGTAACAGTCCGATGCCGATCTCTACATTATACAAGTTACATTTCTGTATTGATGTTGTCAAACTGGTATCAGCTTGCGATGCACACTTATACTTATCCTCGTTAAAGTCAAAATTATTGAAAATAACTCATATTTTATCGTTTTCGCTGAGATCATTATAGCCGGCTGGTAGGCCCGATAAGTATTTATCGGCCTGTATGGTCCGTTCAAATTTTTTGAAGGCCCGACCAGTTAAGTTTGTTTGTCGGTTTACCTCAGCCCGTTGAAAAAAATTATTCTAATTCTACCGATCCGACTCGTTAGAAAATTCGGAAAAATTCCGTTGGCGCGGGCCGGTCCGTGCAGACCTCTACCCACAGGAAATGTCTAAATTTGAACAAATGCCTTTTTCATGCACATTGTTCAAAAGCAAGATGAAAACATTTTAATACTAAAATCATCGGGTCCTGTAAAAAGTAAAAAAATGCAACTAAAAATGCCTACATATAGGTAATACTTACCGAGTGTTATTCATTTAATAAACAGGAACATTTGCTTTTTAATAAAATATATCTTTACACGTCCTTTTTATAATTTTCCAACTTCTTTTTTTTTTAAATCGAAATTTCTGGGATGGAGAGAAAGTTATATGTATATATATATGTATATATTCTTACAAAATATTAATTTAAAAGAATTCCACCACAGTGTGCAACAAGAAAGAAAATTTCGAATATTCTAGATCATTTAACTCTTTTTATGAAAAAAGCACATTCATTCTTAAATTGTTGAAATGGATGAATGAAATGAGAATTTACAACAAATTTATTACGAAATAAGAAAAAGTTACATTACATGTACTTAATAAATTGATTTTTTTAATTAAAATTCTAACGGGATTCTACTCGTTCTTCTTCGAATTCTAGTCGGTAACGGGAGCCGACCAAATGCCACCATTGTACCATGGTGGCATTTGGATGTTAAATTTAAGTGATTTCATAAACAAACTTTTGACATAGTTAACAGTTTAATAAAGTAATTTAGAAATTTAAAAATATTTGTTAATCTTAACCAGTCAAGCACATAGATAAAATTTATCAATAAAGAAATTTTTATTATTTTATTTTATTTTATTTTAAGATTATTTCTATATATACCCTTTCTGAGTAATTTGAAAATTGCATTTTCATAACTCAAAAATCTTGCAAAAGTACCAATGACAGGATTTCTCACTTTTATCTTTTGTTTCTTTTATTTAAGAAATATGTTCATCTAAAATGAAGCTGTTAAGTGTGCGGTAAATGAGTGTTACATTTTTTGCGCCCTTTATTACCTCAAAATAAATAGAAAAGTATACTCAAATTACCCCGTGGATGAAGAAATTAGTTTATAATTCCCCTTAAGGCGAAAGTGGACTCTCAAAAAAATTTCTTTTTCTTTTGAATCGATTTGCTTGAAAATAAAATATGTGATTACAATTGTAGTTATTTGAGAAAAACTAAAATTGCAAGGAAAAATATTAATTACTGTGGTAATTATTAATTATTGAAATAATTAATGAATTAAAAATGCTCCATGCGTATTTCTTTTGCATATAAAATAATAATTTTTATTTATGAGATACCTTTCAGACCTAAGAGTAAAACTTAGTTGAAATCCTAAACATAAATAGAAAATAAAAATTAATAATAATAATAATAAGCGAAATACCAATTTTTATAATGAAAAAACACTGTAAATCATACTTTTGATGAAGAATTTACAGCTTATGAGGTCCGAAGTACAATTATTTTAACTAACATTTTTTCTATGTACTATGACATAATGACATAACAAATTTTGAAGAACTCAAAAAATTAGGGATGCGCATGGAACATTTTGAAAATTGAGATTATCCCGAAATTTTTATTTCGAGAAAATCCACTATTAAGTTAGAAATATCAGTATTTCAATAATAAAGAACATTAAATACTATATAATAAATGAATATTACTTATAATACACTTATAATATACTTATAATAAACTCATAATAAACGCTTCATGAGTTGGAAAATAAAAAAGTATTTTTTCGAAATTTTGGATGATTTTTGTCGATTTGAAGGTCCACCTTCACCTTAAGAAAGAAACGTGTATTTTCTTTTCTAACTCTATTTATCTTACCCCTTTTATATATAGGTAAATTTATGAATGCTCAGAAATAAAGAAGACATTTCGGAGATGAATGAAAATTTATTAGGCCTAAATCTAGAAAGAAGCAGCATACACTAATAAACTCTTCTTGATATCTTCTGTAGCTAATTTGAAAATATATATCTCTTGAAAATATATATATCTTTATATCTTTTGGGGTTTTTCTCCAAGACACGTGCAAAGCTTGTCTGTAAAATAATAAATAGATCAGTTTATACGTTTGGTTTTATAGTAAAACAGAATAGATAAATGGCCTCATTAAAAAAAAAAGAAAGAAAGAAAAGAAAAAGAAAAACGGTACATATATAAATAAAATAAAATCGCAATTGTATAAAAAAGTTGGTAAAAAATAAAGATGAACGAAGTATGAACAGTGGAAATCAGAAATGTATAATAAGAAATTATGAAAAAAATCTACCAAATTATAGTAGTTCAGCGCTATTTCGATGTACAGTCGACTCTCGTTAATTCGAAATCGGATAATTCGATCCTTCGCTTAATTCGAACTAAACATGAAGTCCCGAAATTCTCAATCCCAGAATAACGTTACAAATTTTCATTAATTCGAACTCGTTTTCCCTTGACATCGTTTAATTCGAACTAATAAGAATTCCGATTTTTCATTTTTCTTTTCTTTCTCACGGATTTTAGGTCATCTGAATAACTTTCTTTGATTTTTGTAAAAATTGTTCCGAACGAGTATACATATAATCTAATACATTTGATATCCACTTTCTTATTGCCCCGTCTGTCTGTCCATCAGTGACGCTTTAATTTTTTCTTCCATTGTACTTGTTTCTAATTTTATAATTAGTTTATGTATTTATATATTCTAATTTGATATTAAGTCATATTCTAATAACAGACGGAATAAATTTCAAAAACACTATAACATTCATTCCTTTGTAATAGTACCATATTAAGCATGTTTTCATTTCATATTTTCCGTAATTCGAACATTTCTTGCGTCCCAACGTGTTCGAATTAACGGGAACCGACTGTATCTGTTAAGCCTTTCTACCACTTCTCGTGTTAGTGTTAGTTTTCACACAAACAAAATTAAATTGGTGGAAATTACTAAAGTAAACTACTTGGCAAAAAGTGAGATAGAACTTAAACTTGCTTATATTTGTATGTATTTTTAGGCCTAAAATATTAATTAAATCTGTCAGCAAGATATTACAAAATACTTTTAGGTTTCGTTCTTTCTTTCTTTTTGTAAAAATTCAAATAAGACAGGTAATTACAAGCAGGGGTTTAGTCGTAAAAATAACAGAGGATATACGCTGTAAGCACAGAGTATACCCTAGAGTGTGTACACTATAAGCTTTCTTGGAGGGTATACGATGTGCCTTTAAAAAATCCAGAAGGTATACGGAGTGTATACAGTGTCTCACAAAAGTGATGGGACACTTGTGCTTTATAAAAAGAAACTGCAATAAAATAAATAAACAAACATGTGCAAAAAATTTTTGGGTGTGTTTCATATTTAAAGTTAGTAACAATTATTACATAACATACATTTTGTCAAAATATTAAAATATTAATTTAGTAAAAATATAATTGTTCAGAACGGAGCAAAAAATGGCTCACATAAGTGATGGAACACTTACTTTTCCATCAAATATTTATCCAAAAATTTTACTTTTTAAAAGGTTTTAATATTTTGTTGGATTTCCTTTTACTTTTAAAACATGATTTAATCTTTTTGGGATGGATTCGACTAATTTTTTTGTGATTTCTGGAGTGATTTTACCCCATTCTTCTTGAAGCACCGATTTTAGTTGTTGTTTTGAAGAAATGGTGTGTTTGCGAATTCTTGATTCCAATTCTTGCCAAATATTCTCTATGGGATTTAAGTCTGGAGATTGTGGTGGTGTTTTTATTATTTCAGGACAGTTATATAGCAGCCAGAGTCTAACGTTCAGAGCAGTGTGCTTGGGGTCATTATCCTGGTAGAATTTAAAATCGTTATGAAGGTTCAATTTTCGTGTTGAAGATTTCAAATTTTGCTTTAAAATATCAATATACTTGTACTGATCCATTATACTGTCAATAAAAACAAGATTACCAACTCCAGCGGACGACATACACACCATACCATAACTCCTCCTCCACCATGTTTTACTATTGGTACCAAGTTCTGTTTGCGAAATTCTTCCTTGGGTTTTCTCCACACCAAGATTCTACCGTCAGAACCAAATATATTAAATTTACTCTCATCAGCAAATATAACTTTATTCCAGTAATCAGAATTCTTATTTATGTTGGATTTTGCGGAAGCTAGTCTGAGTTTTCTATTCTTTTCACTTACGAAGAATTTTTTTCTGGCTACTCTACCGTGATATCCAGCAGATCGAGTTACCCTTCTAATAGTCTCAGGATTAACAATTATTCCATATCCATATAATGCTTGTAAATCAGCAGCAACTTTTGAAGCACTATTTCTTGGATTTTTTATAATATTTCGGACGATAATTCGCTTTATTCCATTGGATAGCTTTGATGGTCGGCCAGGTCTTCTTTTATCCTGAATCATATGATTCTTTTTATATCGTTTAATGATATTGAAAACTGTTGAACGGCTCAAGTTAACTGTTTCAGCAGTTTTTCTAATAGATTTTCCACGTTCAATATGCAAATTAATAACTAATTTTCGAATTTCAGGCGAAGTTTCTTTTCGTTTAGCATTCATGGCTACACACAGCTAAAAAACACAAAAATTCCAAAACAAACTGGAGAGAAATACTGCAGATGATTTTATAAATTATTGCCAATTGCTTTTAAGTAAAAATAAAACCCCCAAAAATATTTTTATTGCTTATTTCAGACGATTTTTGTTGCGTATATAATGGTGTCCCATCACTTATGTGAGCTATTTTTTGCTCCGTTCTAAACATTTGTATTTTTATTAAATTAATATTTTAATATTTTATCAAAATGTATGTTATGTAATAATCTTTACTAAATTTAAGTATGAAACACACCCACAAAAAATGTGTACATGTTTTTTTAATTTATTTGATTAGTTTCCTTTTGTAAAGCACAAGTGTCCCATCACTTATGTGAGACACTGTATCCCCGTATGCCCTCCACTACATCCCTGATTACAAGAGGCTATATCTTTTATAACGCCAAAAAGAGCGATATTTTGCCAAATGTTTGCTAAGGTAATCGTGAAAGAATGATGGCTGAACACGTGTTTCACGTCATTCGCTACGTCATTCTCCGCTAGGCAACCTGCTGCTGTAAACAGAAAAATTGCGGCCAACTTGGATTCACTTTGGAGAAGCCGCTTTCACCTTTTGCTTTTCTTATGCTAAACATTTTGACAAGTTTCTGTTTATTATTTTTCCTCTAGAAATAGTTTCCGATTCCAAAGAATACACACTGAAAAATGCATTATAGAAAGACTCTAGCCAGGCCCATAGCTAGAAGTGAATAATAGGGAGGGGGGGGGACTCATATTTTCTCTCATGCAGAAAGATAAATTAATGAATATTCACACTGTAGTTACTATGTTTCTCATTAAACTATTGTAATAACGTTATTTTATGTTAAGAAATTATTATGATGATGAAAAATTCGAGTGTATAACGAGTGCAATATTAAACATCGTGTTTGCTTCGCGTGTGCAAATTGGATGAGCGAGTGTTGATATACTTATTTTAGTAACCATTTAGTATTTTTGCAAAACTGTGAAAGGTCCTTAAAACTAAATTAGATTTTTGAATAGAATTTCATTTGGATTTTCGGTACACAAGTTCATTTAATGACCTTGGAATCTTTTTCGGGGGGGGGGGGGCTCAAAATGTTTTAGAAGGGGGGTGAGCCGCCCAAGCACCCTCTTAGCTATGGCCCTGACTCTAGCTCTAGCGAATGGAAGAAAATCTCATTTTGAAATATTTGTACAATGCTGACGAAATAAAAAATCCTAATTTTTTTCTAAAATCAGTACACAGTAGATGAAAACCGTTTTTAATAAAAACTCTAGTAGATTTCATATTATTTATAAATTAATAAAATTCTCATCTCCCTCTCTCTCTCTCTCTCTCTCTCTCTCTCTCTTTTTTTTTTTTTTTTCCTTTATCTAATTTTTTCTACTCTGGAGAAGACGAATTAACATCCAAATTGTAAAGATTTTCCCTTTTAAAGTCCACTGATCCGAAATAGTACAATTTCTGATTTTTTTTTTTTTTTTTTTTTTTTTTTTTATTAGATTTTGATACTTGGATTTTTCTGGTTTGTGGTACGTGAAAATTGAAAATTAGTAAAACTGAAAATATTGTTTTCCATTTTTTTCTTTCAAAGCTGTAAGAACTGAATTAACCCCGAAATAGTGAAATTTTCTACTTATTTTCCTTGTGTTGCCTCATAATTTTATATAACAGCAACACTAATATATTAGCCAGCACGGAGTCGGAAGCGGAGTCGAGGTTGTTAAAATTTCCGGAGTCAGAATCGGAATTGGCCATTTTTCCAACCGACTCCACAGCTTTGTTTAAAACATTATGCTTATTTTTGCTTCTTTTTTTTTTTTTTTTTTTTTTTTTTTTTGGTGTGTGTGTGTGTGACAGGGCCGTAGCTAAGGGGGCGCTATGGGCGGCGGCTCAGCCTCCTAAAATATTTTAACCCCCCCCCCCCCTTGGAAAAGATTCCAAGGTCATTAAATGAATTTCTGCTCCGAAAATTCAAATGAAATCCTGTACAAAAATGTAATTTAGTTTTGAGACCCTTTCACAGTTTTGAAAAATTATTAAATGTATCTAAAATAAATGTTTCAACACTCCATAATCCTATTTGTATATATGAAGCTAACATGATGTTTTATTTGGCACCAGTTATGCACTCAAAATTTTCATCATTATATACTTTTCTTAGTACAAAATGAAGTTTTTACAACATTTTAATGAGAAACATAGTACCTACAATGTGAATATGCACTAATTTATCTTTCTGCGTCAGAGAGAGAGAAAAGAAATTTATGACCCCCTCCTACATTCTCTTGAGCCCGCTGCCCTATTGTTTCACTTGCAACTACGGCACTGGTGTGTGATGATTAAAGCCACTAACAAATCTGACTTATCTTGATTTCATCAGCCTGAATTGTTATTTGACGAATAAGAGCTTTTAATGAGCTTATTAACAAGTGATTTCCTGTAACTGTTAAATTCGTGCATGGCTTTTTTTGCAAAACTAGCATAAATAAAAAAAAGATAATGAAACATTGCAGGAGGATCTATAGAACATCGTGTTAAGAAAAATTGGAGAGAGGAAATGTGTATAGTGTATTCAAACAACAGAAAACTGGAATGATGCTACGAATAAATAATATTAATAAGGGGTTGTTCAAGTATTACGTAAGCAATAAGGGGGGAGTGGGGGTCCAGTGTTTGTTTATTTTTGCTGATAAGAGGGAGAAGAAGAGTAGCTTTAATTCTTACGTAAGCATTAGACAAAGAATCAATTAAAATATAATTAAAGGGGAAAAAACGCAAAATAGCATGATTTGGATGAGCGTTCTGCGTATGTCGTACAGCCTGAAAAAAATGGAGTAAATAAGGACTGGAAACGAGGAACATTCCAACCCACCACTACATTGAAAACGTAATAATAGACAATGCAGAAACATGGATTCGAAGATCTTGGGCACGAGATTAGAAATGTGAACACCAAACACACATTATTTTCATGATTCTTGTTAAAATTTTTAGTTATGTGCATAAATAAGTTAGGATCTATTGTATTTCTTCAAGTTTTTACTTTTTTTTTGTTGTTGTTGTTGCTCAATGCGATAAATATATTAAATATTATATTATATATTTATGAATTGTTTAATACAAAAAGTAACAATATAATACGTCTGATTTTGTTTTCCATCGATACCAAAATCCTATATGACTCTATGTAATTTTGCGGGATTAATAATGTAATTCTCGCTATCTGCAGTTTTTTATGGCAAACAGTGTTATGTTAGAATGTCGTAAAATCTCGGCACACATGTCATATACGCACCACATTGGCGCGATTTTTTTCTAAAGTCATTTTCGCGAAAACTTCGTTTTCAAATATCAGTTATATATATGTTTGTAAATTAATTACTATTATTTTAAAAAGGAAATAATAATAAATAAAAAAAGTTTAGTTAATAATTATAGAATAAAACTATTTATACCTTTTTAAAAAAAGGAAATAAAAATAAATAAACAACAACAGCCGGGTTACCATGTGAGGCATAAAACCGCCATTTTGTTGCTGTCACGCAAATGTGGTGCGCATGTGATATCTGTACCAAAATCTCATATAAGAAAAAGGGGGGGGGGAATCTAGCATTGGTTTATTTTTTTTTATTTTTACAAACGGGAGAGGGGCATACAAAACAACTAAAAATATGCTTACGTAATACTGTAACGGTCCCTAACCCGAAAACACATTCCTAGTAAATATAATTATGTTCTAAGGCAGAGAGGAATGTCATCAGTACAAAGATAAAACAAAATAAAAGATAACTAGGTCTTTTATACTTGATAAACGGCTTTATGCCATGATATTTCCTAGATTTCAAGCATCCCATAAATATGAGAGTAATATATACTCTTTGACTTCCGGCACCTCTATAAAATTGATTCATGTTTACCCCTTTTTCACGACAGAATGAAAACATCCAAAACATACGGATATGCATTCCAGTAAACCGTTTTCTCACTAGCATGATTTTGTTTTCGAAATCAAGTCAACTTTTATGTTTCCCCAAAATAATGTAAAGTATCCTCTATTTATGGATGGCATAGTAGTCGATTTTGATTTTTTAAATTTATTTTTATTGATAAAATATTTGATATACAAAGTACTTGTTGCGTTTACCTGATCTGCGTAGCTGAGCAAAGGTTAGAGGCTGCACGGGCCGAAATTTCCAGACTAGGGCCCGGCCCGATCCATAGAAAAAAAAATCGGCCCGGCTCGAGCGAAAAAAGTAATGATTTGACTTGGCCCGTTATAAAAGCTAAAATTTCTGCCCGAGTCTGACCCAGAAAAATGTTAAATTTCGGCCCGAACTCGGTGTGGTTCCAAATGAATTTCTACAGAACATTGATTTTTACTCTTACGGCAGAGTTCTGACCAAAGTAGCTTGTCTTATATGCAGAAGCATTTTCAATGGTCAAAAACCTCCAGCCACTCCCCCTGAAACTCTATAGCCCTCTCATGACAAGCCCTTGTTAACACATTCACTAAGCTCCAAGTTTCACTGCAATACAAGCAATATTTAAAATAATATAATTCAGTTGTTCTGACCAAAGTAACTTATCTTAGTATTTGTTTTTTCATGCTTATCACCTTTTTTAAGCAGAAGTGTTTTCAATGGTCAAAAAGTGCCATCCACTCCCCCTGAAACTCTATTAGTTACCCTCTAGAAGCTACAAAAATACCTCCTAAAGAAAAGTGTCAGAATTCAACAGAGAAAAGTTAAGTGGGAATTTGGCACCTATGACTTGAACTATTGAATTTTAGTTACTTCCTAAAAATAGTTCTATGATGAGGGATTTTCCACACATTGAAATTTTACATTTAATATTTCTTTTATTCCAATTTTTTACTGATGCTTTAGCTCTTCTTAGAAGAACTATTAAAATAAAGTATACTGCCCAGTTAAACTGATGGCATTGAGCTCACAGCCTACAAATACTAATTGTACATTAAAGCCTTATTTCAAGGGTTAATTCCGTTCGAAAAAAAAATTAAGAAAGGGGAAACAGCTCTGTCCTTTCCTCTTTTTTTGTACTTAATCATTGAACCTCATATACCATCAAAGACATGCTTTGTCATATAAAAAATCTATATCCAAAATTAAGAACAAATGAGATAATTCTTAATAAAAACCCATTTAGCATTTATATAATTTAAAAGGAGTTATTCCCCTCTTTTATACTTAACCATTAAACTTCCAAAACTATTCAGAGATTTGAACGAAAACTGAAAATACTGCTTGAAAAACCCATTTACATAAATTAAGGGGGGGGGCATTAGAACCCCTGTTCCGCCTATTTATACTTATTCAATGAACACCTAATAACAGTCACCGAATCGCCTCATCAGAATGATCCTAATCTAAATTTTGAACGAAAACTTAATTCTGCATGAAAATCCCATTTATATCAATTAAGGGGAGGGGCGTGAGCCCCCCGTTCCCCCTCTTATACATATCGAATGAACTCCAAAAACTAATCAGGGAAGCGCCTTGTCAGGATATACCTACATACAAATTTCAAGTTGGAGGGAGGATTTCAAGGAAAATTTCAAGTGGATCGGATATTTTTATCAAGAGTTATCGCGTTACGCACGAACGAACATACAGAACGGACGGGCACATAAGCTCTCAGGCTATGATAGCCTGTGAGCTAAAAACTATAAAAATAATTATCAAAATCTAAGTATCTTTCCAAAGCAAACGTGTGAACGTGAGCACGCACTATATGGCAAATGTCAACGCGAACTTTGAATGTTAGACATTGTGTTTAATATCAAGAGAAATGTTTGATAAATCCTTTCGGAACTTCAGGGATGTAAAGAACTTGATCGACCACGCACATTACAACGAATGTTTAATTACTTATTACATACTTGAGTAAACGTGAGCATTTAAAATAAATCATTTTTAATTCGTTTGATATAACAGTTTTTAGTTTTTGTTTATTATTATTTTTTTACACAATTTAATCGTCAACAATATGGAACAACTCATATAAAACAAGTTGGAAATTGTTCGTGAAGAATAGCAAATGAGGTGCGTTCGTACGATAACAAAGTTTTAAAAATATCACTCTCATATATTAATCTCATAAAATTGTAAATAGTTAATTACATTTAAAAAGTGCACCAAACAATGGTCTCTCTATGCCATTGTGTAATGAAATACTGTTCTGTGGCCTTGTAAATCAATAACAAATGTTCTTTGCACCACAGATTATGCAAAATGTATATTATAATATGTACTTTATAGATGCATATCAATTTTATTATGTTCGAATGAGTGTAATACCATTAAATTGCATTCGAAACATTTTTCCCCATTGACCGTAATGTAATGGAATATTTTTGATTGTCCCTGAGATTTGAACTAAGCATCCGATTTTGATAAAATTTGAAATAACTCGACAAAATTATGTAATAATTATGTTATTTTAAATTTCAAACGATTGTAATGCATTTGAAACTTTTTTCCCCATTGACCGCAATGTAACAGAATACTTTTGATTGTCCCTGTAATTGATCTATGCATACGATTTTCATAAAATTTGAAATGACTCGCAAAATTATGTAATAATTATATATTTTAAATTTCAAATGATTCGGTTGGGTAGTTTTTGCGTTGTTATATGCGGACAGACGGACAGACGGACAAACTGAACGTCAACTATATGTGCTACGCATTTACATAATTACGAACGCACCTAAAAAGCGGTTGAATATAGGGAATATTTAGAAATATATCGACGACATTGTGAGATTAATTTCCATTATTTTCTACAAATAGCTTGGTGATAAGGAATTTTCCACAAATCGCCATTTTTTTCTTTGTATTCGTAATTATGTAAATACGTAGCACCTGTAGTCTTCGTTCAGTCCGTCCGTCTGTCCGCATATAATAACCCAAAATCTGTCCAAAGGATCATTTGAAATTTTAAAATATATAATTATCACATAATTATGTACAGTTATTTCAAATTTAACGGAAATAAGATGCATAGTTCAATTACAGGGACAATGAAAACTATTCCGTTACATAACGGTATCTATTCCGTTCCATTACGGTCAATGGGAAAAAATTGTTTCCAGTGCATTTTAATCATGTTACACTCTTTCGAACTTAAAAAAATTCATATGCATCTATAAAAAATATACTAAAATATACTTTCTTTATAATCGGTGGTTCGATAAATATTTTTTATCAATTTACAAGGTCACACAAAAGTATTCTATTACATAATGGTACATGAAGAGAAATTGTTTGGAGTGCATTTTAATTATATTAAACTATTTCACATTTTATGAAATTGATGTAAATTGCTGAAGTTTATTACAAGTTAATTCCTGAATAATAGAAAACATATAGTATTTACAGGACGCACAAAAGATTTCGGATACTGTATTGTATCCGAAGTACTGTATATTTTTAAAAACTTTGTTATAGTACGAGCGCACCTCATTTACTACGTTTGATGCGCGATTTCCCAGTCGTTCATATTCTGTTTATAATACTTTAGTTTTCTTGAAAGAATCTCCCAAACAATCCCCTTTTGTCAAAGAAAAAAGAAGAAAAGAAAAAGAAAGAAAGAAAGAAAAAAGAGAGAGAAAAAGAGAGAAAGATTATAAAATTCGAAGCACCTGTTCAAAATTTACGTACGAACCTACGTCAAATATGAGCTCATTTTTTATTGCATAACAGTTAATAAATGACAAGTAGTATAAAATTGTATTACAAGTTCATTGTTCTATTATGTTCATTTTCTGTTCTTTTTTGTTTTCTTGAAAGAATCACCCAAACTCCAAACAAGCCCCTTTTAACAAAGAAAAAAGAAGAAAAGAAAAAGAAAGAAAGGAAGAAAAAAGAAAGTGAGAGAAAGAAGAAGATTATAAAAATCGAAGCATCTGTTCAAAATTTACGTACGAAACTACGTCAAATATGAACTCATTTTTTATTGGGGGGGGGGGGGGGGGGGCATAACAGTTAATAAATGACAAGTAGTGTAAAATTCTTTATTTATGTTTGTAATAAAGTTAACTACATTATTTGATTTATAAACAAAGAAAAAAGGAAGAAGGAGAAAAGGGAAAAAAAAAAAAAAAAAAAAGAATTTGATTTAAGAAGGTGTGTCAATTAATACGAATAATAGATGGCAGCACTAAATATTATACGAGACATTACTCTTCATTTTACGTACACAAATGGGAAAATTAAAATACTTAAATTTATAAAATTATAACTAGTTACCGATGAATAATACAGTAATCCCTTTTTAAATTGATTATTCGGCTAAATCACTCTCATTTCATTTTTTACTTTCTTCTACATTTACGAGTAGAAAATATTGGATTCGTGAAATATTTCGACTTCCGGTTTTCGATGGATTTATACGTTTTAGAAAGTCCTGAATACGATTTGATGGATTTTAGTAAATGTTTGTCTGTAAGTCTGCCTATAACTCTGATCTGTGAGTATGTATGTGACAAAAATTCTGTGGTCGCTTTATCTCAAGAACTAATGAAGGAATTCCACAAAACTTTATATTCTATTAGACCTTGATATAAACTAGAGCTGATTAATTTTTGGTGTATATCGCTCAGCAGGAGGCGCTTCCTTGCTGCATTATTCACAATTTCCACAACAGCTATATCTCAAGGACTATTGCATGGATTTTCATAAAATTTTGGATTCAATTAGTTCTTGATATAATTTACTGCTGATAACTTTTTTGTGTAAGGTGCTCAAGAGGTGATGTTGCTATACTGCAATATTCATTATTATTGTAATAGCTCCATGTCAAGAACTAACGCACGGATTTTCGTCAAATTTCAGATCCAGTTAATCTCTTATATAGATTAGTGTTGTTTAGTTTTGGGTGTGAATCGCCCTACAGGTGGCGCTGCTATGCTTATTTTTTCAGGATTTCTCAATAGCTATATCTCAGTAACTAATGCATGAATTTATATCAAACTTCAGAATCAGTTAGTACCTGATAAAAACTGAACCTGGTTTGCTTTCGGTGTACATCACACAGCAGACGTAACGCTAGGTACATAGCAGAGGTAGCGATATTATGCAGAATTTTTCAAGATTTCCGCAATAGCCCTATCTCAGAAGCTAATGCGCTGATTTTCATCAAACTTCTGATTCAGTTATAAGTTGACATAAATTGTTTCTGCTAACTAGATTTTGGTGTAAATCATCTAACTGGTGACGCTGTTTTTGTTGCATTTTTTCGGAAGTGAGAATGAGATAGAAGAAAGTTTTTTAAAATTGCCACATCTGACTAGTTTTTTTTTTTTTTTTTTTTTTTTTTCATATTTTCTGAAAAAAAAAAAACTTTGTCTTTGAAATAACTATACCTTACAGTATGTCGTTTATAAAATATTTTAATCATTTATTGTTTTAAGAGAATTGGAATGTGCGTATAAACTACTGTTTCAGAGTAAAATATACATCATATATTTGACTACTATCCTTTTTTAATTTTCAAAAATTATTATTTCCTCATTTACATGCATCTCTTTTATGCGACCCCGGAAGGGGGAATATTTTAGAGATTCGTTGTGGGAAATTGCATTTTTGTTTATAAAAAAGTATAATACCTCAAACTTTCGGGGGGAACATTTCGATATTCTAGAGAAGGGGGATTTCCCCCCTCACTCGCTACCCATTGAATTCAACAGTGCTATAATAGCAATTTAAAAAAGAATCGATAAACTTTGATCAATCTCTGTGCAGACTAAAAGTGAATCGATTTAATACTTTTAGAGAAATCTTAATCAAAAATCTGAAAATGCAGTTTTAAGAAAAACAGATTTAATATTACAGTATAATATCCCAGTTTATTATTACAATTAATAAATTACAGAATGACATATATATATATATATATATATATTTACTTACAGAGAATCATTTATTCCAGCACTATAAAATAGTTCTTGCTTCTTTATTTGATATCGCCTCAAAAATTGCAATTTCCAAAAAAATTTACAGGGTTTACCAGGATTATTGGGACAAACTTTAAGAAGAGGTAGATATAACAAAAATTCAGATTTGCTTAGCAAACCATGGTCGGAAACCCTTTCCTGGCGCGGTAGTGACGACACAGAACACAAGATAGACTGGGCACGAATAAGAGTAGAAAGCATGTTTATTATCCTTAGTACAGTAAAAAACTAAGAAAAAAGTATTAAAGAGACAACTATCGTCATCAAAGTAGGTGTTCGAAATTACGAGGAGAGATCAGATATGTTCTTTCTATTTTAGCATTCTTTGGAATAGATGTGCTATCAAATAATGTCATTTTATGCTTAACAGGATAACAATGTTGTTGTATGTATGTCGGCCAATTATCTACACTATGGGATATAGGCCCTAATGGGTGGGATGCCCTCCGTGGGGGGGTCTTTCTAAGGGAACCTAACCCGTATTTACGCAAGGTTCGAAGAAAACCACGGAAAACTCCGAACGGTTAGGCCGACGGTCGCGATTGGGTTCGAACCAAGCACCTACCGTCTACCAGTTTGAGGTCAGAACCTCTCGGCCACTGGTGAGGCAACATGATAACAAAACCGACGTAAAAGTGAACTCTAAGTAAGTAGATTGTTAGTTAAAAGTTAATAGGTAGTTCCTGTCTAAACTTTTAGGACTATGATCAATTACATTAATGGGGTCAATGCGACGAGTGTACGCAAAAGATTCTATCAATACGTAAATAAAAAGTAATCAAAACTCCTGCTAGATGCATCCCAACTATAAATAGAGGGTACATTGGTTTATTCTGGGAATGTATAAAAGTTGACTTTATTTGAGAGATAAAATCATGTTAGAAACAAAATGATTAACCTAAAATACACACACAATATTTTCAACGTTTTCGTTCTGTCGTGAAAAAAAATGCATATGAATATATTTTATGAGGCTGCCGGAAGTCAAATATACTCTCATTTACGGGATGGTCTAAATCTATGAAATATCATGACATAAAATCGTTAATCAAGTATAAAGGACCTATCAATCGTTTATTTTGTTTTATCTTTTTATTGCTGATATTACATTTTTTTCTCACGTACATGTATATTAGTACTCTTTTGGGGGGTAATAATACTATTCATTCATTGCATCATTCGAATGTTCTCTTATTTCAATACATGCTTTCATTCTCCACATATTTTCAACAACATGTAGTACATACCGTCTTTCAATACATTATTTATACAGATTTTGTGGAAAATGGCCATCGAAAAGTTATACTGTTACAGGAAGTGAAGATTTGCATTCAAAAGCATTATTTCAGCAAATTTTATTCAGTTCAAGCTGCCGTAGTCGAAATTAGTTGGTTTGTAATGTGGCTTTAATATGTTAAGTGTCACGGTGACTAACACTGAACTTTCCGCTTTCCGTTTACGCTATGTCAGTCACTTGTAATTGACGGTGTAAAATATGATATAAAACAAATATATATATATTGTTTTAAGTCATTATTAAAAAAGTATAACTCTGTACTAAAGAAAAGTTAAGTAAATATTAAATAAATTTTCAGCAATTACTTAAAAGAATATAATTATTTTTTTAAAGTTTTATATCATTTTTAAGCTGTCAGTCACCGGTGTGTTAAAGATCACCAATGTGTTAAAGATCATTATAAAAATTTATGATCAATAAGCATGTAAATAAGCAAGTAAGCATGTTTTTAGTGAATCATTATTAAATTTACAAAATCTCTTAAAATTTGTTGTTTCTACAAAGGTAGACTATAAGCACATATCATATATATTGGTTCAAAACGTACTGCTACAATAACTTCTTTAAAACTTCTTTCAAATGTAACTTCTTCTTGAAAACATAATGAGCTTCCTAAAAAAATAAAGAACTCCTAATAAAAACTTATAAAAAATGAAAAAATACAAACCTTATCGAAAGAACTCAGTCTTTCTTCAGGCGCAAAAAGTATGAGAGCATCAGTGTGGCATATTGGTGCAGAAAGAAAGAACTTATGTATTAAATAATACATAAATATACAGTATGTATATTTATGTATTAATATACCGTAGCAAATAATGAAATCACAACTCTTTTCAAAGAAGATCTTTTTGTACTTCAGAAGCAAGAAATTTTTTTTTTTTTCTATTTTCACATCAGAATCTTTTGCGCCTGCTTTTATCGATATCTTACTTCTTCTGTATACATAAAAACAAAATCTTGAAATGGTAAAAGTTTTCAATTTTCGATTTTGATTGATTTACGCATTTAGCGATTTACTGAATTACTGGCTTTTTTGGGTGTCTCCGCTCATCTCAAGATCTAATGCACGAAAATTCCATTAAACTTCATATTATGTTAGATCTTGTGACCTTGACATAAGTAGATATTGATTATCGTCCAAGAACCGATAGCACAAAAACCTAAGGTATGGAGCACAAGAAATAAAACCTTTATTCTATGAAAAAGTAGTAACAAGGGAATCTAATGATCCATGTCTGCTGGAAGTGAAGTGGTGCATAAGCCAAAAATTAATATCACTAGTGGTTGACTTGTAGGTTTATCATTGTAATTGTCATACAATCAAAAGTATGACATCATAGAGAAGTGGAGCAGGAAAACACAATGATAAACCTGGGAGTCAACCTCAAGAAGTATTAATTTTTGGCTTACGCACCACTTCACTTCCGACAGACATGGATCATTAGATTTCCTTATTTCTATTCTTCCATAAAACTGAAATTCTTTTTCTCGTGCTTGATACCTTAGGTTTTTGTATTGTCGGCTCTTGGACTATCAGATTTGGATATATTCCTTTCAATAAGTGGTTCATACATGCTCTGTTTTTTGCGATGGTTGTATCTAAAGAATTCCATAGAATTTAATCAAATTGCTTATTCTCTTAGACTTTAAGATATGTGCCTACCCTTAAATCGCTGTCTTGGCAAAAAATTTCGATTTTCTTTTTATTATTTTAAATTAAAAGTCAAACATTTAGGAGTCCAAAATTGCTTTACATTTGGTTCAGTGATATTTAGAAGCAAATTTATAATCCAAAATATAAACCGGAAATGAACTTTCTGAAATCAGAAGTGACCGTTTAAAGAGCCGCAGAAAGCTAAACAATACATTTTAATACACCAGTATATAATATTTACATAAATATATAAACACCTTCAAATATGGTGGATTTTAAATTTGTAAACTTTGTGCGTAATTTATTGTGCTATATCAAAATCTTAATTTGCGGTTTCTGATTTTTTTTTTTTTCATTGTGTACGTTTATGAAAACACACCATCTCTTAAAATGTTCTTAAGATGTTGAGATAAAATTTTGTGACACATTTATGTTTATTTATTTGCATGTTATGAAGCAAAATATAGCTCGTAAGTTTAAATAAATAAATTTAAGAGCTTTTTTAAATGAAAAATACACATTATCTCAAATATATATATACATACACTGCGTAAAAAAATAGAAGGACACTAGACTTTTTACTAATAAAAGCACAACTGATTAAGTTACCGCAAATATCTTTATTTGCCTAACAATTTATAACTAAATGAGTATAAATTCATAATAATCCAAAATAAATTAAGAAGATAATTTGTTTTTCATAATATAGTCTCTGTTGCTTACATGAAACTCTGTAAAAAAAGTAAAAGGACACATAAGTATTTTATATGAAAATTAAAATATTAATAAGAAGTTTTCTTTCCATTTGCCTTTATCACTTGAAAGACTCTGTTTGGCATTGAATCGTACAGTGCTTGTATTTCACTTTGGCAAAAATTGTCCCAAACATCGTTAAGTGCATTCTGATGCTCGACAACAGATTCGTATTGTTTTCCTCCACTGTATACGCGACGAACTAATGTCGCCCATATATTTTCAACAATGTTAAGGTCGGGGCTTTTAGCTGGCCATGGCAAAACGCGGGTATTATTTGTGTGGAACCAATTTTTAACGCCAGTAGCGGTGTGAATCGCTGCTCCATCTTGTTGAAAAATCCAATCTTCTCCACCTAATTCTGAACCATAAGGAAGGAGTTCAGATTCCAACAACTGGATGTAATCTTCATGGTTCTGTTTACCATGCAAAATGACTAGACTCGTTCTTCCACCATATCCAACTGCTAGCCAGACCATCAAACTTCCCCCTCCCATATGTCGAGTGGAATACAATTCTTCCTCATTCTTGATACAATGCCAATAGTATTGATATCCATCAGGACCATCCAAATTGAACTTTTTCTCATCTGAGAAAATGACAGAAGTCCATTCCGTGGTCCAAGACATGTAGTTTCTCGCCCAAGATAAGCGATTGGCTATATGCATTTTTGTCCATTTTGGATGATGTTGTCTCTTCTTGAAAATAAAGACTTTAAACTTTTTTATATAGTTATGTACAGTTTGGCGTGACACATGCGCTAGATTTGCTCGTATTCGGACCTTCGAAATTGTGGAATCTCTTTTTTTCAACTCCCGGATAATGTTTCTTTCATTACGAGGCGTTAGTGTTTTAGGTCTTCCTGTTTTTTTTTTTAGTACTGTGATGCTCTGGATTTCTAAGATAGTTGGATATTGCAGTTTTACTAACATTAGGCAACTTAGCAATCTCTCTGATGCTTTTACCCTCTTTTCTAAATGCTATGGCTTGGCCTTTTTGAAAATTATTTAAAGGTATTCCTTTCGGCATTCTAAAAAAACAAACAAACAAAAAAATCAACCTAAAAATGGAGATATATTTTTTTCTTTGATGAAAACAATAAAATAATAATGCTTACTTACATTATCTATAGCAGAAGGGTCCAAAAAATTCAATTTTCCACAGCTGTCCTTCTACTTTTTTTACAGTGAAATTTTTAGATAAGTTCATTTTTCTATAAATTAATTGTGGTAGCAATTAATTTTTCGTTTCACAACAAAAGAATGCATATAAAATTATGCCCTTAAAAAAATCAGACCGTAAATATAAATCACAATTAAGTTAATTAAAAAATTCGAGTGTCCTTCTACTTTTTTTACAGAGTGTATGTACCCAAAATTTGGCTTGTGTTAGTAAATTTAAAAGGCATTGCAAATCTTTTGCTTCGTATCACAGATTTACTAATATATTGTTGAAAAAAGTGAAATGTATTGATTAGATTTCGTTATAAAAGGTTTGGCATAAACTCAATACTTTACTAAAATTTGAGTAAATATTGCCTAATTTTGAAACGTTAATTGAAATTCCATAAAACATATATGAATTCATAGTTTTATACCCAGCTTTAACTAAAAACATATGTGTTTGATAAAAATTTAATATTTTTCAAAAAAAGTACCCCGAAAATTGTCACATACCTTATAACATACATAGATTATGCAGTATTGACTTTGATCACTCAACCAATAGCGCTGCTATTCTATGCTTGTCAAAAGATTCCTTATCGGAACCACAGTTATACAGCAAGGGGTGCAATATTTTTAAACTCCATTTTTGTAATTTTCATACACTTTTAAACACATTGTTGCCAAAATCGCATTTGTGTGAACTTTTTGTCTGTGGATTAGAGTTCTACAAATGTCGGATTACGACTCACCCAGACTCGAAAAATCGATTTGAAGTCAAACTGAAGCCCACTAAAAAATTTCATCATCCCGCAACCCGGTGCTAACCTAACAATATATATATATATATATATATATATATGTATGTATATATGTATGTAATAAAATAAAAAAAAAATTGCGCCATTTTGTTCTCTCTTAACTTCAATTCTAAATTTGTGGAACATATTTCAATCTTAGTTTCGTAATGTATTAACTTCTAACAGCTGAAATTCTTTTTCTTATTTTATTTATTAATAATTTATTGCTTGCTTCTCAAAAAGGTGGGAAGTATTTCGTAACCTTTTTACTTTCTCGAATATTCCCGGGATTTTAATTTTATTTTTTATTTAACATCGCGTGATCGGTATTAATGCGCGTTGTTAAAGGGCTTGTTATTTGCGAGGTAACATATAGATCCTGCCCGAGGACACGCCTCCTTAGACTAATCAGAGCTGATCATCTTTTGACGTTTAGACTCGAGTTAATCCTAATTGGATTTTTAAATGGATGGACGCGGAGTAGGAAGGAGCTAGTTTGTCGTGAAAATGTTCCTTTCTCATTTGGTTTTTTAGGAGCGTCAGAATGCATCTGTCTTTAAAACTATTAAGACGTTCGTTTAGTTTGTCCGATAAATTGGAATATCTAATGATGTCGATTATTTCACGAAGTTTGGAGTACTAGATGTGTGCAACGCTTAATGCTGGAATGACTTCGTTTGCCTTATGACTTATAATAAATATGAATTGCAAAGACTGAGGGATTTGATTTTTTTACGGGGAAATTCCCAATAAAACTCCTTCGTTGCTTGAAAATTTACACTACGGCTACAGAACCTTGCTGCTCATTATTAGAAATTAATAAATGTGCTGTATCAACCCTGGTGATGCCCTGGAGCTTGTACGGTGTTGTGTAATCTTGACGGTGTCGCTGTTTTCGTTACATATATATATATGAAAATACTTTTATAAATAAAACCAAAGTAACTCAGATATTACCATAACTATAAGCCAATGAAATTAGTATTTATACTGTCTATAAGTATGATTAACACAAAAATTGAAATTCTGTTAAAATCATTTGAAGTAATATAGAGAGTTGATTACCAAAATTAAGAAAGGTAAATGAATAAATAGACTGTAGAAGGCTTTTGTATTAGGCTTCTCTTCAGGGGTGCATAGGCCAAAATACAAAAGCAAAACATCCAACTAGTTTCTGTTATAGGTCGTGCTATAAGCTAACAAATTCGACCTATAATGCATCCGACTGGTTGGATTTTATTTACTATTTCAAATTAGGAAAAGAGGAATTCAATGAAATAGCAATATTAAATAATAACTATAACAAAATATATATAAATATATATATATATACAGGGTGTTTCGCTACCAGACCGACAAACTTCAAGGGGTGATAGTAGACATAAAGACAAACATTATTAAATAGGAAACCATAGGGCGCAAATGTCTTCTGTAGGAGCTAGGGACCATTAAAGTTTAAGGTCCAGAAATTCAAACGCTGATAAAAATTGGAAAAAAGGGTCAATTTGTTTGCGGTTTTCTCTAAAATCATTATTAATATCACGATTTTTAATTTTTTTAATTTTAAAGGTTAAGTTCGAAAATTGCCGATAGAGGGTGCTTTAGACTTTAGAGTAACGAACAAATACTTTTTGCCGTTGTTTTGTGCATGGGGATGAAATTATTCTAAAGTTTAGACTTTAACTTAAATTTTAAGCCCAAAATCGGAAACATGGGGATCGGATAACTAGCGAAAGTTTAACTGTGAACCGAGAGGGAGATTTTAAACGCTCATGAACATTGGAGAAACTAATCGATTTTGTTGTGGTTTGCGTGTATGTCATTCCCTTGGTAATTATTTTATTCAAAATGACGTACATCTGTGGTGTCCTCATTTTTTCATAGAGGGCGCTTCCGACATATCTCCGACATTTCAATGGCATTACTCCTGGGTGTTTTACTACCAGACTACCATAATTTCAGGAAGTGTTAGGTATGCAAAAGCGATTCGGAATCACATAGGAATGTAACGATGAAAATGTCTTTTTTGCGAGTTATGGTTAAAAGAAGCAGAGAAAAAAACAACAGAAACAAACAGATAAACAGCAACACGTTAATATGACATAAAACAGTTTATTTAGAGTTTTTACTAGAAAAGATGTTCGAAATTACGACCAGAAGTAATTCGACATGCTTGACAGCGCCATCGCATGTAATTCCTCACGCTTTGAGAGATTCCTGGAATCTTTGATAGATTTCCGGAAGCTACAGAAATACGAGCTGCTAAGTCTTTAATTGATGGTACGGGATTCTCATACACCCAACTTTTCATGTGACCCCAACAGAAGAAGCTGATATATGATAGGTCCGGTGATCTGGAAGACCAATAAACCGGGCCCCCGCGACCTATCCACCGCTGTCCATATGTTACGTTGAGGTATCGGTGAACATCATTGGTAAAATGTGGAAGAGCCCAATCGTGCTGGAACCATATAGAGATACGGAACGAGAGAGAAACTTTCACGCGCATTACCGTTCAGCGCCATCTACTATCACTGTCAAGCTTGCCGGACTTTTTCTGGTCGTAATTTCGAACACTTTTTTGCCGTAAAACCTTTAAATAAACTTTGTTCTGTCACTTTAACATGTTGCTGTTTCTCTGCTTGTTTCTGTTGTTTTTTCTCTGATATTTTTTAAACGTAATATGCAAAAAAGACATTTTCAACGTTGCATTCCTGTGTGATTCCGGTCATCTTTGAATCCCTTACACTTCCTGGAAGTATGGTGGTCTGGTAGTGAAACACCCAGGAGTAATACCATTCAAATGTCGGACATGTGTCGGAAGCGCCCTCTATCAAAAAATGAGGCCATGAAAGCTGTACGTCATTTTGAATAAAATAATTTATTGCTTGCTTCTCAAAAAGGCGGGAAGTATTTCGTAACCTTTTTACTTTCTGAAATATTCCCGGGGTTTTAATTTTATTTTTTATTTAACATCGCGTGATCGGTATTAATGCGTGTTGTTAAAAGGCTTGTTATTTGCGTTACAGCGTTTGTCCAATGTTTATGAGCGTTTAAAATCTCCCCCTCGGTTCACAGTTAAATTTTCACTAGTTAACCGATCCCCATGTTTCCGATTTTGGGCTTAAAATTTAATTTAAAGTCTAAACTTTAGAATAATTTCAACCCCATGCACAAAAGAACGGCAAAAAGTATTTGTTCGTTACTCTAAAGTCTAAAGCGCCCTTTATCGACAATTTTTGAACTTAACCTTTAAAATAAAAAAGATATAAAATCGTGATATAAAGAATGATTTTAGAGAAAACCGCAAACAAATCGACCCTTTCTTCTAATTTTTATCAGCGTTTGAATTTTTGGACCTTAAACTTTAATGGCCCCTAGCTCCTACAGAAAACGCTTGCGCCCCATGGTTTCCTATTTAATAATGTTTGTCTTTATGTCTACTATCACCCCTGAAAGTTTGTCGGTCTGGTAGCGAAACACCCTGTATATATTTATACTAAAATATTTACCTAAAAAAAATCTTGCATGAGGAATAAAGCAAGAGAACTGGATCAGTCACGCGCTATGTCGCATTTAAAATTACATGGGAGACAGTATAAGGTTAAAGGTTACAGTTATCACAACAAATGTAGATGATAAAATCAAAATAATAGTAATTATTATTATATTAAAAATTAGTAGATCATACATTATATTATACCACTTATTCTACAATTAAATCAGTAATTGCTACTGTTAAAGGCATTTCTTTTTAGAACAATTATCAATAATGCTGTTTTAATTTTTGACTAAAAAATAATACTTCTACTCCAAATGCACAAAAAACCATTAGTGCTGCCATCTATTAGAAAAATGTATATTCACATTTTTTAACTTATGGTGTTGCCATTTGTTATGAAATATAAGAGAAATATTATTTAAATAAAAGAGAATATTTGTAACTTAAATAGACCCAACTTCAACAAATTTCTAACGAACTAGAAATACTTCAACTCGAATCCAACTTGAACCTGAAATGAAAGGAAAATAATTCATATTTCAATGTAATTATGAAATGTAATCTATAATTATATCGCTAAGAACAATTTTATCTTTTTAGAAAAATGGACAAATTAATATTCCTTAATATTTAATTATAGTAAAACTTCTGAATAGTGGATACTTAGTGATCATTTACTGAGTTTTTGCACCGAACCATATAATCCCAATTTATTTATTTATTTATTTATTTTGGATCGGTGTGATTTTAATTATTTTTTCTTCGGGTCGTTTAACTCCAGAATCTTCGTCCAGTTTAGTCTTTTCCAAGTCGAATTGTTCGGATTTTCACAAGAAGTTTAAGCAGAACTATGTTTACGTGGAAAATAAATAGTATATATTTATATATTTATTAAATATATATCTAGGTATTGAACTGCACCTCAATAAGAAATGCACCCTTAAAGATGCACTGCAATAAGATAAAACTTGTTTCCAAGTTAATGCGGAAACTGATTACGAACAGGGCTCAAAGAGTGACATGTTAAAATAATGAAAGCTTTTCCCACTACATACACACCTGCAATATGTTAATAGATGCACCTGTTCGTGTAAATTTTAATAATCTCTGTGCTAAGGTATTTTCTTCCGACAAATATATGGTGACAAGAAATGCTTTCTCATCACGCCTCCTTATTACAATTGTTTGATGTTTTCACATCGTCATTCGAGTCGAATATTTTCTCATGAGGTCTTACATATTTTATTTATGTATTTTCAATAATGAAACTAGTTGACTGAAATCTTCAACTTCAATTTCGTTAAAAAATGAACGAATTAATTAAATTAAATTACTGCATAAATTTTTATTTCATGCAGAAAGCGATTCATCACACGGAAAAAGGATTACGCGATTTTTACGAGTTTGGTTTTCAAATCGATAGTAGTGATTTTTTTTTAATGCATCAAATTCACACATTGTAAACTATTAATACATTGCACTTCTATAAATACATTGCAAACTGAATTTTCTTTAAACGATTTAATCGAACTTTATAAATTACTGCATCGCTAATAAAGTAGATCTTGCTGCTATTACTTATCTTGCAGAGTCAAATTTATTTCAAACTAATGTCATTCAGGATGAAAATAACATTAAAACAAAAACTGAATTAAATGCAAAAAATGCTTAAAATGCACAAAACTATGCATCGTTTATAAGTACAGGGTAACTTTGCTCCACCTTTACAAAATGCTGATCCATTCTGCCATAGTGTAATCTTGACGAATTATTTCGCCTGAGCTGCCAAACTCACACTAATGCTGCTAACTATATTTTGAGACCAAAACTTTGCCATTAACTCAAATGATGTAGAAAATTTAATCTTTTTTTTCCCTTGGCCCAAAGTTACACTGATTGGTTAAAGTTACTATGTTTGAATGTACTTTAAATAATAACATAGAATATTTCGATATGGTAACCATAAGTATCTTCAAATTAAACGTTTTTTGCCGCCTGTTGTTAACTTTAATGATTTTGAAAGTGTAACTCATTTAACTGAAAGCGTAACACGTTAATATAGTCGGATTTCCCTTTATTTACCGTATATACTCGTGTATAAGTCGATTACCTAACTTTCGAAGGCAAATTCTGAAAAAAAAAATAAACCCGTGTACGACCCCCTAACTTTTTATTTCAATTTTGCACAAAATCAAACGAAAAATACCACTTGCCAGTGTGAAAAAGTAGTAAATGAAAATAAATCATTTTAAAATTGTTTAATGATAAATTATTTTTATTTGTATATTTTATTTCCATTATTTTACTATACATAATACATAAAAAACCTAAATTTTGCAATATTCGAATTTTTTTTTTTGTTTTAATTGACTCATGTTCAATTTCCTTAATTTGCTTGGCGAAAATTGTCAGAAATTCCTCGACTTATCCACAAATATATACGACATAATACCATGTCATGATAAATATTGATAATGAAGTGTGTAGCACTTATAGTTCTTCTACTCTCAAAACAATACTAAAAAAAAAAAAAAAAAAAAAAAACACTCAAAAGAATTTTCTTATATTGTGATCTATGGGGGGAAATCCTTTGCAATGTATTTTAATTAATTTTGTACTATTCAAACGCGACGAAAATGAACACAAATAGTTCAAATTTTGAATCAGTGTATTTCCGGAATCTTTTATGTATAACATGAAAATTTAACTAAGGTACCTGTGCCTTATATAGACATCCTAAGGAAAATTTATTTTTTTTACCCCCATGTACACGTGATAAGTCTCCAAAAATATATGACCATTATCCTTGGACTGTTGACTATCATTATTAAAATTAGTGACATTGTAACTATTCCGCTTTAATTTAAATGATAAAAACAAAAAATGTTTACAAATGTCCATATAAGGAAACACCAGTCCCTATTATGGACAGGTGGCTCCTTATTGACCTACCACACTGGGTGTATGGAAGAGCCATTCTTCTATGGAATTTTAGAGGAGAAGGGATAAAAAAATTATATCTTACAGTATTGCGGGGGAGGGTAGGGCACAGTAAATATCTTCAGAACATATATTTTAGAACGGGGGGTCATTTTCGGTTTTGGCTCTTCGAAGTCCGATGCAAAGCACCTCAGTTACTACAAAATATTATGAAATAATGTAGGTGGTTTTTCTTAGCTTTCAATTTTTGTGAATCTAAAGATTCGCCTGCTGTACTTCCAATGTGGACATAAGGTGTCTATACTGGGAATCGGGGGTAGATTTATTAAATCTTGTAATAAATAAAAAGAAAAAAAAATTAAACAATATAAACTATAGCAATCGAAAATATGTTTTAAAAGCTTTATAAACCACTCCACTTTTCAATATTTAAAGTAATTTTGCAATATCTAATAAGAATTTAAACTTACCTGTTATTAAGATCGGCACACCACGAAACAATAAGTTTCCTTCTAAATGGCGAACAGCGCGCCTTTTTGTACTTTCCTGGCTTAATTATCTTTTCAATTGCTTTTCTTCACGGGCATGTAGTGCAATCTCTCTATCAAAATTGTTACTTTTAAAAATATTAGGGGTGTCCATATTGAGAGCACTGTCCATAATGAGTACAAGTACCTTATTAATTAAACAGATTTATCGTTCATTACCAGAAACACACAAAAGTATTCTGTACCATCTATAAGCCTGGAAGTGCATCATCATTTATGCTACGTTTTTAAAAGTGACCTTTTTTTAAATATTACTCGTTGTGTATAAATGCTATAGGTCCTATACAAGACTTTATAAAATAATTCGATTTCATTTTTCCTTTTATTTATTTATTTTTTTTTTAACTAAAATTAATGCAGTTCAACTGAACAAAATGTTTGTACACTAATTAATTCTTTCTACTTAACATTCTGCAACTTCTTAATATTTTTAAGTTTTCAATAAAAATAATAAAGATAAATTTTGCTATTAATAGCGTAATTTTTTTTCTTTTTCGAGAAGCAAATTCTAATTTTTTGCCAAATGCAGCCATCTGACATGGAGAAAATAAAGGTTATTCCATTCTTTGAACAGTTCTTGATCAGTTACAGAGATCATATTGACCACATTTATGACACATAATAAGAATTATAGTGTCTTTAGGTATGTGCGAGATGTGAGGGATTAAAAAGATTGTTCTTTTTACTATAATGCCAGTATAAACTCATTAGTCTTTTACATAATGCGGGTACTCTTGAAATTTAAAAAACCTCCTTTTTCACTCCGTAAGTTATTGGGAGCATGATACCTTGAGAACATATGTACGGATTTCTATGAAATGTGATATATATATAATAAACTCTGTCAGATATATGTGAATCTATAGAATCAATAGAAGTTCCGAAATTGGTTCAAAATTTCACCAGTTTACAGTGGCAGCTATTGCGCACCAAAATATGGTTCAAACTAGGACAAGATTTTTAACAGTATGTATACTTCATTGATGCATATTGATTTTATCGTGTTCGAAAGAGTGTAATATCATTAAAATGCACTTGAAAGTATTTTTTCCCATTGGCCGTAATATAACGGAATACTTTTAAATGTCCCTGTAATTGAACTATGCGTCTGATTTTCCTAAAATAGGAAATGACTTGACACAGTTATGAAACAATTACACTCTCAGAAATAAAATTCTCATTTTTGATAATTCATAAATCCTTGAGCCTTATTTCGTCGTTTATGACGAACATTTCGTATCAAAATCACGTGACTTTTAACGAAACATGAGCTCTGAAATATTTGACGAAAATGCTTTCTTAATTATGGCCAGACTTGATGAATTTTAAGAAAACTGTTCCGATAGTTGTTTATAGAAGGACCCGCCATTCTACCTCCTCAAATCTTGCAATTTTAGCAAGTAGATATTTCCTTGTTTATGTTAGCCCTCTAATAATTTATTTTAAAATAGCACTTTTTAACATATTTCAGAAAATAATGAAATATAGACAATTATTGTTACTACATAAGGGTTTTTTTAAAGTTTTTAGGGACGTTTATTACTATTTTTATTTATTTATTTGTATGTTGTATTTCGTTATGATTTAATTCGAAAAAAAAATTACTTCATTTTACAAAACTGTTCAAAAGATAAATTTAATCAATAAAATTTCAAAATTCCAGGATCTATTTTTCCTAGTATATTCTTTTTTCAAGTAAATGAAAAATATACGTAATTTTTTACTCTCCGCTCTATAAGCTGTACATTGTTAATATATTATCCACTTCTTCAAGTAGTAAAATCTCTCCCAATAAGCACTTCATAGTTTGTTATTTCTGAGCAACAAATTAACCAGTCCATATTTTAATCATTCCTTGAGCAAATAAAATTTCTCTAATTATTATTTAATCAAGCCAGATTATAATTATTCATTAACCATAAGAAAATCATTATAATAAATTCGTCTTATTAATTAAAACTTCTAAGATTTATAACAGAATTGATAAAACTACAATCACATTATAAAAATCTAAACACACCACTATAACCCAGTATATGCCTTAATGATCGCAACAACCTGAGCCACCTGTGGCGTGAAGCTAGAGCACTGGACTACCACACTGTACGTTGTGAGTTCGAACCTCTCGTAAGACATGTATTTTTGCGTCTGTCAATGAATACAGGAGCTTCTAAAATATTTGATAGATGGCAGCACTAGCCCTTTTTTGACGAAATTTTTGATGAAACCGATATCGTCAAACTACTGACGAAAGTAATTTCATCCATTTGACGAAATATTTGCTCGGAGCATTTCCCAGGAAACGGTTTAGTCAAAAACGAAAAAAATTTCGTGGAATTTGAGTATTCATTTCTGAGTGTGTATACATTTTAAATTTCAAACGATTCGGCTAGATAGTTTTTGCTGTGTTATATACGGACGAATCGACAAACCGATGGACAAACGAATAGACATACGAACGAACAGACAGAAGGATGGACTGAATGACGACTAAAGGTGCTACGTATTTCCATAATTACGAACGCACGTAATAAGGAAACTTCCCCAAAGTAGTATTTCGACAAATGTACACTTTAATTCAAAGAGTTTTACGAGTTACTAGATACTTGCTTTTATTAAACGAGATTTACATTCCAATTACAATGTACAGTGGAATATCAAATTCTGAGTGCGCATGAATATGATTCATAACTTTTTTTTTTTTTCAAGGTTGCGTGATCACCCTTATTTTCTCACACATGATCTGATCACCACCATTTTACGCTCTAAGTAATGTGGAGTGGCAACGCAGAACTCAGGTATCTATCACTAATGATTCTTGAAGGCAACCAATCGAAACAAATTGCATTGATCAAAACAAGATAGCAGAAAATGTGATTCTGAAGTTTCATCACGTGGTTGCTGTGACATTTCTAAATATTTGAAACTGAAAAAGAACTTTTTTGGCACTTTGTAAATATTGAAAAACAAAAACAAAAACAAAAAAAAGAATTGTGTACCGAATTTTGTATTTACGTAATATGTATTAATATGTTCTCGAAAAATCTGTTCAAAAAAAAAAAAAAAAAAAAAAAAAAATAGCGTATAAAAGAAAAAAACATTTCTTTGTATGCATTGATAAATTGAAATTACTTAGATATTCAGCAAAAATTATACGATAAACCATATTAAATTTCTTGTTATAATCTTTCTTCTTTCTGTAAGTTGCAAAGTTTTTCTTATAAAACGAAGCCAAGTTTAGGCGATAAAGGTCGCAGGTGGTGGAACAATGTTATTTTCTCTTTAGTCTTTTCATATTTTATGAAAGCTCTATATTTATGTTATGCCACTGTAATGGTTCTTTTACATTGTTGTAACAAACAAATGTCGATAGATGAAAAAAAAAAACATGCTTGAAAAATCTTAAAAAATTATTAGAAAAAAAGTAAAATTACAATTTTTAAACAAATTTAGTGTGAAAAAAATTGCACATTTTGCTCTATTCGATGATGTAAACGTAATGATTAAAATGACGTGTTAAATAGTTTTAAATTTTATTTTTTATTAAAATTTTGATAAATTTAGAATAATTCTATTTGAAGGAAAATACATTTTTTAAATCATATAATTTTAGACATTATGTTCATAATCATCCACATCTTCAACAACTATTTTCAATCCGTTGTTGGATGTAGTTCTCTTGTAGATTTTTCCAATGCTTCCAGTCTAGTTCTTTAAGATATCCGAATACTTTTAAAACGTAATTTTTTATCAAAATATCAATTTTGCTTTTTTGCTTTAATATTAAAATTAATTCTTTTATCTATCGAAATCTGCTTAAATTTTGTTTGTATCGAAATTAAAACCAAAGTTACAGCCGTTTAAAATCACATTTATAACAACTTTTGAATTGCGTTTGAAAGTTATTTTTATCTTTTTCTCAAAATGAAGTTTTTCCAATTTTTACTTTACGCAAAACGTCCTAAAATAAAAAATTATGCACAAAATGCCACGAAATTTTCTGTACTTCTTTTACAAATGTCTTTTGAGGGAATAGACTACACTGTAAAAAATGTCAAATGTTTCTGAATATATAAAAATGTACTGTAATAAAAAATGAAAATATACAGTGACCTCTTCTAACTCACGTAAGGTTTCGAAAAACGTTTCTTTACCTTTAAAAATCCCAGAAAGCTATTTGTTTTCGAAATTTAAAGAAGAATTTATAAAAATTAATTTTTATTAGCTGCCCGTCCATTTCGGAAACGTTTCTAAGTGGCCTTTACAGTACAATAATCACTTTTCTCAAATCAAAATATCACTTTTTCGGATGCTACCAATTCATACGAAAATATTTTGATATTCAGAGAGCACGTTTAATAACCAAACATACAAATTAACAGTATTATCATTAATATGAAAATTGACATTATTTTTCTACAATTGCATGCACAAAATCAGTTATGCAGCTGAAAATGTTTACTTGAGAATTGATAGAATCCGAAAAAGTGATAGTTTGATTTGAGAAAAGTGATTATTGTACTGTAAAAGCTACTTAGAAACGTTTCCGAAATGGACGGGCATCTAATACAAATTAATTTTTATAAATTCTTCTTTAAATTTTGAAAAAAAAAATAACTTTCTGGGATTTTGAAAGGTAAAGGAACGTTTTTCGAAACCTTAGATGAGTTAGAAGAGGTCACTGTATATTTTCGATTTTGATTACAGTACATTTTTACATATTCAGAAACATCTGACATTTTTTACAGTGTACGCTCATGTTACTATATTAAGTAGTTTTATATTTATACTGGCGTAAAGACAAATGCGAAACAATTTTTGTGACTTTTTAATTACATTAATATTTCGACTGCTATATCATCTGAAATAGAGACGCGTTTATAATGTGTGTAGTCTAAGTCCTAGAGAAAGTTATTCTGTTTATTATGAAATTTACAAAATGTCAATACATTGTTTTATTTTTAGAGTTATCACGTTTGTCAGAAATATCAATTTTTGACATAATTTTCACTATTTCTCTTAAAAATATATTTCTGGGGTAATTGCTATTTTTTTTCAGTTTTAAAGTAAATATCATTATAAAAATGGATAACGGTAGAAAATTTCAAAATCACTTCCGAAGGTATGCGGATATCTTAATCTTTTAATTAACACCGGCCACTTTTCTGATTCCGCCAAGCGATCTCACTTAGGGTCATATTCTTGCTCATTTTACATAGATAGAAATACCACGGTAGGGTGCTTGTATTCCAACTACTGTAAAGTCTTCTTGTAAAGTGCCCAGTTTATTTCCGTTTTAGTTGTCTAATACTCTCGATGATGTAAAAAAAAATTGGTCAGCTTTATTATCCAAGTTATTCTCTGTATGTCTGTTCTAGTTATGTCTAACATACATTTTTCTATATTTCGTTGCACTGTTTGTGATCTTCATAACATACATTTTGTTAGTGTTCATGTCCATGTTTGCTCTCCTTAAGTTAGTGTAAGAAAAACACATTGATTAGACACTTTCCTTTTCCAACAAAGTAGCATTTTACACTTCAGAATAACATTATTCTTCTCAAAAGCACTCCAAATGGATTCTTAATCTTCTATTAATTTCATTCATGATGCTGTTGTTCGAGGATATTTCCTTTCTAATTTCTTTTAATCCCACGCTAATGCCAAAATGACTTTTCAAATTGTTTAATATGTTTTCCAATTATTTTTTATCACGGAGCCATAATGTGTGAAGAGTTATTACTTTTTAGTATTATTATAATTTTGATTATACTTATTATTATTATTACTGCAGTCGAGTCTTTCTATAACGAAACTCCATACATTGAATTTCTCTATATAACGAATTTTTAGTAGGAACGGTCCCCTTTTCGCATGATTACATTAAAAACAGTCTCCATATAGCGAAATATCTATCTCCATATAACGAATTTTTTCATAAATTGGTCTTAATTTATTCAGTTTTTAAAAAGCTTCGAAATCATATGGAATCAATTTTCCACCACTTATTTTTGATTTATCGTTCAGTGCTGAGTTTTTTTTCTCCTTGTTCTTTAAATCCAACGAATTCATCCTGCCTCCCACTCACCTTTCCACATCCTTCTCAAAACAAAGTCAATTGGATTGTTACACATATAAGAGAGGAATCAATGAGAGGCACATAAGAGAAGCCTTCTAATGGATGAAAATGTTAGCTACAATTTTTCATTTCATGCTAAAATTTGAGCTTTTTTTTTTTTTTTTTTTTTTTTTTTTTTTGGTGGGGGGGGGGGGGGAGAGTATAACAATTTTAAAATAAAAAAAACAAAAAAGTACAGATATCTTCGTCTGATATTAATTCAAGTCTTCCTTATTTGATTTTCATTAAACTTTCAAATAAATGTCTGTTCTCATTTTTCAAACAGCTTAAATAATTAAGAAATAAAATGTTAGGTTAATATTTACTTTTAAACATTTCAAATTCTCAATTAAAGATCAAAAATAATATTTGTTCAAAATTTTCACATCAAATATGATTTTTAACATCATTCTCTATACATCGAATTTCTCTATATAATGAATTTTTTGCTGGAACGATGGATTTCGTTATATAGAGACTCGACTGTATTTTCTAATTAAAGAAAACAGGGAGATTGAGCGAAAATGAAACAAAAATCCATTTAGAATTAATTTTCGGACTCAAAATTTGCCAGAGAAAAGGGACTTTTAAATTATATAAAATTTTTCTATACTAAATAAATAAAATATTTTGTTATAAAAAAAAACACAAACGAACGACAGAGTAAAATTTATAGTTGGTAAAACGCATAAGTGTGAAACGTACAAATTAGCTTTCCACATTTACAATAAATATAAATCACAATATAAAAATATACAAAGAAAAACCTCATATTATTTCTATTTAATAAACGAAAAAAACATGATTTATCATCTAAAATAAGCAGGTCGACTTCCAACCACTTAACGATTTATTACATTGTTTTCGCAAACTCACATGTCATATGAAAGTAAGTTATTTTTACCGCCAAAAAAGAACCAACTTCTCGCCAAGCCATATTTTCTGGCAACCTCCATCAAAACAGCGCAGATTGCATGTGAGAGTAGTGAAGTGCGAGGGAGAAGTTTAAATATCTTTTAGCAAAGGTGTGTTTCGAGTTACAATATTTCGTGTTTTATATGAAGTGTGTGTTGTGAAAAGTGAGAGAGAAAACTTTACTTTTCTTGAACCTTATGTAAAATTCCACAATGGATTAATTAATAACTTTTGAACATTTTTCAAGGTAAGTCTTCCAAAATATTTTCCCAATTGTAGCGCTTGTTTTGATGTGCTATTTTATTGATAATATTTTTTTAATATCTTATTTTATTGATAATGTTTTTAATTGTTGTTTATAAAAATGCTCGAAGCTTTCTAAATTATTTTCAAATAAACTATTAGTATTTATTTATTTTTTTTAACAAATAAATGTAATATTTCTATTATTATTTCAATTATTATTATTTCTATTAATTTTCTGATATTAAATTATATTTTTGAAGACATAGAAGATGCATATGCACATTTTTTTATGTTCAGTTTTTCTCCGTTGAACTCATAAAAAAAATACAATATTGAAGTTATAATATTTTATCAATTTTCAAAGTAATGTTTACGAAAATATATCTTTCAATTGCAGTATAGATTTTGATAAACTGTATTTAATTAGTAGTTTTTAATATTATGTTACTTATGAATTTGTATGAATACTTAAAATTATTTTTAAATAAATAAAAATAAAAACAAAAAGTAACAAACTTGTAATTTTCTTTTTATGAAATTTTTAGAAAGATCAATAACGGAATAATATTTTTTTTGTCAGTTTTTATAGTAAGATTTGCGAAAAAAAAAAAATTAATGTGTAGCAGTTATTTTGATGTATTCATTTCATTTATATATTATTTAAATTGTTTGTAACATTATACAACGTTTTCTAAATTGTCCACCTCAGTCCTGATGTCACCTGGAGGAGACACTAAAAAACACCCTTTAAATTAATTTAAATGCTTCTAAAATTGATAAAATTGTATCTAGAAATTTTAAATAAATGTGTGCATGTTAGAAGCATTGATACATCATCTGTTGCATTTTTGGAGATGTTTTATAATAATTTTAAACTGGTTTTCGTAGTGCCACGTAAAGTTTGTCTCAAGACTGAGGAGGTTATTTTGATTAGAAATTCCGTAAACAAAAGAATAATTAATAACTATTTCTTAACTGTTTGTAGCTCAGTATTCCATTACAATGGGACATCCAGCTTGGTTTCGAAATGTCACAATGACACCAGAATGCTGGTATAAGTATTTTCCGTTTATTATGGATGGTAAAAATAGCTTTTTCTTATGAAAAAAGATTGTAAGTAAATTCCGATGTCATTCAATCGTTTCAAAATTTTCGCAATGAAAGTGTACTGTGCCTTAAAGAAGTAAACAATTTGATAGCCCTATGTATATTTTATTCATGGATATGTTGTGAAAATAACCCAAAAGGCTTTTTAGGGGAATTTTAATTTAATTTTATGTAAAGAGCAATACTGATTTAATCACTTTTGTCAATTTAAAAAAATTATACAGGGTGATTCATAAAAGATGGGCAGAACTTTAAGGGGTTATAGTACACTTAAAGACAAATAATATTAAATAGGAGACTAAGGGTCCCAGACGTATTCCCAAGGAGATAGGGGGCATTAAAGTTTAGGGTCCGAAATTTCAAATGATTATAAAAAATGGAAAAATTGGTCGATTCGTTTGCGGTTTTTGCAAAAAATTTTCTTTATGCCAGTATTTTCTTGAAATAAAATTTTAAAGTTCAATTTCAAAAAATGCCGATAGGAGGCGCTTTAGACTTTGGAGTAACAAACAACTATTTTTTAACGTTATTTTTTGTATTTCTTTAAATGATTTCGAAAGCTTAGACTTAAACTTAAATTTTGATCTAAAAATCTGAGTCCTAACGAGTAGTTAAGTAGCGTAAACTGAAATTTGAAATTTGAAACCCTTCTCCCCCCAGAACAAAAATCAGTTATTCCCGATCTTTGTGTCGTAGATTAGGCTCTAACTACTGCCGCGTTTTGCTAAAATTATTCTTTATGTCAGTATTTTCTTGAAAATAAATTTTAAAGAAAAGTTTCAAAAAATTCCGATAGAGGGCGCTTTAGACTTTGGAGTAAAGAACAACTATTTTATACCGTTATTTTTTGTGTCTCATTAAATGCTTTCTAAAGCTTAGACTTAAATTTTCAGCCCAAAATCTGAATCGTTAGACGTGGTTAAGTTTCTGGGGAGAGGGGTTTGAAATTTCTACTCCTGAGCACAGTTCAGTTTACCATGTCCACACATTGTGTGCTGTGATACGAGGTAAAAAGACACAAATTAGGATTATGTTACCAAAGCATATTTATTAACATGTAATTACAATAAATGTTCAAAATTGTGACCACCAGAGGTTATGCACGCAGAACAACGGCGAAGAATGGAACGGCGAACATTCGCGAAAACATCAGGCTTTTCGAGCACTTCCTGTACAGCGGCGGAAAGTCTGGCGACCAGTTCCTCGGGGGATTCAATGGGTGTCTCATACATAAGAGCCTTCAATTGTCCCCAAAAAAAGAAATCGAGGGGTGAAAGATCTGGCGAGCGAGCAGGCTAAGCAACAGAACCACCTCGACCAATCCATCTGTTCAGAAATGTGATGTCCAGATACTTGCGGACGTCTCGTACGTAATGGGCTGGCGCTCCATCGTACTGGAACCACATGACCCGCCGGATGCGGGGAGGAACAACGTTTAACAGGTCTGGCAGCACATGTTGCAGAAATGTGAGGTATGTTTTACCGTTGAGGCGTTCAGGAAGAAGGTACGGTCCGATTAGGTGGTCTCCGAGGATTCCTGCCCAAACATTGATGGAAATGCGTCTCTGCTGAGCATGTGGATACGTAGCATGTGGATTGACATCCGCCCATACATGTGCATTGTGTGTGTTAAATGTACCTTCACGTGTGAAGGTACATTCATCGGTGAAAAGCACAGTTCGTCCAAAATGTGGATTTAGCGCGTTCTGCTGCAGAAACCAGCGGGCGAATTCAATACGATTTGGATAATCCCCTGGAGACAGTTTCTGGACTCGTTGCACATGAAACGGGAGCAAATGTTCATCCTTCAGTACCCTCCAAGTCATGGACTGTGAGGTATCCACTGCCTAGCCACTGTTCGTGTACTTGTACTTGGCTGCGCCGCTACTACATCCAGAATGGCTTCTGCAACAACTACTGATTCGTCCTTTTTTGCACGACCTGCATTCGACCGGGAAGCGAGAAATGATCCCGTCTCACACAACTGTCTGTGCAAGCGCTCGAAAGTTTTGCGGTTAGGCAACCGCCTGTTGGGAAATCGCTCTCCGTACATTCGTTGTGCCTCTGCACCATTTCCATCTGCCGCTCCGTAAATTAAATGCATCTCAGCCTTTTCCTTATTCGTGAAGGGCACCATCTTCCGATTCATTACTACAGCGACTTACACTTGACTCACCCTTCAGTGGTTTTTATGCCTGAATCGTGTCGAAATTTTGCATACGTGTTCTTCTTCTTCCCCATTTGACATTTGCATACTTTCTGTCTCCTTCTTCACCCGGTGACTAGCGTCAGGAATGGAGCTTTGATGTTTGCATGAGCGACGTTTCCAACTATGCCAGTGCCTTTATGAGTGAATTTCGACTATGCAGTCCTTGACGAAAGTTGTATTTTTGCCTCGTATCACAGCACAGAATCGTTGGGCATGGTTAAGTAGTGCAAACTGAACTATGTTCAGAAGATGAAATTTGAACCCCCTCCCCTCGCTACAGAACCACGCTCAGCGATTCAGATTTTGAGCTGAAAATTTAAGTTTAAGTCTAAGCTTTAGAAAGCATTTAATGAGACACAAAAAATAACGGTATAAAATAGTTGTTCGTTACTCCAAAGTCTAAAGCGCCCTCTATCGGAATTTTTTGAAACTTTTCTTTAAAATTTATTTTCAAGAAAATACTGACATAAAGAATAATTTTAGCAAAACGCGGCAGTAGTTAGAGCCTAATCTACGACACAAAGATCGGGAATAACTGATTTTTGTTCTGGGGGGAGAAGGGTTTCAAATTTCAAATTTCAGTTTACGCTACTTAACTACTCGTTAGGACTCAGATTTTTAGATCAAAATTTAAGTTTAAGTCTAAGCTTTCGAAATCATTTAAAGAAATACAAAAAATAACGTTAAAAAATAGTTGTTTGTTACTCCAAAGTCTAAAGCGCCTCCTATCGGCATTTTTTGAAATTGAACTTTAAAATTTTATTTCAAGAAAATACTGGCATAAAGAAATTTTTTTGCAAAAACCGCAAACGAATCGACCAATTTTTCCATTTTTTATAATCATTTGAAATTTCGGACCCTAAACTTTAATGCCCCCTATCTCCTTGGGAATACGTCTGGGACCCTTAGTCTCCTATTTAATATTATTTGTCTTTAAGTGTACTATAACCCCTTAAAGTTCTGCCCATCTTTTATGAATCAGCCTGTATTTTCGAAAATAAATGCATATATTTTTTAAAAGCCATAAATAGGCATAATTATTATTCATTATAAAATTTTCAAAATAGTTGAATTGATTTTAAGTTATTATTATCATTAACATTATTTGGCACATTGTAAAGAATTGATATTAAAGAAGCATTCTATTTTTTATTATTCTTCCTCCGTTTTTTTCTCTACTTCAGCAAGTGGATTAGTAATTTTTCTTAACATATTTTTATGAAATTTAATATTGTTCCTTTAAATAGAAGTTATAAGTATCCATTTTCATTTTAAATTTTGGATTTATTTATTTTTTGCAAAATTTTGATGACAGGATTTTGAAAATGTTTTACATGTTCATATTTCTTTATTAACAAATAAAAATAAAAAAATCTAATTTCTACAAAGATTAAAAAGTTGTTGATTAATTAGCATTGTATCATGTGACATAAAGTTTACCGTTTGTTCTTTGAAGTTTCATTCTTGATTTTCAGAACTATCGAGTGGCAACAGCTTTGTTTGTTGTTATTTTATTTTATTTCATGTTGATATCTAACATTTTTTTTTATTAAATAGTTTAATTTCATAAAAATCAAACGAATTTGTGTCCGTTTAAAATATATTTAACCTCGCTATTTCGGTGACGATCTTGTGATTTTGTGTTTTGTTACTAGTTATGTAACTATTTGTAGAGAATTGATGACAGAGCATCCTGATTTTATATTCAGATTTCTTCGCCATTGAATCCGATGACTTATAATATTAATTTGACAAATTTATTATTTATATCTGTAGAATCAAACAAAATTCTATTTTTTTCTATGAAATGGAATCAAATATGACTTTATAAAATTCTTGTACTTTATCACGCACACAAATGTGTAGAAAACACAATTTGTTTTATCCATTTATTGCAAATTTTTCATTAAAAATTATTTAATTTTAAAATAACATATTCTCTAAACCAATCTAAAAATTTTATTTTTAAATAAAATTTTATAAAAGTGCAATTTTATTTCTCTTCGGCATAAATTCGTAAGGAAAAAAAATTGCAAAATATTTGTTGCTTGAAAAAGAGATAAGGTCAGGTGGAATAATTATGAACAGGGGGTAATTGTGACCTAATTGTGAATAATGGAGAAAACTGTGTATCGTAAAATTCTGTTTCACGCTTAAGATGATATTAATCTCATAGTGTATTTTTCATTTTAGATATTCTTTATCACTAATCTGAAGCCTTTTTGCCATCTAAATATCAATTTGAACGAAGTCTACTAAAATTTTTGATAAATGGATTTGTCAGTTTGATGTTCAAATGGTCTTAATTACCCCCAAACAAATGTGTGTAGGTAAATACCGGGTGTCCCAAAAATGACTGATGGATTTTAGAATTCAATAACTTGCACACGGTGACAGCTATTTAAAAAATTTTTGCAGGAGGGTTATGTATAATGTCAGGAGTTTTTTTACCGTAATTTTTTATTTTAGTTCGCATCTCAAACAACAGGTGGCGCTGACGGCGATTGAAGGCCAGGTGATCAGTTATGAGTGTAGCGTCGACCTGGTCTTCAATCGCCGTCAGCGGCCACATATTGTTTGAGATGCGAACTAAAATAAAAAATTACGGTAAAAAAAAAACTCATGACATTATACATACCCTTCCTGCAAAAATTTTTTAAATAGCTGTCACCGTTTGCAAGTTATTGAACTTTAAAATCCATCAGTCATTTTTGGGACACCCGGTATAAAGAAGTAATATAGTGGTCATAATATCCCCACGAGTGGCATTCATTTCCCCAAACTTTTGTGATTGTGTGTTTTTGATGGGGGTAATTATAACCATCCTTTTAACTTAAAAAAAAAGGGGGGGGCTATGAGAATTAAAGCTTTTAAGAGATGTTCTTAAAAAATCAAAGTTACTTTCTATGTACTAAAAACAACATTTAGTACAAATTGAAAAAAAGTAAAAAAAAAAAAAATAACAATGTTGAAAATGTTTAAAGTGGTCATAATTACCACTTTTGACCCTAAAGAGAATAAAATAAATACCTTAAACACAAAGCTTAAAAATAATTTCGTTTATTTTTAATGCTTTTCTTTAATAGAAAAGATTTTTAAACCACAAATAAAGCTAATAAATTTATTTAATTTACTGTTTACAAGTATTTTCTTCATTTTTGACAATTGAACAAAAATAATGTTACCAGCGCCGTGCGAAAGGGGGGGGGGGTGGCGAAGGGGGGGGGTCACCCCGGACGCGGAAATTTAGGGGACGCCAAATTTATACTAACAGCGTCATTTTTGGATTTTTACAAGAAAAAATTGGTGGAATGGGCGCCAAATTGAAACTTTGCCCCGGGCGCAGTTTTCTTTTCGCACGCCCCTGAATATTACTATAATTGAACTTATTAATGCATAAATTATCATATAATTCTCAAAACATAAGACATAAATTCAAACTACTAATTATTTTATTTATTTTATTTTTATCGCAGTTCTTTATCACTAAATGTAAAATGAGTATCAATAAATTCAAAACATGATTTTTTCGAAAATTTACTTATATTACTAGTATTTTTGGCGATTAAGATAATAGCTAAAGTTAATATAAGATAGGAAAATCAGTGAACATAAATAGATTTATATGCAATATTGATTTATTTTTCTTTCTTCTAATCTTTTGATAGGAAACCTATAATATTTTCATCTAAAATCTTTGAATCTCCCTCAAAGGCTTAAATGTCAAATCACAAATTATCTATGAATTTTCCCAAGATTCTAAAATTTTTTACTCTGTTATCAGTTATTGAAAAAAAAAAATCTGAAGTGTTTTTTTTTTTTTTACATTTTTTGCGTGTGTTTGTGAAATAAAAATCGATATTTGATTTTAAAAAATAAAACTTTTTACAAAGTTATATCTATACTTTAATGCTTAATATAATCTGCTTATTTTCTCTGTGATTTGTTTAGTTTTTTTACCTAAAAATCAACCATTTTTAGCACTTTCTAACATAGTTAAAAAGAATTTATGTATTCGATTTCCCCGAATACATAAACTCTTTTATGTATTCGGCGTTACTCTGTTTATTACTCTAGTTATCTTTCATCTATGTGTTTAATTATCTGCACTCTAATTTATGTTACTATTCTCCAATTGCCTTGCAATAAATATTTGTCATTAAATTTTACATTGGCATGTTCCGTATTAAAAAAAAAAGTGCGTACCATTTGTATTTTATTTACAAGGAAACTCAAAAGATTTCTGTTACATTATTATCTACAGGGAAAATATTATTTGCAGTGTATTTCAATAACATTACACTATTTCAAACACATTGAAATTTACATATCATTCAAGTGGATTACAATATGTTAATAAATATGGTATGCATAGCATCTATGAGTCATTTACAGGAAAACATAAAACATTTTCCGGACTATTGAAGGTAATTGCAGAAATTGGATTTTCAAATGTGTTTTATTGTTTCTAAATTGTTTATACTTAAGCATCATCTTTTAGCCTATTAAACGGTGATATAATTCTGAATGTATTGTAAAGAGTACCATAATCTATGTATATTTTTTCGTTCTTGTTGTTGTGAAATTTAATTAAAACTCTGCTCTTTTACAAGTGTTAATAATAATGTTGACCTATGTTTCTGTCTAAAAACGAACTTCTGTTAAAAAAGAATTTATCACAAAGTGGGGGAAAAAAACATTGTTTTGGATTACGGCTCTTTTTTGTAGGTTAGTAACTTTTCAGATCACTGAAATGCGAGATACACATTGCATTAAAATTCATGAGGATCCCATAAATAATAGATAAACCATGGATCTGAACTTCTACCTTAGAAACGGTTGGTTGATCGTGTACAGTATAAAATACTTAATTCATATCATGTAGCATTTATTTCGTAAAACGGTATGTAAAGAAAAGGTCCGGATTAATATATTCTCTTCTTTGATAACATCATGCTTTTTTCTTATATGTTCTTTCGGCCTTATTTCTTATGTATTAGAATCTGAATTTTTAACAGGAAGTGAATATGAAGTGTTACAATGCGAAGTAGAGATCTGCACGGGCCGGTATTTCCAGGCCCGGGCCCCGACACAAATTTTACTATTTCTAAAAAAATAAGATTTTTATTTTATAATTAAGATTCCTTTAAAAAATACTGCATACATATCTATGGAATGATTTTACATTACATTTTACAGGAAATATACATTAGCAACATTAATGATTACTTAGATTTTTAGACTTTCAACATTCAAATAAAGATTCATTAAAAAAATAATATGGTTTAGAATAAAAGAAAAAAAAAGAAAGTTAAAGGCATCGTAACTCTTGAAACTGTGTAATAAAAGTAGCGAAAAAACACCGATAACACTAGCGATAATTAATAATCAGAATAATACACTTAGTCAAAATAACCATTAAACGAAAAAACAAAGCAGGGTGCTGTTGGTTCAACTGATGAAGAGCTGTTATTGTCGTGGCTCGAAACGCGTCCTGCTTTATTTTTTCGTTAAATGGTTACAAAAGTAGATTTATGAAAATATTTCTATATCATTTCATTAAAGATTCAAAATCCAAATTCATTTTCATATCCAAAAGAGATACTTTCTGAAACATTTTTGAATTCATTATTATTATTATTATTATTATTATTATTATTATTATTATTATTATTATTATTATTATTATTATTATTATTATTATTATTACTAGTATATAACTCCCGTCAAAAATGACGGAATTTTGACCTGCATTTTATTTTCGTAAGACTTCGTACAAACAACCAGAATGAAGATTTTATTATTAAAGAGTTTGTATTGTAGAAAAGCATTATTTAAAAACAGCAATACAAAGGATTTTTTTTTTTTTTTTACTTGATATTAAATTTCTGAAATAGTTCAACAATTGGGCAAAACATACAGCAGTATTTATCACAACAATGAAAATAATTAGCAAAGTAAAACACATTTTCTGAAAATTTCACTAAACATTAAAAATTAATATTGATTTTTTTTTTTTTTTTTTATTTAAAATGCATTATTTTACAAAAGCAATGATTCCGCAGTGATTTTAGCCATATATATAAGAAGGATATGAAATAGATTCCTAGATAATTGATTAATAAAACTTTATATTTTATTTTTAAATATGGGTTTGGCTCATCTAGTAGCAATTAATATAAACAAAAAAAACATTAAAAAAAAAAAAAAGTTTTGGAAACAACATAAAAAAAAAAAAACTTTTTGAAAAATTTGTAGTTGTTTATAGAAAATATCGAACCAAGATGCATTGATTTAGATCAAAATCAATTTTTAAAAACTCTATGTCACTTAAAAAATTCATTCCTTATTAATGAAAACCAAAATCTTTATTGTTATTTCCTTCGTAAAATTTTAATTTTATTACGCCAATTTTTAAAAGCTTAGCTTATATCCACTTGAAATGTGCTTACATTGTAAACGAAATTTACATTTCTTATGAAATGTAATTAAAATATAAGTAATATACAGTCATGTATAACTTATACTAATTACAACAAAACAGGTATTTTTTTTTTTTTTTTTTTTTTTTTTAGCATAGTAATTTTTGAATATAATAACTTTGAAAAGTAAGAAAAATTCTACTTTAATAATAGAATGTGGAAAAATAATTTCCAATCTCATTAATGCAGTTATTATAATATCTCATATATCCATTACACCTTGAGGGAAAAAAATATTTTCCTTATAATAGAAAACAAAATTTGAAAAATTAAGTTGATAAATGTTGACATCTTAAAAAAAATAATAATAATAAAACGAAATTTAATTTATATCTAAGAAATCATATGAAAATTATTCTATTTATTTATAGCTTGGTATTTTAAAATTATATAGCGGAAACGTTCAAGAGAAATCTCTTACACATTATTACATCTTGCAATTTTTATTTATTACTAACTATAAATCCAATGGAAAAAATTATTCATTCGAATTGATGCTGATAGATGGCAGCACAATAAAAGCTAAAGTCCGTCCACAGTGCATAAATCCATAATAAAACCATGGACTTGAAAAACCATTGAGTTTTTTTTTAATGTTGTAAACTTACTGCCTATAATAAATGTAAACAAAAGTGAAAAATATAATTTAAAATGTATTTAAATGTTTTAATATGATTTTACAAATACTTTAAAATCATAATTAGATATTTTTATTGTTATTATTATTTTAATGAATCACTAAGAGTCATTCATTTAATAATGCGTTCAAAGAGTCATTCGTTTCAAGATTTGGAAAATCTGAATGGCAACAGAGTTCGTTTGTTTATATCGTAATCTGATGTTTACAATTACTTATTTTTAATTTGGAGCCTAATACATTATAATTGGATATGATATACATGTTTTATAGAAAAATATGCTGTTTAAACGGTATTTTAAGTAAAAGAAATTATCTTTTAGCTGTCATATGTCTGCATTTGTTTTCCATTAAGCCTAACGTGGCGTATTGCTAGGGTCCATTCACAGATAGGAGTGGCGAATCCTGGAACTGTTCCTGACAGCGCTCCAGAACGCATTTTATTATAAGTAGATTATTATTATTTTGGAAATGCATAAGATTAGCAAGTATTTCTATTCTGAAACTATGTACTTGAATGGCGTTATCCATTTTTTGATACAAGCAATTTAAGAAAATACTGTCAAAGTTAGAGTTTTAAATAGAATTTCCGGAAGCGACATCATGGAAAAGCAGAAAAATCTGCAATCATTTCACAAGAATTTCTTATATCTGAAGATTATGCAAGTATCTTATTTACCAAAAATGAAAGCGGCTATTCGATTCCAAATCCCTCCAATAGTCAGGCTTGTCAATTTTATACTTTTACAGTTAAAGATTAGTTAGAATATGTGTCAAATTTTCGCGTTGTTGAGAAATGAATTTAAGAAACACCCAGGAGTATATATCCAAAGATTACGTTATCATAACTTCTTTAGCGCTATTAATAATTTTACAAATCATGTTAGCTCTACACATCATCAAAGCAATTAAGTCTAGTTCCGGCTCAGCTCCTCTATATGTAGAAGAAGAATGCAAGCCTGATCTCGGCCAAGCACGAGTCTGCTAAAAAAATATTGAGCCCAAATTATACACAATGTAACTGTCCGATTCCGATCTCTACACTATACAAGTTACACTTCTGTATTGATGTTGCAAACTAGTGTCATCAACTAGTTGTCATATTAGCACATTTATACTAATTCTCGTTAAAGACGTATTGATTGAAAATAACTCATATTTTATTGTCTCTGCTGAAATTCGTATAACGGGCCGCAGGTCCGCAATTTTTTTTATTGGCTGGGCCTGGCTCATTTAATTTTTTTGCCGGCTCGGTCCGTTAGAAAATTTGGAAATATTCCGCCGGCCCGACTCGGTCCGGGCCCGTGCAGATCTCTAATGCGAAGTGTTGCAATATTAATAGTTTAAAATATTAATGTTATTTAAAAAACATACACTGTTAAAAATTTGAAATTTTTGCTGCATCTTTACTCCATTGGTTTTATAGAATATTTCTATTTTAACCAATGAGAATCCTCCATAGTACAGTTAAGTAGTCATTTTCTATAAAAGCAGCGGAGTGGTCTTGCAGCAAAAATTTCAAATTTTTAACAGTGTATAATTTAAAGAAAAAGCTTGTAATTTTTATAGAAAAGTCCTGTCAACAATTCTACTAGCTTTTCATTGTAATTTGTACAGAGAAATCTAGTTAAATTGAAACAGACTTTCTCTGTGTGAAAAAGTTTTTTATACGACAGCACTTTCATTTTCTTTTGATTTTTCTCCTTTAGAAGTGAAGAATTCTACGACATTAAAAATTATGTCACAGTATCAAAACTAAACGATGAGTAACAGAAAATCTGTATACTTTATACGTAATGGAGATAAATCGTGTCTGCATGATACCGGTTTTCCCTTGTAATTTTTTTTTTATTTAAATTTTTTACAGTGTAGTTTCGGTAACATTAAAAAAATACAAACAGAAAATATTCACTACATTAATAAGTAGATTTTCATTTTATCTAAACATAAATTTGTGATGCTTGTTGATAGACAGATTATTTAAAACACATTATAGTTTAAGGACGGTTTCTTTAAAAATTAGTCACTAATGAAATTTCTATGTTTACAATTTAAAAGAATATTAAGCAAATACAGAAAAAAATAAACAAGTGTAATATTATGTCTTGAGTAAAATAAATTCGTGTGTAATGCTTAAACGTATTACATGAGTAAATCTGCATCATATAAATATAGTGTATTCCCCTTTTTTTTAATAACATCGCATCATTATTCAAAAATTATTTTCATCGTCACTTTTTAACTATTATCAATTCGATATTGCAACCGGAATGCATTTCTTTGAAAATTTTTATTGCATTAACCTCTCAAGAGAGTAGCTTAACTCGTTTGAAGTACTTTAAAACTGTAATTCTTGGAAAAATTATCATACAAAAAGTTATATCGTTTTTTAAGCTTATTAATTGAATTCACTCTTTACTGAGAAACGGAAGGAAAGACGTCTTTACTTGCTTCCGTGACGTTGATTGCCAGTTATAAGCGAAACTATATGTGAATGATTATTGTCTTATATTTTTTACAAATGAACATGAAAGTAAAAAAATAGTCGATAATTTCAAGGATTTGGTTTGGGAAGAAACTTACAATTATTTTTACAGTTAACATATTTATCGAATCTTTACAGATCTGAAATATGAATTCGTTTGAATATTATAAATGATTTACAAAAATAATATGAAAATTTGTTTTTAACATTTATGAAGTTTGTTACGTAATTTTAAACATTTTTAAATTAATTTGAAAGGTGTTTATGATTATGATTTAACTATTTGCCATCTGTCCGGATTGTAACACGTATAACTACGTGGACTGTCATATAGTTGATATATATTGTTGAAGTTTTCTATTGCATATTCACTACTAAAAATGGAGTGTGTAGCATTTTAAAGCTCTCAACAAATTGAGTTCTATCTAATTCGAACCCGAAACTTCTGCTTAAGGTCAACCCGAACTCGAAATATTCAAACCCGGAACCGAAATGAATTAAAACAAATCAATATTTTAATGTAATTATGAAAAAGTAGTAAATAAAATTCTAGCTCTAATATCAATTTTAAATTTTTTGTATAAAAATGAAGGTAAAACACTCAATAATATTCAAATATCGTCTTTTTTTAATTAAAAAGTATTCTGACTTGAAACCGATAAAAAAATGAAAACCCAACCCTAACTCCAAACATTCAAAATCAACCCGACTAGAACCTGATTCACAAAAAAAGAAAAAAAAAAACATGGCGCCAATTTGGTGTTACCCGAATTACAGATCAGGTCAGAGTCGGGTAAAATCGGGTTATCTGACCTAATACAAGATTGTATTTGTAGCCTTTTTATTTTATTTAAAGGAGTTCTCAAAAAATACTCGCTACATTATCGTCTATAGAGAAATTTGATATTCGCTGTATTATGATGTTGTCACACTATTTTAAACCCAATGAAATTGATACGTCAGAGGTCATAACATCAATACTAACTATTTATGACATTTGTGTTCATTGAGACATTTCATAAGCATCGCAAGAATTAACCAAAGTTTTAGCCTATTCCACTAGAACATCACTATTGAATTTGTGATAAGTGGTGATTTTACGTAATTTGTTTAAAATCTTACCTATATGATAAAAAAAAACATACAAATCAGAATTCTTTTGATTTACAGTATTTCAAGATAAAATCTGTATTGCGAATTTTTTTTTTTTTTTAACAGTGTAGTCACTTTAAGGGACTTCCACGTTGACATCAACTTTACACCCAGTCTATTGATAAATGTCTTTCAATTAAAGTGCCGTTGAGAGGAATAGTCTAACTGTAGTATAAAAACTACGTAACAAGAAATAGGTAAAAGAAAGTTTAAATATTTATATAAAATAAAAGTGTCTTTAGAAAAAGGTGGTATAAAAGGTAAAAAGGTGGTATTTTTGTTTATTAATGGTAAAACATACCAAATTATAGAATAATATCTCGTACAATGACATTTTATGCGGCATCCGCTCGCTAAAAAATATTTTTATGTTTTTCTGTCTGTCTTCATATGCTTAACCTTCAGATTCCAACAACCTGTGTAAACAGGAGCTTCCGACCTTCTTCTTTCAAGTTACACGTAGGACACTTTGCTGTACACAAAATAGGTGGCAACATGGTGCAGAATAAATCTTCATAACTGATTTTTTTCTATGCGAGTACTTGGAAGGTAATAATTTAATTCGGCCCACACAGTCTGCTAATTCTCTATAATGTATTAATCACTTTGCGTGCAACCAAATTATGCGTCTGGAATGCTTAAGAAGGTTTTTGTTGCTGTTCAATTGCACATTAGAGTTATAAGGTGAGTTATACATTATTAGAGTATCAGTAGTTGATTACTAAACCGTTACTTTAACTCTGTATGACCCAATGGTACTTTAAACTACCACATTAATAACTTGTTATAAAATTCATTTAAGGGGATAAGGGACCTTCAAAATCATTTTTTTTTATATTTTTAAAATTATATTTTGAATATTATTGAAGGGTACATTGTATGTATTATAGCACATATTTATCACAAAAATGTAAAAAAGATCTTTTTTGACAAAAATATTGAAATTTTTGTAATTAAAAATTATCACATTTTACGCTGCCAGTCGCCGGTGACTAACGCAGCCTAAATGGAAAGTTTAGTGTCAGTCACCGTGGCATTCAATATATTAATACTCGATTAGCAGTAATAGTAGTACTTGTTTAGAATGAATTGTAGATACTATACTTTATCTTGTTTCAAAAACAATTTTGAACAAAAGAAGAATATTTTTTAAAAGATTCTTTACTTTGCCTTTGCATCTTTTCATCTTTCTTGGCGTTGAAAGACTACGGCGCAGGGGTTAGTTCGGAAATATTTCTATATTTCTATTGCAAAAACATTGTATTTGTGCATTTTTTAATTTTACAAAATACTAAAAAAATATTTTAAATAAACGATGGGAGTGGAGTTGAAATATTGCACAAAATCCCCATAAATTAAAATTTAATTAATTAATTTTAATTGATAAAATCCTTCTAATATTTATTAAACGATTGTGCAAATCTTCTAAGGTAGTTTCAAAAATTCTCAAAAAATATTTTAGACGATGAAATTTTCATGAATTCATAATTTAGGACATAAAGGGTTAAGTGACGTGGATTAGTTTTAAAGTCGTTTCAAATACTATTTTAAGTTATACTAGCTTTTTACGACAAAATATTTATTTTTCTAAAAGTTAAGAAATTTAAAGTTTCTACAATTCAATGAATACTGTTAATTATATTTTGAAAAATTTTCTACGAGCTCTACCAATTAAAAGTAATTTATTTATTGAATTAGTGTATAAATTTTCTAATGTAGTGTCAAAAAACACCTAAAAATACTTTAGAAGATGAAATTTTCATGAATTAATAATTCGGGACATAAAAGGCCAAAATATGTACTTTTAGCTGCAAAATCATTTCAAATACTGTGTTAAGAATTGCTAAAAGCTTTTTACGATAAATTATTTATTTTTATAAAGGTAAAGAAACTTAAAGTTTTCTACGATTCCATAAATCCTGTGAATTATTTTTTATTATTATATTATTTTCTTTTCAAAATGGACTTGATCTACTATGATTGCCTACCTCTCAAATATTGGCGCAATATCTTATCAATATCATAGGCTTTTAGAAGTTCCCACATTCAAAAACGTTACATTTAATTAAAATATGGGATTGCAGTGTATCGTATATGTTATGGGACAATTTTGGAAAGTCACAAAAAACAACTTGATGAAATGTAAAATTCCTACGAAATGAAAGAAAAGCTCTCCACACTGTAATAAAAAAAGGTCGATCTACTAAAAAAATTTTAGTGATCCTTGTAATTACTAAAATTTTTTTTTGTAATCTTACTCGGTTGCTAGAAAATCTGTAAGAATTACTAGAAAAAAGCTAGCAACGAATAGAGTTAATAGTTTTGTATGTTTAATAGCTATTACTAAAACTTACTTAGTGTGGCCGTGATAGCATAGTGGTCATAGCACGGATCTCTAGGCTGAAAGGTCCGGGTTCGATGCTGGACGCCACCAAATACGCCCTTGAATGTATGAAGCGTAAGTACTCTTTAAATCAAGGGATTATCAAAGTCCTGCCGGAGCAGGTAGCAATGTTTGGTGCTGCCATCTATTGCGGCTTATTATTAAAAATAATTTTGGAGCTATTACTAAAATTTGCTTGGTGGCTCATACTAAAAAGTTTTAAGCTAGTTATACAAAAAATTCTTTTGTTCATTTAACAAAAGAAATGTTTGTTTCACTTGCAAAAAAAAGTTTGTAATGGTTACTAAAAAATTCTGTGAAATACAAATTTACTAAAAAATTTTTAGTAACCTCTTGAATTTTTTTTTAGAGTGCACGTTTCATATCAGTTCAGTGCAGTTCGATGTGACCTCCATTTGAAACATATAATCACAGACGTTATTCCTTCTATTATGAAAAATGACCATAGCTGTCTGTGATTAGAACTTAAATTTTGTTTAAATGTACTAGGCAACAAATGCAGGCTACACCGAATTGCACTGAGCATGTATGAAAATTGAAAAGTATTTTTTTTATTCTGAGAGGATTTCTCATTTCCACATTGTTTCGTTGATTTTCTTTGACCTGTCAGAAGTGCATCATGATTTTACGGACACAATGTACACAGTTTGTTTGCCAAACTACATCTAAGATTATTATTTGTATACCCTTGCAAGTCTTTTATTTTTGCAATTGCTGATAACTTGTTTTTTAAAAAATGCTTCATTAGCATGTTGTAAGTATATTTTGGAATGTCCACTGTTCTCTTGTGATCATTCAAGCAAATTTACATAAATAATTTCAATTATTTTATTAAAAAATGTATTTAAGATAAAAAATAGACATAACCAATTAAATATCATCGTGGTCTACTCATGTAAAATATATCTAATTTGTTATACAATGTATTTTGATTGTCTGTATAATAAATCAAAATTTTGTTACTCGTCTATCCTAAGTGTCACAAGAGTAACAAAGCTTTGATTTAATATATAGACAAGTAAAGTGCTTTTGTTACAAATTAGATGTTTGTTACGTGAGTGAAACAGAAGGGTATTTAACTGGTTATATCAAGTTTTATCCTAATTATATTTTATATTAAAACGACTGGAATTATTATATTATTATTGGGAACATTTTTCCACGCCCAATCAACGGAATTCGCGATTTTTAACTAACTTTGGCGATTTCTGAATTTTTTTATGCGACAAAATGAACTTCGCGATTTTTTTTTTCTCTCGATAAACTGACATAACTCACGCTTGTTTTGCAGCCGATCAATGAAATTTTCAATTTTGTCGTGCATCATTGCAAAATTCGCGATTTTTTCGCGCCTTATCAGCTATTTGTGATTTGTTCTTTCCTGAATGACAAAATTCACGATTTTTTTTCGTGACCGGTCAAAGAAATTCGTGTTTTTTTTTTCACGATAAAATATGCATTTTTTCGTTTAAATTGCAATTTTTTCGTGCATCTTCAACAAAACTGACGATTTTTTATTGCCCGATCAATGATATGTATTATTTTTAGCATCCGACCGGCAAAATTCTGGATTTTTCCGTACCTGATCGACAAAACTAGCGATGTTTCCGTGCCCTATCGGCGAAATTTGCTATTTTTTTCATACCTGATGAAAGAAATTTGCCATTTTTCCGAGCCTCATCAACAAAATTTGCTATATTTCCGCACTTAATCAATGACATTAGCAATTTTTCCGTGCCCGATCAACGAAATTTGCGATTTTTAAGTGATTGGCGAAGTTTTATATTTTTCTGCGGTAAATTGGCGAAATTTACGATTTTTTTTCAGTGACCTATGCAGAAAAATTGCAATTTTTTCCAGCTATAAATTGATGAAGTTCAGAGGCCACACATTAACCTATCGCGAGCGACAGGTTGTGCATCTCTAGTAAAGATATTTTTAAAAGTTTTTAATTTGTGTATAATGTAGGTAATAACGGTAGTTGGGTAATAACTCCAAATAGCGTTGGTCAAGAAATCATGCCATTGGATTTTAAGAATACATATCTTCTAAAACAGTTTTTCTTGTATACATATTCAATAAGTGGCTGCATCATAAATCCTTTATACTTGGTAGAACATTTACATGGCGTTATTACCCCAGAATACCTTAGCCAGTGTTCCTTTACGATAAGAGGTGATTTTCACAAATGTATTCTAAAACAATGTAGATAAAATTTAGGACAAGACATGTGACTTAAAAAATATCTTCAATTGAATGGAGAACACTTCCGTATGATGAGCCTCTAACTTTTCTATGCCCTTACTTAGAATCACTCAGTAAAAAGACCATTTGTATATCAATAGATTTCTGTAGAAAAATTTACATGAATTTAAGTTTTAACTTTTTGAAAAGACGTTTTCAAAGAACTGTGATAAAATTTTGAGATTATAAAGATAAAAGTTGCTTGGAAACAACCCTTCTTTTACTTACCAACTTCCTTTCTACGTCAATAATTATCCTTTCTGGTAAACTGCGGATGTTTTTTATTTCAGGGATGTTCCCTTATCTCAATTATTTTACCACATTTGCTTCAGGTAGTCACTTAGACTTCCTGAATTGTGGTTGAACTTCCTGAATTGAGCCTTAGTGAAAACCCGTGCTTACGTTTCAGGATTTCTATAAAGTAATATACCTTTTCTATAAAGTAATATATAATTTTTAATATTTTGTTATCATCCAAAAATGATTGTGTTGGGATAGTATTTTTGTACAACACGTTACAACATTAATCCATTTCATGATTTCGTTAAACCATTTGAGCATAGAGAACATTCATATTAGAGGTCTGCACGGGCCGAAATTTGCAGGCTCGAGCCCGGCCCGACCCGAACGAAAAAAATATTGGCCCGACCCGGCCCGGCCCGAAAGTTAAAATTTCGGCCCGAGCCCGGCCCGGCCCGGCCCGAACGAAAAAAATATTGGCCCGACCCGGCCCGGCCCGAAACTTAAAATTTCGGCCCGAACCCGGCCCGACTACTAACTCTAACGGAAGAATTCAGACCAAAAAAAACTTATCTTAGTCTTTTTTTCTTTCATGTTTATAATAATTTTTATTTATGCAGAAGTGCCAGAGGCTGCGATTTTTACGCTTTTAATGATCCTTTGTTTGTTATATGTAAATGTTTCAATTATCATTAGTATTATTAATACATTAAAAAAAATAAAAAATGGTATATGGTAAAAGTAAAATCTTCTTAGGCATTGGAAAGAAAAAAAAAAGTTTTCTTCTTAGCATATGTAATTGTTAAATATATATTTTTTTCGCGTATTGTTGTATTAATTTTGCATGAATGAACAATTTGCTGTTTTCAGTTTAAACAAAAATTTCGTCATAATCATGTTTTTTTTCTTTTAAATTCTATTTTAAGACGCCTAATAATCTACGATTCTTTAAAAAGGATAAATTCTAATGTTTAATTGCAGAATAATGACGACTTAAAAGTATATGTCTATTTTGCAAAAATTTTGGACTAAGCCAAATTTTACTGATTTATGAACAGACTTTTCCACGTCGAGAAAAAGATTTTCATACTGGAAGATTCAACAGGAACTGATTATTTTGGTCCGTAGACTAGAAAGAACGAAATTAGTCTCGGCTTCGTACGGAAAAAATAAGTTAGGCTCGGCTCGGCCCGGCCCGATACTTCAGGAAAAAAAAGGCCCGAGCCCGGCCCGGCCCGAAGAGATTAGTGAGTAGGCCCGTCCGGCCCGGCCCGAGTCTTCAGAAGCAAGGCCCGGGCCCGGCCCGGCCCGAATGCTTTTACTGAAGATCGGCCCGAACCCGGCCCGCGGGCCGGGCCGGGCTCGGGCTTCGGGCCGAGGCCCGGCCCGTGCAGACCTCTAATTCATATAATATTTCTTTACCATGAATAACAGATGAAACTCTTTCTAAAATTAAACAGTACAATTTCTTTCAAAATATTTATTCATTATCCAAAAATTTCTATGAAGAGATAATGCTTTTCACAATACACTGTTAAAAATATCCCTTTAATATTACGAAGAGAGGTCGGCAGCAGAAATTCCAATCATATCCCGTAAAAAAAAAAAATTAAAAATGCCCATAATTTTGTACAGCCCGTAAAACATGATATAATTCACTTTCAAACACAGCAACACTTTACTTACTGTTCCGTGGCCGTAGCGCGTTAGATAATCATCACAAAATCACTTTTTAGGCGTGTTAAAAATATGTTAAGTCGCGGTCAGTTCATTATTTTTCGAAACACGACTAAAATGAAGAATTGCACGGATTATGTGTTATAGTTACTTAGGGCTGTACTCTAGCGGAGGAAAATGAACGGGGTCGTACCATACTTTTGTTAAAAGATGGACTATACGTGTAAAAATGTATGGATTGCCCTTAATTTTCTAAGTAACTAAAGGCTGTAAGGCTGCTTATTTGCTAGATCAGATCATTTTTCACCATATAAGACGTTTGCACGTGAAAATTGAAGGGCGAACGCTCATAAATTTACAGTTTTTTCTGAGAGTGCATTTTATTTTGTTGATCTATTTTCAGATTTCGTTATGACTTACATACGAAAAACATTCAAAGTTCTTAATTTAATCTTTAACAGATGAAAACTCTATTTACATTGAAAGATGTTGTCTTTAAAAAACATTCAAAACATTTTCAATGCATGGATAATGCTCTTGCGCAATATTTTATTTTATTTGCCTTTTTTGAGATTATTATGTATCGTGAATCACATATAAACCTTGCGGCCATTAATATTTCTTTATCTTCTGCTAGCTGACCTGCCCGGCGTTGCCCGGGCCCGTGATGTTATTCATTTTTCAAATGTGTTATTTGTTTTCTAAATGACTCTTAAATTAAACTCAAATTCCTATGATTTTATATCTTTAAGCCCATTTTGTCAAAATTTACATTTTTAAATGGAAAAATCAATATTGAAAGATATTCAATTGAAAACACAGGCTGTTTGGTATTTTATTTTCTATGTAATTTGATTTTTTGGAAACTATGCGTACCGAAAGCGAACGAATCCGTGATGGAACACTCATGTTTTTACTGAATTCGTAAAAAAAATTACATATTTTATTTTGTAAAAAAATAATTCTATCCATACGAAAGTTGCAAAATTTTTATAAATAATGTAAATTTGGTTTATTGAAAGGCTCTAAAAAGGTTGTGCATATGGACATTTAGTTACTTTTAGCGTAGCAGAAATGTATTCTCCATGAGCCAGGATGTAATTCGTGTTTGCGGTGTATTTGAACGGGTTAAATCTTATATTTTGTTTTAAACAAATTGCACCACAGATTATAAAAATGTCTTAGCTTTAAGAAAATCTTTTCGGTTTGTCAGGGCGTTTAGAAATGCGCCATGCAAAGGCAAAACCGCAATGAAACAATCTGGTTTTTATTGATTTCGTCAAATTTTTCTCACTTTTTATTTTGTAAAAAATATTTCTACTTGTTCGAACGTTTCAAAATTTTTTAGGAGGGTGTACATTTGGTCTATTGAGATTATTTTAAAAGATTGTCCTGAAATATGAATGTTAAAATAATTTTAGCATGGAAAAAATATCCTCTCTGCGAGTCGCAAAATGACCTTTTTTTGCCAGTGTATTTGAAAAGGTTAGAATCCAAATATTTTAAAACCAATTACACCATCGGTTAGAAGAAAATTTCAACTTTAAGATCTTTTATTTTGTTAGTTTACATCTTAAAAATACGCCCTGGAAAAGCATTGACAAAAAGGAGAAAAATGGTTTTAAGAAAACCGACTCTTTTTGAATATTTCTTTTTAAAGGGTTAACTGCAACATTATTTTGAACTAATAATAGCATTTGAGACCTAAAAGTACGATCTTTGGAAATATGTCTGTTAAGTTTAACTGCTTCGAGCAGTTTGGTTGATTTGGATTTAAACAAAATGATCCAAAAACAGAAATAAACGCCGAAAAATGCCTCTACTTTCGTTTAGGTGTGTAAAAGAGTTTGTGCGCATGTGCAAACGATTTCTTTTCCCGAACATAAAAAATGACTTTTTGAAGAAAGTGAGTTCCACTTCGTAATTAATATATCCGAAATTAATCAAAATATTAAAATTCTGAGCTTCGGGTGCATCAGGAGAGGTATTGGGCTACTCTCATAAAAATTTTGAGCCTCGTACGTGCCGTAGATTTTTCTAGCCATCGCAGATACACACACAGACAGAGCGATTTGTTATTTTATTAGTATAGATTCATCAGATGACAATCTCTGTATCCTATATTGGTTTTGGTATTTAGATAGAGCTATGAATTTTGCAATCGTTAATCTTGGAGTCACAGTTTTTCATCTTTACCATCGTCCAGCAAAAGTCTTTATTAGCTACAGCACTAACAGACGAAAAATATTTCTCAATATTTATATAACATTGTACAACATTAAAAATACTAAGTTATATTAGCAGTATGAACGTATACAAAAAAGTATTTTTGAAATGTTTGTATAGTAATGGAAATATTTCTAATGAAACGGCAGTGTAAATGGAATACTTATTGAAGCAAAAAATCGTAATTATTTACTAGATAGACACTTAACACTTTTCTCTAGAATCATGATGAATATTTTCTGAATTAATATTCATAATTTTATTTACATCATAATAAATTAAGGTAAGAAAACATCGCTTACCTTCTATTCTTCTGCTCAATATGTCTAACTTGGTTTATCCATTCTTGTTGAGTACCTCATTATAATTCCATTTATATTCCTATTAATTGGACCATGGGGATGTATCATGATTATTTCATCAATGAACTAATATTTTGGCAATATTCATAACTGCACTAATTTAAAACATAGAAAGAAATTTAATAACTTGATTACATACTATGGAACACAACGATACAGCCCCTTTCATATCGAGACTACATTCTACAACAACTTAATAAGAAAATTATGCATATATCTGCGTAAAAAATGAGTTTTTTAGATTGATAAATTATTATTTAATTTAATTTCTTTGGTTTATAATAAAACTTATTTATAGCTTGAAAAACACAGTTACCTTAAACATTAATTATTTACACTTTGATGAAAATATCCTTGTTAAGTTTCTTTGCATTGACAGATGAATTATTTATTTGAAGTAATCAGGAAGTAAAATTTGTTTAATGACTTGGGAATGATGGAATGTTTACATTTATTAATAGTTTTAAGATACAGAATGGAATAATTTAAGAGATTTATGATGTTTATCTCTGAAGACATTAATATATCTAATAAATTGCACTATAAAATATTTGTAATGAAATGTCAATATTGTTGAAGTATTGAGGGAAGCTGTATGTGTTGAAGACAATAAAGGTCTTGAAATGATAATAAATACGATATCAGCCCTATATTTGACTGTCTTCATTTGCCATAAGGCGTATTTTGACTATCCAATTTTGAGGAAATGATATTTTCATTCAGAATATGTATGACAATGCCAAATCATGGATTATTGTATCGATTTTTTTAAGTCTTTTAAGAATTAAAGAGGCTATCAAATTATTCAAAATGTTCTAATAATATTTATTACTAAATCTTTTTCTACATTTTACGTTGATGAAATTTGTTCAGAATGTTCTGTCTTGTTTATTTTGATTACATTTAGAATTACAACTTTTTACACGTTTTATGCTGATGGAATGGTTTCAAAATATTCTGATTTATTACATTTATTGCGAGATTTTCTTGTGAATTTTATACTCAATGGAACTTCTTCAAAACTTTCTTTCGTTTTCTGAATGCTAAATTTTCTTACTGCATTTTAAGCAAATAGGTTTGAATGTGGTTTGAGAACCTCTAGGATAAATCTTTCAAACGTAACCTCGCCTAATAAATGACCAATTTATAAATTTACCACCAATTTAGAGAGAGGAATAATTATTACCTAAACTGGTGCAATCTTTCCATCTTTTTTTTTCTTTTTGTTTTCTTTTTAATGTCTTCAGACCTGATATATCCTATAGGATGTTTACAATTTAGATATCATACTTAGAATTTCTTGTCACGTATATAAATAATGTTAAAAAGAGCGAAAATGGTGCGAATGGAGCCTGATACAGATAGCAGATCTGAACAAAATAGCAATCTTTTTCTTGTACCGCATTTTTAGCGAGCTACGTATTCATATACAAAAATGAAAACGTTAATAATTTTACTGTGCGTTAAGATATCATTTGTGAAGTCCGTTAGTAAGAGAAAATTATTAAATATGTATTTGCTTTATGTTTTTCACTGCATTGCAAAAAAATAAAATTGTAATTTTTTTCACTATTCAATCTTTTTTAGTTATATGTTTGTTAATATAAATCCATTGTGGAAAAAATAGTTCATAAACAAAAACCTGAGATCTAAACAGGTTAATGTTCCGGAACCTCTCTCGCCATGCTAAAATTTCTAAGAATGTGTTACAAACATACTACTAAAATCCCCGAAAACTGGCGATAAATAACCATTAAAATATTAAAGCTTTGCAATTTTTTTGACGAAGATTTATTATTTTAATTAACACTTCTAAATGTCCTTTGAATATGTAATACGTGTTTGGTTAAAATAAGAATCCATCTTTTCTTTCTTCTTCTCCTTCTTTTTTTTTTGTGTGTGTGTGTGTGTTATAAAAGTGCAAATTGTAACTTTATATTAATTATAATACTTTATAAAATATACTAAATTTATATTTCACAGAACCACTTAACCGTCTGCCCCGAGATTAGTCGGGGGTAAAAGCACTGTTTCCCCATACCTGTCACCGGTTAAGTGGTTAATATCTGCTATGTGAATATTCTACACAATATAACAAAAAATCTGAGAAATTCCAGAAGTTAGTATCTATTGTTTTTAATGTATTTTTTTTCTTTGTCATAAATTGATTAAAAGTATGTTTTTAAAACTTATCTTTAGAAAAATGTAGTAACTAAATTGTAAAACAATTAGTGCTGCTGCCTGGAACGTTTTCAATAAATTTCTGACTTTTAAATTATCTTTAATGGAATAATGGATACTATAATTAGCGTTTCTGACTATTTTTATGATGGCTTACATAAACCAGTGTTTAAATCTTTTCTGCAAGTTAAATTACGATATGAAAGAATGTATGAAAGAAAATATTTGCTAAGTTCTAATTTATTTGCTAACACAAACAAAATTATGTATTAGAGCGGAAAATAGCTAATTTTGCATTAACTTAGTATTGAGCGAAGGAGTTTTCTTACTTCCCTTTTTAATGGTTATAAAATTTAAAATTAAAAAAAGAACAAATTGCAATACTTTTTTTTTTTTAATTGAAATCATATGTCACTTCTTATTTTTTTAACTCATTCTTTATTACAGTAGTAAAAATTAAGCTTATAAACCCGAGTTTCCTAAATTACAGAATGTAAATAAAAACATACATTTTTTTTTTTTTTTTTTTTTTTTTTTTTATAATAAGAGGATTTAATGTTTTTTATATAATAGAGGCTGAAAAGGGAAAGATGAATCACTCCCTCATCAGCCTTTACTGAATACAGGTGCATGTTAAAAAATATTAATTATTACTGATTTACAAGTAGGGGAAGATGGGGATACTTGAGCTATTTTTTTATTTTAATTTTTTTTTTTTAAATTTTTCATAATTTCTTAGAACAAAATAAAATATTGAAAATGAAAATTTGACATTTTTTCTTCAATTGAAAAACACTTTCAATTAATTTTGAATTATTTTTCTATGTCTAATAAATTTTTACTTTTTGTTTTACATCGTGGCTCAAGTATCCCCATGAGGGGGATGCTTGAGCCATGGTGAAGGGATTCTTGAGCCAGAGTGGGAAAATACCAACAAAAGTAATTTTTTTCGCTTTATTCTTGCACAAATATTTTACAGAATGATAAATTATGACACATAAAGTCCTTCAAAACTGATATTTAAGCTCATGGGTAAAATTTTTTAAGAACAAATTCAGAATGGTTGTAACGCCGCACATCTTTTTACTTTTACCTACATGGTAACTCAGTAGTGCCCTCTGTTGGAGACAATAAAAGTCATTTCTTTGATTAAAAAAAAGTTTCAGTAACAGAGGTTACAATTCCAATATTTACAACTTCATTTAAAGTATTAGAGATTATAACCTGTAAAACAATTTAAAAAAGTTATTTTAATGTAATAGATGTTAAATTGAAAACTATGTTTGCATTTATCTAAACAGGCTATTTTGTTAGTCAAAATGAAAAATAAAAGGATATTTTCATTTAAAAATATATGCATTTAAAAAAAAAATGTCTAAGTCATTATTGTTTTAAGAAAAAAAATATGCTCCTTTTTATCCAGAAACAAAAATCTATTATTGAATATAAGGACGTAATTTTATTTTTTGTTGGTTTTCACCCATGTCTAATTTCCTAGTGGGGATGATTGAGCCATGGCTCAAGTATCCCCAATCTCACTGGCTCAAGTATCCCCATTACCACTATTTTTGTTTATCAGAGTTTTACTAAGTAAAGCATGCAGCTATTTGAACTATTTTAGATTCAGAATACAATTTAAATTGTACTTATTAAATTTATATATATTGTTGCAACTTTAAAAAAAACTTTGATTACAAAAAAATAAAAAAAAAACATGCACCTAAATATTTACTTCTGATAGGGAAAAAACAACTATTAATCACCATACTTTCAAAATGGTACCAAGGTGTGTGATTTCTTTTTTACATGTTCAGAACTATAAATATGTTACCATATTGCCAGTTTTAGAAAGAAAAATTAACCAACTGTAGAGATAATAGGGGTGGCTCAAGTATCTCCACTCTCTTCTATTTAGACATAGTTAAAGCCCACTAAGCCTAATCTCAATTCAGATAGTAATGGTAAAAAATTAAATGGCATTTTTTTCAAATTCATCACTCCCTCATAAACCTTACTTTCCCCATTTAAAGAGAATCACCCTTACAGCTTTTTTGCAATGCTGTGACATTTTCTTACTTCTTTTTCTTATTCAAGAAAATTTATTTCACCTCGTTAGATTATTATCACTAATTTAAAAGCCTTAAGCTTTTCCTTTATTGCTTTACAATTTACGATTATGCAAAAATGACCATGATTGTAAAGAGCAGAAGTGTGTTGTTAAGTGAATCTACCATTTGAAGATGAAGTAATCTTTTAAGACACGCGATTTGCGTAAGACCTGTTCGTAAAATCCATTAAATATCCCCATCTTCTTATCACTTTTTTTAAAACTTAAAAAGTACCTACCTCTTCTAATACGAGAATAATCTAGTGATTCAGTAATTCACAAGTATATATTAACGTATCTTGGCGATATTTATCGCTCATTTTTTGCTCTAGTGGTTGAGTAGCATTTTAGTATGCAGAGCGTGTTGGAAACAGGTTGGTTGTCGACGTAAGGACGCCTTAAGGTCCCTAACTTTTCTGATTGAAACCAAGGTCATAATCAACTAACTCGATAACAAGTGAAACTGCAGCTTTTTCATAACAGTACTTTTTGCGGAGTGGGTGCTGTGAGAGATCTTTGTTTTGGGACATCTCGCGCAAAAAGTGAAAACCAATTACTCAAACCTGTGCCTGAAAATGATTTTTTTTTTTTTTTAAATTTATAATAACGGATTTTTATGTATGTTTTAGCGCTAAATCCAAAAAGGGTTTTTATTTTTTTTAACCATCATGTCATGATTTTTCGCAAATAGTAAATCACAAAGGTACAAAGCAGGGATATAAAGGAGGGTATACGGAGGGTATACACCGCATACCCACTGGATTTTTTAAAGGAACACCGTATACCCTCTGTTTTTCAAGAAAGCTATAGTATGTACACTTTAGGGCATACTCTCTGCCTTGAGCGGATATCCTCTGTTATTTATACGACTCTACCCCTGGTAAAAAAAAAAATAATAAAATAAAATAAAATAAAATAAAATAAAATAAAATAAAATAAATAGCGAAAATCTTATACTAAAAAAAATTAGGAGAAGGTTGAATTTTATAAATTTTGATTATTGATTTTATGTATTTTTTAGCGCTGAATCCAAAAAGGATTTTTAATTATTTTAACCATTATGTCAGGATTTTTTGAAAATCATAAAATTCACGAATTTATCATAAGTTTAAAAAATAGCAAAAATCTGATATTACAAAATAGAAGAGATTTTTTTTTAAATATTTGATAATTGATTTTTATGTATTTTTTAGCACTGAATCTGAAAATGACCTTCATTTCTAATCATTACATCAAAATTTTTCACAAATCGTAAATTTCAAATCTAAAAATTAGCGAAAATATTATTCTGTAAAATGATGTAAAATTTTTTATGCAATTTATTTTTATTTAATTCAATAATTTGTCACATTTTTTTGCCCTGTACCGAAGATTCTTAGATGTAGTTCAGGGGTCTAATGAGATGGGAGAGATAGATAATTTATTTTTGAGCTTTGAAATTTACGATTTATGAAATGTCTCATGATGGTTAAAAATAAAAGTCATTTTAGGACTAAAAAACTCAAAAATATCAAGAAACAAAACAATCACATCTATTTTATAGTAAGTTTATCAGATACCGACACACACACACACAAACAAACAAGTTGGAAATTGCACATGAAGCGTAGCAAATGAGGTGCGTTCGTACGATAACGAAGTTTTAATAATATTACTCTCATATATCAATCTCATAAAATTGTAAATAGTGAATTACAATTAAAACGCTCATCAAACAATGTTCTCCCTATACCATTATGTAATGGAATACTTTTGTGTGACCTTGTAAATCAATAACAAATGTTCTTTGCACCACAAATTATGTAAAATGTATATTATAATATGTACTTTATAGTTGCATATAAATTTTATTAAGTTCGAATGAATGTAATACCATTAAAATGAATTTGAAACATTTTCCCCCATTGACTGTAATGTAACGGAATACTTTTGATTATCCCTGTAATTGACCTATGCATCCGATTTTCATAAAATTTGAAATAACTCGACAAAATTATGTAATAATTATGTATTTTAAATTTCAAACGTATAAAATACATTTGGAACTTTTTCCCCATTGACCATAATGTAATTGAATACTTTTGATTGCCCCTGTAATTGATCTATGCACTCGATTATCTAAAAATTTTAAATAAATCGACAAAATTATGTAATAATTATGTATTTTAAATTTCAAACGATTAAAATGCATTTGAAACTTTTTTCCCCATTGACCGTAATATAATGGAATACTTTTGATAGCCCTTGTGATTGATCTATGCATCCGATTTTCATAAAATTTGAAATGACTCGACAAAATTATGTAATAATTATGTATTTTAAATTTCAAACGGATCGGTTGGGTAGTTTTTGCGTTGTTATATGCGGACAGACGGACGGACAGACAGACGGACAGACGGACGGACTGAACGACCACTATAGGTGCTACGTATTTACATAACTACGAATGCACCTAAAAAGGAAATAAAATGGAGTGGTCCAGGGAAACTAATTGAACTGTTCACTGAATTTATCACCATTTATTAGGCGCGTACGCAATTATAATACACAACACCTATGCTCGTCGTCTGATCCGTCTATCTGTCTGCATTAACAGCACAAAAACTACCTAACCAAATTGTTAAAATTTAATATGCAGAATTTTGTCGTGTCATTTCGATTCTGCTGATAATGCTATTAATTTGTTAATATTCAGCTTTTAAAAAATATTGAAATGTGTGATTTATTCAAATACAATGTAGAATGCTGTTCACTATTTTGAAGGTGACATATAACAGACAAGTTTGAAGAGATATTAAAGTCAATGGATATCTCATAATTCTTTATTATTTTACTGGTCACGCATTTTAATAAATGATCATAGCTGATAAATAAATGTATGAATTATTAAATTCTTTATTTACAAATGATTTGAAGCATTGTAATTTTTTTTCGGGCAGTGCAGTAATAAATAGAAAGAAACATTTCTAGAAATGAAATAGTAAATGGTAAAAAAATTACAAATTTGCTGATCAAAATTGATGTATCGACCAAAAATTTTGCTCGAGCTGTGTATGTCGCAAAATTGGATAAGTGTCTGATTGAAAGATCATTAAATCAAAAACAGCAAAGAAAAACGAAATAATAATTTAATTAAAATTAAATTACGTATGTACAATAATTTCTTTGTATATTTTGCTTGTCCTTAGTAATTTATTCTTTTGTTTTAACAAGTTTTCAAGTACTATGTAGATTCTTGTTTATTATTTTGAAGGTGACATATAACAGACAAGCTTCAAGAGGTATCAAAGTGAATAATTTGTAATATTTTAGAAACTTAATAGTTGCGTATTATCAAATAAAAACGTATAAAATATTAAATTATTTATATTACAAATGATTCGGAGCATTAGTATCTTTGTACATTTCTAATTTCTCTTCGAGCAATACAGCAATGAAGAGATAGAAATCTTTCTATAATTAAAACCATGAATGGTTCAAAAGTATAATCTTACCAATGAAAAATGATATACGAGTGTTCGTATAAGTTCGAGTGTGACGTAGAATTGGAAAAGTGTCTACTTGAAAGATCATTAATTCAATTGCTACGAATAAAGGTGACAGATTACTTTAATTAAAATTCAATTATGTAAGTACAGTGATTTCTTTGCATATTTTGTTTGTCCTCGGTAATTTATTCTTTTGCTCAAGCAAATTACCAAGTACAATGTAGAATGTTGTTTATTGTTTTGAAGGTGACATATAACAGAAAAATTTGAAGAGGTATAAAGATCAATATCTTGTAATCTTACAATATTTTATTAATTTAATGATCACGCATTATCAAATAAAAGTACATAAAATATTATATAATTTATATAAACAGAAGATATAAAAAATGAATAACTTTATGAATTTTTAATTTCTCTTTGATCAATCCAGTAATTGAAGAAAGTGAAATATTTATAGAAATATGACAACAAGCGTTAAAAATATAAGAAACCTGCTGTCGATTAAAATGTAATGCATCAATCAAATGTTGAAGTGTATGGCAAAACTGGAAAGATACCCACTTAAAAGATAATTTATTCAATTACGAGCGATGCGAATAAAAGAGAGAAATTACTTTAATTAAAATTAACTTACGTATGTGTTTTTAGTGATTTATTCTTTTGTTCAAGCAAATTACCAAGTACAATGCAGAATGTTGTTTATTGTTTTGAAGGTGAAATATAACAGACAAGTTTTAAGAGGTATAAAGATCAATGTCATAATCTTACAATCCTTTATTAATTTAATAGTCAATCACTAACAAATAAAAAGATATAAAATGTTAAATTATTTATATTACAAGTGATTTGGAACTTGAATAAATATTGTGATTTTTCTTTGATCAGTGCAGTAACTGAAGAGAATGAAATATTTGTAAAAAATAAGACAGCAAGTGGTAAAAAAATTACTAACAATCCGATCAAAATGCTTTGAATCAATCAAATATCAAGTGTATCGCAAAATTGGAAAGGTATATACTTAAATGATAATTTAATCCGTTACTACAAATAAAATAGAGAAATTACTTTACTTAAAAATAAATTACGTAATTTCTTTGACTATTTTGTGTTTTTAGTAATTTACTTTTTCGTTCTAACAAATTTTCAAGTACAATGTAAAATATTGTTTATTGTTTTGAAGGTGACATAGTATAACAGATAAATCTGTAGAGGTATCAAGGTCAATACCTTATAATCCTTTATTAATCTAATGCTCACGCATTAACAAATAAAAACATATAAAATTTAAATTTTTGATATTACAAATGATCTGGAGCATGAATAGCTTTGTGCATTTATAATTTCGCTTGAAAGAAATCTATCTAGTCCACAAGTAAAACCGTAAATGATACAAGAAAACTACAAACTTGCCGATCAAAATGTGAAAAAAATTACGAATCTGCTACTCATAATGTGATACACCAACCAAATGTTCAAGTTTGTCAAAAAATTGGAAGGATTTCTGCTTGAAAGATCATTAATTCAATTACAACGAATAATGGTAAGAGAACAATTTATTTAAAATTACATCACGGAAGTACAATATTATTTCTTTGCATATTTTATTTGTCCTTAGTAATTTCTTTATTCGTTTGCTGTAACAAATTATCAAGTACAATATAAAATGTTTTTTGTTGTTTTGAAAGTGTCATATAACATACAAGTTTAAAGGGGTATAAAGATCGATATCTTAGAATCCTTTATTAATTTAATGACAACGCAATATCAAATAAAAATACATAAATTATTAAATTCTTTTTAATACAATGATTTGGAGCATGGATAACTTTGTGAATTTGCAAATTCTCCTCGATCAATCCAGTAACTGAAGAGAATGAAATATTTCTAGAAATAAAACAACGAGGGTTTTAAAAAAAATTAAAACCTACCGATCAAAATGTGATGCATTAACCAAATGTTCGAGTGTATCGCAAAATTTGAAAAGGCATCTTCTTCAAATGTAATTTACTCAATTACCTCGAATAAAAGAGAGAAATTAATTATAACAAAATTACGGAATTTCTTTGAATATTTTGTGTTTTTAGTAATTTTTTCTTTTGTTCTAGCAAACTAGTAAGAACAAAGTTCCTGAACTTGAACAATATCTATTATTTGTGAATTCATTCAAACATGAGGCTGTGTTGCGTAATATCGTAGTAGGTTACGTAAAAATCGAAATAAATTCACAGTAAAAGAAGTAAGTGAGATGAAAAATATTTTGTTTGCCGCAAAGCGATGGCAGAAGATAATTTCGATCACGGTACATTTTTTAAAATTACCTTTAATTAAAAATAAATCACTTGTCTGTGTTACATATATACACATAATTTGCATGTACTAGATATAGTACAGAATTTTCAAAAATAAGTATAGGATGAAAAATATTTTGTTTGACATAAAATGAAGCCATAAGAATAATTCCAATTCTGATGTATTATACATTTTTTTTAAATTATCTTCATTTAAAAACAATTCTCCAAGGTGTTCCGTTTCAAACTTGTCAAGATGCCATCTGTAGAAAAACATGTTACACCAAAAAATACTGACACATGAACAACTCAATTCGGTCTTTGACATACAAGGATGGGCGAATTCTCTCTTATCTTTTTTGTCCCACTTACTTTTTTATACATATTTTCTGTCTATACGTATATTCCTTTCTGCACATACACATAAAGATATCTTAAAATGCTAAAAAAAGTTTCATTTACGTTCTTTTTTTTTTTTTTTTTTTTTTTTCTACTTAGTTTGGTGGAGGTTTTGAATAATTGTTGAAGAGTAGTTGCGTTTTTAGGTAGATTTCGTAAGAAATCATTACGAAAATAATTATGTAAACTATTATGTGCTATTGTAATTTCTGAAACCTTTTTGCAGATATACACCGATCATGATTCCTATAATTCAAAATGAGCCCCAGTTCAAAGCTGCACAGAGTGATTCATAAAGATCTAAAAAAATGGGCTATTCCTTAAATACTGCCAATTTTCTAAAAATTATAAAACAATGATAAATTATAATCTATTATAATGTATTATAATAAATTATAATCTTAAAATGATAAATTTTTGCCCAATTTGATTGCAGAAATTTTTGATTAAATAAGTCGAAGAGTAGGTTTTGAAAATGCTGGTAGCCAAAAATCATAGCAGTTCGCTGTTATGCATTTTATTGCATTAATAATTCCACGAACAGTCAACAATATTAAAACTTCATAATAAAATGGATGGCTGAAGAGATGAAAACATGATATGCTGTATTATTTTTTGTGGAATAAACGGATGTTGGGTGGACACTTCGCTAATTATTGTAAAAGGTGTGTGGGTTTGTATTTAATGGCGAAAAGAAATAAAGATGCGTAACGGAACATTGAACACGAACTTTCCTAGACCAGACTATTTTTTTTTTTTTTTTTGTGTTTTTGTCGATGTCTGTTGTTTTTATCCTATAATTTAAAAACCCTTTTTTTCTTGACTTAGTTTACTTCAAATTTAGATAAATTGTGCTTTGATAAAGTGTCATCTATTTATTATTATTACTATTTATTTTGTCAGCTGTCTCTGTTTCTCCACAATTTAGCATACATTTTCATTTTCTTCCATTAAATCAATTTACTTCTGATTTTGTAGATATACTATACTTTGATAAAATGCTACACGTATAACTCCCGAAACCATTTATTTAAAATGTTGCATATAACCCACGTCTTGATGAATTGTCATCGTGACGTGGTTTTTCCTGATTTACACAACCCGTAAAGCATGGTGACGTCAATGCAACGTCGTTGTGAAGTCCCATTGTGACTTTGTGACCATCGATTGTCGATGTGACGTCACGTGACGTCGAAGTGAAGTCACAGTGACTAAAATGTGAAGTCGTTATGGCCGTTTTAGAGCTCTTTTGTGACGTTTCACAAAGTGGTCACAATGTCACAAATTTGTGAAAAATGTGTCATTTGTGACTAATTTGACATTAACATTGTGACGAAACTGTGACAAAAGCGACGAAATTTAAATTGCCAGAAACATGTTTTTTAAAGTAAATAACATGTTTTGAAGGATATTTATAAATTTCTAAAGATTTTTAAGAGAGTCACATCTCAGTCACAATGTGACGTCACTGAGTGGTGGCTTTTTGGTCACAGATGTGATGTGACGAAAGTGACTCACAGTGACGTCACTGTGACCATGCATGCTATTAGGGTAATGTTGATTTTACTATTCAAATCCAAAGCTTTTTAAGATTTCTTATATACAAACTGAGAAAGACATCGTGACTGTCAATAATACTGATTTTATAAGTATTTCATATGAAACATTTTTCACTGAATACTAAAAAATAATAATAATTCGTGAATCATATATAGCCATCTACTTTAAAACTACATCATCAAAAAACTACTGTAAGAATGAATGTTTTTAAGTTTCTCTGTTTTACAAACTCACTTTGAATTTGAAAACATGAAGAACAATTTCAAGTTATATTTGGTACACTCAGAACTTAAGCACAGTATTATTTTTAAATGATTGAATTGACTATTTTAAAATATATTCTTTTTAAGCAAACAATTCATTTCCTCAAAACTATTATTAAATGATCTTGTTCATCTGTGTCTGTTGTTCAAAGAATGTATAAACCTTAATTTTTTATCTAATTTACTTCGAATTGTACGGGCATATATTGTGCCTTAATAAATTTTCATCTGATTTTTATCTGATCTCCTGCCTGTAATTTTCCGATCTTGCATTTTTTATTTGCTTTCATAAAATTTAATTTACTTCAGATGCAACACGGAGTTTGGTAATCATGAAGTTTGGTTTATTTTGTATCGGCTGATTATCTACTCGATGGATATAGGTCCAGGGGGTCTTTCTAAGGGAACCTAACCCATATTTATGCAAAGTTCGAAGGAAACCACGAACGGTTAGGCCGACGGCCGCGGTTGGGTTCGAACCCAGTACCTGCCTTTTACCAGTTGAGAGGTCAGAATCCCTCAGGTACTGCTGGGGCTGTAATCTTGAAGATAACATTTTTATTTCTATTTTTAAACTTGTTTCTGATATGCTACGTCTTAAGAAGCTGCCAGAAAGGAAATATCATTATTTATACAACATTATCTCTGTTGTTCAAATCTTGTATTTCTTAAAACCTTCTCACACTGAAATAGTTTGCTTAAATTTTTGCACTTTTTCTGTATTTTTAAAAATGTATGTAAATAAAGGTCTGTGTCTTTTATATTATGTAACTTTTTTTTAACATTATCATATTCAAACTAGGAAAGTCATTATAAACTTCATTGATACTAATTATTTTAGTATCGCATATAAAATAATTCGTGCTAACTACTGAAATGATAGGGATTGGCGATTCATAGTTGATTCAGTATTCCTTAACCACTTTAAGAATCCCACACCAAAGGACTACTGTGACCATAAGTGACAATCACAGAAGCCAAGGGCAAATTTGATTAAAGGACAAAAATTTGATTGAGTAAATTGAGTTTAAAGATAGTTGATGTTAAATTTGAACATTAATATTAATTGACTGAACTGAAATAGGAAACTTATGCTTGTTTCATTGTGGTCTTTGAACTCTTATTTCAAAAACTGTAAAAAATGTAGAGTACACCTTTTTTTAAATTTATAATTAATCAAAATTTATTATTATTCGTCAAAAGTGGTTTATCACTAGAACGCAATACATAATTAGAAAGTGACTCATATTTCTTTACGTGCAGAGAAAAAAAGCACATACATTTCCTGTGCACTTTTTTTGAGATTTTTTTTTTTTTTTCTTTTTTCACTTATAGCCCTTGGCTTCTGGGGTCCTCAAATATTTTTAATTCTTCCTGTTTTGTAAAATCATTTTGAGTTTGGAAATATCAAGATTTTTTAAAGACACCCATAGTCTCTTAACGCTTAAGTTCAGTTCCATTTTTACTTACTCAATGTTACTGGTTGGTTGGTTGATTTTTGTCGTCCGATTATCTACGCTAATGAGATATAGGACCAGGGGGAGTGCCCTCCGTGGGGGTCTTTCTAAGGGAACCTAACCCGTATTTACGCAAGGTTCGAAGAAAACCACGGAAAACTCCGAACGGTTAGGCCGACAGCCGCGATTGGGTTCGAACCCAGCACCTGCCGTCTACCAGTTGAGAGGTCCGAACCTCTCGGCCACTACTCAATGTTACTAATGAATAGTTTTATGGAAAAAATAAATACTTGTGCCTATTTGTATTTTTCCATTCTAGCTACACCGTTGTCGCCAAACGTAATAACTGTGTAACGTAATAAGCAAACGTAATAAGTAAATACGTATAAACGTAATAAGCAAAATGAAATTTACGTGAAATGAGACATTTGAAAAAAAAATATATTACATTGTTGAGGTAAGAAGGTAATCATTTAAAAAATATAACATTTGAAACTACAAACTTTTACGGATTTTGCTTATATTAAAACAGTAAATATATGCTTAAAATTAAAAAAAAGCCTAAATATTGTACAATTCATTAATAAATTAGAACTCAATTTAATTTGAATGCATGAAATTATAAAGGTTTCTTTGCATTGCACACTGTAAAAAAAAAATTCAAGAGGTTACTAAAAATTTCTTAGTAAATTTGTATTCCACAGAATTTTTTAGTAACTATTACAAACTTTTTTTTGCAACTGAAACAAGCATTTCTTTTGTAAACTGAACAAAAGAATTTTTTATATAACTAACTTAAACGTTTTTAGTATAAGCCACCAAGCAAATTTTAGTAATAGCTCCAAAATTATTTTTAATAACCATTACGTGCGCCCGAAGGGCAGGAACTTCCTTCGAGCTGCATCCAGACTTCTGAAGCGGATGATTTTCGGCAAAACCGCAATAGATGGCAGCATCAAACATTCCTACCTGCTCTGACAGAATTTTCATAATCCCTTTATTAACGAGACACTACATACATTCGGGGGCGTATTTGACGATGGCAAGTTTCGAACCCGGGACCTTTTAGCCTGGAGTCCGTTACCCACTATGCTATCAAGGCCACACCAACTGAGTTTTAGTAAGAGCTATTAAAAATATAAAACTATTAACTCTATTCGTTGCTAACTTTTTTCTAGTAATTCTTACAGATTTTTTTTGTAACCGACTAAGATTACTAAAAAATTTTTAGTAATTACAAGGATCACTAAAGTTTTTTTTAGTAGATCGACCCTTTTTTTTTACAGTGCAGTGTACATTTAGTTTTTTAAATAAAGAGTGTCATGGTTTTTTGAACAAAAACTTTTTTAGCTCACAGGCTATCATAGCCTGAGAGCTTATGTGCCCGTCCGTTCTGTATGTATGTGCGTATGTGCGTAACGCGATAACTCATGATAAAAATATCGGATCCACTTGAAATTTTGTATATAGGTATATCCTGATAAGGCGTTTCCCTGATTAGTTTTTGGAGTTCATTCGATATGTATAAGAGGGGGAACGGGGGGCTCATGCCTCCCGTAAGTTGATATAAATGGGATTTTCATGCAGAATTAAGTTTTCAAAATTTAGATTAGGATCATTCTGATGAGGCGATTCCGTGACTGTTATTAGGTGTTCATTGAATAAGTATAAATAGGGGGAACAGGGGTTCTAATCCCCCCCCCGTTAGTTGATATAAATGGGATTTTCATGCAGAATTAAGTTTTCGTTCAAAATTTAGATTAGGATCATTCTGATGAGGCGATTCCGTGACTGCTATTAGGTGTTCATTGAATAAGTATAAATAGGGGCAACAGGGGTTCTAATGCCTCCCCCCCCTCTTAATTTATATAAATAGGTTTTTCAAGCAGAATTTTCAGATTTCGTTCAAATCTCTGAATCGTTTTGGAAGTTTAATGGTTAAGTATAAAAGAAGGGGATAACTCCTTTTAAATTATATAAATGCTAAATGGGTTTTTATTAAGAATTATCTAATTTGCTCTGAATTTTGGATATAGATTTTTTATATGATAAAGCATGTCTTTGAAAGTATAGGAGGTTCAATGATTAAGTATAAAAAAAGAGGAAAGGGGAGAGCTGTTTCCCCTTCTTAATTTTTTTTTCGAACGGAATTAACCCTTGAAAATATAAGGCTTTAATGTACAATTAGTATTTGTAGCCTGTGAGCTCAATGCCATCAGTTTAACTGGGCAGTATTCTTTATTCTGTATAATTCCAAAGCCCTAAAATATTTTTATTGCAGCTTCCTCATCATCAAGTAACTGCCAGATCGTAAAATTCATTTCAACGTCGGTAATAATTGTAAGTTATAATTTAATAATAAATATTTTCGGTTGAAACATAGTAATTTAAGTTGTTTTGCGATATTACGATTAAATAATAATAATTATTATTTTAAACTGATTCACTTTCAATAAATAGCAGATTACAATGTTTGACATGTTTTGTAATAAAATACTTTGCAGAGTGATGGTTGAAGTAAATTGCGTATATTTTGTCGTGATGTTGTTATAACGGAAAAGTATCAATTTTTGTATTTCCTACAATCTGTTATTTAAGATTAAAATGACCCGCTCACTAATGCTAACCCCGGGGAAGAAATTTTTAAAGTTATCTCATTTGTATTTCTGTATCTTTAAAGAATTCATTTTTGCACTGGCTGGCTGAGATTGTTCTGTACAAAGAGTGTTTTTTATTTTATTTTATTTTATTTTATTTTATTTTATTTTTGTTGTTTAAAGATATTTTTAATTAAGACACTTTCGTTTTTAGAACCGCTTTCGAAAGTGAAAGCATTTTCTTGAAAAAATTTTGCAAACAAAGTCGAAAAAGTAAAAAAAGAAAAGGTAGAAGTAGAGATCAATCGCAGCTATGCAATGGAAAAAAAACCATTTAAAGATATTAAAAATGCAAAAATCTTTAAAAATTTCTTATCTAGGATTAGAGTTACCGAGCGAGTCTTTCCAGGCGACTGAAGAACCCCTTTAATCTTAATTTTTAGAAAGATAAAAATCTGTTAAGCGGCTTCTGTCAAATGAAAAGCCCTGCTAATTCTATGGCAGAAATTTATAAAGATATCTCGGTTAGCATTTAGATATTTTTAAATGATATTTTTTTTCATTGGATAGTTGAAATGGATTTGAATAAAGGTCGTTTCTTACTTTTTAAATTTTCTATACAGATATATTTAATGAGGATGATTTCATTTGCGGAACCGGTTTCGAAAGAAAACAAATCTGCAGTTAGAATCGAAAAAGTAAAAAGCGACTCTTGTACAGATCAATCTCAGCTATTCAATGTAAAAAAGAAAAATAATAAAATTAATTAATTAATCAGTAAAAATATTGAAATGCAACGGAGATATGTTTATAATTTTTTTCCGTTGGATTAGCATTAGCGAACGGGTCTTTTCGCTTGACTGAAGTAGCCCCTTAAAGAAAAATTTGTCACTTCTCAACTTCTTATAATATTTTTAAATAAATTGATTAGTAGTATACATTTATAGAAAGGGAAAGGGAAATCTGAATCATAGTTTCATACTGTAAGCTTGTTAGTGTATTTTCTTATACGGAATATTTAAATCTATCTGTTAGTCCATCCTTTGGTCAGCAGCTTCATTTTTTTTTTACTTATTTATGATAATTTCTAAGGTCAACTTAATGTCTTAAAAAAGTATAATAAATCCTGTAAGATTCTGATTAGTAGCTGCCTCGTTCAAAACATTGCAATTTGCAAAACATACTATAGGGGAAGATGGGGATACTTGAGCCATTTTTTGAATTTTAATTTTTTTAAATTTTTTATATTTTTTTAGAATAAAATAAAATATTGAAAAGGAAAATTTGATATTTTTTCTTCAACTAAAAACCACTTTCAATTAATTTTGAACTTTTTTTCTATGTATAATAAATGTTTATTTTTTGTTTTACATCGTGGCTCAAGTATCCCCATGGCGGGGATACTTGAGCCATGGTGAAGGGATACTTGAGCCACTAAGGAAAAATACCTACAAAAGTAATTTTTTTCGCTTTATTTTTGCACAAACATTTTACAGAATGATAAATTATGAAACGTAAAGTCCTTCAAAACCAATTGAGAAAACAAAGCTAGTAATACGATCATTTTTTGTCGTTAAAACTGGTTGTCGGAGGATAATTTCAACTTGAGTTATAACGACGGTAGAAACATCCTCAGTTCAGAGCCATTTAAATTTGGAAACTGCAATTCTTCGGGCAAATTTCATTTTCAAAATATTAAGCACTTATCCAACAAATATTTTTATACAGTTTTTTTCTGGCATATTTTATTAGTAACCAAACATCAATAGAAGGTTTTCTTTTCACATCATCACCATCATTGACAGAATTTTCCTCTAATGATATTGTCGAACTCATGCTTTTAATTTAGTAGCTGTCGGAATTTAAGTCAGATGTATCATTCTACTATTTCAAATACTTTTTTGATTTCACAGGAAAAGATTTTGTCTTCCTCTTTGGCTCCATACAGATAAGTTTGAACGGGGATTTTTGTTGCTTTTCTTGTTTTTTGTGCGCTCTTTTTACCAATTTTTCTTCAATTTTCTTAGTTAAAAAAAAAGTTACAGCAACAGAGGTTACGATTTCAATATAAAATATTAATCTTAATATGTTATATTAAAAAATAAATATTTTAATATGCTGGACCTAACTAATTAAAGTATTAGAGATTATAGCCTGTAAAACCGTTTTAAAAAGTTATTTTAATTTAATGAAAGTTGAATTGAAAACTATGTTTACATTTATCTAGACAGGCAAAATGAAAAGAAATTGTTAGTCAAAATGAAAAATAAAATAGATATTTTCATTTAAAAAATATACATTTTTAAACATTTTTAGGTCGTTATTTTTTTAAGAAAAAAAAAATAAAATGAAAAATTATTCTCCCTTTTATCTAGAAAAATATCTATTAGTGAATTTAAGGATGGAATTTTATTTTTTGTTTGTTTCACCCATGTTTAATTTCTAGTGGGGATGGTTGAGACATGGCTCAAGTATCCCCACTCTCACTGGCTCAAGTATCCCCACTACCACTATTTTTGTTTCCCAGAGTTTTACGAAATAAAGCATGCAGCTATTAGAACTATTTTAGACTCAAAATACAATTGAAATTATGCTTATTGAATGTATGTATATAGTTGCAACTTTAAACAAAACTTTGATTACAAAAAAACAAAAAAGCCATGCACCCAAATATTTACTTCAGATAGGGAAGAGACAACTATTAATCACTATATTTTCAAAATGGTACCAAGATGTGCGATTTCTTTTTTACATGTTCAGAACTATAAATATATTACCATATTGGCAGTTTTAGAAAGAAAAATTAACCAACTGTAGAGATAATAGGGGTGGCTCAAGTATCCCCTATGCTCAAGTATCCCCACTCTCCCCTATACTAAACATCAAATCACAACTCAAGTACAATGTAAGTTGAAGAATTAAAAAAAAAAAAAAGAGAGAGAGAGAGAGAAAAAGAAGAGCGAAACAAAATAAAAGAGTAAGGAAAAACTATTTACAATGCATACAGAGTAAATGATGAAACAGATCACATGTCATTGTCTGTAGACGTGTCTGAGAAATACGGATAATTATTCTTAAAATTTCTTTTTCCTGTGAATTTAACGAATTTAAAGTGTAGCTAGTAAAGAATAAAAAAGACCGCTTCGGTCTTATGTGTAAATCTAGTTCGGTGGGTGAACGTAGAAACTGCCAATGTCTGAGTAACATGATGGAATTTTTACTTTCTTTCCTTGTTTGTGCCTGTCTTACGTAGAATTCAGACAGATAAGACGTTCCCAAAAACTAGGTTACTTTTTTTTCCATTAAAAAAAATGAACTTGTTTTTCGAAGCCTTTCGTATAGAATCCTCTTATAGTAGGGTTATCAATTTAAAACAAATAATAAAACTAAAAGATCTATTTTTAACTCTGACCCCAAAGACTCCTTAAAAAAATAGCACTGGATATCTATAAAATCTAAGTTCTTAAAAAATAACAGTGTAAAGCATTTTTTTTTAAAGAATTTTATTAAATGAAACTTAAATCTTAAATAAAATCTCTTTTCATAACAAAAATGATATTATAGTTTTAACATGTTTTTTCTATTTGTGAGAATTAACATACTTATAATCAGCTGTATTTCTAATGGTAAAAACTTTGAAACAAATTTAAGACTAGTTTTCAAAAACTGAACTATACTGATCGTCAAAATGTCTCATAAGATTTTTTTTTTCAATTAAGAAAAGGTAACATTATAAAGTGCAATAAAAATTTGCCTATAAATTAAAACTCATTGTTTGTTGTTGTTGTTGTTATTTTTCAGATCTATAGAATATTTGTTAGTATTAACTTCTTTGGGACAAGCAACCTTTGAGAAATTTTTTATCTTTTATCACCGATTTTCCAAAATAGACAATTTTGCCTAATTGAATCGAGAAAATGCTCAGACTGAAAAAGGAAAAATTTACAATAAAAATTTACTGGTGAGAATAGTAAAGAATTTTAAGCACATAATGTATCTCGATCACTCGTCCCCAAGGGGTTAATCTTAATTAGCATGAAAGTATAATAATCTTCAAGCAGGAATATTTCGCACAACAATTTGAATCTCTGCTAAAATTTAGCTTATAGTCCAAGCCGACCGCACAAAACGCTAAGTCATCGAGCACAAGAAAAATTCCTTTAGTTTATGGCAGAGTAGTAATAGAGGAATCTAATGATCCTTGTCTGCCGGAAGAGAAGTGGTGCATAAGCCAAAAATTAATATCACTAGTGGTTGACTCGTAGGTTTAGCATTGTGTTTGCCGTACAATCAAAAGTCTGAAAACATGGAAAACTGGGTGCAGGAAAACATAATGCTAAATCTACGAGTCAATCACTAGTGGTATCAACTTTTGGCTTATGTACCACTTCGCTTCCGGCAGACAAGGATCATTAGATTCCTCTATTACTACTCTTCCATAAAATAAAGAATTTTTTTTGTACTCGATGACTTAGGGTTTTGTGCGGTCGGCTCATGGACTATTAACATCATGAAAATTTATTTTTTTAAATGACCTATGAGTAATACAGTCGACTCTCGTTAATTCGAAATCGGATAATTTGAATCTTCGCTTAATTCGAATTAAACATGAAGTCCCGAAATTTTCAATAGCAGAATAACGTTAAAAACTCATTTTCTCTTGATTTCGTTTAATTCGAACTAACGAGAATTCCGATTTTTCATTTTTCTTTTCTTTCTCATGGATTTCAGATCATTTGAATAGCTTACTTTCCTTGATTTTTGTGAAAATTGTTCCAAACGAGTATACATATAATACAATGCCTTTGATATCCACTTTCTTAGAGCCCTGTCTGTCCATTAGTGACGCTTTAAATTTTTCTTCCATCGTGATTATTTCTAACCTTTTAATTAGTTTATGTAATTATACATTCTAATTTAATATTAAGTCATATTCTAATGATAATAGACGAAATAAGTTAAAAAAAAACACTATAACATTAATTCCTTTGTAATAGTAACCGTATTAAGCATGTTTTCCATAATTCGAACTTCGGATAACTCGAACATTCCTTGTGGTCCCAACGAGTTCGAATTAACGAGAGTCGACTGTATATATTTTAAGATTTGCCTTTGTGTAGATCACTTTATCATCCACTGGCGCCAACTTATATGGACCATGAGGCACGAGCTCACCCAATAAATTGATCGCTTCTCCCGCAAAATTTCCTTTGATTTAATTCGCCATTTATTTACTTTATCGCAGAAATGAAATTTGGTTTTATTGACGTTCACAGAATATTTTTTCTTTGATAAATAGTAAAGAAATATGCTATAGAACCACTGATAAACCCTTTAGTGAATGCGTAATTAAGTTTTCCTTAAAAACTAATTTCCCACTTACAGTCGGCTCTCGTTAATTCGAACTCGTCAGGACAACTAGAAATGTTCGAATAATCCGAAGTTCGAATTATGGAAAATATGAAATAAATATATGCTTAATATGGTACTATTACAAAGAATTGATGTTATAGTGTTTTTTAAATATATTTCGTCTGTTAACATTAGAATATGACTTAATAATACATTACAATGTATAAATTAATAGAATAATTAAATGATTAGAAACAAGCACAATGGAAGAAAAATTTGAGGTGTCACTGATGGACAGACGGGACACAAAGAAAGTGGATGTCAAATGCATTGGGTTATATGTATACTCGTTCGGAACAATTTTCACAAAATCAATTGAAGAAAATTATTTAAATTATCCGTGAGAAAGAAAAGAAAAAAGAAAAATCGGAATTCTTGTTCGTTCGAATTAAACGAAGTCAAGAGAAAATGAGTTCGAATTAATGAAAGTTTTTAACGCTATTCTGCCATTGAAAATTTCGGGACTTCATATTTAGTTCGAATTAACCGAAGATTCGAATTATCCGATTTCGAATTAACGAGAGTCGACTGTATTTTCTCATCCGTTTTAATGTCGTGAAATGAGGTGACTAAAATGTGTGTTTTTCTTGACATTTAACTTTTTGCACTTTCAATAGTTAGGTTTCCAGCGTTATTTTAAATAAATATTAATGTATTTATGAGGATGTCTTTATAAGAATATTATTTAATAAAATTATGTATTTAATTATAATTAAATAATAATAATTTTATTATTTGCTTAGAATGACATATTTGAAGTTAGAATCAACATCTTTAGTAATTCACTTCAAACCTCACCTCTTTCTACAAATACACGAACGGAGGAAAAAAAATTTTATATGATATTTTGCTCAAAAATTTCTGAGTCCACCGAATAGTTTTCGAAAATTGACACTACTGCAAGTATCCAGAAAAATAAATAAATAAAAAACCTGTAAAGATTAAAATGACCACTTTCCATAGGGGGAATATTATATTGCATTTTAATAACACTAAAGGGGTTCAGGGGTTGAAAACTTTTCAAAAAATCGATTTTTTATGATCTAATTTGATTACTCAATTAATTCTTAACTCAATGCAAAAAACCGCATAAACACATTTTCATTTTTAACGGAGTGATAAGCATTTATGTATCAACACTTTCATAGCCGCATCCATATAATTTCACCTTTAAGTCGCGTTTTCTCAAAACTTGATTTTTGATGACTAACATCAAGATTTAAAAAAAACTACTTGATGGAATGGCTTAAATTTTTTTTGCATGCATATAACATCATTATCTAGAGAATGAATTAATATCTTTTAGATAGTTTAATATTTTGAGTATTTTTAATGAAAAAAAAGTTGTATTTTTTAGGGGTTTTTTTTTTATTTTTCTACTTTGAGAGATTTTTTAATAATGTTTTTTTTTTAAGTGATAGTTATATCCTTAATTCATTCTCTAGATAATGATGTTATATGCATGCAAAAAAAATTAAGTCATTCCATCAAATAGTTTTTTTTTAATCTTTTTGTTAGTCGTCAAAAATCAAGTTTTGAGAAAACGCGACTTAAAGTTGAAATTATATGGATGAAAGTATTGATACATGAAAGTATACTATGAAAGTATTGATACACAAATGCTTATAACTCCGTTAAAATAGCAAATATTTTTATGCTGTTTTTTTGCATTGAGTTAAGAATTAATTGAATAATCAAACTAGATCATAAAAAAAATCGATTTTTTGAAAAGTTTTCAACCGCTGAGCCCCCTTAAGTAAAACTTGCACCATGCAAAAATTTTAATGGAAAATGGATTGTTGTTTAATAAACAGGGTGGACAAAGTAATAAACTGAACGGTATAAAAGCATTTTATATGCATATATTGCTACTTAAAACGTGTTAATTAAAGAGGTCCGGGAACACAAAAATCTTCAAATTTCCTTGAAAAAAAAAAAAAAAAAAAGTGTAGGGTACTTACTTGGTTATTTTGTCGACCAAAAAAACTATCGCCAAATTATAAAATTAAAAGCCAATAATGTATGATTGTGAATCTCACATTCAATGACATTAAACACGATACACATGTTTAAAACGTTATCAAGTGTTTTTTAATACCACTTTTTGCTTGTATTTTTATTAATGTTTTACAATTTTATTTATTCTTTCGTTTTTCAAAATAAAAATTATGTCAATATATATAACTTGGCTATTAGTTTGACGATTTTTAAAATTTGGTGAAAATGGTCGACGGGATAACCAAGCAGTACCAAACAATGTATTGCAATAAAAAATTTCTCTGTTGTTTGTTTATGCTTAAAATGGCATTTAAATCATGTATCTATATTATTTAAAAGATGAAACATTATTTTTTTTGTTTTGTTTTCATTTGTGTTCAAAATCTGTCTTTCAAGCAATGGTTGTCATGACAATGACTTCTGTAAAAATTAGTTTCTCTTCATGATGTTTTTTTTTTTTTTTAACCACTTCTTGTATTTAAATTGTTATAAGTGAAAAAGGGCTAAACAGAAACGCTTTAAATTTAGAAAATGTCTTTTTTAATTCTTTTACTTCAAGTTTCATTCAACGAATTGAAAAAAAAAATACTTTTGAAAATATGATTTTATTTTTTAAATTACACTGTTTTTTTTTTTTTTTTTTTTTTTTTTTTTTTTGTAATGTAAAAAAAATATTTTTTTTTATATTTTAAAAAATACTGAAACAAAATTAAAGCTAGATATTTCTTTTTATCCTCCCCAGTCCTGAGACAAATTTTAGTGGTACTACAAAAGCTTGTTTAAAATTATTATAAAACATCTCCAAAGATGAACCACTCTACAAATCTATTAAGAAAGTCTAGATGTAATTTTAACAATTCTAGAAGTATTTAAATTAATTTAAAGGACGTTTCTAGTGTCGCCTCCGGACAACATCAGGACTGAGGAGGTTATTCAAAGGAAAAAAAATCTAAATTTCTACAAATAACATTTTGAGCTATAACGATTTTAAATTACTTCATTTTTTTAATAAATTTAAAATAAAAAAATGTTTTTAAAAAATTATGAGAAATTTTATCATGTGATTTTGTTTACAAATACTATGGTTAACCACCATAAATAAATTAAAAATTTTAACTCAACAAATAAAAAGTATTTTAAATTGTATCCTGGACACCATTAAAATTATTTTTTCCAAATTCAATTGCATCAAAATTCAATTAACATCAGCAAAAAAAAAAAAAAAAAATTACCAGCATTCACATCAATTTTCAATAACAGAAACCAAAATTATCGATAGTACCGTATTTACTCGTGTATAAGACGCACTTTTTTCCCAAAAAATTAAGGCAAAACTCCTAGGTGCGCCTTATAAACGGAATCATTTTTTACTGTTGGATGCAGTCGAACAATATACATATGAAACAAGAAATTATTCAAAGAAGATATTAAAACTCGGAAAATGTTACTTAATTGAAATATTACTGCATATTTATTTCATTTCTTGCGGTTTTTTTTATACAACAGAACTAATGACATTATCTAAACGCTAATTAGCAATTATCTTTACCTTCACTCACTCCTATTACCCGTCATTCTCTTATAACCCGAAGTCTAAAAATGCATTTTCGTCTTGTTTTCTGGTCTGGTGTAATGTTTGTTTAGACTTTTTTTTTTACTGAAATTCATTTGGTCATTCTTCATTAGCGTATCAAATTTATGGTGCGCCTTATATACGAGATTTTAAGAAATCGCCATTTTTACTTGTAAAGTAGGGGTGCACCATATACACGCGTGCGCCCTATACACGAGTAAATACGGTATTTGAAATCCTTTAGTACCTTAAATTAAGTTCCATTGAAAGTTTCGTTTGTGGTTTGAACTTGGCTGAAGCGAGAGGGGTATACAAGTTCACCTGTCAGCGAGATTAATCGCTTAAGACAAAACCGCAAAATTCCTTTGAGTACCTGTTTCCATGATAATTAACCCGAAAAGTGGGTTTTATAATCCTGCTCAGAAGTAAGTTCGAGATCTTGATAAATCGGAACATAAAAGTGTTCAATGTAACTAATAAATTGCTCTAACTTTATTTCTAAAGATCTGTAAATGTTGTTTTAACATTAAAATAATCATATATTTGTTTTATGCTTATTAATATTGTTATTAGTGCCAAATGTAATAAAGCCATTAATAGATGTGCATTAATGAGATACAAATCATCTTTTAAAAAAAAAGCATGATTCTAGACTCAAGTTTGATAAAGGATATAAAAAAATCTTTGTGAAATATCTTCTTGATTGCATACCCTTTTATGTGCGGATGGAGTAAGTTAGTTAGAAAAATATTTGCTTTAAGTCTGCTCTCAACTGCTCTGCTCAACAAGTGCAAAATTTTTTAACAGATTTCCTAACGGAAGGATATATAATTAATAAGCTCGACTATGGAAGTGATTTTAAACCGAACTGTGTTTTCCATTTTATGATAATTAAATTACCTATAGAATTATAAGCAATTTGGGTCACATGATCACGCGTTTTTCTCCCTTTTTTGACTAGTTTTTCTGCGATTTTTGAAAAATGCGATTCAAAACGTCAACTTTGATGGCTTGTTCTGAAAAATTTATGCATTTGTAAAAAACAGAAATATGAGTGCAATTAGATACTTTCTGCACATATGTTAGTTTCATGCATTTCCCAATAAAAATAACTGAAAACTTATATCACAAAGTTGCTTTTTTTTATTTAAGAACATTCTTAAGGGTATTTGGAAGGCAAAATAGTGTAAAATGTCATAAAATTATTTTTTAGTATTTTGAATCCTTCATATTTCTCTTTTTGAATAATATATTACTTTTATTTCTACCACAACAAGAAATTGAAGAAATTTAAGTTTTTTATATTATATACAGTCGAGTCTCTCTATAACGAAACTCCATACATCGAATTTCTCTATATAACGAATTTTTAGTAGTAACGGTTCCCTTTTCGCATGATTACATTAAAAAGTCTCTATATAGCGAAATATCTATCTCCATATAACGATTTTCTTCATAAATTGGTCTTAATTTATTCAGTTTTAAAAAAGCTTCGAAATCATATGGAATCAATATTCCACCACTTAGTTTTGATTTATCGTTCAGTGCTGAGTTTTTTTTTATATATATATATATATATATATATATATAAATATTACTTCTCTCCTTGTTATTTAAATCCAACAAGTTCATCCCACCTCCCATACACCTTTCAACATCCTTCTCAAAACAGAGTCAATTGGATTGTTACACATATAAGAGAGGAATCAATGAGAGGCACATAAGAGAGGCCTTCAAATGGAGTAAAAAGTTAACTACAATTTTTCATTCCTTGCTAAAATTTGAGCTTTTTTTGAGAGCTTAACAATAGTAAAATCAAAACAACAAAAAATTACAGATTTCTTCCTCTGAAATTAATGCAAGTCTTCCTCATTTGATTTTCATAAGGATTTCAAATAAATGTCAGTTCTCTTTTTTGAAACTGCTTAAATAATTAAGAAATAAAATTAGGTTAATATATACTTTTAAACATTTCAAATTCTTAATTAAAATGATCAAAAATAATATTTGTTCAAAATTTACACATTAAATACGATTTTTACATCATTCTCTATACATCGAATTTCTCTAATATAACGAATTTTTTACTGGAATGATGGATTTCGTTACATAGAGATTCGACTGTATACACATTAGATACAGATACTTTAAACTCAATTTTCTCAAAATATTACTTATGGGACTTCGCTGTACAGTTTTAGCTCACAGGCTATCATAGCCTGAGAGCTTATGTGCCCGTCCGTTCTGTATGTACGTTCGTGCGTAACGCAATAACTCATGATAAAAATATCCGATCCACTTGAAATTTTGTATGTAGGTATATCCTGACAAGGCGCTTCCCTGATTAGCTTTTGGAGTTCCTTCGATATGTATACGAGGGGGAACGGGGGGCTCATGCCCCTCCCCTTAGTTAATATAAATGGAATTTTCATGGTGAATTAAGTTTTCGTTCAAAATTTAGATTAGGATCATTCTGATGAGGCGATTCCGTGACTGTTATTAGGTGTTCATTGAATAAGTATAAATAGGGGGAACAGGAGTTCTAATGCCCCCCCCCTTTAATTTATATAAATGGGTTTTTCAAGCAGAATTTTCAGATTACGTTCAAATCTCTGAATAGTTTTGGAAGTTTAATGGTTAAGTATAAAAGAGGGGGATAACTCCTTTTAAATTATATAAATGCTAAATGGGTTTTTATTAAGAATTATCTCATTTGCTCTGAATTTTGGATACAGATTTTTTATATGATAAAGCATGTCTTTCATAGTATAGGAGGTTCAATGATTAAGTATACAAAAAGAGGATAGGGAAGAGCTGTTTCCCCTTCTTAATTTTTTTTCGAACGGAATTAACCCTTGAAAATATAAGGCTTTAATGTACAATTAGTATTTGCAGCCTGTGAGCTCAATGCCATCAGTTTAACTGGGCAGTATTCTTTATTAATAAAACTACTTCACATTATTATCTGTAACCTTGCTGAAACATTTTAAAGACATTTCAGAACACAAGTAAACTTTAGATACATGCATATGTAGAAAATGTTTTTCTTTCGAAAAATGCAAGATTTTTGTTATATTCAAATCCACCAAGTCTCATTTATATTCAAGTACTTGACTTCATCAGATAATTTATTCTTCATAGAGTTGTACCATTCATTATGAAAAAAACTGTTTGCTCTTATCATCTACATAAGTCATTATTTTTTACAAGTATCCATAAATGTGCTTGTGTAATTGAATATGAGTCATGTACTACAGGTGATTCTGTGTGTGACTAATTTTTTCAGTCGTTTAGCAGGAAAGTAAATAAACTGTGAGAGCTCGAATAGATGAAATGAAATTTTTCATTTGTCATAGTTTTGGTGGAGCAGTATTACTTTTTTTGTCATGTTCTTTATAAATATATTATTTTAAAGATGAAGTTTCGTTTTCTTTCATTTGTCTATGTATGAAACAATGCAACAAACCATATTAGAAGTGAAAACAAAAAAGATGAGCTAAAACCTAAACTAGTATTTCGTTACAAAATTCGAACAAAAAATATTAAATAAAACGTTATTTATTTATTTTTAAGTATCTCTTTCTTCTTCTGTTTATGGCTTTGGGATAATAAATATTATTTTTATGAGAATGGAAAATACATAATTTTCTATTTTTGAAAAAACAAAATAATAATGTAGAGTGATTGCGTGTTTTATTTTTTAATTGTGATATTGATTACTAGAGTTTTAATGGTAAAAAAAATAATGCGCAACTATTCGAATGTAAATTTTTTTTTCTAACATTTTACTCTTTTGTAATAGATCAGCTAAAATATTTTTTTTTTCAAAGGCAAAATTAAAACGTATTTCTTAGGATTAAAACAAGAATGTAGTATATTTTTCGCATAAAGAAATAGTATCTCTATCAACAATCTTATAAGTACATAAATTTAAGCGCATTTATTTGGCTAAATTTGCTGCATCAAATGTGCTTTTTCATTGAAAATCTAATGATTTATCATTCATTTTTAAAATGTTATCATATATATATATTCTTTTTTGATTTAAAGTATAATATCGATTATTATATTGAAAATAACATGTAAACTAAAAGCCCTCATTTGAATTAAAGGAACTAAAATGAGATCAACTAAAAATTAGCCAGTTATTTCCATGCATTTAAACTATCTAAATTCATTAAGATAATTTTGCATAATCTTATTTTCTTTTAACAATGAATATTTATCGAAGTTTTAATATTTTAAACTGTTTGGTGCAGAAATATAAACTCTTTATTGCTGTATCTGTTTTTCCAATAGATAGTAACAATTTTCTGATTTTTAAATGAAAGAATTTATCCTAAATTTATCATCAAATATCACTAACAAAATAATGTGGCAATATTAATGACACAATCTGTGACAGAAACATAGTTCAGAGTGAGGCAGAAAAGTATCTGACATGAAAAATTATAGCATAAATTCAGAAAAAAAAATGGGATATTTTAATGTAACATTGTGTTGATGTAGCAATGTTTGGTAAAACAATTAATTTTCTTTACTAACTAAACCAGCCCAATTTTCCCCGAACGATGAAACGATAAAGATTAAGATAAAAGTAGAGAATATTCGATTAATTTATAAAGTTAGCAACTTTAATAATTAAAAAAAAGTTCATTATTTATGCTTTTGCTTCTACAATTAAAAAAATAAAATTGTAACGGCAATTAAACTTAAAAAAAATCGTTAAAAGTAACTGTTAATATTTGTAGTAAGCTGTTAATACTTGATATTATAATTGTATTAATAACTTTTTTAGTGATTTTTTGTAATCATTTTTAGTTTCTTTTCTTCCAGTAAACATGCACTATTACATTTGATTTATATGTTATATGAAAAGGCAAATGAAGATTCCACATTAAGACAATGTTTCAATCTAAGCAGAATATCAAATGACATGGCAAATGTTATTATATTTAGTTTGTTACATTCATTTGGTTGTTACCACGCTTTTATTAGCTTCACCTGTATGTTTGTGAGTTTGTGGGTTTGTAAGTTTGTGAGTTTGTAACTCTCCTTATTTTATGTATGTTCACCGATTACTCCGAAACCATGCAACCGATTAACTTGGTTTTGGTGTAAAATGAAAGACGATGCTCTCGAATTGGTACCACTTCAGTTTCATCGAAATTGGTTCAGTACTTTTTTAGTAATTAAGCAAAAACTAATAAAATTAGGGATTTTTCGCTAATTAAAAGTGTTGAATACGTTCACTGAATGGAGTGTAGACAGCATGGCCAAGGGGTCTAGGGCGCCGGATTGAAGCTCTGGTTTTTGAAAAAGATTGTGGGTTCGAACCCCACTCCTGACATTATTTACATCTATGTAAAATTAAAAAAAAAAAATTCCGTATTACAATTTTTATTTTTAACAGGCTTCAGAAAAGGAAGAGGAAGTTATCAATTCGACGCGTATGTATTTTTTTATCTATGTATGTTCACCAATTACTCTGAAACTATCCAACCGATTAATTTGGTTTTTGTATTAAATATAAATATAGTTAAAAAAAAAACTAAAAACGATGCTTTTAAAGTAATCAAACTAAAAAGTGAAAAATAAATATAGTTTAAAAAAAAACTAAAAAACACGCTTTTTAAGTATATCAAACTAAAAAGTGAAAAAAATAATTCGTACTATAAGCTGAAAACGAAAGTAGATGAAAAATACTATATTACTATAAAATCATTGTTATTATAGAAATCAATTAATAAGCAATAAATAAAATTATCATGGAAAAAAAGCGTGGGGTGCTTCTTAACCTCCTGACTGCCGCCGGCTGATTTTTTCACACACTAAGCTGCAGGTTTCACTGCAACATAAGCAATATTTAAATTAGTATAATTCCACAAATAAAACCCAGTTCTGAAAAATTAAGTTAGGATTGATGCTATCAAAGATTATACACGGATACTAATAACGTATTTTGCATCAGGTTGGAAAAAACATCTTTTTTTTATATTTTTAATAAATTACAGAGAAAACAACATTACAATATTACCCTTTGGCTGGGCAGCCAGGGGGTTAAGAACTGATAGATGGAGCATGGTAGATGGAGCACCCCACGCTTTTTTTCCACGATAATTTTATTTATTGCTTATTAATTGATTTCTATAATAACAATGATTTTATAGTGATATAGTATTTTTCATCTTTTTTCGTTTTCAGCTTATAGTACGAATTATTTTTTTCACTTTTTAGTTTGATTTACTTAAAAAGCGTGTTTTTTAGTTTTTTTTTTTTTTTTTTTTTTTTTTTTTTTTTTTTTAACTATATTCATTTTATGAAATAAAAAAGTATTCCTCGAGGTCCATATTTTAGTATTTCGTGTTTTTTATAACAAATTAAATATATGCTGTATATAAAAAATGCACATTATCTTCTTAAAAATGCTATTTTTATCAAGAAAAATTTCTAACAAACTTATTTAATAGGTTTTAACTATGATAAACTATATTTGAGAAACTGCTAATAAACAATTTTTTAAACAATTTAATTTATATACATAAGTCCTATCAATAACTTGGAAAAATGTATTTAGTTAATTTTTTGTTCAATATAATTTTTTTATGAGTAATAATACTTATTTATTTGTAGTAATTTGTAGTAATACTTATTTATATGCGTCTGAAAAAACTACATGAAAAATTCCTCGTGAATATTTTTCCGAAACTTGTTTTTTAATCACTGGACATGAAACCACGTCAAATTGATAACTAAATATCATTAGTTGATCAAGTTTCAAGAAATAGTTAGAATTTTATATAATTATATGCCTACTGCTGGTAAGAATTTTTTTTCCCTTATAAACCATTCCCTATCCCATAACCTTGTTAAGTAATTTTTTTTTTCCTTTCAAAGTCGATTCCACGAAATTTTAAAGAACACCGTGAATAATCAAAAGGCAATAAATATTCAGAACTTTTGTTATTATTATTATTATTAACATACTTTTCGAGAAGGAATAGTCAAAAGGGAAAAATATTAGTCTTCAAGTGGCCTTCAGTGATTCTCAGAAAACGCATTTAGCTGTCAATGTTCGAAAAAAACTTGTTGATTTTTTACGGAACACAGAGGGAGATCGTAGGATTTTTATTTTAAAGCCATTTATTAACTGTCAAAAGGTATACCTTGTGTTTCAGAACAATCAAGGATGAGTAAGGTATCTAAAATACTGATTGAAATTTCTAGTCTGTGTTTTGTTTAACTCTTTATTCTCCGACGGGAAATTTTAGTCCGCTCTCATTGATTAATTGTTTTATCAAAAATTGCGCATTTACAGAATATTTCATCTTTTATCACCGGGTTTTCAAAACAGTAATTTTTGTCTAATTTATTCGGGAAAATGCTTTGATTAAAACAAGGTGAAATTAACAATCTAATAGGAATAATCATGGAGTATTAATTAGAATGAAAAATACAACGCCTCAGAAATCGCGAGATAATTAGCGAGAGGATTAATATTTCATCTTTTATCACCGGGTTTACAAAACGGTAATTTTTGTCTAATTTATTCGGGAAAATGCTTTGATTAAAACAAGGTGAAATTAACAATCTAATAGGAATAATCATGGAGTATTAATTAGAATGAAAAATACAACGCCTCAGAAATCGCGAGATAATCAGCGAGAGGATTAATATTTCATCTTTTATCACCGGGTTTACAAAACGGTAATTTTTGTGTAATTTATTCGGGAAAATGGCTTGATTAAACAAGGTGAAATTAACAATCTAGTAGGAATAATCATGGAGCATTAATTAGAATGAAAAATGCAACCCCTCAGAAATCGCGAGATAATCAGCGAGAGGGTTAATATTTCATTTTTTATCACCGGGTTTTCAAAACAGTTATGTTTGTCTAATTTATTCGGGAAAATGGCTTGATTAAACAAGGTGAAATTAACAGTCTAGTAGGAATAATCATGGAGCATTAATTAGAATGAAAAATGCAACCCCTCAGAAATCGCGAGATAATCAGCGAGAGGGTTAATATTTCATTTTTTATCACCGGGTTTTCAAAACAGTTATGTTTGTCTAATTTATTCGGGAAAATGGTTTGATTAAACAAGGTGAAATTAACAGTCTAGTAGGAATAATCATGGAGCATTAATTAGAATGAAAAATGCAACCCCTCAGAAATCGCGAGATAATCAGCGAGAGGGTTAATATTTCATCTTTTATCACCGGGTTTTCAAAACAGTTATTTTTGTCTAATTTATTCGAAAAAATGGCTTAATTAAACAAGGTGAAATTAACAATCTAGTAGGAATAATCATGGAGCATTGATTAGAATGAAAAATGCAACCCCTCAGAAATCGCGAGATAATCAGCGAGAGGGTTAATATTTCATCTTTTATCACCGGGTTTTCAAAACAGTAATTTTTGTCTAATTTATTCGGGAAAATGGCTTGATTAAACAAGGTGAAATTAAGAATAAAAAAATAACTGATGGGAATAATCATGGAGGATTAATTAGAATGAAAAATGCATCCCAGCGGAAATCGCGGGATAATCAGCGTGGGGATTTGTCTTAATTGTTTCATCAAAAACTGCGCATTTACAAAATTTTTAATTTTTTATCACCGAGTTTTCAAAACAGTAATTTTTGCCTAATTTATTCGGGAAAATGCTTTGATTAAACAAGGTGAAACTTAAAATAAAAAATAACTTTTGGGAATAGTCATGCAGGATTAATTAGAATGAAAAATATAACCCCGCGGAAATCGTGAGATAATCAGCGAGACGGTTTGTTTAAATTGTTTTATCAAAAATTGCCCATTTACAGAATTTTTAGTATTTCATCACCGGGTTTTCATGCTTTGAGTAAACAAGGAGAAATTTACAACAAAAAATAATTGGTGGGAATAATCATGGAGGATTAATTAGAATGAAAAATGCATCGACGCAGAAATCACGGGATAATCAGTGAAAGGGTTAAGGATAATGCATTATAATACTTAGTTTTTCTACTAATAAAAGTGCATGATACTTTTCAACAAAATACTTTGCTGGATCACATTGAGTAAGAACAGCGAATCAATCAAAGCTCGATGTTTTATAATGTGGTTATTTTCTGAACCTTTTCTAATTTATATATGAATTTAGCTTTTCGCCTATTAGAAAGCGTTATATGAAAAATTTACAATTAAAAAACACTTCTCAGCTACACATAGGATCACAATATATTTATTTACATTGTCCTTGTAATAATTGGGAGTTTTCCGTAACAGTATTTTTTATTAATTAATGTGATTATTCTTGTAAATATTTTATCAAATCACCCTAGCTACCAATTTATTAAATCAGCATTATTTAACAAAATTATCTTAAAATCACATCGTTGTTCTATAAGTTGTTTTGGATATCTTTTATTAATTAATCTAATCATTCGTGAAAATATTTTATCAAATCTCTCTAACTACCAATATATTAAATCAGTTTTATTTAAAAATTTATCTAAAATTCAAATTGTTATTCTATAAGTTGTTTTGGATATCTTAAGGCATTAACAAAAATAACTATTGAAGAAGAACAAATTTCGGATTTGTAATTCGGGACATAAAGTATTAATTAGTCAGGGACGCAAACAGAATTCAGTTCTAACGAGATGGGGCAGGATTTTTAATAATGATTAGCCACCAGTTATTTGACTCGGCGGTTAATCCTATCAAATTAATTAAATCATAATTCTTTTTTTTCTCGAATATTAGAATCAGTATTATATTGGTTATGCTTCATTTAAACGGGATTTACACTATTAGAGTTACGAAACCTAAAATGAGCAATGCAATAACACGAAACTATGTTAGATTTCTATCAAGTGTTTAAAAAAAAAGGAGGGGCAAACTTTAATCCTCTAGTGTATACTGTTTTCAATTGACAGCTTAAAATTTCATTCTTTATCGTTTGTTGACTGTTGCCTCTTAATAACTTTAAGCTTTACTTATTCATTTTAAACCGATATTTAGGGTTAGTTCATCAAAAATACCACAGGTGATAATATTTGTTTATCAGTTATAAATTTTATAAGTCCACTTTCCTAAACATAGATGGATTTCTAACAAAAAAAATATATATTCAAAATGCAAAATTTCATTTAAAAAAATCTTTTAAAAAATGTTTTTAAAAATTATTTGGAATAACTTTGAGCAAAGTTTTTTGCAACAAATACTGCATGCAAGTAATTATACAAGTGTTGCAATTTAGTAACCATAAAAAAAATAAAATAAAATAAAATAAAATAAAATAAAATAAAATAAAATACTGAAAAATGTAAAAGTGATAATTTTTTTCAACATTTATTCTTTAATGTATGATGCCCATTAAGGAATCAAATATATTTAAAAAAAATATGCACCGGAGGTTTAAAAGATTGTACAGAAAGCGATTTTTGTATAAGATACCAGAATCATAACCCTACTATTCTGTCAAAAATATTCAATGTTTGACTTCAGACAATCACGAACTCTTGTTTTTAGCTATAATAACACTGAAATAATTTTAGAAATTATATCCATGGATTTACCTTGCTCGTGTGAATATAAGGCTATCACGAGAACTGGTGAAAGTTATCATTATTCGCGTCCATACAGCGCTGAATTAGGTACTCTATATTTTCGAATGTACAGTGCATTAAACACCGCATCATTGACGGAATTACTAAGCACTTCCATACGTGTCAACAAATTTCGTATAAAACAATATCCATCTATTGAAAATTCGTTAAAATCTCTCTTTTATTGTTAAATTTATGATTAAATACTTAGATTCGAATTGAAGTGCATACCATATATTTTTGATTGAATAAATCAGTTGAGAGTAGATTTACAAAATAAAAACTATGATAGTTGCAATTTGCTCAATAACATCTTAAATGTTGCCCTATCTTTTATATTTTAAATTGATAAATTAATTAAAGACCTTTTTAATAGCCTGCGGCAGTTGATAAATCGACAAATATTTTTTTGCGGTTACATCATTATAGAAGTTATAACAACCATGAATTATTTATGCGCAAAACAACGTTTGCTAAAATTAGATAATTGGATGTAAAACTGCAAGAATGAAATATTTTAAAAATAATATATAAATGAAAAATAAAAAATATAATATTTTTTTTAATTAACGTTTTTATCAGACTGTAATTTAATATTAATTAAATTATGGTTATACTTTGAGGAAACAATTTATGTATTCTAAACAGATCATTCAAATAATATTTTTTTCTCTTTCCCATTCCCATATTTTAAAAAGAAAACAGAGCAAAAATTATGTTTGTTTGGTTTTTTAAAATTAAATTCAATATTTTGCTCTTCCTAACGCAAATCTAAGCGGTGAAATTTCAATAATCGTAACCTATGCCAAATTAATACACTTTTTAACGATTAACATTGAATTATAAATATTGCTAACGATAAACATTGAATACGTAAAGAAGTGAAATATTTATTAATATTTTTACTGTTTTACTTATTCTGATTTCAGCCATTTTCCTAAAGAATGTTTTAACTAAGCTTAAAAAATAGATCCTGTTGATGTTGCCATTTTTATAGCGATTGCGCTGCAAGCAACCAAGCGCATAAAAATAACATAATTCGTGCAACTCTCTAAATTCTTCACATTAACAATTCACATGAGATGTAATTATTCATGCAACTATTTCTAAATTCCTCACATTAACAATTCAAATTAGAAATAATTAGCCAGGAAACTATCTCTAAATTCTTCACAACAACATTCACATCTGCAACTATCTCTAAATTGCTTACGCTAATAATTTATATCAGCATAATTATCCATGAAAATGTATCTAAATTCTTCGCATTAACAACTGACATCAAATATAAATCAAATAAGATAGTTTATCAAATAAACTATCTCTAAATTCTTCATATCGACATTTGACATGAGAAAAAAAAGAACCATGCGATTATCAAAATTCTTAACATTACCCATTCATATCAGAAATAATTATCCTGGAAATTATTTCTAAATTCTTCCCATTAACAATTCACATCAGATCAAGGGAACTATCTTTAAATTCTTTCTATTAACAATTAATATAAAAATATTGATCCATGCACCTATCTCTAAATCCTATGCATTAAGAATAAGTTCATACATTATTATGCATGCAGCTATCTCTACTGTTCACTCAATAAAAAACAATATGTTTCCATAAATCTAACTTTTTCATAAGCTTGACATCAATTTTCACTCAATTTTCGTTTTCAGAAATTAAGATCGAGAGAATTTTCAGTACAACGCTCAAGGTTCGAAATGAAAATGGAACGTCATGCATTTTTATGAGAACGATTTATTTATTTCGATAAGTGCAATGACACAGCTGTTTCTATTGCCATTATGTCATAAAGGAAAGTTGAAATTTGAAACCTTTGACAGAATGTATTTTATTTTTGTTAGTGTCGCAATAGTTTAATTGTATGTTTTTTAGATTTCAACTATTTTCAAAAATTACCTTTTTTAATTTTGACGTATTTTCTCTTAAACCATTTCTTTTTTATTTTCTTCTTTTAAAAGAAGAGCCCCACCAGTGGCTAACAGGTTTAGCTCTTGAAGTTCGTAGAAGGGAGGTGCTGGGTTCAACCCTATTGGTACCTGTCGGTTTAATCGTTTGGATTTTCCTGTGGTTTTCTTCGAACCTTGGATATCCTTGCGTAAAGAAGAGTTATGTTCCCTTAGAAAGACTCCCCACGGAGGACACTTCCCCCCTGGTCTATATCCCTCGTGTAGATAATTGGCTGTTAAAATAGACACACATTCTGAAGAAAAAAGTATTGTAATCGAATTTTTTTTTCGACTTCCAGTTATCGATGGATTTACATATTTTTGGGGTTTGAGATCCTGAAAAACATGTTTATACAAAATGTCCTGTCCATGAGTCTACATGTCCATTTTTGTAAAATTATACATACATGTTTTTGGCTATAAGCAGCAGGTCCTACGTGAATTTGGAAACATTACGCCAGAAGGAGGCACTATAACAGAACTTTTTGTGCCATTTTCATTATGGTAGCAACGAAAAGTGTATGAAATTATGCACATAATGAAACCAAATTTTATAATATGTTTTTGGTTATGTCCAGCAATTCCCAGTTGAAAATGGGAATATTCAGACGGAAGAGGACGCATTAATTCGATTTTTCTCGATTTTTCATTGTTCTGTACTACATTGGTTGTTGATGCAGCGACTGACATTTCGCATTTAGCTAACCCAACTATTTTCAGGAAACTGACGTCCAAGAAAATAACGAAAAATATTGATTTTATTAAGTAATATTATCAAGATTAAGACCTTTTTATTACTAATAGTAAAATAAAGCAAAAATTTTCGATTAAAATTAAAGTTGTGTAGCATTGAGGTAATAACACTGAAATTTTAACATGTGCAACAAATATTTAGTGGCATTCCGTTTTAATGGCTGCTATACGCAAATTCTCAAACACAAAAATAAACATATTTCGGAACGCTTTTTGTCTTTAAATTTACAACTCATTAATGTGTTGTGAAACGCTTTTTGTATTTTGATTGTGTTCTTAATGTATTGCAAAAGTGTTGCTAACTAGAAATTTGTTCTTAATATCTTGTTTTAAAACATTATTCATTGTACAAAATAAAAATACATTTAAAAAGATGATTTCCTTTGACTTTCAGCATCTTTTCAACTTTCTTGGCGTTGAAAGATTGAGGAGAAGAGATTTTTGAATTCGGAAACATTTCTATTTTTCGATTGTAAGAACATTATATTTGTACATTTCTTAATTCTAAAAATACTATAATAAATATTTTAAATTCAAAGCTTGACTGGAGTTATAAATAGTCCACAAAATTCCTATAAATTCTGATTTAATTATTTAATTTTAATTATGAAAATCCTTCTAAAATTTACAGTCCCATCATTTTTTCCAGTTTTAAATAGAACAGAAGAATGAGATTTTCTACCATGCGTTGGTTATGTGGAACGATGGACCTTGCAACTTAACATGATTTAGAATTCTTCTTTTATTATTTTTTATTTTTTAGCTCTGGAAGGGGTTCAAAAAGAAGGATTTTTTAAAATCATTTTATCTGAAAAAAAAACTTTACTAGTGTGCATAATTGACGTAAAAAGCTTAGAATTGTTGAATATCCTCATGCTTTGACTTTATTAGAACAAAAGGTTTCTGTAAGTCGTAAAGCCTCAGATTTACAAGAATCAGGGAAAACTATCTATGTCCTAAAAAACACAAAGCTGACTTAGCCCATGATAGTAAACCAAAACAAAAAATCAGTTTATAAAGGCAGGAGAAAGACTTCAACCCGGTCTGATAATTTTTTTAAACTTGACATACTGATAATACCAACTACAAAAACTGCAGAAATATAAAAAGAAATATTGCTAATAAGTGTATCTGTAAGGACCATCTGTCACAAACTTCCCATTTTTTAATCAATGTCAAGATTTTTTTTGGAGGGGGGAGGGGGGCACTCAGTTAACTGATTGTATGAATCTTCTAATATAAAAATTCACAAAAAATGCTTTAGAAAGTAAAATTTTCATGCATTCATAATTTGGGAAATAAAGGGATAAAGTTTGAATGCTTCTTTAAATCTCAATTTAACTTGCATACATTTATTAGAAGAGTACTGTTTAAAATCTGTTATGTAATTTTACCATACACTTAACAGCAATAAGGGTCACTATATATTTATTAAGCAAATTTGAATTTCAAAAATAATGAGTTTCTTCTTTGAAAATGAACTTATTTTCGGATTTTGTATTTTTGTAGTGTTGCAAAATAAACAGATCAAATTTAAGTAGTACTATATCAGAATATATTTATAAAAATATGAAAAGATAATTAAACATTAGAAGCGCTAAATTTTGAATGGTTATATAAAAATGGTTATGCAAAAGCTTGTCATTCAAAAGATTTAAAATTTGGTGCCTAGGCATAGTTTCAACCAGAGATTTGAAATATCTTGTTAAAATTGGATATTGCCATTTAAGAATTAAAGTTTTGGCTCGTTTTAATGTGTAGATGACCCCGTAAGTAAATTTTGTTCACATCATTTAAAAGTTTACTTTATTTTCGATCGTTCGGTCCTAATAACTTTTTTCTACGATAATTTGTTGATGAGTAAGTAAGAGATATTTACGGGTTTTTTACCACGGTTATTTACTATTATCAACTATAAAATGGCGTACTAGAAACTCGAAACATTTTTACTATTTCTTACCAATTTCATTTCTTTCGCATTCATACACTAGTGTAGTAGGTGTAGCTACTAATATTTTTTTCATGGGTGATTACTTCAAATATTACACTAACGTCCTTGGAATAACGCACGTCCTTGTCTTTCATTCCAAACTTGAAATGTTGTTTTCCATTTTTGAAGCAAGCGTGTGAAAATAAAAGTAGCAGAAAGTAATTTCTATCATATTATCTGTATGACATCATATTGATGACTACCTGCTGTTTATAAATGGTTGAGTTTTTAAAAAATTGAATTTTTATTTTTTATTTTGTTTTAATTGAGTATGCAATTTTTAGTAACTTTACAGATGAAAGTCATAATTGTAGAAGGAAAATCTTTTTTTAGGTTAATTGAACGACATTAACTTATGAAAGGTGTGTTGTAATCTTGATATAGTTCCGTCTTTTAAGGCGTTCAGGTAAGGTCAAGGGAAGAATATTTCCCGTGGCTCTGTATTTAGTAATTAGTACCAATTTACTGTATATGTAATCGTGATTAAAATGATTTAACATTGAATTGAATTGAATTTAAATATTATATTAACGTCGTTGAAATAACTCATTTCCTTGTCATTCGTTCTAAACTTGAAATTTTGTTTTCTAATTTTTAAGCATGTGGGTAAAAATAAAACTAGTGGAAACTAATTTCTATCATTTTGTCACTATGACATCATATTGAAGACTACCTGCTGTTTAGAAATGGTTGGGTTTTAAAAGAACTGAATTTTTGTCATCTTTTTATTCGATTATATAGCATGACTAAGCTATTTTTAGTGACTGTACACATGGAAGTTATAACTGTACAAGGAAATTCTTTTTTTAGGTTAATTGTACGACATTGCTAATGAGAAGTGTGTTGGAATATTGATATAGTTCTGTATTTTTAAGGAGTTCTGGGAAAGTCAAGGGAAGAATCTTTCCAGTGGCTCTCCATTTAGTAAATAGTACCAACTTAGGAACTGTTCATAAATGATGTCACACATTTTCAATATTTTTTGTTCTCCTCCCTCCCTGTGTCACAAAGTGTCACACTTCACCATATCTCCATCCCCCTCCCTTATCACATGTCACGTCATATTACATAGATATATACTTGAAGTTCAGAAACAAAGCACTATGTTATAGATCATATTTAATTAAAAAAAAAAAAACTGTGTGTTTTAATGACTTTTGTGAAAATAATAATAAAAATGATTTGTATACTTATTTTGTACGAAATAAGATTAAGGTTTACATCAAAAAATATAGTTAATATACAATAGTAAAGCAATATTAATATAAAAGAGCAATTGAAAAAGTACTATTTTGGAAATTTGAAATTTAATTTAGTAGTATGTGTGTTTAAATTTTATCTTTACTTTATGAACGCAAAATACTTTAATTTCAAAATAATTTCAAAATTTAATCTTCTGATTGTTAATGTTTTTATTTTAACCAAAATGTGTGCATATTTCTTCTTACTCCATCCCACCCCCATGTCACAAACTATCAGAATTTCACAACACACCTCCCTGCTTTTTCCAAACGTGAAATCATTACTGGATGGCCCCTTATTCTTGATGTAATCGTGACTAAAATGATCTACCATTGAATTGAATTTAAATATTATAATAATGCCCTTGAAATAACGCATGTCCTTGTCTTTCGATCAAAACTTGAAATGTTGTTTTCTATTTGTTAACAAGTGTGTGAAAATATAAGTAATGGAAACTAATTTCTATCGTATTATCACTATGACATCATATTGAAGACTACCTGCTGTTTATAAATGGTTGAGTTTTAAAAGAATTGAATCTTTATCATCTTTTTCACTCGCTTATGTAGCATGTGTAAGTTGTTTTTAGTGACGTTAAACGTGAAAGTTATAACTGCAAAAGGAAAGTCTTTTTTTTTTTTTTAGGTTAACTGTTCGACATTGCTAATGAGAGGTATGTTGTAATCTTGATATAGTTCCGTGTTTTTAAGAAGTTCTGAGAAGGTCAAGGAAACAATCTTTCCAGCAGTTTTCCATTTGGTAATTAGTACCAAATTATTCTCGATGTAATCGCGATTAAAGTGATTTATCATTGAATTTAATTTAATGTTGTTTTCTATTTTTTAAGTTAGTATGTAAAAATAAATGTAGTGGAAACTAATTTCCATTATATTACTGTAAAACCTCTATATAACGGAACCTCGGGAACGTAGAAATTGTCCGCTATTCGGAGGTGTCCGCTATTGGGAAAATCTCAGAGATTCAAAAATCACTAAGAAATGCTTAATGTTTCATTAATTTACTTTTATATGTCCTAAAACGTCTATTATATAATAAATCAGAAATTAAAATTACTTTTTAATTAATAAAATTGTGCACACTTTTATCCACTGTTTATTATATTCTCGTGGAAAAAAAAAATCTGTTACAAAATTTTACTTTCGCTTGCGATTATATATAATTTGTTTTTCTATATGACGTTATTGGACATTGTAGAGTTCCGGGCGGGAACGGAAGGACTGCACTTTTTGACATTTAAAAGCATAAAATCTCAAAATATTCTTTTGTGACATTTAAATGCTCTGGGAAATATTCCTCCCAGCAACACCCTGAATTTCACACCGAACGTTTGTGAGTGTGAGGAGGGGGGGGGGGGGTATTTTCCCCAGCTCTTTATCGACTTTTATCTGTGATCACAAAATTTGTGACAAGTTGTCCTGATAATTTCAGAAGCCTTTCTTGCTTTTATTTTAATTTTTTTCTCTTTAAAAAATACTTTTTCATCCTTTATCGCCGAATAAAGTGTCCGCTATTAGGAATGTCCGTTATTCAGAGGTTAAACATACAAAAATTTAGGTTTTGGGAATGAGGATCGGAAAACTGTCCGTTAAATAGAGGTGTCCGCTATTCGGGAGTGTCCGTTATGGAGGTTTTACTGTATCACTATGACATCATATTGAAGACTACCTGCTGTTTATAAATGGTTGAGTTTTAAAAGAATTGAATTTTTATCATCTTTTTCACTTGCTTATATAGCATGTGTAAGTTGTTTTTGTTTTTAGTCACGTTAAACGTGAAAGTTATAACTGCAAAAGGAAAGTTTTTTTTAGGTTAACTGTTCGACATTGCTGATGAGAGGTGTGTTGTAATCTTGATATAGTTCCGTGTTTTTAAGGAGTTCTGAGAAGGTCAAGGAAACAATCTTTCCAGCAGCTCCCCATTTGGTAATTAGTACCAAATTATTCTCGATGTAATCGCGATTAAAGTGATTTATCATTGAATTGAATTTAATCTTGATTTCTATTTTTTGTGTTAGTGTGTAAAAATAAAAGTAGTGGAAACTAATTTCCATCATATTATCACTATGACATCATATTGAAGACTACCTGCTGTTTATAAATGGTTGAGTTTTAAAAGAATTGAATTTTTATCCTCTTTTTTCACTCGCTTATGTAGCATGTGTAAGTTGTTTTTAGTGACGTTAAACGTGAAAGTTATAACTGCAAAAGGAAAGTCTTTTTTTTAGGTTAACTGTTCGACATTGCTAATGAGAGGTGTGTTGTAATCTTGATATAGTTCCGTGTTTTTAAGGCGTTCTGAGAAGGTCAAGGAAACAATCTTTACAGTTGCTCTCCATTTGGTAATTAGTACCAAATTATTCTCGATGTAATCGCGATTAAAGTGATTTATCATTGAATTTAATTTAATGTTGTTTTCTATTTTTTAATTTAGTGTGTAAAAATAAAAGTAGTGGAAACTAATTTCCATCATATTATCATTATGACATCATATTGAAGGCTACCTGCTGTTTATAAATGGTTGAGTTTTAAAAGAATTGAATTTTTATCATCTTTTTCACTCGCTTATATAGCATGTGTAAGTTGTTTTTAGTCACGTTAAACGTGAAAGTTATAACTGCAAAAGGAAAGTCTTTTTTTAGGTTAACTGTTTGACATTGCTAATGAGAGGTGTGTTGTAATCTTGATATAGTTCCGTGTTTTTAAGGAGTTCTGAGAAGGTCAAGGAAACAATCTTTCCAGCAGCTCTCCATTTGGTAATTAGTACGAAATTATTCTCGATGTAATCGCGATTAAAGTGATTCATGATTGAATTTAATTTTGTTTTCTATTTTTTAAGTTAGTGTGTAAAAATAAAAGTAGTGGAAACTAATTTCCATCATATTACTAGCAAAAGCCAAGCTTTGTTTGGATTCGCGAAGTATTATGCTACAAGATAAATATTTGAAAGTAATAATATATTTTTAAAATTATTTTTGCATCTTTATTAAGCAAGAATGTAATTTTATGTTTCGGCGCATTTTAATTTTAAAATGTATTTCAACCAAATAACTAAGAATTTCCTCAGATTGTTTGTTTATGATATAAGACTGGTATAAATAAAAATATTTTCGAAGTAGAATTATACAAAATATTAATTAATTTTATTTGTTTACAATTCTTTTATTGCCACTTCACAAAAACATAATGTAGTTCTGTTAAAATTCATAAATATCGTCTGCTTAAATGATTTCACAAAATAAGAATAAATTGTGTATTTGAATTCCTAACTCAGAAAAATACTTTTATAATTGAATGTTAATAAGAGAATTTTCACAAATTTTAATTCATTAAAAATATGCTATAATTTTTCTAAAAAAAGTATTTTATACATTTTATAAAAGAAATCATGAAACTATACATAGATAAAGGAATGAGCATAGTTTGAAAATCTGAAAGCAGTTTTCGAGATATTTTATCAGAATAATGAAAATATATTTTATTTATTTATTTATTTAATGATGACTCTAACTATAATTACTGACCCCATGATTTAAGTTTTTCTTCTGAAAACGTACGTGTTTCACTTTTTATTTGAAAAAATGCGTTCGTAATGGAAAAACATGTCAAATAAATTAATTAAAATAATAATTTTTTGAAAAGTATTTCTGTAAAAAAAAAAAATAATATTCTGCAAATCTACAGATCATAATTTATATTTGTGTTTAATTTCAAGTGAAAATACTGTATAGTTTTTTTTTTTTTGTAAAGTGTACGACAAAATGTCATTTGAGTGGCCTAGTAGAGGATTCGCTTCGCTCATCCTAATCATTATGACATCATATTGAAGACTACCGGCTGTTTATAAATGGCTGATTTTTTTAAAAAAATTGAATTTTTATCATTTTTAATTTTTGTTTGAATATGCAGCATGAGTAAATTGTTTTTAGAGACTTTACACATCAAATTTATAACTGTAGAAGGAAAGTCTTTTATTAAGTTAAATGTATTGTAACGACATTGATAATGAGAGGTGCATTGTAATCTTGATATAGTTTCGTGTTTTTAAAGAGTTCTGAGAAGGTCAAAGGAAGAATCTTTTCAGCGATTCTCCATTTTGTAATTAGTGGTTATTCTCAATGTAATCATGATTAAAATAATTTGCCATTGAATTTATTTAAGTGTTTATTTAGTTTTAGGGTTCTGTACTTAAAAAGGGAAAACAGAATCATTTTAAGACCACTCTTGTGTCTGTCTGTCACAGCCATTTTACACGTAGAATATGGAACGCGAAAGGTTAAATTGGGGCAAGTAAAAAAGACTATTGACCCTTTTATTTACAGATTAATAAACATTCAAAAATATATTTAGTAAAAATATAGAAGGGCTAATTTAGTTACTTGAAAAAAAACTGTTTTATTAATATATCGTGTGATATATCGTGTGAAAGCTGTCGTAATGCTGAGCTCAAAAATACATTTCTTTTAAATTTTAGGTATTATATAGAGATATAGTCGAAAATGTAATGATAAACTTTATCCTCCCACATCTGTTTCCGAATCTATTAAAACCGATTATCCTTAGTTAGCCATATTCATCTTTTGTCCCATCGCCGCATGTGGTCCAGTGACCTTTAATGTGGAGCCCAAGACATCTAACGATTAATCCAAATTTATAAAATTAATAAGATGCTCATAAAAAGAATTTAAGTCCTTCACTTTTGTTTTATATATTTTCACAGGAAAGCAAAATCTGACCTATAATTTATAATTAATTGAAAAGTTTCTTAAAGTATCTTAAATGCGTGTTTTTATTTAAAGGTTCTTTTCACATGTTCTCCTATTTGTGCTACAATCCTGTAATAAATTCTTAATCTTTAACACTTTTTCAAATATTATTCCAATTTCATTAAACTTGTGCTATATTTGTACAATACAATAAAGGAAGAAAAGGTTTTGTACTGGGCAAAAAAGTATTAGAGAATTTTTGTTTTTTTTCTTTAGAACTAAAAAATTATGCATTGTTATCATTTATTGCGCTTTATACTTATTATACAACTAATACTGTATGTTATATAGCTAATCCGGCATAATTTTACATTACTTGAAATCGAAATCTATAACAATGTTTAAAAATAATGGTATTAAATTTTATTTTGTCAACATTTGCTCTTTGATAGCTTTATTATATTGCTTTGATATACGACTTATATCATCTTATTATTTTAATTGCTTTTTTATTATTATTTTATAAATGTGCTGTGGCCCGCCAGAAAAAAAAGTTTGAGTATGGCTAAAGTCTAGTTTTTGAAAAAAGTGCATTTTTTCGATATACATGAATTTCTGCTTGCGGGTATTCAACAAACGTGCTGCGCAGTGCCGGAGGTACCTATCGTAACAGAAGTATAAAAGCATTGTTGATAATGGTTTTCGAAAAAATCATCGGTAATTAGTCAAGATATTAACCCTAAAAGTTACGGACGGTTTGGACATACATAATGACATGGGCGGCGTAGTCTGCGTTGAGGTCTGCACGGGCCGAAATTTTCAGGCCCGGGCATAGCCTAACTTATAGAAATAGAGATTCGACCCGGCACGATACAAAAATTAAAATTTCAGCTCGAGTCCGGCCCGAGCGAATTTCTACAAAACATTGTTTTTTACATCCATTTGGTTTACAATTTGCCCCATATGAGGAATTCTGACCAAAAATATGCAAATTAACATTTTTTCATGTTTATAATCTTCACTTTTATAGAAGACCGCGATATTTATATTTTTAATGAATTTCTACTTTTTGCATGCAAATTTGTCAGTTATTATTTATATTGTTAATTCATATTCCATGTACTAAAGTGTTAAAAATATGAAATATGGTGTACCATAAAATACTCTAAGAGCGAATTGCATTGCATAGAAAAGAAAAAAAAAATGTGTTACAGACAAGTTCCCTTCTTAGCAAGTGTAAATGTATTACATATCTTTTCTTGCGTATTAGTGTATTAATTTTGCATGATCAAAGCGTTTTGACCGTGAAGACTAAGAATGAAACATGTCCCAGCTCTGTACAGAAGAAAAAGTTAGGCCCGATATGGGCTGAGCCTTCAGGAAAAGTTTCGACCGGGCCCGACCTGACCCGAAAAGAGTGAAGACCAGGCCTCGGGCTTTGAGCCGGCCCGTGCAGATCTCTAACTCTGCGTACCTTCGGCTTTTAAAGTCTAGATAACAAATTTTGATAATATATTTATCTTATGATGATCTTAAAAATAACCAAATGCAAGAAATCCACTCGTTTCAATGCCGTATTTTGATGTTCTTCCGGCACCTACGTTAAAGGCTGTACTTAAGGCTATTCTTAAATCTACAGAGGTTACTTTATGGTGCCTTTTTAATTCATTTTTGTTTGGAAACGCATGAAATGGGTGAGCGTTGTTTTTCAGAAACTATATAATGGAAAGATGTTTTTCATTTTTTACTGAACGCAACAGGTCTTCCAGAAAATACTATCAAATTTGACGTTTTGAAACGATTTTTTTAACGTGACACCGAGAGAAAGAAGAAAAAATTGTCGGTCACGTGATCAAAATTGTTTATAACATACCTCGATAAGTAATTTATCAAAAAATGGAAAACTCAATTCAATTGCAAATTAGTTAAATATTAAGATCAGGCAATTTTGTGAGTTTACGTTTAAAAATTAGATGTTTCGCGTCAGTTAAGCAGGAGAATTGAGAGTCTTCTAAAAAGAGACAGGTGTTAAATTGCCTAATTTATTAATAAAAAGTAGTTTTTTAAATTAAGACTGTGTTTCTTTCTCCTCTGTGTGTTTCATACAGATCTTTATTGATATGGCCGGTCAGTTATCGGAATAAGCAAGAGACATTTAATGTCTATCATAGTAATTCCAAATGGCTATTCTGATAAGAGTTTCCTTATTGAGACCATTTTAAATCGGTTAATTTATTAAATGAAGAAACCTTCATGTTATTATAACAAATGAATGAAAACAAAAGCGAGACAAACAAAAAATAGTTCAGATTATATGTATATTTATTTTATAAAAAAGCTAAAAAATAAAAACACTCTAAAAAAATGTAAATTGTTTCTTTATATTGTACGTGTGAAGTGAAAGATTAATATGTTTTCGCTTTTAGAGTTCTTTGGAAATTCATTTTTATTGTTAGGCTTCAGAAATAAAAAGATACAGAAGATGAAACACTAACTAAAAAGCATCATTAAAGCTTTTCCGCATTTGATCAGGTTAAACGCGTTTCATGCCCTCTTTATTGTCATATATCATGGTCAGAAAAACAGCCATAAGTAAAGAATGCACACGTTTCTATGTTTTCTTTATGTACGACGTATTTTTGCTCTTCTTCTTGGCATTTGACATAAAAGGAGTACTTAAAAATGATGTGTGTTAGATTGCCTAATGTGTTGATGAAGATATTGTAGCTTTCCTTGTAATGTCGAGTTTCAAACTAAAACTATTTTTCTTTGTTGTTTCACAAAGGATTTATTTCGGGCAACGGTGGATTACTAGCAATGGTAAGATTAAATTAACGGGTTGGGTTGTATCAAAATACGATTCGGGACACAAATATCTGCTTGATTAGTAAATATTCTCTCACAAATAGTGTCTTTTAATGAACAACAGTACAATTTAGATGAAGATACTACAGAAAATATTGATGAAGATGTTGTAGTTTTCTTGATGGTATTTTTTAAGCTAAGACTACTTTTCCTTATCACCTGTGTGTTTAACAAAGAACTTCATTCATGCATTAGTAAATTATTGGTACAGATAAGAGTAATTTAATGCCTATCATAGTAATTTTAAATAGCTATTATAATAAGAGCAAACTTAGTGGGGCAATTTTAAATAGGTTAATTCAATAGATGGCGAAGCTTATATGATGCTATTATAAATGGATATAAACAAAAGTGAACAAAAAAAATTAAAATTATATATATTTATTTTATTAGGGGCTAAAAAATAAAAAAGCATTGAAAAAATTTTAATTTGTTTCAATATATCATACGCAAACACTGAACGATTAATCTATTTTTCTTTTCGACTTTTTGGAAATCCTTTTTTATTGCCAGACTATGAGAAAACAAAAAATAATATGGAAGATGATAAATACTAACTAAAAAGCATCATTAAAGCTTTTTCCCATTTGATCAAGTTAAACGCGTTTTATACCCTCTTTATTGAAATATATCATGGTCAGAAAAACAACCATACGTAAAAAATGCACACGTTTCTATATTTTCTTTATGTACGACGTATTTTTGCTCTTCTTGTTGGCATTTGACATAAAAGGAGTACTTAAAAGTGATGTGTGTTAGATTGCCTAATGTGTTGATAAAGATATTGCTGCTTCCTTAATAATGTTGATTTTCAAACTAAAATTATTTTTCTTTCTTGTTTCACAAAAGAATTCTTTCTGGCACCAGTGGATTACTAGTTTTGGTAGGAGTAATTTAAGGGAAAGGGGTATAAAAAATAGGGATTTTAAAAAATAATAATAACTGTTTTATAACGTTTTTTATTTGAAATGTAATACAAAGTTTTTCACTCTGTTTTAAGTAAACTTCACGAAAATTTGGTATCAAAGTACCAATTTGGGATTCAAATATCTATTTGATTAGTGAATGTTCTCTCACAAATAGTACCTTGTGATGAACAACAGTACAATTTAGATGAAGATATTACAGAAGATATTTATGAAGATGTTGTAGTTTTCTGAAGGTATTTTTAAGCTAAAACTACTTTTCTTTATCATTTGTATGTTTCACAAAGAACTTCATTCATACATTGGTAAATTATTGGTACTGATAAGAGTAATTTAATGCCTATCATAGTAATTTTAAATAGCTACTCTAATAAAAGCAAACTTAGTGGAACAATTTTAAATCGCTTAAATCAATAAATGGCGAAGCTTATACGCTACCATAATAAATGGATATAAACAAAAGCGAACCAAAAAAACTAAAATTACTCATATTTATTTTATTTAGAAGCTAGAAAACAAAAAGACATTGAAAACAATGAAAATTGTTTCAGTATATCGTACACAAGAACTGAACGATTAATCTTTTTTGCTTTTCTACTTCTTGGAGATCTTTTTTACTGTCGGACTTTAGGGGAAAACAAAAAATATATAGAAGATGATAAAATACTAACTAAAAAGTATCATTAAAGCTTTTTTTCATTTGATCAAGTTAAACGCGTTTTATACCCTCTTTATTGAAATATATCATGGTCAGAAAAACAACCATATGTAAAAAAAATGCACACGTTTCTACATTTTCTTTATGCACGACGTATTTTTTCTCTTCTTGTTGGCATTTGACATAAAAGGGGTACTTAAAAGTGATGTGTGTTAGATTTCCAAATGCGTTGATGAAGATATGTAGCTTTCTTTGTAACGTTGATTTTCAAACTAAATTTTTTTTTCATGTTTTACAAAAAAAAAAAAAAAAAAAAAAAAAAGGCACTGCTGGATTAGTATCGGTAAGAGTAATTTAAGTGGTTGGGGTATAAAAAATAGGGAATTTAAAAAGTAATAAAAACAGTTTTATAACTTTTTTTTTTTTGAAATGTGAATAGTTTTTTTTTAATTATGTTTAAGCAAACTTCTCGAAAATTTCATATCAAAATGTTAATTCTGGACTAAAATATGTGCTTTATTAGTAAGTATTCTCTCACAAACAATGCTTTATGATTACAATTTAGTGGTTTATCGTACAACAAAAACAGATACAGTCGGCTCTCGTTAATTTTAAATCGGATAAATCGAATCTTCGCTTAATTCGAATTAAACATGAAGCCCCGAAATTTTCAATAGCAGAATAACCTTAAAAATTTTCATTTACTCGAACTCATTTTCTCTTGACTTCGTTTCATTCGAACGAACGAGATTCTATTTTTCATTTTTTCTTACTTTCTCCCGGAGTTCAAATCTTTGAAATAACTTTTTTTATTTCATTTTTGTCAGAATTGCTCTAAGCAATCATACATATGGTCCCATGCATTTGATATCTTCTTTTTTTTAATGCCCCGTCTGTCCATCAATGACACCTAACTCCATCTTCGTTTGTGCTTTTTCCTAATGCCTTAATTAGTTTATATAAGGTAACCTGGGGTAATAACGCCACGTTAAGGTTCTACCAATTTTCACGGCTCACTTTTAGATTGTATTTTTCAAACAAATATATGATTTGATACAGCAACTCATTGACTATCTATATAAAAAAATAATTTAACAGATATGTATTCATAAAATGTAATGGCGTTTTTTCTTGACCAATGCTATTTGGCGTTATTACCCACCTATATGGGTAATAACACCATGCAAAAAAAACTATGAAATAAGACGGAATCATTGCATGTAGATTGCCCAATTCTAAAAATACAAACTCTACAAACTTAGAAATTGAAAGATTGCATTCTAAGCTATTGAAAATGTTCAATTTTTTGTAAAAGTGTAAGAAAAATAAAGGTGTGTGTGTGTGGGGGGGGGGGGGAGGATGAGGCAAAATAACATCAGACCGTGAGCTTCTTCTTGCTTAAAAAGGACCGCTTAAATCGAATTATTAGAAACATTGCACAGTTTTAACTGTGTTTATTTGAATCAGTATTTAGGATGTAGTTTGGCCACTGTAGAGAATCAATCGGGGTATTAATGCCACGGATTGGCGTTATTACCCCGTTATAGTTATTGCGCTGTACATTTTAAATTACAAATTATCTCAAGAAGATATCCAAAATCTTCAACAACATTTTCAAAGTCCATGAAATGTACTACAAATTTATGTAATTAACAAATTATTTCCGGATAAAAAAAAAATAGTCTTCACATCACAAAACGTATCTCGCAAATTTTAGATCAAGCTTTAATTTTAGTTGCTTGTAAAAACAATAAGACCTAAAAATGAAACAAATTAACTTGAAGCTGTTGTTTGCGATTTATGTGACTCAAAACACGATTTCGATAATTCGATTATTTCTTGTAATCCCGACGAGTTCGAATTAACGAGAGTCGACTGAATATTTATATTACTTTAATGCTGTATTTAATCATTTAATCAAAGATCTTTCACTTCTTTTTAAATTTCTTTTTTGTTTTTGTTATTATTTTTTTAATCGAAAGGACGGCCTCTGAGAGTTTAACTATGAATTTTAAGGAAAAGTAGCTCTTATTGTTTATTCTTTATTTAAAAAAAGTATTGATAAAAAACTTTTGATTAAGTACTACTTTTTTATGCCTAGAATGTGCCGTATAAATTATATTTAAATCTATTGAGTTGTTTTTAAAATGTAACATTTACCCATCTTTGAAAACCCAGTTTTGTGAAAAATACATTTAAAGTTACACACTATTATGATTGAGGTCCTACTAATAAGTTCATAGTAAAATAGGATATAACACATAATGCTCTACTAATACATAACAATACATTTCGATATATTTAATTATGCAGGTAAGTTCAGTTCCCGTCAACAATTGTCTTATGGTGATTTATTATACGGTAACTCTAAAACTATCGATTGGACAGCTTTCAATTTTAGTGGCATATTTTCCAAATATTAACTTTAAAAATGTCAAAAATTATATAAAAAAGTAAAATTAAATAAAAATCGATTTAAAAAAATATGTTTACCTCTAGTGTATCAATTAGCAATTATGATTATGCCGGTATATTATACAATATATAAATTCATATGACAGCGTTAATAAACTTTATAGTGTGATACAACCCGGAAAAAATCCATCAAATAGTTTTTTTTTTTTTTTTTTTTTTTTTTTTTTTTTTTTTTTAAATTAGAACGGAACAACACTTTCCAGTGTCTCCTGTTTTATAATATATATGAAAAATCAATTAACTTTTGGTGTCTAATTTTTTATGCAGAATATTAAAAGTTAAGAAAATCTTTTTGCGGACATAATTTCTTGTTCTCCTGACTTAAAAATATGTTAAATATATTTTGAATTTTAGTGAAAATTTTTACTTTTGTTTGGACAATTTTGTTTACATTTCGATACATTTTGTAAACAATATTTCTACAGTATATCTCTAAATTACGATACATTTCCTAAACAATTTACTCTATGGGAATAGAATTGACATTCACCCATTTACTTTTGTTTTGATACTTCTATATATCTTTCCGAAAAATACAGTTTTCTCTATTTCGATCTGTCCAATATAGAGTTTACTTAGCCCACTGTTTTCGCAAACAAGAATATTGGAACTCATGGGATATCTTAGAGTAAACCTTGAATTGATAGAAGCTATATCGTCTGACAGTTTATTTACGTCACGAGGGCCAGTAACCCCTATTTTATTAGATTGAATATACTGCCTCCCACTAGTCCACCCTCAGAAAACATTCGATTTGTTCGCCCACATAACTGTAACTGTCGCCATGGGGTGTGTAAATTGTTAAATGTAGCATTTTATTGCGTTAGACAAAGATTGGGTTGAAGTTGATTATCTTATTTTGCCTTTATTAACAAGTTTCTGAAACATTTTTAACGCAGACAGGATAAAATGTTACATTGTATTTTAAAAGTTAAAAACATTTGATTTAGATTTACGGTTTAAAATAAATTAACTGTGTTGAAAATTATTTTCAAAGTAATCACCTATAAGTGAGCTCTCATATTCCCCTTGCTAATGTTAAGCTTGTGCAGGTGGAATGCATTCTTATTTTTAAAACATCTCACATCAGGAAATTAATATTTTTAAAAAAAATTCTGTGCTATCCTCTATTTTAGCATTTTCCAGCAAAGTTGAAAATTGATTATGCATTCGGTTTGTCTGTTCGTCTGTCCACGCTCTAACTCCTAGAAATGTTCTCGGATTTTCATGCAATTGATAAAACTTATTTAGGGTCACCAAAACATGTTTTTTATTGCATATGAAGTATGTACGGTTTATGGTATATTTACGGGGATATTCAAACAAATTCGAATACATTATTTTATATGGGAAAAAAATCATTCGGGGAGTATTTTAATGATATTACGCTATTATGTATTGAAACTGATATAAATCATTGAATTTCAGTAGGATCACATTAAAACAGAGCATTCTTAGCATTTTTTATTAATTTACATGGACACACAAAAGAAATCGGTTACAGTACTGGCTTTACATAAAAATTGCTGGACAGTTCATTTTAAAATTCGGTATGCACTTTTAAATTTAATTAGTTTATTGCATATTACTCTTTATATAAAAATTTTATACCTCCTATACAAGTCTGCACAAAAGTATTCGCGTATCATTCTTCTTATAAGAGGAAATTGCTGTAGGAGAATTTTCTTAAATACAGTCGAGCCTCTATATAACGAAATCCATCGTTCCAGTAAAAAATTCGTTATATAGAGAAATTCGATGTATAGAGTATGATGTTAAAAATGGTATTTAATGTGTAAATTTTGAACAAATATTATTTTTGATCTTTTTAATTAAGAATTTGAAATGTTTAAAAGTATATATTAACCTAACATTTTATTTCTTACTTATTTAAGCAGTTTCAAAAAAGAGAAAAGACATTTATTTGAAAGCTTAATGAAAATCAAATGAGGAAGACTTACATAAATTTCAGAGGAAGAAATCGGTAATTTTTTGTTGTTTTGATTTTAAAATTACAATTGTTACGCTCTCAAAAAAAAAAAAAAAATCTCAAATTTTAGCAAGGAATGAAAAATTGTAGTTGATATTTTCCTCCATTTGAAGGTCTCTCTTATGTGCTCTCATTGATTCCTCTCTTGTATGTGTAACAATTCAATTGACTGTGTTTTGAGAAGGATGTTGAAAGGTGTGTGGGAGGTGGGATGAACTTGTTAGATTTAAAGAATAAGGAGAGAAGTAATATTTATAAAAAAAAAAAAAAAAACCTCTCCACTGAACGATAAATCAAAAATAAGTGATGGAAAATTGATTCCATATGATTTCGAAGCTTTTTTAAAACTGAATAAATTAAGATTAATTTATGAAAAAATTCGTTATATGGAGATAGATATTTCGCTATATAGAGTCTGTTTTTAATGTAATCATGCGAAAAGGGAACCGTTCTTACTAAAAATTCGTTATATGGAGAAATCCGATGTATGGAGTTTCGTTATATAGAGGTTCGACTGTATATGTATCTGTTAAATGAACTAAATTTTGGAATGTATGTCTTTAATAGATACAGATCTCTATATCATATACAGGACTGCTGAAAAATTCGGATAATTTTATGATTATTGATGGGAACAGCTAAAATTTGGTTTTGAAATGCGTTATACATTTCCATATGATGAAATGAGATGTAATATTTAAATTATTTAAACGGTACAGTTTTATTACATTATTTTGCATGTGTTGGAAAGGGCTTTGTAATCTGTTCTTTCCACAAGATTTTTTCTTTCTTGTTTGTCAAAAGGTTTCTAAAATGTATGCTTAATTATGCTTAATATAATAATTAATAAATGCTTAATAATTTTATGTGTTAAATGTTGACGCACTATGATAATTATTTCAAAAAATTACATTAAAAAATATTTTATAAATATTTTGATAGCTGAAATCAGAAAGATATACTTTAAAAACAGTACACATTACAAAATAACAAAAATATTAATTTATTGATGAGATATATTTTTAAATAAAAGTGCAATCCACACCCAAAGGCTTATCATTAGTGAGAGCAGTCTGATATTTCACTGACACGCAAGTTTTTAACTGTGCAAGGGTTAAAAGTTGGCGCACTGTGAATAATATTTCAACATTTCAAATAATATTAAAAAATATATATTTTATAAATATTTTGATAGCTGAAAACAGACAGTTGACATACTTTAAGAACAGTACACATATTAAAATAATAAAAAATATTAATTTCCGATAAGATATTTTTTAAGCAAAAATGCAATCTAGGCCCAAGGGTTTATCATTAGCGAGGGAAATCTGATATCTCACTGACACACAACACAACTTTTATTCTTTAAGGCTGCGTACCTACCAGATACCTACCTATAGGGTCATAAATCAATTCGCTGCGCTTTATTTTCCAAATACTCTGCAGTCAGTAGTGATTTTTTTCTTTTATTGTCCTTCAAATGTTCCGAAACAAAACGCCCAAAATCAACAAAAGACGTTCTGCATGTTAGTTTGCCCCTTCGAATATAGTAGCAGCAATTCTTGTATACATACATTGTAAAACATTTGTGTGACGTTACTCCATAAAATTGTTGGCAGCCTGTCTGCCTCCAATTTTATGGAGTACTTTAACCAATAGAACCGATTTAACATTGTAATGTTACACCAGTAATATATATTTAAATTACTCCATTATAGAACCGAAAAAAATTACTCCATAAAATTGGAAGCAGCAGCTGCCACGAATTTTAGCGTTAGATAAACTTTTTACCGTGTACAGGCATAAAATTTAAACCTTAAACAGAAACTTTCATTTGTGAGTGAAAATCGTAATTTTTCTAGGAATCATGCATATTGGTCTTTCTATTGTTCTTTATATATTAAATGCGGAAATTTTTATTACAAGACCAAAACAAATAAACTGATATTCTTTTTAAATTAACAATAAACGGAAAAATTACAATTGAATTTTCGTAATTGACGTTTTTGCTGCTAAATCATAGGATGAGTCGAAGTGATTAAGAATGTAAGGTTTTGTGCATAAGTACTCAATTCAAGTTTGACTAACTGGAGTTTTATAAGGAAGTTATAATGGCTCCCTAAAAGAGCTAGTATCTTGGGTCTAAGACAGAAACTGTTTAGATGTAAAATCACAAATTCTTATTAAAAGACCATATATTTCCGATTTAATGTTCCTTCGGACGTTATAGAACTCATAATTTTTTAATAAATCTGAAGTATTGAATGGGTCATAACATTAAGGTGGTGATACGTCTCAGCTATTTGAATTACTCTTTAAGCTTCTCAAAAATCGTGTGAATTTGACTGGGCATATACAATAGACTCTCGTTAATTCGAAATCGGATAATTCGAATTTTCGCTTAATTCGAACTAAACAGGAAGTCACGAAATTTTCAATGCCAGAATAACGTTCAACTTTTTCATTAATTCGAACTCATTTTCTCTTGACTTCGTTTAATTCGAACTAACGAGAATTCCAATTTTTCATTTTTCATTTATTTCGTATGGACTTCAGACCATTTGAATAACTTCTGGTTTCTTAGTGTCCCATCTGTCCATCAGTGACGCTTCAAATATTTATTTCATTGTGCTTGTTTCTAATCCCTTAATTAGTTTATGTATTTATATATTTTAATTTGATATTAAGTCACATTCTAATGATAACAGACGAAATAAATTTAAAAATTACTATAATAATAACTTTGTAATAGTACCATTTTAAGCATGTTTTCTTCTCATATTTTCCATAATTCGAACTTCGGATAATTCGAACGTTTCTTGTGATCCAGACGAGTTTGAATTAACGAGAACCGATTGTATACCTTATCCTGAGAGACCAAGAGAGCTGATGCACTTGAACTAGTGATGGGCGATTTCGATTTTTTAAATCGATTTAATCGATACTACGGCCAACTCGATTTAATCGATACCTTAAAATTTTTAATTGATTTCTCTGAAGGTAATATAATTTTCATTTTCCTTGAAAAGTTGAAGATAAAATAGTCGGATGTGCCAATTCCAAAAATTTCAGTGTATTAGTTTCTAAGATAGAGGAATTAAGGAAACCTCAGAACCCCCCCCCCCCTCCCTGCAAAATAGCATTTTTTGTTGAGTGATGTATACCAAAAATTGATCAGAATCAATTTTTATCAGGTACCAGCTGAATCTGAATTTTGATGAAAATCCATGAAAGCGCGAGATACAGCTATTGCGAAATCATAAAAAATGCAGCATATCAGCGCCACCTGTAGGGCAATTTACTCCAAGAACTAAACAACACTAATCTATGTCAGGGATTTGCTGAATCTGAATTTTGATGAAAATTCGTTCTTGAGATAGCGCTATTGCGTCAATCATTAATAATACAGTATAGCAGCGCCATTTCTTAAGCGATTTCAACCAAAATGTAATTAGCATCAAATAATATCAAGGACTAATTGAATCTAAATTTTTATGAAAGTCCGTGCATTAGTTCTTGAGATAAAGCTAAAATGGAAACAGGGGCATGCGAAAAGAGAACTGCGCCCGGTTCAAAGTTCCAATTTAGCCCCCCCCCCCCTATTCTTGTGATAGGCTATAAGTCATGTTAGTAGTAAAAATTTGGCGCCACCTAAATTTCAGTGCTCGGGACGACCGCCTCCCCCCTTTCACATGGCTCTGAGTGGAAATTGTGAAAAATTCAGCATAGCAGCGCCATCTGAGAAGCGATATACATCAAAATGCAAAAAACATCAATTCATGTCAAGGGCTAACTGGATCTGAAATTTGATGAAAATCCGTGCATTCGTTATTCAGATATAACTGTTGTGCAAATCGCAAAAAATGCAGCATAAAAGCGCCACCTGTTAGGCTATATACACCAAAAATTAATTAGATTCAGTTTATATTAAGGTTAAATTAAATCTAAAGTTTTGTGGAATTCCGTACATTTGTTCTTGAGATAGAACGGTCAGAAATTTTTGTCATATACAGACTCACAGAGTGACAGACACACACACAGACAGATATTTCTTAAAAACCATGAAGTTATATTAAAGACCTTCTAAAATATATAAATCCATCAAAAACGGGAAATCGAAATTTTTCACGAATCTCATACTCTCTTTTTGTAAAGTTACAAAAGAAAGTAAAAATGTAAAATCGATTCTGCCCGTAAGATCGGTCTTTAGATTCGATTTCGATCTTTAGATTCGATGTCGATCTTTAGATTCGATTTCGATCTTTAGATTCGATCTCGATCTTTGGAATCGATTTCATTTTGATCTACTAAAATTTACCAATTTTATTGTTTTAATGGTAGTACTGGTGTAAAATTACGTATAAGAATGGATTTTTTTTTCTTTTTTTCTAGGCTAAATCAGTATTGAATGCAAGTATTTTTTTCTGCGACTCCGGAGGAAGACATCATGTTTTACAGCTCTGTAAGAGAGGGGGAATCGCAATTTGTGCATTAAAAAGTATAAAATCTCATAACTTCTGGGGGGGGGGAAGTATCCCCTGCAGTCCACCCCATTAATTCGATACTAGGTTAAATCGTTATATTTTTGTTTAGAAGTCCAGTAATTTGAAGTATTAGCTTATTATGTTTTATTTTTCACTCTCGTCTCTTCTAATCCCCCTCCCCCTTCTGCATCAGTTTTAACTTACAGGGCGGTTCGAAATATGCATACAGTTTTTAAAATGTCCAATTCTTGGTCTATTTTATTTTAGATCCACATTTTAAAACCTTGACAAAAGATAAATAAGGGATCGCCCTTCCGCCCGTTTGGGGATTATATGCGTCCCGCCGAGGGCGTATTTTTTTGTTTCTTCAAAAAAAAACAAAAAAAAAATGTTGAGAGGGGACATGCGCCCTCCCCCAATATACTCCTTAAAATTTCGCTCATTTAATTCTCTACCATTTTTAACTTGAAAAGTTTAAGCTATATGGCACCCCCAGAGCTGTGGACCCCTCCCCCCCCCCCTGTCGATCACTCACCTAATTTTGCTTACTTCTTCACTTCGTTTCAATCTTTAAAAGGCTATAACTTTGCTTCTATAGGAGTTACAGTTGGGAGAAAATTTCTAGTATAGCTAACCATTTCTCGCCGTTCTTTTTGCTATTCCAGTTTCCCGGTTTTCCCTATAGGACCTTTTTTTTGGGGGGGAAGGGCAGAGGGTTTTTTTCTCATTTCTTGATACAATATGTCTATTGAAAGCTTATACTTCATACATTACAAATCTAGCATAAGAAATTTTCTCCCATCATTTTAGGTCACATTACCAGGGGTGCCCAGAGAGGGGTTTGGTGACGCAAGATGGCATCTTGCGTCACCAAACCCCTCTCTGGGCACCCCTGGTAATGTGACCTAAAATGATGGGAGAAAATTTCTTATGCTGGATTTGTAATGTAAGATGCGTCATACAATTTAGTTTTTTTTTTTTTTGGGGGGGGGGGGATTGGAGAAAAAGTACATTTTTTTTTGGGGGGGGGGAGATTTTTAATTTTTTAATATTTCATAATTTAATTCCAGAAATGTTCCTATGTTTTCTTTCTTTAAATTCTAAATAAGGGCAATAATAGCTCATTCTGCTATTCTCATTTCGCTATCTGTTGAAGGTGCAGTAGATTATAAGTAGAATATAATTTACAATTTGTATTATGTTTGTGGGGGGGGGGGAGATGTTAAAGTATGAAGTTTTTTGGGGGGAGGGGGATTTGCGTCATTAGGTTTGGAGGGATGGTCACCACTGCAAATTACGGATCCATAATGGGTTAAAATTTTAATTTTTCAAACTTCTTCGAAAAAAAAAATAATATATCAAATATATATATATAAAAAATATAAAATATATATATATAAAAATAACATATCAGCGAAACTGGGGATCGAATCCACAATCTTTTGATTGCACACGTAATCCCTAAGTTTATTGGCCACCGAGTGCTCAGCAGCGCTATTATTTCTTTAGATTGTCACCTTTAAATTCCTAATATGTTTTGAATGGAATGTCCGATTTGAATAATTCAAAAAGTAATCTACAGATATTGTTACAGGCATTAATACAAAATGATTTATTTGGATAAAGATTAAGGTATCGATAGTATGCTCTAATTTTGATTGGTGTATTTATCGCGTTTTAAATTGTAAGAAAGTAGTTATAATGAGTCAACTACAATAGCTGGACATATGGTATCGCGCGGATTTTTTTTTTTTTTATAGATATTGATATGTTCTTTAATATTATAGAACCTTTTTTTAATTCATTTAAAAGTAATTCCTGACGATTCAATTATATATCCTAACGATTCAAAAAATACACATGTAATTGTTCAAAGTTTCACTACTGTCGGCACTCTCGGAGTGCCACTATTTTTTTTTTCCATGTTCGTCCGTCCTAACCTCCCCCCCCTTCCTCACCAATTTTAACTTACAGGATCGTTCAAATTATGACTGCGATTTAAAAAAAGTCTAATCCTCGTTCTATTTTGTTTTAAATCCATATTTTGAAACCTCAACAAAAGATACATTTGGGCGGGGTCGCCCTTCTGTCCGTTTGGGATCTACCTTGCTCCCCTAAGTGGGGGGCATATTTTTTGTTTCTTCAACACCATCTCATGTAACATATCGTTATAAAGCTTTTATCTCCTCGTTTTTTTCCGTTACTACCCCTCTCTTTACCTAGTTACATGCTCTTGGCACTTTTTATAGTTTCAAATAGTACATGTTCCCCGCGGCCACTCCATGAATTCAACACTAAGTTAAACATTATATTTTTAATTAGAAGCTCAGTTATTTGGGTTATTAGTTTATTATGTTTTTTTTTTCAAATGTTCATGTGTCCGTTCTAATCCCTCGCCCTCCCCCCTTCCTCGCCAATCTTTACTAAATAGGTCGCTCAAAGTATGCATGCAATTTTTAAAATGTCCAATTCTCGTTCTATTTTATTGTAAATCCTCATTTTGAAACTTCGACAAAAGATACATTTGGGCTATGGTCGCCCTTCCGTCAAGAGTGGGGTTTATCTGCCCCCCCCCTCTGGGTATGGGGCATATTTTTTGTTCTTCCAAACTATCTCGTGTAACATTTGGTTGGCATTAGAAAAAAAAAGTTTATACTCCTTGTTCCCCATCCTAGTTACACGCTCTTGGCACTCTTTATCCTCGGTCTAATACCAAGTTACTCGGTGTTGTTATTAGTTGAGTTATGTCTCTCAAATTTGTCAAAGTTTTTGTGTAAGTGACAACCATAAGTGACAATCATTTTAAAATTTAAAATTCTTATTATCCGACTCTAAAATCTGCAATAGCTTAATTCTATGCCTCCCTAAATGGGGATGGGGGTGGGAGGCGGTAATTATGGTCCTGATGATTGTCTAAATTTTGGAATTAGTAATTTGGATCTTCTCTGTGTGAATCTGAATATCGAAATATCGATTCTAGTATCGATTCTAGATCTGAGAAATCGATTCTTATTATGATCGATGTTGTTTCATACGATGTCGATTTTAATCGATTCTCAAAATTTCCAGAATCGCCCATCACTAATTTGAACGGCCGGAGAAAGACAATACTTCTTTAGAAGGAAATTCTTTCCAAAGATTTGCCAAAAAAGCATTAGAGACTCTGGCATCGTAATGTGTTTTAATTATATTTCTTCACTGAGCATTGCATACTTAGCTTATAGCTTTATGTTCTTTTGTTGTAACCCGTGTGCTGCTTTTGTATCGTGAATAAATGTAGTTGCTGCTAGTGTACCATAGTTTTTCATCTAAAGTTAAGTCTGGTACACGAGAACCGAGTACAAATCCTCTGATGAGGAGTACCGAGTCTCAAATCCGGATTAAAAACAGGACGATAAAAAACAAATGCCTTTTGCAAGTAAATATGTATTTGTATATATAATTATTATTTAATACTGCCACTGTTGCTCACATTTAATTCCATAAACAGAAATGTTCCGTATTGAATACCTGAAAATTTCCATTTTGAAAACGGAAAAAGGAGGACAAAATTGAAATTTTGTGAAAAAAAAAAAAAAAAAAACATACGGAAACTTTTTTGCTCGTACAATTTCCGTTTTTCTAAGTTTTTCTTTTTCTATTTTTTTTTTCTTTTTACAGTGTAACACAAATTATTAAAAAATGGCTTTTAACCTGTTTTATTAGTAATAATAATAGTGTCTCATATGAAATATGATGACAAATATGAATCACTTCTGTGACATCAAATGATTATTTAATGCATCAATTATTTCACGAACAGAGATTGGCCGACATCTTCCGCATTCCAAATGCACACCATGCAGATATACCTGTTGTTTATTCTGAAATTACATATTCAGATCCAACACAACGATAGTAATTGGGCAAATAATGATTTTCAAATGAAATAAATACGAAATGAACACTTGGAAATCGATCTTTTAGCACTTGATTGGAATAAAAATAGACAATATGAATAAATCAATCCTATTTCTTGATTTGAAATCAAGTTAGATATGTACGAATTGTATATCTTGGGAAAACGTCAGTACAAATCATCTCTCGCTTGGCGATATGCTAATAATAATACGACATGGCATTTTGGATAAGAAAACAAATAAGAAACATATGTGGTTAAAGCTATAGGCAAATACTGCCTTATAACCTTGAGATTTATGATCTCATGAATTATTTATTGCTGTTGAATAAAAAATAAAAACGAAATTTCATCACGTTTAGGCCAATTACAAATGTGAATCTTTGCGCTTATTAGGTTTCTTTCATCTGACTAATCTCTATTCTTCTCTGTCCTTTGTAGATCCATCCGTCGCAAAATCCGTAAAAAAAAAAAAAAAAAAACTGCATAAGTCAGACACTTTAAATTTGGTGTACTTGCAGCTGAATGCCACGTGTCACACGACAAATCATAAAATTTTGAAAAAGTTTATTATTTTAATTTAATTAAATTTTTCAGTGCCATATGTTCATTATTTAAATTTTAAAAGAAAACCTTAATTTCAATGTTTTTCATGTAGACATCATAACTTGGAGGTAAGGCATCTTGTTATTATTATCTTTGTCGTGTTTTCGATAAAAGGAAGAGCTTTCAAAATTTCATATTATGCACTTCTTAATTGAATCAAGGTGGAGTATTGTATTTCATCTTATAATTTTATGTATTTGTAAAAAATTGATTTTATATTCATTTAGCTAACACTAATTAATTCATTGCTATCTGTTTTATGATCAGAATTAGAAAGGTATATTTTCACATAACACTCCAAATGAAAAATATGTCGGAAAAGGCACGTCAAACGTTAGCAAATGAGGTGCGTTCATACTATAACGAAGTCTTAAAAATATTCAAATCTTGGAGTAACGGTATACAATACTTCAGATGCTGCATGGTATCTGAAATCTTTTGTGTAATTGGGCAAGTAATTGGGGACAGTAATTGGGCAAATGATGATTTTAAAATGAAATAAATATGAAATGCACATTTGGAAATGGATCTTTTAGCACTCGATTGGAATAAAAGTAGACAACATGAATAAATCAATCCTATTTCTTGATTTGAAATCAAGTTAGATATGTACGAATTGTATATATTGGGAAAACGTCAGTTCAAATCATCTTTTGCTTGAAGTCATGCTACTAATAATACGACATGGCATTTTTGAAAAGAAAACAAATACGGAACATATGTGGTTTTAAAGCTATAGGCAAATACTGCCTTATAATCTTGAGATTTATGATCTCATGAATTATTTATTGCTGTTGAATAAAAAATAAAAACGAAGTTTTTCATCGCGTTTAGGAAAATTACAAATGTGAAGCTTTGCGCTTTTTAGGGTTTCGTTCATCCGACGAATTCCTATTCTTCTCTATCCTTTGTCTATCCATCCGTCCGTAAAAAGAAAAAAAACTGTCAAAAAAAGTCAGAGATCTCAAATTTGGTGTACTTACAGCTGAATCACCCATGTCACACGACAAATCATAAATATTTTGAAAAAGTCTATAATTTTAACTAAATTAATCTTTTCAATGTCATTGGTACATTATTTAAATTTTAAAAGAGAACCTTAATTTCAATGTTTTCCAAGTAGACATCATAATTTGCAGGTAAGGCATCTCGTTAGTAAGCAGAAGATTTTTAGTTCGATCTCTAGTGCTGGAAAGTAAAAATTTCATATTAAGATGAACTTAAATGAAATCTTGGACTTACGCTGTAAACATTATAAGTTAAAAGCAAAAATTATTACTTATCAGCGTAAAAAACAATTTATTAAAGATTAAAAATTCCTAACGTTTCGAACTCAATCTAATGTGTCATCTTAAGAGGTATACCTCTGAAGATGACTCATTAGATTGAGTTCGAAACGTTAGGAATTTTTAATCTTTAATAAATTGTTTTTTACTCTGATAAGTAATAATTTTTGCTTTTAACTTAAGATGGACTTAATTATAAAAAATTGCGTATTTTTTCCAATTTAAGGGTCTATATTTATTAGGATTTCGTTCATCTGACATTCGTAATATTTTTTGTAAACCAATTTTCCTCCTGTTGAAAAAACTGTTGCAATGTATTGCAAGTATGATTCAGCATTGCATGATTCAACATTTTAATTTTCGTTTAAATAATATTTTTCGTCTTTAGAAATTTAAAGTTTCATTTATATCGACGCTAATTTTTTTTCTTTTCGCATTTTCAAAAAGTTTTGGAATTTTGGATTTTACTTAAATAATTTGATTTGAATATTTTTAATTTGATTAGAATAAATAATTTTCTTTTATAATTATTTTAAAAATAAATTTATAGGTGCTGCCATCCATTTAAGAATTTAGTAATTATAAATTAACAATTTGGACTTATTAATTAATGGATAGGTTGTTTTGAAAAAATATTAAACGAAATCCTCTGTGCGATCTGTGATCACAGTCAACCACTCGTTTTGCTTCCGTGAACTGAAAATTTGACAAAATGCACGATATGAATTTTAGAAAGATCTCCATTTTACTGAAAAGGCAACAAAGATAATAAAAATTAAATTTTAAAAGTTAAAAATACGGATTTTATATAAATTTTCTAGTACTTTCGGCACTGTTTTACTTTAATTTTCGATACTTTTTCCTAGTACTTTAAAATTATAAAAATATTCCCCGATAATTGCTCGCTGGATTGTAGGCCGAAAGTCCAAGGAAGTTAAAACGAAATTTATATTTTTAATTTGCAGCATCTATGTTATTATTATCTTTGTTGTATTTTAGATAAAATGAAGAGTTTTCAAAAGTTCCTATTATGTACTTCGTGATTGAATCAAGGTGGAATATTGCTTTTCATCTTATAATTTTATGTATTTGTAAAAAATTGATTTTGTATTCATTTAGCTAGCACTAATTAATTCATTGCTATCTGTTTTATGATCAGAAATAGAAAGATACATTTTCGCATAACATTCCAAATGAAAAATATGTCAAAAAATGTACGTCAAACGTTAGAAAATTTGTACAATACCGAAGTTTTAAAAATATTCAGATGTAACAATATACAATACTTCAGATGCTGTATAGTATCCGAAATCTTTTGCGCGTCCCTATAAGTACTATCTGTTTTTCACTATAATGGAAGTAACTTGTTTTAAACCTCAGCAACCTTTATTAACTTCGTACAATGTGAAATAATGAAATACAATTAAAACACGACCAGACAATGTTCCCTTCCCCTATATCATTATGTAATGGAACACTTTCGTGTAACCCTGTAAATTAATAACAAATATTCTTTGCAACGCAGATTGTACAGAACGCATATTTTTACATGCACTTCTTAGATGCATATCAATTTTTTTTATATTCGAAACAGTGCAACTTCATTAAAATGTACTTGAAACTATTTTTTTCCATTGTCCGTAATGCAACGGAATACTTTTGATTGTCTCTGTAATTAAACTTTACATCCAATTTTCATAAAGTTTGAAATCACTTGATAAAATTATGCAACAAATATATATTTTAAATTTCAACCGATTCGGTTGGTTAGTTTTTGTTCTATTATATGCGGACGGACGGACAGATAGGCAGAAGTCGGATGGATAGGCGGACGAACGGACGGACTGAACGAATACAATAGGTGCTACGTGTTTACACAATTACATACGCACCTAAATATTGACGACACAACATTTTAAAAAAATAGTTTGGTAGAATGGAAATTATAGAAACAAACTCATGTATATTAAACTAATTTATCTTAATATTCTTCATTTAATTTCTATATATATTGTAAAGTTCAGTTAATGCATATATTTTCTTAGGAATTTTTTAATATATACAATGCATAATGAAGTCACCTTGATACAAAAGTGTGATTTCTCGTTTGTACAACTCTCTGATTTTTTTTCCGTTTTTATATTATTACCATAGGAGAAGGATAAATTAAAAATCACTATGTTTAGATATCATGTTTATTTGTCAGTGAATATTTTAAAAAGTTTGGAGAAATACTATATCGAATGCTTTGCTACATAATATTTAAAAAGCAATAAAATAAAATAAAATTTTAAGTTTATACTTATTCCTCTAATCAAGAATTCTTTAAAAAATTATCCAAAAATTAGTAAACGTCAAATACATAAATTGATACTGTTTTACTTCTTGGATTACAAATTACCGTTAAATTAACTATTTAAACAATAGAATTTATTAAAAGAAATATGCTATTTTTCTTACACCGTTCGAGACCATGGGTGCATATATGCACACCCAAAAATTACTTACAGCGCTTGAGTTTGATACCAGTAAAAAAGAAATGTAAAAAGATCATTTCACGTAAAATGAGCAAAAATGTAAAAGAAAGGCGGGACTGCGTAGAAGCAGATTTTAATAAATCTTATCTATTCATATTCAATTAGAGCTCTGCAAAATATCTTGACGAAAAATAAATTATTTCAGCAGTTTTGGACATAAAAAAAAATTCTGATATAGATTGACATGCGTGCAATCGTCCAAAGCTGCAAGTTTGAAGCAGTCTTGAAAACTATATAACAGAAATGATTTTTTATATAATATTGTAACCTCTAACAATCTGTCTCCCTATTTATTGAGTAATAGTAGTCTGGTAATACCATGATTAGTCTTAAACTGGTTATAAATATTGAAAATTTATGAATTTTCAGAAAGTTAAAAACGTTATAAAAATTAAAGGAATTAAAAAACATCTGTGAAATTGATGCCTGATATAGTATTATGTAAGAAGATTGACTTCTCCAAGTTTGAAAGTTGTCATTTGTTTCCTTCATCTTAAAAAAGAAATTCGTAACTTTAAAAAAAAAAAAATACAAAATCATAATTTTTTCTCTCGGGTATCCGCAAAAAACAAATAAAGGAAAGGTCTGACATTCACCATATTGCACAGTAATAAGGATCAATAAGCTCATGATATACTCAAAAAAATTCAAGATTGCAGTTTTATTCCTAACATAACAAAAATGTGTTCAGAAAAATAATATTCGTTCATTCCATGGATTTCTTCTCTTCGAAATCACCCGCCTTTCTAATAGTATTTAAAATTTTCTAGAAAAAAATATGTGTGCTGCCATTTGATTTTTATATTTGGATTTAGGATTAACGTATAATTATTTTTTCAAATGAAACTTTTTTTTTCTACTCACATTTAAAATAGTCTTGAGACAAAAATATACAAAAAACAAGAATGAAAATTTCTGTATTTAAAATATACACTTTTATTTATTATATCAAATAATTTAAAAGTTTTGAAAGCTTTTTTTCATGTCCAATCAAGTTATAGAAATATTGAATTTTTCTAACAACAGTTTTTATTGTTTATTTATTTCTTTTTTCATTATGGAATAAAAAGGCAAGAATAAAAATTTAGATAGTTAAAAAACACAGTATTAGCTATAACGTCAAATAATTTTAGCGCTATAACAGGTGTCCTTCATGTTGAAACGTGTAATGGAAATATTTCATTTTTCCCACAGTTATTTTATTATTTATTTATTTTTAAATTACAGAATAAAAACGCAATTATTTAATTACGCTAATGTGTTACTTATTGTTCATTCTTAATTGTTAATAATTTTTAATACAGTCTTTCCGTTCCCAAGACTAAAAATCAAATTTGAAATTTCAAACATGTACACAAAATCTCGATTTTGTATCAATTTTAATAAGAATCTTTAAACAGAAATAAATAAGCTTGAAATTTATTACTTTGCATTTTCTCGCAAATGAGCATGATCTTCTTATACGATAGTTTTCAATAATATCTGTAGTATGTCAGTCACACCTGATTTGCTCATTTTGTATGGAATGACTAAAATTGATTTTTTTCAATTACGACATTTTCATAATTTATAAAGTTAAGTCAAATAATTAACAAAAGGTAGTGCCAAACAAATAAAATTCGTGTAAAAGATGGTGGTCCTGAACGGATTTATGGTTTTAATTGTGATTAGTTAATTCTGCACATCAATCTTTCAAGAACAATCAGGAAATATCTGAAATCCTCGTCGGCGACGCGCCGGACAGAAATAACATCGTTATCATCAAACACGTTCATTGATAAATAACGTCGCTGATAAATTGTACCATTATTAGTAACGGCTAATTGAACATCAAAATGTTAGTAGTTCAAGTTCTCATCACTGAAATTATCTCCATGCATTCTGATATGAAAACGCATTATCATAGACTTCACTCGTTAATTTTGCCTTGTAGCTGACTGTACTGTAGCTGACAGTAGCTGCTAGTAAGCTACAATGTGCTAATCTAGATTCAATTTGCATACACTTAGATTTTCCAAGGATATAGCTTCAGTTTTAAAAAATTCTGTTGTATGTTTAAATAGTGAAATTTGTAAATTGCTTAATCGTACAATTCGTTTAATCTTTAATTGCGTAATTTTTATATAATTCAAAATTAACAAAAAATGATAGTAAGAATTTGTGAAAGAATTATACGTACGTTGAAAAAAAAATTATTTAGATTATGATACATTTTCCTACACATTCAGAATACGTTACTAAAACTTCCCGTTTAATAATTCCGTTGGCGCAGTATGTTCCTAATACGAGCTTACGCCTTTAACATGATGAGTGCTACGGTGACTAACATTGAACTTTCTGTTTAGGCCGCGTCAATCACCGGTGACTGGCAGTGTAAAATAGGGTATTATATAAATTTTAATTAAGTTTATAGTAATTACTTAAAACAATATAAATATTTTACTTTTATATTATATTTTAGACTGTCAGTCACAGATGACTAACGCGGTGAAAAATGAAAAGTTTGTTGTCAGTCACCAGTAATTGATATTGGCTTAAATCCTATAAAATCAATCAAACAGTCGTTTAATAAAGTGCAGGTTGATATCTAACTAAACAATTTTGAAAACGAAGTTGTAAAGCCGATTTCGACAATTACCATTTACTCAGAAAAATATCAAAAATCTTTACGGACCTATGATATAGTCTACATAATATACCAATATTTAATTCAGTTACAAAACGAATAATACAGTTGAAAATTGCTTTCAAAAATTCCTTTCAATAAAATTGTGAAATCCTATAGATGATCGACAGTATTTAGACGCACCAAGTAATATGGAAAAGTTATATTTAAAAACGCATATTAAATCTGGAAAAAATCTGCAGTAATTGTCGTTCATTGAAGTATTAACATGTAGAAAATATGGAAAAAAACATTTTTTGTATTAAAATTCATTGTTAATTCCTAAAAATGATATCTTTTTTACATTTTATTCTTTGAATTGTCAAATTCACTCTGAGTCTTGCACTATATGCTATTTATCAGCCGGTTGCCGCTCCGTGAAGTTATGCATTTGACCTAAGCATATTGAATAAATGGAGCAATATCTTGAATTAATTTTTCTAAACGACTTTTATTACAATTCATCATTTCATGCTTTATAATTTCTTATTATATTATACTTCATTAATACGCAGCATAAGCGTTTCTGCTCTCCTGAAATAATACTGTCTTGTACGGAAAATGACACATTCAGAAATGCAGTTACAAAAAGAAGCATCGTAAAATTAATTAATTGCATTGAAGAGGTAATAACATACACTAATGAACTTCATTTACAAATAAATGAAGGTCATATATGATTATAATTTGTTATAATCACATAATGCTCTAACATTAATAATTAACGGTATGATATTTTCATTGCATACAAAATCAATATCAATTAAAAAATAATGTATTTTATGTGTTCCTGCTTATATTGGCCTAGAAACATATTAATAATGCGGGACGACTAGCATTATAACTTATGCGGGTATTGAAATATAGGTTCATAGTGTAGCCCTAAAATGGTGATCAAATGTGTTTTGTTGTTCTTGTTCTCTGTACATATTTTTTTGTACCGGAATTTTTCAAAGAGTATTTTTTCTTATTGGAATACCACGGTATGTAGATTATTATTTCTTCTATTTTATTTTATTCTTCTTATACTTATTTTCTAAACAATTATTTCCCACACAACTGTTTGTATCACCTCATTGCTTATCTGCAACATACCCAAAATTCAGTGGTTACTTATACACTGGGGGTTAGCCCTTCATGCCTGTACTTTAAAGTACAATTAAAATAATGTACCTTTAATATAATATACCATTAAAATAATGTAACATGTTATAAAATTCATTTAATACATCTATTATAGTAACGAGGTGGAACCCGTCGAAATTCGGCGAAAGAAAATCTTTAAGAAAGAACTGTTTCAGTAATTTATAATAAATCTACAAAATTAATTACATTAAAAAATGCATCTTTATTGATCAGTCTAACTCTGAAACAAATATTATTTGAAACTAAAATTAACAATATACTATAAAACTCAATTATCCAAATTATTAAACAAAATAAAACCGAAATTCACCGGATTTCATAACTGACGATATTATGAAATAGTATAGCATTTTAAATTTCTATTTTTTTTTTTTTTTTTCAATTTTAAGAGAAAATGGAGTGTTTCTCTTGCCACAATTACAGAATTGATTCCGAAAATTCTTAAGAAAAAAGAATTATCTCAAAATTTTATTGAGATGCAGCTTTGAAACATACTGCATTTAAAGTACATTTTTTTTTCTCTATACAACGGTGTAAAAATTTAAAATGTACGATGTTTAGAAGTATAAAATTTGCGGTAGCGAAAATAGCAAAACCGAAATTGTATGGAAAAATGTTGCGCTTTTTGCTTTATTTATTTTATATATATTTTTTTAATTTTAAGAGAAAATGGAGTGATTCTGTTGTTACAAAGTTGGTGCAAAAAACTATAAAAAAAATTTATATCTCAAAAATAAATTGAGATAAGGCTTTGAAACAAATTGCATTTGAAAGTGCATTTTTTTCTCTATACGACGGTGTAAAAATTAAAAATGTGCAATGTTTAGAAATGCAAAATTTTCAGTAGGAAAAATTACAAAACCGAAATTACTGGGGAAAGTGCTGCCATTCGCAAAATGGCGTATGCGTTATGCACAGATACGTTTGGCCTTTATTATATAGAAGATAGATAGATGCAGTTCAAAATGAACTACAATTTACTACTACAACTAGTGTTTACATGAACTTCAGTTAAACGCTCTGTCCGTATGTTTTTTTTTTTCCTAATAGTTCGTTTACAGGAATATACAAAAGAATTTTCCTATTTTGTGATGTATATTAAATTATTGTTAGTGCTGAGTTTTATTGATATTAACGATATTTCAAACATAATAAAATTGATGTGCATCACTGAGATAGACTACAACAGTCGTTTTAGGGGTATATAATAAGGATCATATATAGTTCGTTTAGACCCACGCTCAAAATATGTTTAGTATATTATGGTCCTTTGTGAAAATTCATATAGTACTATATTGCAAATATATTGGAAATTAAAAGGATCACTTTCACACACTAATGTTTTCTACAGATAGAGGGGTGTATGCCATTTACTGTGCATTTACAGGGACACGCAAAAGAATTCTGTTGCAGTACTTTTTATGATCGATGATTTCTGAAGGTGCAATTTCAGCTGTAATATTCATTTTTTAAATTTACTAATATTTCGAGATGTGTACAAATTAGATAGATGATACCCATAGCTGGACTAAAGAATTTACCTGTCCGGATATATACGACATTAATAATAAGTGGATTTTAACAGCATTAAGTGTTCTTTAACTTATTTATTTACATACCCAATTTCATTTTACGAAAACACGAAATTATTTAATAGTATTCTGATAGTATTGGAAAGCGTTTCTTAATCTATGCCTGATACATGATTTTTAGTTCTTGTTTCTTTTCTTAAAACAGGTTTGATTTGAAGTAATGACACGTAAATTTTGCCCTTTTAAATAACTATGAAGCAATTTATTTCCTACAATATTATTTTATTCCTCATTGATGATCTTTTTTTATTTGGCAACAAACTGTGATAACATAATCTGATTATAAAAGCAAAGTTTGTTTAATCGTTTTATTCGCACGTTTCAGTTATTCAGAATAAGAAAATGAGATAAAATTATATAATTCTTATAAATATTTATAAACAACTGCGTACGCTTTTTCCAAGTAAACGAAAACATCATCTTCAAAACTTTGCAATATAGAATGTTGAGGTTACAAAATATTTCACAAAATGTTACTTAAATAGAAATTTGACTGAGAGCTATGCAGTAGTATAAATATGTTAACTATCCTTCAGTTCTCATTTTGCTCGTATCAAGTAAGATTTTTTTTTTGCATAGTTAAAAAAATAGCATTTATGAGTCATAAAATTCTATTTCTAAATACTTTAATAAATTATTTTCTTTTATATATCGAAAAATCATTGGCAAATCATCTATCCTTAGTCTTAAGTAATACAACAAAGAACTTAAAATTGAAATTCTATTTTTAAAAAAAAGTCTTGGAAATTTATCTTAAACTATTTATTGTTTTCTCAAGAGGACCACTCAGATAAGGAAACCAACTCTGTAGAGCATAATGTCTTTCCCTTTTGCCTTTATTAAATAAAAAAAAATTAGTCAATATCAAGAACTGTAGATAACTACATTTACATTTATAATGCCTACATTCACAATTTTCTTTACTAACATACCAATTTGAGGCATTAGCTTAGATCTTAATTTAAATATATATATATTTATCACTAAATACATCGTCATTTATCATAATAAAAAGATGCAGCAATAAAAACAGATACAGAAAGTCTAATGCATAGACTTTTTTATTGTTGCATCTTTTTATTGTGATAAATGACGATGTGTTTAGTAATAAATATTTTTTTAAAGGTCTAAACTAATACCTCAAATTAATATTGTATAAGTAAAATAATTAGTCAAAGCTGAAGCCGCCAAAATCGCGACAATGGGCGATGTAAATATGAAAAACCGTATCATGGTTGTACTTGCCAGTTGCAAAAGAACCTATTAATGCGACAGAGGGCAGGTAAAACAATATAGGCGGAGAAAATAGCAAAATAGGAATCATTTCAGGCAGTAGCGTAGCCACCTACTGTCATGTTTTTTGGCGCCCGGGGCCAGCAAGAAATTTTGCGCCCCCACCCCAATATAAATATATAACAATTTCTCTCAATTTGGCGCCCCTAGGCCTCAGCGCCCGGGGCGGACGCCCTCCTTGCCCCCCCCCCCCCTTAGCTACGCCACTGATTTCAGGGGATCACTTACGCGACAATTGGTGGAAAAATGCGTGTCAAAAGTGCAACTGACAAGGAGCAGCAGAAACTGTTGCATGCCCAGGATACGTAGTAGGAATTCAAATTTGAAATAGGTGTTTATGGATGTTTTTTAGTTTGTTTAGTAGGAAGGTGTGTATAAGTATTGCACAAATAGTTTATGTCTATCAAAAGCATACAAGGTCTTGTAAATTTACATGGATAAGAGTACTTAAACATAATAAATTTGCATGCATAAAATTTTCAATTTTAAATATCTTTGAATTCAGAAATGTATAAAAGCGATCCGCTAAGCATACATAGTATCAGTTTGTATTTTCCCTTATATCAGCTTATCTAATAAATTCACAAAATTAAACACTATATGGCTATGAAAGCCATTTAGTTAAATATCGTTCTCTTTGGGAATGACAAGATTCTAATTACTTTGATCAAGCTTTCGGGGTAAAAGTTATAAAACCCTCAAACATTTTAAGAACATTGCAGTTTGACATTGGTCGAAATAATGAACTCTAAAGTGTCGCTGGGATAAGGGTTTACAGCAGGCATGTCAAACTCGTCTACCACCGCGGGCCAGATTTAGCATTCTACAAAAAGCCGCGGGCCACATTATCGAAATAAAGAAGCGATTAATTTGGTGACTAAATCGCACAAAATGAAAACTTTACATTAAAAATACAGCATTGTTTTAAAAAACAAGCAAGAAGGCCAAAATACATTTAAAAAAATTAAACTATTTATTGGAAAAATTAGAAACACTCACCAGAAAATGTTTAAAGATATTTATTAAATAAAAATAAATCTGTAGCAAAAGCACATTACGAGAAACAAATCTGTAGCAAAAGCACATTACGAGAGTACACTGTCAAATGTAATGAAAAACAAGTTAAAATAAAAATACAAACATGCTTAGACACACATTGAACTTTTTAAAATTTAAATCGCAATCAAAATTATACAAAAATGTAATTATTAAATTTGTAATCCTAATACCTGCATTTTCTTTCATGTTGTAATTGTTACTTTTTATAAAACCAATCATTGATAGAGCTCAATTATTTACAATATAATATTATGAAAAAAAATCATAATTGATTAAAATATAATAGCTATGTTTATTGATCCGGCATAGAAATAATTTCCTGATTCACCTCAGTTATTTTTAAGTACATATCGTGTCTGCGAAAAATAAACTGCCCACAGACAAAACATTTCTTGCACCTATATTTTCAAGAATTATAAAGCTAAAGGGCAAAATTAACGGTAGCCACCGGCCACGATGCCACTAAATGAGAAAAAGTGGCTATTAAAAAATATTTGTTGGTGGCTACTGATGACTACTGTCTACTAATGAAAATTTGTTGGTTTAATGAAAATTTTCAGTTATAGCAAAACATATTCACATTATAGATTTCATGCGATTATTGAAATTTCTGGTTATATCACGAATATTTATAGAAATGCCCCTACATATTTTTAAATTGATTAAGTATTCTGGACATTCTTTATTCCAGCGATTTCTAGTTGTATGCAAATGCATCCAATCGTTGTTTCTAAAAGCAGATAGATTACTTTAAAGATGTTTCACGAATACACTTTTTTCAACAAAGTTTCAGTATAAAATCTATTCATTTTTTCAAATTATTTCTAGATATTTGTGGGTTTTTCGAAATATTTGTGAATAAATTCTTAGCAAACTTCAACGAAGTTTCTACATATTAAACACAATTTTTCAGTCTTTGTTTGAGTATAAAAAAATGTTTCAAATTGACTTTTATGAATCTATGATGTTATATCTTCATCATCAAGAAATATAAAGAACACACAGGGATAATTTACAAGGATATGTTTACTAACCTTTAAGAATGAAATTAATTTATGAGCTTATGTCCAAAATGCTCGCTTTCGACTATGCATGCAGCCAAAGAGCCAAATAATAAAAACAGGCAACAATTTTTTGTTATTATTATTATTATTATTTTACTATTATTATTTTTACTATTATTATTATTATTTTACAAGACGAGAAATCGTGTCACTTTCTCTTTTAAAGCTATTTATTTCTTTTGATATTTTAGAGAATTTTAATTAAAAATTAGCGTTGTATTTTAATTGATTTTTGATACATTTTTAATACCTAACAAACACCGCACATTACTTTGTAATGTCCCAATGAATCAAAGGGAGCAATAAAATAATGTATTCATTTCAACATAAAATACATAATAAACTAACATAATTTTTATTTTAATTTTTTTAATTTTCTGATTAAGATATGCTTTTCTTAACTTTTTTATTGATAACTTTTGCACACCCTATCTCCTGGAAACAAAATTTTAAAATGAGTTAGATTTGATCATATTCATGATAGTATGTTTGCATCTTTTATGCCACAGTGGTGTTGAATCGGTGTTGTTTTCTTCTCCTATGCCAAACTGTAAAAAAATATTCAACCAAAATAACAACCATTAATTTAAAAATTTAGACTTTTCTTTATTTAATTGCGGATCATTAAATTTAATGTATGTCGATATATGCCATTAAATATAATGAAGATTAATATTCTGAAATAATAGTAGATATTTTAAATAAAATCATTCTCCAATTTTGCAACGCTGTAATATTTGCAATGCAAAGTGTATTTTCAGCATCAACTAAGAACTGAATCAAGCATACGAAAATGCTAAAAGCTTAGCGGGCCATAGAGAAGTTCCCAGCGGGCCAATTGTGGCCCGCGGGCCACGTGTTTGACATGCCTGGTTTACAGGGTACTACAATTATTTCCGCATGGTAATATAACTCGATTACTGATATTACTTCAACTGCCTGACGGGTAATCATTAGTAAAAGGGTTGCCATTCATTCACAAAACGTAGGATAATGCTACGGAGGTTAGTTCTACGGGAATAGCCGCAGATAGTGCACAAAACAATTCGTAAATGCTTTATCTTAACATTTAATGTATCATACATACATCAAAATTATCAGCGTGAAAATTGTTCGCCAAAATTTTACACTGGCCCTCACCCTACGAGCTTTATAAATTGAAAAGGTGTAAAATTAAGAGAGAACCTCAGAGGTTGTTTTTCGATACAACGTCACGTGATAATATCAGGCGGAGACTGAGAATATCACAAAATGTCAGATTTTGATTCATTGAGATATTAAAAGAATCAATTGAAAGCAATTCAAAATTCCATGAGGTAAATTTATTTTATATTAAAGAGTAAAGGATTTTCCATATAAAGTTGCTAAATTTTGAAAAGCTTACATAGTAAGTTAATTTTTGTGTAATTATACGTCATTCCTTGGCATATGTAATATGCTAGAATAATTTTCCCATTTCATTCTAAAACATTTTTTACTTTTTTTTTTTTTTTTTTTTTTTTTTAGGTCGAACATTTTAGTTTTGCTTAAAGAACATGTTTATAATACAGTAGCTTAAATTCCATGCAATGTTCAGTTGTTAATTTATAGAAGCCAGGAAAATGACATCATAAAAGTCTACTCAATTTTTACTAAGACTCTAATCGCATTATTTTCAAGGAAATATCTAAAAGATCTTGCATTTAAGAATAATTTTACGGCTTCTGACTATAACTATCTCAGAAATAAAAAGTATTACTCTGCAAAGCATTATTTATACGTGATAAAGAAATAACATGCAGGCCAGGAAAAAAATATTAATTTCCAGTGACAATCATATTTTAATTATCAAAAATTATTTGTAAAACACAGAATCTGTTAAATTCCTCATATATTTGTTTTATAAGATATAAATATTAATTAGAAGTTAAAAAAAAAAAAGAAAAAAATATTTATATAGTAATCAGAAGTCTTTTTACTTTGCACATATCACATTGTGTCATGCCAGGAAAATGACAATCTGAAATTCTAAATCTTTTAATTGCATTATTTATATTATTAGAAATGTAATGTCTCTTTAAAATACTTCCAAGGATAATTTTTATTAGAATGTATCAAAATAAATTGCACTTGGTAAAAATTTTACAGTGCGGAGTACAATTTCCGTATTTCTTTTATTCACTCTTTACATTTTTATATTCACCCCGTAGGTCAGGGCCATAGCTAAGAGGGCGCTATGGGCGGCTCAGCCCCCCCCCCCCTAAAATATTTTGAGCCCCCCTGGGACAGATTACAAGGTTACTCAATGAATTTCTGTTCCGATAATTCAAATGAAATGCAGTTCAAAAATCTAATTTAGTTTTGAGACCTTTTCACAGTTTTGCAGAGTCACCAAATTGTATCTAAAATGAGTGTTTCAACACTCCCTCATCCTATTTGTAGCTATGAAGCTAATAGGATGTTTAATTTTTCACCTGTTATATACTCAAAACTTGCATCATCATATACTTTTCTTAGTATAAAATGAAGTTATTATAACAGTTTAATAAGAAACAGAGCACCTATAATGTGAATATGCACTAATTTATCTTTCTGCGTCAGAGAGAGAAAAAAAATTATGAGCCCCCGCCCCCTCCTATTGTTCACTCCTAGCTACGGATCTGATTCAGCCGAGAAGATTAAATAACATGTATTTATTTTCTTAACCACTTTAGCACGGAAATAGAATCTGTGAATAAGCATTGTTTTTCTCTATTAAACATATTTTTATTAAAAAATACACTTTCATCTAAAATATAACCTCATCTCGTCATAATGTATTGAGCGATAGAGGTGCATTTCGCCAGCCCCCCCACCAACTTAAATTTTTTCGACAATAATACCAGTCGTTTATACCTTGTTTGTACCCGTTTGTACCAGCAATCTTTTCGTTTGTACCTCATTTGTACTAGAGTAATAAAGAGTTTTTAGTGGGGGGGGCTGGAGAAACGGCCAGCCCCCCCACCTCAACATTTAAAAAAATGAATAGTGCCAATCGTTTATACCTCGTTTGTACCCGTTTGTACCAGCAATTTTTTCGTTTGTACCTCATTTGTACTAGAGTAATAAAGAGTTTTTAGTGGGGGGGCTGGAGAAATGCCAGCCCCCCCCCTCAACATTTAAAAAAATGAATAGTGCCAATCGTTTATACCTCGTTTGTACCCGTTTGTACCAGCAATCTTTTCGTTTGTACCTCATTTGTACTAGAGTAATAAAGAGTTTCTTGTGGGGGAGGGGCTGGAGAAATGCCAGCCCCCCCCCCACTTTAACATTTAAAAAAATGAATAGTGCCAATCGTTTATACCTCGTTTATACTCGTTTGTACTAGCAATTTTTTGTTTGTACCTGATTTGTACTGGATTAATAAAGAGTTTTTTGTGGGGGGCGGGGGGGCTGGAGAAACGGCCAGCCCCCCACCTCAACATTTAAAAAAAATGAATAGTACCAATCGTTTATACCTCGTTTTTACCCTTTTGTACCAACAATATTTTCGTTTGTACCTCATTTGTACTAGAGTAATAAAGAGTTCTTAATGGGGGACAGGAAAAACAGCCAGCCTCCCACCTTAATATTTTCAAAAATGAACAGTGCCAAACGTTTATACGTCGTTTGTAATAGTTTTACCCAAAAATCTTTTCGTTTGTACATCATTTGTACTAGAATAATAAATGGTTTTTAGTGGGGGAGCTGGAGAAACGGTCAATCCTCCACCTCAATATTTTAAAAAATGAACAGTGGCAATCGTTTATACTTCATTTGTACCTGTTTGTACCAACAATCTTTTCGTTTGTATCTCATTTGTATTAGAATATTAAAGAGTTTTTATTGGGCGGAGGGGCTGAGAAACACCCATTTTAAAATTTAAAAATATGAACAGTGTCAATCGTTTATATCTCATTTGTACCCGTTTGTACCATCCATCTTTCCGTTTGTACCTTATTTGTCCTAGAGTAATAAACAGTTTGTATTTGGGGGGCTGTAGAAACGGCCAACCTCCTGCCTTAATATTTAAAAAACTGAATAGCGCAAATGGTTTTTACCTCATTAGTGCCCGTTTGTGCATTCAATATTTTCATGTATACCTCATTTGTACTAGAATAATAATTTTTTTAGAGGAAAGGGGGGGGGGGGTTCCGGTCAATCGACTGGCACTCACCTCAATATTAAAAAAATAGTACAGCCTATCGTTTATATACTTCATTCTTTTAGTTAGTACATCAACATTACTAGAATAATAAAGAACTAATAAGGTGGGGGTAGGGGAAGCTGGAGAAACGGGAAGCTCCAATTTTAGAATTTTACAAAATAAATTGCTGCAATCGTTTATATCTTAATTGTACTCGTTTGTAAAAACAGTGATTTCATTTCTATCTCAGCTGTACTAGAATAATAAAAGTTTTTAGTAAGTTGAGGACACTGGAAGCGCACATTTCAATATTAAAATAAGAAAAAAAAGCTATAGATAGCCCCAGTCTTTTATAACCCTTTTATACCTTATTTTTACCAATGTAATAAGCGGTTTTTTGTGTGATGATGGAGAAACTCCAGACCCCTGTCTCAGTATTTGAAATAATAAATAGCGAAATCGCTTATACCTCCTTTGTATTCATTTGTACCAACAGTCTTTTTGTTTGTACGTCAGCTTTAGTAGAATATTGAAAAAAAATTAATGGTAAAAAAAAAAAATAAAAATAAAAAAAAATAAGGAATTTGGAAAAAAAAAAATTGGGGAAAAGGACTGGAGAAATGGGAAGTATCCTTTTCAAAACTGGTCGCTAATAGCAATCCCAAAACTTTCTTCCATCTCATACATGTTAAATTTTCGAAATTTTCCATTACAGTGCCAAAATTAAATTGTAACATATGCCCATCAAGAGAATTTTAATGATATGAAGTTCCATGCATTAGTTCTTGAGTTATGAACATCGCTAAAATCGTGTAAATCCGACAAAATGCAGCATAGCAGCGTTACTTGTTAGGCGATTCACACCAAAATGTATACAAAACCAATTCATGTCAACGATTAACTGAATCTGGATTTGGATAGAAATTCGTGCATTAGTTCTTGAGAGTTGTTACAGATATCGTAACAAATGCTGTATAGCAGCGCCAACTGAAGAGCTATTTACAACAAAATATAAACTGCATAAATTCCTGTCAAGGACTTATCGAATCTGAAGTTTGATGGAAATCTGTGAATTAGTTCTTGAAATAGAGCTATTGAGGAATTCTTAAAAAAAATACAGCATAGAAACGCCACCTATTAACCAATTTACACCAAAATATAGAAAATGTCAACTCATGTCACGGACTAACCAAATTCATGAAAATTTGTGCATTATACCTGAAGATTGAGCGATTGCAGAAATTTTCAAATAATGCTGTATAGCAGCGCCACCTATCGAGCGGTTTACACAAAAACGTAAAAAACATCAATTCATGTCAAGGACTAACTTAATCTGAAGTCTGATGACATTCTGGATATAGTTATTACGGTAATCTCACAAAAGGCAGCATAGCAGCATTACCTGTTGTGTGATTTACACCAAAATCTAATCAGCACCAATTTATATCAGACTAACTAAATATATATTTTTTATAAATTCCATGCATTAGTTCTTAAAATAGAGTGCTCACAAAATTTATGTCACATGCAGACAAATAGACTCACTGTTGGTTTTTGGAATTTCTGACTCCTAGAGCTTTTAAATCCGTCGAAAACCGGAATTCGAAAATTTTCCCGAAAACGATATTTTTTCTTATAAAGATAGAAAAAATAATTAAAAAAAAGGCAGTGTTAATTATTTATATCTTGTTTGTACCTCATTTGCTCAAGAGTAATAAATGGCTTTTTGTGGGAGATGGAGAGACGGTGAAAATCTCTCTCTCAATATTTAAAAAAATAAATGGCTCAAATCGTTTCACCTCCTTTGTATCCATTTATATTAACAATCTTTTCGTTTGGTTTTAAGCTGTACTAGAATGATTAAAAAGAAATCAGTATTTAAAAAGCATGCATACAATATTAACTGTTGTTATAATTGGCACGGATAGTGCCAATTATTTATACTTCATTTTTACCTAGAGTAATAAAAGTTTTTCACTTTGCGTGGGGAAAAGGACCAGCTTCTACCTCAATGTTTTAAAAACTGTATATCGTACAAACGAGATATAAACGATAAGAGTTTATGCATATTATTAAATATTTAGGGGCAAGGACTGTTTCTACAGCACCTCCACAAAAAACTTTTTATTAATCTAGTACAAATAAGGTACAAACGAAAAAATTGTTGGTACAAACGGGCACAAACAAAATATAGACGATTGGCACTGTTCATTTTTTTTAATATTGAGGCGAAGAGGGGGGGTCGTTTCTCCAGCCCCTCCTATAAAACTCTTTATTACTCTAGTACAAATGAGGTACAAACGAAAAGATTGCTGGTATAAACGGGTACAAACGAGGTATAAACGATTGGCACTATTCATTTTTTTAAATGTTGAGGTGGTGGAGCTTTCATTTCTCCGCCCCCCCCCCCCCCACTAAAAAGTCTTTATTACTCTTGTACAAATGAGGTACAAACGAAAAAATTGCTGGTACAAACGGGTATAAACGAGGTATAAACGATTGGCACTATTCATTTTTTTAAATGTTGAGGAGGGGGGCTGGCATTTCTCTTCCCCGGCCCGCTAAAAATTCTTTATTACACTAGTACAAATGAGGTACAAACGAAAAAATTGCTGGTACAAACGGGTACAAACGAGGTATAAGCGATTGGCACTATTGATTTTTTAAATGTTGAGGTGGGGGGGGGCTGGCATTTCTCCAGCCCCCCCCCTAAAAACTCTTTATTACTCTAGTACAAATGAGGTACAAACGAAAAAATTGCTGCTACAAACGGGTACAAACTAGGTATAAACGATTGGCACTATTCATTTTTTTAAATGTTGAGGAGGGGGCTGTCATTTCTCCACCCCGCCCCGCTAAAAACTCTTTATTACACTAGTACAAATGAGGTAAAAACGAAAAAATTGCTAGTACAAACGGGTACAAACGAGGTATAAGCGATTGACACTATTCATTTTTTAAATGTTGAGCTAGGGGGGGGGTGGAGAAATGCCAGCCCCCCCTAAAAACTCTTTATTACTCTAGTACAAATGAGGTACAAACAAAAAAATTGCTGGTACAAACGGGTACAAACGAGGTATAAACGATTGGCACTATTCATTTTTTTAAATGCTGAGGTGAGGGGGCTGGCATTTCTCCAGCCCCCCCACTAAAAACTCTTTATTACTCTAGTACAAATGAGGTACAAACGAAAAAATTGCTGGTACAAACGGGTACAAACGAGGTATAAACGATTGGCACTATTCATTTTTTTAAATGCTGAGGTGGGGGGGCTGGCATTTCTCCAGCCCCCCCCACTAAAAACTCTTTATTACTATAGTACAAATGAGGTACAAACGAAAAAATTGCTGGTACAAACGAAGTATAAACGATTGGCACTATTCATTTTTTTAAATGCTGAGGTGGGGGGGCTGGCATTCCTCCAGCCCCCCACTAAAAACTCTTTATTACTCTAGTACAAATGAGGTACAAACGAAAAAATTGCTGGTACAAACGGGTACAAACGAGGTATAAACGATTGGCACTATTCATTTTTTTAAATGTTGAGGTGGGGGGGCTGGCATTTCTCCAGCCCCCCCACTAAAAACTCTTTATTACTCTAGTACAAATGAGGTACAAACGAAAAAATTGCTGGTACAAACGGGTACAAACGAGGTATAAACGATTGGCACTATTCATTTTTTTAAATGTTGAGGTGGGGGGGCTGGCCGTTTCTCCAGCCCCCCCACTAAAAACTCTTTATTACTCTAGTACAAATGAGGTACAAACGAAAAGATTGCTGGTACAAACGGGTACAAACGAGGTATAAACGACTGGTGTTATTGTCGAAAAAATTTGAGTTGGTGGGGGGGCTGGCGAAATGCACCTGAGCGATAGACATGAATCCATTAACACGTTTTACTCAAGGAAAATAGCAAAATGAGAAAGTCAAGGTTACGGTTTTCCTCGTTTGCGTTTTTATTGTTATAAATACGTCATGCACATGAAACTGAGCTAGTTACCAAATCTATTCAAATGTTAAGTATGTAATGAGTCTGCCAGATATAAATGGTTGAACGGGTATTAATAACGAAATCTGAAGTACTATAATAGTTTTTCGTGATAAGAACAAGTAAAACGAATTGTATAGTAAAGAGTTATTGATCGAGAAAATCGTAAATTAATAATTAATTAAGAATAGGTAAAATTCTGCGAGGTTTTCATTTACATATAATAGTAGCTGTTATTTAAAAAATTAAAGACAGACTAATTTTTTAGATGTTATTTTTTGTATGTTATGTATTGAGGTTGTCCGAATATTCTATTTAGTTTTTGGCACAAAATCTCAGTTTGACGAGCATTCGTTTTCGGCAAAAATACTGTCGACTATTTACACTTGATTTTAGGTGTATTGGCTGAAATAAGAGATGAAAATAAAAATAGTGACGTAAAATTCCATTATATTTGTATTTACTTTTAGAAGTAACTCTAAATAATGTATCAAATTCAGTACGTGAGTTTTGTAACTCAAAAAATCGTGTTTTTTCTATCAACCTTTTCTATATATGAACCTGCATAGAAATAACACCACAATCTGCAAAATAAGTAGGTAAGTGTGATCACAGATCTCATAGAGGGTTTCGATTAATTTTTTTTTTTTTTTTTTTCAAAACAGCTTATCCTTTTATTAGTAAATCTAAACTGTTAACTGATAATTATTAAATTCTTTCACAGATAGTAGCACAAGTAAATTTAATTTTAAAATTATTATAGTAGGAAGTTAATTATTTTAATCAAATTAAAAATGTTCAAATAAAACTATTTAAATAAATTCCAAAATTGGCCAAAAATGAGAAATTTTCTTATTAAATCCATATTAATATGAAATTTTAACTTCAAGCATCGGGGTTCGAACTGTTTACAAATGACTGTTTACTTCTGTTTATCTTCTGTTTACTGAACTAACAATCTTCTGCGCAACTCTTTACCTCCAGGATATGATGTCTACACGAGGAAGAGTGAAATTAAGGTTCTTTTTTAAAATTTAATTCGAAAAACGAATGGATGACATTGAAAAAATTAATTTAATTAAAATAATAGACGTTTTTTAAATTTAGTGGTTTGTTGTGTGACACAAGATATTCTAATGCAAATGCATAAAATTTGATGTCGCTAACTTACACAGTTTTTGTTTACGGATTGTGCGACGGACAGACAGAGACGAGTAAGGTTTCGTCGGGTGAACGAAATTCTAAAAATCGAGTTTTCTCTATCAATCTATTCAAGTGTAATCGAAGTGCATCGGAAAAACAGTACAGTCTGAAAAAAAAGTTTAAAATCATTTTTGACAGTGTCAAATCTTGGTTTCTTATGAAAACCAATGAACCAGAGGTTTTTTGCGATTTCCCAAAATTTGATTTTCTGGATAAAGCATGTTTTAGATCTCACGTCCTCATCCAATAATGCACGGTTGTTAAAATTAAAGTTCCACTTTAAAATGGCCGTAAAAGGAAAACTACTGAACCAGATGTTATCAAACTTGGTAATAGTCTACACATCGTAAAAATTTATTTTCAGCCAAACTGATGTTCAAATACTCCCACCAAAGGCAGATGGCGCTTTTTGCGACATTGTTAAACAAAATAAAACGTGAAGACATCGGTTAAAATGTGTTTAATCATTTCTTTAAAAAAATATCACTAAAACATGTTCAATGTGGTGTCGACCGCGTTTTTCGAAAGCAAGTCAAATCGTATTACTGCATTCTCATGTCTTAGCATATCTGGAAAAATGTTACGGACATGTCGGTGTATCACATTTTTCAATTCTGTAAAATTGTTTTGGCTATCACCATAAACAGTATTTTGAGAAAACCCCACAGGCAAAAGTCACAGAGGTTGAGATCTGGTGATCAGAGATCATGGGAGCCAAGAAGTTAGAAAGTTTGGCCATAATCCTATTACCAAATTTTTGTAACATTTTTTTCCGGTAGTTTAATAACAACAATCCTGTATATCAATTCGTCAAGTAATATATCGAGAACTAGAAACTATCCAATGCTGCTTTTGGCATAGCTCGCAACAGAAAGGAAGCAATAAAAAGAGGAAAGAAAAATGTTCGTAAAGGATGCTGATCTAGAATATTGTAAATTAATCTTAAATGATGTAAAATTCCGCACATTTTTACACTATATGGCCAAAAGTGACCATCACTTGCGATTTTAGTCGTTTTGTTAAATATCAGGAAAAATACATGATAAATTATCCTGAAACTCCTGATATGTAAACAGAATAGTACAGTTTATAAATTTCCGAGAAATTTTTCCCCCGAAACCCCATCGTCAACAAATTGAAAAAGAACGAATATCTTTTAGATAATCTTCTCAAAACTAAATTAGTAAAAGCTTTCAAACTGTAGATTATGATTAAGTACCTTATTGTAATAAACTGTGCTCATTTTTATGAGGATAGAATGTATACTCGTAGAGAAATTAAGGTTTTTATAAAAACAGTCCCAAGTTTTGCGAAATTTTTTGCTTAAATTTACAGAGTTTTTAATATAAAAAAATGTTCTTTTCAGAAAATATGACAAACAACATTGTACACGATACCCTGTGATCAAAATTATAAAATAATAAAAATTGCGTAAAAAATTAGCAGCTTTACTAAATAATGTTTCACTGCGCATGCGTGAAAGCAATCAAAATATAATTTACATAATGTGTTAGCTAAATGTATACAGCAACTTTTGAGATAATTTCAAAAACATGGCTTGAAAATTCTGAATATTATCATCCATAAAATAAGTTCAAAATCCGTTGTTCTCAAAATGAAGAAAAAAAGATGAGGTATCTTAATATAGTAGTACGTGCAATATTGTCTATGCTATATTGACACTAATCAATCGATGTATGAATTACTTGATTAAAATTATAACGTATTATCATGTATAGTTGCCTGATGAGGAATTCCAAATTGAAAATAAAATGACTTTTTTTTTCGTTTTATTTTATCATTTTATTAATTGATCTTTTTGGTCCAAAATAACTGCCATTTTATCAAAAATAACCTTTTTGAGAAAATTTTGATATAAGTTCTAGAATATTTAGCGTCATTTCTTTGCAGGGTAAAAAAAAATTTGTTTCAGATGATCGTGACCCCAGAAAAAACAGTCGTACGATTGGAACTCCATCGCGCGCAACTGTTCCTGCATGTACTCATGTCCAACTCGACTCACAACTCTTCACAATTCTTAATGAAAATTTTGAAAAAAAAATAATTTTCGTGTATAAGTCGAACCACATGCATACGTAGAAAATATTTTGTAATCAAGGATAAATAAAAGAAAAAACAATTAATAAATTTTTATTAAATTAGTAAACATTTATTTTTACATTTTTAGTCAAACTTTTTTTTTTTTTTAATCAACGTTATAAAACATTATTCTGTAAAACGGTAGAAGCTTAAACTATTTAGAAACCTATTCACATCAATTCAATGATACTAAAAAGAAAAAATCTTCCTAAAATCCATTCAAACCTTACTTACATTTGTAGGACTTTCATAAGAGATATTATTATCTGGAAGTATTCTCATATTAAATTAAAAAAAAAAAAAAAAAAAAAAAAAAAAAAAAAAAAAAAGATAAAAAATGGGGGGTGGGGGAATGTTCCTGTATCGAAGGAAATTCTATTCCAAAAGAAAAAGAGTGAACAACAATTACTGAAACATTATTGTTGAGGGGGTTTTTTTTGGGGGGGGGGGGGTTAATTACAAAGAAATGACCATTATCCACTTTACCCCTATCTCCAACCTAGACCCATATGTGATTACTTAAAAAACTTGCCCATTTGTCGATTATCTGTGATTGTTTTTCTTTAATGCTACCTCGTGTATAAGTCGACCCTAATTTTCAAATCTCATATTTTGTCTAAAATTCCTCAACTTATACGAGGATATATGGTAATTAAATTATCACAAAATGTGATGCAAGAAAAAAAAATGTGAAGGTAATATCTCTTCTTTTAATCGAAAAAAAAAAAATCTTAAACATCACAAAAATTTTAAATCGAACAAGTACAACCTCCCCTTACGTAATTTTATTAAGAAACTAAACATTAGTTAAAAAATCTCAATAGAATCTTTATAACAAATTAAAGAGATTGTGAAAAAAAAAAAAAATACAGAAAAAGTTCGTAGGTCATGGTTAATTTATTAATTTTTACTTATAAAATCGAAAATGAAATATAAATTCTATCTAAATGAGGAAGATATTTTTTGTGTTTTTCCTCGTAACCCTGTTCTACCGCATATTTATGGCAGTGGGCATTAGTTGCATGACCGAGTTACCATAGAAACCCTTTGTATTGACATATCCCATTCCATTGTTTTTCTAACGCAGTGTTTCACCAGTAAGAAACGTTTTGTATGAAGTAATTCGTGTGCAATGCAAGTGCATTGTAAATCTCTTAATCAAAAACTAATAGACTATTTTTTTCCATAAATGAGAATAGTGAATGTGAAAAAATTAGGAAGTGTAAAAAGATTTTAGAAACAGTGAAAGAAAGAGTTGTTCATGAAATTTGCCGTACGCGAAATTTAAAATGATTCTATAATATATAAAATTTTTGCAAAAGAAGCTTTTGTGTATATAATTCTCAAAAAAAAAAATCTTAAATTAGTTTAAGTTGTATTTTTTAAAACTTAGTTTAAAATCAATGTCATTTAGATATTTTTCTTTTCTTTTGAAAAAGTACAACACGTTATTTTGCCCCAAAAATGTATGTGTTAAAAATAGACACAGTATTTTAAAAGAATAATTTACCCCCCCCCCCCTCCCAATAAAAAAATATTTTAAAAAATATTACAAAGTTAAAAAAAAAAAAGAAAATGTTAGTAATTGTTTGCTAATCCTGGCTTAATCTACAGTCCTAGAAACGAAAACGTAGAAATTCGTTGAGTAGAGACCTTCTCGGCAAATAGATAGTGATATGTCACTTGATGAAAATCAGAGAAAATGGAATATTTTAAGGATGGTTTTTTAAGATATTTTAAATAGGGTTTTTTAAGTATAACTTAAAATGAAAAAAGTATTTAAAAAACTAACACAAAGTTAAAGAAATATATCAGGAATTGTTGATCCATCCTATGTTAATCAACAATCCTAGAAACGAAACTGTAGAAAGTCTCTGGGTAGCCACTTTCTCGCTAAAAAAAAAAAAAAAAAAAAAAAAAAAAAAAAAAAAAAAACAGCGTAGCATAGCGCGCATATTTACAGTATCCGCAAAGAAACTCTTCGAAAGGGTTGAATTATGATAGGGATTGGCCGACGCGTTTTCACGTAACTTGGCGATAATTATACTTGGCGAGCGATAGATGCTTCCGTCGAGGAGTTTGATTTCCTTCCGAACCGAGTACAAAGTAACTTTTCTCTTGCAGCATTGCATTGGATGGAACGTGTCTTACTGAAAGCTGTACTCTTTAAAAGTTTTTAAACAAAAATTTTTACTTTGTACTCGGTTTACTTTGTACTCGGCTCCGAAGGAAATCAAATTCGACGGAAGCGTCTATCGCTACGCCAAGTATAATTATCGCCAACTTACGTGAAAACGCGTCGGCCAATCCCTATCAGAATTCAACCCTCCAGAAGAGTTTCTTTGCGGATACTGTGAATATGCGCATAGCGCGCCGCTTGACAAAAATCGTTGAAAATGAAATATTTTAAAGATGTTTATTTATTTGTTTTGATTTTTGTTGAATTTATAAAAAAAAGTATTGAATCAGTTTTGATAAAATTTAAATGGAATCAACTCGAGAGTGTTCTCTTTCAATTAAAAAAATATCACAATTTGTTTTTCCTACTGGCGCAGGAAGATTTCTAAATATATTAATTTCTCCAACCAAAACTGATTGATGATTACAAATAAACCCAGTTTAAAAATGTTTATCTGGTGGCTTTTGACGAGTTTTTAATTTCATTTTTATATAAGAGCTGGTTTTATCAGAATCGTGTTAAGGCGGTATTTAAAAATATACTTTTCCATGATCAACTTTTGCTATAAATGTTTAGATAATAGTAAGATGTATAATAAATTTAAGCGAGTTGAATACCTTGGGAATTGAAGGAGTTATGGATTTTTTTATTTTTCACTCCCCCCCCCCTTTTTTTTTGTTTTCGTTTATATTTATTTATTTATTTTTCCGTAAGAATTTGTTCTGTAAAAAAAGTTGTCAATATAAAAGTAGTAGATAATACTTAGAAGATTTATAAATATATACATTGGTTTTGATATCTTGAAAATTGACGAAGTTTTGATTTTTTTTTTTCTCATTAAAACCCTATTTTTTTCGCCCTTTCAGCCCATTTTTAATTTTATCAAAAATCTGAAATACAGATATTTTAGCCCATTTTTAAAAATAATAATAACTTTAAATTGATTTGATATATATTACAGTTAAGAAGTTATGGGATTTTTTTTTATTCCCTATATCTAGCCCCTTGGTCCAATTTTGCCCATCAACGAACTTGGCCGAGATTTAATGTCTTCTCGACTTTATGTACCAGTTTGGAAGAAATTTGTGCTGAATTATGAAAGTTATCGTGCCCATAAAAAAGTTATATAGATAGATAGATAGATAGATAAAGTTTTTAACTGAAGTGACGGTTGTTTTGGGTTCTAGGGGTCATAATCGGTGTAGGTCTGATAAATGTTCAGAAATTCCAACATAGAGAAGAATGTAATAAGCAGTATTTCATACGAAATCTACGTAAAAATCGCAGTCGCGAGATTATGGAGTAACAGGTAAACATACATACATACATACATACAAAAAAAAAAAATCGTGTTGAACAGAGAACATTTTTATTTTTCAAAGTCATTGAAAAAAGTATGCTTATATTTTCCGGGGAGAGTTATTAGAGACATTTTATTCTCTCAGTCTCAGACAGAAAAAGTAAAATGAAACAAGATTTGCTTCAACATTAAATTACTCTCTCCTGTTACTTCTTGATTGCAAAACGCAACTAGCGAAATCTCAAAGTAAAGTCACTGAGTTCTTCATAAAGACATGGGATTACATATTTTATCCTAGGTCAGAACCTTGATGCTTCAAGGAATCTACGGTTTCTCCGTAAGGATCAAGGTCGAAATTTCCATTGTCCGAGATTATTTCCTGTTTTCTTACAACAAACGAACTGCATTATGTGTTTGAAACGAAATATTCGGAAGTTTTCTAATTTAGCTTACATTTGCTAAGTTTGAATGATAGAGAAATAGATTTGCCCTTAGTAATTTTATTACTAGAGCTTTAAATTAAATTGTCTTCTTAGAAAATTCTGTATATTTCTTTGTGATAAAATTGGCAGTTATAGATGGTCACTATTAATTACAGAAAACGTTTCAAAAAAGGATATAAATGGAAGAAGTTGAGACCGGTGATTTATAAATTTTTTTCATGAAAAAATGAGTTATTCATACAGTTAAAAAACTGTCATTTTTTTTAAATTATAAAATTAGTATTATATAGACTATAGTTAAAAAGAAAATAATGAAAATAATAACAAAATTTGGAATTCCCTTGTCATTTAAAAATGCGCTACTTTTCAATTAGCCAGGCGCTAGTGTTACATGTATACACATTATGTGTGTGTGTATGTACACATGTGTGTGTGTACACAGATATGTATTTATATATACATATGTATGCATTTATATGTATAAATATGTATCTATATATAACACTGGCACCCGGCTAACGGAAAAGTACGAAAATTGCTTATACATGTACTTATTGTTCTTTCATATAAGCGTATAGACATGTTTAAATTAATAACATAAAATCGTATATTTTTTATCAACAAATTGTAGAATTTTCTTATGATTTTAATTATATTAGTTTATTTATTTATGCTTAAACATTTCTACTACTTCCATATAAGCTTGCACATCTATATGTTCAAATGAATGTAATATAGTTATATATTTCGTACTCATCCGTATATGTGTATTTACCTATTTATTTTCTTAAAAGCTCAAGTACATTTGTGGTAGCATTTGTTTGTTTTATGTTAACACTAGAATTTCACTCTGAGTAACCTGTGTAATTTTCATAACTCTACCAATTGGAAGATTTCGAAGATACACTGGAGCATATATACATAATGGGTTGTATTCATATTAGAGGCCTGCACGGGCCGCGGGCCGGGCTTGGGCCGATTTCCAAAAATGGGATTCGGGCCGGGCCGGGCTCGGGCCTTACTTCTGAAGACTCGGGCCGGGCCGGTCCTAGTCACTAATCCTTTCGGGCCGGGCCGGGCTCGGGCCTTAATTTTTTTTCTGGAGTATCGGGCCGGGCCTAACTTTTTTTTCCGTACGAAGCCGAGACTGATTCCATTCTTCCTAGTTTTCATGGACCAAAATAATCAGTTCCTATTGAATCTTCCTATATGAAAATCCTTTTCTCGACTTTTTATAAATCAGTAATATTTGACTTTGTCCAAAAATTTCTGCAAAAAAAGCATATACTTTTAAGCCGTCATTATTCTACAATTAAACATTAGAATTTATTCCTTTTAAAGAATCGTAGATTACTAGGCGTTTTAAAATAGAATTAAACACACACACACAAAAAAAAGAAAAAAAAAACATGATTATGACGGAATTTTTTTTTAAGTGAAAACTGAAAGTTTCTTTTAAATTGTTCATCCATGCAAAATGAATACAACATACGGGAGAAAAGAATATATTAAACATTTACGTCTGTTAAGAAGGGAAAGCATTTTTTTTCGTTCCAAAGCGATTTCGTCTTTGGAAATTTTACCATATACCGCTTTTTCGATTTTTTGTCTCCATTACAGGGAATATGGATTAATAATACTAGTAATAACTGAAATATTTACATACAACAAACAAAGATTCATTTAAAAGCATAAATATCGCAGCCTACGGCACTTCTGCATAAATAGAGATTATAAACATGGAAAAAAAAAAAAAGAGACTAATATAATTTTTTTTGGTCAGAACTCTTCCATAAGATTAAAGATCAATGTTCTGTAGAAATTCACTCGAGCCGGGCCGGGTTTGGGCCGAATTTTAAATTTTTTTCCTGACCGGGCCGAGATCGGGCCGGGTCGACCCATTATTTTTTTTCGTTCGGGCCGGGCCGGGCCGGGCTCGGGCCGAAATTTTAACTTTCGGGCCGGGCCGGGTCGGGCCAATATTTCTTTTGTTCGGGCCGTGTAGTGTAGATCTGTATTTTAAAGTATTGCGACCAGGTTCTTTTCAAAAAAATGCATTCGCTAGAGTTGTAGGCTGTGATCAATAAAATAAATGCCTTTTGAGAACTTTGTTTATTTAAAGTAGAGTTATAAAAATTAAATCATTTCTTACTGAAATAATTAGGGATGGTGCCTGTAACCATTTTTCAAGAGACCTTTGTTACATGACTGAGTGCATGAAGCGAGAGAGAGGCAATTGAAATTTTCTCATTCAGAATTCACACATTGGCATCCAGAATTGGCGAAAAGGAGCATATGAAAAGTGAATGATATCATAACCATGAAATTTTCTGTTACGCTTTAAACAATTAAGATGATTTTGAATTTAATACAGGGCAACCAGAAATGGGCAGTCCTAAAAAAATACGCCAAAAAGAATTCGCGCCAATTCGTACGTTAGGACTCTGTTTTGGGAGAATTTATGAAAGACACAATAATGTGGCATGCACAAGGAAAGATTATTACCTAACGAATAAGTTAGAATCACAATTAAGCAGAGAGAAAAGCGATTTTACTGACCGCAAGCAAAGCATATCTTTGTTCTTTTTTTATTTGTTTCCAGCAAGGGTGAAATACGCATCTTAATGAATTCTCTTTATCTGACAGCCGTTTATCAGTAATAAAGCAGATGCTAGATGTTTTTCTTTCTTTTCTTTTGAACGGAAAGTTATTGTGGGATCGAAATAAAACATTAAGATAAACTAGATATTTAATTAGAGATTAGCTTTAACTGTAATTTAGAAAAATGTAAAATTTAAGAAAACTATATGTGATTCTACATCACATATATCACCCCTTTCACAGGCAAAAAAAAAAATCTATAAAGGTACATGGAGGGAGAGAGAGGCAATTGAAATTTTCTCATTCAGAATTCACACATTGGCATCCAGAATTGGCGAAAAGGAGCATATGAAAAGTGAATGATATCATAACCATGAAATTTTCTGTTACGCTTTAAACAATTAAGATGATTTTGAATTTAATACAGGGCAACCAGAAATGGGCAGTCCTAAAAAAATACGCCAAAAAGAATTCGCGCCAATTCGTACGTTAGGACTCTGTTTTGGGAGAATTTATGAAAGACACAATAATGTGGCATGCACAAGGAAAGATTATTACCTAACGAATAAGTTAGAATCACAATTAAGCAGAGAGAAAAGCGATTTTACTGACCGCAAGCAAAGCATATCTTTGTTCTTTTTTTATTTGTTTCCAGCAAGGGTGAAATACGCATCTTAATGAATTCTCTTTATCTGACAGCCGTTTATCAGTAATAAAGCAGATGCTAGATGTTTTTCTTTCTTTTCTTTTGAACGGAAAGTTATTGTGGGATCGAAATAAAACATTAAGATAAACTAGATATTTAATTAGAGATTAGCTTTAACTGTAATTTAGAAAAATGTAAAATTTAAGAAAACTATATGTGATTCTACATCACAGGCCGGGCCTGGAAATTTCGACCCGTGCAGACCTCTAATTCATATATCCATTGACTAACGGCAATATAGAATACACAATATGGCACGTACTACTATATTTGGATAAAACCCCTAATTTTTTTGCTTCATTTTGTGATTAACGGATTTTGAGTTTATTCTATAGACGATCACTTTCAGAATTTTCAAGCCATGTTTTTGAAACTATTACAAAATTTGCTCGGTACATTTAGCTAACACAATATACAAATGAAATTTTGATATCGTTGACGCATGCGCAATGAAAAATTATTTACTAAACCTACTCATTTTTCATACAATTTTTATTATTTTTTAATTTTGATGACAAAGTATTGTGCACAATGTTTTTGTCATATTTTCAGAAAAGAACATAATTTTATATTAAGAACTCAACAAATTATAAGCAAAAAACGTGAAAAAATATGGGACTGATTTTCTAAAACGCCTTAGTTTCTCTACGAGTATGCATACTATCTATATAAAAATAAACACAGTATTTTACAATAAGACACTTAATCATAAACTACAGTTTGAGCGCTTTTGCTATATTAGTCTTAACAGGGTTATCCAAAAGATATTCGGGTTTTTTTTTTTCAATTTATTGACGATCCCCTGTAGAGTTTCGGGAAAAAAATCTTCAAAGAAATTTATAACATGTACTATTATATTTTCACACTTAGAATTTCAGGATAATCCCTCGTGTATTTTTCTAGATATTTAACAAAATGTCTAAAATCGCAAGTGACCGGTCATCTTTGGCCATATAGTGTATTTGAGTTACATTAGGAGAAGAGATTGCAGAAAAAGACAGTTTTACAAACTAAAATGCCTAAACAGAGCTTCCAAGTCTCCGGCGTTTTGGATGCCAATATTTTAATACAGAATTTTTTTTTCTTAATAGGAACATTAGAGCTACTTAAAAGAACATCTTTTCCAAGATAATAGTAGTGTGCAAATAGCCACAGGCTTGGCAGCTCTATCTAAATCATACACTTAATTCTGTAAAACTTACTTTATTTCTTACTTGCACATTCAACATTCAATTATATCTACAAAGATTATTTTGCAGACTTGAGCTATATTCGGAGTTATTCCCTAAAGTTACTGCTTTTAATATCCAACTGTTTATAACTTAAAATCATGGCCATGAGTTAATTCTTAGACTTAAATTCCTGCTATTTTTGTGTTATCCTTATTGTATTATACTATTTTGAAGTAATTTTTGAACAAAATCTTAATCATTATTTCATCATTGCCCCATATTTATAAAATAAATTAAAGTCTTTTATAGGCAAACGTGTATCAGAATTTTTTTTCTCTACACAAAAAGATCAATGATTATATCAGTGTTATAATATTCGAAAGTATTTCATCGGGGCATGTGCACACAGAACTTTAGATCAACGAAGACATTGTAAAAAGACACAAATATTTAGAAAAATACATCCAATTAAGCAATAGACTACAATTTACTGAAATTGACAATTAAATATGTTTAGTTTAACAAAAATCATTATCATCATCACTGTTAAAGTTAATGTAAACAAAATAAGCAGACTGATGACAGGATGTTATGTACAATGTTGTTTGTCATATTGTCAGAAAAGAACATTTTATATCAAGAACTCTGCAAATTATAAGCAAAAAATTTGGGAATGTTTTTATAAAAACCTTAATTTTTCTACTAGTATATATGCTATCCGCAAAAAAATGAACACAGTTTATTACAATAAGTCACTTAATCATAATCTACAGTTTTAGCGATTTTGTTACATTTGTTTTGGCATGGTTATCCAAAAGATATTCGTCCTTTTTCAATTTGTTGATGGTCCCCTATGGAGTTTCGGGTAAAACTCTTCCCGGAAATGTCTGATTTGTACTACTATATCAACACTCTTAGAGTTTCAGGATAGTGCATCATGTATTTTTCTAGATATTTAACAAAATGTCTACAATCGCAAGTGGGCGGTCATCCTTGGCCATATAGTGTATCCATTTAAGCAATAGGCTGCAAATTACTGAAATTAAAAATTAAGTACGTTTAGTTTTTAAAAAAATCATCATCATCCTCACTGTTAAAGTTGATGTAAACAAAGTAAGTAGAATCACCTCTGATGCCTTCTGCATGAGCCCACCTCTTACATTTTGTGCATTTTACCCCCTATTCTGTTGCTATAGAATTACTGTAAGATCCTAAACAATAAATAAAGACGCATTCGTTATCTTCCTCACCTAAATAATTGTTAGAAAGGAATTCTTTTTCTTTACATCCTTAAATTTTTATAGGGTTTTCTAGAGTAAATCTTTCATTTTTTTTTTTTTTTTTTTTTCTTTTTTAGGAAATAGGCCTATTTTAATAAAGATTTCAATAAGTTTTAATAATTACGCTTTGTTGAATATTTTGTATTGGTTCTAAAATTCGTAAAATTCATTAACATCCTGGAGTTGTGATGGTAAATTTTAATACTAAATAAAATAATTGCTGTGATTATTATTTTTTTTTTTTTTTTTTGTAAGGAATGTTTAATTTTATATTATTACCGATGATCGTACCGTTTGAGAAATAAAGCAAGTGCGTAAACGTGTCCCTGTACCAAATGTGCCCCGGTCAACGTTATTATTTAAAAACATTTTAAGATGCGAAAATGTTTAATGACAGATAAATTGAGTTTTTAAAATATTAATTCAAATTCTACGTATTTCTGAAGATTGCAGACTTACTATAATATAAGCAGTGTTGAATTCAGACACTTTTCTCCGGGAAGGACATATGTGGCTCCAGGGGGTACATTTTGAAGTTCCGAGGGAGGAAATTGCTCATTTTGACCATTGAAAATACAAAATCTCAAAATTTCCGAGGGGGAGACATTTCATTGCTCCAGGGGGGGGAATGCCCCCCCCCGAGTCACCCCCTGAATTCAACACTGAATATAAGATCAGTGTAGTTCTTTGCTGAGGGAGCTTTAAACGGACATACAACCGAAACGCTAAAAAATTTGTGGTGGATGAGAGAAGACATACGACCTTAAAGAGTTAAAGCATTTTATTTTTATATTTCACACACACTCTGTAATCGGAAGATAAATGTTTCGTACTATTAATTCACCTGAGAATCGTTTCACCACCTTTTGTGGAACAATTAAATCCGCCGTCTGACAACCTTATTCCCTTTTGCTACATTTTCCCAATAAATCACGTACGTTTCGCTAAAATAGAAAAAAAATAAGAAAAGCAAGTTATTTTCAACAAAAACACATACGGCTGAAATTTCGCTATCAATATGACCTCCATTCTATGCCTTCACGCAAAATTATTTAGTTGATTTTCATCGGGGATTCGGTTCTAGTGCAATGTAATGAAAACAATTTTGTTAGTTTTCTTTATTTGTTTATTTGTAAAAGTAATTCCCTGTGATTTTCTGTATAAGTATATATATATTCATGATAAACTTTTAATTTTTTCACCAAGATTAATTTTATATTAGATTAATACCCTTTTAATAATATCCCATGCTGACTGCGGTGTTTAAATTAAAACCCTATTTATAGATCTAATTTATTAATCTTTATATAAAAGATATAAATTCTTAATCCACTTTAAAAATGTTTAATTCAATACTCTTAAATCTAAAAAATGGCTTTAATTAAAAATATTTTTAAATAATCATTTTATTTCTTAAATTCCCAATAAAATTTATTGTCCTTTTCCTGTATTCATTATCCCCTTTTAAAATCTTTATTTTATTTATGCACCATGTTAATCTATAATTTATTCCGTTTTAAAGAAACTTACTTATTCTAAATTCATTCTTTTTATTCTAATATATAGTATAATATTTAGCGTCTTAGATGTATTACATGTCAATAAATTCATTTTTTTCTTTATAAGATTATCGTTTGCAAAATATCTTCGATTTTAGCTGCTATCTCGACGCCGATATTATATTTTATTTACATGCAAGGCATCTGGCTTTGTGGCTTTAGAATTTTCCAGAAAGAGTTTTCGCGTCGTTTCGCATCAAGATTAACACACTGGAAATGATGAAATAATCCTTATTTTTGGCAATCCTGATTGGACAAATATGGCCAGTTATTATTATTTTTTAATAGTATTCATATGCTAGAGAAGGTAAATACAGATGCGCCGGTCAGAATTTCACAGAGTATACGCATTGTTCGTTAATTTAGAGATAAGATGGATATGCTCGTGTTTGTAGAGTTGATTGTATAACGAGGTGGTTTTAATTGATTGGAATGGGGTAAAAATCAATGATTTTCGACAATTATACTCATATAAAAAGAATGGAGCATTTCCCTATAAATATATTATTGGATTGCAATAAAGTTTTGAATCTGTACATCGAATGCTTATTCTGTTTAAAGTCATGTGCAATTGTCTTTAACACTTTTTGATCTGAACCCTGTGCTCAACAGTGGGAAACCATTATAATATGGTGCATGTTACAGCTATTTCCTAAGCTCCTAAAGTCACAGTACTATATTTATATTTAATAATTGGGTGAATATTTTTTTCCCTGGGGGAAAAAGAAGTAATTAATGAATTTTTTGTTAAAACTTTTTTTTATAGAATCAGTACTTAGCTACTTGGCTGGATGAAGAATTCGTAACTGGAGTGAAAGTAGTTAATTTGCTTCTGTGAAATTATAGTGGCTGAAAACTTGTACTACAGCTTAAAATAGCTCTTAACAAAATACCGAATTAATATATATATATATATATATATATGTTACAGGCCAAACCCGATTTTAGGCCAAACTAGATTGGCCTAGGCCAAACTAGTTTATCCTAGCGCCCATCGGATAGACTAGTTTTCCTAGGCCAAACCGGTCTATCCTAACGCCCATCGGATAAACTAGTTTTTCCTAGGCCAAACCGGTCTATCCTAAGGCCCATCGGATAAACTAGTTTTTCCTAGGCCAAACTAGTCTATCCTAAGGCCCATAGGACAATCTAGTTTTTCCTAGGCCAAACTAGTTTGGCCTAACTCTTATAGGACAAACTAGTTTAGCCTGCTGTTTATTGGTCTGAACTAGTTTCTCCTAGGCCGATCTAGTTTATCCTAGGCCAATTCAATTTGGCGTGATTTTATTGAATTCAATGACCGCCACAGCGCCAACATTCTAGTTTGCCCTAGGCTGATCTAGTTTATCCTAGGCCAATTTAATTTTACATGTTTTTAGCTCGCAGGCGTCAAAGCCTGAGAAATAATGAGTTCGCAGGTTCTGTATGTATGAATGTACGTATGTATGTACGAATGTACGTACGTATGTACGTGCGTATGTACGTAACGTGATAACTCGTGATAGAAATATCCGATTTGCTTCAAATTTTGGATGCACGTTCATTGATATAAGGTACTTTTCTGATTAATTTTCGGAATTCATTGGATAAGAATAAAGGGCAGCGAACGGGAGGCTAGTCCCCCACCGTTAATTTAGAGAAATGGATTTTTGATGCAGAATTATCAGTTTTCATTTAAAATTTTAGATATAGGATCATTCTGACAAGGCGCCTCCATGATTAGTTGTGGATGTTTATTGTTTAAGTGTAAAAAAAAGGGCAATGTAGGTTAACCCCTCCACATAATTTAGATAAATGGTTTTTGACGCAGAATTTACGGATTTGCTTCACATTTGTATATAGGTTCTTTCTGATAAGGCGATTCCCTAAATAGTTTTGGGGATTAATGGTTAAGTATGAAGGGAAAAATTACATCTCTTACATAGAAAAAACTAGTTTATCTTATGGGCATTTAGATAAACAAGTTTGGTGTAGAAAAAACAGTTTATCCAATTGGCATAAGGATAAAATAGTTTAGCTGAGGCTAATCTAATTTAGCTCGAAAACGGGTCTGGCCAGTAAAAAACATATCTTTCACTAGAAAAAGTATAAATGTGTGTCAAGAGTCACTGCTTATAACACCAATATAGAAATTTAACATGTTCGCCTTAGAGACATGATGCATTGGACATGGTGTTTGCTTTTTTTCTGCACACTCGTGCCAAATAAGATCTGATTTGCATTTATTATTATTATTATTATTATTATTGCATATTCGAGCCAGAATTAATCTGAACAAAATTTGCAATCGAGCAGCGTTTTCCATTTTTGAGAAATTAATTACCTGTCGACATATAAGCTATTCTTCTCACGGCGTCAATTTTTTTTTCGTGAAGTCGTAACCAGAAATTCAATTCAAAACATAGCTTTATTATTTTCTCAAAGATACATCGCTTTTATGAAAAAATGGTTTATGCCATTCGATTGTATATTATCTGAATCTGTTAACCTTATGCATTTTCGAAAAGGAAGTAGTTCATAAATGTGTTAGGATGTAGTTCTTTAGGATTTGAGAAAAGCCTTAAGGAATGACAGAGAAATATATTCACACATCTACTTTTTACTGAACGGATTCAAAAGTTATGATATTTATAACTCTCATATATTTTCTTTTGTTCTAAACTACATTGATTATTTAATGAATCCGTATTTGAATATTGAAACTCTAAGAATCTAGATAATCATTAATACATTGTGTATTTTCCATTCTGTGAACACAACTTAATTTAAAAATACATTGTAAATTTATTCAATAAATATATAAGCAGTATTTTTTAAAGTAATCTTAATTGCATGTGAAGTAAAACCTGAATTTTTTTGCAGAAATTGAGTAGGGTCAGATCGAACCGAACTGAGTCTTTTTTCACTGATTTTTGTACAGACAGAGCTCTGCCTGTACAAAAGTAAATAACATTAAAGTCAATAATAATAATTTGCTTGAATACGCAAACACCATGTCTAATGCATCATGTCTCTAGGGTGAACACGTTAAATTTTTGTATTGGTGTTATAAGCAATGACTCTTGACACACATTTATACTTTTTCTAGTGAAAGATATGTTTTTTTACTGGCCAAAACCGTTTTCGAGCTAAATTAGATTAGCCTCGGCCAAACTATTTTATCCTTCTGCCAATTGGATAAATTAGTTTTTTCTACACCAAACTTAATTATCTAAATGCCCATAGGATAAACTAGTTTTTTCTATGTAAGAGGGTAATCGTTCATTTTTCCCTTCATACTTAACCAATAAACCCCCAAAACTATTCAGGGAATCGCCTTATCAGAAAGAACCTATATACAAATGTGAAGCATATCCGTAAATTCTGCGTCAAAAATCATTTATCTAAATTATGGGGGGTGGGGGGTAACCTACATTGCCCTTTTTTTACACTTAAACAATAAACATCCACTACTAATCATGGAGGCGCCTAGTCAGAATGATCATATATCTAAAATTTTAAATGAAAATTCATAATTCTGCATGAAAATCCATTTCTCTAAATTAACGGTGGGGAGTTAGCCTCCCATTCGCCCCCCCTTTTTTTTATCCAATGAATTCCCAAAAGTAATCACAAAGGTATCTTAACAGAATGAGCCTACACCCAAAATTTGAAGCAAATCGGATATTTCTATCACGAGTTATCGTGTTACGTACATACGCACGTACATACATACGTACATTCATACATACAGAACCTGCGAGCCCATTATTTCTCAGGCTTTGACGCATGCGAGCTAAAAACACGTAAAATTAAATTGGCCTAGGATAAACTAGATCAGCCTAGGACAAACTAGAATGTTGGCGCTGTGGCGCCATTGAATTCAATAAAATCACGCCAAATTGAATTGGCCTAGGATAAACTAGATCGGCCTAGGAGAAACTAGTTCAGACCAATAAACAACAGGCTAAACTAGTTTGTCCTATAAGAGTTAGGCCAAACTAGTTTGGCCTAGGAAAAACTAGATTGTCCTATGGGCCTTAGGATAGACTAGTTTGGCCTAGGAAAAACTAGTTTATCCGATGGGCCTTAGGATAGACCGGTTTGGCCTAGGAAAAACTAGTTTATCCGATGGGCGTTAGGATAGACCGGTTTGGCCTAGGAAAAACTAGTCTATCCGATGGGCGTTAGGATAAACTAGTTTGGCCTAAAATCGGGTTTGGCCTGTAACATATATATAAATGTCGGAAAAAATAGTACAGTTAAATTCCATTGCTAAATTATTCCTCTCATTGAGAATAATGATCGATATTTGCATACCAGGGGTGCAGTGGAGAGTATACGGAGATATACCCTCATATACCTTATAAATATTTTTAAGAAGCTCTTTGGCATCTAAACCAAACATTCCTCAAATAAAACAACAGCGTATTTTTTAGCCAAAAACTCTCCTCATTTGGTTTCTTTGTCCTTTTTTTAATCAATTTTTAACTTTTACAATATTTTGTTCCTGGCCGAAATGGTCAGAAGAAATGAAGAATTTTCAATGTTAATTTATCATTTACTTTCGTGCATTTAGTCAATGTTTGTTATCAATATAATCATTTTGATTTTCTATTCAAGTATAATTTTAATTTTGCTTTATTGATTTTTATGAGCCTAATCATCAAAACATTACTTTGTTGTTTACTTAAGTTAAATTTCTAAGAAAGGGGGACTCTCAGTTCTGCAAATATTTATATAGTTTAAGGATCACCATTCTTGCATGTCTGAAAGTCACTGCATTAATGTTTTAAAGTTCTGCACATACGAGTCCCAGTTTGTTGAATATGTGCTTATGTTGAAAGAAATCTATTCCCATAAAAGCAGGCAAAACATTTTTGAAAGAAATATATATCAATATATCTTTTGATATAGTTATATCAAATTAGTTGAAGGCGTCGCAGAAATAAAGGAAATTTTCATGAATCGTATAAAATGTATAATATGAAATTTAAATATTCCGGTTTACTTATAAGGCGATTAAAATAATCAACTAGATACGTTAATAATTAATTTTATTCAAAATTTCTTAGTACTTATAAGCCTTAACCAGGCTCTTCTTCAGCGAATACTTTTGATGTTTTGAATAAAATTATGTATTAACATCTCTAGTTGATTATATTAATAGCCATTTAACCCTTTCCGGCACACTGTGCCCGGTCTGGGATACCTAATTTTAATTCCAAACTTGCAATCGACACCAGTTATACTTTACTAAAATTTTGCTTTTACAATAAAAGCTTAAATTAAGGATTTCAAAATATCTAAAAAATTCGTTTGTGAATTCCTGTGTCAGTCGATAATTTCCCATTTTATTACAGATTTTGCCCGTGCCGGAAAGGGTTAAGTAAACCTGAACACTTTGAAGTTCATATTATATATTTTATGTTAAAAACAAGGAGAAAATTCCGTCATCGATTTTTATTTAATTCACGAATCACGCTGAGTTGCTTGCCGTTCGTAATGACGCAATTTTTTTAAACGCTTTCTCAAATACATTTTGTTATTATATTTTACATATAAGTCTTTCCCCCTATTGGTCTTGTTGTTTATTTAGCTTCTTAACTCAGAGTTATTACTACAATTAATTATAATTATGACATAATTTATGTCATTCTTAATTAAGACATTAATTCTCATTTCCCTTGATAAATACCTTTTAGTATCAGTTCACTTTCCACTTTTTATTTTTTATAGTGTAATTTTTCAAAAACAACATTTGATATTTCTTTATCCTTAATTTATTAACTATTATTTACTACCTCATAAATACAAAATGCAAATATTACATAATTTTACGTCAATTCCAATTAAGAGATTAATTTTGATTTTTCCTGGTGAATATCATTTACTAACACTTTTTCCCTTGTTTTATCCTCTATTACTTACATAATATACAAAAACAACGTAGCTGGGAGTTACTATTATATAAAGATAGAATACAAATATGATAGAATTTTACGTCAGTATCAATTAAGAGATTAATTTTCAGTTTTTCTGATGATTATCTTTTATTATTACTCCTCTTTCCTATCTTTATTTTTTATTATGTGTATAATATACGAAAACAACATTTGAGATTTGCTTAAACTTAATGTCTTAACTGGTAGTTACTATTATATTAGGACAAAATATGATAGAATTTTACGTCATTCTCAATTAAGATATTAATTTTCAGTTTTCCTGATAAATATCATTTACCATTACTCCCCTTTCTTCTTTTTATCCTTTATTACATAATATAAAAATCATATGATGTTGTTTATTGTTAATTTTGTAGCTCACAAAACTTGATATGCTGATGAATAAATTTTTTAGATATTTTTTTAATTGCTTAAAAATGTTTTCAAAGGACAAAATTCCATAAAAATACTAAAAAAAAAAAACACCATAAGTATTTTCTAAAGCTCTCATTATAACAAAAATTGTCATGGTGTTCGAAAAGCGATTTTGCAAATCGTGATGTTAGAGACAGGCGTTTTATTTTTCTTCTCGCAGTATCTTCATAGGGGCTATGCAAATGTAATGTTATCATTTTTGGGGGGAGGTCAGTGTGGTATATGATCTCGTAAAATATCGCAAGGGGGAGGGGGAGTTTTCTTTTTATATCGATATCATTTCTGACCCAGTCAAAATTTTCTTTTTTTATTTGCAATCGCATCTTGGATACAAAATTGCATGTTACCTTCTTTTAGCCTGTTATCGATTTTTATGAAAATACAAAGTTATAATTAACATCATTAAATTATTACAAAATTATTTTACTCTAAAATATGGAGTATACCAACTTTTGATATTCCTATTCTACTTCGTATGTATATTCATATAAAATCTCGGTTCTAGAAACCATATGGGAGATATATTTGAAATGAAGCTTGTGTTTACTAATATATATAAAAGTGAAAGGAAAAAAAAATGTTGTTCACTTGTTTTGTTCATCTGAATTTCTAACTGCCCCCACCTCTCTTCCGTTCGGGGCAAGTAAAACAGGACTTTAAATTTGTTGAAGGAATTACGTAGCAAAAAGTATTACAAAATACTTTTAAATATTAATTATTTCTTTTAAGTGTTATTTAATTAATGTTTTTTCATATGCAAAGTGATATTTTATTGACTTCTTTTTATTTGAATCATAGAAGTATGCAAAAAATAAATGTAACCGGTTTTGTACATGACTTCGAAAAAATAAATAAATTATACCAATAAAAAAATATATATATATACTTTGATAACGATATCATTACCTGGGAAGGGTTTTGAGGGATGATAACGCATGATATCGGAAGCGCGGGAGGAAGCAGAATTACCAAAAAGTTGATATCATTCATTGTAAAAAATGGCAGCAAAGTAACCAGTCTATCGACCGTTTTTATTTAAAACGGTTATTTAACCGTAATTTAAATGTATTTTGACCCTCATGCGGACAATTATATCGTAAGAGCACAGTTAAATTACGGTTGTATAACCGTTTACTACAAACGTTCGATAGACTGGTTACTTTACTGCATAACTTTTTATAGTGTTATATTACCACATCCCCTTATACCCTCTATCTGAATGATGTTCATCCATTACAAATCCATGATATGCAAATGATTAATGTTTTTTTTTATAATTTATTTTAAGTTGCTTCAAAATAGCAACTATAGTTTGTCATAGAGCAAGTCATATCAATACTAAGCAACACGAAAACATAAATATTTCCTAAATTTCTCATTCTAACAAAAATTTTCGTAATATTAGTGAAGCAATTTTGTAATTTCTGATGCTAGAAACAAATTAGAAGTATTATAATTTTTTTCTGGATGTACAGCAAGTATCTATTGATATTCTCTATCTGAATTATGCTGATCCATCACAGAGCCTTCCTATACAGAAAGGTAAAGACATTAAAAAGCCATATGTCAGATTAGAGCTAAACGGGAGAAAAGTGGAACTCCAACACGTTATTTTGTAATCCATTTAATTTCTTTTTTAATATGTCTACATACACTTAAATCCAGATCTAGTTTTGAGTGGGATACACTAATATGTAATTTACACTTAACATGTATTCTGTAGGTAAATGGATTTTACTGAATTTGAATAAAGAAACATTAATGCCCTTAACCTGACAGATAAAAAAATTACAATAAATAAGGGTGTAATTTTATGACAATATTGTAATAAGTATTTATACTTTAAACATTAAAATATAGTGATAAAATGTCTTTCACTTTGTACAATTTGAAGATTTAAAGCCTTCATCTGCAATGCATCATGATTTGTCAGTTGTACAACGCCCGTTCTGTCTTTTGTGCTACATGTGTTAGGTGATCAGAGTGCAGTAATACATAATTATATATAAAAGATTCTGGATGCTAAAGGTTCCCTTTGCATTGGATGTGACTTGATGTCGCTATTCATTTATTCTGCGGACATACAGCTGGAAACAGCCATAATTATTACAATCGAGCTAACAAGTTATCAAAGCCTGAAAGCTAATGTGACTGCCAGTTCTGTACCTACGATAGGTTTTCGAGAATTTAATTATTTTAAAAAGAGCGTATTTTAAGGGCTGTATTCAAATTGAAGTTCCGTACTTGATTGTTGACCGAGGAAGCCCCCTTCTTTATCTAGGCATCTTAGGCGCCACTCAAGCAGTCATCGAAGACTGCTAGATTACAGGTTAGCATAAGACGTTTCAAAACACTCCCTTTATTAGATTTGCGCTTTAAAGATCTCAGGATTATTTAAGTAATATCTTTATATGTTTGTATCACCTTTTAGGTAATTATGTTTTAAAATTTATATTAATAACAAGGTGAAAATTCCTTCACGACACTAGTTTTTTAATGCAGTGTTTTGATTCTATTTATGCTATCAATTTTATTTATTTTATTTATTTTATCAATTTTACTAATTTATTTTAGGTTTCGCAAGGTTAAAATCAATTCAAAATTACAAGTCTGGAAAGAAATGCTTGTTACATAGTCCCTTATTGATACAGTGTAGGTAAGTTAATTGTTAAAAATACTAAAGAAGAACTTATAAAAGTATTGTATTTAAAACATGATAAATAATTGCGAACTACCTAGATTTATCACATTACCAGCATTTTCATGCTTTTCGAGTAGTTGTATTCATAAAAGTAAACATCTTTGTCAATTTCCGAAATACCGTATTGTATTTCAAAAAATTACAACTTATTGCTTCAGAATATTCAAGCAATCTTTATATATATATATATATACAACAGTAATTTTATTTATTTTTTCCGCATTTAAAAGATTAAAGGAGAAATATGTATTTTCCTATATTTTAAGCATAAAGGAAGGTTTGTTCGTTTAATTGCTCGATCATGATGCAATTTTGGATTCGGCCTACTATTTTAGAGAGGTTTCACGTAAATTTATTAAATATTTGATAATAACTTTCGAAATTAGACTGTAGTATTAGTAAAGAGAGAAATTAACATGATTCACGAATGCCTTAAAGGCACATGGCACATAAAGTAATTCAAATTTTTGAATGTTGATACATCGAAATAAAAAATAGAGGTAAAAGGTTATGATGCTAAATGATTATGATACTGGAAGGTTTTAAAATAACATATTTTAAGCATTAAAAAAGTATATATATATGTATATATATATATATATTTTTTTTTTATATATATATATGCTTTGGTAAACTTTTCTAAAATTCTGCTTTAGGTAAACAGTTAAAACTTTCCAAAATTGTATAACTAACTTGTTTCTTCAAAACGAACGAACATTATAAATTTGAGTTTAAAAAAATAAACTTTAAAATAATAAAAATTATATATTCTTAAAATATTTAGCATTTTCAAAGTTTCTTCCAATATAATTTTAATTTCATTTATTTTAGGAGAAAAAGAAAATCGCTTTTTATTATTCTCAATATTTTATAATTTCGATGGCAAAAGTTTTATATGAAAGAATATTTGAAAGTCTATGTTTCTTGAAAGTTGCTGTGAAAATCTTAACTCTAAAATATCCAAATAGGTGTTGTATCGATACCGAACCGACCAAATGGTTAAATGTCGATTCAAACCAGAAATTTCATATTTTGATAATAATTAGTTAAATATACACGACACGGAATTAAGTTAAATAAATAAGTTAAGCAGTTTAACGTAAAAATATTTTACTGTAAAATGATTTTACCAAAATTGAGTAACAATTTCGGATATTCTAAAGTTAATACTGTTAGTTTTCTAAATTATTTTTTATATTGTTTAAACTAAAATATTTTAAATTATCTGACCTAATATTTTTCCCAATATAAAATATAATGACATACATATTGCATAATACATTCCAAATTTTATGGGAATTCTGTTTACATAACATCTTAGTATTGTAATATTTGCTATAAAGGAATCATAACTGACAGCAAATGTCTGGGACTTTGTTTCGGGGGTGGGGGTGGAATATAGATCTTGTCTGACCTGACAACTAACAAGAAAAAAATAGATACTTCTCCAGTTACAGTGAAATCCGAAAATAAATAGCAAAGCTGCTGTGCTGTATCACCATGTTATATACCGTACATGTGACTTTACTCATATATGACATCTGTAGCATAGTTGACGTATGTATAAGATTCAATATGACATTACATACATATATTATATAAAATTTAAATATTACACTTATATGATCAGATATAGATACGCTTCAGGTGAGAGAAGTCAACGTAACTAATATTTCTCAATCCTATCATTCATCATTCTACCATTATCTAACGGTTTCCACAATCTATCAGCGATGAGCCAGCAATCAATATAACTTGATGGGAAAATACTTGGATAATATAAACTGAAGAAAAGCAAAATAAATTACATACATTTATCTTATTTAAAAGTTACTCAATTAATACAACAAAAAAATGCTCTGGTGGACCCTCTCTCTTAATTAAAAGGTTAAGGCAAATTTACATTATACACAAATTCTTTTTCCCCAGTTTCTGCTATAATAAAACCGTGAAAGAAAATATTCGCTATTTTATCCTGTTTCCTTTGAAAAATACATTAATTCACCAAAGCATAGCGCCTAACACAAGTATGGGCTACTTCTAAAGAATGAACATGAAGATAAATTTACATAAACTAGAGTTCATATAGAGATAAAAATAAAGTGAAGGGCATGAGCATCTTTTTCCTTCTGTATGTACATTGTTTTTTGCAGAAATGCGTCAGGTTTAAAAGTTTTACAACACAAGGAGCATCTGACATTAACATAAAATAAAATAAAATAGAATCTTTTGTTCTTCAGGATTTTTCAAGAAATAGCTGAGATCTGTATCAGTAGGAAAAGAAAAAGTTTTTGTCGAAACTTTTACTTGTATTTATGACTAAATTTAAAAGTTGTTTCCAGATTTCATTACTATGTACAAATCAATATAGAACTTCAAATTAATATACATGAAACATACATAATAATTATTTTTTTTATTTTGTTCATTGGCTACAAGCAATCATCACTAGCACAACATGATATTTCATTATGCAACTAGTTTAAACACTTATGCTAATTTACATCACACAAATTTTTTTTCAATTTATGGGTACATTTCATAAAAATATGCCGCATGTACTTGTGTATTAGTCGATTCGTGTATGAGTCGTCTCGATCCCTAACTTTCGAATGCAAATTCTGAAAAATCAAAAACCCATGTATAAGTAAACCTCCTAACTTTTTACTTCAATTTTACCCAAAATCAAGCCAAAGATGCAACTTGCCAATGAAAAAAAGTAGTAAGTAAACAAATCATTTAAAATTTTTTAATGATAAGTTAATATTCTTTGTATATTTTAAATATTATTTTATTGCAGATACACAAAAATAGCCAGAATTTTGCAGCATTCGAAGTTTTTTTTTTTTTATTTAATTAACTTTGACGAAGTCGGTTGAACTCGACTTCCCAAATTTGCTTGCTGAAAATTGTCAGAAATTCTTCGAATTATACATGAGTATATACGGTAATGTATATTATTAACATTAAAGATCGATTGTCTGTTTATAATATGCAATTCTCTAATCATGATTTCCCCCCATCTATCTCTTTATTTCTATCACTGTGCACCTATACATCATTACATACACACAAAAACACATATGCACATGCTGGTCTATTAGCCCTTACAAATAACTCAACATTTTGCTCATTTGTTGTTTAAATATTGACAATGCATAGTTTACTGAGAAAGGGATGCATAAGAGCACGCGCTCAGAAAAAGAGAGCAAGAAAAAAGATTAAAACAATGCACAACTTTGCGTTTGTGTTAAAATTCTTGAAACAGGATGATAAAAAAAATAATAATGATGAAAACTAGACAAAATTAAAGGGCAGATATAAAAAATAATTCAAAAAGGGAAGGAAAAAAAGAGCGGGGGGATAAAGAAAAAGAAAAATTTCAGAATAAAGACGTTATACTTTTGTCACAGAAGACTTTAATAAGGTATCGTTGATTTACATCAATTACACAATCTCATTTAAAGTCTGAAATTAAAACTAAAAACACCCTAAGGGCGTAAACATAGACATTGTGTGTTCATGTTTAATTTTTTACTGAACTCTCTGTACTAATGTGATGAATTATAGAATCAGTTGAAAAGACTTATGAGATGCTGAAATTAATTCACTGTGAAATTCTAGTTAACCACCTTGCAACAAATTCTACTTTTTTTAAAATAGTAGAATAGAAGTTGAGGGGCTTTGCGAAAAATGAAAAACTTAATAAAAGGAAATCCTAAACTGAATTTGGTTCAATATGCGAAGGGAATATAATACCAAACAGCAGTCACACAGTAATTCTATTTAATTCATGATGAAAATAATTTTTGTTGCTTTACTAAACAGATCGAAGATAAATCGATAGTTTCCATTTGGTAACACACTAAAGCACCTATATCAAATCAGGTGCCACGCTACCTTTCGAATGATTCTTGATTCAGCTACGGCAAAATGTACACTAAAATAACTACATCATTAAAATTAAAAAAAATGTCATCTGATTATTGAAAAGGAAAAACATGCATTATTTTTTTTCACATGTGCGAAAAATGTTCCAATTAGAAGAAATGACTTGCATCTCAATTCGGAAAAAAAAAAATAATTTTATAGCTTCAGTGTATTGCGTGTATAACTGGGCAAAACTGGATTAAGTAGTTTTTCGTGTCAAAACAACATGTTGTCAAAAAAGTCTCCCCTCCGCAGAAACAAACGCTCTGGCTATAAGTCCATTAAACCTGTGGTCAAAGTTTCGTAACGGCATTCGTCACGTGATCAAGGCTGTTCACGGATGCTTGATCTCATTCTATATAAAACGGAACATTTTACTTCATTATAATTTTGTGGGACCTCTGTATGAATAAAAAGTAAAAATATATGAATAACACACTTCAGTAAATCCCGCCACATTGAAATTAATTAATTAATCTCTATAAATAAAAGGAATTCTGAGGATAATTAATTAATTAATTGAGGCACAGGGGAAAGCAAATCTTGGCAATGCGCCAACTCGGTCCAGAGGAAGCAAATCTTGGCAATGCGCCAACTCGGTCCAGAGGAAGCAAATCTTGGCAATGCGCCAACTCGGTCCAGAGGTATAAAAGCAAGATAGAAAAAAACGCGCAGGTCTGTGCATTCAAGTACAACCACCCATATGTATATGCTGAAAGTTTGTTCTGACGCTCACCCGACGCACGTGGAGTGCCGATGGTCCGGGGAGAGTCACCGGGGGATCCGTCGCCAGCTGAGAGAGAAGTGTACCATACACATAAATTATTAAATAAACCTTCAAATTAAGCCCGGCGAAGCGGGCTGGGTATGCTAGTTAAAATAAAAATAAACCTGCATTTTAAATATTTGATAGAATGTCACCAGTCGTCACATGATCATATTTATTTTTGATATTATTAAACAACATCATTTTGGCGATGTTTTCATATGTTTATTTGCCCTGATTTCCATTGAAAAAAATTGTGTAATACAAAAAGTAAAATATTTCACTGAATTAAAAAAAGCAAATTCGCACACGATTTAAAAAATAAAATTCAATAAAATAAATACAAGATGAATATTGAAATAGACAATTGTAGACCACCGATGGAAGAAAGTCTTATGCTATAGTTTGGATTACATCGATCTACATCATTAATCCGCAAGATCAGCGCTTCATTTGTTATGTTCATTTTGATACTATTATAAATAAATGATCATTTTGAAGTTTGTTTAACATACGAGTTTTTGTATTCCTTTGCAATTTTCACCCAAGTTTTCTATACAAAGAAAAGTATAAAATGTTTTAAAAAACTGAAATAACTATAATAATTATAGAAGAAATTAATATGGAAACGACAATTGTAGACACGAGTAATAGAATACGTTAATACCAATGATTACATTTATTTACGTCATTCATTTGTATGTTTAGATTATTATATATATTAAGTTTTTTATGTTATTCGATATTTTCATATCGAAGTTTTTCATAAATGCTTTTGAAATGTTCATTTATTTGTTCTTATACAATAAAAAATATAAAATGTTAAAAAAATGAATATATGAAAATATGAAAAATAAAATTAAAAGGTATAATTGTAGACACAGATAAAACTAAAATAAGAAATAATAGACATTAAGATATGAAAATATGAATTAAGCCTAAAATGAAAATTTTCTAATTATTAAAATATTGCTATGGAGTCTGACGTACCATATGTTCATATTTATATTGAATATTTCTAAAACATTTTACCATTTTGATATTTTTTCAATAGTAACTATTTTAACATTTTTTTCATGATTTCTTGTAATAAACTTAATCAAAGTGTAATCAAAATGTTTTTTACAAAATTTAAAAGACTTATTAATGAAAAATAAAAACCAAATTAACTGTCTGAGCGGTTGCGGTTTCCCGGTATTTTTCCGTTTCCAAAGAACAACTTATATCTATTGTAAACGTAAGTGTTTTAAATAGAATTGCATTTCAAAATGTATATGAAATAAAGGGGCGTGAAATGCATTTTAGAAACAAACAGGGAAAGAAAATTTTATTTAAGATTATCACTTTGTGCATTTTTATGAAAAATCAGGAAAGCCCTGAAAACGCTTGGTGGCTTAAAATCAAATAGAAAATGTTTCTTTTCCTGGATTCTATGCCAGCTGCGCAGTAGAATATGAAGATAGCATATGTATTTTTATTCTTGTTATATGAAAAATATCTAGAGGATAGTTCGTCTGAAAAACCACAAATATATACTCATAGTGTAATTATATTTCAATAGACTGCACGAAGTCCAAGGCCCAGGCAGAAGTATAAGTTTTAAATAGAATTGCATTTCAAAATGTATATGAAATAAAGGGGCGTGAAATGCATTTTAGAAACAAACAGGGAAAGAAAATTTTATATGAAAAATCAGGAAAGCCCTGAAAACGCTTGGTGGCTTAAAATCAAATTGAAAATGTTTCTTTTCCTGGATTCTATGCCAGCAGTGCAGTAGAATATGAAGATAGCATATGTATTTTTATTCTTGTTATATGAAAAATATCTAGAGGATAGTTCGTCTGAAAAACCACAAATATATACTCATAGTGTAATTATATTTCAATAGACTGCACGAAGTCCAAGGCCCAGGCAGAAGTATAAGTTTTAAATAGAATTGCATTTCAAAATGTATATGAAATAAAGGGGCGTGAAATGCATTTTAGAAACAAACAGGGAAAGAAAATTTTATATGAAAATTCAGGAAAGCCCTGAAAACGCTTGGTGGCTTAAAATCAAATAGAAAATGTTTCTTTTCCTGGATTCTATGCCAGCAGCGCAGTAGAATATGAAGATAGCATATGTATTTTTATTCTTGTTATATGAAAAATATCTAGAGGATAGTTCGCCTGAAAAACCACAAATATATACTCATAGTGTAATTATATTTCAATAGACTGCACGAAGTCCAAGGCCCAGGCAGAAGTATAAGTTTTAAATAGAATTGCATTTCAAAATGTATATGAAATAAAGGGGCGTGAAATGCATTTTAGAAACAAACAGGGAAAGAAAATTTTATTTAAGATTATTGAAAAATCAGGAAAGCCCTGAAAACGCTTGGTGGCTTAAAATCAAATAGAAAATGTTTCTTTTCCTGGATTCTATGCCAGCAGCGCAGTAGAATATGAAGATAGCATATGTATTTTTATTCTTGTTATATGAAAAATATCTAGAGGATAGTTCGTCTGAAAAACCACAAATATATACTCATAGTGTAATTATATTTGAATAGACTGCACGAAGTCCAAGGCCCAGGCAGAAGTATAAGTTTTAAATAGAATTGCATTTCAAAATGTATATGAAATAAAGGGGCGTGAAATGCATTTTAGAAACAAACAGGGAAAGAAAATTTTATATGAAAAATCAGGAAAGCCCTGAAAACGCTTGGTGGCTTAAAATCAAATAGAAAATGTTTCTTTTCCTGGATTCTATGCCAGCAGCGCAGTAGAATATGAAGATAGCATATGTATTTTTATTATTGTTATAGGAAAAATATCTAGAGGATAGTTCGCCTGAAAAACCACAAATATATACTCATAGTGTAATTATATTTCAATAGACTGCACGAAATCCAAGGCCCAGGCAGAAGTATTGCAAGCTAAGTGGAACATGCAGTATGTGAACGTTTTAAGATATTTGTGCAGGAGATGATTTAGAGCATTGGGTGGAGGTAGACGGGCTCTGGGATGCTTGTGTTTTTACCGGGAAGAAGTCCTTTACTTTAAAAACCTTTTAAAAACGGATCGGCTGTTGATCCATGCTAGGATAATTACATATATATACTAGTCAAGAGATATGATAGCTACCGTAATTTCCGGCGTATAATCCTCCCACATTAAAATAAATAAAATAAAGTAAAAACAAACCTACATTTTAAATATTTGATAGAATGTCACCAATCGCCACATGATCATATTTAGTTTTGATCCGGATCAAATAATTGTTTTTGGATCTAAAAATTTTATTTACTGATTGAAGACAAATATTTACGGCGATCTAATAAGTTACATTTCTTTTTGAAAATTTTCTGGTTGGAAAATGACTGTTTGATTCGCGGATTGTACGCCGGAAATTACGGTATTTGTTTGTAATTGTTATTTAATCAAAAACTGTTTATAAAACCTCGATATAATTGCATCTTGGAACTTTCTTTCTTTTAACTGCCTCCTCTTCCTGTCTCGTTTTCCTATACATGTAATATTTTTTAAGTGTGGATAACGTGAACTACTTTTAACACGCACAAAAAAAAGTATGATTGTTAACGAGGTTCGATTGTAATAGTAATATTCCACGAGAGAAAATTTCTAGTTCTAAACATGTGTAACTAACTGTTTCAAGTACAAATCTCCCGCTGTCAATTCCCGATATTTTGCTATTTTGATTTTTCTTTTATAACACCATACCGGTTACCTGTCTCGATGGCAATGCTACAAATAACTTTGAAAGATACAAATAGCCGAAAGGCGTTGGATGTTGCGACATATTTCGCAAAGATCCGCCTCATTTTTTTTTTCTTATTTTTTTCAAGTCAACCTTGACTCCTGGTGAAGATTCTCTATGATTAAAGAATTAATATTTCCTCAGATGCTTTCACTACAACTTTAGTATTTATTTCTCAAATAATGCTCAAATAAAACTCCTTTAAATATAGAAAATAAGATGCTTACAGTCAAATTTTGTAATAGTGAAAGCGAACTGAAATTCACGGTATTTATGGAAAGTGTTAAATGGGTGAACGCTTCTATTATTAAAGAAGCTGTTGATTAATTTAATGCATAGATTTATCAATTCTTAAGAATATTACGTCAATTTTCATTGTTTTTTTTTCTTTTTAGGATTTTCGGTACATGATAGAACTTATATATATATATATATATATATATATATATACACTGGTGTCCAAAAGTTAAGCATAATTTGTAATTAAGTAATTATTTTTAAGTAATGAAAGAAATATGAATCGGAATGTGCTGAAACTCCAGGTGTGTAAACAAAATAGTACACGTCACATATTTTCGCGAAGAGTTTTCCCCGAAATCGAACAGGGGACCGTCAACAAATTGAAAAAGAACAAAGATCTTTTGGATAACCCTGTCAAAACTAATGTAGCAAAAGCGTTCAAACTGCACATTATGATTAATTGGCTTATTGTAATGTACTGTGTTAATTTTTACAAGGATAGCATGTATACTCGTACAGAAATTAAGGTTTTTATAAAAACAGTCCTAAATTTTTCCAAGTTTTTTGCTTATAATTTGCAGAGTTCTTATTATAAAATAATGTTCTTTTCTGAAAATATGACAAACATCATTGTACACAATACCCTGTCATCAGAATTTAAAAATAATAAAAATTGTATGAAAAATGAGTATGTTTAGTAAATAATTTTTCATTGCGCATGCGTCAACGATATCAAAATGTCTTTTGCATATTGTGTTAGCTAAATGTATAGAGCAACTTCTGTAAGAGTTTCAAAAACATAGCTTGAAAATTCTGAAAATGGGAGCCTATAGAATCAATTCAAAATCCTTTATTCCCTAACTGAAGCAAAAAGATCAGGGGTTTTACCTAAATATAGTTGTACGTGCAATATTGTGTAGGCACTAAACAATGGAATATGGATACAGCCCCTCATCTTTTTGCTTCATTTAGGGAATAAAGGATTTTGAGTTGATTCTATAGGCTCCCATTTTCAGAATTTTCAAGCTATGTTTTTGAAACTTTTACAGAAGTTGCTCTATACATTTAGCTAACACAATATGCAAATGACATTTTGATATCGTTGACGCATGCGCAATGAAAAATTATTTACTAAACATACTCATTTTTCATACAATTTTTATTATTTTTAAATTCTGATGACAGGGTATTGTGTACAATGATATTTGTCATATTTTCAGAAAAGAACATTATTTTATAATAAGAACTCTGCAAATTATAAGCAAAAAACTTGGAAAAATTTAGGACTGTTTTTATAAAAACCTTAATTTCTCTACGAGTATACATGCTATCCTTGTAAAAATTAACACAGTACATTACAATAAGCCAATTAATCATAATGTGCAGTTTGAACGCTTTTGCTACATTAGTTTTGACAGGGTTATCCAAAAGATCTTCGTTCTTTTTCAATTTGTTGACGGTCCCCTGTTCGATTTCGGGAAAAACTCTTCGCGAAAATATGCGACGCGTACTATTTTGTTTACACACCTGGAGTTTCAGCACATTCCGATTCATATTTCTTTCATTACTTAAAAATAATTACTTAATTACCAATTATGCTTAACTTTTGGACACCAGTGTATATATATATATATATATATATATATATATACAGTGGACTCTCTCTATCTGAACACTCTCTAATCTGAACACCCCGGTATTATGAACGTATTTCGATGGTCCCGGCGAAACTCCATAGACTTAACATAACATAAACTCTCTGTATTCTGAACACCCTCTAATCTGAACACCCCGCTATTATGAACGCTTCTTTCGATCCCCATTTTTACCTCACCTCTCTGTAAACTGAACATGTGTTTGGAATCTCAATTCAGGAAATTCCTGCATCGTGGAAATACAGCGAAACTTGTTGCAGAAGAATAAAAAGGTTTAAAGAATTCAAATAAGTATCGAATTTTGGAATAGAAAACAGCAGACAAGAACATAAACATTAATGTTCAGAAGATTTTTTGTCAAATGTGAACAAAGAATCATCCTGTCACTAGACTCCTACTTTGGATTTTCAGAAAAGCAGAAAATTGCAGAATTACAAGCATCGGAGGGATTGATGACTCATTTCAAAATTTAACATAACATCAAATTCAAAATAATGAATGGTGAAGCTGCAGATGTAAATATCGCACTGCGGAAGAATAGAAAATGAAACTTCTGAACATAACGAAGGATTTCGTTACAGCAAACATTTTTAATGCTGACGAAACCAACCTGTTTTTCACAGCTCTTCCAAACAAAACTAAAGCAAAAAGAAGCGAAAATTTCATAGTTGGGAAAATGTCAAATGAAAGATTTGTCATTATGCTCTGTACCAGTTAGATGGATGAGAAGCTCAAATCACTTGTGATAGGAAAACGTTTAAAAAATGTGAAGATCCCATCATTGCCTACACGCTATAAACCAAATCGGAAAGTGTGGATGATATTCACAATTTTCTTATAGTGGTTCGAGAGAATTAACAAGATAATGAAGAGAGGAAGGAAGAAAAAAATTGTTGTTGTTGTTAATACCAGGTTACTTACAAACATGCAGCTGAGCAACATAACCTTGAAGTTCCTGTTACCAAATTGTAATTCTATAATCCAACCACTGGATTAAAGAGTAATAAAGACCATTAAAACTTACTACCAAATCCATTTTCTGAAGAAATTGTCCCTGGTGATGGAGGCGGCAAATTCGGCAGAAGTCAACGTCATGGATGTTGTCTATTGGATACCAACAGCATAAAATAAAACAACCTCCTACACCACCCAAAGATGCTTCTATAAAGTTGGATTTCTATATGAGAATGGGAAAACAAGAACAGAGGACTAAGAAGCAACAGTTGTGAGTGACTTAGGATGAATTCTTCAGAAACTTCATACTGAAACAGAAGTTAGAGCTTATTTCGAAACCGATGAAATCCTCATGGTTTGCAAGAACAACATTGTTGAAGAGGAAGAGGAAAGTGAAGGAGAAATAGAACCAGAAGTGACTGACGAAATAAGTTGAACGATGATTACATTCAAGCAATGACTAAGAGACTCGTTCAAGATCTGTTGAACCAGCGCCGGTGGCGCTGGTTGAACTATATGTCTGAACATCACCTCAAAGTTTTTCTACTTCTTAAACAGCCAGATAACATGTACATTGCATGAACACATACAATGCAAAAACAGACTAAAATTATTCGTTTAAGTAATTGATTATATTTTCAAGAGGTATATTGTAATGTAAATGTATGTTTTATAAAAAAAAATGAGATGGTACAATACAAAACTGACTAAATGTAGTTTGGCATTGCACATTTTTATTACCAACCATGCTAAATATTTTATACCGACTGTAAATTCAATACATAGTCATAGTAGTAATGCATTTCCGATTCTCTCTCTATACTGAACACCCCCATAATCTGAACGTTTTTGGTCGGTCCTATGAGTGTTCGGAATAGAGAGCGTCCACTGTTATATATATATATATATATATATATATATATATATATATATATATATATATATAACTGAACTAGGAATAAGTATTTGTATCATTGAAATAGATAATTTTTTATTAAAAAACTGGTGTGTAGCTTTCAAATATTACCAACTTCAAATATTGCTAAAATAAAACAAACTAATTGAAATAATTAATTAAAATATATAAATAAAAAGCCACCTTTAATTATTAAAATAATTTTTTTTATCCCTTAAAGCAACGTTTTGCAAACTTTTTTTTTAACACATACCCGTTTTTAGGCTTTACATTTCTAAATACCACCATTTCTTATAAACACGCCTCCCCCCCCCCCCCCTCTTTCTCATTAAACTAGATAACGTAAACATTCCTTTTTTCATTAATATTTTCTTAGTATTCTTTTTATCATATAACCATATTACATTGTCAATTCTAACATTTTTGACTTTACTAACCAGTTTTGTGTTTTCCGCCATTCCCGATATTATTTTCACGTAAACGTTTCTCAACCGGTTCGCCATATACTCCTAGGCGTACGCGTACCCCAGGTTGGGAACCGTTGCCTTAAAGGAAATAATCAAATAAAGAGTTATGATAAATGTTGTTTAAATGATCTAATTTTCATTTGTCGAAAAAGGTAAATATAAAACAGATACGCTTTTGGCCAATGGCAGAAATTGCAATTTACTTTTGTTTCCAGATACTTACACAAATTAAAAAAATAAAAGTGTAAATACTATTATATTTAAATTTATTAACGTAGTTGACAACCCCTGATTTTTTTTTATAGCAATAAATTCTTAAAAGAATGTTCGCTTTATTTAACTGCCAAAATTGTGCGATCAAATGAAACAAATATTTATGCATAATAATACTGAAATAATCTAGAGATTTGAACTATGTATACTATTTGGTTATCCCGTCGACTAAAAAAATATCGCCAAATTACAAAATTAAATGCTAATAATGGTTGACCTTGAATGTCACATTCAATCATACTAGACACGAAATACGTGATTAAAACGTCATCAAATGATTTTTATTTTTTATTTTTTTTTTTATTATTAATGTTTAAATAATTTATTTGTTTTTTCGTTATTTAAAATACAAATTGTGTCAATATGCATAATTTGGCTATTAATTTGGCGATTTGAACGAAATTGGTTGACAAGATAACTAAGTAGTACCAAATTATGTATTAATCACAGCATTTATTCAACTTCTTGGAACTCCATTAAAAAAAAAATTATAAAATTTATTAAATTTCAGGGTAATTCAAAATGAATATAACGATTACAGACGGATATAACTATTCAACCGTAAGGAATTTATCGATAAAAATTACACATAATTAAAAAAGAAGTTCAAAATTTTGTTTGCATACTTTAAAATTTTCTATGTGATTCCCCTTGGTCAGATGGACGACAACAAAATATCCTTTTGTTCAAACATCCGATCCATATGTATGTTCTAGGAATTTGGACGTGCTTGACTGTACCGGCTGTCAAAATCTTCGCTACACTGATGACAAAAACGACAATTGTGAAATTCTAAGACATAAAATGCTCCAAAATGCCACAACACATGCGAATGATATCTGATGTTTGAACAAAAAAGATGCTTAGATGTTGTCTGTGTGACTCAGGAGAATCATATAGAATATTTATAAATTTTTAAACAAAATTTTGAACTTCCTTTTACATTTTGTGTAATTCTTATGGATAAATTCTTTTCGATTAAATAGCTACAGCCAGCCATCTGTAATAACTCTATTCATTTTGAATTAGCCTGTATTACAAATTGCGGGAATATTGTTTCAATACAAGGCAGTCTTATGTTTCTAAATTAGCATTACGAAAAAAAATCAATATTAACAGATTATACAGTAATGTAAACTCCCTCTGCATGTGTAACTCTACAACATTTGTATCGCAGTTCTTCATTTTCTACACTTTGGTATCCTGCCAGATCTAGATTCAATTATAAAAGATATATCACCTGAGCAAAAATTCCGATTCCAACGGGCAACAAATGACACTAGCTTGCTACAATTTTGATTGAAATGATGTGAAACTCAGATTTTTGGCCAAAAACGAAAATAAAATTGAATTTTCGGTAGATCGTTTTACATAAGTAATAGAAATTTTTTTCCACGGTATATCATAACGGTAATTGAGGTGTAAGTTACACTTATATATCATACTTTTATTGTTTTTAAACATTATTTTATAATCACCGTAAAGATATTAACCCTTCGGACTCCGGTGCCTCTTACACAAATTTTATTCGATTAGCAGAGTTGGGCAAAATACATCGAAAAATCATTTTCGATACAAAATACAAAATACATTAGTTTTAGAATCTAAAATACAAAATACAAAATACTTTTAGAATTGAAAAAGTTCAAAATACAAAATACATGTATTTTGAAAATACATTCAAAATACAAAATACATTTGAAAAATTAAAAAAAGAATGTCTATCAGATTTGATGTTTGCACGGACCGTGTCTGACAAAGTTAGCAGACCAATTTTAATCCCGACACAAGGGTCAGGCCTGACCGGACCTGTTTTTCAGTCGTTCCGGGCCTGTCCGGATCGGGTATCGGGTTTATTTTTTTCAGAAAGGTAGGCTCAGATGGGCCTCGTCATCACTCTTTCGGGTCTCGGGCTTTACTTTTTTCTCCAGATTGGATCGGGATTGGGATTCATTCTTCCTAGAACACTAATTGTGGTAGTCAAAAATATTAGTATAGATCCCGATCCAGCCCGTATGAAAATCATTGGCTCATTCCGTCTCGGTCAGCCTATGGGAAAAATCAGTAAAATCTTTCCCGACCCAACAATTTTCTTTCAAAAAGATGTACGTATTTTTAAATTGCTATAATTTTACCATTAAAATTATTATTATTCTTTATGAATAGTAAGTATATTTCTGGATAATAAAATTAACTCACAGCAAAGGAAGCTCTGAAAATGAATCTGTCTATAAATTCTGTCTTAAACAGGAAATGATTCATGTAAAATAAATTTAATAACAAGAAAAAAGAATGTGATACATTTAGAACAAGCTATTTTAATCGTTCCTGCTAAGAAATAAAATCGTTTATAATCTATTTTTTCTCCTATCCTATGTTATCCTTCGCAAAAGATTTTACTGTACAGCATTTTTCGACTTTTAAGTTTCCAAGGCATAAAATGATATTAAGACTGCTCTCATCTGTTCTGCTCAAGAAGTGCAAAATGTTTTGACACATTTACAAATCCATTTTTTAACGGAAAGTTATAAAATTGGAAGGACTGACTATGGAAGCGATTTGGAATCGAACTGAATTTTCCATTTTTGTATCAATAAATTATCTGTTGAGTTATAATGATTTTGATCACGTGACAAGCACGATTTTCACCCCAGTTTCAGTGGTTATTCTTCTTTCGCGAGGAAATTCGATTCAAAACGTCCACTTTGACACTATTTTCTGAAAAATCTATTGTATTTGCAAATTATGGGAAAATGAGAGGCGATTAAATAATTTCTGCACCTGCTAGCTTCATGCATTTCCAAACAAAAATAAATTAAAACATGTGTCATAAAGTTGCCCTTTTTGACTAAGAAGAGCCCTAATTATAACAAAAACATTTATATTAAAATAAATATTTTCAAATTAAATATCGCAGTCCAAAGTGCTTTTTAAAAGAAAGTCTATAGACTTTCTTTTAAAAACATGGAAAAAAATAAGTATTTTTGATTAGAATTCCTCGTATAAGTTGATTTTTAACCACATCGACACAGCAATTTATGTTTTCTGGAAATTTAATTGGCCCGGGCAAATAAAGTTTTTTACGAACAGAGCATGGACGAATTTTTAACTTTTATATCGAGCCGGTCTAATTCTGGGATTTTACTTTTTGTATCGGACTGTGTTAATATTTCTTTTCTACGGATCGAAACTTTATACTGGTTCGGGCCAATAATTTTTGTTAGGTAGATTTCGTAAGAAATACTACCTATTGCAATCGCACCAGTTTATCTATCTATCTATCTATCTATCTATCTATCTATATATATATATATATATCACTTTTTATGGACACGATAACTTCTATAATTCTTCACCAATCTCCACCAAACTGGTACATAAAATCAAAGGGGTTAAAATCTTGGCTAAGTTCGTTAATGGGCAAAATCGGACCAATGAGGTCGGAATAGGGGGCGTTTTTGGGAAAACCGAAAAAACGCTATAACTTCTTAAGTAAAGTAGGTATCGAATCGGTTTAAAGTTTATATTACTTTTTAAAAATGGGCCAAAAGTATATGCATAACAGATTTTTGATAAATTTAGAAGTGGGCTCAAGGGGCGAAAAAAACAGGGATTTTGAGAGAAAAAAATTCATAACTTCGTCAATTTTCAAGATATCAAGTCCAACTAAATTTTTTGTAAAGGCTCTTAAAATTATCTAAAACTTTTGTATTTACAAGTTTTTGATAGGACCAACTTTTACCGATGAAAAAAATTAAAAACGAAAAGAAAAAGGGCGCTGAAAAAAGAGAAAAATCCAAAACTCCGTCAATTTTTAAGATATCAAATCTGATTAAATTTATTTTACATCTTCTCAAAAATATTTACAACTTTTATATTGACAAGTTTTTCATAGGACCAATTCGTATAAAAAAAAGAAATTAAACAAAAATAGGAGTTGGAGAAAAAACTTCAAATCCAAACTGCTTATATTCTGACTCATTTTTAAATTCATTTTTGATTTTAAACTCATCCAAATGGTAGATCCTCTTATTTAGAAACTGTATAAAGTGACGCATTGGTCAATTTTCTGATAAAGACAGAATATATTTCAAAAAAGGCTGCCAAAAAGGGTATTTTGTACAGAATTTCCGAAAGTCATCGGGACTGAAAATTGAAGGAAGTATTCAAATAAGAAATTGCGTTTTTTTCTGACTCGTTTTTAAATCAATTTTTGTCCTCAAACGCATCCAATTTACAGATCCTCTTATTTAGGAACTATATAATGTGATGCATTGGTCAATTTTCTGATAAAGACAGAATATATTTCAAAAAAGGCTACCAAAAAGGGTATTTTGAACAGAATTTCCGAAAGTCATCGGGACTGAAAATTGAAGGAAGTATTCAAATAAGAAATTGCGTTTTTTTCTGACTCGTTTTTAAATCAATTTTTGCTCTCAAATGCATCCAATTTACAGATCCTCTTATGTAGGAACTATATAATGTGATGCATTGATCGGTTTTTTGATAAAGACAGAATATATTTTGAAAAAGGCTACCAAAAAGGGTATTTTGAACAGAATTTCCCGAAGTCTTCGTGATTTGAAAATTTAAGCAAGTTTTCACATAGAAAATTGCGTTTTTTATGACTCGTTTTAAAATCCATTTTCGCTCTCAAACGTATCCAATTTACAGATCCTCTTATTTAGGAACTATATACTGTGACGCATTGGCCAGTTTTTTGATAAAGATGGAATATATTTTTAAAAATGCTGTCAAAGTGAGTATTTCGCACAAAATTTTCCTAAGCAATCATGATTAAAGAATTAAGGATGTATTCAAACAACAAATCGGTTATTTTATGACTCATTTTTAAATTAAATTTTTTTCTCAAAAGCATTCAACTGACAGTTTTCTGTTATTTAGGAACTATATAATATACTGTTTTGGTCGATTTTTTAACAAATTCAGAATCTATTTCAAAATATGTTGTCAAAATGGGCATTTGAGCTGAATTTTTCTTAAGATGATTCTGATAAAACCAGTTTTTGCAGAAAAATGAATTAAAAAAATTTTCATAAACGGCCAAATGAAGTTATTAAACTGGGTTTATCTCTAATCATTTATTTTTTTTGTTGAAATGAGCACTCTTCGAAATCTACCTCCGTCTATAGGCCCAGCCGACAGGGATTTTTTTGTGTCGGAATGGGCCGAACAAAAAAAGTCTTTGTTCGTTTTAAACCGAACATAATAATTTCGGAATGTGTAGACCTCTTATTTGTGTTTGCAGAACGCAACTGTTAGACATTTTTGTAACAACGATTAAATTCTTTGAAATTATAAAGTATCAAAGGAAAGAAGCAAAAGGAAAGATAGATAAAGAAAACAAATCAATCTATTTGAAAATATTCTTTATAAAATAAAAGAAGAATACTTACAGATAAAATGTTAAAATGTATGCAAAAATATAAAATCTTTCTTGGGTATAATTCAGCTTCATTTTAAGCATAGGAGTAAAGTGTTATTAAAACAATCTATTAATCAAAATTATGTTTGAAAATTACAATTGGCCTTCAAAAGAAAAAAATTCTCAAATTGAAAACTACTTAATAAATATCTTTTTGGAGAATTTATAATTAAGGATAAACAGAGCAGGTTTTTAAAGCCGAAACTGAATTTCGATGATTGATATTAATAGATATTAATAATACGTAACAGAATATGAAATTTGGTGACATTTAGTGCATTAGTTTTTGTTAAAATCCTGTAAATCCTGAAAAATGCAGCATATCAGCGCCACCTGCTGGGCGATTTGCACCAACACTTAATTAGTGACGATTTATTTTAAGATCAAATTAAATCTAAAATTAGTTGAGAATCCATGCTTTACTACTTGAGATAGAGATAGTGCAAAAATCGGAAAAAATGTAGCATAGCAGCGTCACCCATCTGCTGAGCAATTCACACCAAAACTCAATCGGTAACAACTTATGTCAACGTCTAACTGAATCAGAAATTTGATGAAAATCCGTGCACTAGTTTTTGAGATACAGTATTTGCGAAAATTGTGAAAGACGAAGCATATCAGCTCCACCTTTTGAAAGATTTACACCATTATCTAATATCTAAAATAACTTATGTAAATGTCTAACTGAATCTAAAATTTTATTAAATTCTGTACATTAATTCTTAAGATAGAGGTCCCACAAAATTTGTATCATACACTGATGAACTCACAAATAGACATTTCCTAAAAACTGTCAGTGTTCAGGACCTTCAAAAATATAAATCCGTCGACAATCTGAAGTCGAATTTTTTCACGAATCCAATACTTTTTTCTTGTAAAGATACAGAAAAGTAAAAAAAGTACGAGTGAGTAAAATTCGAAACGGCAGTTCAATAGTTATTCTTAGACGTATACATAAACACATGTATGTAAAAGAATTATACAGCCTCCTTCGAAGGTTAAATATTTAATAATAAATACATAATTCAGTTCGTTAAAAATATAACTCGTTAATGCCGCAAATACTACTACGCAAATACAATTGTGCTTCTCATGAATAATAAATAATAAATATTTTAAAAAGGAATATTAAATAAACATGTTAAATATTTTCGTTTAAATCTTGGGAATATCATAATGTGTAGAAATACAACGTTTCGGGTATCATGGTACCAAATAAGTTTATTAAGTTATTTTTTTTAAAGTTATGTTTTTTTGTGTTTAATAAATGCCTTCTATCAATTCATCATTCTTCGTCATGGTCTGTTTTAAAAACCCTCCAATCTTGAATGAGTCATTATATTATGAAGAAAAAGAATTGCAGTTAGATGGCGCTACGCGCTATGCAATTTCTTTAACTTCCACTTCCACTTTTAGAACACTCTGAAGTTTGTAAACAGAGTGTAGCCGATTTCCGTTTTGATTTCGAATGTTTTGATTTAGATAAAAGATGTGACAATTAATTTGAGAAAAGATATGAATCGGAGCATTGTGTCTCCAAGATGATTTAAAGTTGTGTAAATATGTACAAAGAACTGTAAATATCTATTTTTATCTCATTAAATAATTAGTTAAAGAAACGTTCGAAGAAGATTTCTCCAGTTTCGATTTCACTTATGATATACATTGGGGATTAATACGATAGATTATTCCTTTGATTTTAGAATGGTTTTTATAGATTATTTATGATTACATATTCGAAACATGATTTACTCGACCTTGATATTTTCGAATGAGAAACCTTGATTTGAAGACATGATATATATTTTTTTACAATGGTGCATATAGAGGCCGGGAACGAAATTGAAATATGATAAATACAGAAGATTATTATTGATTGCGAAGATTTTTAAAGGTAAGAGTTTTATAATTTTATTTTGATGTGTTAATTATGGCTGACCTAGAAAAGCTAAAGAAAAACAGAACAATTTTAAGAAGTTCTGTTACGAAACTAATAAATAATATAGAGACTATATTAAAAAATGATACCGTTAATATTGATTCTCTTGAAGAATCTGTTAACCAATTAAAAATTAAATCATGTAATTTAGATGAAATAAATGAAAAAATAGAACCACTTTTGAATTTAGACGAATATGAGAATGAAATGAATACAGTATATGACTATGCAGACAAAATATCCTTAACAAATTTTCGCGCTGAAAAGAAACTTAAAGAAAATAAAAACATTATTCCTTTGAACAATAGTTCGGTTAATGATTCTACCCCCAATAATGAAAATAAATTTGTGAAACTTCCAAAATTGAATATACAGAAATTTTATGGCGATTGCACGCAATTCACCAACTTTTGGAATACTTTTAAAGTATCGATAAATGATAATAATTCACTGACAAAAATTGAAAAATACAATTATTTGCGAAGTTACTTAGGTTCATCTGCTTTAAACGCCATAGAAGGCTTAGAAGTTTCGGAATCAAATTATGATGTAGCACTTAAAATTCTTGAAAATAGGTTTGGGAATAAAGATATGATAATCAATCATCATTTAAATAAATTGTTAAATTTATCTCCGGTTTATAAATCTAGTGATACTTCAAAATTACAGAAACTTCATGATGATATTGAAATTAATGTAAGATCATTGACCACTTTGGGACTCGAACCACAGGCTTACAGCTCTATGCTTTTAGCCGTAGTTTTAAAATTGCTACCATCAGATTTAAATTTGGAATTTAACAAGCAAAACATTAAATCTTCATGCAACCCTGATATAAACAAATTACTAAATTTCTTGCAAACCGAAATTAAAAGTCGCGAATTGGCTTTTTCATTTTCAAATTCAAATAGATTAGAAGTAAACAAACAAAAATTTACGAAATCTCCTAAAAGAGAATTAAACTTTTCATCCACGCATGAATTAATGACTACAGTTTCAGACAAAAAGAATACAGAGAAACAAAGTTGCATCTTTTGTAAAAGTAATCATTTGTCAGAAATATGCAATGTTTTTGATCTTGATAAAAAGAAAAATATTTTGAAATCGCAAGGTAGATGTTACCTCTGCCTTTTGCCAAAACACCGAATTAAGGACTGTGTTTCTAAGATACGATGTACGACATGTCAGGGTAGACATAACAGAGCTATTTGTAAACAATCTAATTCACCAAATAAAACAAGTTGTACAGATAGAAATTTGGAAACAGCGAATGCACAAAATGAAACAACTAATGAAATTATTTCGGCTATTTCGTGTATTGGAAAAAACCGAATTTTCTTGCAAACTTGCTGTGCGAAAGTAAAAAATAAAAATAAAGAAGTTTCTGTTCGATTATTATTGGATACTGCTGCAATGCGAACCTTTTTAACTCGAGAAATTGCTGATAAATTACAACTTAAAATATTGAGAAAGGAAAAATTATCGGTATTCACATTCGGAAGTAAAATCCCAATTGAGAAAAATTATGATGTTGTTAAACTTAAATTAGAAAATAAACATTTTTCGAAGTCTAATTTAGAAATAGAAGCATTGGTAACAGACGAAATATCTGGTTCTGATATCCCTCCCCCAGAAGTAAAAGAATTTGGTGAAATGAGTATTTTACAAAATTTAACCCTTGCTGACTCACCACAATGTCAAGACCCTATTTCCCTTCTAATAGGAGTCGATTACTATTATGATATAGTAACAGGTAACATAAAACATTTAAACAAAAATCTTGTTGCTGTTGAAACCATCTTTGGCTGATGCCTCCAAGGTAGAAAAAGCGAAAACCAATCTTCATTGATTTTAAACGTAATTATTGAAGAACACTTAATTTCTGATCAAATAAAAAAATTTTGGGATCTTGAAACTTCAGGACTTATTAATATTAAACAAGATTCTGACCCTTTTGAAAATGAAATAATGAAAAATTTTGAACGCGATATTAAATATGAAAACAAAAGATATAAAGTTAAATTGCCCTGGAAACTGGAGAAAGGGGGTCTGGATGATAACAGAAAAATTGCAGAATCTCGATTAGTTAAATTAAATAGAAGATTTGTTAGAAATCCCCAGTTGTTTTTTGAATATAAAGATGTATTAAATGATTATTTAAAACAGGGAATCGTAGAATTAGTTCCTAATTCAGAAGATAAGGGGCATGTTGAATTTTATTTACCTCGCAGAGAAGTGATAAGAAGAGACCGCGTAACAAGTAAATTAAGGATTGTGTTTGATGCATCAGCTCATGATTTAAATTCTCAATCTCTCAATAACTGTCTTCACCCAGGTCCGAATTTGTACCCTGAAATTTTTGATATTTTGTTACGATTTCGATTAAATCCAATTGCCTTTACAACCGATATAAAACAAGCGTTTTTGCAGATATTGGTAGATGAAGAAGACAGAGATGTATCTCGATTTTTGTTTTCAGAAGACCCTTTTGATGAATCTAACCTTCCTCAAATATATAGATTTACTAGAGTTTTATTTGGGGTAAATTGTAGTCCATTTTTGTTAGCAGCCACAATAAAACACCACTTAAAGAAATATATCAAAAAATATCCAGAAACTGTCGAGTTTTTAAATGAAAATATTTATGTAGATGATGTAATTGGAAGTCAATCTTCTGTCGAGCAAGCTTTATCCACTACATTAGAGTCTATAGCTATTTTTAAAGAAGCTAGTATGACATTACATAAGTGGCACACTAATTCAAAGTCCTTAAAAGAATTATGGAAAAATAATGATGTAATTTCCAGTGATAATTTGGAAGCATCTGAAACACAAAATGTTCCTTACAAAGTTTTAGGAATAGCATGGAACAGTCTAAATGATTTTTTGTATTTTGACACTCGTGAATTGGCGGCGTTTGCTTCTAAAAGAATTGACACAAAGAGGTATATTTTGCAAGTTTTGGGTCGAGTGTTTGATCCTATTGGATTTTTAGGACCCTTCACATTAAGAATAAAATGTTTGCTGCAAAAAATTTGGTCATTAGGCGTAGATTGGGATGAGACCATCCCAAAAGATTTAATCTCTCTTTGGAAAGACTGGTGTAGTGAAATTCCTCAAATATCTGAATTGTCTATTCCTCGACATTATTTTTTCGAAATTCCAAACGAGAAAATTGCCAATTTGCAGTTGCATTTATTTTCCGATGCAAGTACAATAGCCTTTGGCACAATTGCCTATTTACGTATATCGACCTCTGAAAAAGACGTTCGAACAGTTTTCGTAGCTTCTAAAAACAGAGTGGCTCCTTTAAAAACTCTCACTTTACCAAGACTGGAATTGATGGCTGCATTATGTTCAGCTAAATTAAGCTGCAGCATTTTGAAGGCGCTACATCTAAAAATTCCATGCATTTATTGGACGGACTCTAAAATTACATACTTTTGGATTAAAGGATTGCCTGAAAAATTCAAACCCTTTGTGCGGAATCGTGTTGAAGAAATTCGTAAGCTGACATCTCCTTCTGATTGGCATCATTGCCCAGGGGCAGACAATCCCGCCGACCTTGTCTCAAGAGGAGCAAAAGTCTCCAAATTCATCAATAATCCTACTTGGTTACTTGGGCCAAAATGGCTTAGTTTACCCTCTGAATTTTGGCCGAAATCTGAAGATAAAGAAATAATTGATGAAGATGAATTAGAATACAGGAAAAAACCCAATGACATATTGCAGTGCGAGTGTATAACTGAAGAGATTAAAAATCCTATCAGTATAGAAAAATTTAGCAATTTGGAGAAAGTAGTAAGAACAACTGCTTGGGTAAAAAGATTTATAATAAAGCTGAAAAAATCTACTGAAGTTAGCGGTCCACTAACAACTGAAGAATTACTAGAAGCTGAAAAAATCTACTGAAGTTAGCGGTCCACTAACAACTGAAGAATTACTAGAAGCTGAAAAATACTTAATACGAAGTGAACAGAAACAATTTTTTAAAGAAGAATTTGAGTCTCTTAGAAATAATATTTCAGTAGAAAAGAATTCACCCTTATTCAACTTTGTTCCATTTATAGATGAATCAGAAATCATACGTTTAGGAGGAAGACTAGAATTTTGTGATCTTCCAACAGAAGAAAAACATCCAATCATTTTGCCTAGACATTCCTGGTTAACGACGCTGATTGTACGTCAAGATCATGAAAAGATGATGCATGCAGGAATTGCCCACACTTTGACGAAAATTAGATCTCGATATTGGATTCCAAAAGGAAGACAGTTAGTGAAAAGCCTCATTAAAAAGTGCCTCATTTGTCAAAAATATCTTTGTAAACCTGCAGACCAAATCACAGCCCCCCTACCTAAAGATAGAGTGAATGAAGCTCCCCCATTTTCAATTTGTGGATTAGATTTTGCGGGACCTATTTACGTGAAAAACTTCGGTGAAATAAAAAAATCTTACATTGTTTTATTCACCTGCGGCGTTACCAGAGCTTTGCATCTAGAACTTGTTACCGACATGACTACAGATTCTTTCCTCCTTGCTTTTAGACGATTCTTAGCTCGAAGAGGAAATTGTAAAGTCATTTATTCAGATAACGCGAAGACATTTAAAAAAGCTAAACAAGAAGTCGATAATTTATACAACGTCATTTCCAACAATCTCTTTTTGAAATTTCTTGCAAGAGAAAGAATCGTTTGGAAAAACATCATTGAAAGAGCTGCATGGTGGGGAGGCTTCTACGAGAGGCTTGTGAAATCAGTCAAGGAGTGTCTACGAAAGATTACTGGAAAAGCTCTATTGAGCTATGAAGAAATGTCGACACTACTGGTTGAAGTAGAGGCTATCCTCAACTTGCGTCCTTTGACATATGTGTATAACGAATATGATGAACCTCATCCTCTCACTCCAATGGATTTTTTGAATTTTGGTAAAGAACTTTCACTTCCTATTAACTTTTTCGATGTAATTGAAAATGGTTCAAAAAGATCGGCACTTCTCAAAAGAAAAAGATACCAAGCATTAGAAATTATGGACTGATGAACATTAATAGACTTTCTTTCTTTTTTATCTCTTTTAGAACTCTAAAAGTTTTCTTTCTTTATAGTTATTCTGTTTACTTTGAATGCAGTATTATTTGAAGCTTAGCATAAGTAAGTATATTAACTGTTTGAAAAAGATTGTCATTTTTATTGTGTTAATTGCAGGTAATATTTTTGATTTATTATATTGTTTGAATTTTATACTTTTTTGTTTATAATTAATTGATTTTGTTAGATTTGCTTAGAATAATTGATATTTTGAATTTGAAATTGATATTTGTATTTGAAACTGATATTTGCATTTGAATTTTGAAATTGTATCAGATTACTGAACCACTGATATGAAAATTGTATTAGATTATTGAAAATACTGATATGAAAATTTTTTATTTTCATAATAGAATTTATTGATGAACTCTGTAAGAGTTCAGGTGGGGAGTGTGAAGAAAAAGAATTGCAGTTAGATGGCGCTACGCGCTATGCAATTTCTTTAACTTCCACTTCCACTTTTAGAACACTCTGAAGTTTGTAAACAGAGTGTAGCCGATTTCCGTTTTGATTTCGAATGTTTTGATTTAGATAAAAGATGTGACAATTAATTTGAGAAAAGATATGAATTGGAGCATTGTGTCTCCAAGATGATTTAAAGTTGTGTAAATATGTACAAAGAACTGTAAATATCTATTTTTATCTCATTAAATAATTAGTTAAAGAAACGTTCGAAGAAGATTTCTCCAGTTTCGATTTCACTTATGATATACATTGGGGATTAATACGATAGATTATTCCTTTGATTTTAGAATGGTTTTTATAGATTATTTATGATTACGTATTCGAAACATGATTTACTCGACCTTGATATTTTCGAATGAGAAACCTTGATTTGAAGACATGATATATATTTTTTTACAATTAAAAAATAGGGGCGTGCGAAAAAAAAAGTGCTCCCGAGGCAAAGTTTCAATTTGGCGCACCCCCTCCTACCCAACTTCTCCTTGTAATGGGTCAAAAATAACGTTGGTATTATAGATTTGGCGCCCCCTCAACTTCCGCGGCCGGGGCGACAGCCCCCTTCTCCCCTCTTCCCTTTCTCACGGCGCTGTTAAAAATTATTTAAATACTCATAAAGCAATTTTCCGTCAGTTTTATTGTAAAGATGTATTTAAACATAAGCATGCTATATTTGAAATAATGATTGCAAATTAAAAATTGCTATTGCTATTTAAATATTAATACATTGCTTTCTCTGAAAGAATCATTTAATGATATATATATATATATTGATTAATCTGCAAGTTAAATGTTAAACATTTTGAAAATCTCTGAACAATGAACGTTGATCTCGTTTGATACATAAATACTCGGGATACTCAGGATACATAAATAACTTCCCAATTAGTAATATATAAATATCTATGCTTATAAATCTGTACAAAAAAAAAATTGCATTAATATTTTGTAAATTTTAGTCTAAACAAATATATGCACTTGCCCGCATATTGAAAATCATAAATATTCTTCTAAAGGGGGGATAATTTTGTAATTAAACAAATTAACATTCCAATTGATATTAAAAACTTTCATCTGTAAAACTTCCGTTTATAATTGAAACTCAAAAAAGAATCAAACTTAGGTTTCGTACAGCAATTTTCGGTTATGGTCCGATACTAGTTTATATTTTCTTTTTGCTATTTTATTTTTAACAGTATAAAACATAAAATGAGTCCAAAAAAAAAAAAACTTGCGAAGTCACGCTAGATAAACTAGCTCCAGGAAGGACAGATCTATAATCAAAAATCCAATATTTGATAAACTCAATAGAAAATAAAATTAATGAAAATCTGAATTGTATATCAATAAATAGAACTACTTGTATAATAAAATTCGCTCGCAAATGAACATCACGAGTAACTTAAAATTTACCCGAACTTTGATAAAATAGATACAAAAAGACTAGAAAAATAATGTTTCAATCAATGTATAATGGTATAAAATTAAAAATCTTACCATTAGATGTGTTTTAAAGTTGATTGTTGCTTCAAAAGTTCTACTTGTAATGATAGATTTTGTTTTACACATTTGTCATGCTACTTTAACAACTGCCATTAATATCAACAGAAATTAATTAAAAAAAATTTCTCATATAGTATAACGTAACGTGTTCTGTCGCAATAGAATACTTCTTTTGATACATTATCATTTGAAGCTGGAAAAAATCAGGCATTCTTTCTCAAAACAAACATTAAATTACATTTCTTTTTTACTATTACATTACTTTTTTTCTATGGTTCTTTAAAAAGCACTAGGCACAGCAAAAATCTAAATAATTCTTCCTGTTCATCACACAGTAGTTTTTGTCGTTCGCTAAGAAACGTTATAATTATAAAATCAAGAACTTTAGAATCCTAACAGTTCAGCAAAAATGCCTAAGTAAAACAGAAGCATTGATTCTAATCCTTATCGTATCAGTAGTTGTAAAGTATGTTTGCATTAACTTTCAGAAACGAACCCTATAAGACAAAATTAAACAGACAGGCTCGTATTATTCTTTTATGAATTTTACATCTGCGGTTTCAACGAAGCAGCTGGAAACCTACAGAAATGTATTTTGAATATGAAATGTATTTTCAAAATACAAAATGCTTGAAAAAATCATTTCAAAATACATTACCAAAATACTTTCGTTTAGTGAGGTTAAAATACAAAATACAAAATACAAATGTATTTTGAAAATGTATTTCAAATACATGTATTTTCGATACTGCCCATCTCTGTCGATTAGCACCACTTTTTTTAAAAAAAAACTTTTATTGAAGTGGACAATTGCGAAAATTCTCTTATTAAATATAGAATATTTTATTTTCCTTTATTACTGGTGTCCAAAACAAATGTTGGAAGGAAAGATGATGTCTCCGCAGCGCAGACAACCTTACCTTTTGTGATATGGTGACTGTTACGCAAATTTTATTTGGTGTGCACCACTTTTTTAAAAGAAGTTACCTTCAATTACTCAATTTCGAAAATGGTAAAATCAAATAAAGCAAATTCTATTTTCCCTTATTACTAGTACCAAAAGCAAATTTTATGTTAAAAAAAAAAAAAAAAAAAAAAATATCACGAGTCAGACTTGAGCATGGACTTAATACTCATGTTCATCATTTGTCTCAACCTTGAAAATCTGAGTCGGACGCTAAAATTATATTCATCATTAATGGACTTTTCCTCCTCTATCAATTTCATATAGATTAATCAGGGATATTGTATGAGCGTTCAACCCAGGTTTTTCTAGATTGAGGTAAATAGTGAATATGGGCTAAAGTGTTAACCAGTATTCAATTTTCACTCTCAAGATTCCACTCTTCTAGAAAACAGTATTCATTTATTATGTACAACATTGTAAGGAATAAATAGTCAGTTAGCAGTTAGAAGTATCTAAGACACATCTTTATAACTACATGATATTATCATAAATTGAAAACTTGGTTAGTGTAGTTTATCCTCCTCAGTCCTGATGTCGCTTGGAGGACCCTTTAAACTCATTTAAAGGCTTTTAGAATTGTTAAAATTACTTGACACTTTTAATGAATGCATGCATATCATATGCATCGGTATGTAGAATGATATAGTTTTGGAGATGGTATATAGTTATTTTAAACTGGTTTTTGTAGTCCCTCGTAATATTTGTCTCAAGACTGAGGAAGTTATAATAGTATCTTTTGCATGCATATTTCTTAAAATGCATACGAGGTACTCAATCTGAAATCGTATGTTTGAGTATAAAATTGTTTAAAATACATTACAATATCTTAAAAATACATTAAAAACCCAAAACCTTTTCAGCCATCACAAAACTGTCTTCAATAATTAATAATATGTTGTTAGTTTTCTTTGCACTTATTCGATAATCACCTAGAAGAATTGTCCCCCATTTAAATGTTCAACATTTATTACTTTCTCTTGCGTTATGTCAGAAAAATGTCACCAATTCTTTAATCATGCACAGTTTTATAACTTTACATGCTATTCGTTTTCATTGTCAAGGTTCCGTCCTTCTTGAAAACAATATTTATTCCTTATTCACAACATTACCGCGAATAACTGATCACTTTCAAGGCCATACGTGATTAACATGAGTTGTTATGGAGAAATACACCTTTGATATGCTCCGCCGAATGTAGGTCAACATAATAATGATTCGCATAGCTGCTGTTTGCACATCTAAAAATGAAGAAATCCTGTGTGTATGTGTGTGTGTGATTATTCTGATTCCGGTATCGAACATCAACGGAAGGGTACGTCGACAATGTAAATTTCATCGAATATGAATCGAGATTCACTGTAACACTGTACATAATTCTATCATATTTGACGTTTTTCTTTGCGCGTGTATAGGGAAGTAGGTCAAAGTCGTGATTCGTAAAATATTTATCTGATAGATGAAAGCAAAACTATTTGCGTAAGTTTATTTTAATAAAGATGAATAATTTAAATATAGTAGCGTTTTCTCCTTTATTTTGTTAATTGTGTACCTGTAGTTATCAGTAAACTGTAATTTTCCTCACGGGGAAAGGGGATCTGTTTAATATTTACCTTCTTCATCATAAGAAAATTAGATCATTTAAACAATATTTAACATGTGATATTATTTGATAATTTCATTTAAGGGATCAACAAATGAATTATCTTAATGATTGAAAGATGGCTTTTTTAATTCAGTATAATTATTTCAATTACTTTATTTTCCATTATAGATATGTTTTGAAATTTTTGAACGGTATAAAAAAGTTAGCTCAAAATACACGAAATACACAATATGAGCTTTAAAAAGCTCACCATTTTATTTAAAAGGCGACAAAGATAACAATAATAATACAGATTTTACAAATTAAAAATTTACATTTTATTTAAATTTGCTAGTATTTTTGTCTTGCAATACCGCGGCCATCGTCAAACATATTTTTATTAATTTCTGTTTAATCCATTCAAATACGTCACTTTTTTTTATATGAGAGAGTCTATAATTATTAAAGCAGATGGAAGTAGAAGTAGCAGTGTCTTAAATTGAATATATGAAAGAAAAAATATTTGACTACTGTTTTATTTATAAGTTATTTTATTCACATATGCCACTTTCATTTTAAATATGTAACTGAATAATAGCAGAAGTAATAATTTTTCGGACCAAACTTACACAAAGGAAAATATTTAATTGTCGTACCATTCATTTTAATTCGTCGTTTTTATTTAAAATATTTTTGATTTTTATTTAAATTAATATTTTAAAAAATGCTGAATTAAAATTAAAGCTTATATATTTCTGCTTAGGGGCCGTCCATTAATCATGTGAGGCTCGAGAGGGGGGAGGAGGGTCCATAAAAAATCACGAAATATCACAAGGGGAAAGGGGGAGGGGTGTAGTAATATATCACGAGTATATTTTTTTTCGGCAAACGCGCGATACTGAACCGAAAAGCGGCATTTCGTGTACTTATTTTTTCGTCAAACGCGTACAAAGTCGAAAGCGGCTTGTAGTGTGACCAGACCTTGATTCACCATTGCCAGGCAACGAACGAAGTGAAGTTCCCGCGAGCTGCGACAAGCGCCTGCCGGACTCAGCTTGTCAGTGTCATTGTACTTCTGTACAAAAACGAAAATTAAAGCACATTTGAATTCTTGTCACAAGCAACTGAATCCGAGCAATAATAGTCTAGAGATGCACAATGTCCATCCTTCTCGCATCCTCACGAATGGTAGATCGAGAGAGATTCTCTGCGTAGTGCACGAAAATGACGACGCCGAGTGGCTTGATGAAACCGATGTTAATTTTCAACAAAGCACTGTGCCTACAACTAACTTTCAAGATGCTTATCCAGTTATTGGTGTTGAAGAAAGTCTTGCTAATCCGTGGTCTGAGGATATTGTAAATTTAATTATGTTGATGTATTACTACAAAAAAGTTTTTCGCATTTCTTTCATTATTTTTATGGCAGTCCAAAACAACTTGCAACCTTTCTGTATACCTCTTAAGGTTATTATTGTAGGTTTTTTTTATTTTCTATTATAAAATTTTATGATACTCGAACCTGTATTTTATGATAAATATTCTAAAAATATTAAGATTCTTTGTAGGTTGTAAAAAATACACGTGATATAGGGTACGAGGGGGGGGGTCTTGAACCTCACTATGTATCACCAAGGGGGGGGGGGGGGTTAAAAATGCCAAAAAAACATCACATGATTAATGAACGGCCCCTTATTTATATTGAAAAAATTGAAATTCTAATAACAGTTAATATTTCAAGTAATAATGATTTTAATTTACTCCGCTTTTTTAATAAATTTTAAATTTTTAAATATTAAAAAAGACTTTTGATGAGTTTTATCATATGATTCTGTTTATTAATAATAAGGTTAATCATTACAAAAAAATTCAAAAATTTAACTCAAAAAAAATTAAATCTGTCTCGGATCTTTTAGCTGTATTATTATAAAACTAATATAATGCATGCAGTCAATGTTTTAAAGAAAGAAACAAATATTTTTTGCATATAAAATCATAAGATGAAACGCAATTTTTGACCTTGATTCAAATATAAAATATACAATATGAACTTTAAAAGTTTTTTCAGATTAAATTTGGGTAGAATTTTAAACCGAAACACTGCTACTTCGACTTTCCAGCTACCCATTTAAAATGAACAGTGACGTATTAGAACAGAGTGATGTAATAAAATAAATAGAACTGCAGTTGATACATATTTTCTCTAATTAAGTTTAATAAAAGAAACTGCTACTTTTTCTTTCAACTCTAATAATCATTGGCTCTCTTATTTCCAAAAGAATTGACGAATTTGTATAAATAAACAACAATTAATCGTTTAAATATTATCGGATGAAGATCTTGAAAAAGCTTGAAAGTACTAAGAAGTTTTAAATAAATGTGTAACCTGCAACATTTCTTTCATTATTTTCGTCGCCTTTAAGTAAACCAGGGAACTTTTTTAAATTCACATTATAAATTTTATATTTATTTTGCATTTTAAAAAATCTGCCTGGCTTATATTTACTTTAGTCGTTTTAAAAATAGAATCTATTTTGTAGCGTGTTATTCATTACGAGTGCATTAAATGAATAACTGATTGTTATGATTGCTTGTTTCATAAAAAAAATGGTGTTTTAAGAAAGTCATGTGGGCAAGAAGTGAAAAATCCCCTTTACACAATATCTTCTTGTATTGGAGAATATTAAGCTACCCGTATTAACAAATACCGTAAACAACTTTTGTTCAAATTTCAATAATAGCATCTTTAAAACGCGCGACTTGATCTTTCATTTTTTTTCTTTTGAGTATCAGTGGAAATATGGATTTTTCAAAAGCTATTATACTTATCATAGTCTTACTTTTTAAATTTTAATCTATACAGGGTGTCCCCTCTCAACGGTGGCCAATGGCTAATTTCTAAACCGTTAGTCATAGACATATAGTTCCAATTGCAAAAATGCTTTAAAAAAGGTAAATAATTGTTTTTCAAGCGATTTAGCTCAAAATAAAATTTTATTAAAAAATTACGAAAATTAACTTTTTATACGGTCCCTCGGTCCTATAAGTTATATTTAGTAAATTTTTACCACTACTGTAACAAATAATACAAAAAAAGTCCCATTCCTCTGCGATTAAAACTGACCGAGTAATAGCTGTTTAAAGTTGAAGCATCTTTTTTGCTGCAAATTAGGGGTCAGTCACAAATTTACTGGAAATAAAAATAAACGCAACATATAAAATTTCACATTAATTATTAAGAGTAAAATAATTTTTACAATATTATTTTTAAATTTATGTTGATGATTACATATTAAAGCAAAACTTGTACTAAAATTATAAGTAAAAAAATAATAGAAAGTTTGTTAATTTAATTTATGAAAAGCAACAGTCACAAATCGTCACAAAATGACATATATTTACTATTCTATTAGATTACTTAACCTAACAGAATTTGATGTAATCCTATAAAATAAATAAATGGTACGCATTTAAAATTGTATTATATTATACTGTCATTGGATATAAATAAGTGTGCAAAGTGAACCTCGATCGGATATTTGAAGTGAGTTAAAATTTGAATAAAAATTTTGAGCAAGGGAAAAATAAGTACGAACGTTTTAAGCAAAATAAAGGCTTATCAAAATACCACACCTTTTAAAATAAAATTGCGATTTCCCAAAATTTGATTTTCACGATAAGAGAATTTTAAAACTCACGTCTTAAAATATTTTAACCAATCTAGAAGTTAAATAATAAAAATTAACATTACCGTAAAACTTATACGGTGGTAGCACCTTCAGTTAAATTGCTTTTAAAATATTTCCTTATCTCATTTAAAACCTTTTAGAAATTGGAACTATGTCTGTGGCAAATGGTTTAGGAATTAGCTATTAGACAGCGTTGAAAATAGACGCCCTTTATAATACTTTAAGCACTTAGTGAACGTTCCCTTAAAGCCCAGTCTAGTTCATCCGTATTTAGCTACAGAAAAGTGGTTTAAGTCATGAAATTTAAAGCTTTATAACTCTGTCAATTTTAATGTTATGTGAATGGGACTTTTTTTCTCTTATTTGTTAGAGTAGTGGGAAAAATTTACTAAATATCACTTATAGGACCGGGGGGCCATATAAAAAGTTAATTTTCGTAATTTTTTAATAAAATTTTATTTTGAGCTAAATCACTTGAAAAACAATTCTTTACCTTTTTTAAAGAATTTTTGCAATTGGAACTATATCTCTATGACTAACGGTTTAGAAATTAGCCATTGGCCACCGTTGAGAGGGGACACCCTGTATATCTGTTTAAATTTTGTAAATAACATGTATTCAGCAATATTTGTTGCAGAATAAGGATTAGAGCAATCTAAATATAAACTTAAAACAATTTTTCTGCATTAAGTATGTAATAACGAGAATTCTAGATAAACTTTTTTTTCCCTCTAATAGCATATACACTATATTGCCATTGATTATGGGACACTTGCGATTTTAGACATTTTACTAAATACCTAGAAAAATACATTAGGAATCATCTCGAAACTCTTAGTGTATAAATATAATAGTATACGTCATACATCTCCGTGAAGATTTTTTACCGAAACTCCATAGGGGACCGTCAACAAATTAAAAAAGAATGAATATCTTTCGAATAACCCTGTCAAAACTAATGTAGCAAAAGCGCTCAAACTCTAGTTTATGATTGAATGCCTTATTGTAATACACTGTGTTCATTTTTATGCAAATAGCATGCATACTCGCAGAGTAATTAAGGTTTTTATAAAAATGGCCCCAAATTTTTCTAAATTTTTCCCTTATAATTTTCAGAGTTCTTAATATAAAATAATATTTTTTTCAGAAAATATGACAAACAACATTGCACACAGTACCCTGTAATCAGAATTAAAAAATAATGAAAATTTTATACAAAATGAGTTGGTTTACTAAATAATTTTTTACTGCGCATGCGTCAACGATATCAAAATTTCATTTGCATATTATGTTAGCTAAATGTATAGAGCAACTTTTGTGAAAGTAACAAAATCATAACTTGAAAATTCTGAAAATAATCGTCAATTGAATAAGTTGAAAATCCGTTATTCTCAAAATGAAGCAAAAACAAGAGGGGTTGTATCCATGTATTCATTGATTAGTGTCAATATAGAATACACAATACGGGATGTTACGACTACTTTTGGATAAAATCCCTCATTTTTTTGCTTCATTTTGGACACAACGGATTTTGTCCTTTTTCTATAGACGATTACTTTCAGAATTTTCGAGCTATAATTTTGAGACTTTTACAAAAGTTGCTCTATACATTTAGCTAACATAATATGCAAATGAAATTTTAATATCTTTGACGCATGCGCAGTAAAAAATTATTTAGTAAACCTACTCATTTTTCATACAATTTTTATTATTTTTTAATTCTGATTACAGGGTATTGTGTGCAATGTTGTTTGTCATATTTTCTGAAAAAAATATTATTTTATACTAAGAACTCTGAAAATTATAAGGGAAAAACTTAGAAAAATTTGGGGCCATTTTTATAAAAACCTTAATTACTCTGCGAGTATGCATGCTATTTGCATAAAAATGAACACAGTGTATTACAATAAGGCATTCAATCATAATCTAGAGTTTGAGCGCTTTTGCTACATTAGTTTTGACAGGATTATTCAAAAGCTATTCATTCTTTTTTAATTTGTTGACGGTTCCCTATGGAGTTTCGGTAAAAAATCTTCACGGAGATGTATGACGTATACTATTATATTTATACACTAAGAGTTTCGAGATGATTCCTCATGTATTTTTCTAGATATTTAGTAAAATGGCTAAAATCGCAAGTGTCCCATAATCAATGGCAATATAGTGTATACTCTCTTAAAATGGCAGCCAAAAAATAACTCAAGTTGAGCCGAAATTTACTCATCTCACGTTTTGAAAGGCTGCTTCTCATAAAGAATTGAAACAACTCAAGTAAGTGAGTTGCTTTTAAACAATTTAAATCAAGATGAGTTATTTAAATAAGCAATCTAAATCAAGATAAGTAAAGCATTTAAAAATCAACTCATTCACGATCCAATAAATTACAGCTCATTCCTGAGAAGCCAAATCCAATCATTCGTTTTAAGAGTGTATGTATATATTTTTTTCTAAAAACTTTTCATTATTCGAATATAAATTAGAGTTCATATTTATTTGCTTTTCTTGTTATATATATATATATATATAATCATTTAAATGTGCTATGCTCTAAATAAAGCAAAGTAAATACTGGTATTTCGTTTATACAATGAAACTTTTCCTACAATTGACATATAAATATAATAATTCATTCCAATCCTTAGGATGAAAAAAAATATATAAACAAAAAATTACAATAAATAAAAATAAAAAAATAATTAACAGTAATCTTAATTAGTCATTCGCTCATTAATAGCATAATCATAAGCATGTGCGTTGAAAGACGACAATAATAATAATAATAATAAATAATATAGAGTCTCAATTTCTGGTACTTCGAATTTTAACAGGATTCTGGAATGCACCGTTTGAACATTTTGACCATTTTTTTTTAAATGCGGACTTTAATTAATATTTTGGCTAATCATCAAAGAATGAAAAATCTCAGCCTCAGGTTCCATACTTGCTTTGGACTATCCTCACCTAAATTTTCAGGTCACTTCATACGGTAGATTTCCCTAGCCAGTGTTGAATTCAGGAGGTGGCCCGGGAGGGACATTCTCTCTCCCCCCCCCCCCCTCAGAGCAATGCGATGTCCCCCACCCGAAAAGTTTGAGATTTTGTGTTTTAAATGGTCAAAAAGTGCAATTTCCTCCCCGGAGCCACAGAATTCCCTCCCGGAGAAAAGTGTCTTAATTTAACACTGTTCCTAGCAGTCGCTTATAGACAGACATGAGCATAAACGTCTGACTTTTGTTGTATAGTCTAAATGCTTCCTATGTCACCAGAAGATCTGTAGATTAAATGATTTGCATAATGGTCAAATTAAAATGCTTTTTATACCACAGATTATAACATTAATAAAAAAAAATGGCTGTCTGATTAACTCTCATTATGCAATAAAAGAAACAATAATCCTCTTATAAATTAGTTTCATAAACGAAATGTTTTTTCACCACTTTAACAGATTATATTCTTTTCGATACAGGTATGAAATTCTTCGTTAGAGCTTACTCACGAGCATGTCACATGCAGTTAGTTATCTATGAGAGAAACAACCTGTTTTTTTAGTTTCCTTTTTATTTTCCTTCCCGTAGTAGCCTTGGGACTTATTTATGGTTATGGCAAAGTATTCGTTTATTGGATAATGAAGTTTTTGTGTTAAGTATAAAAGATAGTAAGCACTAAAAGGAAATAAAAGGCATAAAAGCTTTAATCAGGACCTAATTGTCTCATGATATACACGTGGCCTGAATTCTTATTATTTTAAATGAAGAGGCATAGATATATATTGTTTTTTCATGTGTTTATTTTAAGGATTTTAAAAATACTTTTCGGGAAGTTTTTTGTAAGATACTTGTTTTTAGAAAAAAGAAATAAGAAAAATTAAATAACAATATTGCCATCATTTTTGGTTAAATCTGATTTTTTTTTTTAACTGAATGGCTAAAAAAAAAAAAAAAGAAAAAGAAAAGAAAAAAAAAACATAATTTTTTTGGTAGATTTCTCCTATGAATAAATTTATCAGCTTCGACCAATTTATATCTCAGGGATCGGATGTCCTAACAAAAATCCTAGACATTAATGATGGGGTGGAGGGGGGGGGGGATAACCCGAACTCGGCCCGCGTGAATCAAAACGAATTCTAAATTGTCACGAAAAAAATATACTGAGATTCAATCAGAGCTGCAAGGAAATGAATTATCGACAACTTAACCCAACCCGATTCGACCCGCGGATCGCTTCAAAGAGGTATGTTTAAAATTGTATTACCCGACCCAATTCAGGATTCTAATGCATTCTGAGATTTTGCATTACTCAGGATTGCATATTGTTCACTCGTTGAGTGAACAATACGCTGAAAAAATAAAGAATATTTGTAATCTAATAAAAAAAAATTCAAGTTGAAATATCGCGTGCCAGTAAAAATTATTAGTTAAAGTTAGATACTATTTGTGAATTTACTTCGTTGTTTTTTAAAGTTATTTATGTTGCATTAACATGCTGCAAGTTAAAAAATTTACTAGAAAAAAGATTTCTTGATAAAATACTTGCAGACAAAACAAAATATTTGTATTAAAAAAATAAAATAAATCATCACTTTTCTTATAAATTATTCCCAAAGGATGTGTAATAATATTCATTTTTAAACTAAAAAAAAAAAAAAAAAAAAAAAAAAAAACCAAATACAAGTTTTAAAATGTAATGAATATGCTTTTTTGACGTCTGATTCTCCTATTCAGATTGTTTCAATTAAAGGGAAAACAAGAAAGAAAATAGAATGAATTATGGGAACAATAAATGTTTCTGTTATAAGGAAAACAATAAAGAAAAAAGCATGAATTATGGGAACAATAAGTTTTACGTATTTACTAATTATTTTAATCTATCAAGATTACATGGATATGATAATGAATATGTAACAATGCCTTTTAAATAGCACCTTTCAAAAAAATTACCAACAACATAAGAGGAAGGTAGACATTTATTTCAGGAACATTTCCGTAAATATTGAAATTTATTTTGTTTTCTTGGATTTATGATTCTATTAACAATTTCTGGAAATAAAAGAAAAGATTTCAGAATTGTTAGTATTTAGAAACTAATTATTACTTTACTTTCTATGCTGCATTAATCCACTCAAATGCTTTTATTATATTATAGACTGGGAGGTGGCAGCACAGACAATCACTTCATCGAGTTCACGGCTGAAATTCCAGAATCAGTTAAAACTCGATTCGCATATTAAAACGCAATCGGTCTGCCAAGTCATATCTTGGTAGAAAACACATGAAAACTCGGTTTTAGCGGTTGACTCGTAGGTTTACTAGTGTATTTTCCTGCATCCAAAGGTATGTATACATGGAAGACTGAGAGCCAAAATACACAATAGTAAACCTACCAGTCAACCTCTAAATTTGGATTTTCAGGTGTTTTCCATGAAGATCTGACTTGGCAGACCGATTGCGTTTTAATATGTGACTGGAGTTTTAACTCATTCTGGAATTTCAGCCATGAACTCGATGAAGTGATTTTCTATGCTGCCGCCTCCTGGTCTATTAGAAAATGTGTCTCCAATATTTTACTCTGAGAATAATCGGGTTTTCAGCTCCCATTTTAATTGTATAGAAATAGACGATTGATCATTTTTCTTATAGACTTTCCAAGACTTTTTTTCCTGTTTGTAACAGCTTTCATTTAATTCTTCTGCAAAACGTATGATGGTTCGAGTAGCTTTATTTATTTCACTTATTTTACTGCGATGGCCGGTATCTCACTTGTTAGCACAATGCTCTGCTCAGGCCACGAGGTTCGCTTCAGAATTTGGGAAAACTCAACTCAAGCTTTCATTCTTCTGGACTATATAAAATGAACTTGCTTGGGAAATTACTAGGCTGAGCAAAAAGTTCTGGGGAATTTGTGGAAGTTGCATTGTTATGCGCAAATTAACAACAAAAGCAACAAGGACTATTCTTCAAAATAAAGACCATCATAGTCTACGACTTTCTGTCATCGTTCTGCGAGATTCCGGATTCCATTTCCTGAAAGTACCATGGTGGCTCCTTGGAATCGAAAAACTCTTGACGTGCTCCTTTAACTTTATTAAAGAATTCAAATCGATGGTCTTTGAAAGAGTGTTGCATTGATTGAAAAAGGCCATAATCGGATGGAGCCAAGACTGCACCGAAATTGCTTAGCTTCTACAGTTGTTATAACACTAATACTCCTACATACGATGTAGATTCTAGTTGCTATTAGATTAAAAAATTTTCAGAACTTTTTCCTCAACTTAATAAATTTTGAAATTTCTACGGCAATTTGACTTGGACGTATGCCATTCTAAGCACATGGTAAAGAAATAGGAACTGGGCACTGTAAGCCATCATTATACATGAATTGTTCGCGTTAAAAAATTTCTGCGCGTTTGAACCGATGTTTTGTGCTATAGTAGTAGTATGCATAATATGGTAGAACCTCAATCCTATATTTGGATATCCGATTGAATCATATCTGTAAATGCTGAATTGAAATTTCTACATCTTATGGTTGCAGTCAATATAGCGCCTAAAATCAGTTTAAAAAAGAGCGCAAAGTTTTTAACAGTCTAGAAACGTGGAATTTAACATTAATATCACAATATTCACACTATAATATCACACCATTGCCATTTTTGTAAAATTTGTGTGAATATCAGTAGATTTAATTTAAAGTTCCCGTTTCCAGTTTTTTTTAAACTATTTAAAAGAATATTTCTCAAAAAATGAACAGTGAATAGTTAAATTCAGTAAACAACAACTATAATAAAATCGCAGAAGTAATACACAAAATAAAATTTAAATAGTCTTTGAACCGTTTGAAAGAGATTAAAATATACTGTTCAAGAAGTGAAATAATTAGTTTTCTCATAAAACGTGAGGTTTTGGGTTAATATAGAAGTCGAAACAAACCTCAGTTTCATACTTCTTACTTTAAATTTGTAATTAAAATCCATTATTCCTATGCGTCTGCATGTCCGTTATCAAATTGCTGCTTTAGAAATCAACTTTTTCTTCAACTAAACAGAGCATGTACTTTACATATTGCTTGTTTGTAGATTTCGTTCAAAAAAATAAAAATTACATAATTTTTGTAAGATTTTATGGAGGTTTTATATAGACGTGCTAATGTTGATTAATTGAGATTGAGAGGCCTAGTCATAACCAAGTCCATTTTGTAATCAAGTATACCAAGTCCATAAAAAAAAGAGAGATATAAAAGGTGCATAAAATCTGTTTCATCCACTTGCACATAGAACCAAGTCTATAAACAGATGATGTATATACGAAAGTAGGTGAAAACAGTGACTTCATTCATTGCGAGAGTGTAAAAAAAATATTCTATACACCTTCATAGAACACTATTTCTTTTTAAAACTTTGCAACAAAGTTGAAAAGTATTTTTAACTTCGGTTTGTCTGGTCGTCTGTCTGTGCCCTAACTCTCGTAAAGGTACTCGAGTTACCATGAAATTTTAGGATAATATAGGTTTGCCCTAGCACTAACTTTACTTCAAAAAAAAAGTTTCTAGCATATTTAGTTTATCTACAGGGACAATCAAAAGTTCCCCGTTTTATTACGGTCAGTGGGAAAAAGTCGTTCCAAAAGAATTTTAAACATGTTGCAGCCTTTTAAACACTAAAAAATGGATATGCACTTACGAAGTGCACTAAAATATATGGTATAAATAACAGTTACTATTTATTTAAAGGGCCACACAAAAGAATTCAATTGCATAATAGTCTAGGGAGAAATTGTTTGTGGCTTTTTTTGTTTCAAAATAAACTTGGTTTACTATGGCTTTGAATCCTTTAATTGTGAATTCATTCTGAACATTTTCAATAAGTATAACCTGTCGAGAGCAATTCATTAAGATATTTTAAATTAAATCACATAAATAAAACGTCTCAATAGTGTTAAAATAATTTATTGGAACCCCTCAAACGGATCTAAAATTATAAAATAAATCAAGCAGGAAATTTTCCTGCAGTTTTAAATGTGACAAAACAAACAGTTCTTTGGAACGAGTAGGTCAAAATCGTGCCCAATGAGTGAATCATTCCCGCTTCCAAAGAACTCTAGACACGATATACACGAATGCAAATTTAGTGAGTTTTTCTCTTAAGAAAGTGGCTTGATTTATGCATGAGTTTTCTTGAAGAAGTCCTCGGTATTCCAAAAAGGGTTATATGGAAGAAGAAAGCGAAAACTTGTTTGTATTATGTTAAAACACTAATACAAATGTTATGTTTAGAAATGCATTAGTTTTTATCTGTATAACTTTTAAGTTGTGAAACATTTTAGAAAATTAGTTCCATGTTAGGTAAGTTACCTGTTAAAGTTACTCTAAAGATCCAGCATTATTCGTTTTTAAATTTTAATTTAATTTATTTGATAATATTCTTAAATAAAGCCTCTTTAAAAGTAGTGTTATTTTCTCAGAAATGCACTTTAAATTTAATCATGAATGTATAATCAAATATTCTAAACGTTTTTATATGGTCTGACCTACTGATTATATATTATTTTATTTTACCCCTATTTGCTTCTTTGTACTAATGTTTGACTGACTTTCCAGGTGTTTTGGGGAAATGGTCTTAAATTTCTAGCTTATTCTGTTTGTTTTTGTGATTTAAATTTAAAAAAATTTCCATGCAAAATTAATACAATTTAAGTTCTTTATAATGATATTCTATGTAATGCAATTCTCTAATTAACACGCAACTTCGCAGACGTACACAATGAATTTTCCAGTTAATGCTGATCGTCACTGAATTTCAGAATTCCCCTAGGTAATCAATCATAAGTCTATGGACGTTTGCTACATTCTTACATTTAAAATACAGTCGACTCTCGTTAATTCAAAATCTGATATTTCGAATCTTCCTTTAATTCGAACTAAACATGAAGTCCCAAAATTTGCAATGGCAGAATAACGTTAAAATTTTCATTAATTCGAACTCATTTTCTCTTGACTTCGTTTAATTCGAAATAATAAGAATTCCGATTTTTCTTTTTTCTTTTCTTTCTCACGGATTTCAGATCATTTGAATAATTTTCTTTCTTTGATTTTTATGAAAATTTTTCCAAACGAGTATACATATAATGCAAAGCAATTGATATTCACTATCTTATAGTCCCGTCTGTCCATCAGTGACGATTTACAGTTTTCTTCCATCTTATTTGTTCCTAATCTTTTTATTAGTTTATGTATTTATCCATTCTAATTTCATATTAAGTTATATTCTATTGATAACAGACGAAAAAAAGACACTATAACTTTAATTCCTTTGTAATAGTACCATATTGAGCATGTTTTCATTCCATATTTCCATAATTCGAACTTCGAATAATTCGAACATTTCTTGTGGTCCCGACGAGTTCGAATTAACGAGAGCCTACTTATCTCCTTAGAATATTAATATTTTTTATTTATGTGTACTTTTATTAATTAATTGGATGTCTATTTTTCTCCATAATTGTCAAAGTATTTACCAAATAGTAGCAAACAGAAACTTCCACCTAAACTGTATGTCATTTTACAAATTTTTTTACTAAGCATAAATATTATTCAATTTCAATCTCAGCGTGCCTCAAATAATACTTTTTTTCCGATAGTTATAAAACACCTTTTTAAAAATTCTGGCTCAATTTTCGGACCGACTAAAGTGTCTGGCTTTTATATTTTTTATTTCATGCTAAATTTGAAGGTATAATTTCAAAATGCTTCAAGGATTTTTTTTTCTGAAACTAAAATTTTCGAAGTTTAAAAATTAATAGTTGGCAAAGTCCTTCTGCTAGACATTAGATTTTGTATTCAGTCATTACAAAAAAAGTGTAACGCAAATTTTCATGTTGCCTCAAATACCTACCTTGAAATGTCTAACAGCTCTCCTGCTACAGCTTCTTTTACTCAGAAATGCAATATAGAGATATATTTAACTATAGTTTTATATGTTTGAGACATATTCGGCCATGTTTACAAGGCAGGTGCAATAGTGTGGGAAATGTGATCTAAATCGCAAAATATTATAATACGCACAACCTCGAGTGTTTATAAAGATCTTCAATAAGGTGTCTCAAAAGTAATGGGTATGAAAAAAAAATTATGATGATATCGCATACCCCTTTATTTTGTCAGGTTTGATGATATAAGCATATTTGTAAAATTTTGAGAAACTCGAAAAAAATTAAATGACAAGTCAAGGTGGTCAAACTTTTAAAAAATTTGGCGTTTATTTCAAAATCTTCAAATTGACATAAGTTTTTCAAAAGCTTTAAACAAAACATTTTTTGCAATATGTTGAATTTGATTTAATTTTCTTAATTTCTTAGGTTAAATTTAATTTGAAGTTTTTCATCATTGGTCAAATATTTAATTGCTGGTGATATATTACTGTTCCACAGAAATTGGGACAGATCTTCATCTTGCGTGAATATATTAATGAATTCCCTAGCTAATTAAACTAATTCCGACACAATAAACTAAAATTATTAAACTAATTATTCTAATTCCGATGCCTTTCTGTTCATCTAGTCCTACTTTTTCAATTCTGACATGTTTCTGATAGACCTTTTTTTTTTAATTTTACAACAGCAGTTGGCTCCTGACTTACTGGAATATTGGCAACTTGTTATAATTGATACATTTTATTAGTTTTATTCGGACTCTGGTGGAAGACTGAATTTTTATTCTTTTGTGGAGATATATCACACTTCTCTGATAAAACAAGTCTCTCAAATTTGTGATTTTTACAACATAAATTTTTATTATAAGTATGAGGAAGTATTTAGAATAAAGAAAGTCTGTTATAGAGATATATCGATAATTAAAATAAAAACTCTAAAATACATATTATTTCCATGTATGGAATATTTTTATTGTATATTGTCGTCACATATTATTCTCTTCGCAGTATTTCAAATTTACATTAATCTTTTAATTTTTATTTTTCAACAAAATCTTCTGGTGGAAAGTATGAAAATTTTACATGAAGAATTTCAGCCAAACAGGAACTTCAGTTTGAAGTATTTTATTTGGTGTTATTATTTAATTTAACCTGGAGATTAAATGTTGCTTACAATTTATGCAACATCGGTAAAATTTCCTTATAACTTATATAATATTATAAAAGCTCTTTTGCTTTGTACGAAAAAAATATCTTAATTTGTATGGCTTTCGAAATCTCTAAAGACCAGAGGATAATATTTTTATTCCTTGTTTTATTTCTTTAAAGCATATTCTACGTAATCAAGTACGAATTGAACAAAATCCATTAAAAATAATTGTAATCTGCCTAACAAGGAAAGTTTGAAAGGATATTGTTTTACCGTTCTTCTCCCAATGTAATTTATCGGTCTGATATAATCAAAGATTTATTGAAGGAAGTATTTAATTTGACGTTTCCTGAAATTTATTTAATTGCAATGCAAACGTATATAACCGTATATATTCTTTCCAGGAAAACATTTAAAGTTGAAAATATAATCTATTAAAAAATGTATGCTGTTTGTGAAAACTTCACGGAAAATTATTTTATTCCATGTTGCTAAGAGATGGGCGTATGTTGTCTTCATTTTTAAGTTACTAAGTAGAAATATTTCTGAATATTACTGAAAATTTACTTTGTGTAATTCGATCAGAATGCTAATGAAGATTTTTACACGCGAAGGATGTATTCGAATTCAAATTGCATATTTTCCGATTCATTTTTAAATTCATTTCTTTACTGAAACATATCAAATTGGCAGATTCTGTTATTCATAAATTCTACAGTGTGCCGTGTCTGCCAATTTTTGATAAAGGCAATATAAATTAAAGAAAAAAAAAGTCCCTCAAAGTTGGCGTTTTGAACCAAACTTTCCGAAGCGAGAGAGTTGTGAACGAAAAAAAATGATCATATTGAGGAAATAATTGTTTATAAATCAAATTCTAACTAACTGAGCAAAAAGTGAAAACACACAGCCTCTAATACACCTCTTCAAAAATTACCTCGGCAAGTTTCATGTTTTCACCTTTAAAAATGAGTCTGAAAATGTATCCGAAAATTTCGAGTTGTTAAGGATAAAAAAATAATTTTTTAATGCACCCTTAATTACACACACGTATACCACACTATAAAAAAATTTCGATTATGTTTCATATTAGTTGTAATAATCCACATTCAGTAATTTTAGGCTTTTATATTAATTTATTATACTTCGTACCAATATTTTAAACAGTTTTATAATATTTCAAATAAAAAAGGTGACAAGTCTGAGTATTTTTTGTCCACGTTTTAGTAAAATAGTGGTAATTTTTATTTGGCTTTCACCAAACTTTTTATGTTACTGAAACAAAAAAAATGGGCATGTAACAGATACACGTTTGAGCTGTAAAACAAAAAATCTGTAATAGACCGGGAGGCGGCAGCACATTCAACCACCTCATCAAGTTCAAGAATCAAAATCTGGTATTAGTTAGTTCTCGATTCGCATATTAAAACGCAATCGGTCTGTCAAATCACATCTTGGTGGAAAACATTTGAAAATCCGATTTTAGCGGTCGACTCATAGATTTATCATTATGTTTCCCTGTGCTCAGTTCTCCATTTTTTTTTTCATACTTTTGGGTGCAGGAAAGCACAATATTAAACCTATGAGTCCACTGCTAAAATCAGATTTTTAGATATTTTCCACCAAGATATGACTTGGCAGATCAATTACGTTTTTATATGCGAATCAAAATTTAATTAATCCCATTTTTTCCCCGGGAACTCGATGAGGTGATTGTCTGTGCTGTCGCCTCCTGATCTATAAGGTTACTTTTTTTTTGGAGGGGGGGGGGGGACAAGGATGTTTAGAACTTTTTATGTAATTGCGACTACAATAAAAAAAATCCTGTAATTGTCCCAGGTTACTGATAAAATTCCAATAAGCATACAGATTTCTGTATCTTTACAAACCTAATTTTGCAATGTACATTTTTTTTTTTTTTTTTTTTTTTTTAGTGTAGTGATTGCAAAGTTAGAAAATTTTAGAAACGCTGTCAGCACAGAAAAATAAAATGGACTTTTTGCAATTATCCCTAAAAAGTATGTTTTTTTTTTTTTTTTTAACCTCCTGTTTTTTTTTATTAGCAGTAAAAAAAGTTGAGGAAGATATTTCGGATTTAAAGTTTACTTTACTTTAAAATGATATGAAAAATAAGGTAAGTAATTAACAAAAATCTACATCATACAACAGCATCTCAATTTGCCTCATTATATAACTCATTATATATTTTATCAGTTTAAAGCAGAAAACTTTAAATGTATGATTTTTTTTCTATAACTTTGTAAACTGGGCAAACCTCTCCACTTCAAGAAGATTTTACACATTGCGTTTAACTTGCAACACAAAACAAAACTATTTTGTATTCACTTTCAATTCAAATATAATTTATTAATTCATTTTTTAAAATATTTATATAAATTATAGTATTAATTGCTAAAATATGTTTATTATCATTATTATTTATAAATTTAAAACCCTTTAAAAAAATTTTGAATAAAACCTTAATCTTAAACAACTTTGCTTCCTAAATTATGCCGATCGTATTTAAAATTTGATAGACACTATTCATAAAATAAAGTAAAAAGGGAGAGTATTAAAATGCAGTACTCAGTCTTTTTTTAGCGTTTCGTTCATCGGATGGAACCCTATTCGTTTTTGTCTCTCTTTCTGTCTGTCAGTCACAAAGTACATACACAAAAACTGTAGAAGTCAGAGACTTCAAATTTTGTGTATGTACAAAGTTTTGTGTATGTATTCAAATTAATACCTTTTGTGATACGGCAAATCATTTTTGCGATTTGAATTTTAAATAAGAACAGAAGGTTCTCTGTTCGAGCCCTGGTGCTGGAAGTAGAAATTTTCGTATTACAGGATGGATTTAACTAAAATTATTCGCCAATTTAAGAGTTCATTTAAATATTTTGCCAATTTAAGAGTTCATTATGTTAATTAGAGTTCATTATGTTATAAATAATCTCTGACATTTATGTATCTTAAGAAATTCAATTTTCTTTCTATTTTTAAAACATTGCAAATAATTAATGATTCAACATTTTAAATTACGTTTCAACAGTTTTTTTTCGTTTTTAGACATTTAAAATTTCATTTATGTCTCCCTTTTTTTAATTTAGAAATTTGGAATTTTATTTAAATAGTTTGACTTGAAAATTTTTAATTTGTTTAAAATTAATGACTTTTAAAATTGAATTTATTGATATTATCATCTATGTAAAAATCTAATAATTATAAATTAGCAATTTTTATTTAATAATTAAGAGATAAGTTGTTGTGAAAGAAATACTCAACGAAATTTTCTATGTGATCTGCGATCACATTTACCCATTTGTTTTTAAATGGTCATTGTAAAATTAATTCATAAAATCAGTTGAAAAATAATGTACTTTTAAAAGAATAATATAAATATGCTTTAGAAAAAAAAATTATCTCTGAAATTATCTTTTTCAAATGACAACTATCCCTTGTCTGTGAAAAACTATTTTTTAAAAGTCAAAATTTATTTTATTTACGAATAGGTCAAAATGACCATTCCATTTTTGGTAATTTTGTGACAGCTCATATAAAATTATCCCACTCACATCATTCGAAATATTTGACGTGATTTGGCTTCTTTGTCAAATTAAAACATAAAATATGAAGTTAAGATATAAAAACCGTATTAATTATTCACTCATAGTGATATAGTTCTTTGCGTGCGAGGTGAATTTGGACAGATGACAAAAAAATTGGCTTTTGTCGAAAACGAAGTAAAATTGTAATAAATGTGACCTCTAAATATACACTGGATTTGGTTTAGAGGAGACATGCAAACTTGACATTGATCTATATAGGTTGTTGCCAAGGTACTGGGTTTATTGCTCAGAATTTAGACGGCTGATATGTGCTTAGTGTTTCCTGTTAAAAGTAAGAATGTTAAATGGTCTTATTCTATCTATATATTGATTTTTTTTACTATTAACAAGTCGGAAATTGCACGTCAAACGCAGCAAGTGAGGTGCACTCGCACTATAATGAAGTTTTAAAAAATACTCTGGTCTTGGTGTAATAGTACACAGTACTTCGAATACAGTGTAGAAGCCGAAATCTTTTGGGTGTACCTGTAAATACTATCTGCTTTCTGTTATACTGGAAGTAACTTATTGTAAATCTCAGCAACGTATATCTATTTCAGGAAATGTAAAATAGTTTAGTATAATTAAAACGCCCCCCAAACAATGTTTCGCTCCTATACCATTACGTATTCGAATACTTTTGTGTGGCCCTGTAAATTAAAAGCAAATATTCTTTGCACCGTAGATTGTACAGAATATTTATTTTAACACATATTTCAAAGACTCATATCAATTTTATTACGTTTGGAAGAGTGGGATATCATTAAGATGCACTTGGAATTAATTTTTCCCATTGGCCATAATGTAACGGAATATTTTTGATTGTCCTTGTAATTAAATTATAGATCCGATTTTCAAAAATTTGAAAAGACTTAATAAAATTATGCAACAATTACATATTTTAAATTTCAAACTATTCAGTTGAGTAGTTTTTGCTCTGTTATCTGTGAACAGATGGATGGCCGGACTGAACGACAACTATGAGTACTACGTATTTACATAATTACGAACGGACCTAAAAACCGTATTGATTATTTCCTCATTGAGATAAAATTCTTCACGTGTTAGGTGAATTTGGACAGATGACAAAAAAATTTGGCTTTTGTAGGAAAACGAAGTGAAATTGTGATAAATATGACTTCTAAATCTACAATGGATTTGCTTTAGAGGAGACATGCAACCTTCAATACAAGTTGTTGCCAAAGTGCTACATTTATTGCTCAGAAATTAATCGGCTAATATATGTTTAGCGCTTCCAGTTAGAAATGAGAATGTTGAATGCTTTTATTTAATCTATATACTGATTTTGTATCATTTATTAAAAATGAGCAGCAGTTATTGTCTTCCTAATGATATTTCAGGGAAATTGAACCGTAAGTATTTTTTACATTATTATGATCAGTATATGCTACTTAGAATTTGGTATTTGAAACTTACAAGTAGACTCTAAAATAATAATAACATTAATATTAAATGGTATACGAAGTGTTGCAAAATTTTAAAAACTATGCAAACATTAAAGTAAATTTAAGAAGTTCAACGTTTCGATCTTCTTATGAGATCTTCATCAGGAAAACATCTTTAATACTAATAATAACACATTGCTCAGTAGTGCACAAAGCAGGAATTTTAATATATATTTGTACATATTAAAATAAAATAAAACTTTCGACGTTTCGCGCCGTCTTCTGCGGGCGTCTTCAGGAAAATATGATAATGGAAGGACTACGTTTGCATCTTGATCGAGAGATAATATTCTACTAAATTAAAATCTAAATGAATTAAAAAAAAATTTAATTCAATTTTAAAAATCCGATTTTTATCCATTGTAGTAATCATTCCAATTTTTTGCATTAGAAAAATTATTAGTTTGCGTGTGAGGTGAATTTTTTACAGAGGACAAAAAATTTGCTTTTGTGGGAAAACGAAGCGAAATGATCTGATAAATATGACCTCTAAATATATTTACTGGATTTGCTTTAGAACAACCTTGACATTGATCTATAAAGATTGTTGCCAAGGTACTAGGTTTATTGCTTAGAATTTAGGCGAATGATATATGCATAATGTTTTCGGTTAAAAATAAGAATGTTGAATAGTTTTATTTAATCTATATATTGATTTTTTTAGCATTTATTAAAAATGAGCAACAGTTATTGATTTCCTGACGATATTTCAGGAAAACTGAACTGTAAATAGTTTTTGCATTATTATTATCAGATATCCTGCTTAAAATTTGGTATCTGAAACTTAACTTTATTTTATGTTAGAATTTTATGCTGAAAATTATCTTTATTCGAAGATAACCTATATTGCTTTTAATGTGGCTCAATTTTATAGAAATAAATTGCATGTTAGAATTGAAAAGTAAAATAACTGTTTTAGCAGTAATGTCGATTTTTCATTTCCTGAAATCTCCCCATTGCACGTACTAAAATTAGCAAATTATTTTTAAAACTTTTTTTTTTTACCATAAGTGCTAACTTTTGTCATAGCTACATTTATTCGCTTAACCTGAAATTATAATTTAAAATGTAATCTATTTATTTGAAATAACAAAAAAATATTTATAGAGCTGTTAATACTTAAAGAATTACTAATTTTACATTGTTTATGTGGTTTATTATTGTATTTATCATCATTGTTATTAACCAGTTATATTTTATGACTTGCAAAAGGATTTTTTGTTCTAAAATGTTCTTTTATTTTCTTTTTTCTTTCTCTCTTTTTTTTCAAAATAACTATTAACCAATGTTTACTGCTTTAATTTGTATAAAATATTTTTGGACGGGGCTAACTGAGCTTAAACCGAATTGTAGGTACCCCACAAGATCTGAACCTGTAAAATCAAACTTCTGATTCGAAACAGTCATAAAATGTGTTAAAATGATCAAGTATTTTAAGTATTCCTTCAAATTTATAAATGTGGAGTTTTGAAGAAGAGCTAATTAAAGCTGATTAATTGAACTAACCAAGTCCCTTGAAGTTATTACTTTTGCGATCAAAAGATCTCAGGAATTTTTTCAGTTTACGTATGATTTTTAGCACCATTGGTTTGTAATATTTTAAAGACTAGTTCATTTTGTAATAAAAAAATTTTAATAAATTTTACGCACTTTTTTTAATAAGCAATTTTACTTTTTAGTTAAGAATAAATTAAATAATAAATAAAAATTTCCGATTACCCGAGATACGTGAAATCTCATAACCAAAGAAAAAAAATTTCAGCAAAATACTTTAATATTCTCTAGAGACAGGTAAGTGCAATTAATTCTAGAAATATTGCTGTCATTTCAACTGAAAAATAATCAAATAAAATAAACTAAAGCAATTAATAAAAGAAAATGTTTTCGGATCTTTAAATACTGTCCTTGAAATATTTTCTACCTTAATCTTTAATAAAATACATTAAAAGAAAATCAAAATAGATTCTCCCTTTTTACTAGGAATCTGAACTGCAAACGCATTCTGTGAATGTCAGAAACAACTGACTAGTATATTTGTTATGAAAAAATAATTTCTCTCTGTTAAGATTATCAAGTCGGAAATTGCACGTTAAACGTGGCAAAGGAGGTGCCGTACAATAACTAGTTTTATAGATATGATATTCAGAACGTAGTGCAATAGCTGTTGTACTCTGATGCAAAAAAGCATTAATACAAAATTTACTACGATTATGTCTATTAAATTCACTAACACTGAAATAATAGGAATCCATCTCAAATAGGACATAAACACCATGGCAACTCAGAATCGTTATCTGTCATGGAATATCATTGGATTAATTACGTATGATGGGACTTAAAAGAATGAAGGAAACTTTTATTATATCTTTTTAAGTTTCGACTCGGCCTCATAAAATTTCGAATAATAGAAAATTTTCTTGGGAAATTTCTTTTTTTTTTTTTTTTTGGGGGGGGGGGGGTATTAAATATCGCAAATTTCACGTATTTAAAATCTTATACTATCGAAATATACTAATGATTTTGTTTTTCAAAATAAACTAAAGAAGTGTCAACCAAATGCCTCAAAACTATTTAAGATACCCAATTACTTTAATTTGTTAAAGGTTGTTTACATTATGTAATGTCGTCCTGAAGAAAAGAAACTTAAAAGTATTATACTGAAGCAGCATTTAAACTGCAGGAGCACGCTTGTTTTCCCGTGCTTCAACAGTGTTCAAGGAAATCTTTTGTTCAGGACTCGTCTGCGGTTTATTCATATAAGAATGAGGGAAAATCTACAATGGGTCAGGAGATAAGGAGCTCAACCCTACTTGAGAGAAAAATTCCTCTTTTGTAGGACATCAATTTCTTTCCTTTTAAAGTCAGTAAAGATCAAAAACATCACGCCACCACAAGAAAAGAAGCCGATACTGAGAAGATACGGTTAGAAGGTTAGGCTGCGAGCGAACAGCACTAGTTTTTATTACACTAAAAGAGCAATCAATCAATCTTTGTTTAAGAAGGGAACAAAGGTAAAACCTCTTTAAATGATTTTTGAGGGACTGACCCTACCAAATTGACAAAGGAAGGGGATCTTTTATCTACCCAATCTTCAGTCGTAAAGCTGTCAACTGATTTCGAGTTCAATTTCTCTCTTGAAGTTCAAAAAAGTTCACTGAAAAAACACTTTATACATCAAAGTGCCGACACGAAAGATCAAAAATAGCGACACCTGACTGCAAGAAGTTAGTGCTATGTGCGTGGACCTTTAGTCTGTGCGCAACTTCAGTCTGAAACTTGTACGCGAGCCATAAATATGGCAACTAGCCTTTATTTTACAATCACTTTGTTCTTTTCAACAAATGAAAGAATAGTCTCAACAAAAGAGAGATGCGGACATGGACATGTCAACAACTTTACTTTTGACTTCCGACCCCTAGCTATCTGATGAAAGTAGTAAATGATGAAAAGCACCTCCTGACCGCAACAAAAACGCCGCAGTCCGTGGTTTATGTTTGTTTGAATCTTTAAGATACAAATAGACATCATTCAACTATCTTTGCTCTCTTTTTTGTTGTTACGCGATGTTTTTTATTTTTTGTTGTTTTTGAAGAATTTGAAGTATCATTCTATAGGACGAAAATCTCTCCTTTAAATCCATATCTGCCTACGTCCATTGTTGAATCTCTCTGTCCTTTTGTTTACCCTTTTCTATGCAGAATTCCTGCATCTAAATCACTTTATTTTAATTATAAACTTACAAACGGCACCAAGAATAGTTTAATAAAATTTCGCTTTTACAATGAAAGTTTAAAACAACGAGTTTTTAATTTCTAAAAAAATCGCTTGTAAATTCCAGTGTCAATCAGTCATTTCATCTTTTTACGGACAGAATTTATCTGTGCCAGAAAGGGTTAATAACCACAAACGGTTGGAGAAGAAAGGGAGATAATTGCTCTCGAAGAAGGCTTTTTGAAGTTAGTTTGTTTTATGTGGGCCAATTATCTACATTTGGGATATAGGCCCTAAAGTTGGGAAGCGCCCTCCGTGGAGGGGGGGGGGGGTCTTTCTAAGGGAACCTCACCCGTATTTACGCAAGAAAATCCAAGGTTCGAAGAAAACCACGGAAAACTCCGAACGGTTATTCTGGCGGCTGCGATTGGGTTCGAACCCAGCACCTGCCATCTACCACTTTCGGAGGCTGGTCCAAGCTGGCCACTCGGCCACTTGTGGGGCTTTTTTAAGCTAGGAATAAACAGAACTTTCTCACTACAATTCAAGTTTCTTTAGGCAGAAGACAGTGTCAGGTATCTTAAAAGGAACATTTGTCATTGACATCTAATGTGGGTGTAGCCAGTTTAGAGACATAAGTAGACTAATTGTTCGACGCCCTTATCGAAATAACATTCTGAACTGCCTCCAGTAAAACGTTATACACATGCATCGCCATTAGCATCGTCGGCGTGATTGTAATCGTCAAAACAATCCAAAGTCATAATGTTATATAAGTTCCGTTCATCATGTCAAATGCGTAGACGAAATGGGTGTAACTAAAATATTAGGGGTCAAAGAGACCGAATCACTGTGAGAGGAGGAATGAAAGGGTTAATGGAATGAATTAAAAGAAGTAAATGTAGAGCATTTAAAGACTATTGCTTAATCCAATTAATCTGTACTAAAATACTCTAATACATTTTTTTCTTTTTTTCATTTATTTAACTTTTTTATAGAATTAATTCCCACTGAAAATACAAAAATCATCTTTAACCTTTTCGTTCCCAAAGCTAAAATAATATACTACCTTTTATAAAGCAGTGTCACAAACAAGCAAGTCTTCTAAAGCAAAACAGTATTATCTTGAACGGATTAGTGAGGTTTTTTTTTTTTTTTTTTTTTTTTTTTTTTTTTTTTTTCTGATGAAAAATTAATGGAATTTGGACGGTCCAAATGGGTTCTCATTCTACTGGCGTGACTTGGGGAAAGATCGTGATAGCATATTCAGCAAAAACAACTTGGTGGTTCGCTCATGATATAGGGAATTATTGGCTACAATGGACAAACGTCTCTTTGCATCCTAAATGGCATACAAAATTCACCAAAATGTCAGAAAACTCTGTGTGAGCATTTCTTTCCGTTTGGTAAATTCTGAGGTGGTCGTAACTGGACCTTTTACCAAGTCAACCAATCTATACACATTCCCCGTTGCACAAAAGTAGATCTCAGAATATTTGTGTGAAGAACTAGCCAGCACTTAACCCTTTGCGGGGCAGGGCAAATTCATTGCTTAAGTATTGAAATTAATGACTGACACCGGAATTTGAAAACAACTTTATTTGTAAATAAGAAAACGCTATACTTCACGCATTCGATAAACTGTAATTTCCTTTAACAAAATTCCGGTGCGAATGTGGCGTTTGGGAATTAAAATTAAGTGGTATATCTATTAAACCACTGCCCCTCAAGGGGTTAAGGCTATTGGTTCCCGAATATTTTTTCCGAATTCCCCTCCGTAATGTTAAATCTATGAGTGTTTGATGCATTCTTATATTCAAAATAGCTCCTCGGGAAAATAATATTTTTAATATTTTTAACTTCTTTTTTCAGTGTTCTCTTCTTAAAGGATGTCCTCTCTTTTTTTTCTCTTAGTTCTCAAAATATTTCTAAAATCTTTGCTTTGTTTAATATTTTAAGTTTTAAAAAATAACAAAATTGGATTAAAATTTTAACATTTCATCTAAAATTAAGCATAGATTTTGGAGATATTTTGAAAACTAGGAGAAAAACAGACATGCTTAAAGAAGAGGACACTGAAAAAAAGAAGTTAAAAATATTAAATTCCTGAGGAGATATTTTGAACATAAAAATGCATCAAATGTCCATAAACTTAACATTACGGAGGAGAATTTGTAAAATGAGGGGCCAGCAGCATTAAATACGATCTCAATCCGATAGAGAACATCAGTGAAATCATATGCAATATGCAATGTCTACAAGAATGGAAAGCAGTATTACTCAGTGCAAGAACTCAAATCAATGATCGAGGAAGCCTGACCAAAACTTTCCACACTCTGATGTTATCAATGAAATCGTGTATTCGATTTTACCAAGTACAATGGAAATACTATTAACTACTAAAGAGCTTTTGTGATTTATGAAATGCAAATATTTAGTTTTTCGTTGTAAACTTTTGAGACATTACAATTTTAATTTTTTTTCTTTTTTTTTATAATTTATTTTTTTTTTTTTTAATGAATTGTTTCCGAATTCAAAACATGAATTTGTAATTCAATTCTTTAGATACGATAAAAATTTCAACACATTCCGGGATTTTTTTTTTTTTTTTTTTTTCATTTTACAAAAAAAAAAAGAATTAACTTGCATTTTATAAGAATTTTTATATCATTTTCATTTACAAATTACAATAAATTATTTCGCTTTATTTTTTTTTCTCTTAGTGAATCAATTAAAAAAGACATTTATTCCCGTTACATAATTTTTTTTTTCATCACCATAATTTGATGAGCCTCGGAAACTTAAAGTATCCGAGACACAAAAATCTACAAATTTTCTTTTAAAAAATTATAGCGTTAAACATTTATCTGTTTTTGTCTGTTTAAAATGACTTTTAAATTATGTTTCTATTTTAAATAGAAGAGGAAATACAGTCGAGTCTCTCTATAACGAAACTCCATACATCGAATTTCTTTATATAACGAATTTTTAGTAGGAACGGTCCCCTTTTCGTATGATTACATTAAAAAGAGTCTCTATATAGCAAAATATCTATCTCCATATAACGAATTTTTTCATATATTGGTCATAAAAAACAGTTTTAAAAAGCTTCGAAATCATATGGAATCAATTTTCCATCACTTATTTTTGATTCATCGTCAGTGCTGAGATTTTTTTTTAATTTATTTATTACTTCTCTCCTTGTTCTTTAAATCCAACGAATTCATACCACCTCCCACACATCTTTCCACATCCTTCCAAAAACAGTGTCAATTGGATTGATACACAACACATGTAAGAGAGGAATCAATGACAGGCTCGTAAGAGAGGCCTTCAAATGGAGGAAAATATTAACTATAGTTTTTCATTCCTTGGTAAAATTTGAGCATTTTTTTAAAGCGTAACAATTTTAAAATCAAAACAATAAAAAATTACAGATTTCTTCGTCTGAAATTAATGCAAGTCTTCCTTATTTGATTTTCATTAAGCTTACAAATAAATGTCTATCCTCTGTTTTGAAACAGCTTAAATAATTAAGAAATAAAATGTTAGGTTAATATTTACTTTCAAACATTTCAAATTCTTAATTCAAAAGATCAAAAATAATTTTTGTTCAAATTTCACACATTAAATACGATTTTTAACATCATTCTCTATGCATCGAATTTCTCTATATAACGAATTTTTTACTGGAACGGTGGACTTCGTTATATAGAGACTCGACTGTATTATTTTTTTCGTTTTGGTTTGTTTTTAAAATCTAGCTTTCAAGCAATTGTTGTCATGCAGATGGCTTTTAGGGAAAATGCGTTTTTTTTTTTTTTTTTTTTTTTTTCATGATGGAATTTTCACAATTTCTCATATGTAAATTGTTATAACTCGAAGACCGTTAAAGATAAATGCTTCAAACTTGGACCATGTCTTTTTTGATTGTTTTACTTTAATTTGAATTCAGCAAATTTGAAAGAAAAAAATATTTACTTTTGAAAATATGATTTTTTTACTCTTTTTTTTTTCAAATTTTTATTTTGAATATTTTAAATTCTTTTTCATATTAGTACTTTTAAAAATGCTGATTTAAAATTAAAATCCAGATATTTCTGTTTATTTAAGGGGACAGTGGATCTTTATTTGAGCAAAATCCTCTATAGCAAAATCGTCAGAAAAAAGGTCTATTTCTGGGGTATAATAGTACCTAAACAGTTTTTTCTTATTAAAATATCATTTATGAAGATTTTAAGGAGTAAATAATAAAGATAAATGTATTTATATACTTTTAAATCTGTTTTTATCAAAACTAATTTTTCAGCGTTTATAGATTTTTTGAATTGCTCCTTGCGTTTTAATTTTTGATCAATATTTATAAAATTAATAAGGAAGTATCCTGATATTATTTAAAAGGAAACTGTGTAAGCTTTTTAAAATTCGTCTTCATTAAGATAAATTTTATTTTTTACTTATCAAAAGGCAAAATTTTGATGAAAATCGATAAGGAATTTAGAAAAAAATCTGTAAAAAATTAACTATTTAAGAGATTTAAAGAATCTTACACAAATTTGTTTATAATATAGTTTTAAGTGATAAAAATGCAAAAGCAAGAAAATATTTCAAAAATTAAGACACGAGGAGCATTTTAAAATTTCGTTTAAAAACTTAAAATTTTGTAAAAAAAATTACAAATTTTAATAAGATTGGAAATTTTTTGAAGGTATTCTATATGCTTTTGGTGGAATGTATATATGCACAAAATTTCATATTGCTATGATAAAAATGAATAAAATAAATTTTTAACCTCCACCATCCCCTTAAATTAAAAAAACTAAAATTCTACAAATAATATTCTGAGTTATAACGATTTTAAATAACCCCACTTTTTTAATAAATTTTTAATTTAAATTTTTTTTAAACATTTATGAGAAGTTTTATCCTGTAATATTGTTTACAAATGATATGGTTAATCGCAAAAAAATTCAACATTTTAATTCAATAAATAAAAATTATTTGAAAATGTGTCCCGGACCCCCTTAACTATAGGCTTAAGTGCGCCGTAAGGTAAACAAAGTTAAAAAACACTTGTCTAGATACTAGTCTGAGAATAATAATCTAGTATAGTAGTGTTTGCTTTTTTTGGTTGATATTGAATCAAATTAATGAGAAAAGACTTTAGTTCAATTGTCTAATTCAAATAAAAAGGTGTCAAGAGCAAAAAACTTGATCAACCTTTCGTTAACGGTTATAAGTTCTAGTAAAGTGTAGCAGCGGCGTGCGAAGAGAAAATTATGCTCGGGACAAAGTTCCAATTTGCCCCCCCCCCCTCCCCTTCTTTTTTTATAACGGGTGTCACAAAATTGAAAAGTGTGGAAATACAAATAAATTCTATGTACGTTTCGTGTTTACTTTAGAACCTTAAAAGGTTTAATTTTAATAAATAATATGAAAAAAAATTTCACTTATATTTTTGCAAATGATATTTGGAAAATAGATGTGGAATAAATATATTTACAGTACAGTATAATAACAGTTAGTAAACCTTTTTGGATTCCGAGAAAGAAGATGCATGCTATTTTGAGGATGTAGGTTTTTGTCACAAAAATAAAGAAAAAATAATCTTCCCTATATGTAAATATCTATCCGTATATATATATATATATATATGTGTGTGTGTGTGTGTGTGTGTATGTATGTATATATATATATTATTTTTTACAAGAAAATAAGAAACAAATTAGTTTGGTAGTAAAAATTTGGTGCCCCCTCACGTTCCGCACCCTTCGCAAGGCTCTGCAGGGTAACGGAGAGTTTGATCATAATTCATCCTAATCAATTTTATATCGAAAGTTTCAAAAGTTTTGAGGAGATTACTTGTTCATTTTAAGAGAATCGACATAACTTTATTAAGAGTTTTAAGGGTGGATGAGCTATAGTAAATGTTAATAATATTACTTTGTGACAATTGAGGATTGCATATATACTTATACTATTTCATATATATTATTGAAAAACGTTTTATTTGAAATAAATTCATGTTATGCTGTTGCCAGTTACATTGATATTTGAATTATTAGATATTTGCAGGATATCCTTTATTTTTATCCTAAAAATCGAGGTTTTATAAAGTTTTCTAATAGTGTTACTAAAAAAAAATATTTTTCCCAGCTCACTAACTTGATTTTTTTTTAATTACACACTTATTACATGTACGCATTCAGTGCTGTAGTTGGAAAAAAATATTTGTGGGAACTCAAATTTTCCTAGATTGTAATGCTACTGGATTTTTGCTAACCAAAAGCCAATTTGAAACATTTAATCAAAAGCAAACTCTTTTTTAAAATTAACAGTTATAATTATTATATTGAAGTTTTTATTGTAATTTGTTTTCATTCAATAAGAATAGGGCAACTGACGTCATTTCAGACCCTCCGCCCCAGAATACTAAGCCTCAGCGCTGACAAAAAAATGGCGACTGCCAAAGACGGATTTTTTTCAGCGTGTCTACAGTCACTTCAGTTTTGGTACCAGTAATTTTTAAAAGTTTTTTCTCTTTATTTTTCTTAGTTTAAAGAAGTTTAAGAAATATTTTATAAAATACTGGAGTCATAACTTAGGGGACCGTGCACACTTTGAAAAAATCCATCTTCGGCAGCTGCCATTTAGTGTCAGCGCTCAGATCTAATAATCATGGGGTGGTGGCAGCACGACGGCTTCAAAACATCCGTTTGGTCGAAATTTCTCCTATCTTGATAAGTGGAAACAGATCTCCTTAAAACTAGCAAAAATTTACGTTTTGTTTGAAAAAATAAATAAATTGCGCGCATACGTGATTTTTTTTTATTTATTTACAGTAACAAACCAAATATTTCTCGGAACGGCGCTCCCACGCGTTCCCGCCAAATTACAGCACAGTACGCATTCATTGTTAAATGCAAAAGTATTGCTTTTTGACGTCTAGCTATTGGAGAGACTTGGAATCAAATGCTGTTTTCCTTTTATAAATGAAATCTTTTGCGAATTATAAGCGATTGATGCCACGCAACGATATGTTTTCTTCTTTCCCGTGCAATTACATTTGGAAATTTCTTTCAAAATATTATTCTTAACAGTATTATCTAAACAATCTTCTATCTTTTCTCAAAAAAAAGGAAAAATTATTCGGTTGCATAATTTATATTCTAATAAGAACACTTGCCAATTTTATGTATTCTCGAACAAAAATAAATTCAGAAATATTTCAGAAAACTTCTTTTGATTTTAGAACAGTCTTATCCTCCTCAGTCCTGAGACAAATTTTATGTTGCACTACAAAAACCAGTTTAAAATTATTGTAGAACATCTCTAAATGTGCATTATTTTATGCATTGATGCTTCTAACATGCACACATCTATTAAAAAAGTCTAGATGTTTTTTTAACAATTTTAGAAGAAATTAAATTAGTTTAAAGGGTGATTTTTAGTGTCGCCTCCAGGCGACATCAGGATTGAGGAGGTTAAATAACTTTTTCTAGCTCAATGTATGTTAGTTTGATTTGAAAAATTCCAACGGCCGCCCGGCTGTTATGTAGTACGGATTAAAATTGTCCCATAGTCATTAAACCCACACAATTCATTTTTCAGATTGTTTTTATTGAGACATTAATTCAGAATCCTAACAACTAGAACATATAAACATTTCAGCCATGTTTCTGTCAAAGGGGCCACTAGGGGTCACATTTGCATATAATTCGTGCATGGTCCTTTCTTCATTTGTATTTTAATATTTTTAAATGATAATTTTTCAAAGAATACTTGAGATCAAAGTCTTGTTATAATTTAGAAAAAATATCTAGTTTTTTATTTCGTTTTCCAAAAAGAAAAATATGCTCATTTAGCAAAAAAAGTACGCTTTCGTTTGTCAGTTGCTTATACTAATGATACTTTTTTTTTTCGTTTTACACTGAAAAATTAAATTTTAATTTATATCGAAATTGCAATTAATTGTAATTTTCATAATAAACTCATTTAACAGCAATGTTATCACTTTGAACTAGAACAAATTTTCTGATATTTTAATAAGAAATTCCAGCGTTATTTAAATATGTTTTTCTTCTTATAATGGTAAAATACTCTAATTATACAATATTTATCGGTTAAATTGAATTGAACTTTCTTACATTTTAATTATTTTTACTATTTTTGAATCTTACAATAAAAGATATAGTCACTTCATAATGTTTCCTAGTCGTAAAAATTTTACTCTTTAAAATTCCTTGGTTTATTACTTATATATTTTTTTTTAAATAGCATTTTATTTTCTTTCTTTGAGTATCTAAATTGTAAAAAATACATTAATTATTTCGTTTAATCCTTTTCCTTTTCTTTAACTTTTAAAAGACATAAAAGTAAATTTCTCACCGTCTTGCAAAATAAGATGTTGTCGCGTCGGATGGTTCAGTGGATTTCGAACACAAAATTAATTTAGGCGATTCATATTCAATAACTTCAAACGGGTATCTTCTTACTTCTTTTTAATTGGAAGAAAATATACATCTTATATACACATTATACATCTTCTGTACATCTTCTTATTTACACATATGTTACAATTATTTGCATGAAATTCGATATATTTTAGAATTATTCTTCTATCAAGAGTGTCATAACACTATCGCGTATTAATTCTTTTTTCTCTCTGAAAACATAAACAAAACAAAAAATATCTTGAGCCCAGGGGAGGGTTGCCACGCGTAACTAAGATCAGGATTCATCGCCCTTTTGGCGTTAAAACATGATTCCCCACACACTCCCCACCTGGACTCATGAGAGTACATAATGATAAATCAATAAAACTAAATTCTTACAATAAACATTAATTTAAATCATAACTCAAATCATAAAACAGAAATAAATTTCAATCTTCAGGTGCTGACATATAAAGTATTAAACAATAAAATAATATCATGAATAATATAAATAAAAAATGACACTTCAATAACATGTAGCTACATGAACCTATCTGGCCAGATATTTACCTGAATAAAATAAACTAAATATATATACATAATATAAACAAATTAAATACTATTATTAATATCTCAATAATCCTTTCAATTTGAAATAAAGCATAATTATACAAAATGAAACACATTTTTTTTTTTCAAAATGGATAAATTAACAATTGCAAATTACACATAAAAAAAAAAAAACATATTTCAACTATGAATTTATAATAAGAAATAAATCACATTTATATATTCAAACAATAGTAGAAAAAAAGTAATTAATTTAAAACTCAAATACTGAAATCAATTAACATTCAACAATCTAATTCTAAAGGATACAAAAGTTGAACTGGTTTTCTTAGCAGTCCATGAGCAGTCTTTACCATGCAAGCTCGAATAAGCTGATCTCTGCCAAGAATCACTTCTTGAATTACTAAGTCCCACAACAGTTTAGATTTAGCATTACCGTCCACTAAGACAACATCTCCAATCTTTAGATTTTTGTGTCTTTCAGGAGTTTTAAATTGATGGATGGATCTTAAGTTCAGCAAGTATTGTTCCTTCCATTTAGTCCACAGCTGTTTTAACAAGGTGGTTTGATATCTTTTTCTTCTTAATAATGTCTCTCGGGTAGAGATTTTATTCTCTAATTTGGCAAAATGTAGTGGAAAACTAATATTTCCTCTTCCGAGTTGAAGAAAGTGAGCGGGTGTAAGTGGCTCTGGCTCGCCGAAATCACTTGTTGTATACGTAAGAGGTCTCATGTTTATTACGGCTTCTATTTCTGTCAAAATTGTAGCCAATTCTTCAAATGTGATGAGAGCTCTTCCCAAAATTTTTCTTAGGGGTTCTTTTACACTTTTTACGAGTCTCTCGTAAAATCCTCCCCACCATGGGGCACGCTCGATGATAAATTTCCACATAATGCCTTTGTTTGATATAAAATCCTGAAGTTCTTGATCTTTAATGATTTTTTCAAATTGTTGCAGTTCCTTGTCGGCAGCTTTAAAACTTAATGCATTATCAGAAAAAATTATTTTACAGTTTCCGCGTCTTGAAATAAATCTACGAAAACTCATCATAAAGGACTTTGTAGTCATATCCCTGACTGCTTCCAAATGTATTGCTCTTGTTGTGGCGCAGGTGAACAGTACAATGTAGGACTTTGACGTCTCTTTACTATCTGTTTTGATAATTATTGGGCCGGCAAAATCCAATCCTATAACGGTAAACGCAGGGGATTGTGAGATCCTTTCTTTCGGAAGTTGCCCAGTTAGCTGGTCAGCTGCCTTTGCATTGTACCTTCTACAAATTAGACATTTTCTTAGATTCTTTCTGATAGATTGTCTTCCTTGTGGAATCCAAAATTTCTTCCGGATTTGTGCAAGCGTTAAAGAAACTCCACTATGCAGCAATTTTCTGTGTTCTTGCATAATTAGCAATTCTGTTAATTTTTCATTCTTCGGCAATATGATTGGGTTGGTCTCATTCGAATCAAAGGGGCCTTCATTAAGTCTGGTTTTTAGTCGTAAAATTTTATTTTCATCCAAATATGGACACAGGGAATAAATTCGTGATGTTTTCTTAACAGAATTTCCTTTTTCTAATGACTCAATTTCCTCCTTATAATTCTTCATTTGTACTTCTTTTATTAATAATTCTTCAGCTTCTTTCAATTCTTCAGCAGATAATGTATCTTTACGCTTGATTGAATTTCTTAAATTGAAAATAAATCTTCTAACTCTTGCCAATGTTCTAACTGCCTTCAAGAAGGAACTGAAACGCTCAATTTCTATAAGTGGCTTCTGTTGTTCTGATGAACAAACATTTTGGAAAATCACATTTCTTTTAGCTTCTAGTTGTTTCATATCTTCGTCTATTTCTCTGTCTTCTTTGGGCCATAATTTTGAATCTTTAACTAACCATGGAGGCCCTGACCACCACAGGTCAACTTTTTCGAGGTCCAGAAGGGATAGTCCTCTTGTGAGTCGATCAGCAGAATTTGAGCTACCGGGACAATGTCGCCAGTTCTTTGGATCTGTTAAACTTTGTATTTCTGATGTTCGGTTGCTTACAAATGGCTTCCAAGTACTAGATGAACTCTTGATCCAGTGAAGCACGATATTTGAATCGCTCCAATAGTATACTTTGTCTTCATTTATCTTCAGAACAGACATTACCCGCTTTCCAAGTCTAGCTCCAATCAGAGCACCCATCAGTTCGAGGCGGGGCAAGGTTAACTTCTTTATGGGAGCTAGTCTGCTTTTGACGTAACAAAACTTGTCTTTATACTATTATTGTTGTTATATCTCAGATATATAACACTTCCATAGGCCTTAATACTTGCATCACTAAAACAGTGAATTTCTACATTGTCGTAAATGTCTATTTCCTGAAAATAATATCTTGGAATTTTTATTTTACTAATGTATGGAATCTGTGCACACCAGTTATCCCATTTTTTCTCTAAATGTTCCGGCTAATTTTGATCCCAATCGATACCATGTTCCCATAATGATTGAAAAATCATTTTAATTAAAATCGTAAATGGTGATAAAAACCCAACAGGGTCAAAAATTCTTCCAGCTGCTCGAATTATGGTTCTTTTGGTCTTATCTTGACAATGAGCAAATTCTAACAGACCTTGATTATCTAATCTAAAAATGTCTTCTTCTGTGTCCCATATTAACCCTAAAATTTTAAATGGGGTTGTGTCAGTTGATGTATCAGCACAAACATTCATACCTAAAGATTTTAAATTTTCCTTTAAAATGGTAGAATTACTTTGCCATTTACGTAAAAACATATTTGCTTGCTGAAAAATAGATAAAGATTCCTTTGAAATTTTTAAAGCTTCATTAACCGTATGTGCTCCTAACAATAAATCGTCCACATACATGGAAGAGTCAATTTTAGAGCAAGTTTCCGGATATAAAGTTGCATACCTCTTCAAATGATGTTTAATTACAGCTGCTAACAGAAATGGACTCGAAGTGACGCCAAATAATACACGACACATTTTCATAATTATAAAATTAATTGGGAATTTTTATCTTGAGGGAGTTCTTCGATCCACAGGAAACGCGTTATATCTCTGTCACTTTCAGCAAGACTTATCTGTAAGAAAGCCTTTTCAATGTCTGCCACTACGGCAATTTTATTGCTTCGAAATTGCAAAATTAAATCAAATAAATCTGAGTTCAAATTGGGACCTGGGAAGAGTACATCATTTAGAGAAGGTTCAGAAGGAGCATGAGATGAGGCATCAAAAACAATGCGTAATTTGGTTGTTTGTTTGTCCCTTCGAATTACAGGGTGGTGGGGTAAATAATAGGTCAAATTACCATTCGGTGAATTTATTTCTTGCGGTTCAACAATTTCTACTATTCCTAAAGCCTTATATTCATCAATAATTTCTTTATATTCCTTAAATAATGCAGGATTATTTACAAATCGTTTAATTAGACTATTAAATCTCTTTTTGGCAACATCATAATTATTCGGAAGATCAACATTGTCATATTTCATAGCTAGTTTAACTTCGTACCTATTGTTCTTAAACTGAATAGAATTTTCAAATTGTTCTAATATTTGATTATTACACAAATCTATATTTGTATTATCTTCCTGAATCCCTAACCCTTCTATAGTCCAAAATTTTTCAAGTTGAATTGACATTTTATCATTTTCATTATTATCCCAAATAGATATATACATTGCACCCACTAAATTATTTTCATTAACTTCATCTGAGAACTTCCCATGAAGTGTCCAACCTAGTTTAGTTTCATTCAAAACAAGAGTTGGTGAAATACGTTTATATTTCCCTGTCATAATTGACCAATAGTAGTCACTACCAATCAGCAAATCTATTTTATTCTCCCCATCACTTAATTCATTTGAAACATCTGACAACTGTATACCCATTTCTTTTATTTTTTCATTTAACTCTGAACTTGGGGCACGTATTATATCTGAACAAATCTTCTCTGTTTCTAAAGCTTCCAGACATATTACATTGTCAGAAAATTTATCCTTTAAGAAAACTTTAACTCTATTATGATTATTAACAATAGGTTTCGTACCAGCAAAAGTATGGATTTTTAATGATTCCTGTCCTGTCACCTCTAAATTTAAATGCTTTGACAAATTCTTTCCGACAAACGTACGCTGCGACGCACTGTCTAGCAAGATACGAACATTAATATTTTTATCTTTCCCAATCATTGTTCCCTTTAAAGTTTGAAAATAAACATATTCATCTGGCTTACAACAAAGTGAAGAAACAGTTATTTTTTCATACTGCGTATTTTGCTTTCCTCCTATTTCATCTCCTTCAGTTGAAACAAGGTCAATTTTATTTTCCTTTGATGATCTTTCTTTTACTTTTTTATTACAAAGAGAATTTTGATGAGCTTTAGAATTACAAAGAGTGCAACGAATATTAGAAATTTTACAAAATTTACTCTTATGAAATCGTTTGTAGCATCGAAAGCATTTCGCTTGTTTCGATAAAGATTGTTTTCTTTCTTCCAAATTTAAGTTACACAAATTTGCTTCATGTTTCTGAGAACAAAAAGGACAAAGATTTTCTGTAATTGTATTTAACGTAAATGCTGAAGGATTTCTATTTTTTGCTTGAAGAAAATGTTTAGAAGGATTTTGTTTAAATTTATTTTCATGAGATTTAATCTCAAAACTGACAGATGTAACATTAACAATTTTTTCCCGCGCTTCGATTTCGCGCTTAAGGAACAACAATAAATCATTTACGCAAACATCTTTTTTCTCGCACTGTTCTCTATGAAATTGCAATAAAAGGTCATTAGGTATACATTTATAAATAATAGGTAACAATAAACAACCATATTAATCTGATTTCACATCCAATGATTCTAAACTTCTTATTTGTATCGCTATTTCATCATACAATTTTCTTAATGAATAAATATCATTTGATCTTCGCACTGCTTCTAAATTTAATAATTTATTTGTGTGCGCAGATATTAAAACTTCTCTTTTTCCAAAACGATCCTTTAATATATTTATTGCCGTTGCGTAATTTTCACCAGTTAATGGAAGCCCGTTAATAGCAGCAGCTGCTGATCCCGAAATCAAAGATTTCAAATAAGTAAATTTTTCTATCGCTTGAAGGGCTTCATTTTCGTGAACAGCGACTTTAAACTGCGGCCAAAATTCTTGGAATTCGCAAATGTCGCCGGTGAATTTGTTTAAAGAAATTCGCGGCAATTTAGTGTTACACTTTAACTGAGTATCTGATATGGGGGTCGTAACTACTTTTGGTTCACTTGTAATATCAGTTTTCTTTAAATTATGCAAAAATCTATTTGCTCTCGATTTACATGTAATAATAGACTCTTTATATTCTAAACAAGCTTCAATTTCGGTTTCTAAATTAGAAGTTTCAATTTCAGATTGTATTAAATCGTCTAGGTTTTCTAGAGAAATCTTATGTTCCAGCAATGTTGCTAAACAATCCTCCACAATTTCCGGTTTCAAATCACTTTCTTTCAAAATTTCATTATCAATTTTTTTAATTAATTTAGTTATTGTGGATCTAATTGATCCGCGTTTAGTAATATTTCTTTTCAAATTTTCACCGGTACTCATTTTGTACAGTACTGTTTCTTCCAAATCATAAAATCAAAGAAATAACAATAAAAAACTTACCCGTTTAATATATGCAATCGTCCTACTCTTATTCTCATTCTATTATTCCCGGCCGATGCACCATTGTCGCGTCGGATGGTTCAGTGGATTTCGAACACAAAATTAATTTAGGCGATTCATATTCAATAACTTCAAACGGGTATCTTCTTACTTCTTTTTAATTGGAAGAAAATATACATCTTATATACGCATTATACATCTTCTGTACATCTTCTTATTTACACATATGTTACAATTATTTGCATGAAATTCGATATATTTTAGAATTATTCTTCTATCAAGAGTGTCATAACACTATCGCGTATTAATTCTTTTTTCTCTCTGAAAACATAAACAAAACAAAAAATATCTTGAGCCCAGGGGGGGGGGTTGCCACGCGTAACTAAGATCGGGATTCATCGCCCTTTTGGCGTTAAAACATGATTCCCCACAGATGTAGTTCTAATATATATATATATATTTGCTTAAGAATAACATCTTTAAAAAATCTCAAACACTTTCCTAGTTTTTTTAAATTGTAATCTTCAATTTATTTACACTTCTGTAATCTTATACTGACTTAATTCAATTTTAACTTAATAATTTCTAAAGGAAGATTTTTTTTAAAAACAAAAAGACTGGACTAATTTAAAATATTATCTCATATTCTATATTTTAATTTTATCTAAATCAATGAAAAGTCATGTATTTTAAACCACTTATTTCAAATATAACAATTGAATTTATTACATTCAATTAAAATGTTAAAAGTTGTTATGTTTCTCAACTAACTTTTTTTAATGTGTGTTGTATGACATGTTTGATAAAAAACGGGATTTTATTATATCATATATAATCTATTTAATGGGAAAATGTAGCACTGGAATTCCTGAGTATGAAAGCGATTCGAAATCAAACTGTGTTTTTCATTATTTGATAAATAAATTACCTATTGAGTTATAAGCGATATTCATTACGTGACAAAGACTTTTTTTTTTCACTCTCCTTGAGTGGATATTCTTTTTTCACTTGGAATTCTCTGAAGGATGTATTGCGCTTGCATTAAAAAAAACCGGAAAAAAAGTTCGATTACATTTTCTGAACAGCAACACCAGCTAAGTACAATGACTTTCCGAGCAAAAATAAATTAAAACTTGGGCCAAAAAATTGCTCTATTGGATTTCAGAATAGCCTCAATATTATATCATAAATACTAACATTGTAAAATGTGTAAAATAACCAAAAAAGGTCAGGAGTTATTTAGTCCTTTAATCTCTACAGTACTGATATATCCTATAGGATACACATCTTAGCAATTTTTAGGTGCTTTCGTAGTTATGTAAATACGTAGCACCTATAGTTGTCGTCCGTCCATCCGCATATAACAACGCAAAAACTACCCAACCGAATCGTTTGAAATTTAAAATATATAATTATTACATAATTTTATCGAGTCATTTCAAATTTTATTAAAATCTTATGCATAGATCAATTACAGAACACAATCAAAAGTATTCCGTTACATTACGTCCAATGGGGGAAAATGTTTCAAATGCATTTTAATGGTGTTATACTCATTCGAACATAATAAAATTGATATGCATCTATAAAGTACATGTTATAATATACATTTTGCATAATCTGTGGTGCAAAGAACATTTGTTATTGATTTACAAGGCCACACAAAAGTAGCCCATTACATAATGGTATAGGGAGAACATTGTTTGGTGCGCATTTTAATTGTAACTAACTATTTACAATTTTATGAGATTGATATATGAGAGTGATATTTTAAAAACTTCGTTATCTTACGAACGCGCCTCATTTCTACGCTTCACGTGCAATTTCCAACTTGTTTTTTTCCACATTTTTCACCATTCTTTTTCTTATCTTTACATTTAAAAAAATGTTAAAAAAGAGAAATTGTTGTAAGTGGAGCCTAACAGATAGCAGAATTAACAAAATCGCTATTTCTTTCTAATAGCGCTTTTTTTAGCGAGCTGCGTGTTATAACTAATGGCCTGCCACAAAAATGTACAAAATGTAAAAATATTGAAAACGTAAATAATTTTACTGTACACTATGATACCATTTTTAGAGTCTATTAATAATAAAAAATTACTTAGTATATATTTATTTTAAGTTTTCCTTTCTTCTTGCGATTCAAAAAAGTAAAATAAAATAAAGTAATCCGAAGAAATTGTCAAAAATTTCTACTTTTTGAGTCCCCATGCTGTATCATTAAATTTTATGTACAAAAGATAAATTTACTTCTTTTTCGCTGTTCAATATTTCTTAACTCTCAATTTGTTAATCCATGTCTGAAATTAAAAAAAAAAAGTACATACCATATTTACTCGTGTATACCGCGCACCCCGTACTTTATAAGAAAAAATGGCGAATTTTTTAAACCTCGTATATAACGCGCACTGTAAATTTGACATGCTAATGAAGAATGACCCAGTGAATTTCAGTAAAGAAAGTCGAAACGAACATTACATCAGGTCAGAAAACAAGGTGAAAATGCATTTTTAGACTTCGGATAGTAAGTGAATGACAAGAAATATGAATGAGTGACGGTAATGAGAATTGCTAATTAGCATTTAGATAATGTTACTAGCTTTGTTGTATAAAAAACTGCAAGGAATGAAATAAAAATGCAGTAATAACTCAATTAAGTAAGATTTTCCGAGTGATTATGTCTTCTTTGAATAATTTCTTATTTCATATGTATATCGTGGAATCAGATCCAATAGTAAAAAAATATTCCGTGTATAACGCGCATCTAGGAATTTTGCCTTAATTTTTTCAAAAAAAAAAGTGCGCGTTATACATGAGTAAATACGGTAAATAAACCCTGGGTTCTGAAAAGGTTAAAAAAGTGTAAAACTTTAGAGTCACTGACATAGCTCAAAATAATGTAAGGATTCTTCAAAACACAAGAATAATGAACGATGGAAACACATAGTTCATCTGAATAGTATGTGCAAATTTATAGTTTTATAGCGTGCAAATATTAGGTTCAGTGTCTTCAGAATGCATGTAAACAGAGCTATCTTCGGTCGTTTGACTTGCTGTACTTTTAAGGAAATATAATGCGCATTGTTTCCGTAGCAGTATTCAAAAACGTTTATTTTCCTGCATACATGTTGGAAACAGCGATGTAAATTTACCGGATATGATAAGAAATGAAAATTTGTGTGACGTAAATTAGTAATTTTACTTCAGCAAAATTTTTCTTAAACGAAAGTTCAGTTACCCGGTGTTTCAACTCATATATGACTCTGTGGTTTCAATCGAACTAAACTTTATGTTTTATATGATCAGGGATGTAGTGAAAGGTATACACGAGTATACGTCGTATAGCTTCTGGATTTTTTTAAGGAACACCGTATATCCTCCGTTTAACAAGAAATCGGTAGTATATACACTGTAGTGTTACACTCCCTGCTTTGAGCGTATATCCTCTGCTTAGAGCGAATACTCTCTGATTTTTTTACGACAACACCACTGTATATGATGTAAATTATTGTGACCTTTACACAACTGTCACTTTTCCTAAAATATTAAGATCATAAAAGGTTTTTTAAATAATTTTAAATTCTAACTGTGTCAAATATACCTAAACATTTAAAAAGAGCAAAATATACGTACCCACTTAAAATAAATATTGATAATTAAAAAAAAAATTTCGATACTAAAATTTGTTGGAGATAAATTGGCATTTTTATTTCAACAACATTTTCTTAAACCAAAATTCAATTACTCAAATATTCAACTTTTGTAGTAATCCATGCTTTCAACCGAACTAACTTCTAATACATTTCTTTTCTTTATTTTATGCAATTTATTGTGATATTTTGCATAAATTTCACTTAAAAATATCAAAACCGTAAAATGTATTTTGGCAAAATGACTAAAAGTTTGCTTCCTGAGCGAGAGATAATATTTCTAATAAAATAAAATCGAAATGAATCAAAAGTTTAAATATGTAACCATCTACACGTGAGGAAAAATTAAAATGCTGCAAACAGATACAAATTTAAGATTTTATAGTGTTATGCCACATTTTTGGTACATTATAGGATAAATTTTCAGTACAAGGTTTATTTTCTCGTGCAATGATATCGATAGATTCTCTAATTTTTCTTTCATATGGGTTATTTATTGCATGGAACTATGATTTTAGCCTCTTCAAAGTTATATGGCGGTCTTTGTTCGCCAAGTAGAAACGAGAAGGAGCTGTATTCTGTTTATTCAGTCTAATATCCCTGCGATGCTCCTTAATCCTTACTAAAAGTTTATAGCTGTTGTTATGCCGATATAGACTGTTTTATCATTAATTGACAATACAATTATACAATGCAATTACAATACAAAGTGATCAAGTTTATTTTTAAATTTTTGAGAAAATAGTTTGCGTATCAGTAGTAATCTTGATACTGTCTTGTAGGTGTGTGTGTACGAAACATGTTGGCCTAAGCTAAAAAATGCTTTAAAAGTAATAAAATATCTTTATCTAGATTAACTTACGTTTCATCGCGCAAACGGCAACATTTTCAAAATCATTCTTGATAGAAATAGTTTCGCATTTCAAAAAAAATCTTAATAAATAATGCCAAAAGATTTCACGCATAGTGAAAAACAGTGCAAACATAAAATAAAATGAATATTTGCACTGATGCACGAGACATCATTATGCATGATGTCTCGTGACATTATTTACCAAGTTCTTTATTTTAATAAAATTTTGCGAAAATATTTCTATCAAGAATAATTTTGAAAATGTCACCGTTTGTGCGATGAAACGTACGTTAATATAATAAATAAAGCTAAATAAAGATATTTTATCGCTTGTATAGTATTTTTTAGCTTAGTTAGTTTCATTATAAATGATTACCATACATACTTTTATAATATGCTGATCATTTTATTAAAAGTTACTTTTAAGCCCAGTCTTCGAAATGTTCTTGAGATAAAGTCATAAAATGTAAAGAAAACTTTAATAATTTAGTTATTAAATGTCATTGAGTTACGTGTTACTCTGAAAATATACGTAGATTGTCAGTTTTTTTCCATCTTAATGAAAAAATAAGAAAATAAATTGAAAATTCCGAACTATGGCCACACCTAACCATTAGGTATTATACACTTTGCAGAGGCGTTTTGTTTCAATCTCGATTGCATAGAAAGTCAATTTCGATTCCCGGAATTTTTTTTTCAAATTTATAGGGTGTGAATGGGTATGATTCATAAGACATAAGAATCAGCAGTACCTTAGAGGTCTGAGAATCTTCCCGAAAATGTTTCTGAAAGTTTGCAATCAAAATCAATTATGATTCATAAACATCCAACCTTGTGATGACAAATTCATGAATATGTATTGGATAATTTATATAAACGGGTTATAAATTGCACGCCAAGCGTAGCAAATGAAGTGCGTTCATACTATAACGAAGCTTTAAAGACATTCATATCTTGGTATAATAGTATACAGTATAGTAGCAGAAATCCTTTGTGTGTCCTTGTAAATACTATTTGCTTTGTATTATACAGCAATTAATTTGTAACTATGGCCAAAGCTTTAATGGCCCAGCTTTGCTTTTTCTAGCATGCTGAGTCTTGCACTGATGAAGAATCTCGGTATTAGATACGAAACGGCTGCTACTTTTTCATACATTATTTGTGCATTTCTAAACGTTGGTTTTCTATCTTTATATGATGTAAATTTCTAAAAAAAATTAGCAATGACAAACAAACCTTTAATCGGGAATCTTTTGAAATGAAAATTAATTTTCACAGGAACTTACAACAATTCTTTTCATCGAGCATATTCCACTGCAAAAACCTTATATTCATATCTAAATTGTATTGGAATAAAATTTCTTTCTTATCAATCTTCAAAAATATAAAAATACAAATATTTTTATTTATTTTGTGAAATTTTACAGTAATTTCTACTGAAATTTCTACTGTTACTTAAATGGAAAACTTGTATTTTGATAAACTGATTTCTTTTATATTAAAAAAAATAAATTAAAAAATAAGCTTTGAAAGTAATACTGATTGAAAAATAGACTGAAAATACTATGTAATGTAGGCATCTATGCATGTAACATATCTATGTAATATATATATATATATATCGGAGGAGGGTGGTGTTGTCTGGATAAAAACGCAAAGGTTAATTTAAAAAAAAAAAAAAAAAAAAAAAAAAGAGAGAGAGTGGGTTATTTATTTTTACATTATTTTAACATAATTTTTAAATAGTTTAATTGACACCAATATATGGATATTTGTTTATTTTTATCTATAGTTAAATAGTTATATTTTAATTATCAAATTAATTTTAATGTTATTGATATAATTTTTGGTATTATTATTATTAATATTATTACTATTATTTTTATTTATTTATTTATTTATTTTTATTTTTTTAATAATTATTTATTTTTTATATTTTATTTTTTATATATTTTTTAATTTTTATTAATTTATTAATTAATTTATTTATTTATTTATTTTTATTTTATTTTATTATTTTTTTAATTTTTATTATCCTATATTAAGATAATGAGTTTATACTATGTAAAGTCACAATAAATGTTACTGATTAAAGTAACAAAATGATATTTTAAGTTATAAGTTAATATGAATGTTATAACCTAATTCTAATTTTAATTATTTTATTAATTTAATTTTATGTATATATCGATCATTAATTATTTTCTCCGGTTCAATTATATTTCCATTCAGCTTTATCTTTTTTGTTCGTTATGGATAAATCATAGCAAGTTCTTTTTGTTTCTTCTTTTTCAAATCATTTTTTTTCGCCATTTGGCGCGCATGACATTCTAATTTAAAAAAAGAGCAACCCTGCTCTTCCTGCTAAGATCCGTCGCTTGAATTACTAACAAACTGGTTTTTCTACGTGATACTGTTTTAGCTCGTATAGTAAACTATTACATCCTGCTATTATAATTTATTAACAATTTTATAGCACTGTCCTCTACATAATGAGGATAACCAGATAAGTTTCTTCTTTTTTTCTCAATATCTTGTTTTCATACTTTTTATCAAAATTGCATATGAATGTCATGTTTATCATTTTCACGTGCATAAATAGGGTTAATTTGTACTCTTGTTACTGACACTATTTGCTGCACGCTATTGTTTTAATATATGTATATTTTCATTTTTTCAACTATTTATTTATATGTTCCTTGTTTAATAATATGGTTTTTGTGTGGTGGTAGCCCCAATTACGTATTATTTTGCTATTTCATGGCTAATACGTGGATGAAACCGCACACTTCATTTGTAGTTCCAAAGCAATTGGGGCCTGACGATTCTGCTCTGTGGACTACAAATTTCCTTTGCATTCATTTTATTTTATTTATTTATTTATTTATTCAGATATACTCGTTTCACTATTTTTTTTTATATATAATTTAATTCTTTTCAAATTCTTCGTTTTGGTTTATTGTTTTATTGATAAAATTTATTGGTGAATTTTGTCTACTTTTAATGGTATTATATATATATATATATATAATACCATTAAAAGTAATATATATATATATATATATATATATATATATACTGGCAATTTTATGTATTTTTTATTTATTATTTGCTATAGAATTATAAATCTTCTTTTTAAATTTGTATAATTGATCTTTTTATTGCTAATCCTCTTTACCGTTACTTAAAATTACTTTATGTATTTTTCAGATATTGATGTCATTTACTCACATTTTTCTGCTGAATAATTTTCACGAGGTATGTAATGTATATTTTTCTTTTTTATGTAATTTATTTTACTTTTATCATATGATTTTGCTTCTTATTTTCGATTTCCTCATTCATTGTTTTTTTTTTTTTTCGTAATATTTTTAATTTCACTTTAAACGTTTTAACTCAATCATTCTGATTAGTAAAGGTGTCATTCGGACAGATATTTTTCCAACTGAATGAAAAAATTTCCTGTCTCATTCGAACCCAGGACACGTGGCATGAATTGCCAATGCCCTATCTATTGAGCTTCCGGGACAGACAACCATTTTACACGATACACACACATAAACATATGATTATAGCATCTCGTCTGTTATACGAAACAGATCAAAAAATACACCAGTGATATAAAGCTCAATTAAGGAGAACTTTTCTTTTTCTAAAACAATTTGGAAAATGGTTGTTATTCTCGGTTGAGAATACAGATATGTGAGGCATGTCTGAATCCTTGTGATGTCCATATTTTTGGAATACTTCTGTTGCCAATATGACAGAAATAGTATTAAAAACTACAAAAAAATAAACTTGTAACTCAAAAAGAAATTGAGACACAGCTTTCAAAGAAATTGCTTTTAAAAGAATTTTTTTTTCTCCCATACGTGTAAAAATTAAAAATGTGCGATGTTTAGAAGTGTAAAAATTTACAGTACCGAAAATTATAAAACTGAAATTTCATTTAAAATTTGAAAGTGTTGCAATTCACAGAATGGCATGTGCGTTACGCTCAAATATGTTTTTGTCCTTTATAATATAGATAGGGCAGATATAACAACTACATAAGAAATTGGATGAATTTAGAATAGAAGAAACACCATCACCTCTTTTTTTATTTTATTTTTTTTATTTTTTTTTTTTTTTTAATAAATCCCTTAAGAGATAATCACTGTATAAATGAAAATCTCTTTGAGATTATTCACCTTTATTTAATTTTATCTATAAAATAAACATGTATTGATTACAAAAGAGGGGGAAAATATTTTTCCTTTTTGTTTATATGCAGAATTTAAGTCTTAAATTTTAGTCTTTTTAAAAAATCATTTTCCAAATGGTTGTTGCAATTTGTTAATTTCTTTTAACGTTTTTTATTTTTTTATTTTTATGGTTTTTAGATTATCCCAATAAAATGATTTCGCAGTCCTTTATGTTTTTCTATGGCGACATATTACGTTGATGATGAGATCAAACCGTCGTCCGTCGTCTGGTGGAATTGTTTCGTTATCATGTGAATGGTAAATAAAGATATTTAATGCGCGTCGTCATGGGTGATTTTCATGGGAAATTCTCAAGAATTTTATTCCATATCCCACCACCATGTGCCACGCATGACTGCAAATTAAACATTCCATGATTGAGTGATCGTTAAAAATGGTACGTTGTGTACTGGCCCTTGCAGGAGAATATCTCATGTATCTATACACAAACTGAAGATAATCGTGATTTCTTCAGGGTTATTTTTTAACTACTACACTGTAAAAAAAAAAAAAATCTGTAAAGTTACTATTTTTTTTTCTAAGAAACTGGAACTTCTAGAACTTTTTATGTAATGATATTAGTAAAAATTCATGTAATGCAATCAGTTCATGAATTTTTGCTGTTACCATTACATGAAAAGTTCTAGGAATCCCAGTTTCCTAGAGAAAATTTAGTAACTTTACAGTTTTTTTTTTTTTTTTAACAGTGTATTTTTTATATGTATAACAAAACTGGTCTTTAATTTTAGTAGTTTAAGAAAAACAATTTTTAAATATTGATAAAGATTTATTAAATTAAAAGAAGAATTAGCTAAAAAATGAAATAAATAAATTTTAAAAGTGACATACATCTAACTCTCTTTGACATTTCGCTCTTATTTTGTTCTCCCACTTAAAACAAATATTAAGCATTAAAAATGTTTAGTTAAAAGAAATTATTGCTTTCAACAATACAGTCATTTAAAGCTTTTTATGTCCATCTAGATGTAAAAGTGTATTCATAAACAATGAATATTTTCCAAGAAAAGTCGCTATGAATTATGTTTACACGAAAGCTCTCTGCTTTTATTATTACAATATATTTTTACTTCAAAATAACTTATGGATTGGATATTTAAGACATAGATCAGCTTTAAAACTTAGTATAGGTTTCACATAATTTTAGTAATTATCTACTTATTAAGCCTAATGATAGTTAATTGAGGATAAGAAATGTATACCGCATAAATTTGACTTCTCAGTTTTCAGGCACATACTTTACCCAATTCTGGTCCAAAGTTTAATAAAGAATTTTTCTTTCTCACTTGACGTGTTTTGTGTGGAGACTTCTAATTTTAGCCTTTTCGCAATAAACAAAGATCTAAAATTCCCCTCTTCGTTCTCTAACAAACCATGTAGGATATTTGCGACCGTAAACTCATTTAAACCTTCGTATTCTTTCAACTATCTTAGTAATATGTGTATAAATAAAAATGTTTCATAAGTTTTTTTTAAATAAAAACGCACTGATTACTGATATTATCATGACATTCTCCTCAGATCATTTCTGTATAAAAGTACAAAGCATTCTCTCACAGATTGTAAATCACTGAAAACCAAACAAATATATTTGCAACTTTAAATTCATTTGGACCAATGTATTTTTTTTCTAATTATTGTAGTATATGCATATGAATCAAAGTCTTTCTAGCTTTTTTTTTAGTTAAAGCATGATAAGTTATGATTAGTGAAATAATCATGAAATTATTCTCAATGTCTTCAGTATAAAAGTTTAATATATTCTCTCACGTATTATAAATCACAGAAAATCAAATATGGATAATAGCAACTTTAAACTCGTCTGAACCATTATATTTTCCCAATTATCATCATAGTATATGCGTATCAAAAAATTAATTATCTGAATTAAAAAATCTAGAATTAAAAATCTTCTTGAAACTTCTTTTTAATAAAAATGCATTGATTAGTAATATAATCATAAAATTATCCTCCAATCACTTCTGTATAAAAGTATAATATACTCTAAAACATATCATAAATCACTGAAAACCAAATACGGATATTTGTGTCCTTAAACTCATTTGAACCTTTATATTTTTCCAATTATTATAGTAATATGTGTGTGAATCAAAGTGTTTCATAAAGAGTTTTTAATATAAATACACTAACTAGTGATTAGTGATGTTATGTAATTCTCCTCCGGTCACTTCTGTATAAAAATACAAAATATTCTCGCACAGATTGTAAATCATTGAGAACCAAATAAGGATATTTGCAACTTTAAATTCATTTGAATCAATGTATTTTTCCAAATGTTGTTGTATATGCATATGAATAAATCGTTTCTAGCTTTTTTTTAATTAAAACATTGTGATTAGTGATATAATCATGAAATTATCCCCAATCGCTTCTTTATAAAAATTTAATATATTCTCTCACATACACTGCTCAAAACAATTAAAGGATATTTGAAATTTTATATAAAATAAAGATATAAACGAAATTTTTTTTTGCCGAAAATAGAAGAAGAGAATCACAAATGCAAATTTTTCTGGTTTTCAAACTGTGGAGTATGCAAATTTTGAGTTCGACGTCAAAAACGTCGCTTCAGCGGCAGCGAATGAAATTTGATTTTCAACTGGATAAAAGAGAATGAAGACAAGGATGATCGGCATTCAGTGATTGCTTTGTTTCGAGGAGTACGATGTCTCAGCGAAGTCATTTGACAGATTTAGAAGCTTGTAGAATTGTTGGTAGGTTAGAAGGGGGCCAAACTCAAGCCGAAGTAGCGCAAGCCATTGGAGTATCACAAAGTGTCATTTCCAGGAACTGGAACCGTTTTTTGGGAAGTGGATGTGCAGGCCGAAGACCAGGGCAAGGTCGTAGACGGGCAACAACGCCCAATGAAGATCGGTATTTAGCGTTAACAGCTCGGAGACACCGAAACATGAACGCTACTCTTCTCCAACAAGACCTTCGCTCGGCTACAGGCACCACGATTTCAACTCAGACTGTCCGAAACCGGCTCCATGCTGTAGGTCTGTATGCTCGCCGACCGATGGTATGTGTTAGATTAACATCAAGGCATCGTTGCGACAACAGGGAGTGGGCAACCGAGCATGTCAACTGGAGGAGAAATGAATGGAGCAATATTCTATTTTCTGACGAGTCCCGTTTTCTGTGCATCCGGATAATAGGTGTATTTTCATCTGGAGGGACCGTGGCAGTAGGAATAATCCTGCGTTCGTGCACGAAAGTGTCAGATTTGGCGGTGGAGGAGTGTTGGTGTATGGTGGCATCTCCACTGACGGGCGCACTGACCTCTACATCATTCGAGATGGAGCTCTGACTGGTCGCCGATATAGGGATGAGATCCTCAGACCTATTGTAGTCCCTTACGCTGCAGCAATCGGAGATAACTTCATTTTAATGGACGATAACTGCAGGCCACATCGTGCAAACCTGGTGGAGGATTTCCTTTTCGAGGAAGGAATCGTTCGAATGGAATGGCCAGCGTGTTCTCCAGACATGAATCCAATCGAGCACGTTTGGGACGCTCTAGGAAGACAAGTTTCTGGCCGCCAATAACCCCCACAAACTCTCCAAGAACTGGAACGAGCTCTTCTGGAAGAGTGGGGCAGAATACCCCAACTCGTCATTAATAGCCTCATTGAGTCCATGCCTCAAAGGTGTTCAACGTTATTGGCCGCCCGTGGAAACCATACCCCCTTCTGAAAATGATTTTCTTTGAAGAAAACACCTTTTGTTATTCTTTTTTTCTCATATGCACAAATTGTGTTTTTTCCCTTTTGTACACAAATGCGCAATAAAATGCATTTTTTTCTGCCAAACATGTGTATTTTATTCTCATATAACCTACTATGTCTGTCGACCATGTATCAATCAGCTAAAATGTTTCCCAGATACAAAATCCACCTAAAACTGCAATATCCTTTAATTGTTTTGAGCAGTGTATTATAAATCATTGAAAACCAAATAAGGATAACAGCAAACTGAAACTGGTTTGAACCATTGTATTTTCCAACTTAGTATATGAGTATAAATCAAAAATCACTTATGAAAACTTTTCACTTATGAAAAAGCCTCCAGACAAAATCCAATTTAAATATTGAATATCACCACAACTAATAATAGAAACATCGTGAAAAATTATATTTAGGTGAATTTAACCCCTTGGGGACGAGCGACACATATACGTGTCGCAAAAAAAAGGCTTAAGAATCCTTGTTTATCCCCACCATTAAAATTTTACTGTAAAATTTGTCTTATTTAATCGGAGCATTTACCCGATTTAATAAGTCACAAACTTTTGTTTTTAAAAAACGGTGACAAAACATTAAAAATTTGGTAAAAGGCCCCCATCGCAAAGGGATTAAGAGTTTAAAAAATATTAGTCTCCGAGTAGTGTTTGAGTACTCAAAAGTATACTATCCGGTTATTATTGCTTATACTTTCCCTGATTTTTTTCCTTGTGAATACTTAATTTTATACTTTAAAAACGCATTTATTAGGTTCGTGGCCGTCACGCTTCACCAATAAAAATTATGATTTAATTGAATATTTCGTTATATGATTTCCATTAAACATATAGTTTACGGAAGTAATGAAAATAATATTTTTCTTCAATCTCTTTGATTCAGATAGAATAATATTTGTTTTAAAATATGTGATTAAGAATAAAGCTAACAAGCTTCAATATGTGATTAAGAATAGCATAAAGAATAGTTATCGCTTTCGTACAGTAGAAAATTTTACCTAATGAAATAATAATAATGTACTTTTCAAAAAATACAAAGGTTTTTCATTTTAAGTCTTCTAAACAAATAGATATCATTGGTGAATTTAAATCAATAAATTTTAATTAATTTGAAGTATTATTAGCGTTTATGTTTCATATTTTACGAAAAAATCTCTCGCAATTAAAAATTTTCGTTTTTCATAAATTAAAAAATTCTGCCAAGTACTTTTAATGTTTTGCAGATGATGAAAGTTTTAGATGTAATTAACGAATCTATTATAAATGAATGTGTAATCATATCTGCGACAAAGGAAAATCTTTTTGAAATCGGATGAATATACTGAAAACAAAAAATATATAAATGTATTCTTTTGTGTTTGCAATTAGTTTTTTTTTTTTTTTTTTTTTTTTTTTTTTTTTTTTTTGAGAATTAATACTGATAGAAATTATGTCATTTACCAAAAGATTAAAATTACTTAATTTTAATATATATTTTATTTTTACAGTAATAATTTAAATTTAAAAATAATAAGATCTAAATTTTAAATGAAAATATACTTGAAAGGTGAATAAGTTTTTATTCAGAAGCTGTTTTTCTGTGTTAGTTCTTGAATGTTTTGTTTAATGTTTTATACAACAATTGTCAATTTTATTATTATTATTATTATTATTTGATAAAGTTCATTAAATTCATAAAAAACAAAGGCTACGCTACGAAATACTGATTCTAAAAAAAAAATACACTACCAAAAAGAAGCAATAATAGAAATTTTTCCATTCTCAGTATGCTAATACAAGTGGCTGTACATATGTAACGTAATCATTTTAAAGAGGAGGGGAGTTGTTTTCTTATTATCACTATTGATCCAACCAATGTTTTTAATTAACTTTTTATGTATGATAAAATAGTCTGTTATCTTTTTTCAGTCTCTTTTATTTTTATAACAATATGAAGTTATAAAACCATTAAATTATTATAAAATCCGTTCATTTCAAAATGTGCAATATCTCAATGCTCGGCATTATTCCTCTACTATTATATACGCATATAATGCGTTATAGAAGAAATCAGGTTCTAAAAGTTTATATCATGCTTAGTAAAAAAAAACATGAGTTATTCATCTGTTTTGTTGAAAGGAAGTTCTCCTCACCTCTTCCCGTGTAGAAGGCAAATACAAAAAGACAATATTATTAAATGCATTATATAACAAAACGATAATAAATACTTTTAAATAAAAAATATTTCTTTAAAAAGGTATTTAATATAAATTTATTTTATACAGGGTGTCCAGCAAATAGCACCCTGATTTCAAAATTAAATTTCTCAAAAACAAAGATCGATAGTAATATGCGGTAAACGCTTTTTTTCATTAGCTAAGCTGTAAAAATCTTATACAAAAGTTTCGAATGGTAAATATTTTGAAAAGATTGTGTTCTGATTGCAAAGAATGCTTTGATTTGACATTTTTCTTGCTTTAGATTGCTGCCAGAGAATGTGTTTTTCGGCTTAAAGTGCCATATTTCATAGTTTTTTTTAATTAAATTTTTGAAATTTCGAAATTCTAAAAATTTACTTTGAAAAATCTTTAAAATATTGCACTGTAAGCTGAAAAATTATTTCTCTGCAGGCAATTTAAAACAAGAAAAATGTCAAATCAAAGCATTCTATGCAATCAGAACGCATTTTTTTCAAAATATTCACTGTTTGAAATTTCTGTATAAGATTTTTTATAGCTTACCTAATGAAAAAACCGTTTATCGTATATTACTGTCGATCTTTGTTTTTGAGAAATTTAATTTTGAAATCAGGGTGTTATTTGCTGGACACCCTGTATATAATAATGATATTTTATTGTATTCTTCCCTTGATTTAAGTCAGTAAAGTACGCAAAGAATAAATGCATAACCATATTTGCTCATCATTGGAAACGTATAAAAATACAACGAAAAAAGTTGTAAAAGTAACAATCATTTTTAAACATTGATAACAATATGATTAGAAAAGGTGTACGTGTGTGTGTGTGCGTGTGTGTGTGTGGAAGGGGGGTGTACAAGGAAAGATAAAGTATGACATCACAAAGGGGAATAAAATTATCCAAAATTTGGTAACGTTATATTGTACAACCATTAACACTGAAAATTTTGAGACAGTGGCAGACGATATACGCCAAGGGAAAAAAATGGTGGGATATTTAAATTTAAACTTTTTTATGTGCTTTTTTAATGCAAATATTTGATCCTCACAGTGTTCCTATTATAACATATATGTTGAAAACGTATTTTTGCAAAAATTATATTAATCGTACTTAAATGTTTAAACACTTAATTAAATTTATACTTTATGTAATGAAGTAATCTGGAAACTTTTTATTACTAATATCATTCCCTCACATTACAATAAAACTTCTCCTATTTACTTAGTAAATCGTAGCACAGGCATTATATACACCGAAAAGCCAAAATATTATGACCACCTACCTAATATCGATTTGGCCCACCTTTGGTTAGCAAAACAGAAGTAACCCGCCTTGGCATGAATGCCACAAGTCTTTGGTACATGGATGGAGATAAATTGCACTGGATGTTCGAGCAGCGTACATGCATATCTGAGATATTCCAAAATTGTTGTTTTTGCTTAGGCGGCCAGTACATTAACTAGAATTCAGCATTATGTTCTTGAAATTAATCAAGCACAGTTCGAGTCATGTGACATAGAACAGTAATAGTATTCAGATAGTCCGCGGCCCCCGTGGTCTGTTCTATCACAGCCACGTGTACCAGAGATGCCCATAAGAACGTTTCCCAAAGCTAAATATCGTCACCACTAGCCTGTGTCTAGAAGATGGCATACATTAACACGGCCGTCGATGTGTTGAAGGATGAGTCCTGTTTTTTTCTGACGAAACAACTTTCTCCGTATGATCTATAGTACCTTCATGATGTCCCTGTGTCAAGTGTAGGAGTATTTGGTGATGATGCTTGTTCAACAGAAACACATTAGTAGACGTTTGCTGCATTGTCTCATATTCAACAGTATCAGCTGTTGAATATTAGTGTGCTTCGAAAGAATTCTATTTGAACCTGCATTGCATAGAAATGTCAGTTTAACCAGTTTTTGTACCAATTTTCTTTACCAATTTGGGGAGGGTCTCCGATGACCTTTTTATTGAATAATGTCTGGATGCCCAAAGAGATGACGGTGATAGTTTCACCGTCATTTATCCATTTTGTATAAGTAATAGCAACGATATTTCACGAACAACCCACGAGATGTACAACATCGAAGATACTAGTTCTGAGTCGTTAGTCGACTGAATTTTGCCTTCTATCAAATTCATTTAGATAAGCAACCTTTGTGGTCATATTCAGAAGTAAACACAATAATGATTCTTCAGACTCCCTAGCAGCATTTAAGTATCATTACTACTTGAATATGTGCCCTCCACGTCATCCAGTCAATATATTTGGAATATGTGTATGGATATGTGTCTTCAATATCTAGCTAGCACATGGCTTTCAAGTATTAAATGAAAGTAAACATTTTTATGATAGATAATCCAAAAATGATATATTGTTCGGGCAAAGATCTTTAAAAATTATATATGTTACAGGCCAAACCCGATTTTAGGCCAAACTAGAATGGCCTAGGCCAAACCGGTCTATCCTAACGCCCATCGGATAAACTAGTTTTTCCTAGGCCAAACCGGTCTATCCTAACGCCCATCGGATAAACTAGTTTTTCCTAGGCCAAACCGGTTTATCCTAACGCCCATCGGACAAACTAGTTTTTCCTAGGCCAAACTAGTCTATCCTAAGGCCCATAGGACAAACTAGTTTTTCCTAGGCCAAACTAGTTTGGCCTAACTCTTATAGGATAAACTAGTTTAGCCTGCTTTTTATTGGTCTGAACTAGTTTATCCTAGGCCGATCTAGATTATCCTAGGCCAATTCAATTTGGCGAGATTTTATTGAATTCAATGACCGCCTCAGCGCCAACATTCTAGTTTATCCTAGGCTGATCTAGTTTGTCCTAGGCTGACCTAGTTTATCCTAGGCCAATATAATTTTACGTGTTTTTAGCTCACAGACGTCAAAGCCCGAGAAATAATGAGCTCGCAGGTTCTGTATTTATGTATGTACGCATGATTGTACGTATGTACGTACATATGTACGTAATGCAATAACTCTTGGTAGAAATATTCGATTTGCTTAAAATTTCAGAAGTAGTTTAATTTTCATAAGGTACTTTTCTGATTAGTTTTGGGAATTCATTGTATAAGATTAAGAGGAGGTGAAAGGGAGGCTAATACCCCATTGTTAATTCAGAGAAATGGATTTTTCATGCAGAATTATCAGTTTTCATTTAAAATTTTAGGTATAGGATCATTCTGACAAGATGCCTCCGTGATTAGTTATAGATGTTTGTCGTTTAAGTGTAAAACAAAGGGCAATGTAGGTAACCCCCCAATAATTTAGATAAATGGTTTTGATGCAGAATTTACGGATTTGCGTCAAATTTGGATGTATGTTCTTTCTGATAAGCGATTCCCTGAATAGTTTTGGGGAGTTTAATGGTTAAGTGTGAAAGAAAAACTGAAGGATTACCAACTTTCATAGGAAAAACTAGTTTATCCTATGGACATTTAGAGAAATAAGTTTGGCATTGGAAAACTAGTTTATCCAATTTGCGTTAGGATAAAATAGTTTGGTCTAGGCTAATATAATTTGGCTCAAAATTGGGTTTGGCAGGTAAAAACATATCTTTCACTAGAATAAGCATAAATGTGTGTCAAGAGTCATTGCTTGTAACATCAATACAGAAATTTAACATGCCCACCGTAGAGACATGATACATTGGACATGGTGTTTGCTTATTTTTATTTTTCTTTCTGCAGACTCAGGCCATGCTGTGATAAGCTTGCTTTTATTATTATTATTATTATTATTATTATTATTCGAGCCAAATCGCAGCTGAACATAATTTGGAATCGAACAGTGTTTTCCATTTTTGAGAAATTAATTACCTGTCGACATATAGCTATTTTTGTCATGGCGTCAAGTTTTTCTTTTCCGTAAAGTCGCAACTGGAAATTCGATTCAAAACGTAGCTTTAATAGTATTTTCTCAAAGATACATCGCTTTTATGAAAAAATTCGATTACATATTTTCTGAGTGAGAATGTCTGTTAATCTTATGCATTTCCGAAAAGGAATTAATTAGTAAATGTGTTAGGATGTAGCTCTTTTGGATTTGAGAAAACCCTTAAGGAATGATAGAAAAATATATTTACAAATCTACTTTTTACTAAACATATTCAAAAGTTATGATGTTTATAACACTCCTTTTTTTCTTTTATTCTAACTATTTAATGAATTCCTATTTGAATATTGAAGGAGTAAGAATCTAAATAATCAATAATACATTGTGTATTTTCCATTTAGCGAACACATCTTAATTTAAAAATACATTGTAAATTTATCCATAAATATGTATGCAGTATTCTTTAAAGGAATCTTAAATGTATGTGAATTAAAATCCGAATTTTTTGCAGAAATTGAGTATGGCCAGGTCGAGCCAGACTGAGCCCCTTTTCAATGATTTTTTTACAGGCAGGGCTCGGGCTGAACTTTTAATTTTTATACCGGGCTTCGAAATTCCGGCCCGTGCAAACCTGTAACAGTATTCTACTACCCTTCAATTAAAATACATTATACAGGGGTGATAGCAAAACCACTTTGCACAAGATTAGAGAGCAGTAGTGAGGATTAATATTAAAAAGAATATTGCCCTGTTAAAGTAATGGCTTTACATTCACAGGCTGTTTACACTAATTGTGTATTACAGACTTTTTTTTAAAATATCACCCTCGAAAAAACAAGTTAGGGAGATTACTTTTTCCCATTTCCCCTAATTATACTTAACCATTGAACCCCAAAACTAATTGCAGATACGCTTTATAAAATTGAACAATTATCCAAAATTTGAAGCAAATCAGATAATTCTGCTCAAAAACCATTCATCTGATTTAAGGAGGGTAATCCTACATTCCTCCTTTTATACTTAATCATTAAACCCTCAAAACTATTCAGGGATTAGCCTTATGAAAAAAACTATATTCAAAATTTAATCGTCAAATCAGATAAATCTGCTTAAAAACCCATTTATTTAATTTAAGGAAGGCAATAAATCGTCCACTACCCCATTATACTTAACCAAAAGAAAAATTAATTAAAGAAGCATCTGATCAAAATGAATTCATGGCCAAAATTTTAAGCAAATTGGATAATTCTGTATTATAACTAATTTATCTAATTTATCTAATTTAAGGAAATAAATTGTACGCTCCCCTTTATACTTAACCAAAGAACCACCAAAATTAATCAGTGAAGCGCTTCATCAGAATGAACAAATCAAAGATTTGTAGCAAATCGGTTAATGCTGCATGAAAAACCCATTTGGCAAAAATAGGCGGGAGTCCCCCTTTCTTCCATTTGTTCTTAACCAATTAATTTCCAAAACTAATTAGGGAAGCACCTTACCAGAATGAATCTATTTCAAAAATTTAAGCAAATCAGCAAATTTTGCTTGAAAAAAGCATTTACATAAATTATGGGGCGTTACTTATATTTCCCCCTCTCTTTATACTTAAACAATGAACATCCACAACTAATCATGGAGGCGGCTCATCAGAATGCTTCTATATCTAATTTTTTTATTATAAAATATGCTAATAATGCATTGACACCCATTTATTTGATTTAAGGGAAGGGGCGAATCAGCCTCTCGATCTTCCTCCCCCTTATTATTCTCCAATGACCTCCCAAAATTAAACAGAAAAACTCCTCATAAGAATAAACCTATATTGAAAGTTTGATGCAAATCGGGTATTTCTATCAAGAATTTTTGCGTTACGTACTTACGTACATACATAGATACAGAATCCACAGGCACATTATTTCTCAGGCTTTGGTAGTCTAATGAAATAATAACACGTCAACGTCAAATTACATTATTTCTATCAAGAGTTATCGTGTTACGTACATACGTATGTACATACATGTGTACATACATGTGTACATACAGAACTTGCGAGCCCATTATTTCTCAGGCTTTGACGCCTGTGAGCTAAAAACACGTAAAATACATTGGCCTAGGATAAACTAGATCAGCCTAGGACAAACTAGAACGTTGGCGCTGAGGCGGTCATTGAATTCAATAAAATCACGCCAAATTGAATTGGCCTAGGATAATCTAGATCGGCCTAGGATAAACTAGTTCAGACCAATAAACAGCAGGCTAAACTAGTTTATCCTATAAAAGTCAGGCCAAACTAGTTTGGCCTAGGAAAAACTAGTTTGTCCTATGGGCCTTAGGATAGACTAGTTTGGCCTAGGAAAAACTAGTTTGTCCGATGGGCGTTAGGATAAACCGGTTTGGCCTAGGAAAAACTAGTTTATCCGATGGGTGTTAGGATAGACCGGTTTGGCCTAGGAAAAACTAGTTTATCCGATGGCCGTTAGGACAGACCGGTTTGGCCTAGGCCAATCTAGTTTGGCCTAAAATCGGGTTTGGCCTGTAACATATATACATATACATATTATCAACCAGGCCCATTCGATGTTATGTATGGGACAGCTTTTCTATATATTTTTGCTGTTTTAACAATGTTATTATATCCACAAATTGAAACAACCATCTCAATGTGAAAATCTAGAGATTTTTTTCTATTGTTAAAGCATAATTTATGTTTTAAAAATTTATAAATCAATAGGTATAAGTATTAATGTATATGTCGCGTTCATGACATTTAGTCAGTCTCTTTGTCAGTTTTTGGGAATGGATCTGAAACGAGCAGATTATTTAGGTCTAGGATTTAAAATGTAAACATTTTTATTACCTAATATCTTTATTATTTATTTATTATTGAAAAAGGGCATCTTACGAAAGTCTAGAGTTTAAAATTTGAAAATTTTAAACCTATTAATGGGCCATTCCGTATCACATGTGGAATATATCGCTTTCCCGCAAGAAAAGTAACACATTATTTTGAATTTTATCCCACTAATAGACTTGTCATAGGTTAAACTTGCTATACAAAAAGTTTCATAAGTAGAAAATCATTTTATTACGCTATATGCCTATTTGTGACAACAAAAGAGGTATGAATTGTGTGGGAAGTAAAATTACCCAGCCCTTCAAGCCTCATCATATACCATCATTTTTAAGTTTTTTATGCTTTTATACATATTTTCATTCCTACTTGCAGAGTTAAGTGATATAATTTCATGTTTTTGTAAAATCCTGAAATTTTTCTTTTACCTCGCCTGCGAAATTTACTTTTGTCGAGACATGTACTTTTCTTGCGGGTAAGCCATATTTTCTTACTACTGCTGTTTTAAAAGAACTTTGCTAATATGAAAATTTAGGTTATTTCCTTAATTTTAATATATAGTTTATATGTTAACAACTTAATAGATTTAGCAGTATATGAATTAATAGATATATAAGTTAATAGATATAGCTGTATATGTATGGATCCCGTGAGAGATATTTTGTCCATTTATCATGGAATGCCCTATTGCTGATTAAAAAGGGAAAAAAACTTCAACGGGAATTAAAAAATTACAACTTAAAATAAGAATTTGACCAAGAGAAATTGGATAAAAAAAAATTTCATAAAAAATAGTTGAAATTTTTTGTTCAAAACCTTGTTTATATCCCGTTTTATTAAAAACATTTTCTTTCATGTTTGTAATCCTATAATCTTCCAGAATTCATTTAGCAATTTCATCCATTTCAAATTTCTAAATCGATTTTTTTTTAACTTTTGACTATTTGAAACATTTCTCTTCAAAAAATCTTGTAATTCTTATAATCTGTCACGGACACCAAGCTTGTAACTTAAAACGCTCAAAAACATTTTATTTTAAAACGTCAGCTTTTAAAAAGGAATGTTAACGTCAGTTACTTTGTTAAAGCAGGCCGAAAAAAGTTTTCAACCTCTTAAGATTTCAAAATACCAATAATTTATTCAATGGTACTTTCATTCTTTCAAAAAATATTCAAAAACAATCACGCATTTTTTATATTTTTTATGCTTCACTTTATAAAAAAAGTATCACAAAAATTAGATGAGAGAATAATAAACAAATAAAACATGAACAATAAATATAACAAGGGCCCTCAAAATAGTAATGTGCTTATCCTAGCGTCAAGGATTAATCGGTACCTGATCATAAGATTCTAAAAATGGTACGTTTGTCTGACTTAAAGATTTGCACGGACCTAAGCCTACTCAGAAAAATGAAGGCAAATTTTGAAACCGCCTGGTTTGACCTATAAAATAAAATAAAATAAAATAAAAGTAAACGGGCTAGCAGGGCCGATAAAAGAATTAAGCAATCCGATCGACCCAATATAAAAAGGAGCTAAGCTGAATGAATCTAAACAGTTCTCTATGGACATAACTGGGACGAAAAATAAATATTCGATGTGCAACACGAGCCGATGCTTTCTCGAATTCCTTCCTAACTTCACGTAATATTAGCACTGGTGTTATTACCACAGGATACCTTATTTGAGTATAAATGAATTTCTCTATGCTCGCTTTTCAATATAAACTATAAAAATAATATTAAAAATACAACTATACACAGTGTTTCCATAATTGAACGAAAATAAGGATTAATTTTCATTCCGGGTGGATTTCAGTCTAATATGCGTGAAATTCGAGTCAATTTTCAATTTAAAGAAATTTTTTCACGTTAATATCGAATTTTGAATCGGCTTTCAAGAACTCGATCAATTTTCAACTGTATGTCAAAAAGAAAAAAAAAAAAAAAAAAAAAAAGAATCGTGCAAGATTCTAATGCACGAAGGTCGGCTGAAATGTCTCAAGCCCAAGAAGAAGAAAAAATTGTTTTTTTTTTTTTTTTCAACTTAATGTTTAGAAAGTCTGATAAATTTATCATATCACTGATCTAATTTAATTAAACCATCTCAATAATGCAATTCGCTGAGCTCTTCAAAACAGTTATTTACGGTATCAATTACCCCTTGTTGCTCTGAAATCTTCGTCCTTCAAGGAATTGTTTGAGGTTATGGAAAGAGTAGTAGTCATTGGGTTCTAATCTGAGGAATAAGGTGCATGCTCAAGCAATTTGTACCTTAATTCGTAAATTTTTGCCCGTTACTAAGATTGACCGATGTGCTGGAATATTGACAAGGTGAAAAAAGATTTTTTTTTTCGCCAAATGAGGTCATTTTTTCTTTATTTCGTCGCTCAAATGTTGCATTATACTTGCGCAGTACTCACAAGTGATATTTTTGCCCTTTCTCATGCAATCTATAAAAATAATTCCCATTGAATCCCAGAAAATACTCGCCATAACCCTGTTTTTTGATGAAGTTGACTTCGCCTTTTTTGGAGCCGGTTCATCCGACTATATCTACTGTTTGCACTGTAAATTTGCTGTCAGAAGTGTACTGGTGAATTCAAATTATCCATACCTACCTATAAGCTGTCTTCAAAATTCATTAAGATTTTTACGATAGAACTCCAAATTCTTACTTGGAACGGTTTTCCGATGCAACATTTGGTCAGATGTCAACAAATACAGCACCTACTTTGTACAAACCTTATGGAAACCCAAAATATAAGATAAAATATTACATGAACTTCTTTTGATATGTTCACAGCTCCTAATACATCGAACAAGTTTAATCTGCGTCTACCAGGGATATCTGATAATTTTTTTAACAATTTCAGGTGTTGCCACTTACACAGGACGTAAGAGGCTCAGCCGCCCCTTTTTAAACAACCTACATTTCTACAACCTACATTTTAACCATTAAATATGATGGAGTGGAGTCAGGCAGTGTTCTGTCCATTTAATTCTTGATTTCTTAAGGCGTTAATTCCTTCAAATGTTAGCTTTAGATGGCCAGTCCAAATCTTCCATTTTCGTAAAAACTCTAAAATAGTCTTGGTTTAAATGCTATCAATCAAATAATAACCAAGCTATCGATCTGAAATTATGGGTACAAACGGGGCCATCGCGAAAGAAGTTTCTTCTCTACGGGCCTGATTCATGAAAAGATGACGTCACGCAAGAGATCTGAGTTTCAAACGGAACATATAGAATGGTTGTATGTGTGCATCAGAAACAAGGCTATAAATTTCCGTTTTATTATATTTTTCAACAATTTGAGGCTTATTTTAGATCTGTTGAGTTATACATTTACTATTAAACACCCAAAGTTCATAAATAAGACTTTTTTGTTTTTAATTTGATTTCAAAACTAAACTTATCCTTTGATTTCAAATATGTAAGATTCATGGTTTTTATCGAAGATTTTAACTTCAAATATACATTTATAGCAGACAAAATCATACATTAAAATTGTACAACTTTAGAAACAAAATGAATGAATAAATAAATAAATAAAAGAAATTATACAGAATTGAGATTCGTGATATTTTTCATAGCGTTTAACGTGAAATACAAATTTATGGCAGGAGAAATCCTACATTAAAAGTACGCAATTTTAGCAGCAAGTAATTTAAGTTCCTTTTAAAAATAAAAATGCCTTAATTTTAAATTGTAAATATCAGGATTATTATTGCATAAACTCATGAATAAAAATATTATTTTTTTCAAACAATTAAAATAAAAATTCTTTTTGTCAATTAAAATTTCAGATTTCATAATGCATAATTAACTTAAAATACACATTCTTTTAATAGATATTACAACTAAAAGAGTATTTTTCACTAGAAACATGTACTTTCAAATAATTTACAATAAATATGGCATTTAATATTCTCTCATAAAAAATAATCTCACTTTTGTTAATACAGATAATTTTTTTATTATTATTATTATAAGTGAATTTCGTAGTATCATTTTAAAAATTTGTATAGTAATTTAGTAAGATATTTGTAATTCCTAACAAATAAATAAATATAAAAGTTGGTTTCCACATTTGCATTTATTTATGAATGCAGATCGAAATAATTTTTTTCAATAATGAATTGCATAATATTTTTTGGGTCTGGAAATTTTAGGAAAGTACTTTCATAATGAAAATTCATGAGTTTTTGTAAAGCATTTACAATTATTTTCTGTGGGTATTAATTGACTTCTATCACCCAACATAAAGTATTTACATTTCAGATGGTCACATTTCATTCGGGCAATCTAATTCTAAAATTTTTGTCTTTGACTAATAAGTTAATGCACTCACAACATTTTAATTTATGTGAAATTTCATATTTAATGTAACTAAATATAAATGTGAATACAGACATGATGTCATTTTTATCTCAATATCTTCACTGCTGTTAAACACACCGCAAAAGAAATCCAATATGTTTAATTCTTCAATTTCATCAACAGCTATTAAAAAAAGTAATAATTGAAATTGTTCATTTTGCTGTTAGTATAAGATAATTAAACTGAAAAATTTTTACCTTTTTTCCTGCCTCCATAACTTTTATATAGTAAATGAATTTTTCCATTCATTTAAAAGGATAATCAAGAATGCGAAAATTTTTCTATACTCATCTGATGATGTTGTCCAAAGCGGGTTTCTAAACTATCGATCTGATTATATATACATATATATATTCAAAGATAGTCATTAAATAATTTTTATTTCGACTATCCCTATGCATAAGAACTTAGTACTATTTATGTTTTAAATCGCTTTTGATTTATGCAAACTGAATTGTAAACAGAAATTCTAGACTCAAAATAGGATGTAAAAGGGCTTTCTTTTTACTCTTATCTATTAGATGATTCTAAATGTTTACTTCCCGACTTCAAAATAAAACTTATAATTCACATCACATGTAAGACCACGTGGGAATGGCATAGATTTATTTAATTCATTTTAAATAATGAGATAAAAGGAAAAACTCATTGACTTAGGTTAATCCTTTATCCACTAATTAATATTTTTAAAATGCTCATAAAAAAAATATATTCGTATAACAGAATATGTAATAGACTCAAATTATCTAAAAATATACACACAGTATTAATGGTGATTGCTTCAGCCCTAGCATAAGCAAAATTTTAATGAAGGTGAAGTGGTCTGTGAGATGAAAAAGTCAGATCTCTTGTATGACTCATTTCTCCTGCTTGGGATTTCGAATCAGGCCCGTTAGAGAAGAAACTTGTTTCACGACGGCCCCGGTACAAACTAGTCAAGGATAGTACTATGCAATACTAACGTCTAATTGTCCTAGTTGTACCAGTTCTGTGTCGTGACCTGGACTTTTCATTCAACCCTTACAGACAACAATAGCATGTTGCTACAAAAACAAGTTCTTGTAGTCTTTTTGTTGCTGTTATTTATTTCTTTTTAATTGACTGCTATAAAGCACATCGTGTTTTGTTTTATTTTTAGCAGTTGCTTGTACGTCAGATTGTCGGAAAATATAAATGCATAACTGATAATAACCTATAACGTTTAATAATAGTTTAAAACCGGTTTGCATCCGATATTTTAATTGAATACAGGAAGAAGAATTGACTTGTTTTTACTAAAAAGAAAAAAGTATGACAAAAATAAAGATGGTAAGTGAAAGCGTAGTTTAAATAATTAAGCTGAATAATCCGGATGAATATAATGAAGATAATTTGATAAATGGGTTTAATTCAATCAAAAATCAATTAACTCTTTTCGTGTCTGGTATCCTAATAACTGTACATGTCTATTATTACATATTATAAAGTTATATGTTTATTATCGTAATAATAGTTCACGTTTTTAGGTGCGTTCGTAATTATGTAAATACGTACCGGCTATAGTTGTCGTTCCGTCCGTCCGTCTGTCCCCATATAACAAAGCAAAAACTATCCAACCGAAACGTTTGAAATTTAAAAAATATATATATTACATAATTTTCTCGGGTCGTTTCAAATTTTCTGAAAATCGGATGAATAGTTCAATTACACTGACAATCAAAAGTATTCTGTTCATTACGTACAATGGGGATAAAAAAAACAGTGCATTTTAATGGTGATACACTCTTTCGAATATTGATACACATCTATGAAGTATGTACTAAAAACTAAAATATACATTCGTGGAAAAATACACATGATAAACAGCCGTGGAAAAAAAATAACTATCTACTACTAACCCTGCTACAAAAAATGTTACAAAAATGTTCGATACTGCTTCTAATTGATGATATGCTTAAAATTTTTTTAATATGTTGTTTAAAAATGGAAATTATAACAAACTTTTAAATTTTCAGTATAAACACCCAATTTTAAAATTTAATTTATATTCTTCGGCAATTCTCCCCTTCAGAAACCAAGACGCAAGTCATTCGGTCAAGCAGTTAAAGGGGGCGCAGTACCTTTGAAACAATTTTTTTTTTCAATTTTGAGTAATACTGTAATTATATGTGGCGGTACAATGCTTGATACTAAAAATTAAATAAAATTATTTTATAAAATCTTGTAGAACAATCTGTTTCACACTAAAATTTATTTTTTTTATTCTAAAAAATTACTTTTTTACAAATCTGTACTACTTTTATAAATATGAATATTTTTTCTCCGATTTTTTTTCCACTTTCATTAGAATATACTTTGCTGAAGAGGTTAAAAATAGTTTTCATACAATTTTTTCTCAATATTTTTCTAACCTCTGATACCACCACAATTGAATTGTATTGAATTAACTGTATATTGCCACAAATCAATACATATTGCAGAGACCTCTTTTTAGCACTTTCCAACAAAGTTGAAAAATGCTTATGAATTCGGTTTGTCTGTCCGTCTGTCCGCGCTGTAAGTCACGTAAATATACTCGGATTGCCTTAAAATTTTAGGACGTTATTGACGTTTACTCTAGCACGAATCCTATTGAAAATGAAGTTTCTACCATGATTAGTTTATCTAAAGGGAGAGTGAAAAGTTTCCCATTACATTACAGCCTATGAGAAAAAATCGTTTCAAAGGAATTTTAAAGATATTATATCCTGTCAAACATATTAAAATTTATATGCTTTTACGAGGTGCATTAAAATATGCATTCTATAAAATATGAGGTGAAAATCTAGCTATTATTCATTTACAGGGCCACACAAAAGAATTTCATTAGATAATGGTAAAAGGGGAATTGTGTGTGACATATTTTAAATATATTAAATTGTTTCATGTATAATAAAATTGATGTATGTCAATGAGGTTTAGTATAATTTATACCATACTGCCTTCCCTAATATAATGTACATAGCATTTACAGGGACACACAAAAGATTTCAAATCGTACATTCTTTCCGAAGTACTGTATATGTATACGATGATGGATAAAATGCATTTTAAGTATGATATGCGCATTTAAGTTTCATTAAATCTATGCACATTATATGATGTGTGTAAATGCTATAGTTGATATACAGGGCTACCCAAAAGAGTTCGCCAACGTTACTGCTTATGATTATATGAGCGTAAATTACTTAAATAAATTGTGCATTTTTACACTGAACTGCTTAAATTTACTAAGAAATGTTTGCAGAATATAGATAAAGTGATATACAGGGCCACGCAAAGAATTGGGTGCATAGAGCCTATGAACGATAATTTATCAGAAAATGATTTCAGTTATTTTAGGAGTGTTTTAAAATAAATTTTAGCTGAACACTGATGTATAATAAAGGTACCAGGCAAACTACAGGGCTGAACAAAGTATTCAAGTGTGTTTCCATCTATTAGTATAAATTGCTGAAAAAAAATTTCAAGCTACTAGACATTTTTTAGGGGGGGGGGGGTAAACTAAATTTTCTTATTATATAGTATGTATATTAGCTGTCAGATCAAATACAGGGCTGTTCAAAATACTGGAATACATATTTGGCTATATTTGGATTTATATCCTTATTTACCTAAATAACGAAGTTTTTTCAAAGATTTCATGAAGCGTTGGAAAGTGCTTCATAATCTATGCTTAACGCATGATTTTTCTCACTTGTTTATGGTGTAAAATTATGTTTTTTAATGTAAATATCTTAAGATATACGTTATTCAACTCTTTTTTTTTTTTTTCAAGTAAGCATTGCATTGAAAAAAAAGCCCTTCAAGGCACTATTGCACTGACCTTTGCTGTTATGATCTAAAATTTGCATTTAGTATTTTTTTTTTTCCTTCTCTCCGTTGCATGATTTTCTCACAACATTATTTGTAGACAGGTTAAATAGCTAGTTGTGTAACATAATTTAGATTGATCAGGCTCCTGAAGTATCTTTTTTACATCGCTACATCTCTACCCCCCCCCCCCCCCTCTCTCTCTCACACACACAAAATGTTCCTTGGTAGTTTTTACAGTGTTAATCAGTTTTCTCAACAAGAAACATTGATTTTTCGTGTGCTATCAGTTTTTAAAGTGAACATTATCTGTTGAAAATGGTTGTTGACCCTTTCGCGGCGGGAGTTTTTTACGAAATTGTTAATGTTTTTAAAAACAGAAATTTGTACATTATTAAATCGTGAAAATACTACAATTAAATAAGGTAAATTTTACAGTAAAAGTTTACTGGTGGGAATAAACAAGGATTCTAAGGCTTTACGTATGCGTGTCGCTCGTCCCCAAGGGATTAAACATCAACATTTTGCTACAATCCGGATAAAATGAATTGCTAAAATATGAAAAATCGATATTTAATGTTGAGAAAGATGATTAATACAAAGTGAAAACAACTCGGAAAAATTTTGGGTAATTGTTTCTTTGTTAGCGTACAGCCAAAGAAACTTTACTGTAAGAAATTCTTTTTTAAAACCTCAGAAAGCTGTTGTTTTGAAAAGAAAGAAACGCTTTTCCTATATTCTCGTCGTCAAACGTATTTAAAATTTTCTGCAAATAGAAGCAAACGCAAGAGGTTTTATTTAGTAACTATAATTCTAGTTTATGAAACCATTCCCGAAATCAAGTGACAATTTCTCGTAACTGAAACGATTCAATATTATTTCGTCCCATAGATCACAAGAGACTAGAAATTCTAGATCATTTCAGCTATTCAGCTTAGTTGTTTACCGTATTCATATAGTTCGGTCATCTATATTTCTGGTATTCAGAAAGTGACTAAATATTCATTCTAAATGAAGAAATAAAATGATTGAAAATTCATTCTAAATTAATTCTAAATTAAATTCATTTTATTTTTTTCTAAATGACTAAATATTCATTCTAAATAAAATTCATTTTATTTTTTTCTAAATGACTAAATATTCATTCTATTTTTTTTCTCAGTACAGATTCTTCGAAAAATTGTTTTAATATTTTACTAAAGCACAACTGCAGCCTATTGTTTCGGCTCTACCATAGTCCACATGAGCCCACATCAGATATTATATCCACCCTCTGAATATTTTAAATTGCAAAATGCCTCTGAATATTTTAAATAGGCATATTGTTTCTTCCTCAATTGCCTTCTGGTGTAAAACCTGGTAAAAAGTTCATCTCAAATAATAAGTCGAATTGTTAGTCTTCATTAGACTCATCTTGAAATAATTGTTTACTTGATATTCCATATTACCCGTAACACCAACTTGAAAAACATAACCTCTTCACTCACCAACAAGTTAGCAAAGAGGAAACACACACAATAAATAAAAACACAACAATAAATAAAACTGTTTAATTTTATGGTGAAATTGGATAGCACCATTGACAATGCAGTTTTATGACTATTACGAATTTTGTAAAATTTACCATAAAAAAACTGCAAAAATTGGAAATAAGATTTTATTTCACCGCATCGCTTCAACAGCAGATATTCAAACAGAATTGAGTACAGTGCCCCATGGGAGTATTAGGAAATCGTTTGGCAGTTTTTTGGGAGGTTGCAACACCGTTTTCTCCAGATACTAATATATTCATTATTGTCCGACCTTTTCATAATATTTGAATTTCCTCTTTTATAAGTAAACTCTTTTATAAGTTTTATAAGTAAATCCATGAATTATTTTTAAATTTGCATAAAACATATTTTGCTCTTGAAATATAATGAAAATGGCTTATTAAGAAGTTAATATTTTTTATGATTATTATTTTTTAAATATGTAAATATTTTAAAATTACAACCCAAACCTTGCGTATTTTTTTTACATGAATAAAATATATTAATAATAGTTAAATACTTTTCAGCTTTTTTGGATTGTTATGCTGTTTGGAGACAATTTACATATTGGATAATTCAAGATGCTAGCAATTTTAAAACAATTTTTATGCAGAATCTTTTGGCTTACTAAATTGAAGAAATGTGTCAAATTCTATGATCAACTGAGATCAGTGGGAATTGTGCGACTAAAGTGTTAAGTAGAGATTTCCTGTTATGAAATAATAGTGGCAGAAATGTTACAGTTTTGAAAAAATAACATATGTCTGAATTTTTATAATGTGTATTTAGCTAATTAAACATATGTAAATAAACAAATTTACTTTTATCTATTTATTTTAGCTGATTGTCATTTATTTTTGAGATTTTAAAGTGCATGCCACGTTTTCGGTGTTATTTGACTAGATATTATTACATTTTGGAAGTTAAATACACTATACCAAATATTGAGAACTTCTTTAATCCATTTTTTATAATAAGAAAAGACGAAAAATTATTATTTTTTACATTGTTATAAGTAATATTTTAATATTCAATTGGATTTTTAAATATTACTTATGATAACATCATCAGTTTAATTTTAAAGTATAACAATAATAATTTCATTTTAAAGCATGAAATAAAATTTTTCATTATCTGCATTACGCAATAAGCTTTATTTCTTTATTTTTTGCTTACTGAAATATTTTCAACTAATCTAGAAAATTTCTTTGATCAGAAATACCTTTAAATCTCCTCATTCTACATTATGCTTCTCCAATCTGCATAATACAAAAATCTGCCTAGTGATTACTTTCCTTGGAGCTATGATATGAAATCTTGATGGTTATTGATTAGCCTTCAAGATTCTATCTTAAATGGGCAATAAACATTCTTTATTTCATTTTTTTTCTAACTATGAATGATATGTAAGTTCAATTCAAATCTGACATTCAGATCAATTGTAACACTAATATTTTTTTATAGTCAATAAGAAGAAATTTGTCTACAGACTTCAATCTCGGTGCTTTGCAGGAATGTTGACCTTTGACTAATGTAAGAGGGCATAGTCAGAGTATGTAGCTAATTCTCTAAAACCAGCTGAAAGTTGCCTCCGAGTAATAATCGAACCAAATAACAATTTTCTTGTAAAAGTCATGTCTGTTTCATCGAAATATATTACTGGACTATATAAAAGAAGTTGGAGAGTTTTGTATACGGAAGTGTGTAAGGGATAGATGAAAGATATTTTTCATACAGATGGAAATTTGCTTTTATAAGATTTTTTTAGAGCAGCTTGGTCAAATCATAGAATTTAATTACATGCATATTATCCATTGAGGTAATTATGAAAATTCTGTCTTAGCACTTTCACAACCAAGTTTTTTTTTTTTTTTTTTTTTTTTGGGGGGGGGGGGGGGGGGCAGGGGTGTTATGAAGTGGATGTAGGCGATGAATTACTTTTCGGTTTTAAAAAAATTATAAGTAAGACAAAGAGGTACTTACATTTTATCCGGGCCATGCCGTATTCACGGCGTCAACAATGAAGCCGAAAATATTAATTATAGTAACTTTCATGATTTTTTTAACTGCATAGTTAATATTATACAAATGCTATATTAAAGGCAATGGCGGAAATATTCATGTACGGATAACTATATGCTATGCTATAGCACATATGTAGATATAATATGTAAATACCAGACCCGAATATTTAAGGTAAAAGTGTGACATTTAAAATTAGAAATATTTTGCAATTCTCTAAAAAGAAAGAATTTTTTTAAAAATAATTTTATCTTATATTTTTACCTGAAGCATCATTTTCGAATTATTTAAGAGAAAATATTTTCCATAATTTAAAAAATTACTAGCGGAGGTTTGGCCAAATTACGTTTGTGTTATTTAATATATGTGTATTTATAGTATATGAATATGCTATCCGACTGCTGTCAAGCGGCATTTTTTTTTTTTTTTCAAATGATATAAAAATGCTGATGCATTATAATGTAAAATTTTTTGAAGGATCCCAAATTACAATAAAGCAATATGTTTCATAGTATATACCCGTTTCAAAATTTTTTTGCTATTTTTGAAAACATAATTTTCTGAATATCATCACGGTAATCATTATCAAAATACGTGAATGATAATTTTAAATTTGTCTTTCTTGTATTGAGCATACAAAAACCACGGAACAAGAATGCGTATTTTTTCTTCTATTGCATTGTTTTCACCGTATTTAATTCAAAAAGTTTATTTTATAAATCGAGTTGTGCGATATATATGAATATCAGAAATTTGATTGGCGAGTATATATATGACCATTAATTACGAAATTGCACACTAATTGTAAACCTATGGATTAGTCTTTTCAAAGTTAATCTTTTCAAATCATTTGCTTGCTATTTAATGATAGAATAGTTAAGATAAATCTCTAACCAGAAGAGTTGATACTTTTTTTTTACTTTGGTTGCAGTTTTTTTTTTCTTTCTTTTATGAATCTGCCTTCATAAGTTTGTAAATAAATAAATAAATAAATAAATAAATAAATAAATAATAATTAATAATTAATTATAAATAATTATTAATAAATAATTAAATAAATAAATAAATAATAAAAAAAATATTTAATAACTATACAACAAAACAATTTATATCATTTTAGAAAATAAAATAAAAGTAAATAAAGAGTTTATCAATAAATATTTTAAAAAATTGTAATTTAACAAATTACAGCGACTATTTGGAAAATGATATTTTCGAAAACTCAAATTTTAAAGACTTATAAATAAATTCTATATTTAAATTAATAATAATAATAAACATCATTTTAGGATGATTATAACAAGTCATATATTATGTACGCCGTGCATTAAATATTAATTAGAAATAATAATTAGACCAACGATAAAAAAAAAAAACATTAGATTAAAGATAGACAACTTTAACTGTATAAATATGAATTTTTATTTGATTGAATTAATCAGACTTACTTCTGAACGCCACATATTACATACGACATGGATTAAACATTAATATTCTTGGACTCATCACAAACAAATTTTAAATGAAATTTCAGTTTTACAATTTTCGGAACTGCAAATTTTTCAACTTCAAAATATCGCACATTTTAAATTTTTACATCGTTGCGTAGAGAAAAAATTGCACTTTTTAATGAAATTTGTTTGAAATCTCTATCACAATTTGTTGTTAAATTATTAATTTTTTAAGAGTTTTAATTACTCTTTTTGTAATTATGGATGTAATTAAGTTTTAGGCAACAGAAGTATTCCACTTTTGGATATTATAACTTGTACCAATCAGAAAACGAATAAAATGAAAAAAAAAAAGAAGTATTCCATTTTTGGACATTAAACTTGGACCAATAGGGAAACGAATAAAATAAACCAAATTTATTGCGAAATTCAACCAATGAAAAGATTGAGACATGATTTAGATTTCCAAATTCTCTACCGAGAACAACAACTATTTTTTCTTAATAATTAAAAAAAACTCATTGTAAATTAGTGCTTTAGTTTTTCTTAAGTTAATCTTTTAAAATTTTTCACTTCAACAATGAAAGAAACCCAATTGCCATCAATGAAAAGAAATTTCATAAACAAAATTTGAATTAAATTAAAAATATAAAGTATACAGCTTTCAAACAAATTGCATTCAAAAGTACATTTTTTCCCTAAACAACGGTGTAAAAATGGAAAAGTGCGATTTTTAGAAGTTTTTAAAATTTGTAATAGCAAAAATTGCAAAACCAAAATTTTATTTCAATTGTCAAAATGTTGCCATTGGCAGAATGACGCCAGCGTTACGCACATATATCTTTGCCCTTTATAATAAAGATAGTAGATATGTGGACGAAGTAATCTAAAGTAAGCTTAAGTATGTCACAAAAATCTAACAAGAAATCGCTAATACTTATATTACATGTGACATTGTTCACCAAGGTTAGAGTAATTCGGCAGCATCATGACAATAGTTGATCAAGTCATTAAATAACGATTCATTGTCATAAATACAAAGAGAAGGCCAAACTACCGGACATAATCCCTTTTGTTTGTCACATTTTATCTTAAAATGAAGATAGAAAGTAAACTGAAGGTTGGTGCTTGATGTGCTTCCAGGTGTGAAGAAGGTGAGATTCGTATCGCACATGTGACACGCGTGGACTGTGCCATAATTGATTGTATATTTTGATAACGTTTGGTTAAGCTGGTGTTTAGAATGATGATTAAGCTTATAGCCAGGATTGTGACTTTTTTTTTTTTTTCACTTGTATTTAGAATGCTGATATTTTTCTTTTTAATTTCTTAGGTTTTTATATTTTTAGGTATTATTATAATTGACGACCTTAGAAGCCAATGAGTACAAGTGACAAAAATTCGTTTTGGAGAAAATTGAGTTTAGATAAATTATTTTAAATTTGAAAATCAATAATAATGGACTGAATTTAAATAGGAAACTGCCGCTAGTTTCATTGTGGTCTTTGAAGTCTAATTTCAATAACTGAAAAAAGAAAGTAGAGTACCATTTCTTTAAAAAATTATAATTAATCAATATTGATTATTATTTGGCAAAAGTGGTTTATCTTTAGAACGCAACACATAATTAAAAAATCACTTATATTTCAAAATATACTCCATTATATACTCCTTGATTTCTGAGGTCCTCAATAATAATTAATATTATTTTATAACATATTCTTATATTTGTAAATATTATTATCACTATTATTATTGTTATTTTTATTATTACTTTATAGTTTATAATTTTTCTCTTTATATTTGTATAAGTACTTTTGCTTTATTTTAGTTATTTAACACCTCATTGTTCTTTTAATAGTTTGTTCTTATTCTTATTATTATTATTTAAATCTCTATTTATTTAATCTCTATATTTTTCCTTACAATTTCATTCCTTTTTTTACTCTGTTTGTTTATTTAAATTGCTTCATATTTATGATTCTGTTCTATCGTCTTCTTATAGGCTAATGATCTCTGTGTTATTGACTGATGCTTATGTTACACCGTTGATTGTTTTTTTTATTCTGCCTCTTTCTTTACCATTTCCTCACAGTCTTGCTCCTGCTTTCGAAGAGTTTGAACGTATTCTTTGCCCCTTACTAAGAAAAAAATTTCTAAATTAATTATTACCAAATTCTTTTAATATTTAACTTTTCCCTTTTCTTTTTATAATATTTAATGTATTATTTATATTCCATACCTTTAATCTACGCTTTCTTTATTTTATTTTATTCTAAAAACTATTAATCTGTCAAAGGTCTGTCTTCCTTTAAAATCCCATTAATTAATTTCATTCTTTTATTTGTTGCATAATATGTGTTTAGTTTCGGTCTAAAAAATCATTCGATTATGCACAAATCCCTTCTAGCGACGCGAGGAGACTGATTGCATCATTTATTCCTCCGACAGTCTGGGAGAATTCTTTTTCTTTTTGCCAGTAAAATTTTCACATTGGTTAAAATTCTTTTTTCGAATGAATTAATCGATAACTTAGAAGTAGCCGTAAAATTCTGTATTCTAAAGACTGTTCGGATATAACCTCGTTACATTGGCTTCGTAGTAGATTTTTCTACGTTTTTCAAGTGCTAACAAGATCCCTGTTACTTCGCGGAGTTCAAGTCTTTTAATATGGTGCAGCTCTTTACGATCATCTTTATGTTTTTCTTTGGCAAAATATTACGTTGATACTGAGACGAAACCGTAATCTGGTGGAATTGTTTCGTTATTCAGAAAATGATAAATAGAGATGTTTAATGAAAATTTCACGTCTTTAAGTGATTTTAATGGGAGATTATCGAGATTTTTGTTCCATATCCTACCACCATGTGCCACGCCTGACTGCAAAATTAAATGCTCTACGATTTAGTGATGGTTAGAAATAGTACGTTACGTACTAACATTTGATTATGCATCCTTATGGAGCAGAACATCTCATTTATAAGAATAAATAAAGACTGAAGGCACCATATGTTATTATTCAATATTACTATCAAGGTTCGCACACTCCTTGGAATTTCCAAGGACTCTGGCACCACAAATAAAAATAAGAAAATTTACATTTAATTTTTAAACCACTGCATTCGTAATTCCCACCTTCATTCACAGATTTTACGATATTTTTCTGCAGTGAAACACTTCGAAAATATTCTTAAAATTTAGTGGTAGAACTGTACAAACCATCTACTATTCTGAAGTATTATAATTTATTTTTTCCACATTATTGATTTACTCCTTTATTATAAAAGAACAAGAAACTTGGGGATAAGTTAAATCCATTATACTGTTATTTCAGGAAAATAAAATTGTTTAAGGCATTAGATTTTTTTTTCTAGTGTTTTTTTTTTAAGATTTTTTTTTTTTTTTTTTTTTTTTTTTGTGTGTGTGTGTGTGTAGCACTTTTTGATAATTCCAAAAATAGCTGCTTACTCAATTTTCTAATAAAAATAAGTCTAGATTTCTAAAAATAGGATAAGTCGTTGGAAGTAAATTGCTGTTTCGTTTTTCGGTTATTTTATTTATTAGCTGCATTTTGCTCTGGGATAAAATAAGCAATATATAGTATCTAACTATAGCATACTACACCAAGTATTTAAGTTTGAATTATATTCGTATTTCTCTTTGTACCTCAACGTTTTGTATAACAGCGAGTGAAAACCCTCTAATAGAATTTACAGGGTTTTATGCACATATACATATATTTATAAATAAAGACTAAAGAGGACCAATATTATTGTTTAATATTACCGTTCTGATGTATTATAATTTATTTTTTCCACATTGTTGTTTTATCCATTTGTTATCAAAGAAAGTGAAAATTTTAAGATAAGTTAAATGCCTTTTTCCGTTATTTCAGAAAAATAAATTGTTTAATACATTAGATTTTTTTGTAGTTGTTATTGTTTAGATTTATCTTGCGTAGTGTTTTTTGATAATTCCAAAAATAGCTGCTTGCTCAATTTTCAAATAAAAATCTCTCTACATTCCTAAAAATAGGCTTAATTCGTTGTTTCGTTTTTCATTTATTTTATTTGTTAGCTACATTTTGCTCTGGGGTAAGAAGAACAATTTATAGTATCTAACTATAGCATAATACAGCAAGTATTTCTGTTTGAATTACATTCGTATTTTTCTTTGTACATCAACATCTCCTACGCAAAGCAATGAAAGTATCACGAATTGGAGATGGTTAAATTCTTTTCATTTTGTTACGTAGTTTTTTTACGGCGTATATTATATGAAAGTGTGGATGTTATAGTATATATTTTTGTTAAATTTTAAAAACTTGTTGCAGATTTGACTTCAAATTTTCACAGCATACCTGAAGTCTTTCACGACGCACTAGGGTCACCCGGGGTAAAATGGGTATGAAAATCAGCTTTTTTAATTTTAATGTTTCATGGCAGAAATATTATGAAATAAATTCATGTTTTTGTACAATATTTTTGACATTGTGTATCTTAGGTCTAAATTAAACATAATTTGTGTTTCCATTTTTTTAAAATTTTTGTATAAAACACTATACCTATTTTACCCCGTGGTTCGAGGTAAAATGGGTATGCACCGGGGTAAAATGGGTATATGCTGGCTAAAGTTGAATAATAAATTAAATATACTTAAATACACTATAATTAATGTGTAAACCATTTAAAAGTTTTGTACTTTCATCCTCTGAATCATGTGTAAACTTGGAAGGTGAGGGGGGGTGGGGTCTTCAAAAACTCCCCATTTCAATTTGCTTACATTTTTTTTTTCTTGACATATAAAAACACTGTTATGAAACTAATGTAAATAAGATGAGAGTACTGACAAATCCTATCCTCCACCACATCAGTTTACGCACATGCTGTGAATCGTGTTTCTCTTTAAAAGTATTTTTTTTTATTATTATTTAATGCAATTCAAAAACAGATAGGTATCAGCATGAATATCTGTAGGGAAAAAATGAAAAGTTAAATTACACTGGAAAATCAATGTTTAATCAAAAGCAATTTATGTAGATAGGTATAACATAATAAAAAATTACATGCAAAGTGTATACTGGCAAGGACTGTTGCAGCTTGGTTGAAATAACTTTCTTTTCTGACAATTTGGATGCGTTCACATCAGCAACAGCGTTTTTCTCAGGAAAGACATAAAATAATCCAGCAGATGACTTTGTTGCAAACTTCACAGTATTTTCACCTTCATCAGGGATATCAATAATAAGACCTGTAAATTCTTGAACAGACTTCTTTACATTAAATTTTACAGGGACTCAATCACCAATCACTGGATTCATTGCAGTGAAAACCTTTGGTTTAACTTCTATTTTATGGGTTGCTTCGATTCTTTTAACTGTTTGTACTTTTTTGTGTTCCTAGTGCAAAGACTTGCAGCCACCTGCTCTGTAGTTAAAACTTCTCCTACCTTTGCTTGTACTCTCTTGCGTTTTCTCTGAGATTTTTATAGCCTCACCAGTACTAGAAAATGTGTTTTAATTTAATTTCGCGATATTTTTCTTACCTTGTGTTGCTGTACTTTTAATCAATTTGCATGTATTTTAATATCACCCGAAATAGCCTAATTTATAATATAAATGATAAATTGATGATATAAGTAATAGCCCAATTTCATATAACAAAGCATAGCGTCAGTTTAAAACATAGGATCAATAACAATTTGCCCTCAAAGGTCTTTCAAGTTTGATCAATCTTCATACATTCATATCTTGACCTATACCCATTTTACCCCATATGATAAAAATCGCTATAAAATTTTTGTGAGTAAATAAATTTATTTAATTTTACAGCTTTCTGTTAGAAGAATCCTTCTTCTGTAAATATCAAACAGTTCATTCCTAAAATTCTTCCTGTATTTTTTTCTGGGAAGAAGTTTTTCAACCACTAAAAACACTTTGTTCTATCTTCTGAAAAACAAAATGGTTGCCAAGCCCATTATATGCGTCGCAAGTTTGTTTTTCTAAGGTTTAAGTATTACCAGATATGTAAGCACTTTGTTCGTAATTTTAATTTTTTTAAAAAATTTGTCTGCTAAAATAATAAAATAAATAAATAAAATATACCCATTTTACCCCGGCTACCCATTTTACCCTGGCTACCCACTTTACCCCGGGTGACCCTACTGGGCCGTTGCACACCGGTTGAAAATCCTTACCATAGACGTTTAATTTTAAGCTTGCGAAAAAAAAAAAAATCTTTTCTTATTTCATAAAAACTTTTAAACACCACTGCAAGCTTCTAAAACTTTATCTGTTCTTCTGTATAACTTCTTTTTCTTTCTAATACCTTTTCCTTGCCCTATTCGAAAATGGAGGCGTTAATAATAGAACTAATATTTTTTCTTTTAAGTGTCTTTTTCTAGATAACATTTTAACATTCTTTCCCATTGACATAAAATCTGTTTATTTTAGGCTGGTACTGTTTACAGTCGTTAGTTACTTTAAATAACTTTTTTCCGCATTCTAGCTGCAGTTGTAATTTAGTAGAAAACACTGTTTTCAAGAATATTGTATATGATGTGACACACGGAACACTTGTTTCAAAATTTATCTCGTCTTTGTTGATTTAATATTTAACTTGTCATCCAATTTGAAGTCTAAGCTTCAATTTGAAGAGTAAACTTTTCTGAAAATTCAACAATTAATTTTAATATTTTTGCTTTGTTCATTAGATTTTATTGCTTATATAAGTAATATATAGTCAAATTAAACTAAACTTATTTTTAGCGGAATTGTTTTAATTATGCAAATTATGTATGAAATATAAATATGTAGGTGAAGGGGATGAGGGGTGCTGTATGGTTGTTATTACTTGCAAAAAACTCCGGTTCTTTTTTTTTTTTTTTTTTTTTTTTTTTTTTTTTTTTGTTAGAAATTAAATTTTTGTTTACAATTAAGTTTTTTGGATAGCGTTAAGGTATGTGTCAATTTTTGTTGCACTTTTTTTTTTTTTTTTTTTTTTTTTTTTTGAAAAATATGAAATTTTTATCAAACATGGAATAAAAATATTAATTCACATAAATTTTCAACAGAATTTTAGTTAACTTTTCAAATTTAGGCAGTATTTAGTCAAATTTTAGCATAGAATTAAATTTATGCCAACCCTTCTATAACAAAGTCTATTCAACAATTTTTAACTTTTTTTTAACAATATATTAGCAAACCTGTTTTAGAAAGCAAAATGTGTGCAATACCTTTTAAATTTACTAACATATACCAAATTTTTCATACAAAACGTGATTTTTAACTTTCTTCTATCTCCAATAGAAGAAAGAATTGTAATCGAAATATTTTTCGACTACCGGTTTTCAACGGATTTACACATTTTATGGGTCAGAGATTCCAAAAAACGTGTTTTTACAAAATGTCTGTGTGTCTATTTGTGTGCCCGTATGCCGCCATTCTACACTCAAAAAGTGTATAAAGATATGCATAGATAGAATTGAATCAAATTTTTTGTGAATGTTTTTGGCTGTGGCAAGTCCTTCAATTTTGAAATAGTCAAACGGCAGGGAGCACTGCAATAGTGATTTTTGTGCCATTTTATATATTATACCACCTAAAAATGTATGAAGTTATGCATAAAATTGAATAAATTTTTTTGTGTAAATGTTTGGCTGTGGCTAGTTGCTCCTCCCTGAATTTCAAAAAAATCCGCCGGAAGAGGACGCTGCAATAGCGATTTTTGTGCCATTTTCAATATTTTACCTCCTAAAAGTGTTTGAAGTTATACAAAGAATTGAACCAGATTTTTTTGCATAAGTGTTTGACTATGGTTAGTTGGTTTTCCATGAAATGAAAAAAATCCACTTGAAGGGTCGCCGCAATGGCAACTTTTAGGCCATTTTTAATATTTTACCACCGAAAAGTGTATGAAATTATACATAGAATTGAACCAAATTTTTTGTGTAAGTCTGACTACGGCTAGTAGGTCCGTCCTGAATTTGAAAAAAATCCCTCGGAAGGGGCGCTGTAATAGTGATGCCTGTGCCATTTTCATTACTTTACCATCAAAAAGTGTATGATGTTATGCATAGAACTGAACTAAATTGTTTGTGTATGATTATTTTTGGGCATTGCAAGCAGGTCCTCAGAGAATTTAAAAAAAATCTTCCAAAGGAGTCTCTATAAAAGCGATTTCTGGTCTATTTTCATTGTTGTACCATCGGAAAGTGTATAAAGTTTTGTACAGAATTGAACCAATTTTTTTTGTTTATCCTTTTGGCTATGGCCGGAAGATCTTCCTTGAGTAACGCTTTTTTGTATCATTTTATCGATTTTTCGTCGTTCTACTGGTCATCGGCTCTTGCAGAGATGGAAACTCGCGTCCTTCTAAGCCGGCTGTTTGCATATTGCTGATGACAACAAAATAAGGAAAAACTATTGATTTTAATAAGTTCAATAAAATACGATTTTCGATTTTCAATAGCCAACGTTTTTACTGAGGTACCTTATTTTAGAAGCAAAACATCAAATGAATGTTTCATTTGATGATTGTTTCATTTGATTTGATTTAATACTCAATCAGCTTTATTAAATCTATCTCATGGATAACAGATTTTTTTTTCTTTTTAAGTAACGAAACTCAATTTATGGCCATTATTCAAATGATGTGGGCAACAATAACAATAGCCGCTGAACACACTTTCTAACAAAAGATACATTATCTTGAGCGCAGTTCCTAACAAAAACGGGATTATATTGAGCGCAGTTAGCAAATCTTCAAAAATGTTTTTGACCAGGTCCTCCTTGAATTTGGAAATATTCTTACGGAAAGAGGCGCTATGATAGCGATTTTTGTGTAATTTTCTCGTTTTATATAATATCGGCACCAATGCAGCAATGAGCATTTCGCATCATGCTAATCCGACAATTCAAAAATAGCTGATTTTTAACAGAATAACGAAAAGCTAATGTTTAATAAATGTCATGATAGCAATTAAGTTTTTTTTTACTCCGATTAATTGACTGAAGCTGAAATTTACAATGAAAATCAAAGTCGGTATACTAATGAACTAATAATATTGAAGTATCAACATCTGTAATTTATTTTTTGAAATAATAAAATGTGTGAGATTGAAGGAAGTTTGGGGATTGGCACATCCAACTAGTTTCCACTATAGTATGTTTCAATTAGTACGATTAACACGGTCATGGCGCGAAATCAGTCAATTACCTTAATCGAAGGCAACTTGTTTGGCTTTTTTTTTTCAAATATATTTATTCATTTATTATTGTTATTATTCAAATTATTTAAAATCTTCTCTCTTTTTAAGTCCTCTTCTGATCCCTTTTTTTCTTCTTGATTATGGGTTGAACTCAGTTTAGTTAACGGTTTAAATAAAAAAAAATCATCTGATCTATCAATGGGACACCTACAGTCTTGTCCTACCGTCAAATTTAATTTTAATTCTAGGCGTTCCGTTACACGTTTGGTGATGGATGATGACGGAAGCTAAATATATGTTAATTATGTAGCGAAAGCTGGGAAATATCATTTTAATACAGCGCTTTTAATGATGCGGCTTGAGATCTATGAGTATATTTAATATGAAGTGATGATTTGGGGTTTAAGTTTAAAATCCTTCCTCGAAAGCATATATTTTTCCTCCGTATGTACATATCAAACTGTAAAAGAGGAAGTAATCTATATCTTCTTTAATTATCTATTGATAGTTTTTTAAAAAATGCAGTTAGGGGTCACCGGGTCAAGACACTAAAAGCTATTTTATTGCTTTCTGAACATATATTGTAATTAAACATTTTAATTAGAAATTGTATGTGTGTGAGAGATTGAAACAGGTAACTTTCAATTGGCATTTCCTATTGAGAATACATAAATGCTCTGAAAGTTCTTGCATTTGTAGCCTATAAACTATTGGCCAAACAGAAGCTCAGTGGGAAGTACCTTTTGGAAGATATTTGTTTTGATCACAGACACACTTGATTTTAATGATTGCAATGTTATCTTACACCATGTGTTCGGAATGTTCTTTAATTTGAAGTCTATAAACTATTCGCCAAATGGGAGTTCAACGGGGAATACCATTTGAAAGTTACCTATTTCAATCTCATATATGCATCCAATTCATGATTACAATATTTTCTTGTAAAAAAAATTGCAAAATATTTGAAATCTGGCAGTTTTGGAAAAAAAAAAAAACACATATTTTTTATTGCATTTCTGAATGTCAGTTGAACATGCGGTCATGGTCTCGTCTAAAGAAAAAAAAAAAGAGTCATTTGAATCACTCTGAAAATCAACCCGCCCATCTTTCTTGGGGGACCATCCTTTGCAGAATTTTTGAAAACGAAATGAAAGAAGCGTTTATCCATACCAATAACTGTAGGGAAATGACAGAGGAGTTCTCACAGTTTGAGATTTGCATTGGTTACTGGTGCACTTAGAATAGAAAAATATGTGTGTGTTTTGACAATTATTTCGGAAAACAGAAAAAATACCTCCTGATTGGGACATAAACTCACAAAGGTTGAGAACCACTGATTTATAGCTTTAATTGCTAAATATCTAATGTGCTAATAAATTAGGAATAATAAGGACATCTTTCTGTTTTACTAGAAGATGCGATTTACTGATAATGTTAGTTCCGTTTCCCTGAAAAATCAGGAACTTCAATTTTCTTATCTTTACCTGCAGGAAGGGTGGTCGTTTCTGTTGCTATCTCTACGCATCCCGGATAAAGTTGTTTACAAACAAACTGGCATTAAATTCAAGTACTTTCTGACAAAATAGAAAAAGTATAATTTAAACGATTTATACACTACTTTATTAATGCGTCCGAAATTATATAAATACATAGAACCTATAATTGTCGTCTGGCTCGTCCGTCTGACTGTCTGCATATAACAGCGCAAAAACTACTCTACCGAATGGTTTGAAATTTAATATATATAATTGTTAGAGACTTTTGTCTAGTCATTTTAAATTTTATGAAAATTGAATTAAAACTTGAAAAGATATTATTAAAAGTTTACTTCATTCTGTTAAAGCCTATCATACGTAATTAGTTCAGTCATGATACTTAATGATTCTACGTTGCTCTGGTGGTTATCCTATTTAAAAGGGACAAACGTTATTTCCGTATTACTGCATTTAATATATAAAATTCTAATAATTTTTGTATTCATGCATTTTTGTATAAGAGTACAACAGCTATTGAAACAAGATCTGAATATTTATAGAACTAGAACACACGTCCTTTACCACGTTTCATGTACAATTTCCGACTTCTTTAAACAAATTCGTTGTTTTTGTGTGTGTGTGTGTGTTTGTGTCTGTGTGGAATTATAGTGGATACATGGAATTTTAGAATAGATTTTTAACTCCCTGACGGATATGTTTACGAATAATGAAAACTATATTCTCGAATGCCTTTGCAATAAAGGACAATTTTGAAGAGAAACAGATAAATAAACTTTTTTTTTGTCTATATGCGTAATCCTACCTTCATGGAGACATTTACAACAAAAATTAATTTGAAAAAACATATTAATTTATGTTGTTTTAGCAATGACTGATACAACTAATTTATCTAATGTTTTATAAGGTAAAAATATAAAGAGTTAATTTAAAAAAATCTTAAATTAAAAGAGAGAGTGAGAGGGAGATAAAAGAATCCTTCATTACTTTTTGAATTGTTTAATACATTTATTTTAATTTAATCACAAATTTTGTTTTTAAATTGATATGTAACGCTTATTTTAATGAAATAATTATTAGTTTAAATTGAACAAAAAATATTTAACGATTTTTTTCTTATTTTTCATAGATGAAATCTGTTATGAATTTCGTTAATGACTAACAGAATTCTACCTTGAACGTAAGGAGGTAAGTTGTTTTTAACAAATTTAAATAATTAAGCTGTCTCAATACATGTCAAAAGATTCCATAGACATAATTTCTAGTTAATATTATGGAATCTTTTAGAAAATTAGAAATGCTGAAAGATATTTTCATTAGATTCCTGCATTGGGTCGGGTAATACGATTTTTTCCAAAATCTGACGCCCTCGAACTTCGAATCGGGCCTGATTGGTGTTAAAATTCTTCTTTAAGGTCTGGTTTGGATCAAGTTATTTTAAAATGTTTCTGGTTCCGATTGGATTTTGATTCTTTCGAATAGGAATTTCTTAAGAAAGTCTTGAATATTTTTCAAATGAAGAAACTATAGATATGTATTTGAATATTGTGTAAATACATGTGATCATTTTTATAAAAAAAAGGGGAAATAAAATTTATACAGAGATATAATTATAGATTACTCTTTCATGATTATATTAAAATATGAATTTTAATTTTCTCTAATTTCGGATTCAGATCGAATACAGATTTAAATATTTCAGGTTTAGGTCTGTTTTAAGATTGAACATTTCGGGTTCAAGTCAACTTCTGATTAATTTTGGAATTTTTTTTTTTTTTTTTTTTTTTTTTTTTTTTTTATCTTTTGAGAAAAAGAAGTTTCAGGTACAATTGCACTTGCACAGCACTCTTTTACCATAATTAGCTAGACACAAAGGTGGTATCGTGCCCTAAGTCTGAAAGTAATGCATGATTAATATATTTATAAATAGAAATATATATCATTAAAACCTTAAGTTTACTATTTGTAACATCCGGTTATGGTATTTCAGTATTGGCATCAACAGTTGAAACATATTGTTCATAAATCAAAAACGTCATTATATCTCCAGAGAAAAATGGAAAATCTGTGGTTTGGAAAACTTTTGGAGTGCAATATTAAGCTCTTTTTCCCAAAATATAGGAAGTGGCTACAGAAGGGCAACGAACTTTACCAAGGTCTTTGAGAACCATAACTTGTAAACGTATTTAAAACTTAAAATAAATGTCTTAAAAAATTTATCAGAAAAAATTTCTAATATTTAAAGTTTTTTACAATTAATCAGATAATAGAAGTTGTGATTATTATATTTTCTTTCGGTGCAATTTTTCATCAAAAAATAAGAACTTTAATAAAAATAAAAAAAGCAACAAACATAAAATAATATTTTCCAATGGCACAAATTTATATCTAAATATTAATAATACTCGTTATAATAAAAATCTAAAGTATCATACTAATCGAAATCCATTCTGGTTTATTTCAACATAATTTTGTAGAAAACGAATATTGAAACTTCTAGATTAAATCTAATAATTAGAATATTGAATAAAATTTCAAATATTACGTCTAACATTCTTCTTTGATAATATTAAACCCATACCAGTCATAATATATTGCTGAAAATATCAATATGAAAAGTAAAGGTATTCTTGAAAGGTTCAACAAAATTCTTTTTGTTATTATGTTTTTATTAGATGTCCTTTGTCAATTTATGCTACCTTATTTTGTAACTACATCAAACTGCACTGATTTGTCTACAGAAACTATAAAACGCATTATGTGGTAAAGTGACTATATTATACCTGTCTAAAATATCATAAAAGTCTAAAGCAGCGGTTCCCAAATTATGGGTCGCGGCGTATATTTTAGGTTTGTCTCAAAAATGTCTTTTATTTCATCGGTTTAAAAATATATAATAATTTCAACAGTAAGTAATATTTCTAAAGAAAATACTTAGTTTCCTATTGAATGAATATACGAACAGAATATCCAGAAACATCTAAATCATCTGTAAGGTCTTTGATGGGGTTCAACATGTTATACTTATGTAAACATCCATTTTCTACTTTGCTGTTTTTAAAAAACAAGTACAGAAACAAAATGCGAGCAGAAATTGACTCAAGATTAAAATAGCTATTTTTAACGCTTACATAAATGCCCTCATTGGTAAACAACCAGTACCAGAAGTCGTATTCATTAAAAAGTTATGTTTTGATAATAATTAGATGTATATTTAATTATCTTTGTAGTTTGTGGGTTGTTTTAATTATTATTCTACTTATACACATTGGGACTACAAATTCTTGATTTTGCTGGTAGTGTATCCTTTCATACGAAAAATTGTCTTTTTTCGCAGGATAGGATAGAATAGATGGTAGCTTATAGATGTCTTACAGCGATTTCCGTACTGATGTACTCCCTCATATTAGGTGGGTCGCGAAAAACATTTTTACTCAAACGTGGGTCACATACCCAAAAAGATTGGGAACTGCTGGATTATAAGTCTCCGCCTTTTTAGTAGGCTTGTAATGTTAGAATGATGACGATCTGACGTAATCTATGAATAACTGAACTTTCATTTTCCTTAATTATTACAACATTCCCTTCTAATATAAGGGAATCGTTTGACGTGATTTTTCTAGTCTTATTTATCGGATTTATCTGCGACTTACTTAAGTAGAATTTAAGGCAAACTAAGTTTTCCTGTGAGAACAGCTATATGAATAGTTACACATTAGTTTGTGACTCATTAGATAACCGATTTTTTCTGTCGAGTTTAAAAAATGGCTTTTGATAGATTCGCAAAATATTCCACGATAGTGATGCATACTTTTCTATAAATGCTATTTATGACTGGGTTGTAAATGTGGAATTCTTCAGTGATGCAAATGGCTTCATTTTATGTTAAATAAAAGCAAGTATTTCTTCTTAAAACTGAAATAAGTGTTATAGAAGTGCATTATTTGCACTCCAGTGGTTTTGAAATTCTTCACAGGTGGAAATGTTTCATTTTGAAAATAACTCAACTCAAATGTTTAAGTCGCACGATGAAAAAACGCAAAGTTTTACACAAATTTAGAGTGTCTTTATAGAACAGCAACAATCTTTACGTTAAAATATTTTGAGATTTAGATTAACCAATATATGATGCACATTTGTTATTGTAACTAATTTTACAGGCTTGTTATAAATTAATAAAACAGTTTATTTCTTAAATGTTTTCTTTCATCGAAATTCGACGGTTCCGCAGTGTAATAATAATAATAATAATAATTTTTTTTTTTTGTTTTTTGCGAGGGCGATACTACATTCTGAAAAAGCAGAATTTCTAAATCCTGCTTGTTTATTCATTTATGTTAAGAATGCATTGATAACTTTGAAAAACATTGAAAATCAACATTTCTGCTGTATATGCCATCCAATTAATGTATTATAATATAAGGTGTGCCAACTATTTATATGTACATTAGTTTGACATGTGACATTAAATCTATTTCACTTTCTGCTATTGCTTTTCACTTATCTATATTACAAAGACCTAACGTCTTTGTGCGTAACGCATACGTCATTTTTCGAATGGCAACCCTTTCAAATTTTAAATGAAATTTCGGTATTGTAATTTTTCCTACTGCAAATTTTTACACTTATAAACATCGCAGATTATCAATTATTACACCATCGTATAGGGAAAAAAATATGCATTTAAATGCAATTTATTTGAAAACTGTATCTTAATTTGTTTTTGAAATATTAAATTTTGTAGTTTTTAATACCGCTTTTCTAATTGTGGCAACAAGAGTATACCATTTCTATTAAAAGCCATAGAGTACAAAGCAAATGAAAAAGGGGAAAAATGATTATTATATCTTTATGTTGCCATTTTATCATTAAAAGGAGAAATAATTGAAATTTAAATACATGCTGTTAATTTCAAGGATATCGTCTGTTTTAAAACCCGGTGAATTTTGATTTCATTTACAAAATTTGATTTATACTTAAAAGAATATCAATATTTTAATATCTGTTTCAGCAATTCAGTGTTACCAGATTGGGGATTTTGTCCCCATTTTGGGGAATTTTGAACTTCCTGTGAAATTTTTTGGGGATAAGTAAATCTTTGGGACATGTTTGGGAACTATGAACATATTTGGGGAATAACTTCGGGAATTGTTATCAAAATTTAATTTTTACTTTTAGACATTAACCAATACTGGATCCGTCTCGAATTCGATTTCGGTTTGGAAAACGAAAATAAAATACAGAAATAATAGAGATAAATCATTCTGGCGGTCGTGCTCACCGTTTATATGTACTATAGATTCAGCATGATCTGTACTGAGCTGCCCCTCGTCTGAATTTTCAGATAAGTGATTCAGATTTTCCTGTCAATACGGACAGAAACACCAGCACTCGATGGAAATGACGATGCTGTGGATTCAGATGACGAGAGCACGATTTGTTTAGAATGCACTGACTCCTACGCCGATAGTGTCTCTAGCGAACAATGGATTCAGTGCATAACTTGTAAGTTATGGGCTCATGTCAAATGTGCAAGAGGTAATCTAATGTTTTTTGAATGCAAACACTGTATTTCTGATAATGAAGACTGATAACTTGTCTGCTTTTTTATATTTTTAAGTATACAAAGATTTATATGTGATTTAAAATGAGACTGAAGAAGAGTTTAGTTTATAAAAGTTTAATACTATTTACAAGTATTTAACAATTACTATTTTTTAAGTAGAGAAATGCAAAATGTGCATTTAATTTGTGGCATAAGAAAATTTTAAATTGTTACATTAATAAGAATTAATATGTTACATTCATAAGAAGTTATAGAAAGATTTATGTGTGATTTAAAATGAAACTGAAGAAGATTTTAGTTTAAAAACTTTAAATACTAAGAGTTGATAGTTTTTATAAAGACTTATAAAGGATGTCTGTACCTGATTAAAATGATTTTTTAATAAAGAATTCAATTAAATTATAAATAGTGTTTTATTACTTGACTCTTCTCATAATTTGTTGCTTATTGATACGTAGGTCTACTTACCCTGGGCATATAGTCAATCTACCCTGGTTCCGGGGTAGATTGACTAAGAGTTGATGTTCTATAAAATGCATTTGAACATGATGATGATATTGAATAATTAACTATGTTTTGTTGCTTTTTATTATTTTAATAGTTCTTCTATCCATTAATGCGATTTTATTGCCTGTATGGATGAAAACACAAAAAATATGAATGATTTAGTAAAAAATTAGTCAACCATCCCCGGTCTCCCCCACAGAAATACATTTCAACATTTCATTTAATAGTATAGATTTATACAAGAAAAATAAAAACAATTTCATAAGTTTTCATACATAAAAAATTCTGTTGAGATTATTATTATTTTTTTTTCATAAATGGGGAATTTTTTTTTTAAAAAAAAATGCTTGATTTGGGGAATAATTTGAATTTAAATTTGTTAAAAAAAATTTTATAACGAAAAATTGAAAATTGGGATCTTGCCTTTTTGACTAGAAATTGCGTAGGGGACTTTTTCTGAAAAAAGCCCTGATTTGGGGAAAATTTCAGAAATTTTGGGGAAATTGGCTTTCGACAATCTGGCAACACTGCAGCAATTAATATCGAAACTTGGAGTTTTGAATCAAAATGATCAAATTAAGATACCAATTTTTTGAAAAGATGAAATACAAATATGAAATGAACATTTGCAAATTTTGATAGGGGAAAATTATGTCGGGTTTAGATTTTACAGGGAAAAAATTCCATGATGGAGTCAAAGTGGAATAAATTTTGCTTTTTTCATTTTGGAATACTAGCATAAGATCCTTAATTGATAGCTTTATCATAAAAACAGATCTTTAATATTTCTTACTGCTTACATGCACGAATAAAGTTTAACGTTAACAATTTCTACAACTGAGTTTTATAGAAATATTATTTTGTTAACTTTAGTTTAAATATGATTTATTTCAGAGTTAGACTTAAAAATATAAGGTGTATTTTTTAATGTAACTAATTTTGTAGGTTTATTATAAATCAATGAAACGATTCCTTCTTAAACATTTTTTCTTTCGTCAAAATTTGACGGGTTCTACCTAGTTTTAATAATGTTAAAATACGCAACGTCCTTAAAAAATTTTATTTTAATTTATTTTTCATAATATTCTCAATCATTCATGAGGAAATTAAATAGTTATAATATTAATGAAAAATATATAAAGTTAGGAAGGATGGGGAAATGTATTTTTTAAAGCAAAACTCTGCATTCAATGGTATAAGTGCAAATAGCTATTGAACATTGATTCCTTTTTTTAAGATGTTTCTATTTTGTATAAATAGATACGTATTTAAAGGATGCTTTATGAGAAAACATGTATAAAAGCATTTATTCTTTGCTTTCTACATCTGTTTTTACACAAATTGCTGCTACCTACCTTCTACCTTTCGATATCTATCATTCCTTCTACTCCTATTATTTTTAGACGGTTATCGCAATATATCATTAATATCGATATTAACTCATTGATATATTGCGATATTAAATTTCCAAAATCGTCCAGCTCTAGTAAATACAAATGTATAAATAAATGAAAATTTGCTTTTCCTCATTATTGCAATGCTTCCTTTTTCAAATAATAACAAGTTGGAAATTGCACGTGAAGCGTAGCAAATGAGGTGCGTTCGTACGATAACGAAGTTTTAAAAAATATTTAGATCTTGGTGATATAATAGAGCGTACTTCGGATACAGCATAGTAGTCGAAATCATTGTGTTTCTGTAAATATGAAGGAAGTAATTTTTATTACACCTCAGCAACGTATATCTTATTCATAAAATGTGAAACAGTTGAATATAATTAAAACACGCCCCAAACAATGTTTCCCCGTATAGCATTATGTAGTGGAATACTTTTGTGTGGCCCTGTAATTTAATAATAAAAATTCTTTGCATCACAGATTGTACCGAATGCATATTTTAGTAAATACTTCATAGATTCATGTCAATTCTATTATGTTCGTATGAGTGTAACATCATTAAAATGCATTTGAAACTTTTTACCCATTGACCGTAATGTAATGGAATACTTTTGTTTGTCCCTGTAAATGATCTATACATCCAACATTCATAACATTTGAAATGACTCGACAAAATTACGTAATAATTATATGTTTTAAATTTCAAACGATTAAAATGTATTTGAAACTTTTTTCCCCATTGACCGTAATGTAACGGAATCCTTTTGATTTTCCCTGTAATTGATCTATCCATCCGATTTTCATAAAATTTGAAATGACTCGACAAAATTATATTATATTTATGTATTTTAAATTTCAAACGATTAAAATGCATTTGAAACTTTTTTCCCCATTGACCGTAATGTAACGGAATCCTTTTGATCGTCCCTGTAATTGATCTATCCATCCGATTTTCATAAAATTTGAAATGACTCGACAAAATTATGTTATATTTATGTATTTTGAATTTCAAACGATTCGGTTGGGTAGTTTTTGAGTTGTTATATGCGGACAGACGGACAGACAGACGGACAGACAGACGGACAGATGGACAGACATGCGGACAGACGGACGGACTGAGCGATAACAATAGGTGCTACGTATTTACATAATTACGAACGCACCTAATAAAGGAAGTTTGATGTTATTTTTCTAATCTTAGTTATTAGATTTAGTTGCGATTTATGTAAGCAACATTTAAGAAAAATTAGGTGTTAATGTAGGATCAAACTTATGAATAATTGAATATTTATTTTGTAAAATTATCGAAATGTTTTCTTTTTCTCATATAATAAAGTTATTTGATGTAACTCTTCTAATCTTAGTTATTAGATTTGGTTAAAATTTCTGTAAGCGACGTTTACGATAACTGAAAGATTATGTGAGAACAAATGTATGAATAATTAAGTATCCATTTTCATTAATTATTACAACGTTTCCTTCTAATATAATAAATTCATTTGACGTCATTTTTCTGGTCTTATTTATTATAGTTAGGTGCGATTTATTTAAGCATCATTCAAGATATGCTAAAAGGTTCTGCGAGAACAAATATGAATAAATGAACATTCATTTTCCCTAATTAGTGCAATGTTTCCTTCTTATGTGATAAAGGTGATTGATGTGATTTTGCTAGTTTCCATTATTAGATTTTGTTCTCGATTTATCTAAACAAGCTATCTGAGTCATTATGTGAGAACAAATTTAGTTCAATTGATCTCTGGATAAATACCAATAATAAATATAGTAAACTAAAAATAAATTTTAAAAACTATCTAAAATGTAAAACATAATTAGTGTTTAATAACAAGGCTAATTCTAATTATTAGATCTTTAACCGCATATTATCTTGTTCTTTAAGTTAAACTTAATGACTAATGTAATATCTAAACTCAGATTTAAATCTTTCATTGATATTTATTTGGTAATTTTTCCAGCATCCAATAAAATTAAAATACTTTCTGACACATAAAGCACGATTTGCAGTTAATGAATAGAAAAATTTACGTTTTAAACAACCGAGACATAACTACTTAATACCTGTATTACCAACATTTTAAAAAGTATACTCATTATATTTTTATTTAGGACGGTTCTCAAGCTTAATCCTCGACAAGCGTGAAACATTCCGACACATTTTCTAATTCAAAACGCACAAAATTGACAGATTGAAGCGATTTAAAATCAAAATGATTTTTCCGAGATTTTATTTCAATAACTTACTTATCGAGTTTATAAACAATTCTGAACGCTTGAAAATCCACTTTTTTCTTTTCTCAGACTCGTTTTTCTCCTTTTGTCCAGAAATTCAGTTAAAAATGCCAATTTTTGCATTATTTTCGGAAAAATGTTTTATGTTTATCAAAATACGAAAAACTTCTTTCGATTATATAGTATCTGTTATAACAACAACTACCAATTCCTGAATTTCCAAACGTAAATATATTGTACTTATGTCTAGGGATGCACCGAACAGTGATTTTGACCGAATACTGAATACCGAATATTACAAGTTATTATTAGAGGAATATATTTAGAGGACTATTAAAGTTAGCTGAATAGTGACTATCAAGCCGAATGCCAAATATTCGGCTTATTGAACACTTTTAAATTTCAGAGTTTGAAAGCAGATTAAAAGTTAAATTTTAAAACAATTTTACGTGATATTTAACACAGATACTTTATTTTCATTAACAAGATCTTTTTACAAATAAATTTTGTCCTAAAAAAAACTATGTTTTGAATTGTTATTTAAGAAGATAGTTTTAAAGCTTCTTTAATTAATGAAATTTTAAATTACATGGATTCCCCTCCGAATTAAAACAAATAAATAAAATTTTCTTACATTTTAAAACAAATATTTCAAAATTAAAATGAAATTTTGAAGGAATTCGAAGAAAAATTTTACAATTGAAAGTTGTTTATTTGTCAGAAAGAGTGTAAAATCACCATTATTGGTTAAATTTCTCTTGTTATACCTTTTAAATAGCAAATAAAAAAATATTAAATCATTATCTTTTCTTTAAATTTAATTCTGTGTGTTCTCTTTTATTTAAATATGGATTCTAATTATTATAAATATGATATCTTTATCAATTGACATTTAAAAAGTAGAAGTTATTTTGAGGTCGAATTTTTTTAAGGTCTTTTAAATATTCGGTCTAGTCGAATATTTTGATATTAAACCAAACCGAATAGCTTGATATTCGGCCAAACAAATATTCGGCATATACAATAATTTGATATTCTATGGCCAAATGTGTCGAATACCGAACATTCAGTACATTCCTACTTGTGTCATAAAATTTTCATTTGTATTTGAGAACAGCCTTAAATACCTGATTGTTATGCTATTATAGGGATGAGTGATAAAGAAGACAAACTTGCACATTACGGTCAAGGAAGTAAGTTGAAATTCAGAATCTCGAAATAAAATGCTATCTCAATTTCAGAAGAATTAGCATGAGGTTATGTAACCCGGACTGCACGCTTGATTAGATTTTAATGGGAGCAAGTGGGAGCTGACCACCCCATTGAACCTTGCAAGGAGCTAATCTTAGAGGAATATGAAAAAGACATTCACGAAGCTCCTTCAAGACATTTAAAATAAGAAAAGAAAAAATGAAACTAAAAGAGAAACATGATATTGTATTGGTCAAACTAAAGGAAAAAACTCACTATTTGTTAAGTTTCTTTGCGAGTAATGCATAATGTATTATACCTTTAAACTTAGCCCCTTGGGGACGAGCGAAAAAGGGCTTAAGAATCCTTGTTTATCCCCACCAATAAAATTATACTGAAAAATTTGACTTATTTAATCGGAGAATTTTCTCGATTTAATAAGCTACAAATTTCTGTTTTTAAAAACCGGTGACAAACCATTAAAAATTTCGTAAAAGGCTCACGTCGCGAAGAGGTTAAAGAATGGAATCCTACAACAGGTCGTCGCTCTTGAGATCTTTATGCATCACTTTGAGGTTTAATTTTAACAAGATCAAAAGACTGCAAGACTTACCCTATACTACGTATGATTAGAAAGTATTAAACTTTCATTAACCCTTAACTGCTGTGACAAAAATTGTCGCACAACTACTGTGAGCTGTCTGTCAAACCGCTTAATATAAAGATGAATAAAATGTTAAATTAACTCTCAGAATACTATTTTTGTATTAAACTTTATATACCGGACTGTTGTAAATAAAATTTCGCTACTCAAAAGTCTCTAAAGATAGTAATAGGGCTCCAAACTAAAAAAAAATTAATTATTATCTATAGTTAAACTAAAGGTTACGAGTTAAATTCTAAAACGTGAAAAACTTAGTGGTCTGTGAGACCGCTTGCAGCAGTTAAGGGTTAACAGACGGAGTAAATAAATTTTCTTCAATGGTATTTATAAGTACCGTCAGTGCACAAAGAGTTAAACGCGTGATTGTTATACTATTATTACAAGAAGACTATTATAAAAAAGACAAACTTGCACATTACGGTCAAGGAAGTATGTTTAAATTCAGAATTCCGAACAGCACGCTTGATTAGATTTTAATGGGAGCAAGTGGGAGCGACCACCCCACTGAACCACGCAAGGTGCTAATCTTAAAAGAATATGTAAAGGACATTGATGGAGCTGCTCCAAGACATTTAAAATAAGGGGGAAAAAATGAAACTAAAAGAAAGACACGATATTGCGTTGGTCAAACTAAAGAAAAAGGCTCACTATTTTGTTTAGTTTCTTTGTGAGTAATGTATAATGTATTATACACTTAGACTTAAAGAATGGGATTCCATGACAGATCGTCGTCATTGAGATCTTTATGCATCACCGTGGGGTATAATTTTACCAAGATCAAAAGGCTGCTCTCAGAGCTCATTACTGCATGATTTTACTTCTGATTTATCCTTAGATAAAATCTGAAACTTTCAAGTTTTCTTTTTAACACTTTTCAAAATATACTTGGAAAGTATTTATGAATTCGGTCTCTATGTCCGTGTTCTAACTCTCAATAATATACTCAATTTTTTATGAATTTTTACATATTTTTGAGATTTACTATAGAATGTTGGATATTGTGTGAAATTTATATAGTTCGTTTATAATACAAAGACATTCAAAAGAATTCCTTTATATTACGTTCTATTAGGGGATCCATTCTTTTACATATCAATCACTTTCTGAGCATTTTTTGATATTACACTATTTGAAACATAATGAGATTGATATACATCATTAAAGTATACTACAAAATGTTTTCTCTGGAGTACGAAATAAATAGAATTTGTCGTTCGTTTCATAGTGATAGGACTTGAGCTATTAAGATAGGGCTCAGTCAAGTAAAAATCGATAAAAAGGAGGGAGAGGATACAGAAAAATGCAAATGCTCTTCGATTAATGACAAATTAAGACACTACAGACCTTGGTCAAACATCTAGATTGATTATAAAAACCTAATTTAAGAATTTTTTTTAATTACTATCTTGTAAATACTGGTAACCGTTACTCATAAATTAATTTTAAGAATGGAAGAGTTGATAATAGAACCTAAGATAAGAATGCGGCCAATGGCGCTGGAAAGTATAGCATTAAAAAACTGTACCCTTATTATTAAATAACTAAACTTTATACTTTGCAATATGCAATATCTTTTGATACCTTAAATCAGATAGAAGAATTGGCTTATATATTGAAACTAATCTGTTTCTAGTTCAAATTTTAATGAATGTTAGTGTTTGTTTGCTTTTTTTTTGGGGGGGGGTCAGAATTTTTGTATTATTGCCGACAGTTTTTTGCAGAAATTAAGAAAAATTACAGAACGATTAAAAAAAATTGTAATTCGGATGTAATAAAATATCCACAGTTCTTCTGAAGGTTTCAAATTGATACATTAATTAGCTTTCTTAATTTTAGCCAATTAGTGAAAATTATCATTATTTTTTACTTTCACTTAAAAGTCAAATCTAGCAGATGCGTCATTTTTTGCTGTTTCAGGAAAAAAAAATACTTTTCTTGATTAAATTTGGTAATGTGTTATTATTAGTATTAATCCTTTGGGACTTCGGCATCTCTTTGAAAAATTTTATTTGGCCGGCCCCACTTTTTTAAAAGAGATTTCTTTCAAGTACATAATTTCAAAAATGCTCTGATTAAACAAAGAAAATTTCATTTTCCGTTATTAGTGATGCCAAAAACAAATCTTGCAAGGAAAGAAAATTTCGTCACAGTGGCGACAACGAAGTGAAAAGGGTTAAAATCTGGTTTAATTATGGGTTGAATTTCATGTAATAAACATTATTGAAAAAAAAAGACAAAATTTATCATACCGTAAAATGGGGTGAAAAGGAACATTTTTCAACTTTAACATTAAAAAAAAAGCAACAACAGATTTTTATTTATTTATTTATTTTTTTTTTTTTTTCTACTTGAAACTTCGGTCTTGTTTTGTTCTTTACTTTTTAAGCAAAAACGAAACATTTTTACTGTTTACATATATATTATTTATTTTTTTAATGGTGTTCCGATTCACCCCGCAGATAGGGGTGAATCGGAACAAATGTTATAATCTTTATTTATTCCGATTCAATCTTTAACAGGGTTAATAAAAACAGGTAATAATGATAAAGGAGGAAGAGGAACACTTAGTTACTGCGAAACCAAGCCATTATTTTATATACAAGTAAAGGTATGCCTTTTTCAAAATTAGAAAACAACTTTGAAATCAAGAAAAATTTTAATTTATTTTTAAAAATTTTCTTCAAATTGCAAAAGTAGAATTTAATACAAATCTAGCCCTGTTTTGTGTTATCCTTTACTAGTAGTCATTGGGTAAGTGAATCTATTGAATAGCCCCAATTGCTGCATATATTAATATGATCTACTAATATGCCCTCATCCCCAGTCCTTAGTACTGTTTGCATCCCTCTCTTTTTTAATTGGCTTTTCATTTTTAGATGTTTGTTTAATGTGTGGATGTCAGAGAATAATTTTGTCCTATTTTTAAATTCTTATTTTGTGTGTTCCATGTCTGTTGGATTAGGCGTTGACTGTTTTGTTTAACCAAGTAATTTCTTGGCACCTTTTAAACACTTCAAGTAATTAGAACAAACAAAATATTGTTACAATACATATTCATACATATGTTTCCATATATTACTGAAACTATTACTGTATAGAAAAATAAACCATGAGAGAAGACGTGTTCCGATTCACCCCGTAAATCATAAACCTCTGATGTTACAAGCCATTTTTCATTTTTTCAGTATGTAGTATAGAATTAAGTAGAATTTAATACAGCATATCGTTAACAGGTCTATCATCAATTAATAAATATCCTCTGTTAGGTTCAGAATACGAAAAATACTGTAGTTACATACAAAGTTTTGAAGACGTTGAAAAAATGAAGTTTTTGAGGACCTCTTGAAGTTTTTTTACATACCCCAATAGGGGTGCCAATATGTCAAAACTGAATTTCCTAACTCGTAATGTTATTACCTTCTTATAAAAAAATTGGCAACTAAAAATATCATCACATATATTTATAATGAATTTATTTGTATGACCGGGAAGTTTCGTTCCTATTCATCCCCATTTTACGGTACTGGGCTAAAAATCTGAAACTAGATTACAGAATGTTAAAATTCAAAAAACGTAGAGAATAAAATTTACTATATTAGGTCCAAAGTTATAAATCGAAATGATCATACCAGTGTTTAAAAATTTACCGCGATACTCGAAAAATTTCAAAAAATGAGGTTAAATACAGCTAAAATTCAGAACTCGCTTGTGTAAATTTCACTATAGTAAGAGAAATATTTGATACAAATTCCTTTTTCAAGCGTCAAAAAATCTCGGAAAAACGCTAAAAGACGCATTGAAAAATTCATTTAAAAAAATTAAGGACAAAATTTAAAGTTATGCAGTAAAATATTTAAATTTGTAACCTTTCATAAATTTCAAAAAATTGTCGGTCAAAGTGAAAATTTTCAAAAAATCGCTAAATCATTGCATCAAAAATCATTAAAATTAAAGAAAAAACGTAGGAAACAAAATTTGCTGCATTAAGTTAAAATCTTGAAATCGAATTCTTTTTTACAAATTTCGAAAAAACGCTTTAGTACATAAAAAATCGCCTAAAAATAACAACGAAAATCGCATTAAAATTCGCTAATTCATTAAAAAATTACTAGGGTCAAAATTTTCTATAATGGGATTAAACATTAATTGGAAATCTTTCATGAATGACAAAAAAATCAATGTGTAACCTAAAAAATCTGAAAAAAGCGCCAAAATTCAAAAATTGTATGTTACAGAATTTACTATATGAAGTTTGATGCTTTGATGCTTGAAAATATCACCGTGGGACTCGAAAAAACTCTAGAAATCTCACTGGATATGCATTAAAATTGCTAATTATTCAAATATCGCAGGCGTCAAAATTTTCTGTAATAAAATGCAACTATTATCGGAAATCTTTCCTGGATAATAAAACGTTAATTCGAAATAGAAGGAAATCTAAAAAAATGCTTAAAACCGCATTAAAAATCGTACATGGCAAAATTTACTCTACAAAGCTAAAAATTCGAAATCAAATTCCTCTTCCGGATGTCAAAAAAGCCCCGCAAAATGCGAACGCTACAATAAATAAGATTAAACAAATTTTGTGAAAGTTGAAAAAACGCCGTGTGAATTTCAAATTAATTTTATTGAAAAACAGGCAAAATTTCCTATATTGTTCTAAAAATTGGAAAACAGATTATTTATATTAATGTAAAAAAACACACCTCAGAACACGATAAAATGCTAAGTTCGACTAAAAATTTTAGTAAAAAAATCCAAAATCAGGCTTCAAAATCCAAAATAGAGATACTCCCCCCCCCCCCCTCAAATTAAATTTTGTAGCTCTGCGTGCTGCGTCGTCGTCGACAGACTCACACACAAACAATTTTCTTTATTATTATAGATTTAAAAATTTTCGCCATTTATTTCTACAAAGAAGTAATAAAAATATTCCCATGCATTTACAGATTATTAAACATTCACAAATATATATAAGAAAAACTCAGCGCCGCTAATTAAGTTATTTAAAAAAGCACTTTTCTGCATTACACGCAAATTACGACTTGCGGGCATTCAAGAATGACATTGAGGAGCAATGGAGCTACAGTGCGTGTCAAAAGTTTAAGCACAGTAGCGATTTTAAATAAAACTTTAAATATTACATTTAATTTCAATATCTGTCTTGTATATGTTAATAATATCTATTTTTACACCATATTCTTATTCACCATTCCCATAAATTAACTTTTAAATTTTATTTCACAACATGGCGTTTAAGAATAGAAGAAAAATTACCGTGTCAAAAGCAGAGCCGTAGTTAAGGGGGCGCTATGGGCGGCTCAGCCCACCCTAAAATATTTTGAGCCCCCTCTAGAAAACCTTCCAAGGTCACTAAATGAATTTCTGTTCCGAAAATTCAAATGAAATTCTGTTCAAAAATCTAATTTAGTTTTGAGATCCTTTTACAGTTTTGCAGAATTACTAAATTGTATCTAAAATAAGTAATTCAACACTCCCTCATCCTATGTGTTCATATGAAGCTAAAACGATGTTTAATTTTCCACCAGTTATACACTCAAAATTTTCATCATCATATACTTTTCTTAGTATAAAAGGAAGTTATTACAACAGTTAAATAAGAAACATAGTACCTACAGTGTAAATATGCACTAATTTTTCTTTCTGTGTCAGAGAAAGATAAAAAAAAAAAATTATGAGCCCTTCCTATAAATCACTTCTAGCTACGGCCCTGGTCAAAAGCTTAAGCACAAAATCATTTTTATGCAAATTTTACAGTCTTACGTAAACGGTTGCGCACGCAAACAATTTCTGGGTGTATAAGAAGTAGTCCGCTGTTGTTTTTGAGTTAGTACAAAATGCCCAAGTCGAAAGAATTTTCAGAGGAGGGGGTGATAAAAATTTGGGGTATGAGAGCAAAATGTAATTCTGTCTCTGAAATTGCAAGGGCATTAAAAAGGTCAAAACAAGGTATTCATCAAATTTTGGCTCGTGATAATAATTTTAAACGAAAATTTCGTTCATCAAGACCGCGAGTGACTAGTTTGAGTGAAGATAGCGGCATCAGAAATTTGGCTTCAAATGGTAATTACTCCCTTTCGGAAATAAAATATGCAGTTCGAGAACAAATATCGAAAAAAACTGTTTATAGAAGAGTTTTGGAATTCAAATACATCGAATACCGTAAAATGGCTCGACTACCGTGTCTGAAACGACACCATAAGGAAGCTAGATTACAATGGGCCAAAGAGCATATGTCATTTGGTGAAAAGTGGCTGAATGTCATATTCAGTGATGAAAAAAAATGGAACCTCGATGGCCGTGATGGGTTTAAGTACTATTGGCATGATCTCCGCAAAGAACCTAGGAGTGTATTTAGCCGATAACATAATGGCAGTTCTGTAATGGTATGGAGGGCTATTTCTTTCAATGGTCAGACATCTCTAGTATTCATCAGTGGTCGTGAAAACTTTGAAAACTACCAAGAGACACTTGCCAATCATTTGCTTCCTGTTGCCGAGGTTTTTAGGGGGCAAAAAAATGGTTATTTCAACATGATAATGCTTGTATCCATACCTCAAACTCAACTTCATCGTGGCTTAAGTCGAAAACTGTGTCTGTTTTGAAATGGCCGGCAATTAGTCCTGATTTAAACTTTATAAAAAATATGTGGGGTACTCTCACTCATGCAGTTTATCCAAATGGAAAGCAGTATTCTTCAGTTAAAGATTTGAAAGATGCCATTGAGAACGCTTGGTTTAAAAATGAACCAGAAACAATACAGAACCTCATTTTAACGATGGAAGACCGTATATTTAAAGTAATTCAGCAGAAAGGAGCAATAATCAAGTATTAATTTTTTTTATTCTTGTTCTGCTAAAGACTAAAAAACTACTGTGCTTAAACTTTTGACACACTCATTTTTGTTGTTTTGATAAATTTTATTATTTAAGATAAATTTTATAGAATGAATCTGTTAACTATCTTTTTAAAACTACAATTTGTAGGCTATGTGAAAAAGGAAGTAATTTTCACCCATTAATAAAATTTTATTTTGAAATTTTCTGTTGTGCTTAAACATTTGACACGCACTGTATTATCTACACTTGTAAAAATCTTGTCCTAGTTTGAACCAAATTTCGGTGCTCAATAGTTGCCACTGTAAGATGGTGAAATCATGAACCAATATTTGGAGATCCTGTTAAAGCATAGTTGCAATAGACGAACGAAGTTGAAGTACGAAGCTCCAAAAGTTGGTACGAGATTTCACCATCTGATAGTGGCAACTACTGAGCACCAAAATCGTGTTCAAACTACAGCAAAGTTTTTAACAGTATACTGTAACAGAATAACAAATGAATTATTTTCGAAAAAAATCATCGGTAATTAGCAAAATTATTAACTTTTAAATACACAGACGGTTTAGACATAATGACAGAGGTTCATATTCTATGTACAATCGACTTTTATAGAGTAGATAACAACTTTTAATGATATATTTGTGCAATGCAAGATGCAGTAGCAGTATAAAAGCAATAAACATGATATTGTTAAAAACAGACTAATTTAATTACAATTAATTATAAAGATACTATGGGATTCTCGTGAAGTTTGCATTAAGTGGATCTCTCAATAAATCCATCGTATCTTTAAGTGCAATTAAGAACAAATCTGGAAAAACGCGGCGCGGACCAAAGCGACCTTGAAACTTTGAGACCTCCTTTCGAAGCGCGCTTAGCACAATGCCAAGTTTAAACTGTAAACAAGAATTTTGTTTTAGCTACACTATAAAAAGAAAAGATTACTACAACGCTGAATTTGGATTTAAAAAATGCCAAATGAAGTTTAAATATGCGCCACTTTTATTGTCAGTGCAGTATTAAGTTTATCATAACCAGAGTAAGGTAAGATTTAATAAAGAATTATACAGAATATCAATATGTGATATTGTTTAGGTTACCTATCTCTTTGAACTTTTGTGGTATATTCATTCATACTTTTCTAATATAAGTAGCTAAGTCCAACCCTGTGTTGTATATTTTTTTCGCAAAATCTTATTCTTTTGGCAAAGAATTTTTTTAATGATATAATTGCTAATTCATATATTTATTGTACCTCTCTGAGTGCAAATAATACTCGCAAAGACTGTTTATTTATTTTTTTAAATTGCTTTTATTATGTGTATCTACTATATTATTGATATTTTCGACTTTGTCCGTATCGATGAAAGAAAAATTATTTCTTAGATTTGTGCTTTATTAATAAGCCATTTTCCGACCAATTGATATTCATAAATAACTCATACAATGAATATCCCAATGTCAAACAGTGGCTGGGTTTTTCTGAATAAAACAGAGAATTGTATTCCTGGGATAGAAATCTACATTTCTCAAAAGTTTCTTTTACTTTCTTTCTTTTCTTTTCTGTTTTCTATGAGTGTTACATAAAATAGCGGAATGTCCCAGTGACAGAAAATAAATTTCCAATCAGTTATTTTCATTACTTGGAAAGAAATTAACATTTCTTCGGATATTCTTATTGATAATTTCTCGACAGTATTTTTATTCTTAAGAGCTTTAGGCTTTTATTTTATTCAGGCAACAAAACCAACCAACTCGCTAAAGCTAATGCTATGGAAGAATTTTTTTTAATATCACGTTCGCATTTCAAATTATATTTATATTTTTATTGCAATGCAATATTTTTATTTTTTATTTTATTTTATTTCATTTATTATTTCTTTATTTATTTCTTTATTTATTTATTTTTATTTATTTTATTTATTTGTTTATTTATTTTGATTGAGTTGCTGAGCTTGATCAGTACATAGGCTGCTTTTTACTTTTTGTTTGTAAATTCTTTTATGAGGATGCTTTCACTTTTGAAACCGGCTTCAAAAGTGAGCGTCCTAATTAAAAATACCTGAAAATAAAAACGAAAAAGTAAAAAATGGCCAATGTAAATATAAATATCAGCTATCCTATGTAAATAATAAGAATGAAAATAATTTTTAAATTTTGAAATGCAAACGAGTTATCTTTTTAAAAAAAAATTTTCATTGGATTAGCATTAGCGAAGAGAAGCTTTCGCCTGACTATAGTAGTCTCGTAATTTTAAGGACAAGTAATCTAAATCTCGAATTAATAAAGCAACGAAATGAACAAGTACTTAAGGGATAAATAAAAACAGATAAATAAAAGCATCTAAGTTACTTAATTTACTGGTAAAATCAAACGTCGAGATAAAATAATATGCAATTTTTTAAACTAAGGTTATTTTTTACATTTAAAACACGTTAGGATACTTCAAGATATTATTTCAAGAGATCTTATTCTTCAAGAGATCATTTATTTCATGCGTCGCTGAAGAGTGCGATAGATAAAAACGTTTAAAATAAAAGACATTCAAAAGAAGTAATAGAATGTGATCGCAGATCGCACAGAGGGTTTCGTTTAATATTTTATTCAAAGCAGCTTATACTTTAATTAATAAATTCAAATTGTTTATGTATAATTGTTAAAGTCTTACATGATTGGTAGCACCAGTAAATTTAATTTTAAAATAATTGTAACGGGAAGTCATTTATTTTAATCAAATTCCAATCAAATTATTTAAATAAAATCCAACATTTCAGTTTTTTTGAAAATCCGAAATTAAAAACATTTAGCGGAGACATAAATAAAATTTTAAATATTTAAAGCAGAAAAAAGTTTTAAATTAAAGTGCTGAATCATTAATACATCGCGAAAATTTTTAAATTAGAAAGAAAATTTAGTTCCAAAAAATATTATGAATGTCAGATGAACGAAACCCTAATAATATAAACATTTAAATTGGCCAAAAATGCGAATTTTTTTTATTAAACCCATCTAATTGTGATAATTTCCAGTTACAGCATCGGGGTCCGAACTATGAACCTTTTGTTTACTGGTGAGATCCTTTATTTCTAAGCTACGATGCCTACACGAAAGGTGTTGAAATTAAGGTTATCTTTATAATTTAAATGCCTAAATGAACTGATGGCATTAAAAAATTTATTTTATTAAAATAATGGACTTTTCAAAACTTTATGATTTGTCATGTGATACGAGATATTCAACTGTAAGTACACAATGTTTGAAATCTCTGTGTTATACACTTTTTGTGTACTGACTCTGTGACGGACATACAGGCAGAGGGAAGAGACAAATAGGATTTTGCCAGATTAATGAAACCCTAAAAATACCAAATGATAAAATTAGTTAGTAAAGATTTTCAGTAGGCCGAATAATACAGTTTTCTCCATCCAGACCTGACACGTGGTCAGATTGGTGTTAATTTATTCCGCTTTAAGTCACCTTCAAGTCGGATAGACTTTAATTATTTCAGATTCGGGTTGGATCTTGACATTAATGGGTTGGGATCAAGTTGACCCGATATCTCAAAAGTTTGTACAGAATATTTTTTTTTCCGATCAAAAACTATACACTAGTTGAATTAAAATTTAAATTGTTACTTTTTCTATCTTTAATAGAAAAAAGTTCTAATTTCATGAAAATGTTCCACTTCCGGTTTTTGGCGAATTAACACGTTTAAAAGGTACTTTTATCCATTGTTTGGCAACAGTTATTTTTTACAGAAAGTGATCGATGGAGGAAACAGACTAGATAAAGTTGAAACAACAGTTTGAAGAATTCTTGACTAAAGTATAGAGAAAGAAGTGGCGTATACACTGCAGAAAAAAAATAGTTAAATTTTTTTTTTTTTTTTTAGGAAACTGGGATTCTTCGAACTTTTTATGTAACGGCAACGACAAAAATTCAAATTCATGTAGCAGATACAGATTTACACTGTTAGGTTATAAGAGTTTTTAAGGAAACTGGTATGCTTAGAACTTTTTATGTAACTTCAACCTGGATGCTTTTTAAGAAAGGCTCGCGTTTTTAGCACCAGCCTTGGCGATTTGGCAAAAACGAGAACGTTCAGCCAGACCTATCGCCAAATGCTAATCGCCGTCTTGTTTTTGCTTTGATCCAAAATGGAGGCAGGCGAATTTGCATAATTTAGAATTACAATCTTATCTAAATTAAAGGAATATTTTCAGTCATGTGTTCTAGATGAAAACAAATCTTCTTCGAAAAAACTGTATTACGAACTGATATTTGCACAAAGGATAAGTCCTAGTATTTAAAGAAAATATTAGAAAACCTTACAGAAAACCTTACAGAAAACCTTAGAAAATATTAGCAACCCGGCATACAGATAAAATTTTAGTTAGATTATTATAATTTCAGTAGGTTCGTTTGTAAAGCTACAGATTTTTGTAGTTTTACAAGAACTAGTTTTGTAGATTTACATCCTTTTTTGTACAGTGTACAGATAAAATTTTCGCAAGCATACAGATTTTCGTAACATCTGTAAAAATGCAGATTTTTTTTTACTATGTAGTTTTAAAGTTAGTTAAAGTAAATGAAGAAAGATTGCGTCCATTTAAAACATATGTAACTTTTCTGTTATTTGAAATTCTAATCCTTTCAAGGCAGCTATATTAAAAAGATTAAAACTGAAATGATTATCAGAATAAATATTATTTCATAATCTCCCTGGCAGAGAATTTAGAAGCTTTGTAGAGATAACTCAGAATTATACTTGCCAAAAATAGCTTAAAAACATATGGCAATGAAATATCCGACTTATATTGCTATTTTCATATGCTTGTCAACAGTGGATATGTTTATCTAAAAAATAATCTTTATGTTTAAGTTGTGGAAGCTCTTTTGATCTTTAATTAAATACTAGTGCTAATTTATTATCCATAATATAAAGAAATAAAAAAAAGTGTCCAGTTAAGCTGATGGCATTGAGCTCGCAAGCTCTTTACAACATTTGTGTATTATTCTCTTATATAAAAGAGTAATGCCTCATAAAAAATAAAGAAATCGGCAAAAAATGCTATTTAGTTAAATTCCCCAAATTTTGGATGCATCTTCTTTCTCATAAGGTGCGTTCCTGATTAGTTTAGGAGGTTCATTGGTTAGCTATAAAGGGGGAAGGAGCGCTAATGGCCCTCTTTAATAATGGCCCGCTAATGGCCCTCTCTAACTTTTTTTTTCGCCCAGAATTATCCGGTTTGCTTCAGAATTAGTATATTGATTTATTCTAATATGGCTCTTCCCTGATTGGATTAGGAGGTTTACTGGTTAAGTATAAACGGGGAAAGGAATTTAGCTAAATGACATTTTTGGCGATTTCTGTATTTAGCTAAAGTCCTCCCCCCATTTATACTTAAGCAATGAACCTCCAAATCTAATCAGGGATGCGGCTTATCAGAATAAATCAGTTTACAAAATTTGAAGCAAATCGGATAATTCTGCTTGAAAAATACATTTATCTAAATTAAGGGGGCGATTAGCGCCCCGTTCCCCCTTTATAGTTAACCAATGAACCTCCAGAACCAATCAGGGAAGCACCTTATCAGAATAAAGATGTATTCAAAATTTGAAGAAAATCTGATATTTCTAACAAGAGTTATCGTGTCTTAGTTTTTACACCGTCAAATAGAGAAAGAAATGTACTATCAAGTGCAATTTGTTTGAAAACTACTTGTAAAAAAATAAAGAAAATCTGTAAAGTAATCAAAATTTTTTAGGAAACTAAGGTTTCTAAAACTTTTTCGTAATGGCAACAACAAATATTCATGTAGAAGATATAGATATGCACCGTAATTCAAAAAATCTGTAAGGTTACTAAGATTTTTTTAAGAAATTGGGATGCCTAGAGCTTTTTATGTAAAAATTTCATTATTTCATTAAATAAAAATTTCATTATTTATACATAAAGTTTCATTTTTTGTCCAGAAACAATCGGAATGATTTTAATTAGTATTTTAGCAACATTAAGTTTAATTTTTAGAAAGGTTTCCTTGTATATATTATAAAAACCGTGTGATTTAATGTAAATACATGGTGAGTGTCTTTATATATATTTTTTAATAATTATAATAATAATAAATAAATAAATAAATAAATAAAGAGTAGCCTTTCTTTCATCTCAGTTTTCTTTCGCCACTCAATATTAAATCAGCTATGCGATTTATTACTTTTGCACAATTAATTTAAATATAAACACATACTTGAACTGAAAAGTTCCTATAATTTTTAAGGTGACAAGTTCAAAAAAATTCTGACATCTACACACCCATTGTCCTGAATTTTTTCTACTTTAAAAGAGTAACCATCTTTTCTGTGAACCACTTTGTTTCATAAATAGATACAGGACAGTTGCGCCATAAAATTTAACTAATAAGAATGTATTTATTAAAATACAACATATTGCTCAGTGGTGCACAAAACAAGAATTTTAATATACACTTGTACAATTAAAATAAAATAAAAATATCAACGTTTCTCGCCGTCTTCTGCGGGCGTCTTCAAGAAAATATGATAATGGAAGGACTAAGTTTGCATCTTGATCGAGAGATAATATTTCTAATAAATTAAATATTATTTATTAGATTTGACTTATTAGATTTATTAGGTTAGATTAGATTAGATTAGATTTATTAGATTTATTATTTAATATTAAATATTAGAAATATTATCTCTCGATCAAGATGCAAACATAGTCCTTCCATTATCATATTTTCCTGAAGACGCCCGCAGAAGACGGCGCGAAACGTTGATATTTTTATTTTATTTTAATTGTACAGGAGTATATTAAAATTCTTGTTTTGTGCACCACTGAGCAATATGTTGTATTTTAATAAATACACTTTGTATCAGTTTCATATTTTTTATCTAAAAAATCATCCAAGATTTATAACTTGAACATTATAATTATTGTAACAGGATATTTTATACTTGTTTCTTTCCTTTTTTTTCATAACGAAATAAGCTTTTTACCTCTCGTATTTTATCTTATCATTCTAGAATTTTACAAAGAGGTTATCGATGGTATTTTCAAATATGATAATAGAAAAAAGCAATTCGCACTGTAACATTTGAATTCAAAGAATTTTGCAGAAAATTCGGTTATGTTATTTCGAAAGATATTTTACAGGAAATTCTGTTACCACTTCGGGAAAAAACCTCTTTTGAATGTGTTTTCAAAATAAGGAGAATTACTACAAAGTGTGGAAAGAAGGGTCCATTGAATCGATTCGTTTGTGTGTTTTTATTAAAAATAGGAAATACATAGTTAAATGCTGCAATTTAAAAAAGCATTAAAAAACTTAATGAAAGCATTAAAAATTAAGTGAATTGCTTTACAGGTAAATTTTAACTTGCTTTGAAAAATAAGCGGTCATGCAGTTCAGCGTTCTATTTGCGATTAAAAGTTATTTTCTTATATAAAATTATTTGTGAACTTGATTAATCCTTTGATTACGAGGTTGGGACATACGTGATCCCAGCCATTATATAGTTATCCTCTTCCGCACCACCTTCTCAAAAATAATATCTGCAATACATTTATATTACAATACAATAAAAAAAATTACAAAAAAAAAATATTTTTGCAAATTGTGGTATATTTTACATATTTGCAAATCGTAATTGCTTTTACTTCCAATATCATAGAAGAAACTAACAACGATTCATTTTAAGATAATTTATTTATATACTGCTATTCTATTATATATTGTACTAAATGAGTATCACACGGAGTTAAATTTAATCATAAGGGCAATTTTCAAGTATTAGAAAATAAAGATCATTTTTTTTATCTCAATTTACAAATTAACTTATTAATATTTGACTTTGGAGATATAGTATAAAAAGATGCTCGCAATGAAAAAAGACAAATTGACACTTATTTTTGTTATTTAAGAATAGCTTTAAATATCCTAAATTAAATTTATATTTTCAGTATAATTTCAAAAATCTGGCATCATTGGCACCGAGACTATACTGGAATTTTGAAAATTCCATATTTTTGATCAAAAGTAGTAACTAGGGTTATCAAAAGTATATACTGTATTCTTAATGGCGCCTTTAGCCATAATTTAATTCAGTAATTATTATGTAAGAAGAAGAGAAAATTAAATAAACAAACAGTTACTTAAATTGACATTAATCTATGTTATAGGAGGGAAAATCTAATGAAAAATGAAATTAGCTCATGACTGCAGCCTTTTCACGAGAAATGCGAGAGCCTGAAAATTTTTCCTCAACACTGAGGTAACCGTAAAATTCGTTCTGGACATATATTGTGCCATGCATTCGCTAAAGTACTCACCAAATTTGTTTACATTGTTAAGCAACGGCGCAGCTACCATAAAATTTGTTCAGATAGTTATCGGCTCTAATTAAAAAAAAGTATATATACTTATTTTTTAATTTTAAATTTTAATTTTGAAGTTTTTAATACACAAGAATTGTTATTTTTCTTCTCCCATAACATGAAAGTATAAAAGAACTAGTCGTTGAGGGCCACCGTTATACTTCCCCATCATGAATGTGCATAATATAAAATATGAAAATGCATAAACAATTTTAAAATGCGTCGCAATTTCAAAATAAAATTTAAACTTACATTTAAATATTTTTAATACGTAGTAATGCTCTATTACCAAATTGTGGGTACTACTTGATTACCCCATCAACCCATTTTAAAATTATGTGAATCACCAAACTACTCGTGAATTATACAAACTGGCATAATTTTTATTTTAACTAATAAAAAAGCAAATAACTTGGTAAAAGATTAATAAAGATATAAGTAAAACATCTAAATAAATATTGCTTGAAGACGTAAACACGTGTAACGTGTTTAATGTCAAGTGAGTGTGACATTTACGATAAGACATTACTGGCTTTTAGTCTTATAGTCTAACGATAGTTTTCGGGTCGACGGGATAATTAAGTTGTCCCGAATTGCGTAAAAGAAACCTTCTTATAAATCCAAAAATAATAATCACAATAATTAATAGTTTACTGCGTCGAATTAAGCATCTTATTTCTAAATAAAATATATATTTGAATTGAAATTTGAATGAAATGCAGGGTCATAAAAAATAAAAAAATATGGAAAATATGATTATAAATATCTCGGCAACTAATTATCCGATGAACTTCATTCTTTATGCAAAATTTGTATCTTTTTATTGTCTTTTACATTCGCTCCTTAAAATGAAAAAATTCGAAAAAAATTGTGTTCCTTTCTTCAGAACGAATATTTTGAGAGTCCGAAAAAAATGGTTCCGGATAATTTAATAGATTTCTTCTCATTATTACATACTAATTGCACACCAAATTTCAAGTCTCAATTTGTTCATGAGATAGAGCGTTTACAGACTAACAGACAGACAGACGGAAGGCAATTAGTTTTTCTAGAAAAAAAGTTTTTCGGAATCTCTTGTGCCTGAAAAGTGTAAATCCGTCAAAAAAGTTTTCGATTTTCAAAACGATTGCAAGACTTATCTTATACTTCGCATGATGCATAAGTAAAAAAGAAGGGAAAAGATGGTTCTTATGCCGGATTTTTGAAATCACACTATAATTATTTATTGTTGTTACATTTGCGAAAAAATGTCTAATTATCGTATATATTTTGCAAATTTTATAGAAAATTTAGAAAAGTACTTGTAATTTTTATGAATTTTAGTTTGAAAAAATTTCTCCCAATGAAAAAAAAGGCTTTGAATTACTAACTAATAAAATCTATGAGCAAAATAAATAAATAAATTTTCATTCAGTTTAGAAACATAAGATATGTAAATTTTATACGAAATAAGGCAAACCCGCCGACCGTGAAAACGATGTACGTTAAATAGTGACAAGAAAGAATTTATTACTTCATATTTCTCTAATTACGTCATTTTTCTACGCTATTTTATAGGTCTGTTTATTCACATTGTCATTAAAGTGTCGTAGAAAAACTTGCTATTATTCTTTGCTAAACCGCCAAATTTGGCGATTGGATTTGGCGGGCACAATCCATTAACCCTGAACTCTTCAGGAAGATCAGATGCATTGTAAATAAAGCATCTATACCGTAAAACTCTATCGAATAAGTAACATACTCTCACGTCTAATGGATGACTGATAATATTTCTTTCCCTTTTTTTTCTTTTACTGGTAACCCTCTCGACAAATTTCATTGCAGCAGGTGAGTTAAAATATTTTTACATTACTATATAAAATAAGAAAATTTTTAAGTAAACATTCTTTAGTAACATTGTTTAAGAAAGTTTATATGTTTCATTTCATGTTGATATTTTTTGTTATTTTTCGTTGTTTGTTTACACCGGCTTAACATGTAAAATTCCTTATCGACGTTTTTTAGGTATATGCTGAATTTAAAAAATTACATATCTACACAGGATTTTTAAAATATTGAATAGATATTAACAAAAGTTTCTAAAATTGTGTTATTTAATTTGCAATGTCAATATTTCTCGTTTTCTTTTATATTTGTCCTTCTACTTCTTGTTACATCTTGTTTTTTTTTTGTGTGTGTGTTTTTTTCCCATCTAGCAGTTTATTATTAATTTTATTTGCCAATTACTTTATTAAACAAGATTTGGAGTAGTTAGCTAGTAAAAAAAAAACATTAACATAATCCAGTTTTAACGATACTACATAAGTTAACACTATATTAAATATATGTTAACAATATAATTTTAAAAAGTTAACAATATTACTTGGGGAAGTTAATGATTTTGTGTGATAATTAAACATTGTTTCGTTTCCTCAATTTATTTTAAAAAGTCGATTTTTACATTTCTTGTCAAATTATAAATTAGTAATTAAAACATATATACCGTAAAAATCTGTCGAATAAGTAACATACTCTCACGTCTAATAGATGACTGATAATATTTCTTTCCTCTTTTTTTTTTTTCTTTTATCTTTTTTTTTCTTTTATGTCAACAAATTTCATTGCAGCTGGAGAGTTAAAAAAAATTATTACTACCTGCAACAAGAAAACTATTAATTAAGCATTATTTAGTAACATTGTTTACAAAAAATTATATGTTTATTTCATGTTGATATTTTTTTGTTTCCCACTGTTTTTCGTTGTTTATTTACACCGGCTTAACATGTAAAATTCTTTTTCGACGCTTTTTAATTACATGTGCAATTTTGGAAAATTGCATATCTACATAGGATTTTTAAAATATTGAATAAATATTAACGACATTAATCCAAAAGTTTCTAAAATTATATCATTTAATTTGCAATATCAATACCTTTCGTTTTCTTTTTCATCTGTCCTCATAATTATTTAATTATACTTAATTTGAATAATTATTATTTTAACTCTTGTCTACAAGTTTCAAATTAGCTATTGAATTGAAATATTTTTGATTTTAAGAAATTCTTATACACATAAATACATATATAAATGTAATACATTGTAAATACTTTTTTTCACAATGATGATGGTACTATTGTATCATCATTATTGTAAAAAAAAGTACGTGTATCAATTAAATTATCGACACTTTTGCATTTTTACATTATAAGCTATTTTATTTATTTTTTATTTATTTATTTATTTAGCTAGTATATTTTAAAATAGAAAAAGTAAAAAATAGATATTTGAGGTAGAATTAGATACATAGGATTGAAAAAAAATGTAAGATAAATGCATAACTATAAAAAAAAATGGTAAAATTACACCTGTGTATCGATACTTCTTGTTTTTTTAATAACCTGCCTAGCAATTTATTATTAATAATTTTATTTGCCAAATATTTTTATTAAACACTGTCAACAAGTTTTGGATTAGTTAGCTAATAACAAACAATAACATAATCCAGTTTTAACGGTACTACATACAATTAAGACAGCATTAAACATATCTTAATAATATTATTCAAGAAAGTTAACATTATTACTTACTGAAGTTAATAATTTTGTGTGATAATTAAACATTATTTTCGTTTCTTGAATTTATTCTAACAAGCCATTTTACCATAATTTGTCAAATTATTTTTAAACTCTGTCAGCAAATTCCAAAACAGCTGGTGAATTCAGAACATTTGTTCAAAAAGTTTTAAATAAGTACTGCGCATTATTATTTTAATATTTATTTTTAAAAAGTGTTACTTTTTTGTTTGCCTTTTTTTAAACCTGAATAATGTATTAGTTTGGATTTTATTTATCAAATTTTCTTGTTAAACATTTTCAAAAAATTTTAAAGCAATTACTGAATTTAAAGATCTACTTCTGAATAATAATATATTCGATAAATAGAAATAAATTTGTTTTAAAAAGTTACTAAAATTATAAATATCCGCTTAATAGTTGTTCAGTGTTTAATAGTTGTTTAATGTCATTTACTCTTGCTAATAATTTAATTATCAGTATGTCTAATATAGAGTGTCAGATTATTTGTTTAAATATGTTTTCTAAGAATTAAGAAACATTGTAATATTATAACTGTTATCACTGTTTAAAAAAATAAAACTTTTTCGCGGTTATGCATTTTATATTATGCTCTTAAGGAGTCTCATAACTTCGGGATCCTTTCGAGTCTGGTGTACTATTTAGTAGAGGTCTTTTAATTGGGTATTATTATGTTTTAACAAATACTTTTGTTACAGTTTATATGTAGTATATTAGTGTATGTCTATACATTTACTACAACCTCATTAATATATAATACATTTAGTAATAATAATAATACATATTTATTTAATTTTCTTGTTTAAGAATATTTTTATTACAAAGTTTCAAAATTATATTATCCAATCGAAAATTTTCAAAGATATAACAAAACCGCCAAGTAATGTTTACCCCAAGCCCCCCCCCCCCCCTCACTGTCTATATCGGGCTTTCCGAGCACGTTAACCATTGGACAACAGTTGCACAGTAGTGAAATATTTTGAAATAGGTATGTTTGCTTCAGATTAGTATGGCTTGATTAATTTCTTTAAAAAGCTTTTAATTTTGAATTTAATTTCGGGAAGATTTTCTCTTTAAGAAGACTTTGTTTAGTGTTTTAATACTTTAACGTTAGTATATTTATAAAATAATTGTTGACAGTTACTTTTCTCATACATTCAAAAACACGAAAAGATATATTCAAAAACCCTTTTTAAGTTGAATAAAGTTGAATATTTTTTTTAATATTCACATTTAAAATATATTTTAAATTAAAATAATTAAAACATATTTTAAAATCTATTTTAATTTTGAAAAAAAAATTGATTTTGTAAAAAAAAAAAGAAAAAAAAACAGGTAAAAATGTACCATTTTTATTTTACATCTAGCAGTCTCTTGGAAATATTTATAATTCATGTTTTTATAACATAGTAAAACCCCAAACACAATCTCATTCCAGACGAAATTTTTCCGAAATTAATTTCAAAATTAAAACATTTTAAGAAATTAATCAAGCCATACCTATCTGATGTAAACATATTTACTCCAAAGTATTTCACTATTGTTTAACTGTAGTCCAATACTCATCTTAGTGCGTACTCATCTTAGTGCTGAGACATAGACCGAGAAAAGCAGCAGAGACAATCGTCTCATCAAGTTCACGGCTAAAATTTCATAATTAATTTAACACTCGATTCGCATAATAAAACGAAATCGGTCTGGCAAGTCATATCTTGCTTTAAAATACTTGAAAACCTGATTTTAACTATTGACTCATAGGTTTACCAATGTATTTTCCCTCACCCAAATTTATGAAAACGTGGTAAACCTACGAGTTAACCACTAAAATCGAGTTTTCAGGTATTTTCCGCCAAGTTACGATTTGGTAGACAGTTTGCTTTTTACTATGGAAATAGAGTTTTAACTAATACTAGAATTTCAGCAGTGAAGTCGTTGAGGTGATCGTCTATCCTGTCGCCACCTTGTCTAATAACTGGTTCTTTTCCAGGCCAGGAACTTTTATTTTAATCCCACTTTCTTCAATTCATGTATACTTTAACCTCCTGTAATTGAGAAGAAAAAAATGGTATTCATTAATAAACGGAAAAATTTTGGAAGTAGTGCTGCTAGGAAAATTTCCGTGATTTGAAGAACATATTTGAAGGTGTGGTACATCGAATTCTCATATTCGAATTTTTTTTTTTAAATCGATCTAAGTTTTAAAAAATTGATTAAAACTGATATTTCTTATAAAAAGTAATAAAAAAATATATCATTTCGCAATAAATTTTCGAAAACAATACAAATTGTAACTAATAATTAAAAATAAATAAATAAATGAAAGGCAACAGATTTCTAGAACAATCGAATGTGCGAATCAAAAATTACAGTCTTTTTCCGTCAAGTAGTTTAAATTATGCTTAAAAAACTAACTGCATTGTAATCTGTTTTGAAATGATTGAAAGTTAATTTAATTGTTGCAAGTTTCAAACATTAAATTTGTATATTTTCAAAACTAATTGATGAAATGAGTTTTCGTTTGGTATTATATAAAGAAATGCATATGATAATATCGAAATATGATGTCAATATTAGATGTTCGTATTTAAAATTTTAAAATCTTATATGATTTCTGCATAAAGACTACTTGGTAGTGGCAATACAAAAACTTTTTTTGTCTAATGCTCGTTAATGCTTCTGAAAAATGTAACATGGCAGTGCCACCAGTTAGGTAATTTATACTAAAATCTAACTAGCAACAACTGCATACAACGTAGAGACAGACAAACGAAGTCACAGACCCAAAGACAGACATTTTGTAAAAAAACATGCTTTTCATCATCTCCGATTTGTAAAATGTGCAAATTCTCCGAAAACCGAAATTCAAAAATTTTCACGAATCCAATACTTGTAAAAGATAGAAAGTAACTCAGCTTTTTTTTTCCTCCTTTTATTTTCATTTATTTATTTTTACTCATTTCTTTATTTATTTTTACATAGTTTGAAAGAAGTCATAATTTTTAATAGAATGACCTTTTTCGTTTTTCTCTGTGCAATTTTATAATAGAATTGTCTATTTTTTTTTTTCATTGTTTTGGGGAAAGACTGGTGGAAGGACGATTAGCTGGAGTACTTGTTAAAGTAGAGTGTTAATTAAATAAATATTTTTTTTTAAATCACAACTCTCTCCTGAATATATTTAATCCTTTCATTAAAAGCACTTTAAAGATGAAAAAGTATCAAGGAAATAATGCATAAACAAAAAATTCCTGCAATTTGGGAAAATCTTCAAAATAATATTTGCTTATAAAGATGATCAATTAACGTAATCGAACGCGTGAAGCATTAAATAAGTTTTTAACTTATAATATTAAAGAAAAATTAATAATTTATATTTGCTTTACATTAGAAGAAAAGCCGACTTTTTTAAACAGAAAATCACATTACGAATTCATGGACTCACACATTTTTTTTTAATGCTTAAATCCCTCATTTTTTTCAACCCATTAAAAATATGGCCTTCGATTTTATTTTGATTTTTATCTTTTAATTTTTTTTTTTTTTTTTTTTTTTTTTTTTTTTTTTTTTTACTTTATAGTTTATTATATAGCTAAAGCGAATGTTTTTTTTATTTTACTTTAGCGTTTCTTTATGTCATATGATTTTTTTTTTTTTATTGATAACAATATTTTAATATCAAAACTTGATATTTATACAGATTTATATATTTTTCTTGTAAAAATATATGTCGAAAAAAATCATAACTTACAGCCGTACAGCATATATTTTCTTTTCATTTTTATTTCGTCTTTATATTTAATAAAAATGGCTGATTTATTTTGCGATGATGCGATGATGCAGGCTTTTAAATTTTCAATATTATGTATTAAAAATGTAAAATATTTGTATTAGAGTCACGATAAATTTACTTGTACCAGACCAAGTGAATTCATAAAAAATTACATCATATTAAAAATTTGTGTAGTTGTTCAAGAGACGCTATTTTTTTCCGCAGTTTATGTATTTTTAAAATTCTAAACAGCACAAAATAAGTTTTCTAGTTAAATATTACAAATATAAAAATTTAACGCGTGACAAGACATTTACAAACTAAATGAGAATTTTTTAAATATACGCTATGGAATCGTTCTAATTGATTAATATACAGCATAACCAATGGAAAATTTCCATACATTGTTAATATGTATATGTTGTTAGAGTTTTATAAGTTTATATATATATATATATTTAAAAATTATTCTTACAAAGACAAATGTACAACATGTGATTATAGAAAAATGCATTTTTTGAAAGAAATACGTCGCACAAAGATTTGCAAACTTAAAAGTAAATACATTTTTTATTCTTTTCTGAAGTGATATCCATTGACCATAGAATCATATATTTGTTGCTGTTGTTTGTATTTTTTTTTTTCGCTTTTAATTTGTTATAGATTAGAAGCACGTATGTTGAAAAACTAATCATGTGTCTACTACGTTAAACTGATTCACAGAAAACAAAAAATATTTTTTCTCCGCCCAACAATGTGAAACTTTTTAACTACTTTTTAAACATGAAATCACGATACTTTCAGATATAATTATTGACATGATTTGTACTCAAATATTTTTTCTTCTTATGATAATTATATCTTGAATTTTAAACGATTGTTGTCGCAGAAAAGCCTTTATTTTCCTTTACTGCAATTTCATGTACGGAAATTCGCTTCAAAACGCCAACTTTGACAGTATTTCCTGAAAAATCTCCTATCTTTAACGAAAAGTGGAAAAATCAGTTCGATTACATAGTTTCCGAATAAGAACACCTGCCAATCTGATACATTTGCATAACATAATTTTAAAAAGGTGCTAGAAAATAACCTTTTTAGACGAGGCCATAAAACAATTTGTAACAACCTTAAGAAAATGTTCCTTAACTATATGGATTCGGTTATTTAATTTTTTTAATTAACAAAGAACTAAATTTAATCCTATCATAAAATTTTACTTTCAATAGATTATTAAAATTAAAATGGATCTGCCGCATAAAAAAAAAAAAAAAAAAAAAAAAAAAAAAAAAAAATGTGGATATTGAAACTTTTTTATGTAACACAGAAAATAGTTTCTTTTTATATTGGTTCAATTTACGTTTTCTAAAAAAATTGCAACTACAGGCATTCGTTTTAAAACCATCAGTGTTAAACGAAAATGCTCCACTTTACTTTTAGATTTGTATTTTAGTTTGAATTAAGAATAACTTTTTCGAAATATTATTCTAAATGTACACTGCAAATTCATTAAACACTTTTACCACTGACTGAACATATTAATTAATACTTCTAACTAAAATCGTTTTCGATTGTCTTGTGAATGTGTTGCGAATATGTTGTGCTACGAAAAATATTATATAAAAAATGCTGTTAAAAATTACATAATTTTTCCAGAATTGCAGTTATTGATATGTATTGGCAATATTTGTTTGCGGTGTTTACAATATGTTATTAATTTGGTGACAAAGTGATGTGCAGTGCAACACTATTTTTATAAATATTTTTATAAACGCTATTTACAACATTATTTCAACACAATTAACAACACTATTTTTAAAACACATTTCTAGATAGCAACATTTTTTAAACATATTAAGAACAATTTCTACATCGCAACACTTGCAACATATTAAGAATACAGTCACAACACAAAAAGCATTTTGTAATTCGCAACACATTAATGTGTTGTAAATTTGCTGACAAAATATGTTTTAAAAAGTATTTATTTTTGTGTGTTGTAAATTTGCAGTGTATGTAAATAAGTGTATTTTATAATGAAACAAGTTTTATTCATTTTGATTTTAGAAGTTTTAATTTTCATTAATGCTTTTTAAAAGTCATATTATCAATATACTAAATACAGCAGACACCTTCAAATCCACACAGCTTGGAAAATTAGGAATTGTGCGGATTAGATTTCTGATCATTGTTTTGTTTGCATTTTTAAACAGTAACTTGAATATAATAATGCAATCAAATTATAATGATTTCTTGCAATAAATAAAATATTAAAATAAAATAAATTAAGTAATAAAATAAAAAATAAGTTAAAAAATGATTAAATTATTAAAATAAATAATTATGTAAGTATGCAATCGTCAATTAAACGATTTTTATAATTAAATATGCATAATAAAGATGAAATACATTTTTCTCAAGACTTACTCAATAAAATTTGCCTCATAAAAGTACTAATTTATATCAAAATCATAAAATAAGGAAGTTTTATTTCGTATTTAGCCACAGTTAACTAAAAATCGTGATAATACATAAATATTATTTGGTTGCAAAAAACATTGCAATAATCAGTGACATCAGCAGTATTTAAATTTTTTTTCAGAAATAAAGTTATACTTCCTTCGTGAAAAAGCATGAATTGAATCATATTAACGAAACATACATATTAAAATACTTACGGAATGATATAAGACTAAAAAAGACCCTGTAATTTTGTCTCAAAATGAAACTGAAAGCTTCATTGTTTGCATTTGTGATGATGTACGGATTTTACTTGTTTGCAGATTTTAGGGCTGTAATATTGAGGGAATCTACTGTATAAGGTTTTTAATTTAACGATGATTTATGTGTGAATATGCGAAAATAAGTTTTCATCTCTTTGAATTTTGTTGGAAAATTTAATTTAACTATAGAGATTTTTCAACCATTGGTTTATTAATTTTAATTCGAAAAATTTGTTTCTCTAATTTTAATAAAGAAACGACATTGTAAAAAATTAATAATCGTTATCGTTTGGATTTTCTTTCACTTTATCTACAAAATTGGAGTATTTAGTTGTTACTGATACTAAAACATCATAAAATATTACAATAATAATAATAATAGTAAATGGAAGATTTACAATTTTAAAATTCTGAGCCTTTGTTTAACATTCTTACGGATAACTGTTGTTAAGTTCATTGTCCAAAATTCAATATTTCAGGAAGAGAAGTTTTGAAATATAAATTGACAAATTTTAATGTAATAGCTTGCCTTTTTAATATTACAACTAACAATTACTTTTGCTGTTTTAAGAGATCGGGTTAATTTTTCAAAAGATTTCCTTCTATTTGTAGGGTATTTCGACTGTATTCCATATCCGTCTAATAAAAATCTTAGTTAATTTGATGTGAAAATAAATGCAAAATCTTATGCTCAAATCATATGCTGTTAATATACTATTAAGTATTTTTTATAATCACCTTTTAATAATATATTAAAAGTTAAACAAACTTTTATAACGTTTTTAGCCAGTAGCATACAAGTCTCTTTTCATTTAACTCTTTGAGAATATAGTGGAATCTGTATAAAGTGACTACCTTTGGGACCGGCGAAAATGGTCGCGGTATAGATGTGGTCACTTATGGAATGTCTTTCAAAATGACGCTTTAAATCTTTTCTGATATCAAAAAATAAAATATAAATAAGGAAAAATGCATTATATTAAGTAATGAATGAATTAATTAACAATTATAATAACTGAATTTCTAATTTAAAATATACTACATCGAAGATAATTTACTTAAAACTCGTGTTATATATTCTTTTTTATTATAGCTGAAATTCCGTAGTTATTTATTTAAATAATACATAAGTAACATAACTACAAGGTACCACTGTAATTTATACACATTTTTATTTTAATTGTAATTGCAAGGCAAGAGAAAATATCATTACAATAAAGGACAAAGTGGTCACTTTATACATTAAGCAAATAATTATTATAGGAGACGAATCCTTGTAATTTTTTTTTTTTTTAATGGATCAAAGTAAAATTTCAGAAAATGACCACTTTAGTCTTTTAATTTGAAAAATTTCAGCATGCAGTAAAATGGATCGTCACATTCTACAGGTTCAAATAACAGATTAGGTCTATTTGTACAGGCGAACGCAGGATAATTCTGATATTGTATTTTATATGAGCTCCAAAAGCGGCCAGGTAGTCACTTCCCTTTAGCAGGTTTCACTGAATTTTAAATCACATTTCTTCATGATTAACAATTTACCATTTCATTCATTGCAGCCCCATAATCACAACCTTCCTATTTTTTATATTATATATAATGCTGATAATTTCGCCTTCTAAGAAAACATTGTTTTGACTTATTATACTTTATTCTGTATTATTCTCCTATGCACTGGAAATAAAATAACGCCAAATAACATTGCTAAAAAAAACTCCTCCATTTTCCGTTTAATTCACTCAGTTCCTTTTTATAATCGAATGAGAATATAAAATGAGACAGGTTTAAAGGTGTTCTCGCTGACATTTGACCACCGTTAGTAATTTGGCTAATTAAAAATAAAAAACATTCGCCAAATGAAAAAAAAGTATTAGCCAAATAGATTCGCCGTGTAGCACAAAAAAATTATCTTTAATCCTTTAATGCACTCCATTTTTTTCAATATGTTCTAAAATAAACTAAGTTTTTATAACTGTGAGAGCGATTGTTATTAATCTAATTTCAACTATCCGCTACAAATATAAAAAATGTGTACATATTAAATATATATATATATATGCATGTGTATGAAAAACGAAAAAGAAAAAAAAGAAAAAGCAAAAATTCAACAGTAGCAATTTGGCGAATCTAATCGCTTGTTTACTCGCCAAATGAAGAATTTAGTCGCAATTTGGCGCATTGGCGAGCGACAGCGAGAACACTGAAGGTACCTACCAATTTCATTATTCTTCAAAGAATTTTAGCTTGAAAACTTCAAAATTAATATTATTATTATTTCTAATTTTATCATTATCATTGTTATTCTCATTCATATTGCCATTATCATTATCATTATCATTATTATTGTTGTCATCATTATTATTACATATTCATCATTATTTTTATCGTCCTATTTAAATTGTTATAATTAAAAAACTATCAAAGATCAATGGTTCAAACTGGAGACATGTCTTTTTCAATTATTTTATTTTATTTTTGATTCAAAAAATTTGAAAAAAAAAAAAAAAAAAAAAAAAACATTTATATTAACATTTACATTAACATTTTTAAGTTAAATTTTTTTCTCAAATTTTTACTTTAAATGTTCTTAATTTTTATTTAAATTAGTATTTTTTTTTTAAATGCTGTATCATAATTAAGGCTTATATATTTGTTTATTCAAATGAAGAAAAAGTTTAAATTCTGCAAATAACATTTCGAGTTATGACGATTTTAGATTATTTCACTTTTTTACTATTATTTTTATTTTCATTTTTTTTTATATTATTATTATTATGATAAGTTTTATTATGTAATTTTGTTTACAGACGATATGCTTTCACTATCATAAAAAATTCAAAATTTTAACTCAATAAATAAATAAAAAAAATATTGCCCAGTTAAACTGATGGCATTGAGCTCACAGGCTACGCATACTAATTGTACATTACAGACTTGTATTTTCGTTAATTCCGTTCGAAAAAAAAAATTAAGAAGGGGAAACAGCTCTCCCCTTTCTCCTTTTTTATATTTAATCATTGAACTTCCTAAACTATCAAGTACATGCTTTATCATATTAAAAAACCTATATCCAAACTTCAGAGAAAATCGGATAATTCTTAATAAAAACCCATTGAGCAGTTATATAATTTAAGAGGAGCTATTTCCCTCTTTTATACTTAACCATTAAACTTCCAAAACTATTCAGAGATTTGAACGAAATCTGACAATTCTGTTTGAAAAATCCATTTATGCAAGTTAAGGGGAAGGGCATTAGAACCCCCGTTCCCCCTGTTTATACTTATTCAATGAACACCTAATAACAGCCACGGACTCGCCTCATCAGAATGATCCTATATCTAAATTTTGAACGAAAACTGTTAATTCTGCATGAAAATCCCGTTTATATCAATTCAGGGGAGGGGCATGAGCCCCCCGTTCCTCCTGTTTATACTTATTCAATGAACACCTAATAACAGCCACGGTATCGCCTCATCCGAATGATCCTATATCTAAATTTTGAACGAAAACTGTTAATTATGCATGAAAATCCCGTTTATATCAATTAAGGAGGGGCATGAGCCCCCCGTTTCCTCTGTTTATACTTATTCAATGAACACATAATAACAGTCATGGAATCGCCTCATTAGAATGAACCTATATCTAAATTTTGGACAAAAACTGTTAATTCTGCATGAAAAACCCATTTATATCCATTAAGGGGAGGGGCATGAGCCCCCCCGTTCCCCCTTTTTATACTTATTCAATGAACACCTAATAACAGCCACTTTATCGCCTCATCCGAATGATCCTATATCTAAATTTTGAACGAAAACTGTTAATTCTGCATGAAAATCCCGTTTATATCAATTAAGAGGGGGGGGCATGAGCTCCCCGTTCCCCCTGTTTATACTTATTCAATGAACACATAATAACAGTCACGGAATCACCTCATCAGAATGATCCTATATCTAAATTTTGGACAAAAACTTAATTCTGCATGAAAACCCCATTTATATCCATTAAGGGGAGGGGCATGAGCCCCCGTTCCCCTCTTATACATATCGAATGAACTCCAAAAACTAATCAGGGAAGCGCCTTATCAGGATATACCTATATACAAAATTTCAAGTGGATCCGATATTTTTATCATGAGTTATCGCGTTACGCACGAACATACGAACGTACATACAGAACGGACGGGCACATAAGCTCTCAGGCTATGATAGCCTGTGAGCTAAAAATGTTTTAAAATGTGACCTGAACACCCTTAAAGTGGCAAATATCAAATTTAAGAAATATTTTTACTTCCGGTAAGGGACAAACGTTGGTGACAAAATGCTTGGAGCTTCCAGCAGAATAGCTGAATTAGAGATGGGATTGTCAGAGGAAGAAAAATGGCTATTCATCTTTTCGTTCTGTTTTTGGATGACGGCTGTTCCTTCCAAAATTGAAAACAAGGAAAAAAACAACATTTTTGTGCTTTTTGTTTTTAAGGCTGCTAGCCACTTAGCTTCCGAATTTCCCTCGGTGATGCATTTTTATATTCAAAATACCTGCTCGGAAAATTAATATTTTTAATTTCTGTTTTCAGTATTCTCTTAACTCCTTCGCGATATATGATATTTTTAATGTTTTGTCACTGGTTTAGAAAAAAAAAAATGTGTCTTATTGAATTGAGAAATTTTTCCAATCAAATAAGGTAAATTTTACAATAAAATTTTACAAGTGTGGAAAAGCATGAATTCTGAGCATTTTTTTCAGCAAGTATACGAGTCGTTCGTTCCTAAGGGGTTAAGAGATATCTCCTTTTTCCTTAGTTTTAAGAATATTTCTAAAATATATCTTTAGTTTTTATATGAAATGTTAAAATTTTACTTTCGATTCGTCAGTTTTAACACATTAAATATTAAGTTAAGCAAATATTTTAGAAATATTTGGACAGTTAAGAAAAAAAAGCGGAATCTTTTGAGAACACTGAAATAAAAGTTGAAAATATCAATCTTCTGATGAGATATTTTGAATATATAAATGCATGAAACACCCATACACTTAACATTACCGAAAAGAATTTAGAAGCCGAGTGACTAGCGGCCTCAAAATGCTATTTCAATCGCCTGATAAAAACCCATTCACTAATACTAAATTAAGAAAAATATACTTTTTTATATACAAATGAAAGTGATTGCATTCCCTATACATTCAGATTTACTTCATTATTTTTAATTGATAAAATCCTTCTAAAACCGATCAATTCATTCTGGTTACAGGTAGCACACTTTCAGTTTCCGAGCTGGTTTCGAAAGTAAAAGCATCCTCTTAAGAAAAAAAATCTGCAAACAAAATTGAAAAAGCAAAAAAGAGCAGATATAGAAATCAATCTCAGCGTTTCAATGAAAAAAAAAATCATTTTAAAGCATCAAAATACAAATGATATATCTTTATAAATTTCTTCCATAAGATTAGCATTTGCAAGCTAGTCTTTCCGGGTGACTGAAATAGCCTCTTAATATAGTTTTCAACTTTTGCAAAAAAATATGTTTGAATTTATGAATAGTGCAAGAGCGAGTTTTGAATGTTTGAAGTGATGAAGTTGAACAATTTTTAATTTTTCGATAATTTTTAGCCATATAATAAACATAAGCAAAGAAATGTATTTAAGTTCTTTTTTTTTTTTTTTTTTTCGAATTTTATCAGAAAAATACCACTTACAATCGCTAAAATTGAGTATATACTTACAAGCTAAAATCGATCACAGTACGTATAAAAAGCCTTAGCGTTAACCCTTAAAGTCACAAATTATAAAAATTTCATCTTCTAAAAGCATTTTCATGAATTTTTGAAGTTACATTGGAAGATTTACACAACCAATTAATAAATTTTAGAAGGACTTTGACAATATAAATTAAGAACTAAAATCTGAATGTATAAAGAATATAATCCCTTTCTTTTCTATGAAAAAAACAGGTATACAATTTCCTAAATATATAAAAATACAATTTTAAAAAATTCTATCAGAAACGGAAAACAATTATAAACTGGAATAAAAAAGAATGCATTTTTCAAAAAAATATTTTGTTTTAACATATAAATATGAGCTTCGGGTATTTATTTTATTTTATAAATTAGTTTTCCAGTAAATGTATCTTTTCAAAAGAGGAAGGAAATTTTAAGATAAATTAACTTTTGCATATTTTTCAGATTATTGCACATTGTCCATATTGAACATTTTTATGAGCATTCTCAACATTCATGGACCTTATCACTTGTAATAAATTTTATTTGGCTGACACATAATCAAAACTTTGCTCCGAAACAAACCTATTTTTGGATGAAGAAAACTGTTGGTACAGGTATTTTTAAAAAAGAAAATAAAAGCTGCCTAGATTAAATTAGGAACATATAATTCGCTAAAAAACGTGATAGGTATACTTAATAAGTTATTGTAGCCTTAAATGTCCAGATATGCTGTATTAATGGAGCCGCCCGTAGAGTACTTGTAGAACATGTCAACCTGTAACTTGTTTCCATTCTGTCATAAGCTCCCATAGTGACGGTGTAATACAGCTGTAACAATAATAACAATAGTTAAACTATTAAAGAGCTATTACTGCTATTTAATGAACATTTTTAATTTTATATATATTGTTTTACAATATTTTATGAAGCTTCAAGTTTTTAGTCTTAGATATCCTGTATATACGAGTAGGATATCGCTAAAATATGTTTTCGTTTGCTGACCTAGAAAAAACTTCGAATGTTGTTTTCTGTTATTTTTTGGCTATATTGCCTAAAAACTTGTCCTAAATATAGCTTTTACCTATATAAAATTACTTGTCTCAAGAAATTTAGAGTAAAAATGAAAGTTCATTTTTCAGGCTTTCACTTAGATTAGAAAAGTATTCTGATTACCGCGTATTTATAGATATAAGTGCGAATTCGTATGTAATGCATTATTTTGAATGAGAAATACTTTAAAAAATTATGTTTAGTGTATGATGCGCACCATCTTATTCTAACAGTTTAACGGCAGAGAATGCGGCTATTCGAAGAAAACTCTGTAAAAATACAGATTTACATTTTTTTTAAATGAAGAAGAAAATTTGAACTTAAATTTCTGTATTGACTATTGCATCACACGATAAAATAAATATATCATACAGGTTTCAGAAATATATACTTTCCCTCATATTTGAAACTTCGTTTTAAAATATTTATCGGCACCCAATACCGTTCATCATGCCGCTTCAACTTGTCTCAAGTGCCTTACTTTTACTTAAAAGTACTTTTCACAACAAAAATGTTGATTTATGAACGTCAAAGACGATAAAATTTTCCTATAAAATAAAAACCCATCCAGAAACAAAATTTTTCCTTTCGATCTACATCATTCAATTAGGTTTTTTTTTTTTTTTTTTTTTTTTTTTTTTTTTAAGTCAAATGTGTTCTATGAGGCATCGATGTGTTAGTAAAAGTTATAGATGACGATGCCATTATCTTATTAATTTAAATTTCATATTTGTAATAAAAGGGAGTTCAGTATCTTGATTCTTACGGCTTCGTTCATCTGACGAAACCCTATTCGTCTCTGCCCTCTGTCTGTCTGTCTATCACAGAATCCGTACACAAAAATTGTATTACGTGAGAGACTTCAAACTTTGTCTACTGACAGCTGTACCCCGTGTCACACAAGAAATCATAAAATTTTCAAAAAGTCTATTGTGTGATAAAAGTATTCTTACTAAGTGTGAACGATTAAATACTGATTTTTTTTTTTTAAATCAGTTTTTCAATTAAAAATTTTTGCGAAAATATTTGTATCTGTATAAATCATGAGAAAGTTGCTGTCAAAACGATGACATATGTTGATCTAAATGATTAAAGGTATTTATTTGACATTAAATGTATTTTTATCACTTTTAGCTAATATTAAGTAAGTTTTGATTAAATGCTCTTTTAAATTATTTTAACTCCTTCCCTAAGCTGTTTAATTATTTTGACATCAAAAATTAAAATCATAGCTAAAATATTACAGTTAAAATATTTGTCTTACATAATTGAAAACTGTCTGACAATTGATAAAATGAAATTCATAGTTACAAATTACTGGAATCAAAAACCTTTTAGTAACGGAGAAAGCAAAGTCTTTTTGCCCGGGCCCAGTTCGGGTAGAACAATTACCGTATGTACTCGTGTATAGGTAGAGGAATGTCTTAAAATTTTCGGCAAGCAGATTTGGGGGGGGGGGGGGGTCGATTTATACACGAGTCAATTTTTAAAAAATCGAATACTGCAAAATTCTGGATTTTTACTTGCATGTATAATATAGAAATGTAAAAATATACAAATAATATTAACGGATCATTAAAAAAAAAGTTCAGTGATTTATCTTTGTTTACTTACTAGTTTTTCACATTGGCAAGTGATACTTTTGGCTTGATTTTGTGTAAAATTGAAGTAAAAAGTTAGGGATAAACAAGAACACAGATTTTTAGTTTTTTGCAAAATTTGCACTCGAAATTTAGGGGGGGGGGCGTCTTATACACGAATATATACCGTAATGGTTAATAAATATATTATTTTCCTTAAAAATAACTTCTTGACCCCCTACCTTAAATATTAAAAAATGCTGTAACATTGCATCCAACATACAGTTGTAAATTTTCACTTCCTTCTAATACCAATTTTTTGGGATCTGAAAAAGCCGATAACAGTTTTATATCGCTATAAAAATCTTCTTATATAAAATGCGTTGTTTTACAGGTCATGATTAATATTATCCAAGCAATAACTATGCGACCGTAAGTCCCGATCCGGTCAGTCAACTTATATTTGTTATTGGTATGCAGCACGTCAAAAGAATTACGTAGCTAACGGCAGTTAGAAGATGGTTATTTAATAATTTTCAACTCTTTATTTCTTCTACGCCAGGTGAAGAATGAAGATATTTTATAAACTTGATATGAATTCTTATGTCAATATGCCACATTTTAACACTTTATGCGCTGACAGCACTTTTAAGTACCACTGAAGAAAATTTATGTTTGCCTATAATCGGTAACCTCAATTATCTGGATTTTTTTCTGACTTTCGAAATATTCATTCTGATGAAAAGCATTTAAAAATTTTCGATTTTTTTTTTATTTTAAGGAGTGAGTACAAATGACGATAAAAAAAAACATAAATTTTGCATGAAGAATGAAGTCGATCGGATAATTAGTTGCCGATCCTAGTGTGAAAAATAGGATTAGTTGTAATCCTATTTTTCACACTCTTCGATTTTTTATTACCATATATTTCATTCAAATTCCAATTCATATATACATTTTAATTGGAAATGAGACGATTAATCCGATGCAGTAAACTATTAATTAATACAATTATTATTTTTCTAGTTATAAGGATGTTTCCTTTACGCAATTCGGTTAATTAACCCTTCGACCAAAAAACTATCGTCAAACTATAAGATTAAATGCCAATAGTGGCTTATCGTAAATAACACATTCACTTGACATTGAATACGTTACACGTGCTTGTTACGTCATTAAGTGATATTTAATTCGACGTTTTACTTGTATTTTTATTAATCTTTTACTAATTTATTTATGCGTTATTTAAAATTAAAATTCTGCGAATTTGTATAATTTACGAGTAGTTTGGCGATTTATAGAATTTATCGAAATGGGTGGACGGGATAGTCAAGCAGTACCTAGAATTCCGTAACAGAGCTAATAACTATGCGTAAAAAAATTTTTAAATATACGTTTAAATTTTATTCGGGAATTGCAATGCATTTTATAAATAATTTATACATGTTTTATTTTCATATTTTATATAATGCATATCCATGATGTGTAAGTATTATGGTGGCCCCCAACGGCTAGTTTATAAATATAGCCAATGTATAAGTTCTCGAGTCTCTTTAATACTTTAAAAGTATTTTTAAACTGAAGTCCATTATTTTGTCTCTAATTATTGAATCATACTAATTATATCAGATGCTTTTGACAGTGAGTTATCAGCACTGGGTTAAAAAGGAGATTTGCCTAATGGCCAGGAAAGTAAACGATGGATGCCGGAATTTATCAGGAAATTGTATTATCACAATCTTGACCATGATCGTCCAGAGTGCTTAAAATAGTTTCTTTGTCTGCCGTTATAAAAGAAAAACTGCGATGAAGGTTAAGTTATTTAGATGTTTATTTATTGATGTATTATGACATATGCGCATTACGTTTTATAAATGAAAACACATTATTCTTAATGCGCAGTCTGTCCTCAAAACAGAAAAAATAAATCTCATTGTCATCTCATACTGGAAATTTTCTGACGCATTCTTTTTTCATTCAGTTTACACTCTATTATTTGGCTAAGGTTTGTATGCAAAGATAGAACATTGTAATCCACTTTTAACGGCTTCCCTTGCCTTTTTAAGAAGACATGCTATCTTTCATACCATCTCTTCAATTTTGATTAATACTGTAACAGCCTATTTTACTAAAATTTAAATAAAAAAAAATAACGTTTCTAAAATTTGAACTATTTTTATAAATATGAATATGTTTTATTCATTTTTTTCACATTTATTAGAATATATTACATAAAATTGTGCATGGATTTTTAGATGTATGAGATTTTACATTCAATATAATTTTTTTTCTCTCGTGTATGTTAAAAAATGAAGGAAATTCAACAAATTATCAACTTTTAAATAACTATAAACTTGAATGTGAAATCCATGCACAAAAATATTAAATATGCCATGGAGAAGACGTAGGAAAAACTCTATTTAAATTAACAAAAAAGCCTTAGTACTTATTGAACAAGCAAATTATAAAAATATGAACACGGTAAAAAATCAGTTTAAAGTTTTCATTTGTGTTAGTAATTGCACATGATCTATTAACAAAATTTACAATTTTGGGCGATACAATCGTCGTATATGTGAAAGTAAGATGTTAAAATATTCATCATTAAAGAAAATCGATATTTTGACCAATTTCAAGGTGTCCTTAAAAAATAAAAATTGTAAAAATATTCACATATATATATATTTATTCCGTCATTAAATTAGAGCAAATGAAGCGAAATGTAGTATACAGATTTTCAGTTGAATATTTAACATTACCATACATCATTGAAAAATGGGACACTTTTTATATAGATTACGACTTTTTTAATATTACACAAGTAAATGTTAACGTTTTACTTTACTTTAAAAAAAGAATTTGTGCAGCTATACTGTAAAACATTAAAATGCATATTCTGGGTAATGTCAAATTTCGATGTTGGTTTAAAAGTATCATTTGTCATGTACAATATTTCAACAAGAAAGTGGAACAGTTTTCATTACCCCTAAATTCTAAACATTAAAAAGTAAAGTTTAAAATTTAAAGAAATATAAATTCAAAGAACAAAAGAACATCGCATGCATTTTTAAACCTGTTGTTATTTTAATCTTCTCGAGAGTTATATAGCGAGAATACTTTATTTTAAATTTAAACTGCCAAATTGTATCCAGAATCATTTATAATTTTTTTTTTCAGAAATTATTGTGTTATTCAATTATTTTAACATTTTAGCAACTAAAATATTTAACTTGTTGTCAGCTGATTAACAAACTCCTTCACGCGAGAGTTCATTTTTGAACCACTTAATTTTAATTCCTAAATGTCCTAAACCACTTAATTTATCCTAAACCACTTAATTTGTCCTAAACCACTTAATTTGTCCTAAACCACTTAATTTTAATTCCTAAATGTCACACTGACCAAAGAATATTGAAATGATCATTTTTCTTTTGTTAAGTACGTAAAGAAAAGCTTTTGCTTATTTGAAAAAGAAATTTTTAGCTTATGGTGCCAATCACTAATTTCATCATTTTATGGATAGAACTAAGTACCTTTCCCCTGAAAGAATTAATAACAACAAGTGAATTTTACCTCTCGCTAAAAAAAGACCCGGATGATAATATTAAGTCTATGAGGGTGCTATTTTCAACTATCTCGCTCAAATTTTAATATTTTTATATGATTTTTTTTTTTTTTTGCATAGGATAGCTGAAGACAATCTATAACTGGGTTAGTTTTTACTTTTTCGATTTTGGTTATATGTTTTTTTAATATTATGATAGTTTCTATTTCAGAACCGGTTCCAACCGGTTAAAGTAAATTTTAAAAGGAATTCCGAAACCAAAATTGAAAAAGTAAAAACTAGCCCGGTTATAGATCGTCCTCAGCTATTAAATGCAAAAAAAAAAAAAAAAAAAAAAAAAAAAAAAAAAAAATCATGAGAAAATATTAAAATTTGAGCGAAAATTTGAAAATAATTCTTCACAGACTTATCATTATCACTGGATCTTATTCAGCGAGTCGGATGACCTCTTAAACAGTGGTGTAGTCTTAAAAAAGCCAAAAGATATACAAGCAAAGGAAAGGGTATGTCCTAGGATGTATATACTATAGCTTTCTAGATAAACAGACCGTATACAGTGTTCCTTAAAAAAATCCAGAAGGTATACGTGATATAATCCCGTAAACACTTCACAACATCCTTGGTCTTAAAAATATTTTCATGTTATTTTTTTCTTTAGGTGACAAAACACATTTTCTTTTCATCAAGTGCATATTATGTTATACAATTAAATATTTAGTTATTAATCAAGTAACAGACGATTATTTGACGCAGACAGATTGTGTTCTAATACATCGATAATAAACAGATAATCTATCGTGTTCTCCACACATTTATATCTTTAAAAAATAATTATTCTTTTAGACACCTACACTAATGCGGCAGACAATCTCATCAAGTATTGTTTTCCTTAATTTATCAGTGTGCTCTTATTCACACTGTGTTTCTTTGTTTACGCCCAATTTTAAGGAAATTGGGCCTAATGTCAATAAGACGACTTCATTAACCTTCGAAAATGGGAGGTTTCACATTCCTGAACTGACTTTGCATTATAATATTATCAAAGACACACCCAGGGATCAACTAACTTGATGTCATTTTAAACGTAATCATTTACACCTCGTCAGAATTTAACGAGGGTCCCATAAATTCTTTAATAATACAAAAATTCTTAAAAAATGAAAGAATCTGTATATTTGAACTTTTTAGAAAATTATTTTCAACACAAGATTTACTTACCCTTCATTTTTTTTCTTTGTGTGTGTGTGTGTGTATTTGTATGACTAAAAATTTAATGCGACTATTTTTTTCTAATCTAAGTGCACTGTATGAACTAAAATCAGGCAATTTTGTTACAAACGAGCACTACGGAGTCGGCGGAAAAATGGCTGACTCCAGGCCAGCTAATATACTAGTGGAGTCTTTTGATAAAAAAAAAAATAATAATAATAATTGAAACTAGTCGTTGGGGGCCACCGTAATACTTACCCATCATGGGTATGTATATGAAAATAAAACATGTGAAACTATTTATACAATGCATTGCAATTCATAAACAAAATTTAAATATTGTTAATATACATAGTAATGCTACATTAAAGAACAGCTGATGTACCAATTTCAACAAATTATATAAAACGCCAAAACTACTCAAGTAGTACCGAACTCCGTAAAAGAAACATCCTTATAACTCCAAAAATAATTATAATATAAACTAACATTTTACTGCGTTGGATTAAGCGTCTCATTTTCAATTAAAATATACTTCTGAATTGAAATTTGAATGAAGTACAGGGTCATGAAAAATCAAAGAATGCGGAATACAAGATTACAAATATCTCGGCAACTAATAATCCGATCGACTTTGTTCTATATGCAAAATGTGTGTTATTTTATTGCCTTTTACGTCCATTCCTTAGAACAAAAAAATTCGAAAATTTTTACATACCTCTCATCAGAACGAATTTTTCGAGAGTCCGAAAAAAATAGTTCCGGATAATCGAGGTTGCTGATATTAAATAGGGTTCGTCCCATTCTTACATACTAACTACATACACAATTTCAAGTCTCTATCTCAATTTGTTCGGGAGATAGAGCGTTTACAGACAGACAGACAGACAGACGGACGGCAAAATTTTTTTTCTAAAAATATGTTTTTCGGAATCTCCACTATCTAAAACGTGTAAATCCGTCAAAAAAAATTTTCGATTTTCAAAACGATTGCAAGACTTACCCTATACTACGTATGATGGTAAGTAAAAATATAAAAAGTATAGCTAAAATCTCATTATTTCGCCATTTATTATCTTTTTATGCTTCTAAAATTTAAAAAATGGAAAAAATTATATTTTCCGCTTTATTAATTTTACAATTTCGCGCACATAGCATTGGTAGCTTCCTTATTCATTGAAAAAGGTTTTCAATTAGAGGCTATTTAAAATCTTTATCTTCTGACACTTAAGCGGTTTTTAGCAATAATTTCAAAGAAATAACCAAACAACTACTACAAATCCTTTTAAGTATCTTAAAAGCTACTTAAAATGTTTCCAAGTTTTTGAAGCTGAAAAACCCATTTTCAAATGTAAAGATACATTGTATCCAATTGTATCAACATATTTCATACTAGCGATTATAAATTATCATATACATTTACCAATGAATTCATTTTAATTTTCTTTTTCACACTCAAGGGCAAACAGATTTAATAATCCCTTCTTTCTTCCTGGAAATTATCTTCCTTGGTCATTTTTAAGTTACTTATGAGATTAAGTTATCGATGTCATTTTAACGTATTTGCGGGAACAAAAACATTTTAAAAAATAGGACTTGCACTTTAAATCATGATTTATCCTTAAAAACAATTTACTACACGAAACCATGCAAAAATTTAGATATGACACTGTCTTTAAATGCGAAAATGCAATTATAAAACCTGATATATATTCACTCGTCGTCGGTTAAAACCATTTTGGAAAATATGCACGTTGATAATCTTTTTAAAGAAAAAAAATAATGTCGTAATTCACTTTTATGTCCGTGAGAGGCATAGCAAGTATAATTGGTCGTATTAATTTCGATTCATTTCTGAATACCTTCAGACATATTTTATGTAATGATATGCACTATATGGCTCCTAGTTCGTGTAAAAATGTGTCATAAATTAGATTCATCGCAGCTGGAACAGGTTGACGACCAAGTGTGTTCCCTGCTGGAATCCAAGTTTGCTTCGCTTGGGGTTAAAAATTTATACAATTTCTTAATTATTCTTAACTTTTCTTCTCTTCATCTCATTAAAATTTATAGCTGAGCCCTTCAGACAAAAAAAAAAAAAGAATGGTATTCTAAAAGGTATCTGTTTTTTTCTGAATTAAAGAATATCAGTAAAGTATGCAGGGCCTTAGCTAGAAGTGAATAATAGGCGGAGGGGGGAACATATTTTCTCTCTCTCTCGCTCTGAGGCAGAAAAATAAATTAGTGCAGATTCACACTGTAGGTACTATGTTTCTTATTAAACTATTGTATTAACTTCATTTTATGCTAAGAAAAGAATATGATGATAAACAATTCGAGAATATAGCTAGTGCAACATTAAACATTATGTTAGCTTCATATGTGCAAATAGGATGAACAAGTGTTGAAATACTTATTTTAGCTGCAATTTAGTATTTCTGCAAAATTATGAAAAGGCCTCAAAACTTCATTAGATTTTTGAAGAGAATTTCAATTGGATTTCCGGAACAGAAATTCATTTAGTGATTTAGTGAATTCATTTAGTGAGGGAAGTCTGAGCCGCCCCTAGCACCCCATTATCTACGGTCCTGAAAACAAGATTTGCAGAATGACATCCCTCCGATTTGTCAAATTGGATATCATAGCCTAGAACAGTGATTCTCAACTTTTGTATCCCGCGATTCCCGAGAAAAATAAATTTATATGACGTAGTTTCTAATTCCATTTGTTGGTAAGATTCTTGAAAAAATAACAACAAAGAAAGCAACATTTACTTTTTAGTATAAGCTTCACTGATAACAAATTATTCATAGTAAATGGTACATTTGTTTGCCTTTCCATGTTGTATACATGTTATAATTTCGATTGTTAATTCTCTTAAGCAAAGTTGATAACCATCTTCAATGTCTAGTGTATTTTATGTTTTTTTTTAAAAATAGCTAGTAAGGGGAAATACTTTTGCATTGACTGATTGATTTGATTACATTGTACTGTAGGTTAGTAGTTCACATATTTGTCAAATACCCCCAAGAGGCATGCGTACCACACTTTGCGACATCCTTTTCTAGAATTAAAAAATTCTGTTACATCCAAGAGATGATTCTGTGGGTTCTTTTATTGCTAATGTTTGCTATTATGTTATTTCCCTCCAAAAAATCTTGTAGTAAAATTCATTTCAAGGAACTCAGTTAGTATTATCTCATATACACTATATGGCCAAAGGTGACCGGCCACCTGCGATTTTAGACATTTTGTTAAATATCGAGAAAAAACATGAGGAAATTATCTGAAACTCTAAGTGTTTAAACATAATAGTACAGGTCATACATTTCCGTGGAGATTTTTCCCCGAAACTTCATATGAGACCGTCAACAAATTGAAAAAGAACGAATATCTTTTGGATAACCCTATCAAAACTAATGTAGCAAAAGCGTTGAAACTGTAGATTATGATTTAGTGGCTTATTGTAATAAACTGTGTTGTTTTTTATGCGAATAGCATGTATACTCGTAGGGAAATTAAGGTTTTTATAAAAATGGTCCCAAATTTTTCCAAGTTTTTTGCTGATATAAATGCTGATTTTTCTTAATATAAAATAATGTTCTTTTCCGAAAATATGATAAACAGCATTGTACATAATACCCTGTAATCAGAATTTAAAGTAATAAAAATTGTATGAAAAATGTGCAGATTTACTAAATATTTTTCCATTGCGCATGCGTGAACGCTATCAAAATTCCATTTTCATATTATGTTAGCTAAATGAATAAAAAAACTTTTGTGAAAGTTTCAAAAACATAACTTGAAATTTCTGAAAGTGACCGTTGATAGAATAAGCTCAAAATCCGTTATTCCCAAATAAAGCATAAAGGTGAGAGGCTGTATACATTTATCCATAGGTCAATATAGAATACACAATGTGGCACGTACTACAAAATGTTGATAATTGCGGTTAAATTCTTAATATCGAATTTCGTAAGTTCCACCTCGTTGTAAGTTATGTTACTTGTATAAGATAAATCAGTACAAAAAACCCTGAACGGGTTAAAAGCTTGTGACGCAGCATTTTATCTTATATATCTAAGAATTTTAAATTTGGGACTTAAAACTAATGATATCAAAATTTATGTGACGCTATGCTATTAATTAATATATACATATATTAAAATTTATTCATTAAGATTTTATCAATTACATCTTTCATAAATTCAAAATATGAATCTTAAAAGATATGATATCAAAATTTAAGTGACGCCTTGACGAGGCTTTAAACAATGTTTTAAAATTCCATTTATTTATTTATTGTCTAAATACATTTTCATATCTAAACAATACTTTTCATTTTCCAATACACTGTTGCTAGCGTAGCCCAAAAGATAAATCTATTTATTCAAATAAATACATTTCAGTGCATTATATACACTGGTGTCCAAAAGTTAAGCATAATTGGTAATTAAGTAATTATTTTTAAGTAATGACAGAAATATGAATCGGAATGTGCTGAAACTCCAGGTGTGTAAACAAAATAGTACGCGTCACATATTTTCGCGAAGAGTTTTCCCCGAAATCGAACAGGGGACCGTCAACAAATTGAAAAAGAACGAAGATCTTTTGGATAACCCTGTCAAAACTAATGTAGCAAAAGCGTTCAAACTGCACATTATGATTAATTGGCTTATTGTAATGTACTGTGTTAATTTTTACAAGGATAGCATGTATACTCGTAGAGAAATTAAGGTTTTTATAAAAACAGTCCTAAATTTTTCCAAGTTTTTTGCTTATAATTTGCAGAGTTCTTTTTATAAAATAATGTTCTTTTCTGAAAATATGACAAACATCATTGTACACAATACCCTGTCATCAGAATTTAAAAATAATAAAAATTGTATGAAAAATGAGTATGTTTAGTAAATAATTTTTCATTGCGCATGCATCAACGATATCAAAATGTCATTTGCATATTGTGTTAGCTAAATGTATAGAGCAACTTCTCTAAAAGTTTCAAAAACATAGCTTGAAAATTCTGAAAATGGGAGCCTATAGAATCAATTCAAAATCCGTTATTCCTAAAGGAAGCAAAAAAATCAGGGGTTTTACCTAAATATAGTTGTACGTGCAATATTGTGTAGGTACTAAACAACGGAATATGGATACAGCCCCTCATCTTTTTGCTTCATTTAGGAATAACGGATTTTGAGTTGATTCTATAGGCTCCCATTTTCAGAATTTTCAAGCTATGTTTTTGAAACTTTTACAGAAGTTGCTCTATACATTTAGCTAACAAAATATGCAAATGACATTTTGATATCGTTGACGCATGCGCAATGAAAAATTATTTACTAAACATACGCATTTTACATACAATTTTTATTATTTTTAAATTCTGATGACAGGGTATTGTGTATAATGATGTTTGTCATATTTTCAGAAAAGAACATTATTTTATAAGAAGAACTCTGCAAATTATAAGCAAAAAACTTGGAAAAATTTAGGACTGTTTTTATAAAAACCTTAATTTCTCTACGAGTATACATGCTATCCTTGTAAAAATTAACACAGTACATTACAATAAGCCAATTAATCATAATGTGCAGTTTGAACGCTTTTGCTACACTAGTTTTGACAGGATTATCCAAAAGATCTTCGTTCTTTTTCAATTTGTTGACGGTCCCCTGTTCGATTTTGGGGAAAACTCTTCGCGAAAATATGTGACGCGTACTATTTTGTTTACACACCTGGAGTTTCAGTACATTCCAATTCATATTTCTTTCATTACTTAAAAATAATTACTTAATTACCAATTATGCTTAACTTTTGGACACCAGTGTATATTCAGTGAAAGTGATGTATTTAACAGTGTATTGGAAAATGAAAAGTATTGTTTAGATATGAAAATGTATTTAGACAATAAATAAATAAATGGAATTTTAAAACATTGTTTAAAGCCTCGTCAAGGCGTCACTTAAATTTTGATATCATATCTTTTAAGATTCATATTTTGAATTTATGAAAGATGTAATTGATAAAATCTTAATGAATAAATTTTAATATATGTATATATTAATTAATAGCATAGCGTCACATAAATTTTGATATCATTAGTTTTAAGTCCCAAATTTAAAATTCTTAGATATATAAGATAAAATGCTGCGTCACAAGCTTTTAACCCGTTCAGGGTTTTTTGTACTGATATCAGTGCTTTTTTTAGGTTAATAATAAAAAGATAAAAACAAAAAATTAAAGACTAATGCAAAGAATTCATTTTCATGATTTCTGATCACCTTTAATTACCCCTCCCCCACCCACTTAAAAAAAGATATTTCATATTTTATTATTAATATATGCTGTGCTACTTGATTTCGTTAAAAACAACTCTGTAGTAAAGTACGTTAGTATAAGATAAGAAAGTAATGTACATTCAGCACTGTATTTCTAAGAAAGGATTTCATAATCTATGCTGTATGTATCATTTCTCATTCTAGTTAACTATGTTTATTCTTTACACATGATGATACATATACTGCAGATGGATTAAAATGATCAGGAATACAATATTCAGAATGTGCTGGAAAGTAATTCATAATCTATGCTGCGTGCATGATTCTTGTTAATTATGTTTCAACCTTTGTATAGGTTGGTAATATTGTAGATTGATTAAGACTATATCTGTTACAATATTCAGAATATGCTGGAAAGTGTTTAATAATCTATGGTGCACACAGGTTTTTCTTTCTTGTTAATTATGATTTGTTCTTTATATAGAGTGGTAAAATTACTGCAAATGGATTAAAATGATAGGTTTACAATAATGAAAATGTGTTGGAAAGTGTTTCATAATCTATACTGTATGTGTAACTTTTCATTCTTGTTAGTTTATTTATGTTTTGCTGTTTGCACAAAACATATATAAACTAACAGGGGAGGGGGGGGAGAGAGAGATTTGGATGGGAAGATTACTGTACAAAGATGAAATTGATAGGTTTAAAGCATTCAGAATAAAATGGAAAGTACAGTAGACTCCCTCAAATCCGCAAACCAGAAATCCGCAACTCTCTAAAATCCGCACATACTTTATGGACGTAAACAATGAAACTTTCAGATTGGATATTTGGACAAAATGTGATTTTTTTAATTTTGTATCAATTCCATATATTTTTTTATTTTCTCAATAATACTCTATTCATGTTTGTTTTTTTTTTTTGTTTGTTTTTTTTTCATGAAGGAAGAAAAATTAAAAAAAAAAAAAATCAAGATATTGCTGATATTACTGGTAATCACAATTTTCTGACCAAATATATTTATGCATTAATCAAGATTTTTTGGTTACTAAGCCTGGCTAAACTTTAAAAAAAAAATCCTTATTTTATGATTTTGATGTGAATTAGTAATGTACTTTTATGAGGCAAGTTTTGTTGAATAATTTTGGAAAAATATATTTAATTTTTATAATGAATATTTAATCATACACTATTGATCATTAACTTGATCTTTGCTTTTAATATTTTAATCATTTTGAAAATTATCTAAATTTTTATTATTTTAATTTATTACTTATTTTAACATTTTATTATATTGTAAGTATTCATTATAGTCCTGAATGCACTATTAATTGCACTCAAATTACCGTTTAAAAAACGTAAACAAAGCAATGACCAGAAATCCGCAAAATTCTAAAATCCGCACAACCTCTGGTCCCAAGCTGTGCGGTTTTGAGGGAGTCTACTGTATATAAACATGTTAAAGGAAAATTTTTTACTCTCGTTAATTATGCTTTGTTTTTTTGCACAGAATGGTAAAATTATTGTACATGAATGACAATAAGTTTACAATATTCAGAATGAGTCAGAAAATGCATCATAATCGATGCAGTATGCATGACTCTTCGTTCTTGTTAGTTATGTTTTGTGGGGTCATCAAGGCTTCTTGTTAGTTATGTAAGGGAGGGGGAGGAGTTTGTATCGGGTTTAAGATTTTATTAAAATTTCCATGCTCTAGTCTGTACGTATTTACATAATTTTTTTTTCTAAAAATCTTGATTTGGTTAGATAATTGTTTTTTTTTTTTTTTTTTTTTTTTTTTTTTTTTTCGGGTTTGAATCTCGATTCAGTTTGAATTGAATTGGAATTTTCAGGTTCTTGCTGAGTTGCATTTCAAGTACTAGTTTTCAATTCTGGTCAGTGGATGGGGACAAAAATTACTTTGTCTTTCTTGAACAGATTTTTATTTCCTAATTTTTTTATTTTACTTTTTTTTTTGGGGGGGGGGATTAGATTGGGTTTCAGGTTATTCTGATCGGGTTTGAGATAGACTTCTATTGGAATTTCCATGATCTAGTCAATACATATCGACATAAATTGTTCTTTTTTTTCTAAAATCTCGATTTGATTAAATATTTTTTTATTTTTTTGGGGGGGGGGAAGGGGGGATTGAATCTGGTTTCGGATTGACTTCAAATGGAATTTTCAGGTTCTTGTTGAGTTGCATTTCAAGTATATTATTTTGTCGCAGATAAATTGGGTTACAATTGGAATTTTTTTTTTGGGGGGGGAGGGGGGTAGTGTTTGAACTGGGTTTAGGATAGATTTCAATTGAAATTCTTGTCAGTGTATGTGGACAGAAATTATTTGGTCTTTCTTGGACAGACTTGTGTTTCCATTGTTTTTTCCTTTTCGGGTTTGAATTAGGTTTCATGTTAACTTTCAGACTCTTGTCAGTGTGTATCGGCAGAAATAATTTTCTCTTTTCCGGATTAGGTTAAGGTTCGATGGAAATTTTTTTCAGGTTTCAATCAGGTTCAATTCAAATGGAATTTTCAAGTTCTGGTCAGGTTGCGCTTTAATGGAAAATATTTTGTCCTGTATAGAATACTGGGCTCCGGTTGTATGGAATTTCCTTTTTCAGGTTCAGATTAGGTTTAAGATAGACTAATTGGAATTTCCAGATTTCTGATCACGCATATCTATGGAAATTAAGTTTTCTTTCCCAAATCGAGATATGGTTGGATAATTTTTTTTTTTTTTGGGGGGGGGGGGTTGAATCTGCTTTCGGTTTGACTTCAAATGTAATTTTCAGGTTCTTGTTCAGTTGCATTTCAATGTATTTTATTTTGCAGCAGATAGATTGAGTTACTCTTGGAGGGATTTTTTTCTTTCTGGTTTTGGATTGTATAGGATAGATTTCAATAGGAATTTTTCGATTCTAGTCAATGTATGTCAATGGAAATTATTTTGTCTTTCTTGGACAAATTTATCTTTCCATTAAATTTTTGTTGGTTTAGAATGGGTTTCAGGATAACTTGTAGGTTCTTGTTGGCAGACTTGTATAAAACCAAAAACTTTCTGCAAATTAATTTAATGTTGGGTGTAATTCGTATTTTTTGCGCAATTCATGGTCATCATTCATGTTTTTTTATGCGATTTATGAATTTAATTTGCATTTTTGAGCAATTTATGGACATAATTCGCAATTTTTATGCAATTAATGAATGTAATTTACATTTTACATGATTTATGGACGTAATTTGCAATTTTTATGCAATTCATAGACATAATTTGCGTTTTTTCAGCTTTCTGTTGACGAAATTTGTGTTTTTTAATCGATTTATTGACGTTATTTATGTTTTTATAGGATTTATGAATGTAATTTGTTTTTTTTTACCAATTCTTGGACGTAATTTGCATTTTTTGTAATTTATGAACGTTATTAGTGTTTTATTGCACAATTCATGGAAGTGATTCGCATTTTTTGAGTGATTTATGAATGTAATTCACGTTTTTATGCGTTTCATGGACGTAATTTGAGTTTTTTGAGCGATTCATGAATGTAATTTGCGTTTTTTATGCAATTCATGAATGCAAAACACTATTCGCTATTTTTATGCGATTTATAGACGTAATTTGCGTTTCAGCTTTCTGCTGCCAAAATTCGTGTCTTTTGAGCGATTTATGAACATAATTCCCGTTTTACTACACGATTCATAGACATAATTTGTGTTTCTCATACAATTTCTGAACGTAATTCTCACTTTTTTAAACAATTCATGGACGTAATTCACGTTTTGACGATTTGTGGACCCAATTCGTGTTTTTTAAACTATTCATGGGCATAATTCGCGATTTTTATGCGATTAATGAATGTAATTTACATTTTACATGATTCATGGATGTAATTTGCTATATTTATGCAATTCGTAGACATAATTTGCATTTTTTGAGCTTTCTGTCGACGAAATTTGTGTTTTTGATCAATTTATTGACGTTATTTGTGTTTTTATAGGATTTATGAATGTAAGTCGCTTTTTTTACCAATTGTTGGACTTAATTCGCATTTTTTGCAATTTATGAATGTTATTAGTATTTTTTTGCATGATTCATGGAAGTGATTCGCAATTTATGAGCAATTTATGAACATAATTTGTGTTTCAGCTTTCTGCTGCCAAAATTCGTGTTTTTTGAGCGATTTATGAATATAATTCCCGATTTACTACACGATTCATAGACATAATTTGTGTTTTTCATACAATTTCTGAACGTAATTCTCACTTTTTTAAACAATTCATGAATGTAATTCACGTTTTGAGCAATTTGTGGACCCAATTTACGTTTTTTATGCAATTCGCTTTTTTTGAGCGATTCATGGACATAATTCGAGATTTTTATGCGATTAATGAATGTAATTTACATTTTACATGATTTATGGACGTAATTTGCTATACTTATGCGATTCATAGACATAATTTGCATCTTTTGAGCTTTCTATCGGCGAAATTTGTGTTTTTTGATTGATTTATTGATGTTATTTGTGTTTTTATAGGATTTATGAATGTAATTCGCTTTTTTTTACCAATTCTTGGACATAATTCGCATTTTTTGCAATTTATGAACGTTATTCATGTTTTTTTGCACAATTCATGGAAGTGATTCGCATTTTTTGAGTGATTTATAAACGTAATTCACGTTTTTATGCAATTCATGGATGTAATTTGCGTTTTTTGAGCGATTCATGAACGTAATTCACATTTTTTATGCAATTCATGAATCCAGTTCGGTATTTTTATGCGTTTTATAGAGGTAATTTCCGTTTCAGATTTCTGCTGCCAAAATTCGTGTTTTTTGAGCGATTTATGAACATAATTCATGTTTTACTAGATGATTCATAGACGTAATTTGCGTTTTTCATACAATTTATGAATATAATTCTCACTTTTTTACATGATTCATGGACATAGTTCACATTTTAAGCAATTTGTGGACGTAATTCCCATTTTTTATGCAATTTGCTTTTTTTTTTTAGCGATTCATGGATGTAGTTCACATTTTTTATGCGATTCATGCATGTAATTCACATTTTTTATGCGATTCATGCATGGAATTCGTATTTTTTATGCGATTCATGGATTGAATTAATGTTTTTATTGCGGTCTTTGGACGAAATTCAAGTTTTTCGCTTGGTATTTTGTCGAAATGTTGGGTTTTTTTACATGATTCTTTGTTGAGATACACTTTTTTTTTTTACGCAATTCTTTGTCGAAATAAATAAAAATTGTTTCTTCATAAAATTTTCTGCACATGGCGTGCGTCTATATTATACAACTCTGCTTGTCAGTGTGTATTGTCAGAATTTTTTTTTTTTTTTTTTTTTTCAGATCGAATTAAGGTTTGCTAACCCATAGACTATTTGGAATTTCCAGATTTCTGACCACGCGTATCTATGGAAATTAAGTTTTCTTTCCCAAATCAAGATATGGTTGGATTTTTATTTTTTTATTTTTTTTTTGGGGGGGGGGGGGTTGAATCTGGTTTCGGTTTGAATTCAAATGTAATTTTCAGGTTCTTGTTCAGTTGCATTTCAATGTATTTTATTTTGCAGCAGATAGATTGAGTTACTCTTGGAGGGATTTTTTTCTTTCTGGTTTTGGAGTGTATAGATAGGATAGATTTCAATAGGAATTTTTCGATTCTGGTCAATGTATGTCAATTGAAATTATTTTGTCTTTCTTGGACAAATTTATCTTTCCATTAAATTTTTGTTGGTTTAGAATGGGTTTCAGGATAACTTGTAGGTTCTTGTTGGCAGACTTGTATAAAACCAAAAACTTTCTGCAAATTAATTTAATGTTGGGTGTAATTCGCATTTTTTGCGCAATTCATGGTCATCATTCGTGTTTTTTATGCGATTTATGAATGTAATTTGCATTTTTGAGCAATTTATAAACATAATTCGCAATTTTTATGCGATTAATGAATGTGATTTACATTTTACATGATTTATGGACATAATTTGCTATTTTTATGCAATTCATAGACATAATTTACGTTTTTTCAGCTTTCTGTCGACGAAATTTGTGTTTTTTGATCAATTTATTGACGTTATTTGTGTTTTTTATAGGATTTATGAATGTAATTTGCTTTTTTTACACAACTCTTGGACGTAATTCGCATTTTTTGCAATTTATGAATGTTATTCGTGTTTTTTTGCATGATTCATGGAAGTGATTCGCCTTTTTTGAGTGATTTATGAACATAATTCATATTTTTATGCAATTCATGGACGTAATTTGCATTTTTTGAGCGATTCATGGATGTAATTCGCGTTTTTTATGCAAATCATGAATGCAAAATGCTATTCCCTATTTTTATGCGATTTATAGACGTAATTTGCATTTTAGCTTTCTGCTGCCAAAATTCGTGTCTTTTGAGCGATTTATGAACATAATTCCCATTTTACTACACGATTCATAGACATAATTTGTGTTTTTCATACAATTTCTGAACGTAATTCTCACTTTTTTAAACAATTCATGGACGTAATTCACGTTTTGAGCGATTTGTGGACCCAATTCATGTTTTTTATGCAACTTGCTTTTTTGGAGCGATTCATGGACATAATTCGCGATTTTTATGCAATTAATGAATGTAATTTACATTTTACATGATTTATGGACATAATTTGTTATACTTATGCGATTCATAGACATAATTTGCATCTTTTGAGCTTTCTATCGACGAAATTTGCGTTTTTTGATCGATTTATTGACGTTATTTGTGTTTTTATAGGATTTATGAATGTATCTTGCTTTTTTTCACCAATTCTTGGACGTAATTCGCATTTTTTGCAATTTATGAACGTCCTTAGTGTTTTTTTGCACGATTCATGGAAGTGATTCGCATTTTTTGAGTGATTTATGAATGTAATTCATGTTTTCATGGACGTAATGTGTTTTTTGAGCGATTCATGAATGGAATTCGCTTTTTTTATGCAATTCATGAATGCAAAACACTATTTGCTATTTTTATGCGATTTATAGACGTAATTTGCGTTTCAGCTTTCTGCTGCCAAAATTCGTGTTTTTTGAGCAATTTATGAACATAATTCCCATTTTACTACACAATTCATAGACATAATTTGTGTTTTTCATACAATTTCTGAAAGTAATTCTTACTTTTTTAAACAATTCATGGACGTAATTCACGTTTTGAGCGATTTGTGGACCCAATTCATTTTTTTTATGCAATTCGCTTTTTTTGAGTGATTCATGGACATAATTCGCAAATTTTATGCGATTAATGAATGTAATTTACATTTTACATGATTTATGAATGTAATTTGCTATATTTATGCAATTCGTAGACATAATTTGCATTTTTTTAGCTTTCTGTCGACGAAATTTGCATTCTTTGATCGATTTATTGACATTATTTGTGTTTTTATAGGATTTATGAATGTAATTCGCTTTTTTTACCAATTGCTGGACCTAATTCGCATTTTTTGTAATTTATGAATGTTATTAGTATTTTTTTGCACGATTCATGGAAGTGATTTATGAACTTAATTTACGTTTCATCTTTCTGCTGCCAAAATTCGTGTTTTTTGAGCAATTTATGAACATAATTCCCATTTTACTACACGATTCATAGACATAATTTGTGTTTTTCATACAATTTCTGAACGTAATTCTCACTTTTTTAAACAATTCATGGACGTAATTCACGTTTTGAGCGATTTGTGGACCCAATTCATGTTTTTTATGCAATTTGCTTTTTTTGAGCGATTCATGGACATAATTCGCAATTTTTATGCGATTAATGAATGTATTTTACATTTTACATGATTTATGGACGTAATTTGCTATACTTATGTGATTCATAGGCATAATATGCATCTTTTGAGCTTTTTATCGACAAAATTTGCGTTTTTTGATCGATTTATTGACATTATTTGTGTTTTTATAGGATTTATGTATGTAATTCGCTTTTTTTTACCAATTCTTGGACGTAATTCGCATTTTTTGCAATTTCTGAACGTTATTCGTGTTTTTTTGCACAATTCATGGAAGTGATTTGCATTTTTTTAGTGATTTATGAACGTAATTCATATTTTTATGCAATTCATGGATGTAATTTGCGTTTTTTGAGTGATTCATGAATGTAATTCACATTTTTTATGCAATTCATAAATGCAAGTCGCTATTTTTATGCGTTTTATATAGGTAATTTCCGTTTCAGCTTTTTGCTGCCAAAATTCGTGTTTTTTGAGCGATTTATGAACATAATTTATGTTTTACTACACGATTCATAGACGTAATTTGCATTTTTCATACAATTTATGAATATAATTCTCGCTTTTTTACATGATTCATGGACGTAATTCACATTAAGCAATTTGTGGACGTAATTCCCATTTTTTATGCAATTTTTTTTTTTTTTTTTTTTTTTTTTTTTTTTTTTTTTTTTTTTGCGATTCATGGATGTAGTTCACAAAAACACCCCCTTGGCTGTGCCACTGACAACAAAATCTTATGTTGGTGCAAGGAGTAATTTATTCATAGACATGAGAAAAAAGTTTTTGACAACAAACCAAAAAAAAGTACAATACAGGATTTTTACCTGGCATTCTCATAAAATTTTGAATATACCCTGCCTCCCCCCTCTAATTCATAAGTTTTCATACATTCTATATTATATTCCATATTAAGAAGGCGCCACTTGTCTAGTTTTGTTTTGAATCAGAATGCGTTATTAGCATTTTTCATGCAGGTAGAATTTATTTAGAATAGAATTGATAAAGAAAATGCACAAATTGAAAACCATCGAACAGACATGATAGAATCATTACGTAATTTTCATGGTTTTAATAATCCACATGGATGTTTCTAGTTATGCCAATTCAATCTTGCAATGTGTTAATATACAATGAATAAAGTCTGCAATAAAGTTAACCAGAGAATCTTGCAATGGATTTTTGCCGTCGCTTATTCAAATTTACTTAAGAGGAATCGAGTTAATGAAATGTTGTATAAATGTTATTTGTTAGCTTTATAGATTACTAGGTATTACTAGGTTTTCCCGTCGACCAAAAAATTATCGCCAAACTATAAGATTAAATTCCAATAATGGATGATTGTGAATGTCACATTCAATGACATTAAATACAATTTGTATATTTAAAATGTCATTGATTTTTATTTCGACTTTTTATTAATATTTTACTACTTATTTGTTTTTTCATTATTTAAAAAAAAAAATATGTGATTATGTATAATTTGGCGAAATTGGTCGACGGAATAACAGTAGTAGCGATTACTAAAATATTTCAAATTGAAATAATTTATGAAACTGAAAATGTTTTAGCCAACATTTCACTTAAGTTTAAAACAAGCAATATATAGAAATTGTAAAGTCCATCAAGTGTGTGTAACTTGGGACCAGACACTGCACAAATATAATGTGCTCATCTTTTGTTTACATTTTTAAAAAGAGTAATTTGAATGTAATAATGTACTAGAAATCATAATGAATGCTTATAATAGAGTATAATACAGTCAACTCTGTGAAATTCACAAAATGTATTATCTGCAAAACATGTTAAAATGCAAACATTGAAAAGTGTTTTAACACTTAAACTCAAAGATAAAAGATATGCAATAATTTTATTTTCATGAAATGACAAATTTTAATAAAATAAACTGGGATTTAAGAAAATTCATGTATTTTGTACCCTGTATTTAAAAACAATACTTTAAGCAAGCCAGTAAGTTTCCGTTTATTAATTATGATTAATGCAAACCTATTCTTTGCTCAAGCAGCGAAAAAATTAAAAAAATAAACAAAAAATATATTGAGGTAAAATTGTTTATCAAACAATACACATAAAAAGTTCCTTGGCGAAGGAGAGTAAACTGCATTTCACCCAAAATTACTGACAAAAAACAAAACAAAACAAAATGCAGTCCAGATTTTTAACTGGCATTCTCGTAAAATTTTGAATATATCCTGCCTCCACACTGTAATCCATAAGTCTTCAAAAATACAAGCAAATAACTTTATTGCAAAGTTACACATTCTGTATTAATTAATAATCCATTGCAAGATTCTCCGGTTAACTTTATTGCAGAGCTTATTCGTTGTATGATTGTTGACATTGCGAGATTCAATTGGCGTAACAAGAAACAACATGTGGATTATTAAAACCTCAAAATTACTTAATGATTCTATCTTGTCTGGTTTATATTTTTTTAATTCGTGCATTTTCTATATCAATTTAATGGACATTATGTAAGAATATTACTACCTGAATGAAAAATGCTCCGTGTAACTTGCCGCGTTCGTGTTCGGATTCAAAACAAAACTAGACAAGTGGCGCCCCTAGGCGTATGAATACATGACTTTCCAACAACAAATAATTTAAAATAATTTTTGTTTGAAAACTTAAAAAAAAAATCATAAGTCGAAAGTATATTGAATATGTATAATTAAAAAATATTTTCCTATTTTAAAAAAGGATACAAAATATTTTTTCCACAAAATGCAAAAATATCCAATGTAAGAAACGTAATATTTTCTTCTTACGGAAAATAAAGGCAAAATAAATAGAAATTTGATTTAGTATATATTTATTGAATGTTTTAAAGTACATGATAAGATGTTTTTGTAGTTTAAAAAACATTTATTGCTTCGATGCGGGTGTTTTAACTGTGACCATTACTACATTTGCCTTTTTGCAGTGTCTTCGTCTGCTAACCCATAGAATAACATGTAATCCGCGAGCTAATATAGTCCAATTTTCCAAGACCAATATATAACAAACAAGAGTTTTCCTAGAAACAAGGCAAGTCTTATTCCCTCTATCTTAAAGAGATTCATATTATATATAAGTTTTAATAAAATCTCCCAGCCCGTTTTCTAGATCTCATTATCAGGAACAAACACCATCGTTTTCAGTTTAAAAATGGTTATCGAGATCTAAAAATATACGGCACGTAGAAATGTAAAAATTATAGGATAGGATTAGACTGGGAATATAAGACTTAAAAAAATTGGACCATTCTGACCAATATTTGCTGAGTTATTAGAAGGCGGCTTTTCCGATTTCCTTTGATGTTGAGTTAGCTGTATATATGAAGTTCCGCATCTACCCTTATGACGATGGTAGGTTTAAAGCTGCGTCACTTGAAGGCTGCCGCCTTCTATGATAAGCTAAAAAAGTTATTATGTTACATTTGATATTTAAAAAGAAATAGTTATTTCCTAACACAAAGCACTTTAGTATTTTACTTTGTAACACGAATCTTTGCCCCTCTGAAAACAATCTCCTACGTACCACAGATTCGCATTCCCTGGTTTAGTGTAACTCAATATTAGTTCTTCCACCGGAACAAACCTGTTACGCCAAAGTGCAAAAATCGAAAAAACTAACAAAAAAAAAAAAAAAAAAAAAAAAAAAAGAGAGAGAGAGACTCGAGTGAATGCCCCACTGAATTTTTGAAAAAAGTTTCAAATAATGCATATTTTTTGAGTCTTTTACAGAATTTTTAATTTTTTATCACTTATTTTTAAAGACAGAAATATTTTCCTAATTTAATCAGAAAAATGCTCTGAAGTCAGAAAAAAAATTCTGTAATTAAATAATTACAGAATTTACAATAAAAAATTACTGGTAAGAATAATAAATCATGATTGGCAAAAACACTTTGCCCGTATGACGTACAGGTAAATCAGGGAATCGGTTAATAAGTCTTTGTTAAAGGTTGTGGTTATCTTCGAATTTTTACTTTTGATTGATCATTTCACTGTAAATTTATACATGAAATAAAATAGATCTTTATTTCGGGGTGTTAATTTCATGATCGATTTCCATTCAAATTGAAAATTGGCATTCAACAATAAAAATAAAAATATAATCCATTATATTATATCGTAATAAATATAAAAATAATTTAATTAAGTCAATTTCCTCTAAGGCTTCATTTTAATTTGTTTTAAAACATGAAGTACAACAGTATTAATATTAGCGCAATAAATGTACAGTTTCATTGCGGCATTCATCGTGATATATTGCCATATTCATTGACTTAACGACATTTTTTAGCGTCAAATTTCGACTATTTCTAGCTCATTGGAAGTGATATTTCTTATTTAAATTGGTAAATAAGGTGAAAAACTTATGAAATTGCATTTGAAAGCCAAACAAATTACTTTCTAACATTTTAATTTATTTTAAAACATAAAGTACAATAATATAGTGCAATTAGTATACAATTTCATCGTGACATTCATCGTGATGTATTGCCCATATTCATTAACTTAATAACTTTTTAACGACTCTTTAAAGAGCTTTTTTACAGTCAAATTTTGACGATTTTCAGCACGTTGTAACTTATATTTCTTGTTTAAATTGACAAATAAGCCGAAAAATTCATGAAATTAAATTTGAATGTCGAAGAAACCCCCAGTTCGTTACTTTCTAACATTATTATTCATTTTAAAACATGAAGTACAACAATATTACTATTAGCGCAATAAGTATACAGTTTCATTGCGGCATCCATCGTGATGTATTGCCCATATTCATTGCTCATCCATCTTGCAAAGCATCACGTTTCTATAATGGAGCATCTCCAAGATGACCTCCAACTTTGCAAGGTAGATCCATGCTTTTTTTTTAAGACAAAGCGAAGCCATTCTAATCGTGTCTAGCAACTTGATCGAAAGGTTTATCTCCAGAAAAGAATAGTTTTGTGAACCCGGATTAAACATTCCGTGAGATTATAAAGTAAAATACAGAATCCAACTTTTTAAGCAACTTGTATCGATGAGGTAATTAGCATGCCACGAAATTGGTAAATCATTTTCCGAAATTGCTTTCTTGCTGTTAACATAGTTGCTAGCTTTTGAAAGTTAATTCGTTTCGATTTTCTCCATGAGTTGATATACTTTAATAGAAGCCTGTTTTAAGTTTATTAAAATTACATTTATTCACGCCTCTTAGAGGTGTGGTATAAATCTGTCAATTAAAATGTAAGACCACCCAAGTTTTTTGAAGGATTTAACTTGTAATATTTTGTATTATTGTTTAAGACATAGCCTTAGAGGAAATTGACTTAATTAAATTATTTTTATTACGATATAATATAATGGATTATATTTTTATTTTTATTGTTGAATGCCAATTTTCAATTTGAATGGAAATCGATCATGAAATTAACACCCCGAAATAAAGATCTATTTTATTTCATGTATAAATTTACAGTGAAATGATCAATCAAAAGTAAAAATTCGAAGATAACCACAACCTTTAAAAAAGAATTATTAACCGATTCCCTGATTTACCTGTACGTCATACGGGCAAAGTGTTTTTGCCAATCATGATTTATTATTCTTACCAGTAATTTTTTATTGTGAATTCTGTAATTATTTAATTACATAATTTTTTTTCTGACTTCAGAGCATTTTTCTGATTAAATTAGGAAAATATTTCTGTCTTTAAAAACAAATGATAAAAGATTAAAAATTCTGTAAAAGACTCAAAAAATATGCATTATTTGAAACTTTTTTCAAAAATTCAGTAGGGCATTCACTCGAGTCTCTTTTTTTTTTTTTTTTTTTTTTTTTTTTTTGTTAGTTTTTTCGATTTTTGCACTTTGGCGTAACAGGTTTGTTCCGGTGGAAGAACTAATATTGAGTTACACTAAACCAGGGAATGCGAATCTGTGGTACGTAGGAGATTGTTTTCAGAGGGGCAAAGATTCGTGTTACAAAGTAAAATACTAAAGTGCTTTGTGTAATTTTTGATAATTCAATTTCCTAATAATAAGCGAGACGTAGCTACGATCGTTCGGTAGCTTTATCGCCCCAACTCCAATCCTTCCCGCTTTTCAGTGCCTTTAGTTTGTGTAATTTCGCTTAAAAATGTGTCCGGTATCAATTTTTTCAAATTTCTTTTCAATTCCTCTAGAGAGCCAGATATTCAGATCGAATGTAGGCTATAATGTAGGCTATAATGTATGCTAGAATGTATGCTCGAATGTAAGTAGTATGTAGGCTAGAATGTAGGATCGAATGTATGTCACCGCTCCCGCGGCGGTTAAAAGGTTAAACAAAAGAAATGCCTAAAAAAATCTTAACAAAAAAAAAATGTCTTAAAGGATACATAAAATATTGATAAAGATAATGAAAAGATTGACACTATAAATAAAATAACTTTATTAGAATGTCTAAAGTCATTTTGAAATCTGAAATTTGAATTTTAAATTGAATGGCCGCAAAGTACTTCGTGACAATGGTTAAATCAGCATTTGAAAGGAGCAAAGAATGCTTTTAAAATTAACGATATCATTTGTATGGTGTCTAGACAGTGAATTTTTTTAAAATAGGAACAGCAAGTGACTTTCATTGTTTATGTGCTTTTTCTGCACCCCTTCACCCAAAAAAATATTATCATCTTGGAGTATATATAGTTGATCTATGGTTCTTATACTTCATTTTAACTGACTAGACACAACCCAGAAAAGTTAAAGAAAAAAGTTTGTATCAAAACTTTCGTAACTTGAATGATTTTGCAGCACATATCACAACATTTGAGTGCATTTCACAGCCCGAATTAGTGGAACACAAATCTACGGTTTCCTTGCATACAACCCTTTTTTATGCAATGTAATGCGTACAATATTAAGAGCAGATATATGGAGATAAGCTATAAGGTACTTAAAATCGTATTGTGGTGCTATTTTTGTATTAGTTATTAAGCGAAGAAAAGAAAATCGTTAATTATAACAAGTTGAAAATTGCACGATAAGAGTAGCAAACTTGCTTCGTACTACACGAAAGTTTTAAAAATATTCAGATCTTAGTGTAATAGTATACAATACTTCGGATGCAGTAAGTATCCGAAATCTTTTGTGTAACCCTGTAAATGCTATTTGCTTCCTATTATACACTAAGTAACTTGTACCGATATATAAAATTGAAACTGGTGTAATATACAATTGAAGTGAAAAAAAACTACTTTAAAACACCATAAAATAGTTTAATTGCTCAAGGCATTTCGAAAGAAGTCAGTTGTGCCTCTACATTCATAGTAGATGCACGTCTTTTTTTTTACCCTGACGAAGAAAGACAAAGTTCTTCCGAAAGGTATTGCGCAATTAAATTATTTTATGGTGTTTTAAAGAAGTTTTTTTTCACTTCAACTTGTAGCAAACCTCAGCAACTTTTGTCAATTTCATAAAATATGAAATAGTTTTATATTATTAAAACACGCCTCAAACAATGTTCCTCCCTATACCATTATGTAATGAAATACTTTTTTGTAGCCCTGTAACTTAATAACAAATATTCTTTGCACCACAGTTTGTGCAGAATGTATATTTTGTTATATACTCCATTGATGCATATCGATTTTATTATGTTCCAAGGAGTATAACACCATTAAAATGGACTTATGAAATTATTTTTTCACATTGGTCGTAATGTAAAGAAATACTTTTGGTTGTCCCTGTAATTAAACTATTCATCCAATTTTCATAAAGTTTTAAATGACTCGACAAAATTATGAAACAATTATATATTTTAAATTTTAAATGATTCGGCTGTGTAATTTTTGTTTTGTTATATACGGACAGACTGAAGACGGAACGACGACTATAGGTGCCACGTATTTACACAATTACGAACGCACCTAAAAGTCTAAATTTTGATTTTACTTGCGGTACACTGCGACACGTTTATGTAGAAAAGGGGCAGCTTTACCTTTTCACGATGGTGTGTTAGTCTTGGCGATGTTTCGTTTGAGAGATATACGATTTTTTGTCCAGGAAACGCTTCCTAAACTGTTATCAGTCTTTAACAGGAATACACACTTCCTTCTTGTACTTTGACGTGTCTCTTATTGTCTCTCATCATGTAAGCGGCAAATTAAACTGATATTCAACAGTGTAATTTGTTAGAACTGCAGTTCAATGTTTTTAAACTTTTCAAACATGTTGGTATACTATTCTTTAAAACTTCGTGTAGAGATTTAATTGCTTAAACTTAGGGAATTGATTTCTTATAGTCAAAGAGAGATTTATTACCTGAGCAATTCTTCTTGTCGGCGACTTGTATAAGCAATTGTATGTTTCATAACTTGAATTCCAGTCTTCGAATTTACGATTTCTTCATATCTTGAAAATAGCTATTTATGAATTTCGCCCACTGGCAATATTATATCCTTTACGTATGGTTCTTCACACACACAAAAAAATTATGATTTAGAGGGATTTAAAGAGGTTTAATAGACTTAGCAAAACGTAAACATTCTTTGCATCAGAACATTCTAAAACAGTTCCGCAGTCAACTCAGAATAAAGAATACAATCTAAAAAGATGGATTAGAGATGAATAAATACAAATTATATCTATGAAAAAACATATTATGAATTTTAAAGTACAAATGAATGAGAATTAATGAAATATAATATTAATTAAAGTCAAAATAGTCTCGTTTTATCAAGATCAAAAGTTTTGGTGCTGCCATCTACAGTCATATATCCGAAATAATTAATGTCTTTTTACTGCAGATTTCTTTTTAGTTCCTTTTAGGATTTAACATCCTCCCCCCCCCGGCAGTAGAGGGGATACCTTTGTAATAGGACGTTTGATGTCACCGTCTGCTGTTTTAATTAAGACGACACGAACTCGATTGTCCTGTCCTGGGAAAGTTTGTAGAATGCGGCCCATTTTCCATCTCATGGGCACGGATCGTTCATGAATTATTACCAAGTCTCCTTCTCGTAGATTAACACTTGGAGTAGTCCATTTAGGACGCTGTTGTAGATGTTGGAGATATTATCTTGACCATCTATACCAAAATTGGTTCTTGGCCCTTTTAATAAGGCGCCAACGAGCATTTAATGATAGAGCTCGCGAATTAGAAGCTTCTGGAATATCAAGGAGCGGTGCTCCGATTAGAAAATGACCTGGCGTTAATGCGCGCGGATCTGATGACATCGGCGATAGAGGTCTGGAATTTATGCAACTTTCTATTTGACACAGTAAAGTAGATAATTCTTCAAAATTTAAAATACTGGATTTACATGCCTTTAACAGATGATTTTTTGTAAGCTTTACAGCTGCCTCCCATAGCCCACCAAAGTGCGGCGCATATGGAGGAATTAAATGCCAATTGATTTTTTGGCTCGAAAGAAAATCTTGAATTTCTCTGTCCCTCAAATATTGGAATAACTGCTTTAGTTGATTTCCTAGACCTACGAAATTTTTCCCATTATCTGAATAAATATCAGACGGCAGGCCTCTACGTGCAATAAATCTCTTTAGGGCTGCTAGCAAGGCTTGCACAGACAAGTCTGATACCACTTCCAGATGCACTGCCTTAGTGCACATGCAGACGAATACAGCGATGTATGTTTTTAATTTTATCTTACTTCTAGGCAAATTTGGCTTGGTTATGCAGGGGCCGGAAAAATCTATGCCAACCTTGGAAAAAGGACGAATTGGGGTGATTCTGTCAACGGGAAGATCTCCCATCATTTGTTGACAAGCTTGTGTTTTTAGGCGTTTGCAAAGTACACATTTGTTGAGCTCTTGTCGCACAGTAGAACGACCATTAACAAACCAAAATTGTTGACGTATAATAGAAAGTACTAGCTGTGTACCTGCGTGCATATGTTTCTCATGTACATGCTTTATTAATAGTTTAGTGACAAAGTTATTTTTTGGGAGTAGCATCGGATATATTTTATCGAAGGTTAAAGACTGATGTTGTGACAAACGACCACCTACTCGAATGATATCACTTGAATCTAAAAATACATTTAGTGGTAATAGTTTACTATTGCTTGGTAAGGGTTTTCTTTCTTTTAACAACTTAAGCTCTGTGTTGAATTCAGAACTTTGAATTAATTTTACAATGCATTGAATTGAATTAGAGATTTCTTCTGAACTTAGATTTCCAATTTTTTTCGATGTACTATGTCTAGCATTATGAATAAATCTAAGACAATAGGCCGTGACTCTTGACAGCTTAGAGAATTTCGAAAACTTAAGAAGAAAGTCAGGAGGTGCACTTACTTGTGTTACATTACTGACAGAGTCAATTACTTGATTTAACTCACCTATTGGAGCAGTGAGTTTAGGTATTGGGATTTGCTCATTTGACAGTAGCCATGGAGGCCCATGCCACCACAGAGAATGATTAAGAAGCTTTCGTGGAGGAATTACCCTAGAAGCTACATCTGCAGGGTTTAAAGCACCTGGAATATGATTCCATTCATGGGAAGGCATTAATGCCTGTATTTGACATACTCGATTGAGTACGAACTGATTTCCCTTTAAAGGTGGTGCTTTTAGCCAACTGAGAACAATTTGGGAATCCGACCACAAATAAATATTGTCAAATTTTACTTTTAATGTGTCGATAATTACAGAACATAACTTAGCTAGCAAAAGAGCTGAACAAAGCTCGATTCTAGGCAATGTTTGAGGTTTAATAGGATTCACCTTAGTTTTTGCAGCAATCAAATTAACAAATACCCTTTCAGGTGTAACCACACGTAAATATGTAACAGCAGCATACGCTTTATTCGAACCGTCGCAAAAACCATGCAGTTGAATTTGAACAACTGCTTCATTAAGTAAATTCATATATCTAGGAATTTCTAACGATTTCAATAAATGCATTTCAGATGAAAATTCATTCCAAACATGTTGTATGGCAGGTGGGATTTTCTCATCCCAAGAAATTTTATCCTTCCAAAGATCTTGCATCATAATTTTTAACTTTATTGTTGTAGGAGCTAGGAAACCCAAAGGGTCAAAGATTGTAGCCACTACAGATAACAAATCTCGTTTTGTTTGTACCTCCTTTAAATCAGCGAACCTAATTTGTAAAATATCTTTGGAAGAGTCCCAAAATAAACCAAGCACTTTAACAGTATCATCTTCCTGAATGACCTTTTTTGAGGAAGCCTTCATTTCATCAGGTAAGTGAGCAATTACATCAGGATCGTTACAGGCCCACTTTCGTAGATTAAAACCTCCACTTTTCATAATTTTAATTAGCTCTGTCACTAAATTCTGAGCGTTTTCTCTTGAGTCGGATCCAGAAAAGAGATCATCAACGTAAATTTCATCTTGAATAATTTGGCAGGCTTTTTGATTAGATTGTTCATTATCAATGGCCAATTGGCGTAATGTCCTAATGGCCAAAAAGGGTGCACAGGTAAAACCGTATGTAACGGTCAACAGCCTGTATGATTTGATAGTGTCTTCTAAATTAAATCTCCAAAGAATGCGTTGATAATCAATATGATTCTGATTAACGAGGATCTGCCGAAACATTTTTTCGATATCAGCACTAAAAGCAATTGGATTCATTCTAAACTTTAATAATAAAGGAAATATTTCCGGCTGCAATTTCGGACCTATCTCTAGATAATCGTTTAAAGAGCGGCCTGATGAACCAACTGCAGATGCGTCAAATACTACTCTAAGTCGTGTAGTTGAACTATCTTCTTTTAGTACCCCGTGATGCGGAAGATAAAAATGATCCGGATTTGAGATTTCTGAATTTGGTACAAGTTCCATGTGCCCCAAATCGATATATTCTTGCATGAATGCTAAATATTGCTCTCTAAGCAAAGGGTTTTGATGGAGTTTCTTCTCCAATAAATAAAACCGCTTTAGAGCTTGAGATTTTGAATCACCGAGGATTGGCTTAGATTTAAACGGCAAGTTTACAACATATCGTCCTGATTCTGTGCGTGAAACGGTTTTAGAATAATTATCTTCAACAAGAGAAATTGGATCAAAACTGGAAACCGACTCAAGTTCCCAGAACTTTTGCAGCTGAGAAGTAATCTGCGTAGTAACATGACAACTAACAGATGAATTTTGGTTTGATTCATTCGAATAAATAATTCCCGATAATATCCAACCCAGTTTAGAATTAATAGCGCTCGGTGATCCTTTAGGTCCTAAAATAGACTCTCCTATTATGATATTAGCAAACAAATCTGCACCTATAAGAAGATCAATGGGACTGGACACATGGAAATTTGGATCCGCAAGATTCAAGCCTTCAATATGTGGCCAAAACGTAGTCGTAATCAGAAAATTTGGCAAATTTGTTGTTATCTGGTTAACAACTAACGCGTCTAATTGAAAGATTTCATCATTAAAATAGGGAGAGAATGTCAAAGAAACTTCCTGAAGAGATGTTTCTGCAACTAAATTATTTATACCTGAGATTTTATGATTTGTAGGCCTTGATGGAAGACCTAATTTTTCACAACAAGTTTTAGAAAGTAGGCTCTTTTGAGAACCACTATCGATCATCGCCCTGCAAGGAATGAATTTGCCTGATTTGGATTTTACACGTATAATGGCAGTAGCCAACAATGTTTGAGAATTTCCACTAAACGATTGATTAGTAAAACAATTTGATTCATTTAAATTACCTACAGCATTTGGGGTTGTTACATGATCTTGTTGTCCAATAATTTGTTGTTGTGCAGGGGCAGATTGATCACGATGAAGGAGTGTATGATGTTTCGAATTACAATGTTTACATGTGGTATTTATCAAACAATTAGCAACAAAATGGTTAGAACGCAAACAGTTCGTACATAACTTTTTAGATTTTACTAAATGCCAGCGTTGCTCAACAGATAAATTCTGCATTAATGGGCATCTATGAAGTTGGTGCGGTTCATTACATTTTGGACAAATAATTTTTTGTGATTTATTCACATTATCCGTTACGACAGTATTCGATACCGATCTTTTTGGAAAATGTTGAGATTTAGGATCAAATTTATTATTAAACTTAGATTCAGTTTTAATAAATTCAACATTACAATTCTGCAGACTACGTGCTTGTTTTTCAAGAAAACTAATTACCATTTCATAAGTTGGAAAACAATCATTATTTAATGATAACTCCCACTGTTTTCTTAAATTATCATCAAATTTTTTTTGAATTAAATAAACTAAAATCAAATCAACAAATTCATTAAATTCAAATTTTAAAGATTTCAAATTTCGAATAACTTCATTACAAGTGTCCAATAGCTCTAGAATTGATTTTTGCGTAGGTGATTTTAATGATTTAGCATTAATGAATTTTGACAGTAATGAATATGCCAAATTCTTACGATTATCATAGCGATTAACCAAAGTTTCCCACGCTTCTTTATAATTATCACCGGAAATTGAAAATCCCGAAATTAATTTAGCAGGATAATTTTTTACACTCGCTATTAGATAAGAAAATTTTAAATAATCTGATAAATTTTCATTATTATGAATTGCAGTCAGAAATGTTTCCTTAAAGGTAATCCAATTGTTGATATCTCCATAAAATATCGGCAACTCAAATTTAGGTAACTTTAAAGCGTTATCCTTAACAGAAATTGAATTATTATTGGTTTCATTCTTATTTTCTTCCATTTTTACAACCAAAAATTCCTCGATTTTTACTAAATCGTCAACAACAATGTCCTTCGCTTTTGTAAATGAATCATATAAAGTATTAATACTTTCTTCGGCTATTCCAAAATAAGATTTCTTTAAATCAGCTTCTAAGCTAATTAATTCTTCTTTAAGCTTCTCAGTTAATTTAACATTTTTATTTTCTATTGCTTCAGCTACTTGAATGTTATATCTGTTAATTTCTTTTATAGTGAAATTAAATTTCTGTTCATTTTGTATTTCTACTTTCGTTTTCATTCTGAAGTAATTAACTTTTATAATTAAACTTTAAAAATTTTATTTCACTGAACGCTCCTGCTAACGACGGACCAGAAAATTTATTTATGTAGAGATTTAATTGCTTAAACTTAGGGAATTGATTTCTTATAGTCAAAGAGAGATTTATTACCTGAGCAATTCTTCTTGTCGGCGACTTGTATAAGCAATTGTATGTTTCATAACTTGAATTCCAGTCTTCGAATTTACGATTTCTTCATATCTTGAAAATAGCTATTTATGAATTTCGCCCACTGGCAATATTATATCTTTTACGTATGGTTCTTCACACACACAAAAAAATTATGATTTAGAGGGATTTAAAGAGGTTTAATAGACTTAGCAAAACGTAAACATTCTTTGCATCAGAACATTCTAAAACAGTTCCGCAGTCAACTCAGAATAAAGAATACAATCTAAAAAGATGGATTAGAGATGAATAAATACAAATTATATCTATGAAAAAACATATTATGAATTTTAAAGTACAAATGAATGAGAATTAATGAAATATAATATTAATTAAAGTCAAAATAGTCTCGTTTTATCAAGATCAAAAGTTTTGGTGCTGCCATCTACAGTCATATATCCGAAATAATTAATGTCTTTTTACTGCAGATTTCTTTTTAGTTCCTTTTAGGATTTAACACTTCGTATTTTTAAAAAGTTTCACTGATTTTTTTTTATCAATATGAAATTTAAATTTCTATTGAAAACACCATTTTAAACTGTAAGGACAACACGATTTCAATTATTAAGAGTTTCCGTTAATCAATCTAGTTAGCATAATCACAATTTCCATTAAAATGTGCCAAATGGTTATAATTATCAATAAGTTATCAAAATTCATTTCTTTTTAAACATTTAGGAAGGGATTGCGGTCCCCCTTCTCCTTTGTGTAAGCCCCTCCACCCATGCAAAAAAAACGAACTATAGAAAATGAATTATTAAAATTTTATTATAACAACTTATAGACCAGGAAGCAGCAGCAAAGGCAATCACCTTATTGAATTCACACCTAAAATTCCAGAATTATTAAAACTCGATTCGAATTTTAAAACGCAATCGGTCTATCAAGTCATATCTTGGTGGAAAACATCTAAAAAACCGATTTTAGCCATTGACTCCTATGTTTTCTATTGTATTTTCTTGCTCCGAGTCCTCCATGTTTTTATGTCTTTAGGTGCAGGAAAATACAATAGCAAACCTATGAGTCAACCACTAAAATCGGTTTTTAGGGTGTTTTCCACCAAGATGTGACTTAGCAGACCGATTGCGTTTTAATATGCGATAGAAATTTAACTAATTCTGAAATTTCAAGCATGAACTCAATGAGGAGATTGTCTATGCTGTCGCCTTCTGGTCTATTAATATTCTATTGTTTTCAAAAGAGGTTTTTTAATAGCGTTTTTTTTTTTTTTTTTTTTTTTTCGTAACGTGGTAAAATAAAACCATTAATTGGAACTAATCTGGGGCATATTTTTTTAGACATCTTGTGATGTACGTAAACAAGTAAAGTAAAAGATTGCAAAGAAATAACGAACGAACTTTCGGAATCGATTTTGAAACTGAAACTACCTTTATTAAAAAAAATCTGCAACCAAAATTGAAAATGTAAAAAATAGCCATACTTCAAATCGGGCTCAGCTATCCAATGCGTTAAAAAATTTAAACGAAAAATTCGAAAAAAAAAATATCCCCAGTGGTTTAAAATTAGTGAGCGGATATTTTCAAGGAAGTGAACAGTCCCCTTAAGTTTTTCGGATTGTCATAACATTGAAACTAGCCGAAACTAGCTGTTTTTTACAATTGTGTTCATTGAGCACCAAATTTCGCTTTAGCTTTAGAGCGTGAACCTCAGTGGTAATATTTTAAGTTATTTCTTAGCTGTAAAATCCATGCCAACATAGTTGAAAACTGATTACGAATTCAATTTGTTTGGCCGTCTGTCTGTCTGTCCTCCTGTCCGTCTTTCTGGTCATCTGTCAGTTATTTAACTCAAATAAATATACTCGTATTGATAGTTAACTACTGTATGTTATTGATGTATACCATGGTATGTTTTGTATTGAATATGAAGTCTGTTGCATTTGTCGTTTTTACGTAGGGACACTCAAAAGAGTTCCTTAAAGGTAAAACCTTTAAGTGCATTTTAATATTATTATGCTATTTCAAATATAATAAAATATATATGCATTATTGAGGTGCACGACAATGTGTTATCTATAGAATATGGAATTAGTAGAAATTATAATTTCTTTACAGGAAATTAGTAGAAATTATAATTTCTTTACAGGGAATTAGTAGATATTATAATTTCTTTACAGGGAATTAGTAGAAATTATAATTTCTTTACAGCCAAAATTATTCTGTTACATTACTGTAAATGAGAAAACATAGAGTCTGGAACATTTTATTGATGTTACACAGTTTGATGAATGATGAAATTGATATCCCTGTCAATGATTTAACTGAAATAAATGTATTCATATTGATATTTAACTACTATATGTTATTGAGGTATATCATGGTATTTTCTGTATTAAATATGAAGTCATGTCAATGTTTTCTCATTTACTGTAATATAACGGAATAATTTTGAATACCCCTGTAAACAAATTATAATTTCTACTAATTCCATAGTGTCAGTAAGTTTTCTACTGAATACCGAGTAAGTAGCAATTATAGCTCATTTACAGGGATGCACAAAAGAATTTCAATATATTATGATCTAAGAGAGAAAATCTTTATGCATTTTATTTTCCTGATGATAAACTGTTTGAAATATGTTGAAATAGATATGCATTACTGAGGTGCACTATGATATGTTTTTTATATAAATATAAATTATTGAGTCGGATGAATTTATCACTTATTTACAGAAACATTCAAAGTAATTCGATTACTTGACTGACCATGATTTATAAATGCTGAAAATGTGTCATATACAATAAGTGTCTATTCTGTGTCATTTATTTTAAAACTTAACTCATTTATGGTATAATATGTGGTGTGTAGATCATATACAGGACCACACAAAAGAATTGCACATATTATCTGGTATGAACAGCCATTTATGAAGGTTGATTTATACTACGTTGTTGCTGTTTTCTTAATATTCATTTAACAGTCTCATTTGATTGTATAAACACAAATGAAATTTCTTAACAATATTTTGATAAGTTTGAAAATCGTTTCATAATCTATACCGTGATGCATGATGCTAAGCATGATGCATGCTTAGACCGTGAGGAGGCAACAGAGACAATCATCTCATCGAGTTCGCGGTTAAAATTCAAGAATTAGTTATAACTCGATTTGCATATTAAAAGAAAATCGGTCTGCCAAATCATATCTTGGTAGAAAATACCTGAAAACTCGATTTTAGCGGTTGGCTTGTTGGTTACCATTGTATTTTGCTATATCCAAAGGTGTGAAAACATGGAGGACTGGGAACAGGAAACCATAATGGTAAACTTACAAGCCAACCGCTAAAATCGGTCTTTCAGGTGTTTTCCACCAAGATATGACTTGGCAGACCGATTGCGCTTTAATATGCGACTCGATATTTAACTAATTCTAAAATATCAGCCGTGAACTCGATGAGATGATTGTCTGTGCTGCCGCTTGCTGGTCTAATTGTTGTTTCTTAATCCTAATTGTTCATAATTTAAGATATATATTTATGCATGTGAACTTTGTTTACTTTTGATAACATCTAATTTGAATGTTGCGTGTCTTTGATTTATCGATTATTATGCAAATCTCTATGTATATAGATAGGCAGTTTAGACTTAATGATGATAACTACTTATAAACTGCATTCCGTTTTAAGAATATTCTTTTTTTTCTTTTTAACTACATGTGGGTTATACAAATATAGCTTAATTATATACAATACTAAGTTACTTTGTAAATTTTATTCATTACTTTGTAACTAAGAAAAAATTAGATTCACGACACATAGTAATTAAATATAACTGAGAATGTCGTCACGTGAGCATAATTAAAGGTTACTATGTCATTGATAGAATATAATTATTTCCTGGGGATGCTTAGATTTTTTTTAATGTATAAATGTAATAGTATATCTCTCATACTAATAGATTACATTTTCTAGTACACAAAATATATTTAAACTGGCGGTATAGAAAATAAACATTTTAATAAATAAAATGTAAATTTTATATGGTGAAAATAAAAATAATTTTTTTCGTGTAAAATACTTCTTAACCCCTTCGCGACGAGGGCCTTTTCTTTAATTTATATCTTTTACCACGGTTTTTCAAACCAGAAATTTTTCTCTTATTGAATCTTGAAAGTGTTCCGATTAAATAAGGCAAACTTTACAATAAAAATAATTGGGGAGAATGATGCAGATTCTGAGTACTTTAATTGGTCAGGGCTTTAGCCCCCCCCCCGTCCCCCGCCTTAAAACATTTTGAGCCTCCCCCTGGAAAAGATCCCAAAGTCACTAAAAGAATATCTCTCCTGAAAATCCAAATAAAATTATGTTCAAAAATCTAGTTTTAAGGCCCTTTCACAGTTTTGCAGACATACTAAAGTGTAACTAAAATAAGTGTTTCAACACTCGCACATCCTATTTCTACATATGAAGCTCCCATAATGTTTTATTTTGCACTTTTTATACATTTGAATTTTTCATCATCCTATTCTTTTCTTAAGATAAAATGAAGTTGTTACAACAGTTTAATAAGAAACATAGTAATTACAATGTGGATATGCACTAATTTATCTTTCTGCGTCAGAGAGAGAAAGAGAGAGAGGAGGGGAATATGAGCCCCCCCTACATTTTCTTGAGCCCCCTATCCCTATTATTCATTTCTAGCTACGGTGTTGCAAGGGTTGGATGAAGGTTGCAAGGGGAAGGATGAAAAGACAAAGGATTTTGTAACTAAATCTAATCAAGAGAGTGTCCAAAAATGGACTGACTTATTTTAAAATCCAGTAAATTGGAAATGGTTTTAAAACAAGATGCAGAAAGTGATAGTATTCATACAAAAAGGTCTTAAATTCTTGAAGAAATATAACATTTTACCCTAAAACAGGATGAATGAAATAAATAAAATACGTTTGAAAGACAATCTAAGTTGAAGTGAAAGTATTTTACAAAGCATACAAACGTAAAAGTATTTCGTCATTTATTATTAAAGAATATTTTAAACTTTTACCCCTTTAAAATACCAGTTGAACTATATATTGTTATAACAAATTTCATTCATCCATTACGGATGGACGCTTCAGAATCTACATTAAATATTTTACTCTATCATCTTCAGATAGCATTAGTAATTCTATGAAGCAAACAACGTTTGAGAAAAATACTTTCTCGTCTCTATATTTTATGTTACCTTCCATCGTGTTTAGAGTGATATGCGGTAATAAATTTCTTCTGTGAAACATCTCTACATTAATAAGTGAATCCTTTGTATATCTTGTATACGTAAATGTTTTTCAATCTGACATATAATGTCATCTGTCAAATTTAAAAATATAAGTCATTTTATTTATTTTTAAGCATATGTTTGAGCTGAAGTTTTAATGTACACTGTTAAAAATAAAGGTGACAAACCGGTGCCATTTGGGACCCGGAGGTGAAAAGGCGGTGCCATTTGGAACCCTAGGGTGTCATAGCAGCTTGAATATGCGGTTGGGGTGACGACAGATCTGTTACTGGATGATGGGAGCTAAATAAGGTGCCATGCACTTCGTAAGCACCTCATCGGGTGACTGGCAACTTGCGCATGCGCTATGACGCGTGTCTTTCTGCTTTCGGTGTCAGCAAGTAAAGATTACGGGTGTGAGCAAATCAAAACATAGCAGTGTGTAAATTGGCGATATTAATTGAGGACTAACCACTGAGTTACAATGAAACAACAATGAGGACTTAACGATCCGGTTTGCGTGACCAGTGAACCGGGCAAAGTCTGATTAAAGGTAAGATTTAACTTTATTTTATTTTATTTTATTATAACGTTAATTTATCGTACATCCCTATAAGTAATGTCATAAAAAAACAGTAAATTAGATTTTTTTGTTAGTATGATTGATTGTTAAGTTTATTATGTGAAGCTACAAGGTACACTCTCACCAAAATACCCGCTTGCTAATGTTAAATCTATGAGGTAGTTATTTTACAATTTCTCGTTTACATGTCAATATTTTAAAATGCTTTATCGAGGCCTTAGCTACCGAGGAGCAATTGGAGCAAACTGCTCTAGGCACGGGAATACTAAGGGCGCACAATTAGAAAGAGCGAAATGAAAGATTGTAAAAATATTTACATATTTTTTCATTACAAATCAGTTATTATAGACGAATCTTGTTGCAATCGGAATATTCTATGACCATTTTAACTTATGTTTAAACTCAGCTGTTTAGATTTAACCCTTAACTGCTGTTAGTGGTCTCAGACACCGTGAGTTTTTCAAGTTTCACAGTTTAACTTGTAATTTTTAGTTTAACTATAGATACTGGTCAATTTTTTTTAGTTTGGAGTCTTATTACTACCTCTAAATACTTTTTAATGGCTGAATTTATTTATAATATTCTTGTACACAAAGTTTAATACATAAATAGTATTCTGAGAATTAATGTAACATTTTATTCATCTTCAGATTAAATGGTCTGACAGACAGCTCACAGTAGTTATATAACAATTTTTGTCAGAGCAGTTAAGGTTAAAATATATTTTTGCGTCTATATACAGTTAAAAGCAATTAATTTTATTCGCGAAGTTTAAATTTTAACCTTTACACGGGATCTTGGACAGCATCTGGCCGGCTTTGTATATATTGTCGGATAGATGCTATCCGAAACCCTCCTGTAAAGGCTAATTCACACCATATTGCAGCCTCGCGTAACTTCTCTAATATTGTTTCAGTATACTTGATTTGTCTTTATTTGATAGGGGGGGGGGAACTTTTTCATTTAAGACAATTGAATACTTGCAAATCTTAAAGTAATCAAAACTTATTTACAGGGTTTTCATTATTAATATTTTCCTTATTAACCACCATTATTTCCAAAATAATCTTCATAATAAGATTAGATCGGGAGGCGGTAGCACGGACAATCATTTAGTCTCACTTAAGGATAAAAATCGCGGATAAAACCTCGATTTGCATATTAAAACGTTATTAGTCAGCCAAGTCATACCTTGGTGGGAAATGCCTAAAACCCCGAATTTAGCGGTATCTTGGGTTTACCATTATGTTTTCTTACTCCCAATTCTTCATATTTCCATACTTTTGGTTTCATTTTCTTTCAAAAAGGTGAGAAAATGTTAGGGTATTGCATTGAATAAACCTTATGATCTGATTATCGGCTATGCAGATTTACACCCATTTTTTTTTTCGAAAGTATTCTTTCACATTAAACCTTATTTAGTAGCAGAATTTTATGGTTAAATAAAATAAAATATTTTTTTTCAATAATAGTAATTTAAGTTTGATTAGACCGTAATCAGTCCCCCCCCCCTTTCTTAATCATCAACATCATCCGATATCACAAATTTGTAGTCATGAACATTCAAATTATAAAAGGAAAACAATCTGTATTTACTCCACTGAACTTTCAGAATAGTTTACAGAAATAGTGTGTGTTCAAAAAATATAACAATGAATAAAAACTTATATCGTAATTTTACACAAATGTGAAAATTTTCCGCAGGTGATGAAGATCTCGTGTTTCAAAGGCGATTTTTGTACTGTCATTTATAAATCTTAAACATTTTTCTAATGACATAATTTTTAACAATCTTTCATTCCACCCGTTCTGAAACAAGACCAATAAACAGGGCTGGCTTTTTGCCGGTAAAAACCTGGGGAGAAGGTGGTAAAAACTTAAGGATATACAATAAACTGTTAGCCCTTAAACTGTATTTTAATACTAGTGATAAAAATTCTATTTTCATGTAATTGGTGTATTAATATATAATATCTATATAGGGGAGAGTGGGGTGGTGTGGGACTTTTTTTTTTTACAAAAGTAAGAATTTTTTTTTATATATACACAAAAAGAAACAATTCAATTTATAGCATGCAAGGTAAAACACTTTTTAATCCCCCTGAACAATATAGAAACATAACGTGCAAATACTATTTTATTTTAAAGAGAACGTAAGTTTCAAAATGTGTCTCATACCTACTCATTAAGAGTTATGGGACAGCAATAATAAAAAAAAAGCTATAAGGCACAAAATGACCTATAGACAATCAAACAAAGGTTGTAAGTTGATAATGTATATGCCACAATATAAAATTCCAGTATCTTCATGACTGGAATGAAAATTCAGGATTCTCTGTCATAGGTGTCATTAAGGCCCCACACTAGGCTCAGAATGTAAAGATGATAATGTAAAAGTCTATAGGAGCGTTCTTTTGAAATACCTAACTCAAATTTTAATATTTTTACATGATTCTTTTGAACAAGATAGCTGAGAATATAACGATAGTTTCAATTTCAGAACCGGTTCAAACCAATTTCGTAAGTTAAAGTAATTTAAAAAAAAAATCTGAAACAAAAACTGAAAAAGTAAAAACTACGCCGGTTGCGGATCGCCCTCAGCAATCTTGTGCAAAACAATCACGTAAAAATATTAAAATTTCGGCGAAACATTTGAAAAGAACGCCCCCATAGACTTTGCATTATCATCCGGGTCTTTTTCTGTGCCTAGCGTTGCGCCTTAAATAATCATCACTTTTTTTTACATTTTGATGTATAAATGCATATATTATCAATGTTATAATTAATATATTATCCTCTAAAAAATTTGCATGTTAGCAATTCGCATTATTATTAATTAAAAAAAGGAACTGGACGCATCAAATTCATCCCTTTTCTGGCATGTCCCATTCCTCGCCAGTTCCTTGTTTGTGTTAAACTTCTTGTTCAAACAAAAATACTGCTTTAGGCTTAGTTTAAATTATGGATAATATACAGTATAATGTTCCATAAATAGGGAAACTATTACATTTATACATAAACAAGCCTTTAATATATTGAGAGCAAATAAATCAAATTTAAATTGGATTTTAGAAAAAAAAAATTTCTTTCAAACATTTGCAAGTCTATGCATATCAATATTCTTTTGTAAACTGAAGAATGGATTACCATTGCTTCATCTTGTATGCGATCGATGAAATCTTTAGAATACTGCACAAAGAGAAAAACCTACAGTCCCATTCCACCCGACTTTCCCCCATATAACAAAAGGGAGACATAAAGAATTAGCCAGTTCCCTAAAGCTCCTAATATACACTATATGGCCAGAGATGACCGTCCACTTGCGATTTTAGAAATTTTGTTAAATATCTAGAAAAATGTACGTAGAATTATCCTGAAAATCTTAGTGTATAAATATAATACACTACCTGGCCATTGATTATCGTCCACTTGCGATTTTAGACATTTTGCAAAATATCTAGAAAAATACATGAGGAATTATCCTGAAACTCTCATTGTATAAAAAACATAGTACAGGTCATCTATTTCCGTGAAGATTTCTTCCAGAAACTTTATAGGGGACCGCCAACAAATTAAAAAATGTATGAATATCTTTTGGATAACTCTGTCAAAACTAATGCATCAAAAGCGCTCAAACTGTAGATTGTGATTAAGTGGCTTATTGTTATAAACTGTGTTCATTTTTATGTCGATAGCATGTATACTCGTAGAGAAATGAAGGTTTTTATAAAAATACTCCCAAAATTTTCCAACATTTTTGTTTATAATTTGCAGAGTTCTTAATATAAAATAATAATATTTTCTGAAAATGTGACAAACAACATTGCACATAATACCCTGTAATCAGAATTAAAAATTAATAAAAGTGGTATGAAAAATGAGTAGGTTTACCAAATAATTTTTCACTGCTCATGCGTGAACGATATCAAAAATTCATTTGCATATTATGTTAGATAAATGTATAGAGCAACATTTTTGAAAGTTGCAAAATCATAGCTTGAAAATTCTGAAAATAATCGTCAATAGAATCACTTAAAAATCCGTTATTTCCAAAATGAAGCAAAAACAAGAAGGGTTGTATCCACATATTTATTAATTAGTGTCAATATAGAATACACAATACGGAACTTACTAGTACATTTGGATACAATCCCTCATTTTTTTTGCTTCATTTTGGGAACAATGGATTTTCTACTTATTATATTGACGATTATTTTTAGAATTTTCAAGCTATGATTTTGCTACTTTCACAAAAGTTGCTGTATTCATTTAGCTAACATAATATGCAAATGAAATTTTGATATCGTTGACGCGTGCGCAGTGAAAAAATATTTGGTAAACCTACTCATCTTTCTTACAATTTTTATTATTTTTTAATTTTGATTACAGGATATTATGTGCAATGTTGTTTGTCAGATTTTCAGAAAATATTATTATTTTATATTAAGAACTCTGCAAATTATAAGCAAAAATCTTGGAAAAATTTGGGAGTATTTTTATAAAACCCTTAATTTCTCTACGAGTATACATGCTATCGACATAAAAATGAACACAGTTTATAACAATAAGCCACTTAATCGCAATCTACAGTTTGAGCGCTTCTGCTGCATTAGTTTTGACAGGGTTATCCAAACGATATTCATTGTTTTTTAATTTGTTGGCGGTCTCCTATAAGGTTTCTGGAAAAAATCTTCACGGAAATATATGACCTGTACTATTATGTGTATACACTGAGAGTTTCAGGATAATTTCTCATGTATTTTTCTAGATATTTAACAAAATGTCTAAAATCGCAAGTGGACGATAATCAATGGCCAGGTAGTGTAGTATAAGTCATATATTTCCCTTAAGGTTTTATTCCGAAACTCCAATAGGGGACCGTCAACAAATTAAAAAAGAATGAATATCTTTTGGATAACCTTGTCAAAACTAATGTAGCAAATGCGCTCAAACTGTAGATTATGATTAAGTGGCTTATTGTAATAAACTGTGTTCATTTTTATGTCGATAGCATGTATACTCGTAGAAAAATTAAGGTTTTCTACGAATCCGAAAAACAGTCTCAAATTTACCCAAGATTTTTGCTTATAATTTGAAGAGTTCTTGATATAAAATAACATTCTTTTCAGAAAATGTGACAAACAACCTTGCGCACAATACCCTGTAATCAGAATTAAAAATAATAAAAATTGTTCGAATATTGAGTAGGTTTACTAAATAATTTTTCACTGCGCATGCGTCAAAGATATCAAAATTTCATTTGCATATTATGTTAGCCAAATGTATAGAGCAACTTTTGTGAAAGTTGCAAAATCACATCTTGAAAATTTTGAAAATAATCGTCAATAGAATACGTTGAAAATTCGTTATTAGCAAAATGAAGGAAAAACACGGGGGGTTGTATCCATATATTCATTGATTAGTGTCAATATAGGATACATAATAGGGGCTTACTAATAAATTTGAATAAAATTCCTCATTTTTTTATTATTATTACTGGTATGGAATACCTGTACATGTTAGGGAAATTCGTTGCTAATCTGGAATAGACACTTTGTTCCAAGATATGTTTTGTAAATATGGTTAATAATGTAAATAGTTTGTAACTCTTAATGATAATACAGGAAAAGAATATCTGAATGACAAGTATGTGTTGGTCATGTAATTTTCTCGTGCTGTCCGAAAATAGGCAATAAAGAAGAAAGTGCCCAGTTAAACGGATGGCATTGAGCTCGCAGGCTATACATACAACTGTATATTATACTCTTATTTCAAAGAATAATGCCCTTCCAAAAATAAAAGAAATCAACTAACTGTAAGTTATTGGACAGTGGATTAACTGCCATCCCTCTTTATACTTAACCAATGAGCCCCTAAAACTAATCAGGAAAGTGCCTTATCAGAGTGAAATTATTAACAAAATTTGAAGAAAATGTGATAATTCTGCATGATTTCTGCATATTTATATAAATTAAGGAGGGTAGCACTCTCTTCTCCCCCCCCCTTCATATTTAACCAATGAACCTCCAATGCTAATCAGTTTCAGTTTCAGTTTCAGCTAGGTGGGGAGGCCTACCAAATGGCTTAAGCAGTGAAGAATCTTAATTTAAGAGCTATAATTTAAATTTTATTTAAATTTTATTCTTTCTTTTTTTGTTCATCTACAATTTTTGCTGTACTTTGGTGATAGATTTTAATTGGACTGTCTTGTTGTGTGTTTTCCTTAATGTGTTATTATTATTTTTTCAGATAGTGAACTTAAATTTATAGTACTTACATTACCATGCTTGATACAAGAAAAGTTTCCGATTCTTTATCATGAAGAAGGGGCAGAAATTTCTGTGTTTCAACCTGTTACTGTGCTCCGCAACTCAAGCAATTTGTTAAATTACTCATGCTATGTATTAATTTTATATAAACAGTTAATTATAAAAACTGATACTTTTATAAGCTTAGTTACTTTGTGATATGCATTGTTTTGGTTGTTTAACGTTAACTATAGTAAAAGCCAATTTAAATTTTTATCATTTTTATTAGATACTTATGTCTTCAAAATTTTATCAGTGGCATCAGTTCCACATAGTGTTACGTCTTTGTTTAATAATATTTAATACATTCTTTGTGTTTACAATAAAAAGATTATTTGAACTAAAAGGTTGTTTTTTTTATTCAATGTTTTATTCATTTCATTATATTTACTCAGTGGATTAAAATTTCAGATGCAATAAGTCAAAACACAAAAACAATTAGGCAGAAAGTGTTTTGATGTGGATACAGGACTAGAAATCAGCAGTCGTTAGTCGTCAAATGAAACTAAATTATAGAAAAATTATTCCTAGTCGTCAAATCTTGATAGCTAGCTTTCTTTAACTTTAATTTTTGTTTAGCAAATGCTTTCATTTGTATTTTAGCATACATCCCCCCCCCTCTGCATCATGACATCAGCACGTGTCTTAAGAATTTTGAACATTTCAATAACCTCTAAGTTAACTTCACTTTCACCAATGACTGATAAAACTGGTCCTTGGATATTACACCCCTTTAAACAAGATTTTCTTTTATTATGAGATATTTCTGCATCCTAATAAGTTCCTAAAATAAGAAACTGTATTAAAATTGTTTTAAAATTTTTGTATTCCCTTCCTCAAACAAACAAAAAAAAATATGTGTGATTTGGAAATGTTTTAAATGCCCCACCATAATTGGCAACCAAAGATTCATTTATTTGCTAACTTTTTATTTTCTGATGTACTGTTAATCTCAGATTTTTTAAAAATTAGCTTATCGTTAGTTATATCTAAAGCTCATATTTTCTCTCTGTGGACATATTTGCTTGATTATCTGTTTTGTATGCATATTAGCTTTATAAAAAGAATAAGTTTTTCCAGAATCCAAATATTGTAGTTTAATCAGATTTCATACTTATGGAAAGTCAGTTTTTATTTTGTTTAGTAAGAAAAAGTGTTTAATATATAAAGTTTCCTCCCCACTTCCCTTCAATACATTAAAATTAAATATGCAATGCAATATTATTACTATTAACATGGTTGTGAAAAGAAATAAGAAAATATGAAATGCAGTTGGCACATCGAAAAAAAATTGTAGGCATTATTTTGACACCTTACATACAGTTCTTAATTTCTAATCCTGTGTGGATATATGCTATAAAATATGGATTTCCATAAGTTCACTATAAAGGTAAGTACTACATATATTGTAAAAATGATTTTTTTTTACTCAATTTCATCTGTGATTTTACCACAACTATAAATTGAATTTATTTTCTATAATTCATTTCATAGCTTGATGGCTAACTTTCTGGAAGAATTTTAAAGAATATGAAGTATTCTTACTAATTTAAAAGTTACACAGCATTTATTACATATTCTTTTCTAATTTGGGTTTTACATTTTTTTAATTAGATACAGCAGGGTAGCTGAAAAAATATTGGTGCGTTTTTTGACATTGATATTTCACAACTAAAATCTGAGAAATGCTTATTTAAAAATTTTGTAGCATTTCTTCTACTATATGAAAATCTTAATCCTCCGAAAAGTTCACAACCGTCAAAATGAACAGCAACTAATATGTTCAACGAAGTATTCGCCTCATGGAAGCAAAATAACTTTAATGGAACTTCCAGCAGTATTGGGGCCTTCCCATGGAGCAAAAACAACATTGACCATCTGCGTGGATATTTAATAACAGGTGTATTGCCTTCGAACAATCAGATCTTAGCTCACTTGACTTCTGTAGAAAAGCTAGAAATAGAAAATCCCCAATTCGCATTGTATGTGATGCGAAATTATCAAGGCATAGAATGATTTAAATCAGAATTATCTGCAGCGGACTGTCAATTCTGTGATCTTTCGTTTTCAAACTTGTGTAAAAAATAAATTTCAAGCCAGTGAACAATTTGTTAAAATATTGTTATTTCTTTTATATTTTATTATTTAATTATGTCATATATTTTACAGGATATAGCATTTTTCTGTGTTCCCATACTTTTCAGTTGCCCTGTATATAAAATAATGAAAATACATGTCAAGCAATATACTATGTGTCAAAAAAGATGGTTACTTATTACTTCTGAAACTATAAGAAAATTATAAAAATATTCATATGATGATAGATAATTCAATTTGTACTTTCTCTTATTTTGGAGTCAAAAAACATCAAATTTTTATAATGTTCTTGCATCTAAAAATGCCCAATCACAAAAATAGTTACTGGCCCTTTCTTAAACATACCCAAAAAGTTTGGTCAAAACATATGAGTTAGAGACAGTCAAAAATCATGATTTATTTCATTTTACAAGAACTTCAAAACATAAAATTGAAAATCAGGCTTCAAATTGCATGACAAAGTCACAATATTTGACTCTAACTCAGTGATTTTTAGAGGCAGAAAATAGGTGTAGATGTTGTGTAAATTTTCCGATTTATTCTAACAAAACCTTTTGGGTATTACTAACAATGCAATAGTGATGACTTATGATTGGTGATTTTGAAATGCAAAGACTGTATAAAAGTTAAAATTATGAATTTTTCTTAAAATACTCTCCATGTAAATGAAAGTACAATTTGAATTCTCTGCCTTTCTATGATTATTTTTGTAGTTCATATTATCCCTCTCTGAGTTACAAAAATATGCTACAATTTTTCTTTGGACACCTGATAATGAGTTTAAAAATATAATATTCCATCAATCTAAAAGAAAAAAAAAAGACTCAAAATATTGACTGATCATGATAATTTTCTCTGCAGAATTCAATTTAAAAATGGGTAAACACTTTCTATTTCATGATTCAAACCAATACAATTTCTTGACAAGCAGGGTGGGGGGAGGGGGGTTGCAACTGTGGGCCATAGATTGTGAGTGCTATTTCTTGTAGGATGCCACAGGGCACACTGGATTATGTGTTTCATCCGTTCACCCTCTGGGGCACCCTGGATAAGTAATATCATTATTTTCCCCTGAGATGCCATTCTTTCACCCCTTAAAGTACCCTGGGTGAGGGGTGCCATTACTCTCCCCTCAGATGCGATCCTTTCACCCTCTGGGGCTCCCTGGATAAGGGGTGCCATTACTCTCCCCTGAGGCGCCATCTTTTCACCCTCTGGGGCACCCTTGTTAAGGGGTGCCATTACTCTCCCCTGAGATGCCATCCTTTCACCTCCTGGGGCACCCTGGATAAGGGGTGAGATTATTCTCCCCTGTGGTGCCATCGTTTCACCTTATTGAACACTGTGGATAAGGGGTGCCATTATTCTTCCCTGAGGTGCCGTCCTTTCACCCCCTGAAACACCCTGGTTTAGGGGTGCCATCCTTTCACCCTAGTTAAGGGTGCCATTTTAGCTCCTCTAGGGGTGTCACCAGTGAGACAAGCCTTTCACCCCTAAAAGGTGCAATGTGTCACCATTAGTTTTAACAGTGTACCGTTGGGACTAGAATCACATTGATAGTGTGCTTACTTTTTGCTTAGGAATAAAAGAAAAACACAAATACGTAATAAATTTTTTCCTATCAAATGAAGAGTGTTTCTTGCGTATATATATTTTTTATTTCATTAAAAATATTTAAAAAGTTATTAATCAGTTGTAGTCTTCATACAAATTGAAAATCGTCACCCGTGATTAGTAAATTATAATAATATAATTGTAAATTATGTTGTTTTAAAAACATTCAAATTTCGGATTGACAAGTTATAAACTATTTATTTCTTTTCCTATTTACTCTATTTATTAATTTATTACTCTTTAAACTATTTTTTTTCTTTTGCCACAAGCATCTATTTAATATGTCTTACTGTTCAAAACGTACTACAATATGACAGTTAGTTATTTTTTGTATGATTTTTCAAAATGTAAACGTATTTACGGGACACTGTGCATTAACATGAGGAAGTTAACAGTGTACTTCTACTATTAAAAAACAAAAAATTGTTGATTTTCAGTACAATTTCCGGATTTTTTAGGATTTTTTTTTTTTCAACAAAAGTGATTTTGCAAATGTGTTAATGTAAAATTATCTGAAATTAAACATGACGAAATAAGCTACAGGAAATTAGTGGTGTCCAGATGCTGCCATCGAAATGCTCAAGGTCAGAAGACACGAATGTGACGCAATAATTAATCGACCGACTTCTCACTCTAATGTTAGAATTCACACCGGAAAACTTTGAATATCAATTTTCTTTTATTTTATTTGTGGAATATCTATCATCTTATAATACAATGATAACTATTTAAACTTACTGGTGAGGTTTTGGAATCACCCAACAAAAAATCAGCCAGAAGCGGCAATATTATGGCATTCTGAACCTTGCTGAATTTTTTATTTAGGGACTCTCCTAGAAAGAAATATTATCATTTAATTATTAAATATTATAAATAAATTTTATCATTTAAATTATTAAATATAAAAATATTAAATGTTAAAAAAAAAATACTGTCTCATATCTATATCATAATAATAATAATACATATTTTATAACGAAAAAGGGAAAACTTATATTGTAAATAATTTTTCTGCTTATAAGACGTCACTTTAATAATAAAACATTTAAAATGCATTAAAAATTGGCATGTTTCAATTCATTACCTTGATTACCTTATTCATTTTCATTACCTTGTAACATGTCATGTCACCTTCATGAAACCATGTCATGAAATGTCACCTTCATTTTCATGTCAATTTTTAATATATTTTTAATGTTTTATTAACAAAGTGAGATCTTATAGGCAAAATAATTATTTATAATGTAAGTTCTTACCTTTTCTTTGTAGAATATACATTATTATGATAGAGTTATTAATGGACGTAATCAAGACTTACTGCTTTTACCGGGTGTCCCAAAAATGACTGATGGATTTTAAAATTCAATAACTTGCAAACGGTGACAGCTATTTAAAAAATTTTTGCAGAAGGGTTATGTATAAGGTCAGGAGTTTTTTTACCGTAACTTTTGATTTTAGTTCGCATCTCAAACAATAGGTGACGCTGACGGCGATTGAAGGCCAGATCGACGTTTCACTCAGCATTGATCACCTGGCCTTCAATCGCTGTCAGCGCCACCTATTGTTTGAGATGCGAACTAAAATAAAAAATTACGGTAAAAAAAACTCCTGACATTAAACATAACCCTCCTGCAAAAAAATTTTAAGTAGCTGTCACCGTTTGCAAGTTATTGAATTTTAAAATCCATCAGTCATTTTTGGGACACCCGGTATATTTCACATTCACTGTCTCATATTTCCAATGTTAAATAGAATTTTAATATTTTAGTTTCACCATGCAATATAATACCTCAAAACGTTTTCCTCCATAAAATAAAACAATTTTGAGAAAATGTATCATAACATGTTCTACCACTAAGCTCTCCATATTCGTAAATACCTAATTACAAACTTTATGAAATCACATTTTTTACTCATATGAGCATAAAACCTTACCACTTCTTTTGATCTTAACATAACTTTTGACATAAAACAAACATAAACCATTTTTATCACGAAAAAAATCATGTATATTTTTTATTTGCTTATATAAAACGTTTTTAGTACTAATTTTCTATTTAATATTTTTGTGATTTACTTGAAGTTTTAAAGATTTGTATATTATTTTCTCTTTAGAACAAATTAAATTCTTGAGAAAATGCGACGTGAGAGACTATCTAAGTACTTCTTGAACAAAAAAATCTACTTTGAGAAAAGTCCAGAACCGCATCTACACCTGGAATTGTATGATAACCATCGGCATATCTTGAAGCTATCTTCCTGCTAGTGATACTCAGGATGAAAAGATCAGTGCTGAGTTATCTTGTATCCTGCTTCATCCTCTCTTCCTTCCTCTTTGATGAGATAGATGCTTGTTGGGGACATTTGGCTCCAAAATATGGAGGTAATTGTTAATTCTACTCCAATTTAAAATAATTCTTTCCTAAAACTATACTGTTAAAAATTTGGCGTTAAGGCTACTGGTCACTCATTTTCAAAAATTCCCCTCCATAATGTAAAGTCTATGTGCGTTTGGTACATTCTTATATTTAAAATATCTCCTCGGGAAATCCCTATTTTTAACTTCTTTCGGTGATCTCTTCTTAAAGGATGTCACCTTTTTATCTTACTTCTCAAGATATTTCTAAAATTTACACTTAATTTTATATGAAGTGTTAAAATTTTACTCACAGGTCACCTGCTTTTAACATATAAAATGTTAAATTCAGCATAGATTTTAGAAATATCTTGAGAACTTAAGATAAAAAGGTGACATCCTTTAAGAAGAAAACACCAAAAGAAGAAGTTAATAATATTAATTTCCCGAGGAGATATTTTAAATATAAGAATGCATCAAACACCCATTGACTTAATATTACGGAGGGAAATGAATGATCAGCAGCCTTAGGTTCAACCAACATTTCATGTGGTAGTAGCTGCAAACACAGAATGGTGAATACATGTTTTAACATTTTTTGTTCCGACTGAACCTTAAATCTTTGTAGGATCAACCATGAATTCGTAAAATTCTAAAAAATCAGCTCGTAAAAGGTTGAACAATAAACATATATAAAATGTTGAACCATAAAGTTATCTTTCGCAAACAAGGGATAGTCAGTATAGATTCTCTATTCAAAATGGAATCCGACACACTGTGATGTCGTTATTTGTCTATGATGTTGTATTTTTACGCATATTAATCTGTCCGTATCGTATATTCCTCCTTCTTTTAATACTACACCATCTTTGATTTTCATTATAAATTCTTCTCTACTTTACTAATCGGGGTAAAAACGAATTAATCTCGATGAGAATAGTTATACAAATCAATATTGTTCGTTATTCTAATGTACATCAACTACTTGAAAATCGCCGGGTTAGCTGAATTCAAATTGTCCGTAGCAGCATCAATAGTTAACTATGAAAGATCAACACCATAATTATGAAATAACGAGAAAAATTGCTACTGCAACATCCCCTTTAGACGGAATACTTCTAAGTTCAAGGAGAACCTATTAATCATAGCCAAAAAAATTACAAAACATTTGTTTCAATTCCATGCATAACTTCCTGTACTTTGCAATGGTACAGTAATAGAAATGGCACAAAAATCTCTCTTACAGCGCGCTTCGCGGCGGAAGATTTTCAAATTCAATAAGGACCTGCTGGCCAAACACAAAAAAACCATACACAAAAAATTCGGTTTAATCTTCTGCATAACTTTATATACTTTTCGATGACATAAAGCGAGCATACGGATAACACGGACGGACATACTAGCATTTTATATAAACATAAACATGTTTTTCGGTATCTATGATCCCCTAATCTGTCGAAAATTGAAATCATAAAAATCTCGGTCACAATACTTTTTTCTTTAGAAAAAAATGTCTGGTTATGAAGATAGTGAAATAATAAGAAAAAACATGTTCAAAAGATATAATTTCTTTTAAGAGGTTAAGCACAAAAATGACAGCTATCCACGAAAATAGTCGTGAAAGCTCAAGATGTTATTTGCTCTTTTCTGATAAGCATGATTAACCCTGCTGCTCATGTCCATTTCGACCCAAAAGCATAGTTACCAAATCTCCGGCTTTTTCTCACATCAATATTATCTTAGAGAATATGTTCTTTTAAATCACGCAAATGTTCCAATCAAATAAAAACATTTTCTGTATTAAAATATGGATAAAAGACTGGCAACTCGGAATAGAGCAGAGTAGTATTGATAATCGCTGTTTTTGAAACATGAAATAATTCTGAATTCTTCGCATCTTTATTTATAAACATTGATGTTTTTTTTTTTTTTATTCCTATAAGCTTTATTTTAATTTTGTTAAAATTTGCTTTATTTGCTACTTATGTGACTACTTACTATCTTTATTTATTTATTTTTCAGATGCGTCAGAAGATTATGCTCTGTTAGAAGGCTCAGATCTGATAATCAACTGTACCCTAAAGGATGAAAACATCACTGTTTCCGGCAAGCTAATAAATTCGTCTTACCTGATAATAGTAAAAGATGCACAAGAAATGTCCAATTACACTCGAGTGATTGATGATCGCACAATTCAACTGAAAATTCCGAAAGCAACATTAAATGATGCGGGCTACTATGTTTGCAAGATATTTCTCCACGAAAAAAACGATCCAACAGTTTGTGGAACTAAAGTTTCTGTTGGTTGTAAGTATATATATATATATGTTTAATTCAATTATCAATTAGTTACTCGAAAAATTCTTTAGAAATATCTAATTGCTGTAAAAAATGTCTTATTAAAGGAATCCGTTATTGCGAAGAATTAATTTTTCATTCTCATTCCAAAAACTGTTTTTACATGACTATGAAGTATGAACAAAGAAAATTCGATTTATCAAATAAAAATGAAACAAATCACTTAAAACTTTTCTTTTTTTTTTGGGGGGGGGGGGGTTCAAATACATAGTGATATCATTTTAGAGTGTATATATAATTTTTAAATTCTATCTCTCCATTTACAATTTAGATTATAGATAATGGCAAACAGTTTTATATTTATATTTTTTAAGAGAATGCAATCTAAACTAAAGTCATCTGATAAAATATTTCTACTTAAACTTTTCATATTTTACCAATTCCGAAAACATAAATTCACAAAAAAAGGTTCTTCAAATGTCAAGCGTACGCTTTTTTAAGCAGTCTGGAGAACTGAACTGTCACAATTAATAATATGAAGCCTAATAAACATTTATTAGCTCACAGGCTATCATAGCCTGAGAGCTTATGTGCCCGCCCGTTCTGTATGTATGTGCGTATGTGCGTAACGCGATAACTCATGATAAAAATATCGGATCCACTTGAAATTTTGTATATAGGTATATCCTGACAAGGCGCTTCCCTGATTAGTTTTTGGAGTTCATTCGATATGTATAAGAGGGGGAACGGGGGGCTCATGCCCCCCGTTAGTTGATATAAATGGGATTTTCATGCAGAATTAAGTTTTCAAAATTTAGATTAGGATCATTCTGATGAGGCGATTCCGTGACTGTTATTAGGTGTTCATTGAATAAGTATAAATAGGGGGAACAGGGGTTCTAATCCCCCCCCCCGTTAGTTGATATAAATGGGATTTTCATGCAGAATTAAGTTTTCGTTCAAAATTTAGATTAGGGTCATTCTGATGAGGCGATTCCGTGACTGTTATTAGGTGTTCATTGAATAAGTATAAATAGGGGGAACAGGGGTTCTAATCCCCCCCCCGTTAGTTGATATAAATGGGATTTTCATGCAGAATTAAGTTTTCGTTCAAAATTTAGATTAGGATCATTCTGATGAGGCGATTCCGTGACTGTTATTAGGTGTTCATTGAATAAGTATAAATAGGGGGAACAGGGGTTCTAATGCCCCCCCCCCCGTTAGTTGATATAAATGGGATTTTCATGCAGAATTAAGTTTTCGTTCAAAATTTAGATTAGGATCATTCTGATGAGGCGATTCCGTGACTGTTATTAGGTGTTCATTGAATAAGTATAAATAGGGGGAACAGGGGTTCTAATGCCCCCCCCCCGTTAGTTGATATAAATGGGATTTTCATGCAGAATTAAGTTTTCGTTCAAAATTTAGATTAGGATCATTCTGATGAGGCGATTCCGTGACTGCTATTAAGTGTTCATTGAATAAGTATAAATAGGGGCAACAGGGGTTCTAATGCCCCCCCCTCTTAATGCCCTCTTAATTTATATAAATAGGTTTTTCAAGCAGAATTTTCAGATTTCGTTCAAATCTCTGAATAGTTTTGGAAGTTTAATGGTTAAGTATAAAAGAAGGGGATAACTCCTTTTAAATTATATAAATGCTAAATGGGTTTTTATTAAGAATTATCTAATTTGCTCTGAATTTTGGATATAGATTTTTTATATGATAAAGCATGTCTTTGATAGTATAGGAGATTCAATGATTAAGTATAAAAAAAAAGAGGAAAGGGGAGAGCTGTTTCCCCTTCTTAATTTTTTTTTCGAACGGAATTAACCCTTGAAAATATAAGGCTTTAATGTACAATTAGTATTTGTAGCCTGTGAGCTCAATGCCATCAGTTTAACTGGGCAGTATTCTTTTTATTTTTGATAGTCTTAATTGTAGAAAATATTGAACTAAGCTACGGCTCTCTCTCAGAAACAGTTTCTGTAAATCACGACAAATATCCTGGCAGCAATGTTGCCAGTATATTTCCATTATTTGAAGAATGTGCTTTTCTTTTTTCTTTGTTACAAGACAGAAACTATCCAAAAGTGTTCGTGAGTTGAAGGAACTTTCGCCCGTTTTGTTTCCACTGTAGGAAAGAAATTTTCTGTTGTTTGAAGAGATGCTTATTTTTAAAAAAAATTATCTCCCTTTTTTCCGTATTGCCCCACCTATGAATTCTTAAGGAAACATTCATTATCTGATATGCATATTTTAAGAATACTTTATGGCTAACCAGGAAGTTAGACGAGGGACCTAACTGTCGAGTCGAACCTCTTAACCTTTAATCCAACGGTCGTTTTCTCAAACTAGCATAATAATGAAGATAGGGTTTTCTTCAAATAGTGGCTTGGGAAAAGCTTAATTGTATAGAAAGCTGGCGATTCTGAAGCTAATTGTGAGGAGCACCCCAAACATGACTGGAGTTTTAATACTTATAATGTAATAGAGGATAAAAATGTGAAATACATATATTTTTAATTCTTTTATTAAATGTAAAATATAAATATTATATTTTTAATTAAATTTGAGAAGAAATGTTTGTTTTATTAAAATCAATTTTTTCCCTTTTACTTATTTTATTTTATTTTATTTTTACATATATAATTTAAAAAAATTACTTACGAATAATTTTAAATGAATGAGAAAATTAATTGTTACTTTTTAATTTGGAGGTATTATTTTTGTTTGTTTGTTTTGAATAAATTAGAGATTTTAGTTGAATTTTTGGTTTTAATTTTTTTAATGAATTTCAACTTTAAAGCTAATAAAACCTATACGCATGTGTGTTAAGAAAATAAGGAATCTTTTCCACTTTTTCTGACATTCAGGAAGAATTTGCGGAAATGGCATATTTTCTAGGAATACGGAAATTATTTGTTGAAAAATGGAGAATAACTTAGTGCATTAAGATAAGTTTTTATCACAGTCTAGTCCGACTTTGTCTGGTTCCACGGTAATTACATTAAATATGCCTAAAATTCAGTGCAGAATGATTTTTATTTTTGAACGAAAATCTTTTCAAATGAACCTAATGTTGGACTGTGCTATCTTCCGAGAGGAAGGAGAAAAACTTGTTGCCGTTTGAACAAACCATTATAATACGATAAATAATTTATCTATCAATAAATGAAAAACGTATTTCAATTTTAAATTGTTATAGTAATTTTGCATGCCAATTTTTTGCCTCTACGTCTAAAAATGAATTTGAAGATGTGTGAGTAGAAATGGGAATGCTTGGAAAAAACGGAAAATTTGGGGCAAAAGTTGTTGAGGTTTTTTTTTTTTTTTTTTTTTTTTTTTCCTCATTTTCTGAAGGTTTATTTTTCAATTTTTCCAAACTGGAAAAAATCAAATTTCATCTATAAAAAAATTTATTGAAACTATAACTGTCCATCAATACTGGATTTATAGACGAAACTTGAAAACTTGACTGAAACACAACTTTTGAAAAAAAAGAAAAAAAAGTGTTTTAAGCAACGAAAAATTAGACTTTTTAACTGTAAATGAAAATTCATTGAAGTTTATATAATTTTTTAATGAATAGTTTATTACAGTCAGTTATAGGAATTTTATCATTATGCAATTACAATAAAAATAAGTGTGCACATTAATTACAGCGTACCTCATCATTATGTTATTTTAATCAAACATAACGGAAGTTCAACTGAATTCAAAAGAAGTAAAAAGTGTTTTAAATTAATTATCTTCTGTGGGCATATTTAAAATTAGTAATTTAATAATTAACATTTTTAATTAATCAATTCATTATTTAATATGGTATTTTTTTCCATGTGTATATCTTAATTAATTTATTTTATTTTATTATTTATTTATTTAATTTATTTATTTATTTATTTATTTATTTATGGATATCACAAAAAATTTTAACAATTCATTTCTAGAGATACTTCATAAAATGATCACTTCTGTATAGTGACCGTTTTAGTCAATGCCAAGGGTAGTCACTTTAGGCAAGCTCCACTGTACTTTAAAAAGTATACTATGTAAATGGAATGCATAACACATTTGATTCCAAACTGCGGAGATATTGGCTGAGGTTTTTACATTAGGTCAATTGGTAATTAAACATGTAACTGAAAAATCATTTCAATAGAGACATGATATAATAAACAATAGCGTTAAATAAAGTGTGAATGTTACTATGAAAATTCTGAGACAGAAAGAAAAACTAAACTTTTAAAATCAGGCTTTGTTTTTGTTTTTCTTTTCTTTTGTAATATAATCATATAAGATGGAAAAAATTTCTTTTAGTACAGATAAATGAAATTTTTTTTTATTATTTAATATTCTCTAAGAAAACATAATTTATTTGGGAGAAATAATTGTAGAAAATCAATTTTTCCAACTTTTCCGTTTTTTTCCGCCATTTTAATTTTTCTGGAAAATTTACATCTCTATGTGTGAGAAAGATTTGCGCTTGTTGAGCAGGAAACTTGAGAACCGCCTGCTTAAACCTTCCAGTGGAATACAAATAACAGTAAATCTAAAACATATGTCTTTTCATTTATTGGATCATTAAAGAATCCATTACAGTGAAATTTTCAATTGCATTAATTTTCTACTTTTTTATTTTAGATCCTCCTGCTCATGTAACAAACTTTACTTGCATAAGTCGAAATTTCGACAACCTTAATTGCAGTTGGAGCCCAGGAGAGAACAACATCTATACCAAATACACTGTAGAGCATCATCCTTTAAACGCTCCGTAAGTATTTCAATAAATTTTATTTACAATTAGTTATGTATTCAAAAAACATTTCAATTGATTCAAATAGTAATTAAAAACACTACTTGATGCTACACGGGTATTTACAAAAGTCTTTTTGAATAAGGTAATTTCAGTGATTTTAAAACGCAGTTTGATTACATATCTATTTAATTTGGGTTTTGCTTATATTATTTACATTATTTTACTGTAATGTCTATATTATAAAGGCCAAACGTATCTGCGCGTAACGCATGCGTCATTTTGTGAATAGCAACACTTTCCCATGCAATTTCGGTTTTGCAATTTTCGCTATTGCAAACTTTATTCTTCTAAACATCGCACATTTTAAATTTTATGCCATCGTATAGAGCAAAAAATTTACTTTTAAATGCAATTTGTTTGAAAGCTGTTTCTCAATTTGTTTTTGAGATATTATTTTTTTTATAGTTTTGAGTACCAATTTTGTAATTGTGGCAACAGAATCACTCCATCTTCTCTTAAAATTGAAAAAAAAAAAAAATAGAAATTAAAATACTTATATTTTGTCAAAAATATCGTGTGTTATAAAATTCCGTTATTTCGGTGCTTTTATCCATGAATTAAATGACTTCAAGCTTTGAATTAAAGTGATTTTAAAATGATTAAACTAATATACCATTTTTTTAAACGTGGTGAATACGGATATGAGAAGTGCGCGTGTAAATCTTGAGAAGATGAAAATGATGACGGGTTTTAATTTCGCGTGAAATTCTATGATCGTGTCAATTTGGAATCAATTTTGTTTTTTTCATTCGCATTTATACCAAACTTAAGAGCCTCAATTGATAGTTTCATAATAATAACTGATCTCCATTATATTTTACTGATTACATGTGCGATTAAAGTTTAATTTTAAAATTTGGACAACTGAGTTTTGTAGTATTTTGTTTGCGAGTTAGACTGATCAATATAAAAAGCATTTTTTATAATATTTGCTTGAGAGTTAGACTTATCAATATAAGATGCATTTTTCACTGTAACTAATTTTGTAGATTTATAAATCCATGAAACAGCTCCTGATTAAACAGTTTCTTTCATCGAATTTCGACGGGTATCACCTCGTATATTTAATGTTGAAATTGTAATTTCGTTACTTAGCCCAAAACAAATGCTGAATTTGTTATATTGTTTGGAATGCAAATAACTCATTTGTGATCAGGATGTATACGACAGAGATGGATTTTTAAAAAATCATGCTTGAAAATTAAATTAAAATTCATAAGAAGTCAGTAAACAAAGATACAGTTTTTCAAACAAATTTCATTTGAAAAAAAAAAACATTTTATTTTATTCAATGATGTAAGAATTTGAATTGTGCGATGTCTAGAAATTGAAAAAAATTTACTAATTGCCCGTGAATCTGTTCTATAAATACACGTTGAGAACCACATCAGTCACTGGTGACTGACACTAAACTTTCCATTTAGGTCACGTTAGTCACCGGTGACTTAAAGTCTAAAATATGATATAAAACTTTAAAAATATATATTGTTTTTAGTAGTTACCGAAAATTTATTTAAAATGTACTTAACTTTTATTTAGTACAGAATTATACTTTCTTAGTAATTTCTTAAAACAATATGCTTTTTTAAGTTTTATATCCTATTTTACACTATTAGTACCGGTGACTGGTGCTTATAAACTGACAGTTCAATGTTAGTCACCGTGCCAAGTCACCGTTGCACTCAATGTGTTAAAAATTCTCTGACCTATAATAGTTTAAAATTCCGTGATGTTTGCCCTTTTTGGGCAAAATTGTATTCAAAATAAAGGATTATTTAATTATTCCATTTAATTTAGGAGTTTTAACGAATACTTTTACTGACAAATTTACTCTCCTAGATGTAACGATTGTTGCAATTCTAATACGGTTAAAACTACATACTCTTCTCATAAATTAACATTTAAATGAATAAATACATACATATTCACAAATTATTTGCAGTTAGACCCATGCACGCACTCACATGCATAATGGTGCCTGATAGTCTTAAATTCTTATCCTGCCGATAGTTCAAAATATCAACAAATTTGGTGACAACACTAGTTAATCCTAAATTAGAAGCTATTTGTTGAGAGTAGGCTAATTTAGCAAAAATAGCCCTTAAATTCCGTATTGGAAAAAAACTGGTAATATATTAAAATTGGAATCCACGAGTTTTAGTTTCTGTTTTCGGTTTAAAATACATGAATACAAAAAACCAAATGAAGTAGCTGACTTTTCTTGCCAATGTAGACCGAAAGGTTTTTTTAAAAACTCAAATTGTTTCATTGCTACTATTTTTTTTGGGGGGGGGAAGGGGGGATTGCTAGTTGATTGTAGCGTCGACATAAAAATTATCTCCATACTATAAAATTAAATTCCAATAATGGATGATCATAAATGTCATTAAACACGATATACATATTTATTACATCGCCAAGGAATTTTTAATTCAACTTTTTATTTGCATTTTTATTAATTTTTTATGAATGTTTTATGTTTGTCCTTTCGTTATTTAAAATAAAAATTACGTCAATAAGCATAATTTGGTGAAAAGTTCGATTATTTCTATAATTTGGCGAAATTGGTCGGGAGATAATCAAGTAGTATCATTTTTTATGACTTTAAAATTTCTAGTAGTTTTTTCTTTATTTAATCTATCATTAAATAAAGCGAATGTTAATATTCCAAGAAATTTGTAGCAATCAAATAATCTGAATAATAAAAAAGTAGCTAATTTGTAACACTGTGATGAAACAACTGGTTAGTATTAAATTTGTAAATAAATTGACCGTAAAATTTTATTCCAAAGACTAGACAAACTTGTGTTTTTATTGTTGTCTTTTTAATATTCTAAGTTTTATTTTAATAAATAATATTTATGTGTAATTATTTTTGTATGCATATATAGATATGAAATTGCGCCTTGCCCCATCACTACTACGCAGCCAAATTCATGTAAATGGACATCCGACATTGATCCAATATTTGTGCCAAAAGAACGATACATGTCTGTCACTGTCACTGGAAATAACAGTCTTGGAATGACTGTAGATAAGTTTACGGTCGATTTATATTCAATAGGTAACTACAAATTTAAATTTATTTCTTGTTGCAAAAAATTTATGCTAATTTAAATTTATAATGACTATTTATCTTTGAAATTAATATTTTCTGTAAATTAGTTTAAATATTACATAATTTAACCCTTTATTTACCGCATTATGAATTCATGAAAATTTTACATTCTAAAGCATTTTACGCAAATTGTTTAAACTAAATTAAAAGATTTACATAATCGTTTAATAAATATTTGAAGGATTGAAGGACTTAGAAGGATTAATTAAATTTGAATTTACAGGGATTTTGTGCAATTTTTATAACCCCACTCAAATCTTTTATTTGTAATTATTTTCTTAGTATTTTTTAGAATTATAAAATGTATAAATATAATGTTCTTACAACATGAATATAGAAACATTTCCGCATTGAAAAATTCCCCACCCCCTTCCCTCTGCGCAAAGAAACTTGAAAAGATGCAAAGGTAAAAGAAATCATCCTTTTAAAAATGTCTTTGTTTTATGTAACCAATAATGATCTTGGAAAAAGATAAAGTAATGTATCTGTAACTAATTCTAAACAGTATTACAACTAACTGACGTATTAAAAGAATTTTATGATAAGTTATTTTAATGGTACTTATAAGTACTGTGGATAGATAAAGGATTAACTTATAATTATTCTTGAATTGTATGTTTTAAAAATAATAAAACTTTTGTGTTATACTACTGAAAATTGTATTTTATCAACATTGTCGTAATAAATATAATTCTTTTTTTCTCACCAGTAATTCCTAACAGTCCTGAAGATTTAGAAATTTTGAATATCAGTGAACATTCTGCTACAGTTAGATGGAAACCCCCAACAATAAGAAATCTCGTGATGAAGGATTTTAAATTAAAATATCAAATGTGGATAGCAATAGTTACACATGATTCTTCTGAAGTTACGGTAAGTTGCGCAAAAAAAACATAACTAACTAGCTTCGTAGATCTTTTGCCCATTTTTAAATATTTTTTACTAGAATTACTTTTAAAAACATTCAAATTTCAAAAGTTCTTCAATTATAGATATTAATAAATTATCGTTTTGAAATTTTTTAACATGAGCAAGAACTGAAAATATGCCTGAATTTTTATATGCTTGATTCTTTTTTGCACGAATCGATAAAAAAGTAAGTAAATAAATGTAAATAAAATTTATTGCAACAAATAAAAGTAAAAATACTTTTAAAAAATGCACTAATAATTAGCATTTATCTCTAAAATACCGGATTATTTTTTAATGCAATTCATGTTTTTTCCCGAAAATTTCCCGTTGCAGTATCTTAATTTGATGTAGGCAATGAACTAAGATAAAGAAAGATTCACTGATTTTCGTACACTTAGCAAATATAGCAAACAAATTAATTTATGAGAAAACATATAGTTTTTGCTTCGTTTATTGTTTAAGAAGGAGAACAGGAAAAATATGAAAAAAATATTTAAGCTATCTATTTAAAATTTCTAACTTAATTTCTCAACATACAATCGTAAATGCATCCATATTTAACTATTAATTGATAAAAGCTTATTTTTTAATATTATGCCTCTTTATTTTTATTTATAATTTATTTTCTGCTTTCAAATCTTTAAAATGTTTCATTTATAATTTATGTTGCTGCAAATCCGCAGCACTTTGGCGTATTTGGCGAACATTTATTGGTTCGTAATTAAATCAACTCCCTTACAATTGTATGTTTCAGATCCCATATAATTGAATGAGTTACAGAAAATTTCTGACGATTTATCAACTAGACTTATAGGGCTAAGAATTAAAGGGCTAAATGCCTTGTAATGATTTGAAATTATTTTTTAATCAGTAAGTCGTAAAAATATTAAATGTATTGTTATCGGAAACCTAATTTTTTGCATATTTTTCAACAATGTAGCATATCTTGAAGTGGGTTAAAAATCGATTTCAAAATTCATCTTTAAATTAAAAAACCAGATAAAATTAAACAAAATAGCTAAACACAAAGTTATATTATTTATAAACTTTTATTCACATTGAAAATTTAACGCAAAATTAATATCTAGTAAAAAGCAACTGAACTTATGAAAGGCAGCAAAATATTTTTCGTAGGTCTTGACGTTTTCAAACTGACATCTTCGAACGATAGATATATTACATTCACAAAAGATGGAGCACAAATTCTGAGAATTTCATCTTGCAGATTTTTTTTTAATTCTTTTGGGAATTGAAGAATTGAAATACAATTTATTGCATTCCGATCTAATTCAATACGGATTCAAAAAAAAAATGTATCAAATTAACAAAGTAAAATTTTAGTTAAAAAATATATATAGAAGAAATTTACAAAATATAAAAATATAAAAGTAATACATATATATATTAGAATTGTGTTTAATTACGTTTGAATGTTTAAAAAAAAAAAAAGATTTTGGAAAAATAAAAATAGCGTATAAATATATTATATCTATAATATATTTATATGTATACCCCTTAATAATATTTAAATGTATGCCCATAATATAAAATTTACACTCACTTCCAAAAGTTAAGCACGGAGAGGAAAATGGTAATTTCCTGAAGCCAATCAGAACTGAAGAGGATGCAAATCGCTGCAGAGGTAGATGGAAGTATGTAAATATGTTAGGTAACAGCTAATCGCGCTTTCATGTCAAGAAATATGGGCAAAAAGGGCAGTCTTATAAGAAACCAACTTTATGAAGGGTTACAGAGGTTGATTGTAAGTGCTTATAGAAGGTGTTTAAAACTTTCGTGCAATTTGTTTTGAAGACATACGTGTTTCTATGACTTCCAAAAGATGAATGGTAGATTCTGAGCGCTGGCGTACTGTGGGGTGCATTGAAGCAGGACAGTCGATCATAGATGTTGTTCTTTTTTTTCGGCGTTCATCATTCTGTAATTTTACGTTTATGGAAAGAATTCCAAACTACACAGATAATTGTCCGAAGGCCCGTAGTCGGTCGCGCAAGTGTTACAACCCCCACGAAAGATCGATATATTGCTATTGTAGCCAAACGGAATCGCAGAGCGATCTCCACACATGTGACATCTATGGTTACAGCGTTCATTGGTAAGACGATATCTGCAGCTACTGTACGCCGAAGATTACATATGATTGGACTGTACGCCCGGGTACCTCGAGTTTGTGTTCTTCTATCCGTCCAATCATTAGGGGCACGATTAAAGTAGTGCTGGGAAGATGTCAATTGGACTGTGTCTGACTGAGGCAATGTCATGTTTATTGATAAGTCAAGATTTGCTCTGCAGCCAGTTGACAAGTGTATACGCAAGGAAATCGCAAGGAATACGCAATCAGCCCCAAAACATCACCGAACATCACGCACTCCGAGGCGGGGAAGCATTATGGTGTGGGAAGGGATTTCATTAGGATACCGCACCGACCTGCACAACTTTAAACTGGGTTCTGTGACGGCTTTCCGGTATCGAAATGAAGTCCTAGAACCCATTTTGATATTTTACGCTGCATCAGCTGGCCCTACTTTTGTGATAATGGACGATAACGCACGTCCCCATAGAGCTGGCATCCCCGATGCCTACAACGAGAGTCAAGGGATTGCGCGTATGGCGTGGCCAGCATATTCGCCCGATCTTAATCCCATAAAAATCTTTGGGATGCTCTCGGCCGTGCTGTATCTTTACGTTTCCCACCTCCAGCCACTCTTATTGAGCTGGAAACTACTTTACAAGAAGAATGGCGATTGCTTATTTCTGCGGTGGTTGACCACCTAATTGAAACCATGGTCACAAGGTGTAAACTTTGTATACAGATGAGGGGATCACATACCCTACTAATGTCTTTTTTTCATTTTATGCTGTTTTTTTTTCACTTTATACATAATTCTGTTTGAGTCTCCAGTATGTCATTATCTGATGACTTATAAAAATTTAATATTGTTTTCATTTCTGAATATAATTATTGATTTTGTTTTATTCATAAATATATATGCTACTTTCCTGCCGAATTTTGTGTCAATCAAAGCAGTATTTGTTGATTTTTTTGCATTTTACATCTTTGTGCTTAACTTTTGGAAGTGAATGTATATGTATGCCCCATATAATAGCATATAATTATAATATAGTACTGAGCTAACACTCAGGGGGAAAAATCCTTCTCCTAGAAGGAATAGGTAGTCATTTTCTGGATCCCTAAATTAGAAATATAGATTTCGGAGCTATGCGAATAGGGTTAAGAATTAAGCTGAATAGAAAAAATAATCTAGAATTTCTAGTTTCTTGTTTTCCAGGTAATGAAATGATAGCGAATGGTTTCAGTAACGAGAAATTAGCGCTTGATATCTCGAATGGCTTCATAAACTAGAATTATAGTTACTAAACTAACCTCTTCTGGTCGCATTTATTTGCAAAGATTTTTTTTATAAGTTTGACCACGATAATATAAGAAAACGCCCTTGAATTCCAGTAGGAGACTCTAAAATTCTCTAACTAACGGAACTGTAATTTATAGCGATTACATTGAGCTTTTTTTTAAGAGCCACAATTTAGATTCTATATTCCAGAATCATATTTTTTTCTCAATGAATGAAAATAATATTATACAGGGTGAGTCATAAATATCGGAACAATAGGCTATCTCCTTAATATTGCCCCTAGACCCATACTTCCAACTGCAAAGTTTCATTAAAAAAAGGTGAATTTTTCGATAAGTTGCAACTCCATGGGTTGTCTATTTTAAAAAATACGAAAATTAAATTTTTATACGGCCCCCAGAATATAAAACTTTCAATTAGAAAATTTTCCTTATCCATTCCTGAATTGAACAAAAAAAAATTTCATCTCGATATCTACAAATCCCCGAAAGATATTAAAATCCAAAATTTTCCTAAATTCGTGACTTACACCACTTATGCATATTTCTGAGCGCAGCGATATCAGTTCATTTGTTTACAGTACAATTTAGCAGTACAATTTAGGGATCGACCATAAATTTACCCATTGTTAAATGTCGATCCAAGACAATACTTTAACTTTTCGATATAAAATAAAAGCGTATAGGTTTTTGCTTTAAAATTCCTTGAAATATGCTAGATGTCTGCAATATCTCGAGCTTGCGGCCAACCTCGTGACTGGCACGACCCATTGGCCGGACCGTCTTATTAAACACTTATTAAAAGTGATATTAAATTAAGTGATATTAATTAAACTTTCATTAAAAGTGTCTTAAAAACTTATTGCCGCAGGCAATAATTTTAGTTAAAATAGTAATAGCGATAATGACACTTCTATTAACGGAATCATTGGAAATATATTTTAATAAATTACATAGAAATATTTTCAAAAATCTATTTTTTACTATTCAGCTTCAAAATTTATGATGGTTTTAAATCTATTTTTACTTTCTTCTATCTTTACAAGAAGAAAGTATTGAATTCATAAAAATTTTGAATTTCGGTTTTCGACGGATTCACACGTTTTAGGGATCAGAGATACCGAAAAACATGTTTTTACAAAATGTCTGTCTGTGAGTCACTGCACAATGAAAAAAATTGAAATTGACGGGATTAAAAAATGAGGTTTAAATCAACTGACGCATTTAAACAGTAATTAAAAAAATTTGAGAATGGCAAAACTTAAACAAAATCTGAAATCGAAACTATACAGGACGGAGTTAATCACCTTGAAACTTTTAAATGGCATTTATACGTTAGGAGCCCATCTTTGTTTAAAACTAAATGCACTTTTCTGCAAAAATGTTTTTATTTCAGTATTTCTCATTTTTAAACTGTTAATAACCGTCGATAACCGTCGGTTACGGTAACAGTCCCGCAAGTTCAATAGTTTTTTTAACATCTTTAAAAAAAATAATAAATAAATAAATAAAAAGCCCAAAGAGCCGAAAGAAGTTTTCAGCTCAGAAAATTTGCTTTTAAAAATATGAATTGTTTACAAAACATTGCATCTCTTTTTTATATTGATATTTTAAATACTTTTATTTAAAAAATATATATATATTATTTAAAATGTTGAATCAAAATTGAAAATTAGATATTTTCATTTAAACAAAAGAAAAAAATTCAACGCAACAATTAATATTTTGAGTTATAATAATTTTAATTCACTCTAAATTTTTTGAAAAAAAAATATTAAGAAGTCTTATAATGCTTACAAATTATATGGTTAACCATCACAAAACATTCAAAATTCTAATTCTAGAAATAAGTAAATAAAATGAATGTTGCCTGGACCTATTACAGCAGCATTGCTTCTTCAATTACACGCATTCCAATTTGTGACTGATCCCTTGAAACCTCACGATTTATTAAAATTGTCATAACTCTCTGAGTTTTGAAGGTATCAAGATGAATTTTTTTTTGTTCAATTCAAGAATGGATAAGTGAAAATTTTCTAATTGGAAGTTTTATCCTCTGGGGGCCGTATAAAAATTTAATTTTCGTATTTTTTAAAATAGACCCCTCATGGAGTTGCAACTTATCTTATCAAAAAATTCACCTTTTTTATGAAACTTTGCAATTGGATGTATGGGTCTAGGGGCAATATTTAAGGAGATAGCCTATTGTTTCGATATTTATGACTCACCCTGTATACAGAATTTTTGTAATTTATAATTTCTTAACGTTTTTAATAAATGAATGTTGGTGAATAAATATTTTTGTTCACAGGAGTTTGAGATTTATGACATCGAAAATAACACGACAGAATTTTCCTTAAAAAACTTGATTCCAAACATAAAGTATAATGTGTCTATAAGATGTCGGTCTGCTTACTCAGAAAACTATGACTTGTGGAGTGAGTTTAATTCAAAGGTTTTTAAAACACCTGCTGATGGTAAGTATATAACGTTATTATTATTACAAAAGTTTATAAACATTCTGTTTATTGCTATATATTGTTTCAATGAATTGTCATTTGTGAAAAAACGTCAAAAATCTGTAAATTATGTTAAAAAATATTACATTGTCATTTATGTGTTATAATAAATAAAACGATAACAGATAATGACTTTTTTAAGTAGGGCTGCAATAAGCAACTATTTTTATACTCTATTTGCACCACTATCTTTAAAATACAAATTTTGTAGTACAATAATCCCTTAATACTCTGCCCTTGTTAGCGAAGACACTCTCACGCTAATGCTATTCCTATGAGGAGATTATTTTCTAATAATTCGTTTACATTTCGACATTTTTAAATAATTTCTTTTTGCATTGGATAGGTGTGGCCACTCTCCATATCGTTCCTTTTTTTACTTTTTCGATTTGTTGCAGATATTTTTTATAAAGTTAGTTTTACTTTCAAAACTGGTTTCGAAAATGAAAGCGTTATTTTAGAAAATATCTGCTACCAAAATAAAAATAAAAGTAAAGAAGAAGCGATGTGGAGATAAACTTCAGTAATCCAATGAAAAAAAAATAAAAAAGTCGAAATGCAAACGAGTTATTGAAAAATAACCTTCCCGTAGGAATAGCATCTACCCTCGAGTGTCTTCACTCGCAGGATCAGGAGCCTTAACATTAGTGAATTTTGATCATTCGCTAAATAAATAAGTTGGAAATTGCACTTGAAGCGTAGCAAATGAGGTGCGTTCGTAAGATAACGAAGTTTTAAAGATATTCAGATCTTACTGTTATAGTAGACAGTACTTTAGATATAGTATAATGGTCGAAATCTTGTTTGTGTTCCTTTAAATATACAGGAGGAAACTTTTATTACACCTCAGCAACGTATATCATATTCATAAAATGTGAAATAGCTTAATGTAATTAACGCACGCTCCAAGCATTGTATTCCCGTATAGCATTATGTAGTGGAATGCTTTTGTGTGGCCCTGTAATTTAATAATAAATATTCTTTGCATAACAGATTGTACAGAATGTATGTTTTAATATATATATATTTCATAGTTTCATGTATTCTATATATTCGAATGAGTGTAACACCATTAAAATGCATTTGAGACATTTTTCCCGATCGACGGTAATGTAACGGAATACTTTTGATTGTCCCTGTAATTGATCTATACATCTTATTTTCATAAATTTTGAAATGACTCGACAAAATTATGTAATAATTATATATTTTAAATTTCAAACGATTAAAATGCATTTGAAACATTTTCCCAGTTGACCGTAATGTAACGGAATACTTTTGATTGTCCCTGTAATTGATCTATACATCTTATTTTCATAAATTTTGAAATGACTGGACAAAATTATGTAACAATTATGTGTTTTAAATTTCAAATAATTCGGTTGGGTAGTTTTTGCGTTGTTATATGCGAACAGACGGACAGACGGACGGACTGAGCGACAACTATAGGTGTTACGTATTTACATAATTACGAACGGACCTAAAAATGAAGAGCATTTCGAAATTCGCAAATACTTGGTTATTCGCGAATTTTGTTTTATTAATAATATTTTTTACAATGTATACTCGCTTTGTTTTTAATAATTCCTTAAACTATTTGGATTGGTCAGCTGCATTGTACTGCATAGCTTAAGTTTCCAGAATTTCAGTACTTATATTGCTTCAAAATATAAATCTGTAACTCCGAGAAACTTGAAATAGGACTTGATACTACAAGTAAAGATAAAAAATTCCTAAATTTTCTAAAATTCAAAAATTTATTGCAAGTGAAATTTTTTCCACAAAAAAGCAATAGAATCCGATTTTTAGAGAACCTATCGATTGTAAGCCGTATTATAGTTTTAGAAGGCCATAAATTATAATGTAATTGTATACATTTTTTTATACTGTAAATAACTTAAATAACTTTATCTTATTAATTTAAATACATTATAAAGCGGAAACTATAAAAAAGTACTAAAATTGTAATACCGACGACGTTCTGCAAACTCCACATGTAATAACATATGTAATTTTACCATTTTTGAATTTTGGGTGAAAAAAGTCCGGGCCAGGATTCGAATCAGGGATGTATTGGCTGAAGCCGCCAATGCTCTACCAACTGATCTATCCCGGACACGAACACTGGAGGACTATTTCACCCAATTAACCTCAACGATCACTTTATCTGATCTGATACTCTGGATCCGCTCCACAGAATAAATCGAAGGTCAATATATGGAACTGCAGAAAATCGCTGCATACGAAATTACATTAGATTAATTTATAAACACGATTATTCAATCGGTAAATTAATTATAACAGATGTAATTTTAATAATCCAAGAGCTGACAGCACAAAACCCTACGTTGTCGAGCACAAGATAATACCCTTTATTTTATGGAAAAGTAGTAATAGGGGAATTTAACGATCCATGTCTGACGGAAGCGAAGTGGTGCATAAGCCAAAATTAATACCATTAGTGATTGACTCGTAGATTTATCGTTGTGTTTTCCTGCACCCAGTTTTCCATGTTTTCATACTTTTGATTGAAGGACAAACACAATACTAAACCCACGAGTCAGCCACTAGTGTTATTAATTTTTGGCTTATGCACCACTTCACTTCTAGCAGACATGGATCAATAGATTTTCCTATTGCTAGTCTTCTATAAAATAAAAGATGATTTTTTTTCTTGTGCTTGATAACATAGGGTTTTGTGCTGTCGACTCTTGGACTACAACTGTTGCAAAAATTGTAACATAAGTTCTAAGCATACAGTAGATATAGACATATTTATTGCAGCTGAATATTTTTTGTTAATAAATAAAAAAGAATATGGTGATATCATTCAAATTTTTTTGTTTATTTGTTTGAGAAGTTATTTAATTTAAACTTATTGCAAAATTTAGTAATATTTTACGCAATATCTGTTTTTTTTTTATATTTATTTTATTAATATTCTGAATACGTCAAATGTCGAACTTATCTTTTTTGTGAAAATTCTAATGCATGTTTACATTTAAAACGAAACTTTTTTTAATGTAAAAATGCAGCTGTTACGGCCAGTACATTGATTTGAATTAGTATATTTTGTTATATTAAGCCAATAAATAATAAAATAACTATTCATCAAAATTTTTGAATTTTTTAAAGTTATTAATTAAATTTTTTATTCTGACTTTATTAGTACCACACGCTCCAGAAGTTATTCCAGAAGCCTTTGAAATTCTTAAATTTGATCATCTAAGAACTGTAGTATTATACTGGAAAGTAAGTACGAAATCTATGTGAAATAAGTGTATCTAGTTTATTTTGCATTTTTGTTTAATTTCTTTTCTTAAACGAATTTCATTTTAAAGAGAATTTTGAAACGGATTTTATTTGCTAAGAAACTTTTAATATTATTATTTTTTTTAATATATTCAGCTCTAAAATATATCCTGTATTGCGTATTGTATTTTGTTTATTAGCAAAATTTTTATTTTATATTGAAAATTATAGCTTTTTTTTAATATTTATTTAAATCTAATAAATTTACTTACATATTATATATTATATTTAAATAAATAAATATAAATGATTTTATTCAATTATTTTAACACAATCAAACTGATTGGTAAATTTATCATATGAATTGAATATTTTCAGCTGATGCCCGTCGGTTATTGCCCAGTTAGTTTAAACGGTAAAGCATTCACCCTGTAAGCCAAGGATCTGGGTTAGATTCCCAGCCCGGGCAATTTTTCGCTCAGTTGGAAATATTCATTTCGTATAAATGTTATTATAATATTCATATGTATATTATTATATGTTAAAAATAATACTTAAATATAGAAATATAAATACATATATTTATCCATTTAAATATAATTAAAAAATATTACATTTAAATAAATGTAATTATTTTTTATTTGACAAAAGTCTTTTTTTCAGTCTTTCTAAAAATTGGGAGGAAACGCCTTTTGGTTTGCACTCTTTTCATTAATAATACTATATAAAAGAAATTTTCAGTCTGTAAAATATAACGTAAGCATCAATAATATTTTGCGCACAAAAAAAGATGGAACGAATTTTTGAAATGACTGTCTAAACCTTTATCAGCATGCGAAAAAAGTGCTTGCGATTTTTAATTATGTGTTGTGATAATACATTTTGAAAATATTTCGTGAAGTGCGAATAATATAAAGGTTGTTGCAAAAGCTATAAATTTTATTGGAAAAATTAAAGGAGCCGGAAGCTTCTTCTGGCATATGGACATCGGCTAACCCCACACTGAAAAATATGAGTTCTCAAAATTAAGTAAAAAGTACTCAATTTTAAATACTTCACATACTCAAAATAGCTCCGATAAAAAAGTTCTCAAAACTGCGAAACACATATACTCATTTTTGATTTTATGGTTGTGTTCAACTATAAATCACTATTATCTGCCGCAAGAATTTACAAATTAAAGAGAAAATATGCTGGTAGTATTTCTTTCTTGCTCAAAATTATGACAATAAACATTTAATTGATTATTTATTACGAGAAATAGTAAAATTATAAGAAAATACCCAAATCGAACATTTTTATGATAAGAGAATTATTTACAAGTATACTTTAAAATTATTTTGAAATACTGTGCATAATTTAATATTTACATTAATAAGCATCTTTTATGCCGTCATGAATGAGATAAACTGAGTACAAAATTATCGTTTGTTTAGATTTGATAACATATGATGCTTCAAAATTTAAAAAGCAATGTGTTCATTTTTTATCAAACATACTCAATTCGATATGAGTATATCGACTTGCTCATTTTTTTTTTTTTCAGTGCAGAGTGTTTGCTTTGAAGTTAATTTTTGCAGTTAGTTATGATGAATTTCTAATAAACAAAGCAAGCATAAGTAGAAGAGAAAATCATCAAAATGACAAACGCCAGATTCTTTAAATAGTATTATATATCTTTGATTGAATTTGAATTTACCATAATTTTATCATGGACATTTGTGCTTAATAATATCTAGTAATCTTCTCTTTTACATAGTTACCAGATTTTCTCTTGTTTTATATAGATTTATGAATCGATGTTGAACTAGATTTAAATTCATAAGTAACTTTTGAATTCTCCAAGTTCTAAAAAGATTGAAAACGATAAGATTAGACAAACTTAATCCGTCTCAAATTTGTGCATTTTCTGTAATTTCACTATATTTTTGTTAAAAATAGCGAATTCTGTTATATTAGGTTAAAATTTCTGTTCTGATTATTGTTATTATTTTTTTTTTTTTTTTTTTTTTTTTTTTTTTTTTTTTGTAGAGGCAAGGTGTTATTCAAATTACATTTGAGAATATCCACTAAGGTCATAATTTTAAAGTGTGTGTTAATCCTTTTACTATTTAATTTAAAACTCTCTAATTTAGCTTTAATAATTTTAATTGCTTTGAAGCTCAAATGTCTTTTGTTTAACCCTTCATTTGTAATCATACGGGTGCATAATTTAGATTTGAGAATTTTGAAAAAACAGTTTGTTAAAGGGCTAAACAAAATTAATCAAGCAATAAAGATTTGTGTTGAAGTTTAAAATAAAATTTACAAAAATGGTGAATATTGTTTGTTTGTGAAAAAATAACTTCAACTTTAACTATACTTGATTTTTTTTGTTCTGTTGTATGTTTTACAATGGTTAAATTGCACTACTGACGCCTTGCTGAGGTTGTTTGGCGAAATGTCTACTAATTGTATTTTTAATGCTTCTGGTGTTTTTATTTTTTATAAATTTATTTTAAACTGTAATCAAGTCTGTCTTACTTTATTTATTTAATTTAGTCTTTTAAAAGCTTGAAATTTAAACGTTAAATATACAGTCGGCTCTCGTTAATTCGAACTCGTCGGGATCACAAGAAATGTTCGAATTATCCGAAGTTCGAATTATGGAAATTATGAGAAGAAAATATGCTTAATATGTTATTATTACGAAGGAATTAATATTAGTTTTTTTTTAATTTATTTCGTCTCTTATCATTAGAATATGACTTAATATTAAATTAGAATGGATAAATACAACTAATTAAAAGATTACAAACAAGCACAATGAAAGAAAAATTTAAAGCGTCACTGATGGACAGACGGGACACTAAGAAAGTGGATATCGAATGCATTGGATTGTATGTATACTCGTTCGGAACAATTTTCACAAAAATCAAAGAAAGAAAGTTATTCCAATGATCTAAAATCCGTGAGATAGAAAATAAAAAAGAAAAATCGGAATTCTCATTAGTTCGAATTAAAGGAAGTCGAGAGGAAATGAGTTCGAATTAATGAAAAATTTTAACGTTATTCTGTCATTGAAAATTTCGGGACTCCATATTTAGTTTGAATTAAGCAAAGATTCGAATTATCCGATTTCGAATTAACGAGTGTCGACTGTATATGTATTGTTAATGGAATTAATTTGAATGGAATGATTTTTTTCCTTATTTTGGCAGGCTGTACCGAAGCTACATCATAACGGAGAAGTGTTTCACTACCACATTAAATATTATGAGAGTGGCCGTTCGGATGCATCTCAAGTTTATGGCCTCACCACTAATGACTCTTCTATAACTATTGAAGACTTACAGCTGAATTTGCCGTATACGTTCGAAATATATTCTGCTAATGAAAAAGGATTATCTAAGGAGTTTGGGCGTATTTTTATAGATTCACAAGATAAAAGTAAGTATGCATGTTTTTAATCCTTTCGAATCCGAATTTTTTCTCATTTTTTATAAAAAAAATTATTTTTACGTTAATAACATTAATACTAACTATCCAAATAGATTTATTGAAGTTTAAAGATTTTTTTACTGCCTGAATCCTAGCGAATGCTGCTGTTTTGCGTACTATTAAATTCATATTTACATGACAATAAGCTACAGAAAATTTTTTGGAGATGTTTAGAAAATATTATATTACTAAAATATTTAATTGATATTACATCTTTCTAATACTTTTTGCGTTTTATTGCAGATGATTTGTTCAAGAAAGTAATCTTTATTTTAAATTTAAAGAATGAAAAACCTGTTTAAAATAAAAGAATCGCAAACGGTGCAAAGAGAATTAAGTAAATATTTATTATTATCATTGTTATTGAATGTCTAAACATTAGTGAAGTCATATAGTAAATGTATAGACACATTCTAATCTTGCTATATGTAAACAGTAACACAAACATTTGATAAAACAAAATAATACTCAATTAAAAGATATATACAATAAATAGTACACCAGACCCGAAAGGGTTAATTACATATACTTTGTAAATCTGTTTCATTGTGAATATTGTTTACTTATATGGCTTGTTTTCTGTTCCAATTTCAAAGCAAGTAACTAATTACAATGGGTTTATAGCCTTCAAATATTTTTAACAAAATACCTATTTTCAAAAATTATATTATTCCAAACAACTAAACATATCACATCTAAGACACAGTTAGTAAAAATTTCAAAACTTTTATGTTATTTGAGACATTTAAAAAGTCTAAAAACATATAAATATTACAAAGCAAGAACAATTTTTCTAAACGTTCCAAATTCCAACGAGCCCTTCATTAGTACTGTGTCAATCGGTACGGTTGTACGGTTCCACCTGAAGATTCGATTCTAATCAGGTGTTTATTCAATAGTGTTATTGATTTAACTTTGACCTTGAGCATGTCGGACAAATTTGGTTATTAATGGCGATTGTACTCATTAGAACCTTATTTGAAGCTTGAAATGTTGTATTTATTGTATATTATAAATGTACATTTTTTTAAAAGCTTTATAAATGTCTAATTTAAATTAAATATCATTATTTTTTAATTAAAATGGTACTTCAAACATAAGGCCATTTATAACACTTGCTTTTAATTAGCCCATTTATATCAATCCATTTAAGCTTTTTAAATTTATTCAGTTATGAATATGAATTTAACCCCTTGAAGGGCGGTAGGATATAACATACCCCACTTAATTTAAATCAAGATTTGCAACAGATTTTGGTTAAATTTTGCATTTATAACTTTGGTAAAAGAAAAAAAAATCTAAATTGCGTTTGCTTATTTTCTAATTTTTGAAGATACGGGAGTGAATTCAACATTATCCTCCTCAGTCCTGATGTTGCCTGTAAGAGAAACTAAATAATAGCCTTTAAATTAATCTAAATGCTTCTGGAATTTTTTTAATTGCTTTTAGACCTTTTAAATAAATACTTGTATGTTATAAACATTGATATATACGCTGATATATCCATAGAGATGTTTTATATTAATTTAAAACTTGTTTTAACTCACAGACTATCAAAGCCTGAGAACATATGTGCCCATCCGTTCTATATGTATGTACGTACGTACGTAACGCGGTAACTCATGATAAAAATGTCCGATTCGCTTCAAATTTTGGATATAGGTTTATTCTGATAATACGCTTCCCTGATTAGTTTTGGGAGTTCATTGGATAAGTAAAGGGGAGCACAAGGGGTTAATCCCTCCCTTAATTTTAGATAAATGTGTTTTTCACGCAGAATTAGCAGATTTTATTAAATTTTAGATAGAAGATCATACTCCATGATGATTTTTGGGTGTTTTTTGGTTAAGTATAAAGGGGGAAGGAATGATTGGTAACCCGCCTTAATTTATGTAAAAGTTATTTTCGCTCAGAACTTACCGATTTGCTTCAGATTTTGGATCTAGTGTCAGGATAAACCCGACACATTTTCGCGGCCTGCTGGAGTAATACAGTACAGTAAAAAAATAAAAGACATATTATATAGGAATGCAGGATCTCGACCCACCAGAGAGTTTGAGATTCACGTGCATGCGGGAAGTCGTCAAAAGGATAGAATTTCTACGATTCAACGACACTTGTGTAACCGGGGTGTTTGGTAAGGGGTTAAAGAATTCTGGCTAAACAGTCAGTTAGCCAATAAATTTGTCAAGATTGTTTATAAGTTAGACTGGAAAAGATTGAATTTCCTGTAAACAAGAGTAAGAATCTTCGCGCATATGGGAGTTCAAAGAAATAAATATGTCCACTGTGGTATTTGAATGCCTGCAAATTTAGTAGTGGGATTAACAAGTTAGTTGCAAAAATGTCGCATTTCGGTAACACGATTCTCACATTACTTCGTAAAAGGGGTTTAGTTGTTTACTACGATGTGTTTTCAGACCACCTGCATATGAAGTTGCGCGTTACTTGAAAAATTATAATGATATGCAAGAGAGAGAAATTTTATAGGAGGATAAGATTTTTAGGAGGGATTTTCAGGCAGGGAGAAGTAAAAATAGGATGTCGAGAGAAATAGCGGCATGAAGGATAGATGAGAACAGACTTGGAAAGGGGTTTGTGCTCTGTCTGGGATAGAGAAGTTTGGAGGCTAGGATATGAGCGCCGGTGTGCGGATATGCACGATGCCCGACGAGGACTTTACTAGTGAAACTACGAGGTGAGCGGTTTCTTTTTGAATATTTTTTAGCAACCTTTTCGTATGCGAATTAGATTATATATCTGTAAAGTTAGACATCCTTAAAATCCTGTGTTATATTATTTATCAGAATCCCAATAAATGTATTGGAAGAATAACAGTGTAATTATCATGCTTTAACTATAAATAAAGTGTCGTTATTATCTTTATGTTTAGACTCTTATGTCTTCAAAAACATCCGACTCTAGAGTCTGGGGAACTTTCTAATGTAAACAAATAAAAGTAAACTAAAGCTATCAGTAGTCGGACAATAGGTTCATTCTGGTAAAATACTTCCCTGATTTGTTTTAGGGGATTCAGTGGTTAAGTATAAAGAGGGAATCATGGGCCTACCCCTCTAAGTTTAGGTGAATGGTTTTTTTTCATGCAGAATTAACCGATTTGTTTTAATTTTTGGATATAGATTCGAGCTGATAAGACGCTTCGCTGATAAATTTCGGTGTTCTTTTGTTAAGAATAAAGGAGGTAACGGGTGATTACTCATCCCTTAAATTAGATAAACTGGCTTTTATGCAGAATTATTTGATTTGCTTTAAATTATGGATATACGTTCTTCCTGATAAGGCGATTCCCTGAATAATTTGGGGGTGTTTAATGATTAAGTATATGAAGGGGGAGAATTGGGGCAGCTACCCCCCCCCCTTCCTAATTTGATTTTAGAGAAGAATTGTTCATTGAAAAAAATAAAGTTGTAATATACAATGAGTATGAATAGCCTGTGAGCTCTATGCCATCAGTTTAACTGGGCAATATTCTTTTTATTGTGATTTCTCGGGACTGAGGAGGTTTTAAAAACACAGTTACTTACTCTTGAAAGGGTTAAATCCCTAAACACTAGTATCAGATTATTTCCATTATAATTTAAGTAGTACTATGAAAAATTAATTCCATGAATCACTATACATTTTTATAGAATGTTTTATAGCATATTATTTACTGAAATATTTTTCTTTTCAGTTCCGCCTGCCCCAAAAGAAGTCAGAATGATTCTGCAAGATATTGGTCAATACAATTTGACATGGAATCCTCCAAATGATGCGGATACTTTCAGCTACATTGTCTTCTGGTGTTCTAGTTTGAAACCTTTTCTGACTCACTGCGACGACTCCATCCATTGGACTGATGGAATATTGTCGGACAATAGCATACTTGTGAATATCACTAACTTTAAAACCAATTATCGGTTCGCAGTAGCTGCAAAGTCAGAAACGAGTAGTTCCGGCATGGCTTGGGCAGAGTGTGTCCTTCCTCGTAAGGGTGGTTAGTATTTATAATTTAATTATTGTTATTATTATTATTTATTTGTGTACTTTTATGTTATTTCTTTTTTTTTTTTACATTATTATTTATTTGGGTACTTCTATATTAGCCGGAGCAGATGCTAAATCGACAAATATTGTTCTTTTCGCTATCATTCTTAGTGTATAAATACCATTTAAAATATAAACATTCCACAAATATACATAGTATATATATTTAAAATGCTATATGACCTATTTTTATTATCGTTTCTTTAAAATAAAAATAATATTAAATAGAAATAGTACCATAAATCAAAACATTTTATTTCATAAACACATCATTAATTCTAAATTTTTTCTTATTATTATTTATATGGGTACTTCTGTGTTAGCTCGATATGATTCTGAATCGCCAAATATTATTCCTGTCGCTATCATTCGGAATGTATTCCTTCCATTTAAAATATAAACATACCACAAATACCTGTATTATATGTATTTAAAATGCTACATGACCTTTTGCATGATTATTTCCTTTAAATAATAATAATGAATGAAAATAAAACCATAAATCAAAGCATTTTATTTCATCATCACAGTATTGTTTCTAATTTACACACGCATAAAATAAAAGTACTTTTGATTAGAAATAAATGCTATTGCGGTACTTGCGCTCGGCAAACATAAAAGTACCTTTATTCTTTTACTATATTGCTAAAGATTAGTTTTCTAAACCTAAACTAAAATACCTCAACTAATCAACATAAACAAAAGTATTGTACCTAATAAAAAATTTATTTTTCCAGGTAAAATTTGTTCCAATGTTTATTAGCATTATTATTATTATTATCGCGTATGTTAAATTGTCTTAAAAAAAAAAAAAAAAAAAAAAAAAAAAACTGACATCTTTTTTTTCGTTCTTTTTACAACTTTCAACTTTTTAACTTGGTTCATGAGTTATTGGAGGAAAATGAAATTAAAGAAACACACGTGTATCTAAATTATAATAATTATCGAGTATATACAGATTACCTTTGTATAGTAAATAGTATAAACCTCTTTATGCATATTTTTTTTTTTTTTTGTACAAATGTATAATGATATTCAGAATTTTTTTAAAAATATATATTTAAAAAAAAAACACTAAAATTTGATAAATTTATTTTGTAACTTAATTGCTATACATTAATTTTATGCATCCCCGTTTTACTATATCATGGATGCAACTAACTTGGTTCATCAATTACATGAAGCGGAACGAAATTAAGGAATCCCACTTACAATCAGAATTGAAAAATTACCAAGTATATACAGATACCCTTTTGTTACATAATAAATAGTAAAAAAAAAAAAAAAAAAAAAAAAAAAAAAAAAAAAATATGCATAGGTTTATATACAAAAGTATTAAAGGCATTTAGAAGTTTCTTAAAAATACATATTTTTTTAAAGAAAACACATAAAACTGGTAAATTTATCTTGTAACTTAATTGCTATATATTAACTTACCGCACTCCATTCTACTTTACCTACATATTACATTCATAGATGTAGCTAACTTGGTTAATCAGTTATTTTAACCAATTTAAGAAAACACACTTAGTGTAAACAAAATTAGAAAAATTGCTGACTATATACAGTTTGCTGTCTATCATAATAAATTATAAACAAACTCTTTATGAATATTTTTTTGTACAAAAGCATTTATAGTATTCAGAAGAATTTATTTTTTTAAGAAAACCCAAAACTTTGGTAAATTTATTTTGTAACTTAATTGCTGTACATTAATTTTAGATTCGATTTTTTTCAAATCTAACTTATGAGATTCACATTATTCATTTGACGATCATTTGACGGATTTTTAATACAGTAGACTCCCTCAAATCCGCACTCATAAAATCCACAACTCTCTAAAATCCGCACATATTTTATGGATGTAAACAATGAAACATTCAATTCAGATGTAGGTGCAAAATTTGACTTTTTTAGACTTTTATCAATTCCATATATTTTTTAATTTGTAATTTTTGTTAAGGTTATTGAATTCATGTTTTTTCATAAAGAAAGAATAATTTATTTCTGAAAAGATAAATATATTGCTGATATCATTGGTAATCACAATATTACCAAATATATTTATGTATTAATCAAGCTTTTTTAGTTATTAAGTCTGGCTAAACCTGAAATAAAGCTTCATTATTTATGATCTTGATGTAAATTAGTAATGTACATTTATGAGGCAAGTTTCATTGAATAATTTAGGAAAAACAGATTTCATCTTTATAATGACTATTTAATTGTACATTATTGATTATTAATTTGACCTTTGCTTTTAGTATTTTTATCATTTCAAAAACTATCTAAATTTTTATTATTTTAGTTTATTACTTATTTTAATATTTTAACATATTGTAAGCATTCATTATACTTTTGATTTCATTATTAATTACATTCAAATTACTTTTTAAAAAATGTAAACAAAGCAATGACCAGAAATCCGCAAAATTCTAAAATCCGCAAAACCTCTGGTCCCAAGCTGTGCGGATTTGAGGGAGTCTACTGTAACATTTTTAGCTGCTTTTATTTTTTATTGTAATTGTTTAAAGAATATTTTTTTTTTTTTTTACTTTTAAAAAGTCATTTTAGTTTGTGCTTTCAATCATAAAATATTCAGTTTATCTATTGTACAAATTTTTGCCTTTTTTTAGGTCCCAATAAGATAAGATATTTCTACGTAGAACCCAAAAGTTCAGACACTTTGAAGGTACTTTGGAATTTAGATTGCCCCGCTGAAAAATCAATGTTGAAAAGCTATAAAATAACCTACTGTAGTGTTGAGAAACAAAAGGAATGCCACAGTAAGTTAAAGTTTTTCTTTCGTCTTCTGTTCATTTGTGACAATTACTTTTCTAAGCATTATAGTCCGGGAGGCAGCGTCACATTTTTGCGACAAATTTTAACTTCCATGTTTTTTGTAAATAAGTAGATTAGATGGTTGCTATAACGAAACAGTCAGTCAGCTGGTGTACCAGTCAAGGATGTTGCCACAGCAAAATCGCACATTCCGCTGCAACATGAAATGAGTAGTGATCCGATTGCAGATGTTACTCCGATTTTGGGGCATTATTAGTAATCGGATTGCCATTCATTTTACATTTTGTAAGCTGTGAGTTGTTGCTATGGCACCCCCCCCCCCCCCCTGAATCATCAGCCCAGTGCATCAACTGACTACTGGTATCGTTAATACTACCATTTAATCTGTACTACATATCAAAATCATCGGTGCTACAAGTAGTTGCAAAAATGTGCTGCCTCCCATATTCTTATTATACATAATAATTTTGTAATATTAATTTCGATTTGTGATATTTTATAAAATATATTTCTTTTGTAGCTGCCGAAGCTGAACCCAATGCTAATGAATTTCTTTTGACGAATCTCCATCCTTATACAAATTATAGCATCAAAATCCGAGTAATTAGTAATGAGAATAAATCAGGTGAAGCCAGTGATGAGTTGTACCAGTCTACATTACCGGGAGGTAAATATTAATAACCAACTATAACTCTTGTCATTTTATAGCAATAAAGCAAAATAGATATTTCCTAAATTGGAATACAAGCTTATATTTTTTAAACAATCGGGTAGACAGTTTAGTTTTTCATTTATAATTTTTTCTAGTTTTCTATTTTCAAAATATTTTATTGTTGCAGTTTCATAGACAGTAGGTCTATTTTACCAAGCTTAGTTTAGCGCATAGTTAACGTAATTTGTATTATAACTCTTTTGCAGTTGTATCGCTGAAGAATATTTGTCAATTAATCACTTGCGACCTTCTAATGTGAAAATGCATTAAAATAAATTTACAAGGCCATTTTCACCATTCGCTTACATTTCAGAATTTTTATATTTATTTTGCAAACTTGATAATTTCTTTTAAAAATGGAGACAGGTGTTAAAGTGAATGTTTAAGGTACATGAAAAAAAAGTGGTTTTGCACTTTGCCCTATGATATAATATGTAAAAGTCATTTGAAGTTGGCTAGTAAAGCAAATTGTCAAGTCCGTTACCATAAAAAAATTACTGAAAATACTCGCTTTAAATTTATTAAATTTTCTAAAATCAACTTACTTTGAAGTGACTTATGTCCCTAAATTTCAAAAGATGACATTTATCAATAATTCTTAAATTAAATTGAAATGAGAGACAGTTTTAGCCACAAGATTTTGATCACATAGAAATTATACAAGAATTTTTTCTAATAATTACAGTATATATATCCATGTAAATTATTAAATTTTAAGAAGATTGCATATTTCTTTCTTAGTTGAATAAAAAATAAAAGTATAATGGTGAAAAAATGATAATCATTAAAAAACCGTGCGGTAACAGACTTGACATTTGTTAACGGACTTGACACTATTTTGAAAATGGCCGATACATTAAATTTTTAAAATATAAAAATGTTGCCTTTTAATAGAAAGCACAAAGAGTACATATTTTTTATAAATCTATCCTATCAGGAAGTGAATTAGAATCCAACCAAATTAACCAATTTAAGTAAATAAATAATGTAATACACTATCTACCAATAAGTATTTGGACACGTTCAATTTTTGACATTTTTTGAAATATTTAAAAATATACTTGTCGGATTCTTCTGGAACTTCAGGATTATAAAGATTATGTTTGACCTCATATTTATCAACATTTATTTGATAAGCAGGGCAATTAGGGGGCCGACAAAAAATCAAAAAATAATGGAAATATTTCGGATCACCCTGTACATGAAAATGCACGAAACGATTTATCGCTGCAGAATACAAATATGTGGATACTGTACAACATGTACACTGATTTCCGTAAGAATAGCATGTATATTCATGGAAAAAGAGCGATTTTTTTGAAAAATTCAAAAAATTCTGGTATGTTTCTTTGCTTATATCATGCAAGGTTTTTGACCAAATTTAACGCGAATTTCAGAAAAATTGGAAAAATGTAGTAGAAAAAATATAGCGCAATTGGAATATTCATATATTAAATGTTTTATAAAATATGAGTAGTTGCATAAAATAATTTTTATCTGCGCATGCGCCAAAGATAAAAAAGATTTTTTTTACATAATTTAATAGTCAATTCTACAAAGTAACTCATAAAAAAATCCAATCAAATATCGTGAAAATTCTAAAAGATATCATTATTATAATAAGCTGGGTTTTTTTTTCTTTGTAAAATCGGCTGAATAATAAGGGATTCTCCACAAATTGGCGTTTTTTATTAACTGACTTTTAGGAAAAAATTTGTATTTAATGAATACAATATTTAATACAATATTTCTGCTAATAAGTATCTTGACACCGGTGATAGAAAAGAAAAGAGCTTTTATTCACATTCTGGACCAAAACTATGGAGGGGGGGGGGGAGAAGGGCATGTGCCCTGGGCGCCAGGCCGAAAGGGTGCCAAATGTAGATTTTATTTGGCAATTTTTTTCATGTCTATGTTTAGCAGTCTATGCCCTGAGTGTGAATAAAAGCTCTTTTTCTTTTATATCACCGGTGTCAGGATACTTATTAGCAGAAATATTGTAATATATATTGTATTCATTAAATACTAATTTTTTCCTGAAAGTCAGTTAATAAAAATGCCAATTTGTGGAGAATCCCTTATTATTCAGCCGATTTTAGAGAGCAAAGTAAAAACGACTTACTGTAATAATGGTATCTTTTTTAATTTTCACGATATTTGATTGGATTTTTTTTTTATGAGTTACTTTATAGAATTGACTATTAAAGTATGTAAAAAAATCGTTTTTATCTTTCGTGCATGCGCAGATAAAAATTGTTTTATACAACTACCCATGTTTCATAAAATATTTAATATATCTATATTCCAATTGCGCTATATTTTTTCTACACTATTTTGCCAATTTTTCTGAAATTCGCGTTAAGTTTGGTGAAAAACCCTGCATGATATAAGCAAAATACATACCAGAATTTTTTGAATTTTTCAAAAAAATTGCTCTTTCTCCATGAATCTACATGCTATTCTTACGAAAATCAGTGTACATGTTGTACAGTATCCAAATATTTGTATTCTGCAGCGATAAATTGTTTCGTGCACAGGGTGATCCCAAATATTTCTATTATTCTTTGATTTTTTGTTGGCCCCCTAATTGCCATGCTTATCAAATAGATGTTGATAAATATGAGGTCAAACATAATCTTTATAATCCTGAAGTTCCAGAAGAATCCGACAAGTATATTTTTAAATACTTGAAAAAACGTGAAATGTTGAAAGTGTCCAAATACTTATTGGTAGATAGTGTAATAGATTTATGTATATCTAATAAATGTTTCGATACATGACAATGAAAGAAGATGAATAAAAATGTTTTTTAAATCGTAAAATTAAAAAAATAATAATAATAACGTCATCTTTTTACAAACATATAAAATTCATGTGAAACTTTCTCTTACTTAAGAAAAATATTACATTATGTATTAAAAACAAACCACTTGACATGTTTCAGTTTTAATCGAATTACAAACAATAAACATAAAATTCGTGTCCGGATTTGTCCGGAGACGAATTTTATGATTGTAATGTTTATTTCGATAACCGGAGACAAATTTTACGTTTATGGTTTGTAACTTGATAAGCGGAAACGAATTTTATGATTAAATTTTTAATTCGCTTAAAACCGAAACATTTCAAGTGGTTTGCTTTTAATTTATAGTGTAACACATTTTTTAATAATAGAAAGTTTTTATGAAAAGAAAAAAAAAAAGATTTCCATTGCAACATTAGAAGACTTTAAATTTAGAAAAAATTAATTATTTTTTCTCATTTTAATTTACAGTTTACTCAACCCTTTTAAAAATTAACGAAAATTTCCAAGGTTTAAAGTTTTACATATTTATATTTTCCAGTAAACTTTATTCTTTTAACAAATATAAAAAAAATAGTGCATCAGGTACCTCTAAAAGATGAAAATATATAAAATCTTGAAATTTGTTAAAAATAGTGAAAAATTACAAAATATTGATTCATGTTTTTCCATAAACATTATTTATTTTATAAATTTTAGGTATCTCTGAAGTATCAAAATGTATGAATGTTTTAACAATCCCACTAATTGAAAAATTAATAGTTCTATTAGACCAAAACTATAAAAGAATATTTAAATAACACCACTTCATCTGAATTTAGCTTTTTAAGAAACGAAACGCATTTAATTTTTATAAATTTTAAGTCATAAGGTGAGATCTACATTAGTTAAGGAAAAAATATGCCTAAATTTTTGGAAACTTCCTGCTATATCTAAACATTTCGCGAAATTTTTGGGCGATCGATAAAAAGTAATAATGACTTTTAGAACGGTAGATGGCAGCACAGGCAGCCACATCATTAAATTTAAGGCTGAAATTCTAGAATTAATTAAAATTCGATTCGCAAATTAAAACGCAATCGGTCTGCCAAGTCATATCTTTCTGAAAAACATCTGAAAACCCAATTTTAGAGATGGACTCTTAGGTTCACCATTTATTTTTCTTTTATATCAAAGCAAATTACGAAGTTCATTACTTTTTTATTACATATTTTAAAATTTAAAATAAGTTGACTATTAGAAAATTAGTAAAACTCTATTTGTAAACATACTTTACGGAGGAGGGGGGGGGGGCGCCAAAATCATGTTTGCTCCGGGTACAAAAAATGCCGGTTTCGGCCCTGCGTGACACATAAAGTGCTCAGATCAGATACCTTGATCCACTCTAACACTATTCTTTTTATTGATTTTTTCCCTTATTTAACCAAAGCATTTCTGTGATTAAAGTAAATAAAAATTTCTATTTTGAAAGATCGGTGATAAAAATCAAAAATTTTACATAGCATGCTTGTCACGAAAAGGTTCAAAGGCGATCATAATCGCCTTTTAATAAAAATAGTGACTCATAAAAACTGACTAAAAAACTCTCGACTAAAATAATCAAAGAGATGTTACAAGTTAAAAATATAAAAGTTAAAAATTTTATTTAAAACTTCTTGGTACTTTCAAGTCCATCCTAACTCTTCGTCAGAAAATACTTAAATAACTAACTGCTGTTCATGTATACAAAGTATGCATCATGTATACATCACTCTAATACTTAATCAATAAAACTCTTCCAACCAGGACCGTAGCCAAGGGGGCGCTATGGGCGGCTCAGCCCCCCTAAAATATTTTGAGCCCCTCCTGGAAAAGATTCCAAAGTCACCAAATGAATTTCTGTTCCGAAAATCCAAATGAAATTTTGTTCAAAAATCTCATTAATTTTGAGAACCTTTCACAGTTTTGCAGAATTACGAAATTGTATCTAAAATAAGTGTTTCTGCACTCGCTTCATCCTATTTGTACGTATGAAACTGACATGAAGTTTAATTTTGCACCAGTTATACACTCAAAATTTTCATCGTCATATTCTTCTCTTAGCATAAAATGAAGTTATTACAACAGTACATATCATAAGTACATAGTACATAGTACTTTCAATGTGAATGTGCTCTAATTTATCTTTCTGCGTCAGAGAGAGAGAGAAATTATGAGCCCCTCCTACATTCTTCTGAGCCCCCCCCTACATTCTCTTGAGCCCCCCCCCCCTATTGTTCACTTCTAGCTACGACCCTGCTTCCAACTCTAATAATTATTGGCTCGCTCATTTTCAAAACGAAGTAACATATTCGTATAAATAAACAACATTTAGTTTTTAAATATTCTGTGATGAAAGCGCTTGGATAGGCTGGAAAGTACCAAGAAGTTTTGCATAAAATGCACTCTCTCAAAATCTCAGCCACAAAATAACTCAAGCTGAGCCGAAAATTCATTCACCTCACGATTTGAAAGTCAGCTTCTTGTAAAGAGTTGAAAGAACTCGAGTAAATGAGTTGTTTATAAGCAATTTAAATCAAGATGAGTAATTTAATCAATCAATTTAAATCAAGATAAGTAAAAAGTTTTAAAAACAACTTATACATTATCCAAAAAAATATAGTTCTTTTATGGGAAATCAAATCCACTCTTTCGTTTTAAGAATGCATATTTTTTTAGCTTATAACATCTCTGGTTATTTTAATCGCCTTTTAAGTAAAACAGTGAACTTTTTAAAGTTCAAGTTATATATTTTATGTTTAAATCAAGAGGAGATTTGCGTTTCGTCCTAATAAATTTATTAGTTTTTTTTATTTTATTTTTATTTATTTATTTATTTTGTATCTATTGAAATTCAAGTATTTCTTGTGTTTTAATTTTCTTATTTGAAAACGTGAATATGTAACTTTTAAAAAACTTATTTATTATCTTTTTTTAGCTCCTTCTGGACCTCCCCAAATTGTCAACGTGTTAACGAAAAGCAAAGATTCATTTTTCGTTAGGTGGACACCTCCACTGGAACCAAATGGAATTATAACCAGTTATATTGTGAGCTACAACAATTCTGATGAGCGTTTTAAAGTTGAATCAAAACAATCTGAATACAATATGACAATTAATGGATTAACACCATACTCTACGTATGCCGTTCAGATTCAAGCTTGTGTCGGTAATCATTGTTCAATGAAGACAAAACCTGTTATGATTCATACGGAAGTTGATGGTAATTAAATATTTTTCTACAGCATTAATTTCTTGAAATTATGCAGATATTTAAAATTTATCTTATAAAGTAAATACATACTACTTAATATTTACTTACTACTTAATACTTAATAAATCCATCGATCAAAAAACTATCGGTAAAATGTAAGATTAAAATTGAATAATGGATGATTTTAACTGTCACATTCACTTGACATTAAACAGAATACACATGGTAGGTACGCCATCAAGGGACTTTTAATTCGACTTTTCTTTTATATTTTATTAATGATTTACTAATTTATTTGTTGTTTCGTTATTTAAAATAAAAATTACATCAATTTGTATAATTTGATGAATAGTTTGGTGAAATTGGCCGACAGGATTATCAAGTAGTACTCTTAATTCAGTATATCATTTAAAACGGAAAAGTAATTCGAGGAATAATTTCAAAAATTCCAATAAAAAAAAACAATAAATGCCATAAATGAACTAATTTTATTTACTCGTTAAAAAAGGGTATATTCGAACATTTTAGAGTTAGTAATATTTTCCTTAGATTTATATTTGTGAAGCTCATACTAATCAATTCAAATTACATGCATTGATAATTTGTTTATTTAGACACTTGGTTGTATTTTCTAGAGATGCTTTAGATAATTTATGTCTTACGAATGATAAAATTTGATTGAGTGAGAAGATTTTGTACAAAATCAGTTCTAGCGTTGATATTTGAAAGTTGCTGTTTCCAAAAATAAAGAAATAAATAAATAAATAAATAAATAAATAAATAATAAAATCTTCTTTCGTGGATTAACCCTTTAAGAGCCGCGGGCGTATATATACGCCTTTAGAGAATGTACCCAAATATTATAAATAATAGCAAATTGTCAGAACAACAGGCCAATTTTTACCAGCAGAGCCGTATTCTGAATACATATAACATGTGTATTTTCTTTTATTACTTCAAAAAAAAAAGAAAAAAAAAACAATCATCGCTTATTTAATTTCAAAACTTTGTTATTAAAACTGCGGCTTCCTGTAATAACCAGGTAAGGCACATTTTTGGAAAAATTGAGATAATTTGGGAAAATGTAGCTTTAAAGGAGTACTTTCATCTGCCATAGTACTGAAAAATAAAAATCGAATACTTCAGGTCATAGGGCAACTATAAATTTTCATTTAAAATTGAAAAAACAATAATAATCGTGTAAGTGCATAAAGTAATGATAATAACTAGATAAGATTTCTATTTACTTCTTTAAATCGTCTATAATTCTGTGGTTTCTGGTAATAACCAGGTAAAGCACATTTTTAAGATTTTGATAAATGTTAATAAAATGTAATTTTATTAACATTTATTTTAATAAATGTACATTATTTTAATAAATGTAAATAAAATTAAAATTTTATTTTATTTACATTTATTAAAAATAAATGTAAAATGATAATAATCAGATAAAAATTACATTTTTAATTGGTTCTCAATTTAAAAAAAAAAAAAAACATTTTTATATAACTATTTTGGCAAAAAAAAAAAAGAGGTTCTTACATCCTAATTGAATGTAGTTAAATATATTAAGTTCTAATCTGTTTTATAAAAGTAATGATAAAAAGAAATTTTTGAAAACTTTAAATGTTAATTACTCAAAATATTAAAAATGTGCCTTACCTGGTTATTATCGGAAGCCACAGAAATACAATGGAGATCGCATCAGATTTCATCGGTAGTTAAGAGATTAACTCGTCTAAGTAAGTAATATCAAGTTTTGTAGTGTTTTTGGTGTCATAGTTTCGATAAAAAATTTGATTCTAAATATACACCCTGTGCGCATGTCTTTGCTTTCTTATAAAACTACTCTTTTTTTTTCTTTCTTTTTTCTTTTTTTCCCCTTTAACTAAATATATCATATATTGTGTTATGAACATATTTTTATCAAATAATGAGCCAATTAAATGTATCTGCTTAGCATTTTAAGCCTTTAGATTTACAAATAATACGCGTTATCCAGTTCTCTCAATTTTATCTAAAATGCAATTAATAAGAGTGTCCGGAAAGCTTCTTATCCCAGAATTAGTATCATCCTCTTTTTATGCTTTTCAGACTGTGGGGAACATTTTTATAGGAATACTTGTTCCTAATTCGATTTCTGGATGATCTTCAAATAAATATTATAAATAAAAAAAATCTTCGATCTTCAAATAAGTATTATAGGCAAGAGCTCTGGCAAGATACAATTGAATCGGTGATTGAGAAAAACAACGTCCATATTCTGATTCTTATTTTTTAAAAAGGTCTATCTAATACTGTTTCAGGTTTATTGTCTATTTCCTAGACCCACGTGCCTAAGTAATGCCCAGATTGAGTTCCCTTTTTCACGAAATGATCAACAAATATGAAAAAACATTGAAACAACCTTAATATGAAAAAATTCAAAATATGCACTTAATTTATGCTTAAATAATACCTGGATTAAGTTCCTTTTCAAGAAATGATCAGTAACTATGAAAATCATTGAAAGAACCTTAAAATGTGAAATTTCAAAATATGCATTTACTTCGATTTTTATCCATTCAGTTTTAAAACTCACAAAGTAGAAATGTTACTAATATTATTGTTTGCAACTGAGGGATTAATAACTACACAAATGTATTAGGTTTGTTGCCTAACCTGAATGATATTGATACTGAAGCTACTAAAGAATAACTTGAAAGGATAACTCGAAACAGTTTGACAAAAACTGTTCAAAATTCTATGGGTATAAAATTCATTTACAAAGTTTAAATACCTATATTTCTGTTTTATTTTTTAAAGACAATGATTACTTTGAATATAATAATGCTCAAGTTATACCCACTTAACCTCAAATAATTAACCAACGCAAGATTTTTATTGGCTGTACATTAAAGTAAATAATTTAATAAAATTTTAAAAAGCACGGAAAAAAAACTGTTTTGTTGAAACAACTAAATTTTGGTTAATATAGCCCCAACAAAAAATTTTGCTTGGAATAACCAAATTTTAAACAAAATTTTGTTAAATTAACAAAATTATTTGGTTAGTCTAACCATAATTTGGTCATTTCAACCAAAATATTTGGCTGCGGCTACATTAATTAAAGTTTAGTTGTTTCAACAAAAGAATTTTTCCGTGTGATTTTATTGTTTAAATATAATTCTATTCTTTTATACATAAGTACATCTATAACAAACAAAGCAAAATTATTTGAATGTTTTTTTATGTTAATGAAATAAAATAAAAGTATTCATCTTATTGAACCACTATTTTTTATTTTGTTTAGTACCTGGATACATGGAACCACCACGAATTGAACCGGAAAACTCAACACATATCAAGATATCTTGGACTGCACCCGTTACACCTAATGGACCCATAGATTTCTATGTTATACAATGGCATCCTGAGAAACAAAATGCTTCTTCTGTTTCCAACAACACGCTTCAAGTGTTTGGTGCAACTTCCGTTATTTTAGATGTGAAATGTCCCTTTTTAAGAGATGAGGGCACAAAGTATTTATTTTACGTAAGAGCAGGCAACATAAAGGACGGCACCAAACTTTATGGTCCATTTTCGGAGCCAACTCAATTCAAAGCTTGTCAGATGTCTGAAGGTAAGCATATTGAAAAATTATACTACTTTAATTCTAATTTAAATGGGTCCGGGACACAAAAATCACCAAAAACTTTTATTAAAAAAAAAAAAAAAACTTATGGCATTAATTTTTTTTGTTTTGTTTTTTGTTTTGTTTTTTTTTAAATCATGTTTCTATCTTAATTAGAAGGGAAAATATAATTTTTTTTTTTGTTTTGGTTTGTTTTCTAAATCCAGCTTTCAAGCAATGACTGCCATTCTTGTGAAAATGCATTTTTCTTCATGATGAGTTTTTTCACAATCTCTCAAATTTGACATGCTATAACTCAAAAACCGTTAAATATATATGCTTCAAATTTGAAACATGTCTTTTTTTATTATTTTACTTTAATTTTGATTCAGCAAATTTGGAAAAAAATATTTACTTTTGAAAATATGATTTTTTTTAAATGTTTTTTTTTCAAATTTTTAATTTAAATATTTTTAAATTTTTAAAAAATTAATATTTTTACAATACTGTATCAAAATTAAAATTTAGATATTGTTGTTTATTTAAATGAAAAAAAATTGAAATTCTACAAATAATACTTTGAGTTATAACGATTTTAAATTATCCCACATTTTAATAAGTTTTAAATTTAAAAAAAATTAAAAATTATGAGAAGTTTTATGATGTAATTTTGTTTACAAATAATATGGTTAATCATCACAAAAAAATTCAAAATTTTAACTCAATAAATAAAAAATACTTTAAAATGTGTCCTAGACCCCCTTAATTTAGTTATTTCTGCCACTCTGTGAATAATTCTTTTACTTTTAACTGAATTAAGTTTTCTGTTATTTGTTTATTTTTATTGTAACTAATTTTTTAAATACTTCATAAATAAGCAATGATTTCATATGAATTTAAAAACGCCTTATCTAATAAATATTAATTTTCAAAATAGAAAAATCTATTGAATATTTTATCGCTTCATATTTTATTTTACCTACTTTGTTTAATGTGAGTGTGTATTTTGTGTGTGTGGTTGAAATCTAATGTGTGATTAATTTAACCTTAAAATTAGACTATATGCAAACTTCTTAAAAGATAACAAAAAATATTTAAAGGTAATTTACTTTAATTCTTAGTACTTTCAAATAAAAACACAGCCTTCGCCAGAGAATACAAAAAACACTGTTATTAACTTTTTATTTTTGAAATGTCATGTAGTTGATGTCGAAAGTAGTGAAAGTGAAAGTCAATTTTTTTTAGATCCGGAAAGCACTGGGAAAATAAAATATGAATATAGACATAGAGGAAAATGAAATATTACTTGTTTTATGATTCTTTAAGCAAACTTATCCATATTCTGGGTATGTTGTAGAATAAAACGTCATAGCAAACAGTATTGTCTTTAGTAATAATTTCATTTGATTCTCGGATGATTAATGTATGATAATTTTTTAAGGAGCGTATAATTTTTGCATCTTCGAAATTAACTTGTACATTCTGGTTAATTCTTGACAGGGCTGTTGCTGGTCGGTTATGTTTCAAATCTATCAAATGTGCTTTAATACGATATTTATGTGTACGAGAAGACATTTCTATGTATTTGGGATAAATATTTTCTATTTAGAGGTGGAAATAAAATTACACCAGAAACTTCATCTTTCGGGTTTATTAATAACAGTACTTCTGGTATTTTCTGACGAAGGCTGTATTTACAGTTCGAAGTATCAAGAATTAAAGTAATTTAACATCTTTTTAAATATATTTTGTCATTTTTTAAGTAATTTGCCCATAATGTAATTTTAAGTTTACTTTTTAAAGATGAGTTTAATATTCTATTCATTTATTTGCTGGTGTAATTAATACATTTATTTCTTGGTTAATCTCTCTTTCACAAACTTTGGACTTAATTGGGTTGTTATATCCTCTCTGGAAATCTCCTATGGTTAATCTCTCTTTCACAAACTTTGCACTTAATTGGGTTGTTATATCCTGTCTGGAAATCTCCTATAGCGATTCTCGGATTAAAAATGAAGAAATATAAATATATTTTTTTAAACGTAACTTCATTAAAAATCACAAAAAATGTTTAAAAACTGTTGTATATATGTATTTAAATGCACTAAAAAGCAGGAAAGTCTTGAAAAAATCCTTAAGTATGCCGAGTTTAAATTATATTGCGTTAAGATCGATTGTGGAAGATTAATCAATTTAAGAGAGAATTTCGCCAAGTTGTTTCATATAAAGTAACCTTTTTTTGTCGCCGAATTTGCGATATATCGTCAATTTAGATAAAGTTTAGTGCTGTTGTGGTAACCCTATCATTAGTATTTTTCAATCGATTTCTACATAGGAAATCAAAAATAATTAAGTAGAGAGGTAATGCTGATTTTTTTACTGAAAGTTGTAAGATTTGCTCCAATTATATAGACTACAGATATTTTTTTATAGTTTAAATATGTTAAGCAGATAAATATAAAGGTTTAAGTAACACTTTTAAATAATAATTAGCTCTCTAGGATTGTTTTATTTTTAAAAATAGTCAAAAAAAGACAAATTTTACACAAAATTACGATTTTTGGAGCAAAAGCGCAGACTCAAACCACTTTTTTTTTTTCAGCGGTAAAATTTCACACAATTTATGTACTAGTATAAAGGAAACTTTTGGCACCTACCCGTTTTTGATTTTTAAAAAATAATTTTTTTCGCTCCACCCTACTGTTGATCCTTATTCCCATTCTTAGGGATCGGGTTTTTAAAAGTCAATGTCTTATTCATGTATTGTCCTCAGGAATATACCAAATTTCAAAACTCTTATGTCGACAAGAAGTGGAGGAAAAATTGGTAACAATATTTAATTGACACGTACAAACTCAATTCTGGAAAAAAAAAAAAATATGTAATAAACAATATAGATTCTCCTTGTGTATCCCAGAAAGTTGGTTGGTTGAAAGGGTTTTTTATGGCGCAAGGATCCTTTAGGAATATGCTGCGTCAAACATTCCAGGAGAAATTTTACACTGCCCAAAAGAATGATGATGCGTTGATATGTTACGGTGCTGGTTGAATACCAACGGTCAGCAATCTTTTCTTTGTTGAGATGTAATGTTTCTAGTTTTGTGGATGAGTAGTATTAACATTGTATTGAAATACATTAAGATTGCTCGTCATTCAGTTTTCGAATGTTTCTATGCGCTCTTCTTAAAGGAAGTTTTTTCCCGCCTTTGTTCTCAAAATATTTCTAAAATGCATGCATAATTTATATAAAGTATTAAAATTTTATTCTCAACTCGTCTACTTTTGACACTTAAAATACAAAATTAAACATAGATTTTAGAAATTCAGTAGAACCTCGATCCATCGTTTTTCAAGGGGTATGGGTGGAAAAAACGATGAATGCGGGAAAACGATTAACGTTGATTAACTTCAGAATACGAAAAAACACATTGTTTATGCATTACTAATACATGCAATGTATACAGTATACTAATAAATACTAATTTATTGCTTATTAAACTGTAAAAGAAATAAATCGAAGTTATAGAAAATTAATATTTTTTTTAAAAATCAATCATTTTGTTTGAATTTTCGTTCATTTTTTTAAATCAAAAAAATAATTTTCAAGATTTACAACATTTTTTTGTAATTCCATATGCATACGTAAAAGTTCATACAGTTTAAAATACCATAATTGCATCAGACATAGTTGGCACTGGTGGCTGAGCTTCATCGGCATGAACGTTTCACCAATGCTTCATCACCATTTTTTACTTACCCATCATACGTAGTATAGGGTAAGTCTTGCAATCGTTTTGAAAATCGAAAAAAATTTTTTGACGGATTTACACGTTTTAGATAGTGGAGATTCCAAAAAACATATTTTTAGAAAAAAAATTTTGCCGTCCGTCTGTCTGTCTGTCTGTAAACGCTCTATCTCCCGAACAAATTGACATAGAGACTTGAAATTTTGTATGTAGTTAGCATGTAAGAATGGGACGAACCCTATTTAATATCAGCAACCTCGATTATCCGGAACTATTTTTTTCGGACCCTTGAAAAATTCGTTCTGATGAAAGGTATATAAAAATTTTCGAATTTTTTTGTTTTAAGGAATGGACGTAAAAGGCAATAAAATAACACACATTTTGCATATAGAACGAAGTCGATCGAATTATTAGTTGCCGAGATATTTGTAATCCTGTTTTCCACAGTCTTCGATTTTTCATGACCCTGTATTTCATTCAAATTTCAATTCAGAGGTATATTTTAATTGGAAATGAGACGCTTAATCCGACACAGTTAATTGTTAGTTGATAGAATTATTATTTTTGGAGTTATAAGGATGTTTCTTTTACGCAGTTCGCTACTACTTGAGTAGTTGGGCGTTTTATATAATTTGTCGAAATTGGTACATCAGCAGTTCTTTAATAAAGCATTATTGTGTACATTAACAATTTTTAAATTTTGTTTATGAATTGCAATGCACTGTATAAATAGTTTTCACATGTTTTATTTTCATATACATATCCATGATGGGTAAGTATTACGGTGGCCCCCAACGACTAGTTAATATTTTGCATTATCACAAGAAGTGTGATAAACACGAAGTGTGATTAACACTTTTCAACTTGTTAAATAGTGCTAAAAAATTTCAATACAGACTATCTCGTACAATGATATATCTTTTTTATTTTATGGCTGGCTTATATGATGAAATATTACTTTTTAGAGACGGCACTTTAACTGCTGACCGAAAGAAACATCATATCACGGAGTACAGGAATATAAGAGTTGTTTACTCAATTCTATACAAAATTAAGACGAATACACAGAAAATGAGAAATATAAGAAAATAACATACATAGATATACGGATGGATGGAAGCTATATAAATCGAGTCAAGGAAAATAAATCAATCAAGAGCTTTGCTTGTACGGATTCATTTGATATCAATTCAATTTCTGGAATATAAACAGAATTAGTACTTAGAAATACAATAAACAGAAGAGCTGTAAAATAAATCTTTAGTTTTTACATGCGGTTGCGAAAACAAATATTAATTTTGTATTATTTTTTTTATTATTTTTTAAAGAAGATTAATTCAAATAAATGTGGCATGTTAATTAAACTTTTATTAAATTTACTAAACAGAACTATAGAAAGAAGTAATCACGTGAACAGCTTATTCAACAATAAATTCTATATATAGTTTTCATTAAAGGTACGTGTTTACTTCAGGGAACGATTCAAGAGAGCATATTTTTATTATTAACTGCTTAAAACTTATTTTGTGGTTATTATTAAATGAATTCTAAAATTAATCAATTCAAAGAACAGTTGAAATAATTGAAATTTTTTTTTCAAACAAAAGGAAAGTGTTATTTGAAATGTAAACATGTTATTCCTTAAAATAGCGAATAAAACCTTTGTGCACAAATATTTAAAGATAGAAAAACCAACGATTATAAATGCACAAATAAAGTATGAGAAGGTAGCAAATAGCTACTTCGAATCTACTATCGAGATTCTTCATCAGTGCAAAACTTAGCGAGCTAAAAAATAGCAAAACTGAGCAAAGAGACAGAGAGACGCAGGCTTATATACCCGCTATGGGAACAATCCCGCCTAAAGAAAAGCAACCAATGAGAAGAAAGCAGCCAAAACAACTGGTTGGATAAGTAGCGACATCTATCGGAAAACAAGCAAGAACAAAAACTAAAAAGCGAGTGAAAAAAAAAGTATTAAATTAAAGATTTCCAAATACTTGGAAAATAAGGAGTACTGGATAAGTCATTGACTATGACTAAGAAGTGAGATTTTTTTGTGCTGTGGTAAGCTTCCCAAAAATCAAGATCAAGAATGGAAGGACATTTATGGATGATGGTGGCTGAAGAAAAGTTAAACTTATGTTTGTTCAACATTGTTGGTCTTTACAAATAAGTCAATATACTCATACTTTATTTGTGCATTTATAATCGTTGGTTTTTCTATCTTTAAACATGTTATTCCTATTTGTTTTGGCTCTTTAGAATGTTGTCAATAATCATAGTGTCTAAAAATGTGGTATGTGCCGAATACATTTCAGTTCTTTATTTCATTTCATGTCAAAATTTCAACTAAAATATTTCAATTTATTAAAAACCTGAATCATACATTTCAGTTTTAAAACAAAAATGAAAATATATGCGTCAAACATAGATTTTGAAACACTTTCCAGCCCATTCAGAATACAGTAATAAAACTTTGCCGTTTAATAAAGGGAAATATGAAGTCTAAGTAAACAGTTTGAAAAAGCATAACTGATTTATAAACCGAATTTCATGAGCTGCCATCAAAAGTTTAAAAAAATGATTCATTTTTTGTGCAACCCTGTATATGAGCTACAGGTTTGTATACATACTTCATATCTCCATACTACAGTTTAGTTCAATTAAGAAACACATAGGTATAATTAACAAATCTCTCTTCAGTAATTTCTGTCAAAAAAAAGGTGAATGATAGTTGAGATCTTTTATGCTGCCCTGTATCTCTATAGAATTTATATACACTAAGTGCTAAGGAGGAAATTAGTTAAATTTAAAACGCGTGTGTATCTGAAAACGCACACTGTAAAAAAAAAATCTGTAAAGGTACTAAACTTTTTCTAGGAAACTGGGATTCCTAAAACCTTTCCTGTAACGGTAACAAAAAAATTTCAAGTTTTAGAATCGATTACATGGATTTTTCATGTTATCGTTACATGTAAAGTTCTTGGAATCCCAGTTTCCTAGAAAATTTTTAGTACCTTTACAGATTTTTTTTACAGTGCACTTTCAATAATTATTGTTCATAGACACTACTGTAACCTAATATTTTTTTTGTGTCGATGTAAATGAATAATACGCAGTCCATTCTACCGTAAGCATCTTTTAGTACACCTTAGTAATATAAATAAATTTCAGTGCGCTATAAATAAAACAACATCATTCAAATATCTCGTAAACGATTTTGTAACTTTACAAAAGAATATAATAAAATTACAGTAATCTTTACTAAAATTTTATTTGTAACCCGTAATGCCGTTATGTAAAAGGTTCTAGAAATCATAGTTTTAAAAACAATTTTTAATAACCTCACAGATTTTTAGATTTACAGTTTAAATATGTATCTGTTACATCAATTTTTGTTGTTGCCGTTACATAAAAAGTTCTTGGAATACCATCTTCCTAGAAAAATTTTAGTAACTTTACAGTTTTTTTCCTACAGTGTAGAGATGGGAATGCTCGGAAAAAAACCGGAAAAATTGGGGAAAAAAAACTGGTTTTTTTCGGGTTTTTTCCGAAGGCTTATTTTTCAATTTTTCCGAACTGGAAAAATTGAAATTTCATTTATGAAATAATGTAGTGAAAATTTTGTAATAGCTACATTTTCATGCTTTTTATTTTATTTATTTTCATGTTGAAAGTCTCACATGAAAATTTTAATGTGGGTAATCTGATCTCTGAGCAATAATCTGTTTGAGAAGACTTGAAAGGATCCTTCACATTTTTTTTTCTTGTTTGAAACACAAGACACTTCGCAAAATTTCTCTTGAAAATAGACATTTCAGAAAAAGTTTAATCAACAAATTGAATCTTTCGCAAGTGCATTGATTGAAGAAAAAAAAATCTCATGCCATACAGCAGCTGAATCTTATTAAGTTGCATATATGTATGTAAATAACCTTATTAAAAATGTCTAAATAGGAACCTAAATATAGTAATAATTTCTTATTCAAAAATTCTGAATATATTTTGTACAAGTATATACAAGAAGTTCACAATTTCACAAAAACTTGATTACATGAAAAATATCTAGGTTAAATGCAACTTCTCTTTTTAAAAATTAATGTATGTGTAAAATTATTGCAATAATATGCCGATTAATGGAAATGATAAAATTAAAAATTCAACATAAAATTTTGAAGTATGCATTTATTACTTTAATCTATCTTTTCAAGAAGTAAGTATTGAATTCATGAAAAATTTGAATTCCAGTTCTTGGTGTATTTAAATGCTTTAGAAGGTCCTGAACACGTTTTGATGGTTTTTGGAAAATATCTGTCACTCTGAGTCTGTATGTGAGAAATATTATGGGCACTCTATCTCAAGAACTGATGCACATAATTTCACAAAACTTTAGATTCAGTTGCACTTTGATATAAACTCGAGATGTTTAGTTATTAGTGTATATTGCCAAACCGATGGCGCTGCTATGCTGCATTATTCATAATTTCCACAATAATTCTATCTCAAACTAATGTATGTATTTTTTATAAAACTTCAGATTAAGTTAATCTTTGACATAACTTTGTGCTCATTACTTTTTGGTGTAAATTGCTCAACAGATGACGCTGCTATGCTGCATTATTCATGCTTATCGCAATAGCTTTACCTCAAGGACTTTTTTTTTATATATATATATAAATCAAACTACAGCTTCAGACAGTTTCTGATATATATTAATGCTGTTTAGTTTTTGGTGTAAATTGGCCTATAGGTGGCACTACTATGCTGTAATTTCAATATTTCGTTATAGCTAATTAACTGAATGTTTTTTCAAGGTGTTGAATCTAAAATTGACCTCCATTTTACCTCCATAATGTACAGTAATGTTGCAAAAACATCGGCAGTTTGCATTAGAAAAGTACAATTGTGATGAAAAAAACCACCCATATTTTATTACAAGTAACTATGTTCCAAATTATACTTTCCCTCTTGATTAAACTTTGAATTTTTGTAGTTTTCTAACGCACAGTAGAAGTTTATCTCTGTATGTAACTGCTTTTGTTATTTCCTCAAATAGTGAGCATTTTCTATTTGTTGTGCTCTGTTTTCATAACTTTTGAGTTCCACTCTTAGAAATATAAAATTACCATGTGGAAACATTATTGAATATGGTTTCTTACTCAAGAATAGAATACCAGATTTCAGGGTAAAAAGAAAAAAAATTACATTTAATTAAACTTTAATATATATATATATATATATATATATATATATATATATATATATATATATATATATATATATATATACACTATATTGCCATTGATTATTGGACACTTGCGATTTTAGACATTTTACTAAATATCTAGAAAAATACATGAGGAATCATCTCGAAACTCTTAGTGTATAAATATAATAGTATACGCCATACATCGCCGTGAAGATTTTTTACCGAAACTCCATAGGGGACCGTCAACAAATTAAAAAAGAATGAATATCTTTTGAATAACCCTGTCAAAACTAATGTAGCAAAAGTGCTCAAACTCTAGATTATGATTGAATGCTTTATTGTAATATACTGTGTTCATTTTTATGCAAATAGCATGCATACTCGCAGAGTAATTAAGGTTTTTATAAAAATGGTCCCAAATTTTTCCAAGTTTTTCCCTTATAATTTTCAGAATTCTTAATATAAATTAATATTTTTTTCAGAAAATAGGACAAACAACATTGCACACAGTACCCTGTAATCAGAATTAAAAAATAATAAAAATAGTATGAAAAATGAGTAGGTTTACTAAATAATTTTTTACTGCGCATGCGTCAAAGATATCAAAATTTCATTTGCATATTATGTTAGCTAAATGTATAGAGCAACTTTTGTAAAAGTCTCAAAATCATACTTGAAAATTCTGAAAGTAATCGTCTATAGAAAAAGGACAAAATCCATTGTTTCCAAAATGAAGCAAAAAAATGAGGGATTTTATCCAAATGTAGTAGTACATCCCGTATTGTGTATTCTATATTGACACTAATCAATGAATATATGGATACAACCCCTCTTGTTTTTGCTTCATTTTGAGAATAACGGATTTTCAACTAATTCTATTGACGATTATTTTCAGAATTTTCAAGTTATGATTTTGTGACTTTCACAAAAGTTGCTCTATACATTTAACTAACATAATATGCAAATGAAATTTTGATATCGTTGACGTATGCGCAGTAAAAAATTATTTAGTAAACCTACTCATTTTGTACACAATTTTCATTATTTTTTAATTCTGATTACAAGGTACTGTGTGCAATGTTGTTTGTCATATTTTCTGAAAAAAATATTATTTTATATTAAGAACTCTGAAAATTATAAGGAAAAAACTTGGAAAAATTTGGGACCATTTTTATAAAAACCTTAATTACTCTGCGAGTATGCATGCTATTTGCATAAAAATGAACAAGGCGTATTACAATAAGGCATTCAATCATAATCTAGAGTTTGAGCGCTTTTGCTACATTAGTTTTGACAGGGTTATTCAAAAGATATTCATTCTTTTTTAATTTGTTGACGGTCCCCTATGGAGTTTCGGTAAAAAATCTTCACGGCGATGTATGGCGTATACTATTATATTTATACACTAAGAGTTTCGAGATGATTCCTCATGTATTTTTCTAGATATTTAGTAAAATGTCTAAAATCGCAAGTGTCCAATAATCAATGGCAAGACAGTGTATATATATATATTTCTGGTTTCAGTGAGTAAAAATCTAACAGTCAATACCTACGCTATTTTTTAGTTGCAGACCCGAGTAAGCCAAAGTAAAACTTAGTTTTGTTTGAATTTAGATTATAAAACTAAATCAAAACTTTTTTGAGTTAAGATTGGAAAGCTATACCAAAACTAAACCTATTTTATAAAGGAAATAAAATTATAATTCTAAGAAAAAAAAAGTAATAATGTAAAACTATACATTTTTTAAACAAACAATGGAGTTTTTGAATACTGATATTCATAATAATGACAAAACTGCAATAATTTCTTTAAACTAGTATCATTTATTTAAAAACTATACTTATGTAAATGGAATGCATAATTTATTTCATTCCAAACTGCAGACATATTGGCTCAGGTTTTTACATTAGGTCAATTGGTAGTTAAATATGTAACTGAAAAATTATTTCAACAGAGATATGATGTAACAAACAATAGTGTTTAATAAAAATTCTTTGGCTGTGGGAAAAAAACTAAACTTTTAAAAGCAGGCTTTGCTACTTTCTTTTTATTTTGTAATATAAAGTGAAAATAATTTTCATTTAATACATATAAATGGGAAAAAATGCTTATTATTTAATATTCTCTAAGAAAATATAATTTATTTGGGAGAAACAGTCATGAAAAATCAATTTTTCCAATTTTTCCGTTTTTTTCCGAAAAAAAAAAACCGGTAAAAAACCAGTTTTTTTCCGCCACTTATATTTTTCCGGAAAATTTACATCCCTACTACAGTGTATGTTGGATAGTTTGAAGAAACAGAATTTCAAAACATATCAAATCTAACATGTATTTAACTAGAATTTTTTTTTTTTTTTTCAATCAGTCAGAAGCATTTGTAGCAATGATCATACATTTGAATCCTGTTGGACTACCCTATATATGAGCTGCAAATGATAAGCAAATGACGTACCATATGCGCTAAAAGGTAAAATTTAATTCACAAAAAAATCTACAGTATTATTAAACACGTACTTCAAAAATATGCACGCACAGATAGCTAATGCTTTCGAATTCTTTTGTGCATTAATTATATAAGAGCTATAGATTTTACAAACTCAACGCAATATACTAGAAATTAGTTCAACTTGAGAAAAAATTATAAAATAAAAAATATATGATAATGCCATTTATCAATTTCGCTCTATTTAAAAAAGAATAAAATCATTATAATGAACTTCAAAAAATTACAACTCTAATGTACAGGGTGTCCAGCAAATAACACCCTGATTTTAAAATTAAATTTCTCAAAAACAAAGATCGACAGAACTATGCGGTAAACGGTTTGTTTATTAGGTAAGCTGTAAAAATCTTATACAGAAGTTTCGAACGGTGAATATTTTGAAAAGATTGTGTTCTGATTGCAAAGAATGCTTTGATTTGACATTTTTCTTGTTTTAGATTGCTTGCAGAGATAGAGTTTTTCGGATTACAGTGATATAGTTTAACGATTTTTCGAATTAAATTTCTTGAATTTCGAAATTTTAAAAATTTAATTCCAAAAATCTTTAAACTATGGCAATTTAAGCCGAAAAGCTCATTCTCCGCAAACAATCTAAAACAAGAAAAATGTCAAATCAAAGCATTCTTTGCAATCAGAACACAATCTTTTCCAAAGATTCACCGTTCGAAACTTCCATATAAGATTTTTACTGCTTACCTAATTAACAAACCGTTTACCGCATAGTTCTATCGATCTTTGTTTTTGAGAAATTTAATTTTAAAATTAGGGTGTTATTTGCTGGACACCCTGTATATAATTTCCTTTGTGTAATCCTGTAAAAGAAATATAAATATCGCATAAACAGTATTCTACCGAACATATGCCTTGAAATATAATAAATTTCATATTATAGATATAATTCTAGAATGCAATCAAAATATGATTAAAATAATTATCGATTGTGGATCGAATTGCATTCAAATTATTCTGTGTGTCCCTGTAAACGCACGATAAATGTGCTTTATATTTTCAGTAGGGAACATTTGTTATAAACATTAATAACACAGTCTGATTCCTAGGCTTTCGAATCATATTTACGAAAATTAGTACAGAAATGGACTGACTGATAAACAGAGAAATTTATAAATCAATCCAACTCATAAACATATTTATAGTACGTTGGAAAGCATAAAAAATACAAATGAAATCTTTCAAATGAAAAATAAGAAATTGATAATCTACCGAAGTTTACAAAATGCAATACTAAAATGTACACTGTAAAAAAGAAATCTGTAACAATACAGATATAAATTTACAGAAATCTATATGCTTATTAAAATTTTATATGTACTCTGTACAAAAAATATGTAAATTTACAAAGCTATTCTTTTTTAGCATCATAAATCTGCAGCTTTATAAAAGCATTTACTAAAATTAAAATAATGTTACTAAAATTTTATCTGTAACAGGGGTTGCAGTCACATAAAATATTTTAGGCATCTGTTTCCTAAAAAATTTTTGTAACTTTACAGATTTTTGGATTTATACAACAATATGTATCTGTTTCATGAATTTGTGTTGTTACCGCTACATAAAATATTTTCAAAAACCCAGTTTCCCAAAAAAAAATTTTTAACTTTACTTTTTTTTTTTTTTTTTTTTTTTTTTTTTACAGTGTTTATTACACTACCGCGCATTATTACGTATTACACATTAAGATTTTTCTTTTCAATATTCAACTTTTTAAATTAAAATTAAACTGTTACAGAGCATTTTTAGGTGCGTTCGTAATTATGTAAATACGTAGCACCTATTGTTGTCGCTCAGTCCGTCTGTCTGTCTGTCCGCATATAACAACGCAAAAACTACCCAACCGAATCGTTTGAAATTTAAAATACATAATTATTACATAATTTTGTCGAGTCATTTCAAATGTTATGAAAATCGGATGGATAGATCAATTACAGGGACAATCACAAGGATTCCGTTACATAACGGTCAATGGGGAAAAAGGTTCAAATGCATTTTAATCATTTGAAATTTTAAATACATAATTGTTACATAATTTTATCGAGTTATTTTAAATTTTATCAAAATCGGATGCATAGTTCAATTACAGGGACAATCAAAAGTATTTCATTACATTACGGTTAATGGGGGAAAAAGTTTAAAATGCATTTTAATGGTGTTACACTCATTCGAACGTAATAAAATTTATATACATCTGTAAAGTATATATTATAATTTACATTTTGCATAATCTGTGGTGCAAAGAATATTTGTTACTGATTTACAAGGCCACACAAAAGTATTCCATTCCATAATGGTATAGGGAGAACATTGTTTGGTGCGCATTTGAATTGTAATTATTTACAATTTTATGAGATTAATATATGAGAGTGATATTTTAAAAACTTCGTTATCGTACGAACGCACCTCATTTGCTACGCTTCACGTGCAATTTCCAACCTTTTTTTTTTTTTTTACATTGTTCTTTTTGCTTATTAACGAACACGTCTATCGGATGTCAATGAGATCAAATTTTGCAAAGTTTTGTGTTCGATTGTTCCTATTTAATCAAGGTTTATCTCTTTGTGTTTTAGAATACTACAGTAAAAAAAAGAAAAATGCAAGACGTTACTTTTTTTTTCTACTATGTGATTGGAATTTCAAAATTTTAAATGACTAAAGCCGGGCCTGATTAATGCACGGGCCTCCGGGGCCTTGGCCCTGGGCCCAACAATTTCAAGGGCCCACAAATTATGTGGCTGATTTTTCCCCCTTAATCAATTATTTTTGAAATAATACTGTTTTATAAAATATGAAATGTAAAATTTAAATATTCTGAATGACTCAGTAAAATTTTTAAAAGCTTTTAACCTAGGGACTTTTCATCCAAACAACTTTGTCAACTCGTCAAATAAACAGTCTTTATTTGTGAAAGTGTCGCCAAAAATGGGTAGGTAGGGGAGCAAAATTTTTTAACAGGTTCTGGGCCCAACTTCAGCTTGATCGGGCTATGGCTAAAGCATAATTCAGCATACTGTTTTCTCCCTCTTAATCTAGACAATTGTCTAAAAACTATGCATTAATAAAAATGTGAAGCCACGTAAAATGAATAGTAAAATTCAGTCATACAGTTTATTAACATTAAAAAATGTTAAATTCACTTATCACATTCAAATCAAATTTTACTTCTAAAATCTGGTTGTAAGAAACACAAGGTTCCTACAAGTCAAAGAAAATCTAAAAAACAAGGAAAAGACATTCAAAAATTTAGGCAAAAAGGTAAGGGATAATTTTAAACAATTGAAAAGGTCAGGGGAAAATCACTGATTTTTGATGTACTATTTTCCATTAGAATCTTCATTATTGCAAATGGGGAAATTTTTGAATTAATTATACAACGAATCTAAAACTTTTATGCAAAATTTATGCAAATTATATAAGAATAGTGTAATAAGAAAAACAATAAAAAAAAATTGGAAATTCAAATATTGCATGTTTTTTTTAGCATTTATCTAGATCAAAGTTGTCCATTTTGGGGAGAGGGGATTTACAACAATATATGACTAATTTTTATCGAGAAAGGTCAGGGAAATTTTTTCTAAATGTCAGGGAAAATCTGGAAAAGTCAGGAAATTTTTTTACAAGAATTGTGTAGGAATGCTGAAAAATTACAATGCTATTTTAATTTCTTTTCAATTGACTTACTTCGAATTTATTATCTTGCTCTATCATCGCATTCAGGCATTATCTCTGTAGCCTATATTATGACCTTGGTGCGAAGAATTTAGTGATAACTTAAGAAGTCACCCAATATAATTTTTATTTCAGTCGTGCTATCTGGCCCCTATCGTTCGTTTCCTGTCTTATTTCTCAAAAACATCCTTTTGTTAGAGTCTTGCTCGTTGAAAATAGCTCTCAAACCGAACTACTGCATCATCCAAAATTCATAACCAATAAGATTATCACTGAGCCCTTCCCTCGTGTGTGACATCACCAATACTTTAGCCATATTCCATAGAATTTGTGGATTTTGTTGCATCTTTCAGTGTAGTGCGGCTAACATTTTTTTCTCCGAAAGCGAATGACACTTTCATTTGACATATTCGTTTACAGTAAGTTCTTGTATTGTTTTATATTAGTAGGAAATGTTTTATAATAGGATTCTATCAGAATAGTTTTATAATTTCATGTTTAGTGTACCAAAAATCATTTATTATATCCTCAATACTCTTTTTTTTTTCCTGTTTTTAGATTTATTTATCTTAATGTAGTAAATGTAGAGAATTTTAATTGTATCTTTATGTATGTAGTACGTCTGTTTGCATGAGAAAATTAATCAATGCATTCCCAATTACATAAATGCATAGTACCTATAGTAGTCGTTTGGTCCGTGCATCTGTCTGTCTGTGCGTATACAACAATGAAAACATTACAAAACGGAATGGTTTGAAATTTAACATAGATAATCGCTGCAGAATTTTGTCGAGTCATTTCAAATTTTATGAAAATCAAATCAAAATTTTGAAAAATACTGATAAAAGTTTTCTTCATTCTCTTAAATCCTATCGCACATTACGTCCTATTTAATATGGATTCCTATTATTTCCTTATTTCTGAATTTAACATACAGAATCGTAACAAATGTTGTATTCATGCGTTTTTGTAAAAGACAGCAACAACTATTGCTCTAAGTTCTAAATATTTGTATAAGTAGTTATTTTACGAATGCACTTCATTTGCCAAGTTTGACGTGCAATTTCTAACTTTTTTTTTTTTTTTTTTTTTTTTTTTTTAATGAGGATAAATGGTTGTCCGTATAAATTTGTTTTGATGTACATGTAAAGTGTGTTATTTGTGTTGTTTGTATTTATTATTATGTTATGTAACTTGAAAAGACATTGTCGAAAAATATAAACTTTTTAAAATACCCGAATGTATTTATTATAATTAACATATATTTTTCTTATTTATTTAATGTACTTCTAAAGTCAAATGCTTTATTCATTTCGTAATTTTTTATAATTTTTATTTATTAAAAATACATGAATAACCAGATTGTGTACATTTTTAAAAATATGTATACGTATAAGAAAAAAGTAAAAGGATCAATTATTTAAAATATTTAAATGACAAGTGTGTGCAAAACAAGTATTCAATTATTTAAAATAAATGATATTCTGTAATAATGGTCCGAAAGTATCCGATAATATTGTGCAATATGGCAAGCACCCAATTATTAAACATAAAGAGAGAGAGAGAGAAAGAAAGAATCAAACTTTATTATCGGCTCGGTTACCGAAACCTTGGTTTATCAAGGCTCTACTGTAATTTATTACATAAAAATCGATTATTAAATTGATGCGAACAAACATATAAATACTGTCAGAAAAATTACTCTAAAATTGAATTGATGAATAGTGAGCTTAATTTAATGTATGCATTTCAGATATATTATCTTTATGTTGGTCTTAAATACTTTGAATTCTTTTTCTCGCGCTTATATTTTTAAAATATTGTTACATCTGATATAAATCATACACTTAATTATATGTGTATGATAATTATACATTTAATATTTATTATTAGACAAAATTTGTATTTGTAAATTATTTATGTACAATTTGTTATGTGAAAAAAGTATTATCATACATTTGGTGAAAAACATATAAATACTGTCAGGAACATTACTCTCAAACTAGTCTATTTTACAAGGGATGGACTTAAATCAATGTATGTGTTTATTAATATAAGAAGTTTTCTTTATGTTGGTGTAAAACATAAACATTATCTATTTCGTTTTTCAATTCTTGAGATGTTGTTCCATTTGATTAAATAGTAATCATTTGTCATAAAAGATACCCATATTGAAGAAAGAATGGATATTTTTTACGAGTATATATGAAAGAAAAAGAAAAGAAAGCATCTTTAAAGTGGAAAGAAATCTTTTTGTATCACAAAATACTATTTTATAAATTTTAAAACTTTCACGTTGAACTATTCCTATAAGAGTTTATTAATAAAAAAATTTAAATTTAATACTGTGAACACTTTTTAAAAACTTGTTATTGTTTGTTTGTTGCAGGAAATTTATAAAAATATTAAAAATGTATTACTAAAGTGAAAATCTACCACGATTTTCAATAAGAATCGTATAACTTTAGTAAATTCTAAAAAGTATTAACGTATTTTAATATACGTTCTATCAAAATTGAAGAATTAAAGTGAATTTAAAAAATAAAGACTAGGATAAATTTTACTGCATTTGAATTTTCTGGTCTTTAAAATTCTATATTTATATACTGTGTTTTTTAATAGACGTTTTCAATTCATTCATCTGCAGTCGTAAAATTTAAAATTTCTATGATAATATTTCTATTTTTCAAAACCGTTACATTCCATAAGGCAGTTTAACCCTTTATCTACCGACTTATGAATTCGGAAAATTTTATATTCTAAAGCATTTTACGCAAACTTTTTAAACTAAATTAAAAGATTTGCGTAATCATTTAATAAATATTTGAAGGATTGATGGATTTAGTAGGGTTAATTAAATTTGAATTTGCAGGAATTTTGTGCAGTCTTTATAACCTTACTCAAATCTTATTTTTAGCTCACAGGCTATCATAGCCTGAGAGCTTATGTGCCCGCCCGTTCTGTATGTATGTGCGTATGTGCGTAACGCGATAACTCATGATAAAAATATCCGATCCTCTTAAAATTTTGTATGTAGGTATATCCTGACAAGGCGCTTCCCTGATTAGTTTTTGAAGTTCATTCGATATGTATAAGAGGGGGAACGGGGGGCTCATGTCCCCCGTTAGTTGATATAAATGGGATTTTCATGCAGAATTAAGTTTTCAAAATTTAGATTAGGATCATTCTGATGAGGCGATTCCGTGACTATTATTAGGTGTTCATTGAAATATAAGTATAAATAGGGGGAACAGGGGTTCTAATCCCCCCCCCCCCGTTAGTTGATATAAATGGGATTTTCATGCAGAATTAAGTTTTCGTTCAAAATTTAGATTAGGATCATTCTGATGAGGCGATTCCGTGGCTGTTATTAGGTGTTCATTGAATAAGTATAAATAGGGGCAACAGGGGTTCTAATGCCTCCCCCCCTCTTAATTTATATAAATAGGTTTTTCAAGCAGAATTTTCAGATTTCGTTCAAATCTCTGAATAGTTTTGGAAGTTTAATGGTTAAGTATAAAAGAAGGGGATAACTCCTTTTAAATTATATAAATGCTAAATGGGTTTTTATTAAGAATTATCTAATTTGCTCTGAATTTTGGATATAGATTTTTTATATGATAAAGCATGTCTTTGATAGTATAGGAGGTTCAATGATTAAGTATAAAAAAAGAGGAAAGGGGAGAGCTGTTTCCCCTTCTTAATTTTTTTTTTCGAACGGAATTAACCCTTGAAAATATAAGGCTTTAATGTACAATTAGTATTTGTAGCCTGTGAGCTCAATGCCATCAGTTTTACTGGGCAGTATTCTTTATTAGTTATTTTCTTAGTGTTTTGTAGAATTATAAAATGTACAAATATGATATTCTTACAATATAAATATAGAAATATTTCCGCATTGAAAAATCCCCATCGCTCTCCCTCAGCGCCAAGAAAGCTGAAAAGATTCAAAGGCAAAAGAAATCATTCTTTTAAAAATATTTTTGTTTTGTGTAACCAATAATGCTTTTGGAACAAGATAAAGTAATGTATCTGTAGCTCATTCTAAACAGTATTACAACTAACTGGCGTATTAAAAGAATATTATAATAAGTTATTTTAATGGTACTGATAAGTACCATTGGTAGGTAAAGGGATAATATAGGTGAAAGGCAATATAATACAGGTGAATGCTAGTTAAAAGTATTAAAGTTTTGAAATAATTATATATATAAAATACCTCCGTGTATAACAATTCCGGGGTCAACTTATCCACGAGAAAAAGAAACTCATTCACCAATGAAAACGTTTCATAGTCGTAATGGAGCATTCTCATTGGTCAGATTTACAGTGGCAGCTGTAAATGACGTCACAACATTTTACTTCGCTTTGAAATCTTTCCACGATTTCAAAAAGTACACTGTTAAAAATTTGACCCATTTGCTGCAGCGGCACTCCACAGATTTTATAGATAATCTCTTTTATGACCAATGAGAATGCTCCATAACACAGTAAAGTAACCGTTTTCTATAAAAGCGGTGGAGTGACGCTGTAGCAAATGAGTCAAATTTTTTACAGTGTATATTTAATTAAAACTTTTTATTAAAGGAAAGCGAAGGTGCGTTTTAAATGCAATATTGTTAAAATTTTTATATTCGGGTTGCTTTAATTTTTTTTTCTTTACAGTCGTGAATGACTCTTGAAAATTTCAAATCTATAAAAAACATTGTGAAAAGTTACCTCCGATTTTAAAGGCAATCTATTTTCTGACCAATGAAACCGTTCCATAGTCGTAATGGAGCGTTCTCAATGGTCAGATTTACAGTGGAAGCTGTAAATGACGTCACTACATTTTACTTCGCTTTGAAATCTTTTCACGATTTCAAAAACATTATTTAATTAAAACTTTTTATTTAAGCAAACTGCGGATGCGTTTTAAACTTCATTATAATCCCCACACCCATCTACCAGATAGTTATGCTATAGTTTTAAATGCAGATTTCTGTTGAAATTTTCTTTCTTTCTTTTTTTTTTCTTTTTTTTGTTAGATTTTTCCCTTTCCAAGTTTAAACGCTGTATTTATCAAAATTGTTTCAGCCTAAAGTGGCTAAGATTGACCACAGTTGTTTTAATTTTTTATCATCCTTTAAAAATGCAAACATGTCATTTTGACGGGCTATCTTCTAGTAAATAATAAATATGAAGAAATTACAATTTTTTTTTTTAAACTCTAAAATGTCATTTATCTACCATATATACTTTTTCTAGGACTTGGTATGTTTATTGGAACTATTGTTGGTGCAGCTTTTGGTGCAATATTCTTCCTGGTAGTTATTTATCGATTTGCCACATGGTAAGTTCATAAATCTAATAATATAACTAACACTGACATAAAAATATTGTTTAATATATTGTAAACGTTAAATAGTTTTTTTTTTTTTTTAATATTGTTATTTTTCATAACTTCTCAATCCTATGAAGTAAAATATATTTATATGTCTAGCCAAATCTGCTTTATGAATGCGACAGTAGAAATCGTTGCTAACAAATTCACCGTGTTTACATTAAATATACTGGTAATAATATTGTATTTTAGTAGTCATGTTTTGCAAACAGGATATTATTTGCACTATCTCATTGTATATAATGTAAGAGTTGCTTATGTGAAATAAAATATATACAAACTTAAGTGTATTTGACTTTCATTAGTTTAAAGGAATATATTTTTAAATATTTCTTCGTATATTCAGCTAAAGAAAAAAGAAATTTGAAATTGAAAAATTTATATTACTAAACTAAAAATTTAAAAAAAAATTCTGCTGTAAAAAAGCAGCATTATTTATTTTCATTTTAATACTTGTACAGTAAAAAATTAATTAATGATTAATTATTTTTTTACAATAAAATAATTATAAGTTTGTTAAAAAACTACAAGAAAATCATTTTAAAAACATTTGATATTGGCATTCCTTTCCCTTTGGAACTACTAAAGCGATTTCTTTATATATCCTTTTTAGATATTAGCTATATTGCGAACGTTTGTTTATCTGGATACTCGTTTCGTTTTTAGAAAAACTAATTACAAAATAAATATTTCTTACTTTCGGTTTCTTTATTATCTGTTGCATTCATTTTTTATTTATATTTTTTCTCGAACTACCAATTTATAGTTTAGCTATTGTCAAAACTATGTAAAAAATAGTTTCGTAAGTAAAAAGGAAGTTTCGATATGAGTTGCTTTTCACGTAATTTCCCAATTGCTGTTGTCCTTTAAATTGAAACGATAAAATGCTAAATAATATTTAAAACTAAATACTTAGTATTCATTTCTTCACTATTTTTCAGAATCGAAATGAGATAATAGCATGTTGAACTATATATTGGAGTTTAGAAAAATATATCGCACATACAAATGATGATTTATGTAGGCCTCCAATTGTACTACTTTTGTATGATTTTTTCTTTTTCATAGAGGGAGATATGTTGTACATTTTAATTGAAAAATGAATAAAATTTTAAATTAACCTTTAACGGCAGAGGTTGTTTTTCTCTTAAGGGCGTATTCGAAAAAACGCTTTTTCTCCTTCAACAACTCGAAATTTTCTGATACAATTTCAAACACATTTTTAAAAGTAGAAACATAAAACTTGCTAAGGATATTTTTGAAGAGACGCATAAGGTGCCGTGTGATGTCATTTTATGCTCAATTCATTAGAATTTGATTTATAAACAATTATCTTCTCAGTATGACCCTTTTTTTCATTCACAGATCTCCCGCTTCGGAAAAATGGATTCAAAATACCGTATTTGATTGTTTTCTTTGCAATATTTTCTGCATATATCAAGGAATCGACAATCACGGCACCTTGTGTGCTTTCTAAATAAGACAATTTGCCAGTTTGATGCATATAAGAGCAAAAATGAATTTAAAAATAAATCGGAAAATAAGCAGTTTGAATCGAAATACACTCTTAAATTGGTGAGAAATGAATAATCAAAATTTTCTTAAGAAAATTAATAATACAAAGACACAAGAAATAAAAAAGCAGAATTTGTTTAAATATACACATAATTTTTTTCCCAAGTGTTTGAAAATAATATTTTATGTGCTTTCCTTTATCTTAATTAAATGTTCCTTAACATTGTTGCTATTATTATTATTATTATTATTATTATTATTATTATTATTATTATTATTATTATTATTATTATTTTTATTATTATTTTTATTTTTATTATTATTACCTATTTCTTTGCAGGATGAAACTTAAAATTTACGAAATCAAAAGAATGAGGATACAATTACCAGCAGGATTAGATGGCCCAGAAACAGTAAGTTCTTTTTTAGTTCATTTGTTTATTGCAATTTTTATTACTTATTCATACTTATTTACATACTTATGCTAACATAATTACTATTTGCACTATACATAGTTTACGTTACAGAAATGAGAGATGATATGATTCACTATCATGAGCAGGGATTTTCAAATTTGATAAAATCTGACAATTCGGTTATAGTTATTAGCCTTGTGAGCTGAAGGTGCGTTTTCAGATGTGCTATTATTTTTTATGCAATTTTTTTACCTATCATGTAGCTTGTGTAAATCCTAAAGATATGTGTAAGACCACACAAAATAATTCGTAACCATTACCAGTGTTGAATTCAAAGGGTGATCGGAGATAGTATTCCCCCCCCTCCCCCCTCCAGTGGAGCAATGAAATGACCCCGCTTCGGAAGATCTGAGATTTTATGTTTTCAGTGGTCCAAAAATGCAATTCTGACCCCTCCTCCCCCCTTCCCGGAGAAAAACGTCTGAATTCAACACTGACCATTAATGTGCATGGCGTGTTTTGCTTTATAATTTTTTTTTCAGCACTTTCTTTTTTTTTTTCTTTTTTCCCTTTTTCCGATTTTGGTTGCAGATATTTTTTAGAATGTCACTTTCATTTTCGAAATCGGTTTTGAAAGTGAAAGTAACTTTATAAAAAATATCTGCAATCGTAATGGAAAAAGTAAAAAGGGAGAGGATATAGGAAATATAGAGAGGAACTTCAGCTGTCCAATGCTTTAAAAAAGTAAAAAAAAAAAAAAAAAAAAAATGTCCAACTATAAACGAGTTATTCGCAAATAATCTCTCCATAGGAATAGCATTAGCTCCCGAGTGTCTTCGCTTGCAAGCATGAATTCGCCCTCGAACTATTTTAGTGCTGCCATCTAGATGTATGATATGTAACTGAAATAGGCACACTTTTCTTGTGGTTTTATTATTTTATCTTATGCGTTTTAATATTAATCACAATAAATTAATGTTTCCCGTATATATATTTGATAATATATTTGGAACAGATGTCGTATTTTCCCGCAAGCCTCCATCTTGGTTCCCTATTATTTCTCACAAATTATTTATTATTATTATTATTGCAATTATTTTTAAGAGAAACATAAATATTTTTAAGACTTATGCGCTCTAAAAATTTATTTTCACTTTACTTCAACATTTTTAAAAATAAATTAATAAGTGCATGATTTTTACTATTAAAAATTTGATTTTCAATCTTTGATTTTCCACAGTAGGTTTTGTTAAATAATAATGTATGAGAAAAAACAGGGAAACAAAATGGCGACTCGTGGGAAGATACGATATCTAAACCATATATTTATCCATAAAATTTACTCTATATGTCTTTTTAAAAGCATGTTAATTTATTTATTTCTCCTATTTTTTCCCTATTTTAGAACCCCCTTAATGATTATGAGCGCTTCAAGGATGGTTTAAATGAAAACCTGCAAAAAAGTAATGGTGAAAGACTATCTTACATCACCGATGAAAATAAAAACAGACATGGATCTGGAAGTTCGCAGTTCAGCAACTCTTCAGCTGAAGAAGTAAGAAACAAACTAACAGTCCAGGAGGCAGCGACATTTAGTTAACCATTTTACACAAACTGATCTTCAAATGTGTAAGTGATCTTGCTTAAATAATTACGAAAAAACGTCGGCTGTTGTTATTGTGGTGGATGAGGGCTCAGGAGACGCAATATCTCCCCTGTCAAAGTGAATTGAATCGCAACCCGATTTCTTATCTTCCTCAGTCCTGAGATAAATTTCACGTGGTACTACAAAAAAAAAAAAAAAAAAACAGTTTAAAACTATTATAAAACTTCTCTAAAGATGCATCAGTCTATATATCGATGATTCTAATATGCACACATTTATTTAAAAAGTCTAGATGTGATTTTATCAATTTTAGAAGCATTAAAATTAAATTATTAAAGGGTGTTTTTTATTATCGCCTCCAGGCGACATCAGGACTGAAGAGGTTATGTTCCGGTAGCAATGATCCATGATCGTGCTCCTTTTATTTTATTTTTTATTTATTTATTTATTTTTTTTTTTTTTTTTACTGGAAGATATTTCGACTCCCAAGGCCACAACCACCACACTCGCAATAGCTGCTTTTGTGATTAATTAAGTAAGATCAGTTACATGTGTGAAATTCGGCTTTTATATTATTGTTAACTAAAAGTGTCGCTGCCTCTCGAACTACAATTTATATATAATATACTACAGTACTTGCCGGGGCTAACAGTTCATATTCATTTCTATATTAAAATTGATCGTTTAGTATGATCAGTTTTTCGTTTAATGTCGCTTTTTGTGCTGACCAATTTCTGTAAATTGTGCAGCAGAAAGGGAAGTTCTGAAGCGCATTAAAAGTAAAATAAACAACAAAAATAAAATTGCATTTTGGTTCTAGGTAAAATATAGATGAGGTTTCGAAGGCGATCGAAAACCGCGTTTCTGTAGATGCAAAACTGACAATAACTGAACTTTTAAAACAAATGCGAAGAAATACTAAGTAATAACGTTTATGATTAAGAAGACGACGAGAACAAATTTACTGAAAAAACACTCGTAAATGCGAAAATGAGGAACGAGTTAAAAGTTTTGAAACTGAGTGCAGAATATAGTTAAGTTTTCAAAAACTATATGAATATGAAATATGTAATATTGATAGTTAAAAGAAAAATTAAAAACAAATAAAAATGACAGATTTTTCCTATGTTTTCAACCTTAAAATAGTAATAATAAAAAAACATTATTATTTTGTGAGAGATTAGTCACAGTTTTTTTTTATATAAATAATACTAATTTTTAATGATTTTTCCTAAATTGCTTATTGTTCTCAAATGGATATTTTTTAAAAATAGAGTGGTTTCGGTGTGATCACATTAAGCGATATCTAATATACAGTTGTGGAAAAAAAATAATAAAAAGTAAATACCCCCTACTAACAGCTCGACAAATTATCGTAGAATAAAATTACTGGTACCGAACGATTCGAAATAAGTCTACTTTTAAATTATGTTTATAAAATTTGCTTAAGGGGCCATTTACATATCAAAAGTACTCAAACTTCATTTATTTTCAATGGCAATGCCCAATTTTCACTACATATTTCAAATCTTCGATTCAAACTATGCACCAAATTTCAGGTCATTTGAATGATAAATTTTTGAATTATAAGTTTTCAAAGTTTAGTGTTTCTAATGTTAAATTACATTCTCATATTTTTATTAATACTTCCTGAAATTATACTCCTAATGTGCTAATTTTTTTTATGTCATAATAATACTAAAGTACCCAAACATAAATACATTGAACTGCAATTTTTAAATTTCTTGATATGGATTATAAAAATTATTTTTCGAAAAAAATATGAATTACAACTTTCAATTATTTTGGTGGATTTAGATTTATTAAGTTCTGCGTTGTGTAAATCCAAAGTTTTAATATTTTTCTCCCAAATAGTTTTCAAATTATGCTTAAAAAACGGCAAAATGATGGTTAAAAGGGCCGTCAACGATAGAAGTGACTAGATATTTGGAAACTTCTTATGCAAACCTGTAATCTAGCAGTCTTCAATGACTGCTTGAGTGACGCCTGAGATGCCTTGATCAAGAAGGAGGCTCTTGTCAACAATCTAATACTGAATCTCAATTTAGATACAGCTTCTAAAATAAGCTCGTTTTAAAATAAATAATTTCTCAAAAACTTACTATACAAAAATTATATGAAAACTTGTTTTTAGGCTAATTGAAGGACATAGAATTCATTTATGCTGTCAAAATTAGGTACTGCTATTGAAAAAAACAAAATTAGTATTCGTTTTAATTTGCAGATGGCCTCCTAAACAAATTTTATATACATCATCTAAAAGTAGACTTTATTTTCTTCATTTGGTACCAGTAACTTTCTACTACAATAATTTTTTGCAGAGACAGTAAGGAGCCTTTTTTCTCCACTATTGTGCAATATAATATATATAAAAATGTAATGCAATATAATAAAAGTTTTATAAATAATAAGAAGAAGGAGAAATCCGTTTCACAATACTTTTTGTTTGATTTATATATATTTTTTTTTAATTAGTTTTACGGGGTTAGATTAAATGTTCTTTTACGTTTCAGATTTTTTCGTCAAGTTATAATTAGTAATAATGTGTGAATTATGTTACCAGTGTTATCATATTTTTACTAACAACTTACTATGCAGCAATGTCTTATTTGCTGTGTTGTATTTGTAATTTATAAAATCCTTCGATTTTTTTTTTTTTTTTTTTTTTTTTTTTTTTTTATGTGTGTGGGAAATGCGTCTCAATTCAGTTTTTAAATTAAAGTGTAAAGCCATAAGCTAAAAATGTAACTATTATCACTTATAAATCTTAGACCTTTCACTCGAAGTAAGCTTCCTATTGATCGACTAGTTCTCCAGTTTTTGAGCATTAAGAAATTGACTGATTGGTTGATTCTTATATTTTTCACCGTTTTCTGAAAAATTATTTGGCCTATCGGAAAGCAACAAACTGTAAGTTGTGGCTAGAAATATCTTTTAGAAGTCTTATTCGGACATTTCAATAACTGTAAAATTATTAAAATAGATCGACTAATTATCGAGTGATGAAAGATTGGCTGATTGATTGATTCTTGAAATTTTTCAATATTTTCTCAAAAAACATTTTAGATATTGGAATTCAATAAACTACACATTGTAGCGTAGATTAGAATTAGAATTCACATTTATAAATCTTTATTAGACTTTCCAATCGGTATAAGATTTCTTAAAATTGATCAATTAGTTATCGAGTTGTTGTATATTGAATGATTGGTTAATTAATTGATTCTTTTAGTTTTCCTTTGTATTCTCAAAAACTACTTTTGATATCAGATTGCGACAAATTGTAAATTCTATTGAAAGACATTCTCTGCTTTTCCCTAGTTTAGTATTTGCTATGCAGCTGTTTTTGAGAACATTTCGGACAAACAGACTGGCAAAAAAAAAAAAAAATTATTGAATTAAATATTCTATTTAATGCATTTTAACACATAATCTGAAATATATTTTAGGTTTTTTTTTATATTTTTGAGAAAAAAATCATTTAATTTAATTTTGAATTAATTATAACTTTTTTTTCTGTTATGGCTATTTTTATGTAAATTGAATTATAGACCAGACAGTAATGACCAGTCTGATTTTTATGCTATTATTTTTATGATATTATTATGCAATTTTTCCGAATTTTTTAAGTACTATTTTATTTACCATTCTCTATTGTTCTAAACCTATTAAAAATTCAATGTTATCTAAAGTTTTTTTTTTTTTTTCTGTTTAATCACGTAATTGTATTATTATTCAATTTTCTAGATTATGTACAAAAATGACAAATGTGCAAAATTCGAAAGAAAATCAAGTGTAGAGAGCAGTGGTTGTAGCAGTATGTCATCCAGTATTATACCTAGAGTCCATTTATCCTCTGGCACTGATTCCGGCACCGAATCAGACTTTGTGATTCCACCATCACCCGACTCAAGTGCAACTGAACCAGTATTATTCAACACTCAGAAATCACCTTTACCCATTTTAATGGAAGTACATGACCATTATTCTTCAGAAAAGAACTTACAGCAAACTGTGTTACCGGAGAAGCAAAACAATAAGCATAAAAATGTTCTCGATGACATCATTTTGAAGGTCGATCCACCTTACAGTAAATTTGGCTATGCAGGAAATGCGGCGTCATCTGCATCTTGGCGTGTCAATCCCCTGGTTTTCTATAATTGCAATTTGGCAAATAGTGAGCCATCTGTGTTTGATACTCAGACAGAAGAAAAGGGGGAAACTATATTTGCCCCGTACTCCAAAGTAGGCTTAGCTAAAAGTAGTGGTGATATAGACTTAGCAAATGCCAAACAAAATGCATACTCCAAATTTGGTTTCCCGTCATCCCAGAAAAGGTTTTCCATACCTCCGCCAAATGTTAATCCATATGCTATGGTCTTATTGGAGAATCCAGATAAAAAAGAATGGCCACACATCAAGAGGTTATTAGACGATAAATATTCTAATCAAAAAATGAATAAAAACAAGCAAATGACATCACCAAATAATTTTGCTGAAGATTCTGGCTACATTAAAGTAGGAAAGAATAAATTGAGTGCTAAAGCTCCTTCTAAGCGTTATGTACCATTTCATGAAGTCAGAAACCAAATGGACAAAAATCAACCGTTTACGGTGGATAACTGTGATCGTGAAAAGGTGTATGTTAATGGTAACGACCAGACTGATTTTTCTGATGTTGCAGAATGGTCTCCTTTCAATCACCGTGAAGAAGAACCTAATGCCGGCATTTCTGAAATTTTATTAGATGTACCACTTTCACAAAACTCCGGTGATTGTAGACCTTTCGACGGAAGGGGTTTTGTAGCAAAAAATTGCGATTGTAGTCCACTTGAGTGTCAGAACTCTGAAGACACGTTACCTAAAGTTCCATGCGACTCTGATATCAAATTGAATCTCGATTCACCAACAATTTCTCTGAGTGAAACCAGTTTAAAGAACAATTCATATTTGCAGCACCAGTCTGGTTCTGTACCAAACAACTTTATGAATCCAACTGTGGGTTCAATTTCTTCAAGGGAAAATACTAACGACAAAAGTGACTGTTGTAGTAGTATACCCAACGAGGTCATCATGACACCGGTGACATTAATGACACCAGTGAAGAACGGTTACGTTCCGTTTCATTCTCTTTCAAACTCCATGTGTGATAAAACAGTTTCATCTTTGCCAAATCACTCATCATTGACTAATCCTTTAAACTCTTTGTCTAATAGTGTTTATCCAGATTCACATAATTACACAACACCATCTCATAATGCAGATAATAAACGTTTGCGGCACTGTACGCCTCCTAAGACTGTTCCTTTGGCATCTCCTGCTAGTGAAAATTCAGTAAATGATAGTGCAAGGTGCTTTGAGAACGTTAATGGGTATTCTAATTTGTCTTTGAATTATATATTAAAACCACTACCCAAGATGGAATCGGAGATATGTGAAGTGTGATAGAAATGAACGAAACTCTAAAATAATTGTATGGTGCTACGAAACTCTGTTATAGCAAAAAAGATGCTACATTAGAAAATCTTCGATATTTTAAAGTCTGTTCCTGCGGGGAAAAAACATTGATTTTATGAAAATTTTTGAACCCTTAAAACTAATTACATTGAAATTGATTATGCTTCATTTTCTATTCTGTGCTTAACATTGTAAGGAGATTTTCTTTACATAACTATCTTACACAATATAAAATCTAAATATGTTACAATTTTCTAAAGAAAAGAAACCGTTAATTTATTTTGATGTAAAAATAAACATTAAATGTTTAATGTTTATTTGTGCTGTATATTTACATAAACATTTAATGTTTATTTACGTATAAATAAACGTTAAATGTTTTATTTAAACATTTAATGTTTATTTTTTCGTTGAAACAAAAATGTTTAATGTTTATTAAATTCAACATTAAATGTTTGCTTCTTTGAAGTTCTGTAGGTACATCAATAAAAATATCATACTATACAGGGTTTTTCTAAATGAATATCATGGTTTTAACGCTTTGTAGTATTTATTGCATAAAACTTAAACTTTCAATTGATACATAAAATGAAAGAGCAACTCAAAAGTTTCCCCTACAAGCTTACAAGTGTTAAACTGACAAAGTACCTTTCGTCATACGGTACGCATCAATTTGATAACTCAGTTCTTCCCAAACATTGATTAGCAAAGAAGTTCTGTCAGACACTCACCCGATCTGACGCCATGTGATTTCTACCTGTAGAGATTCATAAAAGAATCGTGTGTATGTGCCTCCACTACCAGCTGATCATTGCAGTTATTGCAACAATAACCCCAAAAACACAAATCAACGTTTGGGAAGAACTGAGCTATCGACTTGATGTGTACCATGTGACGAAAGGTCCTCACATTGAATACTTGTAAGCTTGAAGATAAAACTGTCTGAGTTGCTCTTTCATTCTATGTATTAATCATAACTTTAAGTTTTTTGTAATAAGTTTTACCAAACTTTTAAACCCCGATAGTCATTTAGAAACCCCTTGTGTATGTAATATGTAGAATAAGAGAACCTTTATTGTATTAATTTATATATATATATATATATATATATATTTAAATTTATTTTTTCGAAAGAAAATTTCAATCAGTTAATTTTAATTTAAACTTATTTTAGCCTTTAAAAAAGAAGCTTTTTTTTAAATTTAGTAATTTTTTCATTTTTGAAATCAGAAACATTTGGTATTTCTAAATTTATTTGTAGTATTTTTGTTACTGATTTTCACTTACCTCGTAGAAATTCAAAAAATGGTAATGATGTTAATGATTTTAGCAAAATAAAATTCTCAAAAATGACAGTATAACTTTCAATGAAACTTTCTCTGCAACTTTCGTGATCTTGATTTGAATAATTTTCCTTTCATTTCAAGGTATTATGAAAACTTTGCTTTAAAACTTAAAATACAGGTGTCCCAGAAGTAATGGGACAAACTTAAAGGGGAGGTGGGGGGATATCACAAGGATTCAGAATTGAATAGCAACACACGATCTGAAACGTCATACACTGTAAAAAAAAAAATCTGTAAAGGTACTAAACATTTTCTAGGAAACTGGGATTCCAAGAACTTTTCATGTAACGATAACAGGAAAAATTCATGTAACCGATTCTGAAACTTGAATTTTTGTTGTTACCGTTACAGAAAAAGTTCTTGGAATCCCAGTTTCCTAGAAAATGTTTAGTACCTTTACAGATTTTTTTTTTACAGTGTGGGAAGGTAGCATGACAGTTACAAGGGAAGAAGAGACACAAGAGTGAGATCATCTGAAATAATTTATTGGTCAATGATATTACATTTACTGTGGTACACTGTAAAAAAAAAAAAAAAAATCTGTGAAGGTACTAAACATTTTCTAGGAAACTGGGATTCCAAGAACTTTTCATGTAACGATAACAGGAAAAATTCATGTAATCGATTCTGAAACTTGAATTTTTGCTGTTACCGTTACAGGAAAAGTTCTTGGAATCCCAGTTTCCTAGAAAAGGTTTAGTACCTTTGCAGATTTTTTTTTTTTTTTTTTTTTTTTTTTTTTTTTTTTTTTTTACAGTGTAGATGATTTGTGAAAATTTTACAAAGAGAATGTTACAAAGAGACAAGATGTTTAAAGTTTCCACCATTGCTCGCTATGCATGCATTACACCGTCGAATCATGGATTGGCGAACTCGCTCAAATACACCTGGATTTTGTTGGATATCCGCAATAGCACATATGAGTCTAGAAAGCAGATCCATTTCAGATTCGACGGATGTTGCATATAAATTTTGAACATATTTTGTAACATTTTCACACATCATTTATCACAGTAAATGTAATATCGTTGACCAATAAATTATTTCAGATTATCTCAGTCTTGTGTCTCTTCGTCCGTTGTACCTGTCATGCTATTTTCCCATGACGTTTCCGACCATGGTTTGCTATACAATTCTGAATCGTTGTGATATCCCCTACACTGTAAAAAAAAATTCAAGAGGTTACTACAAATTCTTTAGTAAATTTGTATTCCACAGAATTTTTTAGTAACCATTACAAAAAATTTTTTGCAAGTGAAACAAGTATTTCTTTTGTAAACTGAATAAAAGAATTTTTTGTATAACTAACTTAAAAATTTTTAGTATTAGCCACCAAGAAAATTTTAGTAATAGCTCCAAAATTATTTGTAATAACCTTTACGTGCGCCCGAAGGACAGGAGCTTCCTTCGAGCTGCATCCAAACTTCTGAAGCGATAGATTTTCGGCAAAACCGCAATAGATGGCAGCACCAAACATTGCTACCTGCTCTGACAGGATTTTCATAATCCCTTTATTAACGAGTACTTACACTACATACATTCGGGACGTATTTGGCGGTGTCCGGTATCGAACCCGGGACCTTTTAGCCTGGAGTCCGTTACTATAACCACTATGCTATCAAGGCCACACCAAGTGAGTTTTAGTAATAGCTATTAAAAATGTAAAACTATTAACTCTATCCATTGCTAACTTTTTTCTAGTAATTCTTACAGATTTTCTATAACCGACTACGATTACTAAAATTTTTTTAGTAATTACAAGGATCACTCAAGTTTTTTTAGTAGATCAACCCCCTTTTTTTACAGTGTACCTCCCCTTAAAGTTTGTCCCGTTATTTCTGGACACCCTGTATAAGATTGACTTCGCAACGAATCAATTTAAATTATATTATATGAGGTATAATAGCATTAATTTACCTTTTGAAACTTTTAGAAATGTTTTCTCTTTAAAATTTATCGATTTGGCTAAAACCAATTTAAAAAAATTTCATTAAAAAAAAGGGAATCTGTGCTAATCATTATAATTATGTTATTTCCAATGTTAAAACTGTGTGAAGACATTTAATAAAATTAATGGGAAATATATTGAATAAGAAAGGAAAATATTAAGATACATTTTGTGGCTGTAAATATCACATAGCTTCTATGTCATTTATTGATGTGCCAATAAAAGTACTAGTTGTGAAATATGTATATTTGTTGCATTTGTATATTTCATTGTATTATTTGTTTAATTCTATCATTTTAATGCATGTTATTGTTACTGTATAGTTTGTGTCCATTAGCATGTAGCACAACATTTTGCACTGTTTTAAAATTTAAATATATATACATATAAATATATATATATATATATATATATATATATATATAATTTTAAAGATCTAATATTAATACCTATTGGCAGATTAGATTGCTTTAAAAAAATTAAATGTACAGCAACAATAATATTATGTATAATCGCAATATATTTTTTCTCTTAAGTTGAATAAATTGGATTATAATTTAAATTTCAATTTTTTTATTACGAGGTAAAATATTTAAATTTGCAACACACATGCATTTAACGTCTGAATTTAAAAAAAAACTATTAAAATATTGAATAATATAAATTAAGACAGGCTTGAATACATCTTTTAAAAATAAATAAAATTTATATACAAAAAATAAAACATTAAAAAATCATTTAAAAATACAAGAGTAAACGGTGCTACTCTGTTATCCCGACGACCAATTTCGCCAAATTATACAAATCGCCAAACTAATAGCCAAATTATACATATTGACATAATTTTTATTTTAAATAACGAAAAAACAAATAATTAGTAAAATATCAATAAAAAACGTTAAGAAAAAGTCGAAATAAAAATCACTTAATGGCATTTTAAACACGTGAATCGTATTTAATGTCATTGAATGTGACATTCACGATCATCCATTATTGGCATTTAATCTTATAATTTGGCGATAATTTTTTGGTCGACGGGATAACCTAGAAGTACCGAGTAAACGTTTCGCCAAGCTACACGCAAGGCCTCATCAGTGCAAATAATTATTCATTACATGACAAACATTAGAACAAATCAAGACAGTTACAGTTAGTTATTATTTTTTTAGAAAAAGATAATATTCATTCGAGCCGAATTTAGCTAAAATAATAACTGTTCCCCATCAGCTGAAGCAGACACATATCTGTTATTGTTTTAGTCCGAAACACATCCTGCATTGTTTTTATTTGATGATGATTTTTACAAAGTGTATTATTTTAATTAATAGTTAATGTTCTTTAACTTTATAACTAAAAAATAAATCTATTTATATGTATGCATTTTTTTACTGCTTACAGGTTAAATAGTGTTGTCGCGTTTAATATCGTGCTAACTGTTGTAAAACTGAAATTGTAAAAATATTTTTGTCATCTTCATGTTAATACTGTGATGCTTTATATAGTATTAAATGCTGTAAAATTGAAACTGTAAATGTATTTTCGTCATCGTGTACAAGCTCATATAAAATACTGTGATGCTTATAAGGCAATGCTAAATGTTGTGAAGCAGAAATTGTTAAAAATATTTTTGTCTGGTTTTTACATATTAATGTGAAACACTGTGATTCTTAAAACAGAGTTCATTGTTGTTTAACTTGGAGTATATTTTCAGAATCGGATTATATTAGATGCATTTATTTTTATTAAACGTTTTGTTACTAAATGATGATGATTATCATTACGGTTATGGAAATTGATAGACTCTTGTATGCATGAAATTTTTTAAGACATCTAGATTATATCTTGTTATTAAAACTAAATTTGCAGTACGTATTATTTGAACTAATAATTTATAGTAAACGAGTTTTAGTGGGGAAAAAATGGGGCTGGGGGGGGGGGGGGGGAATGATCAGAGTTAGATTGTTTTTTGAACATTAGAACATTTATTAAGAGCAAGAAGAAAAATCCTACTGTCCATGTATTTTTATGCACAATTTATTAAATGCTGTAAAATGTATTTTTGAAAAAATGAATAATATTATATTTAATTTTATAAATAGATGGATTGTTCAAGTGAAAACTGAAATATGAACAATGTTTATAATTTAAAACACTGTGCTCAGATTATGAAGAGCATGTAACAGTAAAATTATACAATACAGGGTGATCAAGAAATAAGTTGTTCACTTCAGAAGGATCTAGAATGTGTTCTATTGGTCCAAATGAGATTAAATTTGAACTACAAATAGTTCAAATAATGGCTTGATTTACTGAAAAAAAAAATACAAAAATTAAGATTACAAAATTTCGCCGCTAGTGTTTAAATGTACCACAACGTATCCTAACGGCGAAATTTTGTATTTTTAATTTTTGTAAATTTTTTAGAAAATATGAAGCACAACATTTTAACTATCTGTAGTTCAAATTTGATCTCATTTAGACCAACAGAATGGATTCTAGAGTCCTCTGAAGTGGGTAAGTTATTTCTTGATCACCCTGTATATTAAAAATAAGTTTCAAGTTTAATGGAAAGAATTAATGTTTGATGAAAATATTTAGCTACAGAATTCTGTATATATCTCATTCAAGTATAATCCGAACACTACTACTACTACTTCCAGTTATCCTTACAATAATAAGTTCCTTTCCATTATAAATTAAATGACACATTTTAAATGAAAGAAAGGCAATTAATCCTCTTGCCTCCAGCAGAAAGGGGAAAAAATGTAATGTTGTTTTCGCTATAACTTTTTAAAAATGTTAAAAAAACAGGATTTTTCCGATATGATCTGTAAACTTATTTACTTATAAGAATATAGTCCTTGTCGGCATTAACCATTACTCGACGTTTTAAAACGCGTTACATCAGTAGAATTATGTTAGTTTAAATAAAGCTTCGATTGCAGAGAATCCTATAGCTTAATAAATGGATATATCAGCTCATAGTGCTGAGAAAAATAATGAAAATAAGAAGGCTCCCTTAAATCCGCACAGATTGGAACCAGGGGTTTGCGGATTTCTGGTCATTGTTTTGTTTACATTTTTAAACATTAATTTGAAAGTAATAGTGCAATCTAAATTATAATGAATGCTTGCAATGCAGTTAAATGATAAACTAATTAAGTAAAATAATAAATTTGAAGGATGAAAAGTAAGATAATTTTTAAAACGGTTAAATTATTAAAAATAAAAGTACAGTCAATAATTAATAACGTGCATATCAATATGCATAACAAATTTGAGATGCATTTTAATTGAATTAGCCAATGAAGTTTTCTCTACCCTATTAATTCACATAAAAATGAAAAAAAATAAGTAAGTTTTCTTTTAGGTTTGGCCTGTCTTAAAAACCAAAAAAAGCTTGATTAATATATAATATTTGATTTTTTAGAAATCATATTAATGATATCAGCAGTATTTGATTTTTTTCAGAAATAAATTTATACTTCCTTCATGAAAAATCACAAGTTCAATCCTATTTTCGAGAATTACATATTAAAATACATATGAAATGATACGAAACTAAAAAAAAAATCTGTAATATTGTTCTTATATCTGAACTGAAAGATTTCATCGTGCGGATTTTGAGCTTATATGGATTATAGGATTGCGGATTTGAGGGAATCTACTATATTTCATGACGATGGCTGCGGCATTACAGATCGAAAGTACTCGAAAATGTTAAAAAAAAAATGAAATGCATATTTTTAAACTTTTAATATCTGTATTATTATTATGTGTCGCTTTTTAAGCAAACGGTGTTCGTTTTAATGTTCATCATATGTAGTTTATGATTTAATCAAAAAAAGTTTTTTTTTTTTTTTTTTTTTTTTTTTTTGTCTTATGATTCCATTTCATCATGTTTATTATATATAGATAGGTTTAGCCATATATAAAGAATTTACAATAAATTTTGTTTATTTATTAAAAAATAAACATAAAATCCATACAGCTTAATCAATAGGTAAATCATTAAATAAAGACGGATTTGATTGATATTATGCAGTTATTTTCGAACATAAAATTATATAGAAAATTCTAGTTCAAAATAAAATATATTGTAACTTTTTTCTTTTTCTTTAAGGGAAGAAAAAGTTGATAATGATGTTATATTTTTTTTTATTCACTAAAGTCTGGTAATGACATAAACTCCCCCCCCCCCCATTGACAAAACAATAGTTAATATGTCAATAATTAAGTTTTTTAAGTAAGCAGCTCAAAAATAGGAATAATTTTACTTGTAAATTTTTCAATATAAACATAAGAGAAAAATTCTCTAACATCTCAAAAATCTATTTATTTATACAATCACACAGTTAAGGCTCCTGTCCCTGCAGGTGAAAATACTCAGAAGCTAATACTAATTCTATGGAGAGGTTATTTATAAAGTTACTTTAACTTTCAAAACCGGTTCCAAAAATGAAAGCGTCATTATAAAAAAAATAGATGCAGCCAGAATCGAAAAAGTAAAAAAGGAGCGATGTAGAAATGGATCTCAGCTATCTAATGCAAAATAAATAAATAAATAAATCTTAAAAACAGTTGTTCAGTGCGAAAAAAAAAAAAATTAAAATGTCAACAAGGTATTTGAAAATAATCTCCCCCATAGGATTAGCATTAGCTCAAGATTGTCATCTCCTGCAGGGACATGAGTCTTAGTTAAAATTGGATATATTTAAAAGTAAATTAAAAACTGAACTATGTAAATTTATATATGAAATGCTTGTATTACGCAGCATTTATAAAACTGTTTTAAAGATGAAACTAAACCGGTATATCTGGATTTGAAATGTTTTTCTAAAGTTATATTAGACTGCAAAGAGTTAGCAGAGCATTTAAAAAGACAAAAAAAATAATTTTATCTGTTAAATCTTATGATCGTATTTAAAAATTGAATGGACATTTTAAGAAGTGATACAAACAAAAGTGCGAGTTTAATAACGAAAATAAAAAGAAAAACCATAGACACTCTTTTTATAATTTGAATTAAATTTTGAACAAAAATACTTCTTTAAAATGCTGTTAATGCAAAAATAAAGCTATCTTAAATGAATTATTTCAACTATCTCAAGAGCAGGAGAGAGACTAAGTTATCACAGAAGATCAAAGACAGAACTTTTAGCTTTCTTTTACATTAATGGTGTTTTAAGAATTTCCTTTATTGTGCTATTAGCCTTTCAAAAATTATGTAAATTTATTGCTGAAATACAAAGCATTGCGGATTTTGAATACCACCATTTTCGAATAGTAATTTCATCGCAAATTTCTGCATTAAGACGCCACACTTCTGACTAAAAAAGACCTGGATGATAATGTAAAGTCTATGGGGGCGTTCTTTTAAAATATCTCGCTCAAATTTTAAGATTTCGACGTGATTTTTTTTTTTTTTTTTTTTTTTTTTGCATAGGATATCTGAGGACGATCCAGAACCGGCCTAGTTTTTACTTTTTCGATTCTGATGTCAGATTTTTTTTTTAATACTTTAACTTTCAGCACCGGTTTTGAAACTTAAACTATCCTAATGTAAAAATAATATAACCAAAATAAAATTTGAGCGAGATATTTGAAAAGAACTCCCCCATAGACTTTATATTACCATCCGGGTCTTTTTCAATCAGTAGTGTGGGCTCTTAAGTAAAGCGATTATTTTTGTACACTAGCAGTGATATTCAAAATCCTAAACCTTGGCACATATGCATTAGTCTCTCATATATAGTCAATACTATTATTGTATCTCTAAATAGAACATATTTTTCGTGGAATTATTGCTTTCAGTATGATATTAAGTAATGTGATCGCTTTAAATTTAACTTGTAAAACTTTTTTTAATTAAAAATACATTAGTCGAATTTAAATATTCTTGTTTATTGTTGTTTTTCCCATTTTCTAACTGATAGCTCTTTCTTCTTCATGATCACTTCCTATTTATTTTTTGTTTTGCAATTGCATGAAATTTTCGAAATCAGATTTATTGGTTCAATATTTTGTAAAAGTGTTGTTGTGAGAGTACAAAAATTTTCATCGCATTTTCCGGTGAATTCTGTTTAGTCTATATTTGTGTAAATGACGGGTTTTGTTTTTTAAAAACTTTATGAAATTGTTTTTTGTTATGCCATGGTTGACATTTATTATGGAAATTTTACACACTGTGATTAATTAATAAAAATAATTAAGTTAATTGATTTGCGTTACTTATTTTGTACTTTCTCTCACACACACATACAAAAACACAAACACATGAATATAGTATTTGATATTACAGTCGGCTCTCGTTAATTCGAAATCGAATAAACCGATTTTTAAAGATACAAAACCAACGATTATAAATTCACAAATAATGTATGAAAACAAAAATGTATGCACAAATAATGTATGAAAACAAAAATGTATGCACAAATAATGTATGATGTGTGTTTTCATACATTTTTTGTGCATTTATAATCGTTGGTTTTCTCTCTTTAAACATTTTTGCGCAAATGCTTTATTTGCTATTTTAACGAATAAATCGAGCCCTACCAGTGGCCGAGAGGTTTCTGACCTCTGAACTGGTTGACGGCAGATGCTGGGTTCGGACCCAATCGTGGCTGTCGGCCTAACCCTTCCGCAGTTTTCTTCAAACCTTGGATTTCCTTGTGTAAATACGGGTTAGGTTCTCTTAGAAAGACCCTTACCCTCCCCCACGGAGGGCACCCCACCCCTTTCGGACCCATATCCCACGTGTTGATAAGCTGCCGTCTTAAAATAAATCAAATCCATCCTTAATTCGAAGTAAAGATAAAGTCCTGAAATTTTCAATGACAGAATAACGTGAAACATTTTCATTTATCCGAACTCATTTTCTCTTGACTTCGTATAATTCGAACTAACGAGAATTCCGATTTTTCACGTTTTCTTTATTTTCTCGAGGACTTCAGATCCTTAAAATAATTTTCGTTTTTTTTTTTTTTTTTTTTTTTTTTTTTTTTTGTGTGTGTGTGTGTGTGTGTGTGTGTGTGTGATAATTGTTTCCAACGAGTCTAAATGTAATCCCGTGCATTTGGTACCCACTTTTTCAGTGTCCAGTCTGTACATCAGTGACATCTTCACCTATTCTTCCGTTGTGCTTGTCCCTAATCCCTTTATTAGTTTATGTATTTATATCATTTAATTTAACATTAAGTCATATTCTAATGATAATAGCCGAAATAAATTTTAAAAATACTATAACATTAATTCCTTTATAATAGTACCCCTTTAAGCATTTTTTTCTCTCATGCTTTCCATACACTGTAAAACATTTGAGTAACATTACACCATAAAATTGGTGGCAGCTTTGCTGCCTCCAGTTTTATGGTGTTACCTTGCTTCCTCCAATTTTAAGGAGTAATTAAACCGATATAACAGGTGTAACATTGTAATGTTACACCAGTAATATTGGTTAAAATACTCCATAAAATTGGAGGAAGCAAGGTTACACCATAAAATTGGAGGCAGCATGCTGCCTCCAATTTTATAGCGTAAGGTTACACAAATGTTTTACAGTGTAATTCGAACTTTGGATCATTCAGACATTTCTTGTGGTCCCACCGAGTTCAAATTAACGAGAACCGACTGTATTTAAATCCGATCTTCAATCCTATTATAATTGAAATATGATATTCAGATGGAAGAATTTATCATTTCGATATATTAAGATTACTTTCATTTAGATGTTTTTATAATCATATAAATACATAATACCTACAGCCTTCGTCTAGTTCGTCTGTCTGTCCGTTACTAGCAGATAACAGCGCAAAACTACCCTACCGAATTGCTTGAAATTCAATATACACTACTAGTGAAAAATGCTCCAAGGAGCAGTGCAAAAGCAGAATATGATTTTAATTGAGCATTAAAAAGTAATGGACAAGTGCTTCTGTTAATTACTGAGCATGAGGAAGGATAAGGGATCCCTTCTTGGCTACAACTCACTTCAATGCCAACTTTGAAAAAATCATATTTGTGCTTTTTCCATACAAAAGAAATTTGCGGTTCTTTAGAAGAATTTTCCACCGTGCTTTAGATGTTAACCAGGGGTGTAGTCATAAAAATAACATAAGATATATGCTCTAAGCAGAGGGATATTCTAGAATGTGTATACTATAAGCTTTCTTGAAAAACAGAGGGTATATGGTGTTCTATTAAAAAGTCCAGAAGGTGTACGGCGTATAGCCTGTACTACATCTCTGATGTTAACTGCACTGTTCACTCTGCACTATACTACAAATCAATTTTCTGTGCAATTATACACTTAGGGTATGCTTGGTGGCAGTGCATGAATGTGATACCTGCAGGAACTAGGTATCTGGCATTATGTCGCCTTCCTTTACATTTATGTCTAATTAAGCTGCGTCTTTACTGGTTACTTCTTTACACTATACATTTTTATAGTAACTGCGACTGATTTGTTTTCACGGAAAAAGCGCAAATATGATTTTTTCAAAGTTGGCTTGAAGTGAGTTGTAGCCAAGAAGGGATCCCTTATCCTTCCTCATGCTCAGTAATTAACAGAAGCACTTGTCCATTACTTTTTAATGCTCAATTAAAATCATATTCTGCTTTTGCACTGCTCCTTGGAGCATTTTTCACCAGTCCTTCTATTTTTCCATATTCCACTGGGATACTGCACAACTTGTTTTGTATTTTATATATAGAAATAAAAAATGTTCCCGGGATAAAAAGTTTGTCTTTTGTTTAAGAAAAAATTAAGTTTTTATCTTTAGTAGTTTTCGAGAAAAGTGCTGTGACACAAAATTTTTGTCCGATTTTCAGAATACTCTACAGTAACCTACAGTATGCCATAAAAAAAAATAATTTTTGTGCTATGTTGTGCTTCTTGGTCAGACGAACATTAAAAAAAAATCATCAAAATTGGATAAGTATTTAGTTAGTTATTGCAAAAAGAAAAATTGAAAAATCCGTGTTTTTGCGGTTTCCTATGCTTAAGCATTATCGCTCAATCATATTATTGTTGCGTGCTGCCGCGTTTACAATGATTCCAACCAATGAGAAAGCGCCATTTCACGGCCAAGTAACCGTTTTCTATACAAGCAGGGGAGTGCGTTGCAGCAAAATGCAGCAGATTTTTAACAGTGTGCATATCCTTGGCGCTATAGTTTACAGGAGTGGTACATTGTTCAAAATTTGAAACTTTTGTTGCATCGCCACTGCATCGCTTTGATAGAATATCTCTATTTTGATCGATGAGAATCCTCGATAATGCATTTAAGTAATCGTTTTCTACTTATCTACTATATCGTTTCCGTATATTTATTTTTTCAATCAGCACCAAGGTGCGCACTTTATTAGAAGACGCGCTCTATTAGAGGGCGCATTCTATTAGAATAAATACGGTATATACTTATGGTAAATACACTTTGTTAAAGTACAGGGCCCCAATATTTGACAGGTATGCCAGGCATTTTTGCCATTGATGCCATTGTGCTAAAAACAAAATATAAATAAATGAAAAAAATGGATAAAATATAAATTTGGTATGGTGCAAAAAATTGCCTAATTTAAAATTAAAAATCAAATTTAACAGCCACCAGGGCTAGACACCGTGCATAATTATTCAGTAAATGATTCATTAACACTAGAACGCCCGGAAATTCTACTCAAGTTTGAAAATAATATTTCTCACCAGAATTTTTATTCAAAATTATTTAATTGATTTATTTAACGTAAATTTGCGTGGATTAGATTTAAATTATTTCAAGAAAATTTTTCTGGTTCGAATTGAAATTTAGTTACATGATTGGAGTGGAATCGACTCCATCCGGGCGTTCTAGTGTTAAAAAATGACAAAAATCAGCATGTCAAAAATTTCAAAAAATTCATAATTCGTTAAAAAATTAAGTTAAAAATAAGAGAAAAAAAAGCATTCTGTATTTTTTCATGCTTAATCGAATGGTGTAACTGGTTTTTCTCTCCGATGATCACAAGTACCTTAGATTGATGACTGCCATTCTTTTATTTCATCTTGTAAAAAAAACTGTTTAACGTAAAGCTATGAATTTTTGCAGGATTAATTAGCATCGCAAAATCTTTAAAATAAACTTTACCGCAACATTCTATCTGCAATAGAACGTCAGATATACCCATTTATGACCAAGTTTGGAAAATACGCAATTTCAGAAAAACCGCCCAGCGAAATAACGTTTTCTCGATGACTACCCCGGGATAAAAAGTTTGTCTTTTGTTTAAAAAAAAAAATTAAGTTTTTATTAACCATTTGAAAAATGGTTGTTGTTTTCGGGAGAATGGACCCGATGATGTTACCACTTTTGAATGATGTTACCACTTTTGAATGATGTGGTCACTTTTGAATTTAAATTAATTTCTTTACTTTTAGAAGAGTTTTTATTTGAATTTAAATTAAATTCTTTACTTTTAGAAGAATTTTTATTTGAATAGTAAATTAAAATGGTTAAAATCATTGTAATAAAGGAGAAAACTAACAAATTTAAAAATGGGTAGACGGAAATTAACAGATACGGAAAAAGCCGAAGCCAAAGAAATGAATGAACGTGAATATCGCATTCAATGATATTAAACACAGTCAACATGTATAAGTTGCTTATTAGTTTGGCGATTCGTATCATTTGGCGAAATTGGTCGACGGGATAACTGAGTAATACTGTATTTGGTTTGGCGCAAAAACGTCTTTCAATGCAGAAAATGATAAAATCAAAAGATTATTGAGCCGCTGAAAACCAATTACGTGTTGAAAGGCGATCACGAAAAAGGAAGCAATTTAATGCCGAACCGATTAATTGTAAAACATCATGTCGCCAGGGCGACCAATCCACTAGCCATGGCGTTTTACTATCGGTCGGTTCTAACCAGGAAAATTTGAGTGCCAATAGTGATTCTAACAAGCCGGAAAATGTTATAGCTATTACTCTTGATTTTCCACCACCTAAAAAGAAAACTAAAAAGCAATCGGCTTGGGAAAAACTGGGAAAAAACTTTTTTGATTCGATGTCTGATGGACCCATTCACAGATGCATGTGCTGCGATCGATTTTGGTTTAAAACCTCCATCACCAAAATTCTGCTCTGTAAAATCAAACAATATATGCCAAAGTCTTACAAGTATAACAGTATATGCCAAAGCTGTATTTTAATAATGATTACTTTTGCACCAACAATGTTAAATAGTTTGAAATGTTTCTTTCGTCGCCAACTTTTATGCTTGGCGACAATAGAGTGATATAACTTAAACGAACCGTACCTTCAAATTGCAGCATGTATAAAGTCATTTATAGCAGTGGCACGGATAATACACAATAAAACAACTGGTATTTAGCTTAAAATGATAGATGAATGTATCGAGTGAAACATTTTTCAAATGGTTGGGGTAATTTCTTAAATTACAATTATTTCTTTTTTTTTTTTTTTTTTTTTTTTTTCTTTAGTAGTTTTCGAGAAAAGTGCTGTGACACAAAATTTTTGTCCGATTTTCAGAATACTCTACAGTTCACCTACAGTATGCCATAAAAAAAAAAATAATTTTTGTGCTATGTTGTGCTTCTTGGTCAGACGAACATTTAAAAAAAAATCATCAAAATTGGATAAGTATTTAGTTAGTTATTGCAAAAAGAAAAATTGAAAAATCCGTGTGCATCATCGCTCAATCATATTATTGTAGCGCGCTGCCGCGCGCACAATGATATAGCCAAAGGTGACCGGCCACTTTCAATTTTAGACATTTTGTTAAATATCTAGAAAAATACACGAGGAATTATCTTGAAACTCTAAGTGTGTAAACATGATAGTATAAGTCATACATTTTCGTGAAGATTTTTTTTTTCGTAACTCCATAGGGGACTGTCCACAAATTGAAAAAAAAAGAAAATCTTTTGGATAACCCTGTCAAAACTAATATAGCAAAAGCGTTCAAACTGTAGATTGCGATTAAGTAATTTATTTTAATAAACTGTATTCGTTTTTATGCGAATAGCATGAATACTCGTAGAGAAATTAAGATTTTTATAAAAACAATCCCAAATTTTCCCAAATTTTTTGCTTATAATTTACAGAGTTCTTAATATAAAAATATGTTCTTTTACACTTGTCTTTCTAAAAAGATTTTTATAAAAACAATCCCAAATTTTCCCAAATTTTTTGCTTATAATTTACAGAGTTCTTAATATAAAATAATGTTCTTTTACACTTGTCTTTCTTTATATGACAAACAACATTATACACAATGTATTCAGAAATAAAAAATAATAAAAATTGTATGAAAAATTAGCAGGTTTATTAAATAAATTTTCATTTATTTAATAAATGCGCATGCGTGTACGCTATGAAAATTCCATTTGCATATTGTGTTAGCTAAATGTATTGAGCACCTTTTGTGAAAGTCTCAAAAACATAGTTTGAAAATTCTGAAAGTGATCACCTTTAAAATAAACTCAAAATCTGTTGTTCCCAAAATGAAGCAAAAAAGTGAGGGATTGTATCCAAATATAGTAGTACGTGCCATATTGTGTATTCTATATTGATATTAATCAATGGATAAAGGGATACAGCCCCTCATCGTTTTGCTTCATTTTGGGAGTAACGGATTTAGAGCTTATTCTATTGACGATTACTTTCAGAGTTTCCAAGCTATATTTTTGAGACTTTCACAAAAGTTGCTCTATACATTTAGCTAACACAATATGCGAATGAAATTTCGATAGCGTTTACGCATGCGTAATGAAAAATTAATTAGTAAACTTGCTTATTTTTCACACAATTTTTATTATTTTTTAATTTTTATAACAGGGTATTATGTACAAAGTTATTTGTTATATTTTCCGAAAATATTTTTATTTTATATTAAGAACTCTGCAAATGATAAGAAAAAAATTTGAAAAATTTTGCGATTTTTTTCATAAAAACCTTAATTTTTCTACGAGTATACATGCTATCCGCATAAAAATGAACACAGTTTTTTACAATAAGCCACTTAATCATATTTTCGAAAATTGTCGTATGTGGTAAATACCTGGTGAAATTTAATTATAATTTATATTTTGTGGCTAAAAAGTAAAGAAATTTATGACTATGTAGGTTAAATCTTTTATTTGGGTACGAAATGGCTAATAAAATCGTGTTTCATCTTCCTCAAATACTACTGAAATATGCTCGCGAATGACGTCAACAGGTGTTGCTACCTGTCGGCATCATAGTCCAAGAAACTTTCAAAGCGTTCAAAAAGAAAGGAACTGGGTTTTAATCTCTTTCCAACTACACAAGATGGCAGCACTATAAAACTTACAGCAAAAGAATCAACGATTAGCGAAAGACAATAAATGCAATTATTACTATTATTATTATTATTACTATTATTATTATTATTATTATTTTGTGTGAAATGATTATCGAATATTTTAATATAGACTTTTCTCAGCTATGGCTGTCATGTACAAAAGACCTGTGTCTAAAATTTTAAATGCGAAGCAACATTCACAGCTCTCATAAAGCCCGCAGTCAGTTTTAACTCTTAATTTGTATTTATCTTATTTGGGGCTATTTAAATATAACGTTATCAATATTTTCGTAATTCTGGATCCCCGAACCCCCAACTCCCGCCAGTGATATCTTTATCAAAATGTAATTTTGTTTTCTGATTTTTAGAATTTATTTCTTTGGAGTGGTATTCAAAACTGGTTACGTTTGTTTTTCGCTTACTATATTGTCAAAGTCAATAAAATATCACTATTTATCTTATATATTTACTTAAAATAGTTATGATTTAAAAATATTTTATAATAGATTTTTATTTCATAATACATTCAACAGTAATAAAGTCTTATTGTACTTGCCCCAAACGGAGGAGAGATGAAGGTAGATAGAAATTCTTATCAACAAAACAGGTGGACAACATTCTTTTTGCTTTAATTTATTAATAAACACAAGCTTCATTTCAAATATACTTCAGATTTGGTTTCTGAAGCAGTGATTATATAGGCATACACACATGAAGAAGAATAGAGTGTCAAACATTGAGGTATTTCATATCATAAAATTAAACCAATTTTATAATAATTTTATGATTTTATCAACAATTTTGCATTTTTACAAAAATAGATAAGAAACTGAAAAAAAAAATATTTTTTTTTAACTAAAGACCCTATTATAAATAAAAAGAAAACATGTTGATAGGATCAAAAATGATATTGATATGTAAAGACAACCTCTCCTCCCCCTAAAGATATCTTACGATATCAAATGTCAGACCCCTCCCTCCTCCCCCTAAAATGATAACGTTATATATGCACAGCCCTTTATCATTTAATCAAGTATTTAGTTTTATTAATTTTTCAAGAAATTGTATCATTTAATAAATAATAAAAATTTCCGACGTTTATGACCCACCAGTGGCTGGGAGGTTCTGCTCTCGAATCCAAAGCGCCTGTCGGCCTAATTGTTCAGAATTTCCGTAGTTTTCTTCGAACCTTAGATTGTTTTTGCGTAAATGCGGGACAAGCTTTATTTGCAGTAACATAGCAGCAGATAAAATATTAGATTTACGATTTAATTTAAGCGAGGTTTTGAAGAATTTTAGTCCGTAAGCCTTGTTTGTAGAACTCCGTTTTAACCATGGGTTCGTTTGATAAAATACAAACCATACTCTAACTTGATTATTTTAAAGTGAGATATCCACCGGAGTTTTTCTACTTGATGGAACCTGCCCTGCAGATTTGACTGAACCTATGCTTTTGAAAAGGTTTTAGTTTCACTATTTTTCTTTCGAAATGGATTTTTTTATATATATTTGTATCATTATCATCCTACATATATTGTACATATCATTTGAACTGGAAATTAGAACAATTTGTTCCAAATTGGGAATTTTTTTAATTCTCCCCCCCCCCCCAAAAAAAAAAATATATAGCTACGCCCCTGGTTTTACCTTCCACAAATTCACGGCCGAAACGGCTAAAGCGTTCAAAAGTAGGTACACGGGATAATCCTTTCTCTCCGTACAATTGTTTCAACATTTCACAGGCAGTTTTTCCCAATCTGAAGAAGAAATTAATGTTTACTACCCGCCCTTGGCGATCAGTTTGGTCTCCCTTGAATGTATACTATAGCATTGCTTTTATTCGTAATTTATTTTACTTGCTCAATTTTTTGCCAAATTGGAAGATTCTGCTAGAGAAATAGACACAGATGTCATATACACACCACATTGGCGCGATAGCAACAAAATGGCATTTATATGTGCCTCACATGGTAACCCGTCTATTGTTATTTATTTATTAATAAACTATTTGTTTACTTCTATTTTCTTTTTAAAATTATATAAATTGGTTTTTTTTTCTATAATTATTAACTAATTTTTTTATTTATAATTATTTCCTTTTTAAAGTAATAGAAGTTAGTTAAAAATATCTATGTAACTGGTATTTGAAAACGAAGTTTTCGCCAAATTGGCGTCAGAAAAAAAACACGCCAATGTCGTGCATATATGACATCTGTGTGGATAAATCAAGAACTCAGTATTTTTGGTACTACTCTGTTTGGTACTACGTCGACCAAAATATTATCGCCAAATTATAAGATTAAATGCCAATAATGGATCATCGTGAATGTCAATTCAATGACATTAAATATCATACACGTGTTTAAAACGTCATTAAGTGATTTTTATTTCGACTTTTTATTTGTATTTTTATTAATATTCTACTAATTATTTGTTTTTTTATTATTTAAAATAAAGTACCGTACAGAGTAGTACCGTATTTTTATGCTAGCCTTGAGCAGATAATAAATCGCCAAATATTGTACCCGTGGCATTTTTTCGTCTTTCATTAATTATTTAAAATACAATAATATAAACATTTCACTCATTTCATTTATAATACATAACTTTAATTTGAAACTGAAAAGTTTAAATTCATTACTTTTATTTATTAATTTATTTTAAGTAAAAAGAATAAAAAATAATAATGATATTTTTAAGCTCCATAACTACAGCGAATGAACAAAACATTAATAAATCCAATTTACCACAGCCTAAATGTTACCAAAGTACTTTTTCACAGTAACCCATAAGATGTGTTTCATTTGGATATTGCCATTAACCCCTTCGCGACGGGAGCCTTTTACGAAATTTTTTATGTTTTCTCACCGGTTTTTAAAAACAGAAATTTGTGTCTTTTTAAATCGAGAAAATACTCCGATTAAATAAGGCAAATTTTATAGTAAAATTTTACTGGTGGGGATAAAGGGGGATTCTTAAGCCTTTTTGCGTCACGTATACGTGTCGCTCGTCCCCAATGGGTTAAACAATTAAAAAATAATCACGATTTTTATGCCACATACGTTAGCGTAATATATATATAGATTCCTTGCTCCCATAGCGACTCCTGCAACAAAAATTTAACAGCTACGTTTGTGATATCTTCGAATAGTAGCACTCTCTGAATATAGATGGCGCAACGATACCGTGATCTGTTTCGTGAGGCAATGCATGTTAGCCAAATAAGATCGGAGATGTAAGAATGTTTTTGTTTTTCGGGATGCTGCGTGAGCGGCAGTTGTATTATAGTGTAAATAAATAAGATGGAACTATAAAGGTTGTTTCCCTGATGAAATTACGGTACAAGTAATTCGAACCCACACGATATTATAAAGTGGCGACTAAGATGGGATTATTTACCCATATTATTTAGAAAAGAAAAATATTGTGAAAAAAAACAAGTAAACGCCGGGAAAAAAAAATGGCTGTTGAAAAAGAAATTATTTCACTGGGTCGGCTAGAATAGTATGACTCAAAGGTTCCTTGGACTATTTATGTAGAAAAGATGGATTTTTATTTCTGTGCGAATAATATAAAAAAACGAAGAAATGAAAAAGAATATTTTGCTTAGTTCTGTTGGTACGACAACATTTACGATTTTAAGAGACATTATTGTCCCGAAGACGTTAAAGGAGATAAGAATGAAGATCTTTTTAAAAAAGCTAAAGAACATTTTTCTTCTTGTCCAAGTGAAATTGTGGAAAGATTCAAATTTCAGAAACGTCTTAGAAAGCCAGGGGAAAGCATAGCTGAGTTTGTAAGAGAACTTAGAAGACTGTCTGAATTTTGTAATTTCGGAAATACATTAAATGACCGCCTGAGTGACCAACTTGTGTTCGGAATACAAGATGAAAAGATACAATAAAAGCTGGTGGATTCTAAGGAATTAAATTTCCAGACTGCGGTGGAGATCGCCGAATCGTTTGAATCTGCTGAAGCCGGTGTGAAATCATTACATATAGGCGAAAGTACAGCTGTCAATCAAGTGCGTGCTAGAGGGGAGAAACCGAAACCAGAAAAGTTCTCTCACCCATTTAAGCCCAAAGAAGACAAATTCGCGTCTGAGAAACCATGTTTCAGATGTTCGAAACACCACCATCCTAAAATGTGCCCTTTCAAGAATGCCGAGTGCCATCTGTGCCACAAATTTGGTCACCTAAGAATATGTTGTAGAAATCGTAAATTTGTGATGAAAAATGATAAACAGAACAAAAACAGTAAAATTAAAACTGTTCAAGAGGACTGTTTCAATTGTGTGGACAACAACTCCAATAGTGTAACATGGCAAAAAAAATGTAAAAATAAATGGTGTGAATGTTAAATTTTAAAATGACACCGGGGCGGCGCATACTATAGTAAGTAAAAATGTGGCAGAAAAATTGTTCTCAGGTAAACTACCTTTAATTAAATCTAAAGTTAAGTTACAAACTTATACTAAAGATTTTTTAACTGTATTAGGTGAGTTAAAAGTAGATGTTTTTGTTGATGAATATTGTATACCTGATTTAAAAATATTAGTTATTAAAGAGGAAGGTCCGAGTCTAATTGGAAAAACTTGGTTAAAAGCATCAAAATTATTTTGGCCTAATGTAAATATGATTAAAAGTATTTCGAAAGATGATTTAATTAGAAATTTTCCAAATGTTTTTGCTGACGGGATCGGTACAATAAAAGGTCCTCCCGTTTCAATAAATTTGAAAAAGGATGCAAAACCAGTTTTTCTTAAGTCTCGACCTGTTCCGTTTGCTTTGAGAAGAGCTACTGATTTGGAATTGGAACGATTAACAAAAGAGGGTATTTTGAAACCTGTCGATCATTGAGATTGGGCTAGTCCTATAGTAATTGTTCCAAAACCAAATGGTACTGTTAGAATTTGTGGTGATTATAGAGCCACAGTAAATTCAAATACAGAAAATGATAATTATCCTCTTCCTAGGATGGAAGAATTATTCTCTAAATTGTCAGGTGGAAAAAATTCTTTACTGTTTTTGATTTAAAAGATGCTTATTTACAACAACCTGTAGATTATGAAAGTAGTAAAATTTTAACTATTAATACGCATAAAGGATTATTTAATGTTTTAAGATTAGCTTTTGGCGTAAAGTGTGCTCCTGGAATGTTTCAGAGAAAAATAGAGAATATATTAAAAAAATATGAGTATGTTGGTGTATTTTTAGATGATGTAATCATAAGTGCTAGGAATGAATCAGAACATTCTGAAAGAGTTGAAAGTGTTCTGAAATGCTTTTCTGAACATGGTATAAGATTAAATAAGGAAAAATTAAAATTTACGGTTTCGGAAGTTTGCTATTTAGGACATAAAATTTCTCAGGAAGGAATTAGACCTATGCCAGAAAAAGTTAATGCTATTTTGAATGCACCTATTCCAAATAATGTGTCACAGTTGCGTTCATTTTTTGGCTTAATTTCTTATTATAGAAACTTCCTACCTAATATTTCAGATATCTTAGAACGTTTACATAGATTATTAGATAATAATGTTAAGTGGACATGGTCAGAAAAACATGATAAAGCATTTCAAAAAGTTAAAGAATTATTATGTACATCACCTGTTCTAGAATTATATGATGTTAACAAAGATATTGTTTTGAACTGTGATGCTTCAGAATATGGCATTGGTTCTGTATTAAGCCATATTATTGAGGGTAAAGAGAAACCCATAGCTTATGCTTCTAGAACTTTAAATAAAACTGAAAGAAATTATGCAATGATAGATAAAGAGGCTTTATCTGTAATATTTGGTGTTACTAAATTTCCCCAATATTTAGCTGGTAAACAGTTTAAAATTATAACAGATCATAAACCTTTAATTAGATTGTTTGATCCTGTTAAAAAGGTACCTGATACATTATCACCTAGAATGTTGAGATGGTCGCTTATGTTAGCAGGATATGATTATACAATTGAGTATCGCGAAGGTAAAAATAATAAAAATGCGGACGCATTAAGTAGTATACCTCTCCCAGAAACTGTAAATATAGTAAGTAATCCTGCTGAAATAATGTTTGTTTCAAATAATAATGATTGGCCTGTTACTTCTAAAACGATTGCAAAGTAGACAACTGAAAATCCTGTAACTAAACAAATTTTAGAGTGGGTACTACATGGATGGCCTCGAAAGGTTAAAGCAGAAAAATATCAACCTTATTTTCGTAGAAGGGATGAAATTTCCTGTTTAGAAAATTGTCTATTATAGGGGCATAGAGTAATTGTGCCAGAGAAAGGTAGAGAGTATATATTGAAATTGTTGCATTCTGTTCATCAGGGTATGTCTAGCATGAAAGCTAAAGCTAGAGGGGTGGTTTTGGTGGCCAAACATGGATAAGGAAATTGAACAAATGGTAAATTCATGTAGTAGATGCCAAATGTGCGCGAGGGATAATCCAAAAATGAAACCCTTAGAATGGAAGTCTGAATTACCCTGGGAAAGGATTCACATAGATTATGCAGGTCCGTTTGAAGGGAAATTTTTTTAAATAGTAGTTGATTCTTATACAAAATGGTTAGAAGTAGAAGTAGTGCCCAGGACCGATAGTAGAAATACTATTAGAGTACTAAGAAGAATTTTTGCGACATTTGGATTACCAGTAGAATTAGTCAGTGATAATGGATCCGCGTTCACAAGTGAGGAATTTGAGGAATTTCTTAAAAGCAATGGAATTAAGCATACACCTATTCCACCATATCATCCGTCGTCGAACGGACAGGCGGAAAGATACGTGCAAACTGTGAAAAATTGCTTTAGGAAGCTAGATAAAAATGACATAACATTATCAATTGCACGATTTTTGTTAGAAAATCATTCAACTCCTCATTCGGTGACTGGTAAAACTCCTGCTGAATTAATGTTTGGAAGGCCAATTCGAACAGCCCTTCATTTGGTATTACCATCAAAACCTAAAATACAGCAACCCCCGCACAAATTTAAGCTTCATGAATTAGTCTTTGTTAAAAATTTTGGAAAGGGGGAGAAATGGGTAAAAGGAAAAATTCTAAAATTATTAGGAAGTAGATGGATTTTAGTAAATAGATGTGACGGAATAATGTGTAAGCGTCATGTAAATCAGTTGAGACGTAACAGAGAGATAAGTTACGAAAAATCTGAAAGAATTGAAGAAAATGACCACAATAACAAACAAATGTCAGAAAGATTTGAAAATATGGGTTATAGTGGTAAAAATTACAATGTTTATGATAATTATGAAAGGGTTAATAAAAACCGTTTTTCTGAGATTAATGGAAAAATAAAAGACCAACGTGATAATGAGAATATGGAACCAAACAAATCTCAGCCTTCACATGATATTGTAACAGGTACTGTTGTGAGTAATAAAAATGATGTTATGACAGATATATCTGTAAAGGACACTGAGACTAAAAATAATGATGAGGACTCGAAGTAAAGTGTTCCAGTTCGAAGAAGCAATAGACCAAGATTGCCTGTAGCTCGTTTGAACTATGAGGAGAGGGGTGTGATATCTTCGAATAGTAGCACTCTCTGAATATAGATGGCGCAACGATACCGTGATCTGTTTTGTGAGGCAATGCATGTTAGCCAAATAAGATCGGAGATGTAAGAATGTTTTTGTTTTTCGGGATGCTGCGTGAGCGGCAGTTGTATTATAGTGTAAATAAATAAGATGGAACTATAAAGGTTGTTTCCCTGATGAAATTACAGTACAAGTAATTCGAACCTACACGATATTATAACGTTTTAATGTGTATTTCAAGGTCAGCCAATTGCTGCAGAAGGGCGCTGACGTCAGTGTTGATTTCAGGGCGTCACACGGAGGGAACATCCCCTCGGAGCAATAAGACGCTCCCCCCCCCCCGTAATAGATATCATGTTTTCAATCGTGAAAAAGTGCCATTTACTATACTATTTATTAATTGTACGGAAAGTAATCATTGACCAGACATTTTTTTTCTATTTAGTCGAAATCTTATAGAGATTTTCAGCCTATGTTTTCCTAACGATAAATCAAAGAAAACTTTTTTAATTTTTATATTTAGACTGCTATAGGAATATTTGAAATATTTACAAATTTAGGACTTCATTTAGAATGTACTCATTTTGTAATAGTTTAGGTAGCAGACAGTCGAATTTTTATTTTATAAGCAATTACAGTAATAAAATTAAAATTAGGTTATTTTAGAATAGGAAAATAGGGATACAATATGCGATTGAAGATACATTTTTCATTATTTCACCTTTAATCTATTTTGCTAACGTTTCTTTTCATTTGGCGACTGTTTTTTATTTATATTTTTTTTTTTCGTCAAATCGCTTGTGTTGCTCAAAAGCCAGCAAGAACTCTGCGTGTGAGAAAGTTTTCTGCATACTACTGCTGTTTTAATAATGTTATACCCTCAAATTAAAACAACTATGCTGATATAAAAGTATCGTGTTTTGTGTTATTTTTAATGTATAGTTTCTATTTTGAAAGCTTATAATTCAGTAGATATATGCAGGGGCGTGCGAAGAAAAAATTGCACCCGGGGCAAATTTAGATTTTGGCGTCCCCCTTTTTCTTGTAACAGACCAAAAATAACTTTGGCAGTATAAATTTGGCGCCTTTTAAATTTACGTGACCGGGGTGACCGCCCCCTTCGCCTCCCCCCCCCTTTCGCACGGCACTGGATATATGTAAGTATTTATGTAAGTGTCACGCACAACACATTTTTCCAGCTTTTCGTGGAATTCTTTTGAAACGGGCTGATTACTTATAGACCGGAAGGCGGCTGGACAGACAATCATCTCATCGAGTTCATGGCTGAAGTCCTAGAATTAGTTAAAACTCGATTCGTATAATAAACGCAATCCGTCTCCCAAGTTATATCTTGGTGGAAAACTGAAAAACCGGTTTGGTTGACTGGTAGGTTTACTATTGTATTTTTCTACTCCCAGTTCTCCATGTTTTCATACATTTGGGTGCAGGAAAGCACAGTGGTAAAACTACGGGTAAACCTTAGATCCGGAATGACTAGATAACGGATCCCTACGTTCTCTTCGGGGATTCCTGAAGCATGAACCTCCCAGATTTCATCGCCAAAAGCAGGGCCGTAACTATAAACTTGGTGGCCCCGGGGCAAAACCTCCGGGGGGAGGGGGGCCCAGGGAGGGCAAATTGAAACTTTGCCCCGGGCATAGTTTCTTTTCTCGCACACCGCTGTTTAAATGTACATAGTATGATAAGCTCAAAAATGACTAAAAAATGTAGAATTGGGCAATTCTACTCGGCAGGCACTTGGCGGCGACGCCATTTTTGCCGATCCCACTGAAGTTAGCATAGGGAAGAAAATACGGACTTCTGATTGGTTGAATACTTTAAAGAGCATTTTATTTAGGTTCATTTTTGAGTATATGTAACTTAATCATGCGTTTGTGTTTAAAAACCTTTTGAAAGATGGATTGTGATAATTTTTTTTTCGATTTTATGTATTTATTAATAGACTAACTGACCTATCCGGCATTGCCCGGGACTCGTTATGATAACCTTAAGCAAACAATTAACACTAGTTCTACAATTAATCAAAATTAAGCATACGATATGAATTATTCGTTAAATAATATTTTAAAGAAATGCATAAAAAATGAGTAAATGCTTTAAAAAATTCCTTTGGACCTCAATAAAAACATCAGGGTGTAGGTCCTGAAATAAGAGTCCAAAACTCAACTTTAAATTTATGCATTGAGAAGGTTTGATAATAAGTGGGTGAAATATGCATGGAGAACAAAAATTTCAAAGTGCCTAAGCCGAGACCGTAGGGAGTCTCAGGCTTTTAAATGGAATGTAAGAACATGGGAATAACTAAGTGAAAAAATAGTTCCAAAAATGAAGATTGGATTAACAGAGGGCAGTTTAATAGCATTTTATGGTACAAAATCTTCAAGGGGCCAGGAACTTATTTCGCATGTAGTTGGGTATAAAATATTTTTTGTAGTTATTAAAGTAATGGGAAGACGCTAAAGCAATGTGAAAGAAAATTGCAAGCAATCCGGATCCTTTTTAAAGAAATTGCACCAACGGCCCCAAGAACGCGATTAATATTCAAAATTGGTTTTAGCTAGACTATGATAATTTCTTAGTAGCTGATGGATTTAAGAAGTTGTTTAAAAAAAGCGAATTAATTGAACCATTTTAAAGGGATTTATAATAAGGGCCCAAAAAGGATAACTGACAGTTAAAAAGAGGGCCCTAAGCCTAACAGGAAAACGTGTTAAAATATCTTAGTATACTTAGTTCTTTAGATCTACAATTAGTCAAAATTAATCATAGGGTATGAATTATTCATTTTAATAATATTTTATCGAAATGCACAAATTGATTCGGAAAATGTTTTAAAAAAAGGGTCCTAGCCGCGGATGAAAATATGAGAATCTTGTTCCTGAAAGAAGAGTCCAAGACTCAAATTTAAAAATTTTGCACTGACAAGGGGAAAAATTTAAAGAGTGAACTATGTTTGCCTCACAAAATGTTCAGGGGCCCTAGACTGAGCCCTATGATTCCACAGGAGGGCAAAGTGTCTTACATGGAATGTCAAAACATTAAAATATCTAAATGAATAAAGAATCCTAAAAATGGAGATCGGATTAAAAGGAAACAATTTATTAACAATTTATTATTACAAAAACTTCAACGAGCCCCAAGGGGCCAGGAATTTAGTTTGCATGTAGTTGGGTATAAAGATATTTTTTGTAGTTATTAAAATGATGGAAAAACGCTATAACTATGTTAGATAAAATTGAAAGCAATTTGGTTCATGTTTAAAGAAGTTGCACCAACGGCCTCAAGAAAGCAATTGACAAACAAAATTAATGGTAGCTGAAATCTGAGAAATTCTTTTGTCGTTCATGTAATAGGTAGAGGACATAAAAAGTTGTTAGAAAAAAAAAAGCTAGTGAATTGGACCATTTTTAAGGGAGCTATAATATGGGGCCCCGTAGGGACCAACTGACAGTTAAAACCAGGGCCCTAATGTGAAACCATGTTAAAATATTTTAGTACATAGCGCTTTAGATCTTTAATTAGTCAAAATTAAGCATATAGTAGGAACTATTCTTTGGAATGATATAATTTATTTAATGCACCAATTGATTGGACAAATGTTTAAAAAGAGGCCCTAGGGTCCGAATAAAAACTTCAGGTTTTCTGGATTGGTCCTTAAAGAAGAGTCCCAGGCAACTTTAAAATTTTGCACTAAGAAGATCAGAAATATAGGAAGTGAAATATGTTTATTTCACAAAATGTTGAGGGGCCCTGGGCTGGACCCTATGATTCCACAGGGGAACACAGTGTCTTGTATAGAATGTCAAAACATTAAAATATCTAAATGAATAAAGAATCCTAAAAATGAAGATCAGATTAAAAGGAAGCAATTTATTGACAATTTATTATTACAAAAACTTCAAGGGGGCCACGGGCCAGGAAATTATTTCGCATGTAGTTGGGTATAAAAATATTTGTGTAGTTATTAAAATAATGGGAAGACGCTAAAACTAAGTTGAATAAAATTGAAAGCAATTTGGATCATTTTTAAAGAAGCTGCACCAAGGGCTCCAAGAAAGCGATTAATATTCATAAATAGTGGTAGCTGAAGTCTAAAAAAAATTGTTTTTGTTCATGTCGTAGTTGGAGGACCTAAAAAGTTGTAAAAAAAGCTAGTGAATCCGACCATTTTTAAGGGAGCTATGATAGAGGGCCCCATAGGGGCCAACTGACAAATACAATCAGGGCCCTAACATGAAAACATGTTAAAATGTTTTAGCAGATAGCGCTTTAGACCTTTAATTAGACAAAATTAAGCATTGAGTATAAATTATTTGCAAGAATAATATTTTTTTTAAATGCACCAATTGTTTGGGTAAGCGTTAAAAAAAGAGCCCCAGGGCCCGAATAAAAATATCAGGGTGTTGGTCTTGACATAACAGTCCAAGATTCAGCTTTATAAATTTGCACTAAGAAGGTGAGAAATTTAGGGAGTGAAAAATATTTAGCGCACAAAAAGATCAAGGGGCCCTGGGTCAGCCCTATGATTATCTAGGGGACCCCAGTGTCTTATATGGAATGTAAAAATTTGAAAATATCTAAATGGAACAGGTATCCCAAAAATGAAGATCGAAATTAATGGAAGCAATTTATTAACAATTTACTATCACAAAGACTAAAAGGGGCCCTAAAACGGGCCCCATGAGTCCAGGGTCATAACTGAAAAGTAAAAAGGCGAAAATATCTAAAAGGAGAAAGGTACCTCAAAACGGAAAAGATTAGATAAAAAGGAGTCAAGCTATTAACAATTTGCCGCATAAAAATTGTAAGGGGCCAAGGCCCTGGCCCTTAAAATATTAAAAATCTGAGCCTTAGGTGCATCAGGACCTGTCTTGGACTATCTCCACCTAAAATTTCAGACTTCTACGTGCGGTAGATTCTGCTAACCATCGCAGTCACACACTCACACACACATACGCAGACATACACAAACAGAGCGTTTTGTTAACTTATTAGTATAGATAAGAAGAAAGATTTTCTAGAATTTTTTAGATGCTTTTTATATTATTCAATCGATTAGAAGTCCATATTTTGTTCCTTATACTAGCTTCGGTGGGGTCAGCAAACATGCTGGCGCGACATGACACATTCGACTCGACATTTTGCTGTCTGCTGTAGAACTCCTTTTGCATGCGAAGCCTAAGGAGTGTATTGACGGACGGATACGCAAAAACATCTATTCTAGCACTTTGATTCTTTTTCTTTTATTACTAACTTTTAGGTATGTGCTGGGCCTTTTATAGGAACTTAGACTAGAAACTAAAATCAATCGTTTTTTTAACCATCAGTTTGGGGACCCCTCAGGCTTGGGGGCCCCGGGGCAGTGCCCCGGCGGTAGTTACGGCCCTGGCCAAAAGGGTGTCTTTTTTGCCGATGATCCCTTCTTGGCAATTTTCTGCTTTTATTCTCATAATAAAAGAAAGGTAACGCAGTCGAAAAAGATCTTGGTGACCGATGGGATCGGCGGGAGAAACCGGTTCGGCGCGCATTCGCCCCACCATCACGTGATGGTGGGGAGGTGGGTCATTGCGTCAAGAAAAGGTTGCTATTTCTGAATCCAGTTATATGAGAAATCTATGAGGTCGACTGTTAAAATTGGTTTATCAGGTTAGATCGGAATGCTGCAGCACAGATAATGACCTTATCCAGTTCACAGATGAAAATCTAGGATTAATTAAATCTCGATTCGCATTTTAAAACGCAATTGGTCTGCCAAATCATACATTGGTGGAAAACATCTAAAAACCCGATTTTAGTGGTTAACTCATAGATTTGCCATTATGTTTTCCGGCTACCAATCATCCATGTTTTTATACTTTTGGAAATGCAAAGGAAAGCACAATGGTAAACCTACGAGTCAATTACTAAAATCAGGTTTTTAGGTGTTTTTCACCACGATATGACATGGCAGACCGATTACATATTAAAATGAAAATCGAAATTTAACTGATCCTAGATTTTCATCCGTGAACTACATGAGGGGATTGTCTGTGCTGCTACCTCCCAGTCTAGGTATTTTCCACAGGGTTCGTACAGACTCCTTGGACTCCTTAGAAACTACTTAGAAATGAAAACGTTCCCAAGTAGTACTTAGAACTACTTGGATAAACAAAACACTCCTTAGAAACTCCTTAAATTGTATTGCGGTTTTGCACGCAAACTATATTGCTCCCCGTAAAAAAAGAAAAATCGCGTTTGCATAACGCACGCTAAGCCTTTTATGCACATTCATCACAAGCACAGCAGGGATCGGTTGAGATCATACTAATAACCACCAAAGTGATTTACTTTTCATGGCCATAAGGGAAAGAAAAGTGAAAAGAATAATCCAGACACACTTCTAAACTTCTAATTTCAAAAAGTGATTACACTGTTTAATTCCTTTACAGCTAGATATACAACTATGATTTCTTCTTCATAATACTATTCATCATCCTCAATTTTGCTGATAACGGTGGATTCAGGAGTGATTCTCGTCCGAAAATTCAAGGCATCACATTTCGTCAATATTTCGCAGAAAAACGACGATTTCGACAATGTATTTGTCAACGAACTTTGTCAAAAGATCGCTGAAAAACGAGAATTTCCTGTGCGGATCACGGTTAAAACGGCAATTTCACCAAATATCGCAGGTAAAACGCTAATTTCATCTGAAGACCGTGGGAAAACTTCGATTTCGTCTAAAGATTGCGGATATAACGCCGATTTCGTTAAAAGATCGCGGGAAAAAACGCTGTTTTCGATAAAAGATCGCTTACAAATATTCTGTCAAAATATGATTGAAAAAAAAAAAACCGGCAATTTCATCAAAAGATCACGAAAAAAAAAGCCGATTTCATGAAAAGATCGCGGGGATAAAACGTCTTTTTTACGAGAATAAATCGTCTAAAAATAAAAATTTTGTCTAAAAATCGTCGGAAAAAAAAAAAAAAAAAAAAAAAAAAAAAACCACGGGAAAATGCTGATTTTGTCAAAAGATCGCAGAAAAACTGCCGATTTCAACAAAAGATCGCAATACATTGCCGATTTTGCTAATATATCGCAGATAAATCGCTGCTTTCATCAAAAGATCGCGGGAAAGCGCCGATTTCGTCTGAAGATCGCGGATAACTCCCCTCCCCCCTCTCGCGGGGATAACTTGCTGAATTGGGACTGTGCAAGTGCATGCCACATAAATAACAACAAAAGTGATAAGTCCTAAAAATTTTTTGGACTCCTTGGATTTTTTATGTACTCCTTAGATTTTTTCTTCCCAACTCTGTATGAACCCTGTTTCCACCAAAATATGACTTGGCAGACCGATTGCCTTTTAATATACGAATCGAGTTTTAACTAATTGGGGAATTTCAGCCATGGACTCAATGTGCTATTACCTTTCAATCTATTAGGTCTAGGATTTAAAATGTGAATATTTTATATTTATTAAAAACATGCAGCTTACTTAGGTCGAGGATTTAAAATGTAGAGATTTTTAAATCTATATTAAAGGGCCATTCCACATCAGCTTTTCTACAAATCACTGCTATTTTAGCAGTGCTATTGTATCCCCAAATTAAGATAACTGTGTTAATCTGAAAATCTATTGTTTTTTGTTATTTTTAACATTTAGTTTATATTTTAAAAGTTTGTAAGTTAATAGATATATGTATTTATGTAAATGTTCGTACAGATCATTTTGTTCCTTTTCATAGAATGGCCCATTATCGAAGCATGTAATTTAAAAAAATGTCAGAAGACTAAATATAAACAAAATAAACTCTGACTAAGGCGGAATTGATCAGGTCTGAAAAATTTTTTGTAATAGACATTATTCCGTCTTACACAAATTTTATTCTAAGCCTATGGATTCGCAGGGACTCGAAAATCTTCAAATTGACATACAGTCGAGTCTATCTATAACGAAACTCCATACATCGAATTTCTGTATATAACGAATTTTTAGAAGGAACGGTTCCCTTTTCGCATTATTACATTACAAACAGTCTCTATATAGCGAAATATCGATCTCCATATAACGAATTTTTTCATAAATTGATCTTAATTTACTCAGTTTTAAAAGGCTTCGAAATCATATAGAATCAATTTTCCATCACTTATTTTTTATTTATCGTCAGTGCTGAGTTTTATTTTTTTTTATATATATATTAAAATTATTAAAATTATTATTATATATTATTATTATATATTAAAATTATTTTATATCTCTCCTTGTTCTTTAAATCCAACGAATTCATCCCATTTCCCACACACCTTTCCTCATCCTTCTCAAAACGGAGTCAATTGGATTGATGCACATGTAAGAGAGGAATCAATGAGAGGCACATAAGAGAGGCTTTCAAATGGAGGAAAATGTTAACTACAATTTTTCCTTCCTTGCTCAAATTTGAGCATTTTTTTAGAGCGTAACAATTTTAAAATCAAAACAACAAAAAATCACAAATTTCTTCGTCTGAAATTAATGCAAGTCTTCCTTATTTGATTTTCATTAAGCTTTCAAATAAAAGTCTGTTCTCTTTTTTGAAACAGCTTAAATAATTTAGAAATAAAATGTTAGGTTAATATTTACTTTTAAACATTTTAAATTATTAATTCAAAAGATCAAAAATAATATTTTTTCAAATTTCACACATTAAATACGATTTTTAACATTATTCTCTATACATCGAATTTCTCTATATAACGAATTTTTTACTAAAACGGTGGATTTCGTTATATAGAGACTCGACTGTATTTCTGTGTTACACAGAGTCCGCCTAGCAGGGAATTTACTGTATAGATATTTTTGGGGAATTTTCTGTCCTCATTTTTTTCCTTTGAAATATATTGCTTATCTTCCAGTTTCTTTTTTATTATTATTTTCTCCTTTCCTAGCAGTGTTTGCGTCAACCTTATCGAAATATGCACTTTCCGTTCAAGATATTTCGCAAGGGTTTATTAATCTAACGATAACTGGGAGTTGTGGAAATATATTTTAGTTGGTTGTTACTCGTCGTGTGGGATTTTGAATACCTTCGAAAAGTGATACAGAAGCACTTATTAGGTATGAATAGATAAAGTTTTATATGTTTTGCTGCTGATGTGATAATTATCACAAATGGTTATACGTTTGAATGTAAAAAATATTTTGACTGTTTCGTAGAATTTATCACCATTCTGCAGTTTGTTACTTATTCAGATGAATTATAATTGGATATTGTTTCAACTCTTTTTTGAAAATAAAATTCATAATATGTTTAAAAATATTTATTCAAGAATCAAGCATCTAATTTTCTTCATGTCATGAGAGGAATTAATACTTTAGAATACGTATATTAAAGAACCGACATTACTATACAAACAGTTTATACTATATTTCAAAATTAAATTAAGAAAGTTCATATTTCTTTTTATTGAAACGTTTGTTTGGATTTGTCATTATTAAATTCAATGTATATATATATATATATCTTTTTTTTCAAACAAGTGCTATAGAACTGAACATATGTGTACCCGGAAAACGTTTATTTTGCAAGTGCTTGATTTATTTAAGGTTGTTTAGGAATAACTGTGTCACATCAAAACTGAGTTTGAATAAGTCATTTGAAAAAGTCATAAAATATAATTTATAAACTTATGGGATGCATTTATTGAACTGTGCCAATTATGCTCAGCATTTTTAATTCTTTTAAAATTCCACATTTAATACAAGATTAAATTTGTCTTTACAAAATTTTTTCGTTTTGTAGAATTTGATTCAGCATCTGAGAAAGAGAGAAAATATACCCCTCTTTTTTTATACTTACATTTCACTCTTAATTTTTAATAAAATAACTAACATTTCTTAAATATGACTTATTTTCAAGAAGTATTTACTAAGCCTTTCGAGCTGACGTGGAAAATTCACGATTTCAGTTTAGGCTTGCGATTCACGAATGAATGTATTTTTAGTCCATCTTTTACAATTCCCTTAACAAATGACTCATTTCGATTACTGTTGTTGTTCAAAAACTGCGATTCAAAAGACTATTTCTCTTTCCAAGCACAATTTACTCAAAACGAACGAAAAACAGAAAAGTCCTATTCAATCTCTCTATCAATCTTGAAATGTGACGGTAAGTCAACACTTTCTCACTATCTCAAACCACTCCGAGCAAATTTTAACTACTGGGGAACAGATAAGCTAATTGATTGGAAATCAATAATAAAAGATAAACAAACTATGTTGCCAAAAGATGTTTTGACAGTTCTTTGTAGTGTCGACTTCGAAGGATATGTAACACTATCTAGTGTCCGTTCTTATAAAGAAACACTTGAAAAACTTTATGAAAAAGAAAAGAGATATCCATCTATAAGTAAGTGGAAAAACAAAAAGAGTAAAGTTCATCAGGAAAACCTTATGATGTCTGAAAAAAGCTTCCCCGTTCCAGTACTTCACGAATGGTTTAAACATTTATATTCGGAAAAAGTAGATGTTACTTCATTTAATAGCCTTGAAAGTAGGGGAAGATGGGGATACTTGAGCCATTTTTTGAATTTTAATTTTTTTAAATTTTTTATATTTTTTTAGAATAAAATAAAATATTGAAAATGAAAATTTGATATTTTTTCTTCAACTAAAAACCACTTTCAATTAATTTTGAACTATTTTTCTATGTATAATAAATGTTTATTTTTTGTTTTACATCGTGGCTCAAGTATCCCCATGGCGGGGATACTTGAGCCATAGTGAAGGGATACTTGAGCCACTAAGGAAAAATACCTACAAAAGTAATTTTTTTCGCTTTATTTTTGCACAAACATTTTACAGAATGATAAATTATGAAACGTAAAGTCATTCAAAACCAATTGAGAAAACAAAGCTAGTAATATGATCATTTTTTGTCGTTAAAACTGGTTGTCGGATGATAATTTCAACTTGAGTTATAACGACGGTAGAAACATCCTCAGTTCAGAGCCATTTAAATTTGTAATCTGCAATTCTTCGGGCAAATTTCATTTTCAAAATATTAAGCACTTATCCAACAAATATTTTTACAGTTTTCTTTCTGGCATATTTCATTAGTAACCAACCATCAATAGAAGGTTTTCTTTTCACATCATCACGATCATTGACAGAATTTTCCTCTAATTATATTGTCGAACTCGTGCTTTTAATTTAGTAGCTGTCGGAATTTAAGCCAGATGTATCATTCTACTGTTTCAAACACTTTTTTGATTTCACAGGAAAAGATTTTTCTTCCTCTTTGGCTCTATGCAGGTAAGTTTGAACTGGGCTTTTTGTTGCTTTTCTTGTTTTTTGTGTGCTCGTTTTACCAATTTTTCTTCAATTTTCTTAGTTAAAAAAAAGTTACAGCAACAGAGGTTACGATTTCAATATAAAATATTAATCTTAATATGTTATATTAAAAAATAAATATTTTAATATGTTGGACCTAATTAATTAAAGTATTAGAGATTATAGCCTGTAAAACCGTTTTAAAAAGTTATTTTAATTTAATGAAAGTTAAATTGAAAACTATGTTTGCATTTATCTAGACAGGCTATTTTGTTAGTCAAAATGAAAAATAAAATAGATATTTTCATTTAAAAAATATACATTTTTAAACATTTTTAGATCGTTATTAAAAAAAAAAAAAAAAAAAAAAAAAAAAAAAAAAAAAAATTCCCTTTTATCCAGAAAAATATCTATTAGTGAATATAAGGACGGAATTTTATTTTTTGTTTGTTTCACCCATGTTTAATTTCTAGTGGGGATGGTTGAGGCATGGCTCAAGTATCCCCACTCTCATTGGCTCAAGTATCCCCACTCTCATTGGCTCAAGTATCCCCACTATCACTATTTTTGTTTCCCAGAGTTTTACTAAATAAAGCATGCAGCTATTAGAACTATTTTAGACTCAAAATACAATTGAAATTATGCTTATTAAATGTATGTATATAGTTGCAACTTTAAACAAAACTTTGATTACAAAAAAACAAAAAAGCCATGCACCTAAATATTTACTTCGGGTAGGGAAAAGACAACTATTAATTACTATATTTTCAAAATGGTACCAAGATGTGTGATTTCTTTTTTACATGTTCAGAACTATAAATATGTTATCATATTGGTAGTTTTAGAAAGAAAAATTAACCAACTGTAGAGATAATAGGGGTGGCTCAAGTATCCCCTATGCTCAAGTATCCCCACTCTCCCCTATAGTAGACAATGCAAACCCGATAAAGACATCTTGTCCAAACAGTTTACCGATATGTCTGTTGTCTGAATCATTCTTGCCAAAGGAAAAGGCATATGTCATGTGGTACATCAAAAAATTCAGTCATTTGAAACAAGATGAAAAAATTTTCAGTCCTAGCATATGTTGCGGATCCAATAATTGGAAATTGCTTTTTTATCTGTCTACTGACAATGGTGGTAATAAAATAGCTAATATATTTGTTTGTCCAATGACTTTATACCTAGATTCCAAAAAGATTGTCAAGTGCAAAATATGCGTAGTAGATCAAAATGGCAGACTACCTCTGTCTGTGGAGTCTGTTCATCTTTATGACAATAATGGTCAGTGGAAAGTTCCGCCATTTTTAAAAACGGAAGATTTAAAAAATGACGAAAAAGCATATTTGTCAAACGATATTTTAATCTTGTTGTGTTCATTGACAGTTTCTGAAGATAGATATAGACACAATCAGTCTTGGACAGTGATGGAAAGTTCTGATGAAATTTTTCTATCAGAATATCGTCTGCTTCGTTTTTTTCGATTGCTTAGAAAAGATATCATGTCTCTTCTTAGGTCTGGACAATACAGCAATGTAAAATTGAAAGTTGGTCAATACGAAATAAATGCTCATAAATCGATTCTTTCAGAAAGATCTTCAGAATTCAAAAGAAGAATTAAAGTTCTTAGTAAAAGCAGTGGCAATGGAAAAATGACAATAGAAGTAACAGATCTCGACAAAGAACATTTGAACGATCTCTTAGATTATATATATGGTGGTGTCTGCAGTACATTTTATTCCACGTGTTTTATTTCTGCAGTTCTTAAATATGGAGTTGATGAAGCGATTGTGATATATAGGCCTTTTTGCTTTAAAATAGAATTGCCTGATATTTATCACTGCTGCAAAGATGAAGATCTCGATGATATTGAGTACCAAATAGAAGTTAAGAAAGATCCATACCCTGAACTTGAAGCATTACGTCTTTTTGATAGTTACTGTTTAAGGTAATCTTTAATAGTATATACTTATATACCGGGTGTCCCAAAAATGACTGATGGATTTTAAAATTCAATAACTTGGAAACGGTGACAGCTATTTAAAAAATTTTTGCAGGAGGGTTATGTATAATGTCAGGAGTTTTTTTACCGTAATGTCTTATTTTAGTTCGAATTTCAAACAACAGATGGCGCTGACGGCGATTGAAGGCTAGGTCGACGCTTCACTCAGCACTGATCACCTGGCCTTCAATCGCCGTCAGTGCCACCCATTGTTTGAAATCGAACTAAAATAAAAAATTACGGTAAAAAAAACTCCTGACTTTATACATAACCCTCCTGCAAAAAATTTTTAAATAGCTGTCACCGTTTGCAAGTTATTGAATTTTAAAATCCATCAGTCATTTTTGGGACACCCGGCATATGCTTATATTATTCATTATTACAAATGGCTGCTAAATCTACATGTATCTTCTTATTGCTTACTTTATTTATTAATTCTATAATGATAATGCAGTACTCATTTGCTCTTCATCTCAATGAAACCCAGTAAAGCATAGCAGATAAAAATAAAAATTTAAAAATATACAGTCTATTGCGGAGACATTGAATCATTGAAACGCTTGCCATGAGCGACGCGGTCACCTATTTCCAACACGGCATTTATTGAAGTTCTAATACAAAATAGAATGAAATAAAATAAAATATCGTCGAATCTCGTTAATTCGAATCGGATAAATCGAATCTTTGCTTAATTTGATCTAAACATGAAGTCCCGAAAATTGTAATGGTAGAATAACGTTAAAAACTTTCATTTATTTGAACTACTGTTCTCTTGGCTTCGTTTAATTCGAACTAAAGCGAATTCCGATCTTTCATTTCGCCTTTCTTTTTTTACTGACTTGAGATCTTTAAAACAACTATCTTTCTTTCATTTTTGTCAGAATTTTTCTGAACTAGTATATATATATATATATATATATATACAGTGTGTTCTAGAAAGGACTCACCAACTTCGAAATGAGAGATAAAAATGTGAAACAAGTTTAATGTTAGACAGATAAGTCTGGAATTTTTTATACATCAATAAAAAAATAGTTCCAATACTGGACACGAGAGGGCGCTTAAAACACAAAAATGTGTCTTTGAAATAGTTCATGAAAGTGAGCTGTTTGAACGGAGATAAAAATCACATTACAATGGTTTCGATATGGCTACATTTTTCAACAACATTATGACGCAACCTAAAAGTAAAGTTCGAAATCTATTGTTGCAATACTTCTACTGAAATGCACTGAACACTTGCCTCACAGATGAATTGTTTCAAACTGTGCTAACGTTTGGGGATTCTTAGAATAAAGAACGCCCTTCAAGTAACCCTACAAAAATACTTTTTTACACGTGTCAGCAATGAAACAGACGCACGAATGAAATTTCTATACTTATGAGTACAATTTAAAGCTCCATATGCTTGTGCTGCCACTTATTATCCAATATTGTACTATTTTTTCAAATTGGTGTATAAGAAATTCCAGACCTATCTGTCTAACATTCAACTTGTTTCACATTTCTATCTCTCGCTGTTTCGAAGTTATGCCATTTCAAAGTTGGGGAGTATATATATATATATATATAAATACTTTTATAAATACAACCAAAGTAATTCAGACAATACCATTCAATAAACCAATGAAACCTGTATTTTTACAATCATCTTATTGAAAACAGTTGAAGTTTGAAGTGAAATAGAAGGCAAATTACCAAAATAATAAAAAATAAATGGATAAATGGACATTTGAAGTCTTTTTCATTTAACTACTCGTCAGGGATGCATAATTTAATGAAAAAGCAAAAGCAACCAACCAGTTTCTGTTATGGGACGTGCTAAAAGCTAAGTAATTCGTCCCACAATGCACCCGACTGGTTGGAAGTTATTTACTATTACAAATTAGTAAAAAGATATTCATTGAAGAAAATAAAAACAATATGATAAAATAACAGTAATATAATATTTCTTAAAAAAGTATATACAGGGTGGTTAGTTATTAACGTCAGGTGTTCAGAGCCCTCTAGCGAGTAAAGTTTTGGTCAAAACATAACCAAATTTGATCAGCATACATAGTAGACCATGGAATTTCGAATTCTTAAAAAAAGATTAAATAAAAAGTTTTAAAAATCGCCACTAGGGGCAATTTTAGCGTTGTTTACCGACTAAAATGCATTAATTTTCATAAAATCAGTTGTGTATAGCAATCATGAGTATAAAAGGAAAGGCTGGGAGAGTTCTCATCATTATCAACTCTCACCATACTTTGTTAGTCAAGCTGTGTTATCAGCAGAACGAGAATTGCAATGATGCTCGTCCTGAATTTCACCGATTACAGAATTTGCCAAAAGAACCGATGAGCGTAACAAATTTACAAAAGATGATTCATCGATTTGAAACTGTGTGGCAACAAGGCCTATGACGCAAAGTGACTAGTCAATAACAAGTTGACGATGTTGTAACTGCTATTGTCGAACAAGAGATGAAAAATGTGCAGGTACCATTAGCGCTCGGGAAGTATTCTAGCAGTATAAAATTGATCTGTACTGTTTTTTTTGCCATTTAATCATTCAACATTTACACTAATACACTTTTGGTGCGCCAAAATTACTGATTTTATGCAAATTAAATGCATTTCAGTCACATTTTAGCTAAAATTGCCCCTAGCGGCGGTTTTTTAAATTTTTTATTTTCTTTCTTTCTTTATTTTTTTTTTTAAGAATTCGAAATCCCATGGTCTACTATGTATGCTGATCAAAATTGGTTATATTTCGCCCAAAACATTACTCGCTAGAGGGCTCTGAACACCTGACGTTAATAACTAACCATATCTAACCATATCAACCTGTATATACTAAAATATTTACCATACTTATATACTAGCATGATGTGTAGTTCAAGTGAATCTCAAGTAGATATAAATTACATGTGACTTTGTAACAGTTAAGGTTATAGTCACAGTATATGTCATATAGATAATAAAATTAAAATTGTAACAATAATTATAAAAATTAGTAGATTATATATTATACTATAAATTTCATAATACATTTAGAAAAAATAATTGCTACTGTTAGAAGTATTATATTTTTAAACAATTATTAATATTACTATATTAATTATTTAACTAGAATATGCTACTACAACTTCTAGTACAAACACAAAAAAATGTTTTAGTGCTGCCATCTATATGATTAATAATAACGAAACTTCATACATCGAATTTCCCTATATAACGAATTTTTAGCAGGAACTGTCCTTTTTTTTCATGATTACATCAAAAACAGTCTCTATATAGCGAAATATCTATCTCCATATAACGAATTTTTTCATAAAATGTTCTTTATTTATTCAGTTTTAAAAAAGCTTCAAAATCACATGGAATCAAATTTCCATCACTTATTTTTGATTTATCGTTCAAGATTGAGTTTTTTATATTGCTTCTAAGCTGGAGAGATTTCCGTTCCCCCGTAACAAAGATCTTAGAGAGGTACCATTCAACTTTCTTTGCCCGTAAGTTGGGGTTCAGAGACAGGGGGTATGGTTCTTTGATGGATGGGATTAACATTTCCGGACGACACAATAAGAACGCAAACTTTTGAAATTTTACAGCTAAATTCTCTTTGCTATCTCTGTGGCAAGTGTTGTATCTCTGTGGTGTATTTCAAAAATTGTTTCTTTCTCATTAGGTTTTTGTTAATGGAAAATAAAGGATAGACAAAGTCATTATAGAGAAAGTTCGTGAGAATCCAAACTAAGCAAGAAATATTCAATGGAAAATACTGATTAGTTATTTAATTAATTAGAAACAGAAAAATAATAACATAATTTGAAACAATTAGTTTTTCTATATTTCTGTATTGATATATATTTTTAAAAAAATTTATTTTTCTATGCATTCATGTTCATAAAGTTTAATTTATTTTCCATTGATGGTTATTAATCATTTTATGGAAAAAATTATTTACTTCCGTTTATTTTCCAACTTCCCTTTATTACCGCATACCAATACATATTCGCATTCAATATTATAATAATTCGAACATGATCATATAAGTTTAAAGTTCTCAAATAAATCAGAGTTGTTATTAAGTTACCAGTTTTAAAGTCTTGAATATAATTGTAATGTAAATTACGTTGGTAAGTCACAATTTAAACCTAATGAAAAGTTAAATACAATTTTTATAATATATGAAGAATACACAAATAAATTTGACACGCGAAAAAAATGGGGGGGGGGATACAGTATTTTCGTCTACTGAAAATTATTGAACTCTTTTTTATTCAATTTTACTTTTTCAATAACAAAAACAAAAGAAAAAGAAATCTCAATTTGTTTTCTAATTTATTACTGAAATAGTAAACTAGTCGTTGGGGGCCACCGTAATACTTACCCATCATGGATATGTATATGAAAATAAAACATGTGAAAACTATTTATACAATGCATTGCAATTAATAAACAAAATTTAAATATTGTTAATATACATAGTAATGCTTTATTAAAGAACTGCTGATGTACCAATTTCGGCAAATTATATAAAACGCCAAACTACTCAAGTAGTACCGAACTGCGTAAAAGAAACATCCTTATAACTCCAAAAATAATAATTCTAGCAACTAACAATTAACTGTGTCGGATTAAGCGTCTTATTTCCAATTAAAATATACCTCTGAATTGAAATTCGAATGAAATACAGGGTCACAAAAAATCGAAGAATGTGGAAAACAGGATTACAAATATCTCGGCAACTAATAATCCGATCGACTTCGTTCTATATGCAAAATGTGTGTTATTTTATTGCCTTTTACGTCCATTCCTTAGAACAAAAAAATTCGAAAATTTTTATATACCTTTCATCAGAACGAATTTTTCGAGAGTCCGAAAAAAATAGTTCCGGATAATCGAGGTTGCTGATATTAAATAGGGTTCGTCCCATTCTTACATACTAACTACATACAAAATTTCAAGTCTCTATCTCAATTTGTTCGGGAGATAGAGCGTTTACAGACAGACAGACAGACAGACAGACGGACGGCAAAATTTTTTTTCTAAAAATATGTTTTTCGGAATCTCCACTATCTAAAACGTGTAAATCCGTCAAAAATTTTTTTTCGATTTTCAAAACGATTGCAAGACTTACCCTGTACTACGTATGATGGGTAAGTAAAATGAAGTATAAAGAAATTCAGATATGCTGTATATTTATCTAAATTTGCTTTCTAAAATAGGCGAAATGTAAATGATGTCTTTTCATTTTCTTTTCTAAATAGTATCAATAATTTTTTGAGAACAATAAAATTATAAAGTAAACAAAAAAAAAAAAAAAAAAAAAAAAAAAAAAAAAAGACTTGCATTATGGAAATTGTTATTGTACAGCACTCAAAAAGATAAGACTTAAAGATAACTTTAATAGAAATCCTTTTATCTTGTTTCAATAAGAGGGAAAAATAGATAACAGACTAAATTTTTATTAATTTTTTACTTCAAAATTACGTGTATTGTTAATTTGCAAAGGTATAAATTACAATATTTTCAGTGTACACTTTAAAAATGTAAACTAAAAGCTTTTTTTTTTATAACTGAATCTAATTTGAATTTAAAATAGAACAATATTAATTATCTGCATACATGATTTGATTCTATATCAATCAACATGATAAATTTGTTTGTGATTTTAAGAGATATTTATAAAACAATGCGCTATAAACCCTAGTTCTCATCTTTGAAGTTTAAAAAAATTCATGTTTTTCAACCTCTTTATCTGAATAAAGATCTGGGGATTAACAGACGAGGGGCGTAACTGTTAGTTGAAAACTGACGAAAGGGACAAAGCAGTAGATTGTCATTTTTGCCATTGTGGAAGCAAAGAGGGGGAAGGAAGCAGCACGAGACGTCGGCTATATTTCTGGGATTCAGGGGTTTCTCATTTTTTGGAGCTTGGGATTTAAAGAGTTAAATTAAATTTTTCTGCTATTAAATAGTATGATTGTATTTTAAAAATTTAGTTATATCAAAAAGTTGTAAGTGATGGATCAAGCAAACTCTTCTTGCCCATACGTAATACGGGCAAATCAGTTAAATGGTTAAAACAGTGGTATGCATATCCAAGACCCCTGTCTAAAAAAAGGAGGGAGGCAGTGACTTCTAAATCGGCACATAAAAGTATAGTAAACCTTAGAATAGTAAATCCGGTCTTAAACATAAAAATATATTAATTCCGTTGGAGAAAGTAACATACTAAACTACCTGCTAAGAAAAACACCTGCCTAAAACGAAATGTTATTCATTTTTCCGAAAACCTAATTTATACCAACATTATATTCATAATTTGACATTTAATATATCTGAAAACTTTTTTACGAAAGTCACTAGAGCTTTTAGGATGTCTTTTACATACATATCCCCGCTCCCCTCCCCCCGCCCGACTGCAAAGGCATCTACGATAAAATGGAAGGACGTTTAAAAAAAAAAGCAACTTACCTGTTTTTATATCCTGCAAGTCAGCCCTTTTCAAAATTTCATTACAAAAAGCAGCATAGATCCTGAAACACATTTTTCGTCCCCCCCCCCCCTCCTTCCTAGGAAGCAGGACGTTTCGGTCCCGAGACATTTCAGTCCTGAGACATTGCGGTCCCTATCCATTTTGGTCCCCAGACATTTCGGTCCCTTCTCCTAGAAGCTGAAATTTTGTGCAAGTGAAATATGTGACATAATTTTATAGGGAATATTGTACAGATTTTTAACCGAAGGCCATAAAATTTTAATATATTTACGGCCTTTAATATAGCGATTATAAGTTATACAAGAAGTATATTACTTGTATATATATCATAGGATAAATGACAATATATATTTTTCAAATATCAGTTACTATAATGCTATTAATTTCAGTGGGATGCATAAAAATAATAAGGATTCTCAGGATAACTGTGTTGTTGATTTATTTATTAGTTAGTTTATAAAAAATTTCTTGCTCTTTAAATATAATTAATTAATATATTGCTTTTTGTGAATTGTAAACTATAACTTTACTTAAAAAGATAAAATCGAAAAAAAAACAAGTTGGAAATTGCACGTGAAGCGTAGCAAATGAGGTGCGTTCGTACTATAACGAAGTTTTAAAAATACTCAGATCTTGGTGATATAGCAGAGCGTACTTCAGATACAGTATAGTAGTCGAAATCTTTGTGTTTCTGTAAATATGCAGGAAGTAATTTTTATTACACCTCAGAAACGTATATCTTATTCATAAAATGTGAAATACTTGAATATAATTGAAACACGCCCCAAACAATGTTTCTGCGTATAGCATTATGTAGTGAAATACTTTTGTGTGGCTCTGTAGTTTAATAATAAAAATTCTTTGCATCACAGATTGTACAGAATGCATATTTTAGTATATACTTCGTAGATTCATGCCAATTATATTATGTTCGAATGAGTATAACATCATTAAAATGCATTTGAAACTTTTTTCCCATTGACCGTAATGTAAAGGAATACTTTTGATTGTCCCTGTAAATGATCTATGCATCCGACTTTCATAACATTTGAAATGACTCGACAAAATTACCCAATAATTATATGTTTTAAATTTCAAATGATTAAAATGCATTTGAAACATTTTTCCCTATTGACCGTAATGTAACGGAATCCTTTTGATTGTCCCTGTAATTGATCTATGCTGCCGATTGTCATAACATTTGAAATTACTTGATAAAATTACCCAATAATTATATGTTTTAAATTTCAAACGATTAAAATGCCTTTTAAACTTTTTTCCCCATTGACCGTAATGTAACGGAATCCTTTTGATTGTGCCTGTAATTGATCTATCCATCCGATTTTCATAAAATTTGAAATGACACGACAAAATTATGTTATAATTATGTATTTTAAATTTCAAACACTAAAATGAATAAGTGTCCTTTTCACTGCATACTTTATAAAATGTATATTTTAGTGTACTTTGTTGATGCATATAAATTTCAATATGTCTCACAGGGTGTAACATCCATAAAATTCAATTGAAACGATTTTTCCCCATAATGCCGTAATGTAAAGAATTTTTTTTTATTATCCCTATAAATAAACTAATCATGGTAGAAACTTCATTTGCAATAGGGTTCGTGCTATGGTAAATGTCAATAACTTCCGAAAATTTCATGGCAATCTAAGTATATTTCAATATTTCTTTTCAATAGGTATTTGTGCTAAGGTAAATATTAATAAAGTCCAAAAATTTCATGGCTACTCGGATTGCCATGAAATTTACGACAGTTAGAAAGCGTCCAGACGGACAGACAAACCGAGAGCACAATAACTTTTCAAATTTGTTGGAGAGTGTTAAAAAATAGTCAAAAATATATTAATCAGTAGTTTTATCTTCCGTCTTTTCCCCACAAAAATTTCTTCCACTGATAATTACGAGTTTTGGATAAAAATTTTCATTTGTATGTAACTTATAACTTATTAATTAGTATAAATAAAATATATTTCTCATTCATTTTAAATATGACGTCATTATTTATCTAGCTCGATTAGCTACTGATATTCATGCCTCTTGTATTTTTAACGACTACTGTAAAGTACCTGTTTTATTTCAACTATGACGTCACATTTTTTCAAGTGAAATATGTCACTGAAAATATTATTCTTTTTCCTTCGTTTTTTACTTCTAATTATGTTGCCCTTTTCTGTCAGAAAAATTCTTGTTAATAAAACAAATATACATGTTTAATATATAACAGAAAATACTCTCTTTATTTCTATTTCAAATATGACGTCATGTTAATTTTCTTTTAATTTTTCTTTATTTTAATTTTTTTGCACGGAAATAGCTCAATCGAAAATTTATTGCCGCGGAGAAATTATCATTCCATATTTCTATTTTATTGGCAACAGGAAAGGACAATGATTAAATTTTATCTAAAAAAATGCCTATTGATTCTGTATGAAAAATAATTAAATTTTGAATTATTAAGGAAAATATTTGAATAAATCAATTAAAAATTAGCCTATGTTCATTTCCGGGCTTTAACTTATCTATATGCAAAGATTCAAAGACATTAATCCATCCGTATTGAAGCCAATTTCATTCCAATTTTCGGACACACTTTCACATTTATAATATATACAGGGTGAGTCATAAATATCGAAACAATAGGCTATCTCCTTAAATATTACCTCTAGACCCATACTTCCGATTTCAAAAACACATTAAAAAAGGCAAAATTTCTGATAATATAAGTTGCAACTCCATGGGGGGGGGGTCTAGTTGAAAAAATACGAAAATTAAATTTTTATACGGCCCCCGTAGAGCAAAATTCCCAATTAGGAAATTATTCCCTATCCATTCCTAAATTGAATAAAAAAAATTTCATCTCCTTATCTGAAAACCTGACAGAGATATCAAAATCTAAAATTCTCAAAAATTCGTGACTTACACCACTTTACCATGCCTGTAAACGAAGTATTTTTCATCCATTTTCAAAGCAAATGAGGGATCGTCCATAAATTGTAACGTTATTATATGTCGGTTTAAGACCGTGCCTCCTATTTGGCCATAATAAAGCAGCGTATTGATTTAAAATTGAAACTTGTTTCTAAAACATGTTGATCATTAGCACTGGATGTCTGAATAAATCATAATATTTAGGTCCGGTCCTAAACCGACTCATAGGAAAAGAAGTTCAGCCCGGTATGAAATAATGTTAAAATCATAATCCGGACCAGCCTGGAAAAAAGCTTAAATCGTAGCCGGCTCAGCCGTGAATTTCTACATAGTTTTTTACTTCAGTATAGTTAAAAATTGTTTTGCGTGGAGGAGTTCTGACCAAAAATACTTAATATAGAATTTCGTTTATTAAAGAGGCGCCAAAGACTGTGATATATTTATTTTATCAATGAATCTATGTTTATATGTAAATGTTTCACTTATATTTTATTTTCGCTAATCCATATCTCGTGCGTTGAAGACTTTGAAAAATGTTATACAGTAAAACCTTTTAAGACGGAATCACACAGGAAAGAAAAAATACGTAATAGACAAATGCCCTTTCTATGAAGGTTAAATGGAAGTTATTTTTTTATCAGGTATTATTGTATTTATTTTGCATGAGCAACACATTTTCTGTTTAAGACAGAATTCCGTCATAGGCAGATTTTTTTTCTCTGGTTTTATTTAGTTAAACTAGTTGTATGTGCGAATCCCAAAACTTTATTCAATTTCAAATGTACGTTTAATTTTATAGCATTTAAATATACTATTTAAAAAAAAAAAAAATGTAAAGTTTTTTTTATTGTTTTGTAAAATAAAAGCGGTTTTAAAATTTATGTGGTTTTAGTAAAAATATTGATTAAACCAAATTTTACTTATTTTATGTACGTATTTGGTCTGTGTTTTAAATACGGATTGTTTGAGACCGGGATTAAAAATTTCGTCCAGTGCATGTCTGGGGAAAAGTAAGCAGTCCCCTCCGGTATGGAAAATACATTCGACCCGGATAGGCGAGTCTTCAGAAAAAAGCAACGTCATGGTCCTGGTCTGACCTGAGCCCAGAATACAGATTTTTTAACAGCCTCTACAGGACGATAAAAAGCTTGAAGTTGCGAGAGCTAAATTTTTAAAAAGGACTTAATCTGCATATTAGAAAAGCATTCTTATAAATAACTAATGGACAGTAAAACAGTACATTTCGTTTTTCTGTGTAATGAATATTTTTCCCGACTATTTCTTGTCTTTAAATTATTAAAAGTTAAGAATTGTTAAAGAAAAAAAGTACAAACTTGAAACATGTCATTTTTAATTATTTTATTTTACTTTTGTTTAAAAAAAATGAAAAATTATTTACTTTTGAAAATATGATTTTTTAAAAGTTATTTTTTTTTTAAATAAATATTTTTAATAGTTCTAAAATAAATATCGAAAAACAAAAACCTCGAAACAAAACTAAAATCAGATTTTCATTTTTAGTTAAATAGAAAGAAATTGAAATCCGATAAATAATGTTTGGAGTTATAACGATTTTTAACTATCGCATTGAAACCAGTACTAACCATATGAAATTTTTATAAATTTTATGATAAATTTTAGCATGTGATTTTCTTAGCAAATTATATGACTAACATACACAAAAAAAGAAAAAAAGAAAAATTCTAACTCAAAAGATAGATTTTTTACGCGTTTCCTACAACTGTTAAAGTAACATTGTCTTTTGAATTGCGCGCATTTCAATTTGTGTCTAATCCCTTAAAACCTGATGAATTAATCAAACGGTTATAACTCCGCGAATTTTTAAGATATGAAGATGCAACTGTTTGTGTATTATTCAGGACTGGATAAAGAAAGTTTCCCTAATTGGAATTATTATCCTACGGGGGCCGTATAAAAAGCTAATTTTCGTACTTTTTCAAATAGACCCCCCATGGAGTTGCAACTTATCTTATCAAAAATTTCACCTTTTTTTATGATTTTTTGCAATTAGAAGTATGAATCTAGGGGCAATATTTAAGGAGATTGCCTATTGTTTCGATATATATGACTCACCCTGTATAAGATAATATATATAAGATATAAGATATAAAATAAAAAAAATTAAATATTTGTACTTCAATAAATATGTCTCATTTTTGAATTATTAAAGGAGAGGGTGCAGAGGGGTGATTTGAGCAAATATCTTATATGTGTCAAATTGAATTATTAAAGACAGTTACAAAAAAAAATTGGAAGAAGAAAAAAAATGAAGCACAGATTTTTAAATTATTTAATTAATAATAATCTAAAGGCTCTAAAAAATGTACTTAAACAACCAAAAAAAAAAATATTTATGGCAGTTTATGGTATATATAAAATGCTAATACTAATGATAAATAATAGAACTTAAAATAAGCATTCTGTTAAATCATAATAATAATAAAGAGTATGTCTTCTACAATTATATCACATTATTTGATCAAGCAAAATTTTTCAGCTCGCTCTGATTTTATTATCACTAATTACAAAAGTTTAAATTTATTGGACGGTTATATTCAGCTTTTTATAAAATTTGAGGAAAGGATAGGAGAATAAAAAAAGAGTAAAAAAAGCCCGAATAATGTTGAACGTACAGCATTTGGCAGGCAGCAATTAGACACTATCTAAGCAATAATGTTGCAAGCAAACAAATAGCAAGGGACCGAAATGACTAAGGACCCAAAACGATAAGGGACCGAAATGTCCAGGGACCGAATTGTCTCGGCATCAAAATGTCGCGGGACCGAAATGTCGCAGGACCGAAATGACCAGGGACTGAAATGTCTCGGGACCGAAGTGTCGTGTACCCCCTTCCTATACTATTCTGCATGAGGAAAACAGCGGAAAAGAAGAGTTCTGAAAATATCTGCTGTATCAGATTTGAAATAAGGAATATTATTAAAAAAATGATTCTACAAATTTTTTTAAAAATATCGATAGAAAAACACTAATGTTAAAGTTATTTGTCAATATTTATACTGATAAAATTAAACTAAAATAACTAGAAATTCAGTTTTATCTAAAATACCTAGGCAATAATATAAATTCAGTCGTAATTAAATATAAAATTGAGTTAAATACAGTTGCATTTTAAAGGAACGAAATGTTTAGATTAAATATTACGATTATTTTAGCTTAAAAGAGCAGTTTTTATCCCATAATTTCAATTTATCGTACGTAAAAATAACAATCACGTAAGCGGCTAAAAAAGCGTATTCTGTATAGAATTTATTTCTGGTAAATGTGTTGCTTATTAAAAAGTATGTTTTGCTGGTTTTTATAAAGTATAATAGACATTGTTAATTCATAAACATTATTTTAACTGTCTTTCCAACCAACATACCAGATTTCTGCAGGTGAATCAAGATTCGAATCAACATGTCGACTAAGATTCGATTCTTCAAAATGAGCAGAAAAGCTCATGCCTATGAAAACTAGAGTCATGTCTGCAGAGATGGGCAGTATCAAAAATACATGTATTTGAAATACATTTTCAAAATACATTTGTATTTTGTATTTTAACTTGATTAAACGGGAGAATTTTGGTAATGTATTTCGAAATGATTTTTCAAATATTTTGTATTTTGAAAATACATTTCATAATCAAAATACATTTCTGTAGATTTTAAGCTGCTTTGTTAAAACAGCAGATGTAAGATTCCCAAAAGCATAATACAAGCCTGTCTGTTTTGTTTTATAAAGGTTCGTTTCTGAAAGCTAATGCAAACTTAACTTTCCAACTACCCATATGTTAAGGATTAGAATGAATGCTTCTGTTTTACTTAGGCATTTTTGCTGAACTGTTACAGTTCTAAAGTTCTAGGCTTTATAATTATGAATATAACGTTGCTTAGAGAACAACAAAAACTACTATATGATAAACAGGAAGAATTATTTTGATTTTTGCAGTGTCTAGTGCTTTTTAAAGAACCATAGAAAGAAACGTAATGTGGTAGTACAAAGAAATGTAATGAGATGTTTGTCTCTTGAAAGAATGGCTGATATTCAGCATCGAATTATAATGTATCAAAGGAATTATTGAATTGCAATAGAACACGTTACGCTATACTATATGATAATGTTTTCTAATAATTTCTGTTCATAATAACTGTAAAGTTAGGCAGCATGACAATTGTGTAAACAAGATCTATCATTATAAGTGGAACTTTTGAAGCAACAATTAACTTTAAAACACATTTAATGGTAAGATTTGAATTTTAATACCGTTATACATTGATCTAAACATTATTTTTCTAGATCCTTTGTATCTATTTTATCAAAGTTCGGGTAAATTTTAAGCCACACGTGATATTCATTTGAGAGCTAATTTTATTATATAAGTAGTTCTATTTATTGATTTACAGCTCAGATTTTCATTAATTGTATTTACGATTGAGTATATCAAATATTGGACTTTAGATTGTAGACCTGTCTTTACTGGAGATTCATGTCTATCTAGCGTGACTTTGCAATTAATTTTTTTTTACTCAATTTATGTTTCATTTTATACTGTTTGAAAAAACAGCACAATGAAAATATAACCTTGTGTCGGACCAAAATGAAAATTGCTGTACGAAACCGAAGTTTGATTCTTTTTTGAATTTCGATTGTAAACGAAAGTTTCGCAGATGAAATTTTCACTATCAATGAGAATGTTAATTTGATTAATTACAAACTTTCCCCCCTTTAGAAGAATATATTTATGATTTGGAATATGTGGGCATATGCATATATTTGTTTAGTCTAAAATTTACAAAAGATTAATGAAACATTATTTTGTACAGATTTATAAGCATAGAAATTTATACATTATTAATTGTGCAGATATTTATGTATCCTGAGTTTCCCGAGATTATTTATGTATCAACCGAGATCAATATTCATTGTACAGAAATTTTCAAAATGTTTAACATTTAACTTGCAAATTAACCCTTTCTTGCGCAGTGTTGCCGGGTCGGCAACACCTAATTTTAATTCCAAATTTGCAAATGGCACCAGTAATATTTTAATATAATTTTGCTTTTAAAATGAAAGCTTAAATTAAGGAATTCGTAATATCTGGACAAGTCCTTTATAAATTCCGGTGTCAATCGACAATTTCTCATTTTACTAATAGAATTTGCTTGCGCCGGAAAGGGTTAATCAAAAACAAATATCAATAACTGATTATTTCACAGAATAGTAGTGTATTCAAGTTTAAATAAAAACAGCAATTTTTAATTTGCAATTATTATTACACATATAGCATGCTTATATTTAAATACAGATTTACAATATATATGATGGAGAATTACGTTATGAGCATTTAAAGTAATTTTAATGCAATGACTCATTGAAGATTGAAGGGTCTTTAAAACAGACCACGACGAAAATTTATGCACTGATAGAAGACATTTATTAAACACTAAAAACATGACTTTAAAAAAATAATTTAAAAAACTTATTTGTTATTATGATACCCCGAACATTGTATTTCTACACATTATGATATTCCCAGGATTTAACCGAACAATATTCTTTTTAAAATTATTTCTTTTTTATTATTCATGGGAAGCATACTTATACTTGCGTAGTTGTATTCGAGGTATTAACGAATTATATTTTTAACAAATCGAATTATGTATTTATTGTTATATATTTAAGTAACTTCCAACGAAGGAGGCTATACAATTATTATATATATGTGTGTTTATGTATACGTCCAAGAAAAACTATTGAACTGACGCTTCGATTTTTAATCACTTACTCCTTTTACATTTCTCTATCTTTACAAGAAAAAAGTATTTGATTCGTGAAAAAACTCGACTTCAGGTTTTCGACGGTTTTATATTTTTGAAGGTCCGCAACACTGACTTTTTTAGAAAATGTCTTTTTGTGAATTTGTCAATGTATGATACAAATTTTGTAATTGTTGTATAATTTTTGTATAATTATTTTTTGTCTTCATATGTAATACTACATCAGGCATCAATTTTACAGATGTTTTCTAATTCTTTTGATTTTTATAATGTTTTCTAATTTTTCCCAAATTTACGCATGTTTAATATTTACATCCAATTTGAGATTACTATTACTCAATAAACATGAAGACAATTTTTCAGAGGTTAAAACATTATGCGAAAAATTCATTTCTGTTAAATAGTTTCAAGATACAGAACTTCAAACTTGCAACTTTGGATGATTGCACGCATGCCATTCAATACATCAAAAGTTTTTCAAATATCCAAAATTTCTAAAATAATTTATTTTTTGTCAAGATATTTTGCAGAACTCTATTTGATTATGAATTGAATATATCTATCAATTTTCTTTTTAAATCAGTTACAATGTGACCACGACTTTTTTTTATTTTTTTGCTCATTTTACGTGAAATGACCAAATATGAAATTTAAAAATTTTGGGTTTAGAATCTAATTCCATAAGGGATTTAATATTAATAAATTTCATGTTGAATAAATTAGATTATTCTCTCAAAAAGATGGGAAGTTTTGTTAGACAATGATAAAATACCTGATTTGGATTTATTTCGAAAATTTATTGAGCGGGAAACTCCAAGTGTAAAAGAGTCAAAATGCAATAAAGTTGAGTCTAAACTGAACTCCGCAGTAAAACCTCTAGATGCTAGTAAAGTCAAAATCAGCGTAATAATAAACAGCGCGATTGTTTGAAACAGCAATAACTGCTTATTTGATTATGAATTGAACATATGTATCAAATTATATTGAGATCGGTTACAATACGGCAACGACTTTTTCTACATTTTTGCTCATTTTACGTGGAATGATCTAACACGGAATTTAAAATTTTTGGGTTTGGAATCTAATTCTGTAAGCTATTTAATGTTAATAAATTTCATGTTAAATAAATTAGATCACCCTCTCAAACAAAGATTTGGATTGTTGTTAGGCAATGATAAAATACCTGATTTGGATTTATTTCGAAAATTTATTGAGCGTAAAGCTCGAAGTGTAGAAGAGTCAAACTGCAATAAGCTATTGTAACCACTAAACGTCAATTATTATCCATAATTGCTCGTATTTTTCACCCATTGTGTCTTTTATCACCTTCTACGGTTATTTTGAAAATTTTATAGCAAGGAGTGTGGAAGGCAGACTTGAAGTTTGATGACCCCCTGCCCTCATTTATTCTAGAAACGTGGAATAAATTTCAGTCAGAAATAAATGCTTTTGAATGTATGCAAATACCACGTTTCATGAATTTCAACACACCATCACTGTTTGAATTCCACGGGTTCTGTGATGCCTCTACACGCGTCTATGCAGCGGTTATCTATATAAAAACTTTTAATCCTGTCAAAGTGATGCTAGTTGCTGCAAAAACAAGAAACGCTCTCGCCAGTGCAACAACATTACCCAGGTTGCAACTTTCTTCAGCTCAATTGTTATCAAACTTTATTCAAGTTCTGAAAGGTTCATTGCCAGATTCTGCCCACGAAAACTACTTGCGGTCAGATTTTACCAATGCATTAAGCTGGATTTTAAAACCTCCAACCAAAGGCAATCAATACGTTTTCCATCATGTCAATAAAATCCGAGAATTGACATCCGTAAAAAATTGGCATCATATTCCTGGTAAATATAATCCAGAAGATTGTGCAACACGGGGTCTATATCCCTCTCAATTACAAGATTTAAATGCAGGTGGTCTGGGCCTCTATAATTCTTGTAATCCTTTTATTGATGAGCAATTTTCAATTTCTAAATTTCCAGTTGAGTCTTTACCCTCCGAAAGCTCTTGTTTAATAAATCAACTAGTAAGTGATGTGGGCATTCTTACTAAATTCTCGTCATATATTTAAGTACTCCGAGTAGTTGCTTGGATTCAAAGATTGGTCTACAACATAAGGTTTCCCTAAAAAAAAAGAACCCTTAAATTCCGTTGAATTTAACAACGCTAGTAAAACTGTTATCAAATGCTTGCAATATTCAGCCTTTTCTGATGAAATTGATCAGCTTAAACAAAAGAAACAGCGACCAACCTCCAGTAAATTTCTTTCTTTAAACATCTTTCTTAATGCTGATAAAATATTGCGGGTTGGTGGACGTCTTAGTATACATGAAACCTTCTCATTCGATTCCAAACATCCAATGTTTATTCCTAAAAGTCATCCATTAACAGAAGCGATGATCCAATACTTCCATCTATATTCTCTGTATGCGGGTCCTGATCAAGTTCTCTCCTTAATACGTCAAAAATTTTAATTCCAGATGGCAGATCTACAGTTAAGAAAAAATTGAGAAAGTGTATTAGTTGCATTCGAATATTTGCCCAACCGCTTACTCAGCTCATGGGAGATTTGCCCTCTTTACGGATGAACCCTTATAGAGCATTTGAGCGCGTAAAGATTGATTTTGCAGACCCCATCAACACAAAATGTCAACATAAACGGATGTCATCTACTTTTAAATCCCACATCTGTCTTTTGATTTGCATATGTATCAAAGCAGTACACATTGAGTTAGTATCAGAAATTACAACCGAAGTTTTTCTATTCACTTTACGCCGTTTCACATCACGCCGAGGATGTCCAGCAAACATTAAGTATGACAATGACAAAACATTCTTTGGTACAGATTCTTATCTTAAAAGACTGCACCTACTTCTCAAAGAATCAAATATTTAAGACTTTTGTGCATAACGCCAAATTCTTTGGCATTTTATACTTCCTTACGGTCCAAATTTTGGAGGATTATAGGAGTCGTCCATCAAACTAGCCAAATGACATCTAATAAAATCATGCCAAGGCACTCTCATGACATTCAAAGAACTGTCCACTACATTATGCTTAATTGAAGCCTGTATCAATTTTCGTCTTCTTATCCCCTTATCAACTCACCCTAATTATTTTCGGTTTTAAGTCCAGAACATTTTGTTATTGGTGCTCCACTACTTGCTTTGTCTGAAATATCTTCTCATAATGATTCATTTATTAATCTCTCTTTCAGGTACAAGCTGGCCAGCAAGCTTCTAGACACTTTAAGGCACCGCTGGAAAAAGGATCATCCACAAAACTTGCCCGTAAGAAATGAGTGAATAAAAGACAACAATAGCATCTAGACTGGTCAACTAGTCCTAGTAAAAAGCTCAGCAATTCATCCCATTCAAAGGAAGTTAGCCATTGTGGTCCAAAACCCTCCAGGGCCTGACGGTGTCGTTAGAATGGTGACGATCCGTATAAGGCTGCGGGCACACACACAGTTTTTCGCACTAACTTCTTGCGCTATCTTTGATCTTTCGTTTCGGCGCTTTGATGTATAAATTGCACTTCTAGTGTACTGAATCTGAACTTCAAGAGAGGAATATCAGTTGACAGGTTTACGACCGAAGATGGAATAGATAAAAGTTCCCCTTCCTTTGTCAAATTGGTAGGGTCAGTCTCTCAAAAACCATTTAACGAGGTTTCACCCTTGTTCAGTTCGAAAACAATGACTGATTGATTGCTCTTTTAGTGTAATAAAAACTAGTGCTGTTCGTCTAGACCTTAAGGTCTAGACGAACAGCACTAGTTTTTATTACACTAAAAGAGCAATCAATCAATCATTGTTTTCGAACTGAACAAGGGTGAAACCTCGTTAAATGGTTTTTGTGGGACTGACCCTACCTATTTGACAAAGGAAGGGGAACTTTTATCGACTCCATCTTCGGTCGTAAACCTGTCAACTGATATTCCTCTCTTGAAGTTCAGATTCAGTACACTAGAAGTGCAATTTATACATCAAAGCGCCGAAACGAAAGATCAAAGATAGCGCAAGAAGTTAGTGCGAAAAACTGTGTGTGTGCCCGCAGCCTTAAGTGAAGGGACCTTTAAACGCCCAATGCAGCAGATTGCTGCTTTGACCCCCTCCCACCCCCTTCCCGAAGGTTATGGAATGAAAAACCTAGGCGAAAAAATAAGTTTTTATGATAACGAATGCGCGAACAGCTTTTTCTCTGACAGAAAACATATTCTTTTTACAAAACAATTCAATTTTCTATTCTAATTCGGCGATAATTGCAAATCGAAAGCTTGATGTAAGTTTTTTTTAAATGCAAAATAAGTATTGGGTCTACAATCATCTAAGTTTATTATGATAACCAAATTCATGCTAAGTTCAGTAGATAAATGCTTTGTTCAATTGTATATCTCAACAGGTATTATATTTAAAATTCGTGTGTTTACTGCAACTAATACTTCACCTTTGTTTGTTATTACTGTCCTTTTTCATGTTTCTGAGCGCTGTTAAAATAAATGTTTTGTGCTATGAATTTACGCTAGCTATTATTTCCAGTCTCCGTGTTTCCTTTAGGGGACGGGGATTAATAATTATTAATCCAACAAAACGAAATTTATTAAATTATAATTTAATAAATTTCGTTTTTTTTTATTTTGAGAATTTAAACTCGCATTCTTTAAAATATAAGCTCTGATTTAATCTATATATCCCCATTCATTTATAATTATGTGTATATTGTCTAAACCTGATAATCTAGATTTATTCCAAATTATTCTTATTCTTATTTTACCCTATTCTCCCATTCTTTGATCCAGATTGGTTGTACCCTATACTATACTACAACCCTTGGCAAAATGTTTCCGATCAGTGTTATCAAGTTTATGATTTTTGCATTCGAAGTATATATTTCACTATTCATGAGCATAGGAGCGTTTTTCTATATTCCAAATAAAAGAACCCGTATTAAAATATAAACGGAATAGGCCAGTCAAATTGTCATAAATAGATGCAAAAATTCTGCTAGAAGATTTTATGTTTTTAAACTGTTTATGGGGATGCTAGTAACAAGAATTAATGGTTTTCCAACAAAATATCTCGAGGCTAAATTTTGTAGAGCCAAAAAACCACAAAATTTTCGGACTTTTTTTAGTTTTTTACCTATAACTCAAAAATTATAAAATTTTTGCGTACCATACTCAGTTACAAAAAGAAAGAAGATTAAATTCTCTACAAATTTCATATTAAAACTGTTTTTCTAAAGCCAATATTAAGCGCGCTACAGCTTTCTGAATGTGACTCTTTTTTTCTAACTTTGTGAAAAAATTGCAAAAGCGAAAATTTGACGCAATTTTTCATTGTTTTATCCTCTTTAATGTAACTTATTTAAATTACAGGTATTTGCATGATAACAATCATGATGAATTACAACGGTAACATTGTATAAGAATTAAGAACATTATAACTTTTTTGTATTTCGAGCTTTAGTGGAGAACATTAATATTAGGTACACTGTAAAAAATTTTGGTCTCGAATCACGGTGGTTATACCGTCAACTTTGTGACACTTCCTTTTACCGTAATTTTACTGGACGGTATATATACCGTAAAATATTTAAAGTACATGTACCGTAATTTAACTGAACATAAATTTAAATATTTTTTAGTATATGTACCGTAAAATGTTTAAAGTATGTGTACCGTAATTTAACTGGACGGTATATGCACCGTAAAATATTTAATGTATATGTACCGTAAAAAAATATTCTTACAGCATATATACCGTACATTAAATTTACAGCATAAATACCGTAAATTAAATGTAAGGTATATATACCGTAAAAATATTTATACACCATATATACCGTATTTTAAATATACAGTATATATACCGTAAATTAGATAAATGGTATATGTACCGTAAATTAAACATACGGTATATGTACCGTTAATTAAGTATATGGTATATATACCGCAAAAATTATTTATGCTGTATATATACCGTAAATTAAATGTATGTTATATGTACCGTAAAGGCATTTGTAATTGGTATATATGCCGTACATTAAATATACAGGGTGGTCATAAAAAAAAACTTTACCGATATATGGAGCTTTAGCGGCCAGTCCGCTCAACCGATCGAGGTGAAATTTCAGATATAGCTATTCAGAGGTATGAGCTCGAGATTCTGTGAAAGGCAACAAAATGGCGCTCACGATTACGGTTATAGTTACAGAAACTCGAAAATTTCCAATGGCAACACCCATTTTTTTTATCGCAAAATGCTCACCGCATGCGAAAACCCTAAAGAGCGTTGGAAGCCTACGTGTATCGCAAGAAACGGACACGTTATGCACGCACAAAAAACTGTTCTGCGAATCCTCCCCCCCCCATAGAAAAAACTCGATTGAGGCGCAAGGAGGAAATTTGCATATGACAGAGTCAGTACACTAATCTCTGATTACAATACAGATCGGAGAAATTAAAACTTTTATTTTGATTACACATTTTCCACATGGGTGCCATCTCCATTAATTGCCTGTGATGACACCCATGTGGAAAATGTGTAATCAAAATAAAAGTTTTAGTTTCTCCGATCTATATTGTAATCAGAGCTAAGTTTACTGACTCTGTGTCCTATGAAAATTTCCTCCTTGCACCCCAATCGAGTTTTTTTTTATGGGGGGGGGATTCGCAGAACGGTTTTTTGTGAGTGCATAACATGTCCGTTTCTTGCGATACACGTACGGTTCCAACGCTCTTTAGGATTTTCGCATGCGCTGAGCATTTTGCGATGAAAAAAATGGGTGTTGCCATTGGAAATTTTCGAGTTTCTGTAACTATAACTGTAACCGTGAGCGCCATTTTGTTGTCGTTCACAGAATCTCGAGCTCATACCTCTGAATAGCTATATCTGAAATTTCATTTCGATCGGTTGAGCGGACTGGCCGCTAGAGCTCCGTATATTGGCAAAGTTTTTTTACGACCACCCTGTATGTTATATATAACGTAAAAATACAGGATGGCCCAAAAAACCTCCCACATTTGACAGGATAAAAACCAAAAAGGATTGCAGAGAGAAACTTGTTTGTTCAAAAATATGCAATAAGTATGACAAAAGTTTAAAAAGGCTATCTCTTTCAAATTATATCTGGTAAGTATTCTCCATTGGGAATAATACACAGTTCAAGAAGATGTATGAAATCTACCCCCACTGATGTAACTCTTGTGGAATATCTGCTTATGATAGCACCTGCTTATGTAGATCTTATGTCTGAAGAGCAATTCAAGCAGAGGGCGTAGCTTTGACAAGATATATGTCTGGTGATAAGAGATTTCATCTGTTGTCTTGAAATGTATATTGCTTACAATGACCAACACTTACCAAACACCATATCTAAAACATAATCATTTTTATATTCTTGTCATACCTATTGTATATTTTAAAACAAACAAGTTTCTATCCCTAATCTTTTTTGTTTTATATTATCCTGTCAAATGTGGGAAATTCTTATGGATAATTATGTAATCAGAATCAGTGAATATACAGGAAGAGCTCAAAGTCTTACCTTTATAAAACTTACTATGTAGAAAAATATTATTCGATATACGTGTGGATACATTTAAAAATTTGTACAAAATTTTAAAAATCCACTTGGAGGTTATCAATTTGCATAAAGATACGTCTACTCATAATGGAAAATATCTTGTAATAAAATTCAATTACACTCTAACATCTGTAAAGTATATACTAAAATCTTTTTTTTTTTTTTTTTTCATAAATTTTCTGTATTTGTCTCGATAGATGTTTATTTGTTATAATGTGCAGTTGTTGAAGTAAAAAAAAAATAGATTAAAAAATGTTTTGTGATCTAAAATGCAATTAAAAGCAATGAAGAGCACATTTATTTATCTGCCAACTTCTACAATTATTTATACTTATCTTATATCACTATTTTAAAACTGTTATTTTTGTCATATTCCATGTTTGAAAGTACAGCGAAAATTGTTATTTTAAAGTAGCAGTATAAAAAGGATATAAAAGTTAAGGATATAAAGTATGTCGCAGTTATGCAATTAGAGGATTAAAATTAATAAACAAACATATGTTATAACAAAAGATCTTATATTAGTATCTGGCAGTAAGAAAAAAAGGCTAAAAACGATATTACTCAGCTGTGATCAATAATTTCGCAACTAACAGTAACACATTTATGTGTTTGTCTATTTATGAAAGGATACCTAAAGTAAATTACTTTGCACTGGAAATTCAGATTAAAATTTTATCATAAATCTCCCAAATGAATTTTTCGAATCCATCTATATGTTTTGATATAAATATGATTTTATACGTTTAAAGGGTTTTATGTTGTAAAAATATTACATAATTATTTTCCAAATAAGATTGACATTGAATTCAATTTGTAGCAATTTTTATAAAGGAAACTTACAGCATAAGAACAAATTTTGTTTTTGTATACAGTGAAATTTTAATTTGCTTCAAAATTATTATTATTAAAAAAAAATAATGTTGTTTTCATAATAGAAGCAGCTTTAATAATCAAAGAATGACAGTATAATATGCAATAATTTTAATTACTCAATGATAAAATAACATTCACATACGTGCATTAAATCATAAACTGATTTTCTTAAAATTACACTGCAAAAAATCTATCTTTAGTCTTACGTAATCCATTAGCAATTACATCGCACAAAGTTACATGATTAAATTAAAGAAATAAATATTAAAACATTCTTATGTTTAACTTAATATTTCAATGCCTGCATATTATATGAATTTAATACTAAAAGAGCAATAAAAAATTTATGAAACATGCATAAAGATTTCAAATAGTAAATAATTTTACATAAGACAGAAAATGCCTCGTTAAATTAAAAAAAGCAAAAACTAATGCAAACAGTATGTATGCTGAAAATAGTGTTCATAATATTTATCGAATAAATAAATACAACTTTTTAAAAGCAACGATTTCCAAATGTTATTTTCTATTGTCTATAATGTTTTTTGAATTTCTGTTGTTTACTTCTTACTTAGGCATGAGAATTTTCCGCGTTTTTCCCCACCAGTATAATCTTAGAGAAAATGTTATTTTACTCAATCGAAAAATGCTGCGATTTAACAGAACAATATTTTCTCTAATATTATACTGGTATGAAAAAACGCAGAACACTCTCATCCCTATTACTTCATCTTATTTCTTATTTCTTCTTTTTATTTCAAAATTATTCAAGAATGTATTAAAAAGTTGATTTTGAGAATAGTGTTAAAATTCATCAATGCACACTAGTAAAATTAAATTTTTTATTACACCAATAAAAATCGTAAACAAATAAAAGATGCAAATTCAATCTATGTGTATACATATTTTACAATGGTTTTGTATTATATAAAATTATTTTATAATCAAAAACAAAAGATAAAGAACTTTTAAAGTGGAAAAAATTCATAACATGAGGATACAAAAACAAACTAATGCAATTAGAAACTATAATTCTAACTATATTGTTACAATCTATGTAACAATAAAATAAAACAACAAAATGCACAATTGGAAATATTAATTTTACATCACGTGATACAAGTTTCCAACTGAATACACACACTGTATCAATGTCATAAAAAATCAAAACGAAAATAGCATAGCGGAGCATCTATGGGGGGAAAACTAATGCAAATTTAAATTATCTCTAGTTTTATTTTATAATAGATGTATGTCACATGAAGTTTTTCATATTCAAAATAAAAAAGTGAAACAAATTTGAAGAAAATAGAACTTATAATACAGTTATTGACTTCAAACTAACCGAAATAGAATCTGCAGGAAATAGAATCTAAACCTTATTTAATATCCATGCATATTATATATATTTTTTAATTTAAGACTAATACACAAAAAAAAAAAAAAAAAAACTTTTGCAGTACCTAGTTACAGACTATAAAGTAATGCAGATTCAAACTCTATTTTTAGCTTTATTACCTTCAACAAATAAAAACATGTTCAATCTTGTTTGACATTCATGCATATCGCATAAAATTTCAGAATAAGAGCAATGATACAAAATATTTGTGATTAATTCTACACAAAATACATACAAAATTACATAAAAAACGATAAGTGCTGCAGTTTTAAAATTAGATTCCATATAATATATGTGTGATTGTTTGGAAATTAGCGAACATGAACTGTTAGCTATTTTAATATTTTTAACAAAAAAGTTTACAAATTATTTGTTTAATATATAGACATTGTTTATTCAAATTAGCCCATTATTTTGAAAAATTAATTAAAAAAGACATTTATTTTAAAATTTTATTTCTCTGAGTATCACTGCCTGACATGTAACAATTATACTTTTAAATACAAAAATTATTTTTTCTTACTAATATACTTTTACATTCATTGTCTCTAACTTCTGTCTTTTAAAATGAAAACAAAGTACTATTTATATGTTTCAATCAACTTTTTTTCAGTCCCATTCCATTCTTTTTTTCAAAAAAGTTTGTCATTCAATTCAAAAATATTTCAAAGCATTCCCTCACTCATTATTAATTCAGAATGTTTCAGCTAGATGTAAATAATTAACAAGTAGAAATACAACATATGTATTCAGTACTTGTTTTAACCTAATTGTAAAATACTTCTAAACTATCTTGAAGATATTCTGCAGTATATAATGAAGAATTTAATAAGCATAAATGTTTAATAAATGAAAATATTCAGATATCCCCATTCTCTCATTCAAATTTGTAAAGTTAATTTGCACATTAATAATATATCAATATGCAATTAATTTTTCCTAAAGAGATAACTTAAAAGTATATACTGTCTTAAACATCTTCTCTATGATTAAAAGTGTTTTAAACTAATAATGTTAAATTTATCATTCTCCCATTTTATCGCTCATTTCTCCCATACAAAATCTATGGAATATATATATATTTTTTTTTAGTATTAGGTGTGACGTCTGTTTTTTCTCTATTAAGCAGCTACTTAACATATTGCTGCAAAAAATCAGAAATTTCTGACATGATTATTTATTTCTTATGTCACTAATATAAAAATCGCTAATTTTTGTATAAACCTCCATGTACAGTAAAATAAGTTTAAAAAAGGCACCAAATTGAATGTTAATATACAAATACAAAGCACAAACCAAACACAACCTGCAAATTGTTACAATCCATATTATCATATTCAAATATTCAAAATGAAATTGTATGGAATGCAGTTTTAAAAATATGGTAAAAACAATAATGCTGTTATATAAAATAAACATATAATTATATATATAAATTTTATAAAATGAAAATTAATGTAAATGAAGTGGTACAGAATGGGTAAATTTTAATGTTAAATTTAAAGTCATTGCATGCAATTATAGTTGTGAAAAGAATCTTTAAGGGAAAAAAAAGCAAATTAGCAAGAGTTTTGTTTTTAACAGTAACATACTACGGTATAATCTCAAAAATCCGGAATTCCTAAACCCAGCTTCAAAATTGTAATTTCTCTCTTTTAATAATGCCAGCAAGATTGAGGAAATCAAATACTGAGGAGCTCAAAGATTAAGGAAGAGAAAAACAAAAAAAGTTTTGAAAATTATTTGAAAAATCATAAACTTGGTTACAGTTAAAAGCTGATTTAGAATCAAATACGTTTTACTGAAACATATATTCATAATCTGTATTTAATATAAGGAACTCTAGTTTCAAAATAATATAAAAGTAAAAAAAACCTACTATGATTTTTCCGAAATTAAAAGAGAAATGACTGCACTGTTTTTCGAATTTTTTTAGCATAAACTTCAAATACAGTAAATTATTTTTTTCCATTTCTCTCCCTTAATTATTTCTTCATTATAAATTAAATTGTGACTAAAAGTGCCATTAAAAATTTCGCAAGCAGTTGTAATCATTCTTCATAAATTTGGCTTTATATTGGTCCTAATGAAACTGGATTTTCGAAATTAAATTGCAAAAAATTTTCACTAATAAACAAAATCAAAATGTTGAAGCAAAAGTTTTAAGAAAACACAGTATTGTACAAATACAAGATTAAAACAGAGAATACTGAGATTTTTAATTAAAAAGTAAACGTCTGATAAGGACTTTATAATCATGTAAAACAAAAAATAAATTAATAAACGCTACGAACTAAACTCATATCGGAAATAACAATATTATAAATTTACCAATGATTTTTTTTGCATGGAATTCTTATTAGAAATTAAACTGAAAATAGCACATCGATTATATAAAGCAGCTGATGTTAAGTAAAATCTATGGTTACAAATATATTAACTTTAAAATAAAAAATCTAAAAAATTTAAAAAATGAAGGACAACAGAATTTAATCAACCACTCTCTCTACCACCTCTCCAACAATTTACTTCTATAAACATTATCTTGCAGATGTGCTACATAAGATTACTCATAAAGGAAATATAATTTGTTCTCATAATTCTCAGTAGCATGACTATAAGAGATTAATTTGAAATACTCAGAAAAAATGCATTAGAACAAAAAATATTTTATATCACGGCTAGATAAATCTGATAATTTCTACATGTTCTTTCAGCATGCTATCAAAATAATTAGATGATCAAACTGAAAAGGCACATACATAAAAGCTTGCTTCTTAAATTTATGTTGCTGCTTACTCTTTAAAGCTCAGAAAATTAAAATGTCTTTATATAGATTGTCCTAACCTATAAATGTTATACAGAAAACAGTTATGAGTTACGATCATCAGTGAAGAATAATATTTCTTGAAATCTTTGAGCGAACGCCACAAGTTTAGGATGGGTAGACATATATTTTCCACCTTTCTTTCTCTGTAATTTTGATCCACTATGAAGATTTATTCCAAATACACATCTACAAATTGAATATAAAAAGATACTCAATAAAGTGTACAAAAAAAAAAAAAAAATACTCAATAAAAAAATATTATCAGAGAGAATCCTTAAAAAAATCTATTTGTCATCTGGAAAGATGAAATTATACATTTTTTAAAAACTGTATTTAAGAAACCTGAACTCAAAAAACACATTTTCACTTTAAAATTAAGAACTTGGTAAAAAAAAAAAAATATGACAAAATTTCTAAAACTTTTTCGAAAAAATTTCTGCATGCCTTGAAAAAATCTATTAAATTTACTTAGCATAAATGAGTTTATAAATGTCTCTTCATATTAGCAAAAAATAAAAATATAACTTACAAAGCAATGTTTCTTTCTAATTAGTAAATTATTTTGTGTCATTTTATAAGGTTGCCGGTTTTTAAACATAAAAAAAGACCTTTTTTTGTTTGCATGTTTTAACTACTTACAAAAAGCCGGATTTTTTTAAAAGTTGGTTTACTAATTAATGCGGCTAAATCGAACTAAATCTAAATCAATTAACTTTAAATACCCTCATAAATATTTTCTAATAAAAAATTTTTAAATTTCTATTAAATTTTGTCAAATAAATAAGTCTTTATAACTGACAGAAGGCAACTCTGGAGGCATTATGTCTAGCAAAAAAATAATATTGAAAAGAATATACAGTCGGCTCCCGTTAATTCGAAATCGGATAATTTGAATCTTCACTTAATTTGAACTAAACATGAAGTCCCAAAGTTTTCAGTGGCAGAATAACGTTAAAAACTTTCATTAATTCGAATTCATTTTTTCTTGACTTCGTTTAATTCGAACTAGCGATAATTCCGATTTTTTATTTTACTTTTCTCTCACAAGGATTTCTGATCATTTGAATAAATTTCGATCGATTTTTGTGAAAATCGTTCCGAACGACTATACATGTTATCCAATGCATTTGATATCCACTTTCTTAGTGCCCCGTCTGTCCATCAATTACACCTCAAATTTTTCTTCCATTGTGCTTGTTTCAAATCATTTAATTAGTTTATGTATTTATACATTCTAATTTATTATTAAGTCATATCCTAATTATAAGAGACGAAATATATTTTAAAAACACTATAACATTAATTTCTTGTAACAGTACCATATTAAGCATGTTTTTATTTCATATTTTCCATAATTCGAACTTTGGATAATTCAAACATTTCTTGTGGTCCCGACAAGTTCGAATTCACGAGAGTCGACTTAATTTATATTCCAAACTACGGTGTTTAAAAATTCTATAACACATAACTTTACACATCCTATACATTTTATAGATTATATTTAATTAAGCAATGCAAAGTGTAGCACATCAAAATATAAATTTAAAAAGCTTGTTGCTATGCATATCCATGCATATTCTATTTATAATTACGGTGTTCTTACGGGTCAAGAAAAACCTGGAAAAAAAGGAAAAGTTAAGAAACTCAAAATTTAAGCAAAAAAGCCTAAGAAATGTTTAAATATTTGAAGCGGTCATAGAAATTTTTAAGTACGAATATCCATCAAATTCCTGATTATCACTGTAAGTGAAGAAATTTTGAACTGATTATTCATCCAATCTAAAATTTTTATATAAAATTTATCTAAACTATATAACATTAGCATACAATGTAAAATAATTAATAATCTGGAATTAATGCAGGCTTGTACATTTTTAGTGTTCATTTAGATTAAAAATGTCCTTACGACGTGTTTTGCAACAATATAGAAGCCACATTTTTATTTTGAAAAGTCAGGCATATTTTGGAGAAAAGGTCATGATAAACCTGGAAATTCCAGGGAAGTTTTTCACCAAAATTGTGTAGGAACCCAGACAATATTGCTTTTAATAGTAAGAAATGATGTTTTTACTATATGACTACATATGATTTTAAATGTTTATAAGAAATAAAATAAAACTTTTGTATATTAATAGCTGTTAAAATTAGTTAAATAATAAAACTTGCAATTAAGTAATCATTGTTTTTCTTACTTTTATAAAGCACTACAATTCCTTTAAACAATTGGGGAGGGGGGAAGGTCAGTGTAAACCGAATAAAGCAATTGTAATGACCCTTATGAAGTTCAGCTGATATGTTTGCAATTCTGACCTCAAATCACTAAAAACTCAATTTAGATTTATTCTAGCATTAATGTCTTGATTTAAAAAAAAAAAAAAAAAAAAAAAAAAACGCTAGAATTGCTTTTTTTATTGCTAGTGGCAACTCTGGTTCTACTAGTGTTTTTTCACGATTAATGCTGAAATATTTAGTATGTAATATATACATATATATACAGGGTGTTTCTAAATTCATGGTACAAACTTTAAGAGGTGATAGTACACATCAAGACAAACAATATTAAAAGAAAAACTAAGGGTGCCAAACGTCTTCCGAAGGAGATAGGCGCCAATAAAGTTTAGGGTCCAAAAATTCAAATGATTATAAAAAACAGAAAAATTGGTCGATTCGTTTGCGGTTTTCATTTAAACTATTCTTTATGTCAGTATTGTCTTGAAAATAAATTATAAAGATAAATTTCAAAAAATTCTGATAGAGGGCGCTTTAGACTTTGGAGTAACGAACAACTATTTTTTACTATTATTTTTTGCATCTCATAAACTTTTTTAGAAGCTTAGACATAAACTTAAATTTTGCGACGAAAATCTGAATTGTTAGGAGTGGTTGAGTAGCGCAAAGCGAACTGTGTTCAGTGGGGATGGGGAGGTTCGAATTTCAAATGATTATAAAAAACGAAAAAATTAGTGGGTTTTTGCTAAAATGATTCTTTATGTCAATATTTCCTTGAAAATAAATTTTAAATATACTTTTCAAAAAATTCCGGCAGAGGGCGCCTTGAACTTTAGAGAAACCAACAACTATTTTTAACCGTTATTTTTTGTATCTAATTGAATTCTTGTAAAAGTTCAAACTTAAATTTTGAGCTCAAAATCTGCATCGTTGTGAGTAATTAAGTAGCGGAAAATTGAATTGTGTTCGAGGGGTGGGGAGGGTAACTTTTCAACTCCTGAACACAGTTCAGTTTGCGCTTCTTAACCCCTCCCATCGATTTAGAATTTGAGCTCAAAATTTAAGTCCAAGCATTTGCAAGCATTTAATTAGATACAAAAAATAACGGTTAAAAATAATTGTTGGGTACTCTAAAGTTTAAGGCGCCCTCTAACGGAATTTTTTGAAGTTTATCTTTAAAATTTATTTTCAAGGAAATATTGACATAAAGAATAGTTTTAGCAAAAACCAACCAATTTTTCCTTTTTTTTTTTTTTTTTTTTTTTTTTTTTTTTTTTTTTTATATATATATATATAATTATTTAAAATTTGAACCTCCCCACCCCAATTAAACACAGTTCATTTTGCGCTACTTAACCACTCCCAATGATTCAGATTTTCATTTCAAAATTTAAGTTTATGTCTAAGCTTCGAAAAAAAAAAAAAATATGAGATGCAAAAAATAACGGTAAAAAACAGTTGTTCGTTACTCCAAAGTCTAAAGCGCTTTCTATTGGCATTTTTTGAAATTTATCTTTATAATTTATTTTCAAGACAATACTGACATAAAGAATGGTTTTAGTGAAAACCGCAAGCGAATCGACCAATTCTTCTGTTTTTTATAATTATTTGAATATTTGGATCCTAAACTTAAATGGCGCCTATCTCCTTCGGACGACGTTTGGAACCCTTAGTTTCCTATTTAATATAGTTTGTCTTGATGTGTACTATCGCCCCTTAAAGTTTGTACCATGAATTTAGAAACACCCTATATATATATATATATATATATATATATATATATATATATATATATATATATATATATATATATATATATATATATATGTATTTATTTACCATTGTGAAATATTTGAATGCGTCAGCATTATGATAATAATTGGCCAGGCAGGACTTAGTAAATACTTACCTTTGCATAAATTCCAATGTTATTTTTAATTCATCAGGATATCTGATGTTAAATAAAAAAAAACTGCAAATAAATTAGTTAAAGCCCCGGTTCTTGATAACTTTGAATTTACGATCGTTTTGTCAATTATCAACATATAAGTATCAGCAGTCAGCTGATCAGTGCCTGAAAAACAAAGGAGTTTGGTGATAATAATGCGTAAATAAGGATTATAATAACTAAAAGAAATATGAAAATTAGTTATACCTTTACATAATAAACTTAAAAGTAGCCAGATATATATGGAACTCTCAAAATATTGAATGCCAGCATTAACATCCGGTATTATTTAAAAATCCGTTCCTTTTTTATTTATTTCATTTATATAAGCTCAAAAATAAAACGATAAAAATAAAAACCTTTATTTAAAACTCTATAAGCTCTTTCTATGCAAGTATTTTTGTAACGATCGATTCTTTTTCTCTTACTTTTTTTTAATTTTTTTTTTTTTTTTTTTTTTTTTTTTTATGAAATAGTTTTTAGCTGTTGTCAGAAATTCACTCTTTTTTTAATTCCAATTTCATAAATTTATTATTGATAAAGTAAAATGAGAAAATATTCGTACTGACTACTTATTATTTTACTTCGAGGCGTCTGATTTATTTGATTATTGTGCTTATTTTATATAAAAATGTGAATAATTTGATTAGATTAAGGAAATTACGTCATTGAAAATTATATAAGATTTAAATATTATTTTAAAATAAATTTTTTTATGCAAGATATAAGCTTGATTTTTAAACTTACTGTACTTAATGATTTGCAAGTATTAGCTTAAGAAAAGTTATTTAAAGCTTTTTTTTTGTTGTTGTTTATTCATAAGAGAAAATAACGATAGAATCTTTCTGAATTATTATTTCAACAATTTTATGTAATTTTAAACATTTGCAAAATTAAAGGTTTTAATGAATGATTTAAAGAAAATCACTTGATTAATAGTCATGGTTTAATCACTGACTTAACCCATTTGATTAAAATCATTGACACGCTAGGTGATCATCAAGCTGATTTATAATCATAATATGAATAATTTTCACACAAAATTAAATTTCAATATATATTCATAATATCGTATGTTACATAAATTAAAATCTTAATTATAAAACAAATTTTATGTTTTGAAAACACAATATTCAACAAAAATTGTCAATGATCAAATTTTGCCCTGATTTATAGATTTTGAAATCAATACCAACACAACTCAAAAAACTTTATAAATATTTATTAGTACCGTTACTGTTACTCGTAGTTCTTCAAAATTATGAAATTTAACAAAGCTACATACTGAATCATCCATTTTTAATAAAGAGCTTGGTTAAAATAAATAAATAAAAAACCCAGGTGACAGATAATTCAGAAGTGAAAAAAATCTCAATCTTGGCGTTCAAAGACTCATGCATTCCAAAACAAAAGAGCCACGCAGTACATATTTTTTTTATATTATTCAGAGCTTCATAACATGAGCGTTTACGCTACTAGACTCAATTATCCCAATTAGTCCTTGTTTTATTTATTACTGCAATCTGACGTATATGCTTAATCCTATATTTAATTAAACCTGCCGTTATTGTTTTAATATAATGCAATCATCATTTTGCAGCATCAACAATTGCATCTTTCTGTTTAGGTGTTAAATTTTCAATTGAATGAAGTTTATTTTCAAAGAGATTTTGAAAGGACTGTTCTTCTGATAGGAGTAAAATGTGTAATTCTTCTATAATTTTTTGAACTGTCACTGATGGAACAAGGCATTTTGTTTCTAACAAAAGTGTGAATAACGCAATCTCTTTTGTCGTATTCATTTTCAAAGTCAAATTATCTTGATCATCATTTTCATTTTCCACATAATTGTTAATTTCCGAACTTACATTTTGAAAACTATTATCAATATCAGTAATTTTTTCTAATTTTTCTGACAGAAATGCAGAAGCAATAGATTTTGAATCATAGTTTTTATGACACCGTGAAATATGGGATTTAAAAGAAGATACATTTTTAAAAGATTGGAAACAAGATTTAAAGCAACATCTAACAGTGTGATTGTTTCTTATATGTTCTTTTAAATGAGATATTAAGAGACGCGCAGATTTAAATGTTTTCTTAGACAGTGGTTTATTGCATTTCAAATTTAATAGGTCTTTATCTCTAATTACCTGATGCCTCAAATATGAGTGGTATCGTGACATATGCTGCCGAAATGCATAGTATGATGTGAAATTTGCTTGACATTTGCGTATACCACATGGAAATTTAAAATTATGTATATTCCGATGAATACGCATATGCATGATGCATCACATATTTATTTTGAAAATGTGTTTGAAATTTGCAATTCGTGCAATAAAACATTTTTAAATTAAAGGTATGCAAAAATTTAAACAATTATATTCTTGATTATTCTAAAGTGCTGCGCATCCAAAATGAAATTATGTTAAGTGACTTTTCTCAAAATGTGTTGATGATTGAAGAAATTCCTGAGAGATACTTATTCAATTTTACATTATTTTCTTTCTTCATGCATTAGCTGTTTTATATATGAATCACCTACAAAAAATTTTCAAAAACTAGAAAATTACAAATTTTTATTCTTTCTACGCTTGAAAAAGTTCAGAATATAAACTCGCAGTTTTCACCTCTCTCCCAAATATTAAGTTTCCGTTTTTCCTATTTTGCGCTTTGTACCTAAACTAAATTTTAATAAGCTATATAGAATATTTGTGAATTTACATATGAAATACAGCGCTGCACAAAATAATTGAAGTACCTTTCCGGCTATCTACGGCATTTACTAAATCTGGTTTTTCATATACGTTTTACGCTTTCTAAAATGATTACTTGGGTATCTTATTTACCTTATTAAACTGTAAAACATTTTGAAAGTATTGCATAATCTATACTCGATGCGTGATGTTTCTTTTTTCTCTACCATCTTGATTTTTTTCTTCAGACGCATTGTAATGAACCTATGCAGTTTCAGGATAATAAGAAAATGATAGCCTGTTTGTCAGAACAGCCTTATTTCATCCAGTTTATTCAAATATGTCCAAGATAGTGAATATTTACGCATACTTATAGGTTAAAAAATATTAGCAAGAATTTAAAATCTTTGTAAATGTTTATAAGAAAACTGTTATTGATAGGTATCATTACCGCGAATGAGTGGCCAAGGTTAGTGAGAATGGTAAGTTCCGATGTATTTACCGCTGATCAAATAATTTTGTTTCCTACAAAATTTTTTATTTAATAAAAAGTATCTCGTTTCTAATCAGTACATATTTGACTTAATTTATTAAGTAAAGTTTATGTTTTGTAAAAGTACTTATAAGTTCTTAAAGTCGGTTCTTCATTTCATTTGCAGATGAGGCAGATTCTTAATGTTTCCCCAACAATACATAGAGGAGATAGAATGCAGAATGATTGTAATTTACTTTAGAAACAAAACACATAATATGGTGAAAACCACTGTCATCAGTTTTCATCAATAGGTTTATTTATTTATTACTTTAGAGAGTCTAGTTTTTACCAACAGATTTCTATACATGTCACGTATAAAATTTGATTGAGGCGAAAAAAACCTTTATAGCTATTGAAATAGCACTTTTAGAAATATCACGTATAAACGATAATTTATCCAGTTTTTTCTGCGGCCATGTACACGATTTTATTTATATTCTAGAAATAGCTTTTACTGTATTAAGTAAAATTCAACTTAAAATTTCCAAACTTACTTAAAAATCATATTTAAGTAAGTCATGCTCATATTTATAAATGCTTAAAAAATCTTTTATCTAGCCCTGTATATGTTAGTTAGCATTTGTAAATGCTCATAATATATTTTTAAAAAATTGTTAAATTTAAAATTGCATATCATAGCTGAAAGAACGCTTCTAACAATTAGGATTAATATTAACATATTAAAATTACAGAATAATCCAAATATATCTACGATAATTAAGGCATAGACGGACAGACAAACGAAATCAAAAAACAATTTCTTTAATATTGAAAAAAATTTTAAATATATAATTTCCAAATAGCTTAATTCTTTATAGGTTCATATGCACTAAGCCTAAAAATTTCAGGCTGATTGAGAAAGAAATTATTATTTTCCAAATAGTCTAAAATCTAGTTAATCGTTTTACAATAAACCTGAAAAATAACCAGCTGAGTGGTAAAGCGAAAAAACTTTTCTAATTAGTCGGGCTCTTTCCAAGGAACCGGATTTTTCAATTCTCCTACGACATAAATATATACACATACATGCAGAAAAATACTAGCGATAGTGTCTGCATCTTCTTTATCTTTTGAAATTTAAACAGGTCAAATAATTATGTTGTAAAGATGCCCCCTCTTTTTTTATTGTAAATGTTTATATGCTACCACTTTTTCAAGCATAGCTGAAATGCTTTATATGCATGAATATACAGTAGCTTCCCTCATAACCAGACTCCGTTTAACCAGTTCTCAACGGCTGGGAAAATATTTTAAAAAAATGTATTCCAGAAGTCTGGTGTCACAAAACGGAGAAAGAGATGATCAGTGTAAATAACAAACTATTTAGATGTAAAAAAAAAAAAACCCAAAAATGCAAATTTTGAGTGCACTAAAAATGATAACGATATCAAAAATACCCCCCCCCCTCCATCTAGAGATATCAAACGATATCAAATACTAGATCTCCCCCCCCCCCCAAACTGATAACATTATACATGTACAGCCCCTATTTTTGAAGGAACCGCGTAAATTGTTTTAAACTTGTTAAATTGGATATTGGTTATTTCAATATTATTCCCTTTTTTTTCGGGGGAGCGGGGGGGAGGTGAGTTATCAGGCTTTTTGCTCAATCAGCTAAACCCCAGTCTCACTTAGGCCGGTTAGGTGGGAGGCTACTGTACATATAATAATAATAATAAATAAAAAAAAGCGTTAATATACTACTGTATTTCGTAACTAAGTCATGCTTAAGCCAATATCTTTATTTGTAGGTAATATTTTTGTTTACTAAATATCCATTGCAGTCATTATTGTTATGAATTTCAAATTCCAATATTATAACTAATGAAATTTTGTAAATGACCTTTAGTATATAAATTAAAATATTTCTATTGATATTAAAAGAGAAAACTGCAATTTATTAATTTTTGCAAGAAAACAAAAATAATATAAATAAGTTTTATAAAACCAGATTAAGCTTGCTTAGAAAAATTTTAATGCAAAATAGTGGAACTGATAAATGTTATTTTCTGTTTTTGAGTAGATTTGATTAAGATTCTTAATAATAACCTAAATTATGAAAAATCAAGGAAAAAAATATAGAAAAGAAATAAAAGCTTTCAGTTGGTTATTATTTACGGAACCAAAAACTAAGAAGTGGATCACCAGCATATTTATCCTAGTTTTAAAATAACATATAGATACAAAATCTGATACTTTTAATTAAATGTATAATTTCTCTAGTTGCAGCCTAAAATAATAGGAGAGAGTGTGGTGGTGTGGGACACTTTCTACAAAAGTAAGAAAATCCACTTTGTTTGACACAAAACAAAAAATTCAATTTATAGAGTGCTAGGTGAAACGCTTTTTAATTTCCTTAAACAATTCATAAACATACATATGTAAAAGCTATTTTAAAATTAAAGAAATTGTAAGTTTTAAAATGTGTTCCATACCTCCCCCCCCCCCCGCACCCAAGGAGGTATTGGGACAGCAATAAAATGAAGTTATAAAGACACAAATTGTCCAGTGTCGGTTAAATATGCTATCAAACAAAGACTAACCACTCATTTCCCAGTCATGATTAGCTTCATGACTGGAATGAAAATTGAGGATTGTCAATCATAGACGACATTGAAAATTCATAAATTCAATTCATTTACATTTTGAAAGTTAATGAATATATTATTAATGTTCTAATTAATATATTATCCTCTAACATACTTGCATGTTAGCAATTTATATTCATCTTATTTTTAAAAAATTAATTGAACATGTTCCATTCTTCCCTTTATTGTCATGTCCCATTTCTCCGCCCTTATTTGTTTTGTGTTAAATTACTTTTAAAAACAACAAGTTGGAAATTGCACATGAAGCGCCGCAAATGAGGTGCATTCGTACTGCAATTAAATTTAAATATATTCAGATCTTGCTGTTATAGGTTACAGGACTTCGGATATAGTATAATAGTCGAAATCTTTCGTGTGTTCCTGTATATACTATCTGGTTTCTATTATATAGGAAGTAGCTTGTATTAAACCGCAACAACGCATATTAACTTGATAAAATATTAAATAATTTAATATAATTAAAACACTCCCCAAACAATATTTCCCCGTAAACCACAACCCCACCAGTGGCCGAGAGGTTCTGACCTCAAACTGGTAGACGGTAGGTGCTGGGTTCGAACCCAATCGCGACCGTCGGCCTAACCATTCGAAGTTTTCCGTGGTTTTCTTCGAACCTTGCGTAAATACGGGTTAGGTTCCCTTAGAAAGACCCCCACGGAGGGCAACCCACCCCATAGGGCCTATATCCCATAGCGTAGATAATCGGCCGACAAAAATACACCACCACCACACCCCGTAAACCACAAAGCAGTGGAATACTTTTGAGTAGCCCTGTAAATTAATAATAAACAACCTTTGTATCATAGATTATATAGAATGCATTTTTTAGTATCTACTTCATACATTCATGTCAATTCTATTATATTCGAAAGAGTGTGACATCATTAAAATGTACTTGAAACTATTTTTTTCCTATTGACCGCAATGCGATGAAATATTTTTAATTGTCCCTGTAATTAAATTATGCATCCGATTTTCATAAAATTTGAAATGAATCGAAGAAATTATGCAAAAATTATATATTTTAATTTTCAAACGATTTTGTTGGATAGTTTTTGCTCTGTTATATGCGAAAAAACAGACAGACAAACAAACTGAACGACAACTATAAGTGCTATGCATTTACATAATTAGGGACCCACCTAAAAATGCTGCTTTTACGTTTAGTTTAAACTATGTTTAATATCCAGTATAACATTCCATTAACAGGGAAATAATTGCATTTATGCATAAACAAACAATTAATATATTGCTAGCATAATAAGTATGAGAAGCAAATTTACTTTAAATCCTTGAAATAATTTTTTTCTTCTTACAATTGTAAACTAACACGGATCAAATATTTTTTTGAACTGAAGATTAGACTACCATTGCTTTATCTTGTGAGTGATTGATGAAATGTTCAGACTGATACATGAAGGGAAGAAAAACCAACCGTCCCATTCCTCCCACTGTCCGACTAAACGAAAAACTTAAAATCAAATAAATGTAATGTGATTACGATCAACGTCAATTAATGGAGATAATTATAAATAATTTTACATTCTATTACTCATAAGATTTTTTAAAGTGTTATTAACATTCTAAGCAAGGTATACACAGAAGTATTTTTTAAATGATTAATTCACACCAATTCTTTTAAAATCGAATTGAACTATTCAAAATATTGATTAACAATTGATTTTTAATTTTACCAGAAAAGTAAAATTGCAAATATTTCTTGCCTTTCTATAATGCTAATAATTTTTTTGAAGGGCATTTACGATAGTATTCAATGTAATCTTATTAATATTTACTTTCGAATTATATATTTATATATATATATATATATATATATATATTGGATAATATTAGAGATATTTGGAAAATATCTGAATAGATTATAATAACTTTGATTTTAAAATTGTCTTTAAAGTCTCTTCATTTTTGTTAGTATGGCGCATATCTTTGATACAGAAACAAAAGAAACTTTAAATATATATTAGCTTAACTTAAGAATACGACATAAACAATACATCTACTGAAATTCTACACAAAACAACAAAAAGAGACCTTTATTGTAAGATTTTCACAATCTATAAAAAACTAAAACAGCGAATAAAAAAGAAATCGTTAACATACTTTGAATTTGGTACAACATTCATTTACAGGCAGGCTTCCATTACTATCGTTGAAAATGTAGATTCTGAAGCACCTACTTGCCACATTCAATTAAATGTAGAGGCTGGTTGGTTGATTGACTTCTGCTATTTATGCTACAAATCGGGTTAACCGATTGCTTTAGTTTTAGATTGCGTTTAGATTCCTGCAGGTTAGCTTCGGGTTGAACTGATTTTTCAAATGTTACTTCTGTGTATATGCTTTGAGATTAAACTGTATATGTGTTATAAAAGTAAAATAAAATATGAATATTTGTGTGTGTGTAGCGAAGAGAGCAGCACAAAGCAGGGGTCATTCTGAGGACGATTTTTGTTTTAAATTTACAGAAAAATTTCTAAAACGTTCATTAAAAGTAAAGGGTTTTTTTTTTTTTCATGGTGATAATTAGAGTAGATGGGGTTAAAAGTACGCATTTTAAATAAATTTTGATTTTTAACGAATACATTGGGTTAAACTTTGTGCAACGAGTGAATAAAATATTAGATTAGAGCCGTTAGATTACTATCTTCAACCAGAAATCTGTCAATTTCGTGAGAAATTGCAATTTTTACAAAACATTGCTCAGCCTTTTTCTATCCCATTATTTGGGGTAAAAGTACACAAAAGGGGGTAGCGGGTTAAGGGGGGTCTGGCGGCCCCCACCGAATCTGGTAAAATCGTTCCAAAAATCTTGAAGAGGGTCGAAAAACAAGCAGTATAAGCTTTTTACCGACATTACAACCCCAAACGAAAACACAGTAATGGCGAAAAATATGATTTTTTGTGATTTTTATTTTTTTCAACCAGTTTAATTTATTTTTAAATGGTTTAAACGCAATTAAAAATTTGTTTTGGATGTGTGGAAGTCCCCTGAATTTTTTCAGATTTTTTGGTCAAGTAAAAACATGTGAATTTTAGGTTTAAATGCGAAAAAATCGTGAAAAACGCGTCATTTTCAAGATTCAACCCTTTAATTTTTAGGGTTGTTTTCATTTTCCCGAGGGGTGCTGTATAGTATAGATAACGGCAATCGTCTTCTTTCGAATGCAGGCAACTGGACTCAATTTGGTCAATTTTGGTGAGCGGGGCGATTTTTTGAAAAAAACTCGAATTTTCAACTTTCGGTAAATTACGGCGCGTACTTGGTATAATGCGTCTTTGCTATAAAAAATACATCTCTATAGGGGTTTTTGAGGTCGCTGATCACGAATTTGATGTCAAAAAAATTTTTTGACAACAAATTCACCCATAAGTATTTATTAACACAGGTTTGATAATGTAAAAAATATCATTGAATCACAGCATTTAAACAATTTTAATATCGTGTTCAACTAATATAATCAATGAAACTAAATTTTCTGGTATAAATCATATTTTATTCAAGCTTACGTAATAGTCACACAGTAATATATAATAGCATAATACTTTTTTACAGAGCTAAGTTAACAATTTTACAGTTTTAATCCTCGTCACTATCTTCTTCAATAACAGGTTCAACGCTTTGAACAGAGAAAAGATTTGTGAGAATCTGTGCTGGACGAATAATTCACGACAAATATCTCGCATGCCCTAAGAAGTAAATGATAGTGGCCACATGTGCACAACAACCGACAGTTCTGAGGCCATTCGCACAATCGCATACGTATTCTTCCAATAGCGTTAGGAACGTATTTTACGTAACACCTGTACTTTTTCCGACTTATGTGCCTCGATTGAACTTCGCATTTCAAAATTGATTTATCTTCCAACAAGTAATGCATATTAAGAACTCCATCTTCAGTACATAATTCTGCTAAATAAGAAACGGTCTGTGATAACTGGTAAGACCCTGTAAAAAGTATCTTCAGATCTCTTTCTGTCAACTCCGGAAAGTCTACAACATCATTTGACGTCAGAGGTCTGAAGATCCTTTTTTTTTTCTGTTCCAGTTTTTCTCTTCTACCACTTTCGCTAAATCATTATTAACGTTTTTTCTGAGCAACATTTCGTTAGTGATCTCATCTTGTAATTCGCTATCACAATTGAGTCGTTTTCCGAACAAGTTAACCAGAAAATTCGCTATTTTGCAATAAGTTTTAGCTGATAGCAAACGTTTATTGTCAAACTCATGATGCAAGAGTTGGAATTTGCTGCCAATGATCCCATGAACAGCCTCTACTACCCATCTTAGTTTAGTTACAAATCGACTGTCATTCGCCTCTTGAGTCGTTAGTTGTTTCCTTTTTCCTTTTAACGCAGGCATCAATTTAGTTTCGTTGATTATATTAGTTGAACACGATATTAAAATTGTTTAAATGCTGTGATTCAATGGTGTATTTTTTACATTATCAAACCTGTGTTAATAAATACTTATGGGTGAATTTGTTGTCAAAAAAAATTTTTGACATCAAATTCGTGATCTGCGACCTCAAAAACCCCTATAGAGATGTATTTTTTATAGCAAAGATGCATTATACCAAGTACGCGCCGTAATTTACCGAAAGTTGAAAATCGCCCCGCTCACCAAAATTGACCAAATTGAGTCCAGTTGCCTGCATTCGAAAGAAGACGATTGCCGCTATCTATACTATACAGCACCCCTCGGGAAAATGAAAACAACCCTAAAAATTAGAGGGTTGAATCCTGAAAATGACGCGTTTTTCACGATTTTTTCGCATTTAAACCTAAAATTCACATGTTTTTACTTGACCAAAAAATCTGAAAAAATTCAGGGGACTTCCACACATCCAAAACAAATTTTTAATTGCGTCTAAACCATTTAAAAATAAATTAAACTAGTTGAAAAAAATAAAAATCACAAAAAATCATATTTTTTGCCATTACTGTGTTTTCGTTTGGGGTTGTAATGTCGGTAAAAAGCTTATACTGCTTGTTTTTCGACCCTCTTCAAGATTTTTGGAACGATTTTACCAGATTCGGTGGGGACCGCCAGACCCCCCTTAACCCGCTACCCCTTTTGCCTCATTATAACGGGCTTTTGTTATATTTCAGATAAAACAAATGAGTTATGTAGAAACATTAGTAAATTTCCCTAATATTAATACTTTTACTGAAAATTACAAATTAAACAGTAAAAAAATTCAAAAATAAATTAAAAAAAAATTAAAAAAGACCAGCGGTGTATGAGATCGCAAATAGGAGTTAATTTCTGTGACGAAAATTGTTACATAAATACTGTGAGCGGTGTCAGAGACCCCTTGATGGTAGAATGAATAAAAGGATCAGTTGTCTTAAAAGATAGTGTTTCTGTATTAAACTTTACGTAAAAACTTGTTAAAATATCTCGATTCAGAAATCTCTAGTTATACTGCTAAGTTTCCAAACTAATAAAAAGTTTCCCTAATATGAATATTTTAACAGAAAATTACAAGTTGTGAAAACGGAATATAGCAGAGTGGTTTATCATGTGTAATAACAGAAGTTGAGGGTTTTAATACTTAAAAAGAGGTTTTAATGCTTCAAATAGCGCATTATGAAACAAAAAAAAATTGTTTTTAAATGCAGGTAGGCAAATTCATAGCTTTTATGTTTAAGAAAAAAAAAATAAATAGAAAAAGTAAAAGGTAATTAACTAGCTTTTAATAGTTAAACAGCTATTACATTTTACATAATACTAATTTATATATATATATATATATATAAAAAAAAAAAAAAAAAAAAAAAAAAAAAAAAAAAAAAAAAAAGCTTCCCACAACGTAATTGTGGAAAGCTTTGCATCTTGCTAAAAGAATAGGGCAAAGCACCGTTTCTTAAGCTTGTTCCGAGACAGAATGCGTAGCTTTCTCTTATTCTGCAGCATTTTGCTTAATCGGCCACGCACAAATTTAAACAAATGAGATCAAAGTAAACTAGGGGGTATTTAGAAGCTAAAGAGCATTCGTTCCCGATTAAATTTTTTAATTTGAGGTATTGGCAGCTAATCAAACACGTGAAAGTTTATTGATAGTAGGTAAAAATTTAAATATTTAAACTTACATCTTTTTTTTTTTTCAATTGAGTGCTTATTTTTTCACAAGGTTTGAATACACTACACTTGAGACCAAATTGCCAAATAGCAGTCATGATTGAAGACATATTTCTTCACACTGAATCAGCCAGTATGTATCCCCCAACTCACACACACACGCACATGAACATCTGCTCTGTGTTTTGTTTTTTCTTCCGCGGTACTTTTGAAATTGACGTTTTTAGGTGCGTTCGTAATTACGTAAATATGTAACACCTATAGTTGTCCTTCAGTCCGTCCGTCTTTACGTCCATCCGCATATAACAACACAAAAATTACCCAACCGAATTGTTTAAAATTTAAAATATATAATTATTACATAATTTTGTCAAATCATTTCAAATTTTATGAAATCAGATGGATAGATTAATTACAGGGACCATCAAAAGTATTCCGCTACATTATGGTCAATGAGAAAAAAAGTTTCAAATGTATTTTAATCGTTTGAAATTTAAAATATATAATTATTACATAATTTTGTCGAGTCATTTCAAATTTTATGAAAATCGGATGCATAGATCAATTACAGTGACAATAAAAATTATTCCGTTACATTACGGTCAATGGGGGAAAAGTTTTAAATGCATTTTAATGGTGTTACACTCATTCGAATATAATAAAATTGATATACATTTATAAAGTACATATTATAATATACATTTCGTACAATATGGGATAGCAAAGAACTTTTGTTATTGATTTACAAGGTCACACAAAAGTATTCCATTACATAATGGTATAGGGAGGAAAACATTGTTTGGTGCGCGTTTTAATTGTAGTTAACTACTTAACATTTTATGAGATTGATATACGTTGCTGAGGAATATTACAAGTTATTTCCAAGTTATAAAAGAAAGCAGATAGTATTTACAGGGACACACAAAATATTTTGGTTACTATACTGTATCCGAAGGACTGTGTATTATTACATCAAGATCTGAATAATTTTAGGTAGGTCCGTAATTATGTAAATAGCTAGCACCTATATTCGTCGTTCAGTCTGTCAGCCCGTCTGTCCGACCGTCCGTCTGTCTGTCCGCATTTAACAAACCAAACACTGACCAACCAAATCGCACGATATTTGAATTATATCGTGAAATATATAATTGAAATATATAATTTTAGCGTAATTTTGTCGAGTCATTATAAAGTTTATGAAAATCGGATGTACAGTTTTATTAGAGGAACAGTCTAAAGTAATCCATTGCATTATGATCAACAGGAAATATAGTTTTAAGTACATTTTAATGATGTTAAATCCTTACGAATATAATAGAATTGACATGAACCTATGACGTATATATGTATTAAAATATACGTTCTGTACAATCTCTGATTCAAAGAATATTTATTATTAAAATACAGGGCCACAGGAAAGTATTCCACTACATAATGCTATACGGGGAAACATTATTTGGGGCGTGTTTTAATTATATTAAGCTATTTCACATTTTATGAATATGATATACGTTGCTGAGGGGTGTAATAAAAGTTACTTCCTTGCTTATTTACCGGAACACAGAAAATATTTCGAGCACTTTACTGGATGCGGAGTTCTGTCTACTATACGAGCAAGATCTCAATATTTTTAAAACTTAGTTATCGTACGAACGGACCTCATTTACTACGTTTTACGTACAATTTCCAAATTGTTTTTATAAGCGATGCCAAGGTTTTTTTTGGGGGGGAGGGGGGCGAAAATCGCGTTTTTTTAAAGATATTTTTATCGAATTTGCCTTTTTTTTACTATTTTTTAACAAAGTTTGGTGTTATTGTCGTGATCCTATAGAAAAATTTGTTTTTTTTTTTTTTTTTTTTTTTTAATTTGCGTTTTTTTGCAATCCTTTCACGAAATTTATCTTTATCAAAAATCCTTTAACGAATTGCGTGTTTTTGTATGATACCTTGATGAAACTCGCGATTTTTGATGATTTTTTGATGAAATTTGAATTTATTTGTCATTCTTCAAACATTGTTATTTTTTTTTTTTTAATCTCTTGACCAATTTTGCGTAATTTTCGCTATTATTTTCATTTACAGAAATCTGATTTATGGACAGATAATAGCTACAATTCAGAACAATATTAAAATTATTTTGTTATGGGTTGTTACTTATCAGAAAAAGTGACTTTTTGTGACTAATGAAAATTTATGAAAAATAATTTATGCAAAAGAGTGTTAATCTGATAAAGTAAAAAGAAAATTTCTTTGAACATAACTCAGTTTAATAATGAAATTTTTATTAATTTTTAATTTATTAAATTTTTTGAATAGTTTGTTATTTTTTACGATATTTTCATCTACATTTTGATTTTTAGATTTTACATTTGTGAGAGGGGGCGGTCTTTCAAATCTCGAAGATTTCAATATCTGGGAATACACGATGAGTTTTACCGTTTCTTGTGCTTTATATGTTTCAGCTATACAACATATAAAGCACAAGCAACATATAAAACGCATCGTGTTGCCCAGCTTGGAGTTTTAAAAAAATAAGCAGTACCATAGTTCGGTGCTCCTCTTTATTTTACTTCATGAATAGACTCCACTTTGAAATTCCACCACGGAAATTGTTAACATTGTATTATTAGATTTTTTTGAGAGAATTTTTAATTTCAAATGATTTCTAGCTGGAAAATTTCTTATTTGTCATACCTAAAAAAAATATAATTTTTAAACCTAAAATAAATTAATAAGACAGATATATAACATTAAAGAAGAACTTTATTAAGAACTAATGCAAGTTAAAAATGCAATAAAAATACATGCATAATAGTTACTTTCACTTAAAAATAGTTAAAATGTTACATACTTCTTTGTCCCGCATGTCCGGTATGAGGATCCAACTGAATGAAACACAAAGAGCATACACAAAGATGAACAAACCCTTTTAACATATAAGAACATCGCTGGTATATTCAATGGTACATAATATTACAATTCCAATTACAAGACTTTCAATAAGTGATTAATTAAATTAGTTTAAAATCTTAGAATTTCACTTCTATGAATGGTATAATTCTCCAATAAAAATTAAGGGTGGATTTGACATCATTCAGTATGATAGATTAAAATTTCCCACTAGAAAGACGACATCTATTCAGGCCGTCGAGAACCGTGACGGGCCCAGAATCAGTCACCCCCCCCCCCCTTACAAAGACACTGAAGACACATGAAAGGCTTGTGAATCTTTAATAAAGCTTCGTCTACTTTGTAGACTATTTGAGTCGTCTTTCATAAATTACATTATTTATTTTCCTGTAGTTAAAGATAATAATTATGTATCAATACTATTTAACAAAAGTAAATACAGTCCTTTCTTTTTTTATTGTTATATTATGGCATACATAAAAATTATAATATACAGTGTGTATTGCAAGAGTTGTGACCCTTTGAGATTTTTAGACCCCAAAACAAGTTAACGGATGCACCCCCCCCCCCCTCTCCTCAGACATGTGCGCATTTAGACAGCAACAGCAAGAGCATCACTTGAGAGAATGCCGTACACCGATGCGAGGATACCATATTTTCCCTTACTGAAATATAATTATTTTCAGTATAAATACCGCCTTTTTACTGAAAAACAATCTTTTTATGGTATAAATACCGTTTATAATTGAAATAGCACAGAAAGGGGTCATTTTATGGTATAAATACTGTTTATAATCGAAATAGCACAGAAACTGGTCTTTTTTAATGCCTAATATACCTTAGAAATACGGTACTCATACAGTAAAGAATGATAACAGTAGACATACCGTTAAATTTAGGTACATCTATTGAAATGCTACGTAAAGTTTTAAAATGTCGTTTTCCTTACTGAAAAATAATTATTTTACGGTATAAATACCGAGTTTTTACTGAAAAATAAAAATTTTACTGCGTAAATACCGTTTTTAATCGAAACAGTACAAAAAACTGTTTTTTACGTTTAATATACCTTAGAAATACGGTATTAATACCGTAAAGACTGAAAATGGTAGAAGTACCGTGAAATTTACGGTACATCTAATGGAATTTTACAAAATTTTTTTACAGTGTATTTAACTGAATGTAAGTAAAAAATACTTACAGTGACACTTTTACATTCTCTCCTTCTTGATAAATAATGTATTCGACATTTTCGTAGATCCCATTACATTTTTTTTACAAATTGCCGAGCATTTGAGTCTTAATTTATGAAAAGAGCATGCTTTGCTGCACCCTTTACTACAGCTACCTGACACAACATGGAGCAAGGATTCAAGTGCCGGGTCTTGGCACATTTGAACTGGCTGAAAGAGAACCTGTGAGCCCACCCACATCCTTCAGGAGGGATGTTGTTTCCTAGCCTAGCTTGTACCTGATGATAACATCGGAGAAAATGATGCTGCACAGCCTCTCGTGTTGGTGGTAGTCTTGCAAAATGAACTTTGCTTTTTTGTAGCAAATTTAGCAAATAACTAGAGCCTTAAGGTGTTCAAATTCTGTGTGGTAGTTATGCATCCAATGTAGTGCAATATGGATTTTTTTCAACCTTGATGATTTCTTGACGGGTAGAACCTATTTTATTGAATACGCAGGCTATTTCTCTAAGCTGATCATGTTTTTTCAAAGTGTTACAAAACTTTGACTTTCTTTGCCCAAAAAGAGCGGATGATGTATCACATCCGCAGATTGCATGAGTGAAAAGAACATTGTTGTAATTGTATGCCCTAAGCTCGTCATTATCACGAGAAGGTCAATGTCTTCTCCGACAATTAAACGCTTTCAAAAGATTTGGCTCTTGAAATGGCTGAGGTAACTATCACGACATCAGCTTCTTCCTTTGCCTGCTCAACTTGAATTCTGTTATTGTGAAATTCTTGTTTTGAAATTTTTAATTTATTTTAAGCAATGAAATAAAGCGGCTCTTGTTCCTGTCATTGGCTTCGTCAAAGGATGGTGCGGGTCGACGCCCTCTTTTTTCTCTACTTGTTACAGATTGATCTAGTTTTACGCGACAAAAACTATAACACCATGCATCTGAAAGTCAGGTTCGCATCTGCAAGTCATGTTCGTGCTGAATACGCTCAATTACTTTTTGGGACCCTACATCCCCACGTTTTTCAGCAGCTTTCAAAAATATAATTTTCGCTTCTAATTTTATTACTTTATGAATCAAATTTCTCTTTGCGTAGGACTTTTTCTATTGTTTTTCGTTGAAGTCACCGAGATTACCTTCGTGATATAAGAAGCAATTATCTTGAAGCTTCAAAGAAGTGCTTGATCGGAGGGACAAACTATAGTCTGTGTAGAATCTTCATCCGGACGAACGTATGCTGCTACCATTCTCTCATTCGCATATGTTTTTCTACAATCATCCTGTATTCTAACTTCCTTGCTATTTTTTAAAAAAATGATGAATATTACTTTGACGCTAAATGCTATGTTCAAAGAGTTTGGCAAGTCCTTTCTGGCTTACAACGCGAGTATCACTATTTGAAGCCGTTTGGCAAATGAAACACAATTTTGGGTAGAGCTTACTCATTTTTCATTACTGTACCTGAAGAGGTGCAATAAACTTAATAGCGTATTAGAAGAGTATGTATTTTAAAAAGAACACTTTCATCTGAACGAAAGCGGTTCGGGAACGTCACTGAACACAATCTTCCATCTGCATTCTCTTTTTTTATCCCCAGCATTCCCTTTGTAATTGTTTTCTTATAGGGTTTCTAGAATTTGTGCATCTTTTGCCTGCCTTTCTTAAAAAATTCATTTTTCATCAATCAACGGGTCTATTTAATTTTCATTGTTAGAGATGAAAAGTTTTTTTGGGATGGGAGGCGAAAAATAGGTCACTTTCTGTAAAGTTAAAAAAAGAGTGACATTTTCAAAAAACCATAGCGCGCTTAGTAATGGGCTTAGTAAAACGTTTTTATAACAAAATTATAGAGAATTTAATGTTCTTTCTGTTTGTAATTAAGTATATTACGCAAAAAATTTATATTTTCGAGTTACAGGCAAAGTACCGAAAACATTTTTTACTTACCTTCAGTTAAATAGCTAATATTAATGTTCTTTACTAAAGCGCTTAATACAAAAAAGTTATAATGTTCTTAATTTTTTTGCAATGTTACCGTTGTAATTCATCGTGATTGTTATCATGCATATACCTGTAATTTAAATAAGTTACATTAAAGAGGATAAAATAATGAAAAATTGTGTCAAATTTTCGTTTTTTAAAATTTTTCACAAAATTTGAAAAAAAGAGTCACTTTCAGAAAGCTGTAGCGAGCTTAATATTGGCTTTAGAAAAAAAGTTTTAATATGAAATTTGTAGAGAATTTAATGTTCTTTCTTTTTGTAATTGAGTATGGTACGCAAAAAGTTTATAATTTTTGAGTTATAAGCAAAAAACTGAAAAAAGTCCGAAATTTTTGTGGTTTTTTGGCTCCACAAAGTTTAGCCTCGAGATATTTTGTTGGAAAAACATTAATTCTTGTTAGTAGCATCCCCATAAACATTTTAAAAACATAAAATCTTCTAGCAGAATTTTTGCATCTATCGGCCCTTTTTTCTGACAATTTGACTGGCCTAGAAAGTGAATTCTCTATAACAATCATATAATATATAATTATACTACAAACGGAAAAGTTTTCTCGTGAGAAAGAAATATCCGATCAAGACGGAAATTGGAAAATAGTTATCGATCACTGAGGAAACAAGTTTGAAATTTGCATATTGGAGACAGATAAGAGTGCCTGCGTATGCGTACGATGTATGAATCCTATTTAAACGAAGAAATCTTCCAGCTACGAGATTAAAAGCAGCTCTGGAGTGCTGGACAATGGCTCGTGTGAAACAACTGTCTCGCGATTTAATAATCCGCATGATTTAATTGTTGCAACAGGGAAATTCACAAAAGTGAATGGCTGCTTTATTAAATTGTGCTCAAAGTACGATATGCGAAATTTGGAAAAAATATCAGTTGACTAATAGCGTGGAAAATTTACTTCGAAGTGGACGTCCACGAATGACAACGCCTTGGGAAGACAGAAAACTCGTAGAAATAGCGAAAAAAAGGGGTGAGCAACTTCAAAACAACTGAATTACGAATGGTCTAAGTATTAGATAAAGGTATGTGACAGCCCTATACGAAATCGTCTAAATGCAGTAGGATTTGAATTCTGTAAAGCTAAAGCGAAACCTTACTTGAAAAAGAAGCATAGAAAAGAGCGCTTGAAATAGCATAAAAAACATGTACACTGGCCACTTGATAAAAGGAATAAAGTTATTTTTAGCGATGAATCTTGGATATCTTTCTGAACAGGTGATGACTGTGGAACATTTGTTTGGAGGTGAGTTGGTGAAAAATTCAATGATATGTGTGTAATTACGAGGACAAAATTTTCACCTGCATTTGCAGTTTAGAGTTGTATGACTTCACAAATCGTCAGCAAGTTGTGTATTGTGTTACGTACAGTAAACTCTGAAGTTTGCATTGACATATTAGAGAATTTTTTGATTCGCAGCATCGATCAATGATTCGCGGATCAATATGACTTCTTACTTCAAGATGACAATGCAGCTCCACATCACACCAAATCAGTGAAGAAATTTCTACAAAATGTATGTAATAATCTAATTACAATCATGACTTAGCCGCCAAATAGTCCAGATCTTAATCCCATTGAAAATCTGTGGAATATATAAAAAAGAAAAATAGATTTTCGAAGGATCACAAATGCCATAGAACTACGCAAAGCTACAAGTGAATGCTAGTGTGAAATTGATCCCAATGAGTGTAAAAAGCTTATTGAGTCCATTCCATGAAGATTTTCGGCTGTCATCCGAGTAAAAGGTTGATTTACTAAATATTGATTACAGTGATCGTTATTTTTTTCCAAATTAAAGCGTGATTGAATAATTTTTTCTTTGATGTTTAAATTTCAATCACAATTTTTCTGTTTATAAATTGATGTATAATGATTTTTTATTTATTGCATATTTTTGTTCATTGTGTATAATTCAAGTATATTATCGCTAATAATCGTTAATTTTTTTATGCAGTGAGAATAAACAATCTTTTCTTACAAAAAATGGCCGTGTTTTCTAATGATCGGAAACTTTTTGCCAAGGGTTGTAGTAGCCTTCGCACGCCACGCTGGTCGGTTCCTTTAAAAGAATCTTGAATCAAACATAACGCATCTAGGAAAGATTAAAATCTTAATATGTAATCAAATAGCCATAATCGTTGACTTATTCATATATATCTCACAAAACAGCTCTAATAGACATAATAAACAAAATAGCTCTAAAATCACTATGTTTAACTATTTTTTAATAGATTTGCTATCTTGAATTTCGCGCTTGTACCTATAGCTGCAGAGTTATATCGAAATGCCCTAAAAGTACGACACACCATTAAACCCTCTTAGGATAGAATTTCTAAAATAGATAAAATATATGTTGATTTAAATAAACACATGGAAACTAAAAACAGAAACAATTAAAAAACAATAATTCAAAGGGTGGCTATAAGAAAGCCATATAATTGGAAAAGTCATGTGACGGCGTTCCCTGATTGCAAAAAGTAGAAAAGGCAGGAGTATGTATAAAAAGATGAAGGAGTTTAAGTATCAAAAATTAGAATTTTTTGGCAAGTACTACCAAAATATCAAAAAAAATAAGAATTAAAGACTCCCCTTGTGGCAAAAATAGGAACTAAAAGAGTGATGAAAGGAAGCAATATTTTTTATTGATTTTTTCTATGTTATTTAAGTTCAGTTCCCTAGTTTTACTATTATTTTGCTTAAATATTATTTTTCTTAAAGACATTTTGCTTAAATATGTTAAATGTACCCACTAGAAGGGGCAAGAGAAGTGCATAATATGAATAAGTGGTTACAGGGCTTACCAACGATATATCTGAAGGGTATCGGCCAAATGTAGAAAAATTCCCCACGCTGGGGCAAAGTGTGAGGAGGGTCTCGGGAGTGTATAACATAAAATATTTGTCGCAGAGCTTTACAATGCTATGTCACATGATTGGTATCGGCAAAAGTTCACCCCAGGGTTTCAACCACCGTACCCTCCGGAAAACATCTCTCTCTCTCTCTCTCTCTCTCTCTCTCTCTCTCTCTTTAAAATTTTCATATATTATAAGTAATATTTATCAGGGGGATCCGCAAAAAAATGCGATTCAAAATGATAAAAACACTGCAATTTCAAAGAAGTTCGAAAATTGCCCCTGCCCGGGGGTCCAAATTGGGGAGGAAGAATGAAAGGTCCATAAACTGAAAGAGTGGTCCGAATTCTTTAAGATCACGTATCACATGACAGGTCCGAAAAAAGTTTGAAAATTTTCGATCCCTACTTTAGCCCCCTCAGTGGTAAAAATTTTAAAATCGCTAAAACACATGTTTAATTTTTTTTTAATAATAGATTTATTTTCTGCAATTTTACGTTCCTACTTAAAACGGCCGGTAAGATGGGCCAAATGTTTAAAACTTTTCGACCCCCTTTTGGAACCTTTCTACAAATCCCCCTCCCTTATGGGGATGGATTTGTAAAATTTCTGAAATACGCGTTTAATTATTTTTTAATAGATTTATATTCTGGAATTTCACGTTCCTGCCTATAACAACTGCTGAGATATAGCAAGATGTTCAATAATTTTCGACCCACCATTTAACCCCCTTAGGGAAAGAATTTTCAAAAACCCCGTCTTAGTACACGGTTACATCATAAGAAGTATATTTCCCCCAATTTTCGTGCTTCTAGATTCAGTTGTTTGGGCTGTGCACTGATTACCAGTCAGTCAGGACAAGCTATTTTATATAAGTACAGATTTGAAGGCATTGTTCTCATAGTTTAGGCAGTAACAGGCGCATAACAAATGTGACAAGGTACATGAAGTGAATGTTAATATTTAATAGGTTGGTACTGATGCATGATTCTGACATACTGCTCTCTATCTATCTATCTATCTATCTATCTATCTATCTATCTATATTATAAAGGCCAAACGTATCTGTGCGTAACGCATACGTCATTTTGTGAATGGCAACGCTTTTGCATGCAATTCGGTTTTGCAATTTTCGATACTACAAATTTTACACTTCTAAACATCGCATATTTACAATCTTTACATCGTCGTATAGAGAAAAAAAATGTACTTTTAAATGCAATTTTTTAGAAAATCATAGTTATATTTGTTTTTGAGATATAATTTTTTTTTAGTTTTTAATTTAATTTTTTGGTGGTGGCAACTTGAGTACTACATTTCAAGACTCCCTAATCATAATAACAGACTTGTCAATTTTGAGAAAGTCTATGGGTGAAACTGTCCGGATCGTTGCCATTGCCAACTTATTAACTGACTTTGTCCCGTAAGTAATGCCACCTGGTGCATACTACTGGTATTACTCCAAGAAAATATGTTGCTATCGAAAAAATGTAAAAAAACATTTTCCGAATTTCACTAAGATAAAGACATAAAAAATAAATTATTTTCCACAATCATTTTCTATTTTTCTAAAAATGTGAACAATGGTGAAAATGTCGATTTGAACATTAGATACTTTTTTAGTATAGATGTCTTTGCGTTTTATTTTTATTTATTTATTCATTTTTTAAATATTGGCACAATTGGCGAGCAGATCGGTGAGCAATTCGGGCTTCAAAAAGTGTGATTTGTTGCCAAATGATATAAACAAATGTGAAAACAAAGCTAAAAAACTAATAACTAGTTTTATGAGAAATTAAACATATAAATATAATTTATATACCGGATGTCCTGAAAAGGACTGAACGATTTTAAAAATCAATAACTTGGAAACTTTTACAGATATTGAAAAAATTCTTGCACGAGAGTTATCTAAAAGGTCAAAAGTTTTTTCCCTGCGATTCTGGATTTTAGTTCGAATTACAAACAATAGATGGCGCTGAGAGCGCTAGGTGCTGTGTTGAGATGGATATTGACGTCACTTGGCACTGAAGCAAAATAAGGAGGTCAAGACTGTGGAGTGGGTCTTGTTTGACAATGCAATCTTGCTCTTAGGTCCCGATTTTGAATTTTTGTTTATTTGTTTTTATTGAACAACATACATCTGACTTTTGTACTCGACATGAAGCCCCGATTTAAAACCCAGTCGGTATGATTTCAATGAAATGTGTTGTTGCTATGGAAATAATAAATCCTTTGATATAATAGCAGCGATTTAAATTTGTCATGAATTTAACGAGCAGCATTCGAGTTTGCAGACGATTTTACATTTAAGAAAGCTGTATTTTCTCGGATTAAATTACTTTTTATTATCTAATTTAAAGAATATTTTGTGCATCATATTTTAAAACAAAGAGAAGCGATTTACTAGGGTTTTTGTTGCTGTTGTTAAAAATTGTTCAATTTTGCTATTCTAAAAATTTTTTTATATTCTAAGAAATGCTAGTTCTTTTAAAGACGTTTTTTAGTAACGTTTTATGTATGCTGTAAAAAAAATGCGGAAATGGTTTATTCTTTAGAACAAAGAATATTTATAGTATAAATATTGAAAACTTGGTGCTATAGCTGTTGCACTGTTTTGAAAAAATACCTAAATGCAAAATTTATTACGATTATGTATACTAAATTCATGGTAATAGGGAAATAATACTACCTCCATCTTAAATGAGTCATAATCATTATGACAACCTAGAATCATCACGTATCATTGGATATCATTGAATTAGTTACGCATGATAGATTTTAATAGAATGAAGAAAACATTAATTAATATCCTTTTAAGCTTTGATTTGCTTTTCATAAAACTTTCAATGAGTAACGAAAATTCTGCAACGAGTATATACATTAAAATTCAAAGCATTCTGTTGGGTAGTTTTTGCACTATTATGTGCGGACAGATAAAAGAACATTCCAGATAACGAATATAGGTGCTACATATATAATTATCCTCACAGAACATAATATAATGGAATAGTTTTGAGTGTCTGTGTAAATGAATCATGAATTATGCATAGTTTGTTTACAATACCGAACACGGCATAATAGATCTCATTAATATATATTAATTACAGACCAATTCAACTATTTCAACGCAAGTTAGAGTTTGGAAAGACAGACAGGCAGACGGCTAACTAAATAGAAATCATAAACACTTTCAACTACGTTGGAAAGCGTTAAAAACACATGTTAAGTTGAAATTTGACACTTAGCAATTTATTGAAATAGACGGAAGCATATTTGAACTCTTTTGTATAACCCTGTAGTTTACCTACTATCTTTAAATACACGCCATTATTTAGCTAAAATCTATTTAAAACTGAAACATGCTTTAAACTAATGAAATCACACTTTCAAAGATTACCATCTAGAGCTCGCTATGTATCCAATTTTTGAGTGACTCTGCATATCATTTCATTTCTATTATTTAAACATATCGTATTATACTTAAAGCTGTTCAGCGTAAAAATGCATAACTCCTTTACAAACCACTTTTTAGATATTTACTTACACACTTAGTAAGGAATGCAAATTCTTTTGTGTAGCCCTGTTTATGATTTGCGCCTTTTATATACACAACGTAACATGCAAAAATTTAGTGACTTAGTGAATCATATCAAACTAAAAACTTCAAGCAATTATTGTTAGCGTATAGCATTTTTGATGTAGAATAGTATCCGAAATCATTTGTGTGTCCCTGTAAATGCTTCGCATTTTCTATTACACAGGAAGTAACTCGTAGTAAACCTAAGCAACTTAAAACAATTTTATTATATGTGTAGCAAAATTAAAATATGCCGCGAATAATGTTCCCTTCTATACCATTATGTAACATAATTATTTTGTGTGGTCCTGTAAATGAATAATAACTATTCTTTGTTCAGCATATTCTACATCATTTGTATTTTAATATAATTCATAAATGCATATCCATTTCATTATGTTCGGACGGGAGTAATATCATCAAAAACCACTTGAAACTTTTTCCCCCGTCGCGTCGCGTCGGCCATAATGTAATTGAATAATTTTGACTGTCCCTGTATCGGAACTACACATCCAATTTTCATAAAATTTGAAATAACTTGACAAAGTTCTTCAAAAATATATATTTAAAATATCAAATTATTCGACAGAGTAATTTTTGCACTGATATATGAGGAGAGACAGACGGACGGACGGACCAGAGACGAGTATAGGTGATACGCATTTATATAATTACTAACGTATATAAAAAGCAGTTAAATTTAAAAGCGCATGCCGAAATTCAAAACGCATTTCCAGCAATTATTACTTAAAGACATTACAGTAACCGATTTCTTCTTGTGTACCCCTGTAAATGAACGATAAGCTATAATTACCATATTCTCTCATAATCATCTTGTACTGAAATTCAGTGATTTATATCAGTTTCAATACATTTGAAATAGTGTATTTCATTAATATACATTGCAAGCGATTTCCCCCCAAAGACCATAATGCAATGCAATCTTTTGGGTGCACCTGTAAATGAACCGTTAATCCTACATACTTAATATACAGTACAGGACATGATTAGGTGACATGGAAAAGATTTTAAAGATACCCAGATAAATAAATAGATAAGATAAATAGATAGTAAGATATCCAGTTCTCAAAAGAAGTTACATTCTTGGAATGTAAAAAATAAAAAATAAAAGTCGGTAATTCGACGCGGTTTCACGCATTTCGATTTCAAAGGAGTCGTACTCATGAAAACAATATTTTTCTCTATTACTGCGCTGACGCCAACAAAATCAAAATTATATGGATTGCATTCAAACTCGAACTGTAAAAGCAAAGGTCCATTTTCGAATAAGGGGGGTTTTATATCAAAGGATTTATTATTTCCAAAGCAACAACACATTTCATTGAAATCATACCGACTGAGTTTAAAATCGGGGCTTTATGTCAAGTACAAAAGTCAGATGTATGTTGTTCAATAAAAACAAAGAAACAAAAATTCAAAATCGGGCTCTAAGAGCAAGATTGCATTGTCAAATAAGACCCACTCTTAGGCCTTAACCTCCTTATTTTGCTTCAGTGCCAAGTGACGTCATTTTCCACCTCAACACAGAACCTAGCGCTCTCAGCGCCATCTGTTGTTTGTAATTCGAATTAAAATCCAGAATCGCAGGAAAAAAAACTTTTGACCTTTTAGATGACTCTCGTGCAAGAATTTTTTAAATATCTGTAAAAGTTTGCAAGTTATTGATTTTTAAAATCGTTCAGTCCTTTTCAGGACACCCGGTAAGTACCGTCGGTAGATAAAGGGATAAACATGGGTTCGTTTGATTAAATACAAACTATGCTCTACCTTGATTATTTTAAAGTGAGATGTCCACCAGAATTTTTCTACTTGATGGGATCTGCCCTGCAGATTGGACTGAACCTATGCTTTTGAAAAGTTTTTAGTTTCACTATTTTTCTTTCAAAGAGATTTTTTTTTTACATATTTTTATTATTGTCATCATACATCTATTGTACATATCATTTGAACTGGAAATTATAACAATTTGTTTCAAGTTGGGAAATTTTTAACCCCCCCCCCCAATAAATATTTGTAGCTAAGCCCAGTGGAGCAGCTAGAATGGCTGACATCCGGGGGGGGGGGGTGTAAATGGTGTCACCCCTACTTACCAAAATGTCCCCCCCCCACCCCAGCCCCATCCGTCCCATTCTTGCAATCATAATTCAATTACAATAAATTACCATACCATTCCTTATTTATGTTTTGTTCTCCTGCATAAAGAAACCACAGGAGCGACTAATCACTCAAAACAAAATCCGCATCATAAGTCAATGCGGTGCCTATATGTAAAAGATAAGTCTTCCTTTTAAAGTTTGCTTTCGTTACTCATTCGTTATATAGGTTGTTTTTTGTCCTCTCGTGCATGTCTTATTTAGAAAAAACTCACATTCTTGAAGAAAAGAAAATTAATTGTGTTGCGCTGTGCGCAAGTATATTCCTTTTATTTCAGAATTCTTTTCCAAAATCTCATAAGAATATATATACAGTCGACTCTCGTTAATTGGAACTCGTCGGGACCACAAGAAATGTTCGAATTATGGAAAATATGAAATAAAAACATGCTTAATATGGTACTATTACAAAGGAATTAATGTTATATTGTTTTTTAAATATATTTCGTTTGTTATCATTAGAATATGACTTAACATTAAATTAGAATACATAACTATATAAACTAAATAAATGATTAGAAACAAGTACAATGGAAAAGAAATTTGAAGTGTCACTGATGGACAGACGGGACACTAAGAAAATGAATATTAAATGCATTGGATTATATGTATACTCGTTCGGAACAATTTTCACAAAAATCAAAGAAGTAAAGTTATTCAAATGATCTGAAATCCGCGAGAAAGAAAAGAAAAAAGAAAAATTGGAATTCTCGTTAGTTCGAATTAAACGAAGTCAAGAGAAAATGAGTTCGAATAAAGGAAAATTTTTAATGTTATTCTGCCCTTGAAAATTTCGGGACTTCATGTTTAGTTCGAATTAAGCGAAGATTCGAATTATCCGATTTCGAATTAACGAGAGTCGACTGTATATATATATATATATATATATATATATATATATATATATATATATATATGGATTTGTAAAAAGAGACTGGGTGTCATCCCTTAGAGGGTGACACCCGCGGTCCGCCTCCTGCTTGCTACGACACTGGCTATGCCCCTGGCTTCATTTTCCACAAATTCACGGCCGAAACGGCTTAACTATTCAGAAGTGCTTGAACGGGATAATCGTTTCCCTCCGTACAGCTGTTTCACCATTTCACACGGTTTTGTAACAGTTTGTCCCAGTCTGAAGAAGAATTTAATGTTTATTCTTTGATCCATATCGATTCATGCAACAAAAATTTAACAGCTACGTTTTAATGTGTATTTCTGTTGGAATGTTATTCCATGGGAAAGTATGAGTACGTAATTCCTCAATAATAATTTTTAAAAAAAGTTAAAAGCTTTACCTTTCTGTTGTGATACAATTTATTTGATGAAAATAAAGTGGAATAATGATGCACATAATATTTGAAACACTCCACAACATAAAAGAACAGATGGACAGTCTTGACACTATTTACATAAACACTAAAAATAAAGAAAAAAAACTTTGAAACATATGTTAGCTTCAGTTTCATGGAGTTCTTGATGAATAGTAATTATTCCTTTGGAATAATAATGGATAATAATGGATTTTTAATCCATGGCAACATTTTCCTGCCAGCTGCTCCTGAGTCACTACTTAAACAATTGTTCTAAAGTCTGTTTCAGCAAAACAGAAGAATTGTCTGATGCTGTCATCTGGTGGCAAGTTCTAGTACAAAAAAACAATTTTCTAACAATTTCAAGGTCTGCAACTTACTTCAGAGGGGCGCTGACGTCAGTGCTGATTTCAGGGCGTCATATGGAGGAAACATCCCCACAAAGCAATAAGGCGCCTCCCCCCTGGAAGATTTGAGATATTATGTATTCGATGGTAAAAAAGTACCATTTACCATGCTATTTATTAATTGTATGGAAAGTAATCATTGGCCAGTCAACTTTTTTTTCTATCCTATCGAAATCTTATAGCAATTTTAAGCATGTGTTTTCACAACGGTAAATAAAAAAGAGCTGTTTTTAATTTTTATTTACACTGCTATAAGAATATCTGAAATATTTACAAATTTAGGACTCGGAAACATTTAGAATGTACTCATTTGTAATAGTTTCTGAAGCAGACAGTCGAATTTTTATTTTATCAGCAATTACAGTCATAAAATTAAAATTAGGTTATTTTAGAACATTTGGAAAGTAGGGATACAATATGGGATTGAAGATAGATTTTTCAGTGTTTCACCTTGAATCTATTTTGCTAACATTTCTTTTCATTTGGCGAATGTTTTTTATTTCTTTTTCGTCAAATCGCTTGTGTTGCTCAAAAGCCAGCAAGAACCCTGCGTGTGAGAAAATTTTCTGCATATTACTGCTGTTTTAATAATGTTATTATACCCTCAAATTAAAATTACTATGCTAATATAAAAATATCGTGTTTTGTGTTATTTTTAATCCACAGTTTCTATTTTAAAAGCTTATAATTCAGTAGATATATGCAGGGGCGTGCAAAGAAAAAATTGCGCCCAGGGCAAATTCAGATTTTGGCGTCCCCCTCCCCCAACTTTTTCTTGTAACAGACCAAAAATAACGTTGTCAGTATAAATTTGGCGCCCTTTAAATTTACGCGACCAGGGTGACCACCCCCTTCGCACGGCTCTGGATATATGTAAGTATTTATGTAAGTGTCACGCACAACACATTTTTCCAGCTTTTCGTGGAATTCTTTTGAAACGGGCTGATTACTTATAGACCGGGAGGCGGCAGCACAGACAATCACCTCATAAAGTTCATGGCTGAAGTCCTAGAATTAGTTAAAACTCGATTAGTATAATAAAACGCAATCCGTCTGCCAAGTTATATCTTGGTGGAAAACTCCTGATAAACCAGTTTTAGCGGTTGACTCGGAAATTTACTGTTATATTTTTCTGCTCCCAGTTCTCCATGTTTTCATACATTTGGGTGCAAGAAAGCACAATGATAAATCTACGGGTAAACCTTAGATCCGGAATGACTAGATAACGGATCCCTCCGTTCTCTTCGGGGATTCCTGAAGCATAGACCTCTAAGATTTCATCTCCAAAAAGGTGTTGTTTTTTTTTTTTTTTGGGGGGGGGGGCGGCGATTTTTCCTTTTTGAGAACTTTTTGCTTTCATTCTCGTAATAAAAGATACGTAACGCAGTCGAAAAAGATCTTGGTGACCGGTGGGATCGGCGATTGGCGGCGGGAGAAACCGGTGTGGCGCGCATTCGCCGCACTATCCGTGATGGTGGGGAGGTGGGTTAATGCTTCAAGAAAAGGTGGCTATTTCTGAGTCCAGTTATATGAGAAATATATGGGGCAAACCGTTAAAATTGGTTTTTCAGCTTAGATCGGAATACGACAGCACAAACAATCACCTTATCGAGTTCACAGATGAAAATCTAAGATTAATTAAATTTCAATTCACATTTTGAAACGTAATCGGTCTCCCAAGTCATATCTCGGTGAAAAACATCTAAAAACTCGATTTTAGTGGTTGACTCATAGATTTACCATTATGTTTTCCGGCTACCAATCCTCCATTTTCATACTTTTGGGTACAGGAAAATTTAAATGTTAAACTTATAAGCCAACTACTGAAATCAGGATTTTAGGTGCTTTCCACGAAGCTATAACCTGGCAGACCGATTGCATATTAAAATGCGAATCGAGATTTAACTAATCCTAGATTTTCATCCTTGAACTACATGAGGGGACTGTCTGTGCTGCCACCTCCCGGTCTAGATGTTTTCCACCATAATATGACATGGCAAACCGATTGCCTTTTAATATGTGAATCCATTTTTACCTAATTGTTGAATTTCAGCCGTGAACTCAATTTGCTGCCCTCTTCCAGTCTATTAGGTCTTTTAGGTCTTATATTCACATTTAAAATGTGAATATTTTTATATTTATTAAAAACAGGCAGCTTACTTAGGTCTAGGGTTTAAAATGTGGAGATTTTTAAATCTATATTAAAGGGCCATTCCACATCAGTTTTTCTACATATCACTGCTATTTTATCTTCAAATTAAGATAATCATATTAATCTGTAAATCTGCTGTGTTTTTTTTTTTTTTTTTTTTTTTTTTTTTTTTTTGTTACTTTTAATATTTAGTTTATATTTTAACAGTTTATAAGTTAATGGATGTTTATATTTATGTAAATGTTCGAGCAGGTCATTTTGTCCGTTTTCATAGAATGGCCCATTATTGAAGCATGTACAGTCGACTCTCGTTAATTCGAAATCGGATAATTCGAATCTTCGGTTAATTCGAACTAAACATGAAGTCCCAAAATTTTCAATGGCAGAATAACGTTAAAATCTTTCATTAATTCGAACTCATTTTCTCTTGATTTCGTTTAATTCGAACTAACGAGAATTCCGATTTTTCATTTTTCTTTTATTTCTCACGGATAATTTAAGTAATTTTCTTCAATTGATTTTTGTGAAAATTGTTCCGAACGAGTATACGGCATCCACTTTCTTAGTGTCCCGTCTGTCCATCAGTGACACCTCAAATTTTTCTTCCATTAGGCTTGTTTCTAATCATTCGATTATTCTATGAATTTATACATTCTAATGTATTATTAAGTCATATTCTAATGATAACAGACGAAATATATTTAAAAAACACTATAACATCAATTCTTTGTAATAGTACCATATTAAGCATATTTTCATTTCATACTTTCCATAATTCGAACTTCGGATTATTCGAACATTTCTTGTTGTCCCGACGAGTTCGAATTAACGAGAGCCGACTGTAATTTAAAAAAAAATGTTAAAAGACTAAAATATAAATACAGCAAACTCTGTCTAAATCGGACTCGATCAAGATCGAGAAAATTTTCCGTAGACATTATTCCGTCTTGTTAGACAAACTTTACTCTGTGCCTAGGGATCCGTAGAGATTTCAAAATGCTTCCAACTTAGACAGGTTTCCGTGTTACTCAGAGTCCGCCTTACAGAAAGTTTACTGTATAGATATTTTTGTGAATTTTTTGTGCTCATTTTTTTTTCCTTCGATAAATATTGACTGTCTTTCAGTTTCTTTTTTTTGTTATTATTTTCTTCTTTCCTAGCAGTGTTTGCGTTAACCTTATCGAAATATCCGCTTTCCGGTCAGCGGTCAAGATATTTCGCAAGGGTTTGTTAATCTAATGATAACTGGTAGTTGTGAAAATATATTTTAGTTGGTTGTTACTCGTCGTGTGGGATTTTGAATACCTTCGAAAAGTGATTCAGAAGCACTTATTGGGTATGAATAGATAAAGTTTTATATGTTTTGCTGCTGATGCGATAATTATCATAAATTTTTATACGTTTGAAAGTTGAAAATATTTTGACTGTTTCGTAGAATTTATCACCATTCTTTAGTTTGTAACTTATTCAGATGAATTATAATTGGATCTTGTCAGAACTCTTTTTTGGAAATGAAATTCATCAAATGTTTCAGAATATTTTTTTGTCAAGAATCAAGCACATTTTAATGAATTTTCTTCATGTCATGAAAGGTATTAATACGTTTAGTTACATATAATATTAAAGAATCAACATTATTAAACAAACAGTTTCTACTATATTTAAAAATTAAATTAAGAAAGTTCATATTGCTTTTTATTGAAACGTATGTTTGGATTTGTCATTATTAAATTCAATATATTTTTTTTTTTCAAACAAGTGTTATAGAACTGAACATATGTGTACCCGGAAAACGTTTATTTTGCAAGTGCTTGACATATTTAAGGCTGATTAGGAATAACTGTGTCACATCAAAACTGAGTTTGAATAAGTCATTTGAAAAAGTCATAAAATATAAACTTATGGGATGCATTTATTGAATTGTGCCAATATGCTCTGCCAAAGCTATTTTTAATTCTTTTAAGTTTTACAGACGAAATTTCCACATTTAATACAAGATTAAATTTGTCTTTATAAAATATTTTCGTTTTTTAGAATTTAATTCAGCATTTGAGAAAGAGAGAAAATATACCCCTCTTTTTTATACTTACATTTCACTCTTCATTTTTAATAAAATAACGGACATTTCTTAAATATGACTTATTTTCAAGAGGTATTTACTAAGCCTTTTGAGCTGACGTGGAAAATTCACGATTTCAGTGTAGGCTTGCGATTCACGAATGAATGTATTTTTAGTCCATCTTTTACAATTCCCTTAACAAATGACTCATTTCGATTGCTGTTGTTCAAAAACTGCGATTCAAAAGACTATTTCTCTTTCCATGCACAATTTACTCAAAACGAACGAAAAACAGAAAAGTCCTATTCAATTTCTGTATCAATCTTGAATTGTGACGGTAAATCAACACTTTCTCACGATCTCAAACCACTCCGAGCAAATTTTAACTACTGGGGAGCAGATAAGCTAATTGATTGGAAATCAATAATAAAAGATAAACAAACTATGTTGCCAAAAGACGTTTTGACAGTTCTTTGTAGTGTCGACCTCGAAAAATGGTGGAGACTATCTAATGTCCGTTCTTATAAAGAAACACTTGAAAAACTGTATGAAAAAGAAAAGAGATATCCATCTATAAGTAAGTGGAAAAACAAAAAGAGTAAAGTTCAGCAGGAAAACCTTATGGTGTCTGAAAAAAGCTTCCCTGTTCCAATACTTCACGAATGGTTTAAACATTTATATTCGGAAAAAATAGATGTTACTTCATTTAATAGTCTAGAAAGTATAATAGACAATGCAAACCCGATAAAGACATCGTCTTCAAACAGTTTACCGATATGTTTGCTGTCTCAGTCATTCTTGCCAAAGGAAAAAGCATATGCCATGTGGTACATCAAACAATTCAGTCATTTGAAACAAGATGAAAAAATTTTCAGTCCTAGTATATGTTGTGGATCTAATAAATGGAAATTGCTTTTTTATCTGTCTACTGACAATGGTGGTAATGAAGTAGCTAATATATTTGTTTGTCCGATGACTTTATACCTGGATTCCAAAAAGATTATAAAGTGCAAAATATGCGTAGTAGATCAGAATGGCAGATTACCTCTGTCTGTGGAGTCCGTTCATCTTTATGACAATAATGGTCAGTGGAAAGTTCCGCCATTTTTAAAAACGGAAGATTTAAAAAATGACGAAAAAGCATATTTGTCAAACGATATTTTAATCTTGTTGTGTTCATTGACAGTTTCTGAAGATAGATATAGACACAATCAGTCTTGGACGGTGATGGAAAGTTGTGATGAAAATTTTCTATCAGAATATCGTCTGCTTCGTTTTTCTCAATTGCTTAGAAAAGATATGATGTCTCTTCTTAGGTCTGGACAATACAGCGATGTAAAATTGAAAGTTGGTCAATACGAAGTGAATGCTCATAAATCGATTCTTTCAGAAAGATCTTCAGAATTCAAACGAAGAATTAAAGTTCTTAGTAAAAGCAGTGACAATCAAAAAATGACAATAGAAATAACAGATCTCGACAAAGAACATTTGAACGAACTCTTAGATCACATATATGGGGCAGTGAGGCCAACTTATATGGACCCATTTTGTATGAGGCCACCCAATAATTTGATATCTCCACTCACCTATCATTCAGAGGCGGATTACCCATTAGACTGAGTAGGCTGAAGCCTAGGGCCCGGAAGAAAAAGGGGCCCCGATGCTACGATTTTTTTTTCAGATTTTTTTTTTTCATATCAGCTCTAGAAAGGCCGTTTTTAACTTTTTTTTCCTATTTTGTTTGCAGGTTTTTTCAATAAAGTTATTTTTACTTTCGAAACCGGTTTCAAAAAGTAGAACTATCCTAATAAAAATAATAATAATAATAAAATCTTCAACTATACTAAAAAAGCACAAAGCGCATTTGTAGAGAAGACCTCATCTATCCAATGCAAAAATCGCTTAAAAATATTGAAATGCAAACGAGATATTTAAAAAAAAATTCTACCATAGGATTAACATTAAGTTTGTTATGGTTTATTTTATGTCAGCCGATTATCTACATGTGATATATAGGTCCTAAAGGATAGGGTGCCCTCCGTGGGTGGGAGGGTTCTTTCTAAGATAACCTTACCCGTGTTCAAGCAAGGAATAACATTAGAGAGTGGGTGTTCTTGCTTGAAGCAGCTGCTTAAGAGGCTACACTAGACATAGAGAACACGGGAAGGCTAATGTTAATCCTATGGGGCAGTTCTTTGAAAATTTCACGCATGCATTTTATATTTTTGATTGAATTTTTTTGTGAAGAATAACTGAGGACGATCCCTAACCGGGCTCGTTTTTACTTTTTGGATTTTGGTTTCAGATTTTTTTTTAATTACTTTAACTTTTAGAACTGATTTAAACTGGTTCTGAAAACAAAACTATCACGTACAAAAAAAAAAAAAAAAAAAAAACTTTAACAAAAATTTTAAAAAATGTAAAAACCAGCGTGATTGTAGATCGTCTTAAGCTATCCTATGAAAAAAATTTCATTCAAAAATATTAAAATGCGTGTGAGAAATCTGCAAAGAACTGCCCCGTAGGATTAGCATTAATATTAGTGGGATAGACACCGCTGATGATATTAAAATTCTTTCAACTACAAAAACGCGTATAACTTAAATAAAGCTTTTGTTTTATATGTTGCTGCATATGTGTATTACAATATGATTTTTTTTTTTATGACCCTAATTTTTCTTTTTTTTTTTTGTGTGCCAGAAAATAGAAAAATGTATTGCTTTGAGGGCCGGGGAGGGGAGAGGGGTAGTCCACACAAAAATCTAGCCTAGGGGCCCGGGAAATAGTTAATCCGCTTCTGCTATCATAAATTGAGCTCACCCAATATTTTTGTGTTTGTTCAAAAATTTTTAAGCCCACCCAATATTTTTATAAAGTTGGCGCCACTGATATAGGGGTATGTGCAGCACTTGTTATTCCACGTGTTTTATTTCTGCAGCTCTTAAATATGGAGTTGATGAAGCGATTGTGATATATAGGCCTTTAATAATAACGCGGTTGAGATGGCGTGGATTGCGTAATATTTATCAGTGCTGCAAAAATGAAGATCTTTATAGCTATATTGAGTACCAAATACGAGTTAAGCAAACTCTATATCATGAACTTGACGTATTATGTCTTTTTGATTACTATTGTACAGTCTTTAGTAATATATACTTATATTTATGCTTATATTATTCATTATTACAAATGACTACTAAATCAGCATGTTTCTTATTATTATTTACTTTATTTATCAATTCTATAATGATAATGCAGAACTCATTTGCGGATCATCTCAATAAAACCCTGTAAAAATAACAAATTTCAAAAAAAAAAAAAAAAAAAAAAAGTAATTTAACAAATTACAAGGACTATTTGGAAAATGATATTTTAAAAGACTAAAATTTTAAAGATTTATAAATAAATTCTGTATTTAAATTAATAATAATAATAAACATCATTTTTATGATGATCATAACGAGTCATATATTAGGTACGCCATATACTAAACATTAATATTCCAAGACCAATGGTAAAAAAAAATACTTTGTAGAAGAAGTGCCCAGAGAGGGGTTTGGTGACGCAAGATGCTTCATATAATTTAGTTTTAGGGTGGAATTGGTAAAAAAGTGCATTTTTTTTTGGGGGGGGGGGGGGTTAATTCTTAATATTTCCTTTTTTTACGCTTAAAAAATCTTGATTTTTTTTTTAAATATCACTTTTAATTTTTTTTCAACAATTAATTTTCAGAAATGTCCCTGCGTTTTCTTTCTTTAAATTCTAGATAAGTGCAATAAGAACTCATTCTGCTACACTTAATTCGCTATCGTTTGTAAATCTTCATTCTTTTAATATCACTTTTAAATTTTTTCAACATTGAATTTTCAGAAATGTTCCTGTGTTTTCTTTAAATTCTAGATAAGGGCAATAGGAACTCATTCTGCTATATTTAATTCGCTATCTTTTGTAAATCTTGATTTAATATCACTTTTAAATTTTTTCAACATTGAATTTTCAGAAATGTTCCTGTATTTTCTTTCTTTAAATTCTAGATAAGTTCAATAAGAACTCATTCTGCTATACTTAATTCGCTATCTTTTGTAAATCTTGATTCTTTTAATATCACTTTTAAATTTTTTCAACATTGAATTTTCAGAAATGTTCCTGTGTTTTCTTTCTTTAAGGTTGCTCAGGGGTTGAAAACTTTTCAAAAAATCGAGTTTTTTTTATGATCTAGTTTGATTATTCAATTAATTCTTAACTCAATGCAAAAAAACTCATAAAAATATTCACATTTTTAACGGAGTTAAGCATTTATGTATCAATACTTTCATAGCCGCATCCATGTAATTTCAACTTTAAGTCGCGTTTTCTCAGAACTTGATTTTTGAAGACTAACACCAAGATTTAAAAAAAAAAAAAAAAACTATTTTATAGAATGACTTAATTTTTTTTTTTTTTTTTTTTTTTTTTTTGGCAAGCATATAGCACTATTATCTAGAGAATGAATTAAGGATATAACTATCACTTCAAAAAAACTTCATTAAAAAATCTCTCAAAGTTGAAAATTCAAAAAAACCCTAAAAAATACAACTTTTTTTTCATTAAAAATACTCAAAATATTAAACTATCTAAAATATATTAATTCATTCTCTAGATAATAATATTATATGCATGCAAAAAAAAAAAAAAAAAAAAAAAAAAAAAAGCCATTCTATTAAATAGTTTTTTTTTTTTTTTTTTTTTTTTTTTATCTTGGTGTTAGTCATCAAAAATCAAGTTTTGAGAAAACGCGACTTAAAGTTGAAATTATATGGATGCGGCTATGAAAGTGTTAATACATAAATGCTTATAACTCCGTTAAAAATGAAAATATTTTTATGCGGTTTTTTGCATTGAGTTTAGAATTAATTGAATAATCAAATTCGATCATAAAAAAATCGATTTTTTTGAAAAGTTTTCAACCCCTGAGCCCCTTAAATTCTAGATAAGGGCAATAAGAACTCATTCTGCTATACTTAATTCGCTATCATTTGTAAATCTTGATTCTTTTAATATCACTTTTAAATTTTTTCAACATTGAATTTTCAGAAATGTTCCTGGGTTTTCTTTCTTTAAATTCTAGATAAGTGCAATAAAACCTCATTCTGCTATACTTAATTCGCTATCTTTTGTAAATCTTGATTCTTTTAATTTCACTTTTAAATTTTTTAAACATTGAATTTTCAGAAATGTTCCTGTGTTTTCTTTCTTTAAGGGGGCTGAAGGGTTGAAAACTTTTCAAAAAACCGAGTTTTTTTAATGATCTAGTTTGATTATTCAATTAATTCTTAACTCAATGCAAAAAAAACTCATAAAAATATTTGCATTTTTAACGGAGTTATAAGCATTTATGTATCAATACTTTCATAGCCGCATCCATGTAATTTCAACTTTAAGTCGCGTTTTCTCAGAACTTGATTTTTGACGACTAACACCAAGACTTAAAAAAAACTATTTTATAGAATGACTTAATTTTTTTTTTCTTTTTTTTTTTTTTTTTTTTTTTTTTTTGGCAAGCATATAGCATTATTATCTAGAGAATGAATTAAGGATATAACTATCACTTAAAAAAAAACATCATTAAAAAATCTCTCAAAGTTGAAAATTCAAAAAAACCCTAAAAAATACAACTTTTTTTCATTAAAAATACTCAAAATATTAAACTATCTAAAATATATTAATTCATTCTCTAGATAATAATATTATATGCATGCAAAAAAAAAAAAAAAAAAAAAAAAAAAAAAAAAAAAAAAGCCATTCCATTAAATAGTTTTTTTTTTTTTTTTTTTTTTTTTTATCTTGGTGTTAGTCATCAAAAATCAAGTTTTGAGAAAACGCGACTTAAAGTTGAAATTATATGGATGCGGCTATGAAAGTGTTAATAGATAAATGCTTATAACTCCGTTAAAAATGAAAATATTTTTATGCGGTTTTTTGCATTGAGTTTAGAATTAATTGAATAATCAAATTCGATCATAAAAAAATCGATTTTTTGAAAAGTTTTCAACCTCTGAGCCCCTTTAAATTCAAGATAAGGGGAATAAGAACTCATTCTGCCATACTTAATTCGCTATCTTTTGTAAATCTTGATTCTTTTAATATCACTTTTAAATTTTTTCAACATTGAATTTTCAGAAATGTTCCTGTGTTTTCTTTCTTTAAATTCTATAGATAAGTGCAATGGGAACTCATTCTGCTATACTTAATTCGCTATCTTTTGTAAATCTTGATTCTTTTGATATCACTTTTAAATTTTTTCAACATTGAATTTTCAGAAATGTTCCTGTGTTTTCTTTCTTTAAATTCTAGATAAGGGCAATAAGAACTCATTCTGCTATGCTCAATTCATTATCTTTTGAATATGCAGTAGATTATAAGTAGAATATATTTTACAATTTGTATTCTGTTTAGAAGGGAGGGGTCAATGTTAAAGTATGAAGATTTTTTGTTTGGGGGGGGGGGGGAATGTGTGTCATTGGGTTTGGGGGGGATGGTCACCACTGCTTTGTAGATATACAATTTTTAACTGTTTAAAAAGCGGGTTTTTATTAGATGGGGTTAATTAGACTATTTTTGAACGCCTCATATTACATATGACATGGATTAAACATTAATATTCCCGGTCTTACCATAAACAAATTTTTAATGAAATTTCAGTTTTAAAATTTTCGAAACTGCGATTCTTTAAACTTTTAAATATCGCACATTTTAAATTTTTACACCGTTGGGTAGAGAAAAAAATGCACTTTTAAATGAAATTTGTTTGAAATCTGTACCAGAATTTGTTTTCAAATTATTTTTTTGTCACCGTGTCAACAGAAGTATTCTATTGTTGGATATTAAACATAGACCAATCAGTAAACTAATAAAATAAAAAAACAGAAATATTCCATTCTTGGACATTAAACATGGACCAATCAGAAAACGAATAAGTTGCGAAATTCAACCAGTAACAAGATTTAGATATACTTCAGATTTCCCAGTTCTCTGCCGACTATTTTTCCGAATAGTTAAAAAAATTAAAAATATAGAGTCTAGTGCTAAGACTGTGAATCAACAATGTCCCATAAACGACGTGGTAAACTATTTATAATACGACAATTCATAGAACTTCTAATACAAAATAGAATGAAAGTAGTAGGAAAATAAGAGTTTAAGCTCAGGAGCAGGGACCAGGGACCGTCCCTGCTCCCGTCCCTGCTCAGTCGCTGGGATGAAGGGACCGTCCCTGCTCCCACCGTGCCACCGCCGTCCCTCCTGGTCCCCCACCATACACCCCCCTCCACAAACGCCCCCTAGTGGAAAAAAGGAACATTCTATTATAACAGGATAGGTGAACAACCTTCCCTAATTAAAAATATTATCAATCACATCTCAACTCGGAATCATACTATATGATGAAGATTAAATTTATATTTGAATTTTGAACAACCGTAATTTTAATGAGTATTATTAATTAAGCGAAACAATTAAAATCTCAGTTTTTAACCATTTTATTTAGATTTCTTCAACTACAAGATGAGATTATCAATTTAACTCAAGAAAGTTAAACATATATTTGAATTTTGCTTCATAGACATCTTAATGAGTAGTATTAATTAAGTAAAAACAATAGAAAATATCCAGTTTTATAGAAAAAGACTGATTTCTTACGATTTTTATCAACTATATGATCAATGTAACGACTTAAAAGTTGAAAGTTAAACATGTATCCTAGTTTTTCAACAGCTATAGCCTTAATCAGTATCGTTAATTAAGTAAAAAAACAATGGAAAATATCAAGTTTTATGGAAAAAGACTGATCTCTTACGATTTTTATCAACTTAAGAGAGAAAACTTAAACATACATTTCAGTTTTTCAACAGCTATAATCTTAATGAGCATTCATAATTAAGTAAAAAACAATGGAAAATATCGATTTTTATAGAAAAAGACTGATTTCTTACGATTTTTATCAACTGCAACATCAGTGTATCGACTTACAAGTTGAAAGTTAAACATGCATTCTAGTTTTTCAACAGCTATAATCTTAATGAGTATCGTTAATTAAGTAAAAAACAATGGAAAATATCAAGTTTTATAGAAAAAGACTTATTTCTTACGATTTTTTCAACTCAAACTTCAGAATATCAATTTGATAGAAAGAAATTTAAGCATGCATTCGAGTTTTGGACAACCATTTCCTTCACGAACATTAATAATTAAGCAAAACAACAGAAAATATTAAATTTTTAACTGATTTCTTCATATTTTTTTATTATTTTTTTTAATATAAAATCAGAATACGCAACTTAAAATAGAAATTTAAACATTTTTTTTAGTTTTTGAACAGTCGTTACCTCAAAGAATTTCGATAATTGAACAATTAACAAAGGAAACTAATGATTTTTTAACGAAAAAAGACGAATTAAACGAATTTGGTTAATTTTTACTCTAATTGGAAATTTCATCGTACTTTATATATACCAACTAAGTAGAATTTTAATACATAAACGAATAATTTAAAGAAATCCTCAACACGCAAATGTGAACCTGCAGAGCATTTCTTATTACGTCATATCTAAACTAAAACTTTTTTCTGCAACCCCTCCATGCATGCATTCCAGGTAGGGGAACATAACAAAGAATTTTGACGTCACAACTTACAAAGGTATCCAACAAAATGTTTACGTTCAAGAAAAAGTATCACCTAGAGAGAAAAAAAGAAGAGATTTAAGCTATTTATCCATTCTAGTTTTATAACAGTTACCACAACATCTCCAAATTAAAATTTGGAAGTCATAATGAGTGTAATTAATTAAGCAAAATAATAGAAATGTTAGTTTTTCAGAGGGGAAAATTTATTAGTTTTACACTTGTTTAATAATAATTTTAAGAGGAAAAAGACGAATTTAAACTTTTTTTTTTTTTTTTTTTTTTTTTTTTTTTTTTAGTTTTACACTATTTTTTCTCATCTCCAACACGGATATATCAATTTTAACAGAAGAATTAAACGTATATTTTAGTTTTTAACAACAAAATCTTAACAAGTATCATTAATTAAACAAAAATAAATACCAGTTTTAAAGAAAAGACGAATTTGAATAATTTTACACTAGTATTTTCAAAAGCAACATGGAAATATCAATACTTATTCACATATTTCACTTATTCACTGTATTCAATACTATATTTAATAAATTTGGATACACTTTAAGAATTTCCTAATCTATAATTATATATTAGCTGTATATTTAATGTTACCCATGTTTTCATCATTAGTTCATAATCGTGAATTTTGTACTTTAAATACCATGTATTCAGGTTCAGATTATTTTTTCTTGAAATCATACAGAATTTTTTAACAGAGTTTGTTTTTGAAATCATTGAAGCAACTGTATTTAATATTTTTAACACCAATTTTCTAAGATTTTCTAACATTTTCCGATTATACATTCCTCAGAAGTACATTTCTAAATGCTACAATCACTTTACATATCGAAAAGATATCATTGAAGCAACTGTATTTAATATTTTTAACACAAATTTTCTAAGATTTTTTAACATTTTCCGGTTATACATTCCTCAAAAGTATGTATTCTAAACAATAGAAAATATTAATTTTAAGAATAAAAAGACGAATTTAAACAAATTTTATTAGTTTTACACTATTTTTTCTCATCTCCAACACGGATATATCAATTTTAACAGAATTAAACGTATATATTAGTTTTTAAGAACAAAAATGTAATAAGTATCATTAATTAGACAAAAAATAAATATCAATTTTCAAGAAAGACAATTTTTTACACAAATTTTCAACTTTGAAATACATTTGTTTACATATATTGTTACAATATATTACTAAACTTAAACTTTTTAAAAAGTTTGAATGTCTTTACAAAGGGTTCATATTTATATTTTTCACGTCTTGACTGCATTCGAAATCTTACAACAAAAGTATACTTTTATTATTATTATTATTCTAGAAAACCTAAAAAGTCATTTCTTGCTGCTTTAAACACTTGACATATTAAAACTACTCTGAGATATTCTACCCATATAATTAATCAAATTAGAACATGATTTATCTTACACTTCAAAATTTCTGAGTTTTTACAATACTTATTTTCATCAAACTTTATTCTTGATCCTATATATTTTAACAGTACAGAATTTTAACATGTGTTTTTATCTACTTATCAGAAACTTATTAAAACACCCAACAACATTTTCCAAATATGAATATTATCTTTACAGCTTAATAATACAAAACATACACGAATACAAAGTTTAATTTTTACAAACATTTCATATTTCAAACCAAACTTTTCGAAATTTTCACATCATAAGAGCAAACATTAGATGAACTTTTTAACATCAATATTGCTTAGATCTTTTCATCATAACTTTTAATTATGATAATTATCCATTTTTAGGTTGATTGTCGAAAAACTGTATCTGAAATTACATAAACTTAATGTAAAAAACCATGTTCTCACACAATTTCTTGAAATTCAACAAAGAATTGACTATTACTTATCTATTATTCTTATTAAATACTTATCTACATCAATATAGACTCTCGATAGTATATAGATATTTCATCATTACACACTTACAACTCTTTTCAAACGTTTATCAGAAAAATAAGTCAATCAAAGTCTAAAAGTTATCACACCTGTTCCTCAGAAATATTACTATCATATGAAACAGTAAAGAAAATTAATAGATATTTAATATTTAATAACCTCATACGTGAAATTACTGTCGAATGAGAATACTAATAATCTATAAAATCAACTGTTGAACAAAAAAATAGTACAGATTACCGAAAATTCAAATGTTTTTTCTGCAAAAGTTACAAAAATTAACAAATGAATGACAAGTTAGAGAAATAACTAAAAAAGTTAATGAACATATTTACAAATTTATTAAAATCACACCTTTTTCTGAATTACAAACCACAATTTCTTGAAAAATTTAACACCGAATTTGTAAGATTTTAATCCTAGTATTACATACACTCAATAAATATTCAAAATTAACAAAAAAAAATAATTTTTTAGTCTCATCAATAAGCAGAAATTCTATATTAAAAGAATATTTTCATATTAGTACTTATAAAAATGAGAGTTTACAAACTGATTTTCATAATTTTATCACATTTAAACTTAATATTTTACATAAAACATTATTTAATCAAATTTTATGCTTTCTAATTCAGTAAAATTCAATACTTTTTTAGTTTTTAAATCAATACCACGATATTTATTTACATCAAACTTGATTCTTCACCTTTTATATTTCCACATTACACACGTGAGATAAATACTAACTTGGATCAGGAGTTGAAGTCAATTGATTCCATTCGATTTTCATCATGTACGCATTGCTCCTACACGAAATTTCTTATTGCTATAATCATCTAATGTATTAAAACTAATCTACTCATATTTTTAATCAATTCATCAGATGTTTCATCTCGCACTTCTGAATTATCGTGCATCAAGTTGCTTAAAATATAAATACTATCTTTATAGTTTTAATGATATATAGTATACATGGTTTATCTTGAGTTAGCACTTCCATAGTATTAATCAAATTATATGTTTCATCTTGCACTTGATCTTAATGATTTCATCTCGCATCTGAATTATCGTCCATCGAGTTTTTTTTTTAATAATAATATATTTATAGTTTTTGATTATACATAGCATGTACGAATACAATCTTTAATTTTAACATTTCATATTTCAAATAACCTATTCCCGAAACCAAGCTATGTGAATTTTACCACAATGCTTATTATCATAGAATAATTTGTGTTTCACACTTTTCTAAAAATTATCAGATATGTACCCCTCATAGAAATTACTATCGTATGAATAAATGAAGAAAATTTAATTTATATTAAATGTACACGAAATTGATTGCAATATACATGTATTTAATAAAAATAAATAAATAAGCGATTATTTATACATTAAACCTTTACTAAATATATATTTCTTTCATTATACAGATGTTTCAACAAGATGAACCAAAACAGCAGCAAACTTCAGAAATGAATGATCCGAATGATTCATCCCTAGCACATGTAGCGTTAACGAATAACACATATGTGAGTACTTATATCAGAAATACTAGAATTCGTATATGAAACGTAATTAGAGTAAATACAAAATGATTTGTCTTACTACCTACACTTTAACAAGTGCTTTTTACTTATATTATTGAAGAGAATCCTAACTATGTCCATTTATTTCTATTACAGATGTGCTCTATTTGCTACAAACACTTCTTAAGTAAATGGAATTTAACAGAACATGCAAAAATCTATACAGGTGAAAAACCTTACATGCTGTTTTCAAGGAAACGTGAATCAAAAATGCACACATCATCATATAAAGCATCGTCAGATATATGTAAACTTAGTGAAGATATTCAAAAATTAGTCAGACTTTTGAAGAATTTAGAAATAAAGGAAGATATTTAGACTATTTATCCATCATATTTTCACAACACTTACCACAATATCTCAAACTTAAAATTTGGAAGACATACACACTGCTGAAAAGTAATTTTGTGATTCTTCTAACCAGTATGAATGTATAGATATTATTTTGTATTGTATTCTTTAAATGCTCACATTAAATATTCTTTTAATGCATATATCGTTGTGTTTATTTTTCTAATACCTATTACATTAATGAAATACATAACATTTTAAGTGAAATAACACTCTCACAACTTAAAAAATGAATAAGAACATACAAAAAATAAGCAGATGTATGAAAAAATATGCAAGTTTACAAAATAATTTCATTGTTTTCTAGAAATATTAACAAAAAATATTTACAATATGAAAAAATTGCAAAAGTGAAAAGAAAAAACACGAATGTAAAAACAAAAACCACAAAGTGAAAAACTCATAACAAAGTTTTTGAAAAAAATATTTACAACAAAACTTTTTTTTACAAAAACCAAAACTTCCAAAAAAATTTTTTTCAAAAAAATTTTTTTTTTCAAAAACATTTTTTACAAAAATTTTTTTTTTCAAAATAAGTTTTTACAAAAGTAAAAAAAAAGAAAATCACAACTTTAAAAAAATGAAAAATTTTTGTTAAAAAAAGTGCAAAAAAATTGCAAAAAAAAGTTGCAAAAATTTAAAAAAAAGTTATGAAAAAAGCTTCAAAAATTTCATTGGTTTTAATGCAATATGCAATGGCGAAACCATTGCATTTGCTATTAAAAACAACAAAATTTTTGAGACTTTTTTCATAACTTTTTTTTAAATTTTTGCAACTTTTTTTTGCAATTTTTTTGCACTTTTTTTAACAAAAATTTTTCATTTTTTTAACGTTGTGATTTTCTTTTTTTTTTACTTTTGTAAAAACTTATTTTGAAAAAAAATTTTTTTGTAAAAAATGTTTTTGAAAAAAAAAATTTTTTTTTTTTTTAAATTTTTTTGGAAGTTTTGGTTTTTGTAAAAAAAAAGTTTTGTTGTAAATATTTTTTTCAAAAACTTTGTTATGAGTTTTTCACTTTGTGGTTTTTGTTTTTACATTCGTGTTTTTTCTTTTCACTTTTGCAATTTTTTCATATTGTAAATATTTTTTGTTAATATTTCTAGAAAACAATGAAATTATTTTGTAAACTTGCATATTTTTTCATACATCTGCTTATTTTTTGTATGTTCTTATGCATTTTTTAAGTTGTGAGAGTGTTATTTCACTTAAAATGTTATGTATTTCATTAATGTAATAGGTATTAGAAAAATAAACACAACGATATATGCATATAAAAGAATATTTAATGTGAGCATTTAAAGAATACAATACAAAATAATATCTATACATTCATACTGGTTAGAAGAATCACAAAATTACTTTTCAGCAGTGTGTATGTCTTCCAAATTTTAAGTTTGAGATATTGTGGTAAGTGTTGTGAAAATATGATGGATAAATAGTCTAAATATCTTCCTTTATTTCTAAATTCTTCAAAAGTCTGACTAATTTTTGAATATCTTCACTAAGTTTACATATATCTGACGATGCTTTATATGATGATGTGTGCATTTTTGATTCACGTTTCCTTGAAAACAGCATTTATGGTAATCTTTCCAAGTGTAAGGTTTTTCACCTGTATAGATTTTTGCATGTTCTGTTAAATTCCATTTACTTAAGAAGTGTTTGTAGCAAATAGAGCACATCTGTAATAGAAATAAATGGACACAGTTAGGATTCTCTTCAATAATATAAGTAAAAAGCACTTGTTAAAGTGTAGGTAGTAAGACAAATCATTTTGTATTTACTCTAATTACGTTTCATATACGAATTCTAGTATTTCTCATATAAGTACTCACATATGTGTTATTCGTTAACGCTACATGTGCTAGGGATGAATCATTCGGATCATTCATTTCTGAAGTTTGCTGCTGTTTTGGTTCATCTTGTTGAAACATCTGTATAATGAAAGAAATATATATTTAGTAAAGGTTTAATGTATAAATAATCGCTTATTTATTTATTTTTATTAAATACATGTATATTGCAATCAATTTCGTGTACATTTAATATAAAATAAATTTTCTTCATTTATTCATACGATAGTAATTTCTATGAGGGGTACATATCTGATAATTTTTAGAAAAGTGTGAAACACAAATTATTCTATGATAATAAGCATTGTGGTAAAATTCACATAGCTTGGTTTCGGGAATAGGTTATTTGAAATATGAAATGTTAAAATTAAAGATTGTATTCGTACATGCTATGTATAATCAAAAACTATAAATATATTATTATTAAAAAAAAAACTCGATGGACGATAATTCAGATGCGAGATGAAATCATTAAGATCAAGTGCAAGATGAAACATATAATTTGATTAATACTATGGAAGTGCTAACTCAAGATAAACCATGTATACTATATATCATTAAAACTATAAAGATAGTATTTATATTTTAAGCAACTTGATGCACGATAATTGAGAAGTGCGAGATGAAACATCTGATGAATTGATTAAAAATATGAGTAGATTAGTTTTAATACATTAGATGATTATAGCAATAAGAAATTTCGTGTAGGAGCAATGCGTACATGATGAAAATCGAATGGAATCAATTGACTTCAACTCCTGATCCAAGTTAGTATTTATCTCACGTGTGTAATGTGGAAATATAAAAGGTGAAGAATCAAGTTTGATGTAAATAAATATCGTGGTATTGGTTTAAAAAATTCAAAAAGTATTGAATTTTACTGAATTAGAAAGCATAAAATTTGATTAAATAATGTTTTATGTAAAATATTAAGTTTAAATGTGATAAAATTATGAAAATCAGTTTGTAAACTCTCATTTTTATAAGTACTAATATGAAAATATTCTTTTAATATAGAATTTCTGCTTATTGATGAGACTAAAAAATTATTTTTTTTTGTTAATTTTGAATATTTATTGAGTGTATGTAATACTAGGATTAAAATCTTACAAATTCGGTGTTAAATTTTTCAAGAAATTGTGGTTTGTAATTCAGAAAAAGGTGTGATTTTAATAAATTTGTAAATATGTTCATTAACTTTTTTAGTTATTTCTCTAACTTGTCATTCATTTGTTAATTTTTGTAACTTTTGCAGAAAAAACATTTGAATTTTCGGTAATCTGTACTATTTTTTTGTTCAACAGTTGATTTTATAGATTATTAGTATTCTCATTCGACAGTAATTTCACGTATGAGGTTATTAAATATTAAATATCTATTAATTTTCTTTACTGTTTCATATGATAGTAATATTTCTGAGGAACAGGTGTGATAACTTTTAGACTTTGATTGACTTATTTTTCTCATAAACGTTTGAAAAGAGTTGTAAGTGTGTAATGATGAAATATCTATATACTATCGAGAGTCGATATTGATGTAGATAAGTATTTAATAAGAATAATAGATAAGTAATAGTCAATTCTTTGTTGAATTTCAAGAAATTGTGTGAGAACATGGTTTTTTACATTAAGTTTATGTAATTTCAGATACAGTTTTTCGACAATCAACCTAAAAATGGATAATTATCATAATTAAAAGTTATGATGAAAAGATCTAAGCAATATTGATGTTAAAAAGTTCATCTAATGTTTGCTCTTATGATGTGAAAATTTCGAAAAGTTTGGTTTGAAATATGAAATGTTTGTAAAAATTAAACTTTGTATTCGTGTATGTTTTGTATTATTAAACTGTAAAGATAATATTCATATTTGGAAAATGTTGTTGGGTGTTTTAATAAGTTTCTGATAAGTAGATAAAAACAGATGTTAAAATTCTGTACTGTTAAAATATATAGGATCAAGAATAAAGTTTGATGAAAATAAGTATTGTAAAAATTCAGAAATTTTGAAGTGTAAGATAAATCATGTTCTAATTTGATTAATTATATGGGTAGAATATCTCAGAGTAGTTTTAATATGTCAAGTGTTTAAAGCAGCAAGAAATGACTTTTTAGGTTTTCTAGAATAATAATAATAATAAAAGTATACTTTTGTTGTAAGATTTCGAATGCAGTCAAGACGTGAAAAATATAAATATGAACCCTTTGTAAAGACATTCAAACTTTTTAAAAAGTTTAAGTTTAGTAATATATTGTAACAATATATGTAAACAAATGTATTTCAAAGTTGAAAATTTGTGTAAAAAATTGTCTTTTCTTGAAAATTGATATTTATTTTTTGTCTAATTAATGATACTTATTACATTTTTGTTCTTAAAAACTAATATATACGTTTAATTCTGTTAAAATTGATATATCCGTGTTGGAGATGAGAAAAAATAGTGTAAAACTAATAAAATTTGTTTAAATTCGTCTTTTTATTCTTAAAATTAATATTTTCTATTGTTTAGAATACATACTTTTGAGGAATGTATAACCGGAAAATGTTAAAAAATCTTAGAAAATTGGTGTTAAAAATATTAAATACAGTTGCTTCAATGATATCTTTTCGATATGTAAAGTGATTGTAGCATTTAGAAATGTACTTCTGAGGAATGTATAATCGGAAAATGTTAGAAAATCTTAGAAAATTGGTGTTAAAAATATTAAATACAGTTGCTTCAATGATTTCAAAAACAAACTCTGTTAAAAAATTCTGTATGATTTCAAGTAAAAATAATCTGAACCTGAATACATGGTATTTAAAGTACAAAATTCACGATTATGAACTAATGATGAAAACATGGGTAACATTAAATATACAGCTAATATATAATTATAGATTAGGAAATTCTTAAAGTGTATCCAAATTTATTAAATATAGTATTGAATACAGTGAATAAGTGAAATATGTGAATAAGTATTGATATTTCCATGTTGCTTTTGAAAATACTAGTGTAAAATTATTCAAATTCGTCTTTTCTTTAAAACTGATATTTATTTTTGTTTAATTAATGATACTTGTTAAGATTTTGTTGTTAAAAACTAAAATATACGTTTAATTCTTCTGTTAAAATTGATATATCCGTGTTGGAGATGAGAAAAAATAGTGTAAAACTAAAAAAAAAAAAAAAAAAAAAAAAAAAAAAAAAGTTTAAATTCGTCTTTTTCCTCTTAAAATTATTATTAAACTAGTGTAAAACTAATAAATTTTCCCCTCTGAAAAACTAACATTTCTATTATTTTGCTTAATTAATTACACTCATTATGACTTCCAAATTTTAATTTGAAGATGTTGTGGTAACTGTTATAAAACTAGAATGGATAAATAGCTTAAATCTCTTCTTTTTTTCTCTCTAGGTGATACTTTTTCTTGAACGTAAACATTTTGTTGGATACCTTTGTAAGTTGTGACGTCAAAATTCTTTGTTATGTTCCCCTACCTGGAATGCATGCATGGAGGGGTTGCAGAAAAAAGTTTTAGTTTAGATATGACGTAATAAGAAATGCTCTGCAGGTTCACATTTGCGTGTTGAGGATTTCTTTAAATTATTCGTTTATGTATTAAAATTCTACTTAGTTGGTATATATAAAGTACGATGAAATTTTCAATTAGAGTAAAAATTAACCAAATTCGTTTAATTCGTCTTTTTTCGTTAAAAAATCATTAGTTTCCTTTGTTAATTGTTCAATTATCGAAATTCTTTGAGGTAACGACTGTTCAAAAACTAAAAAAAATGTTTAAATTTCTATTTTAAGTTGCGTATTCTGATTTTATATTAAAAAAAATAATAAAAAAATATGAAGAAATCAGTTAAAAATTTAATATTTTCTGTTGTTTTGCTTAATTATTAATGTTCGTGAAGGAAATGGTTGTCCAAAACTCGAATGCATGCTTAAATTTCTTTCTATCAAATTGATATTCTGAAGTTTGAGTTGAAAAAATCGTAAGAAATAAGTCTTTTTCTATAAAACTTGATATTTTCCATTGTTTTTTACTTAATTAACGATACTCATTAAGATTATAGCTGTTGAAAAACTAGAATGCATGTTTAACTTTCAACTTGTAAGTCGATACACTGATGTTGCAGTTGATAAAAATCGTAAGAAATCAGTCTTTTTCTATAAAAATCGATATTTTCCATTGTTTTTTACTTAATTATGAATGCTCATTAAGATTATAGCTGTTGAAAAACTGAAATGTATGTTTAAGTTTTCTCTCTTAAGTTGATAAAAATCGTAAGAGATCAGTCTTTTTCCATAAAACTTGATATTTTCCATTGTTTTTTTACTTAATTAACGATACTGATTAAGGCTATAGCTGTTGAAAAACTAGGATACATGTTTAACTTTCAACTTTTAAGTCGTTACATTGATCATATAGTTGATAAAAATCGTAAGAAATCAGTCTTTTTCTATAAAACTGGATATTTTCTATTGTTTTTACTTAATTAATACTACTCATTAAGATGTCTATGAAGCAAAATTCAAATATATGTTTAACTTTCTTGAGTTAAATTGATAATCTCATCTTGTAGTTGAAGAAATCTAAATAAAATGGTTAAAAACTGAGATTTTAATTGTTTCGCTTAATTAATAATACTCATTAAAATTACGGTTGTTCAAAATTCAAATATAAATTTAATCTTCATCATATAGTATGATTCCGAGTTGAGATGTGATTGATAATATTTTTAATTAGGGAAGGTTGTTCACCTATCCTGTTATAATAGAATGTTCCTTTTTTCCACTAGGGGGCGTTTGTGGAGGGGGGTGTATGGTGGGGGACCAGGAGGGACGGCGGTGGCACGGTGGGAGCAGGGACGGTCCCTTCATCCCAGCGACTGAGCAGGGACGGGAGCAGGGACGGTCCCTGGTCCCTGCTCCTGAGCTTAAACTCTTATTTTCCTACTACTAATGAAACAAAATAAAACGCAAAAATTTAAACACGCTGAGGTTTTCTGATTTTTTTTTTTTAATCTGAAATTGAAATTTATTTATTGAATTTTAACCTATTTCAATATGAAATCAATAATTTATCAATTGAAGGAAAAGTTAAAGTATATTGAAGAAATAGATCGATATTATAGACCAGGATGCGGCAGCACAGACAATTATCTCATCGAATTGAAGGCTGAAATTTCAGAATCAATTAAAACTCGGTTCGCAAATTAAAATGCAATTGATCTGCTCCTAAAAACCTTATGTTAGCGGTTAACTCGTAGATTTATCATTGTGTTTTCCTGCTCTCAGCCCTCCATGTTTTTATACCTTTGGCTGCAAAAAAAAAAAAAAAAAAAAAAAAAAAAAAACAATGATACACCTACGAGTGAACCACTAAAATTGAGTCTGGAGGTAGTTTCCACCAAAGTGTAATTTGACAGACCAGTTTCTTTTTAATAGGCTAATCGAGTTCTGTCTAATCCTAGAATTTCATCTTACAACTCGATGTGGTGATTGCCTGTGCAGCCGCCTCCCGGTTTACATAAACAAAAATAGCAATGATAAAATTGAAACGGTAATGAAATTCGGCATTTTGTCAATTTCACTTTCCCTAACCCAAATAGAAACTATTTGTATTTTGTAAGATGACTCCAATTCAGCCAGAACTCAATCAAGCTGAAGTTGGGCCCAGGGCCTGTTAAAAAGTTTGCCCCTCCCGTAACTCCCCATTCCCGGCAACACACAGTGGTACAAAATTTCGAAAAGCTGGCCAGAATATGAAAATGTTATTCAAATTGCACGAAGCTTGGTGTGCTGGTATTTTTCAGGATGCTAAGTAAGAATACAAAATTAAAAAAAAAAAAAAAAAAAAAAAAAAAAAAAATGGTGGATACAATACGGCGGAACAAAAATTATAAAAAGAATATTGCCCAGTTAAACTGATGGCATTGAGCTCACAGGCTACGCATATTAATTGTACATTACAGCCTTGTATTTTCGTAAATTCTGCTCGAAAAAACATTAAGAAGGGGAAACAGCTCTCCCCTTTCTTCTTTTTTTATACTTAATCATTGAACCTCCTAAATTATCAAGGACATGCTTTATCATATAAAAATCTATATCCAAAATTCAAAGCAAATCGGATAATTCTTAATAAAAACCCATTTAGCATTTATATAATTTAAGAGGAGTTATTCCCCTCTTTTATACTTAACCATTAAACTTCCAAAACTATTCAGAGATTTGAACAAAATCTGACAATTCTGCTTGAAAAATCCATTTATACAAGTTAAGGGGAGGGGAATTAGAGCCCCGTTCCCCCTGTTTATACTTATTCAATGAACACCTAATAACAGCCACGGACTCGCCTCATCAGACTGATCCTATATCTAAATTTTGAACGAAAACTGTTAATTCTGCATGAAAATCCCGTTTCTATCAATTAAGGGGAGGGGCATGAGCCCCCCGTTCCCCCTGTTTATACTTATTCAATGAACAGCTAATAACAGCCACGGTATCGCCTCATCAGAATGATCCTATATCTAAATTTTGAAGGAAAACTGTTAATTCTGTATGAAAATCCCGTTTATATCAATTAAGGGGAGGGGCATGAGCCCCCCGTTCCCCCTGTTTATACTTATTCAATGAACACTTAATAGCAGTCACGGAATCGCCTCATCAGAATGATCCTATATCTAAATTTTGAACGAAAACTGTTAATTCTGCATGAAAATCCCGTTTCTATCAATTAAGGGGAGGGGCATGAGCCCCCCGTTCCCCCTGTTTATACTTATTCAATGAACAGCTAATAACAGTCACGGAATCGCTTCATCAGAATGATCCTATATCTAAATTTTGAACGAAAACTGTTAATTCTGCATGAAAATCCCGTTTCTATCAATTAAGGGGAGGGGCATGAGCCCCCGGTTCCCCCTCTTACACATATCGAATGAACTCCAAAAACTAATCAGGGAAGCGCCTTATCAGGATATACCTATATACAAAATTTCAAGTGGATCCGATATTTTTATCATGAGTTATCGCGTTACGCACGAATGAACGTACGAACATACATACAGAACGGACGGGCACATAAGCTCTCAGGCTATGATAGCCTGTGAGGTAAAAACGTCTCGAAAATCATTCAATTTGTATGAAATTTCGTAAACTTTTCGAGATGCTAATTAGGATTCAAAATTAAACTTTAAAAATTAATAAATAAATAAAATGACAAATTAAAAGTAAAAGCATTTAGATTTAAATTAAATTAAAAATTTCGAGGCTAAACTTCATTTGTTTGTCGTTTATTTTGTTTGTCGGCCCGGCCCGTTGAAAAAAAACATTCTAATTCTGCCGACCCGGCCCGTTAGCAAATTCGAAACGATCCGCCGGCCCGGCCCGGGCCCGTGCAGACCTCTAGTCTAACCTCCCCTATTCTAAATGGGAGGTATAGGAGACAAATTACTGCTTTGCTGATTCGCTAAGTTTTAGAATTACTATTTTTGAGCTTACCTGTGTGGATTTATTAATATCAATTATGGAATGTGGGAATCGATTCTTATTGTGCTCAATTCTGTTTTCTACGATATCGATTCTCAAGAATCGTCCACCACTAACTAGCACCCAATTTTTTAGTACTCTTATTCGAATTTTGATTTTAATTCTTAAGATTCTCTCTCCAATGTCCATTCAAGAAAATTTTCTTTAACATATTGCTTCAAATCTTACAGATCATTGTATTATGTTGTTTATTACAATAAATAATCTGTATTTTTTCTCTAATAAAATATTTTATGCTAAATATTGAATATTTTTAATCTACTTTATCTTTGATAAATTTACATGTTTTAAACTCTCTCATTAGATCCTTAGACATGTGCATAAACACATACCAATTTTCATCCTACACACACAAGCTTGACCCATTATATCTAATATTTATTGCTGAGATAAAGTGTTTGAAATTACAGTAGAACCCCGCTAATTCGGACCCCGTTAATCCGGATGTCTTTCTTTTTTTTTTTTTTTTTTTTCCAAGTTTGAGAAGCGATTGGCTAATTTCCATAACATTAACTTGTTTCATCGTCGTATTCTAAATAAAAAAAACTTTTTTCTGAAATCTTTTTGAAAGAATTAAGCAAAGTAAACATTTTTACTCTCTGTTAATATTCAATAAGTTTAACATAAAGGTGATTTTCTGTAAGTATGTTTTTTTTATTTCATTTTTTTTTTCTAATTCTCCGGATAATCCGGATTGGGTCCGGTCCCAATTAATCCGAATTATCGGAGTTTTACTGTACTTATATCCAATAATTTAAACATTTAAATTGTTTTTAAAAAGGGAGAGAAAAAGTCGCTAAATTTCTTATTAAAAAAAATACTTATTTTTGTATTTTGAGAAAAAAACCAATTTAACCATCCAAGCCTGATAAAAATTATATCTATTTTGTGTTTATAATATAAAATACATGTTTATTTAAAAACTAAAAACCATGTTTTCCTGCCATTCTAAAAAATGTAATAAGGTAAAACACATTTCGGCATCATTTTAAATTAAAAAATACACTATGGCAGCCAAAACAGATTTTTTTTTTTTAACTTTTAATTAGTTGATGAAAAAGAAAATAAAAAAATTCAAACATTCTAAACTACCAATCAAACAGTTTCTACGCTTCTAATTGATGATTGAGCGGAGATGAATGAGTGGAACTAAAAATCAGGAGATTTTGTTTCAGAAGTTAGGAGATATTTTGTCAATGAAAACTTAATTTTTAGACATATTTAGTAAGTTTAAATTTCAACAGGACTTGGTTATTACTAAAGATTAAAAAGAAATATGTCACTCTTACTCAAATATGGAAAGTATGTACTACTTACAAATAACATTTAAGCATATATGATGTTTTAACATACTTTTAGACTCAGGGTTTGAAAAAACCTGTTTTTTTTTTCTTTTTTCTTTTTTTTTTTTTTTTTTTTTATAAAAAAAGCCCAACCCATTGGGCCCACTAGTCTAAAACCCGGGTTTTTTCAGAAAAAAAAAAACCCAGGCTTTTTCGGGTTTTTTTTTTAACACTTTAAATTTCTAATTTTCATATACAGCCACCGCCAAAAAAATCTTGACACTTTCGATTTTTGATGTTTTGTTAAATATCTAGAAATATACACAAGGAATTATTCTGAAACTCCTGGTGTGTAAACAAAATAGTACACGTCATATATTTTGACAAAGATTTTTCCCCGAAATCTAACAGGGGACCGTCAATAAATTGAAAAAGAACGAAGATCTTTTGGATCACCCTGTCAAAACTAATGAAGCAAAACAGTTTAAACTGCAGATAATGATTAAGTGGCTTATTGTGATAAGTTGTGTCGATTTTTATGAATATAGCTTGAAAACTCGTAGAGAAATTAAAGTTTTTATAGAAACGGTCCAAAATTTTTCCAAATTTTTTGCTTATAATTTTCAGAGCTCTTCATAAGACACAATAATCTTTTCAGAAAATATGACAAACAACATTGCACATAACACACTGTAATCAGAATTAAAAAATAATGAAAAATGTATGAAAAATGAACGGGTTTACTAAATAATTTTTACTGCGCATGCGTCAACGCTATTAAAATTTCATTTGCATATTATGTTAGTTAAATGTATAGAGCAACTTTTGTGAAAGTCTCAAAAACATAGCTTGAAAACTCTGAAAATTATCGTTAATAGAATATTGTCAAAATCCATTATTCCCAAAATGAAGCAAAAAGATGAGGGGCTGTATCCATATTCCATTGATTAGTACCTACACAGTATTGCACGTACAACTATATTTGGATAAAACCCCTGATTTTTTTGCTTCATTTTGGAAACAACGGATTTTGTCCTTTTTCTATAGACGATTACTTTCAGAATTTTCAAGATATGATTTTGAGACTTTCACAAAAGTTGCTCTATACATTTAACTAACATAATATGCAAATAAAATTTTAATAGCGTTGACGCATGCGCAGTAAAAAATTATTTAGTAAACCCGTTCATTTTTCATACATTTTTTATTATTTTTTAATTCTGATTACAGGGTGTTATGTGCAGTGTTGTTTGTCATATTTTCTGAAAAGATTATTGTGTTTTATGAAGAGCTCTGAAAATTATAAGCAAAAAACTTGGAAAAATTTTGGACCGTTTTTATAAAAACTTTAATTTCCCTTCGAGTTTCCAAGCTATATTCATAAAAATCGACACAACTTATCACAATAAGCCACTTAATCATTATCTGCAGTTTAAACTGTTTTGCTTCATTAGTTTTGACAGGGTGATCCAAAAGATCTTAGTTCTTTTTCAATTTATTGACGGTCCCCTGTTAGATTTCGGGGAAAAATCTTTGTCAAAATATATGACGTGTACTATTTTGTTTACACACCAGTAGTTTCAGAATTATTCCTTGTGTATATTTCTAGATTTTTAACAAAAAATCAAAAATCGAAAGTGTCAAGATTTTTTTGGCGGTGACTGTACATAATATCTAAATTCTTCATGTATCAGTGAAACCTGGGTATATAATTTTGCGTTAAGAATGAATTAACAAAATGTATATATTAAAAAATAAAATTAATTTAAAAGGTGGATTTGTGTCTGATATGACTAGTTTGTTGCATTAAGGATATATTTAAGCCAGCTATAAATGGATTTCTTGAGTTATTAAAGAAGGTTCAGAATGTTTGAAAAAAAATGTACTTAATACTAAATGCAATTTGAAGTAATTACAAACATAAATAAATCAATGACAATCAAAATGACACTTTGCTTTTACAAAAATCGATTACTAGTAATAATTTTATGAATAAAATTATCATTAAAATACTATGTTTAAAACTAATGCTAAATCAGAATTAGTTAGCACTTTTTATTCTAACTAATTAATAGAATAAACCAAATAGCTACTTCAACAAATTAAGATTCCCAGGATATGTGGTATATTTTTATGAGTTTAAACTAGTGATGGGCGATAACGAGAAGTTTTTCTCGATTTTCTCGATTGTATGAACATCTCGATAACTTTCGATTGTGTAAAATTTTTCTCGATGACTCCAGTTTGCAATTGCTTTTATACCATACAGGATTCAATTTTATCAAGAGTCGTCTACAGGTGAATGAGTCGGTGTTAATAAAGACACGACGTATTCCCTCGCTAGTGATCCCGTCCTTTCATTGGTGTCTCTAATTTATACGCTATCTTCTAATATGAAATCTCGAACTGGGTCCTCATTGTATATGCCATCATATACCAAACGCGGTGTGCACGCACAGCAAAAACTTGTAAACAAAAAGAAAAAAAAAAATCTCGAATTGAACGAACAACCGAAACCGTAATCTCGAATCGAAAGTTAAATTTCGAAAACTGCCCCCCCCCCAACGTAATGAAGTGGGGGGGGGGGAAATATAAGATCAGTAAGTGGTCGCATGTCAAACAACAACTTCCTGCTTTTCTAAATTCCATATATAGTATAAATATTATTTACTGCAAGCTCCGTAAATATAAATAAATAAATAAATATATATATATATATATAGTGGCATTTTGGGAGTGCCGACAGAAGTAAAAACTTGAATAATTACTTGTGTATTTTTTTAATCGTCAGAAAATATTTTATTGTGCAGGAAATACAAGGACCAAGTAACCGCGGTAAATTAACGCCTACACGCGAGAGGAGGCCAGAGTCCCAGCAGTGGTGAACAATATTTATATGATACAGATGTCATACACGCACCACATTGGCGCGATGCTTTTCAGATGCCAATTTAGCGAAAACTTCGAAAAAGTTTGAAAAATTTTAATTTCAACCCATTATGGGTCCGTAACGTGACTCAGAATGACGGGGGAAACTTTTTTATGCTAAATTTGTAATGTATGAAGCACAAGGTTTCAATAAACATATTACATGAAAAAATGAAAAATGGCCCCCTTGTCCTCCCCCCCCCCTTCCAAAAAAACCCCGGTGCTATGGGGAAAACCATAAAACTGCAAAAAGAGCGGCGAAGAAAAGTTAGCTATGCTGTAATTTTTCTCCCGTTGTAGCTCTCATAGAAGCAAAGTTATAGCCTTTTAAAAATTGAAATGAAGTGAAGAAATGAGCAAAATTATGTTGGTGAATAACCAACAGGGGGGGGGGGGGAGGCAACAGCCCTGGTTGTGCCACATAGCTTAAACTTTTAAGTTAAAATTGGTAGAGAAAAAAAAGTGAGCGATATTTTAAAGTGTATGTTGGGGGAGGGGGGGGGGGTCAAGCTCCCCACCTTTGGAAGAGGCCCTCAAAGAGGAAACTTTAAAACAATGTGCCTGGGTTACGGTAACAATGTGACTAGTTCAATAGTTTTTTTCCCAATCTGAAAAAATTTTCCAATGCGCCTAAGGACGTTTTCAATTCAAAAAATCGATCTAAAATGATAAAAACGCAAAAAGCTTCAAAAATTGCCTGACACCCCCCCCCCCTCGCCGTGGAACCAAATTCGGAAGGGGGGGGGGTAAGAAAGCATCATAATGTGAAAGAGTGATCCGAGATCTTCAAGATGATATACAATATGACGGGTTTAAAAAAGTAAAAATTATCCCCTCCTCCGCCCCCCCACAGTCCATCCTTTCGCCCTCAATTTCCTGCAGCAGACATTTTAATTTTTTTTACATTTGATAAATAATGTTTACCGAATGATTCGATGAAAAAAAAAACACTTAAATTGATAGGTATTGTTGAAATCGCTACAGTTTTAAGTATATGTTCTCAAGCCCCCTCTTTGAAAATTTTTTTAATAAATTATATTTATTGGTGGATTCTAAGCATAGTAAGACTAAAATACGAGGCACTTTGAAAATTGGGTCTTCATTTCACAAGTTATTGTCATATTCTCATGCTTCTTTCTGTACCTCGTTTAACGATAAAACTTTCATTTTACAAAGCTCCGACGAAAAAATTCTGCTCGATAAACCTACTCATCTCCATTGTCAGCGAGAATGAAAATCATCCTTATCGAAAAAGGCATTTATCAAAAACCACAAGCTTCTCGAAACGCAATTTTTTTCAAGGTTAAATTTCATCGCTATCCTTCGATAAACCTATTTCCATCGGGATAAATTTTCATCGCGAAGAAAGTTTCTCGGACTGTCTCTCTCTCTCGGATGTCTGATTTTATCGGAATATATTTGCTGAAATGAGAGGCATATGCGAAAGCTCTTGGAATGAAAGAATGGTTAAACCATTTTTTCATATTATGAATCTTTCTACTTTTGGAGTTGAATTTTAAGGGGATGGAGGGGGGCGATGAGGGGGTGAATTTTTTAAATCGTAGCTATTTCGACAATAAATGTTATTTTTGGTGTGGTTTTTTTTTTTTTTATGGAAACCTTCAGTAAATATTTTTTATTAAATATAAAGATTTTAAAGTGGGAGCTGCATCATTTTTAGGTGTACAGTAGAACCCCGCTAATTCGGACCCCTATAATTCGGATCGGTTTGGTCATTTTTTTTTCAAGTTTGAGAAGCGATTGGCTAATTCCATAACATTAACTTGTTTCATCGTCGTATTCTAAATAAAAAAAACTTTTTCTGACATGTTGTCGGAATAATTAAACAAAGTAAACATTATTACTGTCTGCAAATATTCAATAAGTTTAACATAAAGGTGATTTTCTGTTAGTATGTTATATTTTATTTCATTTTTTCTTCTAATTCTCCGGATGATCCGGATTTTCGATAATCCGGATTGGGTCCGGTCCCAATTAATCCGAATTATCGGGGTTTTACTGTATTTGGGAAAAATGAGTGAACCCACGGGTGACATGTAAATTTCAAACCTTTTTTTTTTAATCCGTCATGTTATATATGTATCATCGGAATGCTTTGGCACCTCCTTTCCATTTTATGAATCTTTCTCCTCCTGGAGTTGAATTTAGGGGGGGGGGGGAGAAAGCGATAAGAGGGTGAATTTTTTAAATCGTAGCTATTTCGACAATAAATATCATTTTAGATGTGGAGTTTTTTTATGGAACTCTTCGGTAAATATGACTTATTAAATATAAAGATTTTATAGTGGGGGCTGTGTCATTTTTAGGTATATTCTGGGAAAAATGAGTGAACATACAGGTCACATGTAAATTTCAACCTCTTTTTTGATCCCGACATGTTATATATATATATATATTATCGGAATTTTTTCGCACCTGTCTTTCATTTTACGAATATTTCTCCTTCTTGAGTTGAATTTCAGGAGAGAGAGGGGGAGCGATAAGGTGTTTTTTTTTTAAATTAATTTATTTATTTTAGCTATTTTGACAATGAATATCATTTTAGATGTGGTTTTCAGAGGAGCGCTCCAGTAAATATTATTTCATAAATTCAAATTTTAAAATAGGGACTGCGCGATTTCCGGGTGCATTCTTGGAAGAAAAAGTAACATTACGACCACGTGTGAACAGTAAATTTCAAACTTTTTTTGGAGCCGTCATAGGAAAGGTTTCAGAATACTCTTTCATACTATGGGACTTCTTGCAGTTTAATTTCAGGACGGGGAGTGATTTTTTTTAATCGTAGTTATTTCGAGAATAACTATCATATTAGAAGTGGTTTCTTGATGCAACCTTCTAATAAAAATTGCTAATTATAATCATTTTAAACTGCGGGATGCGTGATTTCCGGGTGTATTCTGTTAAGAAAAAGTAAACCTGCGGGTGAGGAGTAAATTCCAAACATTTTTTGGACCCTTCATGTAATTGATTATTGGAATGTTTTTCGAACTACTCTTTCATATTATGAACGTTTCTCCTCCTAGGGTCGAATTTCCGCAGGAAGAAGGGGAGCGATGAGGGGTGAATTTTTTAAATCGTAGCTATTTTGAGATTAAATTTAATTTTAAATGTGATTTTTTGATGGACCCCTTTGGTAAAAATATTTTATCAAATATAAACATTTTAAAGCGAGGTTGCATGATTTCCGGCTGTATTCAGGGAAGCAAAAAAAATAGTGGAGTAGTGAGGAGTAAATTTCAAGTTTTTTATGGACCCGTCATGTGACGTATCATCGGAAAGTTTTCAAACCACTCTTTCATATTATGAATCTTTCTTCTCCTTTTCTCAATTTGAACTCCTTACAGAAGCGCTTTGCAAACTTTTTTGAAATCATTTCGTTTTTGTGAATTCAAATCTGATTTTTTTTTTTTTTTTTTTTTTTTTTTTTTGTATGGAGACTTCCAATATATAATTTATAAAGTATGAAAAATTCACAAACACTGAGGACAGACTGTATTCCGGGTGTTGCAATAGTTTGAATTCTAAGGGGAGTGTTTTTATATATTTTGTTGATTTCTCTTTCGCGATATATCATTAGAAAGCTCTGTAATTACCATTTTATTTTATATACCTCCTGCGCTCATCCCCTTCACTTTGCCTCCGCGGGAAGCTCTTTAACAAATTTAACCAACACCCACCATGCGATGTATTGTTGGAAAGCCTAATGATCATTTACTCATACTATGCATTTTCATTGCTCCTGCACTACTTTGCTCCCCGGGTGGTCCGTTTAATGTGTGTCAGTAGAGAGTCTTCTAATAATGGGGGAATTGTAGATCGTATCTCAATTGATGTACAAAAATCAATAAATGTTAGTTCATGTTCTTTACACTAGGAGAGCTTTTGATTATTTTTTTCTTTGGCCATTTTGCTACTCGCGACTTTACAACTTTTTGTAATCAAGGAACGCCGTTACATTACTTTTCTACTATTGCGGCGCGGCTCCATTATAACATGCTTTTGGTTTGTTGTTGTTTTTTAAATTCATTTGTTTTCAGTTACCATGTATTTACTAAATTATGCTTTTTAAACATGTAATAACAAAGATTTTAATAATCGATTGTAAAACATCTCGATTGTAATTCTGGATATCGAAATTAATCGGTGACTTTATCGAATTTGCTTTATTACGATTTTTATCGAATAGGAAATTTTCGAGAATCGCCCATCACTAGTTTAAACTGTAAAACATAACATAGAATAAATTATATGTTTATTTATTTTATTTTTTTTTTATGGGAAAATGTTTGTTTTTATGTTTATGATACATAAAAAATAAAGTTACAATTATTTCTTTTAAATTTTTCATTGGGAGAATTAAGATATTTTCCCCCCTTGTGGTGGGGAGAGAAACTTTACGAGTGATGTATTGTTATTAAGAAATATATCTATGTCAGTATTAAGATCTTAATAACAATATTAAGAAATTAACCTTATGTAATTTAAAATTGAAAAAACCCAGTTTGGTTTTTGAGTTGGGCAAAAGTTTTTAGACCTGCTTTAAGTTAAATATGCTAGATTTATGTAGATTCTTTCATTAATTTCAAATAAGAAATCAGTTGAAAACTTTTTTCCCCCTTCTTTAAAGCTAATTTATTTTTTTGGGCATTTAATCAATACTTTGAAATTCCTTTTAAATCTGGTTCTTCTGAAATTCATTTACATTGGCATTTATCTTTGCATTGATACCTTGGATTAAATAATGATACAGTTGTAAAATCATGAAAAATTTTGAAAAAACCCGTAAATGGGTTTTTTCGGGTGGGGCCCACTTGGGCAAACCCTGATTTACACTAAATATTAAAAAAAGGGGGATTTCGTTACTCAAACTTAACCATAATAAAGATCACAAATAAGTCATAATCGAGACAATTTATTAATAGTTCAACGGATGACTATAGTAACAGTAACAAATCTTAAAGATTCATTATTTGCAATAAATCTTAATGTACTTTATCATATAAAATATTACTGATTATTCATACTTAAGTACAATTATGCATGTGCTAATTTTCACCACTGAATCACAGCACATTTGATTGTAAAAATAACAGAATATTTAAAATACGTCAAAAATCGGGAGTTTGAGAAATACAGTCGAATATCTATATAACGAAATCTATCGTTCCAGTAAAAAATTCATTGCATAGAGAAATTCGATGTATAGAGAATGATGTTAAAAATCGTATTTAATGTGTAAATTTTGAACAAATATTATTTTTGATCATTTTAATTAAGAATTTGAAATGTTTAAAAGTAAATATTAACCAAACATTTTATTTCTTAGTTATTTAAGCTGTTTCAAAAATGAGAACAGACATTTATTTGAAAGCTTGATGAAAATCAAATAAGGAAGACTTGCATTAATTTCAGACGAAGATATCTGTAATTTTCTATTGTTTTGATTTTAAAATTGTTATGCTCTCAAAAAAGAAAAACTCAAATTTTAGCAAGGAATGAAAAGTTGTAGTTAACATTTTACTCCATTTGAAAGCCTCTTTTATATGCCTCTCATTGATTCCTCTCTTATATGTGTAACAATCCAATTGACTCTGTTTTGAGAAGGATGTGGAAAGGTGTGTGGAAGGTAGGATGAATTCATTAGATTTAAAGAATCAAAAATAAGTGGTGGAAAATTGATTCCATATGATTTCGAAGCTTTTTTAAAACTGAATAAATTAAGACCAATTTACGAAAAAATTTGTTACATGGAGATAGACATTTCACAGTATAGACTATTTTTAATGTAATCATGCGAAAAGAGGACTGTTCCTACTAAAAATTCATTATATAGAGAAATTCGATGTATAGAGTTTCATTATAGAGACTCGACTGTATTTGAAAATCAGGAGACATGGCATGTCAGTAGAAATGAGACATGCTCAGCTTGAATTCAACCATGAAGATAGCTCAGGTCCTAAATGATTTAATAGGTCCTAGATACTTCGATTTTGTAGCTGAACAAAATTTCAGTAAAGCAAACAACTGAAAGAAAGCCAAATTTAATGTTATTTGTTTAAGTTTTCAAACCTGTTGAAAGATGCCTAGGTGCAAAAATTTTTAAACTGTAACTGGACATAAAGACTTATGATATTTTGATGATTATGTGGTCAGTCACTGGATAACTAAACCTGCTGATATTGTATAATTATGAAAATAGGAAGTTTTCAAAATTTACTCTTTCGTTACAGAGATTAGTTGAAGTAATTGTGTTCGTAGGGTCCAGTCTAACTTAAGCAGAAATTTCCTATAAGGAAATACTGGTACGAAAGAATTTCCTGATCTGGAAATTCCAGCAATCGCATGAACCCTGGATAAGAAAAGTTAAACTCAAACTTGGAGATAACACAGGGTTCCCAGCAAAACATGGCTGGCAAATTCCGACTGAATCTCATAAAATTCTGACCAAACAGGCACATAACAAAATTTTCTACTTATTCTTACAATCCCTTGTCAAAATTATAAATATTCTCTACAATTGTTCTTTTAAATTTTTTTTCAATCATTAGCCATTTTGATGAATACTATACCTGATGAATTCCGCATCATTTTTAGTTTTGCCCCCCAAAACTTTTTAGAAAATATTTGTGAATTATCCAATACATTTTGAAGTTTCCCTTGCTGGGAGTCCTGTATTTCCTCATGTTACAAGTATATTTTATGATACCTACAAGTTAATTTTGAAGAATAAATCTGTAACCTCAGTTATTTAGAAAGAGGTTACTTTCAGAAAGGGGAGGGAAAAAAAACAATGAACACACTTTATTTAGTTTACCAATCATTCTATTTGATAACAATAATTGAATGATTTTTTATTAGCTGTTCTAACATACCAAAGCTGATTAATAGATAAAAGGTTTTATGTTAAAAAACACCCTTCCAAAAAAATTGCAAATTAGATCATTGCATATCAAAATGACTATTATGATAACTTACTCATTTTATCATGCCCTATGGTATTCTTTCTTAGAGGGAAAAATAAAAGCATAACTCAAAAATTTACTAACAGGCTAACTGTAATTTCAGATTTGCATATTTGAAGATTTTAAAAATACTTTTCTAAACAAATTCTTAATTTTTACTTTCTTCTATCTTCAATAGAAAAAAGTATAATAATCAAATTTTTTTTCGACGGATTTACACGTTTTAGGGGTCAGAGATTCCAAAAAACATGTTTTTACAAAATGTCTGTCTGTCCGTCTGCGTGTATGTCTCCATTCTACCATCAAAAAGTGTATGAAGTTATGCATAGAAATGAACCAAATTTTTTGTGAATGTTTCTGGCTGTGGCAAGCAGGTCCTCCTCCAGTTTTGAAATATTCCGCCTAAAGGGGGCGCTGCAATCGCAATTTTTGTGCCATTTTCAATATTGTACCGACCTAAAGTACATGAAGTTATTCATCAAATTGAACCAAATTTTGTGTAAGTGTATGACTATGGCTAGTTGGTCCTCCCTGAATTTGAAAAAAATCTATCGAAATGGGGTGCTGGAATAGCGAATTTTATGCCATTTTCAATATTGCACCACATAAAAGTGTATGAAGTTAGCTCTAGAACTGAACTAAATTTTTTGTATATGATTATTTTTTGGTAAGGCAAGTAGGTCCTTTCTGTATTTGAAAAAAAAAAAACCGGCTTATTCTTTAGTCCATCAGCTCGTGCAGAGACGGAAATTCGTTTTTACTCTGATTGATTGAAGCAGAAATTGCTTTGATTTAAGGTGAAAATCAAAGTTGGTGTGGTATTGAATTAAAATTATTAAAGCATTAAAATGAGCAACTATTTTTTTAAATATTAAAATGTATGTATGAGATAGAAGAAAGTTTTGGAATTGGCACATGGAACTAGTTTAAATATGTATTTTTAATTTAAAAAAAAAGTATTGCAATGTATCAATTTAACAAAAATCGATTTATAAACTTAAAAATGAGGATCAATCAAAATCACAGCTCATTGAATATTTTTAGGTTAAGCCTAAAAAAAAAACTATCTGCATTTCAACCAATCTAGCAAAGATTGAAAAATGAACTTAACATTAGTAATTCAACACTTCAAAATTTTATATTCACCAAACTTACAGTGCGCGAAAAAATTATAAGGACACGCGAAAAATCGCCAAATCTAGAAGCCTTGTTATCAGAATCGTATGCAAATTTTTGCAGCAAAAATAGATGTAAAACTAAAATATTTCATGCGTAAAGTAATTAAAATTTTCCATTTTAAATCTTTTAAAATTTAAATTTTGATTTTTGAACTAAAATGAAAACGGAAAAAAGTATAAGGACATTGCTTTTTCTCCAGTAATTATTTAAAAATTTGCATATTTGAAAGCAACAAATGACATTTCCGAGTTAAAAGATTCCTTTGCGAAAAAAATTTCCTACTCGGCGACTTTCAGTGTAAATTTGTAACGATGCCCAAAGGAACTCAACTTTCTGACTCTGAAAAAGGAAAAATTGTTGCTTTTCGAGAATGTGGATTAAGTGGATGGGAAATTTCAAAAAGAATCAAGAGATCTAAAACGGTAGTTTATAATTTTCTAAAAAATCCTGGGATGTATGGTATGAAAAAGCGAACTGGGAGACCCGACATTCTCTCTCGTCGACAAAAAAGAATGATTGTAAGAAGAGCTTGCGAGAAAAAAGAAACCGCAAATGAAGTTAGACAATATTTGAGTTTACCATGCTCAACGAGGACTGTTCAAAATGTTTTGAGTAAACATCCTCAAGTTTCTTATGGGAAATTAGTGTCACGTCCCCCTCTTACAAATCATCATAAGAAAAGAAGAGTTGACTTTGCCAAAAAATACATTTCTCTTGGTCAAAAGTGGGCTGATGTAGTTTTTTCGGACGAAAAAAAGTTCAATCTTGATGGACCTGATGGTTTTCGTTATTTTTGGTATGATTTGCGAAAGACCAAGGAAGTGTTTTCCAGGCGTCAATTTGGTGGTGGCTCAGTTATGGTATGGGGCGGTTTTGCGGCAAATGGAACCACTCCAATTGTATTTATCAATCTTAAAATGAATTCGGACAGGTATGTTGATATGTTAGGAGAAAATTTGTTACCTGAAGCGCCACTAATTACTTCAGGGGACTATATTTTTCAGCAAGATAATGCTTCGATACACGTTTCTAAGAGCACAAAACTTTGGTTTGAAGCTAATTCTGTAAAGTTACTTGATTGGCCGGCGAGAAGTCCCGATCTTAATCCAATCGAAAACTTATGGGGACTTCTAGCCCGAGAAGTTTATAAAAATGGCACACAGTATCAATGTAAACAAGATCTTGTCGTCGCTATCAAAGACGCTTGGGAAAAAATATCTGTGGACATTTTAAAAGATCTGTCAGGATCTCTGACCTCTCGGCTTATTCAAGTGATTGAAAAAAAAGGTAATTTTCTTGATTATTGAAATATTTTCAAAGTATTTTGGAACATGTCCTTATAATTTTTTCCGTATTTCCTTTAATGTTAAATTTTGTAAAATCAGTATTTTGAAGCTGTATTATGTTTTTTATCGGGTATAAATGTTATCACAAAATTATGTAGCAGAAGTAAGATGTATAAAAATTTCATTTAGGTGAAATGAAAATAAAGCATATTTTCATGCAATTAAATGTTGTCCTTATACTTTTTTCGCGCACTGTACTAATTGGCAGAATTTTGTTAGGTTCTCAAAGGTAACAACAAATTAGGTATTAGTGAGGTTCTTGCTGACATTTTCACCCAGCATAAGAATTTAGCTAAACTCATCTTTTTTTTTAAATATAGCACCTTTTTTATGCATTAATGACTTAATTTTGCTGTGAATGCAATAATGGAAAAATTACGCCATTTTGTAGACAGATACGGGGTTGCTACTCATATGGGAAAATTAATTCCGTGACTTTTCTAGGTGTATTTCAAATGAATTCTAGTCTAGCGATGCAGTGGACATGCCAAGGAAATTTTTTTTTATTAAATATTATTATTTACTCAAAAAAAAAAAAAAAAAAAAAAAAAAAAAAAAAAAGGCCACTAAAATTTTTTGCATAGAGTTTCACACTCTCTGAGCTAAAGCTATTTATCCCAAATCAATAACAATATTTCTTTGAGGTTTACAATTGGAATTGCTCTCTTTAACAATTTATGATTGGAAGCTTTCAAATAAAGTTTCCTACAAATAGTACAAACTTGCTACAAAATACATATGCACCGAGTCCACAATGATTATTTCGTTAACTATATCCCAAAACCATTGTCTAGTTAAAATTTATTTTCAACAAGGAAAGGGGAGACAGAATGGGGGAATGGCTTGTAATAATTACTTAATGTTACATGAAAATAACTGCTGGAAAAAGTTTTAAAATCTGTAATAATGAGGATTAAAAAAAAAAAAAAAAAAGATTTTTCTTCTATTTTTAAATATGCAGTTTGGCAAATCATGAAAGTTTCTCACTTCTGGCCACACAACAATCAAACTCTCTTAGAGACCACAATGAAAGTTCAAATTCTCTGACTTTTCCAGGTTTTAGGAAAAAATATCGAACTCCCTGACTATTTCACTAATTTCCCAATTCCCTGACATTTCAAGGTTTTCCAGGTTGCATAGCAACCTTCTGCATATATCAGAGAAGGAGAAAAATATCCTTTTCATTTTTTTGTGCTTTGTTTATGGCTTAAAACATTTTACATATATCAATATCAGTTTAATGGATTAAAGAATGGATACATGGATTCCCAAGACATGTGGTTAAACTGACTGAATTGCAAAGAAAAGAGGAAAGATCAGCATTTTAGTATTGTCTGTTGTAAGAGTTATTTTTTGCTGGGATCATGAAATATTTCTGTTAAAGGTAGGATTTTGTTATATACATTCTATAGCCTTTACAGTAATAATGTTTCCATCAATACATTGACTATACAGGTGAATATCTCTTTCAGTTGTATATTGTCTCAACAAAAAATAGATTAATCATGACAAAAAAACTCATGGCTTCTAAAACACAAGATTACAACAAAAGTATATCCGTTTCTCTATTGTTTGCTAGTACTAACAGGATGTGATGTGAAATTTATATATATGAATGAATCACAAAATAAATTCAAAAAGAGCACATTTTAAAGTTTTTTTTTTTTTTTAATTTTATTTTCAAATAACTTTAAACTTGGAGAGAAGGTTTTGCATCTCCACCTTTAGCTTCACTGTAAGGTGCTTGTGGCAATTCCTCTTCTTTTGGTTCAACAATGCTTACATTATCTGGAAGAGGATTCTTTGGACCAATTTTGCCATTAGGATCCCAAGGCAACATAATCTTGACTTTGATACCGAGTACACCTGAAAGAGAATAGAATCGGTTAATTTAAATAGTCATTATTGATTTTATTATAGACTCAGCAGCAGAATGTTTTTCTGCAGTCTGCAGAGCAATCTCTCACATTACATTATATGCAGCCATACCTCTCAAGTATTCGTGATAGGCATAAAAAGAAAGTACAGTCGAACCTCTATATAGCGAAACTCCTTACATCGAATTTCTCCATATAACGAATTTTTAGTAAGAACGGTCCCCTTTTCGCATGATTACATTAAAAACAGACTCTATATAGCGAAATATCTATCTCCATATAACGATTTTTTTCATAAATTGATCTTCATTTATTCAGTTTTAAAAAAGCTTCGAAATCATATGGAATCAATTTTCCATCACTTATTTTTGATTTATCTTTTTTTTTTTTTTTTTTTTTTTTTTTTTAATAAATATTACTTCTCTCATTCTTTAAATCTAACAAGTTCATCCCACCTCCCACACACCTTTCAACATCCTTCTCAAAACACAGTCAATTGAATTGTTACACATATAAGAGAGGAATCAATGACAGCACATAAGAGAGACCTTCAAATGGAGGAAAATATCAACTACAATTTTTCATTCCTTGCTAAAATTTGAGAATTTTTTTTGAGAGCGTAACAATTGTAATTTTAAAATCAAAACAACAAAAAATTAGATTTCTTCCTCTGAAATTTATGTAAGTCTTCCTTATTTGATTTTCATTAAGCTTTCAAATAAATGTCTTTTCTCTTTTTTGAAACTGCTTAAATAAGTAAGAAATAAAATCTTAGGTTAATATACTTTTAAACATTTCAAATTCTTAATTAAAAAGATCAAAAATAATATTTGTTCAAAATTTACATATTAAATACTATGTTTAACATCATACTCTATACATCGAATTTCTCTATATAACGAATTTTTTACTGGAACGATGGATTTCGTTATATAGAGGCTTGACTGTACTTTTAAAAATAAATGTCCTTTCTTCTCAGAATTTTTAACACCTCATGCATTGTCCGAAAGAGGGGGTAGGGGACTTCCCTTTGAGAAAATTTGAAGGTTTTTCGTGATCTTTTAACGAGATGTCATTTTTTGCAATCTCTTGACGAAATTTACATTTTTGTGCACTTTTTTGATGTTTTTCTGATCTTTTGACGAAAACTGCCGTTTTGTTGCAATCTCTTGAAGAAATTTGCCACTTTGTCATTATCTGTTGACGAAACCTCCCTTTTTAAAATATATTTTTTAAAATGAAAACTGCCTTTTTTTCAAGAAATGTACTGTTTTCTCGCAAATTTTTAACGAAATTTGTCGTTTTCTCGTGATTTTATTAAAATATTCGCTGTTTCATGATCTTTTGACAAAATCTTGTTTTTCTGCAATCTTGAAGAAATTTGCCATTTTTTCGGCACACTTTATTTATAACTCTATAGTATTCAGGATCCGACAAGTCTACTATAGTTCTGAAAATTCCAAATACAGTAGACTCCCTCAAATCCGCACAGCTTGGGACCAGAGGTTTTGCAGATTTCTGATCATTGCTTTGTTTACATTTTACAAACAGTAATTTGAATATAATTAATAATGCAGTCTAAATTATAATGAATTCTTACAACATGTTAAACCATTAAAATAAATAATAAACTAAAATATTAAAAATTTAGATATGTTTTAAATGATTAAAATACAAAAAGCAAGAATCAAGTTAATAAATAATGTATGATTAAGCGTTCATTAGAGAGATGAAATGCATTTTTCTTAAATTATTCAATGAAACTTGCCTCATAAATAATGTACAATGCTAATTCACATCAAAATAATAAAATTGAGATGTTTTATTTCAGGCTTAGTCAGTCTTAAAAACCAAAAAAAGCATGATTAATACATAAATATATTCAGTAAGAAGATTATGATTATCATTGATATCAACAATATCTTGCATTTTTCAGAAATAAATTTATTCTTCCTTCAAGAAAATCCTGAAGTCAGCAATAAAAACAAATATTACAAATAAAAAGATGTTTGGAATTGATATAAAGCAACAAAGGTCATATTTTGTCCCTATATCTGAACTGAATGTTTCATTGTTTACATTCGTAAATTATGTGCCGATTTTAGAGAATTGCGGATTTGAGGGAGTCTACTGTATTCCTCTTAATTCATTTTTTGTTGATATAATATTGTTTTGCAAATAATGGTTTTATATGTACACATATTATATATATGTAATTTACCTAGAAAAAAAAAACAAAAAAACATATCATTGGCATCTGAAGTCAACTTTCTGATGGTGAAAACTGTTATATAAGGTTAATATGAGATTTGCGAAAGGCGAGTTTCACTGAAGCGGCCCCTGTCCTCGCTCGAGGAAATGCTAGCGAGCTAATGCTATTCCTATGGGGAAGCATTTTTCTAGTAACTCTTTCGCATTGACATTTTTTTTTTTTTTTTTTTTTTTTTTTTGCATTGGATAGCTGAGGTGCATACCTACAGCGAATCTTTTTTTACTTTTCCGATTTTGGTTGCAGATATTTTTTTAAAAAGCACTTTCAGTTTCAAAACCGGTTTTGAAAGTGAAACTAACTTTGTAAAAAATATCTGCAACTAAAATCGAAAAAGTAAAAAAGGTGCACTGTCGGCATGCACCTCAACTATCCAATGCAAAAAAAAAAAAAAAAAAAAAAAAAAAAAAAAATTCAAAAATGTCAAAAAGAGTTATTAGAAAAATGCTTCCCCATAGGAATAGCATTAGCTCGCTAGCATTTCCTCGAGAGAGGACAGGGGCTTTAAGCAGTAGCGATAATAAATATCAGATATAAATCACCAGGGTTTGATAATATATACCAATGGATATATATTTAATACATATTTTGGAAATACCATTAATTTTGATATTTTCATGTACAGATTGGTCATAAACATCCAAGATATTGTACACCTAACGACCTAACTGCTCAACCAATCAAAAAGAAATTTCAGATCTGTATAAGCTTGCAATCTTTTCAAAGCGATTTTAGATATTTCTGGATATGATTTTGATTTAACTTCGATATTTAAATTTCAACATTTATTATAGCTACAGTTAACTCTTAAACAAGGATTTTTTCTTTATGAGGAAATTAAAATTAAAAGAAATTTAGTGATGAAAGTACCTTGTCTCAACAAAACGTGACGAACAGCTGTTTCAACATAATCATTTGTAGGGTCTCCACTGTGAATCATCAAACCATCCACAAACTTCATGGACTTGGCTCTTTGACCTCTTAGCTTTCCAGAAACAACAACTTCACAACCTTTTGCTCCACTTTCCATGATGAACCTCAGAACACCATAGCAAGCCCTGAAAAATAAAATCATGAATAAAGTTATTTCGACGTAAAATATTACATTTATGAAGAGAAACATTTTTTACAAATGAACAAAATATTATAAAGCTAATTATTTCGATATAATCTAAACTTTGTTAACATTTTGCAACTATCTATGCTACAAATGCTATGATGTAAGTAATGCACTTTGTTCAGATAAATTCATTTTAAGCATTATATAAAAACAAACTTTTCAAAAATAATTCTAAATTTATGGTAACATTCCTATTCAATGCATAAAATAAAAATGCAAATTTAAACAGGGGTAGGAGTGAGCAATTCATAAAATATAGGACATTTTTCGTAAAAAATATAGGACAAATATAGGACATTTAGAAAATAATGTTATTGAAAATATTTTACTATATAATACATTTTTAGCACATTATCCATGTTAGTTTAAAAATTTTCACTAATTAACGATATTAAATCAAGATGAAATATTAAAAAACAAATATAAGATGAATTTTTCCATTGTTGTTCTTAAGTCTCCTGCTTGAAATCATCACTAATTTCTTTTAAAAAATGAACCAAGGTCATGAGATATGGCATATGATACTTTCTTTGACCTTAACTGTGTACCTTGTGGCAAAAAGGAATCTTAAAATTTCACAAAATAAATTTTGTGTTCCATCTGATGACTGAAATTAATATTTAGAGCCATACAAATTATCCATAAAATCTTGGAACGACAAACCCTTCCTCATTTAAAATCCAAGTACTCAATCAACTCTTTTTTTTAAATTTGATATTAAAACTTTAGCTTTCTCTATCATTAGAATCCATGAAGTGAAATTAAGACTTTTCACTTTGTTTTTCTGAATTTTCTTTGTGCTTCGACATGATGCGTTAACTGTGAATAATCACTCTTGCTGATGAGAACCAGACATGGTAATCATTTTTATCCTTACCACATAATTCGGTGATTTTTTCTTTCTTTACACACCCATCAATCTGATCTATCCAAGCATCAGAGAATTTCACCAATCTATGTTCACATTGTGTCATTGCGTTAATGTAATGAAATAAATATACTTTTTCTAGATTAAAATAAAATTTAAAATAAATAAAAACCGTATATTGCAGCTGAATACAGGATAAGGATAAGAGAAATAAAATAATCGCAATGAAACAGGGACATGCGAAGAGAAAACTGTGTCCGGGGCAAAGTGTCAGTTTGCCCCCCCCCCTTCCGACTTTTTCTTCTGACAGACCAAAAAAGACATTTGTAGAATAAATTTGGCACCCTCTGGGCGACTGTCCCTTTCGCATGGCGCTGCAGTGAAACACAAAAAAACACTGAACATTAGAGCTAATTCAGCAAGCAAACCGATGTGCATGAAAACATCAAGTCATTCAAAAATATTTCTTTACTAATGTCAAATCCAAAAGAGAAAAAAATGGACACTGAAGCCGAGGAAATAAAGCAGAGACATCAATGTTTAATCTCCCTGGATACAATCATGTTTAAAAATTCAGCAATCTATGCCACAGCCTTCTGCTCATTTGTACTTTGCGTACTGACTGAAAGTATGAGCAATGTGTGCAGGATTAAACTGTTGCTGTTGCATGGAGATACAGAGAGGAAAAAAAAAAACAGAAGCAATGGTAAATGCTAGTAGGTAATGATATTAATATGAATTATATAAAAAAGTAAATAAATATAGGAAATATAGGACAGTTAAAGAAATATAGGACAATATAGGACATTTTTGAAGATTATTTTATAAATATAGGATATATAGGAAATATAGGACAACTCTGACCTCTGTTTAAATTATATAAAGCATGGTTTAAGACAAAGTCCAATTCTACATTCTTTCCACTACATTAGTATTTCTTCAAATTTTTCTGCCATTTTAAGTTTTTGAGTGCAATAACAGGGTTCATACTCATTTTCATGCCTGTTTGTAACACTTGATTAAATCCCCTGAAAAAATAAATCTTCATTTTTTTAAATAAGTCACAATAGTATATAAATCATAATCACCGATTAACTTCATAAGTATCCCATGAGCCATTACATAGAATTGCTTTTAACTTTCAAATATTTTATTATTTTGTGGATTTTACTCCTATAATATTTATAAACTATAAAATCATCAAAAATGTTACCTTTTTTCACCCCTTGCATATTTATTCCTATCCACCAAAAAAGAATTTTTTAAAAGATCGCGAAAAAACGACAAATTTTGTTAAAAGATCACGAAAAAACGGCAATTTTATTAAAAGATCGCGAAAAACAGCATATTTTGTTAAAAGATCGCGAAAAAAACGGCACATTTTTGTTAAAAAAATCATAAAAAATGGCAAATTTTGTTAAAAAACCATGAAAAACGACAAATTCTTTAAAAAGATCGTAAAAAACAGAAAATTTTGTTAAAAGATCATGAAAAGACAAATTTTGTAAAAAGATTGCAAAAAAGGCAAATTTTGCTAAAAATCACGAAAAACAACAAATTTTATTAAAAGATCACAAAAAACGGCAAGTTTTGTAAAAAGATCGTAAAAAAACCCCCGACAAGTTTTGTTAAAAGATCGCGAAAAAAACGGTAAATTTCATCAAACGATCGCAAAAAGACGCAAATTTCAAAATAGGGGCGCGAAAAAAGAAGCACATAACTTTGTACCAAGAATGGAATTGCTCTCCCCTTTCTCCCACTTCTGTTGTAACCTTTCAGAAAATTTGCTGTGATCCTTTGTCGAAGTTAGCGTTTTTCTCGCAATTCTAAAACAAAATACGCTTTCCCCCACGATTCCTTGGTGAAATTCGCGTTTTTTTTCTTTTCATTTTCTTTTGTGTGTGTGTGAACGATTGCCGAAAATTTTCGGCAATCATTTGTTGAAATTCGCGATACTTTTTATGCCTCAATTTTCTAATCCATGATACAAAAAGAGAACAGAATGTTGTTAGTTCTTGGATATTTCGGAACAAAATCTTATAAAAAAAACTTGACCTGTCAAAGACTTGTCTATTGCAATGCACGCTTTGAAAAAGCGCGGTCTTAAATGTATGAATGAGAAGACAACTAGCAGGCGTACATTCAGTTCGGACGCAACAGCAGGGCGTTTTTTCAAATGAGGGGAAAGAAGGGAGCTACTTTTTTGAATGAGCGGCAAGAGGGGTGCTAGAATTTTAACGAGGAGCAAGAGAGGCGCTATTTTTTAAACTAAAGGGCGATTTGTTACTTTCGAATCAAGCTTCCCAGCTACTAACGTCCAGATGAAAGGAAAGCTTCATAGAAAAGTAAAAAAAAGCATGCCGATTTGTTGTAATTAACTCCGGAATTTCCGGGACACTTTTAGTAAAATCCCCGGAACACAAACAAGCATGCATTTTCCAAAAAAAAAAAAAAAAAAAAAAAAAAAAAGAACCCTTGAGAATCCTCTGATGTATTTTTCTGGATGTACACTTTTCCCATATCAACAATTAACGCCATTTTTATATTACATATAATAAAGCAGCACGTGAACAGTAACAATTGCCCCAATTTCCCAGAATAGACTGTCATTTTGGCATGTTTTTCCAGGTTTGGGAAATTTTTTGTATTATCCCCTGAGATTCCCCTGATTTTTACTACCTAAAATTCATCGCCTGATTTTCCCAGGAATCCCATGTTCCCCTGATGAGTATGAACCCTGCAGGGTTCCCAGCAAAACATGGGCAATTTCCCTAATTTTCCATGACCAAAACTCAAAGATTTCTTTAACCAAATGAAAATACAATGAAATTTGCTACTGATTTTTACAACTGTTTGTCAAAACTAACATTTTTTTCTGCAATTATTCTTCAAATTTCTAGTTCTTTTCCCCCCATGTGATTGTTTAATGAATTTTGCAGTTTCCCCGCTAGACTATTTGATGACTTTCGCATAATTTTTTATTTTTTTTAAGACTTTCCCATGACTTTTTAGAAAATATTTGTAAAATCCCTGACTTTTCCTACATATTTTGAAATTTCTATGACTTTCCATGATGCTGGGAACCCTACCCTGAATAATCAGCACTCATCTGAGAGGTTTTTTATGGGACTAGGTGACGTGTGGCTTCGAAAAGAGATTTGCAGACATTATCAAAAAGTTAAAGAACAAAAAGTCAACAACTATTATACTGCAATTTACTGTTAAAATTCACCATATAAAAATTCATTTTTCACTGACACCTTTCTATTGCTTGTTTTAAAAACTTTTTTTATTCAAATTTTAATTTAAAGTGATCATATAAAATTTTGCCATTTGTGCATTTTTTGTTAAACTGCTTGAAAAAGTTTATTTTAAAAACAGTTAAATTTTATAAAATATTTTCTCATATTCATAAGTGCAAGCAAAATTTGAGGTCTATTTAGACCCCTTCACAAAATTCTAAATAATAAAACAGCCTCCTTCACAAAATTCTATTTTAAAAATATACTTTTCATTTTTAAAAGTAACTAGCTGACCCGCCCGGCGTTGCCCGGGTCCGTATTAGCAATATTAAACGAACTTGAAATTTGTATGATTTTATCAATAACTGGAAGCATGCAGAAATGCATTGTCTGAAATACGTCGCAGCTGACTTTGTGAAAAATCAGTTTTAAAAACAACAACTAATATTAAACTCTAAAAATACTTAAAATGAGCAATGAGAAACACGGGAGGGAACATGTATCCAACGATTGCGTTAGTTTCGTGTTAAAGTGTTGATATTTTCTTAGCAGACGATTTTTTGTGATAAATACATTATCTGTTTTATATTTCTTCTTAATGATATTCCTCTGGACCGAGTTGGCGCATTGCCAAGATTTGCTTCCTCTGGACCGAGTTGGCGCATTGCCAAGATTTGCTTTCCCCTGTGCCTCAATTAATTATCCTCGGAATTCCTTTTATTTATAGAGATTGGCAAACAAAACAAGAAGGAAAAATTCAATAAAGATTTTTTTCAAGAAGTTTAAATGCTAGGTTTTTTATAATGACAAGCTAAATTTAATTTTCCTTACAAAATGTTATTTTCCACAAAAATAACAGCTATTTCTAAAAAATAGCTTATTTTTACAAAATGGATAAAAAAAAATTGCATTAACCCCTGATAATATAAAACTATTTTTAATTTAGTACACTAGATTTCATTTTTTACAAGAACTTATTTTTGTAAATTTAACTTAAGTTTATTAAAAATGTATGAATGCCAGTGATTTGAACATGAACTGACCTATTAAAATGAAAACAATAACTGGATTCATTATTATTAAAAACAAATATTAGAAGTATACAAAGCTAGCATCAAGTTTTTAAAAGAAAGAAGTATTTTGATTTAAGAAATCATTAAAAGACTTTTAGCAATGGACATAGAATTCCAGCTTGTAGCCATAATTCATAAAGATATCGGGGAAAAAAAAAAAAAAAAAAAAGATTAAATAATTCAAAAGGACAGTTTACATTTTCAACGATTTTGCCTAGTTTAAAAAATATCATTCAAATGGTGAACTCGCTGCGTTTGAATGTTCGACTATATATATATATATATATATATATATATATATATATATATATATATATATATATATATATATATTTTTCTTCTTTCAAAATCTACTTAAACACATATTCAATTAAAATTTTATTTATTTTTTTACTATGATTTTTGAATGTATATTATTACAAGAGTGCAAATGAATTTTTAAATACATCAAACATTACATTTAATTTTAATTCTGTAATGTTACACACAGAGTAAAATGATGAAACATAACATGTTTATATTATATATATTAAATATGACAAAAACCCAAAGGCTAATTTCATGAGATTTATCACATATACTACAATAAAGGACATGCAAAAAAATTTTCAAATCAGGGTTCACAATTTTTTTTGATTTTTGTAACAAAAATCAAAATAATCTGATTTTTTTAAAAATGTTACACATTTTATGACTTTTTGTTCAATTTAAAAATATAAATTTTACATACATTGACATGCATGTTATAAGTATTACCTATTAATAATATTGCATAATTTACATAAATGATTTATATTATTTCAAGGTAAAATATTAGGCTATGAAAAAAATTACACAAAATGCATGAAAAACTACAATTCAGATGTTAAAAATTAATTCAACCTTCAATATTTTAATTAAAATAAAAACATCTATAGCACATAACAATTTTAAACAAAATTGGAAACAAAGTTTTTAACTTTTGTTTTTTTAAGTGCTGGCTTAGAAAAATGAGTTTAGCTGCTACCATCAAAATACTTAAGGCCAGAGGGCACAAACTGAGATGTCATCATTAATTCACTTACTTTTCAGCAGTGTTGGAATTTACACAGGGAATTTTTGAATAGCAATTTATTTTATTTGTGAAATATATATCATCATATAAAGCAATAACTATTTAAACTCACTAATGAGAACTTAGAATCCCCAAATAAAAATTCAGCCAGAGAAAGAATGCTACAGTGTTGCTGATCTGGATGATTTTTTATTGGAGGATTCCAAATTCTCATCAGTAAGTTTAAGAAGTAATTAATCATAAGTTAATCAGTAAGTTCATTTTTTTATAAGATAATAGATATTCCATAAATAAAATAATTTTTTTCATTCAAAATTTTCCAGTATGAATTCCAACACTAGTGGGATGTTGATCAATTTTTTGATGTCACAATTTGTGTCCTCTGGCCTTGAGCATTTTAATGGCAGTGGTTTATCGTTTATCAGTTGATTTTTAATTTTTGAAAGTATCAAAGCAAAAAGCAGATAACATTTGTTCTAACGAAGCAGTGAAATCTATTGCAGTAACAAGCTAGTTAATTATTAATTCTATAAGTTTTTTAGTATCAGCCTTTTTGATAACTTTAACAAAAATACTTTCCACCATTCTAAAGGGCTGAAATCAATTACAGTATGGAACCATTTATCCCAAACTAGATGACCGGAAAACCAGTTATCCGGAATGATATTTCTAATAGACTGATGTTAGAATCTTTTTAGAAAAAAGTTTCATACACAATCAGTTTGACATATACATTGCTTGAAACAATTTCATAATTTGACAACAGCATCTAGTATTTGAAATAGAAGCATATAATCACATTATAGATTAATAAATAATATAGATGTTTCATTTTTATGCCGAGAAAACAGAATAATTTTTGTTCAAGGAGTTCCCATAAATTATCTTTTTTCAAACTCTAACAACTGATCCAACTTGCATCAGATTCTTGGTTCAAGTAATCTAATAATCAACTTAAAATTAGAAGTAATGCCACAACTACATATGTTTCACAAAACTTATCAAATGGATGCTGCTTTAATGCCCAACCAGTTAACCGGAAAAACCAGTTATCCGGAATACATCTGACCCCAACCATTCCAGATAAATGGTTCTGTACTGTATATTAAATTTAAAAAATAATAAATAAATGGCTGGTTCAGTTTTTGCTCTCATACAATTTTATTTTACATCAACTTGCGAAAGTTTTTCTAAATACTAATGAGTAAATATTCAAATATTTAATATATTTCTGCTAAGTTTTTTTTTTTTTACTGCTGCAAGATGATTTTATAATTTGATTCAAATGAAATTTGAAAGCATTTTTTTTCTAAACTTTACATTTATTTTACTTTTTGACATAGCTTAAGCTTTATCTTTCTGAAAGTTGTTTGATTATATATATTAAACTAAATTATATTAAAGCACATAACTAACTTAAAAGAAAAATTGATTTAAATCAATGATATTAAAAAAAAATCTAATTTATTTAAATCATGATTAAAATAAAGCTGATTTAAAACAACAAACCTTGTTTCAAATCTATAAAAAAGAACCTTTGCATTTTTAAAACATGAAAATGAAGAAAAAAAAATCAAAAGTTTAATTTATGCAATTGCACCGAGTATTAACAAAATTTATATCTTGTAATAGAATTACCATATGGGTAAAAGAGAAATGTCAATGTATAAGATTAAAAACTTTCATTTAATATTTTTTAAAAATTGGTTTTCTGACCAATTTTAAGGTAAACTGCTCTTAAGTCATTTGAAGATAAATATATTAGTTTGCAAAAAAGAGAAAATAAAAAAGCTTTTTATTTAATAAAATATAACTCCATTTTAAATAAGACAATATCGACCAGCAAATTCATCTTGCAAATAATTTTAGGTTTTCTTTCATTTTCAATACACATACAAATATAATAAACAGTTAAAAAAAATTCAGTGCAAAATTTACCATGTTTACTAATTCACAAAAAATTATCCACATAAATATATAAACTGTATAAAAAATACACTACTTAGAAATACTTAACAAGATTCATACTCATTTTCAAGAAAAAAAAAAAAAGATTTATTTTAGAATGAATAATTTTTCCATATTAACAATTGACAACATTGACATCACCTGCCTCTGAATAAAATACAAACAAGACAATACTACAAAAGAGGGTTTGCATGGTTTAAACTAATCGGTTTTATAGATGGTTTAAACCAATTGGGTTTTTTAGAAGAAATCTGTAGACGTGTTTTAGATTATTGGATATAGATATTTTCTACTTTTAATACATTATTTCAGAAATAAGTATTAGATATAGTGGGCTTAAGTCATTTTTTATGTGTAGGATTAAAACCAATGTGTTGGTGCACATATCTATAGCTGTAAAGAAAAAGCTTCAAACATGAATTGATTAAAGATGAAAGATTATAAATATTCAATATTTAGTATAAAATAATTAAAAAAATACAGATTATTTAATGCAAGTAATAACATAACATGATCTTTAAAATTTTTCTTAAGCAGTAAAAGAAATTTCGTTAAATTGGAGAGATCATCTTGAAGAATTAAAATCAAAATATGAACTGATATTGATTTTTATTAGTACATCCTTTAAAAAATAGCTACATATTTCACAATGAATATCCTAAAAGAAATTGTATTATATATATTTGTTAAAAGAATTCTGATACATACCTCCTAACAGCTAATCCTCCAATCAATTTATACCTTAGTGATTCACACTGTGCAATAGCACATAATCCCCTTGCAGCTACTTTCTCAGCATAGAGCTAAAATAAAAGTTAAAAAATATGTTTAATGTGAAAAATACATGTACACAAGTAATAGTAGATCAGGGCTCAATCTGGACAAAATGAGGCTTTATCCAGGGCCAATTCACACAAATCAAATTAATAAAATAAGCACCTTCATAAATTCAGTATTGAAAAAAAGAAAAGAAAAAGAGATAATTTATATATATCAGGGGTGATTGTGAGTTCATGAAGAAATACTTGAGATTTTAGCAAGAAAATATTTCTGTACAGAAACAGCGGGGGAAAACAGAATAATTTATTACAGGGAGGTCCAATTACATATTATTTAAATTTTAAATGTGTTTAGCAGTCATATGAAATTGATATTTTAATCTTATTTTATGAATTGAACTATCAGAAAAATCAGAAATTCGGTATTGTAAATTTAAAAAATACCTTAATTCAGGTAAATAACCTTAACACAATCACCCCTGATATATTCAAGTTTTTTTTTTTTCTCTCATGAAAATAATTTGCCAGTACTATCTTAATTTAATATATTTGTTATGCAGTTCTAGAGATCTGCACAGCCGATTTCCATTAATGGCATCCAGGGAGAGCCAGGCTCAGGTCTTCTGAAGTCTCAGACTAGACCCCAGGCCAAGTCTGTTCATGAATGAGTAAAATTTGGCAAAAAAGGCATATACTTTTAAGTCATCAGTATTCTACAATTAAACATTAGAATTTATTCTTTGTTACAGAGATGGAAATGCTTGGAAAGAAAAAGGAAAAATTGGGGAAAAAAACTTTTCAGTTTTTTCCAAAGGTTTATTTTTTAATTTTTCCGAACTGGAAAAATTGAAATTTCATGTATGACATAATATATTGAAAATTTTGTAATAGCTATATTCTCATACCTTTAATTTTATTTATTTTTATGTCGAGTGTCCCACATGAAAACTTTAATGTGGGTAATCTGATCTCTGAGCAGAAATCTGCTTGAAAAGACTTGAAAGGATCCTTCACATTTTTTTTCTTGTTTGAAACACAAGACCGTTTGCGAAATTTCTAGACATTTCAGAAAAAAGTTTATTTTACAAATTGAATCTTTTGCAAATGCAGTGATTGAAGAAAAAAAATCTCATGCCTATAGCAGCTGAATCTTATCAAGTTGTATATATGTATAAATAATCCCTTTAAAAATGTCTAAATAGGAACCTAAATATAGTAATTATTTCTTATTCACAAATTTTGATTATATTTTGCACAAGTATATACAAGTTCGCAATTTCACAAAAACAGGATTACATGAAAAAAAAAAAAAAATCTAGAAATATAATTAAATGCAACTTCTCTTTTTAAAAATTAATTCATGTGCAAAATTATTTCAATAATATGCCGATTAATAGAAATTGTAAAATTAAAAATTTTACATAAAATTTGAAGCATGCATTTATTACTTTTTTCTATCTTTTCAAAAAGTAAATATTGAATTCGTGAAAAATTTGACTTCCAGTTTTTTGTGTATTTAAACATTTTAGAAGGTCCTGAACACGATTTGATGGTTTTTGGAAAATATCTCACTCTAAGTCTGTATGTGACAAAAATTTTATGGGCACTATCTCAAGAACAGGGTTGGCAAGTTTTTGACAGTATGCGGTTTTATCCGGTTAAAACCGTGGTTTAAACCGTCATGGCTAAAACCTCTTGTCAAAAACCTCGTCAGAAACCTCAAATACTACACTGATCTGTAAAATTTCACATTAAACATCTGTCAAAAATATACAATATTAGATGTAATATTAAAAATTCACTTTTACTGTATTGCATATTATCATTTCTGGAAAAAAAAGAAAAAAAAATTGTCATAAATCTGAAAATTTGGCCAGCCTCCCAACTTGCTCAACTAGCAATGCCTCTGTTATCAAGCCCTGCTAGCTCAGCACCAATTGAGAGAGTATTTTGTAACTTTGGCTTCATACACTTTAAACTTATAATATAAACCATTTGGGTGTAAATAAATGTGCTAAATTGGTTAAGTGCTATAGGATGCTGTGGGGTAAAATTTATCCAGATTATTAACTGTACAAAATCATTTTCTTCTGTTTGAACATTCTAAAAAACTGTTTTATTGCAATTAAAATAATTTTTTTTGTAATTATTAAATTACAGTATAATTAATTTTAAATAAAAAATTACTCAATGTTTTTCTCTGGTTCTTAAAATGTTTAAAGCGCATTACACGTTTTTGACAGTTTAAGCCAGTTTTTGACGGTTTAAACCAGTTTTTGACACTTGTCTTGTCAAAAAGCAGTTTCTGACGCCAGAAACCCAACCCTGCTCAAGAACTAATGGGCATAATTTCACAAAACTTCAGTTACACCTTGACATAAACTTGAGTTGTTTAGTTATTAGTGTATATCGCCCAACGGATGGCGCTGCTTGTGATGACTGATGATGTGTTTTTTTGTTTTTATTTAACGGCTCCGCTCTTTTGTCACGTGACAAGCGGGAGAGAGAGCGAGGTAAGGTAGGGGGTACGAAAAAAAAAAAAAAAAAAAAAAAAAAAAAAAAAACCAGGTGTGTCGGAGGTATGAAACCTGCAAATGTTTTGGGCAGGTTTAAACAATATAAAATTATTGTTGTAGTTTTCTTATATATGTGCTAAGGGCACGATGTTTAGATTTTATTGAAAGAAGAGTTGTGCAGAGGTGTTTTAAAGAGAATGTGTAATCTGGAATTCTATATTTAATTGTTTGTGTTTCAAGTCTTGCTGTTTACGTCCCATCATTTGTGTTACATGTTCTAATTAAACTTTTGTTTTAATCAAAACATGATCTCTTGGATTATTTCGATATACACAGGTGTTCCGTAGTAGGGTGTGAAGAAAACAGATGTAGCGTTATGCCACTGCTCTGCTGCATTATTCATAATTTCCACAATAGTTCTATCTCAAGAACCAATGTTTTTCATAAAACATTCATAATTTTCATAAAACTTCAGATTAAGTTAATCTTTGACATAACTTGGTGCTCATTACTTTTTGGTGTAAATCGCTGCTATGAGTCGCTGCTCACAGATGATGCTGCTATGCTGCATTATTCATGATTATCACAATAGTTCTATCTCAAGAACTAAAGGATGATTTTTTTTATCAAACTATAGTTTTAGACAGTTCCTGATTAACTGAATGTTTTTTTAAGGTGTTGAATCTAAAATTGACCTCCATTTTATCTCCATAATGTACAGTAATGTTGCAAAAACATGGGCAGTTTGCATTAGAAAAGTTCATCCGAGTAAAAATTTAACAGTCAATAAATCTTATGCTATTTTTTAGTTGCAGACCTGAGTAAACCAAACTAAAACTTAGTTTTGTTTGTATTTAGATTATAAACCTAAATTGAAACTTTTTTGAGTTGAGATTGGATAGTTATACCAAAACTAAACATATTTTTTAAAGGAAATAAAATTATTAATTGTAAGAAAAATATGTAATGTTGTAAAAATATGCATTTTTTAAACAAACAATGGAATTTTTGAATACTGATATTCATAAAAAGACAAAACTGCAATAATTTTTTTAAACTATTATTATTTACTTAAAAACTATACTTATGTCAATGGAATACATAATTTATTTCATTTCAAACTGCAGACATATTTGGCTCAGGTTTTTACATTAGGCCAATTGGTAGTTAAACATGTAACTGAAAAATCATTTTAACAGAAATATGATATAACAAACAATAGTGTTTAATAAAAATTCTTAGGCTGTGAAAAAAAAAACTTTTAAAAGCAGGCTTTGCTATTTTCTTTTCATTTTGTAATGGGTCATTCCATTTTAAATCAACAAATTTTCAAAAAAATTGTTGCATCACCATTTTTAATTTTGAAAAAATTTGCATGTCCATTCCCCATGTTTCCTAGACCTCAAAAAAATATATTTTTTGTTTTTAAAAAAATTATTTTTGATATATAGGCCAATTTTGTCGTTTGGCAACAGTAAAAATTTGGTATTTTAAGGCTTTGTCTTATGAACTGCAACTTTTTTTCTAACAAAGTTATTGAGCACAGCCATATCTCATTGCAAAGCTAAGAGAATTACCTTTTTCCACATGGTATCAATAAATTTGTGATTTAAAAACAAAGCGTATCTTTTCAAGGTCAAAGTTAGTGATACAAAATTGATTTTTTACCATTTTTGAAAATTTAAAGTCATAAAGGGCTTGGAATAACAAGCCCTGTTTTTTCCCTTACATTCATATGGATGGATACTTATTGTATTAAAAAAATTGTCTTGTTACTCTGTCCCCTTTACAAGATATGGCCCTCCAAAGTTGCACATTTTCTAAAAAAATCAGTTTTCAATGCTAAAAAAATTAATGTGGGGGGCAAGGTAAAATTTTTTGTACTTGCCTGATCTTAAGTACTTCATGCCAGCTTTCAAACAAAAAAAAGATTGATTTGTTATTCAAAGGCATTTGGGAGCTTTAGGGGGTCTGAATTTTCAAATAATTGCTCTGAAACGACATTTTTTTCATACTTCCTGATATTAGTTTTTTGTGAAAGATTCTTAATTTTAAATACTGAAAACAGCTAGAAAAGGCAAAGAAGAATTATCAAAGAACTTATTTAAACATTAATAAGCTAATTTAAGAAATTTAATACCTGAAGACATAGAATAAAACTGAACTCTCAAAGCTTGCAAAAGTATATTGTTCAGTGTTTAGCTCTCTCTTGGAGAAGAGTTGATAAATGTTCACTCATCTCAGGTGTGATATTATGGCATCTTCCCTGTGCAGACCATAATTTTGACGGAGTTAGGATTTTCAAGATGTCTTGAAATCGAATCCAAGTTTGGTTATCTTGACGTGATTTTTTAAATGATGTTCCAGGTCCTTTAGGATGAAAGAAGTGGATCCTGTATTCTTCTTCAACATCATATACTTTTATTTCCAAAATTTCTCCTAGCCACCAGTCACCATCATATATACAGCAAATGTAATCTGATAATTTTGGTCGGATTGTTGATGTTGATAATGTAAGATTGACAGGATTGTCTTTCATGATTTGAAAGATCTTAAAATCTGAAGAAAAAGATGTCTTTCTAGCATGAACAATATTTTTGTTGATGGGAATATAACTGTGGAAAGACCGAGTTTGGGGTAATGATAATGCTGATTTATATCTTTTCTCAAAGACTTTTCCTACTGTCATCACCGGAAACATAGAAAAATGTTACACCATTAATATGTTCAGTGCAATATTTAAAAACATCTAATGAATTCAAGATTTGATTATTGCTTGGCCTCTGCAAACTAGCCTTTCGCACTAGCCTCTTCACTGTTCCTCCGATCCCTACAGAACATTTAGGGTTATCCATAATTTACTCTTTATATGTAGAAAAACACATTAAAAAAAAAACTTATATCTTAATGAAGAAAAGTACTTCACCGAAATATTTTCTAAATATGTACTGGATCTTGAAATGAAAAAAAAAAATACATTAAACACTGAAATATCAAGAATACAACAGAAACACTTGCTTAACAACTTTCCAAAGTAAAAAAAGAAAAAAAAAACTGAGCATTTGCATGTGTCAGTGACATCATTATGCAAATCATCATAGCTCTCTTACTATGGCCCGGATGCGAAAAAGTCACGTGACCAACAGCGTCGAACGATTTTAACAAGAATGCCGCGAAATTAAGTTAAGAATACTTTGACGCGCATAGCTTTAGTTCTCGCTTTTCTTTACTTATTGTGATTAAAAAATATATTTACATGTGTTACGGCGATAAAATTGTGTACATACAAGGCGGATAACACTTAAAGAAGGTATTTATGCTATTTAAATAATAATGTAGTGAAATTTTATGTTATTAGTATAAATATTGTTATTTACCTGCGAGTAAAAACATTCTTTGTTATCTAGCAATGCGGTAAATTTCATTGAATATTTTTTTACTGCTTTTAAAATGCCTCGACATTGCAGTATATTTGGATGTAAATCCAATTATGACGGTCAGCCAGCAGTAAATACATTTAGCTTACCAAAACTAGAAAAATTAAAAGCTGAATGGCTGAGAAAAATTCCAACGGATTTAAGCAAACTAAAGAATCCAGTAATTTGCATTAAACACTTCGATGAAAGTGACATTATTAGGAAAGACTGTGTCGTTTATAAAGGTGAATATAAAGAATATGACAGAAAAATTCCAAAACTTAAAGAGGGTGCTGTACCTTGCATATTTCCGAATGCACCTTCATATTTGTCAAATAACCAGCCAAAACCTCGTCGACTTATTGACATCGAAGAAGAAAATTTTAAGCGTGCAATCCAAGAAAGCCTTCTTGAACAGAAGGCATCTTTGGAAAAGATCGCAGTGAAATCTTTTAATGATATTAAAACATATCTAGAGGAAAATAAGGCAACATTTGATAAAAATTGGTTATTTATACACGATACTTTAATGTTTCGTATTTGCTTATATGATACTTCCACTGTTTTCCCTATTATTTTAGGTTGTATTGTTATCACGAATGATTTGAAATTTGAAGTGTATATAAATAATTGTAAAGTAAATTCTAGTAAATTTTGTAAATATGCTATCATTAATAATACCCAAATATTGAGTCAATTAATGGAAAATATTGAAAATTTTGTAAAATCTCCTACTTTGCCTACCGTATTAGATACAGCAATTTCCATGCTAAAATCGTTGGATTATTCTTCTGATATTTCTGATAATCTTGAATTAATTATAGAGCAGTTAGAATTGTTAAAACTCCCCAAAAATAATTAGGCGTTATAAAAATAATTCTTTACTCTTAGCCGCAACAATATTTGTCCAGTCTCCATCGGCTTATAATGCTTTATTAGATAGTGGTTACTTATGCTTGCCAAGTGATCGTATTTTAAGAAATATTATCAGTAGTTATTCATTATCAAAATTAGATTTAGCAGGGAGTATGTCTTATTTAGAAAGTAAAAAACCTTGTCTTAAAAATCATGAACTTATAGTAAATATTTTATTAGATGAAATTCATATTCAGCCAATGTTTAATTTTAAAGCTGGTTCTGTATACGGCGGTAGTAAGAAAAAACCTTCAGTTCCTGCAAAAACAACTCAGGTTTTTATGACAACATCTGCAGCTTCGTCTTATAAAGATGTTGTACATATCGTTCCTGTACATAAATTAGAGTCTGCTGATCTCAAAAATATGATTTTAGAAGTATTAACAGCGCTAGAGAGCATAGGATTTCAAGTAGTATCGGTTATAGCTGATAATAATGGGGTAAACAGACATGCATTTGAATTGATGACTCCCGAAAAAACTTTACAACCTTTTATTAAACATCCTTTAGATGATGAAAGGCTTCTCTTTTTTCTTTTTGACTCTGTACATATGCTTAAATCTATAAGAAACAATTGGTATAATAAAAAAGCTCTAATATTTCCTGATTTTATTTCTCACGACAATTTAAAGAAAGCTGATTACAAACATTTAGAAATGATGTACAGTACTGAAAAATCCCAATCTTCAACTCAATTTATTAAGTATGGACATTTACTTTCGAATAAAGCATTATACCCATCTACCACTCAGAAACAAAATGTCAAGCTTGCACTTCAGGTTTTGAATGAAAAAAACATTGCTGCATTAAAATGCATTTCAAAAGATCATCAGTCTCTTTTTATTAATTCAGATCATACTTGTGATTTTATGTCAATCATTATTACTTGGTGGAAAATTGTAAATTGTAAAAGTGTTTTTGCTGGCAAGCGTTTTAATGATAAATATAAAGAAGCAATCCTGCCAACAAGTGAAGAGCAAATACTATTTTTGAAAAAATTTTCTCATTGGTTGAAAATTTGGAGACAATCTGTACCCGTTGCTGAAGCATTATCAGCCCAAACATTTCAATCATTAATTACTACAACAGATGCATTTATTAATATGATTCCATATTTATTTAATAAGTATAAATTTGATTACATCTTGCTTGGTAAATTTCAGACTGATGCTCTTGAATCCCGCTTTGGGTTGTATCGCCAAATGTCTGGATCTAATTATTTCATTAGTTATTTACAATTATTAGAGAGTGAGAAAAAGCTTAGATTTAAAAGCAATATTTTAATATCTACAACCAATGCAAATATTTCTTTATGTTCACTTTTACCTGATGAAGACAAACCTTCGATATTTTCTGCAGATGATATTGAGTGTTATTTAAGTCTCTTAGCTGATGATTTTAATTTAGAACACACTGCAGAAGAGGTATTACCAATATTAGCTTATATAGCAGGTTATGCATGTCAAAAAGAATTGAGAATAACTAAATGCAGCATCTGTCAAAACTGGGTGCAAACAAATACCACTGTTGATGTGTCTGAAGATTTATTTGCGTTTATAAAAGAATTAGATAGGGGTAAACTAATTATGCCTTCAGAATTAGCTTTACTATCATCATCAATTCCACATTACCTATTCACAAATATGCTTGAAAAATTTGAAAATAAGTACCTTAGTTCAGGTCAACAGTTGGGAATATTATACAAATTGTCATGCATCCAATTAACTAGAATTGGGGTTGATTTATCAGATACCTGTAGTTGTCAAATGGTTTTACAGACTAGATTAGAAAATATTCTTTTGATTTCATGCAAAATCATGTTAAATAATTATATTAAGCATAAAAATGATTTGATAAGTGTAAATAATAGTGCTAAGAAACTTAAAAAATTTAATTAATGATATACTTTATTTAATGGAAAAATATGTAATTATTTATATTTCATATATAATCAAGATGTAAATTGTGGACTAGGCCTGTCAATGTAATTTGATTAATATAAGATGGGGATACCACATTAAAAAAAACGAGCTGGTCGCTTACCTCATTGGGTGGCATGGAAACAGCGACAAATTTCATTTCAATATAAAAAAAAAGGAATTATGCCAATAATATACGCTATAGGCAAACACTTTCAAAATATATATATATATTTTTTTTTATAAAAGAATAACAATAAAAAATTCCGTTTTTATTATTTTTACTTTTTTATTGCATGTTTTATAATCGGGTTTATTGTTGAAAATCTTAATCCAATGATCTAACCAGACTTTTTTCCTAGAGTCCTGTTTTTGTAAAATTGTGAAAAGCTTTTAAAATTTGTGAAATATCTTATCATAATTTTGTAAATTTGAAATGATTCATCTATATATTCAGGTTTTTGTTTATACTTTTCAAAAGAGATATATATATGTAAAATGCATATATTTTCTTTATATGCAGTGTTGAATTCAGACGGTTTCTTGGGGGGGGGGGGCACTCCCCCTTTTGTGTTTTCAATGGTCAAAAGGGACAATCCCTCCTCCCCCCCCCCTCCTTCGGAACTCTACAATGACCTAGCAAATGCCAGAAATATCCATCCCGGAGAAAAGTGTCTGAATTCAACACTGTTTATGTGTGTTAATTATTAAATTCGTGAAAGGTTCAGTTTGGAAATTGAAAATTTTTGTCAAAAGCCTATTTTCAGGACAAAGATTTTTATAAAGGAGGCTGTTTTGAGATAAAAAGTTTTGTGAAGGGCCCAATTTTTTCCCAAATAAACCACTTAGAAAACAGATAATAAAGTTCAGTATTCAAAGGTAGAGGGGGGGGGGGGGGGGAAGATGCTCATGGGGTGCAAGCCCTTCTTTTTCAAATAAAAACAATTTTTTAATTCACACGAGTTCTTAAAAATCTATTACTTTCAATCTTCAATATTTTATTCATCATCTATGACAGAACAACTCTGTACACAATAAATTGCTATAAGTATTAACTTTATTAAATATTAAAAAATATTATATTCTGTTAGAAGATATCATAAAGGCAAGTATTTATGATTAGCATATCCATATATTATTACATGTTTTTATAAGTCAAATAAATTAAAAGTAAATTAGTTATGTTGTATATTAATATGAGTGAAAATGTTTTAGTGCTTTTAGAAAATGTGTACTTTTTGTTTGATGAATATTGATCTTATAATTGAATAATGTTTGATGAATATTGATCTATTTTTCTTATTTTTATATAAATTTTTTAAATGATTAAAAAACAGAAATATCTTTCTACTAAAATTCTACTAAATCTTTGGAGGATTTAGTAGAATTGGTTTCTCTTTCTTCATTTGAGCGCCGATTTCTCCGTCTATCTTGATCACGTGACTCGCAGTTTCATTTTCGCTTCCAGGCCATAGTAAGAGAGCTATGGCAAATCATTTGTCTTACTCTGATGTTATTGGATAGTTGCATATAATAATATGTGAACAGCTCTGTCTTTGGCACAGTGCCAACCACTAATAGGAAAGATACAAAGAACTGTTCATGTTTGTTAAATGGGAAGCAAGACTGGGCAAGTTGAGACCTGGCTATTCCTGTCATAGCTGGCAAATGGATGTTTACAAATGATGAGAGGTAGGAATATGTTAGAATACTATTTATGAAGTTGATCTAAAACCTTTAAATAAGATAAGTTCATAATATATGCAAAAAAATGCATATTTACAAAAAAAAAAAAAAAAAAAGCACATGAAAAAATTGTCGTTTCAGAGCAATTATTTGAAAATTCAGACCCCCTAAAGCTCCCAAATGCCTCTGAATAACAAATCAATCTTTTTTTTGTTTGAAAGCTGGTATGAAGTACTTAAGATCAGGCAAGTACAAAAAATTTTACTTTGCCCCCCACATTAACTTTTTTAGCATTGAAAACTGATTTTTTTAGAAAATGTGCAACTTCGGAGGGCCATATCTTGTAAAGGGGACAGAGTAACAAGACAATTTTTTTAAATACAATAAGTATCCATCCATATGAATGTAAGGGAAAAAAGAGGGCTTGTTATTCCAAGCCCTTCATGACTTTTTAAATTTTAAAAAATGGTAAAAAATCAATTTTGTATCGCTAACTTTGACCTTGAAAAGATACGCTTTGTTTTTAAATCACAAATTTATTGATACCATGTGGAAAAAGGTAATTCTCTTAGCTTTGCAATGAGATATGGCTGTGCTCAATAACTTTGTTAGAAAAAAAGTTGCAGTTCATAAGACAAAGCCTTAAAATACCAAATTTTTACTGTTGCCAAACGACAAAATTGGCCTATATATCAAAAATAATTTTTTTAAAAACAAAAAATATATTTTTTTGAGGTCTAGGAAACATGGGGAATGGACATGCAAATTTTTATCAAAATTAAAAATTGTGATGCACATCTCATTTGTTGATTTAAAATGGAATGACCCTAATATAAAGTGAAAATAATTTTCTTTTAAAGTGAAAATAATTTTCATAAATGGGAAAAAATGTTTATTATTTAAGGCTTATTAAAATAGAGTTAAACACATGGAAAAAAAAAATAAAACCTGATTATGACAGAATTTTCTTTTAAACTGCAAACTGCAAATTTCTTTTAATCTGTTCATCCATGCAAAATGAATTCAACAATATGCGAGAAAAAAATATATTAAACATTTACATCTGCTAAGAAGGGAGCAAATTTTTTTTTCTTTCCAATCCAATTTAGTTTTAGAAGATTTTACTTTTACTATATACCATCTTCTAGATTTTTATGCCTCCATCAAACTTGTATAAAACCCAAAACTTTCTGCGCACATATCAGGGATGCCACTCAGAAAATAACAAAAAAGAGAAAATTATGCGTAAAGTAAAATTTACGACATTTTTCACAACTTTATGTGTGAATTTTGAAAATTATATTGTTTATAATAAACAAAATAAAGAATTACAGCTTTTCTTTTGCTGTAAACTTTTAATTTATCAGAGTAAGTTAAAATGATTTTTCTTTAGTTCACAGTATTTTACATCAATTAAGGTAACCCAGCAACAGGTTCAGTGAAGAATTTTATGTATCGCATCATTTTAAACCAATTCAAGTAACCCAGCAATAGATTCGATGATTATTCCATGAGTGAATAGCAAAATTTTGCAGTTTTTTTTTTATTTGACGAAAATAACTGTTTTACTTCATGATCGTCTGGCGAAAATAGTCGTTTTATTTAGCGATCGTTTGACGAAAATAGCCGTTTCACATCATGATTGCTTGACGAAAATCGCTGTTTCACACCATGATCGTTTGACAAAAATCACCGTTTCGCGATCCTTTGACAAAAATCACCGTTTTATATCGCGATCGTTTGACGAAAATCGCCGTTTTATATCACGATCGTTTGACAAAAATCGCTGTTTCAAGAAAATCACCGTTTCGTTTCGCGACCGTTTGATGAAAATTGCTGCTTTATATCGCGACTGTTAGATGAAAATAGCCGTTTTTTCGATCTTTTAATGAAAATGAATGTTATCGCTTGACGAAAAGGGCTGTTGTATTTCGCGATCATTTGATGGAAAAGGCTGTTTTATTTTGCGATCGTTCGACAAAAATAGTTACTTTATCTCGTGATCGCTTAACAAAATTCGCGAATTCTTAAAAATTAAAAAACGTAAATCTGCCAAAAGGCGGAAAAGTGGCATCCCTGACATATTATTGGGGCGTTTTAATGACCATTCGATTTTATGCCTAGTTTGTTGAGGTCCCGTGAAAGTCATTGAATCATGAGCCTACTGTTTTGGCTTTAAAACAAATAATTCAAATTAACCATATAAAAACACAAGCTTAATTTCTTTAAAGATAAATAAAAATTACAAAAGGACAGATCAAAGCATACTGCGGGTGTTCCATTCAAGAAAAGAACTCTGGCTTCTTAATCTTTTTTTTTTTTTTTGATTGGATAAATGTTGTGTTCTACAGATAATCAATATTTTTAAAGGATCCTCTAAATAGTTTTTATTTAATTCACCATTAACAATAAACTCTGTGTGATCATAAATTATAGCTACAAATTTAAAATACATTTGGGAATATGAAATAAAATTATGGTTGCCTATTTAAAAAAATAAATAAATAAATAAATGATACAGGACAAAATTAGCACTCGCCATTTAGGTGAGTAATACTGCAAATTTAGCATCTGACTTTACTGCTACCAAGCAAACTTCCTCCACCTCAGCAACACATTGACACTCTCTGATTTTGCCTTATTAAGACATTTGGAGTTTTGAAATCTCAGCCAAAGCAAAGAATATTTATATTTATCTGTACACTCGCCAAACTTAATAATTACCACCAATTTTAAGTAAGAATAAAATATCCAAGAAAGATGTGAAATTATTTTAAAATACAGTTTCCTTGTTTGTTTTATACAATGCATTAATATATATATTTAAATATAGTTTATCACTTATAATTTTATCTGCAGTATTAATAATGACCAATCCATATTTTTCCATTCAGTGGAATGACAGTTTTATTTTAAACCAAATATGTGTTACTTTGTAACTCACTAGCCGCTAAAAAAAAAAAAAAAAGTAATTTTGACCTATTTTTAAAAAGTGGCCACTAACGAAACTGAGTCTACCAGCCACTGGCTACTAATCGAATTTCCCAGTTTTCACCTATAATTACTAAGCAATACATTTATCTTAATCTTAAATAATGCCATTTTCATTGTAACAGTTAAACACTACTCACCTCTACACTTCCTTCTGCAAAATTGAATCTTTTCTGTACAACAGATGTCAATTCACGAATTCTTCGGCCTTTCTCACCAAGCACATTCTGTGTTCTTGTTGCAAGAATAATAATTTCAGTTCTAGAGGGAGTAACACGAACTTCAACACCACTGTAGCCATCTTCAGCAAGTTCTCTTCTTAAAAATTCATTGAGTTCAGCTTTAAACACACCATCAGCCACAAACTACGAAAAAGAAGGAATAATTATAATAAAGTTAGCAGCTATATAATATAAAACACCCAAGTTTCTTTCTTATCTAAGATTTTCAGGATAAAGTAACTTTTTAAGATTAAAATCATATGTAGAAAACTGCACGGTTTTGGTTAAGTTTTTTATTATTAATTATTATTATTCTTTTTTAACACAGGATGCATGTGGGATAGCTTTCCTTTCAAACAACATAATTCAGACTTACCAAGTTCTAAAAGACAAAAATCAGGAGATATTCTTTGCAAATTAAAACATTGATTTTTAAATGTAAACATGCCTTGTGCAAAGTTTAACTTTAAGCTTAGTATTAAGATTAAAAAGAAATACCTCACTTAGACTCAAATGAAGAAAATATCCAGTTTCTTGCATGTAGTCTTTACAAGCACATTTAAAAATCCGGTGTTTAGGATGTTTTAACATACTTTTAAAATGACAACATATTATAGGAGAAGGGGGATGTTTTGCTCCCATAAATTTTGTATCAAATGTACTGTTGGATTTTTCATTTCGGAACAACAATACGTTTGTTTGTAAAATATAACATTTAAAAATATGTGAAAAATCAGGAAAGAAGTGTCAAGAGTCAGGGTAAGGAATAACATGTTAAAACCAGGAGTTTCCTGCAGAAATCAAGAGACCTGCGATAGAAGTAGATACACAAAATTTACAATTTAGGATTCAAATTTTATTACAACTATGAATGAAACTTTGAAATCGATATTTTTAATTGTTAAACGGCAGTTACTTAATAGGAAATATTAATCGTGACATGAATTTGGTGCACATGGGGCAGGCGAAGAAGTATTAATAATAAATCTGCTTCAATAGTAAATAAAAGTTCTCCTTAAGAATTTTAAGAAACCAGTAATAAATAAAAGCACTACAGTGTATTAAATTTAATATTTCGTATACATTATTGAGGGGAAAATGTTTCATTAGGCTTATCAAGTTACATAAATATTGTACATATAAACCAAATAATTTTTCAATTAATTAAAATTAAATTGAAGAGTACAAAATTTTCATACCTTTCGCTTTTTGGAAATCTGAGGGTTGATCATGATGTTAAATTTTATAAAAATAGAAATTCACTAAATTTTTAACTTAACACATGTAATATCCGCCACACAACACGCTGCAAAGGGTGAATTTGATGCCACTCAGTAATTTGGCAATTTCTAATTTTCACCATTTTTAGCTTCGCTTCAGTTCTAACACATGTAAAAAAAATAGTAAAAAACTTATAAAAAAACATTTTTTTTTGTTCTGAATATAATTATTTTAGTAAAGAAATTGCATAAAAGCATTAGTAACTAATTTTTGAAAAAAAAATAACATTGTATTTTCTGCTGTTTACCTTCAGGAAAATTACTTTAACTTTTCTGTCTGCAGATGGTCTTGGGGGAAAAATGACGAAAACAAGCGATATTTACTTAAAATGTCTGTGAAATTGGATATGATTTTAAAAGTATTTAACTAAAATTTACATTATTCTGTGAGTCTACATAGACGTAAAATTTTTAAGGTGAGTCTAAGAATTTGTAATACAAAATCACTCTATTTTCGTATTGCATTTTATGACAGATATAAGCGGATAGTTTCAATTCTGTTGAAATGAGAGAAAATTGTATGACCTGTCAAAACTTGATTTGTTTAATGATGAATGTTTCCTACCTTAAATTTGCATCAGATATATTTTACTATGTCCGATTTCTTATATATGTATCCTGAATAAACTTAAAAGCAAAAATAACTTGCTAAATTAAGTTTTTATAATACTTTTTTCATAATGTTTTTTTACATGTTTTAAAGTGTTTAAAATATCTTCCTGTTGATTGTTTGATGTTTATGATTAATGGCAGAGACAGATCTGTACTATATGACTAATTGAATTATTTTGTTTTTCGATATTCAGTCTGGTATCATTAGAATCTTATTAAATAATTCTGGATTTTATTATTTACTATACAACCATTTTTGTCAAGTATGTTAAATAGTTTTAATATTATCCACTTAATTGAACAAGTTTGATCTGAAATATTTTTGGTAAATGTTATATTTTAGTATGATGTAAATAAAATTGACATAACTTAATTAATGCAATCTTACTGATTAAAAAAAATCATACTTGTGGTATTTTTTTGAACTAAATGAAAAATTGTTGGCCGGCTCAGGAATCAGGCTGAGTAACGTGGACTAAGGCAACTAAAGCTAAAGTTTTGTGTTCATATGCATTTTGGCCTGGGCACTTTTTTTATGCTTGCACGTTAATGCCACTATTGCAGAAGTTGTGCTAATGTGCTAATAAAGAGCAATCTTGTTTGCATGCGCACACAGTTATCTTTTGGATTCCTTATTGCCTGCTGATTTTGTACGCCATCTTTTAATGCTTTTTTGTTGCTCAAAAAAGCAACCATTATTAATGGCTTTAATGCCATTTTTTGTTTGCGTTCAAACAAAAAGATTGCTCTTTATTGCCGCATTAGTGCAACTTCTACTACGGTGGCATTATTATGTAAGTATCACTTTTTCTCTCAGTTGGAAAAGTTACGACTTGTATTAATTTATGTCAGGTAATATAGTGGGCATTAAATGTAAGTGCGCGACCGGAGGATTTTTCTGTTAAACGTTGTATTAATATGAACCTTCCAATTGGCATTTTCTCACAAATGTTTTGTCAAACAGGATTTTTCCAAAACTTCCTCATTGCGAATGATAAGGAATTAAAATTTGATTTTTCTATCAATAATGGATAATTCTCTCATAACATATTAAAAATCTTCCATTTTACTTACCCATCATACGTAGTATAGGGTAAGTCTTGCAATCTTTTTGAAAATAGAAAAAAAAATTTTGACGGATTTACACGTTTCAGATACTGGAGACTCCAAAAAACATATGTTTAGAAAAAAATTTTGCTGTCCGTTCGTCTGTCTGTTTGTAACTGCTCTATCTCCTGAACAAATTGAGATAGAGACTTGAAATTTTGTATGTAAGAATGGGACGAAGCCTATTTAATATCAGCAACAGCGTTCGAAATCCTTGGTGGTCTGCTGGTCCGAGACCACCGATAATTCAATCGGACCACTAATTTGAAAAATTTAGTGGTCCGCAGGACCAGTGTCTTTTTTCAGGCCCTGAGAAAACTGCAACCGATCGCACATAAGATTCTTTTTATTATTATTATCAGTGATGCCGCAGACGCGCTATAGCACGCAAATTACTCAAAAAATCGGCAATGGGACGCAAAAAGTAGCTCTTGCGCGTCCCGTGGGACGCGTAATTTCGTTGAGGGATCGCGAAAAAACGGCAAATTTCGTTTAAAAATCGCAAAATAAGGATTAATTTACGGCAAATTTGTCAAACAATTCTCGAAAAAATGGCTAATTTCATTCCAAAACCTGAAACAAAAGGCAGATTTCTTCGAAAAATCGCGAAAAAACGGCAAATTTCGCCCAAAAAAATCACGAAAAACGGCAGATTTTTTTCCCAAAAATTGCAGAAAAATTTTAGATTTCTTCAAAAAATTGCAAAAAAAAAAGGGCAGATTTCTTCAAAAAATCGCGAAAAAAGACAAATTTTATCCAAAAATCCCGATAAAACGCGAAATTTGTCAAAAAATCGCGAAAAACGACAATGTTCCTCAAAAGATTGCGAAAAAAACCCACAAATTTTGTTAAAAAAGCGCTAAATAACGACTAATTTCCGGCAAATATCATCCAAAAATGCGCGAAAAATTGGCTAATTTTATCCTAAAACGTGAAAAAACGGCAAATTTCCCAAAAATCGCGAAAAAACGGCAAATTTTGTCAAAAAATATCGCGAAAAACGGTATATTTCGTCAACAAAAATAAAAGATTTCGTCAAAATAACGCGAAAAAACGGAAATTTCGACAAAAAAGCACAAAAAATTAATAAATAAGTGAATGCCGGGAGAGAATTTTTCTGTTTTAAAAACTAATTTTCTTGCTTAATTGTTGTTGCTGCTCCAAAAACTGATTTTCATGCTTTCCAATCAGTTTTTTATTGCTCCAAATCTTTCTGAATGAATGTGACTATTGAAAACACCATCTCATTAAGCAAAGTACCCATTTACTCAACAAAAATATTCCTTTTTTCAGCAAAAATGTCTTTTTCAATAAACCTGTCTTGCCCCATTTTAAAAGAAATGCAAACAATAGTGGTACTTGTTATCTTCTACACTCAAATAAGCATTATTTTATAATTAAATTTGTATCTTGCACATTTATTCTTTAAAAAGTACAGAAAATTTACTCTAAGTGTTAAAATTATTTAATAAAATTTTCTTTAGCGGACCAGTGATGATGTCTGCGGACCAGTAAATTCTCATGCTTACTGGTCCTTGGGACCAGTGACTTTTTTTTAGGAATTCTAACGCTGAGCAACCTCGATTATCTAGAACTATTTTTTTCGGACTCTCGAAAAATTCGTTCTGATTAAAGGTATATAAAAATTTTCGAAATTTTTTATTTTGAGGAATGGATGTAAAATGCAATAAAATAACACAAATTTTGCATCAAGAACGAAGTCAATCGGATTATTAGTTGCCGAGATATGTGTAATCCTGTTTTCCAAATTCTTTGATTTTTCATGACCCTGTATTTCATTCAAATTTCAATTCACAGATATATTTTAATTGGAAATGAGACGCTTAATCCAACACAGTAATTTTTTAGTTAATATGATTTATTATTTTCTGAGTTATAAGGATGTTTCTTTTACGCAATCCATTACTACTTGAGTATTTTGGCATTTTATATAATTTGTCGAAATTGACTCATCAGCAATTCATTAATAGAGCATTATTATGTGTATTAAAATTATTTAATTATCGTTTAAATTTTATTTTGGAATTGCCATAGATAGTTTACATGCATTTTATTTTCATATTTTATATTATGATGGGTTGATGGGTAAGTATTACGCCTCCCCCTCCCCCTAATGACTAGTTTTATATAGGAATTACTCTTTGCAAAACATATATGTTATATATAAATATATATGCAGCTATAATTAAAATTAATTTTTAAGTAACCAAGAATTACCATATTTTCAAGGTAATTCTTGGTCATTTCTCAGATAATTATCGGTCAGCATCCTTTTTAATATAAATAAAGTAGTTACATTAATTTTTTTAAGACTGAACATTAAAATAAGTAGAACCAATTTTGTAAAAGTTTTGTTAATCTTATAATTGTGGAATAATAAAGCATAGACTTTGTTTTGGGTATAAATACAAATTTATTTGATATGCAAAAGACTCTTGTATAGTTACAAAACATTAATTAGCCAACGAATTTTTATATATTTTTTCCCACATATATAAAAGAAGCATTTATTATTTCGTTATTATTAATAATCTTTTTAAAATATCTTTATTATTATTAATAAGTATTTATTATTGGATTAATTAATACTGTACATATTTATATTGCTGGGGAGTTTCCCATGAAGAGTTCTTTGAAAGACTGGATTTGAAAAATTGTGTGGAATTGTGCAGTAATTTCTTCCCTGCATATTCTTCCACAGTCCGGGTTCTTCAGGAAGTATATTTTAAAGTTTATTGGAAGGTCTTAAATTTTTTCTTTTTTTGAAAATATCCTGAATCTATTCATGAACTGGTCACAAAAAAAAAATTGAGAATTTTTTTAACGATCATGAAAAGATATCATCTCATATTTTATGAGATGATCAGATCATAGAGAAATAGTGATCATCTTCAGTTCATTGCTGAATAAAATTGCTAATTTCGTTAAGAATCCAGAAATTTATTGCAAATTTTGTCAAATAAGATTGCACAAAACTGCTGCGAAATTTGTTGATCTTGAGATAAACTATCGCAAATTTCGACAAATGACTGCATAAAAAAATAATAAATTTCATCAGTTGGTCGCAAAAGCAGGGCTGCAAAAAACCCAGCTTTTTCTAAATAAGGCCAGCAGGCTTTTATTAAGGGAAAAAAAGTCTTTTTTAAATAAAGCCGGCTTTTACTGGCTTTTTTCCAGTGCATATTTTACTATTTGTTTTTTACAATTTCTTTTGTTAATTTACTTTACTAATGGTTATCTTATGTAAATTAAAATTAAAATCTTATGAAATTCGTTTAAAATCATGTTTCAGATGTCCACTTTTATAGCCAGTTAATAATGTTTCACTAAAAGCTCATAAATAGCCAATATGACTAAATAGACATCTATACTATAGGTCCGATGGCACATCCTGTGTTTAGTTAAGTTATTTCGATGTTATTATGGGCAAGAATTATTTTCAGATAAATAATATACATAATGATAATGTTTATAAGGAAAATTTAAAACCGGTTGGCCAGCTAAATTTTTTTTATCGACCCGGCAATCATGCCCGATTATTATTATTATTATTTTTTTTCCCGCTTGGCCTTTTTGAAAATGCGCATACGTTCCGCCGGACCGAGTACGGACTAGGTACATGCAGACCTCTAAATTTCGTGCCAGACTTTTAGCTTTGATACCGTAAATGCCCAATAATTATTTTTTGCATGGACATAACCGAACTTTTAACTTTTATATCGGCCATTATTATTATTATTATTTATTTTCACCAGATCCGAGCTGCACTTTTTCGATGGGTCAGGCCCCGAGGGCCGGATCTTAGAAATTTCGGGTCATGTAGGCATCTAATCTGGCGTCATTAAGTGTATGTAAATAAATGCATAAATAAAGAATATAAGTTGCTAATTATGATAAAACTGCTGACATATCGACAAACTGCAGTTGAATATGTTAGTAGTGCCACTTTGTCTTCTACATTGTTTATCAAAATAAGGCATGTCTTATTCCTTATATAAACAATCTAACAGCTGTGCTTTCTTTGCATTGTCAGATTTCGATTGCGTTCAAAAGTAAGGCAACATACATAATTCACTAATGTAGTTTCATGTTTGTATAATATGTGCATCTGTAAATTAAAAAAGCAAGAATGAAGATTTATTTATTTTCTCAAACTTGAGCGATTGTGATGGAAGCAGGTTTTCTTTTCCATTGATACATATATATACAGTGAAACCCCGATTTTACGTGCCCCGAATCTACGTTTTTCCCGCATTATACGTTTTTTTCTTCAGGTCCCAGTTTTTCCGTATAGTTGTAATGTTAATTTAACCCGGATTGTAAGTTTGTTATTTATGGAATTTCCCGCATTTTATGTTTTTTCTGGAAAGTAAAAAAAGGAAAAATGTTCTAAAATAAGCAATAATTTTTCCTTTTGTGCTTTTTTAAACTTAATCTACGTTGTTAAAAGTTATGCAATCTATGAAAACAGAAACGCATTCTAAAGACTCCTGTCTTCTGAAACTGCCCCCCCCCCCCCCCCCTAGTTTGTTGAACACCTGCTGTCGCGGACTGCTCCCTTCCCTTCCCAGGGTAGCTGGCGGGGGAGCAAAGTAAAGAAACAACACACTTTATTGGTGTAGGGATGAGATGGGAGGAGGGGGGGAAGAGACAATCCAGTTACCAATCAGATGGGGTGGCTCATTTCTTTCGTCAGGGAGGGAAAGGGATCCTTACCTTTCTTAACGTTTTCAAATGCTGTTTAGCACGCGGTGGTCACATTTATAAAATTTTTGTGCCAAAATGACGAGTAAAAAACACAAAAACTTTTCTGTTGCTGAGAAAGCCGAAATTGTTAAACAATTTGATGAATTCCACTGAACCAAAGTAGCGTTTGCTCAGTTGCAAGGAATTTCCGTAACAACCCTGCAATCCATACTACAGAAAAAAGAATGCATTGAAAAAAACATTGAGAAAGTCGGAGATAAAATTCTAAGAAACGGAGAACATTGAAAAAATCGCCGTACGACAAGCTGGAAGGTATCTTATTAAAGTGGTTTAAAGAAGCTCGTGCCGCGAATGTACCTATAAATGGTACGATACTAAGAGAAAAAGCTCTAGAAATCGCCGATAGGCTTGGTGGTTTGAAAGATTTCACAGCTTCGAATGGCTGGATTGACCGAATGAAGAAAAGACATAATCTTGTGTATAGATCGCTTTCGGGAGAATCATCAAGTGTAAATGAAGCTACAATAGAAGATTGGAAGAAAAATCTACCAAATTTGACCAAAGGATTCAAGCCAAAGGACATATTCAATGCGGATGAAACCGGACTTTTCTTTAACCTCCTACCGGATAAAAGTTATATTGCAAAAGGAGACTCCTGCCATGGAGGGAAGATGTCTAAATTGCGTCTTACGGTTTTACTTTGCTTCAATTCTGATGGAAGTGAGAAGCTGACGCCTCTTGTTGTCAGAAAGTCGCGCAACCCACAATGCTTCAAAAACGTGGGAAGTTATCCGACAAAATACGAAGCAAACAAAAATGCATGGATGACCAAACCGATTTTCGAAGACTTTTTGCGCAAACTAAACAAAAAAATGGAGTTGCAGAATCGTAAAATAATTTTATTTATTGATCAATGCAGTGCACATCCGGTTTTGCAGCTGTCTAATGTGCATGTCGAATTTTTTCCGTCAAATTGCACAAGCAAATTGCAGCCTTGTGATCTCGGCATTATTCGATCTTTCAAGGTTTTTTATAGAAAGTAACTTGTCCGGAAAGCTGTAGCTGAAATAGAAAATGGAAACCTAAATGACACCTGCAAGTTAAAGTTAAGTGTTCTAGAGGCTATGCATTTTATTTCTGCGTCGTGGAGAAACGTTACACAACACTGCATTTCCCATTGTTTTGAAGAAAGCGGATTTGTAGCATCTAATGAACCGAGAACAGATGAGGAATCAGTTGCGGTAGACTCGGACAATGACAACGAAACAGTTATCTATGATTTCAATGATTACATTCCGGAAAATTTAGCAACATGTGAAGCTGAAAGAGCTACTGCTCCATCCGTAGCCGACGTTGTGGACTTTTCGTCCACCGATGAAGATGAAGAACAAGAAACAGAAGCACAGCCCGTTCCTTCTTTTAATATTGCATTGAAGAGCTTACAAACAGTGAAAAACTATTTTCTTTCTCATAAAGACCAGGAAAATAACTTGCAAAGTATTTCAATCCTGGAGGATGCTGCATTCACTTTGAACTCAATGACTAAAAAACAATCTACTAATTACGGACTATTTTCAACCTAAATGCCAGGATTCGCAATTAAATGTGTTAGTAAAATCATCTTAAAAATGGTATGTATAATAATGTTCTTTTCGTAAAATATAGATTGTAATACATTTTGAAAGAGTCATCTTTACTACCTTTAGTTTTTTTCTACGATTTTTTGCTTTCTATGTATTTCCCGTATTTTACGTTTTTTTACTCAGTCCTTTGAGAAATGTAAAATCGGGGTTTCACTGTATATTGATACCACACGCAGTTTTATTAGTTAAAATGAAAAGAAAGATATAGCTTTTCTGAAATACTAAGGCATGACATGGCTATCGGAGTTAAGGCGAGGGGAGGATGCCCTTGTTCATATTTCTCCTTTTTATCTTGTTGAAAAAAAAAAAAAAAAAAGATTGCGGGGCTGGGGAAGAATCCATTTTTTGGTTTAATTTTCTAATTTTCGGAGATGAGGAGGGGGGGGGGGAAGAGAAAATATTTTTTGAGTTCAGTTGAAACAGTAAAAATATAACGAGTTGCAGGTTGAAAAAAAAAATATTTTTGAGGGTTCATGTCAATTACTGCATAGATTTTTTTTTTTTTTAAATAGTGTATGCATCTTTTTAGTATTATTATTAAATAGTGTATACATCAATTTTTTTATTCAATGGTTAAAAGGTTAAAACTTCACTTGTAGTTGCATATTAAAGAGAATTAAAAAATTATAGTTTGTTTGGCGTGTTTGCATAATTCTTCGAAATTACTTGTAGGCTAATCATACAAAGGGTGCGATAAGTGCAAAGTACGTAATAATCATGTTTATAGGAATCCCCAAAAAAACTAAAATACCTTTAAATAGAAAAGGACTTCTGAAGAATAGAATGGTAGTATCTGGGCTAGACTTTTTTTCATATAGTAAAAATTCAAGACCCCGAAAATATTTCTTGTACCAGGATCATTTTATGAAGACCGATTCTGACCATACAATTATTATTATTTAAACATTGTATGAACAGGGCAGGTTTATTTTTCTGTGTTTACTTCAAATATGATTCAAGTTTTTTTTATCATCGTTTTATTTATCTCTCACATTTTTTTTCCAGGTAAAGGTTCAATTTAGATGACATTCACATGGTATTCATTAATTTTGCTGAATAAAAGAACACAGAAAGAAGCAGGGCCGCACGGTCAGCGCCATGCGAAAGGGGGGCGAAGGGGGCTGTCGCCTTGGGCGTGGAAGTTTAGGGGCACCAAATTTATACTACCAGCGTCATTTTGGGCCCCTGTTAAAAGAAAAAAAGGGGTAAGGGGCGTCAAAAAAACTGCGCCCCCGGGCGCAGTTTTTTATTCGCACGCTCCTGCGTATGGTGGGAGTCTAACTACTCTAGACGGGAATTAAAATTCCGTCACCTACTACGATTTTTTTTCCTTTTTTTTTTTTTTTTTTTTTTTTTTTTTTTTTTTTTTTTTGTGTGTGTTTGTTTGTTTTTGTTGGTTTATGCTTGTACAATAGCATAATCTTGCTCCCTGAAATAGCGGTGGAAAGAAAAGAACAGACATAAAAAAGAAAAGTTGTAAGATAAGGATACTGAATTGGATTTCAAAAGATAACATCACAGTGCAAGGAACAGGGGGCATAGCTCAAACAATGCTATTGTCCAGTTCTAACTTTCCCTGACCACCCACCAGAGAAAGGGGATTCATAAAATAGAAAGTATACGTAATTTAGCTGGAAGCTATGACAAGTTGATGGGAAAAAACAGGATGTTTTTGAAGTGGAGTTTCTCTAATTCATGGATTGAGGAAAATCTTGAACAATCGCAGCGATTGCTGGGAGAAATTCAGGGCACATTTGACTATCTTTTAATATCAGAAGGATGCATTTTGCCGATGTTTGAAAGGGCGGGGTGGGATTTGCCGATTTTAAAAGGGGCGTGGTGCTACGCCCTCCAAAAATGGCCTAGCGGGAACACTATCAAAGCTTTTGAAATTATGAATTTTATGTAATCTGCAGTAATTACGGATTTCTGCAATTACTAAAAACAAAAAGAAGCACTATTAATGTTGGTAAAAATTGAAATTATTTGAAATTCCAAATAAGTTTTGTCGTAAAAGAGTGATATTTTTAAAAATATCTTTATTAAAGGATGGAGGGTGGAGATGAGCGGATGAAGCAGCTCTTTAGGAACCAGGGACTTTATAAAAATTAAACTTCATATGTTAATATGTATTTAGCCTCTTTTTAAAACAAATTCTACATCTAAAAATTGCACTTAATATCTATACTTTATGCAACTAAAAGTATGTTTTCTATCATGATGTATGTAATAGATAGACGGACTGATATTATTGTTGAATCAATCGGTACAATGCAATATTACAATTATTCTTAATCTTTTGGATGTGTATAAATATTTTTTTCCCAGAATGAATTTGCAGTAACAAAAACTAAATTAATGTATTTTCAGGTAAACATTTATGAAGCGTCTCTAATCTCAATAGAATTTTCTTAGTTTAACAATGAATTTTACTTGAGTAAATTTCATATTAAGCTTGTTCACAAATTAAAAAGAACTATTTTCTAATACAGTTACAAATTTGTTTATTTTCGGACACTCATGAATTTAACAGATGCTCTTATTCAGAAACTATAATAATAACTACATTTCCCATACTTTGGTAAAAGCGGATCTTTCAGAAAATAATGTCGAAGCTGACGAAAAACCAAAATTCCTGGTGTGACATGGTGGAAATGGGGAAAAAAAACGGTCGTCATGTGAGAAAAATATTGTTTGTTACTAAATAAGTATTTATCTATTTTTTTTTTTTAATAGAAAATTACCACTTGATGTCACATCGCTTCAATACTGAAGCTCACTACTTTTATATCTTATGTTTAAAAGTGAATCAGAAAATGTGTGAGAAGGTTTAGTTTTGTTAAGCAGGGAATTAGAGAATAACCCTAAGTGCAATTTTTCTTTAATATTAGAGATTAAATGTGCATAATTTCTATAATTTTCAGTTTTCTGTCTCTTATTATTCAGTGTAAATATATCTTGGTACTTTTTATGATTGAAAAAGAAAGTTTGCTTTGTGCAAAACACAAAAAATACCCATAAATCGTAACGCTGTGATTCTTCTCTTTTCAGAGAGTGGGGTATTTTTTTTCTGAAAATGAATCATCGAAGGTTTCAGTGTATATTTTAGTTACAACTTCTTAACTCTCTCTACATTCATATAAAAAAAGATGGAATCGATAGACATATATGTGGAGCAAACATTCAAACCATGTATTCTCACAAAAAAATAAAAAATGAGTTATTGTTAGTTTTATGAACTCTGTATTAAATTGCATAGAAATAAACAATATTTTTAACAAAAAAAAAAAAAAAAAAAAAAAAAAAAAAAAAAATTGTAATTTAAACCAATTTTAAAATTTGAGGTTTTAATCAAAGCCTCCAAAGCCTGCATTCAATCAAACAGTGATTTCTCCATTCTGCCAATCACAGTTGTCCTGTATGGTCACGGGACCCTTTGTGTGTAACAATTTTGGATTGGAAGAACCCAACGTTCTTTACTTAGTCAGAAGGATTGGAAGGCAAAGGAAGCATTGAAATTTTATCTGCTTTACATTGTCACTTAAGTAAAATGGACCTTGAATGTAAAAATATTTTAAGGCTCTTCAGTGATGCATGTATTGCCCAAATTAAAAATAACATAAATGTGCACATTCTTTTATATTTTTTGTACACATCAAATTCAAGCATTCATTAAATACTATACTTTCAAGTCCGAGGACACATTTTTCTCCCAGCAGATTGTGTGTTTGGTCGTGTTGAGAAGATCCTCAAGGAAAATATTACAATCATGTCAAAAGAACAATATTATGAAATGGACAAAATCGTTGGTGATGTAAAATTTTTGGGAATTTTTGAATACTAAATCACTAAATGCATACTTTCGAAACCTACCAAATAATTTACAATTGAAACAGACTGTTTTAGAGAAAAATAAGAGAACTGTTAAGGTGAAAGGTTTCCAGAATTATAGATTTCAAGATCTAAATGAAGAACCTGGTGTAAATCTTTTGAAAAAGAGAGTTACTGTTGCTCATGTTCAAAGAGTTGTTTAAAATCTCTTCCTCTTAGCCATGCCATGAAAAAAAAAAAGATGTTGACAAATTTTTGAAAATAATGTATAGTGATCAGTGCAATATCAACCTGATGATGTCTTAAAATGGTACAACCACATTATCCATGATTTACCAGCCTGTAATGAAGAAGATGGAGAAGTGTGTGACTGTCTCTAGATGAAGATATTACCGTAAAATACCGTTAATCCGCTCCCCCAAACGTGACGAAAAATAATACAATAGTTAGGGGGGGGCACTTACACGGGATTTTTCCACGATTGTTCAACAAAATTTACAGGAATGAATCCTGATGAAATGAATGAATCATGAATTTGGATACTTGAAAAAATTTGGGTTAATAAAAAAATAACGTAAAATCTGTCGAAAAAATGCAGGAAAAAGGAGAAATTTGCAAAAAAAAGCCAAAACAAGCATGAAATCAATTAAAAAATCTCGAAAAAACGCACATTTCATTAAAGATTCATGATTCATTCATTTAATAATGATTCATCTCATTCTCAATCGCCTTTGAGAATGGGGAGGGAGGGTGCTTCCTCGGGATTTTTTGAAAATTTCAATTTCTTTATAAAGTGGGGAGGGGGCGTTTGATCGGGAAGGGCGGATTAACGGGATTTTACGGTAGTTTTAAAAATATGAAGTGGTCTTTTAGCAAACAAATGTTTGTTTCATAAATGTTTAATGACTATTATTTAGGAATCATAATCTGTCATTTTATTTCATCAATAATCAACTGAAGTTTCCTATTTGCTCAAATAAAATAATTCTTTTGTACTATTTGTTTTTTTTTTTTAAACTTATTTCATTCAAAAAGCATTTTATCCCATTGTCAGACAATCAAAACATGATTCTACCTCTGAATTCAGTCAAAACGTGATTTCTCCAATTTTTAAATGCATCTTATTAATTAGTTTTAGGTTTAATATCTTATGTATGCTTGGAATTCTTTCGAATAACAGTTATTAAATTACACAAATAAAAATTAGTGTACAAGTTATTTTGTTTTTTATAAGTTTTTTGTGTTTTATGAAAATCTGTATCTAAAAGAGAAAGCATAGTTTGCATGCTTGCTCCAGATATAGAAACTGCATATGCATACATAGTTGCATTCTATCAAATTTATTTGTATCAAGAACTTATCTAAAGTCTGCAAATAAATAAAAAAAAATTAGAAAGCGTGAATTTGTTTTTCCCAGTATTTTCCTTATGCAATAAGACCTCCAAATATTGTATACCTCAGGAGTGCAGAAACTGCTCGCTATCAAGAAAACCTCAGAGATCCAATAATTATCAAGTAGAAATGCTTAATATTTCACTAACTGCTTTTATGTGTCCTAAAATGTCTATTATATGATTAATCAGAAATAAAATTTTTTGCTAAAGCTATAAAACTGAAATAAAATATTGCATAATACTTTTATCCACTGTGTATTCTTATGAAAAAAATCTGTTACAAAAGTTTGCTTTTGCTTGAGATTACATGTAATTTGTTTTTCCGTGTGAAGTTTTAATTCTATCAATGGTTTTAATCTTTTCAAATCATCATTTTTTACAAAAAGAAAAAAAAAAAAGTGCAATTGTTTACTGTATTTTGCTGCCTCTTAAAAGCATAAAATCTCAAATCTTTCCAGGGGGGGGGGGGAGTTGTAATCTCAGATAAATGTAATGAAATAGAAGATTTTTTCCAGCTTACCCCCTAAATTTATCTGTGATCCCAAAATTTGTGACACATTGACCTGATAAATTTAGAAGCGTTTTACTTTTTTTTTTTTTTTTCTTGGTAAAAAATAATTTATTATCCTTTTTGCCAAAATTACTGACCGTTGTTCAGAGGTTAAACATACAAAAATTTAAGTTTCAGGAGCAGGGATTAGAAAACTATTCTTTAAATAGATGTATCTGTTACGGAGATTTTATTGTAATATATTATTTTACTGTTAGTTTTATTGTACAATTATTGTTTTCTTTGTTCTTTATATTATGTAGTGCTAAATTGTAAAATTTCTTCTATTTCAAAATCCTGAAACAAAATAGTTCTCTGTGGAGTATTGATATGAAGATCTAAGGATTTTATCCCTACATTTAAATTAAGTTGCAAACTCTTAAATTTCATATCTATTTCAATGATATGTTTTAATATTGAATTTGAAATGATATGAAATATCAAGCATCTTAGGAATTCCATTTTACTTTGAAAACTTCTTCATCCATGTCATGAATTACTTTTTCTTCTGTATTATCAGTAAAATCCAAAAACAGGATTCCTACACAATTCTGGTAAAAAAATGTCCTGACTTTTTCCAGTGTTACCTTATCTTTTTCAAAAATTTTCCTGATATTTTTCAATAAAAATTCGTCTTCTGTATTGTTGTAAAACTCTCCACAATAGACAAATTTAACCTAGATAAGTGCTAAAAATATGTATGTGCTGTATGAATTCCTGATTTTTAATTACTTTTCCTATTATGCTACTGTTATATAGTTTGCGTATATTTTATATAAAAATTTTAGATTGGATGAAGAATTAATTCAATTAATTATTATTATTATTTACGACAATAATCGAGATTCTAACATAAAGTAAAAAAAAAAAAAAAAGACCACTTGAAATATTAAAATTTTTTCCTGATTTTGTGTATAAATTTTCAAATTCCCTGAAAAAAAAAATTCTGCTCCAAATTTTTACTGTGTATCATAGGAACCCAGAACAAGTATCTGTCAAATCACAAATCATTAACCTGGGTTTACTAAATATAAAGTTTCTTTGAATTTTGTGGGCATTGTAGCAGCATTCGTAAACTTTTAACACATAAACAGAAATCATCCCAAAAACAGTCAAATAATGTAGGGCGGGAGGCAGTTCGAATGACGATCAGGCTGCTGAAAAATTCATCGACGAAAATGAACAAAATGCTTGACTAAAACTTAAAAGCTTCTTTATAAGGGGACGTTCAAGTATTACGTAAACATATTTTTAGTCATTTTGTACCCCTCCCTCCCCTTTGTAAAGAAAAACAAGCAAATACTGTACCACATCCCTCTGCTTGATTATGTAATATTTTAAGGCATTCTAATAGCAAAATTGTTTGGCATAAAAAATTACAGATAAATTTACATTATTAATCCAGCAAATTTACATAAATAGATAAATAGGGTTTGTGGTATGGAAGGGGAAAAAAATCGGTTTAATATATTGTTGCTTATTGCATTAAAATATTCATAGAATACAAAATAATTTTAATATATTATTATTTATAGCACTTGAAATCCCCCCCCCCCGCCCCACCACCACCACCACCACCATCACCAAAAAAAAAAAAAAAACTTTAAGAAATTCAACACACTTTAACTTATTTAGACACATAATTAAAAATGTTAACTAGACTTATAGGAATGTTATGTGTTTGGCATTCACATTTCTAGTCTTGTATCCAAGATCTTTGAATCCATGTTTCTGCATTGTCTATTAAATTTTCAATGTAGTGGCCAGCTGGAATGTTCCACCTTTTCAACCCTTGTTTACTCCATATCTTTTTTCTCAAGTTGTTCAACATTCACAGAATGTTCATCCAAATAATGTTCTTTTGCTTTTTTATTGTTAAAATTTTAATTTCTTTGTTGTCTAATGCTTATGTAAGAATTCTTGTGACCCCCTTCTACCCCTCGTCAACAAAAATAAGCCGACACTGGAACCCCTCTCCCCCCTTTCAGTTTACTTAATACTTGAACAACCCCTAAGATATTATTCACACAGTTGCTTACAAAATCTAGTCCTGGCTGCTGCGAAATCCCATAACACAAATTTTAAGTCAAAAAGTTTTTTTTAATAAAAGTTAGAATAAATAAAAAATGTGGTAGAGTTTGTTTTGTCAATCTACATATTGTAACTTTCAAAATTTTATAAATGATTATGACAAAGAATTTCGCACATCATTTGTCTTTTGTATTAAATATTTGCCCGACCGATGTAAAAAAATATATACATATATATTCCTGTTCTTAATATCATGAAAATCTTAGCACCAGGGGCCCAGAGGCTGTGCCCCTAGGCTGAGGGTAATCCGCCTCTGATCTACTGACACAGATCCAAATCTTTGTTCTTTATATGGGTCATTCTCTAATAAAGGGAAATTTCTATGTTCTTGGCTAAAAAATGTGAATTAATCAAGTCAGCTATGAATGTTTGCATTTTTTTGTGAACATTTCTGTTTGAATACTACATTGTGCTCTAGTTTAAATATGAAAATAAAAATAATTTCAATATCTAAAAAAGCTGTAAAGTTGCAAATGTCATTACCATGGCTTGTCCAAAATTCAAATTTTTGAATTCAAACCCTTATTGTTAAGATTTGGAAAGTTTTAGAACAAATGTAATGATTATATGGGTATATTTGATGTTTCTACTTTTTATACCAGTAACACCTTTTACGAAACAGAAAACATTTTTATTGATTATACTTATTTAAATTTTGTCCCTAGTATTAACTGTCATTAGCATGCTCCACAGTAATGCTTCATTTAATTTTCCCTATATGTTATTTTTTTATGGAAATTCTCTTAGATTGTATAGTTCCACATATTCTTACGAGCTGTAGCATCTATTATTAATTAATTATGCAAGAACTACTTCAATTTATGGATTTTGTTCCAAAATTATAGTCTGTGTACTTAGCATGTGTCATTGCCAAGCTCCTTATTGTTGAAATGCTTAATCAATAATTTAACTTTACAGAATCAATTACAACGACAGTTTGGGACAGCTTTCAGAATAAATACTCCATAAGGTTTAAATTGTTATAGTTTAGTTCTAAAATAGGCTGAACGTTAAAAATTTCATTACCATGTTCATTATCATGGCGTATTATATTTAAGATTTCAAGGTCATATTAACGACAATTTTAGACATTTTAAAAAAGTCATTGCTATTCCTTAGCAAAAATTCCCATTTTTTAAAAATGTCTGGTGTAATTTGAGTCAGAAATCAAGAGTTAAAATATTAGTCTAATCATTTTATCGAAGCCAAAATTTCCCTTTATCTGAGAATGACCCATAAATATATAGTGGACTCTCTCTATCTGAACACTCTCTACACTCTCTATTGTAAACACTCCGGTATTATGAACACATTCCGACAGTCCCGACTAAACTCCATTTAACAAAAGACGAACTCTCTGTATTCTGAACACATCAATATTATGAACGCTACTTTTGATTCCCATTTCTATCCGACTTTTCTGCAAACTGCACGTTGTTTGTAATTTGAATTCATGGAAATTTGGAGACACTTACAGAAAATAAAAAAGGTTTGACGAATTGTATTAAAAAAACAAACAGACAAAATCACTTCTAGATTTTAAGCATGTACTTGAAGCAATTTGTTTGAATACTTCAGATGAAATCTTCAGTTAAATGTTGGAGCATCAGTTGTTCCCTTACAGCAGGCAGCTGACAACAATGAAGCCATTTTATGATTATTATTATTTTTTTTTAATTAGAAAATGTAGAAATTTAGTTTTTATTAGCGCCTGGAAAATTTAGTAATCCGATCATTTTGTCTATTCAAACCCTTAGAATTTGTTCTTGAATTGTTGTGCAAAAGAGAGCTTATGATATAAGCTCACCTTTTATGATATAAGAATCTGAAAATCATGTAAATGAAGTTGTTCAAAGTGTCTTTCAAGAATGATTTTTTTTTTTTTTTTTTTTTTTTTTACTTTAAAAATTCAAAGTAAGAGGAAGTTTCTTTTTCGAATAGAACATTTTATATTATTCATACAACACTTTTGGGTAATTTATGTGATAACTTTTTCGAGATGTATTTCTAAAGCAAAGATCAATTTAGCAGTGAGTTTTTTAAAGAGATTGGGGGGGGGGGGGGGTTAACAGCTAAACCGATCAGAATGATATTTATTTTGAAAAATTTATGGCTGTACTTCACAAAAGTTAATTAGATGCATTTGGTTTTACACTTTTTGCATTGTTAATACTTTCCAAGTTTAAAAAAAAATAGCAATCGTACATCCAATTGCATTTAATTTTATTGTATAGGTAGCTGTTGAAATGACACTTAAGTTATAAGAGTTTGGCATCAGTGTATAGATCGAAAAAAATTTCCATCTTTTCTCTTATTTACCACTTTCATGCCTGTGTACTACAGTATTAATAGTGCATGTAGCTCAGTATTAGAATGACACTGATTGGTGGCCCTGAATATCAGCTAAAATTTATTTCCAATTTTACTACCCATTAGACTTATTATTATTTTGTTTCTAGTCTAGGATATCTTTCATCTTTTGACGTACAGAAAGAATGTATTATTCTTTTCTTATCCAATGTAGAACTTAACAAGCGTGCATTTTTGCCTGACCTATCATAAAAGTTCATCTGCTTCGTCAGATTCCACTATACTACAGTTGAATGCATTCCTTGCAGCATGTTCGCGCTGCATTCCTAAATCTATGTATGTTTTTATACTTCTTTCGCGAATGCCGTTTGTTTAGAAACACGCGTGGCATTGAATCTTTTCCTTATGTTATCGCTCGCAAATATCATCCACTGCATTAGTTCCGGTTGAAGTTCTTTTAATTAGATGAAACTTTTTCTCTTTCTTTGGTGGAATATTGCAATGGGTCTGCAGTACAATTTGAATACTTAGTGATTTAATTTATACCCTTTTCATTTTCACCCATTTGCTGTCAATTTTTTTTTCTTCTTCCAAATATTGTTGTAAACTAAATAATACACGTTTTTAGCCTCCGATGCTATTTCTTTCAGACAAGCTAAAAAGTGTCGTGTCAAAAATTGTGGCCCATTTTTGCTTACCTATCATACGTAGTATAGGGTAAGTATTGCAATCGTTTTGAAAATCGAAAAAAAAAAATTTTTTTTTTTGACGGATTTACACGTTTCATATACTGGGGATTCCGAAAAACATTTTTAGAAAAAAAAATTGCTGTCCGTCTGTCTGTCTGTAAACGCTCTATCTCACGAACAAATAGAGATAGAGACTTAAAATTTTGTATGTACTTAGTAAGTAAGAATAGGACGAAGCCTATTTAATATCAGTAACCTCGATTATCCGGAACTATTTTTTTCGGACTCTCAAAAAATTCGTTTTGATGAAATGTATATAAAAATTTTCGATTTTTTTTTTTTTTTTTTTTTTTTTTTTTTTTTTTTTAAAGGAAAGGACGCAAAAGGCAATAAAATAACACAAATTTTGCATCAAGAACGAAGTCGGTCGGATTAATAGTTGCCGAGATATTTGTAATCCTGTTTTCCACATTCTTCGATTTTTCATGACCCTGTATTTTCTTCAAATTTCAATTCAATTCAAAGATATATTTTAATTGGAAATGAGAAGCTTAATCTGACGCAGTAAACTGTTAGTTAATATGATTATTGTTTTTGGAGTTATAAGGATGTTTCTTTTAAGCAATCCGGTACTATTATGTAGTTTGGTATTTTACATAATTTGTCGAAATGGGTTCATCAGCAATTCATTAATGGAGCATTACTATGTATATTAAGAATATTTAAATATACGTCTAAATTTTGTTTTAAAATTGCAATGCATTTTATTAATAGTTTTCACGTATTTTATTTTTACATATTATATAATGCATATCCATGATGGGTAAGTATTACGATGGCCCCCAACGCCTTGTTTTGTAATCTGGCCGTTAAAACGAGACATTCATACAATTTTATTGTTAAAATGCATTTCCTTTTTCCCAGAGTCTATAAAAAGCGTTTAAACTAAAGCAAAAATCCGTTTTTGCTGAATTTAGCCAATGAAGAAGTAGTACATCAAACTGTATCTCTTTATTATTCCGCAATTCCAATGTCTCAGAGAGAAATTGCTAATCCAATTGGGTATTTCACGCCGTTCTGTTTGCTATTATATTGATAAACACAAGAAAAATGAATTTAGTTCATTGCATTGTAAACGGGGTCGCCCTTCTAAAAAAACTCTATAGATTTTTTTTCTATTTTTTATTTTTTTTTTAATCAGAGGCGAAATTGAATTCTGCAATGGCAAAATCTACATTCAACTTGTTTTTTTTTTTTTTTTTTTTTTAAGTAATTTTGTTGAGTAAAAAACAAAAATGTTTAAATACAATCAACACGATAATAATACATGAAAAATCATTAAAAATATCTTAATTGCTCCCCCCCCCCTTTTTTTTTTCATGTTTAAAAATTTTTACAATTTTTCTGGTTATTAACGAATTTTGCAGTTTTTCGTAATTTTTTCGATTATGTATTAAAGAATGAACCTTGTATTGCCATTTGTTCTGTTGTATGTTACATGAAGAAACTCGCATATGAAACTATTTATGGTGTATCTAAGTCTGACTGTGTCTGACATATTTAACTTTAAAAATATTTGATACATCTAAACAAGGTATTATTAACTTTATAAAACTTAACAAATGCTTCGGTGGGACTTGGCCAATAAAAGTTTTTGGTCTATTGGTGTAGGCAGTAGCTGCATTTTGACCGTTCATTTAAGAGTATGAAATTTATATGTAAATAAAGGAAATCTACGAAGTGTGATAATTGTTTATTATCTAGTGAATGAGCGGGAGACATATTTAAATTGAATTGTTAAAATATGATAAATAATGTTAAAAGAAATCTAGATAAGATAATGTTTCTGAAAATTAATCAAATGTCTGTGAAACTGCAACGATTTGCAATAAAATAGAGGAAATTAAATTAAAATGAACGTGTAGTAGTTAAAAAAACAAGCTTTAATTAATTAATTCATATTAATTACATTATGATTATTCGTTGAAAAATAAGTTTAAAAATTGTTAAAAAATGATTTAAATATTGTTTGCTTTTCTTTTCTCTGTAACTCTCAGATCGCGAAATTTCATGTTAATCTATTGGGAAATTTTGAAGTGCGATTAGTCATTACCTAATATAATTGTTAAAATACCGTTTTCACTATCAGAATGTAAATGTGAGATGCCGTTGGTATGCGTTTTTAAAAACAGTCTACCTAAATGTTGAGTATTTTAAAGATGTTGAATCTAATGAAAATTTCAAAGTTAATAGGGATTTTTTAAACGCACACCATCTCTATCAGATGTCTACTTTCTGATGGTAAACGGTATGTTAATAACTATATTAGGTAATTAATAATCGCACTTCCGCGATAATCTAACATGGAATTTCGCGATATGGAAGTTTCAGCAAAGAAATTCGAGCATTCTTCGTTTTCAGTACAGCGGAGTCTTTTGCTCTTTCTATCATTGGGGAGAATTTTCGACTTTGGTGCCCACGTCATATTTACGTATTTTATAGAATTTTATTTAAAAAAAAAAGATCATAAATTGCTGTCATGAAATTAGGCGTGATTTTCAAGATTTTCATTGATGGTCATGTTTATTTTTAGTGAATGCATATAAAACAGTATTCTAAGCAATTTTACTTACCCATCATACGTAGTATAGGGTAAATCTTGCAACCGTTTTGAAAATCGAAATTTTTTTTTGACGGATTTACTCGTTTCAGATACTGGAGATTCCGAAAAACATATTTTTAGAAAAAAAAATTGCCGTCCGTCTGTCTGCCTGTAAACGCTTTATCTCCCGAAAAAATTGAGATAGAGACTTGAAATTTTGTATGTACTTAGTATGTAAGAATTGGACGAAGCCTATTTAATATCAGTTACCTCGATTATCCGGGACTATTTGTTTCGGACTCTCGAAAAATACATTCTGATGAAAGGTATATAAATTTTTTCGAATTATTTTATTTTAAGAAGTGGATGTAAAAGGCAATGAAATAACATAAATTTTGCATCAAGAACGAAGTCGATCGAATTATTAGTTGCCGAGATATGTGTAATCCTGTTTTCCACATTCTTTGATTTTTCACGACCCTGTATTTTATTCAAATTTCAATTCAGAGATATATTTTAAATGGAAATGAGACGCTTCATCCGACACAGTAAATTGTTAGTTAATAGGATTATTATTTTTGGGGTTATACGGATGTTTCTTTTACGCAATCCAGTATTACTTGAGTATTTTGGCGTTTTATATAATTTGTCGAAATTGGTTCATCAGCATTTCATTAATAAAGCATTACTATGTATATTAAAACTATTTAAATTTTATTTTGGAATTGCGATGTATTTTATAAATAGCTTACACACGTTTTATTTTCATATATTATATTATGCACATCCATGATGCGTAAGTATTACGGTGGCTCCCAACGACTAGTTTATATTTATTTATCTACTTTCAAGTATCTGGTTTTTAGTTCCTTTTCTTAATTGCAAATTGCAAAATTACGAACGTCAATTGAAAATCGGAAATAGTTTGAACAAATTTTGATTTCTCTTTAATTTTGTGTTTGAAAATTTTTGGAATTTTTAAAATTTTGTTTTTATTTTAAACAAATAAATGAGATTATTTTAACACAATCAAACTGATTTGTAAATGTATCATACGAATTGAATATTTCCAACTGAGCGAAAAATAGCCCAGGTCGGCAACCGAATCCAGAATATTGGCTTACAAGGCCAAAGCTTTACCGTTTAAGCTAACTGAGCGACAACCGGCGGGCATTTCTCCCTCAGATAACCTTATTGGGCATAACATCTGGTCTGTCATTTGACAACTTATATAGACCCCTTGCACGGTGACGTCACATGCTACATCTGGGGCCCAAACAAAAGGCAAATATGGTATTAGGTAGATTTCGTATGAAATACTACCTATTGCATTCTCTCCCATGTTGGAATTTCTGAAAAATTTTTGCGGATCTACACGAATCATGACTCCTAGACCCCAAAACTACCATCAGTAAAAAAGTTTATATATATATATATATATATATATATATATATATATATATATATATATATATATATATCGGTGTATATCACTTTCTTCTAGACACGATAACTTCCATAATTATGCTCAGATCTTTTTCAAACTTTTACATAAAATCAATGAGCTTAAAATCTCGGTCGAGTTCGTTAATGGGCAAAATCGGACCAAGGGGGTGGAAATAGGGAGGGTTTTTGTGAAAACCGAAAAAACGCGATAACTTCTTGATTAAAATAGATATCGAATCAGTTTAAAGTTTATATTACTTCTAAGAAATGGGCAAAAAGTTTATGCATGACAGATTTTTGATAAAGTTAAAAATGGGCTCAAGGGGCGAAAAAAACATGGTTTTTGGGAGAAAAAAATTCATAACTTCATCAATTCTCAAGATATCAAATCCAACTAAATTTTATATAAATGTACTCAATATTATCTAAAACTTTTGTATTTACAAGTTTTTGATAGGACCAATTTTTACCAATGAAAAAAATTAAAAAAGAAAAGAAAAAGGGGGGAGGAAAAAGAAAAAAATCCATAACTTACCCAATTCTTAAGCAATCAAATCTAATTAAATTTATTTTACGTCTTCACAATAATATCTACAACTTTTATATTAAGAAGTTTTTCATAGAACCAATCCTTATAGCAAAAATATATTAAACAAAAATAGGAGTTGGAGAAAAAACCTCAAATCCAAACTGCTTATATTCTGACTCATTTTAAAATTCATTTTTGATTTTAAACGCATCCAAATGACAGATCCTCTTATTTAGGAACTATATAATGCGACGTATTGGCCAGTTTTTTGATAAAGGCACAATATATTTTTAAAAAGGCTGCCAAAAAGGGTATTTTGAACCGAATTTCCCGAAGTTGTCAATGAAAAATTGAGAAAGTATAACAAATTGTGTTTTTTCTGAGTCATTTTTAAATTCATTTTTGTTCTCAAACCCTTCCAATTTACAGGTCCTCTTATTTAGGAACTATGTAATGTGACGGATTGGCCAGTTTTTTGATAAAGGCAGAATATATTTTTTAAAAGGCTGCCAAAAAGGGTATTTTGAACAGAATTTTACTAAGTTATCGTGATTGAAATTTGAGGAAATTTAAGAAATTGCGTTTTTACCGAGTCATTTTAAAAATTTTTACTTTCTTCTATCTTTACAAGAAGAAAGTATTGGATTCATGAAAAATTTCGACTTCCGGTTTTCGACGGATTTATACGTTTTAGAAGGTCCTGAACACGTTTTGACTATTTTTAGAAAATGTCTGTCTGTGAGTCTGTCCGTCTGTCTGTGTGTCTGTCTGTGAGTCTGTCTGTCTGTATGTGACAAAAAATTTGTGGGCGCTCTATCTCAAGAACTAATGCTCGAAATTTAATAAAATTTTATATTCAGTTAGACCTTGATATGAATTAGTGCCTATTGGTTTTTGGTGAAAATTGGCCTGCAGGTGGCGCTGCTATACTACGTTTTTCATGATTTTCAAGATTGCTATATCTCAAGAACTAATGAACAGAATTACACCAAACTTCAGATTCTGTTACCCCTTGATATACATAGACGCTGATTAAGTTTTGGTGTAAATTGGCCAGCAGATGGCGCTGCTATGCCACGTTTTTCATGATTTTTATGACAGCTATATCTCAAGAACTAATGCACAGAATTTCACCAAACTTCAGATTCCGCGATACCTTGAGATACATAGTTGCTGATAAGGTTTTGGTGTGAACTTCCCTATAGGTGGCGCTGCTATGCTACATTTTGCACGATTTTTGCGATAGCTATATCTCAAGAACTAATGCAGAGAACTTCATCAAATTTTAGTTTCTTTTACACTAGAATATATAACATAATTAGACGCTGATTACATTTTGGTATTAACCTTACAACAGGTGGTACAGCTATGTTGCATTTTGCACGATTTTTCCGATAGCTATATCTTAACAACCAACGCACAGAATTTCATCAAACTTCAGATTTTGTTACAAAATGACATATAACATAATTACACGATGATTACGTTTTGTTATAAATCCTTCAACTGATGGTGCTGCTGTGCTATATTTTACACGTTTTTTTAAAACTAGATATATCTCAAGAACTAATGCACAGAATTTCATCAAACTTCAGATTCTTTTACACCATAACATAATTAGACGCTTTTTTACATTTTGGCATAAATTGTCCAAAATATGGTGTTGCTGTGCTACGTTTTGCAAATTTTTTGTTATAATTATATCTCAAGAACTAATGGACGAAATTCCATCAAATTTCAGATTCTGTTAGGTCTTGACACCAATAGATGCTTATTAGGTTTCAGTATAAATTACCCACCAAGAGGCACTACTAAGCTCATTTTCTCAGAATATTAATTACATTTTGCGTTTTAGGCTTTTCGGATACCAGAATCTCATTAGGCTAGCTCAAATGTTCGAGGAAATTCGATAATAAGTAACTTTAAAGTCACCACGTTTATATATATATATATATATATCATGTATTTATGAGATAGAAGAAAGTTTCGGGATTGACACATCCAACTAGTTTTTGTTCTCAAACGCATCCAATTTACAGGTTGTCTTATTTAGGAACTATATAATGTGACGGAGTGGCCAGTTTTTTGATAAAGGCAGAATATATTTTTTAAAAAAGGCTGCCAAAATGGGCACTTTGCACAAAATTTCCCAAAGCGATCATGATTAATGAACTGTGGGTATTCAAATAACAAATTGGTTATTTTATGACTCATTTTTAAATCCAATTTTACTCTGAAACGCTTTCAAATGACAGTTTTTTGTTACTTAGGAACTATATAATGTGCGTATTCGTCGATTTTTTGATAAAGGGTGAACATATATTTTTTAAAAGCTGTCAAAGTAAGCACTTCGCAAAAAAATTTCCCAAAGCGATCATGATAAAAGAATTGAGGCTGTATTCAAATAACAAATTGTTTATTTTATGACTCATTTTTAAATTCAATTTTCCTCTCAAACGCATTCAACTGACAGTTATTTGTTATTTAGGAACTGTGTGTTATTTGTTATTTAGGAACTGTGTAATTACTGTGTATTGGTCAGATTTTTGATAAAGGCTAAATATATATTTAAAAAAATCTGTCAAAGTGGGCACTTCGCACAATATTTCTCAAAGCGATCTTGATTAAAGAATTGTGGATGTAATAAAATAATAAATCGGTTATTTTATGACTCATTTTTAAATTCAATTTTGCTGTCAAACGAATTTAATTAACCGTTTTTTGTTATTTAGGAACTATATAATGAGCATATTGGTCAATTTTGTTAAATAAAGTAAGAATATAATTCAAAATATGTTGCCAAAATGGGCATTTGAGTAGAATTTCGTTTAAGATGATTTTGATAAAACCAGTTCTTACAGAAAAATGAAATTAAAAATTTTTTAAAAGCGGCTGAATAAAGTAGTTAAACTGGGTTTATCTCTAATCATTTTTTTTTTTTTTTTTTTTTTTTTTTGAGATGAAAACTTTTCGAAATCTACCTCCGCCTATAGGCCATGCCGAAAGGGATTTTTTTTATTTTCCCATTTGTAAACACAGGGATTTCGCTTCATTTTTTAAGTACTTAGAAAAATAATGCAAGAGTAAGAAAAATCAAAATCAAACAGAAAGACTACACGTGCTTTAAACGGCAAACGAGGAGTTATGATGTTTTGCTTGGGCTCTAAATGTGCACCAGATTAGAGTACCAGCCGTTGCTGTGACGTCAATGCAAGGGGTCTTTAGAGTTCTTTTACCTGCAGTTTATTGTGTCGAGCTGTATAAATGACAGACGGCTCATCTACTGCCGACATTTACAGTCAGTACAATTTGATTAATGATAAAAAATTGGAAGATGCAGTTTAAACTTCGCCTTCCTTATTAATCATTTGGAAAATGTTAGTTACTTTTGGCCAAAAATGGACCTTGTGGTGTCCGCATTTTATTTTTTAAATCTTTTTTTAACGTTCGTGATCCTATAGCTTTTCTTTTCCTAATGCGACTCTGTAGCGGAAGCCAGGTTGGGGGGGGGGAGGGGGGGCGGAATCAGAAATTGAAACCGGATAAATTTAAAAAGAAAATTGATTAAATCAAAGACGCCGAAAAGCGGAAAGGGTCTGAAGCTACCGAACGACCGCAGGTGTGTCGAGCCATTAGCTGACCATTTGCATTGGATAAACTCGATTCTGAATCCGGTAAACTTAAATCAGGTTAACTTTCGTCATCTGAATTTAAGTCTAACATGTCAAATTGATTAGAATTCCATTTTCCATATGGTTTTTAGCTCACAGACTATCAAAGCCTGAGAGCTTATGTGCCCGCCCGTTCTGTAATGTATGTACGTGCGTACGTAACTTAACGCGATAACTCATGATAAAAATATCCGATTTACATGAAATTTTGGATTTAGGCTTATTATGATTAGACGCTCCCCTGATTAGTTTTGAGAGTTCATTCGATAAGTATAAGAAGGGGAACGGGGGCTATTGCCCCTCCCCTTAATTTATATAAATGGGTTTTTCCTGCAGAATTAGTAAATTTCGTTCAAATCTTAGATGTAGGATCATTCTAATGAGGTGCCTTCATGATTAGTATTGGGTGTTCATTTGATAAGTTTATAGAGGGGGAATGGGGGGTAATCCGCCCGTCTTAATTTAGGTTTTTCACGCAAAATTTATCTTATTTGCTTTAAATTTTGTATAAAGGTTTATTCTGAAATAGCGCTTTACTGATTTGTTTTTGGAATTCACTGGATAAGTATAAAGGGAGGATAGGGTAAACTACCCCTCATATTTTATGTAAATAGTTTTTCATACAGAATTAACCGATTTGTTTCAATTTTTGTATACAGCTTCAAAATTTTAGAAACTTCGCTCATTTGTTGCGATGTTCTTTTGTTAATTATAAAGGAGGGTACGGGCGATTACTCCCCCTTAATTTAGCTAAATAGAGTTTTATGCAGAGTTATCCGATTTGCTTTAAATTTTGGATGTAGGTTTTTTCTGGTAAGTTGAATTTCTGAACATTTTTGGAGGTTTGATGATTAATTATAAAGGAGGGAACGGGGGAAAACGTTTCTTAAATTACACAAATGGGTTTTTATGCAGAATTATTCGGCTTGCTTTAAATTTTGGATACAGGTTTATTACATGATAAGGCGTATACCTAATTAGTTTTGGGGCTTCAATGATATGTGTAAAGAAAGAAAATTGGGGAGGGGCGGGGTACTTCCTTCCTTATTTTTTTTTCGAAGGGCATTATTATATAAGGCTATAATATACAATTAGTCTGCATAGCCTGTGAGCTCTATGCCATCAGTTTAACTGGGATCATTCTTTTTATTATAATTTGTTAAATTACATTTTCCCCCTTGAGCAAGAGATGTTGTAAAATATGCTAAGTAAAATAATACATTCCCTAAAAAAAGAAAAAAAGAAAGAAACAGAATTTTTAGTTAACGTACTGGGGGGGGGGGGGGGGAGGAATTGCATCTATCCGTATTGATACTGTACTCTTTTTAATCACGCAAAAATTTAAAACTTATTAATTTTGTAGACATTATCTAAGAAAATGAGATTATTATTATCAAAGAAAATGCTGAAAGCGCTTTTTTTGTTCTTTAAGCTTGGTTGTTGTGCTTAAAAACTCTCTCTCTTTTTTTTTTTTTTTTCCTTTTTTGTTGTAACATTCACTTTTTGCCTAGCTTTTAGTTTTTATATTTAAAAAAAAAGTGTCTAATTATCGATTTTAGCAAGCATTAAGGAACATTACTAGTGAAAAAATTATATATTGACACATTAGCACCTGAAATAATTTAGTTACTTGCTTGGACCATATTGATTAATTATTGATTTCTCAAGTATTAATAATAAATATTTTAGATTAGAAAATACTGTTATAGACTAAGATTTATGTTTCCTACTATTGAAATAACTTAATTACGTACATGTTTATCAAACACAAGGGGGTAAATCTGGGCTTCCCGAGTTACAAAATATTGGTGAAAACCAACATTGTTTTTCAATATATATATACATATATTTAATGTTATATCTTTTTTTCCCTGCACATATTTAATGCATAGCGTTGAATCAAGTATTTTTCGAAAGGTTCTTACAGCGTGAGAATTCCTAAATAAATGTCACTGGTCCCAAGGACCAGTAAGCATGAGAATTTACTGGTCCGCAGACATCATCACTGGTCCGCTACATAAAATTCTATTAAATAATTTTAACACTTAGAATGGCCTCCGCCCCCCCCCCCTCCCTGGAAAATAAACCAATCTTACTTTGCATTTATCCAAAATTTTCAACATAATAAAATGTAAAATTATAATTTGCTAAAAATTAAATAAACAGTACGTAAAGAAAAACTATCAAATTATTAATTATATATTTTATTTGCATTGCTTATTTCAATTTGACTGTAAGGTTTAATGCAATTTTTTTTCGATTTTTCTCCAGATTGTAGCCAGAGTGGTGGAATTGTAACTAGTGTCATTGATGCACAGGTGGACTTGAAAAATCCTGGGTTCCCGGGACCCAGGACTTCTGAAATTCTGGGTCCCTTTTCTACAAAAGCGGATCCCTACTAATAATAAGTCATAATTTTCGACATAAAAATTGAATTTGTTCATTTGCACAAGAAAAATAAAATGCAATAATTGTTTTAATAATAATAAATAATTAAAACCAATATTAATTTAAGAGAAATTTTCTGTACTGTTTAAAGAATAAATGTGCAAGTTACAAATTTAATTATAAAATAATGCTTATTTAAGTGTAGAAGATAACAAGTATCACTATTATTTGCATTTCTTTTAAAATGGGGTAAGACAGCTTTATTGAAAAAGACATTTTTGCTGAAAAAAGGGATATTTTTGATGAGTATGTACTTTGCTTAATGAAATGGCACATTCAGTAGTCATATTCATTCAGAAAGATTTGGCGCAATAAAAAGCTGATTGGGAAGCAGGAAAATCAGTTTTTGGAGCAGCAACAACAATTTCGAAGAAGGAAAATTAGTTTTTAAAACAGAAAAATTCTCTCCCGGCATTCACTTATTTTTTTTTTTTTTTCCGAGCTTTTTTGTCAAAATTTCCGTTTTTACGGATTATTTTGACGAAATCTTTTTTTTTCGGGATTTATTGACGAAGTATACCGTTTTCGCGATATTTTTTGACAAAGTTTGCCGTTTTATCGCGATTTTTGGACGAAATTTGCCGTTTTTTCGCGATCTTTTGAAGAACTCTGCCATTTTTCCGGGTTTTAAGATGAAATTAGCCATTTTTTAGAGAATTGTTATACGATATTTGCGGAGATTAGTCGTTATTTAGCGCTTTTTAAACATAATTTGTCGTTTTTTCGCAATCTTTTGAAGAATTTTGTCGCTTTTCGCGATTTTTTAAAAAAAATTGCCGTTTTATCGCGACTTTCGGACAAAATTAGTCGTTTTTTCGCCATTTTTTAAGACATCTGCCCTTTTTTTGCAATTTTTTGAAGAAATCTGCCTTTTTTTTTTGCAATTTTTTGAAGAAATGTGCCATTTTTCCGCAATTTTTTGAAAAAATCTGCCGTTTTTTCCAATTTTGAGCGAATTTTTTTATTTTTTTCGCGATCTTTTGAAAAAATCTGCCTTTTTCGGGTTTTGGAATGAAATCTGCCAAACCCGTTCATATTGGAATGAAATCTGCCATTTTTCGAGATTTTTTTGGGCGAAATTTGTCATTTTTTCGCGATCTTTTGAAGAAATCTGCCTTTTGTTTCGGGTTTTGGAATGAAATTAGCCATTTTTTCGAGAATTGTCTGACAAAAATTGCCGGAAATTAGCAGTTATTTCGCGATTTTTTGACGAAATTTGCCGTTTTTTCGCGATTTTTAACGAAATTACGTGTCTTGTAGGACGCGTAAGGGCTATTTTTTTGCGTCCCATCGCCGATTTTTTGTGTAATTTACGCGTTATAGCGCATCCGTGGCATCGCTGATAATAAAAAAAAATCTTACGTGCGATCGGTTGCGGTGTTCTCAGGGCCTGAAAACAGACACTGGTCTTGCGGACCACTAAATTTTTCAAATTAGTGGTCCGATTGAATTATCGGTGGTCTCGGACCAGCGGACCACCAAGGATTTCGAACGCTGTTCTTACATACAGTAAAATACATTGTTAAATTAAAAAGAAAATGCAATTAATTAAAAATTTTATAGTGAAAAAGAAAATATCAAAAAATGTCCAAGATTGTGGCGGGAAAACTTCGTACGAGTTCATAGTTTTTTTTTTTTTTTTTTTTTTTCGATTTTTCTTTTTTTTTTTTAGTTTATTGATTCTTTACATGATATATATATTTTTACAATGCTCATCAACAATACAGTTATCTCTTAACATTCTCGAGTTTTGATTGCATATTCGCGAAAGGAAAAATGTAGGACATTTCAACATTCGCAATTACTTAACTTGGTTATTCGTGAATTTTGTTTTATAAAGAATATTTTTTACAAAGTAAACTCGCTTTTCTTTACCAATTCAATAAACAGTCTGATATTGGACAACTGTATTGTACTGTGTAGTTTAAGTCCGAAAATTTCAATCCTTGAATTGAGAGAAAATATAGACCAGTAATTCCGAAAAATCCAAAGTATAAATTAATGCTAAATAATAATAATAATAATTTGTTAAAATTTACAGTTTTGAATGTGATTGAAAAGTTTCCTGCTAAAATTATATGCGGAATTTCAAAACTTCAACAACTTGTTGAGAATTCAACAAAATGTGATGGTGAGGAGTCCTAAATTTTAGAAAAATCGGGACTGAAACTTTTTCTATAATTTGGAAATTCATAAACAAAAAATCTATTCTTCCAAACATTCCCATCCGTTATATAAATATTTTTTTTCAGCCATCACCTAACAACTAAATTTTGTCCTATATGTTTATATTTATTCAAATTTATTTTCAGCATTTACGTTTTAATGCTTAATAAATATGTTTTTACTTTGCCATTTAAATTAAAAAAAAAAAAAAAAAAAAAAAAAAAAAAAAAAAAAAAAATGGATTTTCATAAAACTTTAGATTTAGTTAATGGCGCGACAACATGGCGCTGATTCTGCATTTTAGTGGTTTAAGATAGAGTACGTGTCTTAAATTTTTGATTTGTATATATTTTATTGTTTTATTCATTGATTGATGAATGTTTTAACTTCGTTATGGATTATAAGCTGGAAACAAATGATGAAACATTTATACAAATATAAAAGAAGATTTATCTTTCTTAATCGGTTGCACGCGATAGAGATAGACTTGAATAAAAATCATGCTTGAATTTAGTTTAAAAGCAATAAAAATTGATTAAATTGCGCTACGGTTTCCTAACAAATTGCGTTGGAAAATACATTTTTTTCTTATTCGAAAATGTAGAAATTAAAAATATGTGGTATTTAGAAATAAAAAAAAAAGAAAAAAAAGCACTAAAAGTTAAAATTAATTGTCTATTGTTGTCACCTTCAAAATGACGTCAATGTTACGCACAACACGTTTGTCCTTTATAATATAGATAATTCAAGACTCGGAAGCTGTTCAGTATTGCATTACCAATATTTCAACAGTTTTTGAAAGGTCGCATTTAATATGATAATACTTGTGAATAGTGTTGCCAGGTCCAACGTCACAAAAAACGGGACAGTGGCTTAATTGGTACACAGAAATACAGTCAGTATACCCTATTAAAACGTAACATATATTTATTGTCAATACGGTATGACAACCATATAAGAATAACTCATAAGACAAAAGCCTGTTTAAAATGGAATTTTTATCTTGTACTTTGCGATTCCGTCTTAGCAAATTTTGTTATATCAAACAAACACAAAAATCTTATGCAGTAGAACCTGTGGACGCGGAATCACTTGGACTGAAATAAAGTTCCAATTTAGCAGATATAATTGTATAGCCTTTCTATCGTTGGAATTTTTACTTTTGAAATAGAATTCCTTATTAAACAGGAATTGTTTACTGAACAGCACATTGTTTCCTGAATAAAATACAGTAAAATTTGTAAAAACAAAATCGCTATGTATTTCAACACAATCAAGTAAATTTGTAAAGTATTTCTTTGGAATTGACTACAAACTTTTCCGCTTTAGACAAGTTTTTGTTTCAGAGGTTTTACTCCATTAAGTTCCACCAATGAGTAAGATGGTTCTAAAAAAATTGTGCATCATGCTGCGCGGGATAGGTCTTGGGACACCTGTCGTACTTGTGAATCATACAATGATGCTTTCCAACACTTTATTATAAATACGTATAAATGTTCTTAAAAATGATCGGAATAGAGTAATTTTTTGCTTTTCATACTTACAAACTTTTTTTTTTCTCACGGGGAAAAATGATACAAAATAAAACATTCTCAGAGCTGTCCCACTTTGCGATAAGCGATTTCTTAATTTAAGAACATTCTTCATTTTATTTTTCAACGTAAACTCAGCTGTCTCATTACATCTTATCGTAAGCTAATCTCGATGTGCTCACCGTGTTTCTTATCTTGATTATCTTGTCTATTTTCAAATTTTAGGAAAGAAGATGCAAAAACAAAATTTTTACGCAGCTTCTTGAAATCGAACTGTCATTTTATATTTCACCTATAACGTTGGGTGGTGGAATTAACCCCTTTATGACGAGAGCATTTTAATTAATTTTTAATCTTTAAAACAACCGGTCTTTCAAAACAGAATTTTTTTTTTGTGATTGAATCGCGAAAATACTCTGTTTAAATAAGGTAAACTTTACAGTAAAAAAATAACCGGTGGGAATAATGAAGGATCCTGAGCACCTTAAGTGGCCCTACATCGATCGGTTGGTCTGCAAGTAGTTAACTTCGATTAATCGCATAAAACGGACAATGCTATATAAATTAATAATATATAATTAGCAGTATTTGAACTTTAATGTGCAGATTTCATTTTGTGCAGTAGCAATAAAATAATTCTGTAATTATTATTATTATCACTATTACTGTTGTTATTATTATTATGTGGCCCGCGACCAGGGGTGTAGGCGTAAAAATAACAGAGGATATAAGCTGAAGGCAGAGAGTATACCCTAAAGTGTCGTGTATATTATAGCTTTCTTGGGAAACAGAGGGTATACGGTGTTCCTTTAAAAAATCCAGAAGGTATACAGCGTATACCCCCGTATACCCTCCACTACATCCCTGCCCGCGACCTTGTTTACAATGCTTAATTTGGCCTGGAATGGTAAACGAGTTTGATATGGCTGCTGTAACGGATAACATCGAATTACCCGATACTATGCAAGACTCAACACTGGATTGTTAAAGGGTCAATCCATTTCAAGTGGTCCAGCACTGGTCGCTCGACTATTTTTAAAAAATCTGAAATTTTTTGTACAACAACCCTAACATGATGGAAATTCAAAATGACCGTTATTTTAATTCTACTATTTTTGTTTGTGCATGGCGGCCATCTTTGTTTCATCGTGTGCAGCGATTTTCTCAGATACTAGGATACACAAAATTGTAAATATCTCGTCTTCTATTTTTCCAATTGAAATGGGGTTTGCAGCATTTTGTTCAGAATAAAATAGGCTAAATATACAGTGTAAGAAAAATTTTGAAAAATAAATTTTTACAGGGGAAATTTTAGCACAAAATTTACGATTTTTTCCAAATTCTATCCGTTTGCAAGAGGAAATTTTTCCTGCAAGGGAAACTGTCAACCTTACACAATTTTTTCTACAAATAAGTCAAAAGTGCGTGTACTCATACACCAAAACCCAGATCTGGGAGTTAATTTCTCTTTGCGAAAAAAATTCCGAAATTAGTCAAAAATTTCAAAAATCGCACTTTTTAGGCTTTGATATCTCTGGTGGGGCACGAGATAAAAATCTGAAATTTTGGCCTATGATAGTATCATGTAGTAGCGTTATGTACAAAAAATTTCAAGAAGGAGATTTGACTACAAGCTGAGATATGACATGGAAAATACGTGAAAACAATACTACCAAACTATTGTAAACCTACTATGTAATTGTTCAACAAAACTTTCAACCTTGCACATTTTTTTCTACAAATAGGTCAAAAGTGCGTGTATTCATACACCAAGTCCCAGATCTGGGAAATGATTTCTCTTTGCGAAAAAAAAATTCCGAAATTCGTCGAAAATTTCAAAAATCGCACTTTTTAGGCTTTGATATCTCTGGTGGAGCAAGAGATAAAATTCTGAAATTCTGGCTTTTGATAGTATTGTGTAGTAGTGTTATGTACAAAAAATTTCAAGAAGGAGATTTGACTACAAGCTGAGATATGACATGGACAATATGTGAAAACAATACTGCGAAACTATTGTAACATACTATGTAATTGTTCATACCTCCAAAATTTTAAATTAATTATTTATGGTGCAAAGTTAAATGTTAGTTACAAATATCTTTTTCAAATGCTTCTGTGTGATTTAAACAATTCAGAATGTATGCTAAGCCAATACACTATTTGTCCAGATGAACAAATCTACTAGAAATGCTAATGCAACAATTTTACTCGGAACACATTTCAGGAAAAGTAACTTACAGACAATGAATTGCAACTGATCGAGTTGACATGGCTTCAATTATAAACCTAGAGAATTTCATTCAAGTTAACAAGGGATGACAAGACTTGGGGGGCTTCAAATAAAATTTTTTGAAAGAACGGCCTGATGGACTGACAACAGTAACTGGTCGAACTGATAACATCTCTCGTAAATATTGTTAAGCTCTTTGTTGAGCATACATAGTATTTTGTAAATTAAATGCTTATTATTTAACTGTTTTCAACAAACGATATTTTCTGTGTAAATATTGTAATAAAAGAGACTAATCTCATTTCTCCTAATGTACTCGTAATAGCATTTCTTAACATTTTTTTAATCACCGTATCTCAGCTTGTAGTCAAATCTCCTTCTTGAAATTTTTTGTACATCACACTACTACATAATACTATCAAAGGCCAGAATTTCATATTTTTATCTCTTGCTCCACCAGAGGTATCAAAGCCTAAAAAGTGCGATTTTTGAAATTTTCGACGAATTTCGGAATTTTTTTCGGAAAGAGAAATCATTTCCCAGATATGGGACTTGGTGTATGAGTACACACACTTCTGACCTATTTGTAGAAAAAATTGTACAAGGTTGACAGTCTTGTTGAACAATTACATAGTAGGTTTACAATAGTTTGACAGTATTGTTTTCACATATCTTCCATGTCATATCTCAGCTTGTAGTCAAATCTCCTTCTTGAAATTTTTTGTACATAACGCTACTACACAATATTATCACAGGCCAAAATTTCAGATTTTTATCTCGTGCCCCACCAGAGATATCAAAGCCTAAAAAGTGCAATTTTTGAAATTTTTGACGAATTTCGGAATTTTTTTCGCAAAGAGAAATTAACTCCCAGATCTGGGACTTGGTGTATGAGTACACATACTTTTGACCTATTTGTAGAAAAAATTGTGTAAGGTTGACAGTTGCTCTTGCACGAAAATTTTCCTCTTGCAAACGGTTGGATTTTGGAAAAATTCGTGCATTTTGTGCTAAAATTTCACCTGTAAAAATTTATTTTTCAAAATTTTTCTATAACTGTGTATTTAGCCTATTTTATTCTGAACAAAATGCTGCAAACCCCATTTCAATTGGGAAAATAGAAGACGAGATATTTACAATTTTGTGTACCCTAGTATCTGAGAAAATCGCTGCACGCGATGAAACAAAGATGGCCGCCATGCACAAACAAAAAATAGTAAAATTAAAAGAACGGTCATTTTGAACTTCCGTCATGTTAGGGTTGTTGTACAAAAAATTTCAGATTTTTTAAAAATGGTCGAGCGACCAAAAAAATATTTTCTGGACCACTTGAAATGGATTGACCCTAAAATAACATGAAAAATAGAATGTGAATTTGAATTAAAAAGCAGAGCACCATATTGATATATTAAATCTGTATGAATTTTAAATTGTACTGAGAATAATTTTTAAAAATGTATATAGGTATCTTTTTGTGTTCTGATTTATAAAGGCCGCAACGCTGTTTTTGTATTTCTGATGAGCTTTTTTCCTAATTAAACCTAGCAACATAATTAAAGCCTCTTTTTGGTTAAATTTTATGTCAAAAAATTTGATTCATAAATGTAAATGGAAAATGAAACTCTGTATATGCATTGTTTCAAATTGCTCTACTTAGGCATAAAGAAAAAGATCCATTGACGCTATACAATCTGATTCAAATCTCCTGAAATCGACATTTATTTATAAATTTTAACAATTTCTTTATACTGAATGAATAACGAACCCACTTTTAAATTGTCGCAAGATGCGTGTACTCCTTAATTATGCTATCTCTTGTTTTTTCCTTTTGTTGCGTAATTTTTCTCCAGGTTGTTTTTTTTCTTCCATTATCTAGCTAATCATGGAGGCCCAACCAGGAAGGTTAGTGAAAGCTGTTTACGATTTCCCTACCGAAGACGAGGAAGAACTGTCTCTGCGAATAGGTGACATAATTCAAGTGAAGAAACGCATAGACAAGCAGTGGTCCAGAGGTGTCTGCGCTGAACGCGAGGGCAATTTTCCTATTGGATTTACTGTTGATATCAAAATTCCTGAATTGGCCGACCACCAGCAACTTTTTGCTGCCACTGACGATTTTATTGCTCAAGAAAAAGGTGACCTAACACTGCAAAGGGGTAAGACGAGTTTTATATAATTTTTATTTATCTTAATGTGTTATTAACAAGAATAGATTCGTTTGACTGCATGTTGCATTATCTAAGTTTAAATAGTAGTAAGAATTAGATAAATTTTTACTCAACTTTATTAGCGCTCATAGGCTAGTGATATTCGCATTAAAGTTTTGCACGGGTTGCATTATACTTAGCCTGAATACAATAAAATTATTTGAAAAAAATAATTTAAAAAAATCATTGACCGGAATACGAAAGAATAAATTTCGTCAATCAAAAATCCATTTAAAGAAAAGGTCTAAATTTTAATGCAGTTAGGGACAAATCTTTATATATATAACTCTTCTGTGCGTGTGTATGTCACTGAACTCCTCCTAAACGACTGGACCGATTTTAATGAAATTTTCTGTGTGTGTTCCAGTGGATTCTAGAATGGTTTAGATTCACATTTCATCGAAATTGATTCAGTACTTTTTTAGTAATTAGGCAAACACTAATAAAGTTAGTGTTTTTTTGCTAATTAAAAGTGTTGAATAAGTTCGCTGAAAAGAGTACGGACAGAATGGCTAAGTGGTCTAAGGCGTCAGATTTAATCTCTGGTTCTTGAGGAAGATAGTGTGTTCGAACCCCACTCCTGACATACGTGTATGATTTACAATATTTTTTCCTATATTATAATTTTAATTAACCGACTTCAAAAAAATCGTTAACTTTTAACTAAAAAGAGAAAAATAAACTTTTCTATCAAAAATTGAACCGACTTCAAAGACTACTGCAAAGTGAAAAATAATTTCCTTACATTATTGTAATAAAAAATTAAATTAAGAATGTAGTATTTATCATGCGTATCATTATATTTATGTACATTTATTTGATTTTTTGGAGTCTGAGCCAGGACAAGGTCTATCGGGTCCACTAGTAGTCTATAATTATACATCTAATATCAATTTATCTTTTATCTAGGAAAACGAAAACACACGTATATACATACACTTATGATTTATATTCAAAAACATAGCTTTTTGTCGGAAACAATATATTAGATTTTGGAAAAATAGGGTCGACTCGATGCACAATTCTAATTCGTATACTAGTAATCAATCAGATTTACTAATTCGCAAGTGTGATTCATGCGATAAAATCTTGTGCTTAAAAAAAGGTGAATTTAAATGCTTGTAATAGAATAACCAATGAAATATTGAGTGTTTCAGCTTTCATTTTTTTTTCCTCAATAAAATCCATGCTAATACTTTTTTAATCAAATATTAATGTTTTAAATATTGGGGGAAGGAAAGAGGAGTGATGGTCAGTGGGTTGTGAAGTAGTAGTGGGGAGACAGGAAAAAACATTTAAATTTTTGAATTGAAGTAACTCCATTTCTTTTAAAAGTAAAGGGTAAAAAATGAAATAATTTTTATATCTATTTAAACTTGCATGGCAACAATTAGAAGAGAGAAAACAACAACAAAATGAACTGATGATTTAAAAAATATTTAAATTAAAATAATAGCTTTTTTTTTTTCAAAATTTTTGATTTGTTGTGTGATAAGAGGTATTCAGCTATAAGTACACAAAATTTGAATTCTCTGGCATGTATAGTTTTTGTGTACGGACTCTGTGGCAGACAGACAGAGACGAATAGGGTTTCGTCAGATAAACGAAACCCTAAAAAAGGAGATAAATTTGCATTTATGTTAATTTTTCAACTAAGAAAAACTATTTTGTATTTAAAATCTTGTTTTATAAAACATAAAATTTTCTTGATACTTGATACCGAATCTTTTATTTTATTTTACTTATTTATTTATTGTGTTTGTGTGTACGCGCATAAAGAAATTTTTTTCGGTTTTCAATTAGTTGATCTTCAATTTTGTTCTAAGTAAAAAAAAAAAAAAAAAAAAAAAACGAAAGGAGAGAAAATGCATTCTATTGTTTTATTAAATTTTAATTTCCAATGCTATTGCTATATGTTTTAGTTTCTAATGTACAGTAAGTTTTAAGATATTTATTATTAGCAGTAAGTTGGTTATTTTGAAAACATCGGATATTTTTTATTATTTTCAAAAATATATTTACGAATCCTGATTCTACATATGACGAATCATATAACTTTAGCATATGGTTTCATCGTTTTTAGCTCACAGGCTATCATAGCCTGAGAGCTTATGTGCCCGTCCGTTCTGTATGTATGTTCGTTCGTGCGTAACGCGATAACTCATGATAAAAATATCCGATCCACTTGAAATTTTGTATATAGGTATATCCTGACAAGGCGCTTCCCTGATTAGTTTTTGGAGTTCATTCGATATGTATAAGAGGGGGAACGGGGGGCTCATGCCCCTCCCATTAATAGAAATAAGTGGGTTTTTCATGCAGAATTAAGTTTTCGTTCAAAATTTAGATACAGGATGATTCTGATGAGGCGATTCCGTGACTGTTATTAGGTGTTCGTTGAATAACAGGGGGAGCGGGGGTTCTAATGCCCCTCCCCTTAATTTATATAAATGGATTTTTCAAGCAGAATTGTCAGATTTCGTTCAAATCTCTGAATAGTTTTGGAAGTTTAATGGTGAAATATAAAAGAGGGGGACAACTCCTCTTAATTATATAAATGCTAAATGGTTTATAAGAATTATCGAATTTGCTCTGAATTTTGGATGTAGATTTTTTTTATATGATAAAGCATGTCCTTGATAGTTTAGGAGGTTCAATGATTAAGTATAAAAAAGGGGAAAGCTGTTTCCCCTTCTTAATTTTTTTCGAACGGAATTAACCCTTGAAAAAATAAAGCTATAATATACAATTAGTATGCCTGTGAGTTCAATGCCATCAGTTTAACTGGGCAATATTCTTTTTTATCGATTTCCTTTTTTCATTCAAAAAATATTTTTTCGATTTCATTTGAATTTAGTATTTAAATAGGTATTATAGTATTTATGTATAGTTTAGAATTTGAATGCCAGTAATAATTTCTATTTACACATGTTGCCAGCTGTATTGTACCTAGATCGCCTCAAGAATTGAATATTTTTCTGACAGTGAAGTTATAGTATTTTTTCTCTTTAGAAATGAAAATAAAGTGCGCATTTTATTTTATTTCCTGGATACATTAAAAAATTCGAATATATTGTAGTCTTTTACTATATAAACCCTTTCTAACACAGAAAAGTTTTGTTCGTAAAGTGATGAAATGGTTGACTGACACCGGAATTCGCAAACGACTTTTTTTTTTAGGAAAGGAAAACGTTTTACTTTAAACTTTCATTGTAAAAGCAAAATTTTATTAAAATATTCTTGGTGCCGTTTGTAAATTTGGAATTAAAATTAAGTAGTGGCCGGAAAGGGTTAGGTACAGTAATTCGAGTCTCATCTATTCTAATTCTTGTAACATAGTTTGCAGATTTCTTTTTAATATATAGATATTGAAATCCTGATGGATAAAATGCGACTTATAAAAGGAATGCTTAAAATTGTTTTTACTTTTTAAAATTTTCTTGTTTTTCAAGCCATTAATTTACAGTAAGTCATTACTTTGGCTTCTTAATAGTAATAATAATTACTTTGGCTTCTATGAGATTTTAATATTTTGATAGATGCTAATGCTTGCTCAAAATAAACTAATAAGATGAATTAGGATTGACTCGTTCTTGAATATTTTAAATATACATTATTACTGTGCTTTCTAAAATTTTCTTTAATATGTATATAAGGAATTCTTTAATTATTATAAAAAATTTTCATTATTATTTTATAAGATTTACTTTGCGGAACAGGAAGCCATAACATAAACTTATAACATATTTTGCAGGAAGTTGTTTTTAGTTTCTGTTAACTGTCTGCTTGCTTTTGTCTTTGTTATATTTACATTGTTAAATGATCCGAATCCAGAATAATTTTTCTTTCTTTCTTTCTTTTTCTTTCTTTCTTATTTTATTTTATTTTTTTATTTATTTATTTTTATTTTATTTATTTATTTTTTTAAATTAAATTAGAAATTATTTTAGTTTTTCCAGCTTCCATACTGTAAGAGTTTGTAAAATTAAATTTTCGGGTACATTTCTCATTACTATTAAATACAAATTTGATAATTGGTGGAAATTCGATTTGCTGAAAGAGGCATTTTAATGATATTTTTGAAACCGTATATAATTGTATGGCTATCTCACATCTGTGACATAAGTTCGCACTTATCTTTCTATATCTGTATCTGTGATATTACCCATACTTAGATATCTATATGTTTCGAATCGTAATCTGTGGTAGAATCTGGTAACCTGACCTGATGTAATCCGAACTCGCTCCAACCGGACTACTTATTGTGTCCGGTGGGGGTTGCATTAATTTTTTTTCGCTATGATCCTGGTTAAATCTTAATCATTTCGGTTTGGTTGGCTTTGATTTTTACGGGTCAAGTTAGAATTGAGCCTATATATATATATATGTTGCGGCCAAAACCCGAAATCGGCCAATTCTAGAACTGGCCGGCCAATTCCCGAACTGGCCAGTAACGTTTAAAAATGACTGGCCAATTCTAGAATTGGCCGGCCAATTCGCGAACTGGCCAGATGCGATTAGCCAATTCGCGAACTGGCCAGATGTGATTGGCCAATTCCCGAAATAGATAGAGGCACTCGGTTTAATCATTTCTAACACAGTTGAAAGTGTCTATGAATTCAAATAGTGTAGTCGTCTACCTGGCCGTTCTCTAACTCGAGTAAAGGCTCGGGATGACTTGTATTTGTTATCTTATTTCGTTTATCAATTTATTTTGGCACTGATAGGGAATTGTGTACTGTTTTTTGTTAATTTACTGGGATATACAAAAATATTTCGTTTCAATATAATCAATAAGAATCGTTTTTACGGTACATTTTAATGTTGTTACATTACAATAAAATTGGTACCTATGTATCATTAATAAAGACGACAAACAGTTATTTATTACAGTGCATGAAATATAGCAATTCTAGATTTTTTCAGAAACACTGAAAATTTTATTACTAAGAAAATGATGGAAGAATTTTTTAGTGCCTTTTAATGATGTTACACTATTTCAAATTTAATGAAAATCACATGCTTCTCTAGTGTAGAAGAACTTTTTTTATAGAGTATATTGATTAAGTAGCCATTTTAGTTCGTTTATTGGGACGCCAAAATGAATTCCGATAAAGATTATGATATTGCCAAAAAATCCTTTTTAGGGCATTTTTATAATGTAACATTATTTGAAACATAATGCAATTTACAACCCTAGCTTATGTAGGAAGCAATATATATTTTGTAGAGTATTGGTTAATTAGTAATCATAGTTCGTTAATAGAAACATCAAAAATGACTCCAATGAAGAATTATGATACATTTCATACATAATGAAGTTTATATGCCCTTCTCATGTGGGAAGCAATGCTTTTTTGTAGAGTATTGATTATGTAGTCAATATAGCTCATTTGTAGGGACGCAAAAAGTATTCCGATAAAGAATTATGAGCAAGAATCTGAGAAAGTGTCACACCTAGCATTATGGGGTGATTCATGACATTTTAGATTTTCTCTAAAAAATTACCAGTTGTTACTTATCTTGTTAAAAGACCAAATCCAGAATTTTTTGCTCCAAAATTGAGTTGTTCATTTTTTATGGCCCCCCAAAGGTCATCATGTCGTGAAAAAAAAATCGCGTTTTTTTAAGACATGGATATTGCTATGACTCACAGCTCTTTGCGCATACAACTTGCCACGAAATTCTTTTTATATCTGGAATGTAAGAGGGTTAAACTTTATATAATAGATGAAAAACCCGTGGCAAGTTTTTGCCGCAAGGTCACAGAAGGTCACAAAAAGATTCATTTTTGCTGTTTTTTTCCATTTTTAAGACCCTATAACAGCTTGCGCGTTCCACTTGCCATGAAAAAAGAGGTGGCAATTAAAAGCCATGCATTAGCACTTTTAAAAAATGTATATATAATTGAGGCAAGTTGTATGCGCTTTTAGTTACAGAGTGCCAAAGTCTGAAAAATGTCATTTTTGACCAATATTCAAACTGTAATAATTTCTTGCGGCAACAACATTTTGAAATAATTCTTTTGTCATTGTTTTATTCCATTATTGCCCTTTTCAAAAAAGTAAACTCCATTGAGGCAAGTTGCTTTAAAAAAATTAAATGTTTTTTTTAAAATATGGCCTTTTTCAATAGTCAGAGCTAGTTCATTATTTGAAACGACTTGACTGGATAACAATATTTTATACAATTTGTTTGTCTATATAAATTGATGTTCTAATATATTGTGAGGTATATATGATGTTGATGGCAATTATTTAATTTTAACCCTTTCGAGTCCGATTTTGTTTTTCCATTTTAGAAAAAAATATTTTCACTTTAATAATATTGACACTAGCTATCGTAATAAATTAGTTAGAGTTTAACGAATATTTCATTGTCTGAAACATAACAAATGTTGTTGTTTTCTGCCCTATTAAATATATATTCATGCAACAATAGGCTAAGGAAGAGTTTTTGGAGAGGGTTTAGAAATATTATATTGCAATAAGTTAGTGACATTACAACTTTCTAGTACTTTTTAGCGCTTTATCACACATATTCTTTCAGGAAAGTAACTTTTATTTTAAATTAAGAGGGAAATACATTTAAAATAAAATAATCGCAAACAATACAAAGAAAATTAAGCAAATATTTATTATTATTACTAAATGCCTTAACATTAATAAAGTCATAATAAGTGCACAGATACATACTAACATTGCTACATGTAATTAGTAACAAAAGTATTTCCTAAAAATAATAATGCTCATAAGACAGGTATTATTAATTGTACACTAGCTCTGAAAGCGTTAAAACAAAAATATTTGACATTTACAAATTACAACTTGTAATTAAAATGCAAATATAAATACAATCAGCCAACACTGTTAATATTTTTACATTGATTTATCAGTACGAGAAAAGAAAATCAAAAATATAACTTTCTTGCATCATATCTGAAGATACCTTTTAACAGTTATATAATAATCTATTCATGTATTTCAGTTAATATACTTGGATAGCTATGTTAAAGAAAATTTATTTTTTCCATAAGTGAAAAAAAAAAATCCCATAAGGGTTAAAAGACATCTTGAGATATCTTAAAAGAAATTGTTATATCTTCAATTTTCTTTTCTCGTTATGATAAAACTCTGTAAAAATTCTTAGTGTTGGGTGATTGTATTTATATTTACATTTTAATTACAAGCTGTAATTTGTAAATGTCAAATATTTTCGTTTTAACCCTTTCTGAGCTTGTTTACCATTAATTATACATGTCTTTTGAGTATTATTATTTTTAAGAAATACTTTTGTTACTAATTACATGTAGCAATGTTAGTATGTCTCTGTGCATTTATTATATGACTTTATTAATGTTAAGCATTTAGTAATAATAATAAATATTTGCTTAATTTTCTTTGTATTGTTTGCGAATATTTTATTTTAAATGTATTTCCCTCTTAATTTAAAATAAAAGTTACTTTCCTGAAAGAATTATATGTGATAAAGCGCTAAAAAGTATTAGAAAGTTGTAATGTCACTAACTTGTTGCAATATAATATTTTTAAACCCTCTCCAAAAACTCTTCCTTAGCCTATTGTTGCATGAATATGAATTTAATAGGGCAGAAAACAACAACATTTGTTATGTTTCAGACAATGAAATATTCGTTAAACTCTAACTAATCTATTACGATAGCTAGTGTCAATATTATTAAAGTGAAAATATTTTTTTCTAAAATTGAAAAACAAAATCGGACTCGAAAGGGTTAAAATTAAATAAATGCCATCAACATCATATATACCTCACAATATATTAGAACATCAATTTATATAGACAAACAAATTGTATAAAATATTGTTATCCAGTCAAGTCGTTTCAAATAATGAACTAGCTCTGACTATTGAAAAAGGCCATATTTTAAAAAAACATTTAATTTTTTTAAAGCAACTTGCCTCAATGGAGTTTACTTTTTTGAAAAGGGCAATAATGGAATAAAATAATGACAAAAGAATTATTTCAAAATGTTGTTGCCGCAAGAAATTATTACAGTTTGAATATTGGTCAAAAATGACATTTTTCAGACTTTGGCACTCTGTAACTAAAAGCGCATACAACTTGCCTCAATTATATATACATTTTTTTAAAGTGCTAATGCATAGCTTTCAATTGCCACCTCTTTTTTCATGGCAAGTGGAACGCGCAAGCTGTTATAGGGTCTTAAAAATGGAAAAAAACAGCAAAAATGAATCTTTTTGTGACCTTCTGTGACCTTGCGGCAAAAACTTGCCACGGGTTTTTCATCTATTATATAAAGTTCAACCCTTTTACATTCCAGATATAAAAAGAATTTTGTGGCAAGTTGTATGCGCAAAGAGCTGTGAGTCATAGCAATATCCATGTCTTAAAAAAACGCTTATTTTTTTTCACGACATGATGACCTTTGGGGAGCCATAAAAAATGAACAACTCAACTTTGGAGCAAAATATTCTGGATTTGGTCTTTTAACAAGATAAGTAACAACTGGTAATTTTTTGGAGAAAATCTGAGATGTCATGAATCACGGGTGTGTCACTCTCTCAGATTCTTGCTCTTATGATAAATGCAAGGAATCTTTCATAAATTATTTTAATGATGTTACACTATTTCAACATAATGCATATGTGGGATGTAAATTTTTTGTAGCATATTGAATAAGTAGCCATTCTAATGTACGTTTATAAGAACGCCAAAAAGAATTCCGATGAAGAATAATGATGTATGCCAAAATACCTTTTATAGGGTATTTTAATGATGTTGCACTATTTCAAACATAATGCAATTTACAAGCCTGTCTCATGTGAGTAGCAATATTTTTTTTTTAGAATATTGATTAAGTAGCCATTATAAGGAAATATAATACATGCGAACAAATCTTTTATAAGGCATTTTAATGATGTTACACGATTTCGAACATAATGCACATGTGATACTTTTTTTGTAAAGTATTGATTAAATAGCCGTTACAGTTCGTTTACAGGAACGCCAAAAAGAATTCCGGTATAGAATTATGATGTATGCCAAAAAATCTGTTATAGGTTATTTTAATGATATTACACTATTTCAAACATAATGCAATTCATGAGCCTCACTGATGTGAGAAACAATGTCTTTTGTTGCGTATTGATTAAGTAGCATTTGTAGATCATTTATAGGGGCGCCAAAACAATTCGAATAAAGAATTATGGCATATTTCAAACATAGTAAAATTTATATGCCTCACTCATGAGGGAAGCAGTAGGTTTCTTTGTAGAATATTGATTAAGAAATCATTATAAATCGTTAATAGGGACTCCAAAAAAGTATTCCGATAAGGAATTATGATATATGCGAGAAATACTTTTACAGAGTATTTTTTTTGATATTTCACAACTTCAAACATAATAAACCCTTTATACATTTCTAATATGCTCTACAACATGTTTTCTATAGATTATTGAGTAGGTGGAATTTACCATTTATATTCCGATTGTTTTTCATGTGCATTTCCAGCTGCGATAAACTTTTAATATTTATTTGTAAAGCAATTTGTAGATCATAGAAAGCTTTAATGAAAGATAAAATAAATAGATTACTAGTTGCGGAAACCTATTGCTGAAATGAAATTTTACTTTTTTTTATGCTTATGTGGATATCTCTTTACATAAAAAGAACCGGAGTAAATTCTCTTAACAACATTGCGATAGAGTTGCATGATATTTTGTAATCTACACAGTGATTCATTTCCTTTCTTGTTTTAAGTTTAAAATTGCATATTTGTCGATGGGTTACGTTTATTACTTTAAAAAAATCCCCCTTCGTGTTTATTTTAATTTGTAAAGAATCTTCTGCAGAATGTAGTTAATCAGGTTCTAAAGAATTGGAAATAATGCGAAATACTATAAATTTACTGAGACCATTTTTATACAAATAAAAAATAATATTTCTATTAGAAAAAATGGCAATTTAGACCACTAAGGTGGCATATCAGAATAGCATGGAAATATCCTTTTCTGTCACGTGTGCATATCAGTGCCATCAAACGGAACCGTCGCAAATTACGTTCTTCTTTGAATAAGAAACAATTTCTAAAAGAATTTCATGACGGCGCCGCATCTACTGGGTAGCCTTAAATCCCCAATTCGGGTGTTGGCCAAGGCTTCTCGGCCAGTTCGCGAATTGGCCGGCCAAAACCCGAAATACGCTATTCATTTCATGTATTTCGGGTATTGGCCGGGAAGCTTGGCCAGTTCGGGTATTGGCCGGCCAGTTCTAGAATTGGCCAGGCTCCGGGTTTTGGCCGCAATATATGTTTATATATATATATATATATATATTCATAAAAAAAAAAAAAACGTGCATTTGAAGCGATCATAATAATAAAGTGGATGAGTGAGTGGGTGTATGTTTGTGAGAGATAGAGAGTGTTTGTTTGTTTGTCCGACCAAATTTTTAGAGTTTCGTTCATCTGACGAAATCCTATTTGTCTCTGTCCTCTCTCTGTCCGTCCGTCACAGAGTCCGTACACAAAAACAGACTCTGTGACGGGAGGAGTCAGAGGTTTCAAATTTTGTGCATGTTCCGGCTAATTAGCGAGCATCGTATTTAGCCAGCTTGGACGTTCTTTAAAGTATAGACTCTTTTATAAACTGAAATGAAATAATCTTTTTTGTTGATATTAGATTCTTAGATGTAATAGAATTTCGAATATTTCTCAAACTTTTATTTTATGTTTTTTTCGTAATTAAATGTTTTGTTTCGTCCAAGATTTGTGATTGATCTAGATTTAAATTACACTGAACCACAATATTAGAACTTTTGATCGAGAATAATTAATAGAATAGAATAATTTCGTAACATTGTTGCATCGGACCGGCAAGAATTCGGGATTTCAAGCTATTGCGCAATTAGAAAAATGCTTTCGTTTTGATGACAGATTGGTGAGTTGACTTTTTGTTGTATTTTATTTTATACAATGAATGAAAATAAGGAAAGAAAGATGCGTGACACGCATCGAAATCTTTTAAATAAGTTAATAGAAGATATTGATGATTATTTTTCGAAATCAGAACATTCTGTGACATATTTTGAGGAATTACTTGATAAATTAAATACAAGATTTAATGTTATTAAACAGCTAGATAATAACATTTTAAGTTTATTAAATGCTAAAAATGTTGAAAGTGAAATTTTAAATATTGATGAATACGATCAGAAAGTGATATCGTATAGATGTAAATTAAACTTCAAGATTAAAAGTTTGAGTACAAATGCAAATGTTGTTAATGCTAATAATATTGATTCAGTACGGGCATGTCCTGTTTCTACCGAATTCAAGAAAATAAAGCTGCCTAAACTACAAATAAGTCGATTTTTTGGTGAACCAGATAAATTCCTGGAATTTTGGAATGAATTTGAAACAGCTATACACAAAAATCCAAGTCTTACCGATGTTGAGAAATTTAGCTATTTGAAAAGTTTGGTAGCAGGATCGGCTGCAAACACAATCAGTGGATTTAGTTTGACAGAAAATAATTATGCGGCGGCTGTATCGCTCTTGAAAGAAAGGTTTGGTAGACATGATATGCTCGTACACGCTCATTTAAATAATTTATTAAATATGAAATGTTTGAAAAGTTCTTCTGACACTTATGGTTTAAGATGTTTGTATGATAAATGTCTAGTACAAATTCGAAATTTAGAGTCGTTGGGTGTAAAATCTGATACATACAGTGGGTTGCTTTGCCCAATATTATTGAAGTTAATACCTCCAGATTTAACATTAGAATTTAATAGACATCTAAAGAATGGTGAAATGTGGAATATAGATAATCTTATGAGTTATCTTAAAAATGAAATTGAAAGTAGAGAAAGGGTATTAACTATCCATGATTTAGATTCTAAAAAATCATTTTCTAATGATAACAAGAATGAATACAAACCCAAATTTTCAGATAAACAATCAAAATTTAAGTCGAAATATCAATATACTACGAAAGGTTATAAACAAAATAATGTTTCAGCTGAATTAATGGCTTCTGTAAACAAGAATTCATGTATATTTTGTAATAGTGTTGAGCATAATAGCGAATTCTGTGAATCATTATCCTTGGCTGAGAAAAAAGAATTACTAAAAAAGCAAGGAAGATGCTTTTTGTGTTTAAAATGTAAACATAGAATCAAGGACTGTGGAGAAACCAAAATGTGTGATAGTTGCGGTAAAAAACATAGTAGGGCTATTTGTTTCCAATTAGAAAATCATTCAAATGTAAATGTTGATAAAAGTGTCGTATCCATTTCTCATTGTGATAACACTTCCACTAGTAAGGTACCAGACGAAAACACCCATTGCAATATATTTTTACAAACTTGTTCAGCAATAATAAAAGATTTGAAAACTGATAAAAATGAACCGGTTCGTATTTTATTAGATAACGGCAGTATGAGAACATTCATAATTCGCGATATTTCCCAAAAGCTAAAATTGCCAGTTATTAGAAAGGAAACCTTATCAGTTTATGCTTTTGGAGCCGAAAAGGCGACTGAGAAAACATATAATGTTGTAAAAGTAAAACTAGAAAATAGGGATCAACCCTCTTTGAACATTGATATCGAAGCCCTTGAAACAGATCATATTTCAGCTGCTTGCTTACCCACTCCTGATAAATACGTTCGAAAATCATATAATAAATTGAAAGGTCTACAACTCGCTGACAGTCATGAATATAGTAATCAACAAATTGCAGTTTTAATAGGTACCGATAATTATTATAATGTTGTAACTGGTAGAATTAAACGACTAAAGGATAATCTCGTAGCTACTGAAACTCTTTTTGGCTGGTGTTTGCAGGGTTATATGGGGTCAGCCAATGAATTATTTAGCATGAAAATTATAGTTGAAGAAAAGGATTTATCTGAACAAATTAGAGAATTTTGGCAACTGGAAAGCTTAGGAATTGAATCCGAAACTCAAGCTATTTCTAATGTAGATAATGACGTCATATCTGACTTCGAGTCTAGTATTGTTTTTAAAGATAATCGGTACAAGGTAAAATTTCCATGGAAGAAAAATTTAAAAATGTCCCTTAATAACAATCGCGAGGTGGCGCATAGACGATTTTTGAAGTTGAGAACAAACTTTAGAAACGATCCTTCGTTATTCTCAGAATATAAATCAGTTCTGAACAGTTATTTAGCAGAGAATATCATCGAACCTGTTGAAAACTCATCTGATGTAAATACATTTTACTTGCCCCATAGAGCAGTGATTCGAGAAGATAAGTCCACAACTAAACTTAGAATTGTGTTTGATGCAAGCGCCCATTCTAAAGGTGAATTATCACTAAATGACTGTTTATATACTGGTTTAAATCTTATCCCCGATCTGTTCAGTCTTTTAATCAAATTTAGAAACTTTCCAATAGCAGTTACCGCAGACATTCAGAAAGCTTTTTTGCAGATCGAAATTGATGAAGCAGACAGGGACTTCACAAGATTTTTTTGGGATGATGAGCCATGGGTTGAAGATCCAGGTAAGGAATTTAAAATATTTAGACTCAAGAGAGTACTTTTCGGTGTGAAGTCAAGCCCCTTCCTTCTTGCAGCTACTATCAAGCATCACCTACGAAAGTATGTAGAAGCATTTCCTGAATCTTTTGATATTTTAAATTCATCCTTATATGTTGATGACTTTATCAGCAGTCAACCAAATGTTGAATCAGCTTTTAAAATTAGTAAGGAAGCTTATGAAATCTTCCAAGAAGCTTCAATGATATTTAGAAAATGGAAAACTAATTCGTATGAATTACGTCAAAAATGGGAACAATATGGTTTGCATACTGATGACGCAACTGATAATTTTAATCTTAGTAATCAGCACTTGGTGAATTCAAAAGTTTTAGGGGTTTCTTGGGACACAGATAATGATACATTGTCATTTAAAATTCATAATATGGAAAATTTCCTCTCGAAGAGACTTAATACTAAACGCTATTTATTGCAAACTGTTGGTCGTATTTTCGACCCAATTGGCTTTCTTAGCCCCTATACCATTAGAATCAAATGCTTAATTCAAGAAGTTTGGTGTTTAGGCCTCGATTGGGATGAGAATTTACCAAAGCATTTGGACAATTTATGGAATGCATGGTTTGAAGAAATAAAGGAACTGAATAGTATTAGCATCCCCAGATATTATTTGTCTGATGTAGCTCCTGATGAAGTTGATTGTTTTGAATTACATAGTTTTTCAGATGCCTCAAAAAAGGCATATGGTACAGTAGTATATCTTAGAGCAGTTTTAAAGAACAAGAGCATAGTTACCAGTTTTGTAGCAGCAAAAAGTAGAGTCGCCCCTTTAAAAACTGTTTCTATACCTCGTCTTCAACTTTTAGGAGCCCTTTTGTCTGCTAGACTTTGTCATAAAATTGCTAAAGAATTAGTTTTTCCCGTAAGTTGCTACTTTTGGACTGACTCAACTATTACATTGTATTGGATTAAGGGAGAGTCAGAAAGATTCAAAATGTTTGTTAGAAACAGAATAAAAGAAATCAGAAATCTTAGTGATCCATCAAATTGGTTTCACTGTCCTGGACAAGATAATCCTGCCGATTTTGTTACTAGAGGCTTGAAAGTTCCAGAGTTGAAAAATAGCCATCTTTGGTGGGAAGGTCCCCAATGGTTAAAGCAAGACAGATCTCTTTGGCCAAAATTGGCTAGTTCATTTGATACATTAAACATTGCTGAAACTAAAGATGAGTTAGAACTAAAGAAAAATGCTGCTGTAAAATCAACAGTTGTTGATAAAAATCAAGCAAACATTGATTTAATTAATCGATACTCGTCTTTTATGAAATTAATAAGAGTTACTGCATATTGTTTAAGATTTTTGAATAACTGTAAATTAGAAACAGGAAGTAGAAAATATGATTATTTAGATACTTCGGAGTTACAAAATGCAACCAAGAGACTGATAAAGATTGTGCAAAATTCTGCATTTCAAACTGAAATCCAGTGTTTAAAGGGAAAACGTCCTCTCCCAAACAACAGTAAACTCTTAAGTTTAAACGTATTTTTAGATGCAGATGAGCTGTTGAGGGTCGGCGGAAGATTGAAATTTTCGAATTTAGCGGAATCACAAAAACATCAGTTAATTTTACGAAAGTCTCATTATTTCACTGAACTTTTGATTCAACATTATCATAGAAAATTCCTGCATTCTGGTACTCAGACAACCCTATCATTATTACGACAGTTTTACTGGATACCATCTGGTCAAAGCCAAGTAAAGAAAATTATAAGTAGGTGTATAACATGTTTTCGGTCCAAGCATCAAACTATTCAACAAATTATGGGTAATTTACCTCGTGATAGAATTGTACCATCTAGACCATTTGAGAAGACAGGTGTAGATCTAGCTGGTCCTATTTTAACAAAACCTAACTTGAAGCGATCAAAGATTAAAATAAAATCATACATTGCTATATTCATATGTTTTTCTACTAAAGCAGTACACCTGGAAATTGTTTCAGAATTGACCACAGAAGCATTTTTAGCCTGTTTAAGAAGATTTGTTTCTCGACGATCGAAACCCTCTGTTATATGGAGTGATAATGCCACCAATTTTAAAGGTACTTATGCTCTTTTAAAATCCTTCTACCAAATTTGTGCTTCGGAAGAAATTCAGAGATTTAGTGCAGATGAGGGAATAAAATGGAACTTCATACCACCTGCATCTCCACATTTCGGTGGACTATGGGAATCGAATATTAAAGCTATGAAAAGAATACTCTTGAAAATAACTAAATCCTCTATCTTAAATTTTGAAGAGTTGACAACACTTGTAACCCAAATTGAAGCCGTCATGAACTCAAGACCATTAACTCCATTATCTACAGATTTTAACGATTTAAAGCCATTGACGCCTGGTCACTTCCTTACTGGAGGTCCTCTTATAAATATTCCTGATAATAATGAGGTTTTAGATTCTTTGCCTTTTTCTTCTAGATGGACCTTAGTTCAACGAATAAAAGAGCAGTTCTGGAGACGCTGGAACCGAGAATACTTAAATGAGTTGCAAGTTCGAAGTAAATGGAAAAAGACCTCGCAAAACCTTCAAGATGGTCAACTCGTGTTACTGAAAGATAGAAACGAAGAGTTCAACAACTGGAGGTTAGCAAGAGTTTTGAAGACCTACAAAGGAGACGATGGATGGAGTCATGTCCGCGTCGTTGATCTCAAGACCTCCACAGGTATACTACGTAGGAACATCACAGGAGTTGTTCCATTGCCTATTTATGATGATGTTGGACAGTCGTCCAACGCCGGGCGGGATGTTCCGGCTAATTAGCGAGCATCGTATTTAGCCAGCTTGGACGTTCTTTAAAGTATAGACTCTTTTATAAACTGAAATGAAATAATCTTTTTTGTTGATATTAGATTCTTAGATGTAATAGAATTTCGAATATTTCTCAAACTTTTATTTTATGTTTTTTTCGTAATTAAATGTTTTGTTTCGTCCAAGATTTGTGATTGATCTAGATTTAAATTACACTGAACCACAATATTAGAACTTTTGATCGAGAATAATTAATAGAATAGAATAATTTCGTATCAGTGCACTTACATCTGAATATCTCGTGTTACACGACAAATCGTAAAATTAAAAAAAAAAAGTATAATTTTAATTAAATCAATTTTTTCAATGTTATTTGTTCATTTTTGCAATTTTAATTTTAAAACAGAACCTTAGTTTAAACAATGTATGTGTAGCCATCATACCTTGGAGCTAAAGCGCCTCGCTAGTAAACAGAAGGTTCAGAGTCCGAACCCCGGTGCTGGAACTTAGAATTTTCATAATAAGATGGATTTAATTAAAAGAAATTTCGTATTTTTTGTTAATTTAAGAGTTTATATTATTATTATTTAGTATAACTGACATTCAAAATATTTTTTGGAATTTAATTTTCTTTCAGTTTTAAAAACCATTGCGATTTATTAATGATTCAGCATTTTAAATTTCATTTAAACATTTATTTATTTATTTTTTTTCGTTTTTAGAAACCCCAAATTTTTTTACATCTCTTTTTGAATTTTATTTAAATAATTCGATGTGAACATTTTTAATTTGATTAAAATAAATAATCTCCTTTTATAAATATTTTAAAATTGAGTTTATTGGTGCTATCATCAATGTAAGAATTTAATAATTACGAATTAACAATTTGGATTTATTAATTAAAGGATAAGTTGTTTTAGAAGAAATACTAAACGAAACTCTCTGTGCGATGTACGATCACATTTCCCATTTGTTTTAAACAAAGGTAGAATTGCAGTTTTATTTTTCCATAACTGTATAATTGTATTAATAAACGCTTTTCTTTCCTTCCGAATTTGGTTTTGAAACTGGTTTCAGGTCAACGAAAATTTGTTTCTCGGGTTCGCATCTTCTTTCTAGTATCTACCATTATATTTTATAGAAGCTGCAGGATTTTATATAGAATCCTACAGAGCCTGATTAAGGGTGCAGGAGGCCCAAGGCCGAATACATTTTCCGGTCCCCTCTCGCACAAAAATAATTGCTTTTTTTTTGGGGGGGGGGGGAATTTCAAAGGTTATCCTCAGATTATCATACGGTTGTCAAGTTAAACAAAATCATTTTATTTTTTAAATAAAAGCAGGAAACAGCAATTTAAAGAATTTTTTTTTTTTTTCTGAATCATTTTATTAAATTTGGGTTCCCTCACAGTAGTGGGCCGCAATGGCCTAGTTGGCCTGTGCGGAAATCAGGCCCTGGAATCTTGTAGGAATGTATAGACAGTGATTCTATACATTCTAAGAATTGAATATTATTGAATAATGCATATAATATAATATATAATAGAATTATATTATTTTTAAAGTCTTATGAAGATAAAACTCTTTAGTTCCTTATGAAGTGAAACATGTCTGCTAAATTTTGAATATTCGAATTTCGGATCTTAGTACAGTAAAACCTGGATAATTCGGATTAAATGGGGCCAGGCCCAATCCGGATTATTCGGAAAATTAGAAAAAAAAAATTAAATAAAATAAAATATAATTACTGAAAATCACCTTCATGTTTAACTTATTGATTATTTACAGACAGTAAAAATGTTTACTTTGTAATAAAAAAGTTTGTAATTTTTTGCTGTGCCAGTTTTGTATACCTTTTGTGAGCCGTAAGGCCACGCGTCCACTTGAGCATAAGTAGTTCGTTGGGTGTAGTTTAAATAAGAAAGCTTAAGGTATTCTTCCGAAAAGATTTCAGAAAAAAAGTCTTTTTTATTCATAATACGATGATGAAACAAGTTAATGTTATAGAAATTAGCCAAATCCCTTTTCAAGCTTGAAAGAAAAAAAAAATGACGAAATTGATCCGGATTAACGGGGTCCGAATTTGCGGGGTTCTACTGTACTCTAATTTGTAAAGAAGTTGTGCCTGATAATTCATCGGGCATTTCGATACTGTATTGGTGATCAGTTGTGTTGTCAGCTGTCTCAATTATCGCAAAACGCCCCGGTTTTCAGAAGTTTAAAGTCCCGTCGCACGTAAACGCTGTTATAAAAAATATCTGCAACCAAAATCGAAAAAGTAAAGAAGAAAAAGAAGAATAAGCGATGTAGAGATAGACTACAGCCAGGCTCGGACTGGCCCGCCGGCCCATCGGCCCGAGGGCCGGTGCGCCTTTGTCCGGAGAAAACTTTGCGCCCCTAAGTGCTTAATCCTTTTAGGGTTTTTTTTTTTTTAGTTGTACTATGAATTTTTGACTAGTGCACTAATTTTCGAGAATTCATTTAGGGAATAATCCTTAGTAAACAGACATACCAATCTACTACAGGCTTCTTTGTGTTCAAATTGCTGGAGCATTTAGATATTACATGATTCATTTTAGAAAATTGTGCAACATTCTGCAGATTTTATGGAACTTTAAACATGCACTAGGAATGAAGCAGAGATATAATTTTAAGCCATTTTTATATTTAGTGCTGTACGAATGTGTTAAACCATATGTTAAACCAGAGGTTCCCAAAGTGTGCTCCGCGGAGCCCTTGGGGCTCCGCCTAGACTTTTTAGGGGCTCCGCGGCGTTCCAGGAAAGTAAAGAAAACATGAAAAAAATTAGCATATTGCAAGGGAAATTTTTTTCGAAAGTATGTAGGAATTTTTGTGTGTGGAAATCCACAAAAGGTGTGAATAAATACTGAGAAAAACAGAAGTATAAAAATTAGCATTGTACATGTATAATTTTCTATATAATATTTTTGGTTAGAAATATTTTGTTTTATGTCTCTGCATTTAAGGTATTTTAAAAATTCGATTCAAATTAAGCTACAAGAAATAGTATTCTGAATCGATAACAGAACTTGAATGGAAACTCCAAACGTGCACCAGTACTGTTATTTTGTGCTTGTTTATTGTATAATTTTTATTTTTGGAATTTTAATTTCCTTAAACTTAATTTCCTTTTCCTCATTATTGTTATTTAAGTCGTCTATCCTATTTTTCATAATTGTATATAATTAATGAAGCAATAAAACAATGTTTATCGCTTAAAAACGTCTTTTAATTAAAAAGATTTACGAGGTTTTGTATCGTTTTAAGACCCTTAGTAGATTCATTTTACATTTGTGTACATTGTGTATAACTTTGATTTTTTTTTATCTGTTTATGTTATTCGTTTAATTTTTTTGTTATTTAAATTTTCTATACTGTTTTTTATATTAAAACAATGTTGCCGCTTAAAACATCTTTTTTTTTTTTTTTTTTTTTTTAAATTTAATAACAACTTGTATATTATTTAAATTCCCTCATTAGATTCATTTTGCATTTGTGTACATTGAATTTATGGATTTGGTTTTTTTTTATATAAATTTATTTTTTTTTAATCTGTTTATACTATTTGTATATTTAAATTTCCTGTACTGTTTTTCATAGTAAAACAACGCTTCTTTTTTGTACCATCTTGTATCATTTAATAAACCCCTCATTAGATTAATTTAATATTTGTATACATTGTGTACATTAGTTTTCTTTTTCTAACTTTAATTTCATTAATCTGTTTACTTATTATTATTATTATTATTATTATTATTTAATTCTTACTTTTTGAAATTTTCATTGCTGGTTTACATAATTGCACTAAATTTTTAGAGCAATGTATTTTTGCTGAAAACGTCTTTTTTTAACATCTTAAATGTTTCAGGATACATAAACATAACTATATACATAGTGGTAAACCATATGTATGTATCATAGTGGTAAACTATGATACATAACTTGTACTACTTAACAACTCCTCTTTATTTATTTATTTATTTTAAATATTTGGTTATGGTATTGTTTAAGATTCTTATGTTATGATGCCACATTTTTCCATCAGAAATAAGGCTGTATAAATTTAAAATAAAAATAATATTGTCCAGTTAAACTGATGGTAATGAGCTCACAGGCTACGCATACTAATTGTATATTACAGCTTTATACTTTCAAGGTTTAATGCTGTTCGAAAAACAAATTAATAGGGCAAAAGCTCCCCCCCCCCCCATTTCCAATTTTTATACTTAATTATTGAACACCCTAAACAAATCAGGAATGTGCTTTATCATAAAAAAATCTATATTCAAAATTCAAAGCAAATTCGATAAATCTTAATAAAAACCCATTTATATAATTTAACAGGTGTCCCCCTCCTTTATACTCACCCATTAAACTTCCAAAACTATTCAGAGATTCGCCTTATCAGAAAGAACCTACAGCCAAAATTTAAAGCAAATCGGATAATTCTACATAAAAATCTATTTATCAAATTTAAGGGAGGGTTAATCACCCATACCTCTTTTATAAGGGAAGCATCTTATCACTGTGAACTTGTAACTGAAAATTGAAGCAAATAGGTTAATTCTGCAAGAAAAAACTTTTACCAAAATTAAGATAGGTAGTCCACCAGTCCCCCATTTACACTTATTCAATGAATTCCCAAAACAAATCAGGGAAGCGCTTTACCAGAATGAATCTATATCCAAAATTTTAAGCAAATCGCTAAAACCTGCGTGAAAAAAAACATTAACCTAAATTAAAGTGGGGGTTACCTCCTATTTTTCCCTTATTACACTTATCCAATAAACTCACAAAACTAATCATGGGCGTGCCCTTATGAGAATGATCCTACGTCTAATATTTGAATGAAATCTGATAAATCTACATGAAAAATCCATTTATCGAAATTAAGGATGGGGGATTAGCCCCCGTCCCCCTCTTTATACTAATGGTCCTATGCCTAAAATTTGAATGAAATCATATAAATTCTTCATGAAAAACCCATTTATATAAATTAAGGGGTGTGAATTAGCCCCCTCCCTTTTTATACTTATCCAATGAACACCTAATATTAATCACGGAGACGCTTCATCAAAATTATCCTATATCTAAATTTTGAACGAAAACTGATAAACACCTAATACTAATCACAGAGGTGCCTCATGAGAATGATCCTATATGTAAATTTTAAACGAAAACTTTTAATTCTGTATGAAAAACCCATTTATATAAATTAAGGGAAAGGGCATTAGTCCCCGTCCCCCCTCTTTAAACTTATCCAATCAACACCGAATACTAATCATGGAGGCGCGTTATCAAAATGATCCTATATCTAAATTTTGAACGAAAACTGATAATTCTGCATGAAAGCAGTACCAGTGGTCGAGAGGTTTTGCCTGCGAAACTGGTAGACGACAGGGGCTGGGTTTTAACCCAATCGCGTCCATCGACTTAACCATTCGGAGTTTTCCATTTTTCCACCTTGGATTTCCTTCCGTAAATACCGGTTAGGTTCCCCAGGAAAAATCCCCACGGAGGGCATACCCCTCCCCCCTTTAAGCCTATATGCGATGTGTAGAAAATTGGCCGACATAACTAAACAAAATTCTGCATGAAAAACCCATTTATATAAATTAAGGGGAGGGGCATTAGCCCGTTCTCCCTCTTATACTTATCGAATGAACTTCCTAAATTAATCGGGGAAGCGCCTTATCAGAAAATACCTATATCCAAATTTTCACGTGAATCCGATATTTTTTATCATGAGTTATCGCGTTATGTACGCACGTACATGCATACATACAGAACGGGCGAGCGCATAAGCTCTCAGGCTTTGATAGCCTGTGAACTAAAAATATGTTTTGGTTCTTTATATTAATCATCACATTAACAATCGAAACTTTTACTCATCCGTACCCCTTACGTAGACTTTTTGTCAATGACTACCCGTCTTGGTATAAATTTAACAGAATCCATATATTCTGTTTTGTTAGTAAAGTTTTTCTATTATTTATAGCTGTTATAACATGTGTAGTTTTTAACCGTAAATATTTTTTGAGGCAAAAATAATGGTGGGCGAAATCTTTAAAAATATAATTAACAGCTAAATATTTCAAATGGAACATAAAAAAATGAGCGATGCTGAACCTAACAATATAGATTATAGATTTTGCCCCAACCACTTAAACACTATGAAAATGATCTGTTTCTAAATGTATTTTTACGAAAGGGTTCAAAAGAAGAAGCTCAGAAGCGATTGGTTTTCGTCGCAAGTTTAGAAATACTAGAAACATAAAGAAGAACAAAAAAAGAATCTGAATTCGCATGATTCTATTACGTGGGCAGAACTAACGAAAACGTGTCATATAATTATTCAACTGGGCGACTGGGTCCATGCATTTTCTTTGTTTTCGCGAGTAGCCTTTGGAATTATACAAAAGTCTTTCTCTGTAAACGTAAACTGTACAACTTTTTTTTCCATGTGTGTGTAGTTTTCACCATAAATAACAATAGTTTCACTTAAGCGCCAACGCAATGCATGAAGTAGATGAGCTTATCATTTCGATCTTTAATAATGTGTACCATATTCATACTTGATATCCCAAAACAATATTTTTTATTTTAAAAATTGATGTCACTAACCCCTTAATAGTATTTCTCGAACGTTGTTCGGGTAAGAAGAGTTTGTTTTCTTCGTTATTAAAAGCTTTCATAAGCTATAATTTTTTAACTATAATTTTTGCTGTATTTGGTGAACACATCTCGCTTATAAAACGCAGATATTTTAATACAAAAATTGGTTTTTGATACTATTTTTAGAGTTGCAAAAAGTCGATTTATTTCCGGATTTATTTCCAATAGACTAGGTTTATTCCCGGGTTTATTCCCAAAAAACCGAATTATTCCTAAAAATCCCGGATTTTTTCCAGGTTTATTCCTAAAATCCCGGTTTATTCCCGCGTTTAAACCGGCTTTTTTCTAACCTTTGCAACGCTAACTATTTTTAATTTATTCTGTCCAATAATAGTAATATTAAATAAAACTGTTAAGAGGTTAAATAATCGAAAATTTGATTTTTAATATTTCCAGTATGATTTCTTCTGAACTAAACAAACTGAGAACCTTGACCCCATGTTGGAAACTACTAGTTCAGTCTCTTAGCAGATCTTTATATGCTCCATAGGTATTTAAAAAAAAACATTAATTTATAAACCATAGAGTATCTTGGGATTAGGGGCTCCGCCTTAGAAATTCTGTCCAAAAAGGGCTCCGCGAGTCAAAAAGTTTGGGAACCACTATGTTAAACTAAACACAACACCAGCAAGTAAAATTGATGTTTGTTAATTAGTTTTGCGCCCTTTGAAAATCCAAGGTCTGCGCCCTTTTCTTTGACCCAGTCCGACCCTGACTACAGCTATCTAATGTCAAAATAATAATAATAAATAAATAAATTTAAAATGCTGAAATGCTGACGAGATATTAGAAAATAACCTCCCCATAGGTTTAGCTTTAGCTTGTCTTCGCTTGCTGGGACAGGAGTCTTAAGGCTAATTGCAGTTTCAATGAATTTATGTGCCCTTTTTTACTTTCTTCTATCTTTACAAGAAGAAAGTATTGGATTCATGAAAATTTTCGACTTCCAGTTTTCGACGGATTTATACGTTTTAGAAGGTCCTGAACACGTTTTGACTATTTTTAGAAAATGTCTGTCTGTGAGTCTGTCCGTCTGTCTGTGACAAAAAAATTGTGGGCGCTCTATCTCAAGAACTAATGCTCGAAATTTATTAAAATTTTATATTCAGTTAGACCTTGATATGAATTAGTGCCTATTGGTTTTTGGTGAAAATTGGTCTGCAGGTGGCGCTGCTATACTACGTTTTTCATGATTTTCATGATAGCTATATCTCAAGAACTAATGCGCAGAATTTCACCAAACTTCAGATTCCACGATACCTTGATATACATAGCCGCTGATAAGGTTTCGGTGGGAACTGCCCTATAGGTGGCGCTGCTATGCTACATTTTGCACAATTTTTGCGATAGCTATATCTCAAGAACTAATGCAGAGAACTTCCACAAATTATAGATTCTGTTACACTAGAATATATAACATAATTAGACGCTGATTACATTTTGATATTAACCTTGCAACAGGTGGTGCAGCTATGCTGCATTTTGCACGATTTTTCCGATAGCTATATCTCAACAACCAACGCACAAAATTTCATCAAACTTCAGATTTTGTTACAAAATGACATATAACATAATTACACGATGATTACGTTTTGTTGTAAATCCTTCAACTGATGGTGCTGATGTGCTATACTTTACACGGTTTTTATTAAAACTAGCTATATCTCAAGAACTAATGCACAGAATTTCATCAAACTTCAGATTCTTTTACACCATAACATAATAAGACGCTTTTTTACGTTTTGGCATAAATTGTCCAAGATATATGGTGTTGCTGTGCTACGTTTTGCAAATTTTTTGTTATAACTATATCTCAAGAACTAATGGACGAAATTCCATCAAATTTCAGATTCTGTTAGGTTTTGACATAAATAGATGCTTATTAGGTTTTAGTATAAATTACCCAACATGAGGCTCTACTAAGTTCACTTTCTCTGAATATTAATTAAATTTTGCGTTTTAGGCTTTTCGGATACAAGAATCTCATTAGGCTAGGTCAAATGTTCGAGGAAATTCGATAATGGGTAACTTTGGGGTCACCACGTCTTTTTTTAAAAAAATATTAAAATGTACTTATGAGATAGAAGAAAGTTTTGGGATTGACACATCCAACTAGTTTTAAAGTTGAGTTTGAGTCTTCTACTTTTGTGCAAATAAATGTTGTTACAGGAAATAAGAAATAACTATGTTGATAAAACGTTATCGCAGTTGGAGTTAACTTCTTTTTTTTTTTTTTTTTTCTCCTTCTTCTTCGTTTTTTTTTTTTTCCCTTAGTTCGTTTTTTTTTTTTTTTTTTTTTTTTTTTTTTTTTTTTTTTTTACTTTATTATATATTATTTTTCTCTCGCCCCCCGCCTCAAATTCAACATGTTTTGTTAGTATTAAAATTAAAATTTCGACCGAAAGTTCGGTTTTGTTTCCGTTTTCGGACCAAAATCTGAGTTTCACCGAACAATTTCCGGTAAAATTCTGTTAAAAATTCAGCCATACCAAAACTATAATGCAAGCAATGCATGTATGTCTAAATTTTGAAGATGTTTTTCACATGTTTATTAAAAGCTACAAACTTAACAAAAATAGATTCTTTTTGAAGTGTTTCGAATATTTTTTTATAAAGTTCCAGTGTAACAGACGATCATTTACACAGGGATGTAAGACCTGCATCAAGCTGCTACAAAACAACCTTTTTTTTTTTTTTTTTTTTTTTTCTAATTTTGCGCCAAATATGCGCAAAAACGCACTTAGAGCCAAAATGAAATTTAGCACGATTTCATCTATCCAAGAAACAACAACAAATAGCTTTTTTTAGGCAGCTAAATTCGGCAAAAAACAAAAAACTGCGGTCAAAAGATACTAAAAATGCACGAATTTCGCTGAAAGATTGCGAAAAGCAAGCGAATTCGTTCAAAAGGTCACGAAAAACACGCGATGTTGCCGAATGATTGCGGGAAAAACACCCAAAATTTGTCAGTGGATCGCGAGAAAACGTGATTTTTTGTCAAAAAATCCCTAATTTCGTCAAAAAACGAAAAAAACCAATCAAATTTCATCAAAGGGTCATAAAAAAACCCAATAAATTTTGCCAAAAGATCGCAAGGAAAACAAAAGGAAAGTGAATTTTGTCAAAAGATATTTAACTTTGTGAAAAAACAAACAACATACGGTTAAAAAATCGTGAAAAAACACTAATTTCGTTAAAAAAAAAAAGAAAAAAAAATTGCAAAAGTCAAAGGATCTCGGGAAAAAAAAAGAAAAAATAAATTTTGTCAAACGATCGCTAATTTCGTCAAAACAAGGTCGAAAGATTGTGAAAAACGCAAATTTTTTGAAAACATCGCGTAAAAACGCAAATTTTATCAAAGAGTCGCAAATCATCAATCTAAGAAACAACAACAAAGAGCTTTTTTTAGGCTGCTATCATCGCAAATCATCGACCCAAGAAACAATAACAAATAGCATTTTTTAGGCTTCTAAATTCGTCAAAAAACAAGAAACTGCGGTCAAAAGATACTAAAAATGCACGAATTTCGCTAAAGGATTGCGAAAAGCATGCGAATTCGTTCAAAAGGTCACAAAAAACGCGCGATGTTTGCCGAATGATTGCGGGAAAACACGCAAAATTTGTCAGTCGATCGCGAAAAAACGTGATTTTTGTCAAATAATTGCCATTTTCGTCCAAAAACGAAAAAAAAAAAAAATCAAATTTCATCAAAAGGTAATAAAAAAAAAATTAAAAAAATTGCCAAAAGATCGCAATGGAAAAAAAAAAAAAAAAAAGAAGATACTAAGTGAGTAGGGTATAAGTGAAAGGTAAAGGTAGTAAGTGAATTTTATCAAAAGATATTTAACTTCGTGGAAAAACAAACAACATACGGTTAAAAAATCGTGAAAAAACACTAATTTTGTTTTAAAAAAATTCGCGAAAATCAAAGGATCTCGGGCAAAAAAAAAAAAAAAAAAAAAAAAAAAAACGTAAATTTCGTCTAAAAAAGGTTGAAAGATTGTGAAAAATGCAAATTTCGTGAAAACATCGAGTAAAAACGCAAATTTTATCAAAAATTCACAAAAAGCAGCAAAATTTGTCAAAAAATTTCAAAAAACATGATTATTTTGTTAAAAGATAGCAAAAAAAAAAAAAAAAAAAAAAAAAAAAAAAACATGCTGATTTTAGTAAAAGATTGGAAAAAACGTGCAAATTTCGTCAAATGATTGCGAGAAATACGTAAATATCCCCAAAAGATTGCAAGAAATACGCGAATGGTTTTAGCGCACACTTTCATCCCTGTTTACAAAAATCATGGTAAATCAAGGTTTGTATACCTAAAACTTTTTTAATTAGATGACATTCGTATAATTAGAAAATCAATTACATTTTAATACAGTAAAACCTCTAAATAACGGACACCTCCGGAACGCAGAAATTGTCCGCTATTCGGAGGTGTCCGCTATTGGGAAAATCTCAGAGATTCTTAAACCACTAAGAAATGCTTAATGTTTCATTAATTTACTTAATTAACTTTTTTATATGTTCTAAAACCTCTATTATATAATTAATCAGAAATTAAAATAATCTTTTAAGCAAATAAAATTAAAATAAAATTGTGCACACTTTTATCCACTGTTTATTATATTATTGCGAAAAAAATCTGTTACAAAAGTTTATTTTTGCTTGCGATTACATGTAATTTGTTTTTCTGTGTGATGTTATTGGTATGTTGTAGAGTTCCGGGCGAGGAGGGTGGTATTGCATTTTTTTTTTTTTAATCTTTAAAAGCATAAAATCTCAAAATGCTCTTGGATGACATTTCAATACAGTCTGGGAAATTATTAAATCCCCTGAATTTAGCACTGAACGTTAAGGGGGGGGGGGGGGATTTTCCCCAGCTCTGTATTTACATTTAATTGTGATCACAAAATTTGTGACATCTTGTCCTGATAAATTCAGAGGCTTTTTTACTTTTTTCATTTTTTTTTCCTGTTTAAAAAATACCTTTTCACCCTTTATCGCCAAATAAAGTGTCCGCTATTCGGAATGTCCGTTATTCAGAGGTTAAATATACAAAAATTTTAGTTTTGGGAGTGAGGATTGGAAAACTGTCCGCTATTGAGAAGTGTCCGTTATGGAGGTTTTACTGTATTAAAATAAGAAGTTTTGATCAGAGACACCATATAATTAATTAATATTTATGTATATTTTTGCTTGTATTTATTACTTAAAAAATTTTTGAGGAACGTTTTAATTTTCGGCCGAAAATAAGATTATCAAATTTCGGTTTCGATCGACCCTTAATCAAAACTTTCTAGACCTTTAGAACAATTAAGTTTTTTTTTTTTTTTTTTCTCCCTTATCCAATTGTTTTGTTTTTATATAAAGCTGTTGAAAGAATAGATATAAACAACATATTATGAAACAGAAATTACTATATTTTGTACTTTCATTAAAATTAAATGATTATTTTCAAATTAAAAAATTACTTCTTAAAAGCAAAAAATTATTGAAAATGGTGTCATAAAAATTGTATTTATATGTGAAAATTAGAAATGAATGGAAAACCTTTTACAGAGAGATCGCCACTGGTTTTTTAATTGTAATTCAATTTTTCTTAATCTTTTTTAAACCAATCAAATTACTGTGTTTTTAGAGCCTGCAATGCCTGAATGGGTGTTAGTGAATGTAGCTCGTAGGGAACAGGGTCCTCTAGTTCTACTAAAATAAAGTTTACTGCATTTACAATCAAATTACTATGGATTTTTCAGATATAGAATAAAAGTATTGTTTGTTGTTTTAAAATAAATTAAATAGAACATTCAATTATAATGTTTTCCTTATATTTACTTTCTCTCATGAGATAATAAAATATTTCTTATAGAATTATTGACAGACACATTGATATACACATAGTCTTTAATGTTTCATAAAAATAAAAATTGTTAAATTTTGTCAGAGTAATTTTTAATTCGATTAAAAATGGGGCACTGTATTAATGCCCTTTATTAGATGCTGCAAGTACTTAAAAGTTAGAATGTATTAATTCTAAAGGTGTAAAGATTTTGCAGGTTGAAGAATTTTAAACTATCTTTTAAGCTGACTGAAAAAAATGACCTTTGGTTATATGCAAGGATGATTGATCAGCTAACTGCTATTTGATCACTTTTATTTGTTGTAATATCGATATGCCATGCAATTACATATTTGTCACTATAACTCTTATAATTAAAAATCTATATTTTAAGTATATTAAATTATCAGAAAATGAAATGGGAAAAAAAAATGTTCAAATGTTTTAAACTGGTGCCTTTCTTAATTGATGTTTGTACTAGAGCTTGTGAGATATACTACCACACTTTAAAAGTATTTAGTGGTTTATTACATGCTGTTTATTTATATATTGAAGCACAGAAAAGTTTGGAAAATCTTTAAAAAATCTGGCAACCATGCTCTGTAATTGGACCTGTCAATGTAATTTATTTTTACATATTTTATAAAGCATGCAAATGTAAAGCCTGTATCATGAACTATAAAAATCAGACAAAGAATAAATTTATTTTAAGGATTTAATTTTCATAACAGATATTCAAAAGCTGAATTTTGCACATCATCTTTAAAAAAAAAAAAAAATTGTAAATTTCAAAGTTTTGTTTATTTCGTTTATGCTTTGTTGTTAAATTCTAGTTGTCATTTCATATGTATTACAAACAGGATAAACTCATATTACTTTTTGTTAAATTTTAGGTGACTTAGTTATTGGGGATAGATCTATGGATAAAAATTGGTGGAAGGGAGAAAAAGATGGTGTCAGTGGCATTTTCCCTCTAAATTACGTTTGGAAAGTTGATAAAGATATTCTACCAGTGTCAAGCACAAATAAAAAAATGTTTGCAAAAGCAAAAGTCAAAATGGATATGAAAGCACAGCTTGCAGAAGAGATGGATTTACATAAGGATGAAATTGTTACTATTATTGAAGAAGTTGAAAAGGGCTGGTATAGGTATGTATTTAAATTACGTTTGTGGTATGTCTAGTTTTATGAAAAATATAATGATGTGTTTCCCTGCCATTGAAAAATAGCTAATTCCTAAACCTTAGTTTTAAAGGTATAGTATAGTTCTAGTTGCAAAATAGTGTCAAATGCAAATTTCTTCATCATATAAAAATAAAATCCACCTATATCAAAATTGTACTTTTAAAAAAGTTAGTAAATGTACCTTTTTATATGACCTTTGTATCTTACAATTTATATTTTATAAAACTTTCTCAATACTATGCTGTAATAAGTAAAACAATAAAAAGTCCATTTTTCTAATCACCAAAACTTAGAGTTATCATAATCATGAAATTCACATTATCATAACCCTGTAAACTTTAAATCTTAACTGAAAATTTATTGTTTTATTTACTAAAGCTTGGAGCAGGTTTTCTAAATATAACTTAGAGGACTTAAGATACAAAAATTTAAATTTCTTATCTTTTTAAAAGTTACCATCTTGATGATTTTCATATGATGAGGAATGATGTTTGAAACAATTTTATAATTACAATTAAGTCTCCAAAATCAATGGTTTGGGATTTAGCTATTCAAAGTAATGAAAAGAGCACTTTTTTCATTCATGTACCCTTTCCCCTATTACAATTTTTAAAATAATATACATAAGTATTTTGTTTTAATAATTAAGGGTGTTTTTTTTTTTTTTTTTTTTTCTGATTTAATATTGTAAGGTTAATCTTATAAATAAGTAGATCAGAAATTAAATATTTGTGAAAAAAAAAAGGAAAAAAATGTGATTTTTTTAAAAAAAATTTATATTTAGCAGTATTTAATTATTTCTTTTAAAACAAATTGTTTTTGTTAGCTGTTTTTTTCCCTTCATAAAATGATAAATTACAGAATTTTTGATAAATGTATCTGTTTTTTGTAGAACAATTAGAGATGAAATGTTTTTCCTTTCTTTGTTATTTCTCTTAATAAAATGCAGAGTTTCCCCCCAGTTTTAAAAAAGGGCAGGGCGCTACTGTTCTGAAAAGGGCACTTTTTACATTTTTCAGGGCACTATTTACACTTTTCAGGGCACTTTTTACACTTCTCAGGGCACTTTTTCATTTTTAAGGCCACTTTTATAGAGTTAAATCTAGAATCTAGCGGTTCAGAAAGTCGTGAAAAAACAGAAATTTAATCAAAAAACTGAGAAAAAGAAAAAAAAAAGGTAAATTTTGTTAAAAGATCGCAAAAAAACGGCAAATATTGTTAAAAGATCGCGAAAAAACGGCAAATATTGTTAAAAAGTCACGGAAAAGCGGTCAATTTTGTTAAAAGATCTCAAAAACAGCAGATTTAGTTAAAAGATGGCAAATAACGGTTCTTTTTTGCAAAAAAAAAAAATCGCGAAAAAACGTCAAATTTCGTGAAAAAATTCGCGAAAAAAAAGGCAAATTTTATTAAAAGATCGTAAAAACAGCAGTTTTTGTTAATAGATCGTAAGAAACGGCATATTTTGCTAAAAAATCGCGAAAAACTACAAATCTCGTGAAAATATCGCGAAAAAACGGAACATTTCACAGATTTTTTCATTTTTATGCAATTTTTGGACAAAATTTGCGGTTTTTTTCGCAAATTTTTTGAAGAAATCTGCCGTTTTATCGTTATTTTTTTTTTTTTTTTTTTTTTTTTTTTTTTTACGAAAGCTGCCGTTTTTTGACACTCATTTGTCAAAATTTTCCGTTTTTATCGCGATTTTTGGATGAAATTTGTCGTTTTTCCACGATGTTTTGAAGAAATCTGCCGTTTAGTGAAATTTTGTGATGAAATTAGCCATTACTTTGGGAATCTTAACGGAAATTAGTCGTTATTTTGCGATTTTTAACGAAACTTGCCGTTTTTTTTTTAGCGATTTTTTGAAGAAATTACCCGTCCCACGGTACGGTATGAAGCTATTTTTTGCGTTCCGTCGCCGAATTTTTGCGTAATTTACGCGCTATAGCGCGTTCGAATCATCACTGGAGGGCTGCGTTTTTTCAAATGTGGGGCAAGAAGGGCGCTATTTTTTTTTTAATGAATGGCAAGAGGGGCGCTAGTTTTTGGATGAGGGGCAAGAGGGGCGCTATTTTTTAAACTAAAGGGCAGGAGGGGCGGAGCGCCCTCCTGAAACCCTCTGGGGGAAACTCTGAAAATGTTTAATAATAACAAATAACTGGAACTTTTAAACTTCTCTTCAAGGGGAAAAAATGGGGGGGAAGGAGCATAGTTTATCATGAAATATGAAATGTTTTCTTACCACAACACAATTGTATTTTTGACAATATATTCAGTTGAGCCATACCAATATCATTATTTAAAAAAAAAAGAAAAACTCTGGATAACTAATTGTGGTTGAGCAATAAATGCTGATTTTTGTTCAGAAGGTAAAGGAGACACCAAAATTGTGTAGATTAATCCTTGGTTGAGGAGGAACAATGTAGAAAGGCTGGAATTCATTGGTCTAATAAATGCTCATATCATAATGTTTGAAAATCTTCCATTAAATTGAAGTTCTCAAGCATCAGAATGTAGAATGTTAGAAAGTATTTTGGATTGTTCTTAAAACATTCAATTTTTCTTTATAGAATGTGTATAATATATAATATATGTAAAATATTAATTTATTATATCTGTTTTTTTTTTTTTTTTTTTTTTTTTTTTTCAGAGGTGAATGCAATGGTCGTAATGGAATTTTTCCTGCAGCATTTGTTACTGTTTTACCTGACTCTGTTGCTGAAATCTCTACTCCTTTATGTAATGGCAAAAGCCAAACTAATAGCTCTGAAACTCCTTTATATGACAACAAATATGGATATGACTGTATAAACAGTGGTATAACTGCATATGGCAGAGCGTTATATCCTTTTCAAGCAGAGTCTTCTAATGAATTAAGTTTAAAAGGGGGAGAAATAGTGAATTTAATAAAATATGTTGATGAAAATTGGATTGAAGGTGAAATTGATGGTAAAACAGGTATTTTTCCTGCAAATTTCATTAATGTTATCGTCGATTGCCCCAAACCAGCTAAACTTTGTAAAAGTGATTCTGCTTGTAATTCAGACATTAGTTTATTTCCCAGTGATACTTATGGCAGAGTGATTTGTGATTTCCAACCTGAATATGAGGGTGATGTAAGACTTAAAGAAGGTGATACTGTAACTTTAATTAGGCAACTTGATAACAATTGGTATGAAGTAGAAACAGATGATGGGGATTGTGGTGTATGTCCCAAGTCTTATATAGAAGTTATAGGAAGTGGTCCACCATCGTATACAGAAGTTATGTCAAATATTAGTGGATATCATTCAGCATCCTTTACCGAGTTTGATAACAACACATCTGGTCATACAACAAACAGTTCTAAGTCAAGTAGGCCATTGTCTTTTACATCATCGGCTTCTGATTCATCTTTTTCTAGTCAAAATAGTGCCAATGAGAAAAGTTCTAAAAAAGTAGAAAAGTTGTTGGATGATAAAGTTACTGAAAATTTAATTGGGTTAGATACATCTCTGTTTAACTCTGAAACTGTCTCGAATGATAAGTCTTCAAATTCTGATTACTACAATCTGGAAAGAAATACACCTCAAGAAATGGATATTAGTTGCAGTACATTTGATTCTAGTCCAAGGTAATCTTCTCTTGTATATTTTTTATTTATTAAATACATTGTATGATTTTACTTATTATTAGCATGGCTATTTTAGTTTTAAAGTTATTGTTTTTTTTTTATTTACTTTTGATACATGTGTTTATTTTATGCCTCTTTTAAATTTGTAATTGTATACAGGGTTCATACTCATCAGGGGATTATGGGATTCAGGGAATAAATTTTGGGTCATAAAAATCAGGAGAATTTTGGGGATGGTGTAAAAAATTCCTGAAATCTTGGAAAGCCTGGCAAAATTCTGGGAAATTGAGGGCAATTGCTGCTGTTTAAATTATTTATGTTATCACATCTGTCCCTAACATCATGAGATTTGACATCAGCTCAAGAAGGAACTTAAGAAAAATAAAAGGCACTTTAAAATTGACATTGACCTTTCATATTATTCATAATCCTTTTCAAAAAAGTAATAAAATCACAAAGTGTATATTAAATCAAATTAAATTCTTGCGACTAGCAACAAAGTTTTTAGGTGAGCTTCACAAGACATAAGACTACATCTCTATTTTGCACAAATTAATTTTATCTCTTCAAAATTCTTTTCATGTTGTTTATATAGGAGATGTATAAACTTTATTTTTGATTATTTTATTTTAAGGAGGTGAGAGTGTCATAATACTGTTTTAAAAAATAGTGTTAAATGTTGTCATTTGTTATTATTGTTATATTGTTAACAATTGTACATTCTGAAAAATACATGAGAAGATTCTCAAAAGATTTTTCTTGGAAAAATTAGTATGAGCCCTAGTATAGCCTGTTAACATTCCTTGTTAATTCTGTTGAAAAATAAATTTCTAAATTTAACACTGAAGGGAGAAAAAAGGAAAGGAAAGGAAAAAACAGCACCCATCTATTAGACAAAATGTATAGGCAATTCTTTAATTAATTTCAAAGTTGTAAATTGTTTTTAAAAGATATAGCTTCAAAGGTTCTCTCCAAATTGTATTTTCTAATTTGGTCATCCAAATCTCTCCAATTTGCTCTTTTTTTTATAGTGAAGACTCAAAATAGTAAATTCTTTAACATTATAATTTATTGCTTAGTATACTAAATTGTTTCTTACAAATAAAGCAGATATTGCATATATAAAGTTTTCTGTTCATGGAATAAAAGAAAAGTACTACTTATATTTCAATATAAAATTATAATTAAATTGAATCTCTCATTTTTTTTTTTTTTTTTCACCTTTTAAATCTTTCCTAAGTTTTCAAAACTAACTATATAAATATTATGAGAAAAGTTAAATTTTATACATAAACATAATATTTTGGGTATTTTTCTGTTAGCCAGGTACAAATGTCACCAACAGCAAATTTTTTCTTGCCTGTTGCAGCTATTGTGTTTGCATGCATTAATTGATGAAGTTATTAAACCATTTCGTTTTTTTTTTTTTTTTTTTTTTTTTTTTTTTTTTTTTTTTTTTCTTGTATTTTAAATGAAATGAGCAAAAGAAATATAATAATGGAGAGAAGGGGCAGTCACAGAGAAGTGAAGACAATCTTTTGTTTCCACATTTCATTTTTCAAAGTTCCAAAGTCAACAGCATTGCTTCTACCAAAGTGTTAAAGCACTAAATTACTTCTTTAATATGTAGAAAGTCATGTATTTTTTAACAAGACTCTCTGCTATTCCTACAGTCCTCACAAACCAAAAATTGATGGTCAAAGCATTCATGAGGATATCATCCTCAACTTTTTGGCCTCCCAATTACCCAGATATTAATTAAATGACCTATTACATGTGCGGTGTAGTTGAGCGGGACTCTCAATAATCATCCACAGAACAGTGTTGAGGCTCTCAAGGCAGTCATTGGGATACAATGTCAAATTTTTCCCACATTTATCTGATCATTACCTGTAGTCAATTTTGACAGCCTGTAGAGACAATTATTGTGTCTGGCAGTGGTTTCAGTAAATGGTGTTATCCAGTGTGCATGTGGTCACCTATGCAAAATGTTAATAATAATTTAAAAAAAAGTTCTATCTCTAGTGTTTATTCCTGTTTGAAAGCAGCCATTAATTTGTTTTCAAATACCTGATGCACCCTGTAATATTAATGGTCGCAATAATTAAACACTATCTAAATTATCATTTTAAATGCTATAATGAAAACTAAAATATAACCTTTTTTTTTTTTAAAAAAAATATTCTTTTAAAGCCATTTATTATAGCTTTTAGATATCAGGCTGGTGACAGTTTTGTTATGCATACTCAATGACAGTTTGTGAACCAATTGATGAGTAGCTGTTCTCATATTTGTGAATCATATTTTCTGAATCTTATATAATTTACTTGTAAAATATTAGGAAATGCAAAACCTGCGAATAAGTTTTAAATTGCTATGTTTTATGACAATTTATTTTGTATGCAATATTTTCTTTCTGCTGTCCTAATAAAAGTTTTATTTTTTAGGCCATTTTCTTCTAGTTCACCATTATTTACTCCTAAAAGTGGAAGTACCAAAATCCCAAGCAATTCTACACCAAGTATGTTGTGTTTGTGTTACTGTTAAAGTAATATTTATCATATTGGTAATCATTAACTACCATATATTCTTGCATATAATGTGCATCTAAACTTTAAGAGTCAATTTTCATATTTCTAGGTATTTCGACTGTATAATGTGCATCTCATATTTTACTAAGAAATCTTGATAAGATTTGTGGAAAAAAAAAAAAAAAAAGAAAAGAAAGGAAAAAAATTACAAATTAAATATAATAATAATAAGGAACAATAAAAAACATGATAATTAATATTTTTCATGCAATCCAGTGACAAGCTTTATTAAACTTTTAACATATCCAATTTTTTTCTAAATAAATATTTATTTTTTTAATGTTGACATTTCAATTGTTACAATGATTTGTTTTTGTTGTTAATTTGTGTTTTTATAACCAATGTACAACAAATTTTGATCGCTTTTATTGTAATGAAAGTGTGCACTGTATATCGGAATACACAGTATTTGTTCTTGCTAACAATGCATGTTTTATAGGAAATATGGTTTTGATTTTTTATTTATATTATAATGTAATGTGTATCAATCAAGGCCTAAGGTCTTACATTTATCTGAACTTGTATTTGCTTTGCCAGTGTTTAAATAAGTTGCATTTAACACAAAAAGCTAATCACTTAGCATTCATGTATTATGGCCATGCAGAAACGATAATCAGTGATGATTCCCATGTTTGCTAAAAGCACATCATGAATGTTTAAATATGTGCATTAAGTATGGCTTGTTTAGGCAATAGCAATACAAATGTTTTTGATTATACTGTATGAAATTTTATGCATCTGTAAACATTTGAAAAGTTAGGTGGCAGTATAAATGGGTATCGAAAAAGAAACAAAATTACTAAATATCTGTTTAGAAATTGTACTTGTATAAATTTAAACTGTAGGCTAACAAGGGTGTTTGCAACATTACTAATTAGAAAATCTTCTATATAGTGATATTTTTCAGTACAAAAGTAGCCAATACAGATATCTTAGAATAAAAAAATTACTGAAAAATTGAAAAGTCAAACTCTGTTTTTAATTAAGTTTTGTTATTGAGTGTAATTTTTTATGATAATTTTTAATATGAAAAGGGGCTTTAAAAAATCTCTGTAAATTCATCCTAAATTTGATTAAAGATTTTTTTTATTATTATTATTTAGCCTTTATTGTGATTAACATTTCTTTATTCTTTTTTGTATAATTTTTCACCAATAGTTTTTATATATTTATTTGTTTTTAACATTTTTTAATTGTATCCTTTATAATGTCAAAATATTTTCATAACAGTAAAGTTTTGCCTATTTATCACAGACATTAAAACATGTTTAAGTATATGTTAAAGGATGATACATAAATATGTTTTAATGTCTGTAATATATTCATAGAACTTTGCTGTTATGAATAGTTTCTATATTTCTGTTCATAAAATTAAAATACAAGTCATACCTGTACACTTAAAATATCTTTTGTACTGATTTTAATAAAATTATTTTTTGTCCTTTTTTTTAAGAGAAATAAATATGTTTAAAGTTTTGTAAAATTTAAAAGTAATATAATTTGATTAGTTATTAACCACATGACAAGCCTTAAGAAATCTGAAATTACTTTTAACCATGTCTTGTTACATTATGTGCTGATGTCAAATTTCTTTAATTGCAAACATCATAATCTTATTCCTTTTACCTGTACTTATTTTATAGAAAACTATACATTCAGGGTTAGAAATTAGTGGTTGTTAGTCACCAAATGCAACTCAATTCATGCTTTTGGCGACCACAAAATTATATCTTGTTGTCAAATTTGATGCCTAACTTTTTTTCACTTTTTTATTATTATTTTTTTTATTTATTTATTTATTTTTTTAACAAATGTTCTTATTTTGACCTTAGCGTTTATTCCCCTGCTGGATACTCTTCAAGAATCCTGTTTTCCATAAAATATTGGACAGCAGCATAATGTGTATTTAAGACAACCCTTGTATTTGACAATCCCCTTTAAGTTGACCTATTTTATCCAACTATAAAATTGACCTTGAGCCACGTAGAACCATGTGTCCTTAAAACTCTCGCACATCTTGTTTGAAAGCATGGTTTAAAACTCCAATGCACCTGTCGATCAAATCTAATCTGACTTCACTTTAACAGATAAAATTAACCTTAAAGCCACATTTCTAAAATTATATGGACCCCAATTGAGATATTTTAATGCTGAATTTATGGTACTCCAGTGTAATGCACGGTCAAGTTAAGATACCTGATTTTAAAAACTAAATATCAATTATATAATATTAGTGTTCATTCTCGGCCATTTTTGAAGGGTGCAGCACCCTGCCCTTTATCAAATTTACAAAAGGCACCCTGCCCTTTTTAAAAGTAGTAAATTACACCGTTGATTTCCCCCAGAGATTTTTAATAAATATTTTTTTTTATTCCGTAGTATTTCTAAATTTGTGTGCCCAAAAATGATAGCATTTTTTCATTTCTTTAAGAAAAAGAACATGAAACTATTCAATCGTGTTTTAAATTACTTATATTTTTAATTTTTATATCATAAAATCGATCAAAATTAATGTTACTTGATTTATCATACTTAAAAAATATGTATTTTCCCGCGTTCTTTTTTCCCCTTCTAAAGGCAATAACAATTTTTTTTCTAGCAAAAGTGCCCTTTTTTGTGAATAGCACCATGCCCTTTTTATTTCTAGAGTGAACACTAATAATATATAATTCAATAATATAATTTTAATTTTTCTATTGTTTGTTTGTATTTTCATATTTAGTATTGTTTGTTTGTATTTTCATATTTAGTATTGTTAATTTTATATTCATTAGCCTCATAAAAAGAATGAGCTAAACATTTTTCTAGGATCCATATATTGTAATTTAATCAGGTTTTACTGTTTTATAGAAAGTCAGTTTTTATTTTGACATGATATAATGTTTAATATGCACACCTTCTCCCTGCCTTGAACATATAAAAATAGAAATAATTATTGTTTAACATGTTTTCAAAAAGAAATGAGAAAATATAACACAACGTAAAATTGCAATTATGAAATGGTGTTTGGCACATAGAAAATATTTGTAGGTGTCATTTGACGACATTCTTAAAATTTCTAATTTCTAACCCTCTATACATTAACTTATCTTTTAAATTATAACATAATACCATGCAATGTGTTTTATAACAAATGTATAATAAGTTTCTTTTTTATCTGAAATTGTAGATCTTTAAACTGTGTTTTGAAAAATGAAATTCTTTAATGTAAAAATTCATTCTACAATATTTTATTTATTCAAACAATTTTTCTTAAATGTTTATTCTGCCAAATTCTTAAATGTTTGGCTTTTTTCTGTTTGTTTGTTTGTTTATATATGTGTGCAAAGAGTAATTTTTCTTCTAGTATTCGAATACTTGCTTGTTGTTGGGCAGTGTTTTTCCTTTGTGTGTGTGTTTGTACATATGCTTGTGCTCATTAGATCCATTCAACGGCTTGATCAGTTAGTTTTCTTAAATGAGATATTCTTGGATTCATATTAACCCCTTGAAAGGCAGTGATGCAGTTATGGCATCACCTAATTTTAATCCTTAATTGCCACCAGATTTTTTTAATGAAAATTTTACTTTTATTAAGTATGCTAAATTGTTCTTTTATTTGTTTACAAATATAAGTAAATTGCCCCTGAAAAGGTTTTAAAGAATATAAATAATATGTAATAAAAAAAATAAATAAATAGTGAAATCACAAGATGACCACAATATAATTTGAGATATTTTACTTTACTTTTTTAAGCCAACTGGCAAACCAATTTTTCTCTAATTTGTGTTTTTAAAGTTAGATATTACTACTTTCAGGTATTAGTTTTATTTACTTAATAAAGGATTATTGTTTTAAATGCAGTTCACATTATGGTTATTGCAATCATCTTTGTGTTCTTAAAATTTAGAGGCTTATTTGACATTTCTAAGCATCTTAAAACTTTATTTCAGTTCCTAGCATTGTGAAAACACCACCTCGTCCTCCACCACCTGCAAATTTGACCCTGTCTCAGAACACTAGTGTACATAATAATTCAGTCAATTCAAGGCAATCAATTGGTTCCATATCAAGCCATGGCAGCTTCAATGTTTCTTTTGATTGTATGTTAATTTATTTAATTTTGCATTTTTTTTTCATTTTTTTTTTCCTTTAATTTACATGATTATAAAGTTCTTGTTAGTTTTAACCAAGATTTTTTTTTGCATGTTTATTTATTTATTTATATTATGTAATTTACAAAGTATATTTTTATAATTAAAATTTTTATTTTACTTTAAGTGTTTGAAGAATTGCTCAAAATCTGATTAAATGCCTATATTAACTCACAAAAGAAAACATCTTGATTTATATTCAGAATGTCTGTATGTTTGTTTATAAGAAATTTGAATGTCTTTGGAAGCAATAATGATAAAATGGCTTTTTTTTGGGGGGGGGGGGGGGAGAGAACCCTCAAATTTTATGTTAGAATGTTAAAATTAATTGTTACTTTTTGTTGGAAATTGGTTCTTCATGCGTTACACACTTTACATCCATGACAGATTTCAGATGAACTTGAATTGAAGGCATTAGCATATATAGCTATAGCTAGTTATCATCAAGCTTTAAATGCACAATTCTCGATCATAAGTCTCATGCTCTGACAATCAATCATGGCCTCATTAATTTGTATTGGGTTTATCTGTTTTTATGTCTTTATTGTTTTTATGTCGCTTGTTTGCATCTAAAACTTAAAATCAGATGTTCTAAAAGTAAAGTTATTTTAAGTGGTATTCCTTAAGATGTTGTGTGATTTTGTATGCTTGTGTGAGCCCTATTGTCTTTTAGTGTACCCTTTCTAGCGATCACTACATATTGATGAATTACATTGAACTTTGATAACAGTGTTCTGCAAACATATTACCATTTCTGTTGTGAATTCAATTAATCATCTTTTCTGCTGTAAGTGTATTCATTATTCCTCTGTTTCAGCAAGATTCTTCTGACATTGTTTTACTTTTCTACTAAGAGTCTTTTTGATTTTGACAGCCAATATTTCATTCAGTGGTTATATTTTCACAAATAATTAGTAATTTCTGACATTATTTAATTGATGTTATTTTCAAAAGCATTGCCGCCCCCTAAGGCAGATCTCACATTTAGATGCCATACTTAATTACTATTTGATTAATAATAACGACATTTATCTAGATTTATCATTATAAAATAAATTGTGCTAGCTGATAAATGGATTATATTTTTTTATTCTTGTAACTTTTATATTTTGTAGTTTGTTTTTCTTTTATTAAGGATTTATAATGATTTGTAGCTTTTTACTTAAAATAATTAAATGATCATTGTTTTAAAAGTAATGCTGCCTATTTTGTTTAAGGTACTATTATTTTTTCTTTCATTGTTGCTTTTTATGATAATCTTATACATTTTCATTGAAATTTATATCCTTTATATTCTTTGATATGTGGAAATTAATTTATTTCAGTTTCTGAAAGTATTTAAAAAATACATTCATTTGCCTTGAATTATAAAAGTATATTTTAGTTATTTAATGTAATGGTTTTAGTGTGTGAGGGGGTGGGGGAGATGAGATAAAAATGAAAATTTAGAGTTTTACTATATTTCTTGAAATATTTTTATTGAAAAGTTATTGTATATGCATATTCCAGTTCCTCTCTTGTTTATGATTTGGATTTTTTTTTTCTCGCAGATTTAGATGAAAATGAAATACAGAGTCAAATACAAATGCGAGAACAAACCATAAAGGTACATTTTTTTAGTTCATAAAATCTGTATTTATGTGCAAAAATGATGTAAATATTTTTACATATGTAAATAAATAATACTTTGGTATCTTTTCTTGTAAATTTCTTTCTATAAATGTTTTGACTAACAAAGATTTATCTTGCATTTTTTTTAACTCATCTAACAAATTATTTATTGGATTCACATTCCAGTATAATACAGCTGTATTTTATTTTAATTCCTATTTCAGCTAATAAACTTGGATATGGGATGAATTATTTTTTTTAGTCAAAATATAATTGTAATTGTATTTTGTCTTTTTTTTTTTTTTAGAATACTTTTTTTCTTTTGTAATTTAATTTTTTTTTTTAAATATATATTATTTTCTGAATAAAATCATTAAGCTAACTTGATCAATCTGTGAAAGTAAATGCTTCTAAATAGTTTTAAAATCTTCTCTATTGAGTTTTCATAAGCATATTCTTTAAATGGTGCTAGTTTAAATATCCTTGTGTGTATATAGTAGTAGATTCCAGTTATTTGTGAAACCTTTTATTTAATCCAGCCATTTTACTGTTTATTTTAAAAACAAAATCATAAGCAGTATTAACTTTATTTCTGATAATTGGAGCAATTGTTGTATTGAGATAATCATGCTAAAACCAAAGTGCCCCAACTGACCCCTGGAATCTACTGTGCTTGAAAGTAATGTGTTACCATCACAGCTGAAATTGACAAAGTATGGCTAAAAGTACATAAAATTATACATATTTTATTTAAAAAAATAATTTCTTAAAAAATAAAATTAACTTTCCAATCTTCAGGGTTTTTTTTTTTTTTTCCTTCTCCAGTGAATTGCAATAAATGTGAATGAATGACTTTTTAAAAGTCAAATATGAGTCTTATGCTGCAATCTTCTCATGTTTTAATTAAAATTATCTTATTATAGTATGAATGAAATATAATTTGTTCTTCATTCTTGCTTATTTCATTTAAATTCGGTCAAATTTTTCTCATGATTTATTAATGTACTCAGATTATGCATATTGGGGATGTGTATTATATATGTGTTTTAAAAGTAGAATTGATCTTATGAATGTCATGCTATAATATAGTACTGTTTTGAGAAACAATGCAACAACTTTTTATTGAATCTCTATCATTTATTTATTTATTTATTCTATTTTATATGTACATGTATTTTTTAAGGTTATAAATGTGTCATTCAACTCATTTTTTCTGAAAATCATAAAATTGGGGTTGCTAAATTTATCTCTCTTAAAAAAAAAAAAAAAAGATGTTATTTTGTTTTGGTTTTTTCATAATTTTTCATATCGTACCAAAGTTATTTAAGAAATTGCCCTTAAAAGCAATTAATTAATAATATACAGTTGATGCTGGTTAATTTGAATTTGTTGTGATTTTGCAAAAACATTCTAATTATTCAATTCCAGGTACAGAAGATTTTTCATGCTTTTATTAAAGAAAACATTTAACATTAGAAAAATACATTTTTCTATAATAGAAATTGTTTTGAGCATATCACATTGCAAAAAATTTATTGCACTCTAAACTAAAATTAGTAAAACATATTAATCTTAAAAATAATAATAGTTTTTTTTTTTTTTTTTTTTTTAAAGCACAAATTTGAGTAGGACTTGCACATTGAAAGTTCTATGCTGTTATGTTAGATTACTGCTACAGAAATTTTTGTTGTGGTATATTTATTTGGTGTTAGTAAATACCAGTTATGGGAATTCATGGTTTTATTACTTTATAAATGAGCATGGATTTATAAATTAATGATTTTCCAATTTTTCCCCCATTACATGTGCCTGTGAGATCTACTTTTTTACCAAATGTCAAGGTTCCAAATCAAATGGAAGTTGGTTTAAAAGCTCTTGCTTTCAAAATTTATAGAGTGCTTCTGTTTGGCTCAGAACCTTGAATTTTGGCATGAAGGAGCCTTATAGCACATGCAAAAGAAAAAAAAAAAAAATTATAATTTTGCACTTCATATATGTATCTATGATGCAGGCATGAAAGAGTTCCTCATTCAACCTTTTTAAAAGCAATTTTGGACATTTTCTGGATTCATGCAAAATTGCAAAGAAAACTTTGTAAGGATAATGGGGGAGGGGGGGGGGGTAGAAAATTTAGTAATCAGACATTTTGTCTATTCAAATCCAATTAATTTGTTCTTGAAATGTTGTGCCAAAAAAACATAAAATAGAAAATAAAGTTTTTTTTTTTTTTTTTTTTTTTTTTTTTACTTTGAAAATTCAAAGTGAAAAGAAATTTCTTTTTTAAATGCAATATTTTGTACTATTTATACATACTTTGGGTGTAGGTATATATTAACTATTTCTTCATACCTTTTTCGGAATATATTTCTGAAGAAAAGATCAATTTAATAGGGAGATTTTTGAAAAGAAAACAGGTGGTAAAGGTTAATAGCTAAATCAATCAAAATGACATTTGTTTTGGAAATTAAATGTCTGTACTTAACATAAGTTGATATGTTATGTTTGGATTTACATCATTAGCATTATTAATGTTTTCTAAGTATTAAAGAAAATAGCAATTATATATGCAGTTACATTTAATTTTGTTGTATAAGCAGCTTTTAAAATGACACTTAAATTATAAAAGTTTGGCGCCATGTTATAGATGGAAAAAAATATTCCTCCTTTTTTCTTATTTCCCACTTTCATGCCTGATGATATATGATCATTGTATATATGACCATTATATGTATATATGATCATTATTTCAATCATTGATAAGTATATATGATCATTATTTCAGTTATGGGAATTCATGGGTTTATTGCATAATAAATCAGCATATAGTTATAAATTAGTGATCTTTTGAAATTTGTCTTTTATATTTGGCATAAAGTGACCCTTATGCCAAATTTAAAGATTTTAGGTCACCAGAAGCCCAGTGGCAGAACTATTTTTAAATGTCTGCAACGCTTATAATATTTTCAAAAATAGTCTGCAAGATGCAACGCATTATATAAATATATTCTTTGTGCTATTGTTGTGCTAATTAATTATGGCAACATATGGGTGTGTGTATGCGCAAACTATTTTCATCATTTACCTCAACCCCCCCCCCCCCCCCCGTAAAAAAATGGAACAGAACAATCCTTTTTAAGCAATGTCTTTTTTTCCCCCGCGTTTCTGACGAAATTTGCGTTTTTTTTTTCATGATTTCTTGGCGAAATTTGTGGTTTTTTCGCGATATTTGGACGAAATTTGCCGTTTTTTCGCGATCTTTTGACAAAATTTGCCATTTTTTCACAGTTTTTTGACAAAATCTGTGGTTTTTTTCCGCGATTTTTTGACGAAATCTGTCGTTTTTTCGGGATTTTTTCACGAAATTTGCTGTTTTTTTTTTTTACAATCTTTTGACGAAATCTACCGTTCTTTCACGATATTTTGACGAAATTTGTCTTTTTTTCACAATTTTTCGACGAAATCGTGTTTTTTTTCGCGATCTTTTGACGAAATGTGTCGTTTTTTTTTTTCGGGATTTTTTTGACGAAATTTGCCATATTTTCTCAATTTTTGACGAAATCTGCTGTTTTTGTGTGATTTTTTTGACAAAATTTGTCGTTTTTCGCAATTTTTGCTGAAATTTGGCGTTTTCTGTGGGATTTTTTGACTAAATTTGCCGTTTTTTCGCAATTTTTTTGCTAAAATCTGCCATCTTTAGCAGAATTTTTTATACTAAATTTACCGTTTTTAAGTGGTTTTTAATGAAATTTTTCGTTTTTAGCGATATTATGATGAAGCTGTCGTTTCTTTCAGCGATCCTTTGAAGAAATTCGGGATTTTTTTGACGAAATTTGTCATTTTTTCGCGATTTTTATAAATTTAGTTGTTTTTTCCCCAGATTTTTAAAAGAAATTTCCCGTTTTTTTTTTTTTTTTTTTTTTGCATTGCTTTGATGATATTTGCGTTTCTTCTCAAGATCTTTGGACGAAATTCGGGCTTATTCTGAGATACTTATTCTTTTGACGAAATTATGCGTCCCACGGGAAGCATAAGAGCTATTTTTTGTGTTCCATAATCGATCTTTTGTGTAATTTACGCTCTATAGTGCATCTGTGGCATCGCTGAGTCTGCATGTGTCCTTAAAAGTCTGCGACAGCCGTCGCAGTGTCTTACACATTCTGCCGCAGGGACCAGAAGTACCCTATAGGTTTACTCTCAAAACCTATACGATACTTCCAGTTGTCTTAGAAGGTTGAAATTTGGCATGAAGGAAGTCCTAATAGCACATATAAAGGAAAAAACCCAAAAATAATTAATTTATAGTTTTATGTGATTTTCCATAATCAGGATTCTAAAAGCCACTATAAGGATTTTTGTTCTTTTTGTGGTACTAGAAAGAATATATGATACCTATATTGTAACAAAAACATAAAGACAAAAATATAACAGAAGAAAGCGAAATTTATAAAGTAAGATTTTTACTGAAAAAAAAATGCATTTTAAAAAAACAAATTAGTTAAGTGATGTTTCATGTAATTAATTATTGCTACTCTTTCAGTTAATTCTTCTATTTTGAATAAATATTTCATTTCTTTGTCTACTGAACATTTCATCTGAGTAAACATTTACAAAATATTAATGTTGTCATGTTGGTTAAAAATAAGTTTAAAGTTAAGTCAAAATAAACAGAACATGACATACTTTAGTTTTTACCCTCTCCAGTGTAACAAAAACTTCGTCGAATCGCCATTGCATTTCAGCCGAACTGCCGGCATGCCGAGATAAAAATACGTGATTTTTGAGTGTTCCAGTGCCGTGATTTATTGAATCACCGGTGATTGAACTGTTCGCGTCCATTCAGGAAAGTCGATCGGCAGTGCGTTCGGAAAGGGGTTTCGTTCGGATCAACCAATGGCGATTCTACGTTGGTTTTTCTCTTTGAATTGTGAATGGCAACATCTGTGAAGTAGAGTTCTGTTTGTATATAAAGACCATGGGTGTAACTAGATAATTTTTCTAGGGGGGGCCGCATTACCATTTGATAATTTCGAAACAATAACATTTCAATTCTGTACAGTTCAGTTGTTTAACCCCTTGGGGACACGTATAGATGCCACAAAAAGGCTTAAAATTTCTCGTGTATCCCCACCAGTAAAAATGTATTGTAAAATTTGCCGTATTTAATCGGAGCATTTTCTCGATTCAATAAATTTTTGTTTTTTTAAAAACATTGACCAAACATTTAAAATTTCGTAAAAGGCTCCCATCGCGAAGGGATTAAGAGCGTAGTTCAATTACATGTTTGTTAAATTTATGTTTATATAATTTTATGATGAAGATCCATTATGGCGTATAAGCAGGAAATGAAATGATGAACTGTTTTTATTAAACCTTTCAGGGGCATGTAATTGTATTTCTATAATGTTCAATTCCCATCGAAATATTCGAAAAAGTTTGCTTCAAAATAAGGAAAAACAATTTTTAAACTTTTCCCCACCAAAGCTATACAGGTATGAAAGTGGGAAATGAGAAAAAAGGTGGAAATTCTTTCCATCTATACAGTGGCGCCAAACTCTTATAATCGAACTGCCATTTTAACCGATACCTTTACAATAAAATTAAATCTAAATCTGCATATATAATAGCTTTTTTTTTAAATAAAAAAAACTTTGGATACATTAACAATGTATTTCCAAATGTAACTGATAAACTTATGCTAAGTACAGTCATTGATTTTCTAAAACAAATATTATCTTTAATGGTTTAGCTGTTAAATTCCACCCCTCTTTACTTTTTCAATAAAAGCAATTCCCCCCCACCTTTTATTTTACAATAAAATCAATCTCCCTGCTAAATTTATCTTTGCTTCGGAAATGCATCTTAAAAAGGTATCACAGAAATTATCCAAAAGTGTAGTATAAATGGCACAAAATATTCTATTCCAAAAAGAAACTTCCTATTTTTAAAGTCTAAAAAAAAAATTCATTCTTGAAAGACACTTTGAATAATCTCATTTATACAACTTTCAAATGCTTATAATATTATATGAGCTCACATTTCATTTTATATCTATTTTGCACAATAATTCAAGTTAATATATCCCACCAGGGGCCGAGAGGTTCTGCCTCCGAAACTGATAGACGGCAGATGCTGGACTCGAACCTAATCGCGGCCGTCAGCCTAACTGTTCGGAGTTTTCCTAGGTTTTCTTAGAACTTTGGATTTCCTTGCGTAAATACGGGTTATGTTTCCTTAGAAAGACCCCTATGGAGGGCATTGCCCACTTTAGAACCTATATCTGAAGTGTAGATAATTGGCCGTCATAAACACAAACAAACCAACATTAAAAATAATATTGCCCAGTTAAACTGATGGCATTGAGCTCAGAGGCTACGCATACTAATTGTCCATTACAGCCTTATATTTTCAAGGGTTAATTCCGTTCGAAAAACAAATTAAGGAGGTGAAACAACTCCTCCCTTTTACCTTTTTATACTTAATCATTGAACTCCTAAACTGATCAGGGAAATGCTTTATCATATAAAAAATCTCTATCCAAAATTCACAGTAAATCGGAAAATTTTTAGTAAAAATCCATTTATGTAATTTAAGAGTAGTTATTCCCCCTCTTTTATAATTAACCATTAAACGTCCAAAACCATTCAGAGATTCACCTTATCAGAAAGAACCTACATCCAAACTTAAAAGCAAACTGGACAATTCTGTATAAAAACCCATTTATAAAATTTAAGAGGGGTGGGGGGTAATCTCAAGTACCCCTTAAACAAGAACTTAACGAAAGAACCCCACAGCTAATTAGTGAAGCATCTTATCACTATGAATCTGTATCCAAAAATTGAAGCAAATCGGTTAATTCTGCAAGAAAAAACGTTTAAATAAATTAAGAGAGTAATCCCACCAATCCCCATTTGTCTTATTCAATGAATTCCGAAAACCAAACAAGGAAGCGCCTTATCAGAATGAACCTATATCACAAATTTGAAGCAAATCGGTAAATTCTGCGGGAAAACCTCATTAGCCTTAATTAAGGGGGGGGGGGGTACTTCCCATTTCGCCCCTTTTAGACTTATCCAATGAACTCGCAAAACAAATCATGGCGGTGCCCTCATCAGAATGATCCTATGCTAAAATTTGAATGAAATCTGATAAATTCTGCATGAAAAACTCATTCATATCAATTAAGGGGGGAGTATGATCCCCTCGTTCCCTCTATTATACATATCGAATGAACACTCCAAAAACTAATCAGGGAAGCGTTTTATCAGAATATACCTATATATAAAATTTCAAGGGGATTGGATATTTTTATCAAGAGTTATCGCGTTACGCACGTACGCACACATGAACGTACGTACATACATACAGAACGGGAGGGCACATAAGCTCTCAGGCTTTGATAGCCTGTGACTAAAAAAGGGGTTAATTTAAAAGTAAATGGTACTTATTTTTCCTAATTCTCTGCAGACAATAGAGATAGATTTAAAAATAAAAATCATGTTTGAAAATTATTGTTAAAACCATAAAAAAAGAATAGTCAATTGCAATGAAGTTTTTGAATAAATTACAATTATTTTACCTTTAGTAGATGTAACTAAATTCTAAATTAATTTAAAGTTGCTGTAAAATTTATATGAATTAGTTTATTTAAGCGTTTGAAAGATATTCATTACTTCTATATAGAATGCATATACTTTTATACACATACACTTATTTGATGCACATACTTGTATATAGACACACTAGTGTGACAAAGAGTGGGATTTCGTGTTTACTCCCCTAACCTTCCGCAGACACACAAACACACCAATAGCATTTAAAAGCTGAGAATATGCATAAAAATATCATGTAAAATATTAATGCATGTATAAAAGCAGGGTAAAGTAAAATATAAACAATATAAGATGTTTCCCATTTAACATTTTCAAGGCTACACACAAGGAGTCTATTTGATAATCCAAGGAGGGGGGGGGGAGTAGAGTCACGAAGATCATGATGTACCCCCAGTCCTCTCTTCCCCTCCAGAACGAAGAAAATTTTTAAAGGATAGTTTAAAAATTAAATATATATTAAATTTTTTCAAAGTTTCTTCTTTCTCAACAACGAGATACTGTCCGATTCTCTAAATATTTACTTAAATCTAAAATACTTAATTTCTGACATATCCATAAAATCATTCTTTTTCTGAGTTGTAAAAGAAAATTTTCAAGTGCAATTAGTCAAAATAAATGTGATAGATTAGCGTTTTCCATTTTTCGATAAAGACAATGTGTTTTTCAGGAAATCTCATTAAAATGTGGAATTTAAAGGAGCTCCCTTATGACGACATTTTTCTAACTGTAAAGTCCTAAAAACTGGTTTAAAATGCTCATTTTTTTTTAAATAATTTTATGTCTTTATAAGAAAATGAAATTATTAAATTTCTTCGTAATGCCATCGTTTTGTATTTACGAATGAAAATAATTTTTCAAAAATATCAGAAAATGAATTGTTTTGGATATGGAAGCAGCCTTTAATGTGAGCTTAAGGGTGTTCTCAACTGCTCCGCTCAACAAGCGCAAAACGTTTTGACACATTTACAAATTCATTTTTTAACAGAAACATATGAAATTAAAAGGCCTGACTATGGAAACGATTTCAAATCGAACTTATTTTCCATTTTATGATAGTTAAATTACCTATTTAGTTCTAAGCTATTTCGATCACATGATCATCCGTTTTTCTCCTGCTTTTCGACCGGTTTTTCTGCTTTCATCGGGAAATGTGCGCAAAAGTGTCAAATTTGAAGGCTTGTTATGAAAAATCTATTGTGTTTTTTTAAAAAACAGAAACTTGAGTGCAACTAGACAGTTTCTGAATAATAACGCCTGCTATTTTTATGCATTTCCGAACAAAAATAAATTAAAGCATGTGTCACAAAGTTGCCCTTTTTGATTTAAGAACACCCTGAAGAGATATGAGCTTTTCCTCTCAAAAAGGATCTATGAACCCCACACTCCTATGAATAAAATACTGAATCCGCCCGCACTGTAAAACATTTGTGTAACTTTACTCCATAAAATTGGTGGCAGCCTTGCTGCCTCCGATTTTGTGGGGTACTTTAACCGATATAACCGGTGTAACATTGCAAAGTTACACCAGTAATATATGTTTAAATTACACCATTATATAAGTAAAAAATTACTCCTTGAAATGGAAGTCGTAGCTCCCACCAATTTTATGGAGTAACGTTACACACATGTTTTACAGTGCGTATTTGAATGCAAAATTAACGAAAGAAAAAGTTAGGAATAATAGTAGATAAAACCAGGGGTGCCCAGAGAGGGGTTTGGTGACGCAAGATGCGTCATACAATTTAGTTTTGGGGGGGGGGGGGGGAATTTGAGAAAAAGTACTTTTTTTTTGGGGGGGAGATTTTTAATTTTTTAATATTTCAATATTTAAGTCCAGAAATGTTCCTACGTTTTCTTTCTTTATATAATAGATAAGGGCAATAATAGCTCATTCTGCTATTCTTATTTCGCTATCTCTTGAAGGTGCAGTAGATTATAAGTAGAATATAATTTACAATTTGTATTATGTTTGGGGGGGGATGTTAAAGTATGAAGGGGTTTTTTTTTTTGGGGGGGGGGATGGTCACTACTGGATAAAACAATACATCTGTCATTTCTACTGTTTCTTCTCTTTTTTTTCCCCTTGAATATTATCTGTTCTTTCATAGATTATATGGGATGGGTGATAATAGTTCCCAGTTCTACCTACAAGCAATTTACAGAGAAAGCGCAAAACCATTGCAAAATGGTGTAGTTAAATGTTAGATTAATATCTTTGAGAGAAGAGGGAATCCGATCGATTTCTATACGTAACTTCCCAGAATTTAAGTGGACGGGGTCAGAGTTCTACTGATCGTACAGTGAGACTTCTTTTCTTTCCTGAGGTCCAAGGACAACTCATACAAAAGAAAAACTGTTGCCTTATCGTAGGACGAACAATAAAAGATCCCTTTTCTCGCTTTAGGCATATAAATATCAAGACCTCCCAAGTTCCAGACCAGAATCAATCTCATGTCTGACATGTTTGTCGATATTTATCGCTTATGAAACTTTAAGTTTGTACCCTCCGCCCCTTTAAATAGTGGTATAGAAAATTTGCAAACAAGCTGCGTTTTATTCGGTTTTGTTAATATTGTTTATCATCTAAAGAATTACTGCTTTTGAAATCTTTTAAATAATCTTTCAAAAAAAAATAGTCTTCATTTCACTGTAAAATTTTAATAAGGGGTCCAGTCAGAATTCTAGGGGGGTCCAGGACCCCACTGGACCCCCCCCCTTCTTACGCCCATGATAAAGACAGCTGTGTTCGATGTTCTTTTGCCTTCATCTTGCTAGCCATTATTGCTGGTTTAGCAGCTGCTGCAGTTTTGTTTATTAATGGCTTAAAGAAGTAATTGAAATGTTTTAGGTTTATTTTATTTTTAAGCATAAGCTATGCTTATTTTTTCTCATCTGTATATAATCATCTTGACTGTTATGGAATAAACTAAAGTTTGCTGAATCTGCTTTGACTTCACTCAAGTCTTCCACATTACACTTTTTAAAGACTTCCACTCGCAATTATGCTGATTTAGTTGAAAGTATAGAGCATTTGGTTATGGGCCCAGGCCCGATAAATAACCATGCATTTGTTTTTTAATGTGGAAGTGAAGATTTTTTTTTGGAGCTAAAAATGCCGAATCAGAAATTATTTTGTGTTTCATTTGTTGCATATACATATATCTTTTCAAGGCAAAAAAGTGCATAAAAGTGAAATTTTTGGTGCAAATTGAAAATTTTTTTGAAATTACTAAAACTTAGTTATGGTAAAATAAAAGGTAGAAATCAATATATGGGAAAGATTTAAACACAACATACAATAATCCTGGAAATTGAGCAACTTGGTAATTCTTACAATCCTGCTTTTGTTGGCATTTACAAAACTATAAAAATTAATTGTGATCTCTGATTTAAATATATATATATATATATATATATATATATATATATATATATATGTCCATTTTTCTATAATTCTATTACTGTGACATAAACTTTGATCTTTTTAGAAATCATTTAAAGCATATAGGCTCTAAGATTCTAATGTGTGACTTGGAAATTGGATGTAAATAATAAAGAAAGAACAATAATAAAAATCATAAAATATAATAATGATAGTCATATAAATACTTTTCAATAGTGTTTGATTTATTATGTTAAAATTCCTTTATGTAAATAATACTTTCTTAATGTAGAATTCTCTCCAGGACCAATCTCCACTAAATACACAGCCTACAATTTTAAAAATAATGTTTTCATTGCATAGATGCCTGAAAATTCTATAATGCAATATTTTATATTCTCTTCCAACCACCTAGCAGCAAAGATCCTTTAGAATATTGAAACTAATCTTTAAATGTTATATTATAATATTTCTTTAAATTGAAATAAAGGTAAGAAATTGTATAAATGAAATGAGGGAGTAAGAATAAAATGCTGTAATAAAAATTGAAGAATTGCCAATTCTGTTTATTTATGATACTAATGTTAAAGATAATATTTTGTAGCATTGATCACAACATTGTTTCTGGCTTAAAATTAGCTTTATTTTTTCAGTTACTTTTTATTTCTCTCTATGAATAAATGAAATTCTTCTTTGAAAGCAAAATTGTTTTCATTTAGTCTAAATATTTAATAACAAAACAATATTTTCCATTTCATGTGTTATATGCCTTTTGTTGCTATTTTATAGTGTCTTGAAATTTATGTTTATGGTTAATTTTATTTGATAAGTATAAATTCTTTGCAGAATTTGCTTTTTATTTTTTCATTTTTTTTCTTTAGCAAAGAACTGGTTGTCTAAACAAACTGGAAACAGAATTGAAGAATACCTCCAACAGTTCTGTGTGTTCTGAAATCAGAACACAAATTTCACAAATTAATGATGATATAGAGCGACTGAAAAAAGAAATTGAAAATCTACAAGGTAATTATATGTTTCATTGAAATCTCAGTAACCTGATGCTTCAAGGTGATAGAAAATGCATGACTTTAATAGATATTAAATTATTGAAGTCCTACTTTTTAAACTATCACTGAACACTTCTGGTGTCACCTATAACTTTTTTGTTTATCAATAAAATTTTAATACAATTAAAATATCAGTGTTTGAGATTTGCCAATTACTAACAGTTTCATTTTTCAAAGCAATCTTTAATTTACAACCAGTTTTTTTAGTAAATTGTGAATTTTGTCTGATTTAATCAAAGCATTTCCCCCAGTAGGCAAAACATTTGTAAAAGAAACCATCACTAAGTGGTTAATAGAAGATCTCTATAATAGTGCATACTTGTGATTGATTTAAATTGGATTCTGCTAAAATACGTAAAGATGTTGAGACTTTTTCTTATTGAATTTGACGTACGTTTCAAATATGAAAGGAAAAAAAAGTAAAAATATTGATGTAATTCAATTTGTATATATTTTTAAATACAAATTGAAAATAAATACAAATGTAGCACTAAACAATTTTAAGTGCTACATTATATTGCTAATTATTTATTTTTCATACATATGATTGTTTGTCTGTTTATGTTTAGATAATGTGAGATTATGCCAAAATGATAAAATATTCAACAATTTTTCATTTGGATGTGACAGTCCCTTGAGATCTGTCATTTGAAATGAACCGGTAACACAGTTTTTAATAACAGAATAGCAATTTATTCAATAAAATCTAAATCTGCTGAATAATAGAACAAATGAAATAAACTATTTTATTTAAAATTAAGAGAGAAAACTGATAAATAAAAATCTATACAAAGTGGTGAATTTTGTAATTCTGACAACCCTTATGATTATTTAAATTCTTTCTTAATTTTGATTAAAATATAAATAGCTTTGATTAAACAGTACAAAATTCTAAAAAGAAGAAAAAGTTCTTTCGCAACTTATAAAATATTAAAGTAATTTGCTCTGTTCACAAACTTTCATTATATATATTCTTTTTTATTAGTGCTGTAAAAGATACTTATTGATAATTTAAATTATCAACAGACTCTGTGAGTTCAAATAGATAAATCAATATCTTACCAAATGCTCATAGCCTGGCAACAAATTTGCCCTTCTGTGTTCTGAACAAAACTCCAATTTTTCTATGTCACATATCTGATACTACTAAAATTCTCAGAAAGGCAAAACCTTCTGCAAAAATTAAAGTTTCTTTCTAAAACATCTGTACATGCAATTACAACATAAATCACAATTACCTATATATACACCTTCATAAAATACTAATGACAATTAAATCAAACAGAGATTCTTTCGCATTTTGAAAAAGTTTAAGAGAGATAGAATAGGTTCCTTATTTAAAGACAAATATTAGCAATGCAAAAAATCCAAAATTCATTTGATCACTAGAGTACCCTTAGTAAAAGGCACCCTGAAAGAATAAAGATACCCTGTCACAATGCGACAATCCCTCTACGGATTTTTTGTAGAATATGCATCTGGCTTAAATTAAAACACCGTACATCCATTTTAAATTTACAGCAAAACAATGAAACATGTAGTAAATGGTTAGAATTTCAACCAAAAATTAAAATGTTTAAAAACGGCACTTAACACCCATCAATACCCAGAAATTATTTATATTAAGAAGCTCAGGAAAATTCTCTTGTCTTTTAGAACATAATTGAACAGCAATTCTATGACTCACAGTGATAGAATTGCTGTCACAGTTATTGTTCTGTATGTTTCATGCTTTTTGACTATAATTAGGATGAGCGAAGCGTATCCTCTACTAGGCCACTCAAATTACACTTTGTCGTACACTTTACAAAAGAACTATTCAATATTTTGACTTCAAATTAAACACAAAAATAAAATATGATCTGTAGATTTGCACAATATAATTTTTTTTACAGTAAAACGTTAAAAAAATTATTATTTTAATTAATTTATTTTACATGCATTTCTAATACGGACGCATTTTAGCAAATAAATAAAAAATGAAACGCGTATACTTTCAGAAAAAAATATATAAATCATGGAGTAAGTAATTATAGATAGAATCATGATTAATTTAATAAATAAAATATGTTTTCATTATTCAGCAAAATCGTTTGCACAGATGACACTTAAACATTTTAAAAGAATTGTATTATGGATCTTTTATTTATTTATTTTTGTAAAGTGGCAACAAAAGAATTGTAAACAAATAAAATTAACTGTTAAATTTGTTATATAAATGAAAAATTAAAAGAACTGCATGAACTTGTTGCCCCGATTCAAGCTCTTTATAAATGTACTAAAGCAAATTGGCCGATTCAGAAATGACAAATGGACTTTAACCATTTCTTACTTTATCATTTGTATCTAAAGTAATGTTACATTCTTAATTGTGGACCGAAAAAGGTTTAGTGAACGGGACTTTAGACTTTGTTGCACGTATTAAAGAAAATCACAAGCCACCAGACCAGATATCGCAAATAATCATGGATAAATTTGAATACTACAGTAATTTAACTTATAAGAATTGGTGCGTACCAATTCCCCCAATAATTGAATTCTGGAAAAATGGAAGCATAAATTGCTCAAGGAAAGAATTTCTTCTGCAGTTAGCTTTTGCTGTTACAATTCATAAATCCCAAGGTTTAACATTAGATGAAGCAGTTCTAGATATTGAGGATATATAGGCACCAATTGGCTTAAAAACGTATGTAACGTTATCGAGAGTGAAAATCCTTCAAAATTAAGCATTCGATAGAAATTTTCCTTACGAAAAATTCTGCAATATCAAAAATTCTCATGCGCTAACATGTATAAAAATGAAGAAATTAGAATAAAAGGTTTACAGTTAAAAATTCATAGTATCAACGGGAGCAGATTTCAAATGTTTTTTCAGAAAAAAGGATTTTGAAGAAGTAACTTTCTTCAAGCTCTCTTCAAATATATTATTCTAAAATAGCTATCAAAGATTTTTTGATGTTAATTACAAAGATTGGAAACATGCATATTTCAAACAACTTTTAAAAACACCAGTGGCTAGGAAATTGTAAAAACATCTTTAAAAGAATTTTTAGTTGAAAATTTAAAAATATTTTGTAAAAGTTTGCTTCGAAAATATTTTTTTATTCCAGTCTTACATCATAAATTAAAAATTCCTAGGAAATTGATAATTATTTGGCTGAACTTACATTTCTAGAATTAAAATGGGCCAAAACATAAAATAACGTTTTTGTTTAATAAAGATGCAAAAATCTATATATATAAAAGGAATTCTGAGGATAATTGAGGCACAGGCGAAAGCAAATCTTGGCAATGCGCCAACTCGGTCCAGAGGAAGCAAATCTTGGCAATGCGCCAACTCGGTCCAGAGGTATAAAAGCAAGATAGAAAAAAACGCGCAGGTCTGTGCATTCAAGTACAACCACCCATATGTATATGCTGAAAGTTTGTTCTGACGCTCACCCGACGCACGTGGAGTGCCGATGGTCCGGGGAGAGTCACCGGGGGATCCGTCGCGAGCTGAGAGAGAAGCGTACCATACACATAAATTATTAAATAAACCTTCAAATTAAGCCCGGCGAAGCGGGCTGGGTATGCTAGTAATATTAAAAAATATTGTTACTTTCAAATATCTGTTTTATAAAATAATGCTTCGCGAATCCAAACAAAGCATGGCTTTTGCTAGTTTTTATATAAGTTGTTCTGTATGGTTGAATTCTAAATTTTGTAAGAGAAAAATGCAATACTTAAAACACATATTGTTAAAATTTATTTTCTACAGATTCCCATACCAAATTTTGAATGCTTAATGCATCCCTTTTGAATTTCAATGTAACTTTCCCTTTTATGCTATCACATTACCTCCAAAATTCATGAAATTTGATTTAAAAAAAAATTCTGTATGCTAAAAAAGAAGTATGAAAAAACAGTGGTTTTTAAATAAACATTTATGCATTCATGAATAAAATATGTATACTATTATTCTTACAAAAATGCATGCAACCATTACACATAGCAAATAAAATTATTTAATATTATTTTAATATGATGCTAGATGTATGTATCACAAATATATTTTTTGTTATTAGTCTAATTTTTTGTTATTAATAAATTTTTGTTATTTAATATATTAATGACTGAATATTCACTAGTAAGTATAAGGTCAATAAGTGAACAAAGATCACAAATTATGTTGCAATTAATTTTATTCCAAAACTTTTTTTTAAATATTTGGAGGCCATGTTAATCAACGTGTATCATAACAAATAAGTTAACTATTAATGGAGATAAATCACAGAAAAAAGAAGTATTCGGAAGCCAAAATAGAAAAGGGTCTTCATTAAAATGTCACTTTTTTTGGAAATATCCTTTATAAAAGAGGCTTTTTATAATATCAATAATAAAAAATTTTAATATTGGTGTTTGGAGGCTTTAACGTAGGTAGGGCTCTGATCTCACCCAGAATGTCTTTGTTCAACAATCTAATCAGTTATACTTTTCACATTGAAAGTACAGTATAAAATGCATAACACTGAAAGTCTGATAATTTGAGAGAAAGTCAGTAATTAGGACACAAATCGATATGAGAAATCAGAAAATAGTTGTAAACTGCTTTCAAATATTTTCATAGGTGGCACTTTATCCAACTGTTAATTTTGAATTTATGAGATAACAGTTGGACAAGAAGAGCAGGGCAATTCAAAAGTTGTTGACGAAGAATGAAGTGGTTGCCCTGTTGAGATTGCAACAGAAAAAACAGTGTGAAATGTTGAGCGAATGGTTAGAGGTGATAGGCCAACAACAATAGTTCAGCTGTTTGTTCAGCCATTAATGTCTGTATCAGTCAGCTGCTGGCTTGAACTGTGTACTCTGTTGTAGTTACTATTGTTGTTTGTGTCCACTTCATTCTTCGTCAAATACTTTTGAATGCCCCTGCTCTTCTTGAACAACTGTTGTTTCATAAATTTGAAATTAACACCTTATAGTTATATAATGCTGCCACCTATGATCATATTTGGAAACAGTTTACTACTAATTACTGCATCTCATATCGGTTTGTAACCTACATACTAACTTTCCCTCATAATTATATCTCCCTTCTTATCTTTATTTTTCCTTCTAACTTTATTGTTATGTATTTTTAAGCTAAATCTCCAATAACAATTTTTTTTTTTTTTTTTTTTTTTTTTTTTTTTAACTGAAAGAAATAATAAACCACTTTAATATTTATGTTGGTTCATAATTTTAATGTTTTTCATGCGTTGTTTTTTTTATAATATTTTAGTAAAACAAAAATCCCCCTTGAATAATGCAGTATCTGAGCAAAATAATGTTGATGAGCGCAGATTAAGAGATGAAGAAGTTGCAAGGAAAAGAGAGTTGGAAAATAAAAGAAGAGACCAAGCGAAAGTGTAATTATTCTCTTTTTTTACTATTTGTAACAATATTAACAAAAAAAGCAGTGATAATTGTTAATATGACTAAAATCATACAAAGCTTTCTTTTTTTAAAATTAAATTTAACATTTTAGACAAAAAAAAAATATTTTTTTCAAAACAAAAATTCATTTAACTTTAATTTTTACATTTCTTGGCAAGCAACTCAACATTAGGTGTGAAATAAAATATCAGAAGCAAAGAACATTTAAAAAAATTTGAAACAAGAACTAATCAGCAAATTTGAAAACAAACAAGAAACTATAGCCAAAACATCTCTAATAGGAATCCTAGATCCAAAGAAAAAAATATTAATTAGAGGATTCACCTTTTCACTACACTTACTATCTAAAATTTTATTTTTGCAGACCCATCGCCATCCAATTTCTTGCACTGATTGAGGGATCAATATTGACTGACATTTGCGATGCACCCTTAGGACAGAACACAAGTGGCTCTTTCCAAGAAATTAATATCATTATATAACATACGACTTTAATACCTGATTCCAGAATAGCCATCCTCAAAAAAATAAAGAACCAACAACAGATGTATTTCAAACCAAAATTCTAACAATAAACTCACGGGAAAAGGTAGATTAAAATTAATCATTAAATGATCATATAATATTATTTTAGTTTTACTTTAAAATATTCAAAGTATTAATGGTTGAAACAAAGATCATGAGACTTTCATTTGGGATTATTTCAAAATAAAGAACCTAATATGAAAATTCGAATTGCCACAATGAAATAAAAATTGCTTATGCTTTATGCTGAATAATAATTTTTAAAAAATGTCAAATGTACCTGAATATGGAATTTTCGTCTGATAGTAGGAATAAACTAAATAATAAAATTACTTCTTTTAAAATATATGTTTTATTATTTCAAAAATAAAGTAATGACAACTATAGTAATTAAAAAAATTATTAACATATTGATTGAAAAAATGATTTAAAATGTTAGAATATAAAAACTGTTTCTTTTTTATTGGAGTACAGTTCTGAATCATAATCAAAAACTATGTAACATTTAGAATTTTTTGATGTGATTATCTATTGAAAAATAAAATAAAAATAAAAAAATAAAAAATATATAAACAATTTATTTTTAAATTTGAATTAAGTACAATTTATTTGTTTTAATTAATTAAAAAAAATGTCACAGTATCATAAACTGAAGATTAGTAATTTACAAACAATTTCCTTAAAATTTTTATTCTAGTTTGTGATTTAATCAATCCTCAAATTTTAAAAGTCAGCTGTAATATTTCAATATTTTCATGTCATAAGGACTGTGGTTCTATCAATGAAATCGCTTTACAATTTATCAAAACTATATTTGTCATTTAATTATTTTTGGGTGCAAGATATAAAATTCGAAAAATCAAAATTTTGATACAGAATTTGAAAATTTTACTTTCGATATTAAGTCTGTGTTTAGAAAAAGAAATGAAGTGACTTTTATTAAGTCTCAAAAAATTATCTAATTGATTGAAGAAAATTACAAATTTCCAAGAATCTAAAATTTTCTGTTTTGTTGGATAAGAAAGAATGGTTTTATGTATTAAATTTTAGTTCTACAATTTGCTATTTTGAATAATCTAAAAATCTATAATAAAATATTTGTTTTTATAAGTTTATAAGTTATCAGTTCTGGTTTTATAAATCAACATCACTGCAGCATTATACAGAGTGTATCTAAATGTTTGGACAATTCTTTAAGGGGTGATAGTACGCATCAAGACAAACAATATTAAATAGGAAACTAAGGGTCCCAAACGTTTTCCGAAGGAAATAGGCGCCATTAAAGTTTAGGGTCCAAAATTTCAAATAAACATAAAAAACTGAAAAATTGGTCGATTGATTTGCAGTTTTCACTAAAACTATTCTTTATGTCAGTATTTTCTTGAAAATAAATTATAAAGATAAATTTCAAAAAATACCGATAAAGGGCGCTTTAGACTTTGGAGTAACGTACAACTATTTTTTGCATCTCACTAACAGTTTTTGGAAGCTTAGATTTAAATTTTGAGCTCAAAATCTGAATAGTTGGGAGTGGTTAAGTAGTGCAAACTGAACCGTGTTCAAAGGTTAGAATTTCAAATATTATAAAAAACTGAAAAATTGGTTGATTCATTTGCAGTTTTCACCAAAACTATTCTTTAAATCAGTTTTTTCTTGAAAAAAAAAATTTAAAGATAAGTTTCAAAAAAATGGAACACCTTAAACTTTGGAGAATGTGCAACTATTTTTAACCGTTATATTTTTAATCTCATTAAATGCTTGCAAATTCTAGACTTAAATTTTGAGCTTAAAATCTGAATTGTTGGGAGTAATTAAGTAGCACAAAATAGAACTGTGTTCGAGGTAAGAGGGAGGGTTAAATTTCAACTCCTGAGCACAGTTCAATTTGCGCTTCTAAACCCACTCCAACGATTCAGAATTTGAGCTCAAAATTTAAGTCTAAGCTTTTGCAAGCATTTAATTAGATACAAAAAAATAACGGTAAAAGATAGTTGTTGGTTACTCTTAAGTTTAAAGCGCCCTCCAAAGACACAGTTCAGTTTGCTTTACTTAACCACTCCTAACGATTAAGATTTTGAGCACAAAATTTAAGTTTATGGCTAAGCTTCTAAAAAAATTTAATGAGATGCAAAAAAAAAAAAAAAAAAACTGTAAAACTACTTGTTCGTTACTCCAAAGTCTAAGGTGCCCTCTATCAGCATTTTTTAAAATTTATCTTTAAAGTTATTTTCAAGAAAATACTGATTTAAAGAGTAGTTTTAGAAAAAACCACAAATGAATCAGCCAATTTTTCTGTTTTTATAATCTTTTGAAATTTGAACCTCTGAACACAGTTCAGTTTGCGCTACTTAACCACTCCCAACTATTCAGATTTTAAGCTCAAAATTTAAGTCTAAACTTCCAAAAATATTTAATGAGATGTAAAAAATAATGGCAAAAAATAGTTATTCGTTACTCCAAACTCTAAAGCGCCCTCTATCGACATTTTTTGAAATTTATCTTTATAATTTATTTTCATGAAAATACTGACATAAAGAATAGTTTTAATGAAAACTGCAAATCAATTGACAAATTTTTCCGTTTTTTATGTTTATTTGAAATTTTGGACCATAAATTTTAATGCGCTTATCTCCTTCGGAAGATGTTTGGGACCCTTAGTTACCCATTTAATATTGTTTGTCTTGATGTGTACTATCACCCCTTAAAGTTTTGCCCAAGAGTTTAGATACAGCCTGTATTTAATTTCTTAGTCATTTATGATTTGTATTTATTGCTTATTGTGTATTTTGCTGATATTAAACCTTAGAATTTGTGACTTATTACAAATTGCTTAAAATCAAGTCCCTATTTTAAGAAGAGAGATAAAATCTCTTTTTAACCCTTTTCCTTTTGGGTTCAATTTTTTTTTTTCAATTTTTGGAAGAATTTTTTTTTTAACACAAGTTATCCAAATAGATTAATTAGTGTTTAACAAATATTTTATTGTATGAAAGATTACGAATGTTGTTGTTTTGCGTACTATTCAATTCATATTCATATGACAATGGGCTAAGGAAAATTTTTTAGAGATGTTTAGAATATATGTTATTACAATAAAATTTAACTTATATGTATTACAACTTTCTAATACTCTTCTCTCTTTATTATACATGATTATTTTATGAAAGTAGCTTTTATTTTTAATTTAAAGAATGAAATATGTGTTTAATATAAAAGAATTGCAAACTGTGCAAAGAGAATTAAATGTATAATAATAGTAATTATTATTATTACTAAATGCCTAAACGCAAATAAAGTCATATAGTAAATGCATAGACATGTACTAACATTACTAAATGGAAATTGTAGCAAAAATATTTCTTAAAGGAAAATAATACTTCATTAAAAGACATGTACTACTAATAATATACCAGACCCAAAAGGGTTAAGTGATATCTTCTATACCCTCCCTTCTATACCTCCTGTTAAAAAAAAAAAAAAAAAAAAAAAAATCTGTTGTACTCAAAAATTAATGAAATTTATCAATATAATATACATTTACTCAAATAGGTCTCGACATCATCTGCTTTCTTTTTTTTTTTACTTTCTATCACTGGTCTGCCCTGTATATTTGTAGATAAATTTAATGCTATGCTTTATGCAATACTTTCTGCATGACTTTTTTGGAAATATATTTTGTAATCTTTATTTGTTTGAGTAGATCTTTAAATCTCTATTTTAATATATATTAGAATAAGTGACTTTAGTAGTTTAGGAATTTATAATTGTTAATATTTTTAGAAATAAGCTGAAAGAACAGAGAGAATGTATCATTACTGAGCTTCTACAAACAGAAAAAGATTATGTGGCTGATTTAAAGTTACTCCATCAAACTTTTTTCTCCGATCCAGCTGAGGCACAAGTGAGTGATTTTTCAGAAGTTATTTATGAAAAAACTTATAGTATATTTTTATAGATTTTATTTTAAATATAATTATAAGGGCATATTTTTGTGTTAGATTTTGCAATGTAATATATTTGTTTAATATTTACATCTCTTATGGAGTAAGACAATGTTCAACTAGTGCTAATCTACATGTATGTGGCCATATGTATTATATTATTGCACTCTTTTATTTAACTTTAGGATTTTGTAAATGTATTTTTTACTCTCCAGTTTGTTACAATTATGAAAATTATGTACACATGTGTGTTTCTGATGATACTATGATATTTTAATATTTTTAAAACTTAATATGTAAAAAGGAAATCCCATTAGCCAGGCACATGTGATTAAATAGCCAAGTATCCTTTATAGTTTCAACTATATATAAGCTACATCAACAATGGTGTTAATTATGTGCTAAAATATACCAACTGGGTGTGAAACTGCAATGATGAAATATAACACTAAAAATTAAAAAGTGAAAAAAATGTATATGTATATAGTAAAATGTGTAATATGTATTTCTTTAAACACACTTTTATCAACTGATAGGTGATATATCTTTTTTATAGAAGCCTAAAAGACAAAAAAAAAAAAAAAAAAAAAAAAAAAAAAAGACAAGGTTGAATTTGGCAAGAAAACTAAAATTTTCAAAAGCGTTTTTGGCAACTTTTATTTACTTTTTGAAAATGTCATCAGATTGTAATAGCTATTAAGGCACCAATTTGTTGTACAATGAATAAACAATTTGTTTCATGTTTACAGAATTTAATACATGCATTACTAGGCCTTTTCCACTATGCTGGTAGATTTTTACAAATGAAGCTCAAATTCATATCTATGCATATATAAAACAGTTTGTTCTGACTGACTGAAATAATGCACAGACCAAACTACTGAACCTAAAAACATGGAAATTTGGGAAAATGTACTTTTTATGATGTAAGCATGCACTAAAACAGGATTTTTGAAAATTTCCCATCTAGGAGGGCTAAATGAAAGGTCGAAAATTATAGGACATCTTGCTATATCTCAGCAACCGTTATAGGTAAGAGCATAAAATTCCAGACTATATATCTACTAAAAAAATAATTAAACATGTATTTCAGCAAATTTACCAATTTCCCCCATAAGGAGGGTTAAAAGAGGGTCGAAACTTTTAGAACATTTAGCACATCTCAGCTGTCATTTTAGGTAGAAGCATAAAACTACAGAAAATGAATCATCTGAAAAAATAATCATAGCATACGTTATAGCGTTTAGTATAATATGTTTAAGAAATAGAAAATGCAAATGTCTTTATGAAATTTCTAGCAAACCAGTTGACGTACGACAGTGATTTTTTTCCAGTCAAAGAAACCTGTGATATTTCTCTTCCTTCTAAGTGTTCTGGGAACCCACCATTAAAATGCTGGCAACCATCCTCTAAACCAGTTAAAATAATCAACCTGGAAAGTCGGTGACAGAAATTGGCTGTTCTATCCAAAAAGTCATCTGAACCCCAGACGAAGACCAAATCTGAGATCAGTTCAAAAATACCTCAGCAATCCAATGCTCTTCAAAAACTGAATTTAAAAATAAAATTTTGTGCTCAATCCGAAAAAAAGAAAGTATCAACTCCTGCCTCTCCACAGTTGAAGATTGTGAGGAAAGGGAATAAAAAATCAGACATTGTCCCATCTATTAAAAGAGTGAAGAAACCCAAACAGTTACAGCAGAATGTGGAAGAGGCAATGGAATCTGAATCTTACAGCAGTAAAAACACTATGCTTGAAGAATATGTACCTGTTAACTTAATATTGTTTTTTATCATTACTTTTACAGTTTGTAAGATTTTAACTAGTTCATATATTATTTAAGCTTTTTATTTTAATTTCATTGACTGGTTTTAATTATATTTTTGATACATGTATCATCACATTGATTTTTTCATTTTACTTCATTTAGCTTGTATTTTAATGTAACATGTACATTTTAACTGCATTATTACCTTGTTTTTGGCGCAGCATGTCCCAAAGGGGACTTTGTGCCATAAAACACCAGCCAACCAACTACTAACATCATGCCACAATTATACTTTTTAGTTTTATTTGAGAAACAGAGAGTATAGAGAGCTTTTTAAAAAAAAATTCCAGAAGGTATAGGGTGTATACCCCAGTATACCATCCACTAACCCCTGTATATTTCATATGAAATTGATCCAGATTTTACTTTTGTGATGATTAATGTCGTTTTTATGTTTCATTTCAGAATAAAGGTATAAATATCATGGCTATATTTGGAAATCTGGATGAGGTGATTGCAGTTGCTGATCAGCTCTTGAGAAGATTACAGAAAGTGGCAAGAGAAAATCAGCTTATAGGTGTGTAAGACTTTCTCTTTTTTCTCTGTCTATGGCATAACTGCTTGTGTTATGTAAAAATGTTTTGTTTCAGAATTGTTTCAGATGTATATATAACTTTTTGTTCAAGAACTTAGTAAAATACAAATGACTGTTATTATAATTTTGAAATATTGCCTTCCCAATATAATTAAGAAAAATAATAATACAGTACAGAACCATTCATCCAAAATATGTGAGGTCAGTTGTATTCTGGTAATTAGTTTTTCCTGTTAACTGGTAGGGCATTAAAGCAGCATCCATTTGATAAGTTTTATGGAATATGTGTAGTTGTGGCATTATTCCTGGTTTTAAATTATTAGACTACTTAAATTAAAAATCAGATGCAAGAAACATCAAAAGTTAATCAGAGTGTGAAAGGGGTAATTTATGTGAATCCCTTGAAAACAAATATTCATCTATTTCCTCTGCATAAAAATTAAAACATCCAAAAGGCAGCTAAATATGTTTCCATTTCAAATACTAGATGTTAATATCAAATTATACCTGTTTTGTAATTTTTTTATTTATTTTTTATTTTTTTTTTTTTTTATACCTGTTTTGTAATTTTATAAAAGAAAATCTATAACAGAACTCAATGGGAAAATATTAGTTGTAAAGTATATCTAACTTTCATACTTTTGTCTCTATATGTTTATTAAGCTTTTATAAAAAGAGTTTTGAGTCTTTTGATATATATTTAATAACTTTGTATTTAGAAAAATTTATTAAATACATTGTTACCATAGCTTACCAAAAGTTAATACTTGACTTTGAAACTTGAAAGTTCTGAAAAATCTTTCCAAAGAGGAAATTACTTTTTCTCTGGTATTTCAGTTTTGTTTTAAAGTATTTTTTTTCTCTCAAAAACTTGTTTTGAATGTATCAATCTTTTACTCAGAAAAAGTTTATTTTTTATGGGTTTAATATCATCCCTGAATATATTTCTCTAGAATATTCTCTTTTTGCGAGGTAGTTAAATTCTACATTAAGAAAGTGGTAATTGCTATTTTCCAATTTTTTTTTCTTTTTTTTTTTTTGGTAAACTAATATCTTTGATATTTAATCTACTACTGAAGCGAACTGTCTCCAACCTTTTTGACCCTGTGAACTACAATAAATTCATAATATTGAACCTGTGGACCACTAATATAAATATTTGAAATATATATATATATGTAAAATAGTAATATGAAATGCACCTATTTAGCATAATAAACTTGTAAATACTTCTGAAGATTAGCTGGAAAATAAGTTTTCCTAGTTTACTTAGCTAGTACAACCTAGGTAATGTTTTCATTCTACATGACTATGTTGCAGACATAAAGAAGTAAGTTTGCTTTATCACCTTCATCCTAAGTATGCCCTTTCCATATACATGCAGGAGCTTTTTTATGAATTCCTCTGCACTTTGTCATTTTTATTATGTGTATAAAAATTAATATGACTCAGAATTTTCACTTACTTGGTTCCCAAGTATTAAAAAAGATCTGCTCTCCACAATTGCAAGGCCCAGACTGGGCTGCTCTTGATGTCTGCACGGGCCCAAGCCGGGCCGGCAAAATTTGAATAATTTTTTCAATGGGCCGGGCCAGGCCGACAAAAAAATAAATAAATAAATGGGCCAGGGCAGCAAAAAGATTGAACACGCCATACAGGCCAGACCGGTCCAATAAAAAAAATTTAGCGAGCCTGCCAGCCCGTTATAAAGTTTTATACAGAATTGATAAAAAATGAGCTATTTTCAATGAATATGGCTTTAAGGAGAATAAATATAAATGTGCGTCTCAAGCTAATACTAGTTTGACAACGTCAATACACAAATTTAACTCATGTATACACTTTAGTTTTATTTGAGAAAAAGAGGTTATAAGATTTTTTTTTTTTTTTTTTTTTTTTTTTTTTTTTTTTTTAAATCCAGAAGGTATAGGGTGTATAATCCAGTATACCATCCACTAACCCCGGTATATTTGTTTTCAATATTTAACCAGTTGTACAATGTTGAAATCAAGATCGTACAGTTACATTGTGTGTAACTTGGGCTTAATATTTTTTTAGCAGGCTGATGGTGGGCTGAAATCAGGCTTGCATTGTTTTTCAACATATAGACAAGTAGAGCCAGAGCTGGACTTAATTGTTCTCAAGATGTGTAAGATAGACTACATGATTTTGTAAAATTATTAATAGCAATAAAAAACTTATGTTAACTCACTGTAATCTTTGGATGTATGCTTCATGTTGGTTGTTAAATTGACTTCTCACCAATGGGAAAGTTTAACACATTCTCTGACTAATTTTTAATTGTACAAGTATAAAATTGACTAGCCTGACTATTTGGGGGATTTAGGAATTGAATAGTGTTTTCCATTTTTGGTAAATAAGATGCTTGCATAACCTTGTTGAGGTGTAAGAGCTTCTTGTCAAATGGTTGCAAATTTTTCTTCCTTTCCATCCAGTCGCTTCCGGAAATTCTATTTAAAATGCCAACTTTGACAATATTTTCTTAAATTGCTTGTATCAAAAAAATGGATAACACCATTCGAACATAGTTTCTCAATAAAAACACTTGCTAATCTTATGCATTAAAAAAAAAAAAAAAAAAAAAAAAAAAAAAAAATAGAAATGTATCAGAAAGTAAGGCCTTTAGATTTGGAATCTATAATAAAGTGATCTAGAAATATTTTCATAAATCTACTTTTATCAGCTTCAAAAGTTCTGATGTTCTTAACTTTCATTTTTTTATTTTATTCTAAACCGTATTAATTTCTTAATGAATCTTTATTTGAACTTTTAAAGTCTAAGAATCTAAGTAATCATTAATGTTGCTAATGTGTATTTCATGTAAAATATGCTATAACATGTTTCCATAGATATGTATGCAGTGTTATTTAAAAGAATCTTAATTACATGAGAAAAATCTGAATTTTTTAGAAGTAGTAAAAATTGTAGCCTAGAAAGGTAAAATATAAACTGGCCGGACGCAGGCCGAATGTTTGAGTTTTACAACAGGCCAGGCCGGGCCTAAATAACTTTCTTATGGGCTCGGGCCTGGAAATTCCAGCCCGTGCAGACCTCTGGGCTGTTCATCCTCAGTGGCATCAACTTATGTAGGCCTGTGGGGCTCTTGCTCACCCAATGATTTGGTTATATTGACATTTTCAAAGTAATCTTGTTTGAAAAATAGTCAGAACATTATTAGACTAACAGGAATACTAAAAGGCCTTTTAACTGATAAATAATTACAAGTTTTGTCAAAAACAAATTTCTTGCATATTTTTTTGTCTTTTTTAATACCTTGAATTGATAAAACACTTAGTGACTAAAATGTTTTTTCTTTTGACATTTAATTTTTTGCGCTTTAAATAGATAGCAATTTTTGTGTCATACATAATAAATATTAATGTGTTTTTAAAGATGAACATATGAAATATCATTTATAATTATAAATTATAGTAATTGTAATTATAATTAGGATGAGCGAAGCGAATCCTCTACTAGTCCACTCAAATTACAATTTGTCGTACGCTTTACAAAAAAACTATTCAATATTTTAACTTCAAATTAAACACAAAAATAAATTATGATCTGTAGATTTGCAGAATATAATTTTTTTTTTACAGTAAAACGTTAAAAAAATTATTATTTTAATTAATTTATTTTGCATGCATTTCCAATACGGACGCATTTTAGCAAATAAATAAAAAATGAAACGCGTATATTTTCAGAAAAAAAAGTTTAAATCATGGAGTAAATAATTATAGATAAAATCATAGTTAATTTATTAAATAAAACATGTTTTCATTATCCCGCAAAATCGTTTGCACAGATGACACTTAAACATTTTAAAAGAATTGTATCATGGATTTTTTTTTCTTTTTTTTTTTTTTTTTTTTTTTTTTTTTTGTAAACTGGCAACAAAATAATTGTAAACAAATAAAATTAATTCTTAAATTTGTTATATAAATGAAAAATTAAAAGATCTGCGTGAAGTTGTTGGTTCAAGCTCTTTATAAATATTTTTGCGAAGGTCGTATTGTGGCTAAATAATATCGACTCATTAATCAGAAGGATTTTATAGAAAAATAAGACTTTAATAAGTTTGCAAACACAACAATAATTATTCGTGAAAACGTCACTGCGAGAATGAGAGAGCGCTTCGTTAAAAGGTAATTCCATTAATTGAGTTGCCATTCGCAGAAAGTAAAAAGTTCTCCCACGCAGAGAGAATTACAGCAATTCTCATACGCTAACATGTATAAAAACGAAGAAATTAAAATAAAATGTTTTACAGTTAAAAATTCATAGTATCAAGGAAAGCAGATTTCAAATGTTTTTTCCAGAAAATAGGATTTTGAAGAAGTAACTTTCTACAAGCTTTCTTCAAATAATATTATTCTAAAATAGCTATCAAAGATTATCGGATGTTGATTACAAAGATTGGAAACATGCATATTTCAAACAATTAAAAAACACCAGTGGCTACTTGAAATTGTAAAAACATCTTTAAAAGAGCTTTTAGTTGAAAATTTAAAAAGAATTTGTAAAAGTTTGCTTCGAAAGTATCTTATTATGCCGGTTTTACATCATAAATAAAAAATTAAAATGCGCCAAAACATAAAATAACGTTTTTGTTTAATAAAGATGCAAAAATAATAATAATAAAAAATATTGTTACTCTCAAATATCTGTTTTATAAAATAATGCTTCGCGAATCCAAACAAAGCATGGCTTTTGCTAGTTATAAATTAAAGTAATTATAATTATAAATTATAGTAATTTTATATTTTACTGAGAAAAAATGTAATTTAACTTCGAGTTATCATTATTAGTTATTTGCTCCTCCCTTACCTCTATCTCCACACACATGCAATTAGGAAAAAAATGTAGGCATTATTTTACTAAAAAAGGATTATGCTCACTCAATATTTTTAAAATATTGGCACTACTGACCATTCTAGATTTCTGCTAGATTAGCCATTTTGGTTATATACCACTAGATAATATTTGGATAGCTCTTGCAAAAAGCTGATGTCTTCTTTTCACAATTGTATTACGATTTTATGTGTGTGTGGGGGGGGGGGAGGGGCAGAGGAAAATCTTATTTTCTGACTAACTGTTGTGTTTGATTATAAGAAAATCATGAATGTTTATTTATGTAGTAGTGTTAATAAAGTTTTTTTAGTTTTTTCTAACTCTTCTAAAAAGTTTTTCCTTATGTGTTAAATATAAATATTTTTACCTGGTGATGTTGACTGCCACCACATAAAAGTCTACTGTTATATTTCTAGTTTAAATTTGTTTATTTTATTGTAGTTTACCGAGTGTCTAAAATAGTTATTCATTTTTAAACATATTTAAAATCATTACTACTTTAAATATAAGTTCTATAATGTAAAAATGTGATAATTTTGAACATGCAGAAAGTCTGAACATTTTTTTTACAAAATTAAGACATTCAAAAAAAGCTTCATTGAAACGTAATTGTAAATGAAATTTAGTGAAGCTTTTTCTTTTTAAAGTTTTCATGCTTTTAAATTGTAAACAAAGGTGAATTTGATGCTTTAAATAAATAATTTTTAAAGTCAACTTATTAATTTCTCAGTATTTGTCTACTTTCCTAGTATATAATTGAATGATTTGTACTTAAGTTGTTTTGTTACTTTTATTTCAGTTATTTTTCTATTGGTGAATTAGTATGCTTCCTATTTTTATGAATGACATAATTATTAATGTCCTCTACTTTTAGTTTTCAGAACTAAAAATCTAAAATTTCATAAACATAAAATTTTTTTAAAATATGTTTGTTGTATTGTTCTTATTAATGGAACATAAAAAAATGCAATTATTGTATTTGCATTGCTTGTGTATTTTTCTGTGAATGTCCAAAATTTTCTTGTTGGTCACCAATTGGTACCCTTTGATTTGGGCAACCATTTGATAGGTGTGAGATTACTAAATAATTAATTTTGCATTTGCTATTCCAATGACAATCCTAGAAATACAAAACAAAAATTTTAATAAGAATATTTAAAGCAACAAATTCTTCATGGTTTATAATAATTTACATCACTAAATAGAATTAATACAGAAAATGTGGAATCATTATATTCTTTTAAAGAATTTGCTAGCATCTACAAGTCTTTGTATATAATTTCTGTATCTATTTATAGGACAATGTTTTCTTGATATGAGTGATGAAATGAAGGAGGTGTATGGACATTATTGTAGGAATCATGATGATGCTAATGCTGTACTTATGAAAGTAAGACACTTTTTTGCAGTTGAAACTGATTAACTCTTTGCTTGTAATTCTTAATTGTAACATACTGTTTTGGTTATTTTTTCAAGGTAGTATTTATATATTATGTAATTTAAATATATATTTAAATTTTAGATTGAACCTCAGTCAAATGCTGGACTATATATTCATCATAAATTAGAAATTTTAAAGCGGCAAACTAACTGCTTTGACCTTGGTGCTATGCTTATAAAACCTGTGCAAAGGATCTTAAAATATCCTCTTCTGTTGGATCAGTTGCTTAAGGTAACATTTATCTATACTGTCAATATATAATTATATGTATTGTACATGCTCATTTGTAAGTTCATTTTGAATTATTTATTTACTGCAAGTTGTCAATCTGAATATGTACTGGGTGGATATTTAATTTTTTTTTTTTTTTTTTTTTTTTTTTTTTTTTTTAAATTTCCATTGTTTTTACTTGATTTTTGAGAAAAAGATTTTTTACATAAGAAATTGTAGAACATGTTATGGTAAATTGGACCTGCAATAGTAACTTTTATTAAAATTTTGATGCATACAGCATCCTTTTCCATTGGAATCTAAGTTAATAGTTAAATAAATAAATAAACAATTCTTATATTTTTTCTTGAATGTATTTTTGCATATTTTAGAATTAACTTACTACAATTCTGACATGTATTATGATGATTTATGAAAGCAGTGTTTTGCAACTGGCAAAAATTCTGCAGGCAAAGTTTGAGCACCATTTGTATTTTTGTCATTTCCCCTAAATGAGGCAGTAGGGAAAAATGCAGCCTTAATATTAATTAATTCAGATTTAAAAAATATGTTGGAAAAGTACTATTGCTAGTTATCCTTGTTTGGGAAGTTATAGTGCAAAAAATGCCAAGAAACACTGATCTGTTTGATCAGGAACCTACGTGTTTATTTACAAAGCTCCTTTCACAGTGTCAAAACAAACAGATTTTGTTGTAATAACTCATCTATTTGAAAGAGTTAACTCATCTATTTAACAATTCTATCTAATTTGAAAGAGTGTCATGATCTATGTTTGGTGCATATTTTTATTTCATCTTATTTATTTTTACTATTACTATTTATGTATATGATTTTTATATTTTAGTGCACTGATGACAGTCATCCAGATAAACCTTGCTTGGAACAAGCCATCACTAGAATGTCAGATGTAGCAACAGCAATTAATGAGTTTAAAAGACAAAAAGATGTGGGTCAGTTATTGTCTTTTTTACCCTTTCAAAATTTCCAGTAGTAAAATATTTTTTTAATCAATTAATCTCAAACCTGGCATTTAAATATTCATACTTTAAAGTGCAAATATACCTGCCATCAACATTCTGCTTAATAATTGCACTAGATATTGCACTAGTACTGTTGGTATAATTTTGATTGCTTCTAAACGTGCATATATCTTTGCTTCTGAATATTTTATAGTTTCTATCTTTACTTCTTCAAATAGAACAGAAAGTGTACATTAAATTAATTTTTGTTTGAAAGCCATACTTAATTTACTGATTTTTGATATAATTTTCAAGCATGCATATATATTTTATCTATCAACATGTAATGTCACAATGAACATTTGTTTGCTAAAGTAACGTTTTGCAGTAAAATAAATTAATATGCAAATCTATGAAGCATTTTATCATTCTAGCTCTGTGACAGTTTTAATAAATTACAAAATTGTTTTCATCATGTTTTACATTGTAATTTTACTGTTTGATCAAATATAAATTTATTTTAAGTAAAAAGTCACGACAAACTTGCATTTTGTGTGATTTTCAATGTTATGTGTAAAGATTTATGAGGTTAAACTGTTTACAATTATATATTTTAGACTGCACTATTGTAGTTAGTAATGTTCAGGTATTGTTTTGTCATATATAAAAGTGTTTATTGAATTTCTTTCTATGCATATCATTGTACATTTAAATGTATATATATATATACTTATTTATTACAGTTTTTAAATATCTAAAACCTGGTGAGAAAAGCTTTTCTGGAAGAATATCTAAGCTGAATCTTCATACACTTGCAAAGAAATCATCCCGTTTTGGAATGCGTCTCTCCACAATTGTTGGACTGGATCATGTCGTCAGTATTTTATTTTTAATAGGTTATTAAAGTACTGTGCTGAATAAAATTGGTGTATTTAAATATGTGTATTTCAGTTTTGCAGTAGAATAAATAAATGTTATTTATTTAATTTCAATAGAAATGTATAAATATGTACCACAAGGAAAAATAAGGAATGTTCATGATTATGAGTGTGATAAAATAGATAAAGCTCAATAGCTCACCAAAATAAATGTTCTTCAATCATAGCTCCTTATAACAAAAGCATAGAATTTAAAGAAATATTCTATTAAGTGATTTAATGATTAAAGATTTTACTCAAGGTGTTTACATGTTTCATTAGTTCATGAAAAAGTTAAGAATTTACATTACCATCATTTATTGCAAGCATTGCAATAAATGATGGCCAAACATTCATATGACATGATGAATAAACTTTAAAGTAATGCAAATAATTTTAGGTCCGATGATTGTAAACCATGTAACAGACCTTACAATATAAATTTCATTTTTTTTTTTTTTTTTTTTTTAAATAGCTCTTTATTTTTCCCTCTTCATATACTCCATATGCAGTGCTGCCAATTTGTAACAAATATTTTTAAATTGCTGGGATTTCTGTCCTATAAAGTTAAAATATTACTATTCTTATTTTTAAATTTAAATGTGTGAAAGTAATCATTAAAAAGTATATTTTTTATTATAAAATAATTACAAGAGCTTTGACAAGTTAGAAGCTCTGTATATATGAATAAACTTTCATTTAATTTAGCTGGCAAAATGTGGAATAAAGTTCTTTATTTATAGTATTATATTTGTTAAAACATTTAAATGTTCTTATGGATTAAAATATGAATTTGATGCAAGATTTTTCTGTTAAAATTACTTTACATATGTAATAAGCGTAAAACATAGTTATAATATGAGCTAAGAAGTGTATGATTATTTTTCAGTAATATAAGGCAGTTTGATAGGCCTGAAAGTATTGCCATTTTCTCATTTTTTAAAGTTTAAATGTTTGAATTCAGCGTTATTTTGATTATACTCATTCAGATAAAGTATGTTTATTTGAAAAAGAGTATACAAAGAACTCTCATTGATAACTTAAGACGCTTAAGATATTATTTGATGGAAACAATTTAATTTTCCCCATCATTTTATATTTTCAATTAATATTAAAATAATGCTTAATTGTCAGTAACAATGATAAACCGAAAGAAAATTTTCTATCAAAAAAAATGTAAGAAATTAAAAAAATTGGTAATGGATGTCTACCAGCACTCAAAATGTAACATTACAGACCAAATTTCTGCAGGTGTTTCGAAATTGAAAAATGATATGGTAAAAAGATTATTTTTCAAATAATGCAAAGAAAACTGAAATATTATTTTATGTAAATTTAAATTATGTAAGTATGATGTATATCTTTTTTCATATTTTATTAATTCTCAATGATTTTATCTTTTTATAAACAAATTATCTGTTATATTTTTTAAAACTAAAATGACTAAACTTAAGAAGAAGTTGAAATGTAAAAGTATCAGCATTAAAAGCACTGATTATTTTAAATAATAAATATACTAATTTTGGTAAGCTGTATGCTAGCGAAACTGATATGCTTATAATTTAAAATAATTGGTGCTTTTAATTTTGATACTTTTACTTTTCTATTATATTGCACCAAGTTCCATCTATAATTATTAATAAAAAGTTGTTTCAGCATTAATTTGGTAACCTATTTAATTTAATCAAAGAAAATGGATTATTTTATACCACTTAAATATTTACATTATTTGATATGGACTTCACTTAATTCTGACAAAAAATGGTCTTCCCAGGAAGTCTGCAATAACAGGTGTGTATTATATTTTAAGGTCACATTTTTCGTGATTAATCTTTGAAATGACTAAGTGAGAAATTTGTAATTTTTTCAAAATTAAGAACTAATTCTCTTCAAAATGAAACCTTAAAGCTCAATTAACACATGTATCTATTTATTATTATAATTTTTTAAATGTTGCCACTTATATTGACAGAAGAACAATACAATTTCAATAATTTAAGAAGAATTGAGTATATTTTAATTTTAATGTAAAATAATTTATTTTTATTTTATTTTATTTTTTGAATTTTTAATTTAAAAATGTGTATTTTATAACCTCATATGTGTATTTAAATATTTTGAATAGCAATATTTTATTTAATTGAAAAATTGAAAAATTATTTCATTTTACATTTGTATATAAAATTCCTTACGGGAGAATTTTAGTTATTTTAATACATAATGCAAACATACTTTAAATCTTTATAGATTGCTGATGAAGAATTTGATAAGATAGTCAAAAAATTTCATTGCCTAGAGAAGCATTTAAATATCTTCCTCAAAGATCTGGCTGACTATACAAAAAAAGCTGAAGTAAGTTTGCTTAAATGTCATGTGAAAAGTTGTTTTAACTTTCTTTAAGCTTATATACTGATTTTTATTACCATTCATTGAATGATATGTGTAAATAATTAAAACATCTTGATTTTTATTAAAATCTCAGTATTATAAAAGCATAAGATAATTTTAAAAAGAGCAACTGTTAAAATATAATTGAATTACAGTTATGTACATGTTATGGGGGAGTTTAATGATGGCAAGGCTGTCCAACATGGTTCTTGCTGGTGTCTTGGCACTTTTTCAAAGTTTTTATTCACAGGTCTATGGATAAAAATAAAATAAAATATAAGTTTGCTTAAGGTTCTACTTCTTTGACCTAAAATTCATGTTTTTTTATTATTATTATTATTATCTACAAAGAAAAGAGGTATTGTATTCAAACTTTCTGCATTATATTTATTGACATTTTACTTATGTTTAAATTTTTGTGTGTAAGAAAATGAATAATTAAGTGTTGTGTGACAAGGAGTACTTGCCAGTGCATGAACTTCTAATTAGGTGATTATTTTTATCTGGTCACCAAATTATAAAAGGATATTAAATTATCTGAAACTAATATCGAAATTCAGTTTTTAAAAAGGATTTTTGACAAAATGTTTACAGTCATTTAAACAAAAAGATATTTTTTTTACATTTATTTTTTACCTTTAGCCTGTGCCAAAAAGAAACGTAGAATCAATTAAAATTATACTTTATATCTATGTTTATACAAGCTTTAGTAAAAGCAATTACCTTTTAAAGGAAAAAAAAAAAAAATCGGTTGAATGATTCTCGATAAAAATAATTATCCACTTTGAAAAATATGGTTTAAAAAAAAAAAGGGATTTAAAAATTGCTTTAGCATATTACCAATATAGGTTTTTCAATATTATTTCAAGATGCATTTTTTGACATGATTTCAAGGTGAAATAAACTTTCAAAACCATTTTCTAGATGCTTTGGCATTATGTTCAATAAACAAAAAAGTTCGCAAGAAATTGGGATATCATGAAACAGCTTTAGAGCAACAGTCTACATACTAAAAGATTCAAAAAATAAAGATAAAAATAGAAAATTTTGATTTTAGAAAGTACATCTGCTCTTAAATCACATGCATAATATTACACTCAACATTCAAGTTTTGGCTTCTCCTTTGTAAAAGCTATATTTGTGTGATTTTTACAATTTAATTTTAAGCTGCATCTGCATTTTTGGGATTACTTGTAAAAAGAAAGATCGCAAGGCATAAATATTAAAATGAAGAACAACTTTGAGCATCATAGAGGGTAATATTGCTAAGAGAAACAATATCACACACTTCCTATCATATGAATAATGGCACCCTTTAGTATTTGCTTCTTGTTATTATGTACAATTGTTTGCTGAAATATAGACCAGGCCTGCTTCAAAATGTAAAAAATGTTTATCTTAAAATTCAGGATATATATCACAGATAAGAAAGAAAAATTTTGGTGTTTTATATAATATGTTGAATCAAATATATTCATTTTAGACTGGTGTGCAATACACAAGGAAATCTTGAAACATAGCAATAATTTGAATAACTATACAATAGACACTTCTATGAATTTTTACTACTAAATTAACATATTAAGTTTTTACTAAACAATACGTTTGTTCTATTTAAAATTACTGAAATACATTAATACTTTAGAATTCACTCTAATTTGATTACTGTCTGTATCACATACACTAGGCATGCTATGCATGATCCAGTCTATTTCTACAACCAGACTTTGAATGTGTATGATTTTACATTTATTAAAGGATTCAGAGGCATTCACACGGCCGTAGCTAAGGGGGTGCTATGGGTGGCTCAGCCCCCCTAAAATATTTTGAGCCCCCTCTCCCTGGAAAAGATTCCAAGGTCACTAAATGAATTTCGGCTTCGAAAATTCAAATGAAATTTTGTTCAAAAATCTAATTTAGTTTTGAGATGCTTTCACAGTTTTGCAGAATTACTAAATTACTTCTAAAATAAGTAATTCAACACTCCCTCATTCTATTTATACATATGAAGCTAACATGAAGTTTAATTTTGAACCAGTTATACACACAAAATTTTCATCATCCTATATACTTAGCATAAAATGTGCGTCAGAAAGAGAAAAAAAAATATGAGCCCTCCCGACAATCTCTTCAGCCCCCCCCCCCCCCCCCCCTATAGATCACTTCTAGCTACGGCCCTGGGCATTCAGATATATTGAACTTAACTCTAACCATTAATTACTGAGAAAACCTATAGAATATAAAATATGCACCAACTCTTCATTCTTTTAAAAGCAAAATGATGTCTTTAAGTGCATTGATAACCTGTGCTAGAAATGCAGAGGTTTTTCCAGACATGCACAGAATAAAAAATAAAAAAGTATATTCCAAAGTACAATTATTTGAAAATGGAAAATGATGGTGTTTAAGGCACTGGAGGAAAAAAAATCACATACATATCTGGCAAATATGTAAAATGAATTTAAAAAATGTATATATATATACCTTTATCGAGAAATATATATAAATATATATTTTTTAAACCAAAGATTTTGCTAAAACTACAAAAGTACCAAGGATTTTTTTTTTTTTTTTTTTTTAAATCTGCAAAAAAGAGACAGCATTTGAAAACTGAAAAAAAAGAAAATATATAAAAATAAATACAAATTAATCTCCAGAAAGTAAATAAAAAAAAAATCAATATTAATATATTGAAAATCACAGATACCACAAGAACAGGAAAAGCATGTTGAAAATAAGTGGATGTATTTGTTTCATATATTGCCATCTAGGAAGCAGATGCAGAAAGAAATAGAAAACCTCAAAAGAAATCTAAAAATAGAAAAATCAACAAGGATCAAACTAAAAATAAATAAATAATTAAATATCAATATTGTTTGAAAGGGAAATGTATGTTGAATAAATGGTTCCTTTTAACAGAGTCGCTACAGATTCTGGAAATCATGGAATCAGGGAAAATTCAGGGAAGTTTATCAATCTGGAAAAATCAGGGAACTTTATAAAAAATACTCAAAAATCAGGGAAAATTTTCTCTATGCGAAAATATTTCTGTTTTCATCTTACCAACAACATTCGTTCATTGCCAAACAGACTATATTTAAACCAATAATAAGATGTGATAAAGAGACTTACTTAAAACCATACTGCTGCCAAACAATATCTCTCTCTCTGCATGAAAGCTAACTTATCTCATAAACCCAAATTTTCAAAAGTTAGTTCATTTGCGATCTTTTGATGAAATTCGTCCATTTTAGCAATCTGTTGACGAAATTTGCTCGATTTTCGTAACTTCTTGATGAAATGTACACTTTTTTGCGATTTCTTGACAAAATTGCATGTTTTTCATGACTTTTTAATAAAATCTGCATGAAATTTGTGCATTTTTTTTGTGAAATTTGTGCATTTTTTGCAATTTTTTGACAAAATTCAAGCATTTTTTTCAATTTTTTGGCAAAATTTGCATGATTTTTTAGATATTTTGACGAAATGTGCACATTTTTCATGGTTTTTTTTATGCATTCTGTGTGTTTTTCAGAATCTTTAGATGAGATTTATGTGTTTTTTGTGATATTAAGATGAAATTTCCATCTTTTTTGTGATCTTTAGATGAAATTTGTGAGTTTTTCGGAATCGTTTGTCTATATTCTTGCTTTAATGTGAACCTTTCTCGAAATCTGCATTTTTTTTATCCAAGCCTTGGATGAAATTTGCCTCTTTGATGCGATCATTAGGACTAACTTTGTGCTTTTTTGCTATCTTTTGACAAAATTTTCATTTTTTTTTTTTTTTTTTTTTTTTTTTTTTTTTTTTTTTTTTTGTGAAACTTTGAAGACATGAGCATTTTTTTAAACGATTTTTTGGTAAAATTTCATGTTTTTTCTGGAATCATATGTTGAAATTCACGTTATTTCAAGCGATCCTTTGATGAAATTAGCAATTTTTTTTTTTATCAGATGTCTGTAATGCTGTAACTTTTGTTGAGTATCAGTAATAATTTCAGATAAATCGTAATACTTTGCACCTCTGCTAATTAAATACTGTGCAATTTTTATTTTTTCGTCCCAAAAGAGATATTTGCAAGCTGGATAAGTGTGTTATAGGGAAAAAGCAGCATATGTTAAAAATATATCGTATATGTTCTTTAATAATAAAAATCAGGAATATCTGATACAGATAATCAGGGAATCAGTTAAAAATCAGGGAACTTTTTTTCATCATTTCTGTAGCCACCCTGTTTAAATATTTTTGCCTTGGAATTATACATGTGTCAGTTTTAAATTGCAGAAAAATTGAAAACTTGAAAACTAATATAAATCAAAATTTTCTCTTTCTCTCTTTCTTATTTTTATTTATTTATTTTTTTAACGATACTTGGCAATTGAAATTTTAAAATGCAGGAAAAAATGAACCCATTTATCTGTGTTAAAAAAACAAGGAAAGTTTGAAGATGCACAGACAAAATCAACTGAATGAAGGAAGCTTGTCATTTTCGAATGATCATTATGTTTTTAATTAATATCGCAGCTAATTATCAAAAATCCAGAAATTTGCTTCAAGCTGCATAATTTCAGATATCTTAGTCATACTGGAAAATTTTTCCAGAGAGAAACTTCACCTTGCATATAATGTATCAAATGAAAATAAATTTCAAATTTTTGATTGCTTAAGACGCAAAAATGCCAACCTAATAAAAAAGTTTCCATGCCAGGACTCGAATCCATGTCATCAGTATAGCCCACTAATGTTCTACCAACTAAACCACGTGGAACGATAACCAGCCTAAACTTTCTCACTATTACTTGTTGGCAAAACTATAAATGCTGCACAAGATAAATCCAGCATCGATTGAATATACAGTATGGAACCATTTATCCGGAAACCAGTTAATCGGAAAACCAGTTATCCGGAATGATATTTCTAATAGATTGATGTTAGAATCTTTGTAGAAAAAAGTGTCATATACTGCCAGTTTGACATATACATTGCTTGAAACAATTGTGTAGTTTGATAATAGCATCTAGTATTTGAAATAGAAGCATATATAGTTATATAATAGATGTTTTCCTTTTTATGCAGAGAAAACAGAAGAACTTTTGTTCCCAAGGAATTCTCATAAATTACCTTCTTTCAAACTCTAACATTTGATCTTACTTGCATCTGATTCTTTGTTCAAATAATAAATGTTAATAATAATTAATTTAAAATTTGAAGTAATACCATAACCACATATATCCCATAAAACTCATCAAATGGATGTTGCTTTAATGCCCAACCAGTTAACTGGAAAAATCAGTTATTCAGAATATGTCTGACCCCAACCACTCTTGATAAATGGTTCTGTACTGTATTAACTCTAGGAAATTTTTTTACAGAAAAAATTTGCCTTGCATATAATATTTCAAATGAAAACTTTTTTGCTAAGTTAGCATTTGCGCCTCTTAAGCAATTAAAAATTTGAAATTTGATTTTCATTTGAAGTATTGTATTCAAGGCAAATTTTCTCACTGGAAAAGTTTCATTTATTTTCAGTTTGGTGTTTGCCACATGTCAATGACTCATGGAAAATATTCCGTCTTGTGCTGCATTTGTAGCCTTGCCAACACATAATAGTAAGAAGTTCTAGGCTGGGTATTATTTCATGTGGTTTGGTTGGCAGAATGTCAGCATTCTATGCTGATGGCCTGGGTTCGAGTCCCAGCATGGAAACTTTTTCATTAGATTGGCATTTGCACCTCTTAAGCAATTAAAAATTTGATTTTCATTTGAAATATTCAGACATCTTGCCGAATCATGTAACTCTATCCATAGCAGTTTATTTTTCTTCTGAAAACAACACACACATACGGACTACTGAACTTCTAACCTTATTATTATAGATGGCTATTTTACTGCCCAAAATTAGCTTTAATTGTCTATAGTTTCAAAAGTATAAATTGTTTGTATTTATTTATTTATAAATCATTTCCTTATGGTTTAAATAATATGTAGACAGAATAATATTGTGTTTACTCTAATACATTCTTTGTAATTGAGCTATAAACATTTATACTTTAATTATGGCCACCCTATTTACATGTTAATTTTTTTCTTAGATTGAAAAAAATACCTGATGTAAAAATTTTGTATGCTTCAAGTAATTCTTATTTGCTGTTTTGAATAAAAAAAACATGATTATATAACTTCTGATGTTTTTTTACTATAACTATAGTCATTGATTTTTTTTTATCTTTAAAAATTTTGTAGATGGGCTGAATTATATTCATGTAGACCAATACATCTATGCTCACAAACATAACGTAATATTTAAAATCTTGAAGTGATTGAAACTGGGCTTTTTCAATATGACAGAAACTGTTTCTGATCCTCTGAATAATTGTTTTATTTTCTGCAGTCATATAATTATCTGGAAGTAAATTAAATGGTTTAGTAGTAATGATTTTGAAATTAAAATGCACAATTTTATATATCTTTTATAATATTTTCTATTGTCCTTTTATTTGTATGTACTAACAATTTATTTCCTCTGCAGGAATTATATTCATGCACTTTTAGTTTAGCTGAAGGAATAGCTGAACTATATCAAGAACGAAAAAGTCAGCAGGAAGTGGAACAGTTTAGGACTGCACACAGAATTATTTTAACAGAATACTGGGAATCATTTGTATGCTAATTTACTTTATATTTTTACATTAAATTTATCTTTTTTATATTATTATGTTTCCCTGTGTGGACAGGGTTTAATCTGCCAAAGTATTTTTTGTAGCATATTAGTTAAAAGGCCTAAAAAGTATTTTAATTTTTACTAATGTAATTTAGCTTTTTCTATTGAGGGAAGAGAAAATCATTTCTTACTCTTATATACTTTGACAGTGGCACCAATTTTTGAAAAATATTGGATGGGCTTAATTAATAATGGTTGGATGGAGATATCAAATTATTGAGTGGGCTCGCCCCATATAAGTTGGCACCACTGTACTTTGAAAAACTTAAATCCAAAATCAGAAATTTATATGTAATTATTGCTCTGTGAAATTTTCTATAAAGATTGGAATAATTGAGTCATTTAATTTTTTCAATTTGTTTCCTTTCTTTATTTATTGCTTTTTAATGACAACCTTACTGGCATATTTTCACTAGTATTAAAAAATGCTCTGACGAGCACAGAAAAGGTTAATATGTTTTTAAGTATAAAAAAGGATTTGACAAGTGCTTCTTTTAACAATTGAGCATGAGGAAGGACTATGGATCCCTTTTTGGCTACGACTCACTTCAACGCCAACTTTGAAAAAATCATATTTGCACTTTTTCCATATAAAAGAAATCAGTCACAGTTACTATAAAAATGTGCAGTGTAAAGACATTAAAAGTAAAGATGCGACTTGATTAGACATAAATGTAAGGCAAGGTAACATAGGGCCAAAAACCTAGTTATGCAGGTATCACATTCATGCACTGCCACTACCCTTGTCCGCAGAGTAGAATTGCACAGAAAATTTATTTATAGTATACTGCAGAGTGAACAGTTAAGTTAACACGTAAAACTCGGTGGGAAGCTCTACTAAAGTACCGCAACATTCTTTTTTATGGAAAAAGTGCAAATATGATTTTTTCAAAGTTGGCATTGAAGTGAGTTGTAGCCAAGAAGGGATCTCTAGTCCTTTCTCATGCTCAATTGTTAACAGAAGCACTTGTCAAATCCTTTTTTATACTTAAAAACATATTAGCCTTTTCTGTGCTCGTCAAAGCATTTTTTAATACTAGTCACTTAATTTTTTTGATAAAAACTGAAGATTTTCTAATATCTTAAAACAAAAATTGCTGCTGTAAAAAATTTATAAAATGATGACAGCAGCAGAAAATTTTGACGTATTGTTATTATTGAACAACGTACATCTGACTTGTGTGCTCGACATGAAAGCCTGCTTAAAAGTCATCATCAATATGCAGGGACGAGATTTTTACTGCACAAGAGAAGTACAACCGGAAGCTCAACACAAAATGTGTGTGAAATGGAGCCAACAGGATTTGAACCCACAACCCCCTACGCTCGAAAGCAATTAGCGGCATGGTGTCTTAACCACTCAGCCACGAGGCCCCTTTTAATATATTAGAATTTTCAAAAAAGTCATTGCATGGCCATATAAAATGCATGATATGAAAAATAAACTATGGAGTCGAACGAAAAATAAATAATGTGTTCACAATTTTATTCAAAGAATTGAAAACTATAATAATTAAATATATTCAAGGTATTTTCTTGAATGGAACAAAAAATTGTAGAAATTGAATAACAATTAACATAAGAATATTCCTGAAGGAATAAGAACTAAACACAAAAGCATTTCTAAGCAAAAACGAATTTACGCAACTTGCATCCAATGGGATGTAAGTAACACTACCCGCTAAATATGTTACCAACGAGACTCCCAGTATCCCACCAGAGATGCTGACAATTTTAACTATAGTACCTATATAAATACCTATATAAGTTATGTGACTGTCATGAAGAGCTCCCGTCTGACTGTTTCATTTTTTATATGCCAAGTGGCTATTTTGCTACTTTTATTTTAGCTAGCTCAAATGGTTCAATCTCTAAATAGGTTTCCTTCGCCATTATTTTATTTTAAATATAAAGCTGTCGCTGACTTTATTTAAAATACACAACTTTCATTTAAAAACACATAAATTAAAAATATATTTATATCAGATACATTTAAATTATTCATTTTTCTTTCATCTTATTAAAAATACTATAAGTAAATAAATTAATGTACTTTTTCCGTAGTTATACATGACAAAAAAGTTCTTGGCGGGAAAAGAAATTTGGCAATGTATATTCTAGCAACCTATTTACTGTTTCATATACACAAGCATTTATTTTTCTGATGTCAGTACAATGTATTTATGGTACTACTTGATTATCCTGTCGACAAAGAACTATACAGAAACTGTAAGATAAATGCCAATAATGGATGAACATAAATGTTACACTCACTTGACATTAAATTAAACACTCTATACTTGTTTGTTGAGTCAATAAATGATTTTAAATTCGATTATTTATTTGTATTTTTATTAATGTTTTACTAATTTATTTGTTCTTTTGTTATTTAAAATAAATTTTATTCCAATAAACGAATAGCTCTTGATATTAAGTGAGAAAAATATAATATATTTTATTAATGTTATTTTATGGTTATATCTGCCTACATTTTTTGACTAAATAAGAAGCATTTGACTTCTTACAGACTTCCGCTAACATTGATATGTTTTACGTCCCTTAATAAATTTTATTAATACATTTAAAATACTTTAATGTTATTCACATATGCGATATCTTAAAAATATCCCTTTATGATTTGATTTAATAAATTGTGGATTAAATTATGAAAACTTTTATTAGTATTATTTTATTCGAAATCATCTAAATAAATCAAATTTTATATTTGGTACATCTATATGCCATAAGTAAACGTCATCATTAAAATAATCCCTTTCGTTAGGGATTTTTTTAAAGCTAAATTCATTAATTTTCTAAACTTAAAATTTTAGAATGGCAACATTTTTTTTTTTTGAGTAAATTGGCGAAAAGTTTGGCGATTTCTAGAAATTCATGAAATTGGTCGACCTGATAATCAAGTAGTATGTAATGTAAATAAACTATAGTTGGGGAACGTTCACGTTGACAGTACAGTTTATACTGTGAATGTTATACTTCCGCAACAAGAAAAAGTGCGTTGACTATTTTAATAAAATCTTACTCAGTATCTATTTTTTCTTCAAAGTTTTAATGCAAAAACGATTTATTCACCAAATGGAACTGATTTAAGTTTAAATTTTTCAATATTATGATATGTACATATAAAATTTATATAAAAATGTATTTATTCGCTTTGGCGAGATTTTGGCGCTAATAAACATGTGTTGTACAAAAATTGCAAACCTTTTAGAGATAACGGCTTCCCGCATTTTCCGAATTTCCGGTCAGTTAAGAGATAATTACTTAAAGATCGCGGTACTTAATCTGCAATACATATTTTTTATTTTTGAAACTTTTTAAAATACAGAAAAAATTTTTGTGGATTTGAATTTATGGGAAAATTTTAATTGAAATGCATACCAAATATGACAATAAAATATTAAAGTAAAATTAAATAAATGAAAAGGTTTTTATTTTAATTGCTGAGGTTAAGGATCGACTTAAACAGGTTTTATGGTCGAAACTGATACGGACTTTCGGTGATCTTTCTATTTTCGGCTGAAAATGAAAGTTAAAAAAAAAAAAAAAAAAAAAATGTAAGCCATACATGAATGTACATAATTATTTATTAATTATATGTATTTATTAAATATGCATGGTTATTAATTAATTATACATATTTTTAAATATACATAATTATTTTAATTAAATGTATTTATTAAATATGCATAATTATTTATTAACAGTACATATTTATTAATTAATTATACATATTTATTAATTATACACAATTTTTAATTAATTATGTGTGTGACTCAAGTGCACTCGCTGTATCTTAAACCCAACACTTTTTATTTTCATAAAATAGAATATAACTGAACAACGACACAGAAATATTTTCTATTATGCCAATTTATTTTATTATTTTTTTTATTATATATAAAATATTTATTTAATTAGTGTTAGGCATACACAGGTCGATTTATCTTTTATAAAAATTTTTGTAAATGATCGTTTGTTGTGCTAGAGCCTATCTCGAAGAGTATTCGAAGCACTTTTGCAGTTTCAAAATAAAAATTTACTATTACTGTTTGTTAAGTTTTCAGCTTTTAATGAGAACATAAAAATAATCACATATGAATTGCTTGCTTTATAATTTGCATTCACATCTTGAATCAATGATGATTGTAAATAGTAAATTGGATCAATTGTAAACAATGAAGTCCATAGTAATAAATAGTCTCATTTGAGCCTCATTTTTGTTCTTAAAGTCTTTATTTTCCCTGGATTTCGTTCTACCGAAATCCATTCAACGAATTGCTATTTATGTTTAGAGGCAATAGTAGAAATAAAAAACATTACATAATTATGCTAATATAGTATAGAAGTTTTAACGTGAATATGGGATTGAATAACAAAAATAAAAGAAAATAAAATAAATAAAAAGAAAAAATATATTGATTATAAAAATAAGTTTAAAAGTTTATATTACATATTTTTATAGTGTGTACATTCTATAATTTGTTTCCCTTTAGATTTGTTTTCTTTTTACATTCAATATTTTAAAATGTATCTTAAACGGAATTTTAGGGGGGGGGGGGGGCTTCCCTAATGAAAAAGAAATTGCTGTCTTTTCTTTCTTTCTTTTTAATTTTTATTTATTATTTCATATTTTTAATGCCAGTAGAGAAAATCAAGTTTGAATATTTTTTTTCTTTTTCTACGTTAAATTTTAAAATTGCTTTTTTTTTTTTTTTTTTTTTTTATTGGCATGTTATAAAAAATTTCCTGCGTGGATGTTTTAAATAAATATAAAATAAATAGCTTATCTTATGCCCTCTTTATAGTAAACTTTTTGTAAAAAATAAAATTAAAAAAAAAAAAAAAGTGATCAAGGCTGCAAACCACAATTATAAATCATATCTCATTCGTTCTAAAATCTTTTTTGTTTTAATAGTATGTTTTCTTACCTTAATTTAAAATATGAAAAGACTTCATGTAAAATACAAATGTGAATTCGTGTGGTTCTTCAAAATTGCACATTGAACAATGTTAGGTACCTGGTACAAATTACACACATATCACTTTAAATCTGATTATTAAAAACACATTTATCAAAGAAAAAATTACGATTCCATTACAAAAAAAAAATATATATATATATATATATAGGTGATATTAAATTGCAACAATATGTTTATTTTTAACTTTCAAAACATTTTAATTCTAAAGATTACTTTCAAAGATGAAAAATTCTTGGAGTATATGTATATTATTCTAATTTAAATAATGTGCTTTGATAATAAATTGTCAATAACCGATTATATTAATCTTTCCAAAAACGACGTAAAAAAAATCTTTGAAATCAGCTTTTTGCAAACACAATTCAAAATTCATATTATGTCGCCGAAAAGAGTGCTACAATGCCAGATATTGCAACCATGTTAAGCCAACGGAGTAAAAAGTCTCTATCAGGCTTGTAACACACTCGCTTCTTTCTCGTTCCCTGACTATAAGTACGCATTTTTGGCGCACACATCATATACGTGGCGTGATTTCTGCTAATGTCATATACGTATCATCAAGGTATTTAACTGGTGCCAGAGTGTCGTTATTTTGTTTGATATGGTAACGCGGATATTATTGTTTATTTATTAATAAATTGGGTACTACTTAGTATCCCATTGACCAATTTCGCCAAATTATACAAATCACTAAACTAATAGCCAAATTTTGCATATTTACATGATTTTTGTCTTAAATAACGAAAGAACAAATAAATTAGTAAAACGTTAATAAAAAGTCGAAATAAAAATCACTTGATGACGTTTTAAACATGCATTTTGTGACAAATATCATTGAATGTTACATTCACTGTCAACTATTATTGGCATTTAATATTGTCATTTGGCGATAGTTTTTTTGGTTGACGGGATAATCAAGTAGTATCATAAATTGTTTATTTACTTTTATTTCTTTTTAAATTATATAACTTGTTTTGTTCTATAGTTATTAAATAAACTTTTTTTTAATTTATTCTTATTCCCTCTTTAAAAATATATGTGTAACTGATATTCTAAAATGATATTTTCGTCAAACTGGCGGCAGAAAAAAAAAAAAAAAACGCCAATGCGGTTTCTTTATGACATTTGTGCCACACTTTTTTTTTTATAGAAACAGAAATAATTTATATAAAAACAAAACAAAGTAAAAAGTTCATCATTTTTTTTTTCAGAGCTATTTATATATTTTGGCATTATATCCTTCCTTTTTGAAGTCAGAATAGCACTAAGCTTTGGTAAATGGATGAGTATTAATCTGACCCTCTAACATTAGTAATAATTGATCTAGAATCATCTAACGTACCTTCAAAAAAAGCTGACACATTCTCACGTCCGAATCATCTGGGAGTGCATCACTCTTGTGTCGCACTAAACCGGATATATTACCGGTACGTCCTTCCCTTACGTCACAAAGGCTCAAATATATGTTTATAAAAATTTAAAACCATATTTTTATGCTTCTTAAAAGAATCTGCTAAATGGTCTTTCGGCGCCAATTTGTATTTATTCGCCAAACACACCTACAGAAAAGAGATAATGAACTCTTTCTTCCCTTAATATATTGCCCTGATTGCTTAAATTTGTTGATTTTGTTATGTGAACCTTCAGATTTAGTAAGATGCGCAAGTAAATACAATTATGAATAAAGTATCATATTACAATGCTTAGCATAAATTTAAGGGAGACCAATTTGGTCTCCAGAGACGGCTAGTAACTTAAAAAAAACAGGAATTTAATAAATGTTACAATGTTTAGCTTAAATTTAAGGAGACCAATTTGGTTGCCAGAGGCAGGGCTCCTAAATGGTCCCCTTTTTCCCCAAAAAGTCCCCTTTTTAGAAAAAGGTCCCCTTTAGTCCCCTTTTTTGTATTTTGGTCCCCCAAGTCCCCTTTTCTGTGTCTGAAAAAAATCACCGCAAAATAAAAAGAAAATTCTGAAAATCACTAAAAGCTTTAATAAATTTTGTCTTCTTGGATTTTAAAGTGGACATAAAAAAGCATTATACTGGCAGAGCTGCCAATTTCTACACCTATTTAAATCACATAAACATGATTGGAACCACAAACAAGTTTTAGTAAAATGTATACCAAATATATTAAATGTTATGTATTACACTCCGTATCGTTAATTATCTACTAAAATTTGTGTTTCTGATATGTTTATTCGTCTTTAAATAGGCGTAGTAGTTGGCAGCCATGTAATGGGTATAAAAAAAGCATAACTGAAATTCTTTCATGAATCTAAATGTTTAAAAAATCACCACAGAATACAGGCAAATTTTAAGAATCTCATTAAAATTCTTTAAAATTCAAAAATTGCAGAACACGAAAGTTACTATATTAAGCTACTGGTTCACAGTCTTCAATAATGGCCCTTAAAAGGTTTCAATCCCCCCCCCCCCCCTTAAAAAAAATGAAGCTTTTTTGAATGGAAAGAATTATTGAATTGTGTGGAGTGGAAACAGACGATTAAAACTAAGAAAAATTAATTTAAAGTTCACAACTCTGAATCATATTAAAGAAAATGGTTGGAGTAAAATGCCTTTTCACATATTTTTACTTTTTTCTATCTTTACAAAAAGAAAATATTGAATTCATGAAATTATTTCAACTTCCAGTTTTGATGGATTTATACATTTTAGAAGGTCCTAAACACAATTTGGTGGTTTTTAGAAAATGTCTATGTGGCAAAAATTCTGTGGGCACTGTATCTCAAGAACTGATGCACAGATAATGCTCACAACTTTAGATTCACTTAGACCTGCATATAAACTAGAGCTGATTACTTTTTAGTATATATCGCTCAACAAGTGACACTGTTATGCTGCTGCATTCACAATTTCATTAATAGCTCTATCTCAAGAACTAATGCAGAGATTTTCATAAAACGTCAGATTCTGTTAGTCCTTAATATAATTTGGTGTTGATTATCCTTTGATATAAATTTCTTAAAAGGTGGCACTGCCATGCTGCATTATTTATGAGTATCACAATAGGTTTATTAGAGGTCTGCACGGGCCGGAATTTCCAGGCCCGGCCCGTTGTAAAACTCAAAAGTTCGGCCCGGCCCGTACAAAAATCAACGAAAACAGGCTTGGCCCGTACAAAAATCATCGAAAACAGGCCCGGCCCGTTTTGGCCCGTTACAATTTCTACGATTTCTGAAAAATTCCGATTTTTATCATATAACTAAGATTCCTTCAAAGAATACTGCGTACATATCTATGTAATGATTTCACAGTATATTTTACAGCAAATACACATTAACTACATTAATGATTACTTAGATTCTTAGGCTTTCAACATTCGAATAAAGATTCATTAAAAAACTAATATGGCTTAGAATAAAAGAAAAAAGAAAGAAAGCTAAAAACATCGTTAATTTTGAAGCTGTTTAATAAAAGAAGATTTATAAATGTATTTCTATATCATTTTATTATAGATTTCAATTCCAAATTCATTCTTAAATTCAAAGAAGCTCTTTTCTGATACATTTCTAAATTCATTTTTTTTTTCTCAGAAACGCGTAAGATTAGCAGATATCTTTATTCAGAAACTATATAATCGAATAGCGTTATCCATTTTTTTATATAAGCAATTTAAGAATACTGCAAACAAATAAAATACTGTCATAATTAGCGTTTTGAATAGAATTTCCGGAAGCAATAACAAGGCAAGGGAGAAAAACCTGCAATCATTTGAGAAACTATTATATCTCAACAAGGTTATACAAGTATTTTATTTACCAAAAATGAAAAACGCTATTCGATTCCAAATCCCTTCAATAGTTAGGCTTATCACTTTTGTACTTTTACAATTTAAAATTAATCATAAAATGTGTCAAACTTTCGCATTATTGAGAAATTAACTTAAAAATCATCAAGAAGTATATATCCAAAGACTAAGCTAACATAAGTTCTTTATCGCTGTTAATAATTTTACAAATCATGTTTTCTGCCAATAATTAAGTCTAGTACCGGTCCGGCCAGTCTATATGTAGAAAAGTAATGCAAGCGTGATCTCGGACTGGCATGAGTCAGCTAAAAAAAATATTAAAACGGGTTACACATAATGTAATTCTCCGATGCTGATACACTGTGCATTTTTATATTGACGCTGTCAAACTAGTATGGCCACATTTATACTTATTCTCGTTAAAACCATTTTCGTTGAAAATAGCTCATATTTTATCGTTTCTGCTTAAATCTTCAAAACGGGCTGGCAAGCCCGAAAATTTTTTTTAGCGGCCCGGCCCGGCCCGTTGAAAAAACTATTCTAAATCTGCCGGCCCGGCCGGGCCCGTTAAAAAATTCGAAACGATTCCGCCGGGTACGGGCCAAGCCTGGGCTCCTGCAGACCTCTAAGGTTTATCTCAAAAACTAATACATGAAATTTCATCAAACTTCCAATTTCGTTAGTCCCTGATATAGATTAGTGTTGCTTAGATTTCATGTAAATCACCCAATGTTAGGAATTGATAAATTAATATATCAGTTTATTCACAGAAAATCGTTTGCAAATTTTGCTACTCGGATATTTATTTTATTTATAAAAAGTGACTCGTTGCTATGGCAGCGAAGCTGTTTTTTTTTCGCCTGCTTGACTTTTACATTTTTTTTATCTTTTGAGATGAGTTAAAAGTTTAGATAAAAAAGTTGGCATCAATTTTTGATGGAATGAAAAAGAAATTTTTAGAGAGAATGTTTATATTTTTTGTTTGTTGTGCGTGTCTTGAGTTTTATTGAAGAATTATGTTATTTTTTTTAAAAGGCACGCAGAAATGCATATAGGATCATCATTCCAGTTTTTAGTATGATGATCACAAATTATCAAGGTAAAAGCATTTATATTTTGTACATATTATACATTTTGTACATAGTATGTAAATAATTTGAATTCAATATTTCTTTATTCTATAATTCTAAGTATGTAATAAAATTTATTAAAAGAAAAATTCAAGAATATTTAGAAGATTTTTGAACCCAAATAATGAAGTTTTGATTGTTTACACCCAACATGTGGCCTTACAACTATTACAATATCGTGCAACATATTTCATGATATTGTAATAGTTGTATCTCCAGAACAAATGTATGGATTTTCATCAAACTTCAGATTCAGTTATTACCTGATTAAGATTGATCCTGATTAGTTTTTGGTGTACATCACCCATCAAGGTGATGCTTTTATGCAGAATTTTTAATATTTTTCAATAGCTGTGCCTCAGAAACTAATGCGCAAATTCTCATCAAATTTGAGATTTTGTTAGAAATTGACATAAATTATTGCTGACTAGATTTTGGTATAAATCATCTACAGTCCGGGCAAAGCTATCTCGTCAATGGACATTATACTGGAGAGATGTGTATGTCCGCGCAAAGAAATAGTTCCTTACTAAATTTTAAAGAAAACCACTTTAAATTTGATTTTTTTTTTTTTTTTAGATTTTTCCATTGAAAAACGATTTATTGATTAAACAAAATATATTTTATTTATTGTATGCTCATACATATGGTAAATACTAGTAATATTCAAGGTAAATGTGTTTATTCGCACATAAGAGTTCTGGTGAGATTTTTGGCGATAGAAACAAATGAGTAAGTAACCCTAACACCCCACAGAGAAGAAGGAAGGGAGACTTGGTATATGAAAATGGCATATGATCCTTATTTGGTTTCCCTTTTTAAGCAAAAATGGTCCCCCAAAGTCCCCTTTTTAAGCAAAAATGGTCCCCCAAAGTCCCATTTTTAAGCAAAAATGGTCCCCCAAAGTCCCCTTTTTAAATAAAAATGGTCCCCTTTTCCCCTTTTTGAGGACTAAAATGTGTTGGGAGCCCTGCAGAGGCAGCTAGTAGCTTAAATAAATAGGAATTTAATAGATAAAAAATAATTCACTTCGCTTGTCAAAATAGATAGTGAATATGATACATGAAAATAACAACAAATAAGTATTTTTTTCACGTGATTTAACTAATCTATTTATTTATGTTACATACATAGCAATTTTTATGTTCATTTAAACTTACGTGCAACCATGACAAGAAGAAACAAATATGAGAAAAAGACTATGTTCAGCTGGAGATTTCAGACATAAATTCGATTTTCTCAGCGACTGTCAAACATACAAAGATGAAATAAAAAACCTGTTTTAAATTTTGCCATGAGGATTAAAATAAACCAAAAACGAAGTTAATCCATCCACGGAAACATTAGCTAGACTTAGTTGAATTTTTTGCCTTCATTTTTTCATTTCAAATTAAATAAAAAACTATTGGAAGCTGCAGTAATTTTTTAATGCTATCATTTTATTCGTCTCGTCGAGTTCTATCTTTTAAAAAAAATTTCACTGCTGTATCTCAAATGGTTCGCCAGAAATTTTAGAAAGTTGTTTGCACTTTCTATTTTTTAAACATATTATACCAAAAGCTACTGCATTTGCTATGATAAAATGTATAAAACACTAATACAGTGTAGAGACCCAGTGTTTGGAATAAGTTTACGGAACTTCTTACTACAATGGCTCTGTAAAATATTCCAAAATGAAATAAAAATCCTATAAATATTTTAAAAAGGAATAGATTGTTATTAGAGTTGATTGTTATAGTTAATTTTTAAGTACTAATAAAAATGAGTTATTTCTTCTAAAACCTATTTTGTATATACATACACATGCTTATATATAATATTAAATAATGACAATAATAGTATTTACCAGATTTTTAACTGCATATTTTTATTCCATTAAAAATGAGTTTTTACTAGCTGTGTTTTTCTGCCACCGTTGAGTATGCTATTTTGTGATTTCTGTTTGTTTATACCAAAAATGAGTGAAAATATTTGGATTTCTTACAGAGTTTTATGTGTCATGTTTTTTTTTTTTTTTTTTTTTTTTTTTTTTTTTTTTTTTTATTAATCACATTTTTATGGTAATTAAATGTAATTAAACTTACTTTGAAAATCTGTTTTCCATTATCTAAGATTAGGTATGTAAAAATTCTAGAATTATAAAAGTGGTATTTTTTTTTTTTTTCTGGAAATTAAAAATAAAATTAAGCATTTTCTTACAATTATTTCTTTTGGAAAACATAAGTGTTTTTTATATTTATAAAAATACAGTATGAAAAAAAGTTTTAATTGTATTGAACATTCAATCTATATATTACAATAAAATTTCCATCATAGAAACCCAGCACCTACATATGTGGAAAGCATGGAAGGAAAATCTTTTTTTTTTTTTTTTTTTTTTCTACAGTATATTCCAATTTCTATTTAAGATTTTTATAATTCTACTAGTGTATGTAATTGATTTTAGTAGGGTAGTAATACATAAATGTTATTTGAATGGATTATTTAAAACATTTTTCTGAGTAAAATCATTTCAATATTGGCTATTGATAAATTGTGTCTTTGAAATAGTTTTGTTGATAAAATAAGTTTTGTAAAATATTGATTAATTCCTTAATTTTATTGACTATTGTATGAAATGTTTATTCTTTACTGTAGTTTAGATTGTAGTGAAATTATTTGTTGCAGAAAAAATCAAATACTGATCTTTTTTTTTTTTTTTTTTTCATTGATTCTTGTCAAAAAATTAATTAAAACATCAAATATTATTTACAGCATTTATACTGGTTTTTTGTATTATGTACTTTGACACTATATAATTGCTTTATTTTTATTTATTTATTATTTTTTATTTAGAAACAAACTGTGGATCGCAGTATTCATTCACCTATTAAACAACTTCTTCATGCATATTCTGGTCCCAAGAATTTGATTTTAAAGCGTCAGGACAAGCTGTTTGATTATTTGCTTTCAACAAAAAGAATGGAGAAAAATAAAGATCCTACTAGAGTGAAAATGGTAATTACAATTATCAATTAATTATCAAATAAATATTGCAATTATTCAGTTGTGAACATGTTCCGGGTGTACCCTGGATTTCCTGGTTTTTAGAGTGATCCTCTTGGGTTTATAATATCGTTACATTTAATGAAAAATTTGGACATTAAAAATTATCGTGACTTTCAAAAAATTCTGGGGAAAACGCAAATTTTGTCCAAAAAAAAAAAAAAAAAAAAAAAAAAAAAAAAAAAAAATGGAAAAACATATTTTTTTTTTTAAAGAATCGTACAAAAAAGCTAATTTCTTTAAAGAATCACAGGAAAAAAAGATTGCAAATTTCATAAAAAAAATAAAGACAAATTTCACCAAAAGGTCATGAAAAAAAAACAATTTTGCCGAAAAATCACAAAAAAAAAAAACCAATTAATTTTGCCGAAAAATCCTGAATAAAATGATTCTTTTTGTCAAAAAATCATAAAAGAACGCTTAATTTCATCAGATAAGCACAAACAATGACAAATTTCATGAAAAGATTGAGAAAAACCCTTTCAAATTTAGTCAAAATGTCATGAAAAAAATTAACAATTTCATCAAATCAGCATGAAAATGTGTCAAAGCTCAACAAAAGATAGCGAAAAAGACGCAAATTTCGTAAAAAGATTGCAAAAAAAAAAAAAAAAAAAAAAAAAAAAAAAAAACTTTCTGTTCAAAAAACTGTTTTTACTGCTTAAAAAAAACTAATTTTGTTGCTTTTTTGCTTTTTTCCGAAATTGGTTTTTCTGCTCCAATTTTTTATTGCTATTATTATTATTATTATTATTATTATTATTATTTTTTTTTTTTTTTTTTTTTTTTTTTTTTTTTTTTTGCTGTTCCAAATTTTTTTGAGTAAACGTGACTTTTGGAATTGGAATAGTTTGCATCCATAATTTTCACGGTGTTTTATTTTGTATCAATTAATTTTCAGGGTTTTTCACTCTGAGTCACAATCACCCCTGATTATTATATAAAAGCTTTCTATAAATAAAACCATTGAAACATATCGTATTTATCAATTAATATAAAATTTCTGTAAAACCAACAGTAGCAATACTGGATGAAATATGTAAATCTTTTTAATTGTTAACTTTCAGAAGAAAATTTCAGTTATAGCAGCTGTTGTGGAATATTATTCAATTCATAGCTGTTTTTGGCATAACGTATAATTTTATAATTATTATATATTCTTGTCTTCTTAAAATTCATAAATCTCTTTATTATTTACAATATTTTGTTAAGGTTATTCAAATTTCTAAAAGCAAAAATTTTTTTATTTATCAGACAATTATTCCTATTTATAGAAGATTAAGATACTGTACCAAAACATAAATCACATATTTTAATATAAACAACTATTTATGATACATTTTAAAAATATATAATCAATAAATTATTTTTAAAATAACGAGTGGAAACCCATCGAATTCAACGAAAGAAGTGTTTGAAAGACTGGATCAATTTGATTAAAAAAAAAAAAAAAAAAAAAAAAAAAAAATAGCAAAAGTAATTACATTATTGAATCAATATATAATAAATATATTTCCAAACTTGATGTCAAGTTTGCCAGTTATAATTTTACATGCAAATATTTGCTCATCTTAAGTTAAAGTTGTCATCTGAGGGCCGGTGAAATCCAGAAATTTTATCTTAGATACACTTGCAAAAAAATAGTTTTATTAAAAAGAAAAAAAAAATTCACTATGATATTATTTTTACCAATTGAAGTCATCTGAATCTCAGTCTCAATGTCTGCGAAATGAAAAGAAATATTGAAGTGCAGTATCTTATGAATAAAAATGCGATATTTTATATAGTGACGTCATTTTCTCTTCAAATACTTCTTAAAAGTTACTGTTATTAGTAATATGAAAAAGGCATCCGTAATAATATTGTAATTCCCATTTATTTGGTTGCTGAATGGCATCATTTTCCTTAATTGAAATTTTTTTTATTTTGCTTTAGACATTAATTTTTATCATAGATTATTTTCTGTTATTTTATTTACATTATTAATATTATATCTCAGTAAATAATATTTTTTTTTTTTACCACAATTAGTGCATAATTATATGCACTCATTTTATTATAGTTAAATTTTACCCAAACAATTTTTTTCTTTTAAATGTGAGAACATGTTTACTGATGAAATCAAGCTTCTGATTGGTGGAAAGTGGTAATGCAAAATAAATTTTTATTATCAAGAGAAAAGCTGAACTGAGTTGCCACCATTTTGAAGAAATATCGTAAAAAGCATTTAAAATTAAAAATAAAATATAATAATGGAAATAAATTAAAAATTAGCCAGAATGGATACATCTACACATAAACAGCTTTCATTTAAAAAAAAATAATTATCAAAATCGGTTGAGTAGAAAACTCAGGGCTGATGACTAAAAAAACAGCCAGGTTTTTTAAATATATAGATTCTTATTAGCTCACATATTTGTGTCATTTTTAAGCATTAACAATCTAAATTTCACCAAAATATGAATAAAGAAAGTGTAAACTGAAGGTTAAATACACATCATACAGAGTTTCTCCTATGTTTTAAAAAGGGCAAGTGTTGACTGGGGAACAGGACACTTTTTGATTCTAAGGGGGATATTTTGTATGTATTTTAGATTCTTAGGGACATTTTTCTGATTTTTTAGGATGATTTTCAGATTCTTAAGTACATTTTATGAATTCTTAAAGGCACTTTTTGATTTTTAAATTCATTCTTTCAATTTCTAAAGCCTTTTAAGAAGACAACACTGATGCAGTTTTAATTAACCAAACAAAATTTTTAATACTAGAAGGAAAAAGGGCGCTTTTTTCACTTTAAGGTAAGAAGAGTGTTAATTTTTTTGATGAAGGACAAGAAGGTTGCTTGTTTTTTTTAATGAGTTTCAAGAAGGGTGCTATTTTATAAAACAAAAGGCTTGTAGGGTGCAGCACTTTCCTGAAACTGCCTGGGCAAAATTCTACATGATCTGTAATCTGTAAAATTATAAAATCTACAAAACATGTGGAACTACTGTGTAGATTAAGAGTTTTTTTACTGCACTTTTTAATTTTTAGATTATAATACCGAAACATGTTACTACAGCTTCTTTTCAAACTGGGTCCTAATGTGTCTTTTCTTTACTATTTGTTTTTCTTAATGTAGCTTCAAGAAACTCAGGTTATGGCTAAGAATAATTATGAAGCTCTGAATTCTGAACTTTTGGCAGATCTTCCCAAACTTTATGATCTATCTGTAGAAATCCTCTGTGATTGCATTCGATGCTTTTTAAAAGCAAAGAAAAATTTCATAGGCAAGACAGCCAGGCATATGATTGGTCTGATGGATGTAAGTTCCCTCTTTTCTAAGTAGTATTTATTCTCTTTTAAATTTATTTTACAATTACATTATCATTGATGTTTTTCATTCTTTTTTAATTTTATAAATACATTCTTACAAAATTCGTCACTGTAATGTCAATGACACACAGGGACATAACTAAAAGATAAATGTGGTTTTTCAGAAAGGATAAGCTAAGGAAATAAATTATTTGGATGACAATTGCCTTAATTTAGGGGGTGGCTTTAGAAATGAAATAGTTGAAGGATTAACAAAAATAAAAAAAAAATTGTTGTTTCTCGATGATTCACCTTGTCATGATGATGTCAAACTGCCAAATATAAATATAAAATTGCTTCTGGCAGTGACATAACCAGTGCATCTAGAAGTTATTAAAATGCTGAAACCCACTACAAAAATTATTTGTTGTGATTGATTATTGCCTCCTTAGATGATTGTTTTTTAACCATCAATATAACAAAAAAAAAAAAAAAAAAAAAAAAAAAAAATCAATGTTTGATGTTGTTGAATAGATTGTCACATTTTGCTCTGAAATGTTGTCAGAAAAGATAATTCATTGTGTTAGAAATACAGATAGAGGACCATGGTTATGAAAATGTTGAAGTCAGCTATGAATAATTCTTTAAACTATTCTGTGAAACATGAGGTATGTAATTGTATTGGTTGATTTAAATGATTTTCAGTAAATTTCAGAATTGAAGCAATTTTGTATTGGTAATATTTATTTTTGTGTACAAATAATGTTTTTCGAAATTATTAAGAACTATAAATTTAATAACTAGTCTGTTTCATTTAAAATTTCATTTTAAAAATATATGTATGAAAATGATGGAATTAAAACACAATTCCATCAGGGTTGAATGTTTAGCAGAGTCGCGTCAAGAACAGTGTCAGCGTTAATGCTGATTTTGTAACCCCATAAGTAATTAAATTAATTTAATTTTAACGAAATGCCCAAATGAATATCTAATTAAATGTTTAGTCAAGAATAAAATTAAATCAAATGAAATAATGACATGCAAAATTAAAACTTAACAATTAACATTTATTAGTTCATAAAATAAAATAAACATAAAATATATAAATAAAAATATATTTTATCTCTAATCAAATCATATTTAAAACAAAATATATTTTCTTTCTATTAAATCCATAAACCAAATATTTAAATAAATATATTGTAAAGTAAAATATATCAAGGTAAACAAAATTGAACTTATCTGTAAGAAAAATAAATAAATATTTAAAAACACTTTATAAGTTCTCTATTGTCTTTATCAAATGAACTGGAGCTTGCTAAGTCAAAAACTGGAAAAATGATTTCTGTTCAAATAATGTATCGAAGTCATATGCATCCGTCAACAGAGTTCCACATAGTCCACGACCAAAAACCGAGGAGAAAAATCACAGCAATTCCTTACGAGAAAACAGCCGAACTTCACTCAAGAAGGGGAAGGCTAAAATCCAATTCTCAGGATCCCTTCTACCCGAACATCTCTTAACATCGCTGATTATCACTTCACTCCAAGTCAAGGAACTCACACCAATGGCGGACATCTTCTTCTAGCCACCAAGTATTTAAATTTAGAAATAAAGTCTAACATAGCTGAATATATTCTGTAAGCTTAGATGAAACGTAAGAACGTAATAAAAATGCCATTACTAAATAAATGTTCTATTTCAACACATAATTAACTTGACTGATGATACAACTGACTTCCAGAAAAATAACACAACACAATATCTAACAGACAAAACTAAGAAAACAGAAAACAATAAAATACGAAGCTACTTTATGCCGGCGAGACTGAAGTATATATACTTCTCAAACGGATTGAACATCAGGTTTCTCCCCGCCGAGCGACACACCCACCAATCACTGAAGGATGAATGGCTGATGAGATCGTTACGTCTGATCGCGTAAGTGATTACGTCATCGACTCTCATCGCTACGCCTCCACATGGCGATATGGGGAACTATGTCAAAAGGCGATGTTTACTTTTGAAAGGTGTGTGAAAAATATAAGTCTGCCGGGAAATATAAAATAACATAAAACTAAAGTTTAATTATACAGTTTATAGACAACAATTAACCAGAAATAAGACTTCTATTATAAAAGGTAAGTGTACTTTAAATTATATTGAATTGTAAATAAAGATGACTATTGTATTTATATACTGTAAATTTAAGTCTTATATAAATAAAATGTATAAAGATTAATGGCTAGATGGAATGGCCTGACTCTCATACCAAAGGACATTTCTTACAATAAATGTCAACCAAAAGATAGTTTCTACAGTGGCAAGAACACAGGGTCTATTTCCTATCAAATGCCCCCCCTCTTGCCATCTGTATAACATGCAAGGGCTATGCCCAAAGGAAAAACTGAAGGTCTATCAAAAATAACAACACCTAAAAAAAATACAGTTATCCCCTCGAGCCGACAAGCCACTAAAAAAATACTTCCATCAACACCTCTTCATTACAAGCCACAGCACCTGAACCATCTTAACTTAAAATTTATCCAGAAGTATCTAAAAAATATATTTATAGATGACTAGAATATCCGTAAATCAGCAAGCCCCAGCACACCTAAAATCAAAAATATTTAAAAACATTTACATATATACACACACAAAAATTATACACATCACATAATCATGTATTAGTAAAAATTCTTCTCCAGTCCATGATCACCAGCTTTACATTTTCGTATATATAGTTTCAAAAAAACACTTTCTATTTTCTAATTGAGCTTTATCCATACAAAAAAAATTATACTTTATCAATTTCTTATATTGATTTATTACACATGTTCACAATATAACAATTTCCATTAGTAATATCAATTATTCTTCCATGAAAATATACATTATAAAACTATTACAATATTTTACAATTTTCAATTAAAGGAACTAAACACTTGTACTAGTTTTCCTTTCAAAATTACACTTTTACTTTAAGTTCTGGCAGAGCAACACGTAAGACATTGAATTCTAACACATCAAAAATCCAATTAATTGAGCCCCCCTTTTACATAACAATTCTAGTAGAATTCCAACTCGTTAACATCAGCTGACATTGTTCCTTCCCAAGAAAAACTTCTTAATCAACTACAATTACTGTAAAAATTACTATTATACCTTATCTTCACCTAGCCAATGACTAAGAATCCTTACACGTGGGACATAACAGAACTAAACCTAATTAGCCCAACCCTTTGGGATCAACTAAAAATTTCATTTCCAGGGGACATAACACACGTTCTTTCCACTCATAAAATGTATTGAAGATCCAAGTATTTGCCACGGTTCAAACACAAGGATGTCAACACCTCCATTCAGCACCAATGCCAAGGCACGCATTCACTCAATCTCTTTCCCTCACATAGAACATATACACATAGTCATTGTCGGTTCAGACCACAAAAAAAATTCTTAAGCTGTAGTTCACCTCTGAATCCTGAAAAACACACATAAGTTTATAGGGCACTTCACAATCATACTCACACCCAAACTACCTTTCATCCCTATTTGAAAATCCACATGCTCTGGCGCCAAAGTCTTCACTCCCAATCTCTCAAAATATTTGACGAAGGTAAACCACAGACACGGATGAGTAATCACTACTCTATCACCACAAAATTTATCAAAAAAAAAAAAAAAGGATCGCCTACAATTCACAGCGATTCCCTAACACTTAATATTACTACAGAGGAACAACTAATCTGCCAGCCAGAGTTCGGGGTATTCAGATCAACAAAGACGTCATTTTCTTCCAAGAAAGACTAACACATCAAAAGGGTCTTTTCTCAAAGAAATCCTGAAACATCAGACATCTCTTATTTTATTCAGAGTCCTACAAACAGCTGCCTGCCAGAATTATATTTTTAAACTGAAGAATTACCTTTAAATAAAATCCAGATTAATTCAAATTCAGTAGAACTCAAAAAAATGATAAAATCTTAACCAAAAAAAATCTAAATTAATTCAAATTAAGTAGAACAGGTCAAAAACTTGATTAGATCTCAATACCCCCCTCACCATATATCACCCATATGAAGAGCAACCCGGGAATTCCTTTTACGCTCTTCAGTTTAAAAGAATTCTGTAAAGGGGCAAAGATCTATCATCAAAAAGACTTTCTCAGACAGTACACGACATGGGTCATTCAGAAATTCAGCCTAACCTGCCAACAAAATTTCCGGCATGATGAGAATAACAGTGGAGTTCAACTCAACACTATAATAAAGTACATTCTACAAACCCAATAAAGTCCATCTGACCTGTAATTTACATGATTCTCTAAAAGGTTAATTCCATTTAAATCTTTATCCTTAAAAATTCAATCCTAAAGAATTCCAAAAAAAAAAAATACCTTTTTCATACAATTAAATTCTTCAATTAATAACTCCTTAAATGAAAAAGGCTAATTTAATCAGACTTTTACTTTAAAAAAAAATGTTTAACTAGCATTGCTTCTCAAAAAAAATTGAGCCTAACACAAAGTTTCTTATTCTGTCCAACATACTAAATCGTCTAACTTACATTAACAGTTTCCTTTTCAATCTTCAAATTTACCAAATTCCTTCAAAAAAAATCCTCAAACTGCCATTTCAGCCACTGTCAAAAATTTAACCTTTCATCTCTTTAAATCCTTACCAGAAAATTCAAAGTACCATCCTGAACCACCTTTAAACTTTCTAAAAACATTTCAAATGTCCAATACTTTTCAACATCCATTTAAATTTCCATCCAAAAGTTGAGTCAACTCAGCATGCCATCCATTAACTGAAAAAATTGTTTAACCTTTAATAAAAGTAACAAAAATGAAATTTTTAAATAAAGGCTGATTCAGTCCCAGCTGGCCATACAACATCAGACTACTTAAATCAGGTTCAAAGCACTTCTTAAATACTTTATCCCTTCTCAAATAAATCCTTCTGAAACAAATGAACCAAACTGATTCTTAACACATAGCCTCTAATCACAACTGAACCAGCATTAACTTAAAAACAGCAACTTAACCTAAAATAAATTTATGTCTCCTTATCCAACACTTGAAGTCCACTATTAACCTTTACAAGTTAGGTCATTTCAAAAAGCAGTGCATTTCCAAAATTTATAATAATGGCATATGCTCTATAAATATAGACCATCAAGAATAAGCAAAGACATATTTTAAGTCTTTAAATAAAAATATATAAATATGATCAAACAAAAATATAAATCTTTTTACAATACTTTATTAAAAATAAAAAAAACCATATAGAAATCATTTTAGATAGCACACAATAAAGTTACTAACATTGCTCAAAAACATGTAAAGGACATTTAACAATTCATTAATGGATGTCATTTACACAAAAATCTAAATTCAAATATTCAGTGCAGGACAGGAGTTAACAAAAATACATGAATCCATGACATCAAATTACACGTTTAAGAAAACACTCAATTTTTGGTTCAAAAAGTCTCTAAAAGAGGTTCATAAATAGTCCTAGATAGAACAAGATTATATTAGAGAAAATTGAGCTATTCATTTTTCGATGTCATGACTTTAAACTAAAATCCAATAAACCTTATCACTTTAATTCATTAAACTTACACTTTTAAACCTTAAATAACAATCTATTGCAAAAAAATCAAAATAGTCCTCTCCCCAAGGTAGAAAAATTTAATTCTATTTCTTAAATTGTAAATTCATATTAATGAGGTAAAAAAAATTAAATTGGAGAATGCAGAAATGCAGAAATATTAGAAAGAATGCAGAAATATTAGCTTTAAGGCCTGGGCATCTTAACCTCTAACACAAAAATAGTTAAGACATATCCCTCCTTTTTATTTCAAAGCATTCCACACTAAGATTTGTCCAAAACTGTAACAATAAAATATAATTACTTTAATATAAATTACTACCATTTATCTTTAAAACTTTTTACTTTAAATGTATAATTTATTATGAAAAATCATATAAGTTTAGATTTATATTACAGAATCTTTACATATTTTATGTTATAGAATTATCTTTAAATTCATACTTTAAGTTACTATTGAAGCAGAAACTAGCATCTATATGGGGAGTCAAGACCACAAAATTTCAAAAATATTAAAAGTTTGAATATAGCTGCAATAAAGTTTTCGGTCAATACTTTAAATTTAACTTTACATAAAAATCATTAAAATAAGTTTTTACCAAGAAAAGTTGCTCCTGTTTTTACTAGTACACACTCAAATTCTTAAAAAAAAAACTATTTCGTTAATACTTTAAACTTAAATCCAATATGAGAATCATTAATTTATTCCTGTCCTAAGTACTAAGCACTTTAACTCTCAAAAAGTAACTTTCAAAAATTAAACTTGAAATTTCTCAATTTTACACAGCATTTATCCCTTAATGGGATTATTTTTAATCCTTACGACATATTTTAAAACGTATGCCATTTTTACACAATTACAAGAAATTCAAGATTTAAAAACATCTCATTAAATAAATGATGAAAGTATGGTGATCCAGGTGGCAATTCTATTCTTACACTCTTTAATTTAGCAACACTTAAAATTATACAGCAAGTTTAACAATGTTACATCGAAAAAAAAAAAACTTTTCTTTAATATATTAAACTTCTTACACCCTACCATCTCTTTACACAAAATAAGTCAAAGAAATATCACTAGATGGCAGTCATTTAAACTGGAGAAAACCAGGAAGCCTTCCACATCAGTCAAGCTTTTAAAACTTATGGCAAAGTATTTCAAAAAGTCATTTAAATTTCAAGAAAAATTCAAAAGCAAACTTATTTCTCTAATTTAAAAAAGGTATTCAAATTTCAAAATCAAAAATATTCAAAATTCATATCTTAATTTTAAAGACATTTCTTGCTTTCATTTTATAACATTACCTAATCAAAATATTCAAAAATAAAATTTCTTTACAGACAGATCTCCTGGTTTACTACCATAGTTAAGCACAAAAATTCACATCATCTTCCTATCAAAAATACAATGGAGCCCATCATGCTCCACTGCATAAATTTATAAAAAAATTTATATGAGCACTTTATACAATAAGATACCCATAAAAATATATTAAATTACCTTTAAATTATTTTATTTTTACTCATAAAAATTTTAAACTATCATTTAATATCCAATTTGTATTCAAAGTTACATTTAAAGGTCAGCATAAATTAAATTTACAAATTCATATTTCAAAAAAAATTTAATCTTTACACTAAAGTCATGCAAAAAATGATTCACTTTATAGAAATTCAAAATTCTTAAATTTACTAATTAATATCTCAAAGTAAAGTTTTTACACCAAAGTCATATTTAATTAAGTACAGATTCATTTTATTCAAAAAGAATTAAAAATTTAAACTTACATATTTATATCTCTGACTTTAACATACGGCCCCCCCCATCTAAAACTATTTCAAACATCCGGTAGAAAATTTTTACTTTCGATAATTATTAAGTCTTTAAACAAAATCAAACAAACAAAACTTACTATCTTTTAAACATTAATCTTTAAGTATATTATCATATTCAAGGGAGGGTATAACTTTAAAAAAAATCGTAAATATTTTTATTAAACTTTTAAATTTTTAAAAATTTATTTTTATAAAGGGCACAACGTTAGTTGTAAAAAGCCCATAACCAAAATGATGGAATTAAAACACAATTCCATCGGGGTTGAATGTTTAGCAGAGTCGCGTCAAGAACAGTGTCAGCATTAATGCTGATTTTGTAACCCCATAAGTAATTAAATTAATTTAATTTTAACGAAATGCCCAAATGAATATCTAATTAAATGTTTAGTCAAGAATAAAATTAAATCAAATGAAATAATGACATGCAAAATTAAAACTTAACAATTAACATTTATTAGTTCATAAAATAAAATAAACATAAAATATATAAATAAAAATATATTTTATCTCTAATCAAATCATATTTAAAACAAAATATATTTTCTTTCTATTAAATCCATAAACCAAATATTTAAATAAATATATTGTAAAGTAAAATATATCAAGGTAAACAAAATTGAACTTATCTGTAAGAAAAATAAATAAATATTTAAAAACACTTTATAAGTTCTCTATTGTCTTTATCAAATGAACTGGAGCTTGCTAAGTCAAAAACTGGAAAAATGATTTCTGTTCAAATAATGTATCGAAGTCATATGCATCCGTCAACAGAGTTCCACATAGTCCACGACCAAAAACCGAGGAGAAAAATCACAGCAATTCCTTACGAGAAAACAGCCGAACTTCACTCAAGAAGGGGAAGGCTAAAATCCAATTCTCAGGATCCCTTCTACCCGAACATCTCTTAACATCGCTGATTATCACTTCACTCCAAGTCAAGGAACTCACACCAATGGCGGACATCTTCTTCTAGCCACCAAGTATTTAAATTTAGAAATAAGTCTAACATAGCTGAATATATTCTGTAAGCTTAGATGAAACGTAAGAACGTAATAAAAATGCCATTACTAAATAAATGTTCTATTTCAACACATAATTAACTTGACTGATAATACAACTGACTTCCAGAAAAATAACACAACACAATATCTAACAGACGAAACTAAGAAAACAGAAAACAATAAAATACGAAGCTACTTTATGCCGGCGAGACTGAAGTATATATACTTCTCAAACGGATTGAACATCAGGTTTCTCCCCGCCAAGCGACACACCCACCAATCACTGAAGGATGAATGGCTGATGAGATCGTTACGTCTGATCGCGTAAGTGATTACGTCATCGACTCTCATCGCTACGCCTCCACATGGCGATATGGGGAACTATGTCAAAAGGCGATGTTTACTTTTGAAAGGTGTGTGAAAAATATAAGTCTGCCGGGAAATATAAAATAACATAAAACTAAAGTTTAATTATACAGTTTATAGACAACAATTAACCAGAAATAAGACTTCTATTATAAAAGGTAAGTGTACTTTAAATTATATTGAATTGTAAATAAAGATGACTATTGTATTTATATACTGTAAATTTAAGTCTTATATAAATAAAATGTATAAAGATTAATGGCTAGATGGAATGGCCTGACTCTCATACCAAAGGACATTTCTTACAATAAATGTCAACCAAAAGATAGTTTCTACAGTGGCAAGAACACAGGGTCTATTTCCTATCAGTATACACTCATTGCCATAAAAATTTGCGCATCAAGAAATAATTGTGGGATCGTAACGAAACTTGGCATGAAGGTACATATCAGGTAAATATGCAAATGATTAGAAATGCAGTGTAATTGTGCATTGCATAATGCCGCTAGAGGGCGTTGAACTTTGTTCTCCTTGGTGTATAAAACTGGTAAGCTGAACTTGTTTGAGTGTACCTTTTCTTTTGCAAAGGAAACGCTGAGGTAGACATGCCGTTATGCAGCCATCGAAGACAATATCAGCAGCTGTCAGAGTTAAGAGGGGAAGAATCATCGGGATGATGGAAGCTGGGTGGTCAGTTCGGCGAGTAGCTCGTCAAGCAGGCCGTTCTAATTTTACTGTGAGGAGGTGTTGGAACCAGTGGACTGAAGAGATGTCATTTTCATGGCAACCAGGCTCGGGACGCCCTCGACAGACCAGTCGTCGAGAAGACCGTCACATCATACGAAACGCACGCGTACAACCAACTGCCTCATTGGCACTATCCAGACACAGGCAGCACCTTCACTTCAGACCCCTGTGTCTTCCCGAACCATCGCAAAGCGCCTGGCAGAAGGACATCTGAAATCACGGCGTCCATTACGTGTGCTGCTAATGACACCGACCCACCGACGCCTCTGTTTGGAGTAGTGTCGCGCACGACGGGATTGGACTGCAATGGAATGGAACCAGGTTGTCTTCAGCGACAAGTCTAGATTCAATTTGAGCAGCGATGAATATCTTGTTCGTGTATGGAGGCCCCGTGGTGAACGCCTCAATCCTGCCTTCGCTTTAAAGCGACATACCGCTCCTACACCTAGAGTGATGGTATGGGGTACTATTGCTTATGATACACGGTCACCCCTAATACTGATCCGTGGCACTATGACAGCTCAGCGGTACGTCCAAGACATCCTTCAGCCACGTGTGTTGCCACTAATGGCAGGGCTCCCAGGAGTCATTTTTCAGCAAGACAGTGCTTGGGCACACACAGCAAGGATGTGACAAGCCTGCTTGCGCCACATTACCACCCTCCCTGGCCTGCTATATCACCAGATTTGTCACCAATCAAGCATATCCGGGATCATTTGGGATGGCAAGTTGGACACCCTACGAGTTTAGTTGAACTCGAGGAGCGTTTACAGCAACTGTGGAACAAGATGTCTCAGGACATCATATGGAACTTGTATGCCTCAATGCCCGCTCGTATCGCATCGTGCATTCGCGCTAGAGAAGTCCAACAGAGTACTAAAATTTCTCTTCATTTGTACTTTTTTCTGGAATAAGTGATCCTTTTTCTTTGGTTTTCTAATCACTTACTTATATCACAGTAGTATTTATGCATGCAAAATTTCGTTTCATTTGGACGTCTTTTTCTTGGTGCGCAAATTTTTATGGCAATGAGTGTATATATGATTTGCGCATATTTCTTTTTTGGCAAGAGGAACTCTTTTGCATAAGTCTGAATATTATTTACTGTGGAAAGCTTTTGCAGTCCCAACTGATTTTACTATATATTTTTCTTTTATCCTCAGAGTAAGAATTTTGGTAATTTTTTTAAAAATATTTATTTTAAATTTCAGCTTCCTCTTATGCTTGGTAGCCAAGGTTCAGACATATTAGAAACTTTTCATGTAAAGCACACACTGGTTATGGATGAATTAAGTCAGTTGTCTATTGCTTTTAAACAATTACAGTCATGTATAAAGCCATCAGATACGCTAAAGAAAAATTCTCCGAAAGGAAATCGTCTAAGTTTTGGCAACATTGCATCTGCAGGAAAATTCCAGGTACATATATATTTTTTGAATGTGCATTAAAGTTAATTCTCAAAATATTTATTAATACATATCCATAGTTAGTTACATACTGTAATTAAAATATATGTGATTGGAATTTAAGTAAAGTTGGTATTTATTTTTTCTTAGACTATTAATAGTTTTTTTTTATTAATTTAAACCTTATAAATAAAAAATGTGAGAAAAAGATTTTTTTCTGTAAAACCACTAGGTATTCATCAGTGTATATCCTTTTCAGACCCAGGGTTTATTTATATATATTTTTTTTTAACATCAATTGTGAATTTATATTTATAAACTGATAACTAAAAAAGATTAAAAAGTAAAAATAAATAAATAAATAAATAAATAAATAAATAAAATTTATTTATTGTACATAAAATGTAATGATAGATGGAGGCTCAGTAAGTATATTTTTGACAGTTTGTTAGTATTTCTGTTTTATTTGCATTAAAAAAACAATGAAAAATATAAAATAATTATATATATTTCACTTTTTTTTTTTTTTTTTTACTAATGGACTCTACAATTGATATCTTAGCATACAAATTATTTTCTTTTTCATTTTTGAACAGTTCGTACACTTTTGCTGCAAGTCATTTTTGTGTAATACATATCTTGTTGAAAAAAAAAAAAAAAACTATAAGAAACAGATTGTTATTTTGTTTAGTTCTGCTATCTGTTAATTTCTATTCATATCAATACTAAAATATATATATATATATTTATATACATTAAAAAAACAATTGTAAAGATGTATATCCCATAGGATACATCAGGTCTGAAGAGGATATTGCTAAAGTTTTTGATAATTCAATGTTAATATTGAATGCTCACTTTACTATTGGCCAACTTTAAACATTTACAATATAGTTTCTTTAAATTTTTATTGCTTATTTTTTGCATTATCCATTATAGTTGAAAAATCTTTATGAATTAGATTTGTCTGCTCATGCTGTAATTCGAGTAAATATATTCAGATTGCCATGTAATTGATAACATTACTATGGTTCACCTTCTCATTTTGGGTGTTGAAAATGAAGTGTGTGCCATTCATAGTTCATTTACAAGGGCATTCTAAAGTATTCTGTTACATTATGGTCTATGGAGGAAAATTCTGTGCAGTGTATTTAAACAATGTTACAACATTTTAAATATAATAAAATTTATAGACATTATTTCGGTATACTAGAAGAGGGTTACTATAAAATATGTTACATGTAGCATTTTGAGTATGTATAACATGGAATTCAAAAGTATTCATTACAATATGGTCTATGATGAAAAATTGTTTTCAACATATTTTAAAGATGTTACTTTATTATAAACGTAATGAAATTTATATAAATTTCTGAGGTGCATTAATCCATGCTTTCTGTAGTATATGGGGTGCAAATGATTTGTAGGGTTACACAAAGGTGTTTGGTTATATAATGGTCTATGGGCAAAAACTGTTCACAAAATATTTATATGTTGCACTATTTCATAGATGATGAAATTTATTGCAAGATGCTTGCATTAGAATAGAATGTGTATTACTTATTACATATGTTGTTCATTTATAGTAGAACATAAAAAAATTTCAGATGCAATATTGTTTATGAAGTGTTGTATATTAGGGATGATTGCTGAAAGGGTATTGGGCTACACAAAAAAATTCCACATTATTGAGAATGAACGTATATTTCTTAAAGGTTTTTATTTTTTCATTATTAATATTAAAGTTATGCATTTTCAAGTTCAACTATATTTAATATACTAAGAAATGTTTGTAACATATAAATGAAATCATATGTCGGGCTATACAAAGAATTGGATGCATGGCCTCCTTAATAATTCCTGTAATTGTGATTTCAGTTGTGTTCAGTGTGTTTTTCCTGAATTAAATTTTATCTGAATGTGTGGTGTGTATAAAATATGTGTGTAATAAATAAAACTGTAAAAAAGAAATCACATATCTCTTTATTGGTAGAAATTACTGACAGAGCCCAATTAAGGGTGTAGGGAGCCTAAGGCCCAATGCATTTTCAATGCCCCCCCCCCCTCGCACAAAAATAGTAATCAGATTCTTTTTTATTGGGATTATTTGAGGAGTTATCCTTAGATTATCATACAATAGTCCAAGTTATGCAAAATCGTTTTTGTTTTTCTTTTAATAGATGCAGGAAAATGCAATTTAAAGATTTTTTTCTAAATCATTTTATTAAATTTGGGCCCTTTCAGCAATGTGCCCAAGACCATGGCCTAGTTGGCCTGTGCAGTAATCAGGCCCTGATTATTGAAGGTGAATTTTCAACTGTGCTATGCATTTTCTTATTAAACTAAATTTTAGCATACTATGTAGAATCCATGCAAATTTATATATTATATTCAGGTCTGCAGATAATAATTGGAATACCTTTCCAGCTGTAGGCGATATTTATAGAAATCCAGTTTTCAAATGTGCTATATGTTTTCTTAGTTGTTTTTTTATTTTTTTAATCTTATTAAACAATGGAATTCTGTTAAAGTATTCTAGAAGTGTTGGAAAATGCTTTATAATCTGTGCTTGACTCATAATTTTTCTTTCTTGTTATTTATTTGTATGAGTTGTGCATTTTAGTTTTTGAGTTGATTTTTATCATTTTTTTTTCTTCCCCTTTTAAAAAGTTACACTTTCAGTGTGATATGATTTAAATATTATTATGACCAGAAAGTTCATTTTTCCATCTTTAACTGACATTTTTATATTTTCTATTTATTTTGAAGAGCTTATTTTGACAGTAGCTTTGTATAGTTGGAAAATACATTCCAGTTTGAATTGGGAAAAAATAATAAAATCATATGTATGTTTTATAAATGAATATTTATTATTAAATGGTTTACAAATATTTTCGTATTTTTCTAAAGTATTATTATTATTCATAGTGTTCATTACTATATCTTTTTTTCAGACTCCTAATCATAAAGATAAGATTAAGTCAAGTTATCCAACATCAGATCTGTACACAGCATGTGAAAACTTTGATGCTGTAGATATTATGGATATATCACTGAAAAAAGGAGATATTGTTGCAGTCATTAAGCAACAGGATCCTATGGGAAATAAAATGAGGTGGTTTGTTGATCGTGGAGGTAATTACTATTCTGTATTTTACTATTAATACAGTCGAGCTATAATAACGAATCCTAAATTCTATAATAACGAATTCTATATAACGAAATCCATCGTTCCAGTAAAAAATTTGTTATATAGAGAAATTCAATGTATAGAGTATGATGTTAAAAACAGTATTTAATGTGTAAATTTTGAACAAATATTATTTTTGATCTTTTTAATTAAGAATTTGAAATGTTTAAAAGTATATATTAACCTAACATTTTATTTCTTACTTATTTAAGCAGTTTCAAAAAAGAGAAAAGACATTTATTTGAAAGCTTAATGAAAATCAAATAAGGAAGACTTACATAAATTTCAGAGGAAGAAATCTGTAATTTTTTGTTGTTTTGATTTTAAAATTACAATTGTTACACTCTCAAAAAAAATTCTCAAATTTTAGCAAGGAATGAAAAATTGTAGTTGATATTTTCCACCATTTGAAGGTCTCTCTTATGTGCTCTCATTGATTCCTCTCTTGTATGTGTAACAATTCAATTGACTGTGTTTTGAGAAGGATGTTGAAAGGTGTGTGGGAGGTGGGATGAACTTGTTAGATTTAAAGAATAAGGAGAGAAGTAATATTTATAAAAAAAAAAAAAAAAAAAAAAAAAAAAAAACTCTCCACTGAACGATAAATCAAAAATAAGTGATGGAAAATTGATTCTATATGATTTCGAAGCTTTTTTAAAACTGAATAAATTAAGATCAATTTATGAAAAAATTCGTTATATGGAGATAGATATTTCGCTATATAGAGTCTGTTTTTAATGTAATCATGCAAAAAGGGGACCGTACTTACTAAAAATTCGTTATATGGAGAAATTCGATGTATGGAGTTTCGTTATATAGAGGTTCGACTGTATTTCCAATTTAAATGTTCAATAAAATATTTTAATCACTACTAAGTAGAAAATAAAATATAAAAAATTACAATTCATCCATTTCATTAATTAAAATATGTTATGAAAGATAAGCTGGTAGAGGTTTTCTAGAGTATTTATGGGAAATAAAAATATCTTTATTCTGAATATTAAAAATGTCATGAGAAAATCTAATATCTTTCAACTTAAGATAATTACTTATTAAAATTCTTTCTAAAGTTAGAAAAACCTGAAAAATATTCAAGTAGATTTAAAACTTCTCCAACAATAATAAATGCAGGGATTACAAATTGTTAGTAAAGAGTATTGTATATATTGTTAGTAAAGTAGTAATACTTTTTGTTATCTCTGCGTGCATATTCATGGTTCACAAAAATACTATATACATACATTTTAAAAATCTGCAGAAATTCATAATTTATTTGTTCATCTACTGGCAAAATTTATGACTTTCACAACTAAATAATTTCATGTGTGATTTTCATCATTTTCATAACTAGTGGATGTGCTGCCTTCTGTCAGTAAGAGTCTCTTATCATTTATCCAGGAGAATATTTCACAGTTTTATCCTTACATCCCACCTTGAATTTATATTAAAATGATCTGTTCATTTTTATATTTTACTACCTCTTTAACCCTTTTGGGTCTGGTGTACTATTGATAATACATGTCTTTTAATGGAGTATTATTTTGTTTTAAGAAATACTTTTGCTGATTTATATTTAGTAATGTTAGTATATGTCTATTTATGTCTTTTGGTATCTGTTTTTTATTTATGACTTTGTTTAGGCATTTAGTATTAATAAAAATAATTATTATTATTTGCTTCGTTCTCTTTGTGTCCTTTGTGATTCTTTTATTTTAACCATGTATTTCACTCTTTAAATAAAAAAAAAAAAGGTTACTTTTCTGAAAGAATAGTGTGTAATAAAGTGCAAAAATTTTTAGAAAGTTGTAATATAAGTTACTGAAATACAATATTTTCTAAACACCTCCAAAAAATCTTCCCAGCTTATTGACATATGAATATTAATTGAATAGTACACAAAACAAAGACATCCGTTATCTTTCAGACAATGAAATTTTCATTAAACACTAAATATATTTAGATAGCTAGTGTTAATGTTATTAATGTAAAAGTAATGTTTTCTAAGAATCAGAACCAAAAGGATTAACTTAATTGATGCTGGTGAGAGTCACTTGAAATAAAAAAAATTATTCTGCTCTCTTACCATTTACATCAAATCATAGAAATAAATTTTCAATCCTATCTGTACATCTTTTCAGCCTTTTATTATTACAGTAGACTCCCTTAAATCTACAACCCTAAAATCCGCATATCATCATGGATATAAACTATGAACTTTCAATTCAGATTTAGGGACAAAATTACAGAATTTTTTTGGTTTTATATCATTCCATATGTATTTTAATGTGTAATTCTCAATAACATTATTAAACTTGTGGTTTATCATAAAGAAAATATAAATTTATTTCTGTAGAAAAAAAAAAGTGACACAATCTTTTTACCAGTAAACACAATTTTTTTGACCAAATTTATCTTTACTATATCTCATCTTTACTGTCTTATCTTATCTCTTTACTTATCTATTTAAAATATGTTATTAATTATTTAATATACCTTTACTTTTAATACTTTTAAAAATTATCTTTTTTATCCTTTTAGTTTATACTTTTCTTAATTATTTTAATATTTTATTACATTCCAAGCACACATTATAATTTTGATTGCATTATTATGTTCAAATGACTGCTTAAAAATGTGTAAACAAAGCGATGACCAGAAATCCTTAAAATTCTAAAATCCGCGCGATTTCTGGCCCCAAGCTATGTCAATTTGAAAGAGTTTATTGTTTCTTTGCTTACAGGCATAATCAATAATTAAAAATGCAAAAATATAACCTCGATTGTTGACTGAGCTTAATAACCCTGAACATATTTTGAATGTTGCGTTTTCTAAATGCAATCATGTTATAGAAAGGTTTTTTTTTAATACATACGAACTAATTAATTCTGAAATTGAGTTCAAAATTACAAAAATTTGTTAACTGATTTAATATTTTCTAAATGTTTTTAATTAGATGCTCGAGGATTTGTTCCTGCTAAGTGTCTGATGAAGTTCCTTCCTGATGCGTTCGCAGATGCTTGGAATACTCCAAATTCTACTGCGGCTACTTCTGCTAACACAACTGCTTTTCAAAATTTTGCTGCTAAACCAACAAATGTCTCCTCTCAGCCTTTGATACAACCAAAACAAAATGTCTTTCAGCCTCAGCCCCAAGTACAGAATGTTGCTCCTCGGCCACTAGCGAGGCAAAGTATTCCTTCTCAACCCCTAGTACAAAATGTTACATCTCAGCCTCAGTCAATTTCTAAACAAAATATTTTATATCAACCTCAAGCTCAAGTAAGGCAAAATGTCTCCGCACAGCCGAGACAGAGTGTTGTACCTCAAGATCAAACACAGGCTAGACAAAAGAGTGTGATACAACCTGCCCGTCCAGCTCCTCCTGTTACTGCTTCGTTAAGAACAGTTGCACCATCTCGTTATCCTCCAGTATCTCATTCTACTACATCAAAATCTAAAGAAAACAATCCATTATTAAATTTACCGAGAATTGTCGTGCCTAATGCAACACCCAACACAAACTCTCATTCTAATGTTTCTCCTAATATTTTGTGTAATATGAATTCAAATACTAATGCTCTAAATACTGAACCTGTACACAGGTATGAAGAAATACCTGATTCAACTAATTCTGGTCAAAACACTCATTCATCTGCGACATCCAGGAAAAACACTTCAAATATTCTGGATGAATTTGATCCTTATTCTATGGCTAAGGGAACTGAAATGTATGATAATGTACCAGATAATATGAATAGCATATACAATACACATAGATATGAAGATATTCCTGATGATTCATATTATGAAGAGATTCCCAATGAGGCTAAACCAAGTGAATCTGATGAAGTAAGTTTTCTGAAATGTTTAATAAATTTATTTTGAAAGGGAAGGAGAGAAGTCTCACTTTATATATATTTTTGTTTTATTATTATTTTCTTATTTGTTTTGTACATTAGCTGTGCTAAGTCATTAGAAATTATAGTACTTTAATTTCTTATGTATAATCTGCAGATCAAATGAATTGGTTTTGCATCAGAAATTTTGCTTTAAAAAATGTATCCGAATCTATACATGTAGAAATAAGTCAGATTTTATAAACTAAATTTTTTGTGTCTAAACCTGTTTGTACAGTCTGCAGATTATAAATTGAAAATTGGGTACATGAATGAAATCAATCATTGGAATTAGATTTAGTTTTTTTTTTTCTTTTTAAAAAAAAAAAAAATTATATTGTATATTTAGCTTTCTTCTGTTTTAACTATTTGGTCAAAATTGTTTGCTTTACTTATTGTCGACTACCTTAATAAAATATCAATTTCTTATTTATCACCAATTTTTAAGAACAGAAATTTTTTCTTAATTTAATTGCAGAAATACTCTGATGAATTATGGCGAAATTTACAATTAAAAATTACTAGTAGGAATAATCAAGTATTCTAATCATCTTATTTATCACTTATATATGATATTGTTGCACAGGTGTTAAGCATTAATTGAAAAGTTCTTTGTAATACAAAAAATTAGAATTTTGTCTTTTTTTTTTCAACCTGTCAGACTTTTCTATGACATAAGAAAGAATGCTTTAAATGAATAAGTACACTGTAAAACATTATATTTTATTGATTAATGAACAGTCTAAGTTAGCAATTTGGTATTTTTATTCATCTCAGTCAATATTTATTGCATATTTGATTACAATATGGAACCGTTTATCAGGAAACCAATTAACCAGAAATCCAGTTATCTGAAATGATATTTCTAATAGACTGATATTAGAATCTTTGTAGAAAAAGGTGTCATTCACTGCCAGTTTGACATGTACATTGATTGAAAAAGTTGTATAGTTTGTTAACAGCATCTAGTATTTGTAATGGAAACACATATAGTTATATTATAGATGTTTTAATTTTTATGCAGAACAAACAGAAGAACTTTTGTTCCCAAGGAATTCCCTAAATTACCTTCTTTCAAACTGTAACGCTTGATCTTACTTGCATCTGATTCTTAGTTCAACCAATCTAATAATTAATTTAAAATTAGTAGTACAACAACCACAGACATTCCATAAAAGTTATTAAATGGATACTGCTTTTAATGCCCAACCAGTTAACCGGAAAAACTAGTTATCCAGAATACATCTGACCCCAGCCATTCCGGATAAATGGTTCTGTACAGTATTTAAATTTTAAGAAAAGAAGTTTATTCTTTACAATTATATAGTTGTCTTTTAACCTCTTGAGACCTGAGCATAAAATAACTCTACAAATCTATATTTATTGTTTTAGCATAATCGAAATGGCACCATAGATGACAGAAAGAGCCATTTTTATGATATCAGTACTTTAAAGGACTGGTAATTTAGGTTTACAAATATGGATATAAAAGTAATAATCCCCTTAAAACATCAGTTTAATTATCGAGGGGTGCCCAGAGAGGGGTTTGGTAATGCAAGATGCGTCATACAATTTAATTTTTTTTGGGGGGGAGGGGGGGAAATTTGAGAAAAAGTATGTTTTTTTTTGGGGGGGGGGGGATTTTTAAATTCTTACTATTTCCTTTTTTTTTCTTTTTTTACTGTTAAAAAAAATCTTGATTTTTTTAATATCACTTTTAAATTTTTTCAACATTTAATTTCCAGAAATGCTCCTGTGTTTTCCTTCTTTAAATTCTAGATAAAGACAATAAAAACTCATTCTGCTATACTGAACTCGCTATGTTTTGTAAATCTTGATTTGTTTAATATCACTTTAAAATTTTTTCAACATTGAATTTTCAGAAATGGTCCTGTGTTTTCTTTCTTTAAATTCTAGGTGAGAGCAATAAGAACTCATTCTGCTATGCTCAACTCGCTATCTTTTGAATGTGCAGTAGATTATAAGTAGATATTATTTTACAATTGATATTCTATATAGGGGGGAGGGAAGTCAAAGTTAAATTATGGAGATTTTTTGGGGGGGAGGGGAATTTGCGTCATTGGGTTTGAGGGGGATGGTCACCGCTGTAATTATCAGTAATATAAATTTACGCAATAACAAAATTAAGGTCTTTAAACAAGTAAAGGATGAGCAAATTCTCAAATTTTTTACTGTAAAGCATTTAAGTAAAATAATCATGAATATTTCTTACTTTCTTGGCCACAATGTCATGAAGATATTTTCAAAACTCGGATGAACATAATATTTATTTTATGAGGTAATATTCATCCAGAGTTTCCCCCAGGTTTAAAAAAGGGCAGGGCGCTACTGCTCTGAAAAGGGCACTTTTTACATTTTTCAGGGCACTTTTTACATTTTTAAGGGCACTTTTATAGAGTTGAATCAAGAATCTAGAGGTTCAAAAAATCGCGAAAAAACAAAAATTCAATCAAAAAATTGAAAAAAAGAAAAAAAAGGTAAATTTTTTAAAAGATCTCGAAAAACGGCAAATATTGATAAAAGATCTTAAAAAAACGGCCAATTTTGTTAAAAGATCGTAAAAACAGCAGTTTTTGTTAAAAGATCGCAAAAAACGGCAAATTTTGCTTAAAAAATCGGGAAAAAACAACAAATCTTGTGAAAATATAGCGAAAAAACAGAACTTTTCACAGAATTCTCCGTTTTATTGTGAGTTTTGGACGAAATTTGCCGTTTCTCTCGCAAATCTTTTGACGAAATCTGCCGTTTTATCGCTATTTTTTGACGAAAGGTGCCGTCTTTTGTGCCTCATTTGACAAAATTTTTCGTTTTATCACGATTTTTGGAAGAAATTTGTCGTTTTTCCACAATCTTTTGAAAAAATCTGCCGTTTTGTGACATTTTTTGACAAAATTAGCCATTTTTTTGCAAATCTTGCCGGAAATTAGTTGTTATTTCGCAATTTTTAACGAAAGTTGCTGTTTTTTTAGCGATTTTATGACGAAATTACCCATCCCACGGGACGCGTATGAGGCTATTTTTGCATTCCGTCGCCGATTTCTTGTGTAATTTACGCGCTATAGCGCGTAAATTATCGTCGCTGGAGGGCTGCGTTTTTTCAAATATGGGGCAAGAAGGGCGCTATTTTTTTGACTGAATATCAAGAGGGGCGCTAGTTTTTGGATGAGAGGCAAGAGGGCGCTATTTTGTAAACTAAAGGGCAGGAGGGTTGGAGCGCCCCCCTGAAACCCTCTGGGGGAAACTCTGATTCATCAGTGCTGACATTTATTGATTTTGTTTTAAAGCAAAAAACATTCAGCTGTATAGAAGTGAAGTAAAAATGCAAAAAAATTGAACAATATAGTTTTTATGAGGAAAAGAATGGAGGTACACATTTGTGTACCTCAGGCCTGAAGAGGTTAATCTGATATCAATTATTTCTAGTTTTAAATTTTCTAAAATAACAAGCATTAAAAAATATATGTACTTCTTTTTGTCTGAGCCTAGATTTAAAGGAGTTGATTTTATTTCAGCCATCTTAATGTCAAAAGTTTGTGCATTGACTTCTTCCTTTTTTTTATGTTTAATACCAAATTAAAATTCTGCTGCTTTTTAACTTATTAAACAATATTACGCTTTTCCCACAAAAAAAAAAAAAAAAAAAAAAAAAAAAAAAAACTTCTTTCACCGTTTGTTTTTGAAATTTCTCCCTTGAAATACACTTTAGCCGTGCATTTTAATTCTCATCATTTTTCAATTATTTTTTAATGAATGAATATTTCTTTTATTTGCTGTGTCATACACATTTATCTTGATTATGATTACTCCTTGATAATAATTGCATTTTGTATACTCAGTATATTCAAACCCTATTAATGCACATCTGGGTACAAAATGATTAGAATCAAATAAATCAGATTTAAAAATATGTATTTCTTCTTGCTAAGTGTATGCTGGAGCAAAATGATAAAAATGAAGAAAATATTTTGAAACTGTTGCTCATAATTGGCAGAATTTAACCATTTAAAAATGTATTTAAAAGAGATTCTAGGCACATTTATTTAGTTCACAAACCATTTTGACGATAGAGTGAGGGAAATTTTTTCTGACTTCAAATGAAGGCAAATTCTAGCTTATAACAGCATCAGAATGTCACTTCAAAGAATTGCTGATAAAGAAGAACATTAAGAGACTACCATGTTACATCCTTATGTAGTCCAACTTATGTTACTATAAAAAAGCCAAAAATTCTTTCAAAAAGATGCAAAAAAGTAACACTGCAGAATTTATTGGAAACCAGATTAAGACAGCAGCATCAATATAGACTCTAAGAAGAGCAATAAAAATGTTGGGAATTCTTAAATATGTAAAGCCATTTTATGTCCACATTTAATATCTGGCAATAAAAAATGAACATTCTATTTGAAATAATAAACAAATTAGTCTAAAATTATTTTCAGCCCTGAAAAGAAGTTTAATTTCAATGTTCCAGATATTATTCATTCATATTGGTATGGCTTTCAAAAAGAAAAGTATATGTTTTTCACATGTGAACTAGATCGATGCTTCTAATGGTTATGGTGTTTTTTTTTTCTTGGGAAGTAAATTCAGAATTGCTTTTCTAAAAGTATTACAAAATGGACATACCTATATTCACATTTTAAAATGTCATTTTTTGAAATAACTGCCAACTGTAATTATATTTTTCAAAAAGACAATGTCTCAACTCACTCTGAAAAAGACACAAAGAAATAGTTTGTAGATACTAATATTCTTACATTTTATTATGCAGCCAATAGTCTAGGCCTAAATCCCATGGAAACCCTCTGAGGAAGTATAGTGCACAATATCTTCCGAAAAAATGGTTAAATCATTCAATATAACTCAAAAGCAGAATTGAAGTTTGTTATTTTTGAGGTATGCTATGTTTTTTCATCCTGAAAAGTTCAAAACAATCTAGGCTTTATACTACAATGTTCCATTGAAATTATTAAATACAAAGTAAGCCCGATTGGCACATAATTTTTCGGTAACTTAGAAAAATCTATTTTGTTCTTACCATTTTGGTACTATTACGTATTAAAAAAAAAAGTGCAATGTGTTATTTTATAATTATAATAATGTTTTATTTTGTTTTCTTTATGTTTATATTGTTTATTTAGTTTGACCAAAGCAATTTACATGGTTTATCTCAGGTCTGTCTAACCTTTCTCTATATAGTGGTGCGTTTCAGCTCTTGGCAAACAATGAAGGGCACCATTATTAACAAGACTTAAAACAGGCAATAAAATTATCACACAGTACTAGTAGTGATACACAAATGCATATGTAAATGCATCTCATAGTACGAGACATAAAGTTCCTATGGATCTGGAGCACTGTGTAAAAAAGAAAAAATTCAAAATACAAAAAGTAATAAATTTCAAATTATATATTTTCTGCAAGAGGATATCTGAGAAATGCTTGTAGTGGAAGGATCCAGAAACTTTAATATTGCATATAATTAAAATACAATGGCAATCAGAGATATTTTTAGATTTTTTAAACCACAAAAATACTCCTTGATTTATTTAGAAGATGTAAATATGTCATCAGAAAAAGCACAAAAACATAGACAGCCATATTATTGACCAATTTATGGATAATTCAAAGGAGATAACCTGGAAGAGCTTTCATTGATTGAAATAATTTCCCATGATTTAAAAGTTTTTTTTCAAACAAAATGAGAGAAAAAAAAAATCTAAAATTTTAATGATCTGGTGGAGAAAATGACACCCCTTTACCGATATTATAAAATAACAATAGGGCAGTCACTGTAGAGAGGAAAAAATGTAATGTTTATGAATGAATGAAAGGGGGGGAGGGTCCTACTTTTCTACCTTTCACATCTTGATATATTAAAAAAAAGTTATTGCCTACTTTTACCTACTTTCATCATCATAAATTCCATAAAATTTTTCATAATGAATAACTATAAATTAGTGAAGAAACGCGATAACATGTGAAAGAATTGTAAAGTACATTTTCACTTTTGATATGTGAAATACACTTAAGGAAGTTATATTAAAATGCTCTCAAACAAACAACAAATATTTAAAAAAAAGCATCTCTTTAAATGGAATTTTAATTTTTAAAAATGCTAGTAACAATAAATCTTCAAAGAGCACTAAAAAAAATCTTCACAAAGCACTACGGTGCCTGCGAATTCCGTGTTGGATAGCCCTGGTCTATGTGATTAATATACACATTTTTTATTTTGTCAATTATGTGATTGCTCTTATCATTTTGTACTTTTATATATTACTTTAGCTCAATTTAGCTGAGAAACCTGTATAATTTTTAAAAATGCATTTGAAAAAATTTCTATCTTCTTCCCATTTTTTATTAGTAAAACGTCATGTCATTAGTAGCACAAGCTCAGTGACAACCTCATGTATTGCATTTGAATTGCATGAGATCATTCAGTTTTGAGGAATAAAATGAAATTAATTCCATTCTGCATTTAAAAAATATTAACATCTAAAGATCTCGTAGTACAAATGCAAAAAGAAAGGTTACTTTTGCTTAAATTATTATTATTATTTTATTCTTTTGAGATTATGAAAGCCTATGGACTTATCATTCAACTGTGACTCAATCTGCAGCATGTATCACAAAATCAATCTTTAATTGATTAAAAATTAATTGAATATCAGAATTAACCAGTGTAACATTAGATAACAGCTTGATGTGGCAAGATTCAGTTATTAGTTGCATCAAAGATAAAAATTAAACTAATTTTAGGTTTTTTTTTTTTTTTTTTTTTTTTCATATATGACTGTTTTTTACTCCTTTTGCAACTTTTGTCAAGAAATCAGTTTTTGTGTAACATTTTCATAAATTAATAAAAATTTCAAAAGTCATTATACCATTAAAACTTTGTGAATAATTTATGTTAATTTTATAATTCATTCTTAGTAGAGTTGGTGTGAGGTACAATCAAATATTAATATATAAGTTATTTCAATGTTTTGATTGATTATAATGTAATATACAGTTTGTTGAAATATTGTTATGCATTTACAAATGTTGTTTAATTTTTTCTTTCAGTATTATTATGGACTATATGACTTCACTCCCACTGGTCCTAATCAGTTATCATTAAGAAAAGGACAAGTTGTTTTAGTGCTTCATAAATGTGATTTAAATCAAAATTCTGAGTGGTGGTTTGTCGAAGATCGACATGGTAATAAGGGCTATGTCCCCCGTCTCTATCTGAACAAATATTCAAAAGATGTTGCATAAATATTTATACTTTTGTTGATACTATTTGTTTGTACAGCTTTTAAATTTTATATTAATGTATTAATACTGTATGTGAAACTTGTTATTTAAAAAGCTTGCGCATTATTTATATTTGGAATGATTGTAATCATGGGTGTGGTGACAAAAGAATGAAGGACAGTGAAGAACTATTGTTTTGCCTGAATTTTGAAGTTCTTTTTCTTTATCTATGATGACATGAAAAATATGTTACTATTTGTTCATCTCAATAATTGACATTAAGAGAAAAGGAAACAAACATGGCTATGGTTTGCAACAGGCTTGGATATATATATTTTTTTCAAATTGTGCCAAATGCTGGTTATGAAATTGATTACCAACATAAATATTCTGGGCTCTTAAAAGCCTTTGTTTTAAAATGAGGATCACTTTTCAAATTTCTTCCAAAACCACACTTTTTTAAAGATAGAACTGATAAATGTGAAATGCTAAACTAATTTTTTTTTAATTTACACCTACTCTTCCCAAGACATTTTATATTTCTATTCTTTTACATTCATATGTTTAAAAATTCTCTGAAATTTGAAGTTTCAAGGTCTCATTTCCCTGATGAGAATCAAAAAGATTGTTTAATTTCTTTATTTTAAAAAATATCAGTAAAAGCTATTTTTTGGGAATTTTATTAAGTTTTCTATGTTTTAAATGTGTTTTCGAAACGTGCTAATTGGGAAGGGTCATATTGTTCCTGATAAATAATGATTAACAGTGTTTTAGCATGCTTTTAAATAAATCACCAAGCCTTAGCTGCATATCACAGGCATGTATATTTCAAAATCTTATACCTTCTGGATTTTGTTCTGCTGGCACTGCTGATTGTAATGTGGTGCCAATCTTGTGCGATATTAAGATGAAGAGTTTTGAAGGAATATTTCTGTAAGAATTTTTTTTTAAGCTTATGCTGTAGTTTTACTTTAATCAATTAAATATTCAGGGGTTTTTGTTCCAGCCTGGTGTATGAAAAGGTTTTTGAACTGGGTGAAACTTTATAGCATTAGTAACTATGTGATATCCTTCATCTGCATATGCTTTATATTAAATTAGAAAAAATAAATAAATAAAGGGTGGTAACTGATATTGCTGAGCTTTGACTGTTTTTCAGTATTCCATAATTATCTAAAATTAACCTTGCAAATTTTATTTTATTTAGGTTTGTTGTTTCTATTTTTTATTTTGTTAAATTTTCTTAAATTTGTGTATCTCATGTCAAATCTTAATGCCCATTTTATAAAAGCTATAATAGCAGCTGTAAATATTAAATAAATTATGTTGTTACAATTTGTTAGTGTATAATTTTGAACATTTCAGTACATTTTTGAAAAATTTCCTGACCTTTTTTTTTTTTTTTTCGAAAAAGAATTGACTTTTTTGTGACTTAGAATTAAATTCTAGTATCTTATATATCTTATTTTTGCCTCTAAATTAAAGTTTGTGACAGTATTCTAGCAAATCTTTTGGTGTACAAGTATATAACTTTAAAAAAAAATTGTGATTCTTTTCCTTAATATTTTATATTTTATTAAAAAAATTATTCAGTTGTTAAACTTGAAAACATGTCTGAATTTTAATTACTTAAAGCTTTAGCAGCTGATCATTGTTCTTTTTTTTATTATTTTTAAGTTCATTTTTTTTATATTGATCTCTAGTATTTCGGTTATCATCCTGTTATGTAAGTTCGCTGATTAATTTTGCTGTCAGAACATTATTATACTTGTAGAATTGTAGACTTTTTTTTTTCAATAATTGAACATTTTTCAATAAGATGTTTGAGGGTTATTGAAATGAGTAGAATTAACAGAGCAAAAGGATTTTTATACATACAAATGTATCTCATTGCTGTATTATGTAGTGTAAAAATATTTTTGGTACTGTGAAAAGTTGTCATATTAAGAACTGCTAAAATTTATAGTTTTGTGCTGTGATTCTATAAACACTATTTCCCCCCCCTCCCCTTTTCTTTAATCATAATTTTTGTTTTAATCAATGGGAAAGTATTGTTAAGGGTTTGTTGGCTTAATATGTTAGTGGTTGTATGTGTATAACATTAATAACCTTTTGCTGATTTTGGACCTCCTTCCCCTCTTATGATATCATATGTATATCATTCATTGCATCCCACCCTCCGCCAACCCAATGATATTGTTACCAATGTTTAAAGTTTCTTTTATTTTTAGATTCCTTTTTCTTTCTTTTTATATGCTTGCAGTGACATACACATATGATTTCTTATTGATGATAAAATTGGACTAATTTTCTGCCTATATCTCATGCCCACAAACTTTCAACAATACTTCTTTCCTTTTGATTACAAAAATAATATTTTCTGATTAAAGAAATTAAGTAATGTTTTATTATTTAATGTTTTTTGTTTGTTTGTTTGTTTGTTTGCTTATTGATTTTAAGTATATTTTATTATGACCAGAATAAAAGCCAAAGCTTGAATCTCATAATTGTTATGTTTTGCAGTTGCATTTAAATAAGCCGTAGTGTGTTAAGTAAATCTACACTTTTATATTGAGTACTTTTCTTTATGTTACTAAAGATAATTTCATATCAATGAAATGAAAATAACTTACTTATCTGTTTGTAAATTGATCTGTCTGTCATTGTCTCTTTTGATGTATGAATGATAAACATATAAAGGAATGTATTAATTCTGTGATCTATTTTGTTTGTTTTTTAGACATAACTGACAGAAGCTTTTTTTAAATTCAAGCTGTAAAGAGAGAAAATGTTAATATTGTATGTACAAATGTTTGTATGTGACATACTCCCCAAAAATATAGCAAATTCATTAATTTTTTACATAGTGCCTCTGGAAAATTTCCATATGTATAAATGTGTACCATTTGTAGATAAAGTCATTTATTGAAAAATATGATACACATTTTTTAACCTTATTTGGATGTATACTGCATAGGTTTTTGTGAATTTTATCATTAATTACCACAATTGAAATATTTAATATTTTAATGTCAAACATAAAATTAAAATTGAGCTATCAATTACTTATTCTTGTAGACTCGTTTGTAGTTTTAGAATTGATAAAGGGTAATTCATGATTTTAAATTTGCCTTAAGTTTTTATAAATGTTTATGTATTCCATGCAACAACTCGGATATCCAGGTATCTTGCCATTTATCATTTAGGAAAATGTCAACTTTTGTTAAGGGAAAGAAAAAAAAAAAAAATTCTTCATTTCCCCTTTTTCAGAAGAAATCAGCTTAAATAAATTATAATTCATATTATTTTACAATCTATATGTATATAAACATGTCCAAGTAACATCAGTCAATAGTTCTGTTCAGTTGATCAGACTATTATCAGTTGTAGTGATTTGAGCAATAAATTTTGCTTTTCACAAATTTATAGCTTCTATGCATCTATTTTAATTTGACAGCTATTCTCACTTATAGCATCTGTAAAATTGTACATCCTACTTTTGTTGGAAACTGTGCTAGCAAAATTTAAAGCCTCTTATTATGTGCCAATTGCAATTATTTTGGCAATAGTATTTTTGTTATTTAAAAAAACTATCACATATCTTTCGTGTTCATTTTTGTGAAAAATGCATTGTTCCATTGCTTGTTTTTCAAATTAAGTTTTTCTTTCTTTTTTGTCTTTTGCATCAATCGCCTTATACAGCAGCAGTTCCCAATCTTTATTGGTATGCAACCCACCTAATATAGAAGTGTATATCAGTATGGAAATCATTGTGTGGCCTCTATAAGCTGTTTGCTATCCTATCCTATGGAAAAAGACAATTCTTTGTATAAAAGATACACTGTCAACAAAAATAAGAATTGGTAATCCAAATGTTTGAAAATAGAATAGTAATTAAAACAATAATCAAAACTATCCACCAACTACTAAACCAATTAAATACACGCATGTTTATCATCAAAACATAACTTTATAATCTGCGAGATTTCTCATACTGATGTTTATTGATGAAGTCATCTATATCAGGATTTAAAAAGGTTAATTTTAATCTTGCTATTGAAATTGTTATTTTTTTAAAAAGATGAAACAAAAGATATATTTTTGTGAGAAATCTGAATAGTTCCATGACCCACCAAATCATCCGCCTCGACTCTCTAGTGGGTTGCGACCCATAGGTTAGAAACCACTGCTTTACAATAAAAGTAAGGCAGGGAGGAAGTCATTTGGTGCAAGAAATGAGGGAATAATTCTATCTGCAAAAAATGATGGCTTTATAGAACTGAAACTGATAATGTCAGATATTTTAAGTTTATAGTTGCGAAAGTGGAAGTTCACTAAACCAACATTCTTTTTCATTGACACATATTCTGAACTCCTTGGGATGTTAAAATTTCAAGGTTCCACTGTACAATTAATTTTATTATTTTATTTTTTATGTAGAAGTAAGTCAATGATTTAAATGCAACAAAGTATAGGGTTAGTTCGATGTGGTCAATCTTTTGTCACAATACAAGAAATTGTTACAATAGAAGAGTAGAGTCTTTGACATGTTTATCATTTGCTTGAGGAGAATTTCTTTTGTTGATTTTTGCACTTTCCTTCAAAAACTTTAAAGAACAATATAAAAGTTAACAACTGAGCATGGAGTCTTAGTAAAAGAATTTTCAGAGAATAAATTGTGACTTTTGCTCTTATATTTGGTCTGTATGGGGCCTTAAAATATGTATTCTATTTATATGTATATATAAATTGAAGTTGGAAGCCTTTGAAAATTAAATTAATTTTCTTATAGAATTGTCACTAGCTGTTTAAATATGCTAGCTTTAATTATACTTTTTTTCCCTCTAATAATTTATCATTTATTTATTTATTTTGAATAACTTATCATTTATTATTGTATAAATTATAATTTATGTATAACATGTGTAATTATGTAAAAAATGTGTAAGATTTTACGTACTGTCTGTAAATTATCTTTCTGAAAATTGATAGTCGGAAGTTCTATTGTATATATTGTAAATCAATTAAATGTTTTGAAGTAAATAATTTTACAAATCAAATATTTTTAATGATTAGTATTGCAAATAATAGCACAATAACATTTGCTCAATGCTGCTAATATTTTTAAAATTCATTAATCAAAATATAGGCTGCTGATTTATCTGTTTGCAATGTATTGTATCTAATATATAAGCTATTTTCTAGAATTATACATTTTTTTTTCGTTTACATTTATGTAATTTTCCCTTTGTTTTATAATGTTATATTTATTAAATTGAAATCTGATGCAATATGTGTATCTATCAATGCTGTGGTCCTGAAAATCTCCGATGGCGTATACTATAGCTGTATTGGAGAAATGGAGGGTATATGAATCTTAAGACTATTCTCGATTTCACTGCTCAATAAGTGTGAAGCATTCTAAAACAATATTGGATTTATTTTTTCAAATAAAGGTATAAAATTGACAGGCTTGACTCTGAAAATGACTTGGAATCAAAACGATTTTTTTTTCATTCTTTGATAAATATATATTGAGTTATAAGCAATTTTGATCATCTGATCAGGAATTTTTCTCCATTCTCTGATTGTTTCTTCAACTTTCATCCAGAAATTTGGTGCAAAATGCCTACTTTGTCAGTACAGTAGTCCTGCTATTCCAAACTAATTGAGAGCAAATACTGTTTTTTGTAACAGGCATTCAGAACAGGGCGATTTCATTAATAATAACCAACATATTGACTTGTTAAAGCATAAATTAAGTGCAGGGACATCTGCTAATGTCAGCTCTATACAGCATTGATTGGCTCATGGCTCTGTTATTTATTACAACTTAATTTAAAATTTACTGTTAATATATAACAGAGATTTTTAAAATAAAAACTGCTACTATAGTATCATAGCAATAAATACACTTTTCTCAAGCATCAATCTGAGTCAAGAATGACAAAAAACAAGTTGCTTAGTCAATTTAGGGTTTTTTGGCAGAAAAAAAAAAATCAACGACTTTACTTCTTAAATGTGTAATTAATTTTGTGTGTGACTGCATTTAACAATGATTAAAAATGATTCTACCGAATTATATAAATGAAGCTGATATGTCCTGTAAGTAACTAGATTTCATCCCAATTTTGTTTCAGGCATTTTTATCAGGGTTAGGCTCTATGTATGTCTCTATTTAACTTTGTATAAAAATAAATGTATGTTTTTTTTACGAACTTCTTTTTAATTTTTCCTGTGAAAAAAACAGTACTTTTTCTGAAATTTGTTAGGAAAATGTCTGCAGATTTTCGAAATAGTGGGACTCTACTGTATTTTCTGAAAGATCTAATTGCATTTATGAAAAACAGAGAGCGACTTCAGATTACATAGTTTCTGAATAACAACATCTGGCAGTTTCATGTGCTTCCGAATAAAAATTGATTAAAAACATACATCATAAAGTTGCCCCTTTGGATTTCAGAACAGCCTTAAGAGACCCAGATGGTACATCACAAATACCACTGTATACCTTCCACTGACTCCCTGGTATTTACAAATGTGTTTTATGTAGCAAAAAAAAATATTAGATTGTATTGAATTATAGATCTTAAATACCAGATTTAAGATAATTTCACTTAGCATATTTTTCTACGTTTTTTTAGCAGTTGCAAAATAACTTTTCTTGAAAAGTACTTTTATATTGATATTGATTTGATAATATTTGCAAAATAAAAGTTACTAAAAAAGTAAGATTTTTTTTTTCTTTTTTGCCTCAGCTTGTCAATTTTACTGTTTTGTCATTCCTATTTAGTAAATGTTTAGAAGATATATTCTGTATAATGAGATAGTAAGTCATAATTTTAATTCATCTGTAATATTGCCGTTGATAAGATAATCAAACTGCTTCATAATTTTTGTGTTATTAAATCAAAACAAAGAATCAAAAAGTTATGTCCCCCCGCCCTTAGTCATTTGGAGAGTGGCAAGCCTTATAAAATTTTAATAATATTATTTCAAAGTTTTTCTGCATTTATTAATAATCTGCTCTTAACCTTATCCATACATTATGAATAAATGTTGTATTTCATGTATATTCCATATGTTTAAAGATTACTGGTTATGTATAGCTAAACTAGCTTATCTAGTCTAATAATATATATTTTTATATACATAGGGTAGTAAAAAATATTTATGTGAGTTTGTTTTTATTTTTAACATATTAGTATGCTAAAAAGTAATTTCTTGATGCAATATTTAATGTGCCATTTGTCATATTTCAAATTATTCATGCCATGTTATTATACAGTGCATGTCAAAAGTTTAAGCACAATAGCAGTTTTAAAATAAAACTTTAAATGTTACCTTTAATTTCAATATCTGTCTTGTATATGTTAATAATATCTATTTTTACACCATATTCATTTAAATTAACTTTTAAATTTTATTTCAAACCAAGGAGTTTAAGAATAGAAGAAAAATGACCGTGTCAAAAGTTTAAGCACAAAATCGTTTTTATGCAAATTTTACAGTCTGACATAAACAGTTGCGCACACAAACAATTTCTGGGTGTATGAGAAGCTGTCCGCTGTTGTTTTTGAGTTTGTACAAAATGCCCAAGTCGAAAGAATTTTCAGGGGAGGAGATGATAAAAATTTGGAGTATGAGAGCAAAATGTAATTCTGTTTCTGAAATTGCAAGTGCATTAAAAAGGTCAAAACAAGGTATTCATCAAATTTTGGCTTGTGATAATGATTTTAAACAAAAATTTCGTTCAGGAAGGCCGCGAGTGACTAGTTTGAGCGAAGATAGCCACATCAGAAATTTGGTTTCAACTGGTAATTACTTCCTTTCAGAAATAAAATATGCAGTTGGAGAACAAATATAAAAAAAACTGTTTATAGAAGAGTTTTGGAATTCAAATATATCAAATACCGTAAAATGGCTCGATTACTGTGTCTCAAACGACACCATAAATGAGCTAGATTACAATGGGCCAAATAGCATATGTCATTTGGTGAAAAGTGGCTGAATGTCATATTCAGTGATGAAAAAAAAAAAATGGAACCTCGATGACCCTGATGGGTTTAAGTACTATTGGCATGATCTCCGTAAAGAACCTAGGAGTGTATTTAGCTGATAACATAATGATAGTTCTGTAATGGTATGGGGTGCTATTTCTTTCAATGGTCAGACATCTCTAGCATTCATCAGTGGTCATGAAAACTTTTAAAACTATCAAGAGACACTTATCAATCATTTGCTTCCTGTTGCTGAGGTTTTTAGGGGGAGAAAAATGGTTATTTCAACATGATAATGCTTCCATCCATACCTCAAACTCGACTTCATCGTGGCTTAAATCGAAAACAGTGTCTGTTTTGAAATGGCCGGCAATTAGTCCTGATTTAAACTTAAAAAATATATGTGGGGTATTCTCACTCATGCAGTTTATCCAAATGGAAAGCAGTATTTTTCAATTAAAGATTTGAAAGATGCCATTGAGAATGCTTGGTTTAAAAATGAACCAGAAACAATACAGAACCTCATTTTAAAGATGGAAGACCGTATATTTAAAGTAATTCAGCAGAAAGGAGCAATAATCACGTGTTAATTTTTTTTTATTCTTGTTCTGCTAAAGACTAAAAAACTACTGTGCTTAAACTTTTGACACACTCATTTTTGTTGTTTTGATAAATTTTATTATTTAAAATAAGTTTTATAGCATGAATCTGTTAACTATCTTTTTAAAACTACAATTTGTAGGCTATGTGAAAAGAAAAGTAACTTGCATGCATTAATAAAATTTTATTTTGAAATTTTCTGTTGTGCTTAAACTTTTGACACGCACTGTATTCTCAAACTGAAATTATATAGTCATTTTTAAGTTTAATAGCTATAATATTTAAATATTTATAATAATATTTTTATTAGATGTTCTACTTAAATGTACAATATAAAAAATTTTAGAGATTAATAAATAAGTATAAATGTCTGTAGTTTGTTATAAGTTGCTGTTTTTTTTCTTTTTTGTAACTATTATTATTTTGAATTGTTTTTCTTCATATTCACTCTGTGTATTTGTGCCATGAGCCCATGACTATAATTTCAAAAAGAGTTTTTTTTTTCTTTAAAATTGTGTTTATTTATTTTATATTTTCAAAATAATAATTTTGAAATAGCAATAATAGTTTTTTAAATACTCTGAATATAAACTACTAATTTCAATGAAAATTTGTAGATCAATTTGTTAGTTGGAACAAGTAATTAGTAATAACACTGGTATTTCTTTTATGCATTGTGGATTAGTAGTTGATACATAAAAATTGATCGTAAGTTGAGTTAATTTTATTTATACTTGTAAAATGTTAGGTTGTTTTGTCTGTTTTATACTATAAAACTCCAATTATCTAAATTGCTGTTATCCAGATTTTTAATTATCCTGATCATTCTCATTAAAAAAGAAAAAAAAATAGATGTGAATTTATATATTTATTCTTAAAAGTATAACTTCTTTGAAATTCCCAAATTCCCATTGAAGCTATAATTAAAATTGAACTTTTCAAAGTTATATTTTGATATTTTTTAAGGCAGTCTTTTTAATTTTTCAGCAATACAACTAACTCTGTTACACATGTTCAACTAATGCACCTAAATGTAAGCACCTTTTTCTTATCCCTATTTTAATTGTTTATCATAAAAAGATTTTTACTGACATGTGAGTGTATTTGTTGGAGCACAGCTCTGGTTTTCCATCAAAAAGTACTATTTTGTCATCGCAATAGGTCAGAAAATATTACTCATATTGACACCTTAAATTTGATTTGTAGTAGACAGAACAAAAATCTCTACAAGAAATTGTAAGTTATTATTATTATTATTATTATTATTATTATTATTTTCAAATTTCTCTTTTAGTTGAACATTGAAATGAAGTGATGGCAGCCCCATTTGTGCCATATTTTTAAAAATGAAAAAAAAATTTTAAAAAGGTAAACTGTCTCTTTAACATTCCTAAAAATTGTTATGATCAAATTGACATTGTGTAGCATTTTTTTTTTTTTTTTTTTTTTTTTTTTTTTTTTACCACTGAAAAAATTCTGGATAACTGGTTTTAAGGTTAGTAGTTTTATTATATTGTCTTAAAATTGTTGTAACTAAACTTTCTGTTTACATTTCAAGCCTAACCCATACAAAATTAAATTTTTATTTTCTTTCCCTTTTTATATATCAGGTAACCAAGAAAGTTCATGCAGTTTTCATAAGACATAAAAAACAACCCACAAATATCTCAAACACTTATTTTATTCTTTGAAATAATCACTATTGGCTTCAACTACATGTTCCCAATGAGACACAAGCTTATAAATACCCTTTTTGAAAAAAATCTTTTGGTTTAGAGTCCAAAAACTGGGTTATAGTTTTTGTGACATCATCTTGGGTTTGGAACTGCTGTTCCCGCAGGTGACAAACACAAGTAATAGTCCGATAGGGCGATGTCCGAGGAGTAAGGTGGGTGAGGCAAAACTTCCCAGCCCAATGTTTTTATCACGTCCCTAGTCGCTTTGGCAGTATGAGGTCTGGCCTTATTGTGGAAGAGAAGAACTCCTCTCCTGTTGACCAGCGCTGGCTACTTTTCGAGCAAAGTAGCTGAAACCCTTTTCAACTGCGACGACTAGACTTTGGCTGTGATTGTTTTCCTGCTTTCTAAGAATTCATAGTGAACTATACCAGCGCTAGTCCACCAAATACACATCATTATCTTTTTTTGATGGATCTCCAATTTAGCAACCAATGAGACAGAACCAGAAGTCGACCAATGATGTTTTCTCTTTCGGTTATCATACGTTACCCATTTCTTGTCACATGTCAATATCTGATCCAGGAAAGAGGCTTTGTTGTGGCACGACAGCAATGACAAGCAGATGTTCAATCGTTGGAGCTCTTTTCCCCCGGACAGGACATGAGGAACCCACTTATCAAGTTTCCACGACATCCCAAGCCTATGAAGATGCGATCGGATGGTTTCATCAGATACTCCAAACCTTTGCACAAGCTCCTGGCATGTTAGATCAGGATTCTGTTTGATTTCCTCTTCCAGCTGGACTTGGTCTAAGATGGATGGACGACCAACACGGGGCTTGTCTTCGAGGCCTCGTGCCCAGACAAAAATCTGCTGAACCACTTTTGAGTGGTCCGTTCACTCACTGATGTCTCTCCAAACACTGAGCATATTCTTATAGCAGCCTCTGCAGCTTTGTTTCCTAATTTGAACTCATAGAGCAAAATAGGCTTCAAAATCTCCTTTGTCAACGATTGCACTTCCTACAAAACTGATAGGGAAACATGAGATACGTTAAACAACTCTCTACTGATTGCAATTTTAAGGCAATGTACAGAAATGATGTCATCAGAATCAGTATGACCATGCCTACGCAACAAAAGTAGCTGTTCTCAAAAACCACACAAACTTTCTTGGCTACCTGATATTTTAAAATTCACTTTGGAACAAAGTTTAAAACTTTTTTTTTATTTTGCTACACTAGGAGTATTGCATGACTTCCTTTGAATTATGTGTTGAGAAAAATAAATTTCCTACTATACAATTTTGTCAAATTGTTTGTGTTTTTAAAATTGTTGCAGTAGTTCGATTGATGTAATAATTGATGTAAACTAAAAAATTTTGTAAACCTAAAAAAAATTATGTTTGCATTAAAATGCAGCTATTTTCAACTAATCAAAATGGGTGTGCTTAGGGGACAGAGTATTTATTATAGTTTAAATTTCAAAGTAAAAAAAAATCTCAATGATGGGTTCTTTTATTTATGCAAATTTCAATGTACTTAATGAAAAAGAATTTGTATAAATTCAGCTGATTTTGTAATTTATTTTATGTTTATGAATATTTAGTATGTATTATTAACATTTTTTTCCTTTATTATTATTTTCACATATGTATTTCTTATATTTAAAAATTGTTTTAATTTTTGTATAGAAGAATGAGATTAATTATTTTTTTATAAAATATGTGATATAAGTGATTTTACGATGAATGTTTTTAGTTGCTTTTAGGGATTGCTGTTGATAAGACATGAGAAGCCTTGAATGATATGCCTAAGCATTTGTTAAAATATAGAAAAAATTGTACAGTCAAACCTTGATGATACTTAACCATATTAAAATTTTCTTCTGTCTTATATTTGAAATGATTCTTTAAGAAGATTAAAATTGTTTTTGTAATTTCAAGGAACATTGTGCGATATTTCATTATAAAAAGGATGATCCTATATTTATATATGTGACTGTAATTGAAGATTTGGCTGTACAAAATATTTGTAAAAATTGTATAGAGAATCTTTTATTTTCTATTTATTCAATTTAACTCAGCGATTTTATTTTCTTCACTGTTATCATGCATTTTAAAGTATTATTTTCTTTTATTGATTTGCTCTTTGAATGATTTTAAAACTGATCAGCTTTACTACACAGAGTTCATACTTAACAGTGGAATATGGGATTCCTGGGAAAATCAGGGGATGAATTTTAGGTTGTAAAAATCAGGGGAATCTCAGGGAATAATTTAAAAAATTTCCCAAACCTGGGAAAACCTGTCAAAATGAGTCTATTCTGGGAAATTGATGGCAATTGTTACAGTTCATGAGCTTTATTATCATGTGTAATATCAAAATATCGTTAATTGTTGATGAGGAAAAATTGTACATCCCGGAAAATACATCAGGGGATTCTCAGGGGATTTTTTCTTAGAAAATGAGTATGAACCTTGCTACAGGATTTTGCATGATTTTGATTTGAGATTACTAGAAAAACACAGAGTTTCTGTTTATACAACTCTTAGATTTAAATTTAGATCATTGTGATATTAAAAATCCTTATTTGTTTAGCAAAATTATTATATTTTTACAGGCACTATACATTTTCTAGATCAGACTTTCATTCATCCTTGCAAACATCTGGATATATATATTTGCATGCTCTCTTTTACTCTGTCTATATGCTGGACGTATCACAAATGCAAAATAAAAAAATATATTATTAGAAATAACCCTCCAATACTTGCACCAGATCACAGTGACCTAAGATTTTTCATTATGAGCATTGTTTTGTTTATTGTGTTTTTCCTTCACATTAATTTCCTTAAAATGTTTCTAAATCTACATTAAATTTTGTTAAGTATTATTTTTAGACTTAATGCATAAATGAAACACAACTATAAAAATATTTTAATTGTTTTGTTGTGGAATGTAATGGACAGGTTATAACTTAAAAAGAAGTTACCATACATAAAATAATTTTTTTCTTATGCTGTGTGACCCTTTTAGTTCGAAAATAGCAAATTTAATGTTAGGTATTTGTCAGTTTTAAAATATCCAACAAGATATGCAATTATGTAAATTCCAAGGTTACATTAGTAAAAGTATTGCAAAATACTTTAATTTACTTATTATTATTATTGTTACTGCCTTATATTTGTTTTTCAGTTTAATTATTGTGTATTTTATTTTTAAATGATAAATTTATCATATAAACTTTTAAGTATTTCAGAAATTTCTATTAAAAAGGTTTTTTTTTTTTTTTTTTGTGCATAAAAGGAGGTTAAAAAATTGTATTGTGCCTTGTAATATCTTTAATCTAAGCCACTCGTAACAATTTTTTTTCCTAATAAAATGACAATTTATGCTTTTAAAAAAGTCAAACTCTTATTTTATTAATATTATTATTCAGTACGCATTCCACATGCTAAGAAATCATATGTTTAATCTTATTATTTTTAATTTTTGTAATTTTTTTTAAGTTTGGTCAAAAATTAAATTAATATTTGAATATCTCTGTGTGAGTGTATCATATACTTTTTAAAAATGTATAGAGTTTTATAAAGTATATTACTAGAAAAATTAATTAGAAAAAAATTCCTGTGTTAATTTTTCTATTATTTTAAATAATTTGATTGCTTTTATGTGTCATTTTCTGCCTGGTTACTAATATTGTCTATTTTCAACATCATCACCTTTTTAAATTAAAGTTGTTCCATTGTAAAAGGTAATATCAATAATATCAACTTGTGTAATTTGCACAACTTGAATCTTACATTCAGCTGTGTATTTACATCATGCTGGACTTATTGACTTTTTGTGATATTTTGAAAATAAAATGTATTGTATGATCTATGTATAGCGAATGGATTTTAAGCTGTTCACCTACTGCTTGTGGTGCATCATTGAAGTTTTGATCTTTAATTTTGTACTCTTAAAAAATTTTACCATAATAAAAGTGGGGCCAAAAGCTACAATTGTTTGTCATATTATTATCTAAGACTTTTGGTGTGTTTTTATTTTGAGTCAATAAATTATTATCTTTAGTGCTACACAAAAATAACAACAAGATGGTTCAATAACATTTATTATGAAAAGAAGTTCAAGTTAGCACATCCAAAGTATGGCATTAGAGACGTTGCCATGAAGGGGTTATTGGGGGGGGGGGAGGTCTCCCCGTCCAATATTTATGAATTTGGGAAGTTTGAGCTTCAAGTTGGGAAATTCTAGAATTTTGAAAACTCTTTTTTCCTTTTAAAAAAAGTAAAATGTATACATATTTTGTTATTGTTGTTTTGGTGAGTTGGCTATTAATTGTAAACAAATTAAATAATAGCAATAATAATAATAAAAGCAGCTAGACTCAGTATGTTTCTGTGTTCTGTGAAAATATTATACATCCATGAGACTTTAATTTCTCAACTCTTGTTCAATAATAGCTGATCCATATTATTTATTTCCTTCCAAAATTTTGTTACTTATTCAACGATTTTGAAATAACGTTCGTGATTCTTAAAAATCACATAACATTATTTTTGCATGAAAAACAATTACGATTCATTCTTAATAGAAGACAAAGATTTCACAAACCTTAAACTAATGCTAGTTGACTAAATAAAAAAAGAAAAGGGTTTTTCATATGAGATCTCTACAAATAAAAAAAATAAAAAATAAAGGTTCCAGTAAAAAGATATTCTACTATCACAAACAAAAATCGGAAGACAAATTATTCATGTGTCTTCCAGCTGGCACTATAGCAACCAGCCGTTGTCAGAGCGTTTGTACGAAGTTCTTAGTCATTGCCATCAATGCCAGACATCATGCAAAAATCACAAATTTTCTTTTAAAATAGCATTCTATTCTAATAATTGAAAAGGAAATCATGATGGCCCTTTCCCCTTCTTTTTGACATCAATTAATATTAAAATAAGTTGAAATCATGTTTATTATACATGCAGTGCTGTAGTTGGAAAAAAAAAATATTTTTGTGAACTCATCTTTACACAGGGGTGATGTTGATGCTACCGGATTTTCCTATGGCAAAAACTAATTAAAAACATTTAGCCAAATGTCGACTTTTTAAAGTTAACAGTTGTAATTATTATATTCTAATTAAAAAGGGTTTTGTGCTTGTACATAATATATATATATATATATATATATATATATTTTTTTACACTAACACACCAAATATATCTGGAAACAGCATTCCCATGCTTTACCACCCTATTACACATTACAGCACTGTATACATGCATGCACATATCATTTGATTTGGAAATTAATTTGTTTCAAGTTAAGAATTTTTTTTTTACTCTACCTTTCCCTCCCACCCCCAATAAGTATCTGTTGCGACACCCTTGGGCATAATACAATTTTGAAAACATAATACACTTGAAAGAAAAAGGAAATCGAGTGAGGGTAAAAAATTTTAGAATAGATAGGTGTTTCTTGAGTATTTTCTTTCTTTTTTTTTTTTTTTAAGGAAAACATAAACATGAAATAAGACAAACTAGCAATTTTTTTATCTTAGCTCTTTATGCAAAACCATTTTTAAACAAATTGGCATAAAATAAGCAATAACTAAATTACCGAAAATTTAGAAACATTAAATATTAAAAAATAAAATTCTACCAGCCTTTCTCAAAATGAATTCAAACTGTTCATTATTTTTAAGACAGTTGAACTCTGCTCTCTGAGTCTCTTGTTTAAAATAAATTTTAAACACATGAGTTAGAGAAATACAGAAGTAAAAGTTGCATTTTTCAAGAGATTCAGGTAGGAAAATAGACTCACCCTTTTTTCCTGACGAAGCATTCTCAATTCTTTTTTAGCCTAGTGTTAGTAGTTTATGTCATTTGGGAAGAATCGATATTAATATTTTTTCAAGTCATTAAAAGTTGAAAAAAAAAATAGTTATTTCAATTTCTATAGCAGTTCCTTTCTCCCCCCACCCCACCAATCCTTCCTACCTTGCTCAACCTGTGCTTGAAAAATAGTATGACACAATTGAAAAATGTCTATATTAATTTTGAAAATATTCGAGGGAAGTGTTGCCACTCCACCTGGAAAACCGGGAAAACACGGGAAATTTTAAAATCCCCTCCCAAAACAGGGAAAATCCAGGGAATTAAAAAAAGATCCTAAAAAATCTGGAAAACACAGGGAATTTTTTTCCTTCTATATCCAAACATAATTTTTTTTTTCGGCTTTCATTTTGAAAGCAGAGTATTATCTCATGATATTTTTTAAGATAAAAAAATAAACCAGTGTTGTGTATCAAAGTTATCCTATATTTTATGTGTCCTGTATTTTAATATAAATATTAATTTGAATGCATAAAGTAGCTTTTTCTCTTTTCTTTTCTATTTTATTTCTGCAATTTTTGTCATATTATGTTCATAATAATTGATTTTTAGGTAAGATTCTTTAAATTATTGGGTACAAAGTTTTAAAACATTCATTTAAAAATATTTCAAAGTATTTTAGCAGAATGTTTGATTATCGCTTTACTGTTTTTATTATTATTAATGTAAAATGTGGGATTCAATAATAAGTGTAACAATTTTAAAGGTTTTTTTCATTTGCTCATATCATATAATGTATTATATTTGTTCAATTAATTGGGTAATGGTAAATTATATGATGTCTCTAATTAGCCTACATACACGCATATATTTTTGCGCACTCAACATAGAATAAACGTGTTGCAGTACAGGGAAAACACAGGGAATTTTTTTTCAAGATTAGAGTGGCAACCCTGAATATTTAGAACGATGTTTAATATAGCACTTTACTTCAGTCAAGCAAAAATAACCGTTTGTTAATGTTAATCCTATTGAAGAAATTTATAAAGAAATCTTGATTGCATTTCAATATTTTTAAATGATTTTTTGCATTGGATAGCCAAAATCAATCTGTGCAAAGACCCTTTCTTTATTTATTTACAGTTTTAGCTATTCAATGGAAAAAAAAAAAAAAAAAAAAAAAAAAAAAATCATTTAAAATTTTTTGAAATACAATCGAGATATCTTTATAGATTTCTTTCATAAGATTAGCATTAGCGAGCAAGTTTTTTTTTGCTTCTTACTTATATAAAGTCTATGAGCGTTTGATGCATGCGTATATTTAAAATATCTCCTCCGGAAATTAATATTTATAACTTCTATTTCTTGAATACACTTCTTAAAAAATGTCGTTGTTTTTCTTAGTTTTCAAATTTTTTCTAAAGTATTTACTTAATTTTATGTGAAGTGTTAAAATTGTACTCAGAGTTAACCAGCTTTTAACACAAAAATACTAAATTAAGCATAGATTTTAGAAATATTTTGAGAATTAAAAGAAAAAAAAAAAAAAAAAAAGAAAAAAAAAAAAGAAAGAAACATATTTTCAGAAAAAAGTACATAGAAAAAAGAAGTTAAAATATTAATTTTCCCAAAAGACATTTTAAATATACGGATGCATCAAATGTCCATTGACTTAATATTACGGAGGAGAATTTCAAAGCTGAGTGACCTGCGCCTTTAAGTATTTCTTGAATAAGCACTAAATTTCACAATCCAAGTGTCTCATTCCTAACTTAAGATATTGGAAGTAGATTAATTAGTTAGAGTAGCAATAATTTGCCTCTAAGTGTGTAGTTCTAAATGCAGGCAGTATTTATTAATAATTGTAATCATAATTAATTGCAAATAATTGCTGATTGTTGATAGCAATAGCTAAAATGTTATTAAGCATAGAAGTTAATGTCCTTTGATATAAAACGATGTCGAAACAATTTAGAATCTTTTTTTTTATTATTATTTAATTTTGTAATATTTTCTTTATTTTATTTTAAATTAAATTAGAAAAGAATTCAAAGACGTCTTAAAAATTGTCATAGTGTTTAATGGCTATAGCCATGGGAAAATAATCTGAGATATACTAAAATGGCCTAAAACTTTGGGCATCTCCTTAAATCACTTACAAGAAGGTCTCCATACGGGCATACTCTGAAAAATCTGAAAAAATTACAGAATGTTCTTCTCATGAGAATATATGGGTGATTCTACGATAAGAGGTTCAAAAACAGAGAGAATTCGGCCAAAGAGAAAAGTTTGAGTTTGATCGAAAACCTTTAAATTATGATTTTTTTTCCGTTTATTTACTTTTTCATATAAGGGCAAGTCACTTTATACATATTTTATAACTTTTTCTAGTCAGTGACTCGCTCCCCTGGCAGTTATCTTGCCAGGGGAAATACGGCAGGGGAGAGACATTTTCATGTAAATTCAAATTTTTTAACTGACTGAATTAGTTTTTGGGTTAATTGTGAATTTCACTTTAATTATTACCATATTGTTTAATTAGGGCAGTTAATGCAATTGAATTAAATGAATATTATAAATTTTATGACTTACCAGGGGAGATACACGATCACCGTGCGAAACCACTACACCGCACGGTTAAATCGCAACAACTAAAAATGGCGACTCTTATATGACTTGCGCGTTTAGTATTGCTAACTTCAAGCTGATAGATGTCCTTAAACGCTACTTCCAATATAGCCATCCTTAAATTTATATTTGTTTCAGCGGAACGAAATTTGACAGGGTAGATACACCAAAAAAAGCGGGACAAAAGTTAATTATAAAAATTATTTGAAATTAGCAAAATTATTTTATTTTTTATTTTATAATACGTAAGTATAATTACTTAAATTCCAATTAAACATGCTTTAGTTAAGCATCTGATGAAAAAAATATATGTATTGTTTGAAAGTTAAATTGAAACCGGCAAGGGGACATGTCAGGGGAGAGACTTTTTACTTACCCATCATACGTAGTATAGGGTAAGTCTTGCAATCGTTTTGAAAATCGAAATTTTTTTGACGGATTTACACGTTTTAGATAGTGGAGATTCCGAAAAACATATTTTTAGAAAAAAAAAAATTGCCGTCCGTCTGTCTGTAAACGCTCTATCTCCCGAACAAATTGAGATAGAGACTTGAAATTTTGTATGTAGTTAGTATGTAAGAATGGAACGAACCCTATTTAATATCAGCAACCTCGATTATCCGGAACTATTTTTTTCGGACTCTCGAAAAATTCGTTCTGATGAAAGGTATATAAAAATTTTCGAATTTTTTTGTTCTAAGGAATGGACATAAAAGGCAATAAAATAACACACATTTTGAATACAGAACGAAGTCGATCGGTTTATTAGTTGCCGAGATATTTGTAATCCTGTTTTCCACATTCTCGGATTTTTTATGACCCTGTATTTCATTCAAATTTCAATTCAGAGGTATATTTTAATTGAAAATGAGACGCTTAATCCGATACAGTTAATTGTTAGTTAATAGAGTTATTATTTTTGGAGTTATAAGGATGTTTCTTTTACGCAGTTCGGTATTACTTGAGTAGTTTGGCGTCTTATATAATTTGTCGAAAATTGTACATCAGCAGTTCTTTAATATAGCATTATTATGTATATTAACAATATTTAAATTTTGTTTATGAATTGCAATGCATTGTATAAATAGTTTTCACATATTTTATTTTCATATGCATATAAATGATGGGTAAGTATTACGGTGGCCTCCAACGACTAGTTTTCATTATTATCTTTATTATTATTATTATTATTTATTTATAAATAAAAACCTATTATAAAATGTTTTATTATTGTGATGCATGCTAGCTATTATCTCTGCACAAATAAGATCTTTTTAAATGAATGCTGAAATGAAAATGAATTTTTCTTTATAAGGCAATTTTTATCTATCCTCATACGAGACCCGTATGAATGAGAGGGATAAATATATAAATGCATTCAACTCTTTTTCTAGGTATATTTAAGGTTATTACTATCACGACCCAGCGCAGTGACGGTCTGATCATCTACTATAAATAAAAATGTTCTTTAAAATAATGTATTTGAAACATGAATATTTTTATAGCATTTTAGGATATCCTGATTCTATCACTTTTCTTCCTAAAGTACATTTACATTATCTTCTATTTGCGTCACTTTCGATTCCATTATTAACTTTTCTGATCTTTCATTTTAGAACAAATATAGGATATGATTTTTATTACCGATTTTAATCTGTCATGTAAAAAGAAGAATAAAATGATAATTACAAAATCTTTTTAGCAAATAAAAGCGACCTTTTAGCCCGACTTAAAATAAGAGAGAGTACTAAACTCTTCCCAATGTAGTTGAAATGGTGTTTATGACTTCTATCTTGAACCACACATAATGTCACTTCGGCATTTCGTTCAAGGGAAATTTTCTAAATTCTGTTGTGCCTTAGCAGAAGTTACATTTCAATAAACGTCTTTTATTTATTTATTTATTTTAACAATCCTCAACAATTTTACGATTGCTATTTTTTATTTATTTATGCAAAAAGCATAATGCATAATGATGCATAATGATTCTTATAGTTAAATTGAAAATACCTATTTTATATCGAAACTGAGAATAAGGAAACTGTTTTGTCTCTAATAATATATATATATATATATATATATATATTACAAAATTTAATTTTTTTTTCGCCAAAATTAACCTCATACTGTATTAATATCCTTTTAACAATATTCTGTATTTACTCCTGCTTATTAAATTAAAAATCCTATTATTAGATCTAATCTATTAATCTTTAAAAGAACAATATAAATTTTTAATTCGCCTTAAAAATATTTATTCCGATACGCATAAATTTAAAAAATGGCTCGAAAAAAAAAAAAAAAAAAAAATTAATAAACTTTATTTCTTAAAATTCCTAATAATACTCACCATTTCCCTGTTTTATCAACCCTTTTTTAAAAGTCTTATTAAATTAAGACAACATTAAACTGTAAATAATTAAGATTACATATCATAACACTTTAAAACTTTATAAGAAAATCCCCCCCCCCCAAAAAAAAAGTCACTGCAGGCTTTAACAACTTAATCTGGTCTTGTAAGCTTTAGCTTGTCAAATTCACAAAATAAATGGTTAAAATTACTCAAAAACCTATTTAGGTTAAGTAAATACAAAAATGCGCTGCGTTTTTAATGTATTTCAATGTGTGCGTTTTTAATTTATCATACAGCACGATAGTGCTGTATAGTAGAGCTCAGATGCATCTCTAATGTTAAAGTCCAAAGTTTGCCTCTTAATAACTTTGTAACTAATCATCCATCGGATCGCGACGAAATTGAAAAGGGGAAGTTTCCTACTCTAGATCTCAACGTTTACAAAATTTCACCCAGATCCACCGATTAGTTTCGGAAATCCAGAACCTCTGTTTTGACACTTTTTGCTCGCGAAACAAGAAAAAGAGACAAACAACTCAATTATAGCCCAAACCAGGAAAAGTTCAGCGACGTGTAATAGCTTGTTCGAAAGCTTTTAATTTGGGGATGTGCCTTTCGAAGGTCCGGTAAAAAAATATCAAAAATTAAGGAAATGGCACCCATTTAAAATTTACATAACGCTATACCTTCCATAATTTAACATTGTAGAAATCTCTCCTTTTTAATTGCTAACTCAATTATTTATTTCGAGTTGCCACCAACTAAAAAACAGTTCAATAATTTAAAAAAGAAATGATAACACGTGTTCTTATTTTTTATAGATCAATAAAAATCTGATTCTCCTGACAGGTTTTTGAATTTCTGAAATTGATATCATTCGAAACAGAAAATACATATTTTTCATAACCATATACATAAACTGGAACTAAATATGTGTTAAAACAATATCGCACTTTCATATTTGAGTGTTTTCGACGTCAAAACTGTTACTACAATACAGATATTTCAATTAAAAAGGGATAATTTAGAAAAAAAAAAATTCTTCTATATTTATAAAAATAGCGATTTGAAAATGAAGCTATGAAAATCTGTGTAGATACCTGTGGTCATAAGAAAATCTGCGTAGATACCGAGAAACTGCAGTGGGATTACTATCTGGAAAGGGGCTGTTCTGTTGCCAAATATCGCCAAATTTTTCGCCAACTTGGAGATATATCGCCAAATTTGGCGCCCAAAATTACTCGCCAAAATTGAAGTTAACTTGGCATTTTTTCTGGTATTTCGCCAAACTAATATGCCTACTAATAACTTTAAACTAATAGTAATGGTCATTCCACACGAAATGAGCAAATCAGATGTGGCTGACATGCCACAGATTTTATTGAAAATCATCATATAAGTAGACCACAATCATTTACGAGGAAACGCAAGTAGTAAATTTCAGTCTTGTTTTATTTCAGTACAAAAATTTATATTAAAGTTGATACGAAATCAAGGTCTTGTATACATGCTTGAAATTTCAAGTTTATTAGCCTTAAGCCGCTATCAGATTCACCAACATTTAGTAAGACTTTTGAGCCAACACTCGATTTCCTGCAACTTTTCGGGAAATATCCTCCCAACATCCAGTGTAATAGCAAACTGCAATGTCTCCCAGACTTTTTCCCACACGTTCAAAAAAATCTGGCTAGCTTAGATTTTTCATCCAACATCGAACTTTTCAACGAATCAGAGATAAGCGATCGATACGAGTAGGCGATAAATGTTAACGCCTGGCACGAGTGGAAACTGGTTTTACGGCTTTTCCTCCGAATTTTTCAAAGACAATTGCAAACCTTTGTCCCCCTTTGAACGGGAAAATGTTGGAGTTAAAATCCGCTGAAAAGTTTGTCTCGTCTAAAGTCCGTGGGTCTAATAGCAGCTTTAGGAATAGAAAGACTGTAATAAAAATTATTTACACTTAAGAATGAACTGTAAGTAACAGATTAGCGTAATTTAGTAATTGTGTTTTTATTTCGTAATTTCAAAATAAATAAATAATTAAAAAAAAAAAAAGTTGAAAAAATGAAATATTCCAGTTATTTGTTTTAAAATGAAGGACACTTTTTCCAGATTCAAAATGTTTTGCCGTTATAGCTAGTTGAATATATTTTAATTTTTGCCTTTTTTTATTCCTTAATGAGAACAAAAATTAAACAGTGAAAACTGTTGATTAAAAATTCAACATTTTTATCATTTGTTTGGACACGAATAAAAGCTTTCAAAAGCTTTAAACTCTTTGATATTACGGATAAAAGTGTATATTTTAAATATACAAAGTTTTATTATTGCTTTTTTTTTGCCTCAAGAATATTTTAAATTCGAGTAAAAGAAAAACGATTCTCTTGAATAAATAACTGTATTTTAATCTTAAAATCAAGTAGCAAAAGTAGATGGCATCACATATCTTTTTTTCAGCAAGAAACTTGCAAAAAGCGCGTGATTTCAAAGAAAGTTTGCCTTAGAATGTCTAGAATATTACTTTTTTGAACCCATTTTTGTTATGTTGGGAATGAAAAATGTAGTATTAAAACTTTTTTAGTGTGTCATGGACTTATTTATTCTTATATATGTGAAATATTGTTGATGTCGGAGCTTTCCTTTAATTATTTTTTTGAGGTTACTTAAGAGGAATAAATATGATTTTGTCATTTTTTAAAACTTTCTAAGATTTTTTGAAGATGAGGGTAATAAATAAGAACTTTGAGAATTTGATTTTCATACATAATATTACACCTTGCATCAATTTAACAGATGTTTTTTAAATCCTTTGATTTTTATAGGGTTTCAATTTTTTTTAAAAATTTACAAAATTTCAATATTTACAACCAATTTATGATTAATCTTTGTATTACCAGATTATTATTACTCAATAAATATAAAGATTGATTTCCAGAGATTTCAATATTGTAAAAAAAAACTTCATTTTTGTTAAATAGTTTTCAAAATACAAAACTTCAAACTTGCAACTTTCGACGATTATCCGCAGCCATTCTATATCACAAGATTTTTAAATGTCCAAAACAGATAAAATAATTTATTTTTCGTCAAAATATTGTGCAGAACTACAATTTGAATATGAAATGAACACGTATCTAAAATGTTATTGAAATCGGCTCCTATGCAGCCACGGCTTTTTTTTTTTTTTTTTTTTTTTTTTTTTTTTTTTTTTTTACATTTTTGCTCATTTTACATGGAATGACCCTAATAATAGTTTAGATTTGTTCGATGAAAGTGATTGATAAAGTTCCAGAAAGGATCTGAAAAAGCTATGAAATCATATAAACAAGTTGGAAATTGCACGTGAATCGTAGTAAATGAGGTGTGTTCGTACGATAACGAAGTTTTAAAATATTCAGATCTTGATGATATAGTAGAGCGTACTTTGGATACAGTATAGTGGTCGAAATCTTTGTGTTCCTGTAAACATGCAGGGAGTAAATTTTATTATACTTCATTAACGTATATCTTATTCATAAAATATGAAGTAATTTAATATAATTAAAGCCCGCCCCAAATAATGTTTCCCCGTATAGCATTATTTAGTGGAATACATTTGTGTGGCCCTGTAATTTAATAATAAACATTCTTTGCATCACAGATTGTACAGAATGTATATTTTAGTACATACTTCATAGATTCATGTCAATTCTATTATGTTCAAATGAGTGTAACACCATTAAAATGCGTTTGAAACTTTTTTACCATTGATCGTAATGTAACGGAATACGTTTGATTGTCCCTGTAATTGATCTATGCATCCGACTGTCATAACATTTGAAATGACTCCACAAAATTATGTAATAATCATGCTTTTTAAATTTCAAACGATTAAAATGCATTTGAAACTTTTTTCCCCATTGACCGTAATGCAACGGAATACTTTTGATTGTCCCTGTAATTGATCTATGCATCCGATTTTCATAACATTTGAAATGACTCGACAAAATTATGTAATAAATATACGCTTTAAATTTCAAACGATTAAAATGCATTTGAAACTTTTTTTCCCTATTGACCTTAATGTAACGGAATGCTTTTGATTGTCTCTGTAATTGATCTATCCATCCGATTTTCATAAAATTTGAATTGACTCGAGAAAATTATGTAATAATTATGTATTTTAAATTTCAAACGATTCGGTTGGGTAGTTTTTGCGTTGTTATATGCGGACAGACAGACGGACGGACGGACAGACGGACGGACCGACGGACAGACGGACGGACTGAGCGACAACAATAGGTGCTACGTATTTACATAATTACGAACGCACCTAAAAATTGATGGAACCAGAGAGAAAAGTAGAGCTCGATCTAAAAAAAATGTTACAGCAAAAATTGGGAAATATTTTCAATCTAAAAAATCCCTTTCGGCATGGCCTATAGGCGGAGGTAGATTTCGAAAAGTTTTCATCTCAAAAAAAAAAAAAAAAAAAAAATGATTAGAGATAAACCCAGTTTAACTCGCTTTTAAAATTTTTTAAATTTCATTTTTCTGTAAGAACTGGCTTTATCAAAATCATCTTAAACGAAATTCTACTCAAATGCCCATTTTGGCAACATATTTTGAATTATATTCTTACTTTATTTAAAAATAATTGACCAATATGCTCATTATATAGTTCCTAAATAACAAAAAAACTGTTAATTAAATTTGTTTGACAGCAAAATTGAATTTAAAAATGAGTCATAAAATAACCGATTTATTATTTTAATACATCCACAATTCTTTAATCAAGATCGCTTTGACAAATTTTGTGCGAAGTACCCACTTTGACAGATTTTTTTAAATATATATTTAGCCTTTATCAAAAATCTGACCAATACACAGTAATTACACAGTTCCTAAATAACAAATAACTGTCAATTGCATGCGTTTGAGAGGAAAATTGAATTTAAAAATGAGTCATAAAATAAACAATTTGTTATTTGAATACAACCTCAATTCTTTTATCATGATCGCTTTGGGAAATTTTTTTGCGAAGTGCTTACTTTGACAGCTTTTAAAAAATATATATTCACCCTTTATCAAAAAATCGACGAATACGCACATTATATAGTTCCTAAGTAACAAAAAACTGTCATTTGAATGCGTTTCAGAATAAAATTGGATTTAAAAATGAGTCATAAAATAACCAATTTGTTATTTGAATACCCACAGTCATAATCGCTTTGGGAAATTTTGTGCAAAGTGCCCATTTTTGCAGCCTTTTTTTAAAATATATTCTGCCTTTATCAAAAAACTGGCCACTCCGTCACATTATATAGTTCCTAAATAAGAGAACCTGTAAATTGGATGCGTTTGAGAACAAAAAAAGATTTAAAAATGACTCGGTAAAAACGCAATTTATTAAATTTCCTCAAATTTCAATCACGATAACTTAGTGAAATTCTGTTCAAAATACCCTTTTTGGCAGCCTTTTTAAAAATATATTCTGCCTTTATCAAAAAACTGGCCAATCCGTCACATTACATAGTTCCTAAATAAGAGGACCTGTAAATTGGAAGGGTTTGAGAACAAAAATGAATTTAAAAATGACTCAGAAAAAACGCAATTTGATATACTTCCCCAATTTTTCATTGACAACTTCGGGAAATTCTGTTCAAAATACCCTTTTTGGCAGCCTTTTTAAAAATATATTGGGCCTTTATCAAAAAACTGGTCAATACGTCGCATTATATAGTTCCTAAATAAGAGGATCTGTCATTTGGATGCGTTTAAAATCAAAAATGAATTTTAAAATGAGTCAGAATATAAGCAGTTTGGATTTGAGGTTTTTTCTCCAACTCCTATTTTTGTTTAATTTATTTTTGCTATAAGAATTGGTTCTATGAAAAACTTGTTAATATAAAAGTTGTAGATATTATTGTGAAGATGTAAAATAAATTTAATTAGATTTGATTGCTTAAGAATTTAGTAAGTTATGGATTTTTTTCTTTTTCCTCCCCCCTTTTTCTTTTCGTTTTTAATTTTTTTCATCGGTAAAAATTGGTCCTATCAAAAACTTGTAAATACAAAAGTTTTAGATAATATTGAGTACATTTATATAAAATTTAGTTGGATTTGATATCTTGAGAATTGACGAAGTTATGAATTTTTTTCTCCCAAAAACCATGTTTTTTTCGCCCCTTGAGCCCATTTTTAACTTTATCAAAAATCTGTCATGTATAAACTTTTTGCCCATTTCTTAGAAGTAATATAAACTTTAAACTGATTCTATATCTATTTTAATTAAGAAGTTATCGCGTTTTATCTGTTTTCACAAAAACCCTCCCTATTTCCACCCCCTTGGTCCGATTTTGCCCATTAACGAACTCGACCGAGATTTTAAGCTCCTTGATTTTATGTAAAAGTTTGAAAAAGATCTGAGCATAATTATGGAAGTTATCGTGTCTAGAAGAAAGTGATATACACCGATAGATAGATAGATAGATATATATATATATATATATATATATATATATATATATATAAACTTTTTTACTGATGGTAGTTTTGGGGTCTAGGAGTCATGATTCGTGTAGATCCGTAAAAAATTTTCAGAAATTCCAACATGGGAGACAATGCAATAGGTAGTATTTCATACGAAATCTACCTAAAATGTGCTAGAAAAGTAATGGAATCAGATGATCTGTAAAGCTCATGAAATAACCCAAATTTTTATTAGCTGAAAATGTGGACTGAGTTTTACTAGTGCCTTATATTCACAATTATACTATTATCCATTCAAAATGATTACTGAGGAAAGTAGTCAATAGAATGTATTGTTATGTTGTCTCAAATCAGTTAAACTCCACAACGCTAAATAAATATAAACCATGAAGTAATAATTAAAATGTAACACTAATATAATCAGGTTGTTGAGGAATTGATGTAGATAAATATATCTGAACACAAATATTTAGTATATAGCTGAATCGTATCTGTTCAAGGTTTTGAGTTTACTTGGAGTATTGATCTTCCACTTATTAAAACCGCTGGAATGGAATTTGTCCACACTTTGTACTGAACTAACTGTTCTCATACTTCATTACATCAGCCTGTAACATATAGTTATGAACCCGAATTTTAAAACTGGTTATGGATGATTGAAATATAGAGTGAGTTAAAAATCCCTCTTTTTTCCTGATTGATTTTAAGGCACTAGTAATGTTCAGTCCACATTTTCAGTTAACAAAAAATTGGGCTATTTCATGAGCTTTACAGATCATCTGATTCCATTTCTTTTCTACGAAATTTTAGATTGAAAATATTTCCCAATTTTAGCTGTAACATTTTTTTTTTAGATCGAGCTCTACTTTTCTCTTTGGTTCCACCAGTTTTTTATATGATTTCAAATAAAATAACGTAATAAACTTTTTTATAAAATGTGCTGCATTTAAAAAATACTGCCTTTACAGACAGAATTGATAGTTGCTTTGTAAAAATGGATTGGAAAAATTTCATCATTCTACATAATATATCTTGCCTAATTTTCTTATTCTTATTCTTATTTTTATTCTTATTCTTTTCCTTTTTTTTTTCTTTTTTTCTTTTTTTTTCACTCAATAAAACAGAAAAAATAGGAATCATTAAATGAATATTCGAGAAAAGATGTGTGTGTGTGGAGAGTGGGGTGGGAGGTAGCCGAATTCTTAATAAAATAGGTTTTCAAATCTAAACACCTATTTCCCACATAATTACAAAATTATTTTCCTGCTAATATGCATTTAATTTCCCAATAACTTTATTTAAGTTAAGAATAATTGGAATTCTTCCTTTTGCGGAATTTTTTTTTTTTTTTTTTCAAAAAGACTGTCAAAAATGGCGACTTATTCAAAATTTTTGATAATAAAATAAAATAAAATAAAATAAAATAAAATAAATAAAAAATAAATTAGTTGTTGGGGAGCTACTGTAATACTTACCCATCATGGATATGCATAACATAAAATACGAAAATAAAACACGTAAATATATTTATAAAATGCATAGCAATTCCAAAACAAAATTTAAACGTTCATTTAAATATTATTACTATTCACAGTAATGCTCTATTAATGAATTGCTGATGTACGCATTTCGACAAATTATATAAAACGCCAAACTAGTAGTACTGAATTGCGTAAAAGATGCTTCCTTATAGCTCCAAAAATATTAATCATATTAACTAACAGTTTACTGCTTCGGATTAAGCGTCTCATTTCCAATTAAAATTTATCTTTAAATTGAAATTTGAAGGAAATACAGGGCCATGAAAAATCGAAGAATGTGGAGAACATGATTACCAATATCTCGGCAACTAACAATCCGATCAACTTCGTTCTTTAAGCAAAGTTTGTTTTATTTTATTGCCTTTTATGTCCACTCTTTAAATAAAAAAAAAATCGAAAATTTATATATACCTTTCATCAGAACGAATTTTTTGAGAGTCCGATAAAAATAGTTCTGGATAATCGAGGTTACTGATATTAAATAGTTTTAGTTCCATTCTTAAATACTAAGTACATACAAAATTTCAAGTCTATTTCAATTTGTTTGGGAGATAGAGTGTTTGAAGACACACAAACAGACGGACGGCATTTTTTTTTTCTAAAAATATGTTTTTTGGAATCTCCATTATCTAAAACGTGTAAATTTGTCAAAAAAAAAAAAAAAAAAAAAAAAAAAAAAAAGATTTTTAAAACGATTGCAAGACTTACCCTATACTTCACCCATAACTATTACCCAATAACTATGATGGGTAAGTAAAAGGCGTGCATGTGCGTGTTTCTTGTGGAAGAGGGGGGGGGGGGACTCTCAAAATGGGGAGTGGCAATTAATATAATGAAATATGTATCACATTTATTCTGCAATAAAAAATGCTGTAGAAGCCTTTGGTTCTTAAGCTAAAATTAAAAAATCAAACAAACACTGTATTTTTTAATATATAAAATCTATTTGAATTTTTCGCTCTCTCTCTGTCCTAAAAGATGTCAAATCGAGGGGAGCTACTGTATTTCATACATTACTCTTTGAATTCAACACAAAATTATAGAAAAAATATACTAAGAAAACAATTTTAGACACAAATTGCTATTGATCCCCTTTTTAAATGGTCATTAAAAGCATTAAAAAAAAAATAAAAATAATTTCGAAGGAATTTTAAATTTAATGGAAAAGGTTAAAATTACTCAAAAAAAAAAAAAAAAACTATTTAGTTAAAGTAATAATAATAATTAAAAAAAAATAAAATAAACACTGCGTTCTAAATTTATTTCAATGTGCAAAATAAAATAATATGATAAGCTTTGTTAAATGCGAGATTAGGATTTTAAGAAAATTTAAATGATTTCATGCATCTTGATCCTACCTATTGCGTGGGAAATTCTTTATAAAATTGTCGCTAGTTTACAGATAACAGATAAGAAGAATACGAATGAATACTAATCCAGAAGGGGAAGGGGAAGGGGTGTTACTTTTCAAAGCTATTGCAATTGGCTTTTATTGTAGAGTTATTAGTACTACAGGACCAATATGAGACACATTTTGAACAATAGAGTATAAGGTATTGCACAAAATATAAAAAAGAATTGTGAACTGCAGTTGCAGTTGTCCCAGATTAGTAGATTCTGTTCAGTTCTCAGTTTGACAGCGTCCAAGCAAGTGGCTATTTATTTGTAACGTCCTGTATTATATACGCCTAAATTGTATTTTTCATATTTGAATATAGTTAGCTTATTTAAGCATTTGAGTTCAAGAAAATGGAGAAAAATCTCCGTAATTTTGGTTTCAGTGAAATTAGGTGGAACATTAAAAACTTTTTTGCTTCAACCTCTAAGGAAAAGTGGGTAATTTGCAGTCCTACTTTTACTATAAAAGGAAAGATCAGTACTAAGTGGCGATTTTGCCTTAAGGATAATTACATCGACGAACCTTATACTGTCTCTCTGTGTATAGAGAGCATGAATCACTCAATAAACGAACCTATATGGGTGATGTGGAAGCTATTTTTTCCAAAAGACATCGATGAAGACAGGGTTCAAGTAGTAGAATCCGATTTCATAAGAAGTAATTCAATCGCAATTGAGCTCTGTGAGGCTAGTGAACTTGATGAAATGATGGAATTAGAAGATGTGGATAAATTGAAGCTTAAAAACATGATTTTTGTGAGCATTAAAGACAGTCAAGTTAATAAAAGATCCGAGATGCGAGGTCTAAAGGCTTTATCCCATGATTTGACAGCGCTGTACAGAGTTGACAAAAATTACGATTGGAAATTTCTCATCGGAGGCATCCCTGGTAAGGCGCACAATTTTATTTTGAGTTCTCGAAGTACGGCATTGAAAAGCATAATTGAAAGATCAGAAGAAGTTGTTGAGATACCAGAACTAGATGCTGTTGCTGCAAAGCACATATTCGGATATCTCTACACTGGAAATTTAGATCACGTTTTACGTAAACCAACATTTGAGATTTTAGAATGGATTGAATACTTGGATCTTTCAGAGTTACAGAAATATTATGAACCAGACTACGTAGAAATATTGTCCGAGTGTGAAAGCGAGAAATGCTCACTCGAGTTTGATATACCTCTCGAAAAGACCGCAGAGTTCGAAGAAATCATATCTTTTCCAACTTTTGATTGCATCTCTAGTTTATTAGCAAAAATTTTTACTTTGAAATTGTATCCTAAAGGAGTTACTGCTGATAGTGATTATATGACCGTATGCATTAATAACATGCAGGAAAATTACTCCAATATTTGCCTAGTTGAAGTAGGTGTCATCGACTCAGACGGTAAGAATCGATATCTTCGAAGAAAACGATGCTGTAATTTTTACGAGAAAATCGTCCTTGAGGAATTTTTATCAAAGGAGAGTTTACAAGATCCTACTTTGACATGGAGCGGAAACCTTCATATATTTTGCACTTTGTATTCCTGTGATGCAGCTAAAGAAATCGTGTCGACGATCAGAAATGATGTTGTGTATTATGATATACACATTGATCCTGAAGAACACTACGAAATGTTATCCTACCATATGGCCCTTCTGTTTGAAACTGGTGCTTACAGTGACTTTATATTGACTTGTGAAGACCAATCTTTTCCCGTGCACAGTTCAGTCTTGAGTGCAAGGTCACATGTGTTCAGAGATTTGTTCGAAAATGATTACGCAAAAAATGAAAAATCTTTCCATATTCCTAACATGAAAAGTAGAGTTTTAAAATCTGTACTTTCTTATATATACTGTGGAATGCTTTTATACTATGAAATTGACGATCTTATTGATATTTATAAAGTTGCTGTAGAAAACATTTTTGTGCTGCCTTTAAAAAATGACTGTTGTAGACTATTAGAGAAAAATTTAGAATTACTAGATGTTAAAAGTGTTCTTGAACTAGCTTATGAATATAGTGAATACAAACTCATAGTCTCAATTGAGAAATACATTAGCAGTAAAAAATCATATAATCAGGATAATATTGAAGTTAAGTGACAATAATTTTATTGTATTTAAGTGTGATAAAATAATTGTGAATTTTCCTGAAAATTTTCGACAAGCTCTCATTTTGATTATTTAATCTCGTAAGTTGTATTTATGTTTTATTTAAACTTTGATAATGTTAAGTTTTATTATTTTTTATTTTTTTCTGGCATCAAAATCTTCAAGCTACATTTTCATAATTTTCTGTTGTGAAAATTCTGTGTTCCTTATGTTGAAATAGTTTTATTTTTTTAACTTAGCATTAAAAAAAATGTGTAAAATTCTCTCCAATCCCCTTTTTTGCATTTTTTCATATTTTTTAATGAAAACTGTAGTGGGATGTGTTCATGTATCACGATTCTAATGTTTTTGAAAAATAGATGATTTTAAAAATTCTATGTAGTCAAAAATTCTGTATACAACTTTTTTTCCATAAAACGAACCTAAGCTTATTTTAAATTTATTGTGATATTAGTTGTATTTCATGAAAACTTTAGAATATTTAATTATTGTGATATTGACAGCAATTTTAAAATACGAACTTCAATTTTTAGATGAACTTAAAAGTAGAATTTCTGAAATGTATATCTTTCTTAGGAAAAAAATCTTAATCGATAATCTGTGATAGTTTTAGATATATTTTACATTATTATTTAAATTTTTATACATGTGGTGATTTAAATATATATACATATTTTATTTATTTATATTTTGTAATGAGAACCGGGGTTATCTAAATTCTTGTATCATGATCTTAACTTTTTTTAATGTTTTTGAACATGTGCATGATTTATTTATTTATTTTTTAAATCTTTTAAAAATTCTCAAAATAATCTTTATTTTATGAAAATCGCAAATCCTTTTTTTTAATTAATTGTGATATTAACATACTTAACGAAATGTTTAAACTAATTAATGACTGTGATATTGATAATCATTTAAAACTACAATATTTATAAATCATTAACCAACTAAATAGAAAAAATTATAGATAAAAAATTTCTAGAAAGTAAGCCTTTAGAAAGCCATTCTAAAACAAGTTTTTTATGGATTGTCTAGGATAATTTTGGCTCTATTTATTCCTTTATTTTTACTGTTTTATAATTATAACACATATAGTAATTTTAAAGTATGTTATGAATAATTTACTTAAAACTTACTCAACTTATTTCTATTTGAGTAACGTTAACTGTAATGTTGTGAGAATTTAGAAAATAGAATTTCATATTTGATAGTGAAATTTATATTGTGCTAAATAACAAGTGCACGCTCTAATTACTCCTGTTGAGTATATTTTGTAGTTATGGCATTTAATTATGAATATTTGAAAGTAATGCTTGAATAATTATATGATGAACTTCATTTACCTGACATATTATTTCTGCAGTTGTAAATAGCATTGAATTAACTTTTGTAATTAATAAGATCATATATTTTACTGTGATTATTCATAAAACTTGTCATTTATTCATATCATATAATTTGTAGAGAGATTTTAATGCTGATTTTATTTTTGCAATTGTAAAAAGATTTCCTTTAATAAATGCTTCTTTTTTTTAAATAAATGTCTCTAGAACTATTCACATTGCATTTGTTTTATATATTTGTGGAGGGTGTCTGTTGGGGAATAGGGAGGGAAAATTAAAATTTTCTAAAACTAAAAAAGTGAAAATCTTTCTTTTATATCCAAAGAAACGATTTTTATACTCTTCCTCCCTCCCTCTTTATTTTTTTTTTCCTTTTACTTCAGTTTTATTTTTAGGAACTCATTATTTCAAGAAAGTACGACTTCAAAAAATTTTATTCTATACATTCATGATTTTTTAGTATTTTAATCGGAATTAGTTTTATAAGCACGTAATTCATGTTATAAAAGTAATATGGAATAACAATGAATGCATCAAAAATTCTGAATATAGATTTATTATTATTATAATTAAATACACGTTTAATTACTCTTAAAAAAAAAATACAGTCACAATCTGAACAAGGTGGGGATTTAAATCTCTTTAATCAATCATTTCATTCTGTGATGTCGCATCATATTTAAAATGAAGAGAAAATGTGGTTCTTTACGAAGAAAAAAGTTTACCTTTCCAACATTTTTTTTTTTTTTGAAAATTTAGTTCAAATGGTGAAATTACTGCGTTTCAATTCTCGATTGAAAGCACATTTAACAAAAATTTAATTGCATATTTGATAATCCCTATAGATTAAAAAATATATATACTTTTGTCCCTTAATATATATATATATATATATATATACAGTCAACTCTCGTTAATTCGAAATCGGATAATTCGAATCTTCGCTTAATTCGAACTAACGAGGATTCCGATTTTTCATTTTTCTTTTCTTTCTCACGGATTTCAGATAATTTGAATAACTTTCTTTAATTAAATTTTGCGAAAATTATTCCGAACTAGTATACATATAATCCTATACATTCGATATCCACTTTCTTAGTGCTCCTGTCTGTCCATCAGTGACACCTCAAATTTTTCTTTCATTGTGCTTGTTTCTAATCATTTAATTAGTTAATGTATTTATACATTCTAATTTATTATTAAGTCATATTCTAATGATAACAGACGAAATATATTTAAAAAACACTATAAAATTAATTCCTTTGTAATAGTACCGTGTTAAGAATGTTTTTATTACACATTTTCCATAATTCGAACTTCGGATAATTCGAACATTTCTTGTAGTCCCGACGAGTTCGAACTAACGAGAGTTGACTGTATAAATTTAAATGTTTATTACAGAAAACTGCGCATGGGTTTTTAGATATATCGAATATTACATTTAATATATTTTAATTTAGTGTAAGATATTACATATATAACATAGAACACGTAAAAAAGTTTAAATCGTTATTTCAAATACCAAAAAAAAAAAGGTTTGGCATTTTTAAAACTTGAATTTGAAGAAAATATGTATATGAAGAAAAGGCATTCAAACTTTTTATTTGTATGGGTGCATTGAGAGTATTAACAAAGTTTGCAATATATCGCGATATAATTAAAGTTTCCGCAAAAATGAGGCTTCAAAATACGTATTTCCAATTAAAGAGAATTTCATTTCACACTGGGAAAAGAAAGAAAAAAAAAATAGCTTTTTTTTTTTTTTTTTTTTTTTTTTTTCTGCAATTTTAAGGTAAATTGTCCTTTATTAAAAGTTGAGGAAAAGTAGAGATTCTTAAATATCTGTTTTATTTTCTGTATGTGAAAGATGGTGAGGGGTGGGGGATAAGTTTTAAAGATTTTTCAAATTTATTTATACTCTAGTTTTTTTTTTTTTTTTTTTTTTCAGTTGAAAGTGAATTGAAATTAGTAAATTTTCAGTATGTTTTCAGTGCATCGGTGCTAAGAATATATTTAAAAAATATATATTTACTGACTTTGAAAAAAAAAGATTCTTGAATTTTTTAATTTTGTAATTTATAAAGAAAACTCATTAAAAAGAAAGTGTCATAAAGTTTTAGAAGACTCTGTTTAGAAGAAAAATAATTATGAAATCGTCATTCATTTGAATAAAAAATGAGTTGAGATCCCCCCCCCTCCCCCCTCAAAAAAAAACTAATTAGGTTGGTTATAAAATTTTAAACACACAGTTGAAATAAACTTATGGTAATATGTAATTTGGCGGCATAAAAATTGTTAAAGAATACCTCCAGTATTTGAAAAAAAGGAAGAAAGATTAAAAAAAGAAAAAATATGACTTCGGAAATAAAATATTCGATTTCGATTAAATTAAATCTAATATTTATTTAATCGGTACAGTAACTATTAACTGTCTGTATGAAGCTAAATATATTTTTTACAACGCATCTAATAAGTATCTCAGATAAAAAAAAATTAAGGAAAAAAAATTTATAGGATTAATCCAAAAGATCATCTGAAATCAACAAATCTGTTTACTATTATTATTAATATTATTATTGTTTTATAAAATTGGAAGAACTGCGTTACCCAAAATCAATTAGAATTTAAGATTCTAATCGATTTAAAAAGTTTCAGTTTAACATTTTGACTAATTCAAATCTATCAATTATACAAGCTTACAGAAACAACTGTATAATTCAGTATGAAGTACATTAACTAAAATGGATGAAGATTTCAATTTAATCTCTAAAAAAAGAAAAAAATTGATTTTTTCATTTTTCAATAATCACAGATAACAATATATGGGAAAGTGCGTTTAGTTGGATTAAAACTGGATATCCCAGTTTTACGCAATTTGTACACTTAGTATTTCCAGGCAATAAGAAGAAAGAGCCATTATAGAATACGGGGTGAACCAAAAGTCTTGCTCTAAATTAGAGATTTGCACGGGTCTGGGCAAGTATTAAAATAATTATGTAAAGTAATAAACTAAAATAATAAAAAGTAAAATAATTTTTAAATGATTAAATTATTAAAATTAAAGGTAAAGTAAATAATTTATAATTAAATATGCATGATGAGATACATTTTTCTTGAATTATTCACTGAAACTTTCCTCATAAAATAGGTGTGTACAACTTTTTTAAGAGAAGGGCCAATTAAATTTCGAGGAGGTGATCTGTAGTCTATAATAATAATAAAAAAAAATCCCTGCCCGGCTTGGCCGGAGGGTGGATTTTGACAGGAGGAGGTGGATTTTGAAATTAAGTAACAATTTAAACAACAACAACAACAAACAATATGATTAGAGGTGAACCCAATTTAACAACTTTATTTGGTCGCTTTTGAAGAATTTTTAATTTCATTTTTCTGTATGACCTGGTTTTATCAGAATCAATTTAAGCAAAATTTGATTCAAAATGTCCATTTTGACATTTTTTGAAACATATTCTGTCTTTATGAAAAAATAGACCAATATGGCACATTATATAGTTCCTAAATAAGAGAAACTGCTAACTGAATGCATTTCAGAGCAAAACTGAATTTAAAATTGAGTCATAAAATAAGCAATTTTTTATTTGAATACAACTGCAATCACGATCGCTTCTGAAAGTTTTGTTCAAAATACCCATTTTGACAGAATTTTTATAAATATATTCTGTCTTTATCAAAAAATTGACCAATACGACACATTATATAGTTCCTAAATAACAGAACTTGTTAAATGAATTCGTTTGAAAGCAAAAATGGATTTAAAAATAAATCAGATAATAAGCAATTTTTTAAATGAACACTTCTTCAGTCATTATATCCAATTCAGTTGATTAGGATACAGAGTAAAACCTCCCTAAAGTGACCACGTTCCGTTCAAATAAAAATTATTCGCTTCTAGAAGTGGTCTTTTTATGGAAATTACGTTTAAATCTATATTTCAATTGTTGAAAAAGGTGACAATTAATATTACTGAAATTTATTTTTCTCATTAGGAAAATAATACAAAAGTTTGAGTATCGAAACAAAAGTTAATTACATTAATTACTGCAGACTGAAAAATGACACTGATGTTTCTTTTGATTTTACGGTATAATCTTTTATAACTTAAATCCTTTCAAAGAGCAGTAAATAATTGCAAGTTTTTTTACGAGAACAAACAATGACGATTTCAATAATCAGTCTTTCTTTTAGTATTTCATGACAGAATAGGGAAGGGCAGTTTGACTGTCACTCTTAATTTGTCATCATTTTAAAATTCATTGCCTAAAAAAGAAGTCTAAACTTAGTTTAGAATTGATGAATAAGGCACTCTTTGGTATTATTTTTCTAGTAAAACCTTCTTCAAGCGACCGGGAAAAAACGGAATTTGCTTCACTTTTTTCAAAGAAATTTGTCGCTCATGAAAGGAGTGTAATCAGGATATTCTCTAAATGTAGATAAAATTAGTATTGAGCCTATGGTAATAAATTTCGTCCCGTAAAAAAAAAAAAAAAAAAAAAAAAAAAAAAAAAAATTGTTTAAGAAGTTAGTCGTTTAATGGAGGTGTTCGCACGAGGAGGTTTTACAGTATTACCAGAGTTTAGGAAGGATAAGTAAGATAAGAAGGATATAGTAAAGACAGATATAGTAAGGATTATTTTCAGAAAATGATAAAAATTTTCTGTTTTATTAGGGGGAATAAATTTTGTTTTATTAAAAGTGCAAAATACAAACATAGGCAAGGAGGTTGCTAACGACAAAAAAAAAAAAAAAAAAAAAAAAGTGAGATTTATGAACAAAGAGGGGAGTAGGAGCTGATCAACGAAATTTAAAAATTTTAGGCGCTTGATCAACGTAATTTTTCCGTGCGTAATTGGCAAAATTCGCGCTATTTTTGTGTCCGATCAACGAAATTTGTGATTTTTCCGCGCCTGATCAACGAAATACGCGATTTTTCGACGCTTTCAACGAAATTCGCGATTCTCAACTGATTCTATCGGAATTTGTACTTTTTCCTTGAGACAAATTGACGAAATTCACGATTTTTAAGAAAATAATCTGACGAAATTTACAATTGTACTCCAACTGATCAACGAAATTTTCAATTTTTCCGAGCATCATTGATGAAATTCGTGAATTTCCCTTGTTCGATGAACGAAATTTGCAATTTTTCCGCACCTGATTGACAAAATTCGTGATATTTTTGTACCCGTCCGACGGAATTAGCGATTTTCGGAATCCGATCAGCGAAATTTGTGAATTTTTGAAATTGCAATTTTTCCGCTCCTGATTGACAGATATCGAAATTTTTTGCGCCCGACTAACGAAATTAACGTGTTTTTGGTAGCCGTGATCGATAAAACATTTTTTTCATGCCTGATTGACGTAATTTGTGATTGTTCCTTACCTCATCGACGAAATTTGCTATTTTTTTGGGATCGAGTAATGAAATTCACGATTATTTCTCGCGATAAAGAGATGAAACAGGAGATGTTTTTGCTGCTGATAAAAGAATTTGAAAATTTTCCATGCTTCATCAATAAAACTGAGGATTTTTTATTGATCGATCAACGAAATTCCCGATTTGTCCGCGTCTGATCGACAAAATTCTCAATTTTTTCGTGCTTGTCCAACGAAATTCTGGGATCTTTTTCGAGCCTCATCAAAAAAATTGCGATTTTTGTGTACCGATTGGTAAATTTTGCGTTTTTTCCGTGCTTCATTGACAAAATTTGCAATTTTTCCGAACCTAGTCGACAAAATTCGCGATTTTCCTGTGTCTGATCAACGAAATTCGCGATTTTTTAAAGCCTCATCGACAAAATTCGCTATTTTTTCGTACCCGATTATTTAAATATGCGATTTTTTGATGTCCGCTTCAACAAAATTTGACATTTTTACTGTCTGACGAAAAATTTTACGAAAATCGAGGCAAATTGACGAAATTCACGATTTATTACCTACGACGAATGGACAAAAATTGCATTTTTTTCAGATATAAATTGGCGTAGTTCACGGGCGACAGGTTGTGCATCCCTGTCTTAATTCACATAAAATACATAAAGTATGAAAATTTTATCTCGGGTTTAGCCAATCTTCATAAGCAAAAATGCCTGATTAATACATAAATATATTTGATAAAAGGTTATGATTACCTGTAACATCTTGACTTTTTCAGAAATAAATGTATATTTATTCTTGAAAAACCATGAGTTCAGTCATATTATCGAGAATTACATATTAAAATATACAAGGAATGATATAAAACTAGAAAATTCTCTAATTTCGCTCCTACATCTGAACCGAAATATTTAATGTTTACATCTGTTTCAGATAATGTGCGGATTTTAAGAATTTGAGGATTTGAGAGAGTCTACTATACAAGGTGTTTATAAAGTCCCGAACCCATTTCGATGTGTAATAATTCATAAACTAATAAAGATAGATTAAAATTAATAACATAAATGGTTAGATAGGCTAAAAGAGCTTCATGACTCTTGTCAATGAAAACTTCCACTTGTGCCCCCTTCTTTGCCCGGAGAATATCAAGTCAATAGTCAATTTCACGGTAGGTTGCGTCATTGGGCCTTTCTTTTTTACAGAAAAGACGGTCTCATCAGTCGTATGCTTAGACATGTTGGAAAACTCCGTATTTCCACAATTAGAAGAGCTTCAGCCACATGTCTTTTTCCAACGAGATGGTGCACTACGTCATTGGGGTACCATCGTTCGTACTTCTTTGAATGATCAGTTTCCAGGAAGATGGAGGAGATCCAATTCCTTGGCCACCAGATCACCTGATATAACGCAGCTGGAATTTTTTCTTTGAGAATTTGTAAAGAACAATTTTTACAGAAGGAGAATGTCGAACATTGATGACTTAAAAGCCAGAATATTCTCTTTGGATACCGACATGCTTGCCGCTACCTGGCGGGAAATTGACTTTTGACGATATTCTCCGTGCGACAAAGGGGGCACACGTGGAAGTTCATTGACAAGGGTCATGAATCTTTTTGAGTCTGTCTAACCATTTATGTTATTAATTTTAATCTACCTTTATTATTTTATGAGTTATTAAACATCAACATGGGTCCGGGACTATATAAACACCCTGTATATTGTTCGTTTTAAACAGAAAGTATAAACAGTTTAATTTTCATTATCAGATCAAAATAACCATGGGGTTTTATATTGCAAGTGCAATAAGACCAGACGATTTGACATTATTATTAGATATCAATAAAAATGCCAATAATTAATGAATTATATAAATTTATAATGATTTTGCGGTACAGGGATAAGTGCAAATTATGCAAGCAAGGTTACATTAGTTTGGAAATTCTGTCTTCAAAAAGCAGCTAATAATAAGGCATGACTTTTACCCTACTTTTTCCTATAAATTAAGTTAACTATAAATTTAATTTCATAACTTAATTTTTAAAATTAAATGAAAAATCGAAAAATGCATGAATAAAATTGATTTACAGTTTAGCAACTAATCATATAGTTTTGAAATCATTACTTCAAGGTTTTAGGAAAGAGCGAAAGACGCAGAGAGAAAAATCAAATTTACATGTATCTTATAATCAAACAGAAATTTGTTTATTTAGATTCAGGAATTAGTTATAAATATCTTAAATAGCATTTAAATTTATCAAAGGGCTTTGAAATAAGACAGTTTGAAAAGTTTGTAACGAAAGTCAGGGAAAGATGTTTGAAAATTTTGTTTATTTAAGAAAAATAAAGTAAATCAATCGCGATTAATTTATTTTGAAACTTATTTCATATACTTGTCTTGAAAATGTTTATTATACGATTATCAGTAACCAATTAAATTTAATAACTGAACCAAATAAATTGCAATAATTACATTTGCAATTTATATATAGATCAATAGAAAATTCACTATGGATGAGTTAGTTAAAATTGATGGCAACGAAAAATCTAAATTCTAGGACTCCTAATATTGAGTTTAAAATCTGTATTTAATCTATTATGTAAAAAATCTAACATTTGACATGTACCATATCTGGCACATAATTTTTCATTTAAACATTTCATTTAAGCATTATAGTATGCATTTAAATAAAAAAAATAACAAATTAAATAAAAAAATGTAACTTTTTCAGCAACAAATAATACTTTAAGGAAAAATCTTTAATTTCCTTCTGAATAAAAACATGAGCAAAATATCAAGAAATATATAAATCAGCTTTGAATCCTTTCATGGTATACACAGAATAACATATTTGTATGAACATGCTTATTCTACTTTGCCGTTTTTCAAAAACAAGCTGAGAAACAAACTGCATGTAGAAAGTGACTTAAGGTTAAAATTAACAAGTTTTAACGCTCTACACATCGTTCACCTGCAAGAAAAGTTACACATCTCGACAAAAGTAAATTTCACGGAAGAATCAAAAGAAAGTTTGCATTGTTTTACTAAAACTTGATACTATAGCACCTTATTTCTGCATGCAGGACTAAAAACGTACATAAAAGTATAATAAGGTTTGGAGAGTTGGATAAATTTATCTCCCCATAAAATCCATTCCTCTTCTATGCCCACAAATGGATCAAAAGCGTAACAAAATGATTTCCCGTATAATTACAGTTACGAAACTTTTTGTATGGCAAGACACATCTAAAACGGACCTATTAGTAGAATAAAACGCAAAAAGAATTTTTACCAGATGCGTCACTTTTATTGCGGGTGAGCGACATGTTCCCATTAAAAAATGGCAGAATCTCACTGATCATAAAGTTATATTTTGACAACAATTAAACGTATTTTAAATTATTTTTGTAGTTTATTTATTGTTTAAATTATTATACCACTTACATACGTTGAGATTCCAATTTTTGCTTTTGCTGACAGTGTATTTTTCGTACAAAAATTTACCTTTCGTAGGATAATATAGCCGATAGCTTATAGAGATCATACAACAATTTTCACACTGATATGCATATGTTATGTTATTATACATATCTTATGTTAGGTGTGTCATGAAAATTATTTAAAGCTGGGTCGCATAGCAATAAAAGGTTGGGAACCGCTGGTATAAGGCAACATTGTTTATCTCCAGTGTTTTAAAATTTCTTCGCAAGAACACGCTTATGCATTTTTTTAAATAATTAATTAATTCATACGAATTAAATATTTCGATCTGAACGAAACATTGCCCAGGCCGGGAATCGAATCCAGATGCTTGTCTTACAAGGTCAATGCTTTTATCGTTTAAGCTAACTGGGGCGACAACCGACGAGCAAGTCTGGCTCAAATAACCTTTTTGGTAATAACTTCTAGTTTGTTATTTAGACAGTCAATGGAATAAACATCAGTTAAAGGAATTCTACATTAACGATGGATACGCAGATATATTATTATTTCAACACAATCTAATTGATTGGTAAAGTTATCATACGAATTGAACATTTCTAACTGAGCGAAAAATTGCCAAGGTCGGGAATCGAACTGGGAATCCTTGGCATATAAGGACAATGCATTTAATGCATAAAAGCATTGGTTTTGTAAGCCAAAGATATGGATTAGATTCCCAGCCACAAAAGCATTGATCTTGAAAGCCAAGGATCCGGGTACGATTACTGGCCAGGGCAAATTTTCCCTCTGTTGGCAATATTCGATTTGTATGATAACTTTACAAATCATCTTGATTGTGTTAAAATAACAGTAACTAATTATTCAAATATTGACATGGATTTGGATAATCATATTAGATTCACTTATTTAATTCGAGAGAAAGGAAATTATTTAAAAAGAAAACTGCCCTTATTTTTTTTAGTAAAGTTGTTCTGGCAAAATTCTTCAACTACTGGACATAAAACTAAGGGGGTTCCAGGTAACTGCAAGAAGGTACTGTCTAGCTCCTTTAAGAAAAACTCTAGAACCGGTCTCAGGTACGTTCTGTTGCCAAGGTAACTGGTCAGTCGACTTTATATTAGGGAGGTCTGGTGTTTCCTTTTCTCCCATTCAACCGAGCATTCCGCGAATAAGCAGTCTTTTTTTGTCCTATGGATGAAGTTCCCTCCCTACAAGTTTTGGAACCTTCGAAAGCAGGAAACCTACTCAGGGTTTTTCTTATCTTGGTCAGACAATAATAAACACTTAAGTGGCTTTTTCGTTAATTAATTATACTTATAAGGCGACATTAAAAAAAAAGTTCTCAATAAGGTTTTTTTTTTTTTTTTTTTTTTTTTTTTTTTTTTTGTCTGCTAGTGCGTCTGTTTCTTCCATCTTCTTTTTCTTTTTTTTAAATGAAATTTACCGGCGATTTCTGTTTATGGAAAAAAAAACTTTTAAAACTGCATTTTGAAAAATTAAGCAAATACTAAGAAGAAAAATGTATATAAAAATAAAAATTAAGACCACATATATATATATATATATATTTTTTTTTTTTTTGGGGGGGGGGGGGCTGTATATTTATAAAAGTAAAAAAAAGCAATTTTCTAACATTGTTTTTTACTGTTTCTATTTTTATCCAACCAAATATTGAATAATTCTAAAAATCTTCAAGATTCTAAAATTCTTACAGGAGACTAGTAGCATAGAATAAATTAGTGAATAAAAAAATAGATGATTATTTTACGAGACTTAATATATTACAAATATAAAAAATAGGCAAAAGCTTTTATTAAACTTTTAAATGTGTATTCCTTTTGAGACCTTTAACCGCGAAGATAATGAAAAATTTTAAAACTTATAGATAGGTAAAATATTTACAATATTGACAGCTGTGTCCAGTAGTGTGATCTGTCGCCACATTATATTAAAAAAAAAATACTCATTTTTTAATTCTTTACGACTTAATCTACACAACTGTGTTGATGAACATGATCCTAAAGAAAAATAAAAACTTTTTCATTTTTTTTGCGATTTAACACTATGCCTTTCGTATTATAACTTCATTTATGTTTTGACATTAAGTAATAATAGTAATAATAAAAGTTTACTTAATTCTCTTTGCATCGTTGGCGAATCTTCTATTTTATACAGACATTTCGCACTTTAAATTAAAAATATGAATTACTTTTCTGAACCAATCATGTGAGATAAAATACAAAAAACATTAAAAAGTTCTCCCCCCTCATTCTCCCCTCTCTTACCCTCTCAAATTCTTTTGTAATACTCCATTTTCCAAATATCTTTAAAAAAACTCTTTCTCAGCCTGTTATCATAAAAATATAAATTGAATATTGCACAAAGTAATTACATTCGACAAATTTCAGACAATTACATAACCTTTATACTCCAGTAAGTTTATTTCGATAACTACGATTAAAGTTTGAAGGGGGGGGGGGGACTAATTTTGCTCCCTAAATTGTTCAAAAAAGGTTTCGACAATTTTAGCCACTACTGTAAAAATTAGATGACATGGATAAAGAAAAATAAATAATGCCCAGGAGCCGGTTTTCACACCTTTCTATATAAGACAACATTAAACTGTAAATAATTAAGATTTACATATCATAACACTTTAAAACTTTATAAGAGGCTTTCGATCGCTCCCCTTCCACTAAAAAAAAAAAAAAAAAAAAAAAAAAAAAAAAAGTTGTCAATGGGGGCCTCAAAAAATTAATCGGATCTTATGAGTTTTAGCTTGTCAAAAACAATTCACGAAAAAAAAAAAAAAATAATAATAATAAAAATTGGCTAAAATTACTCAAAAACCTATTTAGGTGAAGTAATTACAAAAATGCGCTGCGTTTTTAATTTATTACAATGTGTTAAATAAAATAGCATAATAAACTTTTATATTAAATGTGCTGCATTTAAAAAAATACTGCATTTGCAGACAAAATTGAAAGTTACTTTGTAAAAATGGGTTGGAGAAATTTCATCATTCTACATAATGTATCTTGCCTAATTTTCTTTGCTTTACTTTATTTTTCTTTTCTTTCCTTTTTTTCTAAATTTAATAAAACAGATAAAATAGGAATCATATTCGAAAAAAGATGTGTGTGTGTGTGTGGGGGGGGGGGGGAGTAGCTGAATTGTTAATAAAATCAGTTTTCAAGTCTAAAATCTTCATTCCTATATAACTACAAAATTATTTTCCTCCTTATATGCATTTAATTTTCCCCAAAATCTTTCCTAAGAAAGAAGATAATGCTGGGGTTGAAGTGCCAGTATGACAAAGTTACCACAGCCAACAATTAGACAAGCAACAGCCAGAACATCAGGTCATTATACATCTAATTTTGATTGCCTTAATATTGCTTACAAATAAACTGTGGGTGACTTGAATTTCTATAAATGAATATAAAATGGTTTACTATTTTTCTATGAAAAATATGCATTGGTGTTATTTTGTCTCTATTTTCCCCAGACGTATCAAAGTGCCCTATGAGGTGTATCAGTCTACCCCGGGGATGAGGCACATTGATAAAAATGACTTTTTTTTTTAATTACTTGAAAAAATAATATATAAAACAACAATTGTACATTTTTATAACACACTACACAAGTTTTGCTGACACCACATGGAAAAATAATTTGAAATTTCTGCTTTCTGGACACCCAAAAAACTTCTTAGAAAAAAGCTGTATCAATGTGCCCCAGTTCCCCCTACATAAAAAGATTTTTTTTGGCCTGTATATTTATAAAAGTGAAAAAATGATTTTCTAACATTGTTTTTTTTATTATCTCGGGGTTCCAGCTAACCGCAAGAGGGTAATAAAAACTTAAGTGGCTATTTCGTTAGTTAATTACACTGATAAGGCGTCATTAAAAAAAAAAAGATCTCAATGAGTTTTAGTTATTTTATTATACATTTTATTTTTTTTATGTCCGTCCGTTTTTATTCTTTTTTAATAAAATTTACAGGCGATTTCTGTTTATAAAAATAAAGATAATTTTAAAACTGCATTTTGAAAAATTAAGCCAATACTAAGAGAAAAAATATACATATAAAGTTAAGTGAAAAAACTATTTCTCACATTGTTTTTTATTATCGCTATTTTTATTCAACCAAATATTAAATAATCAAAATTCTAAAAATCTTACAGGAGCCCAGAAGCATAGAATAAATTAGTGAATAATAAAACAGATGATTATTTTACGAGATTTGATATATTAGAAATATAAAAAATAGGCGAAAACTTCTATTAAACTTTTAAACTTGTATTCCTTTTGAGACCTTTAACCACGAAGATAATGAAAAATTTCAAAAGTTATAGAGAGTTAAAATGTTTACAATACTCACAGCTGTGTCCAGTAGTGTGATCAATAGTGACAGTATATTAAAAAAAAATTACTTGTTTTTTAATTTTTTAAGATCTAACCTACACAACTATGTTGCTGAACATGATCCTAAAGAAAAATAAAAACTTTTTCCTCTTTTTTTTTTTTTTTTTTTTTTTTTTTTTTTTTTTGAACACTTTCGGGTTTGGTGTTCCATTAATAGTGCACTTTTTTACATCGAGTATTAATTTGTCAGTAAGTTAATTTCAGTAAGTTTATTATGACTTCATTTATGTTTTGACATTTGGTAATGATAAAAATAATAATACTAGTTTACTTAACTCTCTTTTCACATTTGACGCTTCTTTTATTTTATACACATATTTCACTCTTTAAATTTAAAATATAAATTACTTTTCTGAACCAATCATGTGTGATGAAACGCAAAAAACATTAAAAAGTTGCAATACTCTCTCAAATCCGATTGTACTACTTCATTTTCCAAACGTCTTTAAAAAAAAAAAAAAAAAACTCTTCCTCAGCTTATTATCATATACTTGGATGAGATAGTTTTCAGAGTGCCTGGAGAGATGGACTCCTTACCTCTAGTAGAGAAATGATACATGGAACAATTCAAGTCATAGCCAAAGTCTGGCAAACAGAACGTCAGAACCAAAGGGGGGGGGGGGGGAGCCGGGACCCAAAAAAGCAAAGGCCCTTTAAGGGCACCATACAAAATAAATAAAATATATGAGAGTATAAAAAAGTGAAATAAGAACATTAACAATATTTTCAAAAGTATTTACATAGTACAATTTACAAAATAGAGACTAGGAGATGGTGAACGTTCAGGAAGGAAAACCCTATCAATGAGATAAAAACTAGGAAAAATTATCCTGGGTCGATGTTTTTATTATCATATAAATATAATCTGAATATTGCACAAAATAAGTACTTTCGTCGCATTTCAGACAGTGATATAATCTTTATGCTTCAGTAAGTTTATTTCGATAACTGCAATTAAAATTATTAAAAAAAAAAAAAGAAAAAAAAAAGAAGAAGAAGAAGAAGAAAAACTATAATTTTGTTCTCAAAATTGTTCAAAAAAGGTTTTGGCATTTTTGGTCATTACTGTAAAAATTAGATGACATGGATAATGAAAAATAAGTAGTGTCCAGAAGCCAGTTTTCACACCTTGCTATGTAAGACAATATTAAAGTGTAAATCATTAAAATTTACATATCATATTACATAAAAACTTAATAAGAGGATTTCGAACTCTCTCCCTCCCTCAAAATAATAATAAAAAAAAAGTCACTGGGGGCCTCAAGAAATTAATCGGGTCTAGTGAGCTTTAGTCAGTCAAATTCACAAAATAAATGGCTAAAATTGCTAAAAAACCTATTTAGGTAAAGTAATTACAAAAATGCGCTACATTTTTAATTTATTCCAATATGCTAAATAAAATAACATAATAAACTTTTTCATAAAATGTGCTGCATTTAAAAAACACTGCATCTGAAGACAAAATTGATAGTTGCTTTGTAAAAATGGATTGGAGAAATTTCATCATTCAGCATAATATATCTCGCCAAATTTTACTTTCTTTTTCTTTTCTTTCTTTTTCTTTTCTTTCTTTTTCTTTTCTTTCTTTTTTTATTTAATAAAACAGAAAAAATAGGAATCATCAAATGAATATTCAAGAAAAGATGTGAACTTTATTTAAGGTAAGAATAATTGGAATTCTTCTTTTTGCAGAAAATATTTTTTTCTCAAAGACTGTCAAAAATAACATTTTATTCAAATTTTCTGATAAAAAGAAACCTAGTCGCTGGGGGTAACCGTAATACTTACCCATCATGGATATGCATAATATAATAAGAAATTAAAACAGGTGAAAACTATTTATAAAATCCATCGCAATTCCAAAATAAAATTTAAACATATATTTAAATATTGTTAATATACATAGTAATGCTCTATTAATGAATTGCTGATGAACTAATTTCGACAAATTATATAATACGCCAAACTACTCAAGTAGTAGCGAATTACGTAAAAGAAAAATCCTTATAACTCCAAAAATATTAATTATATTAAATAACAGTTTACTGCATCGGATTAAGCGTCTTGTTTGAAATTAAAATATATCTTTGAATTGAAATTTGAAGGAAATAGAGGGTCAAGAAAAATCGAAAAATGTGGAAAACAGAATTACAAATATCTCGGCAACTAATAATCCGATAGACTTCGTTCATTATGCAAAATTTGTGTTATTTTATTGCCTTTTACATTAACTCCTTAAAATAAAAATAAAAAACCGAAAAACTTTATACATCTTTCACCGGAAGGAATTTTTCGAGAGTCCGAAAAAAATAGTTCGTAATAATCGGGTTAGTGATATTAAATAGGCTTCGTCCCATTCTTACATTCTAAGTATGTACATTCCAAAATAAAATTTAAACGTTTATTTAAATATTGTTAATATACATAGTAATGCTCTATTAATGAATTGCTGATGAACTAATTTCGACAAATTATATAACACGCCAAAAAAAAAAAAAAAAAAAAAAGAAGAAGAAATTCGAAAAATTTTATACATTTTTCATCGGAAGGAATTTTTCCAGAGTCCGAAAAAATAGGTCGTAATAATCGGGTTAGTGATATTAAATAGGCTTCGTCCCATTCTTACATTCTAAGTATTTCAAATCTCTATCTCAATTTGTTTGGGAGATAGAGCGTTTACAGACACACAAACAGACATACTGGCGGTTATTTGTTTTAATGTGTTTTTCGGAATTTCCATTATCTGAAACGTGTAAATTCATATAAAAAAAATTCTCGATTTTCAAAACATTTACGAGACTTATCTTGTACTACATATGATGGGTAAGTAAAAGGCGTGTATGTGCGTGTTTCTCTGGAAGACGGGGGGGGGGGGGGGGGAGGGCTCTCAAAATAAGGAGTAGCAATCAATATAATGAAATATGTATCCCATTTATACTGCAATAAAAAATACTGTAAAAGCCTTTGATTCCTTAACAAAAATTATAAAAATCAAATAAGTACTCTATTTTTTAAATATATATAATCTATTTAAATTTGCTTTGAATTTTTTTCTCTCTCTATCCTAAAAGGTATCAAATCGGGAGAGCTACTGTATTTCATATGTTTCTCATTGAATTCAACATAAAATAATAGAAAGAGATACTAAGAAAACAATTTCAAACACAAGCTGAAACTGATCCCCCTTTGAACTGGTCATTAAAAGTATAAAAAATAGAAAAAAAAATTCTAAAAAGATTTAAATTTAAGGGAAAAGGTTAAAATTACTCAAAAAAAAAAAAAAAAAAAAAAAAAAAAAAAAAAAAAAAACCTATTTAGTTAAAGTAATAATAATAATAATAATAATAATAATAATAATAATAATAATAATAATAATAATAATAATAATAATAATAAACACTGCGTTTTAAATTTATTTCAATATGCAAAATAAAATAATATGATAAGCTTTGTTAAATGCTAGATTAGGATTTTAAGAAAGATTGCATGTCACTCCGGCTCCTGTATCCGCCCATTTAGTTATGATGAATAGGACTCATCTTAAAGATTGACAAGTAAAGGTAGATAAGGATTTCTTCTACCTCTTTTGTGTAAGGATTAAAAAAAGGGGTAAAAAATATAAGTTATCCAAGGAAAAATCTTAACTACATCTTGCTACTTTATCTTACTATTTGGCGACTTTTTCTTTAAAGAGGTGTGAAGAATTTTCCAATAAAACAAAAATCACTCGAAGAAATTAATATATTTTGTAAACATCTAAATATTAAAAGTTTTACATGCAATTGAACAGAAAAAGTTTTCTTTTTTTTTTCTTTGTGAAAACTAAAACTTTAAACTTAAATATATTTCATCTATGCATAAAAACGAAATTGTAAAAAGACTATTATGCATGAGAAAACGAATTTATTGCAAACAAACAAATAATAATAATAATTATTATTATTATGATATTGGAATAGGTGTCACGATGCTAAAAAAATCCACTTTTTTTTTAAGCAGTTTATTATTTACAAAATGGAGCGCGATTCGTATCTCTTCAAACAATGAAAATTTTCAAAACAATTGCTATAAACTAGCTCTAACTCAATCTGAGTATAAATTTAGAAATGGCCATTTAACATCACTCATTAAGCTTTAAGAGGATTTAAATAATTTTCGTACAATCCAATATCTTATTGTTTAAAACAAAATTGTACTTGTCAAGTACTTTTATTTTAGAAAAAATTTCCCCCATGAATATATATATATATATATATATATATATATATATATATATATATATGTATGTATATATATATATATATATATATATATATATATATATATATTAAAAAGTACCAGTTAAATAAAGATGATAAACTACATTTAGTCTGGGATTTTTACATAATTTTTAATGGAATGAAATTACCCTCAATGTTAACGATAAAATTGGCAGGATCAAGAGTAAAATTAAAAGAAATTGTATATAAATTAGAGTTTTTTCTTTTATTTTAGAACTTCTGCAAATTTCAATCATATTTTACTTTTAAATACAAAATTGCAAATAAAGATAAATTATTTTGTTGTTAATCACAAATATCTGTATAGATTATAATGAAATCTGAAAATTTTAATATCTCGGAGAAAATCTCTGCGTATGTTTCGTGGAATATGTTATTAACAGAAAAAAAAAAAGAATAGAATTTAACTCTAATATATGTTTGAAAAGTTTTAAAAATAAAAGGTTTAAATCATAACAAAATACTAAAATCTTTTTAATATTATAGTGATTTTTTCTTATTTGATCTAAAAACAAAATCGCTAAATTCTCTTACATTTATGAAGTATAACGTTAATTCGTAAATGCATTTAATACTCACGATAGTCTGAAAAATCAAATGACCTCCCAGGATATACCATGAAATTTAGAGACAAATAAATATTTCCAGTCAAAATATGTGTAATTATATTTTTCAATTGTTATTGACTGTATCATTCAGTGGACAAAGAATATTTTTAATTCTGGAAATGCTTTTATAGCTTAAGAAAGTTTTTTTTTTCTTTTTTTACATGATTGAAACTGAATTTTTCAATAGAGAACCTATAATTTTGTGATAGCAATATTAATTTCAGGTTTCGTAAATATATTTTTAAAAATATAAAAAAATATCCGCTATTTTTGGTACATATTTGATAGTTTAAAAGTAGTAAACTTATTAAACGTTATAAATATTTTCAGACCTAATTTAAACTAGAAACTAATAAATAAATAAATAAATTTAGCATGAAAACTTAACAAAGCAATCTTCTAAGCGCCTTTTTTTTTTTACTTATGTAAGAAAATTAATTGAAAACTGTCACAATTTGCTTAAAAAAAAAAAAAAAAAAAAAAAAAAAAAAAAAAAAAAAAACTTTAGGATTTAGTATGAAGTTTTAAGAAAATGTTACGTTTTATGCAACAAAATTTGAAATTCAAATTGAAAAACATCAAAACAAAATGTATGCGTGTTTTTTTTATTTTTTATTATTTTTTTTTTTTTTTTGATTTGTTGTGCAATTTGAATTGAACCAGTAAAAATTATTTCCGGTGAATATTTAAATAACTTATCTAATTGGACAGTTCATCTTTCAATACCTTTTCTAAGTAAATATTGCACCCCCACATTATTATTAATTCTACATTTAAGAATTCAGCTTCAGAAGTAAAACGTAACATTTTTTTTTTTTTTGGTTGGGGGGGGGGGGGGGGTAAAAACCATTTCCGTAGCAAAAACTTTTTATCTACAGAATGACACAATTAATAATGATTGAAAAAAATTTTACATTTGTTTTGATTAAAAATATAAAAAGTATAGACAGAATATTTTGAATATAAATAAAATTGTATCAAAAATATCAAACTTCTTGATATTTTGAAAATAAAAGTTGGATATACATCATGGTATATATTATGGTATGTATATATATATATATATATATATATATATATATATATACCGAACCCTGTTAGATCGGTCATTGAAAGATAAACTGGCTAATTTAGGACAGTCTAATGAGGCGCCCGAGGAGGCCATTGATCCTGTAAATTTTTTGGCACCATTTTGATAGTTTCCTATTACTAACATTTTAAGAATAAAATTCCAAATTAAAGGAAGCTTTATTAAAAATCTTTGTTATTTGCTTGAGAGATATCTTCAAATTCTCTGTGAATTTATTTTATGCCTCAAAAACGAAAAATGACTTTAAATAATTGATCCGGTGTAAATCTTTCTTCTTTAATTTACAGTTATTCTTTATATATAAAAAAATGTTAAGGAAATGATGGTGATGGAAAATGGAAAAATTTAGCTACCCTGGCTGATGTTGTTACTCTGGCCCATTTCTATGCTGCAATACGAAAGAAAGGATGCCATTTTTTCTAACAAACTTTTAAAATTTCAGGTATTTTTCCCACCTGAAATTTTTCTCATTCTGTTTTTTAAAAATATGTAAAATCATGCGTAATGATTTCCATCAATGAAAGCTTTTCCAGGTTATCTCTTTGGAATTATGCATTGTTTACTACTATGCTTGTCTTTGTTTCTCTGTTTATTTGCGCCTACCAAGTAAATCAAATTGTATATTTGCGTCTTTAAAGAAAGAAAAATAAATAACATTGTCTTTGATTTTTTATATTTCATATAGACTCTTTGATTAAAAACTCTGCCTCCGACTTAAAAAAAAAAAAAAAAAAAAAAAAAAAAATGAGCGTTTTTTTTCCACCATCCCTTCCGCTGAAAAATGTGCAATTCGTGATTTACTATGATTTATCGGTGGTTGTTTTAATTTTTCTTTCCTTTCTTACTCGAAGCTTCGGAAACGTTAGACTTTATGTCTTCTATTGCGATATATATTTGGATGTATGTATCGCTACTAAATATTGTGGAATATTTTTGTTGCATGTTTTGAGCCCTGTAAATAATGGTACCCTTCATTATTTTCCAAGAGCTGAAATGCGCCCCTGATTTGTGGAAGGTTGGACAACTTTGGTCTAATTTAAACAACCAGTTATTTATAGATTCATTAGAAATATCTTTTCTGGCTTTAGTTTTGTTTAATTTCTCATTTAACTGCACAACATATTAAAGAGTGAAAAAAGCAGAAAAGATTATATTTATGTTAAAAAAAGTTATTTATTTTATATTTTAAAGAAATTTCTATAAAACATGGTATTTTCTTAATAAACAATGCTAAATCCTACTGTAAATAAGAAAAAAAAATTACAAATTCTTTAAAAATTGTTTAAAAATGACCGAATTAGTTTCGTCATAAATAAGTTATGAAAATAGTTATACTTTACTAGTATATTAGAACTATACTCAACTCTGCATTGTATAGTTCTTACAGTCTGGAGCGTTAATGTTAAATGTATGGGAGCGTTCTTTTTGAAAGTTCTCTCTTGCATTTTAATAATTTTAAATGTTACTTTTACTTTCAGTTTTGTGGGTAAGCTTTCGAGACGCGAGATTTTTTTTTTTTTAAGTTTCATGTATATATGTATATATATTTTACCAAACTACAAACAAAATCTTCATTTGATACCCCCTCACATTTTGTTTTGGCACTCGAGATACTTGCCACCTCTGCCCTTCCCTAGTTTCGGACCAGGCTTTGTGTATATTTGTTTCATAACTGATAATAACATGGGCATAATTTTACCTAGTCTGATTTTATTTTGTTAAAAAATATTACAAAAATCTTATTAACGTTAGTTGTATTTTTAAAAGAGCCCCAACCAGACACACACACACTCTTTATTTTCCTTTTGAGAATGTAATTGTTCTATTTATATAAATATCTATTTATTTGCTTATTTTTTAAATTAATAATCCCAACTCATAAAGTAATATAAACTAATGGTACATAATTTCTTTCTTACAACAGAACAGTGCATCATCTCTAACTTTTATTTATTCAAAAAACGGCTAAATGACTCAAATAAATTTTAATAAATCTCTTTAAGATAAATCACGACAATGCAAGCTATTGATTATTTTTGAGTTTAAAATTTTATATATATGATAAATATTACCATATAATGCTGACAATTGTGTTAAAAAAAGTCTATGAATAAAATTTAAATTTTACGCTATCTCAATATACTGTTTTCTCGACTATTGCATATGAGCCCTTTATCGATGCACTTCCAAATAAGCCAGAGATTTCTTTGCCAAAAACGTTGAAAATTGCCAAGAAAAGGTTACAAAATTATAGTTTTCTGAAGAAACAAAATATTAAAAAGTCCTCTCCAAAATGTAGGAGGAGTCCAGTTCCCCATGCCTGCTTAAGAAGGGATTAGGGGACATAACAATGCTTGTCAATAAACAATGGCGAGCCGGAGTGACCATCTCCTTTTAAGAAAATTTAAATGATTTCATGCATCTTGATCCTACCTATTGCGTGGGAAATTCTTTGTAAAATTGTCGCTAGTTTACAGATAACAGTAAAGAAAAATACGAATGAATACTAATTCTGAAGGGGGAGGGAAAGGGGTGTTACGTTTCAAAGCTATTGCAATTGGCTTTTTTTGTAGAGTTCTTAGTACTACAGGACCAATCTGAGACACATTTTTGAACAATAGAGTATAAGCTATTGCACAAAATATAAAAAAGAATTGTGAACTGAAGTTGCAGTTGTCCCAGATTAGTAGATTCTGTTCAGTTCTGAGTTTGATAGCGTCCAAGCAAGTGACTATATATTTGTAACGTCCTGTATTATATACGCCTAAATTGTATTTTTCATATTTGAATCTAGTTAGCTTATTTAAGCATTTGAGTGCAAGAAAATGGAGAAGAATCTCCGTAATTTTGGTTTCAGTGAAATTAGGTGGAACATTAAAAACTTTTTTGCTTCAACCTCTAAGGAAAAGTGGGTAATTTGCAGTCCTACTTTTACTATAATCGGAAAGATCAGTACTAAGTGGCGATTTTGCCTTAAGGATAATTACATCGACGAACATCATACTGTCTCTCTGTATTTAGAGAGCATGAATCACTCAATAAACGAACCTATATGGGTGACGTGGAAGCTACTTTTTCCAAAAGACATCGATAAAGACAGGGTTCAAGTAGTGGAATCCGATTTCATAACAAGTAATTCAATCGCAATTGAGCTCTGTGACGCTAGTGAACTTGATGAAATGATGGAATTAAAAGATGTGGATAAATTGAAGCTTAGAAACATGATTTTTGTGAGCATTAAAGACAGTCAAGTTAATAAAAGATCCGAGATACGAGGTCTAAAGGCTTTATCACATGATTTGACAGCGCTGTACAGAGTTGACAAAAATTACGATGGGAAATTTCTCATCGGAGGAATCTCTGGTAAGGCGCATAATTTTATTTTGAGTTCTCGAAGTACGGCATTGAAAAGCATAATTGAGAGATCAGAAGAAGTTGTTGAGATACCAAAATTAGATGCTGTTGCTGCAAAGCACATATTCGGATATCTCTACACTGGAAATCTAGATCACGTTTTACGTAAACCAACATTTGAGATTTTAGAATGGATTGAATACTTGAATCTTTCAGAGTTACAGAAATATTATGAACCAGACTACGTAGAAATATTGTCCGAGTGTGAAAGCGAGAAATGCTCACTCGAGTTTGATATACCTCTCGAAAAGGCCGCAGAGGTCGAAGAAATAATATCTTTTCCAACTTTTGATTGCATCTCTAGTTTATTAGCAAGAATTTTTACTTTGAAATTGTATCCTAAAGGAGTTACTGATGATAGTGATTATATGACCGTATGCATTAATAACATGCAGGAAAATTACTCCAATATTTGCCTAGTTGAAGTAGGTGTCATCGACTCAGACGGTAAGAATCGATATCTTCGAAGAAAACGATGCTGTGGTTATTACGAAAAAATCGTCCTTGAGAAATTTTTAACAAAGGAGACTTTACAAGATCCTACTTTGACATGGGGCGGAAATCTTCATATATTTTGCACTTTGTATTCCTGTGATGCAGCTAAAGAAATAGTGTCGACAATCAGAAATGACATTGTGTATTATGATATACACATTGATCCTGAAGAACATTACGAAATGTTATCCTACCATATGGCCCTTCTGTTTGAAACTGGTGCTTACAGTGACTTTATATTGACTTGTGAAAACAAATCTTTTCCCGTGCACAGTTCAGTCTTGAGTGCAAGGTCACATGTGTTCAGAGATTTGTTCGAAAATGATTACGCAAAAAATCAAAAATCTTTCCATATTCTAACATCTAACATGAAAAGTAGAGTTTTAAAATCTGTACTTTATTATATATACTGTGGAATGCTTTTGTACTATGAAATTGACGATCTTATTGACATTTATAAAGTTGCTGTAGAAAATATTTTTGTACTGCCTTTGAAAAATGACTGTTGCAGACTACTAGAAAAGAATTTGGAATTACTAGATGTTAAAAGTGTTCTTGAACTAGCTTATGAATATAGTGAATACAAACTCATAGTCTCAATTGAGAAATACATTAGCAGTAAAAAATCATATAATCAGGATAATATTGAAGTTAAGTGACAATAATTTTATTGTATTTAGGTGTGATAAAATAATTGTGAATTTTCCTGAAAATTTTCGACAAGCTCTCATTTTGATTATTTAATCTCGTAAGTTATATTTATGTTTTATTTTAACTTTGATAATGTTAAGTTTTATTATTTTTTATTTTTTTCTGACATCAAAATCTTCAAGCTACATTTTCATAATTTTCTGTTGTGAAAATTCTGTGTTCATTATGTTGAAATAGTTTTATTTTTTAAACTTAGCATTAAAAAAAAAAAAGTAAAATTCTCTCCAATGCATTTTTTTAATTTTTTTTCATATTTTTTAATGAAAACTGTAGTTTGATGTATTCATGTATCACGATTCTAATGTTTTTGAAAAATAGATGATTTTAAAATTCTATGTTGTCAAAAATTCTGTATACAACTTTTTTTCCATAAAACGAACCTAAGCTTATTTTAAATTTATTGTAATATTAGTTGTATTTCATGAAAACTTTAGAATACTTAATTATTGTGATATTGACAGCAATTTTAAAATACGAACTTCATTTTTTAGATGAACTTAAAAGTAGAATTTCTGAAATGCATATCTTTCTTAGGAAAAAAATCTTAATCGATAATCTGTAATAGTTTAAGATATATTTTATATTATTATTTAAATTTTTATACATGTGGTGATTTAAATATATATACATATTTTATTTATTTATATTTAGTAATGAGAACCGGTGTTATCTAAATTCCTGTATCATGATCTTAACTTTTTTAATGTTTTTGAACATATTCATGATTTATTTAATTATTTTTAAAATCTTTTACAAATTCTCAAAATAATCTTTATTTTATTAAAATTCGCAAAACCTCCTTTTTTAATTAATTGTGATATTAACATATTTAATGAAATGTTTAAACTAATTACTGACTGTGATATTGATAATCATTTTAAACTACAATATTTATAAATCATTAACCAACTAAATAGAAAATTTCTAGAAAGTACGCCTTTAGAAAGCCATTCTAAAACAAGTCTTTTATGGATTGTCTAGGATAATTTTGGCTCTATTTATTCCTTTATTATTAGTTTTATAATTATAACACATATCGTAATTTTAAAGTATGTTATTAATAATTTACTTAAAACTTACTAAACTATTTTCTATTTGAGTAACGTTAACTGTAATGTTGTGAGAATTTAGAAAATGGAATTTCATATTTGATAGTGAATTTTATATTGTGCTAAATAACAACTGCACTCTCTAACCATTCCTGTTGAGCGTATTTTGTAGTTATGGCTTGTAATTATGAATATTTGAAAGTAATGCTTGAATAATTATATGATGAACATCATTTACCTGACATATTATTTCTGCAGTTGTAAATAGCATTTAATTAACTTTTGTAATTAATAAGATCATATATTTTACTGTGATTATTCATAAAACTTGTCATTTATTCATATCATATAATTTGTAGAGAGATTTTAATGCTGATTTTATTTTTGCAATTGTAAAAAGATTTCCTTTAATAAATGCTTCTTTTTTTAAAATAAATGTCTCTAGAACTATTCACGTCGCATTTGTTTTATATATTTGTTGAGGGTGTCTGTTGGGGAATAGGGAGGGAAAATTAAAATTTTCTAAAAATAAAAAAGTGAAAATCTTTCTTTTATATCCAAAGAAACGATTTTTATACTCTTCCTCCCCCCCCCCCCCTCTTTATTTTTTGTTTCCTTTCACTTCAGTTTTATTTTTAGGAACTCATTATTTCAAGAAAGTACGACTTCAAAAAATTTTATTCTATAGATTCATGATTTTTTAGTATTTTAATTGGAATTAGTTTTATAAGAACGTAATTCATGTTATAAAAGTAATATGGAATAACAATGACTGCATCAAAAAATCTGAATATATATTTATTATTATTATAACTAAACATACATTTAATTACTCTTTAAAAAATACAGTCACAACCTGAACAAGGTGTGGATTTTAATCTCTTTAATCAATCATTTCATTCTGTGATACAGCATCATATTTAAAGTGAAGAGAAAATGTGGTTCTTTACTAAGGTTTACCTTTCCAACATTTTTTTTTTTCTTAAATATTTAGTTCAAATGGGGAAATTACTGCGTTTCAATTCTCGATTGAAAGCACATTTAACAAAAATTTAATTGCATATTTGATAATCTCTTCAGATTTAAATATATATATACTTTTGTCCCTTAAAAAGAAAAAAAAAATATTTTTAAATGTTCATTACAGAAAACTCGCATGGATTTTTAGGTGCATCGAATATTATATTTAATATAATTTAATTTAGTATAAGATATTACATATATAACATAGAACATGTAAAAAAGTTTAAATCGTTTTTTCAAATACAAAAAAAAAAAAAAAGTTTGGCATTTTTAAAACTTGAATTTGAAGAAAATATGTGAATGGAGAAAAGGCATTCAAACTTTTTATTTGTATGGGTGCATTGAGTGTATTAACAAAATTTGCAATATATCGCGATATAATTAAAGTTTTCGCAAAAATGAGGCTTCAAAATACGTATTTCCAATTAAAGAGAATTTCATTTCACACTGGAGAAAAAAAAAAAAAAAAAAAAAAACATGGATTTTTTTGCGCAATTTTAAGGTAAACTGTCCTTTAATAAAAGTTGAGGAAAAGTAGAGATTCTTAAATATCTGTTTTATTTTCTTTATGTGAAAGATGGTGAGGGGTGGGGGATAAGTTTTAAAGATTTTTCAAATGTATTTATTATCTGATTTTTTTTTTAAAGTGAGTTTTAATTAATAAATTTTCAGTATGTTTTAACTGCATCGGTGCTAAGAATATATTTAAAAAATATATATTTATTGACTTTGAAAAAAAAAAAAGATTCTTGAATTTTTTAATTTTGTATTTTTATAAAGAAAACTTATTTAGAAAGTGTCATAAAGTTTTAGAAGACTCTGTTTGGAAGAAAAATAATTATGAAATTGTCATTCATTTGAATAACAAATGAGATGAGTTGAAATACCCCCCCCCCCCCAAAAAAAAAAAAAAAAAAAACTAATTAGGTTGGTTATAAAATTTTAAACACACAGTTGAAATAAACTTATGGTAATATGTAATTTGGCGGCATAAAAGTTTTTAAAGAATACCTCCAGTATTTGAAAAAAAAGGAAGAAAGATTAAAAAAAGAAAAAAATATGACTTCGGAAATAAAGTATTCGATTTCGATTAAATTAAATCTAATATTTATTTAATCGGTACAGTAACTATTAACTGTCTGCATGAAACTAAATATATGTTTTACTACACATCTAATAAGTATCTCAGATAAAAGATTTTAAGGAAAGTAAATTTATGGGATTAATCCAAAAGATAATCTGAAATCAACAAATCTGTTTACTATTATTATTAATATTATTATTGTTTTATAAAATTGGAAAAACTGCATTACCCAAAATCAATTAGAATTGAAGATTCTAATTGATTTAAAAAGATTCAGTTTAACATTTTGACTAATTCAAATCTATCAATTTTACAAGCTTTCAGAAACAACTGTATAATTCAGTATGAAGTGCATTAACTAAAATGGATGAAAATGTCAATTTAATCTCTAAAAAAAGAAGAAAAAACTGATTTTTTCATTTTTCGTAATCACAAAAAAAAAAAAAAAAAAAAAAAAAGGAGAGAGTGAGTATAGTTGGATGAAAACTGGATATCTCAGTTTTACGCAATTTGTACACTTAGTATTTCCAGGCAATAAGAAGAAAGAGCCATTATAGTATACGGGGTGAACCAAAAGTCTTGCTCTAAATTAGAGATTTACACGGGTCTGGGCAAATATTAAAACAATTATGTAAAGTAATAAACTAAAATAATAAAAAGTAAAATAATTTTTAAATGATTAAATTATTAAAATTAAAGTAAATAATGTATATTTAAATATGCATGATGAGAATTATTGCATGATGAATTATTCACTGAAACTTTCCTCATAAAATAGGTGTGTACAACTTTTTTAAGAGAAGGGCCAGTTAAATTTCGAAGAGGTAAACTGTAGTCTATAATAAGAAAAAAAAATCCCTGTCTGCTTAGCCGGAGGCATTTTCAGAAAGAATCACGTTTTGAGCACCTTATCGCCAGAACAACGATTAGCGCGGAGATTAAGTCAATGCTAAGCACCCTTTCTTGTTTGTGACGTCAAACGCCTAGCGAATAGCAACCCTTCCTTCTGCAATGAGATCGTGCTTATAGTTTTCGTTTGTTTTTCCGTAAATGTTATCAAGCAAATAATATAATATGAGGAAATGTTATTCACCGTTATTTACAATTAAAACATAGTTTAAAACAAAGAGCTTTTTCAGATTAAAATGATTTCGGATTTGAAAATCAAAACAAAACGACGATTGGCGTTTGGCGATGCAGCTAGCTGAACGTTCTCGCTTTCGCTAACTCGCCAAGGCTGGTGCTGAAAACGTGATTCTTTCTGAAAATGCTGGCCGGAGAGTGGATTTTGAAATTAAGTAAAAATTTAAACAACAAAAAATAAAATATGATTAGAGGTAAACCCAGTTTAACAACTTTATTTGGACTAGAGATGGGCATTATTTAACATAACGGGATAAATATTCGTAATATTAACCAAAAACTTATTATTCAATAACAGATTACCAAAAAGTCTCTGTTAATTTTGGAACCCCTCGTATGATAAGCATTTTAAAAAGAAGAAACAAATAGTAAGGCTGAAAATCATTTTAGGACTACATATTTATAAATTAATAAAAGTTTAGTTATATAAAAAAAATTCCAACTTATAAATCTATTTTAATTCTGAGGCAAAGAATTTCTATTACTGCAGAAAACATAAATCCCCAACTGCATTAAAACGCTTTTGAGACAGAGAGAGAGAAAAAAAATCCGACGCACAAAAAAAAAAAAAAAAAAAAAAAAAAAAAAAAAAAAAAAAAACCCTATCAAACTTTCTTTTTGACGCGTCACTGTCGATCTACGATTCCAAGACATTAAAAATCCTTTTGGTCTAATCAAGGAAGTCAATCATAGGAACCATTTTCCTTTTGCATTCTACAATACATTAAAAATCTTTTTGGTCTAATCAAGAAAGCCAATCATAGGAAACCTTGTCCTTTTGCTATCTCAAAAGTTCACGTGATAAAATCTCTCAAAAGCTATTCGTTGTTGATTATTCTATGAATATTTAAAAACATCTGGCTTCGATTCTTCACAAAATATATTTTATCATTTGAATTTTTTTATAACGCTCACAGTTACAAAGATTAAAGCAATAGAATCAGTTTTTAGAATAACAAAAACAACATTTATTGAAAAAAAAAAAAAAAAAAAAAAAAAAAAAAAAAAAAAAAAAAGCTGGAATAATGAAAACTGGTTAGAATACTGAAAATGAAATGGGGGGGGGGTGAAAATGTGTTTTTATTCTAGAAGTTAGTTAGTGACGCTCGCAGATTATTAAAAAGCAAGGAGATAATGTCGGCCATCTTTGGTCATATTTTTAATGGGAAGGAATCTCTGTTTGAAAAATGGAATTAAAGAGATTTACGGATTTAATTGTTGATGGAAAGCTGTTTTATCGCTCGGGCACGGGACATAATCTTTCGTTGATGAAGTTAGATGGGTAAAACGGTGGCAATCTTTGAGTTTGAATATTTAAAAGGGATATTACTATGTACTCATGGTATTTGGGGAAGCGGGGGGGGGGGGGTATTCTGGCGCTACGATTTTTATTTAATAAAATGTTTATTACTGTATTTTTTTTATCATTATTATTTTGCAAAATTGCGTCGTTAGAAAATATGAACCGGAAAACATTACTTTTGTAATTGTATTTTCCTGAAAAAAAGAAGAAAAATAGCCTGGTGAGGACACAGCCATTCGAAAAGGGATGGGAGGGGGGGGGCGAAGGAGGTCGGTCCCGACGGACGCGGAAATTTATAGGGCGCCAATTTTATACTACCAATGTCATTTTTTGGCCTGTCACAAGTTTTGGGGAGGGGATTTTACATACGTACTTGCACATACGAAATTTGTGGGATGAATGACATTTGATTAAAAATATACAAGTAATGTTTCGTGCTCTTGTGGGATAAGCTTTGAATATGCATTAACAGATATTGATTCGGGGATGTCAAAACGAACTTCAAATTAAGGTGCTAACGAATAAAAATCATTTTTTTTTTTTTTTGAACAAATCGCATTGTTAAAACGGTGTTGTTTTTATGGAGGATATTTCTGATCGTTTAGAAAAAATTAATTTCTAAACCGCCAGTTTTGGAGTCATTGTAACAATTGCAAAAATGCTTTAAACTTTCTTCTGCATCATATAAATATTAATTTACATTAAAATAATTATTTTTTAAATTGTTAAGAAACTATGTATTTTATACAGTGTTCAGTAAGTTTCCTATAACTTTTATTTAGAAAAAGGTTTTATGTGTTTTAACAAGTAAATCAGATTAAAAAAAAAAAAAAAAAAAAGTTCTACGGGCAAAATTTACAGAGTTATGATACACATAAATTTTCAACGAGAAAAACTGCATTTTTAGTGCAAGAAAACGATAATAATACGTGAAATGTAAAGTATCACAACTAAGTTTTTGTCTTGCAAAAATTAAAAGTTTAACTCTATGTTGATTTTAAAGGCGCAGGTTTATCTGAACTAAAACAGCGTCAATACTTATGTATCAAAATTATTCAAGATACCTTAATTAACGGCCCTCTAATTAAAATGTCTGTAGACAGCATAGTTTCATTGATTAGTTATACGTTACAAAAATAACAGGTTGTTGAAACCTGTTACCTGTGAATGTGTGGAACGATGTAACCTGTTAACCAAAAAAAACTATATTTCCCATCTCTAATTTGGTCGCTTTTGAAGAATTTTTTATTTCATTTTTCTGTTTGACCTGGTTTTAACAGAATCAATATAAGCGAAATCGGCTCAAAATGTCCGCTTTGACATTTTTTGACATTCTTTGATCGGCAAAATTTGCAATTTTTCCGTGCGTGATTGACAAAATTCGCGATATTTTTGTGCCAACCAATGGAATTTGCGATTTTTGGAATCCGATTAGCGAAATTTGTGAATTTTCCGCGCCTGGTCAATAAAATACGCGATTTTTCTACGCTTTCAACGAAATTCGCGATTCTTAACTGATTCTAATGCAACTTGCATTTTTTTCTTGAGACAAATTGACGCAATTCGCAATTTTTAACGAAATAATCTGGCGAAATTCACAATTGTACTGCAACTGATCAACGAAATTTTCAATTTTTCCAAGCATCATTGACGAAATTTGTGAATTTCCCACACTCGATGAACGAAATTTGCAATTTTTCCGCATCTGATTGACAGAATTCGAAAATTTTTTGCTCCCAAATAACGAAATTAACGTGTTTTCGGTAGCCGAGATTGATAAAATTTGCAATTTTTTTAATGAATGATTGACGAAATTTGTGATTGTTCCTCACTTGTTCGACGAAATTTGCTATTTTTTCGGGATCGAGAAATGAAATTCACTATTGTTTCTCTTGATAAAGATGTGCAACAGGAGATTTTTTTGCCGCCGATAACAGAATTTGAAAATTTTCCACGCTTCATCAATAAAACTGGAAATTTTTATTGATCGATCAACAAAATTTGTGATTTGTCCGCATCTGATCGACAAAATTCTCAATTTTTCCGTGCTCGACCAATGAAATTCCGGGATTTTTTTCAAGCCTGATTGAAAAAATCGCGATTCTTTCGCGCCGAATCGATAAAATTCGCTTTTTTTCCGCACCCGGATATTTAAATTTGCGATTTTTTGATGCCCGCATCAACAAAATTCGTCTTTCTTTACTGCATGAGGAAAACTTTCGAGGCAAATTGACGAAATTCACGATTTATTATCTATGACCAATGGACAAAAATTGCAATTTTTTTTTCAGTTGTAAACTGACGATGTTCACGGGCTCCAGGTTGTGCATCCCTGTCATAAAGGTAACCTATTAATTCACATACATTATATAAAGTATGAAAATTTTATCCAGGGTTTAGCCAATCTTCTTAAGCAAAAATGGTTGATTAATACATATATATATATGTAAAAAAGATTATGATTACATTAATATCAGCAATGTCATGAGTTTTTCAGAAATAAATTTATATTTACTTTATGAAAAACCATGAGATCAGTCATATTATCGAGAATTACATATTAAACTACACAAGGGATGATATAAAACTAGAAAATTCTGTTATTTTGTTCCTATATGTGAACCGAAAGATTCATTGTTTACATCTGTGATAATGTACTGATTTTAAGCGTTTGAGGATTTCCGGGTTGCAGATTTGAGAGATTCTACTGTATTGTTCATTTCTAACAGAAAGTATAAACAGTTTAAAATTTAAAACTTAAAATATACAAATAAATACTTAAAAGGTGTTGCAATAATAGTTATTATTTATTTGTTATTTAACTTAGATCATTCGGATGCCCTCGCATCCATTTGCAAAGGAATATAAAGGAAGATAATTGATTAGAAATTAATTAATTAATTGATTGTTTTCTAATGAATGATCTTCTTTTATATTCCTTTGAAAATGGATGCGAGGGCATCCGAAAGATCTAAGGTAAATAATAAATAAATAATATCTATTTTTGTAACACCTTTTAAGTATTTATTTGTATATTTTAAGTTTAATAACAAGGTGTAAAATTCCATGAAGACACTGGTATTAATACAGGGATTTGACTCATTGAATAAACAGTTTAATTTTCATTATCAGATCAAAATGACCAGGCGGCTTTATATCGCCATTGCAATAAGACCACACGATTTGACTTTATATAGATATCAATAAAAATGCCAAAAACTAATGAATTATACATTTATAATGATTTTGCGGTAAGTGCAAGTAGGATAAGTGCAAATTATGCAAGCAAATTTACATTAATTTAGAAATTCTGATTTCAAAAAGCATATAATAATAAGGCATCACTTTTACACTACTTTTCCCTATAAATTAAGTTAAATATATACTTAATCACATAACTTAATTATTGATATTAAATGATAAATCGAAGAATTCATGAATTAAATTGATTTACAGTTTAGTAACTAGCCATATAGTTTTGAAATCAATCCACCAAGGTTAAGATTCTAAGAAAGAGAAAAAGACGCAGAGAGAAAAATCAAAATTACATGCATCCTATAATCAAACAGAAATTTGTTTATTCATATGCAGGAATCGGTTATAAATATCTTAAACAGCATTTAAATTTATCAAGGGGCTTTAAAATAGGACAGTTTGAAAAGTTTGTAACGAAAGTCAGGGAAAGATGTTTGAAAATTTCGTTTATATACAGCTTTAAGAAAAATAAAGTAAATCTTTCGTGACTAATTTATTTTGCAACTTTTTTAATATACTTGCCTTGAAAAAGTTTATTATACGATTATCAGTGACAGATTAAATTTAATATTTGAACCAAATAAACTGCAATAATTACATCTGCAATTTATAAATAGATCAATAGATAATTCCCTATGAATTAGTTAGTTAAAATTGATGATAACGAAAAATCTAAATTGTAAGACTCATAAAATTGAGCTTGAAATCTGTATTTAATCTATTACGTAGAAAAATCTAAACTACACTTGCCATATCTGGCACATGTCTAAAAACTTTATAATTTTCATTTAAACATTAAGTAACTCATATAAACATTTCATTTAAGCATTATAATATGCATTTAAATAATAAAAAAAAAATACATAAATTAAATAATAATAAAAAAATAACCATTTCAACAGAAAATAATACTTCAAGGGGAAATCTTTAATTCTCTTTTAAATAAAAACACGAGCAAAATATCAAGAAATATGTAAATCAACTTTAAATTCTTTGATGTTGTACAAAATAACATATTTGTACGAACATGCTTATTCTACTTTGCTGTTTTTAAAAAACAAGTGCAGTAACAAACTGCATGTAGAGAGTTACTTAAGGTTAAAACTAACGAGTTTTAATGCTCTTTACATCACTCGCTCAGAAGAAAAGTGATACATTTCGACAAAAGTAATTTTCACAGGGGAGTCAAAAGAAAATTTGCATTGTTTTTACTCCAGCTTGATACTATAGCACTTTAACTCTGCATGCAGGACTAAAAACGTGCATAAAAGTTGGAGAATTGGATAAATTTACCTCTCCACAGAATCCACTCCTCTTCTGTGGCCACGAATGGACAAATAGTGTAACAAAATGATTTCCCGTGTAACTACACTTATGAAACTATTATGTATAGCAAGACACATCTAAAACGGACCTATTAAGCTGTTATCAGTTACACGAACTTTACACGCGACAAAATTTTCGGCTGATTTTAACTTAACTTTTTCCTGTTCAATGAGAGAAAAGGGTTACAATTGTCTTGAAAAAAGTCGGAGATAAAGCAGGGAAACCAGTACTACTAGTACCAACCATTAATATTTATTGCCTATTCGTATCAATCACTTATCTCTGTTTAAAGATAAAAGCTTTTTCTAGCTCGCTGAGTTTTGCACTGATGAAGAATCTCCATAGTAGATTCGAAACGGCTGTTTGCTACCTTTTCTTACTTTATTTGTGCATTTATAATCGTTTTTTTTTTTATATCTTTAAACATTTTTGCACAAAGGCTTTATTTGCTATTTTAACACTTATCTCTGATTCATTGAAATGTTCGATGTTGGATGAAAAGTCTCGGCTAGGGGAGACTTTTTTTGAACTGCGGAAAAAAGTTGGGGAATATCGCTGTTTACTATCACACTGGGTGTTGTGAGGATATTTCGTGAAAAAGAAAGGAAATCAAGGAAGGAAATCAAGAGTTGACTCAAAAGTCTCTCGAAATTTTGGTGAACCTGATAGCAGCTTTAGTACAATAAAACGGAAAATGAATTTTTGTGAGATGTGTCACTTTTCTTGCGGGTGAGCGACATGTCCTCATTGGAAAATGGCATAATCTCGCTGATCATAAAGTTTTATTTTGACAACAATTAAACATATTTTAAAATATTTTTGTAGTATATTTATTGTTTAAATTATTATACCACATACAAACGTTGAGGTTACCAATTTTTGTGTTTGTTGACAGTGTATATTTCGTACAAAAATTTGCCTTTCGTAGGATAATATAGCCGATAGCTTATAGAGGTCATACCACAATTTTCATACTGATATACATATGTTATTATACATATCTTATGTTAGGTGGGTCACGAAAATTATTTAAAGCTGGGTCGCGTACTAATAAAGGATGAGAAGAGCTGGTATAAGGCAACATTATTTATCTCCTGTGTTTTAAAAATTCTTCGCAGGAACACACTGATACATTTTTTTTATAATTAATTAATTCATACGAATTAAAATTTTCGATCTGAATGAAACATTGCCCAGGCTGGGAATCGAATCCGTCTTACAAGGTCAATGCTTTTATCGTTTAAGCAAATGAATGGACCGACAACCGGCGAGCATTTCTGGCGCAGATAACCTTATTGGTAATAACATCTAGTTCGTCATTTAGACAGTCAGCAGAATAAATCGTAGTTAAAGGAATTCTATATTAACGATGGATACGCAGATATATTGTTATATCAACACAATCTAACTAATTGGTAAAGTTATCATACGAATTGAACGTTTCCAACTGAGCGAAAAATTGTACAGGCCTGGAATCGAACTCACATCCTCAACTTACAAGGGCAATACTTTTAACCCTTTGAGCTCTGGTGGGAAAATTTCTTCAAAATTACAAATGTCACATTGGGCCAGTATTTTGTAAATGAAAAAAAAAAAAAAATCGGTCAACGATATACACGAAAAAATGCATTAAACCTTTTTCAAATAAATTTGGTCGAATTTTCTAGTGCCGTTATGATATTTCGGAATTAAAATTAAGTGGTAGAAAATTCAACCATCAGAGATCAAAGAGTTAAACCATATAAACATTGGTCTTGTAAGCCAAAGATATATTTCGATTCCTGGACTGGGCCAATTTGCGCTCAGTTGGAAATATTCGATTCGTATAACTTTACAAATCATCTTGATTATGTTAAAATAACAGTAATTAATTATTCAAATGTTGACATGGATTTGGAAAATAATATTAGATTCCCTTATTTAATTCGAGAGAAAGGAAATTATTTAAAAGGAAAACTGTCTTTATTTTTTATTTACTTAAGTTGTTCAGGCAAAATTCTTCAACTACTGGACATAAAACTAAGGGGGTTCCAGCTAACTGCATAAAGGTAATAAAAACTTAAGAGGCTATTTCGTTAATTAATTGCACTAATAAGGTGACATAAAAAAAACTCTCAATGAGTTTTTTTTTCTTTTCTTTAAGTGCGTCCGTTTTCTTCTTTTTTTAATGAAATTTACAGGCGATTTCTGTTTATGAAAAAAAAGGGACTTTTAGAAGTGCGTTTTGAAAAGTTAAGCAAATACAAATACATATACAGGGTGATTCCAAATTTTTTTTACAATATAAGAGGGGTGATAGTGCACATCAAGACAAACAATATTAAATAGGAGACCAAGGGTCCAAAACGTTTTCTTAAGGAGATAGCCGCCATTAAAGTTTAGGGATTAAAATTTCAAATAAACATAAAAAACGGAAAAATCGGTCGATTGATTTGCGGTTTTTACTAAAATTATTCTTTATGTCGGCATTTTCTTGAAATTAAATTATAAAGATAAATTTCAAAAAATGCCGATAGAGGGCGCTTTAGACTTTGGAGTAACGAACAACTATTTTTTGCCGGTATGTTTTGCATCTCATTAAATGTTTTCGTAAGTTTACACTCAAACTTAAATTTTGAGCTCAAAATCTGTAGTTGGGAGTGGTTAAGTAACACAAACTGAGCTGTGTTCAGAGGGTTCAAATTTCAAATGATTAAAAACAAACGGAAAAATTGGTCGATTGATTCGCGGTTTTCACTAAAACTATTCTTTATTTAGTTATTTTCGTGAAAATAAATTATAAAGATAAATTTCAAAAAATGCCGATAGAGGGCGCTTTAGACTTTGGAGTAACGAACAACTATTTTTTGCCGATTTGTTTGCATCTCTTTAAATGATTTGGGAAGCTTAGACTTAAACTTAAATTTTGAGCTCAAAATCTGAATAGTAGGGAGTGGTTAAGTGGCGCAAACTGAACTGTGTTTAAGGGGGAGGGGGAGGTTCAAATTTAAAGTAATTATAGAAAATGGAAAAAATGGTCGATTCGTTTGCGGTTTAAAATAAAACTATTCTTTAAGTCAGTATCTTCTTGAAAATAATTTTTAAAGATAAATCTCAAAAAATTTCGTCAGAGGGCGCCTTAAACTTCAGCGTAATCAACAATTCATTTTAACCATTATTTTTTGGTTCTAATTAAATGCTTGCAAAAGCATTTTAAATGTTCTCGCAAACTTAGATTTAAACTTAAATTTTAAGCTCAAGTCCTGAATCGTTATGAGGAGTTAAGAAGCTCAAACTGAAGTGTGTTCAGGAGTTGAAATTTAACCCTCTTTCCTCCTCGAACACAATTCAATTTTTCGCTACTTAAACACTCCCAACGATTCAGAATTTCAGCCCAAAATTTAAGTCTATGCATTTGAAAGCATTTAATGAGATTAAAAAAAATAACAGTTAAAAATAGTTGTACGCTACTCCAAAGTCTAAGGCGCCCTCTATCGGCATTTTTTGAAATTTATCTTTAAAAATTATTTTCAAGAAGACACTGATTGATCAAAAAAACTGTTGATTTAAATATTACTTTTAGCAAAAACCGCAAACGAATCGACCAATTTTTTTCGTTTTTTACAATTATTTGAAATTTGAACCCTCTGAACACAGCTAAGTTTGTCTACTTAACGACTCCCAGCTATTCAGATTTTGAGCTCAAAATTTAAGTTCAAGTCTAAGCTTACGAAAGCATTTAATAAGATGCAAAAAATAACGCCAAAAAAGAGTGTTTCGTTACTCCAAAGTCTAAAGCGCCCTCTATCGGCATTTTTTGAAATTTATCTTTATAATTTATTTTCACGGAAATACCTAAATAAAGAATAGTTTTAGTGAAAACCGCAAATCAATCGACCAATTTTTTCGTATTTTATAATCATTTGAAATTTGAACCCTCTGAACACAGCTCAGTTTGTGTTACTTAACCACTCCCAACTACAGATTTTGAGCTCAAAATTTAAGTTTGAGTCTAAGCTTACGAAAACATTTAATGAGATGCAAAAAATACCGGCAAAAAATAGTTGTTCGTTACTCCAAAGTCAAAAGCGCCCTCTATCGGCATTTTTTGAAATTTATCTTTATAATTTAATTTCAAGAAAATGCCAACATAAAGAATAATTTTAGTGAAAACCGCAAATCAATCGACCTATTTTTCCGTTTTTTATGTTTATTTGAAATTTTGGTACCTAAACTTTAATGGCGGCTATTTCCTTAGGAAAACGTTTCGGACCCTTGGTCTCCTATTTAATATTGTTTGTTTTGATGTGTACTATCACCCCTCTTTTATTGTAAAAAAAATTTGGAATCACCCTGTATATATATATATATATATATATATATATATATATACACTGGTGTCCAAAAGTTAAGCATAATTGGTAATTAAGTAATTATTTTTAAGTAATGAAAGAAATATGAATCGGAATGTGCTGAAACTCCAGGTGTGTAAACAAAATAGTACGCGTCACATATTTTCGCGAAGAGTTTTCCCCGAAATCGAACAGGGGACCGTCAACAAATTGAAAAAGAACGAAGATCTTTTGGATAACCCTGTCAAAACTAATGCAGCAAAAGCGTTCAAACTGCACATTATGATTAATTGGCTTATTGTAATGTACTGTGTTGATTTTTACTAGGATAGCATGTATACTCGTAGAGAAATTAAGGTTTTTATAAAAACAGTCCTAAATTTTTCCAAGTTTTTTGCTTATAATTTGCAGAGTTCTTATTATAAAATAATGTTCTTTTCTGAAAATATGACAAACATCATTGTACACAATACCCTGTCATCAGAATTTAAAAATAATAAAAATTGTATGAAAAATGAGTATGTTTAGTAAATAATTTTTCATTGCGCATGCGTCAACGATATCAAAATGTCATTTGCATATTGTGTTAGCTAAATGTATAGAGCAACTTCTGTAAAAGTTTCAAAAACATAGCTTGAAAATTCTGAAAATGGGAGCCTATAGTATCAACTCAAAATCCGTTATTCCTAAAGGAAGCAAAAAAATCAGGGGTTTTACCTAAATATAGTTGTACGTGCAGTATTGTGTAGGCACTAAACAATGGAATATGGATACAGCCCCTCATCTTTTTGCTTCATTTAGGGAATAAAGGATTTTGAGTTGATTCTATAGGCTCCCATTTTCAGAATTTTCAAGCTATGTTTTTGAAACTTTTACAGAAGTTGCTCTATACATTTAGCTAACACAATATGCAAATGACATTTTGATATCGTTGACGCATGCGCAATGAAAAATTATTTACTAAACATACTCATTTTTCATACAATTTTTATTATTTTTAAATTCTGATGACAGGGTATTGTGTACAATGATGTTTGTCATATTTTCAGAAAAGAACATTATTTTATAATAAGAACTCTGCAAATTATAAGCAAAAAACTTGGAAAAATTTAGGACTGTTTTTATAAAAACCTCAATTTCTCTACGAGTATACATGCTATCCTTGTAAAAATCAACACAGTACATTACAATAAGCCAATTAATCATAATGTGCAGTTTGAACGCTTTTGCTACATTAGTTTTGACAGGGTTATCCAAAAGATCTTCGTTCTTTTTCAATTTGTTGACGGTCCCCTGTTCGATTTCGGGGAAAACTCTTCGCGAAAATATGTGACGCGTACTATTTTGTTTACACACCTGGAGTTTCAGCACATTCCGATTCATATTTCTTTCATTACTTAAAAATAATTACTTAATTACCAATTATGCTTAACTTTTGGACACCAGTGTATATATATATATATATATATATATATATATACATATATATATATAGGGGGAACTGGGGCACATTGACATATCCCCTCTACCGCTCCCAGGATCATTACGGGAAGCTTCACAACAGCTCCAATAGGTGATGCTAGTGCACTCAACTACAGAAAGTCTTGGGATGATCCAGTGGTTTGATGAAATGGGACGGGTGATTAATTGTATTTGTAGGTCAAAAGTAAATCTGTGTTGTATGATTGAAATGGTTTTATACAACTGTTCCAGTATTTTCAACTGAAAAGAATACTCTCCCTGGCAAGTAAAGCTACTCTTTATGAGTTCTTCATTTTTTATTGTTAGATAAATTATGAAGTGTTGGATTTGAGACTCATTTTATTTTATAATTATATTACAAACATAATTTTAAATATAATTATACTTTATTTTCTGTTTATAAACAGAAAACTTCGTAATTTTATCTTTCCTAAGAAAGGAGATAATGCTGGAGTTGAAGTGCCTGCTTTCTGGACACGAAAAAAAAAAAAAAAAAAAAAAAAAAAATTCTTAGAAAAAGCTCTATTAATGTGCCCCAATTCCCCCTACATAAAAAGTTTTTTTTTCTTTTCTTTTCTTTTCTTTTTTTCTTTTTTTTTTTTTTTTTTTTTTTTTTTTTGCCTGTATGTTTATAAAAGTGAAAAAATGATTTTCTAACATTGTTTTTTTAGTATCTCTATTTTTATTCTACCAAATATTTAATAATCAAGATTCTAAAAATCTTACAGGAGCCCAGAAGCATAGAATAAATTAGTGAATAATAAATAGATGATTATTTTACGAGATTTGGCATATTAGAAATATAAAAAATAGGCGAAAACTTTTATTAAACTTTTAAACTTGTACTCCTTTTGAGACCTTTAACCACGAAGATAATGAAAATTTTCAAAAGTTATAGAGAGTTAAAATGTTTACAATACTCACAGCTGTTTCCAGTAGTGTGATCAATTGTGACAGTATATTAAAAAAAAATTACTTATTTTTTAATTCTTTAAGATCTAATCTACACAACTATGTTGCTGAACATGATCCTAAAGAAAAATAAAAACTTTTTTCTTTTTTTATGTTTGGACACTTTCGGGTCTGGTGTACCATTAATAGTGCACTTTCTTACATCGAGTATTAATTTGTCAGTAAGTTTATTTCAGTAAGTTTATTATGACTTCATTTATGTTTTGACATTTGGTAATGATAATAATGATAATAATAGTTTACTTAACTCTCTTTGCACCTTTGACGCTTCTTTTATTTTATACACATATTTCACTCTTTAAATTTAAAATATAAATTACTTTTCTGAACCAATCATATGTGATAAAACGCAAAAAGCATTAAAAAGATGAAATACCCTCTCAAATCCGATTGTACTACTTCATTTTCCAAACGTCTTTAAAAAAAAAAAAAAAAAAAAAAAAAACTTTTTTTCAGCTTATTTTCATATAAATATGAATTGAATATTGCACAAAATAAGTACTTTCGTGGCATTTCAGCCAATGGTATATATTTATGCTTCGGTAAGTTTATTTCGATAACTGCAATTAAAATTAGCAAAAAAAAAAAAAAAAAAAAAAAAAAAATTATAATTTTGTTCTTAAAATTGTTCAAAAAAGGTTTTGGCATTTTTGGTCATTACTGTAAAAATTAGATGACATGGATAATGAAAAATAAGTAGTGTCCAGAAGCCAGTTTCCACACCTTGCTATATAGACAATATTAAAGTGTAAATCATTAAAATTTACATATCATAATACATAAAAACTTGATAAGAGGATTTCGAACTCCTCCCTCCCTCAAAATAAAAAAAAGTCACTGGAGGCCTCAAGAAATTAATCGGGTCTAGTGAGCTTTAGTCAGTCAAACTCACAAAATAAATGGCTAAAATTGCTAAAAAACCTATTTAGGTGAAGTAATTACAAAAATGCGCTGCATTTTTAATTTATTCCAATGTGCTAAATAAAATAACATAATAAACTTTTCATAAAATGTGCTACATTTAAAAAACACAGCATCTGAAGACGAAATTGATAGTTGCTTTGTAAAAATGGATTGGAGAAATTTCATCATTCAGCATAATACATCTCGCCTTATTTTACTTTCTTTACTTTTTTTTTTTTTTTTTTTTTTTTTTTATTTAATAAAACAGAAAAAATACGAATCATCAAATGAATATTCGAGAAAAGATGTGAACTTTATTTAAGGTAAGAGTAATTGGAATTCTTCTTTTTGAAGAAAATATTTTTTTCGCAAAGAATGTCAAAAATAACGTTTTATTCAAATTTTTTGATAAAAAGAAACCTAGTCGTTGGGGGCCACCGTAATACTAACCCATCATGGATATGCATAATATAATAAGAAAATAAAACATGTGAAAACTATTTATAAAATCCATCGCAATTCCAAAATAAAATTTAAACGTATATTTAAATATTTTTAATATACATAGTAATGCTCTATTAATGAATTGCTGATAAACTAATTTCGACAAATTATATAATACGCCAAATTACTCAAGTAGTACCGAATTGCGTAAAAGAAAAATCCATATAACTCCAAAAATATTAATCATATTAAATAACAGTTTACTGTGTCGGATTATGCGTTTCATTTGAAATTAAAATATATCTTTGAATTGAAATTTGAAGGAAATAAAGGGTCATGAAAAATCGAAGAATGTGGAAAACAGGATTACAAATATCTCGGCAACTAATAATCCGATAGACTTAGTTCATTATGCAAAATTTGTGTTATTTTTATTGACTTTTACATTAACTCCTTAAAAAAGAAAAAAAAAAAAAGAAAAAGAAAAAATGAAATTCGAAAAATTTTATACATCTTTCATCGGAAGGAATTTTTCCAGAGTCCGAAAAAAAATAGGTCGTAATAATCGGGTTAGTGATATTAAATAGGCTTCGTCCCATTCTTACATTCTATGTATTTCAAATCTCTGTCTCAATTTGTTCGGGAGATAGAGCGTTTACAGACACAAAAACAGACAGACTGGCGGCAATTTGTTTTAATGTGTTTTTCGGAATTTCCATTATTTGAAACGTGTAAATCCATATAAAAAAATTTCTCGATTTTCAAAACGATTACGAGACTTATCTTATACTACATATGATGTGTAAGTAAAAGGCGTGTATGTGCGTGTTTCTGTGGAAGAGGGGGGGGGGGAGGGCTTTCAAAATAAGGAGTAGCAATCAATATAATGAAATATGTATCCCATTTATACTGCAATAAAAAATACTGTAAAAGCCTTTGATTCCTTAACAAAAATTATAAAAATCAAATAAGTACTCTATTTTTTAAATATATAAAATCTATTTAAATTTGCTTTGAATTTTTTTCTCTCTCTATCCTAAAAGGTATCAAATCGGGAGAGCTACTGTATTTCATGTATTTCTCATTGAATTCAACATAAAATAATAGAAAGGGATACTAAGAAAACAATTTCAAACACAAGCTGCAACTGATCCCCCTTTTAATTGGTCATTAAAAGTATAAAAAAAGAAAAAAAAATTCTAAAAAGATTTCAATTTAAGGGAAAGGGTTAAAATTACTCAAAAAAAAAAAAAAAAAAAATCTATTTAGTTAAAGTAATAATAATAATAATAATAATAATAATAATAATAATAATAATAATAATAATAATAATAATAATAAACACTGCATTTTAAATTTATTTCAATGTGCAAAATAAAATAATATGATAAGCTTTGTTAAATGCTAGATTAGGATTTTAAGAAAGGTTGCATGTCACTCCGGCTCCTGTATCCGCCCATTTAGTTATGATGAATAGGACTCATCTTAAAGATTGACAAGTAAAGTTAGATAAGGATTTCTTCTACCTCTTTTGTGTAAGGATTAAAGAAAGGGGTGAAAAATATAAGTTATCCAAGGAAAAATCTTAACTACATTTAGCTATTTTATCTTACTATTTGGCGACCTTTTCTTTAAAGAGGTGTGAAGAATTTTCCAATAAAACAAAAATCTCTGGAAGAAATTAATACATTTTGTAAACATCTAAATATTAAAAGTTTTACATGCAATTAAACAGAAAAAGTTTTCTTTTTTTTTCTTTGTGAAAACTAAAACTTTAAACTTAAATATATTTCATCTATGCATAAAAACGAAATTAATTGTAAAAAGACTATTATGCATGAGAAAACGAATTTATTGCAAACAAACAAATAATAATAATAATAATAATTATTATGATATTGGAATAGGTGTCACGATGCTAAAAAAATCCACTTTTTTAAGCAGTTTATTCTTTACAAAATGGAGCGCGATTCGTATCTCTTCAAACAATGAAAATTTTCAAAATAATTGCTATAAACTAGCTCTAACTCAATCTGAGTATAAATTTAGAAATGCACATTTAACATCACTCATTAAGCTTTAAGAGGATTTAAATAATTTTCGTACAATCCAATATCTTATTGTTTAAAACAAAATTGTACTTGTCAAGTACTTTTATTTTATAAAAAATTTCCCCCATGAATATATATATATATATATTTAAATATATTTCAAAATATAAAGTTTAATTTGCATTTCGCAGATTTATTCTTTGATCTAATAATGACTAGAGTTAATCAATTCAATATTAATTTACAAAAAAGACCTAAAATTAAAAATGCAAACAACCAAATGTTAATTACTTTTAGTAATCAAATTTTTAATAAAATTAATATTAATTCTATAATCAATGATACTAATTGTTAATTGCCGATAAAAATTTTACAAATATCTAGAACATTCAGATACCCGATTCCTTTAGGACGCAAAATCTTTAATTATAATTCCTTTTCCAAAAATACCGCTGCCACTAGTACCTTTCCATGTAACTGCAAAGATCCTACTATGCAACCATATATCAATAAGGATCATGGTCATGTAATTACTGGTAACCTGAATATTGTTAATGATTATACTCTACGAAAATTAATGGGTTATGGCACTAAATTTCGACTTCCATCCACACTTAATATAAAATCAATAATAAAACAATTTAATTATGATATAGACTTATTTATTTATAAAATTGCTATTACATATAATAAACCTATCACTTATTTTCACCAGTGGAAATTATTGGTTATAGATAAGTTAACTCAAGCACTTAAAAAAAATGTATTAGAGCTAATTAAAGTGAATACTCGTCACATTTTCCAACAAATTAATAAACTGCAACAGAATTTTGTAATTATTTATATAGATAAATCCCCGAATAACTATGCTATTATTTGTAAATCTTATTATCACAATCTTTTAACATTATCTATATCCTCTAATAATTCTTTCGATAAAACTAATGATGATACTATTGTAAATAATCGTAAAATTAATAGTTTTTATAAACTCTTAAATTTTACACCTACTAACTTTAATTATCCTTATTTAGTGCTAATTCCTAAGTTTCATAAGAATCCCATCAAATTTAGAATTGTTACAATAGGATATAATACTTTTTACAATTATGCCAACAATATTTTATTAGATATTTTAAATCAGATATATAAACTTACTATAGCAAAAGATAATACACATTGTATCAAAAACAGTTATCAACTGGTAAGCAAAATTAAAGAACTTAAAAGTGTTAAAGACATAAGAACTTATGATTTTAAAGATCTTTTTAATAATATCAATCTTGTTTACCTTCATAATATCATTAATAAACTATTCATACAATTTAAAAATCAGTTAACTCTTCCTAATTATATTGATGAGGCTTATTTTCGCACATTAACTAATTTCATTATAAACAATAACTTTATTTTACAAGATAATACTATTTATATACAAAAAGTAGGCATTCCTCAAGGGGGCTCTTCGTCAAGTATTTTGTCCGATTTATTCTTATATTACTACGAATGCTGTTATTGTAATGAACATCCTTTTATGTTTCGATACATTGATGACATCATTTTAATTGACACCACTAATAGTGTTAGTACTTCCTTTCCTATAATTTATCCCACTAATCTGGAACTTACGGAAAACCTTTTATCAAACAATAGTATAAACTTTTTGGATTTAAAAATTACATTAGTGGATAACAAATTAATAACTGATCTATATGATAAACGTAAAGATTTTAAATTTAAAGTTAATACTTTTACTCATTTTAAATCCTGCCTTCATAATTCTGTTTATCGAAATATACTCCTTAATCACTTGTTCAGAATCAAAAGTTTATGTTCCCCTCATCTTATTAACAAAAACATTAAACAATTAATATATGATGCGATAAATCATGGATTTCCTAAGAAATTCATTTACTCTTTAATACACAATTAATTCTTTTATTACTTATCTTTTGCAGTAGGATGTTTATTGTGAGTTACTTTTAACATATTGCGCATAAAAAAATATATCAATAAAAATATAAAAAATATAAAAAAATACACCAAAAAAAAACTATAAAATGTGTTAAAAAATAAATTAATAGGTCGGATGGGTGGGTAGATGTTAGATTAAGGGGGAAGGGCGGTGCTGCTGGAAAATATATGCACTTACGTTAATATTTATATATATATATATATATAAACGGTGATGGCGGTAGGAAAATGGTGCAGTGCAACAATAATGTAGTGTTAATTTATTATATATGGTAATGTATTGTTATAGCATTCCTTGTTTATCCCTATGGATTTAATATGTAATGTAATTTGAGGCTAATCTATGGTTGTTTATGTAATATAATATTTTATTACTTTTACAACATTTTAAATTCTTATTTTAGTTATAAAAATAAGCTATACTTTGATGGTATATTATGTAATAATATAATAAATTATTAATTTACCGATTTTTGCTTTAAAAAAGGGTTGGCATGGCTTATGTAAGTTGGTTTTAATTATGGTTTAAACCATAGGTATATTTTCATAACATCCTCTAGTTATTTTATTTTTTTTTAATTCTCGACAATTACTAAAGTTATTTCTTATTTTTATTTTACTTTATTTTATTTTTTTTTCTGAATAAATTCAGACTTCTAATTTTATACAGGGGGCCTTGTTCAATCTTATATGTATAGGAATAACTGTTCACTTAAAACAATTTTTATTATTATTATTTTTATTATAATATCTACTTAATCATCTGTTTATAGGTTGTTTAAAAATATAATAACAATAGATTACAATAGATTATATGAATATTATAATTACATCCTCTGTTTTTTTTTTTTTTTTTTTTTAATCTTTTGAAAATAAAGATATTTCTTATTTTTATTTTATATATATATATATATATATATATATATATATATATATATATATATATATATATATATTTTGTCTCTCTAATTTCCGACTTCTATTTTTATACAGTGGGACCTGGTCTATTATTTATGTAAAGGGATAACTGTTTAAATAAAAACATTTTTTTTCTTCTATTATCAACTTAATCCACTGTAGTTTGGTTGCTTACAAATAGATATTCGGTTTGTCCCAAAAAAACCCTAGTTTAAACAAATAAAAAATACAGTTTTATGTTTTTTTTTTTTTTTTTAATAAAACGAAATGTTTTTTCCAATCCTGTATTAAATATAAATATTAACTGTTGAGATTTTGTTTTTATAGTTAAATAATTTTTTGCATTATTTAATTGTTTTTAGCAAATATAGATGGCGACACTAATGCTTTAGAAGTTAATCTGCATTTATCTATCTCATATGTACCAATTTATCGATATCAATCGATTCAAACACTTCTATAATTATAATTTAAAACTTGTAATTAGTATTAAATAGTTTAACTATTTTTATTATGTTAAAAAAATTTTTTGTCTACTTATGTTTGTAATTAATTATTTTTGATAATAGTTATTTAAATATATGATATTAATAAAAACTATTTTACTACTTCTTGCACATTAACTGTCTAATGTGACTGAATGCAAAATTGTATTGCTATCACATGGTCCAAATTGTTATTTGTAAGTTAAAACTATTATATAATTTAATTTGTCTAATTATTTTCATTTGATACTCAATGGAAATTTTGGTTGCGATTGACAATTGTAAGTTATCTTTATCAATATTCAATTACAGTTTAATTATTTTTCTAATATTTTTTCTTTGAAATAGTTTTTCTATTGCAATTATGATTTTCAATTTAATTTAATCAATGTTAATTCAATTATAATATTATTTTCTTTTTCCTGTTTTATATTGATAATTCTATTATGGTCTTGTTATTTTTCTTATATTTTTCTTTGAAATGAGTTCTCATTTGCGATTAACCGGACAATGTGGAAATTATTTTTAGGTCTATCCTGATTTCCACTCAGAAATTAATCGCAATTAATGTGGCTATTTAGTATTGCCCTTGATAAAGAGCTAAATACCACATTTCGAATATTAATTCTAATTCTGACAACTCCTCTGTATGATATAATTTGGCATTAACAAATATTTACAGTAATTGATGTTGATTTGTAGTATTATCCAATGGTTCTATATATATATATATATATTACAAATTTAAAATTTTTTCGCCAAAACTAACCTTTATACTACCTTAATTTTCTTATAATAATGTTCCATACTTACTTCAAATTATTAAATTAAAATCTTGTTTCTAGATCTAATCTGTTAATCTGTATGCAGACGATATAAATTCTTAATTTGCCTTAAAAAACATTATTCCAGTATGCGTAAATTTAAAAAGATGGCTCTAAATTAAAAATATTCTTAATTAAAACTTTATTTCTTAATATTCCAAATAAAACTGATTTCTTCTATGTTTTTATCAACCCTTTTTAAGAAAATCTTATTAAATTTATTCCAAAACCATACCTTTCAAAAAATATCATTATTTTATTTTATCTATTTATTTATTTTTCCGCCGTCAACCTTTGATGTGTGCATTAATAAATTGATTTCTTTTCTTTTTCTCTTAAGATTAATCATTTATAAAAATCGTCTGCCTAAGAAATTATGAGTCGATTATAAATTGGTTAAATAATATTTTTTTTTTAAATAAATTTATCGTCTGTGTAAAATAGTCTCGTATCTGGACAAGAATTCTGTTTACATAAAAGGATGATGGTTTGAGATTACAGAAAGTTCTAGAATTTTCTTTTTAGTTTTAAAAGGTGGAAGTCTCGAGATGAGAAGGGGAGAGATTCTGGAGTTCTTTCGTCGATGAGTACGGCTGATTGAAGTAAATGATGGAATATCTTTTGGACATTTCGGTAAAAGATCGTTTGCAAAAAGGAGTTTTTCCCTCTATAATGACTACAGTTGAATAAATAAACTTACAGCTACCAATGAGTGATTTCTTGGATCTGCTACATTTATTTATTATTTTATTTTTTTCCTCGCTGGCCATGACTTCTGTGCAAAGAACGGGGACCCTGGCGATGATGTTTTTGGCTCCTAACTTTAAAATGTCACATATATATATATATATATATATATATATATGTTAACTTTAAAAAGTACCAGTTAAATAAAGATGATAAACTACATTTAGTCTGTGATTTCTACATAATTTTTAATGGAATGAAATTACCCTCAATGTTAACGATTGGCAGGATCAAGAGTAAAATTAAAAGAAATTGTGTATAAATTAGTTTTTTTCTTTTATTTTAGAACTTCTGCAAATTTTCATCATATTATACTTTTAAATACAAAATTGCAAATAAAGATAAATTATTTTGTTGTAAATCACAAATATCTGTATAGATTATAATGAAATCTGAAAATTTTAATATCTCGGAGAAAATCTCTGCGTATGTTTCGTGGAATGTGTTATTTACAGGAAAAAAAAAATTTTTTTAGAATTTTAACTCTAATATATGTTTGAAAAGTTTTAAAAATAAAAGGTTTAAATCATAACAAAATACTAAAATCTTTTTAATATTATAGTGATTTTTTCTTATTTGATCTAAAAACAAAATCGCTAAATTCTCTTACATTTATGAAGTATAACGTTCATTCGTAAATGCATTTAATACTCACGATAGTCTGAAAAATCAAATGACCTCCCAGGATATACCATGAAATTTAGAGACAAATAAATATTTCCAGTCAAAATATGTGTAATTATATTTTTCAATTGTTATTGACTGTATCATTCAGTGGACAAAGAATATTTTTAATTCTGGAAATGCTTTTATAGCTTAAGAAAGTTTTTTTTTCTTTTTTTACATGATTGAAACTGAATTTTTCAATAGAGATACTATAATTTTGTGATAGCAATATTAATTTCAGGTTTCATAAATATATTTTTAAAAATATAAAAAAAATATCCGATATTTTTGGTACATATTTGATAGTTTAAAAGTAGTAAACTTATTAAACGTTATAAATATTTTCAGACCTAATTTAAATTAGAAACTAATAAATAAATAAATAAATAAATAAATTTACCATGAAAACTTAACAAAATAATCTTCTAAGCGCCCCCCCCTTTTTTTTTTTTACTTATGTAAGAAAATTAGTTGAAAACTGTCACAATTTGCTTAAAAAGAAAAAAAAAAACTTTAGGATTTAGTATGAAGTTTTAAGAAAATGTTACCTTTTATGCAACAAAATTTGAAATACAAATTGAAAAACATCAAAACAAAATGTATGCGTGTTTTTTTTTTTTTTTTTTTTTTTTTTTTGATTTGTTGTGCAATTTGAATTGAACAAGGCTGAAACCAGTAAAAATTATTTCCGGTGAATATTTAAATAACTTATCTGATTGGACAGTTCATCTTTCAATACCTTTTCTAAGTAAATATTGCATCCCCACATTATTATTAATTCTACATTTAAGAATTCAGCTTCAGAAGTAAAACGTAACTTTTTTTTTGTTGGTTGGGGGGGGGGGGGTAAAAACCATTTCCGTAGCAAAAACTTTTTATCTACAGAATGACACAATTAATAATGATTTAAAAAATTTTTACATTTGTTTTGATTAAAAATATAAAAAGTATAGACAGAATATTTTGAATATAAATTAAATTATATCAAAAATATCAAACTTCTTGATATTTTGAAAATAAAAGTTGGATATACATCATGGTATATATTATGGTATGTATATATATATATATATATATATATATATATATATATATATATATATATATATATACATATATATATATATACTGAACCCTGTTAGATCGGTCATTGAAAGATAAACTGGCTAATTTAGGACAGTCTAATGAGGCCCTCTAATCCTGTAAATTTTTTGGCACCATTTTGAAAGTTTCCTATTACTAACACTTTAAGAATAAAATTCTAAAATAAAGGAAGCTTAATTAAAAATCTTTGTTATTTGCTTGAGAGATATCTTCAAATTCTCTGTGAGTTTATTTTATACCTCAAAAACGAAAAATGACTTTAAATAATTGATCCGGTGTAAATCTTTCTTCTTTAATTTACAGTTATTCTTTATATATAAAAAAATGTTAAGGAAATGATGGCGATGGAAATTGAAAAAATTAGCTACTCTGGCTGATGTTGTTACTCTGGCCCATTTCTATGCTGCAATACGAAAGAAAGGATGCCATTTTCTCTAACAAACTTTTAAAATTTCAGGTATTTTTCCCACCTGAAATTTTTCTCATTTTGTTTTTTAAAAATATGTAAAATCATGCGTAATGATTTCCATCAATGAAAGCTTTTCCAGGTTATCTCTTTGGAATTATGCATTGTTTACTACTATGCTTGTCTTTGTTTCTTTGTTTATTTGCGCCTACCAAGTAAATCAAACTGTATATTTGCGTCCTTAAGGAAAGAAAAATAAATAACATTGTCTTTGATTTTTTATATTTCATATAGACTCTTTAATTAAAAACTCTGCCTCCGACTTAAAAAAAAAAAAAAAAAAAAAAGAGCTGTTTTTTTCCACCATCTTTTCCGCTGAAAAATGTGCAATTCGTGATTTACTATGATTTATCGGTGGTTGTTTTAATTTTTCTTTCCTTTCTTACTCGAAGCTCCGGAAACATTAGACTTTATGTCTTCTATTGCGATAAATATTTGGATGAATGTATCGCTACTAAATATTGTGGAATATTATTGTTGCATGTTTTGAGCCCTGTAAATAATGGTACCCTTCATTATTTTCCAAGAGCTGAAATGCTCCCCTGATTTGTGGAAGGTTGGACAACTTTGGTCTAATTTAAACAACCAGTTATTTATAGATTCATTAGAAATATCTTGTCTGGCTTTAGTTTTGTTTAATTTCTCATTTAACTGCACAACATATTAAAGAGTGAAAAAAGCAGAAAAGCTTATATTTATGTTAAAAAAAGTTACTTATTTTATATTTAAAAAAAATTTCTATAAAACATGGTATTTTCTAAATAAACAATGCTAAATCCTACTGTAAATAAGAAAAAGAATTACAAATTCTTTAAAAATGACCGAATCAGTTTCGTCATAAATAAGTTATGAAAATAGTTATACTTTACTAGTATATTAGAACTATACTAAACTCTGCATTGTATAGTTCTTACTGTCTGGAGCGTTAATGTTAAATGTATGGGAGCGTTCTTTTTGAAAGTTCTCTCTTGCATTTTAATAATTTTAAATGTTACTTTTACTTTCAGTTTTGTGGGTAAGCTTTCGAGACGCGAGATTTTTTTTTTTTTTTAAGTTTCATGTATATACAGTAAAACCTCTAAATAACAGACACTTTGGGAACGCAGCAATTGTCCGCTATTCGGAGGTGTCCGCTATTGGGAAAATTTCAGAGATAGAAAAATTGCTAATGAATGCTTAATGTTTCTTTAGTGGATTTTAATATGTCCTAAAACCTCTATTATATGATTAACCAGAAAATAAAATAATTTTTAAAGCAATAAAACTGAAATAAGGTTATGCATACCTTTATCCTTTGTTTATTACATTCTTACAAATATTGTTTTTACAAAAGTTTGCTTCTACATGCGATTGCATGTAATTTGTTTTACAATGTGAAGTTTTAACTCTGTCAGTAGTTTTAATCCTTTTAAATCACCTTTTTCTAAGAAAAAAAAATGTATAACTGTTTATTGTATTTTTCTGCTTCTTGAAAGCATACAATCTCAAATCATCCGAGGGAAGAGGGGGAGGGGGGTTATGATTACAGATAGATGTAGGGGGAGAGGTAATTTTCTCCAGTTCATCCCCATATTTATCTGTGATCACAAAATTTTTTACACATGACCCTGATAAATTTAGAGGATTTTTATTTATTTTTTTCCTCGTTAAAAAATAATTTTTCATTTTTTTCTGTCAAAATTACTGTCTGCTATTCGGAATGTCCGTTAATCAGCGGTTAAACATACAAAAATTAAAGTTTTGGGAGTGGGGATTTGAAAACTGTCCGTTAAATAGAGGTATCCGCTATTCGGGAATGTCCGTTATGGAGGTTTTACTGTATATATATTGTATCAAACTACAAACAAAATCTTCATTTGATACCCCCTTCAGATTTTGTTTTGGCACTCGAGATACTTGCCCCCTCTGCCCTTTCCTAGTTTCGGACCAGGCTTTGTGTATATTTGTTTCAAAACTGATAATAACATAGGCATAATTTTACCTAGTCTGATTTTATTTTGTTAAAAAATATTACAAAAATCTTATTAACGTTAGTTGTATTTTTAAAAGAGCCCCCCCCCCCCCTCCAGACACACACACACTCTTTATTTTCCTTTTGAGAATGTAATTGTTCTATTTATATAAATATCTATTTATTTGCTTATTTTTTAAATTAATAATCCCAACTCATAAAGTAATATTAACTAATGGTACATAATTGCTTTTCTTTCTTTCTTACAACAGAACAGTGCATCATCTCTAAATTCAAAAAACGGCTAAATGACTCAAATAAATTTTAATAAATCTCTTTAAGATAAATCACGACAATGCAGGCTATTGATTATTTTTCAGTTTAAAACTTTATATATATGATAAATATTACCATATAATGCTGACAATTGTATTTAAAAAATGTCTATGAATAAAATTTAAATTTTACGCTATCCCAATGTACTGTTTTCTCGACTATTGCATATGAGCCCTTTCACAATGCACTTGCAAATAAGCCGGAGATTTCTTTGCCAAAGACGCTGAAAATTCCCAAGAAAAGGTTACAAAATTATAGTTTTCTGAAGAAACAAAATATTAAAAAGTTCTCTCCAAAATGTAGGAGGAGTCCAGTTCTCCAGGCCTGCTTAAGAAGGGATTAGGGGACATAACAATGCTTGTCAATAAACAATGGCGAGCCGGAGTGACCATCTCCTTTTAAGAAAATTTAAATGATTTCATGCATCTTGATCCTACCTATTGCGTGGGAAATTCTTTGTAAAATTGTTGCTAGTTTACAGATAACAGTTAAGAAAAATACGAATGAATACTAATTCTGAAGGGGGAGGGAAAGGGGTGTTACTTTTCAAAGCTATTGCAATTGGCTTTTATTGTAGAGTTCTTAGAACTACAGGACCAATCTGAGACACATTTTTGAACAATACAGTATAAGGTATTGCACAAAATATAAAAAAGAATTGTGAACTGCAGTTGCAGTTGTCCCAGATTAGTAGATTCTGTTCAGTTCTCAGTTTGATAGCGTCCAAGCAAGTGGCTATTGATTTGTAACGTCCTGTATTATATACGCCTAAATTGTATTTTTCATATTTGAATCTAGTTAGCTTATTTAAGCATTTGAGTGCAAGAAAATGGAGAAGAATCTCCGTAATTTTGGTTTCAGTGAAATTAGGTGGAACATTAAAAACTTTTTTGCTTCAACCTCTAAGGAAAAGTGGGTAATTTGCAGCCCTACTTTTACTATAATCGGAAAGATCAGTACTAAGTGGCGATTTTGCCTTAAGGATAATTACATCGATGAACATCATACTGTCTCTCTGTATTTAGAGAGCATGAATCACTCAATAAACGAACCTATATGGGTGACGTGGAAGCTACATTTTCCAAAAGACATCGATAAAGACAGGGTTCAAGTAGTAGAATCCGATTTCATAACAAGTAATTCAATCGAAATTGAGCTCTGTGACGCTAGTGAACTTGATGAAATGATGGAATTAAAAGATGTGGATAAATTGAAGCTTAGAAACATGATTTTTGTGAGTGTTAAAGACAGTCAAGTTAATAAAAGATCCGAGATGCGAGGTCTAAAGGCTTTATCACATGATTTGACAGCGCTGTACAGAGTTGACAAAAATTACGATGGGAAATTTCTCATCGGAGGAATCCCTGGTAAGGCGCATAGTTTTATTTTGAGTTCTCGAAGTACGGCATTGAAAAGCATAATTGAGAGATCAGAAGAAGTTGTTGAGATACCTGAATTAGATGCTGTTGCTGCAAAGCACATATTCGGATATCTCTACACTGGAAATTTAGATCACGTTTTACGTAAACCAACATTTGAGATTTTAGAATGGATTGAATACTTGGATCTTTCAGAGTTACAGAAATATTATGAACGAGACTATGTAGAAATATTGTCCGAGTGTGAAAGCGAGAAATGCTCACTCGAGTTTGATATACCTCTCGAAAAAACCGCAGAGTTCGAAGAAATCATTTTTTTTCCCACTTTTGATTGCATCTCTACTTTATTAGCAAGAATTTTTACTTTGAAATTGTATCCTAAAGAAGTTACTGATGATAGCGATTATATGACCGTATGCATTAATAACATGCAGGAAAATTACTCCAATATTTGCCTAGTTGAAGTAGGTGTCATCGACTCAGACGGTAAGAAACGATATCTTCGAAGAAAACGATGCTGTGGTTATTACGAAAAAATCGTCCTTGAGAAATTTTTAACAAAGGAGAGTTTACAAGATCCTACTTTCACATGGGGCGGAAATCTTCATATATTTTGCACTTTGTATTCCTGTGATGCACCTAAAGAAATAGTGTCGACAATCAGAAATGATATTGTGTATTATGATATACACATTGATCCTGAAGAACATTACGAAATGTTATCCTACCATATGGCCCTTCTGTTTGAAACTGGTGCTTACAGTGACTTTATATTGACTTGTGAAGACCAATCTTTTCCAGTGCACAGTTCAGTCTTGAGTGCAAGGTCACATGTGTTCAGAGATTTGTTCGAAAATGATTACGCACAAAATGAAAAATCTTTCCATATTTCTAACATGAAAAGTAGAGTTTTAAAATCTGTACTTTATTATATATACTGTGGAATGCTTTTGTACTATGAAATTGACGATCTTATTGACATTTATAAAGTTGCTGTAGAAAATATTTTTGTACTGCCTTTGAAAAATGACTGTTGCAGACTACTAGAAAAGAATTTGGAATTACTAGATGTTAAAAGTGTTCTTAAAGTAGCTTATGGATATAGTGAATACAGACTCATAGCCTCAGTTGAAAAATATATAAGCAGTAAAAAATCATATAATGAGGACAATGATGATCTCAATAGACTTTAATTATATTGTATTTAAATGTGATAAAATAATAGTGAAATTTCCTGAAAATTGTCGACAAGCTCTCATTTTGATTTTCTAGTCTCGTAAGTTATAGTATATTTATATTTTATTTTAGTTTGAATAATGTTAATTTTTTTAGTATTATGTCTTTTTCTGGCAGCAGAACCTTCAAGATGCATTTTCATAATTTTTTGTAGTGAAAATCCTGCGCTGATTATGGTGAAATAATTTTATTTTTCAACTTAATTTTTTTTTCTTTAATGAAAACTGTAGTCGGATAAATTCACGTATCACGATTCTAATGTTTTTGAAAAATAGATGATTTTAAAAATTCTATGTAGTCTAAAATTCTGTGTACACTTTTTTCCATAAAACGAATCATTGCTTATTTTAAATTTCTTGTGATATTAGTTGTAATCATGGAAACTTTACAATATTTAATTATTGTGATATCGACAGTGATTTTAAAATACGAACTTCGATAATCACTACTTAGATGAACTTAGAAGTAGAATTTTTGAAATGTATACCTTTCTTAGAAAAAAAAAAATCTTAATCGATAATCTGTGATAGTTTGTGATATATTTTATATTGTTATTATTATTTAAATTTTTATACATGTGGTGATTTAAAATGTATACAATGTGTATACACATTTTATTTATTTATATTTTGCAATGAAATCCGGTGTCATCTAAATTCCTGTATCATGATCTTAACTTTTTTTAATGTTTTTGAATATGTGCATGATTTATCCTTTTTTTATACAATCTTTTAAAAATTCTCAAAATAATTTTGATTTTATAGAATTCGCAAATTCTTTTTTAAATTAGTTGTGATATTAACGTACTTAGCTAGATGTTTAAACTAATTAATGACTGTGATATTGATGCTGATTTTAAACTACGATATTTATAAATCATTAATTAATTAAATTAAAAAAATGTAAATAAAAAATGTCTAGAAAGTACGCCTTTACAAAACCATTCTAAAACAAGTTTTTTATGGATAGTCTAGCATAATTTTAGCTCCACTTATTTCTTTATTATTACTGTTTATAATTATAACACATATCGTAGTTTTAAAGTATGTTATGAATAATTTACTTAAAACTTACTAAACTATTTTCTATTTGAGTAATGTTAACTGTAATGTTGTGAGAATTTAGAAAATGGAATTTCATATTTGATAGTGAATTTTATATTGTGCCAAATAACAACTGCGCACTCTAACCATTCCTGTTGAGCGTATTTTGTAGTTATGGCATGTAATTATGAATATTTGAATGTAATGCTTAAATAATTATATGATGAACTTCATTTATCTGACATATTATTTCTGCAGTTGTAAATAGCATTGAATTAACTTTTGTAATTAATGAGATCATATATTTTACTGTGATTATTCATAAAACTTGTCATTTATTCATATCATATAATTTGTTGAGAGATTTTAGTGCTGATTTTATTTTTGCATTTGTAAAAAGATTTCATTTAATAAACGTTTAATTTTCACTTTGCATTTGTTTATATATTTGTTTTAACTGTTGGGAGGGGGGGGGGGGGAGAATTAAGATTTTCTAAAAGTTAAAATCTTAAAATCTTTATTTTATAATCAAATCAACTATTATTGTCCCCACCCCACCCCACCCCTATTTTTTCTCTTTATTTTTCCTTCCCTTTTGTTTTATTCTTAGGCGTTCGTAATTTCAAGAATATATAACTTCAAAAACTTTTAATGAATAGATTTTTGATTGTTTAGTAGTCTTAAAGAAACTAGTATTATAAGCACGGAATTCATGTTATGAATTAAGATGAAATAATAATGATAGCATAGAAAAATCAGAATATAGATTTATTACTGTTATTAAACACTGATTTTTTTAAATAATTCTATTTTTAAAATTTTTACCATCATAATCTGAATAATGTGTGGATTTAAATGCATTTAAAGAATCCTCGCAATCTGTGATACACCGTTATGTTTAAAATGATTAGAAAATAATTCTTTACTGAGGGGACAGTTTACTTTAAAAAAATTTTTTTATTTAAAAAACATATTGTTCAAATTACGATCTCACTGCATTTTAATGTTCAATTAATAGCACATTAAAAAAGGGTCTTTTTTTTTTGTCTTTTTTTTTTTTTTTTTTTTTTTTTTTTTGTAATTCTAAATGTATATTACAGAATACTGTACATGGATTTTTAGAAATATCTAATATTACAATTAATATTAGATACATCTAATATTACATTTAATATAATCTAATTTAATGTAAAATTATGAAAACTAACTTATCTTTTTACACATTTGTAATAATAATAATAAAAAACCTGAAAATTAAATTTTTGCGCAAATTTACTGTATATATAACTAAAAATATGTATAACAGAATATAATTCGCTATCTCAAATACAACAAAAAGCATTTTTAAAATATGTAACTGGAGTAAATATGAACATGGAGAAAAGGCCATTTAAATTGTTAATTTGTAAGGGTGATTGTGCTGGGTGTATCAACAGCTCACGAATTTACAATAGCTCACGATATATAATTACCACACTCTCAAAAAAACTTCCGTCTTTTCACAGAAAATGCACTGGCAGCACTGCTGCCAGAAATTGTCTGTATATTGACGATTTTCTGTTTATTTTTTTCTCTGTCAAAAGAGGAAAAATATCCGTCACTTGAAAAAAATCAATGCGGAAGAGGCGGGGATCGAACCAAGGACCCCAGGATAACCAGACCAACGCTAATCCACGGCGCTACGGCTGCTCATGATGATTGTGCGTTAAAATAGAACCGTTCATTTCATATGGTGTGGGTTGGTGTATTTCGTTAAAAAGCTTTTAATTATGCAGTTAATCTCGGAAAGATTTCATCTTTAATGAAACTGTGGCTGGGTTTTTTTTTACGTTTAGTATTAATATAGTATAAAAATGTGAATTTTAAATATATTACGTAGAATGTTAGAGAAAAAACATGGATGTTCTATTTGTGAGAATTTTTGAACGAATAAAGAAAGTAATTGTTATTTATTTTTAAATTCGAAAACATTTTTGTCTTTTAAAACTAAATTAGACATTTTAATCAATAGAATATTTTTGTTTTTCATTTTAAAAATAAATTCGAACTTATTACTAACAGACCCAATGCGCATGCGTGCTGGATATAAACGGAAACTTTTCCTCATTTTTCGACGCTCGGAATGAACTCACAGAACAAATACGTTTTCTGGGAGAACAGAAATTATTTGTGAAAAAATAACGATAACTTAGTGTATATTGACGAATTTTTCTGACAGTGCATATGGGTAAAAATGAGGTATCCAAATATTACATTGGTGCTAAGAGTAAATATATTTTTTTTCTTAAAAAAAATATTTATTGACCTTAAAAAAATGCTTCAATTTTTAAATTTGTTAATTTTGTAAATAAAACTCATTAGAAAACTAAAAAGATTAATAGAGTTTTGGAAAACTCTACTTGAAAAGGAAGTAATCAGGAAATTGTCATGTATTTGATTTTAATTAAATCAAGATTTTTTTTTTTACTAATTACATGCAACTATAATTATTGACTTTATGAACAGATTTAAAAATGTAATAATTATCTATTCATTGGAGGTAAAAATTGTAAACAATAATGATTTGTAAGAGTGAATAAATTAACTAATTTTTGGCTAACCATCTTTATAAAATTTTAAATTCAGTTTGATAAATATGATTGATTAATTTTAAATTAAACTTCAAATGTGTGCTAAACGTAATTGAATGCTTGTAATTACTTTTTATGTGTAATTCAGTAACTGGTTATAAAGTAAATAAATAAAATCCATAAAAATCAATCTAATTTATAAGCTTTTTAAGTAAATCGTTTGGAAAAAAATTACAAATAGATTAGATAAGGATTCTTTAAATACATGATTAAATTGATCAATTTAAATTATAACTGGGTCAAATTATAAATTAATTTGATTTAAAAACTTCTAATTGATTTTAGAAAGTTTTATGCGGCAAGCTTTAAAAAAGTAGAAACAAGGGGGAGGGGGCGACCATTGAAATTGGGTGATTTATGCAAATAAGTTTTTAATTTTTACTTATCAAATTCTAGTAATTACATCTACCATTTACATTACATCTTAAATTGAAATTGAGAGATTTTAAACATTTTGGAGCAAGTGCAACAAGACATTTTACTGTTGAATGCATTATGTAACAAAAGCTATTATAAAATATTTTTAAATATTAATTATCAATTTTAAATTTTATTTCATACAAAGATATATTTTATTGACTTCTCTTCACTTAAATCAATAAAGCATATGCAAAAAAAAAAAAAAAAAAAAAAAAAAAAAAAAAAAAAAAAAGAATGTAACCAGTTTTGTATAACACTCCAAACAAAATAAATAAATAAAATCACATTGTGATTTTATTAATCAGTACTGGGGGAGGGGAGAGGGTTCGAGACATGATAATGCATGGTATCAAAAGGGGGGAGGGGGTCCAAAATTACCAAAAAATTGATAACTTTATATTTGCACAGCGCCTATGGCAACATTGTTTATCCCCTGTGTTTTAAAATTTCTTTACAAGAACAGACTGATACATTTTTAAATTAATTAATTATTCAAATGTTGACATAGATTTGGAAAATCATATTAGATTTTTTTTATTTAATTCGAGAGAAAGGACATCATATAAAAAGAAAACTGCCCTTATTTTTTCTCTACTTAAGTTGTTCAGATAAAATTCCTGAACTACTGGACATAAAACTAAGGGGGTTCCAGCTAACTGCATGAAGTAAAAAAAAAACAAAAAAAACTTAAGAGGCTATTTCGTTAATTAATTACACTAAGGCGACATCAGAAAGAAAGCTCTCAATGATTTTTTTTTTTTTAAGTGCATCCTTTTTTTACGAAATTCAACAGTGATTTCTGTTTATGGAAAAAAAGGTGACTTTTAAAATTGCATTTTGAAAATTTAAGCAAATACTAAGAAAAAAAAATATGAAAATACTTTTTTTCTTGACCTGTACATTTATAGCGTGTAAAAACTATGTTTTAATATTGCTTTTTATTACCATCTATTTTTATTCAACCAAATATTGAATAATCAAGATTTTAAAAATCTTCCAGGAACCCAGAAACATGAAGTAAATAAGCGACTAAACTGAAGTAAAATAGCGATAAAACAGGTGATTGTTTTACGAGATTAGATGCATTGGAAATATTAAAAATAAATTTCTTTAAGACCTTTAACCACGAAGATAATGAAAAGGTTAAAAACATACACAGTTGGTGGCCAAATTATTAGTTAAATTAAAATTTTTCTTATTACTAATCTTCCTTTAATATTTTTGTGCTGATAACATTGATACATATTTGCCAAGTTTTACACATTAGATATAAAATTTACACATTGGGGCTGTTTTTTACTCTTTTACACTTAGAATAGTTTTTTTTAAATTCATTTTTGCATTTTTTTTCAAGCTCCATTTCCCCCCTTAAATTATGAATTATTTTCAAATTGCTTTCAATTATAAATACTTAAGCAGCTACAGGGTGTCCAGCAAATAACACCTTGATTTTAAAATTAAATTTCTCAAAAACAAAGATCGCAGAACTATGCGGTAAACGGTTTGTTTATTAGGTAAGTTGTAAAAATCTTATATAGAAGTTTCGAACGGTGAATCTTTGGAAAAGATTGTGTTCTGATTGAAAAGAACGCTTTGATTTGACATTTTTCTTGTTTTAGATTGTTTGCGGAAAATGAGTTTTTCGGCTTAAATTGTCATAGCTTAAAGATTTTTGGAATTAAATTTTTAAAATTTTGAAATTCAAGAAATTTAGTTCGAAAAATCGTTAAACTATAGCACTGTAAGCCGAAAAACTCTATCTTTGCAAGCAATCTAAAACAAGAAAAATGTCAAATCAAAGTATTCTTTGCAACCAGAACACAATCTTTTCAAAATATTCACAGTTCGAAATTTCTGTATAAGATTTTTACAGCTTACCTAATAAAAAAACCGTTTACCGCATAGTTCTGTCAATCTTTGTTTTTGAGAAATTTAATTTTAAAATCAGGGTAGTATTTGCTGGACACTCTGTATATTTAAGTATAGTTAAAAATGAGCTTGTTTCATTATTAAAAAATATAGAATTTTTAATATCATTGCGTGGAAAACATAACTTCGTTTTGAGCAAATTTTGCCTGTATTTTCTATTAAAATGTGAGAATTGAAGATCTGTTAAAAATTAGTGATGCAATGGATAATGGTTTGACCAAATAACTGAGGCCCCACCAGTGGCCGAGAGGTTCGGACCTCTCAACTGGTAGACGGCAGGTGCTGGGTTCGAACCCAATCGCGGCTGTCGGCCTAACCGTTCGGAGTTTTCCGTGGTTTTCTTCGAACCTTGCGTAAATACGGGTTAGGTTCCCTTAGAAAGACCCCCACGGAGGGCACTCCCCCTGGTCCTATATCCCATTAGCGTAGATAATCGGACGACAAAAATCATCAACCAAATAACTGAGCAGCCGATTATTCAGTATTCCTTTCGATATTATTTTTGATAATGAAGTTTTCAGTAAAGTAAACAAAGTTACTATTGTCGTACTAAATGTCATTCATGTGCTATTTTATAAAAATTCATTAAAAATTTCATTCACGTATTGCTTTACAGATTTGAATTTTCTGAGATTGGCAGGTATGCTGATAGGTGACATTTGACAGGTTTTGTCAACCAGTAAGTGATTCTTAGAGCATAACGTACTTCAAGGTTGTTATAGGAACAATTGGTGATTTAAATGTTTTCAATTATTTATAATAACTTCTATTCTCAGAAATGTGTCAAAAGAAAATGGTGACAAACCATAGAAATTTGACAGAAACCTTGATTATGGTCTGGCATCATAATGAGTAATTTAGAAAAAATTTTAAAGAGAGAGAGAAAAAAAAATGCATACTTAGTAAGTCATGAGGAGAGTACAACCGTAAACGGAAGTTCGACGAAATATTGACGGATTTGTCCTGGAGAGTTTTTTCTTCTTAAATTACTACTTTATGAGCAAAAAATTGTTTTTATTTATAAATCCATAAGTATTCAATTCATGTATATCAAAACTAGTTTCACAATCCACCAGTAAACAACAGCAAACCAAAGCTTCATGTTCTTTGCAAAGTAAAGTTTAGGAGTGTAACTAATAATTTCGCCACAAACTACTCACAATTAAACTATCTATATACATATTATGCTAACGTATGTGGCACAAAAATGACGATTGTTTGTTACTTGCTTAATGGCAACATCCAAAGGAAACACATCTTAAGGGTTAATATGCAAAAGTCCTTTGGTAAGATTTAGGCTGTGGTAAATTGAAATTATATAATATGCACACATTGGCGCGTTATTTTTCTGATGCCAATTTGGCGAAAACTTCGTTTTCAAATACCAGTTACATACATATTTTTAACTAATTTCTATTATTTTAAAAAGGAAATAATAATAATAATAATAAAAGTTTAGTTAATAATTATAGAATAAAACAATTTATATCATTTTAAAAAAGAAAATAAAAGTAAACTAATAGTTTATGAATAAAAAAATGACAATAGCCGGGTTACCATGTGAGGCACACATAATTGCAAATTTGTTGCAACAATGCAATTGCGACAATGCAATTGCATTGCGCCAATATGGTGCGTATATTATATATGTGTCTATTTCTCTTGCAGAATCTTCTAATTTGGCAAAAAATTGAGCAATTAAAATAAATTATGAATAAAAGCTATATGATTTAATCCTTAGTATACATTCGAGGGAAACCAAACTGGTCGTCAAGGGCGGCTAGGTTACATAAATTTTGATACGAGATAATAAAGAAATTGCGCTTCTTCTTTACAATCCTTTAGTCGTTCTTCTAAAAAATTACTTTCAAATCTTCACAAATATAATTACCGATGTGCTGGGAGTGGGGGGGGGGGGGGGGAAGGTGGGGAGGTCAAGACATATTATTATCAAATACAAGAAAATCTGTCTTACCATCACTAATAAACTTAAAACTTTCTTAGAGTTTCTGAAATTGGAGGAAATAGAAGTAGAAGAGTTAAAAGCATCCATGTGAAGGTATAATTTCTTTTGTTCTTCTGTTATTCAGCACCATTTCGTCTGGTAAGATGAGTACTAGGTGTGCGGCAACAAATCACACAGTTAACCTAATGTGTAGTAAAACCACAAAGATTACCAACAAAGCACTTAATGTAAATAGCCGACCTGGGTGCTTGTCTTAGTGGATCGTCAAAATTCCCAACATGTACGCTATTGGCGCCTGGTGCATGTAACATCCGTGGTGGGTGCAAAGTCCTCCAAGTTGCCTGTGAATTATACCTCTGGAGTTGCTTTGCCAGGTGAAGGTCTCGTCATCTGATCAAGGTTATAAATTACGAGACCAACTTGAGTAGTCATTTGCAGTAGCAACAGGATGCAACGTTAAGAAACCGACAAAACAAAGTGTGCTCAAATGAGAAGCAAGTACTGCAGATATGATGACGTGCGAAGCGAAGGGATCAGGTTTATTGCCGCTGAGCGGCAATTAGGCGGTCGCCCGCCCCGTTACCGGGTATCTAACCCGTTAAGGGGGGTCAGGGGTTGAAAACTTTTCAAAAAATCGATTTTTTTTATGCTCTAGTTTGATTATTCAATTAATTCTTAACTCAATGCAAAAAACTGCATAAAAATATTTGCATTTTTAACGGAGTTATAAGTATTTATGTATCAACACTTTCATAGCCGCAACCATATAATTTCAACTTTAAGTCGTGTTTTCTCAAAACTTGATTTTTGACGACTAACACCAATATTTTTAAAAAACTATTTGATGGAATGGCTTTTTTTTTTGCATGCATATAACATCATTATCTAGAGAATGAATTAATATAGTTTAGATAAATTAATATTTTGAGTATTTTTAATGCAAAAAAAGTTGTATTTTTTAGGGGTTTTTTTAATTTTTAAGTTTGGGAGTCTTTTTAATAATGTTTTTTTCGAGTGATCGTTATAGCCTTAATTCATTCTATAGTGTAAAGTTTCCTGATCCTTTTAAAGCAAAAATCAGGTTCTTAAGTCACTTCAACGTTAAGATATTTTGGTGTTGGTGATATAACACATAATTTTTTTTTCGAAAATTGTGTTACATAAATTTTGCTACATTTCTTATTGTATTACATTGAAGTACTTCATTTTATAATTTTATAAGACTACAAACATACATTTAAAATATCAGAAAGTTTAAATTAATTATACTGAATACTTTTGCTTTTATATGGACTCAAAGAAAGAGCTCTGTTTACATGTTTTTCCGTATCGATCACCCCCTGAGCCCCCTTAAGCTGAGGTAACTTGGCCTGGTCATCGGTTAGAAAGAAAGAAAAGAATTTCTTTTGTTCCTGCTTTTTACAATTGATAATCAATTAATAACATTTTATTATCACATATATTTAAAAACTTAAACAACATATATTTGAATGATAAATGCATCTCACTTTGAGAATATTGCAAGATTATATTTGAGATTTAGCAAATATTATTGATAGTTGTTAATTTGTGTGCTTAAAAGGATCCAGGACACAAAAATCTTCAAATAAATAAATAAAACATTGATTTTTTTTTTTTTTTTTTTTTTTGTTTAAAACTACATTTAAATCATTTTTCTATCTTAATTAAAAGAGGAAATATTTTTTTTTTTTCGTTTTGATTCAATTTTAAAATATAGCTTTAAGGAAATGGATGGCATAAAAACGACTTCTTGGGAAAATGCATTTCTCTTCATGATGAGTTTTTTCACCATTTCTCACATTTAAAATGTTATAAATCAAGAACTGTTGAAGTTAAAGGGTTCCAAACTTTGAAAATGTCTTTTTCAATTATTTTATTCTAATTTTGATTCAGCAAATTTGAAAAAAAAAATTACTTTTATAAATACGATTTTTTTTAAAGTAAGATTTTTTTTTAAATTTTATTAAAATATTTTTAAATTTTATGTGAATTAATATTTTTTAAATGCTGAATCAAAATTAAAATTCATATATTTTTGTTTATTTCAATGACAAAAAAAATTGCAGTTCTACAAATAATATTTTGATTTATAAAGATTTTAAATTACACCACTTTTTTTCATAAATTTTAAATTTATGTATATATATAAAAAAAAAAATCCGAAAAGTTTTATTATGTGATTTTTTTTTTCAAATAATATAGTTAAACAACAAAACAAAAAAATTCAAAATTTTAACTCAACAAATAAAATTTATTTTAAAATGTATCTCGCAACCCCTTAACGTTTTTGTTTAATGGTTGTGTTTCTATTTTAATGAAAGCTGACAAGTTGTTTCAACTTTTGTGAAATATCTAATTCTATTTTATTATTATTATTTTTTTAAAGCTGCCTTTTGAAATATGAAATTCATTGAGATGGGAAAGGGATAAACCTCCCCCTCAGAGTAACAATTGGCCCCCAAATAGCGCCCCTTTAAGGATGTTTCGAGTCCCAAAGTAAAGCTGTAGTCAAAGTTTGGATCATGAAACACTTTTTGACATATATCATGATATATATACAGTATTTATTTTCAAACTATCGTGATCTTCGATACTTTTTTTAGATTTTGTATTTGTTTTAAAAATATAATTTGCGTATGATATTTATATTTTCAGTCAAACCAAGTGTAAATAAATTTTTAAACTATTGATTGTGTCTTTCTAAGACAAAGAGTTATTGTTCTGGTAATTATTTTCTATGAAATTAATAATAATAATCTATAATAATAAAGCGAGGAGTTTGTGAGTGTGTCAGCGCTGTTTTGAAGAGACCGCTGCATGTAAAGTTACAAAATTTGGAGGGAAGGTACCTCTTTATATGAAGTTTTGCACCTCGAAGCCCGATTTTTTTTTAAATTAGATTTTTTTTTGTTTTATTTTTAATGATTCTTAGCATTTTTTTTATTTTTCGATTAATTTTTTCCATATTAGGGAAAGGAATACAGTTTCATTCTTTTAACCCGGCATAATAAATTTAGTTTTATTTCCAATAAACCTTATTCGGAATTCGTGCAGTGATTTTTTTAATCTTTAACGAATTTTTTTAATGCGAATTTTAGCATTTTTTCGCATTTCTCAGCTATTTTTTTTTGACATTGATAAAAAGAAAAACATTTCATTCTTTTAGCCTAATTTTTTAATTTTGTCGGCTACGATTTTTGAATTTCATCGATTTTAATGTGATTTTCAGTGCCATTTTTGAAGTCATTTTAAAAGATTTTCGGAGTTTCTGTGCTTTTAGAATCGATTTTTTTTCTTCTTTTTTTTTCAATATTATATTGTTTTTTTATGCATCATGGTTATCACGGATCCGGGCAACGCCGGGCGGATCAGCTAGCAATGATAATAATAATAAAGTTTTATGAAAAACCAATAAATTTATATTTATTCTCAAAATTTTCATTAAAAACATACTATTTGGTATTTATTTATTTATTTATTTATTTATTGCATAAAAAAGATTTTTTTTTTAGTGTTAAGTACTTTATTCTTATAATTTTGTTTTTGTCGGTATAATAAAAAAAAACTTTGTCTGTTTTCAATTAGTTGATCTTTATTATTGTTAGACAGAGAGAGAAAAACATTTAGAATATTGCTTTGTTAAACTTTCATGCTAAGAGCAAGATGTTTGTTTTAGGTTCTGATTTATAATAAGTCTGAAAATCTATATTATAAAGGCCAAACGTATCTGTGCGTAACGCATACGTCATTTTGCGAATGACAACACTTTCCCCTTTAAATTCGGTTTTGCATTTTTTGTTACTTCCAATTCTACACTTATAAACATCGCACATTAAAAATTTTTTGCACTGTCGTACAGGAAAAAAAATGTATTTTTAAATGCAATTTGTTTGAAAGCAGTATCTCAATTTATATAGTTACATAAATTGTTTTATATAGTTTTTAGTACCACTTTTGTGATTGTGGCAACATAATCACTCCACTTTCTCAAAAAATTAAATATATATATATATATATATATATATATATATATAAATTAAAATTTGCAACACTTTTCCATGCATTTCGGTTTTGATATTTTTTCTACTGCAAATTTTACACTTCTGATCATCGTACATTTTAATGTTTTATACCGTCGTATAGAGAAAAAAATGTGCTTTTATATGCAATTTGTTTCAAAGCTGTATCTCAATTAAATTTTGGGACATTTATAATTTTTAGTACCAATTTTGTAATTGTGGCAACAGAAACACTCCATTATCTCTTAAAATTAAGAAAAAAAAAATAGAAATTAAAATGAATATACTATTTTTTAAAAAACGTCTGCTATAAAATCCGGTGAATTTTGGTTTTATTTCGTTTAATAATTTGGATAATTGGGTTTTATAGTATTTTGTTAATTTTAGCTTAAAATAATATTTGTTTGAGAGTTAGACTGACCAATATAATATGCATTTTTTACTTTAACTAATTTTGTAGGTTTTTTTTTTTATAAATCAATAAAACAATTTATTTCTTAAAGAATTTTTTACGTCGAATTTCGACGGGTTCCATCTCGTAATTTATAATAATCAATAAATTGATTACTTTGAAAATATCAGACATACATAAAAATCAAATAACGAGTCAAGAATTTCTACAATTCGGTACATTCAATCACACACGATTATGCACAATTCCGCCTTAAATGGTTGTTCCTGTAAAACAACTTTTACGGCAATAGTAATATCAATGGACGAAAACTGGCATTTTTTATATATGGCTAAACAATAATTTCGATATAAGCGCCCCCCCCTCCCCAACAACGACAGGGATGGTTTCCTTAATACGAATAGATTTGTGTTTGAAAACATATGCACAGTATTTTAAAAGCATACGCATAAACACACACGCATGCACGCATTTTCATATTTATATTACTGGTTTTTTTTCTTCTTTTTAATTTATGATTAGATGTCAGGTCAAAGACCCGGTAGATAATGTAAAGTCTATGGGAGCGTTCTTTTCAAATATCTCGCTCAAATTCTAAATATTTTTACATGATTATTTTTATTTATTTATTTATTTATTTTATTTTATTTTATTTATTTTTTTTTTTGCATGGGATAGCTGAATACGATCTACAACCGGCCTAGTTTTTACTTTTTCCATTTTGCTTATATATTTTTTATATTACGATAGTATCAATTTCAGAACCGGTTTTAAAAATTAAAGTAATAAAAAAAAAAAAAAAAAATCTGAAACCAAAACTGAAAAACAGGCTGGTTGTGGTTCCTCCTCAGCTATCTTGTGCAAACAAATCATGTAAAAATATTAAAATTTGGGTGAAATATTTGGAAAGAACGTCCCCATAGACTTTACATAATCATCCGGGTCTTTTTCTGTGCCTAGTGTTGCGCCTTAATTATTTATTAAAACCTTTCAATGCTACATTATATTTTTATTTCAGCAATTTTACAATATAATCATACAATATTTCGTGCCAATCTTTCATTATATGTTGACGAGATGAATTAATTCATTTACAAAAATATTACAGGTACGTAACTATTAAAATTATCAGTTATAATAATTTTAAAATGTCAATAGTTTTAAAAGGAAATTAGATATATACAAGACCGGAGAGAGTCAGCGGATTCCAGTAGCAGTAAATACCGTATTTACTCGTGTATAGGGCGCACGCGTGTATAAGGCGCACCCCTACTTTACAAGTAAAAATGGCGATTTCTTAAAATCTCGTGTATAAGGCGCACCATAAATTTGATACACTAATGCAGAATGACCAAATGAATTTCAGTAAAAAAAAGTCGAAACAAACATTAAACCAGATCAGAAAACAAGAGGAAAATGCATTTTAACACTTCGGGTTGTAAAAGAATGACGGGAAATAGGAATGAGTGACGGTAAAGACAACTGCTAATTAGCGTTTAGATAATGTTATCAGCTCTGTTGTATATAAAACTGCAAGGAATGAAATAAATATGCAGTAATACTTCAATTAAGTAACATTTTCGGAGTTTTAATATCTTCTTTGAATAATTTCTTGTTTCATATGTATATCGTTCGACTGCATACAACAGTAAAAAAAAAATATTCCGTAGTAAAATACTCCTAAAAAATACTCCTAGGGGCACCTAGGAGTTTTGCCCTAATTTTTTGGGGAAAAAAGTACGCCTTATACACGAGTAAATATGGTAATTGCTTTTTAAAAATTTCCAACAAAATTGAAAAGTGTTTATGCATTCGGTTTGTCTGTCCGTCTGTTCACGCTCTAACTCCCGTATAGCGTGAACAGACGGACGTATACTTGATTTTTCATGCAATTGGCACATTCTATTTAGGGTGTTCAAGGCATATTTGGTATTATATATGAAGTATGTGGGATTTATAGTTAATTTACAGAGTCACTCAAAAGAATTCCATTACACAATGGTATATGGAGAAAAATCGTTTGCATAGAATTTAATAATGAGATTACACTATTTCAAATGTATTGAAACTGATAAAACTCACTGAATTTCACTACAAGATGATTGCATAGAATAGGATATTTATAGCATTTGACGTTCATTTACAGGGACACAGAAAAGAAATTGGTTATAGTACTGTCTTTGGGTAATAAATTTTGGAAGTTTTAAAATTCAGTGTAGACTTTTAAATTTAAATAACTTTTTGCACGTTACTAGTTATATATGAATTCTACACCTTATATACAGGGCTGCACAAAATAATTCACTTACCATTCTCTTCGTTAACAAAAATTGTTGATGGGAAATTTTCAACTGAGGTCCGTATATGGATTTCTTAACTCAACTAAATTTTGTCATACATGTAGTTAATAGTTGTAAATATATATATCATATACAGGGCTGCTCAAAGAATTCAGATAATTTTCCAATTATAGATAGAAACAGCTGAAATTGGGCTTTCAAATGTGTAATACATTCCCACAAGGTTGAATTAGACATAATGCTTCAATTTATTAAACGATGCAGTTTTGTTACATTGTTCTGAATGTGTTGAAAAGTGTTTTGTAATCTATGCTTTGATGCCTGATTTATTTATTTCATTCTTTTAAAAAACACATATTTGCTTAGAATTTAAACATTGCTACAAAAGCAAAATGTAAAAAATATTTAGCATCCGCAGTCAAAAGTTCTGTAACTGTAAATTTCAATATAAAGTGACAGATTTTAACTAGAAAAATTTACTTAAAAATAAATGATATTCGAAACTACATTTTTGCTCTTTCAATTTTTATACATGACCCAATCCATCTTTCTGCAAGCTCGGTATTATACAAACGTTTGTTCTAAATAAATGTTTGCGAATTATTTTATATTTTAACAATAAACTAACAATAAATATTGCACATTGCATTTCTTAATTATTTTTAGAAATAATTTTTAAAACAAAGGATTTTTTTAACCTTTTCACGATGGGAGCCTTTTTACAAAAATTTTAACATTTTGTCTCCGGTTTTTAAAAACAGGAATTTGTGCACTATTTTATTGAGAAAATGTTTCGATTAAATATTTTACAGTAAAATTTTACTTGTGGGAATAAACAAGGATTATTAAGTCTTTTTGCGGCACGTATACGTGTCGCTCGTCTCTAAGGGGTTGAAGATAATTTCTTAGAATCTAGAATCCTAAACAAAATTTTATCTAAAGTGAAGGATTATAATTTTATAAAATCTTACTTAAAGGATAATTGGTCATAGTTGATAATAAAATACCAGTTTCTTTTTCGTTTCTTTTCTTTCGCCCCCCCCCCCAAGCCCCATCTTTTCCCCTCTCTCTCGTATTAGTCATGATTTTCTTTCTTAAAGGTTTTTTTTTTTTTTTTTTTTTTTTTTTTGAAGCCATTTTAAATGATATATGAAAATGTTGTAAAAGTATTACATTTATAGTGGGACATAAAATTCCCTCCATTTTAAAATAAATATAAATTTTAACATTTAAGACCCAGCCATACAAAATAATTATATATGTTATAATGATTATTTTCAATACATTACTTTCTGAAATAACAGAAGATTTCAGGCGAAATTAATTATTATTGTGAAAGAATGAACAAATATATAGATAATCAAATCGAGTGCGAAAACATTTTGCAATGAAAATAATAGTTTAAAAAAAATCGTAGAAGCAAATACCAATCAGAAAATATTGCAGTACACTCTCTGCAAAACGGATTCTGTATAAGACGGAAATCTTTCAATATAGGAAAAGTTTTTACGTCTTTGGAATCCATGGACATAGAGTAAAATTTGTGGAAGGTGGAATATTGTCTACTACGAAAAATGTTCTTGGTCTCGATCGATTCCGGCTTCGGCAGAGTTTGCTGTTAATTATGATACTTTAAAAGTTCCTCTAAAAAATAAATAAATAAATAAATAAATAAAAAATAAACAGAAAAAATGTTATTATTTTAGAGCGAAAATTATGATAATCTTATTTTATATTATTTATGCTTCCCTATTAAGCTCAAAATAATTTTTTTTACAACCACTATTGGTGAATACTTTTGAAATATTTTTTTCCTACGGGGGATAATTTTGTATCAGGAGAGAAAGGTTTATACCATCCATCTATCCTCGATTACGTCATCTTATCAAATCTCATTCCGCCGCCCCTGAATCCTAACGCCACTATATCAACTCACCCCCTCAGCAATCACTGGAACGAACCCTCTACGAGGGATATAGGGAGAAAAAAAAATACTCCCAGTGTTTCGACAGATGGCGGCCGCGTATTCTACTCGATTTTTGGCCGCGCAGACGCAATGCGAGCTCCCCGTAAGGAAGCAGCGGTATCGACAGGCCGCGACGCGAGAGGCATAGGCGCAGCAATGAACGATCATTCTGTAATCGCTAATGCTAGTTGCAGGACTGTGACAACCACTGCTATCTATTCTGTGTTAACATCACAACACTACACGTGTATTGCTGCAGTTTATTAAACCTCACGTTTGCATGTGCATTTATCTACGGAATCATCTCCATTATTGTCTTAGCGACATGAATAGGAACCGATTCATTGATTGTCGCATATGACCGGCGTCTTTTTGAATGGTGACTGTGTAGTAACCATGCCTCAGTTATGGAAACTCGTGTGGTTTCTTCTCTCTTCGTGGACTTTTATCAGCTTCTGGCAAGTGGCTGCAGTGTCAGACTTGATTGGAGGTGAGTCATCATTTTTGTTGTTTTCACGCTGTGTTTTTTATTAGATCTGTCTAAGAAAGTGATCTAGAATGATGTTTAAAAACAGTCGTCCCTTTAATTGTTTTCTAAAGCTTGTAATTTGATCTTTAAACACATGTTTGTTGCCATTTTCTGTTCTATTATTGATGCAAAATTAGTTTTACTATAAAATATTATATTTGGGATTATTAAATGAAATCTGTTATAAGAAATTAAATCAGAAATTTTTACGTTAATTTTTTTTATGTTGGAATTTAAGAGTGCTTTTAAAATTAATTTTTTTTAGACTGTTTTAGTTTTTATTATAAATGTGTGAGATCTAGAACGATGTCCCTTTAATTTTTATTCTAGAGCCCGTAATCTGATCGTTAAACACATGCTTGTTGCCATTCTTTGTTTTATAGTTAATGCAAAATAAATTTTACTGTACAATATCATTTGTGATTGTTAAATGTTTATCATATGAAATTAAGTCATAAAAGATTTTTTACTTTATTTTTTGTCTAACGTAGAAATTAAAGGGTGCTTTTAAAATTATTTTCTTTTAGACTCCTTTGGGTTTTTTTTAAAAATTTGCGAAATCTAGAACTATGTTTGAAAAACATACGTCCCTTTAATTTTTTTCTTAAAGCCACGTAATCTGATCGTTAAACACAAGTTTGTTGCCATTCTTTGTTTTATAGTTGATGCAAAATTAGTTTTACTGTACGATATTATTTGTGATTGTTAAATGAAATCTGTCATATGAAATTAAATCATAATTAATTTTGTACATTATTTTTTTTAATGTAGGAATTTATGAGAGCTTTTAAAATTTCTTTTATGTTCCTTTAGTTATATATATATATATCTAGAACGATGTTTAAAAACAAACACACCTTTAATTTTTTTTTCTAAAGCCCGTAATCTGATCGTTAAACACATGTTAGTTGCCATTCTTTGTTTTGTAGTTGATGCAAAATTAGTTTTACTGTACGATATCATTTGTGGTTGTTATATATTTATCATATAAAATTAAGTCATAAATATATATATATATATATATATATATATATATATTTTTAAGTAGGAATTTAAAGGCGCTTTTAAAATTATTTTCTTTTAGACTCATTTAGTTTTTATTATAAATGTGAGATCTACGATGTTTAAAAACTGATGTCACTTTAATTTTTATTTTTTCTTAAAGCCAGTAATCTGACCATTAAACACATGTTTGTTACCATTCTTTGTTTTATAGTTGATGCAAAATTACTATTACTATATGCTATTTGTGATTGTTAAATGTTTGATATGAAATTAAGTCATGAATAAATTTTCATATTTATTTTAAATGTAGGAATTTAAGGGCATTTATTTAAAATTATTTTCTTTTAAAGTCCTTTAGTTTTTATTAGAAACGCGTGAGATCTAGTACGATATTTAAAATCGATGATCATTTACATGTTTGTTGCTATTTGTTCTTTTATAACTGATACAAAATTAGCTTTTCTATGTACTATGAATGATTTGAGATTCTTGATTATTCATCATATAAAATTGAACCCAAAATTATTTTTTACATTTTTTTCTTTATGTAGTAATTTAGTGGCACTTTGAAAATCATTTTCAGACTGTTTTTACTTATAAATGTGTGCGATCTACGGGAAAGCGAAATGCCAACTAGTGCAATTTTTAAAGTCGTTGTCTTTTTAAATTATTTTCTTTTAGATTTCCTTAGTTTTTATTATAAATGTCTGAGATCTAAAACGATGTTTAAATTTACGATCATTCACATGTTTGTTGCTATTCATTTTTTATAACTGATGCAAAATTATCTTTACCATGTCCTATGAATGACTATAATTTATGATTGTTAATTGTTTATCATATAAAATTAAGTCTAAGATAATTTCTTTGCTTTTTTTTTCTTAATGTAGTAGTTTAAGGACATTCTAGAAATCATTGTCAGACTGTTCTTGCTTATTATAAATGTGTGTGATCAATGGAAAAACGCGAAATGTGATCTAGCGCGATATTTAAAATCGTTGTCCCTTTAATCTCTAAAAATCTGTCATATGCTCAATTACATGTTTGTTTATATTCATTATTTTACAATTTATTGTAGGTAGTTTCACTGTGTTGTGTGAACGATATTATTTGTTATTGGTAAAAGTTTTTACAACGCCATGTGGATGATATTATATGTGATTGTTAAATGGTTATCATATAAAATTAAGTCAGAAATCAAATTTTCTGTTATTTTATAAAATGTAGTAATTTTAAGGGTGTTTTAAAAATTATTTCGACACCTTTTGTTTATTAATACGGGATGGACGAGAAATGCGATATAGAGCTATTTAAAGTCAACGTCTTTTTAAATTTTTAATTTTGCTCGACATGTGATCTGATCACACATTATTTGATAAATATTGCAAAATAGCTTTTTCTTTTTTTCCTTTTTTATGACGCGTGAATGATATTTGAGCAAATTTAATTGATAATTTTTTATTATATAAAATGGCCAAAAATCATTTTATTTATTTATTTTTTAATTTTATCTTAGGATATTTCTTTAAACTTCTCAGATTTCCATTGTTTTTTAATGTGTGATCTATGAAATGAACATGGAAATAGCTATGGATTTAGCCAGTTGTTAAAAATCAGTGTTTATTTAAATTTTGCCCACAGCCTAGCTAAAGCAATCATACCGATGTTTATCATTTTTCATATTCGTTTGTGTTTATGACGACCAATTATTTACATTAAGGATATAGGCGGGATGTCCTCCAGGTTCTTTCTAAGGGAACCTAACCCGTATTTACGCAAGGAAATCCAAGGTTCGAAGAAAACCGCGGAAAACTCCGAACGGTTAGGCCGACAGCCCCGACTGGGCACAGCACCTGCGATCTACCATTTTCGGAGATAGAACCTCTCAACCATTGGTGGGGGATCATTTTTCATATAATCGATGAAATATTACTTTCCTGCTGCCATGTAAATGATGGTATCTTTGCTTTTTAGTTTTTAAATATTTATTTAAGACTAGATAGAATATCATTGCTTTTAAAATTTTAATGCTAGGACGCATATTTTTTAAATTTCGACTTTTGTTTGTCAGAAATGTGTATCATTAAAATATATGTTTCCATTCTTTGTATATAAAGAAAAAAAAATAAAAATGATGCAAAATAATTTTTGTAATAATGTAATAAATTTCCAAATATTTTTATTCACTCTTAGCGAGGATTTTGTAGCAATTAAAATCTCATTTCTTACTTCAAATTCACAACCACATAGATACTTTTTTTTTTTTTTTTTTTTTTTTTTAAGTTATAATATTATAAAAATGTTTATCTCACATGAATTATATTGTGATTGTTCAGTTCTTAACCATTTGCAGAGATCAGATTCTTCAGACTTTTCTTCAATTTTTAAAAAAAATATTCACCAATTAAATTTTTGGGAAAATTTTATATTTTTTCGTTAGTTTTTTACTTTTGTACTTTGATATAATAGTCCATTTTTTCAGAATTCCTTTTAATGTTCTGAATTTTTTATGTTTTCTGTAGTATTACTAATTTGTCTTTTAAATATCACTTAAAAATATATATATACTTCCCCCCCCCCCCCCCTTAAATCTTCATTCTTAGTGGTTCGCTTGCTGCACCTTTGTCAATCATTTATGATCAATTTAATTCCTTAAAAACTCTTAAAAAAAAAAAAAAAAAAAAAAAAAAAAGAGTAGGAACTCTGTTCTATCATCAACTCTGTTCTGTATCTTGGTAAAATAGACTTTTCACTGTAGTAAGTAAGTAATTTCTGCCTAACTCTTTCTAACAGTTTCTTTTTAATTTGCTTAAAGCTTAAATTGTATGTAATATACAAATTTTAATAGCAATTGTAATATTTATTCCGCTTGAAATTCGTAAGTATTATTGTTCAAATGTCGTGCACACAGTTTTCAGATTTTTTTTTTTTACTTTTTTGTCAATCTCATCCCTGCTTTTCAGAATGAGCGACTGGTTATTGCCCACCAGTTATGTTTAATTGTAAAGTTTACCTTATTTAATCACAGCACTTTGCCGATTCAATTTGAGAAAATTTTTTGTTTTGAAAATCGTCGTAAAAGATTAAAAATTAAGCAAAGAGCTGTCGCCTCGAAAGGGTTAAAATTGTTACCATTTAAAAGGACATCAGACATAAAAATTTCCATTATTTATGTTTATAAAATCTTTGTTCACTTAAAAAATATTTTCAGACTTTAGTTTATCATAAATGACTGCAATTTATGTGGTAGACGCGAAATGCTTCACGTTGCTTACGAAATTTGCTTATGAGCAATTATAATAAATAGATTCGTTTTAGACCGTTTAAATAAGGTCCGAGAAATTTAATTTTTGAAATTTCAACCTTCTACGAATAATATTAAGCCATAATTAAAGGTAGTGTTCACTCTAGAAAGAACAAGTTGGAAATTGCACGTGAACGTAGCAAATGAGGTGCGTTCGTACGATAACGAAGTTTTAAAAATATTCAGATCTTGCTGATATAGTAGAGCGTACTTCGGATACAGTATAGTAGTCGAAATCTTTGCGTTTCTGTAAATATGCAGGAAGTAATTTTTATTACACCTCAGCAACGTATATCTTATTCATAAAATGTAAAATAGTTGAATATAATTAAAACACGCCCCAAACAATGTTTCCCCGTGTAGCATTATGTAGTGGAATACTTTTGTGTGACCCTGTAATTTAATAATAAAAATTCTTTGCATCACAGATTGTACAGAATACATATTTTAGTATATATTTCATAGATTCATGCCAATTCTATTATGTTCGAATGAGTGTAACATCATAAAAATGCATTTGAAACTTTTTTCCCATTGACCGTAATGTAATGGAATACCTTTCATTGTCCCTGTAAATGATCTATGCATCCGACTTTCATAAAATTACGTAATAATTATATGTTTTAAATTTCAAACGGTTAAAATGCATTTGAAACTTTTTTCCCCATTGACCGTAATGTAACGGAATCCTTTTGATTGTCCCTGTAATTGATCTATCCATCCAATTTTCATAAAATTTGAATGACTCAACAAAATTATGGTATAATTATGTATTTTAAATTTCAAACGATTCGGTTGGGTAGTTTTTGCGTTGTTATATGCGGACGGACGGACAGACAGACGGACGGACTGAGCGACAATAGGTGCTACGTATTTACATAATTAGGAACGCACCTAAAAAGGGCAGGGTGATATTCGCTGAAAAGGGCACTACTTCAGTAAAAAAGGGCACTTTTGCAAGAGAATTTATTATTCCTTTTAGTTAAAGGAGAAGAAAAAGTGGGAAAATAAGTAATTTTAAGAATGATAAATAAAGTAACATTTATTAAGGATTTTATGCATAAAAATAAAAAATACAATTGAATATACAACTTGATTGAATAATTTCCTGTTTTATAACTTTTAAAAAAGGCAGGGTGCATTTTGTAAATTTGAAAAAGGGCAGGATGCTGCACCCTTCAAAAATGGCTTAGAATGAACACTAATTAAAGGCATTTTACATTTAGTATCTATTCCCTTTTAATGAAGACAGAAGAGAATCTTTGTTGTCTGTGTTTGAATTTTGCATTGAGTAGCAGTTTTATAATTCTGCTTATTAATTGAATATATTACAATTAGTGCGCTTTTCTATACTCCAAAATATTTCTGAGGAATGAAATTATTAAATCACTGTTAACGATTTGCTGATTTCTCTATTTGTATTACTTACCCATCATACGTAGTATAAGGTAAGTCTTGCAACCGTTTTGAGAATCGAAAAAAAATTTTTGACGGATTTACAAGTTTTAGATAGTGGAGATTCCGAAAAATATACTTTTAGAAAAAAAAAAAAAAAAAAAAATGCCGTCCGTCTGTCTGTCAGTCTGTAAACGCTCTATCTCTCGAACAAATTGAGATAGAGACTTGAAATTTTGTATGTAGTTAGTATGTAAGAATGGGACGAAGCCTATTTAATATCAGCAACCTCGATTATCCGGAACTATTTTTTTCGGACTCTCGAAAAATTCGTTCTGATGAAAGGTACATAAAAATTTTCGAATTTTTTTATTATAAGAAATCAACGTAAAAGGCAATAAAATAACACACATTTTGCATATAGAATAAAGTCGATCGGGTCATTAGTTCCCGAGATATTCGTAATCCTGTTTTCCACATTCTTCGATTTTTCATGACCCTGTATTTCATTCAAATTTCCATTCAGAGGTATATTTTAATTAGAAATGAGACGCTTAATCCGACGCAGTTAGTTGTTAGTTAATAGAATTATTATTTTTGGAGTTATAAGGATGTTTCTTTTACGCAGTTCGGTACTACTTGAGTAGTTTGTCGTTTTATATAATTTGTCGAAATTGGTAATCAGCAGTTCTTTAATATAGCATTACTATGTATATTAACAATATTTTAATTTTGTTTATGAATTGCAATGCATTGTATAAATAGTTTTCACATGTTTTATTTTCATATACATATCCATGATGGGTAAGTATTACGGTGGCCCCCAACGATTAGTTTCTTGTTGTAAATGTTTATTAGAAGTCTGTTTATTGTTAACTAAATTTTAATAAACTGTTTTTAAAATGATTTTTTAAAATTTTATACATATTCTGATTTTTATTTTTGATGTTAAAAAGGGGTTTTGAATAATTATAATGGTGCCATAGTGATTTTTTTTTTTTTTTAATTTTTACATGAAACCATGTTTTAAATATTTTCATCTTTTGAATTTTCAAATATATCTATCTTCTCTTTCAGAAAGCTATTTTAGTAATTAAAATGTCATTTCTTACTTAATTCACAACCCTATAGGTATTTTTTAAAATGTATATAAACGCTGATATTTCCTGATGCTTTAATATATATATAATTTTTATGCTGCTATTAAATTTTAGGTAAGATAATTTGCATTTGTAATTATAAATTATAGGTTACACGATCGTTTAATATTTTACTTATAGCGTTTTCTTTAATATACACTTATATTTTACTTTTTGTTTATTTTAAAAGTTATTTCTTTTTTCGCCTGGTGTTTAAAAATTTAGATTTCTTTTCTGTTTTAATAAATTTATTGCAATTAAAAGAATTTCCTTTTTTCTCTTTTCTTTTCTTTTTTTTTCTCTCTCTCCTCTTTGCTTATTACCCCCTGACTGCCCGGCCAAAGGGTAAAATTTTAATGTTTTTTCTGTAATTTATTAAAAATATTAAAAAAAGACTTTTTCCAACCTGATACAAAACATGTTATTATGTATAAGTGTATAATCTTTGAGAATATTACTCCTAACTTAATTTTTCAAAACTGGGTTTTATTTGTAGAATTATATTAATTTAAATATTGCTTATGCTGCAGTGAAACCTGCAGGTTAGTGTGCGAAAAAATCAGCCAGCGGCAGTCAGGAGGTTAAAACTGTAACTGCTTTGAATATTTACTATATTGGAAATTTTAAAGCTGTAAAAGTAGACAGGTTTAATCATTCAATGCTAACAAAATATATAAAGTAATTATGAAAGTTACCATTTAATTGCAGATAAAAGAATTAGTGAAATTATCCTTGGATATTTTTCTTGCATGTTTTTAGATTTATAAATTTTTAATGACACTATATAGTTATTTTTACACTTATATCATACATTCATATAAATTGGTTCATTGTTTTTATTCACTTTTTAAAGATATGGTAAAATAAATAAATAAGTTAAAAAAAACTGAAGTAAAACATTCATATTTTACTTTTTGTTTATTTTAAAAGTTATTTTTTTTTTCGCCTGGTGTTTAAAAATTTAGATTTCTTTCCTGTTTTAATAAATTTATTGCAATAAAAAAAAAAATTTCCTTTTTTCTCTTTTCTCTTTTCTCTTCTTTTTTTTTCTCTCTTTTCTTTGCTTATTAAAACTTTAACTGCTTTGAATATTTACTACATTGAAAATTTGAAAGCTGTAAAAGTAGACAGGTTTAATCATTCAATGCTAACAAAATATATAAAGTAATTATGGAAGTTACCATTTAATTGCAGATAAAGGAATTAGTGAAATTGCCCTTGGATATTTTTCTTGCATGTTTTTAGATTTATAAATTTTTAATGACACTATAGTTATTTTTACACTTATATCATACATTCATATAAATTGGTTCATTGTTTTTATTCACTTTTTTAAAGAAAAATAAATAAGTTAAAAAAAACTGAAGTAAAACTGTAGATGATTTCATACTTTTTAAAGAAATACATAAATTAATTTCGTGTATATATGTGTACTTATATCAAATATTCTACTCCCCCTTCCCTCTTTGTATTTAAAATTGCAACATAAAAAGCTTTTATTCTATTCTAAGGTACCGGAAACTGGGAAGTTCGAAATAAAATTAAAAGCTAAACTAAATGCAATTTTTTTTTAATATTGATTTTACAAGATAATGAAAACTCAGTTTTAATTTTCTCACTTTTTTAAATATTCCAGTTCTTTTCTTTTAAGATTTCATGTTATAATGAAATGAATGTTTACTTTTCTTTTTAACGTTTGTAAACGTTTTAGATTTGTTGGAGATTATCTGCCAAAAAGGATACGCATTTATTGATTTGCTTATTTTATAGAATTTTCAACAACAATATGATCTTATATAAGACAATATGACCCTACATTGTTACACATAAAATTTATATTATTGTTTAAAATCAGTATAACGATACAAATTAATTGTTAAATGCAGACTTTTGTTTGGGGGGGGGGGAGGGGGCTAGGATAGCTACAGTTCCGAGAGGAAAGGAAGTTAGAAATCTGGTAAGAGAATATAAAATTTCAACACTCCTTTTTTTTCGGGGGGGGGGGAATAGTTTTCCCCTACTCGGGCCCTCCTCTAAATTAAAGATACTTTCAGATTTGAAAAATTATTTTTGAATTATGAAAATTTTTTGTATACCGTATTTTATGGAAGGAACAATCCGTCAAATTGGTCTCATAAGTTAAAAAATATCGTAATCGTATCCCACCCATCGTAAACGCCACAAATGCGAGAAGAACATCACATTCACCTGACTTTAATCAAAATTTTCTAAACAGTTTTGGGTGCCTCAAATTAAGATGTTTAAAATTTTAATTAAAATATTTATATCAGGATTTAAACATTTTTGTACAGTTCTCGAATTAACCAGACATGTTAGTTGGCATTTAAAATAGCCAGAGCGCGTTACGTGGACTCTTTTTAGAAGCTCTATGTTTTTGTTTTAAAAATTTCAGGTCGAATTTTTTTCCATTTTGTGAACAAAAATACTTTAATAGTGACTTACTTAAATAGACTTATTGAAATTTAATGATTACCTTATTGTCTTAAGTGTAATGAATGTACTTACTTTGTGTACTATTCAATTTGTATTTATATGATATGTTTAGGTAGAGTTTTAGGGGACGTTTGGAAAATATAGCAGAGTTTCCCCCAGAGGGTTTCAGGGGGGCGCTCCGCCCTTCCTGCCCTTTAGTTTAAAAAATAGCGCCCCTCTTGCCCCTCATCCAAAAACTAGCGCCCCCCTTGTCATTCGCTAAAAGAAATAGCGCCCTTCTTGCCCACATTTGAAAAAACGCAGCCCTCCAGCGATGATCCGAAAAAATCTGCGACGGAACGCAAAAAATAGCCTCATACGCGTCCCGTGGGACGGGTAATTTTGTCAAAAAATCGCTAAAAAAATGGCAAGTTTCGTTAAAAACCGCGAAATAACGACTAATTTCCGGCAAGATTCGCAAAAAATGGCTGATTTCGTCACAAAATTTCACAAAACGGCAGATTTCCTCAAAAGATTGTGGAAAAACGACACATTTCTTCCGAAAATCGCAATAAAACGGAAAACTTTGTCAAATGAGTCGCAAAAAAGGCAACTTCCGTCAATAAATAGCGATAAAACGGCAGATTTCGTCAAAAATTTTGCAAAAAAACGGCAAATTTCGTCCAAAAATCGAGATAAATCGGAAAATTCTGTGAAAAGTTCCGTTTTTTGCGATATTTTCACGAGATTTGTCGTTTCTTCGCGATTTTTTAGCAAAATATGCCGTTTTTTTGCGATCTTTTAGCAAAAACGGCTGTTTATGCGATCTTTTAATAAAATTTGCCGATTTTTCGCGATTTTTTTTTAACAAAATTACTTTTTTCCCCCCATATTTTGATGAAATTTCTCTTTTTTCATGACCTTTTGAACCGCTAAATTCTAGATTCAATTCTATAAAAGTGCCTTTAAAAATGAAAAAGTACCCTGAAAAATGTAAAAAGTGCCCTTTTCAGAACAGTAGCGCCCTGCCCTTTTTTAAACCTGGGGGAAACTGTGATATAGTATTGCAACAAGGTTTACAAGTATTACAACTTTCTATTTTTTTTTTTTGTTTTAGTTTAAGATTTGAATAGGTCGTTGATTGCAGTTGGTCGAATACTTAAAGAACAGTAATGCATAACAATTATTTCATGATTAAAATAAAGGCAATGGATTCAGTATTCATCTTACCAATTTTACTTTTGAAAAGTTAGAGGTGGGTGAATCAGTGCTCTTTCTTGGTAAAAAGTTTCGTCCTGTGTATACTTCCTGGATTTTTTAATCCTTTAACTGGTTTGCCCGAACGCCGTTCGGGCAAGACGAATTTGCTTATTTCATCATCTAAATCTTTTTGACACCCTTATTATTTTTTTAAAAAAATTCATGCTATTGAAAGGCGGAAATGTTTAGACTAAATTTTACGAATATATATATTTTTAAAATAATAGTGGTGTGAATCCGTTATTTTCAATTTATTGTACGGAAAAGAATTGACCAGTAAGGGGATAAACAATCTCAGTATAACCTTTGTTATTCTCTTGTCTGTATAGCATGTACCGTCTGTTTTATGTACACACTTTGGTTATTTTACGAACACAATCGACCAGGTAATGCTACAGCATTAAATTTATACTAAATCACAAGAAGCAATCTGAACAATTCTTATACTTTGAAAATATAATTGTATAACTTCGGCATAAAAACATGAGCTGTATTTTTTGAAATTTTCTAAGTTGTAAAAAAGGTCTTTAAATGGAAAAAGGTGATATGCAAGAGGATATAACGTGACTTCTTTTTATTATTGTTATAGAGATCGACCGAAAATTCCTTTTCGGTCCGGTCTAGATTCTAAGTTTTGCCGAAAATGTAGCTAAAATTTCGGCCAGACCAAAACTCGATCGAAAATATCTGCTTTCCAAAAATCTCGCTTCTTCCTTAGAAAATTTAAAAAAATAATCTCTCTGATTTGACCGGTTCAAATGAGACAATGATCTTTATTGTTTCTAATTATCAGTTATGACTCATGACTGATTCAAGATGTGAGTACAAATTATACAGCAAGCAATGCACAAATGACTAAACATTTTCACGTGTTTATTAAAAGCTGCAGACTTAACAGGAATGGTAAAAAATGCTTGAAATCGCAGAATTGTTTCAAATACTCTTTGAGAAAGTTCTAGTAGTATAACAAATAATCATATACAAAAATAAATATAAAAGATAAATAGAGATATGTATGCGTAAAACTAAAGCATTTTTTAGGTAAACGAAATTTGTACAATTAAAAAAATCTTTGTCGTTAAAAATTACCTTTTATTTTATATGAAAATAATAGCTTTGAGTCTAAGACACAGAGAGTTAATTTGGGTCACACGTATAATTAATTACTAACTAGTGTAGACTAGTGCCTAATTAATTAGTGCCCATCGTAAGTGGATAAAATTGTGTTTTTCACATAACTTTGAAGAAGTCTGACAAAAATAATTGACAGTATGGCGGTGTTTAGAAGAGCTAAGTTCAGCTAGTATATACTAATAAACACACTATTAGCATTTACAATACTTCTGGGTAAACCAGGCTTTGCGGCTAAAATACCGTAACAAAATTAAGATTTCATAATAAAACAAAAATTTAACAAATATGCAATGAAACTGCGTAATTAAAGTCTGCTGCAACTATTGAAATAATGCTAATTATTAATAAATATTATTTTTTTTATAGCACTTTGAATTTTTATTTTTTGTTTACCCTTCCCCCCCCAAAGGAGAAAAAAGATTGTCAATTTTCTCTTTTGTTGACAAATTTCTGTTTCTGCTGTCAAGCTTCGGATGCACACAGCAGGTGTGTAGTGGAGGATATACGAGGGTATACGCCATATATCTTCTGTATTTTTTAAAGGAACACCGTATACCCTTTGTTTCTCAAGAACCCGTATAGTATACACCTCCAGAGTATACCCTCTGCTTAGAGCGTATGTCCTCTGTTATTTTTACGACTACACCCCTGACACACAGACGACATACCGGTCTCGGTGGGAGCGTCAATTCCAATGACAGTTTTTGGAGGGAAAAATCGGTTTGGCGCGCTATGCGTTATACTGTGTTTTAGGTAGATTTCGTATGAAAAATTACCTATTGCGATCGCTCCCATGTTGGAATTTCTGAAATTTTTGCAGATCTACACAGATTATAACCCCTAGACCCCAAAACTACCATTAGTAAAAAAGTTTATATATCTATCAATCGGTATATATGACTTTCTTCTGGACACGATAACTTCCATAATTATGCTCAGATCTTCTTCAAACTTTTACATAAAATCAAGGGGTATAAAATCTCGGTTAAGTTCGTTAATGGGCAAAATCGGACCAAGGGGGTGGAAGTTAGGAGAATTTTTGTGAAAACAGAAAAAACGCGATAATTTCTAAATTAAAATAGATATCGAATCAGTTTAAAGTTTATATTACTTCTAAAAAATGGGCCAAAAGTTTATGCATGACAGATTTTTGATAAAGTTAAAAATGTGCTCAAGGGGCGAAAAAAAAAAAAAAAAAAAAAACAGGGTTTTTGGGAGAAAAAAAACCTAACTTCGTCAATTTATTAGATATCAAATCCGACTAAATTTTTTATAAATGTTCTCAAAATTATCTAAAATTTTTGTATTTACAAGTTTTTGATAGAAACAACTTTTATCGATGAAAAAAATTTAAAACGAAAAGAAAGAGGGGTGGAAAAAGAAAAAAATCCATAACTTAGTCAATTCTTAAGCAATCAAATGTAATTAAATTTATTTTACATCTTCTTAATAATATCTACGACTTTTATATTAACAAGTTTTTCATAGGACTAATTCTTACAGCAAAAATAAATTAAACAAAAATAGGAGTTGGAGAAAAAAATTCAAATCCAAACTGCTTATATTCTGAATCATTTTTAAATTCAATTTTGATTTTAAATGCATCCAAATGGCAGATCCTCCTATTTAGGAACTGTGTAATGTGACGTATTAGCCAGTTTTTTGATAAAATCAGAATATTTTTCAAAAAAGACTGTCAAAAACGGTATTTTGAACAGAATTTCCCAAAGTGATGGTGATTGAAAAATTGAGGAAGTATAACAAATTGCATTTTTTCTGACTCATTTTTAAATTCATTTTTGTTCTCAAACGCATCCAATTTACAGGTCCTCTTAAATAGGAACTATATAATGTGACGGATTGACCAGTTTTTTTGATAAAGGCAGAATATATTTCAAAATGGGCACTTCGCACAAAATTTCCCAAAGCCATCATGATTAAAGGATTGAGGATGTATTCAAATAACAAATTGGTTATTTTATGATTGATTTTTAAATTCAATTTTGCTTTCAAACGTATTCCATTGACAGTTATTTGTTATTTAAGAACTGTGTAATATGCCGTATTGGTCAGTTTTTTGATAAAGGTTAAATATATATATATTTTTAAAGCTGTCAAAGTGAGCACAAAATTTCCCAAAGCGATCATGATTTAAGAATTGAGGATGTATTCAAATAACAAATTGGTTAATTTATGACTCATTTTTAAATTCGATTTTGCTCTCAAAAGCATTCAATTGACATTTTTTTAAATTAGGAACTATATAATTTGCGTATTGGTCGATTTTTTAATAATAAAGTCAGAATATATTTCAAAATATGTTGTCAAAATGGGCATTTGAGCCGAATTTCGCTTAAGATGATTTTGATAAAAACCAGTTCTTACATAAAAATAAATTAAAAAATTTTCAAAATCGGGCAAAGAAAATTGTTAAACTGGATTTATCTGTAATCATATTTTATTTTTTATTGTTGAAATGAGCACTCTTCGAAATCTACCTCCGCCTATAGGCCAAGCCGACAGGGATTTTATAATATAGATATTATGCATATTAATGAATATATATAATCAATAATTATGCATATTTAATAGATACATATGATTAATAATTATGTATATTTATTTATATATTAATTACTTTAAAAATTGAACCCTTGTTTTCGGCCGAGAATAGAAAAATCACTGAAATTCGGTTTCGTCCTTTAAAACGTCTTTCGGTCAATCTTTAAATATTAACACTGATCGTGTCAGGGCTTTATAATCAGACAGACTTTATAATCTTTATATCACATTAATATCAAATTCAGTTCCTTTCCAATCTGATTTTTATAGGTTTGTAAAGTAATTTAATAAATTTAGAACATTTGCATCTTTGTTCCCTAAATAGCATCTAGTAAGGTTTTTCTCAGTATGAATAATTAACATTTTCACCGTGACGCCTAAGCCGAAGGATGTAAAAATCAGGCTAAACTCATAACGGGGGCGGGACAGTGTAAGTCAAACTATCATAATAAATTTTTAAATATATATTCGTGATAATTATCAGTTTATCACCAAAACATTAAATTCATCAAATTAATCGCAAGTAATTAATTTTAAAGTTAATTTTATAAGTATAAAAGAGTCTCTTTAAATTGCATTTAATATTTGAAATATTTCTGTGTTTGTTTTCAGAAGAAATTTTCATTTTACGTACTTTGATTAAATGAGTTTTTCTAAATATTCAAATAAATGTTTATTTTATCGATAATCTTTTATCTATTATAAAGAATTGTTAGAGAGAGCTATTTACGAAAATTTTGAGTTGAGAGCTAAGTTTACAGCTCCAGAGCTTTATATTCTATGACGAAAAAATTTAAATATTATGTTTAATATTTAAATAATTTTTAATTATGGTAAACGTTATTAAAATATATCAAACTTCGGAAATTTACCAAAAAAAAAAAAAAAAAAAAAAAAAAATTACAAAGTTAATTTTCAAGGTTTTTGTACTACATAGAAGCTATTATATATTAACAAGTTATAGATATCCGATAACTTTTTCCAGAGTCATTAATTATACAATTAGCAGAGATTTTAATAAAATGAATAGCATTTCTTAAAATTGTTTGAGAAACATTAAAATACCCCCCCAAGTCTCGAAAATCCAGCCTAATGTAGTGGGATGTCAAGCTGGAATTCTATAAATTCTTGCATCATGCTACCTCCATACCATTAACTCTTTCCGGCACGGGCAAAATCTGTAAGTTAAAGGAGAAATTGTCGACTGTCACAGGAATTCACAAACGAAAATTTTAGATATTTTGAAATCCTTAATTTAAACTTTTATTGTAAAAGTAAAATTTTACTAAAATTTTATTGATGCCGTTTACAAGTTTGGAATTAAAATTAGGTATCCCAGGACTGGGCACAGTGTGCCGGAAAGGGTTAAAACATGCTTTGATCACCAAAGACTCTTTCTATTATGCTTTCTGATTTATTTGTACAGGACAATATCTTATAAATCTTTATAACGTATACTGTAAGCTTGAAAAATTTATGCTCTACAAAAGAAGAACACGAGAAAAAATATTACACACATTTTTCACATAAATTTTGTATCTACAAGAAAAGTGATGTGTTATGTAATATATAGTTTTAAAGTAAACGAAACCATAAAGTCAAACGCAAGTTCTTTTTCTTCATTTTTTAAAGTGGCTTAAGCTTATTTTACTGATCATTGATAAATGATTGCACACATGTGAAAAGTTAGATATCAGATAAGAGTCAAAACTCTGTTTTTAGTTTTTGAGAAAGTTTTTGATGGATGACTTTCTGTCTAAGTTCTCTTCCGTGACGGCTGATGGCATGTAGAAAAATCCTATATCTTAACAGACAAATAATGTAAAATAAAAGACCAAAGAAATAATATATATAGTATATAAGTAATTGCCAATTATACCATGTATTATTATTATTTTTTTTTTTTTGTTTCAATTTGGTTGAGTTGTCTGTTGTCTTTTTTATTTAAAATGTTATAAACATTAAAATATTGATATTATTAGGATTCGGAGTCCTGATCAGGTAATCCGATTTTATCTCATCCAGGGTCGGTTTAACGTTAATTTCTTTCGTTGCAATTGAGGTTGACTTTAAATGTTTCGAATTCAGGTCGCTTTCGGGTTGGATTCGGGTTCACCCAATTTTTCAAAAAAAAAAAAAAAAAGCTATTTGAATATTAATGTGTGTATCTGTTCATTTTTATTCAACCCACCAGTGGCCGAGAGGTTCTGACCTCTCAATTGGTAGACGGCAGGTGCTGGGTTCGAACCCAGTCGCGACAGTCGGCCTAATCGTTCGGAGTTTTCCGTGGTTTTCTTCGAACCTTGGATTTCCTTGCGTAAATATGGATTAGGCTCCCTTAGAAAGACCCCCCACGGAGGGCACCCCACCCCCTTAAAGGCCTATATCCCTCGTGCAGATAATCGGTCGTCATAAAATAAATTAAACTAATTTTTAATACAAAAATGATAGTTTATAATTATAGACTATTTTTTCATAATTGTATTAAACTGTGGATCAATTTTCTTTCACTTCAGGTTCGGTTTCGGATTAACTTAACTTTCGAATGCGGTTCGGATTAACCCGACCCATGTAAGACTCTTATTTATCTGTACTGGAATATCAATATATCGCATATCGTACCCTTGCTACTAAAGTGTCACAACTTAAAAAAAAAAAAAAAAAAAAAAAAAAAAAGGCTATTTGAGTTATAGCTTCTATTCTACTTGCTTTTCATCCCTCTATTAATCATGTAAATTAGAAGCCAGTACACTTAAATCCAGCAACCAGATAGCAGTTGTGTTTGTAACATGCCCATTGAGCATACCACAGCTTGAAACAGTTTTTCCCATTTTCTGAAAAACGAAGTTCTTTGAGTTATGCAATTTTTGTAGAAAGAACGGGATGTGTTATCCATCTGGTAATTGGATATATGGAATTGAAAAAATGGGATTTTATAAATTAAAATTTAGTAAAAAAAATTACGAAAGTTGGTTGAGTTCAGGTTCCTAAATTGCTACAATACGGAGGTAATTATTGTATATTGTCAGTATTGCAGCAACTTGGGGGTACACGTAACAGTCATAGCGTTACAAAGTTAATAAAAAGAATATTGCCCAGTTAAACTGATGGCATTGAGCTCACAGGCTACGCATACTAATTGTACATTACAGCCTTGTATTTTCGTTAATTCCGTTCGAAAAAAAATTAAGAAAAGGAAACAGCCTCCCCTTTCTCCTTTTTTATACTTAATCATTTAACTTCCTAAACTATCAAGGACATGATTTATCATATAAAAAATCTATATCCAAAATTCAGAGCAAATTGGATAATTCTTAATATCCAATTAGCATTTATATAATATATACCCATTTAGCATTTATATAATTTAAGAGGAGTTATTCCCCTCTTTTATACTTAACCAAAACTATTCAGAGATTTGAACGAAATCTGACAATTCTGCTTGAAAAATCCATTTATACAAGTTAAGGGGAGGGGCATTAGAACCCCCGTTCCCCCTGTTTATACTTATTCAATGAACACCTAATAACAGCCACGGACTCGCCTCATCAGAATGATCCTATATCTAAATTTTGAAAGAGAACTGTTAATTCTGCATGAAAATCCCGTTTATATCAATTAAGGGGAGGGGCATGAGCCCCCCGTTCCCCCTCTTATACATATCGAATGAACTCCAAAAACTAATCAGGGAAGCGCCTTATCAAGGTATACCTATATACAAAATTTTAAGTGGATCCGATATTTTTATCATGAGTTATCGCGTTACGCACGAACGTACGAACATACATACAAAACGGACGGGCACATAAGCTCTCAGGCTATGATAGCCTGTGAGCTAAAAACGAATTGCGTTGCTATCTGGCGTCACTTTTTGATGGTAAAAATCTTATATCGATAATGATGTTAGGTGATGAGTAACCACCTGCTTTAGGCGGCGGTTAGAAATAAAAGCTCTTCCCTCTCATTCTAACACAATAAAATGTGGTTTTTAATAAAAGGACGGAGATTGAACAATAGAAAATAGGTAACACAAGGTTAGATAAACTTGAAGAAATTTTCCTCTCCTGCAAGATGCCCAGCAGTTATCTTGTAAAGCCATTAAGGGTGTATTCGAAAAAACGCTTTTTCACCTTCAACAGCTCGAAATTTTCTGATACAATTTCAGACAGATTTTTGAAAGTAGAAACATGAAACTTGCTGATGGGATTTTTAAAGAGACGTATAAAGTGCCGTGTGATGTCAATTTACGCTCTATTCATTAGAATTTGATTTATAAACAATTATCTTCTCAGTATAACCCTTTTTCTCGTTCCCAGATCTCCCGCTTTCGAAAAAATCGGTTCATAATCCCGTTTTTGATTGCTTTTTTTTTTTTCAATGTTTTCTGCATTTATCAAAGAATCAACAATTACGGCACCTTTTGTGTACTTTCTAAATAAGACAATTAGCCAGTTTGATGCATATGAGAGCAAAAATGAAATTAAAAATAAATCGGAAAGTATGCAGTTTGAATCGAAATACACCCTTAAAGATTAAAAATACTGTGTGACTACAAGAAAATATCTCGACATTGAAAGTAATTCAATATTACGTCTTTATGGACCTTAAATGTTTTAGGTTCGCGTGGGATTTTCCTGTTGTCCAGAAAACAATTAAAATCGGTAAATTCAGCAGGAAGATACATTTTCTAACGTCTATAACAACAAAGGAAGACTATTGGAAAAATAAATTAAATGTAAGTAATTTGACAAAAAAGTTTTTTTTTTTTTTTTTTTTTTTTTTTTTTTTTTTTTGTGTGTAATCATTTTGACGCATACCCCCCTGTTCCTCCTGTATTTGTTGATGGAATTAATTCAGAGAAAATCCATTGACGAATGAATTAATGGAAAAGTAAGAATGAATGAAAAGTAACAATATAAAATAGATAACAATGTTAGATGAACTTGAAGGAAACTTCCCGCTCCTACATGATGTCTAGCTCCTTGTAAAGCCATTAATGAATAAAAACACCGCTTGACCACAAGAAAAGATGTCGAAACTGAAAATAGTTCAATGTTACGTCTATCTGGACCTTAAATGTCTCAGGTTTACACAAGATTTCCCGATTGTCCAAAAATTATATTAATATTAAACTCAGGAAATTTGGCAGAAAGGTACTTTTACTCAGTGTTGAATTCAGACACTTTTCTCCGAGAGGGGATTTTGTGGCTCCGGGGGGGGGGGGGATTACAGAGTTCCGAAGAAAAATTACAATATTTGACCACCATAAAAACAGTCTCAAAACTTCCGGGGGGGGGGACATTTCATTATTCCAAGGGAGGGAGAATGTCCTCCTCGGGCCACCTCGTGAATTCAACTCTGCTTTTACTAAGGTCGATAACAACAAAGCGAAACTATTGGAAAAATAAATTAATTGTAAGTAATTTGACAAGAAAAACTATTTATATAGTTTAACCACTTTGGCGCATACTCTCTATTCCCTTGTATTTGCTGATGGTATTAATACGAGGGAAAATCCATCTAAGAACGGATTAATCCACCCGTCAATGGATTGGCACGACCGAGGGAGTCACAATTTCTCTTTTGTGTAAGCCTCATATAGAATATTTTATCGGCCGCTTTGTGGCACTACAATAGAATGCCGAAAGCTAATATTTATGGAAATACTTTGAAAAGAAAATTTTGTGTATATCTGTCACGTGATATTCTTTGTCAATGAGAGAGTGCATTGTTGCGCTTCTTTAACTGTTATCACAAAGGAGTAGAAAAAAAAAAGTTGATACAAGATAATCTTAGCTCAGATATTTCTTGTTTAAGATATAGAAATATGTTTTAAGTGGATTAAAAAAAGTGCTTTTTTTTTCTTTTTTGTAAATGACGTAATAACTGATTCGATTTCATTTTAAAATCAATTTCGATATATTTGTACATATTTTTTTTTTAATTTAAAATTTACGTGTTTCGCAACTTGGGAAAAAAAAAAAACAAAAAAAAAAAAAAAACGAAATTAATGAAATGCTAAGAAAAGAAACAGGTCGAAAGGCGAGCGAAAGAGATAAGAAGTATGATTTTGCGGAACAAAAGTAATTAAATGGCTTTCAATTAATTTAAAAGTAATTGAATGATTAGATACTGTCTTACAGAAAGTTCTAATTAAAGTCCCCCGATCCCGACTTTCCTCGCCCTTCCTTCAAAATAAATAAATAAAAAATCATCAACTCGGTAATCCAAATATCTCCCTCTCTCTCACACAGACATAAAAAGTATTTTCGAAACTGGAACTAGAGATTCGTGAACTTGACAGTCGACACGAACCTGATATAATAAAGACTAACCTTAACTATATAATAAAAGAAAATTAATCTATATTTGATACAATTATGAAAAACTAATCTAAAATTATCTCATATCAATTACAACTATTTTTTAATAAAAGAAACACATATACATTCATAGTTTTTTCATTAAAAAAATCTTTTGAATCTATCTTTATAAATGTCAGATCAACCTGATCCGAAAGAATCCATTCTAAACTCGATCCAACCTTTGAGGGGAAAAAAAAAAAAAAAAGCCTCGGTTTGGATTTGGTAACCTAACTCTATCGAAGAAACAATTAACGTTGGCCCGTGTAAAATCGGGTAATCCGGTTCGAGGAAAAAAAAAATCGACGTCAGCCTCGCTTAAAATCGGATAACCCGCCCAATCGTTATTTAAAATAATTTCTCATTTTCCAGTTCACGCGCTTTTCCTCTTTTTTAACTTTTTGCAATTTCATGCCTGTTTAATGAAATGAAAATAATTTAAACCAGAAAAATTATTTAATTAGAATAGTTCCTGTTTCTATATCCTTACTTTTTTTAAAAATAAAGTATCTGGTTTTGGTATTTGATCAGGAGAGGAGGAAAACGTACGTTTGGCAACTATACTGTTACATAACCATACTGAAATGAAATATCATTTACTTTTAACGATATAAAAATTTACAGCATGAAATTAGAAACTGCGAAACTTTTATTGTATGCTTTACTTAATTTCCTATAATTTTGAACATTTCTTAAGAAATGTTAAAAATGAAATACAAACTTTTTGCTACAAATCTTACATTACTTTTTCACAAAACTCCTCAAACCGCAGAAAAACCTCCCTAGATCGATTAACTATTTCACGACCTCTGTCTGTTTTTCGCAAAATCTGAATTCAATGCTTCGATACCGATCCTCGTATATAAAAAGAAATTCTACTTAACAGCGCGCATTTCAGTATTTATATATTTCAGTATAGTATATTTCTAATAACAATAGAGTTTTCCTTGTATAAAAAGCAGTTGCGAATACATTTACCCAGTAGTACTTTATTTCATAATAACACAGTAAGAAAGTGCATATTGGGTATTTCAAATATTCGATGCGAAAATAAAACGCGATTAAAAGAGGGGAAAAGCATCGGAGAGACATGTGGTTTACAAATATTTATTCAGTGTGGTAATGGATTTTGTATGACACAAAAATAGTTTAAAATTTCGCCAATAGAGGGCGCTACTACAGATAATTCCATAGAATATATACATTGCTAGCACAGCGCAAGATTTTGGATACAAAAATGTGTACATGCAGTATTCTCTATTGTTTTTTATCCAAATCGTGCGTTGACTGAGCAATATGGAATATTTATAGTAGCGCTCTATATTGCCGAAATTTTAAACTAACTTTTGTATTATACAAAATCCACTACCATGCTGAATCTTTAGCTGCAAACCGCATGTCTTTCCGACCCATACATCTTTTTTTCATCCTGTTTTACTTTCGCCCCAAATTTTTGAAACACCCGTTGTTGTAAGGCGAATCTAAAACAGCATGGATAAAATAAAATGTAGCAAATAAAAATATTTCACGGCTACTGACAATCTCATGTGGAGAAATATAATTAATTTATTTAATAGTTTTAGCATTTCTTTAAATTAAATAATACTAAATTAAAACGAATAGAAAAGTTCAGTTCGCTTAGAAAAATAAATATTAATGAACATAAGTTAAACCAGAAAATCATTTAACGATGTGTTTCTTACTTCAATGGAATTATTATTTTTGAATGAAATTTTTGGCTTTTTTTGAGTTTGAAACAACAACAACAACAAAAAGTTTGAAATCTAAGCTATCGCATGCAATCTTACGGGTTCTGAAATATTATTTACTGTTTATGATATAAAAATTTATAATGCAAAATGAGAAACTGCAAAACTATCATATTACGCATTTGCACTTATATTCCTATAATTTTGAACCTTTATGGTAAAAATGAGTTATAATGTCTTTCTACAAATCTTACATTAAATACTTTTTCACAAAGTTCTTCAGAAAAATATCTCTCGATCGATTAACTATTCCACGACCTCTTCCTGTTTTTCGCAAAATCTGAATTCAATACTTCGATACCGATCCTTGTATAAAAGAAATTCTACTTAACAACGTTCATTTCGGTATTTTATTTATAAGAAAAACGTACAGTTTTCCTTAGATAAAATGGAGTTGAGAATAAATTTCCCAGCAGCACTTTATTTCCGAATGTAATAATACAGTATAAAAAAGCGTGTATTTTATGGCGGGACTAAAACAGCATGGAAGAAATAAAATGTAGCAAATAAAAATACTTCATCGTTGCTGGCAACCTCATTTTTGGAGCAAGATAATGACTCATTTAGTATTTCTTTAAGCTTAAATAAGGGATAGGAAAATTCAGTTCACTTAGAAAAATAAATACTCGCCGCAGTCGCTTGATTATTTTACAAAATGGTTCATGAATGTTGTCCATAAATTGTTATCTTCCTGCTTTTTATGTTTCATGCAAAATAGTTGTCATTATTTCAATAGTAATTTTGATATCCATCCGCAAAATTTCATTTTATTTCCGCGAGCATAACTTTGCTAATTTCCTATTCTAAGCTTAAATAAGGAATAGTTAAGTTCAGTTCATTTAAAAAAATGAATATTAATGAACATAATTTGTAGTATACGCTTATAACTAGAAAATTTTTTAATGGTGAGTTTCTTGCTTCGATGGAATTAATTTTATTTAATGAAGTTTCTGGCTTTATTTAATTTTGAAACAAAACAAAAATAAGTTTATTAGCTAAGCTATTACATATAATCGTACGACTATGAATAATGTTTAATACTAATGATGTAAAAATTTATAAGGCAGAAACTATTACAATTGAAATAATACACTTTTTTAAAATTCACCATAAAAAACAAAAACAAAACAATGCTGGACGCATTTCGAGCTAAAACAATATAACTCGTTATCAGATAAAGCAGACGATCCTCAGCTCGTCGTCAGTTGTCGGATTCAGCTGATGACGAGCTATATTGTTTTAGTTCGAAAGGCCTCCTGCATTGTATTTTATTTTATTGTGAATTTAACAAAGTGTATTATTTCAATTATTATTTATCACCAATTTATTCGGTGTTCAGATACTTTTATAGTATATGCATTTGTATTTATTTACTTATTTTCCTATAATTTTGAGCATTTCTTAAGTAATGTTTAAAATGAGTTACAATCTCTTTCTACAAATCTTACATTAAATACTTTTTCACAAAACTCCTCTAACTGCAGAGAAACCTCCCTGGATCAATTAACTATTCCACGACTTTTTCCTGTTTTTCGCAAAATCTGAATTCAATACTTCGATACCGATCCTTCTGTATAAAAAGAAATTCTACTTAACAACGCTCATTTCGGTATTTTATTTATAAGAAAACTGTGCAGTTTTTCCTTAGATAAACTGGAGTTAAGAATAAATTTCCCAGCAACACATTATTTCCGAACGTAATAATACAGTAAGAAAGCGTGTATTTTATGGCTAGCCTAAAACAGCATGGAGGAAATAAAGTGTAGCAAATAAAAATACTTCATCGCTGCTGGCAACCTCATTTGGAGCAAGATAATGACTCATTTAGTATTTCTTTAAGCTTAAATAAAGGATAGGAAAGTTCAGTTCACTTGGAAAAATAAATACTCGCCGCAGTTGCTTGATTATTTTACAAAATGGCTCATGAATGTTGTCCATAAATTGTCAGCTTCCTGCTTTTTATGTTTTATGCAAAATAGTTGTCGTCATTATTTCATAGTAATTTTGATGTCCATCCTCAATACGTCTTTTATTTCTTCCAAGCATAGCATGATGATTTTGCTAATTTTCTTCTGTAAGATTAAATAAGGAATAGTTAAGTTCAGTTTGCTTAGAAAAATAAATATTAATGAATATAATTTAAACCAGAAAATTATTTAATGACTTGTTTCTTGCTTCTAAAGAATTGTTAATTTTATTTAATAAAATTTCTGCATTTATTTAATTTAAAAACAACAATAAAATTAAGTTATTAGCCAAGCTATTATATATAATTATAACGACTATAAAATAATATTTAATATTAATGATATAAAAAATTTTACGATCAGAAACTATTACAGTTGAAATAATATATTTTGTTAAATTCACCATAAAAATAAAAAACAACAACAATGCAGGCGCGTTTCGAGCTAAAACAATATAGCTCATCATCAGCTGAAGCAGAAAGCTGATGATGAACTTTATTTTTTTAGCTTGAAATGTATTCTGCATTGTTTTTCATTTTATAGTGAATTTAACAAAGTGTGTTATTTCAATTATTATTTATCACCAATTTATTCGGTATTTTTTCGCAGAAACTATAATGTACGCATTTGCATTTATTTACTTATTTTCCTATAATTTTGAACATTTCTTAAGTAATGTTGAAAATGAATTACAATCTCTTTCTACAAATCTTAGATAAAAAACTTTTTTCACTAAACTCCTCTAACTGCAGAAAAACCTCTGGATCGATTAACTATTCCACGACCTCTTCCTGTTTTTCGCAAAACTGAATTCAATACTTCGATACCGATCCTTGTATATAAAAATAAATTCTACTTAACAGCGTGCATTTCAGTATTTTACTCATAAGAACTGTACAGTTTTCCTTAGATGAAATGGAGTTGAGAATAAATTTTCCAGCAGAACTTTATTTCCGAATGTAATAATACAGTATAAGAAAGCGTGTATTTTATGGCGGAACTAAAACAGCATGGAAGAAATAAAATGTAGCAAATAAAAATACTTCATCGCTGCTGGCAACCTCATTTGGAGCAAGATAATGACTCATTTAGTATTTCTTTAAGCTTAAATAAGGAATAGGAAAGTTTAGTTCACTTAGAAAAATAAATACTCGCCGCAGTTGCTTGATTATTTTACAAAATGGCTCATGAATGCTGTCCATAAATTGTAAGCTTCCTGCTTTTTATGCTTTATGCAAAATAGTTGTCGTCATTATTTCATAGTAATTTTGATGTCAATCTGCAAAACTTCATTTATTTCCTTCGAGCATGATAATTTTGCTAATTTTGCGCTCCGAATAAAAACTCTTTTGATGGTTTGTAGTTGATTCTAGACAAGGTAATTTGCATTTGTATTCCTATCATTGTTTTTATTTATTTATTTTATCTATCGATTTAATCTAAAATAAACATGTAATATACAGGGTGTGCCCATACGAGGGTTGCTTTTTAAGTTTCTACAAAAAAAAAAAAAAAAAGATAGAATAAAAGAATTTTTGGGGAACAAACTGTTTTATTGCTTTGCAAAATATTCGACTTTAATATTTTTACTTTTCCATCCGTTCAAACCAATTCTTGAAACAGTTTTTCACTCTGAAGTTGATATCTTAGAAAACTTGTTTTGGAAGGCATCAACAGCCTCATGAAGCAATAAAAATCGCTGCACACGCATATTTTTATTTAAGAAAAAAAAGAAAAAGTCGTCAGGTGACAAATCAGGAGAATACGGGCAATGAGTCATTAATTCAATATTTTAATACTTCAAATAATCAATTGTTTCACGTGCTGTATGGGAGCTAGTGTTGTTGTGATGATGAATGATGCGGCGTTTTTTGTTGTTTTTCTGATTTCGTTCATGACTTTTGCAAACAAATTTTTATGTTACATTTAGAATTAACAATTTTTTTATATTCTCTAAAAGAATGGTTGCGATATGTCTTGTAAAGCCGAAGATACAAGCAACCATGTTCTTGGAAGTGCTTCGTGAGCGAACAAATTTCATAGGATTCGGTTCATCTGGAAACACACAAAAAATGGATTGTTGTTTAGTTTCCGGCTCATACGATTGTATCCAATTTTCGTCACCTATAACAATGTTGTATGTGGATTTTGCAGTCCCAAATTTGAATATTTTTAGCATTTCCTTACATGGATTTGCAAAAGCCTATTATCCTACTCTTTTTGAGCTTCTGTCAAATTGTGCGGAATCCATCTGCAACAAGCATTTTTAATCGCTAAATATTCGTACAAATTCGAATGTATTGCAGTCTGTAATATGACAAGGCATGCTTCGACATGCCGATATTCTTGAATCATTTTGCGCACAGCATCGCTGTTTGGAATCGCTACTGATTTTGGTCATCATTCACGAGATTCATCACTGACAGACGCACGACCACAACGAAATTCTAGAGACCAATTGTAAAGTCTTTTTAGTCTTTTTTCTTCATTACAAAAAAAATTCACAAAGCGATACTAAGCATTCTTGTCAATTGAGGTCTTTTTTTTAATATATAAAATTATAAATATACCGGGTGTCCCAAAAATGACTGATGGATTTTAAAACTCAATAACTTGCAAACGGTGACAGCTATTTAAAAAATTTTTGCAGGAGGGTTATGTATAATGTCAGTTTTTTTACCATAATTTTTTATTTTAGTTCGAATTTCAAACAATAGGTGGCGCTGACGGCGATTGAAAGCCAGGTGATCAGTGCTGAGTGAAGCGTCGACATGGCCTTCAATCGCCGTCACCGCCCCCTATTGTTTGAAATTCGAACTAAAATAAAAAATTACGGTTAAAAAAAAAAAAAAACTCCTGACATTATACATAACCCTCCTGCAAAAATTTTTTAAATAGCTGACACCGTTTGCAAGTTATTGAATTTTAAAATCCATCAGTCATTTTTGGGACACCCGGTATATACATACATATATATATACCCAACGGAAGCTTTTACGAGTTTTTTTTTAATCCCCCCCCCCCTCACTTGTTTCTTTAGAACACTCACTTTAAATAAGATACGCAGACGATTTCTAAGATGTCACTGATTCCAAGATTTAAAAAAAAAATGTGAATTTTACGAATATCCTGAAGACAAATTTCAGTCTTCTGTTGGTCGTTTGTTAAAACGTAAAAGGCAATCTTCGTAAAAGGAATGTCCCAGTTTCAATGGTATATTATAGCAGTTTAATGCAGACTATTTACAACAAATCATACATCAAATAGAAAATTAAACTAACCTAGTTTTTTTTTTTTTACAAATGTTCAATATGTGCCCCTTTAGTTATGTGGCACACATCCAACCTAAAATCCAATCAATCCCACATTTCGGTTACCACGCTTCGGTTAATAAATCTGGAGTAGAGTTACTAAACATGCAGTAAAACCTCTGAATAGCGACCACCACTGGGAACACGATATAATGACCGTACTTTAAAGATTGCCATTATTCACAAATTCCAAATTTTAAAAACTCCAAATTGTATTACATTAAAATCTAAATAACTGATCAGAATTATTTTATTTTTAAAGTTATAAAATATTATTTTACACTAAAAAATAACTTGTCCGCAGTTTTTTAATCTATGATCATTTTCACAAATTTGTTGTAGAATTCGTTATAATTTTGAGAGAGCGCAATTTTTTAAGTTTCCCAGAAGATTTTTATCTCGACAATTCGAGTCATTTCAAAAGCATCTTATCAATCTCATCATAACCAGCTCTACGTCTCTTAGTTTTATATTCTAAATTTATACCTTAAAATGTCTTTTCTAAATAAAATTCAGTTTTTTTTTCAGAATGTCATCTTCCTCTCTCGCCTTACACCTATTTACGAACGAAGATTTGACAATAAACCACTAGAGATTAGTAGCGAAATCGTAAGTACGTCAAATGAGAAAATTCACACCTACACTTCGGAATCTGTTGAAGCTAAAAAGAAAAATTGCCTAAAAATAAATTAATAATAATAATTGCAGTGGAGTGGCCGTTGTTCAGAGTTTTAATGTGATACTTCCGAACTGAAGCGAGTAAACGTTGTGTGATTTAAAATGGAATTTTATTATTATTATTATTTTTTTTATTATATGATTCATAAATCCACATTTCTTCGATAGCACTTATTACTTAGTTATCTTCAAGTATGCAATTAATGCCAATAATACTACGAAAATAATTAATAAAAATCTGTCCCATCTATAATTTCGTCATGAATTCCGTCGTGAAAGAAATCCAATTTTCTAACACGCTTCATAACTAATAATGACTAGAAGAAAATACTATAAAAATTACCGAAATATCTGACTGAATATATCTCTAGAAAACTCTAAAAAACATCAAATCTCGCTGGCGCCTTTTTCATTCCCCTTGTATTTTTCGAAACCGCCCTTTCCACTCAAAAATCTCAACCTGCCTCTCTTTCAATATTCTAATACCAGTCCTTTCAATGCTAATAACCGTCGAAGGTGGTAGTTGGATCTCTTACATATAATAAGTAAAATCACTATAATTAGTTTCCCTCTTCCCCTTCTAAATTTTATTTCCCACTTTTTATTTTATTTTTGTTGTTTATCTCAAAATCCTGTATTCCATTATGACCTTCAAAACTTGTCTTTCTCCATCCTCTTTAATTTATCCCTAACCAAAGGCCGCATCGCCTTTCTTCCGAAAACCTACAAATTTCACGTGGAAAAGAGCGGAAGAAACAGGGTTTAATCCCCTGGAAGAAAATATTTTGGGAAGTGAATTTTGAAAAATCTTGTTTTAATAAAATTTTAAGCAGGAGTTCTTTCAGTTAAATCTTTTATTGAATTATTTTTTAATGTTATTTAAAATAGCTGCACAATCAATGTGCCTCCAAGGTACACATACCTCCAAGGTTACACCATCTTCTCCTATACAGAAAATGTTTGTTGTAGTACATTCTACCACGTCTTAAAGTTAGTCTAATCCTTCTTGTAAGGATTTATTTGTAATAATTTCAAAAATTGCAAAAATTTGCTCTTCACATTTTGGGAAATAGAAAAAAAAAACTACTAAACAGTTGCTGAAGTATAAAAAGAAATAAGAAAAGTAAAAAAAAAAAAAAAAAAAAAAAAAAAGAAAATCTTGGCAGATTTGAAACTTTCCTGCATTAAAAATAGCTTTAAAAATTATTCCAGTGTAAATTGTCTGTCGCATTTTTATTTATTTATTTATTTATTTATTTATTATTTATTTTTAGCATTAACATTTAGCACTGCAGTTGTATTTTAAATATGTCAATTTATATGTAAGATGATCAGAACCGAAGATGCTAACAATGAAGTTTCAGAGATTGCATCTGTTTGGATTGGATTTCGGTTCCTATGGTTCAGGCTGTGATACACCTGATCTTTTCAAAAGAAAATAGAGGGGTTTTTTTCTTACAAAAAAGTATAATTCTAAAAAAATTACGAATGAATGAATAATTGGGCAGGCCAAAATCAAACCGGTACTTTTGGTTTAAATTGCAAATCTTCTTTCAATTGAGCTATCTGGAACGACTAAAGGTGCATGCAATTTATTCAGACTTCAGACTGACTGACTGTTTCATTCAGTTGAAAACATTTCAAAGTTCTATATCTTTACCTATAATCAGTATAATTACGTTAAAATAATAAATACACTTAGTTTAATATTAAAAAGTACATATATACACCCCCCCCCTTTGTTAATAGATGAAATAAATAAATAAATAAATAAAAATAAAATAAAATGCTATTTGAGATATGATTGTAGACTTTTTCCTATATTTTCATTAAATTGTTGCTTTAAGTTCGGTTTTCGGTCTGGATCATATTGGGTTTCGAGATGGCTTCCAATTTAATTTTTGTAGAATTCTATTGAGATTATTTGATTCCTCCTAGGGCTTATTTTCTAAAGATGTGTTTTTTGACACTTAAATTATAATATACAATATTTAACCCAGTATTAAAAGTATATTTTAATGCTGGCTTAAACGTAGCTGAAAAATCTCCATTTCAGCCTTCTTTAGTATAAAAGCAAAACCATAAAATCAAAATATGGAATTTTCATATTGATTTCCTATAGCTTCACAATAATTAAATGCCCCGCCCTTTTTTATGACTATATGAAATGTGATCCTTAAAATTTTTTCACTCATGCTGATAATAAATTAAAATCCTACTCTAATATTTTTAGTTAATTCGAACAAACAGTAAATGGTATAGGCAAAGTTAGATATTTTTTAGTACTTTATTAATCAATATTCTTAATGACTTTTTAATTATACTGTGAATTTTGGTCTTTAGCTAACCTATATCAAAAGTCTCTTTATAAGTACGTTATAATGTTATGTTCTAATTTAAGGCTGTTCTCAACTGCTTTGCTAAACAAGCACACAATGTTTTGACAAATTTACAAATTCATTTTTTAACGGAAAGATATAAAATTGAAAAGCCGACTATGAAAAAGATTTCGAATTGAATGAATTTTTCCATTTTTCGATCAATAAATTACCGATTGAGCTAGAAGCAAATTTAGAAAATAAATAAATAAAAAAAGGGGGGGAATGAGGGCGATTAGATAGTTTCTGAACAACACCTGCTAGTTTCATACATTTCCAAACAAAAATAAATAAATAAAAATTAAAGTTGTCCTTTTTGATTTAAGAGCAACCTTAATATTGTTAATGTTATGTCGTATGTCAAATGTGAAATAATTGTACTGTTCCTTAACAAAACAAAGTAAAATAAATAAAATAAAAAGGAAAAACAGTACAATAACATTTTAGTGATTTCCAGATCGCAACTCTCGAATTCAGCTCTGGACATTCATGGTAATTCCAAATTATCTTTCAGCTGTAAGGTCTGGTTCAACCAGCCTGTATAACATTAGAATGGCTAATCAGATCATTTTGTCGTTAATTTGCACATCGCCGTCCGCGATCGATAGCAAATGCGTAATCTGTGCTGTTCGGCAGGTCATTAGAAATGTTAAATTCTTTATTCGTTGCATTGAAAAAGCTCAATAATATCCCTAAACCAAGAAATGGGAAATAGAATATTTTATCTCATTAGTTCTATTCTGTATAATGTAAATATTCACTTCTGTGTTAAAAAAAAAAAAAAAAAAAAAAAAAAAAAAAAAAGTTTAATAAAATAATAATAATAATGAAAAAATAAATGTAATTTTTAAAATTACAACGATTTTTTGGAAAATGATGTTTTCAAAGACTAAAATTTTAGAATTATAGATTCTATATTAAAAAAAAAAAAAAAAAAAAAAAAAAAAACTTATTAAAAAGTCATTTTTACGGTGTTCAAAGCATGGCTAGTCATATATTACGTACGCCATGGATTAAACGTTAACATTCCTGACCAAGCATAAGCAAATTTTAAATGAAATTTCAATTTTACAAATTTCGGTATTGCAAATTTTTTAACTTTTAAACATCGTACATTTTTTAATTTTTACGTTGTAGTGTAGGGGAAAAATGTATTTTTAAATGCGATTTTTCTGAAAGATTTATCTCAATTTTTCTTTCTGAGTTATTAATTTTAATTGTAGTTTTTAAATACTTTTTTTTTTTGTCATCATAGCAACAGAAGTATTACATTTCTGGACATTAAACATTGACCAATATAAAAATTAATAAAATCCGGACATAACAAGGATTCAGATATGTCTCAGATCTCAGATATCTTTATTCTCGACCGACCGAAACAACCATACTCCAAATGGTTTATAAAATAAAAATAATACAAGAAAAAACAACCTTCCTTATCAGACGCAGATAAATTTTGAATAGAATACTCATTCTAGTTAGGAAAAAAATGAGTCAAAAATTGGACAATATGGAGTTAGGCGGAGGGGGGGAATTAAACTTTAGAATAAATACAAATTACAAATTCAAGAGAAAAGTTTTGATGGTCTAGGGTGCCAGAAAAAAATAAGTCAAAAATTGGACAATATGGAGTTACGCGGAGGGGGAATTAAATTTTAGAATAAATATAAATTACAAATTCAAGAGAAAAGTTTTGATGGTCTAGGGTGCCTGTGTGTGTGAGGAGGGGTGGGGGACTCTCGGGCCTCCTTCAAAAATTTCTCAATTGCTTCAGTTCGAAAATTCAATTTTGGGAATTTCACAAAATAATACAAGAAAAACAAAACCTGTCTTATCAGGCGCAGATGAATTTTGAATAAAATGCGCCTTCTAGATATGAAAATGAGTCAGAAAGTGGACAATATATAAAGTGGGAATTAGGAGTTCGTGTGTGTATGGAGGAGGGGGGGGGGGTAACTTTAAAATCATTACAAATTTCAAAAACACAAATCTTACGGAAAGAGAAGTTTCGATGGTCTAAAGGGGTGGGGGTGGGATACCCCAACCGGGCCACTTCTTGAATTCTTCAATGGCTGCAGCACAAAAATTCAATTTTGGTGAATATCTTGAAAAGCATTATTGAAGAAATAAAGCTGGAAAAAATCGTATTATTAGTGATTTAGCAGTTTTGTGGCATGGTTGGCTTCTTATATTTTTCTGTATATTCGCACTCCCTCGCTTTTTTATCCAAAAATTTTGGAGAAAGAAATGCCTTCCGTATCGAATTCAGAAATATTTCTACGGGAGAAAATTTCACTACCCAAAGACAAGTGCTCTAGGTTGTAAAAATATACACTTTTAAACCATTACCAAATACAAAATATCAAATTTTTTTGAACGTTTGTCTAACACCTCCCTCCACCCCTTCCCTCAATTCATCATCGAATTCACATTATACACTAGTAAATATTAGTAGTGTAATTTTACACCAGATATCTACTCCTTTCTTTTTTATTTAAATCCGTCAGTGACAAATGCGTATCGTTCAGGTCGATTCCAACTACAAAATCCTTTTACTTCGCTTAGAAAAGAAAAAGTTATTGTTTGTTAATGTGTATCTGTAGGGAGAGAAAAAAAAGAGAAAGATGACCGTTTGCGATAATGTTCGCCATTTGATCTCGAAGCCTTATCTGTTTTTGAATTCAATTGCTTACGTGAACAATCAGGTGTATATGAATCATTGGTGTACTTGATCAAAGTGGATAAAACGGTGCTGTTATATCATGTATTCGAAGTCTTGTCAAAATATATGCGAGTAATATTTGAACGATTCTATGCTTAATGCAATGTTTAGTACATTTAAAAGCATTATATATTAACAGTGAAAAAAATTGTAGAATTTTTATATTCAGCCTACTTAATCTTTATATATATAAATCTTCTGTGCGTGTGTTTGTCACTGAACTCCTCCTAAATGACTGGACCGATTTTAATGAAATTTTGTGTGTGTGTTCCAGTGGATTCGAGAATGGTTTAGATTCACATTTCATCGAAATTTATTCAGTACTTTTTTAGTAATTAGGCAAAAACTAATAGTTAGTGATTTTTTGCTAATTAAAAGTGTTGAATAAGTTCGAAGAATAGAGTGCGGACGGAATGTCCGGGCGGTCTAAGGCGCCGGATTTAAACTCTGCTTCTTGAAGAAAGAGATCGCGTGTTCGAACCCCACTCCTGACAAACGTGTATGTTTTACAATAATATTTCCTGTATAATACTTTTGATTAACCGACTTCAGAAAATCGTTAACTTTTAACTAAAAAGAGAAAAATAAACTTTTCTATCAAAAATTGAACAAACTTCAAAAAATACTGAAGCGGGAAAAATAATTTCCTTACATAATTGTAATAAGAAATTAAATTAAGAGCGTAGTGTTTATCGTGCATATTGCTATATTTACGTACATTTATTTGATTTTCTGGAGTCGGTGCCAGGAAGGACAACGTCTGTGGGGTCCGCTAGTATTCATGTATTTTATATCTATAAAATAAGTAGACCTTGCTATTAAATAACATCTAATTTTATTATAAATAAACAAGGATAAAGTCTTTAATTCAAATACATTCATAAAGAAATATGCATCTTGCACATTTTCAAGTAAAATAAAATAATATTACTTAGTTCTGTCTTTATTTTAAAGATATAAAATGTGGAATTCCATTTTACAACCTCTTTCGGCATATACAGTCGACTCTCGTTAATTCGAAATCGGATAATTCGAATCTTCGCTTAATTCGAACTAAACATGAAGTCCCGAAATTTTCAATGGCAGAATAACGTTGAAATTTTTCATTAATTCGAACTCATTTTCTCTTGACTTCGTTTAATTCGAACTAACGGAATTCCGATTTTTCTTTTTTCTTTTCTTTCTCACAGATTTCAGATCATTTGAATAACTTTCTTTCTTTGATTTTTGTGAAAATTGTTCCGAACGAGTATACATATAATACAATGCATTTGATATCCACTTTCTTAGAGCCCCGTCTGTCCATCAGTGACACTTTAAATTTTTCTTCCATTGTGCTTGTTTCTAATCTTTGAATTAGTTTATGTATTTATACTTTCTAATTTAATATTAAGTCATATTTTAACGATAACAGACGAAATAAATTTAAAAAACACTATAACATTAATTCCTCTGTAATAGTACCATATTAAGCATGTTTTCATTTCAAATTTTCCATAATTCGAACTTTGGATAATTCGAACATTTCTTGTGGTCCCGACGAGTTCGAATTAACGAGAGTCGACTGTATGTTATTTTCTTATTTATTCCACTCGAGACCTTTTCACCCTCTTTTTATCTCATGCCTCAGGCACATCGTGGAACCCTTGAGTTTATTAATTTACCTTGTTGAGTATGTTTTCTAACCCACTTATATTTTCTTTACATTGTCTCCTCATATCGCTGATTAGTGGTTAATTCATAAACCTTTAGTCCAGTTTTTGGAATAATCGTCTATTTTGAATGTGCACCAATGGAATTTGAACAATATTACTTTAAAGAACGGATGAATCTGGTTTCTGAAACATAGTAATTGTTAATTATTAAAAACTGACAATATATAACGGGGGGAAAAATACGCGTGTGTGCATGCTAATTTTCTTTATTTGAAAAAAAAAAAAATGTATAGGGCATTCTTTGGAAAAATCTTGTCTACCCGGTCGACTTTTTGCAATTATTAATTATTACTTCCCGAAGTTGATTTAAAAGGATATAGTATTCCATTGTGTCGAAGCTTTATTTTTTTGTTTTGTGCATCTTTTTATAAAAAATGTGCTGATTTAAAACCGAAATTGTAACTTATAGGGTACACCTTCACTTACAATATGATTCTTAAACTTTTTTTGAACGAAAAGTTAGTTTTAACGTTTGCGAAAGAATTTGCATTATCATTTTACTGAAAAATATATTTATCTTTATTTATGTGGTTTTCTTTAGACAAAATAAATGGTAGGTTTGAATAACTATTTTTATTTTGATTCTGGGAACAAAAGACGAAGGCGACATTTTTAAAAAAGTTCTTTTGGATTTCTCTGAATGAATAAACGAATTTGCCGCTTTTTTTTTTTTTTTTTTTTTTTTTTTGGCATCCAAACATTTTTACTCCATGTTTTATTTAAAAGAGATATCGTATTACGAATTCTGTGCCTAAAACAAATGGCATATTATATTTTTGATTTTGACTTTTTGTTTCATTTTTAAAATGTTGCCCCTTTTTCTAAATCTCTGGGCGAGTAAAAATATGTATGCAGGAACTTGAATAAAAATGTTTTCTGTTATGCCAACAGTATTTAAAAATGTCGAGAGAGATGATGTAAAATTATTTAAATTTCATGTGTAAATTTTCTAATGTATCTTTAGGCATTAAGGAAGATAATTATTCAGACGAAGTGTTGTTTTCTTTTATAATTTGGGACATAAAAGGTAAAAATCTGTTTTAATAAGGTTATATAAAACGAAAAAGTAAAATATCAAAGATTTTTATTGCCACGAAAATTCCTAATACTAAGTTACTTGCAAACTAAACCCATAATATTGTATAAAAGCTGGTTAAATAACAGGTTTTGCATAAATTATGCTGAAAAAGCGTTCAGTAGATTCATCTGAATGTTTTACAAGTACAGTCGAGTCTCTATATAACGAAATCCACCGTTCCAGTAAAAAATTCGTTATATAGAGAAATTCGATGTATAGAGAATGGTGTTAAAAATCATATTTAATGTGCGAAATTTGAACAAATATTATTTTTGATCTTTTGAATTAAGAATTTGAAATGTTCAAAAGTAAATATTAACCTAACATTTTATTTCTTAATTATTTAAGCTGTTTCAAAAAAAAAAAAAAAAAAGAACAGACATTTATTTGAAAGCTTAATGAAAATCAAATAAGGAAGACCTACATTAATTTCAGACGAAGAAATCTGTAATTTTTTGTTGTTTTGATTTTAAAGTTGATACGCTCTCAAAAAAATGCTCAAATTTTAGCAAGAAATGAAAAATTGTAGTTAACATTTCCCTCCATTTGAAGGCCTCTCTTATGTGCCTCTCATTGATTCCTCTCTTACATGTGTATCAATCAAATTGACACTGTTTTGAGAAGGATGTGGAAATGTGTGTGGGAGGTGTGAGGAATTCGCTGGATTTAAAGAACAAGGAGAGAAGTAATATATATATATATAATTGATTCCATATCATTTCGAAGCTTTTTAAAACTGAATAAATTAAGACCAATTTATGAAAAAATTCGTTATATGGAGATAGATATTTCGCTATATAGAGACTGTTTTTAATGTAATCATGCGAAAAGGGGACAGTTCGTACTAAAAATTCGCTATATAGAGAAATTCGATGTATGGAGTTTCGTTATAGAGAGACTCGACTGTATTAATATCTCCACAGAAATATGTAAGGGTTTTCTTTCGTGTATATTCCTTGAAGTTGATTAAAAATTGTATAGTATTTCGTTGTGTCGAAGTTTTATTTTTCTGTTTTCTACATCTTTTTATAAAAAATACGTAGATTTCCAACCGAAACAGTAACCTCTAGGAGGTATAAATGCACCTCACTTACGATATGATGATTCTTAAAGCATTTTTTTTGTACGAAAAGCTAATTTGTATGTTTGCTGAAGAATTTGCATTATCATATTACTGAAAAATATGTATCTATCTTTATTTGTGCGATTTTCAATAGACAAAATAAATGGTAGGTTTGAATAGTTGTTTTTATTTTGATTCTGGGAACAAATGATGAAGGAAAAATTTTTTTAAGTTCTCTTGGTTTTCTCTGAATGAATAAGGATATTTGCCGGGTGTTCCCCCCCCCCCCTCTTTTGCTTTCAAACATTTTTTTCCCCTCATGCTTTATTTAAAAGAGATACCGTCTTACGAATTCTGTGTCTAAAACAAATGGTATATTATATTTTTATATTTTCCCTTTTGGTTCATTTTTAAAATGTTGCCCTCTTTTGTTTAAAATCTTTAGGTGAGTAAAAATATGTATAAAAAAACATAAAAAAAAAATCTCTTATGTCGAGAGAGCATTGCGAAATATTTTTAAGTATTGATATTCGATGAAATTTCTTTTTCGCTGTATTCCTAATTATATAAATACGTAGTCTTTGTCTGATTTGTCTGTCAGTTCACATATAACAGAACAAGAATTACCCAACCAATTGGATTGAAATTTAATGCATATAATCATTCTCATTTCAAATTTTATGAAAGTCTAATAAAAACTTAAAGCAAAAAACTAATAATATTTTTTTCATTCTATTAAATTTTATCATACATGATTAATTCAGTGATATCCCACGATAGTTAATGATTCTAAATTGTAATGATATTGACGTCCTATTTAAATTAATGACAAATATCTAAATTTCCTAATATGTAAATTTTCTAATATATTTTCCGATCTTAAGAAAGATAATTATTCAAGAATAGTCCGGGAGCCGACCGTCGATTTACCTATGTATCGAGTAAAAGGACCGAACATACATCAAAATGTAGGTCTCAATGTGCACATTAAGAATATCACTCGCTGCCAGGTCCTATACTGCCGGAACCCGGTGGCAGCCGCACTTTTATGACGTCAAGTTTGAGTGTTTATCTATGTATCGAGTAAAAGGACCAGACATACATCAAAATGTAGGTTTCAATGTGCACATTAAGAATATCACTGGCTGCCAGGTCCTATCCTGCCGGAAGTCGGTGACAGCCGTACATTTATGACGTCAATTTTGAGTGTCTACCCATGTATCGAATTCAAGGTCCGGACATACATCAACATGTAGGTTTGAAAATGCATATTAAAAACTTAAGGGTCTACTTTGTCCAATTTTACCGGAATCAGGTGGCAGCAACACTTTTATGACATCAATTTTGAATGTCTACCTATGTATCGAATTTAAAGACCATATATAAATAAATATGAAGGTTTAAAAGTGCACATATCATGATCTGCCATGTCCAATTCTGCCGGAACCAGGTAGCAGACTCATTTTTTTCGTCAATTTTGAGTGTTTACCTATGTATCGGACCTGGCAGACAGTGATATTATTAATATGCACATTGAAACCTACATTTTGATGTATGTCCGGTCCTTGTACTCGATACATAGGCAAACACTCAAAATTGACGTCATAAAAGTGCGGCTGCCACCGGGTTCTTGCAGTATAGGACCTGGCAGCCACTGATATTCTTAATGTGTACACTGAAACCTACATTTTGATGTTTGTGGCAGCCAGTGATATTCTTAATGTGCACATTGAGACCTACATTTTGATGTATGTCCGGTCCTTGTACTCGATACATAGGCAAACACTCAAAATTGACGTCATAAAAGTGCGGCTGCCACCGGGTTCCTGCAGGATAGGACCTGGCAGCCAGTGATATTCTTAATGTGCACATTGAGACCTACATTTTGATGCATGTCTTGGCCTTGTACTCGATACATAGGTTAGCACACAAAATTGACGTCATAAATGCGCGGCTGCCACCGGGTTCCGGCAGGATAGGACCTGGCAGCCAGTGATATTCTTAATGTGCACATTGAGACCTACATTTTGATGTATGTCGGGTCCTGGTACTCGATACATAGGCAGACACTCAAAATTGACGTCATAAAAGTGTGGCTGCCACCGGGTTCCGGCAGGATAGGACCTGGCAGCCAGTGATATTCTTAATGTGCACATTGAAACCTACATTTTGATGTTTGTGGCAGCCAGTGATATTCTTAATGTGCACATTGAAACCTACATTTTGATGTATGTCTGGTCCTTTTACTCGATACATAGGTAAACACTCAAACTTGACGTCATAAAAGTGCGGCTGCCACCGGGTTCCGGCAGGATAGGACCTGGCAGCGAGTGATATTCTTAATGTGCACATTGAAACCTACATTTTGATGTATGTGGCAGCCAGTTATATTCTTAATGTGCACATTGAGACCTACGTTTTGATGTATGTCTGGTCCTTGTACTCGATACATAGGTAAAAACTCAAAATTGACGTCATAAAAGTGCGGCTGCCTTGCGTTCCGGCAGGATAGAACCTGGCAGACAGTGATATTCTTAATGTGCACATTGAGATTTACATTTTGATGTATGTCTGGTCCTTTTACTCGATACATAGGTAAATCGACGGTCGGCTCCCGGACTAGAAAGTGTTTTTAAAAATTGTGAAATAAAAGATAAGGCTTCACTAATAAATCTTAAGCAACCTGTGGAATAAGTTTATATATCAAACGAAAACGCAAAATAAAGATTTCTATTGTTGCGAAAATTCTAATATTGAGTTACTCTCGAAATAAACCTATAATATTGTATAAATATTCGTTAAATAACGAGTTTTGCGTATTTTTTTCTGAAAAAACATTTTTTAGATTCATCTTAATGTTTTCCGAAATTAATATCTCCACAGAAATACAGCTCATATTCAAAATATTAGAATAATTACCTTTTTTTTAGAAATTGAAAATATCGTTTGGTAATTTAATGTCTTTTAATGAAAATATGCAAACGATATTTTTATTAAGAACTTATTGTTGATTAAACTTACTTGTTATCTTAAATTTAATATATTTTTTGAAAAGATTAATTGCAAAAAAAATTATTTTGAAAAGTCAAAATATTAGAATATTTATTCAAGTGGTTCAAAATATTAGAATATTTCACATTAATTCTCCTTTAATTATTACCAATTCTTAACTGGTGGCATCATTGATTAAATTCAGACTATTTTATTTAAAATCAGTATTCTTTTTTGCAGTTTGTTTCTTTTTCGTCTTAAAATGGGCCGTGTGAGTGATGTTCCTGAATCTACTTAACTTCGTATGGTTGATTTGTATCGGCACGGTAAAAATCAATGTTTTATAGCGAATTATTTACATTGTTTGCAATCGAGCGTTAGTAAAATACTAACACAATATTCAAAAATTGGAAAATTTCAAAATAATCGCCGAAATGGTGGACGAAAACCAAAAACATCTGCTAGAGATGACAGGAAACTGAAGCGTATAGTTAAGAAAAACCGTTTTAAAAGTGTGCGATTCTTGCACCGAAAATGGAAAGAAGAAGGAGTTGAAGTTTCTACATCGACAACATTAAGACGTCTCCATAAATTTAAATTTGAATCTCGTGTACCGAAAACAAAACCTTTCATGACTGCAAGACAAAAGCGTATAAGATTGAATTGGTGTAAATCAAGACGTTTATGGAGCAATGAAGATTGGAAAAATATATTATTTAGTGATGAAAGTATGTTTTGTGTTTCATATGGTAATCAAGGTATTCGAGTTTGGAGAATGAAGCAAGAAGCATTTGATAAAGAATGCCTTAAACGTTCCGTAAAATTTGCTGCTAGTGTCATGGTTTGGGGTTGTATGAGTGCAGAAGGACCTGGAAAGTTATGCATCGTCTACGAAAAGGTTAACTCTCTGATATATCAAGAAATTTTAGAATATTACATGATTCCATCATCAAAAGATTTATTTGAAGATGATTTCATCTTTCAACAAGATTTAGCGTCCCCGCATACCTCGGTGTCAACTAAGAATTGGTTCCGCCAACGCAACATTAAGGTACTTCCTTGGCCACCAAATTCACCAGATCTTAATCCCATCGAAAACTTATGGTGTATAATGAAGAAAAAACTTCAAGAAAATCCTCCTTCAAGTAAAACTGAGTTAGTGGCACGTATAAAGTCTATTTGGGCTAATATTGATAGAAATGTTTGTAAACACCCTGTATATAGCATGCAAGATCGATTGTACGCTGTTATGAAAGCTAAAGGGGATGCTACAAAATATTAACTACCATTTACTTCATATTCATAAGGTAATATTGTTGCGTAAAATAAAATATTCTAATATTTTGAACCAATCTAAATTTTATTCGAATATTCTGGTGTGTTTAAGGAAGCTGTATACCTAATTTATTGTGCTGTATTTTATATTTTATAAATGTTAAAATCTTATCTAAACATTCCAGATTTAATTTATAAGAAATTTAATTGCATTTACTTAGTATAAAAAATAAATAAATGACAAATAATTTTTTCTTATTACTTTTTCTCAATTATTCTAATATTTTGAATATGAGCTGTATAGAAGGGTTTCCTTTCGTGTATTTCCTGAAGTTGACTCAAAAGAATATAGTATTTCGTTGTATCTAAGCTTTATTTTTCTTTTTTGTACACCTCTTTTTAAAAAATGCGCAGATTTTCGAACCAAAACTGTAACCTGTTGGGGATATAAATACACCTTACTTACAATATTGTCAGGATAAACCCGACACATTTTTCGCGGCTCGCTGTAGTAGTACAGTACAGTAAAAAAAATAAAAGACATATTATATAAGAATGCAGAATGCAGACCACACAAGATAGTTTGAGGTGCACGTGCATGCGGGAATTCGTCAAAAGGATAGAATTTCCACGATTTAACGACTTTTGTGAAACGGGGTGTTTGGTAAGGGGTTACAGAACTCTGACTAAACAGTCAGTTAGCCAATAAATTTGTCAAAAATGTTTATAAGTTAGACTGGAAAAGATTGAATTTCCAGTAAACAAGAGTAAGAATCTTCGCGCAGATGGGAGTTCAAAGAAATAAATATGTCCACTGTGGTATTTGAATGTCTGCAAATTTAGTAGAGGGATTAACATGTTAGCTAAAAAATGTCGCATTCGGTAACACGATTCTCACATTACAACGTAAAAGGGGTTTTAGCTGTTTACTTGGATTTGTTTTCAGACCACCTGCATATGGAAATGCGCGTTACTTGAAAAATTATAATGATATGCAAGAGAGAGAAATTTTATAGGAGGATAAGATTTTTAGGAGGGATTTTCAGGCAGGGAGAAGTTAGTAAAATGGGATATCGAAAAAAATAGGGGAGGAAGGTTAGATGAGAACAGACTTTGAAAGCAGTTTTGGTGCTCTCTCTCTGGCACAGAGAATAAGTTGATTGTTTGTGATATGAGCACCGGTATGGGGATGTGCCTGACGCCCAACGATGACGTTCCTAGTATATCTAAGAGGTGAGTGGGTTCCTTCTTGAGTTTTGAGCAACCTTATCATATTAGGCATCCTTCAAATCCTGTATTATATTGTTAATTATAATCGCAATAAATGTATTGGAAGATTTACAATGTATTTATTATGCTTTAACTATAAATAAAGTGTCGTTTTTATCTTTATGTTTAGACTCTTATGTCTTCTAAAACATCCGACTCTAGAGCCTGGGAACTTTAAAACAAATAAAATAAAGTAAAGCTATCAGTAGTCGGACAATATGATGATTTTTAAAACTTTTTTTTTTTTTTTTTTTTTTTTTTTTTTTTTTTTTTTAACGAAAAGTTAGTTTTTACGTTTGCGAAAGAATTTGCATGATTATTTTACTGAAAAATATAGTACATCTTTATTTATGCGCTTCTCTATAGACAAAATAAATGATAGGTTTGAATAGTTATTTTTATTTTGATTCTGGGAACAAAAGACGATGGAAATATTTTTTAAAAGTTTTCTTGGTTTTCTTTGAATGAATAATCGCATTTGCCGGTCTTTTTTTTTTTTTTCCTCTTTTGCTTTCAAACATTTTTTTCTCCTCATGCTTTATTTAAAAGAGATATCGTATTACGAATTCTGTGCCTAAAACAAATGGCATATATTTTTTTATATTTGCCCCTTTGTTTCATTTTTAAAATGTTGCCTCTTTTGTGAGTAAAATTATGTATGCAGGAACGTAAATAAAAATGTTTTCTATTATGCCAATACCATTTTAAAATGTCGAGAGAGCATTGCGAAATATTTTTAAGTTTTGATATTCGATGAAATTTCTCTTTCGGTGCATTCATAATTATATAAATACATAGCCGTCGTCTGATCCGCCCGTTTGTATGTCCCCATATCTCAGCGCAAGAACTACCCAATCAATTAGATTGAAATTTAATATATATAACCGTTGTAGGATTTTGTCGAATCATTTCAAATTTTATGAAAATCGAACCAAAACTTTAAAAAATATATTAATGAAAGTTTTCACCATTCTTTTAAATTTTATCATATGTAATTAATGTAGAGATATCCCATGATAGGTAATGATTCTAAATTGCCATGATGATGATGATGTCCTATTCAAGATGGAGTCTTATTACTACCATATTACTGAATTTAATATATACAATCTTAATACAGTTCGTATTCATGCATTTTTTCTTAAGAGTTCAACATCTATTGAAGAAAGATCTGAATATTTATTAAATAAGATCATAGTACAAAAGCATCTTATTTTGCCACATTTGAGGTACAGTTTTTGATTCGTTATAAATGTGGAATTTCTCAATATATGTTAAGTTGGTACTCATAAACCCTTCTCAATAATGTGAGACTTTCGGATACATTTTCTTACTCATTAAAATATAGAGGCATAAAATTGGCATACCAGAGTATTGAAGTGATGTGGAATCGAATGAAATTTTCCAATTTTTCATAAATAATTGTTTTTATTGAATTATAAACGGTTGTCTTCACGTGACCATAGGTTTTTTCCCCCCGCGCTGCCGCATCTGGAAATTCGGTTCAAAACACTCAACTTGACAGAATTTTCTAAAAGATTTCCTTCCTTTGTCAAAATAACAGAAAACTCGACTTTATTACATAATTTTTTAATGTGAACATCTGCCACTTTTAAAATTTTCCAGTCAATTTTTCAATGAATTCGGAAATTTGTCAGAAAATACCTCTTTTGGATTTGAAAACAACAGCCTTGAAGAATATGTACATTTTTCTCTACGTTTAACAGATAACGTAGAGAAACGTTAATTTTATACCGTTCCACCAATCAAAAGGACATTACGAATGTTGTTAATTTCCCTGTAGATGTAATTATAATAATTTCTATGAAAACAGAGCCCGTGCCTTCTTATTGTAAGCTGATTTCTGTCTTAAGAGCCCACAATAGTCACAAAAAAATTACTCAAAAAGACCCGGATGATCATGTAAAGTCTATGGGAGCGTTCTTTTCGAATATCTCGCTCCAATTTTAATATTTTTGCATGATTTTTTTGCACAAGATAGCTGAGGGGGATCCACAACCGGCCTAGTTTTTACTTTTTCGATTTTGGTTATATATATTTTTATATTACGATAGTTTCAGTTTCAGAGCCGGTTTAAACCGGTTTCGAAAGTTAAAGTAATTTTTTAAAGAAAATCTGAAACAAAAATTGAAAAAGTAAAAACTAACCCGGTTATGGATCGTCCTCAGCTATCTTGTACAAAAAAAATCATGTAAAAATATTAAAATTTGAGCGAGATATTCGAAAAGAACGCTCCCATAGACTTTACATTATCATCCGGGTCTTTTTGTGTACTTTTTCTGTGACTATTGTGGGCTCTTAAGGACCAGACACAGCACTAACTTCTTGCGGTCAGGCGTCGCTATTTTTGATCTTTCGTGTCGGCACTTTGATGTATAAAGTGCTTTTTCAGTGAACTTTTTTGAACTTCAAGAGAGAAATCGAACTCGAAATCAGTTGACAGCTTTACGATTGAAGATGGGGGCGAGATAAACTTTTCCTTCCTTTGTCAATTCGGTAGGGTCAGCCCCTCAAAAATCATTTAAAGAGGTTTCACCTTTGTTCCGTACGAAAACAAAGATAGATTTATTGCTCTTTTAGTGTAATAAAAACTAGTGCTGTTCGCTCGCAGCTTTAACCCTTTACTCTCCGACGGTACTTTTAAGTGCCATTTAAGATGCTACTTCAGTCAAGCGAAAGACCCGATCACTAAAGTTATTCTATGGAAGAAATTTAAAGGTATTTGATGATTGTTTTAATGACTGTTTTGATGATTTTTTTAATGATTTTTAAAAAATAATTGAATTGCTCTGCTCAACAAGTGCAAAATGCTTTGACACATTTACAAAGTGATTTTTTAACGGAAAGATATAAAATTGGAAATCCTGACTATGGAAGCCCATTAGAAATCAAACTGAATTTTCCAATTTTTGATCAATTAATTACCTATTAAGTTATAATAGATTTCGATCACGTGACAGACACGTTTTTCATTCACGTTTGAGTGATTTTTCTTCTTTCGTGCGGAAATTCTGTTTAAAACACCAACTTTGATGCTATTTTCTGAAAAATCTATTATGTTTGGGAAAAAAAATGCCGGAAAATGAGTGCGATCCGATAATTTTTCAACACCACCACTTGCTAGTTTCATGTTTTTTCGAACAAAAATAAATTAAAATTTATGTCACAAAGTTGTCACTTTTGTCATAAAGTTTAGATTTAAGAACAGCCTCAAGGAATATATAAAACAAATTTTATTTTGAATGAAAAGTTGACGTTCACCTTTTACGTTGGCATCGTTATCATCGTGCCGAAAGAATCATCTCCATTTATGCAAATTTCTATAACCAAAGAAAAAAATGATAGATTTTTATTTATTATTATTATTTATTTTAATTAGCGGAACAAAAGCCAAAGAAACATCTTAAACTTGTCTTGGCTTTCTAGGAATGAATAAGAACATTTCCTTTTATCCCTTTTCATTTTCAAACATTTCTTTTTTCTCTCATGCTTTATTTAAACGCGATATCATATTACGGATTCTGTGCCCGAAACAAATGGCATATTATATTTATGTAAGTGTGTACTTTTTTTTTTGCTCTACTTAAAATTGTTACCTTCTTTACAGAAGTACTTTCTTTAAGTCTAAATATGCATGCACGCAGATAAAAATATTTTCTGTATATATCATAAACATTACAGTAAAATCTGACAAAACAAATTCTGTCTTTGATAGCATTAAGCATTATTGTTGCATCCCATGTTGTCGGAATTATTGTTATTTTCTTAGAATTTGGGGTATTTCGATTTATAAGTATTCAAACGTTACGAAATTTCGAATTATTCATCAATTTTAGTTAAATTTTAGGCTTATTTAAATAAAAATAAAATAAAAAAAATTCTTTTTGTTTATTTGACGAAATTTTATTTGTCTCATCTTCTCTCAAAAACTATATATATTGTAGTCTTGGAATTTCACATACTTACAGCTGAAAAACCTCATATCAAACGACAAAAAATAAAATTTTGAAAAAGTTGTAATTAACGGAAGTTATTAATCGGTGTTGAATTCAGGTACTTTGCTTCGGGAGGGACTTCAGTGGCTCCGGGGGGGATGTCCCGCCGGGCCACCCCCTGAATTCAACACTGTTATTAATTCAACCCCCCCCCCTAATTACAAGATCGGAAAAGCATTCATAATTCAACAAAAACATGATTTTTTTTTTTTTCTTAAAATCAAATTGCAAAAACAGCTCATCTACATAGATAAAAACACGTGTCATTTTAACGGCAGATAAAGACTGGCGATTTTTTAAAGGCGCAATCACTTTTTTTTTCTTTTTACAAGTATAACAAGGCGGGGGGGGGGGGGGATAAGCTTTCAAAAACATTAAAATATCTCCATTGTACCATTAAAATTCGAAAATTCTTTAAAAATCGAGAATTTTTTTTTTTTCATTTTCCTTCATTTGTGCAGGCGACACATGTCTGATGACATTGAATTTTTGGAGAATATAAAACAGGTGCGTCTTGCGGTCAGAAACGGATTAAAAACTTTTATACGGAACCATTTTTTTTTTTTTTTTTTTTTTTAAATATAGATTTTTGAGATACGACGTAAAATTTCATTCTGTTTCAGAATATGTCTTTATTTTTTAATTTCGACAATCTGAAACGAAGATAATTTTTTGGTAATTGCAGAACTGCATATATCCCACGTCAGGCCACGTGGCACGGAAAGCGTAGGAGATACATTTTTATACTAGGGTTAGATAATCGCAGTACAAAATTTTTCAACTATTGATTTGCAAATTTGGTTCTTTGGAATCCAGATTTTATTTCGTACGCTGACTCATAAAATTTAAATTTTAAAAAAATCTGGCCACACCTTTTTGGTTTAGGAAAAAATCTATTGTTAAACTTATAAAAGAGATGATTTTTCGCACAGACAATTGATGGGGATTTGGTAAAATTAGGAAAATTAAAGAACCGATCGCTTTGAAACTTTGACATAGTTTATAACACATAAGAATTTTATAAATTTAAGGTTTGTTGAAGTTTTGTTGGGGAGCGGGAGGAGTATTTTTTCTCCCTTTATATAAGCTGTTTATTGCATTTTGAACGAATTTTTAAACTGAGCACTCATATAATTATTATTTTACGACCAAAACATAGTACAAGTTCGTATTTCTACTTTTTTTTTTTTTTTTTTTTTTTTTTTTTTTTTTTTAGTGTGAAACAATACAAATTTTTATTTTAGTGCGGCGCGTGTGTTCGTAGTTCGGAAAATTGGGGTTATCTAAATACAAAGGGGATAAATAAAAGTTTAGACCACTATTTTAGAATGAATGCTCTTTACATTTTTTAAGAGTGCTGACTAAATTCAAACTGTAATATTTAATATATGGGCAAAATCGATACAGATTTCTCGCTTGTATTTTAATATTTTTAAATTATTTTTTATGTATGGGATATCTGATTATGCATTTATAATTTTTTGTTTTTTCTTATTTTTTTAATATGCCGACTTTAAATTTTAGAGCAGCTTCTAAAAGTGAAAATATTCTCATAAGTATAAAATAAAAGCCCTCACCAAAATCGACTTGTTTTGTTTTTGTAATGAAGTGGATTTTCTACTGTAGTTACTTTATGTTGCAAAAATGATTTTTAAGTCACTTTTTAAATGGAAAATTTGCTTTGAATTGACGAAAAAATTTTCATTTATAGTCTTGTTGTAAAAATTTAGTACCATTTAAGTGTTGGTATCAAATATAGGTTATTATGAATTGCTTTTTAATGTTTCTGAGCAAAATAAAATGAACATTTTAAAGTTTTCTAAGGTTTCTCGGAAAAAATAGGCGCATTTCTCTTTTCCTTTAAATCCTTTCTCCATACTTTTTTTTTTTTTTTTTTTGTGCTTCGGAAAACATATCGTATTACAAATTCCTTTTCTAAAACAAATGACGTATTATATTTATTTTTGTTTTTCTCCATTTCTGTTTAAAATATATGTATTTGATCAATCTTTTTAAGCAAAGAACGTAAATCCAAAAAATCTGATAAGACCGTAGAATATATTTTTGTTATATTATATTTCCAATGAAATTCTGCCCATACTCCACGTTATTGCGAGTAGTATAAAAGAAAATCGATTACCTGTATTTCTTCATTTTTACTGTCGAAAAGCAAACGTTTAAAATGTTTTAAGGTTACTATTTTTTTAAACCAGAAATTTGAAGTAGATTTCATTTATGCATGCATAAAAATTTGAAGTTTTATTATTATTTTTTTTTAATCCGACAACAGATCTGGATTTAATTGGATGATTTAATATGTCGTCCATAGTCCGTACGAGATATTTTGTTCGATCAGAAATTATAGTCTAAGTATGTATTTAAGTTAAATAAATATCTAGAATTTTGATTTCAAGAATGTATTTTTTTTTAAATGAAAATTCTAGATTAATGAAATTTTCTGATAACTTTAATTTATTACTTTTTTTTAAGCTTAGAAATATTTTTATTATCTTATTTTATCTTTAATTATGCTGATTATTCCAAAATTCTTTTACCTTTATTTTTTATTTAATTTTTTTGTAATGATGCATACTTTTTTATATTAAATGCAAAGTAACCAGCTTGAATCGAAGTTGTTATATAGCTTCAGTTTGGAATTCAATTGGGTTATAAATTGATAAAACAGAAAAAAAAGTTGGCGATATGCTAAATTATTATATATATTTATAAATTGTGGGTGTGTATGTAGGTTTTTTGAAAATGGTGGGGGTGGGGGAGGGAGGGTTATGCTTCGGTACACTTTTCTGAAAAATCTCTTTTAGGTAAGCAGTTAAACTCTCTCAATTTGAGTAGCATTATTTGAGAATAATAAGAAGCGATTTTCATGTAGGCTTAAAAGAAATAAAAATATTTTACTAAAAAAATTTTGAAAATTCTTTTTAAAGAATTTTAGTAAAATATTTTTTTTCTTAGTTTTCCAAGTAAATTTCAATTTTATATGAAGTGATAAAATTTTACCTTCAGTTTGTTGGTTTTTAAAACACAAAATATTAAACTAAGCAAAGATTTCAGAAATACAGTCGAACCTCTATATAACGAAACTCCATACATCGAATTTCTCCATATAACGAATTTTTAGTAAGAACGGTCCCCTTTTCGCATGATTACATTAAAAACAGACTCTATATAGCGAAATATCTCTCTCCATATAACGAATTTTTTCATAAATTGATCTTAATTTATTCAGTTTTAAAAAAGCTTCGAAATCATATGGAATCAATTTTCCATCACTTATTTTTGATTTATCGTTCAGTGGAGAGGTTTTTTTTTTTTAAAATTAATATTACTTCTGTCCTTATTCTTTAAATCTAACAAGTTCATCCCACCTCCCACACACCTTTCAACATCCTTCTCAAAACACAGTCAATTGAATTGTTACACATATAAGAGAGGAATCAATGAGAGCACATAAGAGAGACCTCCAAATGGAGGAAAATATCAACTACAATTTTTCATTCCTTGCTAAAATTTAAGAATTTTTTTTTTGAGAGCGTAACAATTGTAATTTTAAAATCAAAACAACAAAAAATTACAGATTTCTTCCTCTGAAATTTATGTAAGTCTTCCTCATTTGATTTTCATTAAGCTTTCAAATAAATGTCTTTTCTCTTTTTTGAAACTGCTTAAATAAGTAAGAAATAAAATGTTAGGTTAATATATACTTTTAAACATTTCAAATTCTTAATTAAAAAGATCAAAAATAATATTTGTTCAAAATTTACACATTAAATACTATTTTTAACATCATACTCTATACATCGAATTTCTCTATACAGTAAAACCTCTAAATAACGGACATCTCGGGAACGCCGAAATTGTCCGCTATTCGGAGGTGTCCGCTGTTGGGAAAACCTCAGAGATTCAAAAATCACTAAGAAATGCTTAAAATTCGTTAATTGACTTTTATATTCCTAAAACCTACATTTTATGATTAATCAGAAATTAAAATTATTTTTTAAGCAATAAAACTGAAATAAAATTGTGCACACCTTTATCTACTGTTTATTACATTCTTAAGAAAAAATCAGCTACAAAAGTTTACTTTTGCTTGCAATTACATATAATTTGTTTTTCAATGTGACGTTATTGGTCTCTATAGAATTTCGGGAGGGGAGGAGAAATTGCACTTTTTGTCTATTAAGAGCATAAAATCTTAAAAACTTCCAGGGGGACATTGCAATGTTGAAGAAGATGTCCCTTCCGGGCAACCTTTTCACACTAAATGTAGAGGGGGGGGGGGAGATTTTCCCTAGCTCATCCTCTACATTTATCTGTGATCACAAAATTGGTGGCACATTGCTTTGATAAATTTAGAAGCATCCTTTTTACTCTTTTTTCCTTTTTTTTCTGGATAAAAAATTCTTTTTCATCCTTTATCGCCGAAAATAGTGTCCGCTATTCGGAATGTCCGTTATTCGGAGGTTAAACATACAAAAATGTAGGTTTTGGGAGTGGGGATTGGAAAACTGTCCGTTAAATAGAGGTGTCCGCTATTCGGGAGTGTCCGTTATGGAGGTTTTACTGTATAACGAATTTTTTACTGGAACGATGGATTTCGTTATATAGAGTCTCGACTGTATTTTGAAAACTGAGAAAAAAGGGGATATCCTTTAAAGAGAGAGAACACTAAAAAAAGAAGTTAAAAATATTAATTTCCCAAAGAAATATTTTGAATATAAAAATTCATCATGCCCATAGACGGAAGAGAATTCGGAAGCTGAGTGACCAGTACCCTTAGCCTCCTCAGATCCGAGACAGATGTTACTTGGCCCTACAAATACCGTTTAAAATTATTATAAAACATTTCCAAAGTAGCATCTGTATATATCGATGTATCTGACATGCGCACATCTATTAAAAAAAAGTCTAGATGTAATTTTAACAAGTCTAGATGTATTTAAATTAATTCAAAGCGTATTTTTTTGGGTCGCCTCCAGGCAACATCAGTACTGTGAAGGTTAAGAAAAAATTTCGGATTCGGGTCGGATACAACAACCCGACATGTGCAAAATTCTAATGCTATTCTATGTTATATTGTGCTTTTTCATTCACGGAAATTTTATTCGAAAACTTCCAAGTTTTATTCATGCTACTATTCTAAGGAATGCAGAGCCCATAGCATTACTTTTTATGAATGAGCAGCACCGGCTGTTCAAAGTAAGCTTTTCTGACTATTCGGCCGTCTACTTATCTTTTCTTCTTTGTAACACTTGAAGTGTTTCATCTTCTAGTATTGCTGTAGAAGAGCCCTTTTTCTTTTTTGATATGTCTCAAGCCAGGCTTATTGTCGCGTGCTTTCTTACACGATTAACATCATTGTTATATAATCTCTTCACTCCCCACTCTTTCTGCGACGTGTACCCTTTCAATCATAGACGTGTCGTCTTCTGGCACGTTTTGTTACCTTCTAGAATTCCCGTAACCAGATAGTTTTGTCTCTGGAAAAGATAATCCGGATAGGAGAAAAATAATATCGTTTCACTCTGGGAAACAAAAGAAGTAAACAAAATAAAGCGCATAAAAATTAGCAAATTTGAAGAAAGAACTTCTTTTGAGTTTTACAATAAAATTGACATTCGTTGGAATTTCAATAAAGCAGCCCTTGGGAAATTAATAATTTTAGCTCTCTTTTTTTTCGATGGCTTTCTTTCTTATTTTGCAAAATATTTAAAAAATCACTTACAGGATGTCGCATCATGTTTTGCGAGATGTCGTGCCAAAATTTTATTTATAATTTGAGCTGTTTCGCACCGTTATCGTTAAAACTATCTTCGTAAATTATGTAAAAACTAAAAGGTGGAGACACGTAAAATAAAAATAAAAAAATATTTTACAAAGGTGTAGACTCGTATATTTCAAAATTTTCTATTAGAAAATCGAGAATATTGATGAGAAATATGTAATTTTCCATTTGTTGAGATGTAAAAAAAGCACCTAATAAATATTTTTTGTGTTCTAGTATTTTAAATTATTTTTTATGCGTTTAAATTGATGTTTAATGACATCTGAGTCAATATTATTCAAATCAAGGTAGTTTAATTACGAAGAGTTAAGATATTATGAGGAAAAAGGTTTTGAAGATTCATTAAGTTGTTCTTTTATTTTTTTTTCTTTACGCAGAAATAGCACTTGGTATTAAAGTACTAAAGTTTTTGCTTTCATTTTTCTCATTTTATTTTTTAAATTTTGCGGGAATGACACCTGGATTTGAGATACTTCAGTAGTTTTTCTTGCTTTCAATTTTCTCATTAACATTTTAATTTAAATTTTTTTTTTCATCTCCAAAAGCATTAGATTTTCCCGTATAGTTGAATTGAGACTGTTTTTTTTCTTCTTTGAAAAATAAGAGTGTAGTTATATCGAAAATTTAATCCATTACTATATATACATACAAAATTGTGAATTGTATTCGTTATGAATGTTGATTTGTAACGTTTTATAATAATGATGTAAATTAAACAGTAAATTGATAAGGTATTAAAATTTTCGTGTTTTTTTTTCCTAGTATTTATGGAAAACACTCATTTTAATCTTAGTTCTTCTGCGTGATCTTTGTAATAGTATAATGATTTATGCAACATCTTAATTTTTGCTAACCCCTCCGAAAATTTTCTTTTTGGTATGTTCCCTAATAAAAGTCCTAGTAGCTTAATTTTAAATACGCTTCGTTGCATAATAATGTTAATTGAAAGAAAAATTTAAGCCTGTGTAACAAAGCGTACTTTCTGTATTTAAGTTTTATTCTAGCCTTTGATATTTAAAGAAAATAATGAATGCAAAGCACAGATCGACGTCTCATGAGTTAATGTATTTCAGAGAACTCACTTGCACAATTTGTATACTACTCCTTTGAGTAATCCATTGCGGTTCTCTAATTCCCTGCTCAACAAATTCAATTTTCCGAAACATTTTTTGTCACATTTCAAACGTAAAAGCATAAATTTTTCAGATCTGACTATTGAATTGATTTAGAATCTGAGTTTTCTGTTATATAAATTTTATATATATCTTATATAAATCTCCAATCTTCTCGTCAACAAACTAGCTATACAAACTGACATAATTTTTATTATAAATAAAAAAAAAGAACTAGAAAATTAGTAATGTATTAATAAAAATACAAATAAAACGTCGAATTAAAAATCACTTGATTTTTAACAAACACATGCAACGTGTTTAATATCACGTATTCACTTGACTTTTACGATAATCCATTATTATTTAATTTTATAGTTTAGCGACAGTGTTTTGTTCGACTAGTTAATCAAGTACTACCTAAATTACTTATAGAATTAAAAGCGATTTTTTTCCCTTTGTAGTTACGGATTTTTCTCATTTCTCGAGTTGTCACGTCATATTTTCCGAAAGATCTTTTGTTTTTACTTATAAAGAAAATAGAAAACATTTTTCTTTTACATAGTTTCTAAACATAAGATCGTCTGCCAATTTTTTATGTGTTTCCAAACAAAAATGAAATTTAAATAATATATTGGAAAATGTATCCCCTCTTGGTTTTGAAAACAGCCTTAATCAGTGTAGATTAACATTCATTCAATTTAATGCAAACAGTGACAGCAAGTTGAAATAGGAAAATATTTTAAATATCGCTAATTAAATGCAATTATTTTTCTGTAAAGCAATCAATCAGCAGTTTAATTATATTTCTCTTCCATAAAACCTCCAGAGAGAAATAATTGTGGCAGAAAAACTTCACTTATGGACTTTTTACTGAATTGTTAAAGTGTTTCAGCATTTCACCAAATGTTCCCAGAATTTTGCTTCAGATGTCATATCTTTCTAATTAAGTTTGCTCCCGAACTTGCTGTTATAGCTGTGGGTTAACTAAATACTTTTTTCATTTGTATGTTTGTTAAGCAAATAATAATCCATTACGGTTCTCAAATTCCCTAATCAAGAAACTCAAATTTTCGACACATTTTCTGTCACATTTTTAAACGTAAAAGCTTAAAATTTTCAGGTCTGACTATTGAATTGATTTGGAATCTAATTGTATTTTCTATTTTTTGATAAATAAATTACGGTACTACTTGATTATCCCGTCGACCAATTTCTATAAATTATATAAATCGCCAATCTACTCGTCAAACTATACAAACTATACAAACTGACATAATTTTTATTTTATTTAACAGAAGAACAAGAAAATTAGTAATGTATTAATAAAAATACAGATAAAACGTCGAATTAAAAATCACTTGATGGTTAACAAACACATGCAATGCGTTTAATATAACATATTCACTTGACGTTTCGATAAATCATTATTGGCATTTAATCTCATAGTTTGGCGGCAGTGTTTTGGTCGATGGGTTAATCAAGTACTACCTAAATTACTTATAGAATTAAAAGCGATTTTTTTTCCCGTTACGGATTTTTTTTCTTTCTCGCGTTGTCACGTCATATTTTCTGAAAGATCTTTTGCTTTTACTAATAAAGGAAGCAGAAAACATTTTTCTTTTACATAGTTTCTAAACATAAAATTGCCTGCCAATTTTATGAGTTTCCAAACAAAAATGAATTTTGAAAAATGGATTGGAAAACGTATTTCTTCTTGATTTTGAAAACAGCCTTAATCAGTGTAGATTAACACTTTCATTCAATTTAGTGCAAATAGTGACAGCAAGTTAATGAGATAGGAAAATTTTTTAACTATCTCTAATTGCATGTATTTCTTTTTCTGTAAAGCAATCCATCAGCAGTTTTAAATATATTTCTCTTCCATAAAACCCTCTATAAAGAAATAATTGTGGCAGAAAAATTTCACTTTTGACTTTTTACCGAATTGTTAAAGTGTTTTAGCATTTCACCAAATGTTCCCAGAATTTTGCTTCAGATGTCATCTCTTTCTAATTAAGTTTGCTCCCAAGCTTGCTGTTATAGCTGTGGGATAAGTAAATAAATTTCTCTTTGTAAGTTAGAAAAGGAACATTAATTAAAAATAAATAAATAAATAAAAAAGCTTATTTTCTGTTTTAACTGTAAATAATGCTTACAAATTTTCAGATGTGTGGTGTTTTTTCTTATTGTGTATATATTTTTTAATTGCTATATCAATTCAATCGTATTTTACAATCGTATATCAAGGTATTTGACGAGTACCTGGAAAAGGGAGGGGGGCAGTAGATACAATGATTTTTCCTAATTTAAAACTTTATTTGTTGCACAAGTTTTTTCTTCTTAAGTCGTTTAAAATGTAATATGTTTCGCAATATTTTAAAAACAAATTTTTTTGCATGCATCAAATCTCTATTGTACTGAACCGAAAATTTTGCGGATTGCATGCGACTTAATTTTGCAAGCTTTTACTTGCAGACCGTAGCGTAATTATATTATTTTTATTAGAACGAAGTACGCGTATGCAGTATATAGGTTTTAAGGGTGTTCTTAAATCAATAAGGGCAACTTTGTGACACATGTATTAATTTATTTTTGTTCGGAAATGCATGAAAATAGCAGGTGTTGTTATTCAGAAACTGTCTAATTGCACTCATTCTTTTGTTTTTTAAAAAACACAATAGATTTTCCATAACAAGCCTTCAAAGTTGACACTTTTGAGCATATTTCCCGACGAAAGCAGAAAAACCGGTCGAAAAGGAGGAGAAAAACGGGTGATTGCGTCATCGAAATAGCTTATAACTCGATAAGTAATTTAATTATCATAAAATGGAAAAATAGGTTTAATTCGAAATCGCTTTCATAGTCAGGCATTAAAATTTTATAACTTTCTGTTAAAAAATGAATTTATAAATGTGTCAAAACGTTTTTCGCTTGTTGAGCGGATCAGTTAAGAACACCCTTAAGTAAGAGAATAGTTACCGGTACCAAAGTACTTTTTTACCAGAGTCACTTGGATTAAGAAAATTGAATTACAATTAATTATGAGGATGTATGTCTATTTAAGGACATTGAATACAAAAATACACTTCAAATACTTAAAAAAAAAATTTTGAGGTTTCCTTAAAAATTGGATTAAAAGTTGTGATGAGGTTGTGACAACTCATGATTTGCAGAGTCTTCGCACCATTTTTAAAGATCTGTAATTGGAAAGTGACGCAATCGTATCTCATAAGCAAAAAACGTGTTTCGTTACTGCGCATATTGCTTTTTATCCTTTTAGTGAATAATCCTATTCTAAAATGAAATGAGCTTAAAAACCAATAAAAAATTAATTTAAGATATATCAAGATTTTTTTTTCTGCTCTAAACTTGGCGTTTAAAATAGTGAAAAGTATATCTGAGAATCGACAATTGTGTACTGCACTTTAACGCTGCTCACAACTGTGAAGGAACTTTTTACATCAAGATTAAAAGTATTGTGTTTTCTCTTATAATCTCCGTAAAATAGTATTTTTATGTATTATTAATTAAAAATAATTTTTCTGTCTTAATTATCCTACGAAGATCGTGTGGTTATAGTAAGTGTAATTAAAAAAAAAAAAAAAAAAAAAAAAAAACGCGGATACATTTTATTGTGCATTAACCGACATGTGGTACAATGTGCGTGTTTGATTGCAGGCATATTTAAAGAAATGTTTCATTTTGAAACTATCATGCATAATGTCATGCCCTACTATGGTATTTTCTTCCAAGGCCTCCCTAATAGGCGAGTATTATATTTCATATACTGTTTTACATATCGCCAATTATTCACGGTAACTTGTACGTATTGATATGTTATAGTCTACTACTCAAGATTCTGTAAGGCGCGCCACACACCTGTGAGACATTGAGCGAAAAAACATGAGACATGCGACAATTTCACCCTGATAACAAAGAAAAAACCGGTTTCACTGCGTCATGTTGCACGATTTTTGACGCATGTCTCCCTAGTGTGTGGCGTGCCTAAAAGACGATGTTATGTTCAACTTTCAAAAACTTCGAAAACAACAACAACAACAATAAAGAAAAGCACAAATTACTCATATGCGTAACAGTTAGAAATGTCTCGGCTGAAAGTAAGGATGAAGGACCCGATTCCTGATTGTTTAAAACTGATCTTTGTCTTATCTCTCAACTGTTGTTAGCAGTCTTGTTGACCACTGCTTTGTTCAATTTTCACGATTAACTTCTAATTTTCAGTTTTACTGCATATACCATGTGAAATTTTGTTTCGTTTGGAGCTCCAGCACTATTGCTAGAATTTTTTGAATTGGTAAATTTTAATTACAATAGTTCTGCACACAAAGCTTACAGAAACATACTGTGAGTCAATGGAGCCTTTTATTCATGAACGATCTCAAAGATTTCTCACAGTATATCTGATACAATTTTAGAGGCAATTAAGAGCTATTAAACATTATATATAATTCATGATACGACACAAGCGTAAAAATGTTTAAACATGCACTTTCAGTGGTGTTGTATAAGACCTCTGTTGCAAATATTTTTCAAATTTTGTTTTACTTATTGCTTTTTAAGTTTATTGTATAAATAACGCTGCAATGATGCTAATCTTATTGCTTAAAATTATTTTATGTGTGCGGTAAAATAAGACTTTAAAATATTCTTTCTTTCGGTTTTTTTTATAATCGAGGTTTGCCTTTGATTTTGTCAGTCAGAGAGAGCTTATAATGTTACCAAGTTGAGTACCAAATTTGCAATATTTGCCAGATGAAGATTTTTTTAATAGTCATGCAGTTAACTTACTGAAGATGTTCAGTTCCTTCAGCGATTTTTCTCTTACAATTTATTTTCATCTCCTAGCAGAGATATAACATTTGGCTGCAGAAATTACTAACATCTAAGAATGTCGCTGAAGATTATTTCACAGCCACATCATAGTGTTTGTTTCGCTGCTTTTATGTTATCCAGAATCTCCTCCCTTCCGGAAAATTTTCGTTGTTCTCCCCCAGTGGTTGGGGACCTCTTGATTTACTGCTCCCTTTTACCCTAGATCATCTGAAGTGGTTGTTTAGTTGATTTTCTGGCATCTGGTGGAAACAAAAAAAGAATAGCTCTTTAGTTGTTACGTCTTAAGAATTTCTGTAAGTTGTTGTTAAATATTTTCCCTTTGTTCTTTTCTTGTTTGTGTTTAAAATTCGATTGAAGAAAGTACGTTTTGGAGACTTTTGTAAAGAATGTTTATAAGATTAAAATTGACTATATGCGTTCTCGAACAATTTGTTTCTGAGAAAAATTGACTCATTTCAATACGCTGCAGTTAGCTTTCAAGATTTACAGTTTTTTGTTATGAAATTCTCAGAATATAAGTTGAAATACCGATGCACTGCAAAATTCTGCTTCTGCAGCTCATCGGACAACCCGATTTTATACTTGCTCAACCCAGAACTGCCAGTCTAATTTGAATCCAGTTAGATTTTAATTCTTGATTCTATTTTAATGATTAATGTCTAGTTTAGTTTGTAATAGATGTGTTTTTTACAAGAAAGCCCAAAATTTTGTTTCAGATGAAATTAATTACAGTAGAACCCCGATAATTCGGATTAATTGGGACCGGACCCAATCCAGATTATCGAAAATATCGGATTGCCCGGAGAATTAGAAAAAATGAAATAAAATAAAACATACTTACAGAAAATCACCTATATGTTAAATTTATCGAATATTTACAGACAGTAAAAATGTTTACTTTGCTTAATTCTTGCGAAAAGATTTCAGAAAAAGTTTTTTTCATTCAGAATGCGACGATGAAACAAGTTAATGTTATGAAAATTAGCCAATCGCTTCTCAAATTAAAAAAAATAAATGACCAAACCGATCCGGATTATCCGGAGATCCAAATTAACGGGGTCCGAATTAGCGGGGTTCTACTGTACTACATATCATTAATGAATATCAAATTACTTTGTTACAAATGCAATTTGTGTTAAAAGTGATTGTAGAATATTCTTTCACAATTGTATCTAGAAAGTTTTCATTCAAAATGTTGACTTCATATTAATCGTGCAAGCTAGGCTTAAAAGGTAAATAAGATATTCTTTTATATCGAGTCAGGTTTCAAAAATTCTATTCCAATCTGTATGTTGTCGACGATTATGACGACGTGTAGGTGCAGGCAAAAATTTGGGCTCGTTCTTTGAATTTAATAAGAGGCTCTTTCACAAAATGACATTTAATAAAAAGAAGCTCTTTCATAAAATTCCGTTTAATAAAAAGAGGCCCTTTCACAAAATTTCGTTTAATAGAAAAGGGCCCATTCACAAAATTCCATTTAATGGAAAAGAGGCCTTTCACGAAATTCCGTTTAATGAAGAGAGGCCGTTAATAAAATAAAATATCCATCCTAGAATTCAATTTGATAAAAAAAAAGAGATCTTTTCGCAGAATTCCATTTAATAGTAACGGAGGACATCCCAGAATTTAATTTAATAAGAGATCCTTTCACAAAATTCCATTTAATAAAGAGGCCCTTTCACAAAAAACGTCCCTAAAAAGGAAAAAAAAAAAAAAAAAAAAATCCAAAAAAGCGAACCTTTCCCAATTTTGTCTATCCTGTTAAGGTTTGAAATAATTTGCAAATGTCCATTCCCAACAAGCACATAAGGGGAAAACTTTGGCATGAAGATTTGGAAAAGTTAATAAATGGTTAATGTAGGGCTCTACTAAATGGATTTGATTTTTCACAAAAATGAAATCAATTTCATCCCCCCCATCCTATCCCATCTCTCACACACACACACAAACTGCAGACCCAAGAAAAACTGTTGTATCAACCTCTGAGGACAGTTTTGATTTAACGGGGGGTAGGGGGATAAAAAGAAGAGGAATCTCTTGTTTTCCTTCACCTAATAGATAAATAATTTCTCCTCAGCAGCAGATTAATAATTTTTACGATATGCGCATACGAAATAAGATGAATGCCATTTGAATTATTATATAAATTTTAGGCTACTGATGTCTTTCTGAAAATGAATTCCTTTTCAAATTACATATAATCTGAGCGGGAAAGAATGAACTTTATTTATGAATCCCAGACAAGAAATGAGGATCTTGTTGTATAATTTGGAGATTTAAATCAATAAATTCTACTGCGAAAATTCTAATGTTCCACTTCATCTCCTCCTGTTCTTGACAGTCGTAATAAATTCAAGGATTATTTTTGTTGAAGGGAACGGCGCCGTCTCAAAAGTGTGTAAGACTTTGTTTTTTTCTTGGGTGAATTCGTGATTTGATAATTTAAGGTTTCGTCCGTATTAAATAACGATCCAGTAATGTACCGAATAGTTGAAATAGTTTTTGAAATTGTTGAAAATTCTCAATTTTTGCGTGTGTTTGTGCGAGAGAGGGAACTTTAAAAAAATTTGGTCTTGTACGTTTGGAAATCGTCAAACGTTCAAAGATAGATCGGAGAGGTCACCCTGTTATACATTAAGTTGGAATTTAAATCAATAAGTTATGTTACGAAATTCTAACTTTCAGTTTCATGTTCACCTGTTTTTGACATTTCATTCCATGACATTTCATTCGTGATATATTCAAGGTTTATTTTTGTTGGAAAAGTTCGACGCCATTTAAATGTTAGATAGGACTCCAAACTTGTTTTATGCTTCTTTATTTTTCGTGAAAACTTTTTAAATTTTTTTGATTTGATGGTTTAATGCCACAAAATTAAACAAATGAAAAATATATTGCATTGTTAAAAAGAGTATTTATGTTAAGTGTATATTCGAAAAAAATATTATTAAACTTTCAACAGCTCGAAATTCGGATACATATCCAGACTAATTTTTAAAAGTGAAAACATGAAACTTACTGAGGGGATTTTTGAAGAGATGTATGTATTATTTCTCCTCAGGGAGATTAATAACTTTTACGATATGCGCATACGAAATAGGGTGAATGCTATTTGAATTATTATATAAAGTTCAGGCTACTGATGTCTTTCTGAAAATGAATTCCTTTTCAAATTACACATAATCTGAGCGGGAAAAAAAATTAACTTTATTTATTAATCCCAGACAAGAAATGAGGATCCTGTTGTATAATTTGGAGATTTAAATCAATAAATTCTACTGCGAAAATTCTAATGTTCCACTTCATCTCCTCCTGTTCTTGACAGTCGTAATAAATTCAAGGATTATTTTTGTTGAAGGGTACGGCGCCGTCTCAGAAGTATGTAAGCTCTCGGTCTCTCTTTTTCCCCCCCTCTTTTATGAATTTGTGATTTGATAATTTAAGGTTTTGTTCGTATTAAATTAACAATTCAGTAATTTACCGAATTGTTGAAATAGTTTTTGAAATTGTTGAAAGTTTAATTTTTCGAATATAATGTGTTGGGAGGTGGAACTTTTAATGACATCTGGTCTTGTGCGTTTGAAAATCGTCAAACATTCAAAGATAAGTCGACGAGGTCAGCCTGTTGTATATTAAGCTGATAATTAAAATACGAAATTCTAATTTTCTATTTCATGTCCACCTGTTTTTGATATTTCATTCCATGACATTTCATTCGTGATATATTCTAGGCTTACGTTTGTTGGAAAAGTTCGACGCGATCTGAATTTTATATAAGACTCTAGACTCGTATTTTGCTTCTTTTTTTTTAGTGAAAACTTATTATTAAATATTTTATTAATTTATTTTATTAGTTTATTAAATTAACAATTCAGTAATATACCAAGTAGTTGAAATAGTTTTTGAAATTGTTGAAAGTTTTGCGAATATATGCGTGAGAGGGGGAACTTTTAAGGAAATCTACCCTTTTACATGTGTGCGTTTGAAAATTGTCAAACATTCAAAAATAAACCGACGAGGTTACCCTGTTGTATAAGTTGGAGATTTAAATCTATAAGTTATGTTTCCAAATTTTAACTTTCTATTTCATGTCCACCTGTTTTTGACAGTTGTGATATATTCAAGGCTTATTTTTCCTAGAAAAATTTGACGCTATTTGAATTTTATGTGGGACTCCAAGCTTGTTGTTTGTTTCTTTATTTTTCGCAAACATTTTGCAAAGTATTAAGATTTTATGGTTTAATGCTATAAATTTAAATAAATGAAAAATGTATTGTATTGCTAAAAGGAATATTCATGTTAAGGATATTTGATTCAAGAAATCTTTCTAAAATTATCTGGTCTGTAAAATAAGAAGATACATTCTTCTTGAACGTACCGAATTTACAGTTCCAGCACTGTTTTTATGGGGGGGGGGGGGTAAAAAATTGTCCTTTCACGTAATATATATTTTGAAATGGCATTTCTTCAATATCATTTCTATCAGTGTCAAATAATACCTTTTTAAGAGATTTCAAATTATGTTTTTTTATTTGTATTTTTTAGATTTAAAACAATTACAAATCATTTTTAATGTATTGATTTTTTTTTTCAATTACTTATTACATTCAAAAACTATAAGCTGAAATAAAAATAAATCAAATCTTTAAAAAGATGTCAGTTGACACCGGTAGAATAGTGTTAAAATCTGTTTTATTTTGGCATGAAGTATTTATTTATTAAGGTTAAACTATTTTAATGAATAAAACATTTTTTAGTAATGTTGTAAGTGTTTAGAAATTGTAATATGTTTTATTGTAATTTGTTAATAATAGCCTATTTTAGATTAAAATTTACGACTGTGAATTACTTTCATTATTACAGCTGTTTTATTTGATTCTAACCACTATTTCATTTTAATGATATTTTATGTTATTATGATATATTATGATTTATTATGCTATTAAATTATGACAAAAAATATAAGCTAAATTATTAAAATCCGAATGTTGATGACAGTCTATACCTGTAGGCAAATCGGCGAGAAAATTAATCATTAAAAATCTAATTCTTGAACAAATTTTAAAAGTTGACTTGGAAAAAATAATTTTTGCGGCGAAATATTATTAATAACTATTATCGGTGTATAAGAGGGGTTCCTACGCGACTGGGAAAGAGGAAACTGTCATAGATAATAACGAATGCTCAAAAAATCATGGAAAAATCAGAGAAAATTGCATTTTTTTTTCTCTAAAACCTTGAAAAGTCAGTGAATTTTAATTTTGCATATCCGCTATCATATGTCAAGTTTCTCCATAGTTCAAAAATCCGTTTGCCCCACCCCCCTTCAAAAAAAAAAATAAATAAATAAATAAATAAAATAAAAAAAAATAAAAAAATAAAAAAAATAATAAAAATAATAATACTTTTTGACTAATAAGTAGATTTTTCAATAAATTAACATTTTAGCATAAAGGTGTTTTAACTATACAAATTTGTCGAGATATCATGAATATTTAAATAAAAAAGAAAATTATCAAACAATAATAAAAAAAATAAATAAATAAAATAAAGAAACAGAAAAAAAAAAGCTGCAGATGAAATTAATTTGTTAGAAAAAAAAAAAAAAAAAAATGAAACTAACACAAATAAATGATACGATAACAGAATTGTCTGTAAAAATTTGAATGTTTAATGTGTAAAAAATCAGCTACATGAGTAAAAGTTACTTTGAATTCTTCTGAAATGTGTTTTAATGATTTTTTTTTATTTTAATTACTCTGCTATATTATGTTAATTTTATTTCTATATTATATAATTCACAGAATTTCAGTGTCAAACCAATACGTCCTATAAGTTATAGGATTATATGTTATAGGACGTGTGGGTCAAACACCATTTTTAAATATTTCATTTTTTTTTTTTTTTTTTTTTTTTTTTGTGGTCATGAGAGTGAGAAATCTTTAGTTTATTAACTAGACAAGTAAAATGCTTTTTGTTATAAATTGCATATGGTTTATATGAGTAAAGCAAGAGTATTTTTAAGTAATTGCATCAAATTTATTCTGAACATATTTTGTAATGAGATAATTGGAACTATTGATGAAAATTTTCTCTGACGGTCACAAGGGTAACAATGGACTTCCTATATCTTCCTAAAAGTAACCATAAAATTTAATGATAAGTTTTATAAACGTAGACATTCAGCATTATGATTTTTTTGCTTGGACTTTGAAATGAAATTTAATATAAAAAGCAGATTTTCTTTTTCTGACTAAAAGTTTAATAATTTAACAAACTGTCGCAATTCTTCTTCATAAAGATATTCTATTGAACTATCTTTTATTAATATATATTTGCATAAGAATTTAATAAATGTACTTGATCTCGTTAAAGCATGCCTTTCTATAATAAGCCTCAAATATTACTACAATGCACTTTTTCAAAAAATTCTTATCTAAAATTTAATCTTTTCATTAATTATCTATGTAAGCAAACTTTGAGTTTAGACATGAATACAAGAAGTTACAACCGTAAAATCTGAATCAAATAATAATAAAAAAAAAGTCATAAGCATTCCGCTTCGTTTTTGATTTTTTTTTTTTTTTTTTGGTAGCGTCTAAATTTATCATGCCTTTAACAGATTTTTTTAAAGCTGCTTTTGTTGCATGATCAATTACAAATATAAAATGTGAACTAAGTGTAATATGAACGATTGTGTAATCCAGTGGTGACCATCCCCCTCAAACCCAATGACGCAAATCCCCCCCCCCTAAAAAAAATCTTCATACTTTAACACTGACGCCCCCCCCCCCCCCTTTAAACAGAATATCAATTGTAAAATACATTCTACTTATAATCTACTGCACATTCAAAAGACAGCGAGTTGAGCATAGCAGAATGAGTTCATATTGCCCTTATCTAGAATTTAGAGAAAGAAAACACAGGAACATTTCTGAAAATTCAATGTTGAAAAAATTTAAAAGTGATATTAAAAAAAAAAAAAATCAAGATTTACAAAAGATAGCGAGCTGAGTACAGCAGAATGAGTTCTTATTGCCCTTACCTAGAATTTAAAGAAAAAACACACATGAACTTTCCTGGAAATTAAATGTTGAAAAAATTTAAAAGTGATTAAATTTAAAAGTGATAAAAAAAAATCAAGATTTTTTTAACAATAAAAAAAGGGAAATATTAAGAATTTAAAAATCCCCCCCCCCAAAAAAAATGAACTTTTTCTCAAATTTCCCCCCAAAACTAAATTTCGCCAAACCCCTCTCTGGGCACCCCTGGTCTAATCGCAAAGATTCCTATTCGGTTTTATTTTGTTGGATAGCGTCCGAATTTATATCAAGCCCTTTAACACGCTTGTCTGTACGCTGCTAACGCTGCTGGCGATCCCCGTGAGATATTTGGAATGGGGGCTCGATTATCCCTGGAGTGTTGGAGAACAAGGGAACACGCCCTATCGATTAATTTATCAGCTGTGCGGGAGAGACAACGGCCTCTGTTATCTCTCTCAATGAGGTGAAAGTTGAACACTTGTAGTATTGTTTCGGTGATTTTTTTTTTTCTTTCTTTTTCCCTGCTGTACATGTATTTCGTGATTCCTTGACGAAGTTTGTTGTGGAAAAATAAGACAATAGTAACTTTTTATTAAAAGGCTTCGTAAATAAATATTTATTTGTTGGGGAAAGTTATTATTTTTTTTTATAATTTCCTGGAGATTTAAAACTAGATACTGAAAATGCTTTTATTTATTTTTCTTCTATTGTAAAGTATTTGAGATCGATTCACAAATCAAAAAAGATCCAATTATAGTATTTTTTGAAAATAAAGTTTGTTTTTCGTCGTTTATTTTAAATAAATCTGTTTAACTTTTCATAATAGTCTAAATGTTGAATCGGACTTCTCTTTAAATAGTTAAAATAAATTTATGAAATTCTGAATTATTTTTAAATAATGAAAAAAGTAAGTCTCACTGGAGGTCTTTCTTTAAGCGTGGAAGACGAAGTGTGGTCTTTTGTTTACCATTTGCCCTAGAAACACTATTCGCGTACTGCAGGATGTTTTCGCAAATTAGTTGCTTTCAAATCTCGTATTAATGTTTTAATTTAAAGTTTAATAATTTTCATTATATTTAATCATGTTTTTTCTTTAGTTAAGACGACTACTATACGTCCACAAATGATGTCACGTTTGGAGGGGTAAAGGGGGTTTCATGAAACTGTGGTAGTTTGTGACAAAGGGGTAAGAGAGGGTAAGACGAAATGTGACATTAAACATTTTGCTTAAAATAAAAGCATTAAAAATCAGTAGATTAAATTTGAAGTTAGTTATTTTAAAATTGAAGTATTGTATTTTCACAAATTAGAGATATGATTAAAAGCCAAATATATTAAATTATTTTGCAAATTCCAAAGTACTACTATTTTCAATTGCTCTTTCTTATTAATATTTTATCGCTATTCTATATCAATTGAGATTTTGTTGTAAACTTTAACCTTATTTTATATAAAATAAATACACGAATAATTTTTATTGTTATGCTCACAAATGTCATTAAAACAGATACTTAAAGTTTAAAAATAAAGTTTAAAATATTATCTATAACTTAGTGCTTTGTTTCTGAACTGCAAGTAAATGTTTATCTTTGTAATATAGCTTGACATGTGATAAGAGGAAGAGAGAGGGCAAAGTAAATTGTGACAAAAAAAAGGGGGGGGGGAGATTAAAAATATTGAAAAACGTGTGACATCATTTATGGTCGGCCCCTTTTAAAAATAATGGTACGAGACTTACCAAGTTCTGCATCTAATTCACAAAAGCATCTTGACATGTATGATACGTATTTCAAGCGAAAGTAGTTATAGAAAATATTTTTTGATCTTGTTGATTTCTGTGCGTATGTTCACATCACTCCACAACTCACCGCACCTCACCTCAACTATACTTTCCCCCAGTGGCGTAGCTATGTTTTTTGGCGCCCGGGGCCAGCAAGAAATTTTGCGCCCCCACCCAATATAGATATATAACAATTTTTCTCAATTTGGCGCCCCTAGGCCTCGGCGCCCGGGGCGGACGCCCCCCTTGCCCCCCCTTAGCTACGCCACTGCTTTCCCCGGTCCCTCTATACCCGGGCTTATGACTTTTCAAGGGCTGTGTTTTTTTAGTTCATTACCGAGTTATTTGTACAATTTTCTGAAGGATCAAGGAAACAAAACATTGAGTAGAAATTTTAGATCATGTACATGTTCTGTTGTGAATCTCCGGGATAACAGCTTCCTCTATTTTTAGCTGTTATTTTTATTTATTATTTTATATCCACTTGCTAATTAAAATTCAGGCTTATGAATATAGTTGAAGGGCATATCATTTTATTATCATTATGGTTTCTTGACATCGGTGACCTATGCTTGTTTCTTTTACATGATTTACAATTATGGTCATTATTAAAGTTGAAATGCTTAATTCATAAACGGTCATTTCAGCAATGCGCAAGTGAGAGGTCATAGTATCAAGTCTTATTTTGTCATTAATCTCACATTACACCCTGTTGCAGGTTCCGTAATTAATGTCTTTTTGAGCCATTTGAAAAATGCTATGTATTCGACAACCTTTTGAATAAATGTGATCCAGAGTTTAGTATTATATCTCGGAACGAGTAATTGTATTTTATCCTGTTTAACACGAATAAGTTCGGTTGGGGCTGAATCATTTTTTAATTTCTGCAGAATGTGCCGTGTTGACTTTTTTAGATTTTGCATTGGGTTTTAATTTTGTTGATCTGGTTTGGCGAACCCAATTTTTCAATAAATAAGTAAATATCAAGCCTAAAACAAACGCGGGGGGGGGGGGGGTATGAATGCGTAGATAGTCAGAAATATATGATCCTGAATTATGCATATTATTTTTCATTAAAAGAAAGAACATGGCTGTTTTTTATATGTTAATACGAAATGTTTTTCTGTTATTTCATTATTATTTTATTTTATCATTTTGGATAAAGTGCGCACGGATTGGATTAATTTTTGAATCGAAGAAAATACTTTTTGTCTCATTTTAATCATCGCAATTCGGGTAGATTCATTTCCCCCCAGTCGATGATATTTGATCTTGTGAATCAATGATGACTTAGGTTAGTATAGTAATTCAGATTTTCATGTTTCATTTAAAATAATCCCTTTTTTAAATTTTGCTAAGAATCAGTCTCTAAAAATATTTTATATATTTTTAAAAGCTCTCATAAATTTTGGTTTTTTAAATGGTATCAAGTTATTTGCCGCCAAGTTTTGACGGGTTCAATCTAGCACTGAATTAACATTTTTTGAGGTCTGAGATACTTCAATCAATCGGTTTGAAAAATGGCCAACCAATCGGTGTCCGTAGGAAAAATGGCTGATTCCGATCCCGGCCGGAAATTTTAACGACTTCGACTCCGGGATGGCTAACATACTAGTGTTGATTTTGTTTAAAATTATGAAAAAAGTCGAAAAAAAAATAATTCGAAAATATCACTATTTCGATATTAATTCAGCTCTTAGAAATTTTAAAGACAAAAAAAAAAAAAAAAAAAAAAAAAAAAATCCATTTTAACGATTTTTCAATTTTGCTTCCGACAAATCTGGAAAATCTAAAAATCTAACTATCAAAATCTATAGATGAAAACAAAACAGAAATTTTACTGTTTCGTATCCGTAGACTTGAAAAGGAAAAAATCTTTACAATTCTTATGCTGATTCTTGTCCTCCAGAGAAGAAAAATTTTGTCAGAAAGAAAAAAAAATAAAGATGAAAAATTTTACTAGTTTGAAAATAATTCGGGATCAGCTAAATATAAAAACTGTTATCATCTACTGTGTATGCCAGGCAGTATATTGAGAATTTTTTACTTGGGTAGCCCTATATAATCTAAAAATAACAGTATTTTTTTTTTTTAGATTTAAAACTACATATAATTAGTTTAATTTCATTTCAAACTGTCTAACCAAGTAAATAAATAAATAAATAAAAATAAAGCTTGTCTTTTTGCAACTCCGACTTTTTTTGCTCAAAAATGGGCCTGACTTCTACTCCGAAACCCTGATTTCAACCGCATATTTTCCTCTGGACTGTGAGTATTTGGTACTTTTCATGATTTTTTAGAAAATACTTAGACAATGTGTATTTTAAAATATTTTTTATCATAAACTTCATGGTAATAAAGACTCATAAATGTTTTTCTAAGGTTCTAGCGGAGATTTAATTTTTCACTTTATCATTATTCGCTGTATAAAAGCTCACGTTACAGAAAATTGTCACGACTCATCTTAGGTTTTCTTATGGCACACCCGCTGAAAACCATTTCACTAACGCATTAAATTATCGTAAAGAATCTTTTATTAAAACTAATTTGAAAGTCAGGACAAGATAAACTGTAATCAAAGTAGTCATATCACAACCAGACTCATCTGCACTTAGTGTAGTTCATGCACGTCGTAATCGTTTTTTGTTATCGTATAATGGGTTAACATAATCACTACCTTTCAAAAACTAAAATAAGACTAATCAAGAAAATATTCATCAAATTTCATCTATAAATATTAAAATCTATAATTATTATTATTGATACCACGATTCAAACTAGTTATCGAACTGTTGAGAGTATGTTTCCTTCATAAATATTAATGCACATTTTTATTAATATTCTTATTTTTCGACAATGAATTTTAAATATTATATTTACAATTTTCTTTTTGAATAATATGCAATCAGAGCTTAAAAGTAATCGTAAATAAATATTTTTAAATGTAATTTTTTTTATTTGAAGGTTTTTCTTTTTTTTAATTCGTAATGGTTAATTGATAATTTCCTTTTTAATACAATTTTATTTTCAGAAAAATATAGTTTGGTGTTTTTAAGTTTTTTAATAGATTTTTCTTCCGGACCATAGAATTTTTCCATTTATTTAATTTTAATTTATTAGGTTACATGAATTTGAAATTATGAAAAGTCGTTTGGATTTTTTTTTTTTTTAATTGTATTTTATATTTGTACTTTGTATTTACTCTTAACTAACATGCTTTCTTTTAATTAATTGTCATGTTTGTGTGTGGCAATCCAATTTTTTGGCACAATTTTCACTCACTCCCTGTTGACATAAACCTTAAAAATTTTAAATATATGTCTTCCTGATGATAACACATGAATTGGACATTAATTTTTTTAAAGTCCAATCCCTATTGGGTGAGGCAAATTTATTTAATGGTTGCATTTGATTTCCTATGGAGAAATTTTATCATTTGGCGAAATACTACCTGATCTAGAAACAAAATAATCGGCGTTGCATAAAACCAACTTGGCGATAGCTGACTAATTTGGCTAAATTCCTATTTAAATCCATTAATCTTCCATAATAGAGCTCACGACAGTTTAATTTAAACTCCATACATTTAAGGATTTTTATAAAGATTTTTCTAGTTTTTAGTACATTTAAAACAAGTCTGAAATTCCACGTAAAACGTAGAAAATGAGATGCGTTCGTACTATAACAATGTTTTTAAAATATACAATACTTCGGATATAGTACAGTAACCAAAACTTTTGTGTGTCCCTATAAATACTATATGCTTTTTTTTAATACAGGAATTAACTTGTAAACCTCAGCAACATTTATCAATTTCATAAAATGCGAAATAGTTAAATTAAAACCCACACCAAACAATGTTCCCCCTATACTATTATGTAATAGAATACTGTTGCAGCGTATATAGGGTTCTTTCGATCTTATGGTTAGACAACTTCAAACTCTTTTCTCTTAGAAAAGTAGAAAATAATTTATTTACTGATCTTCAGAACAACAGAGTCTTCGAAACTCACAAATATTACAAGATATTCCAAAATAACTGTTTAAATCTATCGAACAAGTACAAATATAGGTCGCAGAGACTCTTTATACAATGTCTCAACACTATATCACATTCAAAACAACGTAGATAAAACTCAATACATCAAGCAAACTTGCTTGGACAATCTCTAGTAGCTCACTCAATGACTGACTGGTAAATAATAACAACAGCTCGCATCGCTTCTCTTCTTATATAGGTTCGGAGCATGCGGCGAAGTTTCTACAAACTTCTAGAAAAAACCGGAAAACCACGGAACAACATTCAGTGTATCAGTAGACCTAGGGGGGGGGGGTTACCATAACCAGGGAAGGGTTACCATCGCCAACAATTGCCAAGTTTGTCGCCAACTTGGCGATATATCGCCAAATTTGGCGACCAAAATTAGTTGCCAAAAGTGACGCCAACTTGGCGATATCTCTAATATTTCGCAAAGCTGCCATACACATTCACTGAAAATAATAGACAAGTTTGCTTGATAACAGAGACAATGCAACAAAAACTAATATTAGAAAAGGAATGGAGCTTAATAAGATTATTTACATTATTTTACAGTACAAACACTAACTATTTACAAAATTCGTAACACTACCCCCTCCTCAAAGACTGCACGTCCCGGGCAGTGCAATCCTTGAGTTAGAGGAAAACACTTAAAATAAATAAACAAATAAATAAATAAATAAATAAATAATAATAATAATAATGAAATTTACATAAATAAGAACTAATTACTAATTACATATTTACAAAAATTGACTTTCATGACCATGGTCTGAAATTCCAGTTTTGAAATCTTGTAGAACCATCCTTCTTTCTTACTAATACAGTGGGAGACGCCCATGGACTTGTTGATGGTTTGATGACGTCATTTTCTTCCATATCTTTAATTAAATTCTGCACCTCTTCTTGCTTGGCAAAAGGTAATCGTCTAGGGTGCTGTTTAATAGGAGAGTGATCTCCCGTGTCAATTCGGTGTTGTGCCATTTTAGTTCGTCCAAAGTCTTCAGATGTTTGGGAAAATAAACTTTGGAATTCTCTAATTAAATTTTCCGCAGCTTCCAACTGTTTTGGATTTAAGTCTGTATTTTGTAACAAATCCTTGACTAAATTATCTGAAGATTTCTCAGAGTGACTGGAATTTTGACTTATGCACGTCACAGGAGCACATGACGCTATCACCTCTCCTTTCTTGATAGTCCTCGTCTTATCACTGATGTTAGCAATTCTGACTGGAATGGTCTTTTTCGAGAGGTCTACCACAGAAGAAGCCACCAATACTCCTGCTTGTGTACTATTGTCTTCTGGATAATCTATATGGCCAAATCGATAATTAGTTTTATTTTTAATTACAGCAGGAACCAAACATTCTGTTCTTGCATCTAGATTAATGTCTTCTTTGGCTATTACTATTTGTTTACATTCAATTTCGTTATTTTATCCAAAAAGACTTATTTCTTCAAATTTTGAGATCATTTTGTTATTTTTGAAATCAAGTCTGAAGTCAAACTTCTTCAGAAAATCTAGTCCGATTAAGCAGGGATCTGTTATGTCAGCCACATATGCCGTATGGTAATATTTCGTTCCTCCAAAGTTGATAGTTAAATTGGCCTTTCCATATATGCCTATCTTGTCGCCCGTCACAGTTTGCAGGGTAACGCATGGTGGAGTCCAGATGAGTTTACATTTCAATTTTCGAGCCAAATCTTCTCTTATTATTGTCACATTGGCTCCTGTATCGACAATCATACGGCACTGAATTCCGTTAATAAAGCCTATCACATATAATTCGTTATCACCGCCGCTCATTTTTGATATCGGGAGGATCTTCAGGTGGGGCTTTTCATTCTCTGGCAACCTCCGCCCCGCGAGATGGCCAAAATTTAGTTTCCCTGCTGACTGTTTGAATTTATCTCACGTTCGTGGATTTTGGGGCAATTTCTTCGGAGATGTCCTGTATCACCGCATCCCCAGCACGTGAGATTCTGTCTTCTTGAACTTGTTCTTCCGTATTTTAAAGCTTCAATTTCTTGATTTATTTTCCTAATTTCTTTCAAGACGTCGTTCTCAGTGTCTGAGCTTTTGTTCACCGTTGCCCCTCGGACTGAATGACGATCTCTTCGGCTGGCTTGTGTAGCTGCTTCCAACTTTAAGGCATATAGTAGTGCAGCCTTTAAATCCTGTACATCTGCCATTCGTACCGCTCTCTGCACTTCTGGATCTTTTATTCCGTCTACAAAATATTGCAGTGACAGCATTTCCCGTACATTTGTTGGACAGTCAATGAATGCTAAATTTGCAAGCCGTTCAATTTCCGAGGCAAACTCTTGAAGGGTTTCACTCGATTTTTGATGGCGGCTCTTCATTTGTATTCTCGTATAATCCTTGAAGAATTTTTCGCCGAATCTCATTTCAAGTGCACAACTTAAAGTCTCAAAATTGAGTTGCGTCATATCGGGCAATGTTTGCAGCAAGGCCCCCTTAGCCTTGGTTTGCAGCACGTCGGCGGCTTCTCCTCTTAAAGATGCTGCCAGTTGACAAGCTTTCACCTCGTCACTCCATTTGTTCGCTTCAGCTACAATGGTGAATTGGGTCTTGTAAACTTGCCAGGAACTCTTTCCATCGTATGTCGACAGCTTAATGTGCACGGGAGAAGCAGGCGGATTCCTAAATTCTTCATAATTACCACTAGACGCTGAAAGTTTCTTCTCAAGATCTTGTACTTTTTTATTTAGCTTTTCATCTACTTCACCTAGTATTTTCTCTTCAACGTTACTGATTTTCTCTTCAACTTTACAAACTTCATTCTGAATTTTCTCTTCTACTTCCGCCATTTTCCGTTCCATTTTCTGTTCAACATTACTAACTTCATTCTGAATTTTCTCTTCTACTTCCTCTATTTTCTCTTCTACCGAGCCTATTCTTCTCTCTACTGACAAGAACTTTTCTTCTAAAGTTTTCTTCATTTCTTCTTGGCCTTTATTAATCTTTTCAGTCACATTCTCTTGGCATTTGTTCATCTTTTCCGCCAACTCTTCTTGGCCTTTATTCATTTTTTCCGCCAACTCTTCTTGGCCTTTATTCATTTTTTCCGCCAACTCTTCTTGGCCTTTCGTCAATTCTGCCTTTATTCCATTAATAGCTTCTAACAGTTCTTTCAGTTGACCATCCATTGTTCTTGTTTTCGCCATAAGATCCCGACTCCTGACACCAAATGTTGCTGCGTATATAGGGTTCTTTCGATCTTATGGTTAGACAACTTCAAACTCTTTTCTCTTAGAAAAGTAGAAAATAATTTATTTACAGATCTTCAGAACAACAGAGTCTTCGAAACTCACAAATATTACAAGATATTCCAAAATAACTGTTTAAATCTATCGAACAAGTACAAATATAGGTCGCAGAGACTCTTTATACAATGTCTCAACACTATATCACATTCAAAACAACGTAGATAAAACTCAATACATCAAGCAAACTTGCTTGGACAATCTCTAGTAGCTCACTCAATGACTGACTGGTAAATAATAACAACAGCTCGCATCGCTTCTCTTCTTATATAGGTTCGGAGCATGCGGCGAAGTTTCTACAAACTTCTAGAAAAAACCGGAAAACCACGGAACAACATTCAGTGTATCAGTAGACCTAAGGGGGGGGGGGTTACCATAAACAGGGAAGGGTTACCATCGCCAACAATCGCCAAGTTTGTCGCCAACTTGGCGATATATCGCCAAATTTGGCGACCAAAATTAGTTGCCAAAAGTGACGCCAACTTGGCGATATCTCTAATATTTCGCAAAGCTGCCATACACATTCACTGAAAATAATAGACAAGTTTGCTTGATAACAGAGACAATGCAACAAAAACTAATATTAGAAAAGGAATGGAGCTTAATAAGATTATTTACATTATTTTACAGTACAAACACTAACTATTTACAAAATTCGTAACAATACTTTTGTGTGGCCCTGTAAATGAATAAAATATATTCTTTGCACCACAGATTGTACAGAATGCATATTTTAGTATATATTTCATAGATGCGTATGAATTTTATTATGCTCGAAAGAGTGTAGCGTCATAATGCACTTAAAACTATTTTTTCCTGCAGATTGTAATGTAACAGAATACTTCTGATAGTCCTGTAATCAAATTATGCATCCGATTTTCATAAAATTTGAAATGACTCGACAAAATTATGTAATAATTATATATTTTAAATTTCAAACGATTTGGTTGAGTAGCTTTTGCGCTGTTATATGCGGACAAACGGACGGACTGAACGACAACAATAGGTGCTACGTATTTACATAATTACGAACGCATCTAAAAAAAACGTATTTTCTAAATTTTTGTGAATTTTAATGAAAGCATTTTTTAAAATTACATTTAAACTCACTTTTCTAAAATATTTCTTTTATATTTTTTAAAAACTAAAATGGCGTACTTTAATAATAATTCTCCGCCCTTGCCTCACTCTCTCTCTCTTTCTTTCTCTCTCTCTCTCCCCCCCCCCCAGGTTCTTGTCGCTAGAATTGTTTAAAAAGCGAAATAAATATTGAAAACTTAAAATAGTGACAATACAAAGTCTCTAAAGGTGGTTCACTTTCTTGAGTATTCCCTTGATCCCCCTAAGTCTCTTTGCAAAATACACACATATTGCTTTTTTTTTTTTTTTTTTTTTTACGAGAGCTGATAAAACCCGGTATCCGGCAACACAGTTTTTTTGCAGTATAAGCCGAGTTACGCCCATAGTTTGTTAGCTATTGTTAAACTCTTTGTTTTAATGTTTTCCGGGTTCTTTTCAAAAAAAAAAAAAAAAAAAAAAAGAACGATGTTGTATAAACAGGAGTATCTCCTTGCGGGTTAAGTGCTCTTGGAAATTTTCAGCGTGTTTGTTTGGGCATGTTTTATTTAAAGGCCATAAATAAATTTTGAGAACAGAAACCCCTAAAAAAGAGTTATGTAGTTTAGTAAACACAGTTTCTTCCTTAAATAACCTAAGTGTTATAACTTTTTTGTACCTCTAAAATAGCTTTTTTTCTTAAGCAATATATCATTTCAAGTTTTTAAATGTCTATATATATTCTACGTTTATATTTCTTTTACTATATTGTTGAAACTAAAATAATTTTTTGCATAGAACGGTGCTTTATTTTTGCAGATTTTCATATGGTGGATTGATCTTGAGACTTCTTGAGACTGATCTTGAGACTAAAATTTCAGATACTTTACAATATGTGTGAGACTGAAAAATGTGTCACCTTAGCTCTTTATGTCCCAGCTGTGCCATAATCGATTTTTGCGAAAGCAGTAGGATGCGACATCGTATTAAAAATAATTACTTTAAAAATTTGAAAGCTACTTTCATACCTCTTTACTTATTTTGAGGATTTTTATCAAGATTTTTCTACTTTTTAGTGCATTAAACCTGTTTTCTACATTTTTGTGAATTTTAATGAAAGAATTTTTTAAAATTCGTTTATATTTATTTCTTTTAAATATTTCTTTTACATTTTAAAAAAATATATAAAATGGTGTACTTTAATAATAATTCTCATCCCCTCTCTCCAGTTTCTTATCGGTAGAATTCTTTTAAAAGAGAAATAAATATTGAAAGTTTAAAATAATGATAATAAAGAGTCTCCAAATTTGATTCACTTTCTTGAGTATCCCCTTGATCCCCCTAGTCTCTCTTTACAAAATACAGACATCCTGCATTTTTTTTTTTTTTTTTTTCAACGAAAGCTGATAAAACCCGGTATCTTTGCAACACAAAGTTTTTTTCGCAGTATAAGCCGAGTTACGCCCATAGTTTGTTAGCTATTGTTCAACTCTTTGTTTTAATGTTTTCCAGGTTCTTGTTTTCCAAAAGAAGATCGATGTTGTATAAACAGGAGTATCTCCTCGCGGGTTAAGTGCTCTCGGAAATTTTCAGCGTGTTTGTTTGGGCATGTTCTATTTAAAGGCCATAAATAAGTTTTGTGAACAAAAACCCCTAAAGAAGAGTGATGTATAGTTTAGTTAACACTGTTTCTTCTTTGAATAACCAAGGTGTTGATATAACTATTTTTCTTTCTTTTTTTTTTCTTTGTATTTTTAATAATAGTCTCTATTCTTAAGCATTATAACGTTTCACGCTTTTTTTTATTGACATTTCTTCTTTTCTTTTTTTAGCAATGGTGAAAGAAAAATAATTTTTTGCATAAACGATACTTTATTTTAGCAAATTATCTTTATCACATAATCCTGAAACTGTTACTTGTGAAATTTGTCACCAACTTTACCATATCTTTGAGATTAAAAAACGTGTAATTTTAATATTTTATGTTATAACTGTGGCAAAACAGATTGTTTTTAAAGCAGTCGGATACGGAAATGTAACACATTTAATTATTTTAAAACATGTAAAACCTTCTTTTATTTCTCTTTACTTACAGGGGTTGGACAAAAATATGGAAACACCTTTTGAAATGCTTGTTTGAAAAGAAAGATTGATTATAATGAACTATGTAGATGGCGCTAGCGTTTTCACCTACTGACGCCACCTATAAAACTTCGTAAAATCGCTGCACCGTTCTGTCATTATTGGAGCACAGTTATGTTAGGTTTTCATTGCATTAAGACAGAGTTAACAGACTTCGAACGTGACCAAATTGTTGCCGCGTGTATGGTGGTTGCTTTCGTAAGCAAGGTAGCCAGGTTTTTTATTGTTTCAAGAGGTACTGTGTCGAAGATTTATTCCGCATATTTGAAATGCGGAAAAACACCATCCGCTAAATCACAGCGCGGGCGAAAGTGTGTGCTGAGTGATTGTGACAGACGATCATTAAGGAGGATTATCGCGAAAAATAAGAAGAGCTCAGCTGCAAAAGTTACTGCTGAAATGAATGTCGTGTTACCAAATTCTGTGAGTACCAAAACAATTAGAAGGGAGCTTCATAAATAGGGAATTGCTGGCCGTGTTGCAATTGAAAAGCCATCCATCAGTAATGCTAATGCCTGTAACAGGAAAAAGTGGTGTTTAAGTCATAAAGCCTAGACTATAGAGCAGTGGAAGAGCGTAATATGCTCTGATGAGTCTTCTTTCACATTGTTCTCCACTTCTGGCCGAGTTTACGTCTGGAGAACGCCATCTCAAGCCTATAATACAGACTGCTTGTTGCCAAGAATGAAACATGGCGGGGGTTCGGTGATGGTTTGGGCAGCCATATCGTAGTTCTCTGCTGGCCCCATGATAATTCTGTCAGGGCGTATTACGGCTGAGATTTATGTGAATATTTTAGCTGATCAAGTCCATCCAATGGTGCAAACTTTGTTCATCAATGGTGATGGTATCTTCCAAGAAGACAACGCCCCCGTTCACACAGCTTACATTATCCAGAACTGCTTTTCTGAGCACGAGGTGAATTATCGCATCTCCCCTCGCCACCACAGTTACCAGACCTGAATATTATCGAACCTTTGTGGTCTACATTGGAGCGGAAAGTGCGTTCTCGCTATCCACTGCCAACATCATTATCTGAACTTGCCACTGTTTAGCATGAAGAATGGTACAATATTCCCTTGGCAAACATACAAAAACTGTATTTATCCATTCCGAGAAGACTGTAAGCTGTTTTGAATAACAACGAGTAACCTACACCATATTAGGCAAGGAAACATATCTTTTTAAAGGTGTTTCCATATTTTTGTCCAACCCCTGTATTTCACGATTCATTATAGTTTAAAAGTCAATTTACAAATTACTTATTGCTTCATTTGTACAATAATAATAATAAATAACAATAATAAAGTCACAAAAAATGCTTAAAAATATAAACTTACGCACATCATTTAAAAATGAATAAATTCAAAAAAGTTTGCGGTTTTTTAACAAATTACTTCCCCTTTTCTGTTTATTAGCAAATCAAATTTTATTATATTTTGGGGATAAAACGCACCCACAACGAGATTGATGTGAGGGGTGCTCCGGCACCAAATAGAGTACTGTCATCGCTACTATGGATGTACTGATGATCAGTAAAAAATAGAAAAAAATAAATTATCGCACAAGACTCCAAATGATGACGATACGGCAAAGATTAGTAAAGATAACCTCATCAGTTACTTTGTCTTACACTTAAAGTATTTTTGTAAATCATAATTTAAAATAAGCATCAACTTCGTAAAATATGTGTGGGAAGTGTGAAACGTTATAAGCGCATAAAACATAATTTATCTTCTTAACAACAACAACAAACAAACCCAGAAGCATTCGTGTCTATTTTATCCTACTTTTCCCCGAAATTTCATTTGCTTGAAGAGTACTTGAACCGCGATAGTTGGTTGGTAAATTAATAAGGTCTAAGTGGACATGATGCCTTGGAGACACAAGACACTTGTTTGGCCTTTTTTTTTTTCCCCATTCCACTCAGCAGCACCACTACGACGACCACGCGTACATTATCATTGTCTCCTTCACACTTATATGTAAAGTAGGTATAGAAAAAAATATTTAGCTTAGTGCTGCTCTAATAGCGTCAGACACACTCCTTGTCCCCCCCCCCCCATTCTTGTCATCTTTCATCTTTTTTTTTTCTCCCTTCCATCCCAGTGTTTGCCAACTATCTACTTGGATATATAAATTTGCTAAAGTAATAGAGCCTTCAGACGATTTGATATGAGAGAGAAAGGCGTTGAAACATTAATGCAAATATATTTTTTTAATTCTTAATGTATTGGGACATTAAGGATCTTAATTAGTATATGAATTAGATACAAATTATTTGTTGAAAATTGAAGTGGTTTAAAAACATTTAAAACCCTGGATTCAATTGGTATAGGGCATATTGCATTAAAAAAATATGTCAATACAGTGCAAAAGACTCTGTTTCTCTCCAGAATAATTTCTAAGTTAAATTTTTGTTAGAAATTAAGGTTTTCATAAGGCATTAACGTAACTTTTCAAATAGCTTTCTTATTAAATAAGTAAATAATTCAAATAAAACCCTTCTGTTAAATTCTCTTGTAATCTTTCATTATTTTTTCTCTTTTTCATCTCAATTTTTGCCAACTATAAATTTTATAATCTGCCTATTATCTGCCAACTTATCTACAACTATTATCTGCCAACTATAAATTTGCCAAAGTAATAGTGCCTTCAGACGATTTGATATGTAATAGAGCGAAAGCGTTGAAACATGAATGCAAATACTTTTTTCGGTATTAATATATTGCGACATTGATCTTAATAAGTATAATGAAGCAGATACGAATTATGAGGTTTGAAAAATGAAGGGGTTTAAAAACTTTTAAAAGCCCTGGATCCAACTGGTATAGGGGATTACATATTGCTTTAAAAATATACATGCAAAAGACATTGTTTCTCTCCAGCATAGTTTTTAAGTTATTAAAAATTTTGATAGAAAATAAGGTTTTTAACATAATTTTGAGATAACTTTATTAAATAAATAAGATAAAACTCTTCTATTAGAATTCTCTTGTCATCTTTCATTTTTTTTCTCCCTTCCATCCCAGTGTTTGCCAACTATTTTATTTGGATATATAAATTTGCCAAAGTAATAGAGCCTTCAGACGATTTGATATGTAACAGCGAGAAAGGTGTTGAAACAAGGTGTTGAACTAACATTTTTTTCGAATGCGCCATTAATGACTTAATAAGTATATGAAGTAGATGCAATTTTGTGTTGAAAATTGAAATGATTTAGTAACATTTAAAAATCCTCAGTACAATTGCTATGTGACGTGGCATATTGCATTGAAAAGAATAAATAAATAAAATAAATATCGTTAAAGTGTAAAAAACGCGTTTTCCTTCTAGCTTAACTTTTCAATTAATGTTTGATAGAATATAAATTGTTTAACATAATGCGTGGGATGGCTTTTTATTAAATAAATAAAATTAAATTCTTCTATTAGAATTCTGTTATCATCTTCAAGTATTTTAATATTTTTAAATTTAAAATAGAAAGAGAAATATTTTATTCAGACTTTGGGGATACGGGATCCACGCTCTACATCTGTATTTTTTACTAATCGTTATATTTAATGCTCTTATTCTTTTACGCAAATGGGGAAGGTTTTTAGCCAATATCTAGTTTGCATTTGGACATTTTATTTTTTACATTGGACAACTGAGATTAATTCCTATACAGTCGCCCATTTTTTACTTTTTCAATTTTCTCTCTTTCTTTCTTTTTTTAATGTCATTTTTTTATTTTCGAAATCTGTTCTGAAATTGAAATATTAAACTTTATAAAAAAAATATCTTAACCAAAACAATAATTAAAAAAAATAAAGGAAAATAATAAATAAATAAAAGAAAACAGGCTTATGTAGGGATACGTTTCAGTCGTCTAATGGAATAAATAAATAAATAAATGAATGAATGAATGAATAATATCAAAATGTAAACTATGTATAAAAAAAAAAACCTTCTTATAGGTTTAGCATTAGCTCGCGAGTATCTTCGGCTGCCAGGAAAGGAACTTAGAGATATGTATGACAAATACACTGTACATTTAACTATTTGGCATGATTTTTATATTTAAATTCAAGCAACCACGAAATAATCTATGTGTATACTGTGCACTTTTAGTACTAATTGCAACTTACATATATGCGTTTCATTAAAATGCTTTCAGACTAATGGCTCTCCTTATTTAATAATGCATTCCAAATTTATTTTATTGTCATCTTAAGCAAAAACTTTTAAACAATTATCTGTTTTTAATTTTATCAACTGTATATTTTTCTTTTCTCTTTTGCAGGTAAGTTTGATTTTTGGACTAACTATAGAGTAAGACTAAGATGAAGATAATAATAATAAAAGGTAATAGAATTAAATTCTCTAACAGCTTTCTTTTAGAATAACATTTATTGTTTAATTTATTGCTCCTCTTGTAAAATAAAATGTATCTATTTGTGTAAAACCTATCTATTATGTTTTAAATAAAATTTTAATGTTTTATTTAAAGTGCAAATTTCCTGAAACAAGGTTTATTTACCATGTTCGATATTTATTATTAGAGATCATCCATTAATTTCCTCAGTCAATTTTCTCCTCCCCCCTCCTCTTTCTACGTCAGACTCATAGTTGCCAATTTTTACGCTTTTTTTGTAGAACTCCACAAAAATTTTGGAAAATTTTTTACTTTCTTAAATCGGTGTAATCTGCCGATTAAATAAATCAAACTTTTCAATTAAAATTTTGCAGTGCAAAATAGCATAAGACGTTGGCAGCTATTCCCCCCCCCCCTCCAACTCTCTCATTAAAACGGCATATTTTTTGCAATTGGACGCAATATCCATTAAGAGCAGATATTTATAAAACAGAACTGTCTCTACTATAAAGCAGAAACATGTTCTTTGTTTAACACAGACTTCATTTACTGTGGCAACGCCTGGACTATAGTGATAGATGATAAGGAGATATTTTTATCGATTTTCTCGATTGTATGGACATCTCGATATTTTTCGATTGTGTAAAAATTTTCTTTATGACTCTAGTTTGTTAATAGCTTTTACGGGATACCCGATTCGATCTTATCAAGAATCATCTGTGGGTGAACCGGAATGAGTGGACTTTAATAAGGACAGTGATTTGAATGAGTAAAGTGTGAGAATAATACTTGTATGACCATCTCTGCATATCACTGCTAATATATAAAATAAAAAAAAAAAAATTAAAGAAAATAAAATCTAGAAATAATTTTTAGACACAAAAAGGGTATCATACGGGAGAGGAAAAAGGCTAGTTACTATAATGTGTGATATCGTATCGTAAGACAAGAAAGAGTCCAAAATTATCAAAAAGCTGATAACGTTATACATGTACAGCCCCTAATAAACACCGTAAAAAATAAATATCTCAAGTATCCAAACTGGATCTTGCACAATCGTGGCAAAACTAGTTTTTCAAGAATAATTTTGTAGTTCAATATTGAAACTTTGGCTAGTGCTTTTTAAATTTAACAATTATATATATTTTGTTTATAAACATAAATGAATAATGTAGAATTATGCAATAGTCTTAAATTACTTGCAGGATTAATAATCCCACGATTAAACTTCAGTGAAATTGCGTAATCTGAAAATTTTCTGCTATCTTTAAAAATATTAAATCTTTTTCAAATCATAATTTAAATGTTTTTCTCAGTTTATAAGTATTTTTTTTTCATTCATGTAAAGAACAGGGAAAAGCACAGAAAACCAGAAAAAGGCGCCTTTCTCTTTAATAATGCTGCTTATTTTATATAATTTTTTTCATCATTGCAATTATTCAGCCGACCTTAGCAAATGTTTACGCATTTTTCCCTCCTATCTTAATAAAAGAAATTCCAGGTGAAAAGTTTATTTATTTATTTTTTTTTATCAGTATGTTTCTGAGTTTTAAGTACTTTTTGAACGTTTAACATAAACATAGTAAAAGCGGAGGCCTGAAATCGCGCAGAATAAAATAAAATGTTTTTTCAGGCATGGGATAAACGAGAGAAGTTGTGAGATTGCATTTGTAAATGAAGTTTAAAAATTGAATGAAAGAAATAATTTACCCGAATTTGCTTTTCCTGAAATAAAATAACAACGTTTCAAATCAAAATACTTTGTAATTTAAATTATTTAAGAAAACATTTGAGTAAGATTGGAAGACATATGAATATAGTTTACATGGAGAGATGCAAAAACATATTAAAAGAAAGAGTCTGAGATTGTACACCAAATTTAAAAAACTTAAATCCATACTCAAAAATATCGAAATTGGATTTTCACAATAGTGGCAAAACTAGTTTTCCAAAAATAATTTTATTGTTTAATGTTGAAACTTATTAATATTTCTTTCCAAATTTAACAAATATTTTTTAAGTTCTAAACATAAATAAATAAATTTGTCTAAATTAATTGCAGTCTTACTAACCCCACGATTAAATTTTAGTGAAGTTTCTTAAATCTTTCTGCTACCTTTAAAGATATTAAACCTTTTTCAACTCACATTTTAGGAAATTTTTTAACCGTTTCGGTGTTTTTTTGTTTTTGTTTTTTTTTGTAAAGAACAAGGGAAAACGCAGAAAAACCAGAAAACGCGTCTTTCTTTTTAATAGGACAGGATCTGCTTATATATATATATATATATATATATATATATATATATATATATATATATATATATATATATATATATACAGGGGTTGGACAAAAATATGGAAACACCTTTAAAAAAACACGTTTCCTTGCCTTATTGTGTACGGTACCCGTTGTTATTCAAAACAGCTTGCAGTCTTCTCGGAATGGATAAATACAGTTTCTGTATGTTTGCCAAGGGAATATTGTACCATTATTCCTGCAAAACGGTGGCAAGTTCAGATAACGATGTTGGCGGTGGATAGCGAGAACGCACTTTCCGCTCCAATGTAGACCACAAAGGTTCGATAATATCAAGTCTGATGACTTTGGTGACCTGGGGAGATGCGAAAATTCATCCTCGTGCTCAGAAAACCAGTCCTGGACAATGTGAGCTGTGTGAACGGGGACGTTGTCGTCTTGGAAGATACCATCATCATTGGGGAACAAAGCTTGTACCAATGGATGGACTTGATCGGCCAAAATGTTCACATAAGTCTGAGCAATAATACGTCCTTACAGAGTTATAATGGGGCCAGAAGATAACCACGATATGGCTGCCCAAACCATCACCAAACCCCCGCCATGTTTCACTCTTGGCAACAAGCAGTCTGTATTATAGGCTTGAGATGGCGATCTCCAGACGTAAATTCGGCCAGGAGCGGGGAACAATGTAAAAGAAGACTCATCAGACCATATTACCCTCTTCTACTGCTCTATAGTCCAGGTTTTATGACTTAAACACCACTTTTTCCTGTTACAGGCATTAGCATTACTGATGGATGGCTTTTCAATTGCAACACGGCCAGCAATTCCCTATTTATGAAGCTCCATTCTAATTGTTTTGGTACTCACAAGATTTGGTAACACGACATTCATTTCAGCAGTAACTTTTGCAGCTGCGGACTGCTTATTTTCCGCGATAATCCTCCTTAATGATCGTCTGTCACGATCACTCAGCACACACACTTTCATCCGCTCTGTGATTTAGCGAATGATGATTTTTCCGCATTTCAAATACGCGGAATAAATCTTCGACACAGTACCTCTTGAAACACTAAAAACCTCGGCTACCTTGCTTACAGAAGCACCCACCATACGCGCGCCAACAATTTGTCCACGTTCGAAGTCTGTTAACTCTGACATAATCTCACATAACAGTGCTCCAACAACGACTGAACGGTGCAGCGCTTTTACGAAGTTGTATAGGTGGCGTCAGTAGGCGAAAACTCCAGTGCCATCAACATAGTTCATTATAATCAATCTTTCTTTTCCAACATGCATTTCAAAAGGTGTTTCCATATTTTTGTCCAACCCCTGTATATATATATAATTTTTTTTCAGCATTGCAATTAGTCGACCGTAGCAAATCTTTACGCATTTTTTTTCTCCTATTTTAATAAAAGAAATTCCCCGTGAAAAGTTTATTTAAAAATTTTTAGCATTTTTTTTTTCTAAGTTTAAGTACTTTTTGAACGTTTAACAGAAACATATAAATTAAAGCGGGGGCCTAAAATCCAAAAATAACTTTGTTGTTCAATATTAAAACTTATTAGCATTGCTTTCCAAATTTAACAAATATTTTTTAAAGTTCTAAACATAAATAGGTAAATTAGTCTAAATTAATTGCAGGCTTTCCACGATTAAATTTCCGTGAATTTTCGTTAAATTAAACCTTTTTGCTTCCTTTAAAAATATAATTTTTTTTCAACTCGCATTTTAGTAAAATTTTTAACCGTACTGAGTTTTTTAATTCATTGTGTAAAGAACAAGGTAAGGGGCAGAAAAACAGAATTACGTGCTTTTCTCTTTAATAACGCCGGAGCTGCTTTACCTGTATATTTTTTTTTTTTCAAGCATTGCAATTATTCAGTCGACCTTAGCAAATGTTTACGCAATTTTTTTCCTCCGATCTTAATAAAAGAAATTCCAGGTGAAAAGTTTATTTAAATTTTTTCATCATTATTTTTCTGAGTTTAAGCACTTTTTGAAGGTTTAATATAAATATATGAAAGTGGAAGGCACACATCCAAAAATAATTTTGTTGTTCAATATTAAAACTTATTAGTATTCCTTTCCAAATTTAAAAAATATTTTTTTAGGTTCTAAACGTAAATAAATTTGGTCTAAATTAATTGCAGGCTTACTATTCCCACGATTAAATTTCAGTGAATTTTCGTTCGACCAAATCTTTCTGCTTCCTTCAAAAATATTAAACTTTTTCAAACTCATACTCTAGAAAAAATTTTAACCGTTTCTTAGTTTTTTTTCATTCATTTGTGAAAAGAACAGTGTAAGGCGAAGAAAAACCACAAAACGCGCGCCTTTCTTTTTGATAATGTCGGAGTTGTTTTTTCTACGTAAGTTTTTTCATCATTGCAATTATTCAGTCGACCTTAGCAAATGTTTACGCACTTTTCCTTCGATTTTAATAAAAGAAATTCCAGAAAAAAAGTTTATTTAAAAAATTTTCAAGCCTTTTTTTTCTTCCTGAGTTTAAGTACTTTTTAAACTAAACGTTTAAAAGAGTAAAAACGAAGGCCTGAAATCCAAAAATAATTTTGTTGTTCAATATTAAAATTTATTAGTATTGCTTTCCAAATTTAACAAATATTTTTAAAGTTCTAAACATAAATAAGTAAATTGGTCTAAATTACTAATCTCATGATTAAATTTTAGTGAATTTTCATTAAATCTTTCTATTCCCTTTTAAAATATTAAACCTTTTCAAACTCATATTTTAGGAAAATTTTTAATTGTTTCTGAGTTTACTTTTACTTTTTCATTCATTCGTTTAAAGAACAAGGAAAGGCTCAGAAAATGCGCCTTTCTTTTTAATAACGTCGGAGCTGCTTTTTCTATATAATTTTTTAATCATTACAATTATTCATGATATTCATATCATTGCCGACCTTAGCAAATGTTTACGCATTTTTTTCCTCCGATCTTAATAAAAAAATTCCAGGTGAAAAGTTTATTGTTATTATTTATTTTGATCATTATGTTTCTGAGTTTAAGTACTTTTTAAACGTTTAACAGAAATGTATAAAACCGGAGGCCTGAAATCGAGTATAATAAAATAAAATGTTGTTTCAGGCTTGGGACAAGCGAAAGAAGTTGTGAGATTGCATTTGTAAATGGAGTTTAAAAACCGAATGAAAATACAAGAAATAATTTACCTGAATATGCTTTTCCTGAAATAAAATGACAGCATTTCAAATCATAATGCTCAATATTTAAATTATTTAAGAAAACATTTTAATGAAATTTTAATACATATGAATACAATTTATACACAGATTTGAAAAAATAGTTTAAAAGAAAACAAGTCGTATACATCAAACTCAAAATACCGAAATCTATACTCAAATATATCGAAGTTCTAAACATAAATAAATAAATTGGTCTAAATTAATTGCAGGTTTACTAATTCCACAATTAAATTTCAGTGAATTTTCGTTAGATTAAGTCTCAAGTCCTTCTGCTTCCTTTAAAGATATTAAACCTTTTTAAACTCATATTTTAAGAATTTTTTTAACCGTTTCAGAGTTTTTTTTTTCTCTTTTTATTCATGTAAAGAACAAGGAAAGGCGCAGAAAACCAGAAAACGCGTCTTTCTTTTTAATAACGTCGGAACTGCTTTTTCTATATAATTTTTTTCAGCATCGCAATTATTCAGTCAACCTTAGTAAATGTTTATGTATTTTTTTCCTCCTATCTTAATAAAAGAAATTCCAGGTGAAAAGTTTATTTAAATTTTCTTATCATCCTTATTTTTCTGAGTTTAAGTACTTTTGAACGTTTAGCAGGAATATATAAAAGCGGAGGCCTGAAATCACGCATAATAAAATAAAATGTTGTTTTAGGCATGGAATAAACGAAAGAAGTTGTGAGATTGCATTTGAAAATAATGTTTAAAAATGGAATGAAAATGAAAGAAATAATTTACCCGAAAATGCTTTTCCTGAAATAAGATGACAACATTTCAAATCAAAATGCTTTGTGATTTAAATTATTTAAGAAAACATTTGAATAAGATTTCAGGACATATGAATGCAATTTATATGTAGAGATGCAAAAATATATTAAAAGAAATCAAGTCTGATATGTACACAAAACTCAAAATACCGAAATCCATATTAAAAAATGTTGAAATTAGACTTTCACAATCATGGCAAAACCAGTTTTCAAAAAATAATTTCGTTGTTCAATATTGAAACTGATTGGTATTGTTTTCCAAATTTAGCAAATATATTTTTTAAGTTCTAAACAAAAATAAATAAATTAGTCTAAATTAATTGCAGGCTAACTAATGCAACGATTAAATTTCAGTGAATTTTCGTGAAATTAAATCTTTGTTTTGTTTAAAAATATTAAACCATTTTCAACTCGTATTTTAGGAAACTTTTTAACCGTTTCTGAGTTCATTGTTATTTTTTCATTCATACAAAAAAAGAAACAAAGGCGACGAAAAACTAGAATACGCGCCTTTTTCTTTAATAACGTCGAAGCTTGTTTTTTTATATATTTTTTTCAGCATTGCGATTATTTAGTCGACCTTAGCAAATGTTTGCGCATTTTTCCTTCCTATATTAATAAAAGAAATTCCACGTGAAAAGTTTATTATTTTTTTCATTATTATTTTTCTGAATTTAAGTACTTTTTGAATGTTTAACAGAAACATATAAAAGCGGAAGCTTGAAATCGCGCAGGATAAAATAAAATGTTGTTTCAGGCATGGGATAAAAGAAAAAAGTTGTGAGATTGCATTTGTAAATAAAGTTTAAAAACTGAATGGAAATGAAAGAAATAATTAACCCGAATATGCTTTTCCTGAAATAAAATGACAACATTTCAAATCAAAATGCTTTGTGATTTTAATTATTTAAGAAAACATTTGAATAAGATTTCGAGATATATGAGTACAATTTATTTGCAGAGATGCAAACTAAATATTAGGGGCCGTCCGTAAACGATGTCACGCTTAGGGGGGGGGGGGGAGTTCGTGAAATTGTGACAGTGACAAGGGGGGGGGGGATAAGAAGAAATGTGACATTCCACATTTAGGTTTAAAAAAAACATTAAAAATCAGCAGATTAAATTTTGAAAATATTTTCTAAATTAAAGTATTTTGTGTTCATAAAGAAAAGATACAATTTAAAGCGAAACATACTATTAAATTCCATTTCAAATTTCAAAGTACTACTGTTTTCTATAGTTTCGTTTTAATATTTTATTAATATTGTATATTAATTATAATTTTTTTTTCTAAACCTTAATCGTATTTCATACAAAATAAGTATTCAAATTACTTTTATTGGTATTCTCACAAAAGTCATTAAAATACAAAATAAAAATTAAAAAAGTTCAGTCATAAAATTTGAAATATGACCTATAAAATAATACTTTGTTTCTGAACTTTTCTATGTGTAATATAGCATGGCATGTGACAAGGGGAGGAGAGGTTACTGTGAAATGTGAAACTTTGTGACAAAGGGAGAGGGAGATCAAAAATATGGAAAAAAAATGCTTAACATTATTATGAACAGCCCTATAAAGTAAAACAAGTCGGAGATTGTACGGCAAACGTGGCAAATGAGGTGCATTTTACTCAGTGTTCTCGCTGACATTTGACCAACGTTAGCAATTTGGCTAATTAAAAATAAAAAACATTTGCCAAATGAAAAAGTATTAGCAAAATAGATTCGCCGCGTAGGACAATATATATATATATATATATATATATATATATATATATATATTTAATCCTTTAATGTACCCCCTTTTTTTCAATATGTTCTAAAATAACCTATGTTTTTATAACTGCTACAACGATTAGTATTAATCTAATTTCAACTATCCCCTACAAATATATTAAAAATATATATGGAAAAAGAAAAGAAAGAAAAAGTAAAAATTGAACTCTAGCAATTTGGCGAATTTAATCGCTTCTTTACTCGCCAAATGAAGAATTTAGTCGCAATTTGGCGCAATGGCGAGTGACAGCGAGAACACTGATTTTACTATAACCAGTTTTATAAACATTCAGATCTTGATGCAATAGCTGTTATTCTTATGCAAAAATCAACGTATACAAAATTGATTACGATTGCATATATTAAATTCATTAATGCGGAAACAATGACTTCGTCTTAAATAGGACGGTAACCATGTCAACCTAGAATCATTACCTATCATGGGATTTCATTGAATTAATTACGTATAATAGAATTTAATAGAATGGAGAAAACTTTTATTAGTATCGTTTTGAATTATATATATTAAATTTAAAACCATTCAGATGGGTGGATTTTGAGCTGTTGTATGCGGACAGACGGACAAATCAGACGACGACACAAGTGCTACACATTTATATAATTACGAATGCAACTAAAAAGATCTATTTATGTGAAAATCTAAAACAATTTGAAATGTGTCGAAATTCAATGCATTAGTTTTTGGGATACGCCTATCGCGTAAATAATGAAAAACTCATCATAGCAAGCTATAGGGCGATTTTTACCAAAATTTGATGATCTTCAATTTATGTTAAGGTCTATTGGAATATGTATATTGGAATATTATATGAAATTCAGTTTGTTTTTCACGTAGACTGGAGCGTCTACAAACTAATTGTTTCATATAGGCCATTTTCTAAAAACAATCAAACAGTGTTCAAGATTTTTTAAAACATGTAAGTTCGCCGAAAACCGAAGTCGAAAAATTTTCACAAATCCAACACTTTGTAAGGATAAGAAGAAAGCAAAAACAGGAAGTGCCTTATGTTAAACATATTTTTAGCAATTTTACTAACTCACCAAATCGAATGCCACTTACATATGACACAATTCGATAAATTTTCTAGGTTTATTTGGCTTGGTGTGTGTGTGTGGGGGGGGGGGGGGAGAGAAATAAGACAAAAAACTGGCACCTATGCAAATATGTTTAAAAATATTTGTGTTCGGCATGTTTCTTTCATTTGTAGATGGAGTGTTTTCTATTTAAGAAAATGCTTTAAACAGATAAGATGTAGTTGTGATAATAATCCATGTTATCAAAACACGCGATATCTAACGTGAAACATTGGAAATAGAGCAAATAATACTGAAAGTTCCTACTTAATTTTTGGAATTCAATTTTTGTTATTAATTTTGCTATATTTTAGTTAAATACCTTCTAACTTTGGAATTGTTTATTTATTTTAAAGTTGCTTATAGTATTTTTAGTTTTGAAAATGCATGTAATAATGCTGAAAATATTGTATTTAATAGTATTGCAATAATTGTAATGCATTGTAGCACAAGTGATTATCCATGAATAAATCTGACATCATATCGGTGATGGTAGCGATTTGACCAATAAGTTTTCCACTTATCGATTTTTTTTTTTTTTTTTAACTTTTAAGCATTACCCGAGTAAGGGATAAAATGTACTTTCAAATGGAATTTGCTTGAAAACTGTATTTCAGTTTTCTGATTTTTATAATTGTTAAAGTAACTTTTAATTAAAATGCTTTTAAAAATTGCATCTTTATTTATTTTATTGTTTTTAAAATAGTTTTCAATTCTGAATTTCTTAAAATTTCATCTTATCGCATACAGCTCTATTTCGAAAGATTAACGCTTTTGCATTTACAATACAATGTAATTAGTTGAGCAGTTGTTTCCGGTTAATATTCCATAGCTAAATTTAAATTACACTATAAATACTTATAATTGCATTTATAAAAATAAATGCAAGTTTTGGTGTAGTTTTGATTTTTGGTTCCCTTTATGTTTTTTGGGTCGCTGAACACGAATATGGCATTATTCAACAAAATTTCTTTCCGAAACACCTTTTTTTGGCAAAAAAGTGGCTTTTTTTCGTTTTTTCTAAATAACATCAAAATTATGCATTTTACACAAAAGTCATCAATAGATGAATTAAAGACAACAAAATTTCCTACATTTTATGTAATAAAAGTTTTTTCCCTCTGATCAATGGTTTAGCCGTGACAGAGCCACAAAAATGAGTGTGAAAAGCAAAAAAAATTCTGAAAAACGTGAATTACAGCACCGTACGTCGATGAAACATGAAAAACAACCATTTTACTCAAATTTTCCCCACTTAATAATACTAAATATGTTGTTATTGACTATATTTTATTAATCTGATGTTCATTGTTCCTTTCATAACTAAAAAATAAATGAAAATGAGCATATCTGTGATCAAAATCTTCATTTGCTATTACAAAATAATAATAGTAATCATTTCTTAATTTGACTTTTAAATATAAAAAAAAAAATAATACTTCGGTTATTAACTTCTGGAAGGCTAATACAGTTGTATCGCAGTTAATAAATTCCAAAGCTTTATTTGAAACTTTCCAATTAAAAATAATTGGTGGGAATAATGAATTACTCTGAGCAACTTAAGTCCCCTGTCCTCGCTCGAGGAAACGCTCGCTAGCTAATGCTATTCCTGTGGAGAAGCATTTTTCTAATAACTCTTTCGCATTTTGACATTTTTGAAATTTTTTGGCATTTGATAGCTGAGCCGACAGCGCACCTTTTTTACTTTTTCGATTTTGGCTGCAGATATATTTTTTAAAAAGCACTTTCAGTTTCAAAACCGGAACTAACTTTGTAAAAAAATATCTGGAACCAAAATCGAAAAAGTAAAAAAGGTGCGCTGTCGGCATGCACCCCAGCTATCCAATGCAAAAAATTATTCAAAAATGTCAAAATGCGAAAGAGTTATTAGAAAAATGCTTCCCCATAGGAATAGCATTAGCTCGCGAGCGTTTCCTCGGGCGAAGACAGGGGCTTTAAGTGGCAAGTATATCGGTCACTCGTCCCCAAGGTGTTAACTGACTCGCTAGCGGTACGTTTACCTTAAATGAAGTAAGAATAATTACGCTTTACAAAATTTAAATCTAGTTTTTTTTTTTTTCTTTCCTTCTTTTTGGGACGGGGGGTGGGGGGTGGGTGTTGTATAGATTTGTTAAAAATATTTTACTCTCTTATGAACATCTAGAACGATGTCTATAAATTGAATAACGTAAATTGATTAAATATAGTTTAAAATTAATTCATGTTATCAAAATACAAGCTTCTCGATTAAGTTTTAAAACGAAGATTGGTATAATTGACTGACATTTCTTGAAATGGAAATCCAAATTTTTGTTTGATTTCCAGTTGTAGAAAACTTTGTCTATTTCCAATAATTTGTCCAATAAACTCGAACGATAGTATTTGTTCATTATCATAATATCCTTGGGAGAAAAAAACTGATAAAATAGCGGTTACAAAAAAATACTATTTTATTCTACGTTCCTTATTTTCCACTTCAGAATATTTGATACAGACTGGAATGTCTGATATTAGTTTACTGTAGATTGACGTTTAATTAACACAGATGATGAATGGACTGTTATTGAACTTTTTTAATTTTTGTTTCTAACCCAAGGTTTGTGTTGCTTGATCATGGTTTAAACGGATTATATCATTCATCTTTAGCATTTTTTTTTTTTTTTTTTTTTTTTTTTTTTTTTTTTTTTTTGTAGTATTTTGTAAGGTCAAACATATTTTTAACTAAATTAAACATATTTTTATTTTCTTTTTCTAAAAAAACAATAAAATAAATGAATAAAAATTGTTTTTTTTTTTTCAAATATTTACCGAAAATAAGGTATACTTAATTTAAAATTAACTGAAATTAATGAAATTTTTTAATTTTTGCTTTTGATTGATAAATCGGGTTAAATTGTAATGCATATGCTAACATTATATAAAAAAAATTTTTAATACCTCTGTGCTTTTGTAGAAAAGGGAGAAAAAAAGAGGGCCCCTAAATTTTTAAATCCATAAACCCATTTTTGTGAAATTTGGCGAAAAATGGTAAAATGCCAGTCGTTTGAAAAAAGCGACATTTTTTTCGTATTTTTTCTGCAACTTTAATGTTGCTTAAAAATTATTGTTGTTATTATTTTCGTATGAATGGCTCATAATTCCGCAAAATAAATGATCCAAAGTAATCTTTAATTTACAAAAGAAAAAAGTTAATTGATCTATTTAAATGCTACTTTACACGATAAAAAAGTCTTTGCAAGAAAATTGCATATGGTGTTTTACCAAAGAAAAATAGTATAGAAATTTTTAGTTAATCGTTATATTTTGCAGCTCGGAATAAGTCTGTGCACGGTGTGTGGATGCATGCCTACGAAGCAAAGAATTTAGCATGCATGCAGGTACATCCTGTATGAGGTCAGAATGTGATTACAAATACCTTCTTCAGCCAATCTATACCATCTGCGTTTTTACTTTATCGATCATTGCGGGAATCATCATGGCAACATTGATAAGTCGTTCTACATAACTGTTAATCATAGGCCAGTCAGATCATCTGAATTCTTGAGTACAGTTGGAGTCGTAAATATGGACAAGAAATTACTGTTACTCTGGATCATACATAGACTTATATATAATTCCTCCTCTAAGCTTTAAATTCACAGCAATTTTTCCCACAGTAATGTTAGCTGTCCTTTCCTTAAACCTCTGTTTTAGCAGTGGCGGATCCAAGGGGAGGTCACGAGGGTCATGACCCACCTCTAAACAAAGAAAATTTTTAAAGGAAATTTAAAAAATGAAATATATATACTGACTCTTTTAAAGCCGTCCTAAAAACTCAAAGTAGGTAATTTCTGACATATTCATCAAGTACTTTTTAATATTATATGCAAAATGTATTTCTTTAGAAGAAATGTGATTGATTAACGTCTGGAATTTTTCAATAAAAGCAATCTTTCACGAAATCTCCGTAAACTGTAGAATTTTAAACTGAATTTCAGGCAGTGACAGCTAACTGCTCCATCATGGCGGCTTTCTGCGACTTTCAAATTCTTAAAATTTACATATAATGCTCAATTTGTTGAATGATGGCTTGATTTTATATAAAAAAGGAAAAATCATCAATTTCTTGCCACCTGAATAAAATGTGTATGTTTATATTTTTACGAAAATTTTAAGTCAATTTTACGAATATTTTAGCAAATTTTTTGTTGATAATGAAAATAACTTCCCGAAAGTATAAGAAATTTAGCTCTTTTGGATGTGCGGACAGTCTTAAATATAAAAATTTCTTTTTAAGAAACGTGATGCCCCTCCCTCCTCAAATAAAAAAAGGCATGCCCCCCCCCCCTCCTAAAAGGAAAACTGGATCCGCCCTTGCGTTTTAGCCGGTTCGCATTCATGTGCTTGCTTTCTAAAATACTTTTTAATTTCACCTAATCGTTGCTGAAGATTCTGCACATTATAAATCCCCCTCCAATAAATAAATAAAATAAATAAATATATATATTTTTTTTAAATCAGAAACTTTAATATTGCAAATTTGTTTAGTTTAAAAATTTTCAAAGATATCCAATTTCCACTTATATTAAAATAAGATGCAATCCGATGGGAGAAGGAGAAAAAAAAAATATTAGAATGCATATAAAAATCAGAAAATAAAATACTATATAATTCTAACTAGTCTAACTATTTTTAAAATCCCTTTGAATACTTACTGTTTATTTTCTGAAACACAATCTGCATCTTCCAGCTTTTGTTTTTACTCTCTCTCCGAAAATTTCCTTTTGTTCCCTCGCTGCTAATATTTTCCCGAATAAGAACCCGGTCTATTTACGTCTGTGAGCCCCAAAGGCAAAATCAATTGCGTCGGGTTTGTCAACCAAACTTATCACCAGCATATTTTCCAACATGTTTTTGCACACTTTCCGCGATTGTTTGTCCCCAAAGCACGCAAGTTAAAAGATGGCGTGCCAAATGTCGAGATTTATCATTAGGAGGCTCACCTTGTGTTTGGTAATAAATGTTAGTGTATTTTGGAAAGGAATTCTAACTTCTCTTCTCAACAGGGACTTGTTCATATTAACCTTGTTTGGAAAACAGGTAATAAAATTAGATTGTGCGCCCAAAAGTTAAAATATTTAAAATCTATGGTGGGATATATAAATTTTTAATCAAGATTTTCACCAGAATTAAACTATACTTTTGTAGCTTTGGTTAAAAAAGTTGAAAAATTGCATTTCTTTATTTTAAAATAAAATTACTAGAATATTCCGATGTAAATTGGACATTGCAGAATAGCTACTATACTTGCCCTGAACGAGTTAAAAAATACAGGATTAAAATTAGCTTGGTTCCCCCCCCCCCCCGCAAACTAATAACAGTATTTTGCAATTCTTTTCGGTTTTTATTGTAAATTTAATTGCCTTGGTTTAGTAGTTTACCTTTTAGTTAACCCTTAAGGATCCTAGTCACTTAGTTCCCGGATTTCCCTCGGTATAATTAAGTCTATGGACGTTTAATGCATTTTTATATTCAAAATATCTCCTCGGAAAATCGTTATTTTTAACTTTTTTTTCAGTGTTCTTTTCTTAAAGGATTACCTTTTTTCTTATTTTTCAAAATATTTCTAAAATCTATACATAATTTTATGTGTAATGTTAAAATTTTACTTTCAATTCGTCAGTATTTAAAACATAAAATATTATATTGAGCATAAATTTTAGAAATATTTTGACACCTAAGAAAATAAAAAAGAATACTGCCCAGTTAAACTGATGGCATTGAGCTCACAGGCTACGCATACTAATTGCACATTACAGCCTTATATTTTCAAGGGTTATTTCCGATCGAAAAAAAATCAAAGGAGGGGAAACAGCTTCCCCTTTCCCCCTTTTATACTTAATCATTGAACCCCCTAAACTAATCAGGGACACGCTTTATAATATAAAAAATCTATATCCAAAATTCAGAGCAAATAGGAAAATTCTTAATAAAAACCCATTTATGTAATTTAAAAGGAGTTATCCTTCTCTCTTTTATAATTAACCATTAAACTTCCAAAACTATTCAGAGATTTGAACGAAATCTGATTATTCTGCATGTAAAACCCATTTATATCAATTAAGGGGAGGGGCATGAGCCCCTCGTTCCCCCTCTGATACTTATCGAATGAACTCCAAAAACTAATCAGGGAAGCACCTTATCAGGATATATCTGTATACAAAATTTCAAGTGAATAGGATACTTTTATCATGAGTTATCGCGTTACGCCACGTACATACAGAACGGGCGGGCACATAAGCTCTCAGGCTATGATAGCCTGTGAGCTAAAAAGTGATATCCTTTATGAATAACATTAAAAAAAGAAGTTAAAATATTAATTTCCTGGGGAGATATTTTGAATATAAAAATGCATCAAACGTCCACAGACTTTACATTACGAAGGGGAATTCGGAAGCTGTGTGACCAGCCCTCTTAACTGCCTTGGCAAAAATGATTGATTGAAGAATTAATAATAATAGTAATAATAATTAACGATTCCTACGATAAGATATTGTTTCTGGACTAAATTTTATCTAAAGGGCAATTATAAGTAAAATTCACCCATACTACACTAGCTATAGTACTAAGACTCCGAAAGAAGCAAAATTTCACTAATATCTATAGTTGAAATGAAATTTATAAGATAAATGTGAAATTTGGAAAAAAAGGGAGGTCTTTGAGAATGCTAAAACGTAACTAAGGTTTAATGTATATTTTTTTTCCTCCATTGAATGTGATAACAGTAGGTTTGGTCGACTTTGCTTACACTAGCATAACCTTCCCACGTGAGAGTTTACTGTATCTTATTAAAATTCATAATGCTATATATTTTAAACTTTTAGATAATAAATTGTGATTAATTATGCAGTAAATACCGTGTAAGATTGCATCTATCGAGCCCGACAAGATTTTTCTTCGTAGAAAAGTATTCAGTTTATAACAAGTTTTACCTACATTTATGGATTCGTCAGGACTTAACACAAGGATACTGAAAGATTGGAACAAGTCTGTTCTACTATTTGAAAAATATGATACTTATAGTTTTTAGTTGATAAAAGAGGCATTTGAAAATAAGTGCAAAAGTTATTTGGAACTTTACAGCGCATTTTCTGAAAATGTTTGTGTCTGTTACCACTTTTATCATATGATCTGTTCAGTTAGATGACAATCCTAGTATATTTGTTTGATTTACAGCAAGGACATACGGACGGAAAAAAAAAAAAAAAAAAACAAAGTTATAAGCACTTTCAGCTATTTATGTAAAAAGAACAAATAAATGTACTTAATTACTTTCATACATATGATATAAATTTATATAAAATACCTTAAAAATATCTTAAAATACATTAAAAAAATGCTCGTCGTAATTAGTGGGGGATTTAAATGTTATTTTTGTTTGCTCTTATTCGACAGTTGTCTAGAAGAAATTATTGCATTTAAAGGTATATGTCGGGTGAGATTATTAATTTTAGTACATTTATTTATAGCTTGATTGTTAATTTTAGTACATTTATTTGTGCTTTTATATGAATTTTAATTATGTAACTGAAGGTGAATTTAGCACTAGAATTTTAACTTTCTTTCAACTAAGTTAGAAAGTATTAACAAGATGTAATTAAAGATGATTTTATTTTGTATAGTTTCTAGATTTTTTTTTAAATAGGCCTGCAAACAACTCTTCTATTAACCCTTTCGGGTCCGATTTTTTTTTTCAGTTTTTAGAAAAATTACTTTTACATTAATAACTTTAACACTAGCTATCCACATAGATTAGTTAGTGTTTAACGAATATTTCATTGTTTGAAAGATAACGTATGTTGTTGTTTTGCGTTCTATTGAATTAATATTTATATGACAAAAGGCTGATAAAGAATTTTTGGAGATGTTCAGAAACTATTGTATTACAATAAGATTTAACTTATAACTTTCTAATGCTTTTTGCGCTTTGTCGCACACGATTCTTTCAGGAAAGTAACTTTTATTTCAAATTTAATGAGTGAAACACATGTTTAAAATAAAAGAATCGAAAACGTCTAAAAGTGAATTCGAAAAATAATAATAAATAATAATAATAATTATTATTGTTACTAAATGTTAAAACATAAAAGAAGTCATTTAGTAAATGCATAGACATATATTAACTCTAGCGGACCCGACAGACGTTGTCCTTCCTGGCACCGACTCCATAGAAAATCAAGAAAATATAGCAATACGCACGATAAACACTGCGCTCTTAATTTAATTACAATTATGTAAGGTAATTATTTTTCACTCTTCAGTATTTTTTGAAGTCTATTCAATTTTTTATAGAAAAGTTTATTTTTCTCTTTTTAGTTAAAAGTTAACGATTTTCTGAAGTCGATTAATCAAAAGTATTATACAGGAAATATCATTGTAAAGCATACACGTTTGTCAGGAGTGGGGTTCGAACACGCGATATCTTTGTTCAAGAAGCAGAGCTTACATCTGGCGCCTTAGACCGCCCGGACATTCCGTCCGCACTCTATTCATCGAACTTATTCAACACTTTTAATTAGCAAAAAATCACTAATTATTAGTTTTTGCCTAATTACTAAAAAAGTACTGAATAAATTTCTATGAAATGTGAATCTAAACCATTCTCGAATCCACTGGAACACACACACAAAATTTCATTAAAATCGGTCCAGTCAGTTAGGAGGAGTTCAGTGACAAACACACGCACAAAAGATTTATATATATGTTACAGGCCAAACCTGATTTTAGGCCAAACTAGATTGGCCTAGGCCAAACTAGCTTATCCTATCGCCCATCGGATAGACTAGTTTTTCCTAGGCCAAACCGGTCTATCCTAACGCCCATCGGATAAACTAGTTTTTCCTAGGCCAAACCGGTCTATCCTATCGCCCATTGGATAAACTAATTTTTCCTAGGCCAAACTAGTCTATCCTAAGGCCCGTAGTACAGTCTAGTTTTTCCTAGGCCAAACTAGTTTGGCCTAACTCTTATAGGATAAACTAGTTTAGCCTGTTGTTTATTGGTCTGAACTAGTTTCACCTAGGCCGATCTAGTTTATCCTAGGCCAATTCAGTTTGGCTCGAATTTATTGAATTCAATGACCGCCACAGCGCCAACATTCTAGTGTGTCCTAGGCTGATCTAGTTTATTCTAGTCCAATGTAATTTTAGGTGTTTTTAGCTCACAAGAGTCAAAGCCTGAGAAATACTGGAACTGACAAATTCTGTATGTATGCATGTACGCATTTAACGTGTTTACGTGCGTATGTACGTAACGCGATAACTCGTGATAGAAATATCCGATTTGCTTCAAATTTTGGATGTACGTTCATTGATGTAAGGTACTTTTCTGATTAATTTTGGGAATTCATTGGATCGGAATAAAGGGGAGCGAACGGGAGGCTAATCCTCCACAGTTAATTTAGAGAAATTGATTTTTCATGCAGATTTATCAGTTTTCATTTAAAATTTTAGATATAGGATCATTCTGACAAGGCACCTCCATGATTTGTTGTAGATGTTTATTTTTAAGTGTAAAAAAAAGGGCAATGTTGGTTACCCCTCCCCCCTAATTTAGATAAATGATTTTTGACGCAAAATTTACAGGTTTGATTCAAATTTGTATATAGGTTCTTTCTGATAAGGGGATTCCCTAAATAGTTTTGGGGGTTTAATGGTTAAGTATGAAAGGAAAAACGTAGGATTACCCTCTTACCTAGAAAAAACTAGTTTATCCTATGGGCATTTAGATAAACTAGTTTGGCATAGGAAAAACTAGTTTATCCAATTGGCGTTAGTATAAAATAGTTTGCCATAGGTTAATCTAATTTGGCTTGAAATCGGGTTTGGCCGGTAAAAACATATCTATCACTAGAATCAGTATAAATGTGTCTTAAGAGTCATTGCTTATAACATCAATACAGAAATTTAACATGGCCACCGTAGAGACATGACGCATTGGACATGGTGTTTGCTTATTTTATTTTTTTTTCTGCAGACTCGTGTTAACAGAGATCAGACTTGCATTTATTATTATTATTATTATTATTATTATTATTATTATTATTATTATTATTATTGCATATTCGAGCGAGATCGGAGCTGAACATAATTTGGAATCGAACAGCGTTTTCCATTTTTGATAAATTACCTGTCGATATATAAGCTATTCTTGTCACGGCGTCAATTTTTTTTTCTTTTGTGAATTCGTAACCGGAAATTCGATTCAAAACGTATCTTTAGTATTTTCTCAAAGATACATCGCTTTTATGAAAAAATGGTTTACGCTATTCGATTACATAATATCTGAATCTGTTAACCTTATGCATTTCCGAAAAGGAAGTAGTTCATAAATGTGTTAGGATGTAGCTCTTTAGGATTTGAGAAAAGCCTTAAGAAATGACAGAGAAATATATTCACAAATCTACTTTTTACTGAAAGGATTCAAAAGTTATCATGTTTATAACTCTCATTTTTTTTTCTTTTGTTCTAAACTACATTGATTATTTAATGAATCCCTATTTGAATATTGAAACGCCTAAGAATCTAGATAATCATTAATACATTGTGTATTTTCCATTCTGCGAACACATCATAATTTAAAAATACATTGTAAATTTATCCAATAAGTATATAAGCAGTATTTTTTAAAGGAATCTTAATTGCATGTAAAGTAAAACCTGAATTTTTTGCAGAAATTAAGTAGGGCCAGATCTAGCTGGACTGAGTCTTTTTTCACCGATTTTTGTACAGACAGAGCTCTGCCTGTACAAAAGTAAATAATATTAAAGTAAATGATAATAATTTGCTTGAATAAGCAAACACCATGTCCTATGCATCATGTCTCTAAACTGAATATGTTAAATTTTTGTATTGATGTTATAAGCAATGACTCTTGATACACATTTATGCCTATTCTAGTGAAAGATATGTTTTTACCGGCCAAACCCATTTTCGAGCTAAATTAGATTAGCCTCGGCCAAACTATTTTATCCTAATGCCAATTGGATAAACTAGTTTTTTCTACACCAAACTTGTTTATCTAAATGTCCATAGGATAAACTAGTTTTTTCTAGGTAAGAGGGTAATCGTTCATTTTTTCCTTCATACTTAACCATTTAACCCGTAAAACTATTCAGGGAATCGCCTTATCAGAAAGAACCTAAATCCAAAATTTGAAGCAAATCCGTAAAGTCTGCGTCAAAAACCATTTATCTAATTTATGGGGGCTACCTACATTGCCCTATTCTTTACACTTAAGCAATAAACATCCACAACTGATCACGGAGGTGCCTTGTCAGAATGTTCCTATATCTAAAATTTTTAAATGAAAACTGATAATTCTGCATAAAAAATCCATTTCTCTAAATTAACGGTGGGTGATTAGCCTCCCGTTCGCCCCCCTTCATTCTTATCAAATGAATTCCCAAAACTAATCAGAAAAGTACCTTATCAGAATGAACCTACACCCAAAATTTGAAGCAAATCGGATATTTCTATCACGAGTTATCGCGTTACGTATATACATACGCACTTACATACGTACGAACATTCGTACATACCTGCGTACATTCATACATACAGAACCTGCGAGCCCATTATTTCTCAGACTTTGACGCCTGTGAGCTAAAAACACGTAAAATTAAATTGGCCTAGGACAAACTAAAATGTTGGTGTTGTGGCGGTCATTGAATTCAATCAAATCACGCCAAATTGAATTGGCCTAGGTTAAACTAGATCGGCTAGGAGAAACTAGTTCAGACCAATAAACAGCAGGCTAGTTTATCCTATAAGAGTTAGGCCATACTAGATTGGCCTAGGAATAACTAGATTGTCCTGTGGGACTTATGATAGACTAGTTTGGCCTAGGAAAAACTAGTTTATCCGATGGGCGATGGGATAGACCGGTTTGGCCTAGGAAAAACTAGTTTATCCGATGGGCGTTAGGATACATCGGTTTGGCCTAGGAAAAACTAGTCTATCCGATGGGCATTAGGATAAACTAGTTTGGCCTAGGCCAATCTAGTTTGGCCTGAAATCGGGTTTGGCCTGTAACATATATAAAGATTACTACATGTATATAGCAGCAAAAGTATTTCTTAGAATAAAATAATACTCCATTAAAAGACATGTACTATTACTAGTACACCAGTCCCGAAAGGGTTAATCACAGCGACTAAATGTTCAGTGCTACTCCAATAACACTCTAGACCCACCAGTGGCTGAGAGGTACGGACCTCTCAACTGGTAGATGGCAGGTGCTGGTTTCGAACCCAATCGCGGCTGTCGGCCTAACCGTTCGGAGTTTTCGTGGTTTTCTTTGAACCGTGCGTAAATACGGGTTAAAATCTACGCAAATAGCACTAACTTCTTGCTCTATCTTTGATCTTTCGTTTCGGCGCTTTGATCTAAAAGTGCACTTTCAGTGTACTGAATTCGAACTTCAAGAGAGAAATCGAATGCGAAATCAGTTGACAGCTTTACGACTGTAGATGTGGGGAGATAAAAGTTCCCCTTCCTTTGTAAATTTGGGAGGGTCAGCCCCTCAAAAATCATTTAAAGAGATTTTACCCTTGTTTCGTTCGGTCAACAAAGATTGATTGATTGCTCTCTTAGTGTAATAAAAACTAGTGCTGTTCGCTCCGAGCCTAAAGACCCCCACGAAGAGCACTCCCCCCTTGTCCTATATCCCTAGCCTAGATAATCGGACGACAAAAATAAACCAAACCAATAACACTCTATGAAACACAGTAAAAGTTTCAGAACTCTCCCTTCTAGCCTTCTCCCTTTTAGTTGCTTTGAAGCTACAAAAAGTGTAAATTACCATTTCCAAAATTAAATACAATATTATCTTGTCGCAACATCACACAAACAAGAACAGCGGTCATATTTAGAACGAAGAAGAAAGTTGTAAATGGAAGAACTTTGTTCATAAAACGAGCGTACTTCCGTGACTAATCAGCGCGGACTATAAAACTGTAATTAAGGTAGAAATTGGCAGTAATTTCAATCCGTGGGTTTTGTATGTTCCGAGGGCCTACTTAAGCAGCAAAGGGAACTTCAAATTTAGCTCCACCTATTAAATCAGACTCCTTTGTTGCATTTTGTTTTTTGCAGTTATCTTTTCTCCCGGATATAATCTCAAATGGGATTATGACTTATTAGCAGAGTCTCATTATAAGACCCTTTTTGTTTCTAAAGGGTCTGAATGCGACTTTTCTAATCAGTCAAAATCTTCTTAAATTTAGACCATAAAATACGGTGGTTAGAAGGTTCTATGAAGGAAAAGGATAAATGGAGATGTAGCAAGCCTTTGATGCGTTTATCGCTGAAATTTAATTGCCCTCATTTCTCCCAAATAAATCAAAGACATGGAACAAGGGCCTAATTCTTCGACATCCTCCGTACATGTTTACTCTAAATGAAAAATATCTGCTTGTATTTAAGCTTTCTAAAATAGCATTTCATTATATTATGAATCAAATACTGTATTACTGAAAGTTTTCTTCATTTTTTGCGAAAGCACGTGGTTTTGTTTGGGCCGAAAAGTAGCGGAGTTTAGGTTACATTTTTGGCGTCACCTCCAGCAACCATACTTTATATCTATTCCCTTCTCTTTATGAGCCGCTTCGAACACAGTTCATTTCAAAGAATCGTTTGAAAACCGAATCAGATTTTACCATAAGAAATAACGAAAATAAGATAAAATGAAGTTCTCAAGTGGTAAAGGTGGTATGAACCCCTCCCCCTCAAATAAATAAATAAATAAAAATTAATTTATTATCTGATTGAAGATAATGATCTTGTACAATCTGTTAAATTACTATTTGAAAGCACTCATAGATATATTATTTGATAAAGGAGGTAATTGACACTGAAACGCAAATAAAAATTTGGAAATTTATAACTCATTTTCTCTGGATGTGGGGGTCACCAACTTTATCGTTTGAGCACTTCAGCTGGTTATTTATTTCCCAAGTTATTCTCTCAATTTATCTGCTTTTATACTAAAATTCAGCAAAATGAATAATAAAAGAAATCCTTACAGCACTGTCAGTGGAAAAACTACTCTATTATCGTTGAGAACTACAACAAATTTATCGACAATATAGTTAACTACAAGTACTTGTTTTAAAAATTACTGCTTGGAGACTACTTTTCAGGAGTAGTGGCTACTTCACTACTTTGTTTTTGTAAGGAGATTTTTTAATCTACACTCTAAATTAGGGACACGGACTCAAGTAATACAGAGACGTTATATTACGTCTGTCGTGGCACAAGTAACAGCGATGTATCAGAAAGCAAAAAAAAAAAAACATAATTTGCAGAAAAATGTCAAGTGTTTGTCACCAAAACGTTAGTTTATAGTTTATACACACATTACAATTTTTTTTTTTTTTAACGAAATTAATCTTTAACTGTTGTGCCATAAATTATCACATAATTATTGTAAAGCGGTCTGTCAGGTTCTTAGACAGCACCTGCTACATATTGGAATTTCCGTTATTTCTCTATCTTAATATTCTATGTATTGTACCGGCTGTGTACTGGTTTTTCAAGGTGACATTCTCCCTTTGTTAAAGTGAGAATTGACAAGTGTCATGTGCAGGTGGTGATGGGAGAAAGAGAATATTGCCGAGAGGCAGGTTCATCCATCAGCGATGTATGTGGACGATGAGCAAACAAGGAACATGTCACTAATCAAGAAAGGAATGTGGAATGTGCCCAATGATTAAGCTCCAAAGGGTGCTTTATATTGGAAAAAGCAGTGATTTGAGAAAAGCAAGTCGTCTGAGATTTGGTAGTTCGTATCTGGGGTTCGTACCTAGAGGAGTGCAGGACAGAGGTCGTAGTGTGTAGTTCGTATCTGGAGAGCAAGGGACACAGACGTCCTGGTGTTGTGCTCTGGGCCGGATAGCATAGGCCGAGTATCCAGGTATTGGGAGATTCGAAATTGATCTCCGTTAAAGTGAATCTAACGTGCATTGAGTGTGAGGGAGAAGGTGTAATTTGAATAGTACACAGCCAACCTCTACTGTATTTAATTTAATGTTGAACCGGATCACCTATATCCGAGTTGTAATCGTATATAATTGTAAATAGCGTATTTATTGTGTACATATATTCTAAATAAACTGTTAATTCAGTTAATTGACAGCGTTAGTGTTCATTTACACAATCCTCACAGTGGGTGACCGATATCACCTAATAATATTGGTGGTGGCAGCTATAACTACCACGGACTTTTTTAAAGTTGTGCGGGCTAAGAGGAACGTCCGACATGGTCTGCCGTCTGATCTTCAATCGAAATATGAGTAAAAGGCGAGATCAACTCTTACAATGGTGTTTTTGTACTAAACTTTTTGCACAAGGTTGTTATCAGAGTTGAATTCAGGAAATTGCCGGTCCCCCAAAGCAATGAAATTCTCCCCTCACCGGAAATTGTGAGATTTTGTTTACAATAATAAAAAAAAAAAATGCAATACCTCACCCCCCCCCCCCCCCCCCCCCTCCGTGGAGTTCTGTAATGTCTCTCTCCTCCTCCGGAGCCTCAGAAAAGTGTCTGAATTTCGACACTAATTGTTATAATTAAAATTCACTTATTCAAGAGTCCCAGATGATAATACTAAAGTTCCAAATGAAAAAAAAATTCGGTAGTGTTTGTAGTTAAACTGAAAATTTTACAAGTTGAATTCTAAAAACTGAAAAAAGCAGCGATCTGTGATACCGGTAATATCAGTTTAACTTTGAGAGAGATACGTACATGTAACACAATCAACGTTTAAATTTAGTTACTACACATAAAATGCAAGAGAAGTTCGGCTTATTTTTATGTTTTTCTAGAGGAACGAATATAATACGATTACAGTAGACTCTCGTTAATTCGAAATCGGATAATTCGAATCTTCGCTTAATTCGAACTAAACATGAAGTCCCGAAATTTTCAATGGCAGAATAATATTAAAAATTTTCATTAATTCGAACTCATTTTCTCTTGACTTCGTTTAATTCGAACTAACGAGAATTCAGATTTTGCATTTTTCTTTTCTTTTTCACGGATTTCAGATCATTTGTTTTCTTTGATTTGTGTGAAAATTTTTCCGAACGAGTATATATATATCCAATGCATTTGATATCCACTTTCTTAGTGCCCCGTCTGTCCATCAGTGACGCTTTAATTTTTTTCTTCCATTGTGCTTGTTTCTAATCTTTTAATTAGTTTATGTATTTATACATTCTAATTTAATATAAAGTCATATTCTAATGATAAGACTAAATAAATTAAAAAAAAATTCCTATTAATTCCTTTGTAATAGTACCATATTAAGCATATTTTCCCATCTTACTTTCCATAATTCGAACTTCGGATAATTCGAACTTTTTTGTGGTCCTGACTAGTTCGAATTAACGAGAGCCGACTGTATATCTTAACAAACGATATAACGAACACGGAGTTACTTTTCTATATAACAAATTTATCCACAAATGTGCACTGCAAAAATTTTGTTTAGTATTATTAGACTAATTTTTGAATTATGAGAGATAAAATTACTGTTGATTCTGTATTTACAAAAAGATTTGTTTTCTTAATTCTCCAATAAACTCTTAATGTAATAAATTGAGTTTTATTGTGAGTTAATTACATTTTCTAATTATGTAATTTAGAAAATTATTGAAAATAACCCTGACAGCAATCAGTAAGTAAATCTGTAAATGTTTTCTTCGATTTTCTATGAGAATATATTTATTTTCGAAAGCAAAAATATCTTAAACTTATTAGCAAAATCAGTACAGTGTAAAAAAAAAAAAAAAAAAAAAAACCCTTTGAACTGATCGATATCAACTAGCCAACAACAACAACAAAATCTTTAAAAATATTGAAATGCAAAAAAGATATATCTTAAAAATTTTTTCCATAGAATTAAGGTCAGCAAGCAGGTGTTTTCGCTGTAGAAAAAGTAGCTTTTTAGTTCTTTCCGGCATGGGCAATTCTGTTCGTAAAACGAGCAATTATTTGAGTGACACCAGAATTTAAAAAGTCTTTTTTAGAAATTAAAAATGCCAAGCTTTCATTGTAAAAGCAAAGTTTTGGTAAAATATTCTTGATGCCGTTTGGAATTAGGTGTACTCGGAGTGGGGACACTGTGCCGTACCGGAAAGGATTATGTGTATCTCACCAAATTATTGATCATGTTACTAGTCGAAAGGAAATTAAATCAGTTATGTAACCGTTTTCAGTATAAATGGTCCATTGATTGGACAATTTGCTTCAAATTTTTAACAGTTTGATGAAATATTTTTAGTGCCATCATATACAATACAGCTGTAAATTACAATCAACATTTAACACACAATACACAAACATACAGCACATACGTATACGTTTCGCGAGCACCAGGGCTCGCTTCCTCAGTGTATAAAATTTAAAATGTTAAAAACACGAAATTAATCATATTGTTGATTTATTCAACATTTGTTTAAAACAAAATACTTTTAAATTTTCCAACCAATTCTATTCCATGTCTGATGGCTTAGCTATGGGTAACCCCCTTAGCCCTTTCCTAGCTGATCTTTATATGCATTACTTTGAAGTTAAAATGTTTAATCTCATCAGTTTCCCATTTTATTGCAGATACGTCGATGATACTTTTGCCCTCATCGACCCCTCTGTTTCTCCTGTTGATAATATTTTGACTATTTTAAATCAAATAGATCCAGTCATTCAATTCACTTATGAAGTTGAAAACGATAACAAATTGCCATTTCTTGACGTTTTAGTCACTCGTCAATTAACCTCTTTTGACACCCGTGTTTACCGTAAACCCTTTGCTGTCACACTGCCCCCCCATTTTAATTCATGTCACCCCCCTTCTCAGAAAGCTTCTGCTTTTCTGTATTTAATTAATAGAGCTCATTTAATTTGTTCAGATAACAGTTCTCTTACTGATGAGTTAAACTACATAAGATCTGTTGCTATAGATCGTGGCTTCAATTTATCATATATCAATAAATTAATTTCTCATAGTTTTAATAAACATCCCGATGATCCAGATTCTTCTGTTACACCTGTTTCTTATTCTAGTTTAGTTATTTTACCGTTTCATCAAAGCATTAGCTTTAAAGTTGCAAATATTTTGAAACATTATGATTTGAAAGTAGTATTTAAACCAGTCAATAAATTAACCTTTTCTCAATTAAAAGATCAAATTTCTCCTCTGGATCATTGGGGCATTTACAATATACAATGTCAGTGTGGTTTGTCCTATATTGGACAAACTAAACGTAAACTCAGAAAAAGAATCGCTGAACATATAGGTTATGTAAAAAGAAAAGAGTTAAAGAATTCCTCTATTGCCTCTCATTGTTGGGAGGAGGGCCATAATTTTAATTTTACCTCTGCTACTATTATTCAAAAATGCACTACTCCGCTCGACTTAGATTTTTTCGAAGCACTCTATATACATAAAGCAAAAAACTCCTTGGTTAATGATCTTTCAAGTGTACCGTACATCTCAACTTTCTGGTTAGATTTATTTTGTCATGACACTTAATTTCCGGTTTAATCTCATTGGTTGCTGAGCCTTGTGGGTGTTTCGGTATTGTGTTTGCGATCATTTGGGTCTCTGACCTGCTGTCAGTTGGGGGTTTTTTTCTGTTTTTAACATTTTAAATTTTATACACTGAGGAAGCGAGCCCTGGTGCTCGCGAAACGTATACGTATGTGCTGTATGTTTGTGTATTGTGTGTTAAACGTTGATTGTAATTTACTGTAATTTCCACACAAGGTTTTAGCTATTATACAATACAGCTATTTCAAAATCCAAATTATACTAAATCTTGCTCTATTAAGGGTGTATTTCGATTCAAACTGCTTATTTTCCGATTTATTTTTAAGTTCATTTTTGCCCTCAAATGCATGAAACTGGCAATTATATTATTCAGAAAGTACTCAAGGTGCCATAATGGTCGATTCTTTGATAAATGTAGGAAATATTGCAAAAAAGGCTGCCAAAGTTGATAATTTGAACGGATTTTTAAGAAGTGGGAGATCTGTGAACGAAAAAAAGGGTCATACGGAGAGGATAATTGTTTATAAATCAAATTCTAATAAATTGAGCGTAAAAAGACATCACACGGCACCTTATACGTCACTTCAAAAATCCCCACAGCAAGTTTCATGTTTGTACTTTTAAAAGTGTGCCTGAAATTGTATCGGAAAATTTTGAGCTGTTGAATGTGGAAAAGCGTTTTTTCGAATACACCCTTAAATATTCACAATAAAATAACACTTGCGTATAGGAAATATTTATTTTCACATCTTGTACTTTGAAAAAGTATAGAAATCTCCGCTCTTACTCCAGAGGCATTCATTGATGATTTTAATTTTTATCTACTTCTCCTATGTCAGTTTTAAATGCATTAAAAATACAAAAATTGTAAAATGACCATTTGAAAGCTAAGATAATTTTGTCGCAACGCTATACAAACAACAAAAGTTATCATCTTTTACAATGAAAGAGGAAGTTATAAATTGGAGATATTTCTGTGTTCATAAAACAAGTGTTCTTCCGTCAGTTTATCAGTGCAACCTATAAAACTGTAATTAAGTTTGAATGTGGCAGTAATTCCTACCCTTGGGTTTTGCAAGTTACTTTTAAAGCAGCTTTTCCTCGCTCCGCTATTAAATCTGGAAGATAAAAAATATTTAATTTCGTTTAAACGAGCCTTAATTAGAATATGAAATTTCAGGTACAGAGGGAAAATTTACTCCCTGAGTGGTAGATTTAAAAGTTTTTTAATAAAAAAGCGGTTGGGAACTTTGTTAGATTTAATTAAAAATTTTGCTTTCATCGTGAGTTCTGTCTAATGACTAATACGTAAATAATTTTGAGATTTTTTTTTCTTCCTTTTTCATAAAAAAAAAAAAAAAAAAAAAAAAAAAAAAAGTTTAATAGACGATGATATGGAAGGGGTGGGGAGAGAATCTGCATCTGTTATTCAATTAACCCATAACTGGCTCATAAGGGAAATTATCTTAATATTTCTAAATTTAATTAATTTGATTGAAAATTGAATTAAAAAATTTAATCACTCATTGAATATTCTTGAAGTTGTCGGGTATATATATTTGTAATTGTTCTTTTATAAAAGTGGAATTAAAAAAAAAATCTAAATGCCAAATAATGTATCAAATATAGTAGCTAAATATTTTACGCTGCCCCTCTTTAACTTTGCAAAATAAAAGTAGTTTTTAACACTTTCCAACATAATTTTAAACCCTTTCCAATTGTTAACATTGTTAAGATGTTTATGAATTCGGTTTGTCAGTGCTCTAATTTGCATAATTCCGCCAGTTATCAGTGCAACCTATAAAACTGTAATTAAGTTTGAATGTGGGAATAATTCCCACCCTTGTGTTTTGTGAGTTTCTTTTAAAGCAGCTTTTCCTCGCTCCGCTATTAAATCTGGAAGATAAAAATATTTAATATCGTTTAAACGAACCTTAATTAGAATATGAATTTTCAAGTACAGAGAGAGAAAATTTACTCCCTAAGTGGTAGATTTAAAAGTTTTTAACTAAAAAAGCGGTTGGGAACTTTGCTAGATTTAATTAAAATTTTTGATTTCATCGTAAGTTTCGTCTAATGACTAATACGTAAATAATTTTTCAGATTTTTTTTCTTCCCTTCTTTTTTTTAATGTTTAATAGACGATAGTATGGGGGGGTCTGCATTTTTTATCTAATTAATCCATTACTGGCTTATAAGGAAAATTATCTTAATTATTTCGGAATTTAATAAGTTTGATTGAAAATTGAATTAAAAAATTCCATCATTCATTGAGTATTCTTAAAATTGTCAGGTATATATATAGTTTTAATTGTTCCTTTTAAAAGTGAAATTAAAAAGAAAAATACCATGTGAAAAAAATTCTAAATCCCAAATAATGTAATCAATTATATTTGCTGCCACTCTTTAACACTTTACAACATAAAAGTAGTTTTTAACACTTTCTGTTATAGCTGTTAATACTTTCCAACATAGCTCTTAACACTTGCTAAAATACAGGGTGTACAGCAAATAAAATCCCCATTTCAAAATTAAATTTCTCAAAAAAAAAAAAAAAAAAAAAAAAGATCGATAGAATTATGCGATAAACTGTTTGTTCATTAGGTAGCTGTAAAAATCTTATACAGAAATTTTGAACGGTGAATATTTTGAAAAGAAAGTGCTCGGATTGCAAATAATGCTTGATTTGACATTATTCTTGTATTAGTTTACAGGAATGAATGTGCTATATTTTAAAGATTTTTTTTAACTAAATTTTTGGAATTCAAAATTTCAGAAATCAAAATTCCAAAGATCGTTAAAATATGGCACTGTAAGCTGAAACACTCGTTCTCCGCAAGCAATCTAAAACATGAAAAATATCAAATCAAGTATTCTTTGCAATCATCAGAATTCCTGGGCTGTAGCCAAGGGGGTGCTATTGGCGTCTCAGCCCCCTCCCTAAGACATTTTAAGCCTCCTCCTCCTGGAAAAGATTCCAAGGTCACTCAATGAACTGATGTCTCGAAAATCCAAATTAAATTTTGTTCAAAAACTATAGTTTTTGAGGCCTTTTCACAGTTTTGCAGAGTTACTAAATTGTATCTAAAAAAGTGTTTTAACACTCCCTCATCCTATTTGCACATGTAAGGCGAACATGATGTTTAGTTTGCACTCGTTACGCACTCGAATTTTTCATTATCCTATTCTTTTTTTAGCATAAAATGAAGTTATTACAACACTTTAATAAGAAACATAGTACCTACAGTATGAATAGGCACTCATTTATCTTTCTGCGTCAGAAAGAAAGAGACAATATGAGCCCCTCCCCTTACAATTTCTTGAGCGCCCCCCCCCCCCATTATTCACTTCTAGCTACGACCCTGCAGAATACAATCTTTTCAAAATATTCACTGTTCGAAACTTTTGTATAAGATTTTTACAGCTTACCTAATAAACATACCGTTTGCCACATAATTCTATCGATCTTTATTTTTGAGACATTTAATTTTGAAGTCGGGGTCTTATTTGCTTTGGTGGACACCCTGTATCTGTTAAGGCTGCTGGTCACTCACTTTCCGAATTCCCCTCCGTAATGAAATGTTTGATGCATTCTTATATTTAAAATATCTCCTCGGAAAATTAATATTTTTAACTTCTCCTTTTGGTGATTTTTTTCTCAAAGGATGTCACTTCTTTTTTTAGTTTTCAAAATATTTCTAAAATTAAGAGCCCACACTAATGTTTGAAAAAGACCCGGATGATAATGTCTATGGGGGCGTTCTTTTCAAATATCTCGCTCAAATTTGAATATTTCGACGTGATTTTTTGCATAGGATTGCTGAGGACGATCCACAACCGGCCGAGTTTTCACTTTTTTGGTTTTGGTAATATTCTTTTTATATTAGAATAGTTTCAGTTTCATAACAGGTTCTGAAAGTTAAAGTATAATATTTAATCTGACGCCAAAATTGAAAAAGTAAAAACTAGGCCGGTTGTGGATCGTCCTCAGTTATCCTATGCAAAAAAAAAAAAAAAAAAAAAAAAAAAAAAAAAAAAAAATCGCGTCAAAATATTAAAATTTGAGCGAGATATTTGAAAAGAACGCCCCCATAGACATTACATTGTCATCCGGGTCTTTTTCTGTCGGTAGTGTAGTGTCTTAATTTTATATGAAGTGTTAAAAACTGACGAACCGAAAATAAAATTTTAACACACAAAATATTAAATTAAGCATAGATTTTAGAAATATTTTAAGAACTAAGAGGGAAAAAAGGGGACATCTTTTAAGAAGAGAACACCGAACGAAATTAAAAATATTAATTTCCTGCGGAGACATTATAAGAATGATGCATCAAGCGATCATAGAATTACTTTACGGAAAAAAATTCGCTAAGTAAGTAACCAGCAGCCTTTTGCTTTCCGTCATAGTTGTTAACTTTTTCTAACATAGCTGTTTATACTTTACAACATAGATATAAATCCTTTCCAATTGTTAACATAGTTAAAGTGTTTATGAATTTGTTTTGTCTCTCAGTTTGTCAGTACTCTAACTTGCATAATTACATACTCAAACTGCCATGAATTTATGTATGATGTTATTGAAATTTGTTTTGACTCGTTCTCTTGAAAATGGAAATGTAACATTTATATAGTACGTTTACAGCAGGCATGTCAAACTCGTCTACCGCCGCGGACCAAATTTAGCAAAGTACACAAAGCCACGCTCCACATTATCGGAAATAAAGGAGATTAATTTGATGACTATCGCGCAAAATGAGAACTGTTCATTATAATAGTTCATTCATATCGTTATAGTTCAGCATTCTTTTAAAAAACAAACAAGCAAACAAAAATATATATACAAAAATTTTAAAACTATTCTTTTGGAAAAATTAAAAACGCCGCGCACCTTAAAATTTTTACAATATTTATTAAATAAAAACAAATCTGTATGAAAAAGCATATTACGAGAGTGCACTGTCAAATGTAATGAAAAAGAAATAAAAATAAAAATACAAACAAGCCTAAACAGATGTTGAACATTTTAAAATTTAAATCTCAATCAAAATTATACAAAAACGTGTTAATAATTTTGTAATCCTAATATCTGCATTTTCTTTTATATTGTAATTGCTACTTTTTATAAAACCAATGATTGGTAGAACACAATTATTTACAATATAATATTATGAAAAAAAGAATCATAATTGATTAAAATATATTAGCTATGGGCATGGATCCGGCATAGGAATAATTTCCAGATTATCTTAATTTATTTTTAAGTATATATTGTGTCTGCGTAAATAATAATAAAAAAAAAAAAACTGCCTATAGAGTAAAATTCATTGCACTTATATTTTCAAGAATTATAAAATTAACAAAATAAACGCTAGCTTCCGGTCCCAGGGGCATTAAATGAGAAAAGGTAACTATTAAAAATATTTGTTTGTGGCTACTGATGACTACTGTCTACTAATGAAAATTTCTTAGTTTAATGAAAATTTTCCGTTATAGCAACACATATTGAAATTATCGATTTCATGCGATTATTGAAATTTCTGATTATATCATGAATATTTATGTAAATGCCCCTGCATATATATATATTTTTCTTTTAAACTATTCTGGACATTCTTTATTCTAACTTGGACGATTTCGAGTTGTGTGCAATTGCATCCAATCGTTGTTTTTAAAAACAGATGGATTACTTTTAATATGTTTCACGAACACACTTTTTTCAACAAAGTTTCAGTTTAAAATCTATTTATCCAAATTATTTCTAGATATTTGTGGGGGTTTTGAAATATTTTGAGTAAATTCTTAGCAAACTTCAATGAAGTTTCTACATATTAAACACAATTTTTCAGTATTTTTTTGAGTATAAAAAACACATTTCAAATTGACTTTTATGAATCTGATGTTATATTTTCATCACCAAGAAAGATAAAGATCTCACAGGGATAATTTATAATGATACGTTTACTAGCCTTTAAGAATGAAATTTATAAATGAGCTTATGTCCAAAATGCTCGCTTTCGACTATGCATGCATGCAGCCAAATAATAAAAACAGATTAACAATTTTTTGTTATTATTATTTTTGTTTTACAAGACGAGAATTTGGTTCATCTTTGCCTTTTAAAGCTATTTATTTCTTTTGATTTTTTTAGAAGCTTTTAATTAGAAATTAGCGTCGTTTTTCTAAATTGATTTTTTATACATTTGTAATACCTAATAAATACCACGCATTACGTAGTGAATCGAAGAGCGCAGTAAAATAATGCAATCGTATCAGCATAAAGCCCATAATAAACAATTAGAAAATATACATATAAAGATTTTATAAATTTTTTAATTTTCAGATTAAGATATGGCTCTTCTTAACTTTCTTGTTGATACTTTTACCTTATCTCCTGGAAACGAAATTTTAAAATGAATTAGATTTGATCATATTCAAGGCAGTATGTTTGCATCTTTTACGCCACAGTGGTGTTGAATCGGTGTTGTTTGCATCTCCTACGCCAAACTGTAAAAAAGTTTCGTCTAAAATAACAACCATTAATTAAAAAATTTTAAATTTTCTTTATTTAATTGCGGATCATTAAATTTAATGTATGTCAATATCTGCCATTAAATGTAATGCAGACTAATATTCTGAAATAAGGATGGATATTTTGAATAAAATCATTCCCCAATTTTGCAACGCTGTAAGATTTGCAATGCATAATGTATTTCCTCTATCAACTTAGAAGGAAATGCAAAGGTTTGGCGGGCCACAGAGAAGTACCTGGCGGGCCAATTGTGTCCTGCGGGCCACGTGTTTGACATGCCTGGTTTACAGGGATAAGAATTATAAAAAGAAAAGTTTATTATTACAAGATGGAATGATTCCGTAATCTCAATAAATTAAAAACCACATTTTAGAGTAAATTTAAATGAAACTTAATTTGGAAATATATCTTTTAAAGAGATTCTTCTTCCTTAAGAAAAGAAAAAAATATTAGTTAATTTTGCAAAGTAATTTAGCTAGAAATTTCTATCTTTATTTTTTATTAGTATCCTTATTATTTACATTATTTTATTAACATTTGAAGTTAAATTTAAATGAAACATAATTTGGAAAAATACTTTTAGATATTCTTTTTCTGTTTAATAATAATAATAATAAAAAAAAAAAAAAAAAAAAAAAAAAAAAAAAAACTTCTTTCGTCAGCTAATTTTGCAAAGTCATTTTTGAAGACATTTGTATCGTAATTTTTATCGTTAATCTAATATTGCATATTTTTTTTAAACCTACATATGATATTACACATGCTAATATAAAGATTCTTGTCTTATACATATTTAAGTGACATATCACTAAATCGTATTACATCAGGGATTGATTTGTTTTTATTTCATTCATTTCCTTAGACGTGATATATTTATTAACAGAAAGTAAGATCAGACCTCCTGGTTATCTAGTGCATTATATTTCCGCTATCGATTTCATGCCTGTTATTTAATACTATTCCCAAGTATAGTTTATTCCTTAATGTGTTTATGCTATTAAAAAGTTGGGTTATCTCTATTTAATATTATCATATTGCTGTTTATACTTTTAATATGCATGAAACATAAAATATTTCTTTGTTATATGCGTATGGGCGCGGCATTGAATTTGAAGTAGTATTTGTGATTTTTTTTTTTTTAATGTATTTAAAAGATTGAAAATTTAAAGGATGCACCGAATATCCTGTAAATCCGAATATCAAAGCATTCGGCGCATTAATAGAAACTGTAAAAAAGAAAAAATTTGTTTTAAAAAATTATTTTATCTTTTAAAACGTATTTAAAAAAAAAAAGTTCACAATTTTTCTATTTTTAGCTGTTAATTTATAAATGTTTAAAATGATTAGAAGCAAAATCGTATTTAAATAAAATAGAATACTGATCGGCTGGCCAAATATTCGGTATTCGGCCCAACAATTACTCTTCGACTAGACGAATATTCAGTTTTCAGTTTACCTCATGGACTACTATTCTGTTTTTGGTCAAAATCACAATTCAGTACATCCCTTCTGAAAATGTAACAATAATTTATACTACGGAGCATGTGATTTTAAACTATGAAGTAAAAAGATTATCAGACAGCAATCGGCTAAAATTAAATATGTAATACATTTATAGCAAAATAAAATCTAAAATTCCATTCATTTCTCTGTCCCTTGATCGATATTATCTGATAGTAACACGCATGTTGGGGGGGGGGGGGGTGAGAATTTATACTTAGATCTAAAAAAATCGTGATGCTAAGTGAAGAAAACGGAGAAAAAAGAAATTATTTATGCTGATTTGCGATCTGAAATGTGACTTTCAGTAAGTAATGTGTTTTGTGTATTTTTCTCAAAACATTTATTTCATTGAATTTGATATTTTTTACTGGATTTTGTATAGATTTTTCTAATATTAATCACAAAGTTGAAAATGGCTTTATTGATTTTGCACGCGTGTGTTGATACGTTTTCATACCTATACTTTCTTACTAAAATAACACATAGAGATATTTTCAGCACGACATGTTTTAGAATTTTAGATGAAATCCAAAAGTTTTTTCTTCTAAGCTAGCAAATAGCTATTGAATGTCAGCACGCAATGAACTCTAAGAATGAAAATATGGCACTGTTTTCTTTTTTCTAAGGCGTGTCTTTGATAACAAAAGCTATCTGGATTTATAAATAAGTTAAAAAATATATTTTTGTCAATACAAAATATTGATATCTTACACTAGTCACGCGAACACATTCGCAAGCTAATATTAAACCAAGGGGCTGCGTTATTTTGAAATTTCTCATTTTGTATTTCAATATTTTTAATCTATTATTATTATTATTTATTACATAAAATAACTGAAGTCGGTGGTTGACGTTGTACTTTTTCTATTTTCGTAGCTGTTTGGGTTGCTTTTTTCCAGAGAATACTTTCAACATGGAACGGGTTACAAAAGTAAAAATCTTTTTAAAATGGAAGAAAAAACAAAACTACAATTAGTAAATGGTGGTTATCCTGGTAATTTTTCAACTGCGGTTTCAGCCCCCCCCCCCCCTCTTCCTTCCATTTCAAAGATCTTTTCTTTTCGGAGCTATTTCAAAACACCAATTAAGACTAAAATGCAAACAAGAAATTTCAAAAGAACCCTGCCATTGTTTTCACTTTAGCTTTCAAATGTTTTAATGTTACTAGTGTAAGCTCTTGGGGTGCTAGCCACTCTGCGACCGAATTTTCCTTGGTAATGTTGGCGTCTCTGGGCATTTGATGCATTTTTATATTCAAAATGCCTTCTCGGGAAGTTAATATTTTTAAACTTTTTTTCAGTGTTCCCTTCTTAAAGAATGTCTCTTTTTAACACTTTCCAACAAAGTTGAAATGTGTTTATGCATTCGGTTTGTCTGGCCGTCTGTCCGCGCTCTAACTCACGTAAATATACTCGGATTACCATGAAATTTTAGGACGTTGACATTTATCCTAGCACGAACCCTATTGAAAATGAAGTTTCTACCATGGTTATTTTATCTACAGGGCGAATCAAAAGTTTCCCATTACATTACGGCCAATGCGGAAAAATCGTTAATATACTCGGATTGCCATGAAATTTTAGGACGTTATGGACGTGTACCCTAACACAAGCCCTATCGAAAATGAAGTTTCTACCATGGTTAGTTTATCTACAGGGCGAATCAAAAGTTTCCAATTACATTACGGCCTATGGGGAAAAATCGTTAATATACTCGGATTGCCATGAGTTTTAGGATGTTATTAACACTTTCCAACAAAGTTGAAAAGTGTTTATGCATTCGGTTTGTCTGGCCGGATGTCCGGATGGCCGTCTGTCCGCGCTGTAACTCCCGTAAATATACTCGGATTGCTATGAAATTTTTATGTTATTTTTTCTTAGTTTTCAAAATATTTCTAAAATCTAAGCATAATTTTATATGAAGTGTTAAAATATTACTTCAATTTTGTCAGTATTTAAAACATAAAATATTAAGTTGAGCATATTTTTTAGAAATATTTTGATAACTAAGAAAAAAAGCGACATCCTTTAAGAAGAGAGAACTGAAAAAAGGGGTTAAAAATATTAATTTCCAGAGGGGATTTTTGAATGTAAGAATACACCAAACGCTCATAGACGTATCATTACCGAGGTACATTCGGCCGTTGAGTGATTAGCATCCTTAAGGTAATAATGATATTGTTAGAACTGTTCGCTGCTGAATCGTAACTGCCAATAGTTACGATTTTCGAGCACCAGAATTTCTGAAAATAAATAAATAAATCTCAGGTAGCTGCGATTAAGTAAGGCGAAGAATGTTTACCGGAAATACCTGTAGCCGAAAACTGTAGCAATGGGCAGTGGCGATAATAACTTCTGTTTTTTCGTTATATTACTGAGTACTCGTATGAAAGAAAACCAGTGTTGAATTCAGACGCATTACTCCGGGAGGGACTTCTGCAGATTTCGGGGGAAGGAGAATTGCACTTCAAACATTTCCTGGTGTGTGTGTGTGGGGGGGGGGGGGGGGGAGAGGATATCACTCCCGGGCCGCCCTTGAATTCAGCGTTGAAGAAATGCGAGTAAAGAAATGCGGTGAAGAAATGCGTTGAAGAAATGCGGTCTACGTGTTGCTGAACGGAAATTTTTAAAAAATTTTAATATTTTCAACCAAAGGTAATCTTATAAAATGTGGTTCTGAAATCCAAACTGGGTACTTTCTGACACATGTTTTAATCCAGTTTTGTTCCCAAACTCATTAAATTGGCAGGGGCTCTTGTTAAGAAACTAACGTAATCGAACAGACTTTTTCCTTTATCGGTAAATGAAGAAAATGATTGAGAAAACACTGTCAAAGCTGCTTGAGCAGATTTCCGAACGCTAGAGAGGAAAATGACTTCTGTCACGAGGCAGCAATATTTTTACTTAAACTGTAATTAGTTTAATGGAAAACAAAAGAAACTGTTCGATTAAAAATTTCACTGATCATACCTGTAAGTGTCATACTTTTACTTAGAATAATGGGCCAGTAAGATCTACGAAATTTTTTCGAGACGGGGAAATCAATTTCAAATCTAATTTCTCAGTTCATCGCCACCTTTATAACTTAAGTTCTTAAATTAAATTTTTTGTTTCAAAATTTAAAATCAATTTTCCCCCCTCCCCCTCCATTAGAAATCATTTATCTACAACTCTATATTCTGTATATAATTTCTCATTTATATATTTAATGCATAACTCATCTCATAATGAGTAACTAATTGATAAATAATAGTTATAACTATTATATTTATTTATTTCCCATTTTAAATTTATCATCGTATGGTATTGTTTGTAAGACTTTACAAAATAAATTTTTAAAATTTTTAATCTCTTTGTACTTAAGTTAGCAACATATAACTGGTTTTTTAAGCTTATTAAAAATCAACGGTAATTCATAAAACCTTTTTCTTGGCATTCATTGTTTGTTTTGCAACTTCTTCATATAAAAATTACTTGATGCAGTTACCTAGTTTTTACGATGACTATAAATAACAGATCTAATTAAATACTAGTTTTAATTTAGATTATGGAAGTCATATAATCTCGACTTTTCTATTTCATCTATTTACCTTATTCATTTTTAACCTCATTTCACTTCACAGCGAATGACCACTCGAATTATTTATAAATTGTAAACATAATTATTCAATTTACTGGAAAATTTAAATGTAGTCTTTAATTGCTAATTGTATAATATTGTTTTCAAGGCTAATATGAAAAGGAAAATAAAAAATCTTTGAATGATTTACTGTTTCTGTAAGCCTAAATCAAAATAACTTACAAACCTTTTACATCGATACACATTGTATACTTTTTACACTATTTGATCTCAAAATCAGTTGATAAAATTGAATCTTTTTAAGATATTTAACTAATTAGTATATCTAAATAAGCCATTCCATGAAAAATAGAAATAATGTCCTGTACTTTTACCTTTTTTAATTTTATCAATTAACTTATTTGTTAAAATATACACTATACATTAAAAATAATATTTCCTATATTCTGATATTAGTGTAGTTGTTTTAATTTTATTATACAATATTATTATTAAAACAGCAGTAATATGTAAAAATGCAGTACAACGCATGCCATCGATATGCCAATGCCAATTTTGAGTGCTATTATAGGAGCCATGAACTTTTTATTTTTCTTTCTACGTTTATCTTTCTCTCTTTTTATGAACGTTCCTGCATTGTTTTTAAAAATTAATAAAATTAACAACTAAAATTAAAATGAATATAATTCAAAATTTCTTTAAATTATAAATTAAGATCAAAATAATGAAATAAATGTTCAGATATTTGAAAGGTCTCATTTCAGAATCGCGTTTTCTGTTTCTGGATAGGTAGCTATTGTGAGCTTATTTTACTTCTCTATATATTGAATTTCTTGCACAACTATTGAAATTAATTGAATATTAACATAATACATTTTATGTATTTTAGAATTTATAAAATCTGAAAAACAGAAATATTCTACAAAATTGTATTTTGTTTTTCATTTTAAATTTATCAAAAACCAAATTGAAATTGTAATCGAATTGTTTCTATAAATTTATTTTCTTTATGATCCATATCCTAGATTCTCATTGCATGCAAGCCCTTATTACCGCATATTCAAGCCGAGAATTTTCCCTTGGGCCCCGGACCTTAAGGGGCCCCCAAATCCATATATTTATTACAAACTTTCTTTTTCCAACTCCACCTCTTCCATATGTTGAAGTTATTAAATTCAGCATATTAATTAATATTCATCATATCAAATTAAATTCATTCATGTAATATTACAAATTGCTAAATTTATATAAAAAAAAAAGTTTTGTTCTGCACTAATGGAAAAGTGAACTTTTAGTAATCAAGATACAGTCGACTCTCGTTAATTCGAAATCGGATAATTTGAATCTTCACTTAATTCGAACTAAAAATGAAGTCCCGAAATTTACAATGACAGAATAATGTTAAAATTTTTCGTTAATTCGAACTCATTTTCACTTGACTTCGTTTAATTCGAACTAACAAGAATTCCGATTTTTCATTTTTCTCTTCTTTCTCATGGATTTCAGATCATTTGAATAATTTTATTTCTTTGATTTTTGCGAAAATTGTTTCGAACAAATATACACATAATCCAATGCATTTGATATCCACTTTCTTAGTGACCCGTCTGTCCATCACTGACGCTTTAAATTTTTCTTCCATTGTGCTTGTTTCTAATCTTTTAATTAATTTATGTATTTATACATTCTTATTTAATTTAAGTCATATTCTAATGATAACAGACGAAATAAATAAAACAAAACATTATAACATTAATTCTTTTTATAATCGTACCATATTAAGCATGTTTTCATTTCATATTTTCATAATTCGAAATTCAGATAATTCGAAAATTTCTTGTGGTCCCGACGAGTTCGAATTAACGAGAGCCGGCTGTATTTAATTTAGAATTGATGGAGCTAAGAATTTTCATCTATTTATAGCCAAGGTGCGAGAATATGTTTATACATATGAGTGACCATCAGTTTTATTCGAATAATGTTGCAATGATTGGAAAGGGGCCCCCTAACTTATCTTTGCCCAGGGCCTCAATTAGTCATAATCGGGCACTGATTGCATGCATTGCATTGAGATTTATTTCTCTTCATAAAGAGGATTCTATGATATAATTTATTTAGTTAATTACAAGTCACAAACTTTATTATCATAACCACGTGTTTTTGATTATCTTTCTCCCTTTTCTTCAAACGTTGCTATAATCTTTTAAAAAAATAAATTGAAAATTTTCAAATTCACTCTGACGTGAGATTTGAAATTCTTATATGTTTATTTAGATTTTTTGCTCGAAAATCTGCAAAAAACTTAATTTATAAGCTTTATTTTTATTGATATCAATTACTTAATTTAAATAGCTTCTAAATTAAATGTAGCTTCGAGAAAAATATTTAATTCACTTTATAATTAATTGCTAGTTGAATAATATACAAATAATATTTTTTCCCCCATTTTATTTAGTCTGTATTTCAAATTTAATCTTCAACTAATAGGTCATAGAACCAAATATAAAACTTATAATCGATCTCTAATGAAGTACAATTGAATTGATTAAACTCCGTAAATCAACTTTATTAACAAGCTTTCATGAAAAATACTTAATGCACTTCATAATTAATTGCTTGAATAGTATGCAGAAAAGATTTTTTTTTTTTTCATATTATTTACTCTGCATTTTAAATTTAATCTGCTATTAATGGCATCATTGTGCCAAATATGAAACTTGTAATCGATTTATGGTGAAATATAATTGAGATAAATTTATCTAAGTCATTATATCGACTTTATTAACAAGCCTTTAAAAATACACTAATTGCGTGTATTTCAAAATTTCTACAAAAGTGTCAAATTCTATTTAAGATATACATAATAATAAAACTATTTGATTTTATAAAATACTTATTCCAAACTTAAACCACCACTTATGTAAACCATCTAATTTTAATGATTGTTCTTTTTTTTTTTCTTTCTGTGTCTATGTAAATATTGCTGCATTAACTTTTAAAATTTTTTTTACATAAATTATAAATTTTTAAATCAAATGCAATCATAATTTAACCAATTTAAATTTGAAAATTTCACTTGTGTATTTAAGAGTCTATAATCAATCTAATTTATAATCATTTTTAAAAAATTATTTACTTAAACTCATAGTTTAATTTTTATATATTTTACTAATTTATTTTGTTACCAATTACTGATTGCGTTTGTACATAAAAAAGCAGTTACAAGTATTGAATAGCATTCGTACTTGTTTTAAGTTTGATTTTGAATTAATCAAACATATTTATAATGCTGTATTTTAAATTTTACAAAGTCCCTTAACAAAAAAATAATTTATCCAATCTTACAAGTCAACATAATATAAAATTTTTTCTTCCCATAAAATAGATAATTAATGCATGTATGCAACTGTTTTAAAAATAATTCCATAAACAATTGTTTAAGATGCATGTTAATAATAAGTGGAAAAAAAGAATTTTAGTTAAATCTTGACTCAATTCATAATTAAATTCATCAGATTTAAATCATTTTCCCTAGTGATCAATTTCATTTATAAACTTATTTAGAGATTTTTTTTCATCTTTCCACAAAATCAATTTATCGAATATAATATTGAATCTGTATTAGAACAGATAATTATTGCATGCATACAACTCTTTTAAAAATAATTCCATAAATAATTCTTTAAGATGCATGTTAATAGTAACTATAAGAAAAAAATTATTTAACCCTTAAAAAAGAAAAAAAAAATTGATTCGATTGATAACTAAATTTATGATATTTTAATAATAACTTCCCCTTGTAACTAATTTCATTTATAAAGTTATTTAGAGATTGGTGTATTTTCTTTCATTTGTCACAAAATCAATATAGAAAAATATATTGAACCCGGCGTAGAATAGATAATTTTTGCATGTATGCAAATCTTTCAAAAATAATTCCATAACAAACAATCTTAAAAGGCAAAAATATCAATTATTTAAATAGATTCAAATTAAAAAACAATTTCCTTGAATATACAGTTACTTTTTAGATGTATTTTTAACACGCTTAGTGCCACCTCAGTCACCGGTAACTGACTGTCAACTTTCCATTTAAGCCGCTGTAATCACTGGTGACTGACAGTCTAAAATATGATATAAAACTTTAAAAAAAAAGTTTTAATTACTGAAAATTCATTCAAAATGTATTAAACTTTTATTTATTACAGCATAGTACTTTCTTAATAAATGCTTAAAACAATGTATTTTTTTTTATTGTTTGTTTAATATCATAATTTACATTGTTAGTCACCGGTGATTGACGCGGCATAAACGGGAAGTTCAGTGTTAGTCAATTTGGCACTCAATGAGTTAACTCCAACATTAAACTGCAATGGATTCACCATTTGAGTTATATTTTAAAAAATAAACAAAATTGTTGAAAACACACGTTGTACCCTTCAGTTCGTTTATATCAACAGTTTGCATTGATAACACCAAAATATAAAAAACAGAATTATTAAAAATTTTGCACTTAATAAATGACTGATAATTAACTTTCTATGCGTTCATTTCCCCCCCCCCCCCACCCTTATTATAAATTTATAATACTCATTTCCCACTTATGACAGCTGTCCCATGAAAACTAGCAAAAAATTCGAACTATATTTTTCCAAGTGTTTTTTATAATCATAAACATCTAAAATTAACATGAAACTTCGAGAAAAAGGCGGGGAGAGGGGTAAAATATTAGCTTTAGGTATAAAGCAATGATCTTTGGTTCTTTACTTAAAACGTTATTCTCCTCCCCCCCCCCCTCCTAAATTTCACTTCCATTTTGCTAAAATTGCAATTATTACAAATAAATTAAACAAATACAACGTGTATCAATAAAAAAGCATTGATAAAGCATAAAAAATTTATTAAATGAAATTTTTACAATTGCGAAAATAAAAACATCATGAAACTTTTATGATAAATTACATGATATGAATAAATGACAAATTTTTGGAATAATCACAGTAAAATGTATATTCATGTAACTTATAAAATTTAATTTACTGTTATTTATGACTAAGTAGACATGGCTGTGAAATGAAACCATGCTGTAATTATTCAAGCATATTTTCAAACAATAATGCATGTCATAATTACGATATACACATAAGAGTAATGAACAGTGCATGTACTTATTTACATTAATGTAATAACATTTAAATTCTATGTTCTAAATTTCTCACAACGTTGCTTTTAGTGTTACTAAAATATGGAAATAAGCTAAAATTCTCTTCAGTTTTCATAAAATATTTTAAAATGTAACATATGTCATAGTTATAAAATAGTACTAATAAAGAAAATATAACTAAAATTATCACAGATTATTCATAAAGATGTTTCACGAGAATGGATTTGTGCATTTATGATTTTATATCTATTTATAAATGCGATAATTTAAGATTACTATGGAAATCGCAGTCATTAAACGTTCTAAACATTTCCTGATGTATAAACCAGTACCACATTTAATATAAAATAAGAATTTGGTGTATTTTAAGAAGAAATACTTTCAGAATTTTTAAAAGGCATAAACATAAAAAAGATAATTTTTCATTAAAATATTAAAAAAAGCTAAGAACATGATATAAGAATTTAGGCAACACCGGTTTTTATAATGGTAAATAATAGATAAAATGTTTCTAAAAATGAAGGGACAGTTAAGAATAATGTTCAAAAGTAAAACTACCCTAATTTCCTGCGTATAATCCGCGGATCAAACAATCATTTTTCGACCCAGAAATTTTATTAAATAAAATATAACTTTTTAGATCGCCGTAAATATTTGCCGTCAATTACAAAATAAAATTTCTGGGTCGAAAAAGAATTGTTTGATCCGCGGATTATACGCAGGAAATTAGGGTACTTGAATTTAGGCATTTTCATAATAAAATTTTTTGAAAAGCTAACTGAAAGCTTTGCTGGGAAGTTAAAAATAAACTTAACATTACACATATTACAATAAAATATTAAAATAATGCAACTTACAGGTATATAATCAAAATTAGAGCTTATCGAAGTAGACATTTGTCAAAAATCACTATTATTTTATCACAGTTACACATTATAAAAGATTAATGTCACTTAACATCATCCTCATTATCTGATCTTTTACTGCTAATGAACTTCTGAATTGAAGCTATAAGTTTGTATTCGTTAAATTCCACAGCTAGTTCAAGAACACTTTTAACATCTAGAGATTCCAAATTTTCTTCAAATAATCTAACACATTCGTATTTCAAAGGCAGCACACAAAATGTATTTGCAGCAGCTACATAAATATCAATAAGATCTCCGGTTTCATAGTATAGAAGTTTTCCACAATATATGTAATAAAGTACAGCTTTTAAAATGCTGCTTTTCATGTTAGGAATTTCGAGAGATTTTCTATATTTTGCGGGATTATACTTGAATAGACCTCTCAATACATGAGATCTTGCACTAAGGATCAAACTGTGCACACGGAATTTTTGGCCTTCACATTTCAATGTAAAATCACTGTAAGACCCAGTTTCAAAGAGAAGTGCCATATGGTAGGTCAGCATTTTGTAGTGTTCTTCGGGATCAACATTAATATTATAGTACACCACATCATTTCTTATAGTAGACAATATTCCTTTAGGCGTATTAGAAGTATACAAATAGCATAATATATGAAGACTTCCACCCCAAGTCAAGGTAGGATCTTCTAAACTGTCCCTTGGTAAAAATACATCGAAGGCGATTTCCTGTTTAAAATCGCAGCATTGTTTCCTTTGGAGATATCGGATCTTCCCGTCGGAATCGATCACTGCTACAACTGCTTGATAAATATCAGAATAATTTTCTTCCATATTATTTATGGATATGGACATATAACCATCTTCTTCAGAAACTCTATTAGGATACAAATTCAAAGTGAAAATCCTTTCTAACAAGCTTGAGCCACTTTCAGAACTTGGAAAAGATATGATTTCATTGGAATTTGCGATTTTTTCAAGAGGTATGTCAAACTCAAGTGAGGATTTTTCTCTTTTAAACTCTGACGATATTTCAACATAGTCTGGCACATAATACTTTTGTAGTTGTGTAAGATCCAAATATTTAATCCATTCTAATATTTCGAATGTGGGTTTGCGCAGCACATGATCCAAATTTCCGGTGTAAAGATATCCGAATATGTGTCGTGCAGCAACAGCATCTAATTGTGGTAATTTGATCACTTCGTCTTCTCTTTCAATTATCCTTTTCAATACTGCACATCTTGAACTCAAAATAAATTTGTGTGCCTTACCCGGGATTCCTCCGATGAGGAAGTTTACATCATAATTCTTATGAACTCGGTACAACACTGTTAAATCATCGGACAAAGCTTTCAAGCCCGGCATTTCGGATCTTTTATGTACTTCGCTGTCTTTGACACTCACCAAAATCATGCTTTTAAACTTCAATTTATCCACATCTTTGAATTCCATTATATTCTGCAGTTCATCGGCGTCACTTATCTCAATTGCGATTGAACTGTTTGTTTGGAAATCGGATTCTACTACTTGAATCCTATCTTCATCGATGTCTTTCGGAATAATTAATTTCCACGTCACCAAAATGGGCTCGTTTATCGAACGACTCATGTTTTCCAGGTACAGAGAGACAGTATGTTTTTCGTCGATGTAATTATCCTTAAGGCTAAATCGCCACTCAGTACGTATTTTTCCGTGTATAGTAAAAGTTGGGCTTGAAATAACCCACTTTTCCTTAGAAGTTGCAGCAAGGAAATTTTTTATCTTCCATTTAATTTCACTAAAACCAAAATTACGGAGGTTTTCCATTTTCGTGAATTTAACTGCAGCAAAACTAGATTCAAATATGCTATACAATTTGAACTCATATAACACGAGACGTAGTCAGACACTTGCGTGGACGCTAACAAACTGAAAACTGAACATAATCTGCTTAGCCCAGGTCTTTAACTGTAAGAACATTCTATTAAATTTTGCCATGTCCAGGTGCAGTACCTTAATCCCCATATTGTTTACAAACACATCTGAAATTGGTTTATAAAGAATGTCAAAAATTATACAAAACACCCCTTTTTAGCAACCGATTACAATAGGTGAGAAAAGTCTAATCCCTCTGGGGACAAGTGTTTAATCCAGTGGTTCATATCTCTTATCTACTACGTCAAAATCTTTTAACATTTTTAGGAAGAATTTACATAAAATTAGGTGGGAGTGATATACATGCATTAATTTCATTTTTCTTAGAATTATCTTTTGAATTTAAACATAAGGCTTCAAAGCAGTTAAACCTTTTAGAAAATTCTGCTTTTCCTACAAATTTACATAGATTTGAAAATTTCTTATATTTTATAACGAAGATCTATAAAATGTCGTGACTTATGCTTAATTTTATAAGGCAAATATTAAATTTTTCTGTAGATGCAGTATTTTTTTTTTCCCTTCCTCTCTTTAATGTTACGTAAATAAAGGAAAAAAATAAGAATTAAATACTTATTATTTCCTGTATTACTTGAAATAAATAGGGTTTACAGTATTATTTTTAGATAATCAGTTTTTAATTATTTCAATCTGTCATTTTCAAATTTAACGGATTTTAGTAATTATTTTTTCTAATTGTATTTTTTGATGAATTATTACTATTATTGATCCTTTTAAATATAAAATTTGCAATTACATGAGTTTTACAGGCCTTTTTGCTACTTTTTTTTCTCTCCCGTGCCCCGGTGTCAGATCTTTTCCGAAATAAAGAAAATTTTAGGTAAATTAAAATAGATTTTACAAACAAAAATGTAGCATAACTTTTCGGTTGCAAATTATTAATTTTTAAAGTTGTGAAAAATTTTGCACGTTTTTATATGATCAATTTCTGATTTTACGTAACAACCCCCCCCCCCCCCCCTACAAATTATATTTTCCCGAACTTTAACGGGACATTACGACTAAAATTATTTTTTTTTTCTTTTCTTTCTTTCTTTCCTTTTTTTTCTTTCATATCTTAGAACTGCTTTTACCAAGTGGACTATTTTTAATGGCTTCACACTTTTTTTTGTATAACCTCATGCTCGAATGGTACTTCCCTGTGAAGGTCAATTTAGTCTTCATAGTATATGTAATGTAAATCTAAATAGTACAAAAACTATTACTTTCGAAATATTTTTTTTAATTGCGTGCATTTAATAACTTACTCTGGTGCAGTTCACGATAGATTTTTTTTTTCTTTTCCCTCAGCCGAGCGTTTTATTCAAGAAAAATTTGAAATTAAACTTTATCAGCTTTTCGGTGGTTCTTTAAAAAATAGTTTTTAATTGTTCAACAGCGTGAAATTTTGACTTATCCTTGATTATGAGATGATTTTAAAATACAAATGCATGAAATTGGCATCCATAGGCATATTAGGTGATTTAGGATTTCATAACGCTTTCCAAATTAACAAATGTAATTAGTGTTTTCTATTGCTCGATAAAGGCAAAAAATTTTTCGGGAAATCTACATAAAATGTGAAAGTTTAAACTGGATTTAAGGTCACGACAGGTAAATGCTCCTTGTTGACGACATTTTTGTCACTGTCAAGTCCTTTAATTAATTTAAAATGTTCTTTTTCTGATTGATTCTTTGTTTTTATAAGAAAATGGGAAATTCTACAATTTCTTAGTACATAATAAAATGCGTAAATTTTATATTTTTACGAATATTAATTTTTTTTTTTTTTTTTTGTAATGACAAATGAAAACGAATTCCCAAAAATATCAGAAAAGTAGCTTTTTTGAATACGGAAACATCCTTCAATAAAAAAATTCTTAAATGATGCGATTCCCCCCCCCCTCTTCTAAATAGAGGATTTCTCCCTTTGGCTTCTCGCTCCTATGCCAGTTTTAAATGCATTAAAAAGACAAATCTGTAAAATGACCATTTGAAAGCTAATTTTGTCGCAACGCTATATAAATAACAAAAGCTATCCTCTTTTATAATGAAAGAGGAAGTTATAAATTGAAGAAACTCTGTGTTCATAAAACAAGTGTTCTCCCATCAGTTATCAGTGCAACCTATAAAACTGTAATTAAGTTTGAATGTGGCATTAATTCCCACCCTTGGGTTTGTGAGTTACTTTTAAAGCAGCTTTTCCTCGCTCCGCTATTAAATCTGGAAGATAAAAATATTTAATATCGTTTAAACGAGCCTTAATTAGAATATGAAAATTCAGGTACAGAGAGAAAATTTACTCCCTGAGTGGTAGATTTAAAAGTTTTTAGTAAAAAAGCGGTTAGGAACTTTGCTAGATTTAATTAAAAATTTTGCTTTCATCTTGAGTTACGTCTAGTGACTAATACGTAAATAATTTTGAGATTTTCTTTCTTTCTTTCTTTTTCTTTTTTTTAATGCTCAATAAACGATGGTATGGGAGGGGGGATATGCATCTGTTACCTAATTAACTCATTACTGGCTTATAAGGGAAATTACCTTAATTATTTCTGAATTTAATAAGTTTGATTGAAAATTGAATTAAAAAATTCAATTACTCATTTAGTATTCTTAAAATTGTCAGGTATATAAATATTTTTAATTGTTCTTTTATAAACGTGGAATTAAAAAGAAAAATCACATGTGAAAAAAAAAATCTAAATTCCAAATAAAGTATCAACTATATTTTATAATTTTTTTATTGGTGTCACTTTTTAACACTTTGCAACATAAAAGTAGTTTTTAACACTTTCTATTATAGCTGTTAATGCTTTCTAACATAGCTGTTAACACTTTCCAACATACAGGGTGTCCAGCAAATAAGACCCCAATTTCAAAATTATATTTCTCAAAAACAAAAATTGATAGAATTATGCGATAAACGGTTTGTTCATTAGGTAAGCTGTAAAAATCTTATACAGAAGTTTCGAACGGTGAATATTTTGAAAAGATAGTGCTCTGATTGCAAATTATGCTTGATTAGACATTTTTCTTGTTTTAAATTCTTTGCAGAGAACGAGTTTTTTTGGCTTACAGTGCCATATTTTAAAGATTTTTGAACTAAATTTTTGGAATTTCAAAATTTCAGCAATCAAAATTCTAAAAATCGTTAAAATATGGCACTGTTAAGCTGAAACACTCGTTTCAGCAACCAAACTAAAACATGAAAAATACCAAATCAAGCATTCTTTGCAATCAGAATACAATTTTTTCAAAATATTCACTGTTCGAAACTTTTGTATAAGATTTTTAGAGCTTACCTGTAATAAACATACTGTTTACCGCACAATTCTATCAATCTTTGATTTTGAGAAATTTAATTTTGAAATCGGAGTCTTATTTGATGTGGACACCCTGTAGCTGTTAAGGCTGGTGGTTACTCACTTTCCGAATCCTTCTCCGTAATGTAAAGTCTATGAGCGTTTGATACATTCTTATACAGTCGAACCTCTATACAACGAAACTCCATACATCGAATTTCTCCATATAACGAATTTTTAGTAAGAACGGTCCCCTTTTCGCATGATTACATTAAAAACAGACTCTATATAGCGAAATATCTATCTCCATGTAACGAATTTTTTCATAAATTGATCTTAGTTTATTCAGTTTTAAAAAAGCTTCGAAATCATATGGAATCAATTTTCCATCACTTATTTTTGATTTATCGTTCAGTGGAGAGGTTTTTTTTTTTTTTTTATAAATATTACTTCTCTCCTTATTCTTTAAATCTAACAAGTTCATCCTACCTCCCACACACCTTTCAACATCCTTCTCAAAACACAGTCAATTGAATTGTTACACATATAAGAGAGGAATCAATGAGAGCACATAAGAGAGACCTTCAAATGGAGGAAAATATCAACTACAATTTTTCATTCCTTGCTAAAATTTGAGAATTTTTTTTGAGAGCGTAACAATTGTAATTTTAAAATCAAAACAACAAAAAATTACAGATTTCTTCCTCTGAAATTTATGTAAGTCTTCCTTATTTGATTTTCATTAAGCTTTCAAATAAATGTCTTTTCTCTTTTTTGAAACTGCTTAAATAAGTAAGAAATAAAATGCTAGGTTAATATATACTTTTAAACATTTCAAATTCTTAATTAAAAAGATCAAAAATAATATTTGTTCAAAATTTACACATTAAATACTATTTTTAACATCATACTCTATACATCGAATTTCTCTATATAACGAATTTTTTACTGGAACGATGGATTTCGTTATATAGAGGCTCGACTGTATTTAAATATCTCCTCGGGATTTCTTAATGTTTTAACTTTTTTTTTCGGTGATCTCTTCTTAAGGGTGTATTTCGATTCAAATTGCTTATTTTACGATTTATTTTTAAATTCATTTTTGCTCGCAAATGCATCAAACTGGCAAATTGTCTTATATAGAAAGTACACAAGGTGCCGTGATTGTCGATTCTTTGATAAATGAAGAGAATATTGCAAAAAAAAAAAAGAAATCAAAAACGGCATTTTGAACCGATTTTTCCGTAGCGGGAGATCTGCGAACGAAAAAAAAGGGTCATACTGAGAAGATAATTGTTTGTAAATCAAATTCTAATGCATTGAGTGTAAAATGACATCACAAGGCACCTTATACGTCTCTTTAAAATTCCCCTCAGCAAGTTTCATGTTTCTACTTTTAAAAATGTGGGTGAAATTGATCGGGAAATTTCGAGCTGTTGAAGGTGGAAAAACGTTTTTTAATAAACTTTTAAAGGATGTCATTTCTTTTCTTGGTTCTAAAAATATTTCTAGAATGAATGCTTAATTTTATATGAAGTGTTAAAATTTTACTTTCGGTTCGTCAGTTTTTAACACATAAAATATTAAATTAAGCATAGATTTTAGAAATATTTTTAGAACTAAGGGATAAAAAAAAGGGACATCCTTTAACAAGAGAACACCGAAAGAAGTTAAAAATATTAATTTCCCGAGGAGATATTTTAAATATAAAAATGCATCAAGCGCCCATAGAATTAACATTATGGAGGGGAATTCGGAAAGTGATTGACCAACAGCCTTTTATTTTCCATCATAAATGTTAACTTTTTCTAATATAACTGTTAATACTTTCCGACATAGCTATAAATCCTTTCCAATTGTTAACTTCAGTTGTTTATGAATTCATTTTGTCTGTCAGTTTGTCAGTACTCTAACTTGCATAATTATATACTCGAATTGCGATGGATTTATGTATGTTATTGAAATTTATTCTGACGTTTTCGCGTTTGTAAATTGAAATGTATAACATTTATATAGTTCGTTTACAGGGATAAGAATTATAAAAGAAAAGTTTATTATTACAAGATGAAATGATTTCGTAATCGTAATAAATTAAAAACCGCATTTTAAAGTAAATTTAAATGAAATATAATTTGGAAATGTATCTTTTAGAGTGATTCTTCTTCCTTAAGAAAAGAAAAAAAATTGCTAGTTAATTTACTTTCGTCAGTTAATTTTGCGAAGCAATTTAGCTTGAAATTTCTATTTTTATTTTTATTAGTATTTTTATTATTTATATTATTTTATTCACATTTTAAATTAAATTTAAATGAAACATAATTTGTAAAAATACCTTTTTAGAAAAATTCTTTTTCTTTTTAAAATTTTTTAAAAACTTTTTTCGTTAGTTAATTTTGCAAAATCATTTACCTAGACATTTGTATCGTAATTTTTATAATTTATCTAATATTGCATCCCCCCCCCCTTAACCTACATATGATATTACACAGGCTAATATAAAGATTCTTGTCGCATACATATTTGAGTGACATGTTGCTAAATCGTATTACATCAGGGATTGGCTTGTTTTTATTTCATTCATTTCCTTAGACGTGTTATATTTATTAACAGAAAGTAATGTCAGACCTCCTGATTATCTAGAAAATTATATTTCCGCTATCGATTGCATGCCTGTTCAGTGGCGCCATTTATACGGGTCCGTGGGACCCGAGCCCATCCAGTATTTTTTAATCATAGCATAACCAATTTTCATTGTTTTAGTTATTTATTTCATTATTATTTTATTATTAATTTTTCTCCTTAGAATAAAATTTATTTTGTCAATGACCACGTGTTTTAATTCTCCGATTGAGACCCATAAATCCCAAATGACTGAAATGTTTTGCTCCATGTTTAACTTTCTTCTAATTCATTTCGTAGTCATTTTCATGATATCATGACATTACAATAAATATCAGTGTCTTCATAAGAAAAAACCGCATGCGAATATAATGATATCATATTCATGATATCATGACATTACAATAAATATCAGTGTCTTCATAAGAAAAAACCGCATGCGAATATAATTTAATAAAACTGCAACTTTATTAAAACATAAGAACTCGACTTAAAATTCTCATCTTTCACCGTGTGTCCCCCTTTCAAAGAAAAATAAACTGATCACACCATTTTATAAAAATATTTTTGAGAACACCCAATAATTTTCAAAAGTTGGCGCTACAGGTTCTGTTATTTAATATTGCCAAGTATAGTTTATTCCTTAACCCTTTGCGGCGCAGGGCATATTCATTACTTAAGTGTTGAAATTAATGACTGACACCGGAATTTGAAAACAACTTTATTTTTAAATAAGAAAACGCTATATTTCACGCATTCAATAAACGGCAATTTTTTAAACAAAATTCCTGTGCCAATGTGGCGTTTGGGAATTAAAATTAAGTGGTATATCTATGAAACCACTGCGCCGCAAAGGGTTAATGTGTTTTCTGTTTGTGCTATTAAAGAGTTGGGTTTTTTCTATTAATCATATTGTTGTTTATATTTATACTTTCAATGTACATGAAACATAAAATATTTCCTTATTATAGGGAGCGGCAATGAATTTGAAGTAGCATTTGTGATTTTTAAAAAAATGTACTTAAAATATTGAAAAATTAGGGATGCACCCAATATTCGGTTTGACCGAATAAATCAAAGTATTCGGCCGAACCAAATAATTAAAATAACCTTTTAAAACGCATTTTTAAAAACTTTTCACAATTTCTATTTTTTGTTGTCAATTACTAAATATATTTAAAATAATTAGAAGCAAAATCATATTCAAATAAAATAGAATATTAATCAGCTGGCCGAATATTCGGTATTTGGACCAAAAATTTCTATTCATCTAGCTGAATATTCAGTATTTAATTTACCTGAGGGTCGACTATTCTATATTCGGCCAAAATCATAATTCGGTGCATTTCTACTGAAAATATAAAAATCAATTAAAGTACGAAGCGGTTACGTTGAGCAAGAAGACTATCGGAAAACGATCGAATAAAATTATAAATGTGCATCACATTTGTAGGAAAATATATAATTATTATTCAATTCTCTTTCCCTTGATTGAGATTATCTGATAACGCATATCGAGGATAATATGGAAATTTATATTGAGGTCTAAAAAAATCGTAACGCTAAGTGGAAAGAATGAAAAAATTAATAATAATAATAATAAAAAAAAAGACACATTTTTAAATTATTTATGCTGATTTGCGATCTTAAATATACTTTCAATAATGTACTAGTAAATTACAGTAATTAATTTAATTATAGCAGTAAGTATTAATGTACTGGTAGTAATGTAAATATCTCTTTTCTGTATTTTTCACAAAACCTTTGTTTCATTGAATTTGAATTTTCTTACTGGATTTTGTACAGATTTTTCTGGTATAAATGCGAGTTTCACAAAGTTGAAAATGACATTATTGATTTCCCACACGCGCTGATGTCTTTTCATGCCTGTACTTTCTTACTAAAATAACACATCGGGATATTTTCAACACATGTTTTAAAAATTCAGTTGATGTTGAAAAGTTTTTATACTTGTAACTAAAATAATAATAATAATAATCGTGGCATTAAGTAGAGAAAATTAAAAATACCTTTGAATTATTTTTGTTGATTTGCGCTCTGAAATACTTCCAATAATGTATTTGTATTTTTCTCAAAACATTTATTTCTTTGAATTTGAATTTTCTTAATGGATTTTGTACAGATTTTCCTAATATTAAGTACGAGTTTCACCAAGTTGAAAATGGCTTTATTGATTTTACACATGTGTATTGATGCTTTTTCAGGCCTGTACTTTCTTACTAAAATAACACATCGGGATATTTTCAGCAAGACATGTTTTAGAATTTTAGATGAAATCGAAAAGTTTTTCCTTCTAAGCTTAGCAAATAGCTATTTAATGTCAGCACGCAATGAACTCTAAGAATGAAAATATGACATTGTGTTCTTTTTTTCTAAGGCGTGTCTTTAATAACAAAAGCTATCTGAAGTTATAAATAAATTAAAATAATTCAAGTAATATATTTTTATCAATACAAAATATTGATATCTTATACTAGTCACGCGAACACACTCACAAGCTAATTTTAAACCAAGGAGCTGTGTTATTTTGAAATTTCGCATTTTGTATTTCAATATTTTTAATCTATTTATTTATTTATTACATACAATAACTGAGGTCTATGGTTGACGTTGTACTTTGTATTTTTTCTATTTTGGTTGCAGTTTTGTGTAGTTTTTTCCAGAGAATACTTTCAACGATGGAACGGATTACAAAAGTGAAAATAATCTATTTAAAATTAAAGAAAAAATAACAAAAACAAAACTACAATTAGTAATCAGAGCCCTCGCGAAGACTTTTTAATAGTAGGGGAGAAGCCCCTACAAATACCTCTTACCCTTTGCGGTGCAGGGCAAATTCAATGCTTAAGTGTTGAAATTAATGACTGACACCGGAATTTGAAAATAACTTTATTTGTAAATAAGAGAACGCTATATTTCACGCATTCAATAAATAGTAATTTTTTAAAACAAAATTCCGGTGCCAATGTGGCGTTTGGGAATTAAAATTAAGTGGTATATCTATGAAACCACCGCTCCGCAAGGGGTTAAATTGCCAAGTCAAAATTCAGTATTTGCCAATTCTGTGAAAAGCGAACATAAATAGTTTTCGGCGTTTGCCAACTAGTTTTATAATTTCACCAAGTTATCATTTTTAGAAAATGTAATACAGTTTTTATTTGCAAAAAGCTTAATAATATTTCTGATTACACTGATAATTTTCATCAAATCTATCAGAAATAGAAAATGTATTAGTTTTTTTTATTAAAGTTTTGAACTAATTTGCCAGTTCAGTTTGTAAATTTGCCAACTGTAACAGCATGAGCAAACGTTTGGAGGGAGGAGGCTCAGTCCCTACCCCCCCCCCCTCCTTAGCGAGGCGCCTGTTAGTAATATCGTGGTTATCCTGGTAATTTTTCGACTATGGATACTGCCCCCCCCCTTTCCTTTTTCTCATTTCGAGGATGCTTTCTTTTTCGGAGCTATTTCAAAACATCCATATAGACTAAAATGCAAACAGGAAATTTCAAAAGAATGCTGCCATTGTTTTCACTTTAGCTTGCAATTGTTTTAATGTTACTAGTGTAAGCCCTTAAGGGACCGCTTCATTCAAATGAAAAGACCCGTTCGCTAATGCTAATCCTATGGAAGAAATTTATAAAGATATCTCGGTTGCATTTTAATATTTTTAAATGATTCTTTCTGCATTGGATAGTTGAGATCAATCTGTATGCAGGCCGTTTTTTACTTTTTCCATTTTGTTCACAGATATTTTTTATGAGGGTGATTTCGCTTTCCAAACCGGTTTTGAGAATGAAAGCGTTCTCGTAAAAAATATCTGTAAACGAAATCAAGAAAGTAAAAAACGGCCTGCATACAGATCAATCTCAGCTATCCAATGCGAAAAGAATCATTTAAAAATATTAAAATGCAACCGAGATATCATTATAAATTTCTTCCATAGATTAGCATTAGCGAACGGATCTTTTCATTTGAGTGAAACGGCCCCTTAAGGTTGCTAGTCATTCAGTGACCGAATTTACCTCGGTAATGAATCTATGGGCGTCTGATTCATTTTTATATTCAAAATATCTTCTCGTGAAATTAATATTTTAACCTCTTTTTTCAGGTTTCTCTTCTTAAAGAATGTCTTTTTTTTTTCTTAGTTTTCAAAATATTGCTAAAATCTATGCATAATTTCATATGAAGTGTTAAAATATTATTACCTTTCAACTGATAAAAAAGAAGAGAATACAGAAAATAGAAATTAAAAATATTAATTTCTTGAGGAGATTTTCCAATATAATAATGTATCAAAAGCCCATAGACTTAACATTAGCGACGTAAGTAATTAACACTCTTAAGATAGTATTGAGATAATCTTAGAACTGTTCGCAGCTAAATCGCAACTGCTTATAGTTAAGATTTTCGACCACCAGAATTTCTGAAAATAAATAAATAAACCTCAGATAGCTGCGATTAAATACGGCGAAGAATGTTTACCGGGAATATCTGTAGCCAAAAACCGCAGCAATCGGCAGCTACGGTAATGATTTCTGTTTTCTCGTTATAATGCTGAGTGCTCGTATAAAAGAAAATCAGTGTTGAATTCAGACACTTTACTCCTGGAGGGACGAGAGGCGGAGAATTGCACTTTTTGGTCGTTGAAAACACAATCTCAAATTTTCCGGGGCGGAATGTCATTCTCGCCCATCGCATGAATTCGACGCTGAAAAAATGCGGTCTACGTGTTGTTAAACTGAAATTTTGAAGGGGAAAAAAAAAAAAAAAAAAAAAAAAAACTTTAATATTTTCAACCAAAGGTAATCTTATAAACTGTATTTCTGAAATCCAAACTGGCTATTTTCTGACACATGTTTTAATTCAGTTTTGTTCCCTGAAGCATTAAATTGGCAGGTGCTCTTATTAAGAAACTAATGTAATCGTAACAGATTTTTTCCTTTTTTTAGTAAAGGAAGAAAATTTTTTGAGAAACCACTGTCGAAGTTGCTTTAAACGAATTTCCGAATGTTAGAAGAGAAGAAGAGAATGACTACTGTCACAAGGCAGCAATATCTTAATTCAAACTTTAATTTCTTTAATGGAAGACAAAAGACAAAAGAAACCGTTCGATTAAAAATTTCAGTGATCATGCTTGTAAGTGTCTGTGCCTGTCCGTGCCTGTAAGCTTTTACTTTGAAAAATGTGCCAAAAAGATTCATGTCGTAAATCTATGAAAATTTTTTTTCGAGACGAGGGAATTAATTTCAAATCTAATTTTTCAATTCATCGCCACTTTGTAACTAAGTTCATAAATTAAATTTTCTGTTTGAAAATCCACAGTCAATTTGTTTTTTTTTTCTTCCCTCATTAGAAATCATTTATCTACTTATAAGTCTATATTATGTACATAATTTCTCATTTATCTACTTTGTGTATAACACATCTCATAATGAGTAGCTAATTGAGAAATAAGTTATAACTATTATATTTATTTATTTCACATTTTAAATTTATCATCGTGTGATATTGTTTGTAAGACTTTACAAAATAAATTTCAAAAACTTTAATCTGTATGTACTTAAGGTAATAACATGTACCTGATTTTTTTAAAGCTTATTAAATCAAATTAATTTATAAAACCTATATCTTGGCATTCATTGTTTGTTTCGCAAATGTCTCATTTAAAAATTACTTGATGTAGTTATCTAGTTTTTAAGATGATTATAAATAATAGGCCTAATTAAATACAAATTATTAGTGCGATATGGCAGTCATATATAATTTTGACTTTTCTGTTTCATCCATTTTACCCAAGTCACTTCACAGAGAATGACCAGTTGAATTATTTATAAATCGTAAAATAATTATTCAATTTTCTCAAAAATTGAAATATATTTTTTATTTCATAATTGTATAACATTGTTTTCAAAACTAACATGGAAAAAATTATGAATGAATTATTTTTTTCTCTCTCTCTCTTCGTTTAAGCCTTATAAATAAACATAACTTACAAATCTCTTTCATTGACACTCATTGTAAACTTTTTTAGACAATTTTACTTCAAAATTATTGCTAATCTTTACTTTTCTATTTCATCCATTTTACCCCAGTCACTTCTCAAGGAATGATCAATTGAATCATTTATAAATCGTAAACATAATTATTCAGTTAGTGAAAATTTTAAATGTAATCTTTATTTGATAATTGTATAATATTGTTTTCAAGACTAATGTGGAAAAAAAAAATTATGAATAATTTACTGTCCCTTCCTTTAAGCCTTATAGATCAACATAACTTACAAATCTCTTTCATCGACACTACACTGTGTACTTAAACACTGTGTGGGTAATTGTCCTAAATTTATTAACAAAATTTACAATATCTTGCGACATACTTGTCATATAGGTAAAAATGTGGTGCAAAATATTCACAATTAAAGAAATTTTCTATTTATACTAAAAAAAAGAAAAAAAAATCTATATTTTGACCAATTTCAAGATATTGTGTCTCCTTAAGTTATAAATCAAGATCAAAATCACAAAATACATGTTAAGATATTTAGAGTGTCTAATTTCAGAATTACATCCTCTCTTTATAGGTAGTTTATTACCATGTGTTCTTTTTATTTCTGTATATTCTTTCATAACTATTGAAATTAATTTAATATTAACTCGATACATATTATGTACTTCAGAATTTATAAAATTTGATAAACACAAATCTTTTATAAAATCTTTTTTCTGTTTTCCTTTCAAATTTATCAAAAATCAAATTGAAATTAGATTGTTTCTATAAATGTACTTTCTTTACATTACCTTATTTCGGAACCTAGACACTCATTGCATACATTGCGCTTTATTCATTTTGATAAAGGCAATTCTATTATGTAAATATTTTAATCTAATTAAACACAAATCATTAACTTTATTATCATAGCCACCTGCTTTTGGTGATCTTTCTGCCTTTTCATTAAACATTGTTGTAATATTTTTAAAAATTTATTGAAAACTTTTAAATCCGAAGAAGAAGTCAGATTGTGAATTCGTACGTGTTTAATTCAATCTTGTGTTTAAAAATCTACAAAAAACTTAATTTATTGGCTTTGTTTTTAATTGATATCAATTATTTATTTTAAAAAACTTGTAAATTAAGTGTAATTTCGTGAAAAAAAAAAAAAAAAAAAAAAAAAAACTTATTTCACTTTATAATTGTTTTTTGAATAGTAAGGAAATAGTAGTAATACTTTTTTTCTTTTTTTTAGTCTGCATTTTAAGTTTAATCTTCAGTTAATTAATTAATGGGTCAAAGGCCTATTAGAACTTATAATCGGTTTCTAATGAAGAAAAATTGAGTTGATTAACGTCCGTAAATCAATTTTATTCAGAAGCTACCATGGAAAATACTTAATTCACTTCATAACTAATTGCTTAAATAGTATGAAGATTTTTTTTTTTTTTACTTTGCATTTTAAATTTAATCTGCTATTAATGGCATCATCGAGCAAAATATAAAACTTATAATCGATTTATAATGAAATATAATCGAGGTGGTTTATTCAAATCCGTATATCAGCTTTATTAACAAGCTTTCGTAAAACATATTGACAACTGATTGCGTTCATTTAAAATCTCTTCAAAAAGTATCAAATTCTATTTAAGATGTATATAATAATAGATTTAACTAAATGATTTTGAAAATTACAAAATTAAACCCCCACTTGTGTAAACCATCTAATTTTTGATGATCGTCCTTTTTTTTCTTTCTGTATCTATCTAAATATTGCTGTATTAATTTTTAAAAACTTATTTTTATAAAGTATAAATTTTGAAATAAAAGGCAAACACAATTTGACCAATTTAAATTTGGTATGTATTTTTCAAATTTCTCTTAAATACACAAGAGTAAATATAGACTCTTGTGTGTTTAAGAGACTATAATCAATGTAATTTATAAGTCTTTATAAAAATTATTTACTTAAACTCGTAGTTTAATTTGTATGTATTTAACTAATTTATTTTGTTATCAATTACTGATTGAGTTTGTACATTAAGAGCAGTTATAAGAATTGAATAATATTTGTGCTTGTTTTAAGTTTGATTTTGAATTAATAAATCATATTTGTAATGCTGTATTTAAAATTTTACAAAATTCCTTAGCCCCCCCCCCCCCAAAAAAATAAAAAAGAAATAAAAAAATATCCAATCTTACAAGTGAACATAATATGCAGTTTTTTGTTCCCATAAAATAGATAATTATTGCATGTATGTGACTGTTTTAAAAATAATTCCATAAATAATTATTTAAGATGCAAAATTAATAGTAACTGTAAAAAAAAAAAAAAAAAAAAAAAAAAAGGGGGGGGTAATCTTGACTTGATTGATAATTAAATTAATGAGATTTTAATCATTTCCCCTTGTGATCAATTTCATTTATAAACTTATTAAGGATTTTTTTTTTCTTTTTCCACAAAATCAATATATAAAATATAATATTTAATCTCCCATAGAACAGATAATTATTGCATGCATACAACTGTTTTAAAAATAATTCCAAAAATAATTGTTTAAGATGCATGTAAATAGTAACTATAAGAAAAAAAAATGTTTAGTCCTTAAAAAATCTTGATTTGATTGATAACTAAATTTATGATATTTTACTGATAATTCCCCCTTGTAATTAATTTCATTTATAAACTTATTTATAGATTATTTTTTTCTTCCTTTTGTCACAATATCAATATAAAGAATATATATTGAATCTCCCGTAGAATAGATAATTTTTGCATGTGTGCAAATCTTTTTAAAGTAATTCCATAATAAACAGCTTTTAAAAAGCAAGCAAAAAGATCAATATTTAAATAGATTCAAATTTAAATTTTCATTGAATATGCAGTTATATTTTAGATGCACTTTTAACACGCTGAGTGCCATGTCAGTCATATGTGATTGACAGTGACTTCCATTTAGGCATCTTTAGTCACTGGTGACTTTCAGTCTAAAATATAATATAAAACTAAAAAAAAGGGCGGGGGGTTAAGTAATTATTGAAAATTTATTTCAAATTTACTTAACTTTTATTTATTACAGGAATGAACTTTCATAATAAATGCTTAAAACAGTGTAATTTATTAAGTTTAATATGACAGTGTCAGTCATCGTGGTACTCAATGAATTAATTCTAATATTAAAATGCAGTGAATTCACCATTTGAGTTACATTTTTTTAAATAATCAAAATTTTTGAAAAGGCATGCTGTACCTTTCAGTTCGTTTATATCAACAGTTTGTATTGATGATTCCAAAATATAAAAAACAGAATTATTAAAAATTTTGCACTTAATAAATGACTTTCTTTGCATTCATTATTTATCCCCTTTATTATAAATTTAAAATACTCATTTCCCACTTATGACAGTTGCCATGAAAACTGGCAAAAAATTAAAACTATATTTTCCAAGTGTTTTTGAAATCATATATTCTGGAAGTTAAAAACATACAAAAATAAAATAAATCTTCAAGAAGGGAAAAAAAAAGGGGAGGGTATATAAATAATCATATATATATATATCTTGGATCAATAAATATCTTGGCTTCAGGTATAAAGCAAAGATTTTAGTCCTTTTCTTTTATATAACTCATCACCCCCCCCCCCCCCCCCCGCGCCAAGTGTCACTTTAACTTTGCTAAAAAAATTCCAATTATCACATATAAATAAAACAAATACAATGTGTATCAATAAAGAAGCATGTATGAAGCATAAGGAAAATTTATTAAACGAGAAATTTACAAATGAAAAAATAAAATCATGAAAAATTTATGATGAATTACATGATAAGAATAAATGACAAGTTTTTGGAATAATCACAGTAAAATGTATGTTCATATAAATTACAAAATTTAATTCATTGTTATTTACGACAGTATATAGATGGATGTGAAATGAAACTCTTGTAATTATTCAACTCTGTTCTAAATTTCTCACAACGTTGCTTTTAATGTTACTAAAATATATAAATAAGCTGAAATTTCTTTAAGTTTTCCTAAAATATTTTAAAATACAACATGTATCATAATTACAAAACATTACTAATAAAAAAAAATACAGCTAAAATTATCACAGATTATTCATAAAGATGTTTTCCGAGAATGGATTTGTGATTTTTTTTTATTTATTTATAAATGCGATAGTTTAAGATCACGACGAATATCGCAGTCATTAAACATTCTAAACATTTCATGATGTATAAACCAATACCACATGTAATTTAAAATAAGAATTTGGTGCATTTTAAGAAGAAATATTTCAGAATTTTTAAAAGACATATACATAAAAAGATAAATCAGAATTTTTCATTAAAATATTAAAAAAAGCTAAGAACATGATATAAGAATTTAGGCAACACCGGTTTTCATATTGGTAAATAATAGATAAAATGTTTCTAAAAAGGAAGGCGTAGTTAAAAATAAAGTTCAAAGTAAAACTACTTGAATTTAAGCATTTTTATAATGCAAAATTTTTGAGAAGCTAACAGGTAGCTTTGCTGGGAAATTAAAAAAAAACTTAACATTACACATATTACAATAAAGTATTAAAATAATACAACTTACGAATACGATAATCAAAATCAGAACTTGTTGAAGTAGATATTCACCAGAAATCAGTTATTTTATCACAGTTACACATTATAAAAGATGAAAGTCACTTAACATCATCCTCATTATCTGATTTTTTACTGCTAATGAACTTCTGAATTGAGGCTATAAGTTTGTATTCATTAAATTCCACAGCTAGTTCAAGAACACTTTTAACATCTACGGATTCCAAATTTTCTTCAAATAATCTAACACACTCGTATTTCAAAGGCAGCACACAAAATTTATCTGCAGCAGCTAAATAAATATCAATAAGATCTCCGGTTTCGTAGTATAGAAGTTTGCCACAATAGATGTAATAAAGTACAGCTTTTAAAATGTTGCTTTTCATATTAGGAATTTCGAGAGATTTTGTATTTTTTACGGGATTATACTTGAATATATCTCTAAATACATGAGATCTTGCACTCAGGATCAAACTATGCACACGAAATTTTTGGCCTTCACATTCCAGTGTAAAATCACTATAAGATCCAGTTTCAAAGAGAAGTGCCATATGGTAGGTCAGCATTTTGTAGTGTTCTTCGGGATCAACATTAATATTATAGTACACCACATCATTTCTTATTGTAGACAATATTCCTTTAGCCGTATTAGAAGTATACAAATAGCATAATATATGAAGACTTCCACCCCAAGTCAAGGTAGGATCTTCTAAACAGTCTTTTGGTAAAAATACTTCGAAAGCAATTTCCTGATTAAAATCGCAGCACTGTTTCCTTTGGAGATATCGGCTCTTCCCTTCAGAGTCGATTACAGCTACAACAGCTTGATAAATATCAGAATAATTTTCTTCCATATTATTTATGGATATAGACATAAAGCCATCTTCTTCAGTAGCTCTGTTAGGATGCAAAGTCAAAGTGAAAATCCTTTCTAACAAGCTTGAGCCATTTTCAGAACTTGGAAATGATATGACTTCATTGGAATTCGCGATTTTTTCAAGAGATACGTCAAACTCAAGTGAGGATTTTTCCCTTTTAAACTCGGACAATATTTCAACATAGTCTGGCACATAATACTTCTGTAGTTGTGTGAGATCCAAGTATTTGATCCATTCTAATATTTCGAATGTGGGTTTGCGCAAGACATGATCCAAATTTCCGGTGTAAAGATATCCGAATATGTGTCGTGCAGCAACAGCATCTAGTTGTGGCAATTTGATCACGTCGTCGTCTTTTTCAATTATCCTTTTCAATACGGCACTTCTTGAATTCAAAATAAACTTGTGTGCCTTACCCGGGATACCTCCTATGAGAAATTTTACATCGTAATTCTCATGAACTCTGTACAGCACTGTTAAATGCTCGGATAAAGCTTTCAAGCCCGGCATTTCGGATCTTTTATGTACTTCACTGTCTTTGGCACTCACAAAAATCATACTTTTAAACTTCAATTTATCCACATCTTTGAATTCCATTATGCTCTGCAGTTCATCGGCTTCACTTATCTCAATTGCGATCGAATTGTTTGTTTGGAAATCGGATTCTACTACTTGAATCCTATCTTCGTCGATATCTTTCGGAATAAATAATTTCCACATCACCAAAATGGGTTCGTTTACCGACCGACTCACGTTCTCCAAGTACAGAGAAACAGTATGTTTTTCATTGATGTAGTTATCCTTAAGGCAAAATCGCCATTCAGTTCTAATTTTTCCGTTTATAGTAAAAGTTGGGCTTGAAATAACCCACTTGTCCTTAGAGGTTGCAGCAAGGAAGTTTTTTATCTTCCACTTAATTTCACTAAAACCAAAATTACGGAGGTTTTCCATTTTGGAGAATTTAACTGCAGCAAAACTAGATTCAAATATGCTATACAATTTGAACTCATATAACACGAGACGTAGTCAGACACTTGCGTGGACGCTAACAAACTGAAAATTGAACAGAATCTGCTTAGCCTAGGTCTTTAACTGTAAGAACATTCTATAAGATTTTGCCATATCCTGGTGCAATACCTTAATCCCCCAACTGTTTACAAACATCTCAAATTGGCCTAAAAAGAATGTCCAAAATTATACAAAACACCCCTTTTTAGCAACCGATTACAATAGGTGAGAAAAAGTCTAATCCCTCTAAGGTCTAGTGTTCAATCCAATGCTTCATATCTCTTATCTACTAAGTCAAAATCCCTTGACATTTTTAGAAAGAATTTACATAAAATTAGGTCGGAGTGATGTGCATGCATTAATTTCATTTTTCTTAGAATCTTTTGAATTTAAGGCTTCAAAGCAGTTAAACCTTTTAGAAAATTCTGCTTTTCCTACAAATTTACACAGATTTCTGAATTTCTTATGTTTTATAACAAAGATCTATAGAATGTTCGTGGCTTATGATTAATTTTAAAAGGAAAATATTAAATTTTCCTGTAGATGCAGTAAAGTTTTTTTTTCTCTCTGTCTTCAATGTTACGTAAGCAAAGGGAAAAAAAAAAAAAAAAAAGAATTGAATACATATTTTATCCTGTATTACTTGAAATAAATAGGGTTTTCAGTATTTTATTTTAGATAATCACTTTTTAATGGTTATTTCAATCTGTCATAAGAAAATTTTAGGTAAATTAAAATAGATTTTACAAACAAATATGTAGAATAACTTTTCGGTTGCAAATTATTAAGTTGTGAAATATTTCGCACAGTTTTATGTGATCAACTTCTGATTTTACGTAATAGCCTCCCCCCCCCCTCTACAAATTAAATATTTGCGAACATTAACGAAACATCACGACTAAAATTAATAATGTTATTATTTTTTTATTTTTTCCTCTCAAATCATAGAAATGCTTTTACCAAGTGGAATAAGTTTTGGTGGCTTCATCCATTTCCTTGTAAAACCTCATGCACTAATGCTATTTCCCTATAAATGTCAATTTGGTCTTCATAGTATACGTATGTAAACCTAAGTGTTCAAAAATTATTATTTCCCGAAATATTTTTAAAAATCACGCGCATTTAAAATTACCTTATGGTACTGTTCATGAGAAATTTTTTTTCCTCAGCTGAGCGTTTAATGTACGAAAAATTTGAAATTAAACTTTATCAGCTTTTAAGTGATTCTTTAAAAAATATTTAAATTGTTGAACAGCGCGAAATTTTGACTTATCCTTGATTATGAGATGATTTTAAAATGCGAATGCATGAAATTGGCATCCATAAGTATATTAAGTGATTTAGGATTTCATATCGCTTTCTACTTTTCGATAAATGTTTTCTATTTTGATTTAAAAATTATTTCTGTTTTATGACTACTTTTTTGAGTGTGTTAGTGTTCTGAAATTGGGTTCAAAATTTCAACTTGTAAAATCCTGAAAAATCCTTTCTTGTTTTCGAATCATGGCAAATCATTTTCGATATAGATTCAATCATAGATTCTTAATAACAGTATCTGCTAATTTCATGCGTCTACAAATAAAATCGACTATGTTACTGCGGTTTAAAAAAAAATAATGATAATTATACCCGCTTAACTATGTGAAATTTTCATTTATTATCCGATTCATTTTTAAATACCTGAAAGCATGTTTTTTGAGGAGAATTGTAATTGAAACTCTTTCATTTTCCAGTAAATGAATATATATTATAAGCAGATTTTGGTCTCAGGATTGAAATTTTTCTTTCTTTCCTGCGCTTTGATGCACTCCTTTTTTTCTCCACAGCTATCTAAATTTTATTAATTTTTTTGCGGCTTTCAGTGAAGGAAAATTTGGCAAAATAAGTAAAAATGAAAAGTAAGCTCAAGGTTTGCGGGGGTGGGGAGGGTCACAAGGGAAAGCGTTACCAGTGCTATATCAAAGCATGTTCACATGCACCACCAATGTCCCAGTTTTAAGGGGGGGTCTCCAAAATATTCAATGGATTTTAAACTGCAATTGTACAGTTTTATCGCATATTATATAGCAAGGAATGAATGCTGGATCCTGACTATTGTGGTAAGCATATTGTGGGAAACATGTTCACATGCACCACCAATGTCCGAAAATTAAGGAGGGTCTCCAAAAGTTTCAACGAATTTTAAACTGCAATTGTATAGTTTTAGCGCATATTATATAGCATGGAATGAATATTGGATCCTGATTATTGTAAGCATGTTCACATGCATCACCAATGCCCCAAAATTAAGGGGTGTCTCCAAAAGTTTCAATGAATTTTAAACTGCAATAATACAGATTTAGCGTATATTATATAGCAAAGAATGAATACTGGATCCTGACTATTGTTGAAAGCTTATTGTACTAAGCATGTTCACACGCACCGCCAATGTCCCAAAATTAAGGGGGTCTTAATTTTTCAATGAATTTTAAATTGCAATTTTACAGTTTTATCGCATATTATATATCATGCAATGAATACTGGAATCCGACTATTGTTGACAATTTTTTATTCGTGCAGTCTAATTATAAAATCTTGGAATTATAAAAAATGTCCACAAAATTTGCTCAAATGAGGACATGAGCTTCAAATCTTGCCTTGCCGTAAATTAAACATACCGTAAATTACATTTTACGATAGAAATATTTACGAAAGATTTTAATTTTCTTTTAAATTTTAAATTAAATATTTTTCTTAAGAAGAAAGGCAAAAAGAAGCTTAGAAGCCAGGCCCTTATTACCTCATGGGCAAATCAGGATTTTGCTATGAGCCCCGGACACATTTTCAGAAAGAATCACGTTTTGAGCACCTTATCACCAGAACAACGATTGGCGCGGAGATGAAGTCAATGCTACGCACCCTTTCTTGTGTGTGACGTCAAACGCCTAGCGAATAGCAACCCTTCCTTCTGCAAAGAAATCGTGTTTATTGTTCATTTGTTTTTCCGTAAATGTTATCAAGCAAAGACTATAATGAGAGGAAATGTTATTCACCGTTAGTTTGCGATTAAAACATAGTTTAAAACAAAGAGCTTTTTCAGATTAAAATGCTCCTAGTTTCACAAAACATCTAAACATAGTTTTTTTTTTTTTTTTTTTTTTTTTTTTTTTTTTTTTTTTTTCTCAATTTAAAAATATCATTTCCTTAACCCTTATGTTCGAAGAAATTGAGAAGTTAATTAAAAACAGTAGTAAAGATTCTCTTGTAATATATATAATTCTATTAATCATATGTTTTATGACACATTTGAACTTACTTTATTTTGTGTTTGGCGATGCAGCTAGCTGTACGTGCTCGCTTTCGCCAACTGGCCAAGGCTGGTGCTCAAAACGTGATTCTTTCTGAAAATGCGCCCTGGACCTTAAGGATGCCACTTTTCCGCCAAATGGCGGATTTCCGCTTTTTTTAATTTTTAAGGATCCGCGATTTTCGTTAAGCGATCGCGGAATAAAATAACGATTTTCATCGAACGATCGTGAAATAAAATATGGAATTTTGTCAGACGATCGTGAAATACGAGAGCGATTTTCGTTAAAAGATCGTGAAATATAAAGTGATTTTCATCAAACAACTGCGAAATATAAAAGCGATTTTCGTTAAAAGATCGTTAAATTTAACGGTGATTTTCATCAAAAGACCGCGAAATGCAACAGTGATTTTCGTCAAAATATGGTAAAGTAAAACGGCAATTTTCGCTTAAAGATCCCGAAATATAACAGCGATTTTCGTTAAACAATCCCGAAATATAACACCGATTTTCGTTAAACGATCGCGAAATATTACAGCTATTTTCGTTAAACGTTCGCGATATATAACAGCGATTTTCGTCAAAAGATCGCGAAGTATAAGAGCGATTTTCTTTAAACGATCATGAAATATAACAGCAATTTTTGTTAAATGATTGCATAGCTGCAATTTTCGTCAAAATATTGAAAAAAAATCGGCATTTTTCGTTAAACGATCACGAAATACAACAACGATTTTCGTTAAACGATCGCGATATATAACGGCGATTTTCGTCAAAAGATTTCGAAATATCGCGGTGATTTTTGTCAAAAGATCGCAAAATAAAACAGCGATTTTCGTCAAACAATTGCGAAAAAAAGAAAAAAAACACTTGCAAATTTATGCTATTTACTTATGGAATAATCATCGAATCTGTTGCTGGGTTATTGAAATCGATTTAAAAAGATGCAATACATAAAATTTCTCTCTGAACCCTTTGCAGTGTTACCTTAATTGAAAAATACTGTGAACTGAAGAAAAATTCTTTCTTATTTTTACTCTAATAAATTGTTAAAGGTTCCCCCCTAAAAAAAGTGGTTTTCTTTTTAAAAAAAAAGTTATAATTTAATTTTTTATTTAGTTTATTACAAGATGAATGTAGATTCTACCATTGCAGAATTCAGTTTCGCCTTCGATTAGAAAAAAAAAAAAAAAAAAAAAAAAAAAAATCGATAGAAGTTTTTTAGAAGGGCGACCCCGTTTAGATTGCAATGAACTAACTTCATTTTTCTTGTGTTTATCAATATAATAGCAAACAGAACGGCGTGAAATACCCAATTGAATAGCAATTTCTCTCTGAGACATTGGAATTGCAGAATAATAAAGAGATACAATTTGACGTGCTACTTCTTCATTGACTAGATTCATCAAAAACGGATTTTTTCTTTAGTTTAAATGCTTTTTTATAGACTCTGAGTAAAAGGAAATGCAATTTAACAATAAAACGAATGGAATCCCGTCGAATTCGACGAATGAAATGTTTAAAAGACCCGATCGATTTGGTTTTAAAAAAAGCAAAAGTAATTACATTATTGAATCAATATATAATAAATATATTTACAAAGTAAATGTCAAATTTGCCAGTTACAATTTTGCATTCAAATATTCGCACATCTACAGTTAAAATTGTAATATGAGTGCCGGCGAAATCCAGAAATTTTATTTTATATGGACTCACAGAAAAATAGCTTTATTTAAAAAAAAAAGAAAAAAAATAATATCGGGTACTACTAGGTTATCCCATCCAGGGGGGTGCCATTTCCCTCTAGTTTCGGGAACAAGGTTTCGGTACGTATGACGTCACGGCGAGTGCAAAAGGGAATTCTCGCAATAGAAAAAAGCCTATTCTTTCCATTTATAATCAAATTTCTGCTTAAAAACTTTTTGATTTTGGTCAGAGCAGAACATATTTCTTGAAAGCAGGACATTTTTACTAGAGAAAATGTTTTTTTCGAAGAATAAAGCGATTCTAGAGGATTTTCCCCTTTAAATCAAGTAGTTGTGTTATTAGTATTGTGTTAAGATAAGAGTTTTTATTGCTTGTTATTTTTAATTGTTCATTAAAAATGTATGTGTGTGTGGGTGTGGAGAAAGGGGGAGATTTTTTTTTTCTTTGACACTCAGGACAATTTGTTTACCCCACAAAGCTTAAATTGCTTTTCCTAAATATTATGGCGCAGATATTTCTCAGACTTGAAATATCGTCAATGAAATATCATTTTGAAAAGTTTTAAAATAGCATATTATTTGCAGTTCTTTGTTTAAAAATCCCTAGTATTTGTGGTATTCCAGCATGTACTAATAGTTAAAATAAAACGAAAAATTGTTTCCCAGCAAACATTACTGAAGAAATCTGGTTTTAAAAATAAATGAATTATTGCATGCAAACGTGCACAATGCTGAAATTTCCGAATTTATTCAGATCACTTTCAATCAAATGAATATTGTAAGTGAAATCAATGAAAATAATAGTGATTTCAATTATGTAAATATAAATATTAACATGCACATAACACTGTGAAAATAGTAATTACTATGTATCTAAAAACTCGAGGAATCTGAAGCAATATGAAAAGAACAATGGAGGCGAAGAATTTTTAATATTTTTATCTTCCATAAACTACTTTTTTCAAAAACTTTGAGAAACTTTTAAAAATACCTTCTTTGCATTTTTTAAATATGTATATTCATTGGATAACTGAGGACGATCTGTACAAAGGCTGTTTTTTACTTAAAAATTTTTTTGTTTGCAGTATTTTTACTATGATATTTTTGCCAATGTACAGTAACATAATCTTCATAAAAATGACAAATAAAATCAAAAAGTAAAAACTACCTTTTTAGAAATATATATTAATTATCCAATGTAAAAAAAATATTAATGGCTTCCGAACATAAACGAGATATTTAAAAAAAATTCTCCGATAGAATTAACCTTAATGAGTGAGTAAGTGAAGTAACCCCCTAAACAAAGTATAATAACAACAACAACCAAAAAAAAAAAAAAAAAAAAAAAAAAACGAAATGCTTCCAAACAAAGGAAAAACTGGACTAAATCAACTGTAACTGCATGTTAAAATATCAAATAATGGAGCGCACATCTGAAACATCAGCAAAACGTATCTTCTGATGAAATCTTGTGCATGAAATTAAAATATCGTGTGAGGATAAAAACCTTTTATTTTCAACATATGATATAATTATATAGTATAAATGTTTTAGTTTAATAATATTAAAAATTCAAATATTTACACATGAAAATTTCTATTTAATTTGCTTCTGTAATCTTACTATGCAAAGCTCAAACTGGCGTGTGAGGAAGGGTGAAGAAAAAGTTAGTATTATTTAAAAAAAAAAATTATGAACATTTAGCTATTTACGAAAAACATACCGAAATAATAACATTTAGAATTCAATTATCTCAGGTTTTAAATTAATTATTGATAAATTATTATAAATATAAAAATTATTAACAAATCATTAACTGCAGTCATGTAAAAAAAAAAAAAAAAAAAAAAAAAAAAAAAAAAAAAAAAAATACTGCTTTTATAGGTCTTTTTACTTATAAAAATTGTTATTTTATATTCTTTTAAAAGTAAATTAACTTTTCATATTGAATTGTAATCGAAACTTAATGTAACAGACAGCAAATTAACAGGCAAATTTAAAAGATTTAAAAAGAGATAATAGTTTAAATTTTAGATGTGATGTTTCTTTTATGTATAAAGAATATGTTTTAATCATTAAACTTTTTTGACACAAAAATTTCTATTGATATTTTTCAATTAAAAATAGCGCGTTTCTAATGCAAAGTCAATCGGGAGACGGATCCCTGCACTCGCGATGACGTCAAACAGGGAGTCTCCCCTTATTGGCTACGGGGTGAAATGGCGCAACCTTTAGATATAGTAACCTTGATCCCATCGACCAAAAAGTTATCGCCAAACTATAAGATTAAATGCCAATAATGGATGATCGTGAATGTCACATTCAATGACATTAAATACGATTCATGTGTTTAAAATGTCATTAAGTGATTTTTATTTCGACTTTTTATTAATATTTTTATTAATATTCTACTAATTATTTATTTTTTCGTTATTTAAAATACAAATTATGTCAATATGTATAATTTGGCTATTAGTTTGGCGATTTCTATAATTTGGCGAAATTGGTCGACGGGATAACCTAGAAGACCACTCGCACATAAATTTTTCCCGGAACTTACTCTTTTCATCTGGGAACCTATGTTTTTCATGTAGGTTCCCAGCTGGCTATTAATGTGGCGATTTGTATAATTTGGCGAAATTGGTCGACGGGATAACAGAGTAGTACCTAATATCGTTATGAGTAAAAATACGATGTTTTAAATAGTGACGTCATTTTCTCTTCAAATGTTCTTTAAAAGTTACTGTTTATGAAAAAGGCATCCATAATAATATTGTAATTCCCTTTTATCTAGTTGCTGAATGACATAATTTTCCTCATTTGAAATTCCTCTTATTTTGATTTAGACATTAATTTTTATCATAAATTATTTTCTGTCATTTTGTTTACGTTATTAATATTATTTCTCAGTAAATATATATTTTTTTAACTCAATTAGTGCATAATTATACGCAATCACTTTAAAAAATAAATTTTTATTATCGAGAGAAAAGCTAAACTGTGTTGCCACCATTTTGAAGAAATGTCATGAAAAAGCTTTTAAAATTAAAAATCAAATATAAAAATGGAAATAAATTAAAAAATAATTAAAATCGGCACAACTACAAATAAATAGCTTTCATTTAAAAAAATAATTATCAAAATCGGTTGACTAGAAAATTCAGGGCTGATGACACGACATTTTTAGCTTGTCTGAAAGAAATAGCATCGGATGCTAATAAACAATATAGGTCATAAAATTCACGCATAAGTGTTGTGAAAAATGTCGTAAATTTCATTTTACGCATAATTTCCTCTTTTTTGTTATTTTCTGAGTGGCATCCCTGCATAAAATATTTACTTTCTTCTTCCAATTCCAACTCATTAATTTCAATTCATTAAATTCATCATCTTAAAGTGATGTAACAAATTGTTGAAGTTATATAAAAGAGTTTCCTACTGTACTAAGGGGGGGGGGGTAAAAAGTGTAATTTTATTAATTAAGGTATAATTCCGAATTGATGGATCTAAGAATTTTCTATTTACATACAAGGTGCGAAAATATCTTTGTACATTACACATACACATATGAGTAAACACCAGTTGTATTTGAATAACATTGCAATGATTCGAAAGGGGCCCCTTAACTTATCTTTGCACAGGACCCCAATTAGTCATAATCGGGGCCTGTTAGAAGCATTTTCATTTAATTATTTGCGTAATTATCATTATTATTTTTTTAAATATTAAATCTAATATTACATTTTTTGCAATTAAAGTAAAATTTATGCATCCAGTTACTCGTTTTGAACTGGATACTTCAAATGGTATTGTTTTGAATTAGAAGGCGTTTATCACCTAGTCCTCCGAATACTTCAAAGTCATTGTTAATCAGTTGCATTGGGATTTACAAACGCATCTGCAAATAAGGGTAAATTTAATCTCCCAAGAGATTGATGTCCTGCGGTAAGATCAGTTGTAATCTCCCTTTCTTTAAAAACTGCAATAATGAAACTTGGTTTATTATCAACAATTCGCAGCTCTCTTTTGTGTAGAAATAATTTTTGAACTTCTATAGAAAATAATAGGAGCTAAAAGTTGGCACAGTAATGCATCATGATAAGTACCTCAAGTGTACAGCGAAAATTTTCTTAAAGTTATTTCAAGATTTTACGAGAAAAGTGCTTTATACTGCATTGCCCCACATTCCCCATTTTACTATCTAATGGGGTTTAATGTCATAAAGCTTGCAGTCCTATCAAATTTATTTTAATATTTAAATATTCTTAACAAGAATTATTAAAGAATTACAATATAAAGAATTATGTATTTCTATGTACATTTTTTAAATGCATATATTTAAAATACATATCTTCCACTCATTTCGTTAATAGAAAAACGTAAACCGAAACATTTTATTTGCTCATTAAAGTACGTATTGGCAGGAATTATAAGATGCGATTGGCGAGACTTGCACTATTTCAAAATTATTGTGGACTAAAAAAATGTTTTTTTGAAAGCAATGACAATATAATCATACAAAAGCATTTTTAATAGCTTAATTTATTTTTTCTGGAGATAAAAAGAAATTAAAAAAAAAAAAAAACTACACCATTGCATTTTGCTATTTGCATTTCCTATCATAAAACTTGAAAAACTGCCTATGGAATATTATATTGGCCATTTACAACGTAGTGTCAAGTCCGTTACCAAATGTCAAGTCTCTTACCGCAACGGTTTTTTAATGATTATCATTTTTTCACCATTCTACTTTTATTTTTTATTCAACTAAGAAACAAATATGCAATTTTCTTATAAGTTAAAAATATACATCAATATATACTGTAATTATTAGAAAAAGCTCTTGTATAATTTCTATGTGATCAAAATCTTGCGGCTAAAACTATCTTTCATTTCAATTTAATTTAAGTATTATTGATAAATATCATGTTTTGAAATTTAGGGACATAAGTCACTTCCAAGTAAGTTGATTTTGGGAAATTTAATAGATTTAAAGCTGAGTATTTTCAATAATTTTGTATGGTAACGGATTTGACAATTTGCCTTACAAGCCAACTTTAAATAGCATTTACATATTATATTATAGGGCAAAGTGAACAACCATTTTTTTTTTCATGTGGCTTAAACACTTACTTTAACACCTGTCTTCATTTTTAAAAGAAATTGTTTGCAAAATAAAAATAAAATTCTGAAATGTAAGCGATTGGTGAAAATGGCCCATATATAATTTAGTATGTTATATAAGAATGTTTTCTTTCTGTTTAAGTTTCAGAGCGATTTGAAATGTCATAAAAACAAACCGTAGTGACAAAGTACACTATACCAGAGTTTTTTCGTAGTAAAAAATTTCAATATATATATGAACCCGAAATAATTGGGGATAAACAGGGAAGTGGTTGGGAATGCATTCTACATTCTAAATAATAAAAAAAAGGCAGATACTGAGATTACAATAAGCTATAAATATTAAAGTGTGATAATAGGTTTCAATAATAAATCTGTAATGTTTTAGTAATTGAACGAACCGGAATTATAACTACCATAATTTCCCGAACCAGAACAATATTTATCATAATTTCACGAGCCGGAATATCTTTCCGGCTTTGCTACGGTCCATTCCAATCCCTGCATTTAATACTTTGGTTTTTCCCCAATTTCAAATTTACAATTATTGCAAAAAAATTTCAATGTTACATTTTTGACAAATAAGTTTTTTTTTTTTTTTTTTTTTTTTTTTTTTTTTTTTTTTTTTTTTGCATCTAATAATGATTAGAGAAAATGAGTAGATTAACTGTTATAACTTATCAGAAAATCCTATCTCGTGGTTTGTAAAATAGATTTGCAGTAAATCGTTTACTGTATGTACTCGTGTATACGCGACCCCCCCCCCCTTTTCCAATTCTTAAGTAAAATTAAAATCAATTTTTCGTGCATAAGTATAAGTACATTTCTAGTAGTATGTTGAAAAAATATTTTTAATCAAAGATGAAGAATTAATAAATTTTCATTAAATTGGTAAACTTTTTATGTTTAATCAGATTTTTTACAACCTTCAACGTTTTAAAATTGTTCAATCCCCAACCTTCACCCTCCATTTTTAACTCCCAAATTTTATCTAAAAATTTTCGACTTATACACTAGTACTTATGGTAATTAAAAATATAACAGTATTTTAATTTGTTTTTCTATAATGCTGAATTTCGTTTGTGTTTCTAAATTAATTTTAAAAGTCATATATTCTTTCCTTATGTTATTAATCATAAGTTTGGTGTGCCTTAGACATTAAAATTCGGCGTTCCAATGTGTTCAAGACATAATTTCCAAAACACACGAAAAACGCAAGTTTCCTCTCTAAAATTTAAGCGATATCCCCTATTGACTGTGAAATGGGGCGTCTAATTCCCAGTTTTGTGTTTGAATATTGATTTGATTTTCATTTATTTTATTTATTATATTATAGATATAATTTTTTTTCCCTTTTCATTTTTCTATCCAATTTAGAAATTTTGATGTGCCTTGTTTTTGATGATTTTTCTTCATTTAATTTTGGTTTTAAATTTAGTTTTTTGTGTTTTGGTAGTCCTAAATTTGTATTATTTTGCTTTTTCATGGTAAATACGAAGATGAAACCACACACTCCATTTGTAGTTCCAAAGTATTTCGGGCCTGAAATTTCTGCTTTGGTTCTACAAATTCCATTTGTATTCATTTTAATTATTTTTTTCTCTCCACGTTCAATGTGGTATAAGTTATTAAATTCTATGATTCATACATTGTAATACAATTAATGGTTATATTATATATACATTGTGGATGTTGGAATTTTGCTCAATACAAGAAAAAAGTATTTCAAAAAGTTTTTTTTTATGAATTAAAATACATATTCCAAATATATTTTACCCCCCAGGGGGATACCTTCTTTAGGTATTCACGGGCTTCACAACCCCGGGCACCTGAGTGATCTTTCTCCTTTCGTTTTCCTCTTACTCCTCTGGTCTTCCTTTCCTCTTTGTTTCACTCTCAGTGTGGTTTCCTCTTTCTGAGGTGAGGGCAATTCTGCATGGGCCAATACATTCTGTTTATCGACTCATGGAGAATTGTAAACCACCCACGTGTTGGCCGTGCGTGGCGACCCGTGTCCCTGGAAAGGGGGATCCTGGCAGTTGAGGGAAACCAACACACTGCTTTGGCCTCTGCTTCAGGTAGACGGGAGGTGCATATTGGTCCCGTATGCATCAATCGGCTGGTCAGCTGGCTTTTGTCACTGGCTTTAGGGATCAAGTGAGCGAGCAATTACTAGTAATCTCGTTAAGGGTGGAGACTGACATAGGATTGTCTTGTGACCGTATAGGCCCTGGCTAGCACTGGTGCACGAATGTGCATCCCCTTGTTGGGCTCGGTAGTGGGTGGTGCGGCCGTGGCCCGAATTGATCTTTTCTACCATGGATGGAAAAGCTTCACTTCCTCCTACTTCTGTCCCTCCCGGAGAGCAACAAATTGTGCAGAATACTTCATTTACTCGTTTTTTATAATTAAACGCACCGATAGCCTCTCAGATAGTTCTTTCAAGAGAACCTCACCATTTCTTATTGCAAAAACATTCCAGTCTGTTTTTGGCGACGGTCACACTCTTAAAAAACTGCAGTCTGGGGATTTATTGGTTGAGGTTTCTTCAGCCAGGCAATCACAGCTTCTGGACAATTGCACTACAATAGGTACTTTTGCTGTTTCTGTTAAAGCCCATCCAACTCTTAATACTTGTCGCGGTGTAATTTCTGAGCCAGATCTTTTATATTCCTCAAAAGAAGAGCTTCTCTCAAATTTAAAAGAACAAGATGTAATAGATGCACGCCGCATTACTATCCGAAAGAACGGACAAGTTATTCGGACAAAACACATAATACTAACCTTCAATAGCCATAATTTACCATCTAGTATTAAAGCTGGATACCTAAGCTGTCCAGTCCGGCCTTATATCCCTAACCCTTTACGATGTTTCAAATGCCAGCGTTTTGGTCATACTAACACTAACTGTCGTGGCAATGTTACCTGTCCTCGTTGTGCAGAAGTCGGCCATGATGGTCAATTGTGTGAAAAACCAGAACGCTGTGCGAATTGCAAAGGTAACCATACGTCATACTCTCGCTCCTGTCCAATTTGGAGCCGGGAAAAAGAAATTCTTGCAGTAAAAACCAGTCAAAATCTTTCATACCCAGAAGCTCGAAAACTTGTTCAAACCAGAACCCCATCTATTGGTCTTTCTTATTCTAGTTTACTCAAACAGCAATCAAAATCTGTAAGACATATAAGCACTCAGACAGAATCACCTAATCCACCTAGTACCCCAAAGAAACAAACACGAGATGTCAGTTGCCATACTAAATGTTCTGCTAGCCCTAAATTAGAGCGTTGGTTACCATCTTCAGAGCCTGTTACAATAGTCCATCAACCTATTCAGCCACAAAAACCGAAAAAGTCCACTGAACCGCAGATAAGAACTAATACATTTGCATCTACATCTAAAAAAAAATCCTAATCTCTCTGCATCAAATTGCCAGAAACCTAATGCTAGTCAAAAGATTAAAGCAATTACACCCATTAAAAAAACCTTTGATCATTCTGCTTCTAACCACCAAAAGACCAATTCTGCTCAAGCCGTTAAACCAAACCAAAAGTCAAAAGAAAATAATGCGCTTCGTAATTCTCACCAATGGCAAACTGTAACAAAAAAACTGCGAAAATCAGATAATGACCCATTTGTTGCTTATTTGAAAGATCCCAAAAATTTAAAGAACTACATGGAAGAGGCTATGGAAGAATCATGTGAGTCAAGTGAAGACGAAGGGAACATATTTTATGAGGAGTATGTGCCCGACTGATCTTACCACTTATCTTTTTTAACTTCTGTGTTTTTTAAATGTTGTCGTCATTGTTTTTACGTTTTACTATTTCTTATCATGTATCACTAGTTTACTGTTTGTATTGATTGTTCAGTTTTTATCCAGTCATATTTTCTTTTTTTTAAAACCTTCCTCTTCACTCTTTGATTGGTTATAAGTATTTTTTACTCACATGTGTTACCAACATTGCATCCTTGTTTTTTTTTAAACCTGTTTTTATGTCAACTTATACAACTGTTTGTATTTTAACTTTTTACTATCAATTTTTATGATTTTTAATTGACATAATTGTTTTTAGCTATGAATTTTAGCTTTTAATTGCATGTTTTATTTACCTATTACTGATTTGATTGGTCGCTAACACTATATAGATATGTTTTCTTTTTGACATTGTCTTGGCGCAGCATGTCCCAAGGGGGACCTTGCGCCATTAAAACCAAATCAACCAACCAACCAAATATATTTTAATGAGATTTCAAACGAAGATTTTTTTATCATTACTTTTAAATAGAAAATGTACTTTTTGACAAGATTAATTGAATATTTTCCCTTTTCTTTCTAGGTAAGTTCGAATGATCAACAAATTATAGAATAGGATTAACAAGGAGATAAAAAAAGTAATAGAAGTAAGTTCTTTCTGGGCTGTGTAACTGTAACATATCTTTCTTCTCTCTCTCTCTCTTTCTCTCTCTCTCTCTCTCTCTCTCTTTTTTTTTTTTTTTTTTTTTTTGTATAAATTTGAAGTATTTGAAAATTGAATATTTAAATTGTATTTTTTATAAAGTACAATTTTCTCTGCGGGAATAAAAAGGCTTTTCATTTGAATGAAGACCCACTTAAGGGGGGCTAAGGGGGAGATCAGATTGAGCAGTTGAAAAATGACATTAACTTGACCATTGCTAAAAGTTATGTAATTTCAAAATCAATTAATTGAATATAATTTTTTTTACACATTTTTATAAAATACTATTTGTTTAGAAATTGACGTTTTAAAAATATGAATTTTCAAATATGCATTTTTCGCACAAGATTTTGAAAATTCAACTGCAGATATATAATTTAACATTGTATTTATATTTACTTATACTACTATATTTTACACTGAATTTCGATTCAGCCTGAGTTTTGTCATAGAAAATTTTTTATTGAATAAATAGGCGTAATTTTTTTTTTTTTTACTAAATTTTATAAATATGGTTTTAGAGCCATTAATTATGCAAATGAATTTGATTGTATCTTTAAATTTAGCTTCAGTGTAAAATATAGCGCGCAAAATGTATATTTGAAAATTCATATTTTAAAAACATCAATTTTGTTGTTAAAATGTAATTAATTAATATTGCTAATTATATATACTTGAATGTGTTTTTAAAACCATTAATATTTCATGAAAGTATAGAAAAAAAAAGTTGTATTCCATTAATTGGTTTTGAAACTACAAGGCTTTTAGTAATGGTATTAGTCTTTTCCCGGCTCTTCAACCCAATCTCTTTCCCAACAAAAAGTCTTTTCATTTGAATGAAGACCCGCTTAAAAGGGGGGTGGGGGGAGATCAGATTGAGCAGTCGAAAAATGACAATTTGACCATTGCTAAAAGTTATGTAATTTCAAAATCAATTAATGGAATAAAACATATTTTTTTTTTTTTTAATTTACAACTTCATAAAATACTAGTAGTTTAGAAATTGATGTTTTAAAAATATGAATTTTCAAATCTGCATTTTGCGCGCAAGATTTTGAAAATACTACTGCAGATATATAATTTAATTTTGCATTACTATTTACTTATACTACTGTATTTTACACTAAATTTCAATTTATCCCGAGTTTTGTCATAGAAAATTTTTGATTAAATAAGTTGACGTATTTTTTTTTTTTTTTTTTTTTACTAAATTTTATAAATAAGATATTTCGAGCCATTAATTATGCAAATGAATTTGAATATACTTTTAAATTTAGGTTCAGTGTAATATATAGTAGTAAAGAAAATATAAATGCAATATTAAATATATATCTGCAGTTAAATTTTTAAAATCTTGTGCACAAAATGCATATTTGAAAATCCATATTTTTTAAATGTCAATTTTGTCATTAAAATTTAAATAATAAATATCGCTAACTATATATATTTGAATGTCTTTTTAAAACCATTAATATTTCATGAAAGTATTAAAAAAAATGTTGCAATTTCATTAATTGGTTTTAAAATATAGACTGTAAATATATATATATATATATATATATATATATATATATATATATATATATATATATATATATATATATATATATATGTGGGTGATTCTCAAAATTGGGGACAATTTCAAAAGTGAAATCTTAAAAAAATTACTCTTAGCAAAATTTCTGGAAAAAAATAGGTGTTCTTAATATAGCACTAGGTATACTTTACATGTAGTCAGCAGAGCTAAATATTTAAAAATTAACTTAAAAAAAATAATAATTAGTATTTTTTGAGCCATGCTAATGACAAAACAAATTGCATGGAATAAATACATTAAGAAATTTTTATTTTCTTCCTGTTTAAATATTTTTTTCTATATTTATTAACCTTCCTTTTCAGCAAATAGTTTCCATTTTTACATATATACATATAAGGAGAATAAAAACATTACCAAAGAACAAACTTTGTTTACATGAGCAACATTCTGACACTAACAATGTAAGAAGCTCTCTTAGTGATTTTCTGGCAGATTTAATGCATATTTTAGGGATAATAAATGTATTACCTAAATTTATATGTAAAATTAAACTTTATAAAAGATACAATATAAGCAATGGTTACATTTATGCACATAGGAGTCTTTAGCATGGACAGAAAAACCATGCTAATGACACCGATATTTGTCCATGCTAATGACAAATTTTAATTTAAATAAGATTATGAGCCATAATATAATCACAATGCAATAGTCCTTTCTGGGGCTTTTTAAAACACTAAAGTCCTATGCAAATAAGTAAAATAAAAATTTTAATTATGAAATAAACATGAAAATTATTATCCATTCTAATGACATACAATTGATGTACGCCCCTAATATTCAACTTCTATTCTTAAAATACAATACATGCTTCAATTTTTAGGCTGGGATAAAATGGCTACTTGTGTCCACGGAGAAACTATAAATTTTCAAACTATTGTCATATGTGAAAACGAAATTTTGATTAATAACCAGCTGTTATAGTATGACCTTCTTTTGAAAATAGAATATGGAGGACAAACTTTAATTCTTTTTTTATATACTATAATTTTATTTTTAAAAAGAATTTTATTGGATAAATCCTCTCCTTGATAAAGAATAACATTTGTTTTATTTTATAAACATGATATTAACTCTTGAAAAAGCTAGTATATACAAGGCACAGCTGCTGTGGACATCCATGCTAATGACATTTTGAACATTTATTCTGTTATTTTAAGGTGTTTTTAACTAAAAAGTGAGTAATTCTTGAGTGCGAATAATGAATAATATTAAGACAAACATATCTAAATATAAAAACATGACAGAAAACCTCTCAATTTTTTTTGTATGCCGAAAGACATAAATTGTCCCCTATTTTGAGAATCACCCATATATACAGAGCTTTTAGTAATGGACAAATAATTATCTTTTTCTAGCTGCATAACTTGATTGCCGCCCTTTACCTTTGGTGAAATTCGGAATATACCATCGAAATTGTATTACAATCCGAATAAAATAATATCAAGATCACGGATAGGTGGCCATACATCATGCAACAAGTATTTTAATCATGGTATGTATATGCGACATTTTGAAGTTAGGAGCCAGAAGTATCATCTCCGGTTTCCCCGTTTTACAGCACGGGAGTTGTAGCAAACGAGAAAAATAAATAAATAAATGTAGAAGCTTCATTAAACTACACTGACTGCTCCAAAATAGTTTATTAAAGTGCTTTCATATAGAGCGGGAAATGCTCTCCCCGGAGCAAACATTCCTCCCCCCCCCCCCCGAAAAAAAAAATATATATTCTGAAAGTCGCCTAAACCCGAATCATCGAATAAAAATTTCATCCATCTCTGGGTCTCCTTACTTAAGTAAAAAAAAAAAGAAAAAGCTTCTAGAACTTTCCATAATTTCTAACCACGATTCTTTTATGTCAACATAATTTAAAATGAAGTGTCAAAATTAAAAGTAGCAGACTCTATCCACTGCAGACGATAATTTTATTTAAAATATTATTTAACTAATTTATAATCGAAGGTAATCAAAATTCTAATATATTCCATAGACGATAATTTCACAGAAAAAATTAAAAAATGAATTTATTGATACGCAATAAATTTTTTTTTTTAAGGCGAATTAAGAATTTATATCGTTTCTATAAAGATTAATAGATTAGATCTAATAGCAGGATTTTAATTTAATAAGTTGAAATAAATATGGATTATTGTTAAAAGGAAATTAATATAGTAAAACATTAATTATGGTGGAAAAAAAAATTTAATTTTGTAATATATATTATATACATTTATACGGGAAAAAAAATCAGTATTTCGTCACATGAACTGAAATATCTGAAAACTTCATCCATCTAAAAATGAAAAGGCTGTTATAGTTGCATTAGGCAGATTGGTGTTGTCAGTAATTTTTTAGATAGTTTCTCTTACAGGCTTTACAGAAACGTATTAACGATGAAAAGAGTGTTTCTCTTTCGTTCAATGTTTTTCTTGCTATAGGTTTTCATTTGAAAGATGCATAAGCAGTTAGTTGAAAATTGATTTACCGCATGCAAAACCTATCGCAATCTGTCTAATACTGCGTTCTATCAACAATGCAACGGTCTCACGAAAGACACAAGCTTGCACGCGACCATTTTGAAACAAATGTTCGGACAGTATGTATCTTCCTTCACGAATCGGATAATTGAATTATATTCAAGCTGTGTGAAATATGATACGGATTTACTTTTATCGTTTGCTTTCAGACATTTCGAAATTACATGCATATTCCTTTTTTTTTTAATCTTATATTAAGATATTGAGTTTAGGTTAGTATTGTTAAATTAAATGATTTTTCGCTACATCATTTCAGGGGTAACTACAGTGTCTGGTATGTTTTTCCTTTTCTATCCATTTTAATAATGTTGTTGTATTTTATTTTTAATTTTTTCTACGTTTTATTTTGGTTTTTTGTGTGTTGGTAACCCCAAATTCGTATTATTTTGCTTTTTCATGGCTAATAGGAGAATGTAACCACACAATTTATTTGTAGTGCCAAAGTATTTGTGGGCCTGACGATTCTGCTTTGGTTCTACAAAGTTAGATTATATTCATTTAATTTTTTTTACATGTTTCTATGTGGTAATTATATTTTAAATTCAATGGTTTATATACTGTTTTACAATGAATGGTTATATGTATATATGTGTGTTGTTTACAATTTTTGTCAAATAGATACCGAAAAAAAACGCAGTTTTGGTTAGAGGATCGTTAAAAAACACGCGATTTTCGTCAAATAATCGCGGGAATTCCCCCCCCCCTCGCAAAATTCGTCAAAAGATGGCAATTTAGATGCCGAAATTTAGTCGTCAAACGAAAAAATTTAGTCGCCGCGTGGCTACTGGCAACACTGCACTTTTACAGGAAGTTTTTTGTATCGTATTTATGGTAGGGGGCCTCGTATTGAAATTATTACCGGGGCTCGCGGTCTCTTTGTATGGCCCTGCGGGACAGATTTTGGAAATTGGGACACCTGGCAATACAAAAGAAAACATAAACTGCAATAAAATAGTAGTAATAAAAAATTCTCGATTTTTTTAAAAAATTATTTATAAAGCCGAACTTAAAGCCAACATTTAAATTAAAACTAGAGATAAATATGAAAATGGAAATGCACACTCTCTTGTCGAATCTTATGATTGATGAGTTTTCTATAAAATCTCAGGTTATCCTGAATAATTTTGCATCCTAATGCATAAATCAAGTGATTTTGTTTCCGAGAGTTACCTTTCAAAAGTAGAAGATTAAAAAAATATGTGCAAGCGAAAGATATGCGAGTGAACACTAAAAATAGAACTGAAACTGTAAACATGTTTTGCTATTTTGTTATGAAATATCCCATGGAAACTAAAGCATTTCTAACACTCTTATGGCATCTACACGCTTTCCAAATAAAATTGTAATCTAACAATAAGTGAAAAGTGATTTATTATCATTGTTGTCTGTCCTATCGGTATCATTGTCTGTGTGCCATGGAGATTATTGGAATGAAATGTATGAGTCTCGTTAAAAGTAAATATATATAAATTAGTCTCGCTAAAAGTTAAAGGGAAAAAAATGTATCAATCTCATTAAAAGCCCCCCCCCCCCAAAAAAAAAAAAACAAAAAAAAACAGAAGGAAATGTATTAGTCACGTTAAATGCTTAAAAAAATGGAAGGAAATGTATTAGTCTCGTTAAAAGTTAAAAAGAAAAAAAAAAAGAAGAAAATGTTTGAGTCTCGTTAAAAGAAAAAAAAATGGAAGAAAATATATTAGTCTCGCTAAAAGGAAAAAAATGGAAGGCAATGTATTAGTCTTGTTAAAAGTTTTAAAAATTGGAAGGAAATGTCTCTTTAACAGTTTAAAAAAATGGAAGAAAATGTCTCGTTAAAAAAAAAAAAAATAAAAAATAAAAAAATAAATCAATAAATAAATAAATTAATAATAATAATGATAAAAATAAAGGATTAGCTTCGTTAAAAGTGAATAAAGAATAAAAATAAAACATTGAATTTGTTTTTCATATCTATAAAGGCAAAATTAAAACAAAATTTTAACGTAGTGTATTTAAAATTTCAAATTAAAATGAAGCAGTTGCACACTTCTAAGAAATCTCGTGTTTGCTATACTTTCCAGTGCAATTCCGTTCTGAAATTTTCGAATTCATACTCTTCATGATCGAAATATTTTCTTTCTTTTTTTCTTCCTTTTTTTCTTTTTCTTTTTTTTTTTTTTTTTTTCTAAATAGGAAGCACAAGAAATTTACGATGGCTAAAATACAGCAAATAAATATACTAAATAAAATTGAAATCGTAAACAAGTTTTGCGACCGTACTTTTGTGAAATAACGTAAGAGAAATAAAGTATATTTTCTATTGATATTTGATACACTTCCGAAAAAAAAACTAAGCAAATAACTAAACGAAGAAAGTTAAAATTGATTTATCAACAAAGTCTGTTCTACGGACATATCTGTCTGTAAGATCTTTGTACTGCACGGCATCAGATCTCATGAAAAACAGACATCGCACGCAAACTTTCAGAGAAAGATACTCAACTGTCAAATATTATTTTTCAAATGACCGACTCTGATGCAGGTAATAAGAATATCTACAATCGCAAGTGACTTATAATAAAATTTAACCGGAATCTGTGTGCTGTTATAATGTCAAAAATGTACTTTCTTAAATAAGGATCAGAACACGAAACACCATATTTCGCCTCAATTAAATTACAATAAATAAATAAATAAATAAATAAATAAATAAATAAATAAATAAAAAGTATTTTTTGATGTAGTACATTTTGTGTAGTACGCATATTTTCACAACGGTATTTAATTTTTACTTAGACCGCTAAAAAAAGTCTTAAACATTTACACATTTGGAAGACATTCAAAATGAGCTTATTTGTAATGGGTTCTACAGCAGACTGTCAAATTTCTATTAAATAAGCAATTGCGAAAAATTAGTTTATTTTAGAACATTTCGAAAAAAAAAATGGATACAATAAGGGGTTAAAGGTACATTTTTCAGTGTTTCATGCCAAATATATTTTGCTAACATTTCTTTTCATTTGGCGACTGTTTTTTGTTTCTTATTCGCCAAATGTTGGTCAAAAGTGGCCAGCGAGAACCCTGCTTTTATGAAATAACATATGGAAAATAAAGTATATTTTCTATTGATTTTTGAAGCATTTCCGGAATTAAAGAGGAAAAAAAAGTAAACAAAAAAGTTAAAACTGATTTATCAGCAAGTCTGTTCTATGGACATATCAGTCTCTAAGATCTTTGTACTGCACGGCATTAGGTCTCACGAAAAAATAGACATCTAACGCAAACTTTTGGAGAATTGATATTCCAGCTGTCAAACATTATTTTTCAAATGACCGACTCTGACGCAGGTAGTATGAATATCTATAATCACAAATGACTTATAAAATAAAAATCAACCGGAATCTGTGTGCCGTTATAAATGTCAAAAATGTACTTTCTTAAATAAAATCAGAACATGAAATGGCATATTTCATCTCGGTTATATTACAAAATACACGTATTTTGTGATCTAATACGTTCTTTTTTTTCGGACTTATATCATAATATATTAGCGATTTGCGTTTACAATTTCAATTTTACTTACCTATTTATTTGCGTAGTTTTCGCCCCCCCCCCCCACACACACACACATTTTATGCATGTGAATATGATAAATGTAATTGAAACGGTTGAAGATTTCTGTTGTGGGGTAACTCAGAGGTGAAAATAGTTTTAACAAGTTTTGATGAATACATGCATCTTTAATAATGATTTTAAATAATAATAATAAAACAAATTATGGGGAAATAATATTTTTAAGTTCTAATTTTTGTATATGCTTCTTAAAAGAAATGTTCTTTGTTTTTCTCAGTTTCCAAAAAAAATTTAAAGTATATACTTAATTTTATATGATGTGCTAAAATTTTATTCTCAGTTTATCAGCTTTTAGCACATAAAATATTAAATAAAGCATAGATTTTAGAAATATTTTGAGAACTAAGGGAAAAAAAAGATCCTTTAAAAAGAGTACACGGAAATCAGAAGATAAAAATATTAATTTCCCCAACAGATATTTTAAATATACGCATGCATCAAACGCCCATAGACTTAGCATTACGGAGGAGAATTCCGAAGTTGAGTGACCAACCCCCTGAAGTATCTTTAATAGATTTTTAACGCGTACACGCTCCTCCCTCCCCTAAAAATAATAAACAGTTAAACCAAAAAGTGTAAATAGATTTATCGTCAACGTTGTCTGTACTATAGGCATCTCCGTCTGTGTGTCTTTGAGATGATCGCGCTTTCTTCGTACTTTTATATCTAAATTTTAAAGACAAATTTAACAAAAATTACACACTGAATGTTACATAGTATTCAAATTCAAATTACCACTTTTTCGTCTCCTTAAAATCCGACGTGTAATCTAAAACGGAGAAAAATCGCAAATGTATGCTGTTAATGAAACTCAAATTGTTAATTTGTGCGAATATAGCACACAAGAGTAAAAGATCTTTAATAGATTTTAACATATACTGGCTTCCCTCATTCAAAATTTACAAATAAGTAAACAAAATAGTGTAAATTGGCTTATCGCCAATGTTGTCTGTACTGTAAACATCACTGTTTGTGTGTCTGTGAGATCATTGGGCAACAAGGTTGCAGCTTCACGAAAAAACGAGACATTTCACGCGAACTTTAATAGAAATCATGCTCCAACTTATTCTTTCAGATGACCTACTCTAATCCATGTCTTCAAATAAAAATGTTTAATACGTTTCAAAATGATCGCGCTTTCTTCGTACTTTTATATCTAAATTGAAAAAATAAATAAATAAATAAAAATTACAGAAGGAAAATTAGTTAGTATTCAAATTAGCATTTTTTCGCCTCCTTTAAATATCACGTGTAATCTAAAAAAGAGAAAAGATCGCAAACGAATGGTGCAAATGCAAGTCAAATGGTTAGCTTGTTGTGCGAATATAGAGTACGAGAATAAAGTATTTTTAATAGATTTTTAACATATACACCCTTTTCCCCTCAAAAATAACAAACAGATAAACAAAAAAGTATAAATTGATTTATCGTCAACGATGTCTGTACTATAGACATCACTGTCTGTGTGTCTGTAAGATCATTGGACAACAAGGTTTCAGTCTCGGGAAAAAAAAAAGAGACATCACACGCGAACTTTTAGTGAAATGATGCTCCAACTGTCAGACATTATCTTTCAGATGACCTACCCTGATGCAGGTAATAAAAATATCTTGCTTGGGTCTCCCGCCGTGCATTAGTGTAGCGCAATATAAAGGAAATGCATCATGTTCCTGAATTATAGATGAAGTAGGAAACCCATGGACGTCACGTTTCAAATATATGAAAGGGGATAAAAAAACTATCCTGCACACGTAGATCTATACCTTATTAACATCGTTCGTTTTTTGACGTGTGGTCGTGCTCATTATCTGTGCTGAGATGAGATGTATGGTCCTTCTGTTGCAGGCAATATCAATTATTCCAAAAAGAGCATAATGTCCAATAATGTAGATTCTGGTCGGTGCGTCGATATCGTAATCGGACACGGTTTGATGATTCCTTACATGCTCTGATTTTTTTCCCCTCTTTCTTCAAGAAAGGTGGTTTTGGAAATATTGTAATAGTCACGTATTGGAAATTTGATATCAGAAGTAGTATTTCTTGATGAGTCTTCATTCCATGCATATATTTTCAGAAACGTTTTAAGATATTTATGTATTTGCTTAATATTTTGCTTAATATGTCATATCGGAGATAGTGCTTTTTCTCATTTAATTATTTTTTTATGCAAAAATCACAGATTCTTTCTTTTTTTTTCTTTTTTGTATATGTGTCTTCTTTTTTTATGTTTGCATATTTTTTTTATCTTATTTGCTTATCATCGCTAGTTAGAATTTGCAGGAAAAAACTTTTATCAAATCAATTTTTATTCCAGACTTTCTGAAAATATTGAAAATAAATATTTAAATTTTTTAAAATTGTTTTTATGTTGCTATGCAAGGTAAAAAAATAAATTATAAAGCAAAATACAAAATATAATATACATTTGAATTATTATTATTTTGTAGTTATAGTAGTATTTTATTACGTCAATTAATTTCTTGAAATATCAAGGTAAATTTTTATTTTCGCACATCACTAATTACATACCAAAAGCATATTTTGGAAAGTTCTAAAACATTCCTCTCATTATTGGGTGTCTATTGTAGAGGGAAAGGATGTTAGCAATTAAAATATATATATATATATATATATAGTCATATATATGTATACATAAGTATCATATTTGATTGTTATGTACTGAAACTAATAAAAGTTGGATATGGTGTTATTTATTTCATGTCGATAAAAATATGCTCAATTAATAGAAATCGAAGCTTACTTTCTTTGTAATCGATGACCAGCTCCCCCCCCCACCTGCCGCTGTGCTCTAGCTGAACGGATTAGATACCTGGTATCGGAACGGATGACTACCTGCCGCGTAGCGAAATTAAGCCTGGCGAGCGACTAGTTCGTGCCTACTGCTTAACTGTGAACTTTTTTTTTTTTAATATACCGGTTACTTATCATTTATATCTTATTTGTCACCTGCGCATTCCTACATAAGTTTATTTTGTAATTAAGAACTTTGGTCTGATAACGAGTCTTTCACCTGGCAAGGCATATCCACAGGTATAAAGCAGACAATTGTACGCGGGGGAGTCTGAAAATAAATTTGTCCTGGCGTGTTTGGATAGAGGTGCGTATGATAGTCAAACAATATGATGAGACATGAAAGATACGACACAACTTTATCTGTCAGTATAAATACCAAGTACGTTGAGACATTTGTCATACCGTTTGATAAGCTGCAGAAAAACCCTCCAGAAAAACATCAAGGTTTTGCATACGGACAAGCCGTTAAAAATATGTACTAAAACAAATACAGATTACTAAATGGTACACTTATAAAAATAATATATTTAAAATACACTTAAAAATTCATCAACGTTTCATTCGCTTCTGCGAACGTCGTCAGGATGCCATAGAAAGATGTTAAACAGATGTTAAAGTATTTAAGGGTGTATTCGAAAAAACGCTTTTCCACCTTCAACAGCTGGAAATTTTCAGATACAATTTCAGTCACATTTTTAAAAGTAGAAACATGAAACTTGCTGAGGGGATTCTTGAAGGGACGTATGAGGTGCCGTGTGATGTCTTTTTACACTAAATTTATTAGAATTTGATTTATAAACAATTACCTTATCAGTATGATCCCCTTTTTTCGTTTACAGATCTCTCGTTTCGGAAAAATCGGTTCGAATTGCCGTTTTTGATTGCTTTTTTTTACAATATTGTTTGCATTTATCAAAGAATCGACAATCACGGTACCTTGTGTACTTTCTAAATAAGAGATTTTGAAAGTTTGGTGCATTTGAGTGCAAAAATGAATTCAAAAATAAATCGGAAAATAAGCATTTTGAATCGAAACACACCCTTAATATCTCTATATTGTATCCTGACGACGTTCGCAGAAGCAAATGAAACGTTGATGAATTTTCAAGTGTATTTTAAATATATTATTTTTATACGTGTACCATTTAGTAATCTGTATTTTAGTACATATTTTTAGTATATTTTATGGTGCCATTGTCTAATTCTAATCATAAGCTATTAAAAGCGTCTTCCGTATGCAAAGCCCTGAGTTTTTCCTGGAGGGCTTTTCGAAGCTTATCAAGCGATATGACAAATATCTCAATGTATTTGGTAATTACGTGGAAAAATAAAGATATTTTTAATGTCTCATTTTACTTTCAATTTTCATACACAATTTAATTAAAAATTAATTTTCTGACCAGAGTCGACAGGAGAAACTGATTTTCAGACTCTCCCTCGTATTAGTGAAAATCATTCAAAAAAAGAAAACTGCGAACAACCTCTGTGCAAGTGCATATATTGAGCCTTGAACTCTTATGTATGTTACTATTATTTTCAACACAATCTAACTGATTGGTAAAGTAATCATACGAATTAAATATTTCCAACTGAGCGAAAAATTGACCAGGCTGGGAATCGAACCCAGATACTTGGCTTACAAGGCCAATGCTTTATCTGTTAAGCTTGTAAGCCAAATATCTAGGTTCGATTCCCAGCCTGGTCAATTTTTCGCTCAGTTGGAAATATTTAATTCTTATGTATGTTAATTTGGAGCATTTTTTTTTTTTTCACGCTTCTCCGTTTTATGCTAAAACTGCGCATCACTTCATTGATATTTGTGGAAGCATTAGTTATTGAATGACAAGTATTACGTAAATGAGAAACCCCATCGAAGAACTATTATTTGATCCAGCTTAAGTTCATTAGTACAGCTTAATACGGATGGAAATTCCTGTAAAGCTGATGACACATACTAGTGATCGAAATATTCTGCAATCGCTAACTGTAAATATTCTTTTACAAAACTATTTCAAGTAGTTGTGTTGGGAATTACATAAATAAATATATAATCTTGAAATTAATTTTGCTCCAAACTTTTTGCAGTTTTGTTACGATTGCTTGTAATTGTAATTAAAAATAGAATTGCAAAACTTTTTATGAAATAAAATTCTGTATGGTACAAAATCATAATCGACTGTATGGTACAAAAATATGGTGCGTATCTATCTTTCCGTCAGTACGAAAAGGGAAATATGCTGAGGCAGAGGTCTGTGTAGGTCGGTATCTTGCCCATTTTCATTCGCGACACTCGGGCCATACTTTTTTTTTTTTTTTTTTTTTTTTTTTTTGGACTTAGCATTTTGAATCAAATTTCCAGAAGCGACAGCATCGGAAGGGAGAAAAATCTGCAACCGCGTGACAAGAATCTCTTATATCTTAACAAGTATGCACAAGTGTCTTATTTACCAAAAATGGAAAATGCTATTCGATTCTAAATCCCTTCAATTGTCCGGTTTATCAATTTTATACCTTTACAGTTAAAAATTAGTCTTAAAATGTGTCAAAATTTCGCATTGTTGAGAAGTGAATTTCAAAACTACTAACAAGTATATTTCCAAAAATTACAGTAATATAAGTTTTTTATAGCTATTAATATTTTTACAAATCATGTTGTCCAACACATCTTGAGAATAATTAAATCTAGTTCGGGCTCAGCTCGACTATACGTATAGAAAAACAATGCAAATCTGATCTCGGCCCGGCACGAGTCTGTTAAAAAATATTAAACCCGGGTTGGACACAGTGTAACTGCCCTATGTCGATCTCTACACTGTACACATTACATTTCTGTTCTGATATTGTTGAACTAGTAACGACTCGTGACACACACTTATACTTACTCTCCTTAAAGCCATATTCATTGAAAATAGCTCAGATATTGCTTTTGCGTACATCTTTATAATGGAGACGTAGGCCCGCTAATTTTTTATTTTTATTTTTATTTATTTATTTTATTTTTATTTTTTTTATCGACTTGGTCTGGCCCTTATGGCCCGTTCAATTTTTTGCCGTCCCGTTGAAAAACTCTTATAGGGCGTGTTGGCCAGGCCCGGGCTCTTGCAAACCTCTACTCTGTGCGATTAAACAAAAACCCCTGTGTGATCTTCGTTTTCTCTTAACCTTTTGTTTATGACTACAGCGCTGCTCCGCATGCATTAAAAAAAAAAAAAAAAACTGTTTTTTTGTTCATTTTTATTCATATTATTTCAAACACTCTTTATCGTTCGAGCCAGTTGGTTTTACTAAGAAGCTTTTTACCAGATGACGGTAAAAACACATAATTTGTTAATTAGTGAAAATTTACTTAGCTTTTGGAACGAATTGCTTGTAGAAACGTAAAGATAACGGCGGCGTACTCTGTGTGATCCAGGCATGAGATTCTTCCGCGGATCAGCGGTTTTCCAATTTTTTGTCATTTTCCGCGTTTCCAAATTTTTATATCTTCAAGGATCGCTGGAAAAACACGAGATTTTTGACAAAATATCGCGAAAAAAGCGATTTTCGTCAAAATATTGCAGAATGAGAACTATTTTCGCCGAAAGGTCGCAAAAATAGCTATTTTCGCCAAAATATCGCGAGAAAAACACGGGAAAATCGCGATTTTTGTCAAAAATCGCAAGAAAAAGGCAGTTTTCTACAAGACATCGCGAGCTAAATGCGATTCCGTCGAAAGATCGAGAGAAAAACGCGGTTTGTTTCACCGAAAGATCGCTATTTTCGTCAAAAGATCGGGAAAGAATGCTATTTTCGTCAAAATATCATGAAAAAACACTGTTTTCGTCGAAATATCGCGAGAAAAACGCGGATTCCATCAAAAGATCTCGAAAAAAACGGGATTTTCGGCAAAAGATCGCGAGAAAGCCGCGATTTTCGACTAAAGATCGCAGAAAAAATGTGATTTTCGACAAAAGATCGCGGAAAAATACGAATTTCGTGATAGAATTGCAGAAAATTTGCTGTAATAATGTTTTTAACAACTTTTTTGCAATTGAGTGGCAAAATAAATATTAGCTTGCATGTTTGTTAATTGATGTTTAAGTGAAAACATGTTAAAATTTAAATTGGACAACTAGCTAAAATTGCTGTGTAAAACATTGCTTTAGAAGTATGAACTTAAAATAGAAACTTTAATTTCAGAACTACTTATAATATTTGCATAAATGGATTCACTCTGACCCTCTTCTCCCCCCCCCCTGCTCCCCCAAAAAATAAAATAAATAAAATAAAACAGGATTTAAACAAAAGTATTGACAATTTTGCTGTGAATAAAATAAGCTTCTTAATTATCTTACACGCGCGCTATTTAAAATAATTTCCCATTTTCCGGTTCACGTGCTTTTTCTCTTAACTTTTTGCAATCTCATGTCTGGTTATCACCTTAATTGCAACATTTAGTGATATCGTTGTTAAAAAATATTTAATAATAATATAAAAGTAATAATATATGATTGTTTCTAAAAACAAATTAAATGTAACGCAGACAGTTTGTAGTATAAATACACGGGTGGTCTTATTTCATGCGCCAACATTTTTTAAAGCCTAAACTATCAAGTTATGATGCTCAAGAAGAGCCTAATGTCTAGTAATATAAAATTAAGAAACATCTAATTTTTATTAAAAACTAGCTAAATAAAGAACGAAAACCTAATATATTACACAAATACACGGATGACATATTCCGTACACCAAATATTGCTTCACTCATAAAATTTTTTTTACAGAACACAAAAATTTATGAACTTAAAACATTCCTTGAATATTAATGATACTTTGAGAAAAGATTAAATTAAGCGCACATGTTTATAACGCAATTATTTTAGTTATTAAACTTTGTTTAGTTATTATTTAGTTATTATTTTATTAATACTGCCTCCCCTATCCCCTGAGTAGTGCGTTCAAAACGCTGCTCGGGTCGATAAATGTTAAAAAACTTTTATTCGTCGCCACAATATTATATATTCTTTAGAAATGGATGGAACTAAAGAAGAATGCGCACAAGAGTTAAACACAGCACAGAATATTTATTCACAAGTACATTACAGAAGGCTTACAAGACTTCCCTGAACTCAAACAAAACAACTTCGAATGACCCGGAGCAAAGCAGTCTTTTCAGTCCAGAAGAATTCAATGCATCGCATTCAAATTCTTGTGAGCCTTCTGCATCAGGTACTTCAGAATAAATGTTCTGTGCTGTTAGTTTAACTGCGGTGTACATTTTTCTTTAGCTTCATACATTTCTTAAGAATATATTATAAAGATAAATACTATAGCCATTCATTACACATTTTTACTGAGACCGTTGTACACTAATATTTTAATTATAGTATTAAAAATTAATAAGATTTCTGTCTTAATGAAAAAGAGAAGATGACATGATTATTCGAATAAACCGAAAATTTTAACATTTACAACAATTACGTGAAGCACAATATTTTAGTTTTCAGGCAAATATGTAGCAGATTGTGTTATATTAAACTATACTTCTGAATACTATCTACGTACTAGGTTAAAGCATTATGGCATACTATACCCATCTGTCTTGAATTGTGAACAACAAGGCTTATTCAGAACTACGACGCACAGGTGTATTTAAAAAAATCAGCGAACACATAGACTTTTTACACAAGACATTCCGAAGAAAACGCATCGTGCATATAGAACAACCAATACTTTTCAAAAGGATTCCTACACAATTCTGGCTAAAAAAAAAAAAAAAGAAAAAAGATATATCTTTGACATTTCTTTTTTTTTTTACCTTTATCAAGAATTTCTCTGGCCTTTTCTCAATAAAAATTCAACTTTTATATGTTGTTATAAAATCCTCCACAATGTACAACTTTTATCTGTACTAGATAAATAGTAAACATGCATTCCCTTTTTTTTTAATCATTTTTTATTTTATGCTGTTATATAGTTTGCATAAACTTCATATAAAAATTTTAGATTGGGTGAACAAATTATTCAAAACTTTTTCATTTATGATAATAAGAGATTCTAACGGAAAGCAGTTCATCAGAAATTCCCTGGCCACTTTAAATATATATATATATATATATATATATATATAATCCCTGAAATTTCCATGACTTTTTTTACCTTCCCTGTTTTTCATGTTTTATCTGACCCGTAGGAACCCCGTTTCAAGTTCAACACAATTATCCCTCTCCTGCCTTTTCCGCATCCCGCACTTTGCTCTCTCTTTTATTTCAGTCTGCTGTTTTTTTTTTTTTTTTTTTTTTTTTTTCTGTTTTCTCGGGTAACCTATTTCGTCATCATGGACCTGTCGTCTCGTGGAAGTCCATCAAGCCGAATTATCTTCTCATAAAACCATTCTTCTACTACTAAGCACATTCCTATTTTAACCCAACCATTCTAGATGGCAAAAATCACTTTCTGGAATTTCCTTTCATATCATTCAGTCTAATTGTTTAGTTAAAAAAATGTGTCCATAACTCAAATAGATAGGTAATAATATACAAATAAGTATAATAAAAAAATGTTCATAAAATAATATTTAACATTATATATACATCTCATTGACATCAAAAATATGACACTGACGTTTCTAAATCTGCGTGTTTTCTTATTTTATTCTTGAATGCTCATAATTGTGTCTTTATACTACATATATCTCAAGAAGATTTCTATCTCTCTCTCATTCTGTGTGTGTGTGTGGGGGGGGGGGGGGGAGAAGAGAGGGTGCTCGTCATACACTGAATTTGATGCATTTGAAAAAAACAATTTATTCTTTAAATAGACTTCAGTTAAATACTTTGTGGAGAGAAACTCTAATATACTCGAATGAAATGTTTATTCTTCTACTAAATTTCCAGGTATATCTGACGGAAAATAAACACCATTAATGAAACTGAAATCATTTCAACGTTTCATACTTATTTTTTTATGATATAAATAAAATAATAGAAATGATGTCTATATTTAATAACATAATTAAGGTTACAAACAGTTTTTAATACATCCATAATGCGTTTTTTATAATTTACTGTGACTATGCTCAAGAAGCATAAAAAAGCATGAGATTATCTTTGGACTCGCCATTAAAAATATTAACAAACTTTATATAAAACCCTCAGCAATTTTTCTTTTATCAACTGAGACATTTGTGAAAACACCCTTAAAAATTATTACGAAAGAGGTTTCATGAAATTTTAAATAGGGAGTAAAAAGCTTGATTGTAGGAATGTAACAACAGAAGTACACCTTCATTTTTCCTGAAAATCAAATTTGGAGAAAACTCTGATGTGCGACTTTTTACTTTTTTAGCGTTGGGTATTTTTTATTTTTTACAAAGCTAGCTTAATTAATGATGAGTATTTCAAGGGATTCTGAGCAATTTTACAATAACATTAACTCGAACACGAAAATTTTCTCTGCGGCAGAATGTCTTCCTGAATAACAATTGATAAAATCAATGAAATGAAGTAAAATTAAAAGCAATGATGAAGTAAAGCGAAATTGATGAAGTAAAACAAAATTGATGAAGTAAATGGTTATTGATGAAATAAAGTAAAATTAATGAAAAAGTAAAGCAAAATTAATGTTAATTAAAGTAAATGGAAATAAAATTAAACTAAAATTACTGAAATAAACAAAAATTAAAGAAATATCTCAGAATAAAAAAATCATTGACGGATAGCATTTTTTGTTAATATCGTAATTAATGTTTGGAACTGATTTGTTGTATTTCATAGATAAAACGAGTTTTATAATTTACTGTGAGTGTGCTCATAAAACAAGAGACTATGGTATCACCCGTAAAGCTTGGTAACGTCACTGCAATATCGTTGTGAAGTCACACTGTGACCATCGATTGTCGATGTGACGTCATGTGATGTCGATGTGAAGTCACAGTGACTAAAATGTGAAGTCGCTATGGCCGTTTTAGAGCTCTTTTGTGACGTTTCACAAAGTGGTCACAATGTAACAAATTTGTGAAAAGTGTGTCATTTGTGACTAATTTGACATTAACATTGTGACGAAACTGTCACAAAGGCGACGATATTTAAATTGCCAGAAACATGTTTTTTAAAGTAAATAACATGTTTTCAAGGATATTTATAAATTTCTAAAGATTTTTAAGAAAGTCACATCTCAATCACAATGTGACGTCACTGAGTGGTGGCATTTTGGTCAGAGATGTGATGTGACCAAAGTGACTCACAGTGACGTCACTGTGACCATGCATGCTATTAGGGCATTACTAGACTCAGCATTAAAAATACTGAAATTATGATTTCATTTCATAAATATAACTAGTCGGATGTGGCAATTCCAATCTTTCTATCTCATGCAAGTTAATACTCCAAAATTGGCATTCGCAGTGCTAAATTTAAATAAAATATATTTCGATCATAGGGATGCTATTGATATAAAATTTTGTGCATTAGTTCTTGAGATATTACTGTCGCTAAAATCACGTAAAGTATGCTAAATGCAGCATAGCAGCTTCACTTGTTGGGTGATTTACACTAAAGCCTAATCTGCAACATTTCTTGTCAACAAATGATCGAATCTATAATTTGAAAATCCGTGCATTAGTTCCTTAGATAGAGCTATTGCGTAAATCGTGAAAAATGCAGCATATCAGCGCCACTTGTCGGGCGATTTACAACAAAATGTAAACAACACCAAGTCATATTAATAATTAACTGAATCTGAAGTTTGATGAAAATCCATGCATTATTTCTTGAGATAGAGCTACTGCGAAAATTTCAAAAAAGGCAGCAATCTGTCGAGCGTTTAACACCAACATAACATAAAAAACATCAATTGATGCCAAATACTTACGGAATTTGACTTTTGATGAAAATCTGTGCATTAGTTCTGGAGATTGCACAAATCAGAAAAAAATGCTGCATAGCAGCTACAGCTGTTGTGCGATTTACACCAATTTTTTATCAGAAACTAACTGATAATAATATGATATATAATATAAACTTTTATTAAATTCCTTGCATTAGTTCTTGAGATATCGCCTACAAAATTTGTGTCACATAAAATGAGATACAGAGTCGCAGATTCACAGATAAAAATTTTGTAAAAACTTTTTTTTTTAGTATCTCTGACCACTAAAAAACATGTAAAATCGTCGAAAACCGGATCAAAAATTTTCACGAAGTCCAAAAATTTTCACGAATCCAATACTTTCTCCTTGTAAAGATAGAAACATTAAAAATCAACATATTTGCTTAAAAATTTTATTGATTGAGAAATTTGAGAAAGACACCCTTATAAATAAATAATGTTACTAAACATGTTTTGTGTTTTTAAACAGTAAAAAGTTTTAATATTAAAACATAAACAAAAATATATCCTCATTTTTCTTAAAAATAAAATTTTGAGTTAGCTCTGATGTGAAGCAATTTGTTTTTAAGCGTCACGTTCATTTGTTTTTTCTTACAAGCTACTATTAATTGATCATTAATATTTCAAGATGTTACGGACAAAGTTATGATAACATTTAATGGAAGGTAAATAGCTTATTGCTCTACGATAGAAAATCTCCCAGAATAACAATTGATAAAATGAAACAGAAAAAAATGTAAAATTAAAGAAATGATTATGTAAATTAAAATTAATGATTTGAATTAAATTGATTTATGAAATTAATTAAATTGAAATAAATTAAAATAAATGGAATAAAATTAAGTTAAAGAAAAACTATGCATAAAAATTTATTGATTGAAAAATTTAGAAAAATACTCTTATAAACAGATAAAGTTGCTAACAATGCTTTATGAAAAAACTTGTTACTCTGCGACAAAATGTCTTCCTGGACCACAGTTAAATTAAATTAAATAAAAGAATAAAGATAATAAAGTGAAACTGAAAAAATGATATATTAAATTAAAAAAAATGAAAAAAAAATGCAACTAATGAAGTTAATTAAATTGAAGTAAATTTAATGAAATAAAGTAAAATTAAAGAAATGACAAACGCATAGCACTCATATTCAACACGTTGAGTGCCACAGTAACTGATACTGAACTTTCCGTTTAAGCTTAGTTCGGAGTTTTCCGTGGTTTTCTTAGAACCTTGCACTTTCTTGCGTAAATACGGGTAAGGTTCCCTTAGAAGGACCCCCACGGAGGGCATCCCACCCATTAGGGTCTATATCCCATAAGTGTAGATAATTGGCCGACATAAATACAAGCAAATAAACCGTTTAAGCCTAATTTACTGATAATGTAAAATATGAAAAAAAAAAAAAAAAAAACTAAAAAAATGGCATTGTTTTACGTAATTATTAAGAAAGTAATTCTGTAACAAGTAAATATTAAGTAAATATTAAATAAATGTTCAGTAATTATTTAAAACAATGTATATATTTTTAGTTCTATAGCTATATATTTTAAGTCAGTCGTCGTTGATTGACGTGGTACTCAACATGTTAATAACATAATAATTAAGGTTTGAAACGGTTTGTAATCATGCATAAAATAATTATTTTTAACTTAAAATGACTATCTATATTATAAAGGCCAAACGTATCTGTGCGTAACGTATACGTCATTTTTAGAATGGCAACACTTTCTGATGAAATTTAACTTTTGCAATTTTCATTACTGTAATTTATTTAACTCCTAGACATCGCACATTTTCAATCTTTACACCGTTGTGTAGGGAAAAATATGTACTTTTAAATGCAATTTGTTTGAAAACTGTATCTTAATTTGTTTTTGAGATATTAATTTTTTTGTAGTTTTTAATTTATTTTTCCTGAGGTGGCAACTTGAGTACGGATTTCTGTGCAAAGTAAAGGAAAAATAGCCATAAATAAAAAGAAGAAATAGAGATTTTTTTCGCCGAGATAGCAAGCAAACAAAGACGATCTTGGCAATAATTCCAGGTTTAAAGTAATGTCCAGTTCCCCAAATTTTTTTTCAATTGTTTGAGACATTCAATTGTAATTATATTAAAATAACATTATTCGCTTAATGTGTATTTTTTATATAAATTTCAGTTAAACTTTCAAGAGCAAACAACATTTTTAGTTTTTTTTTTTTTTTTTTTTTGGTTACCTGACAATTTTACCAGAAGGAAAATGCAAAACAAAATTATTTAATTTTTCTTTCTTCTTGGAATAAATATTTTTTATTGTTATTTATTTTTCACTTTATTTTTAGAACCATTTTTATTTTCTAAATGTATTTTCAGAAAAGAAAAAAAAGTACATTTTCATATAGAAAATTGATCTGAAATAGAAAAAGAATGATATAAAAGACGATTGGTTTATTTTGGTTTATTTTTGTCGTCCGATTATCTACACTAGGGATATAGGACCTGGGGGGAGTGCCCTTCGTGGGGGTCTTTCTAAGGGAACCTAACCCGTATCTACGCAAGGTTCGAAGAAAACCACGAAAACTCCGAACAGTTAGGCCGACGGCCGAGATTGGGTTCGAACCCAGCACCTGCCGTCTACCAGTTGAGAGGTCAGAACCTCTCGGCCACTGGTGGGGCCGATATAAAAGACGAAATGAGGTTTCATAATTCTCCAATATCCAATGTTTAAAATGTAATTGAAAATTTGGTTTGGCATGATTTGTAAAAATCAAGGTTTGCGTATTTCACGGAAAATACAGCATCGTCTTTGCACGTTGAAGTGACGGAGTGCAATGTTTATTCTTTTAATTGGTGTTGTGAATTTTAATTTATAAAACGAATTTTAAGTTTGTCATAGAGTTAACTTTGAAGCAAACTTTTTTGTAAAAAAAATGTACGTGCAATCATTTTTTTTACTTTTAACATTTTAGCATGCGCATAAGAGTTTTCGGTACTACTTGGTTATCCCGTCGACCAAAAAACTACCGCCAAATTATAAGATTAAATGTCAAAAATGGATGATTTGTGAATGTCATATTCAATGATATTAAACACGATACACATGTTTAAAATGTCATCAAGAGGTGTTTAATACCACTTTTTATTTGTATTTTTATTCATGTTTTACTAATTTATTTGTTTTTTCTTTACTAAAAATAAAAATTATGTCAACATATATAACTTGGCTATTATTTTGGAGATTTTTTTAATTTGACGAAAATGGTCGATGGGATAATCAAGTAGTACCGATTTTTTATATGCGCAAAATCTATATTGTAACAAACAAATGTGTCCATGTTTTACTGCCTTTACTTTACGAATGACAACATTTCAGGATAAATGACTTTTTGCAATTTTTTAATCTTCTAAACATCGCACATTTTCAATTTTTATTTCATCATATAGGAAAAGAAATCTACTTTCAAATGCAATTTGATAGAAAACTGTACGTTATTTGACTCATTTATTGCGAGCTTATATTTTTCAAACATTTTTTTAAAAATCTCTATCACATATCTCCATTAAGAAATATTGATACACAATTTACTCATAAATCTATCAATATTGTTCCTGATAATTTTACATTATAAAATTAAAATTGGTTGAGTAATAAAATAAAAGAATGGTTAAAAACGCAGATTAAATTATTAAAAATCACAAATTCAACATGTAATCAAGCAACTTAAAATTTTACAAAGCCAAATAAGAAAAAAATGAAAATATTTTGAATTTGTTTGAAAATTGTATTTGAATTTGTTTGAAAATTGTATTTCAATTTACTGATTGGATGTGGTTCCAAAAAAAAAAAAAAAAGGTGCGAGTTTTTTTTAAATTTATCTCTACCGAGTGAAACTCGATTACGATAGATTAATCTATTTGTCCTTAGAAAAATATAAAGAGTTTGGGATTTGTTTCCGGCTAATATACTATAGCAAAATTAAAATTTCCTTTATAAATAATAATAAAATAAAATAAATAAATACAAATTTAACAGACATGTGATTGAATTACGTGCTCGAAGCACTGAAATGACCAGAAACAAAATTGCTGCCGTAACGAAATCTTTGGCTAATAACTTCCGGCATGCGTCTAATACGGAAATGTGACTTTTGAAAAAATTCATTGCTTTATTTGATTCCATAATTAATATTTTTCATTTAACCCTTTAACCTAGCCATGTTAGCCTAACCATGTTTTTCCGATATGTAATATTTTAATTCAAAGATTGATTTAATATAATATTGAGATTAATGTTAATTTTTTTAATTGTATAAGATAAAAATTATGGGTACTACTAGGTTATTCAGTCGACCATTTTCGCCAAATTATAAAAATCGCCAAACTAATAGCCAAGTTATATTTGTTGACATAATCTTCATTTTACATAACGAAAGAGCAGATAAATTAGTAACACATGAATAAAAATACAGTTAAAAAGTTAATTTAAAACCACTTGATGGCGTTTTAAACATGTGTATTGTGTTTAATGTGACATTCACAATCATCCATTATTGGCATTTTTAATTTTATAATGTGGCGAAATATTTTTGGTCGACGGGATAACCTAGAAGTACCAAATTATGTCAAGTTATCAAATACAAATCTTCATACAAATACTTTTCACAGTTATTAATTTATGAATGAAACATGAATGAAAAAATCTGCAAGAGACTTAACCCTTTGAAGGAAAAAGCACGTCTATTCTTAAAATGCTGAAAATCCAGAATTAAAAAAAAATTTCAAAATATTTAAAAGCGTTTCTTCACGTATTTGACAAAAATAAAATTGCTATTCCAAATTACTGGCGTCAATGTGGCGTTTTGCAATTAAAATTAAGTGGGATATATTTTATCTCACCCCCTTCAAGGAGTTAAAGGGTTAAAAATGCTTTTTTGGAGTTAGTTAGCAATCTAAAACGCATATTACATGTAGAAAATTCATTAGTTTTAAATTTAAAAAAATGCTTTTTATCTTTGCTATGTAACCCGGGAAGCCCGGGTTCGATCTACTAGTGCTCATAAAAGAACAGGATGTGGTTATAACTAGACTCGGCACTAAAAATATTGACATAGCTTCATTTTATATACATGGTATATACAATATATATATTAAAATAGAAAAGAAAGTAATTGCTTAACAGTCTGTCGATTTAAGAATTTTGAAAAAAACCCACTCATTTAAATAAGCAAAGTTACTAAAAATGCTTTATGAATTTTTAAGTGGAGAGAAAAAAGCTTCAATAAAAGAAAGCAATAAAAAGAGTATCCTTTACCCCTTTACTTTTACCTTTACGCTTTTACGTTTCCCTTTACTTTTCTAAAAATCACATTTGCAGTTGGCTGTGATGTGCGACAGTTTTATTTTTTTAACGTTGTCATTCTCCCCCGACCCCTAAGCTCGATGTAATTAATCGTTAATATTTCAAGGCGTTTTGGACAATGTCACCCCATAATATTTACTGGAAGACAAAAACAAATATTTTATTGCTCTGCGACAAAATGTCTTTGTAAATAACAGTTGCCCTTTAGTGGGTCATAATAAAGCTTAACAGGTACTCATTAATAAGATGATGCTCAGGGAATCGCTGTTGGGTTTCTTTTCTTTCTTTCTTTCGTCTTCTTCTTTTTTTTTTTTTTAAACCATTTAGAAAATGGTTGTTTTCGGTTGAGAATAGAGCTTGTGGTGTCCGCATTTTTTTAACCCTTTTCAACGTCCGTGTTCCTTCATATATTCTTCTTTTAACATCCATGATCTTTTAATTTTTCTTTTATTTCGACTCTCTAGTGGAAGCCAGGTTTAGGTCCCAAATAGCCGAGTCCCCAGCGGAAGCCAGGTTCTGGGCGAAAAAAAATCAAAAATTGAAACCGGACAAATCTGAAAGGAAAATTGATTAAATAAAAGACACCGAAAAGAGGTAACAGTAGGCTTGGTGCTCTGAAGCTACCGAATGACCGCAGTTGCGTCGAGCTTATTATTATTAATTGCATTGGATAAACTCTAATCTGAATCTAAACTTTAACCAGGTAAACTTTCGTCATCTGTATCTAATATGTCAAATTGATTAGAATTTCATTTTTTCAAATGGTTGTTATAATTTTTTAAATTATGCATCCTTTTTTTCTGATGGAAGGTTTGTCTTTAGTTAGACACTGATAATTTTCTCTTCATCTTTAGATTTTTATTTTGCTTTAAATTTTCTTTTTTTTCCCCAAATTACCACGGTTGATACCAAGTGTATAATTAGGATAAATTTGGGAAATTTTGAGCGTAAAACAGGGCAGATGACTGGAATGCAAAACTTATATTGCAAGTGCAAATATTTTCCCAGAAATTTACTAAAAAATCTATCATTTCAAAAATGCACAAGGTCACGAAAACTTTCTTTAAATTCTATTGATGAAATTCCAGTAAATCAAACTCCCTTCCATCACTTTATTTTAAATACAAAAGAATCTATGTCCCAATGATTAGTTTTTAAGAAACATGAAAGTTTTGATGATGCAACCGAAAAAACAGTTTTCTCTTTAATCCTAAAGTACCATTAAAATAACTTGTTATAAAATTACTTTAATCCGTCAATTAAACGTACTACAGTTTAGAATGAGGAATAGATACTTTACTTTATCTTGTTCCAAAAGTATTGTTGATGAAAAAATATATTTAAAAAGATGATTTATTTTTCATTTGCATCTTTTCAGCTTTCCTGACGTTGAAAGATTGTGGGGGAAAAGTTTCAGTTAGTAAAGATATATATGTTTCTATTGTAAGAGCATTGTATTTGTACATTTCCTAATTTTGCCAAAAAAAATAAAAAAAAAAAAAAAATTGAGCGGAATTATAAATATTGTACAAAAAGTCTATAAATTCAAATTTGATTTTAACTAGCAAAATCCTTCTCAAATTTATTGAATGATAAATACTGTACGAACTACCTATAAATTCAAATTTAATTAATTTTCACTAGAAAAATCCTTCTAAAATTTTTTAAATAATTTTGTAAATCTTCTAATATAGTTTTAAAAATTCTCGAAAAATGCCTTAGAAAATGAAATTTTATCAATCCGTAATTTGGTATATAAAGAGTTAGATATCAAATAAATACGTTACTGACTCTTAGTATATATATGAATGATTTTATGAAATCATTAAACCTTCTGCTGAAAATTTAACCGGCTAGTGACTGAATGCTGCTACATTTTCATTTTTATATCTATATTAATAAAAGAACAAAACGCTCTGTCTGTGTGTGTGTGTATGTGTGTGTGTGTCTGCGATGGCTAGCAAAATCTACAGCATGTACAAAGTTCAAAATTTTTTTGAGAATAGCCCCAAGTCTCTCCTGATGCACCTGAGCTTCAGAATTTCGAAATTCCAATTATTAACTGAGTAATTAATTAAAATCGAGAGGTCACTCTCATAAAAAATCATCCCCCTCAGGGGAATGCCTTCTTTAGGTATTCACGGGCTTCACAACCCCGAGGCACTTGAGTGATCTTTCTCCTTTCCTTTTCCTCTTACTCCTCTGGTCTTCCTTTCCTCTTTGTTTCACTCTCATTGTGGTTTCCTCTTCGGAGGTGAGGGCAATTCTGTATGAACCGATGTCATCCTGCATATCGATTCATAGAGAATTGTAAACCACCCACGTGTTGGCCGTGCGTGGCAACCCGTGTCCCTGGAAAGGGGGATCCTGGTAGTTGAGGGAAACCAACACACTGCTTTGGCCTCTGCTTCAGGTAGACGGGAGGTGCATATTGGTCCCGTATGCATCAATCGGCTGGTCAGCTGACTTTGGTCACTGGCTTTAGGGATCAAGCGAGCGAGCAATTACTAGTCATCTCGTTAAGGGTGAAGACTGACATAGGATTGTCTTGTGACCGTATAGACCCTGGTTAGCACTGGTGCACGAATGTGCATCCCCTTGTTGGGCTCGGTAGTGGGTGGTGCGGCCGGGGTCCGAATTATTTTTTCTCCTACTAATGGATGGAAAAATCTCTAATTCAAATAATTCTCTCCCATGTGGAGAGCAACAAATTGTGCAGAATTCATCATTTACACGTTTCTTTGTAATTAAACGCACCGATAGCCTCTCAGATAGTTCTTTCAAGAGAACCTCACCTTTTCTTATCACAAAAACATTCCAGTCTGTTTTAGGCGACGGTCACACTCTTAAAAAACTGCACTCTGGGGATTTATTGGTTGAGGTTTCTTCAGCCAGTCAATCACAGCTTCTGGTCAATTGCACTACAATAGGCTCTTTTGCTGTTTCTGTTAAAGCTCATCAAACTTTAAATACTTGTCGCGGTGTAATTTCTGAACCAGATCTTTTATACTCCTCAAAAGAAGAGCTTCTCTCAAATTTAAAAGAACAAAATATAATAGATGCACGCCGCATTACTATCCGAAAGAATGGACAAGTTATTCGGACAAAGCACATAATACTAACTTTCAATAGCCATAATTTACCATCTAGAATTAAAGCTGGATACCTAAGCTGTCCAGTCCGGCCTTATATCTCTAACCCTTTACGATGTTTCAAATGCCAGCGTTTTGGTCATACTAACATTAACTGTCGTGGCAATGTTACCTGTCCTCGCTGTGCAGAAGTCGGCCATGATGGTAAATCGTGTGAAAAACCAGAACGCTGTGCGAATTGCAAAGGTAATCATACGTCATACTCTCGCTCCTGTCCAATTTGGAACCGTGAAAAAGAAATTCTTGCAGTAAAAACCAGTCAAAATCTTTCATATCCAGAAGCTCGAAAACTTGTTGAAACCAGAACCCCATCTATAGGTATTTCTTATTCTAGTTTACTCAAGCAGCAATCAAAATCTGTGAGACATATAAGCACCCAGACAGAATCACCTAATCCACCTAGTACCCCAAAGAAAGAAACACGAGATGTCAGTTGCCCTACTAAATTTTCTGTTAGCCCTAAATTAGAGCGTTGGTTACCGTCTTCAGAGCCTGTTACAATAGTCTATCAACCTATTCAGCTACAAATACCGAAAAAATCCACTGAACCCCAGACAAGAACTAATGCATCTACATCTAAAATAAATCCTAATCTCTCTGCATCAAATTGTCAAAAACCTAATACTAGTCAAAAGCCTAAAGCAGTTACACCCAATAAAAAAACAGTTAATCTTTCTGCTTCTAACCACCAAAAGACCAATTCTGCTCAAGCCGTGAAACAAAATCAAAAGACATCTGAAAATAAGACTATTCGAGGATCTCACCATTGGCAAACAGTCACAAAAAAACAACGGAAATCAAATCATGACCTATCTCTTGCTTACTTGAAAGATCCCAAAAGGCTAAAAAATTATGTGGAAGAGGCTATGGAAGAGTCATATGACTCAAGTGAAGACGAAAGAAACACTGTTCTTGAGGAATATATACCTAAATGATCTTACCACTTACCATTTTAATTTGAGTTTTTAAATATTGTCAAAAGTATCATTGTTTTTACAATTTTACTAACTCTTGTTATGTATCACTACTATACTGTTTGTATGATTTTAACTATTTTTTTAAGCTTTTTATTTTATCTTATTGACTAGTTATTGTACTACAATTTTATATATCATCATTTCGCTTTTACCTTTTTACTATGCCTATGTTAGTTTTTTACAGGCCCGGACTGGTTCCTTTGGGGGCCCTCGGCTAGAGACTGAAAAGGGGGCCCTTACGGGAAATTTTGCGAAAACAGAATATTATATTTAATTTTTAAATTTAGGCTTAGATGGCAAAAAACCACATTTAGGCTATTTTGTCACTTGGAAAATAGTTCAGTAAAATGTAAGCTTTTTGTAATGTTAATGTCGGACGTTCCTCTCGGTCCGCACAACTTTGAAGAAATCCGTGGTAGTTATAGCTGCCACCACCGATATTACTAGGTGATATCGGTCACCCACTGTGAGGTTTGTGTAAATGAACACTGACGCTGTCAATTAACTGAATTAACAGTTTATTTAGACTATATGTACACAACAAATACGCTATTTACAATTATATACAATTACGACTCGGATATAGGTGATCCGGTTCAACATTAAATTAAATACAGTAAAGGTTGGCTGTGTACTGTTCAAATTACACCACCTCACTCACACTCAATGCACTTTAGATTCACTTTATCGGAGATCAATCTCGAATCTCCCAACACAAGGATACTCGGCCTGCACTTCTCGGCCCAGAGCACTAAACACCAGGACGTCTGTGTCCTTTGCTCTCCAGGTACACACTGCTTCCGCTCTACAACACAGTCTATCAGGACCTCTATCCTGCACACCTTTTAGGTACGAAACCCAGCTACGAACTGATCTGAGACAAGACTTGCTCTTCTCAAATCACTGTGTTTCCTCAATGTCAACCCACTTTATAGCTCATTCATTGGACACATTCCACATTCCTTTCTTGATTAGTGACATGTTGCTTGTTGCTCATCATTCACCTACATCACTGACAGATGAACACGCCTCTCACCAATCTCCTCTTTCTCTTATTCACCACCTGCACAGGATTATCTGTCAATTCTCCCTTCCACAAAGAAAGAATGTCACCTTGAAAATTCTAGTACACAGCCAGGACAATACAAAATATTAAGATAGAGAAATAGCGGAAATTCCAATCTTCAGCAGAGGTGGTCTCAGAACATGACAGTTAACTTACTTGTAGAATATATATTTATATTATTTTTATAAACCATACCTAAACTAATGCCATGCTAAAAAAATAAGAATTATTCATTTTAAGTGGTTATTACTTAAAAAACAGCGTAAGGTATATTTTTAGTTTTCGGCAATCAAATGTCGGCAATCAAATGTCGAAGTCATAATAATCTAAATCCTACTGTGATACCTTTGGCGCAACATATCCCCTAAGCGACCTTGCGACATAAAACTCCATACAACCAACCTACTGTGATACCTAAGTAAATATTAAAAGTGACATAACAGTAATAAAAAAAATGGGTACGTTTGATCGCAGATCGCTCAGAGTCTTTCTTTAATATATCTTTCAAAACAACTTATCCTTTAATTAATAAATCCAAATTATTGATTTATAATTATTAAATTCTTACATAGATGGTAGCATCAATAAATTTAAAGTAAAAGGAAGTTATTTATTTTAATTAAATTGAAAATTTTCAAATTAAATTATTTAAATAAAATTCAAAATGCAAATAAAATTCAAATTTAAAATTCAAATTCAATTTAAAAATTAAAATTTAAATAAAATTCAAAATTTAAAATTCTTTAAAAACGCGAAATAAAAAGAAAAATAGTGGAGATATAAATAAAAATTTAAATTTTTAAAAACGAAAAACAATGTTTAAACGAAATTTAAAATGCTGAATCCTTAATAAACCGATCTTTTTTAAAATAGAAAGAAAATTGTAATTAAAAAATATTTATATGAATATTAGTGATAAAAGAATAATATAAACCCTTAAATCGGTAAAAAGTACATTTTTTAAAATCTATCTTACTAGGGAACTGCAAAAAGTTGCACCGATTTTGACGAAAGTGGTATCATTGGAAAAATCTCATTGTGAGGAGTAAAAAACTCAATGGAAGTACCCGTAGGAAATGAGCCGTTTTCGAGATATCCAACAATTTATTGTACGTAGCTAGTGAATACTTACTGGGAAAAAGCCAAAAATTTTGGTCTCGATTTTAACGAAAGTCGTATCGCTGAAAAGATATTATCGGGAGGATTAAAAAACTCAATGGAATCACTCGTCGGGAATGAAACGTTTTCAAGATAGCCAACAATTTGTATCACGTAGCTAATGCACACTTACTGGGAAACTGCATTAAGTTACATAAATTGTCGGATATCTAGAAAACGACTCATTTCCGAAGGGTAGTTCCATTGAGTTTTTTACTTCTCAAAATGATATTTTTCCAACGACATCATTTTTGTAAAAATCGAGACAACAATTTTTGCGGTCCTATGTTAGGTATGCACTAGCCCAGTATACATAAACTACGTGACTTAAATTATCGGATATCTCGAAAACGGCTCACTTCCGATGGGTAGTTCTTTGGAACTTTTTACACCTCACGATAAGATCTTTCCAACAATACCACTTTCGTCAAAATCTAAACTAATTTTTTTGCGAATCCCCAGTAAGTAGGCACTAACTACGTTACATAAATTGTCAGATATCTCGAAAAAAAATTGTCAGATATCGTAGTTCTAACGAGTTTTTTACTCCTCATAATGAGATCTTTCCAACGATACCACTTCCGTTAAAATCGGTGACTTACATTTTTTGCAGTTCCCTAGTTAGTATGAAAACTTCAAATTCCAGCATCACGGTTCCAACTGTGAATCTCCTGCTTACTAGCGAGTCTATTTTAATAAAAGTCTTTCACATATCTTTAACTGAAGGACATAGCTGACGCTTTGTTTGTTTGTTTGTGTTTTATGCTGGCTAATTATCTACACGTGGGATATAGGCCCTAAGAGGAGGGGTGCCCTCCTTGGGGGGTCTTACTAAGGGAACCTAACCCGTATTTACGGAAGGAAATGCAAGGTTCGAAGATAACCACGTAAAACTCTGAACGGTTAAGCCGACGGTCGCGATTGGGTTCAAATCCAGCCCCCTACCGTTTACCAGTTTGGAGATCAGAACCTCTCGGCCACTGGTGGGGCCATAGCTAACGCAAATTGCCAACTCGTAACAGCTATATCTGGAGTACTACCTAACCATCATGCTGAATATTATGCTATCATGTGGGTCTTTTAAAATATTATTACAGAACATTTAACCTATAATTTGTTGTAGAGGTTTGCATGGGCCCGGGTTTGGCCCGAGATCTGTATCCAGGCCGGCCTGTGGGCCGGTCAGGCGAAGAAATTTAGCGGAAGTGCTGGACCGATAAAAAAACAAAAAAATTAGGGAACCTGCCAATCCAATATAAAAACTTAAACGAAGACGATAATATATAATCTGCTTTCAGTGAATGTTTTTCGCGAGAATGGATATAAATGTGCGTCACGAGCCGATGCTAGTTTGACACCATCCAAACAAAAACGCGGTCATCGGACAGTTATGTGGTATTAGAGGCAGGATTTAATTTTTTCAGCAGACTCATACCTAAAGCCGTGATCAGGTGTGCACTTTTTTTCTATGTAGGTAGAGTCGGGCTAGAACTGGACTTAAATGTTCTCAGAATGTGTAGGGCAGTTACTATGTTTTTTTAAATATTAATAGCGATAATAAACTTCTGTTAATGGAATCTTTGGAAGTATAACTTAGGGTGGTTTTCAAGACACTTCTCAATAAAGTGAAACTTTCTGACTAATTTTAAACTGTAAATGCATAAAATTGGCATGCGTGACTATTAAAGGATTTGGGAATAGAATAATTTTTCCATTTTTGGTAAATAAATTATGAAATGGTAATAGATTTTTGTCACGTGACTGCAGGTTTTTCTCCTTTTGCAATGATATCGCTTCCAAAAATTCAATTCAAAATGCTAACAATATTTCTAAAAGATATAATGTCTTTATCAAAAAATGGAAGACAATATTCGATTACATAGGTTCTGAATAAGAAAAAAAACAGCAAAACTTATGCATTTCCGAAGAAAATGAATTTAGAAATGTGTCAGGAACTAACTCCTTCGGATTTGAAAGAAGCTCTGATGAATGACAGAGATATATTTTCACAAATATATTTTTTGTAATTCATCTTCAAAAGTTAATAATGTTTTTACCGTATTTTTTTATTCTTTAAAACTACATTAATTTTATAATGAATCTTTATTTGAATGTTCAAAAATCTAGGCTTCTAAGTAATCATTAATGTTATTATCGTGTATTTTCTATGTTGAGAAAATATCGTGATTTTAAAGTATAGTTTTAAAATATAAAATATTTCATAAATATGTAATGCAGTATTCTTTAAAAGGATCTTAATTGTAAGTTAAGAAAAAGTAATTTTTTTGTGAAAATTGAGTGGAATTGGATCGTCCTTACTGCTTAACCAAGTATTAAAAGTTTTTAAAAAATTTTCAATGTTAAAAAACTTTCTCATTTTTTTCTTTCCTTTTCGTACTGTCGCTTTCGTACAACTGCTTCATGTTGACCAAACTGTGAAATTGCACTCGTTACAACCATACTATAGGAGATTGGCAAGTGAATGTCGCGATGCACTCTGAATGTGATTCTATGAGTACTGCAGAAAGTGCAATGTATCAGTCAGCAGCCTGTCCAACGACATGACACGACGAAGCTATATAAGTTACAATGAAAAACTATCATTTTTTTTATTTATTGTAAACGCATATTATTATTGGTAAATACTCAATTTTTTCTTATGTAAGTAGTAGTTATAAAATCGTATATTCCTTTTTTGAGTTGCACTTCCGAGGCCCCTTTGGGCCGGGGGCCCTCGGCGATCGCCGACCAGCCGACCTGGCCAGTCCGGGCCTGGTTTTTTAAATTGACTTTTACATTTTACATCCTTTAAAGTTTACATTTATTTTTTTTCTCTTTACCTTGTTCTTGGCGCAGCATGTCCCTAAAGGGATCTTGTGCCAATAAAATCTATACAACCAACCAACCAACCATAAAAAATCATCTTTTTCCCAATTTTTTTCTCTTTCGTTTGTTTACGGTTGATTGGTTGTGTAAAAATTTTAAGAAAGCTGAGACAGAATTAAAGAAACCCATGGAGGAATGAGATAAGTGAAGGTGAAGTAAGCCTCAAAAAAGGTTTGCAATATGAAACCATTTATCGCTCAAATTTTAAAGTGCCAAACAAAAGGACGTGGAAGGGATTTTGTATTATAAGACGAATTGAAAGAAACGAATTACAATTGAAGCATATTTTAAGAAGAAATAGCAAATTTTCAAAATGGTCTTTGTTCTATTAATATTTATTAAAGTAAATGTTTGCTTTTAAAATGAAGGAAATTGGAAAATTAGCAATAATTAAACATCAAATTAAAATTAAATAAGATATTGAAAACATTTGATACGAACTAAAAATTGTATAACTAAAAGTTTCCTCCATTAATGTAATTTTAAATACTTTTTAACGTAGATGAAAAATGTTTATGACTTAATAATTGAATGTAAATAAATATTTAAAGTATAATGATGAAAACATTCTTTTAAAATCATGTATGAAAACTTAAGTAATAAATATTATTCTAAAATATAGATTTTTGACTGCAGACGATTTTAAGATATTAACAAAAGAATGATATAGTTTCAAGCAAAACGTTTAACCCCTTGAGGGGCTGTGGTATATATTATATACCACCTACGACTGATGAAGATTCACACCAGAAAAATATCATTAAATTTCACTTTACTAACTTCGGTGGAAAACAGTCGTGAAATTGCTTTTCCTCTTTTTGATGTAACTTTTTTACAAATTTCCGGTGGGAGTTCAGAATTACACGAACGCAATTGCTTGCCCCTCAAAGGGTTAAATAATTTTCTATATTGATATTTAAAACGCGTATGATAAAATAATTAATAAATTTTTACTGGTGAAGTGATAGATTAGTTCTTTTTAAGAAACAAGACAAAAAAAATACGGATTTAAACCTGTTTCAATTGATAGGCGTGTCAAAGCACGTGCTTTTGTTGGTACTTAATTGGACTTAATGGTAGAGTTACATTTTTAGCATCACCTCCAGAGATAATACTTCCACTCTATTAATTTCTTTTTTTCTATGAAAGAAACCAATTTGAGCTTTTACATTTCAAAAGTGACTGTTTTTTTCCAAAGACCATTAAAATTCATAGACTGGCAAAATGTCAGTTTAACTTAGGATTTTTGAACACAACTGTTACGTCAGATCGTTGGTACTTCGTATATTAGAATGTATGTCTGGTTAGCTGTGTTGCAGTAAATATATTATATATGTTTATACGAAGCTTTTTTAGCAGTTTTTTAAGTCACTGATTAAATTTGAATGCATTTTATTTAAGTTAAAATTTTATTATGACTTTAATTTGTTTTTAAAACAAAAATGAAATGGCTGTTTGACGTAAAATTGTTCGAATCGGCAGCCGATTCATACACAATAATAAATTATCAAATAGCAAAGTAAATTATCTATCAAAAATAGTCACTAAAATAATAGTAGCAAAACATAATGTTTAGGCGTATTAATACATAACCCGATCCCAACCAAAAAAAAAAGAGACCATACTCCGATCCAAGCAAAACAAAAATTCCATGAGCACAAACCCGACCCGAAACTAAAAATTCCGTTTCAAAAAAAGAAATATGGATTTGATATCTGACCCGAATCAAATCTGAATCCCACAAAAATATTCAAACTAATCTTACCCCAATCCGATTAAAGAAAAATAATGTTCGTGTATATGCAACCCGACCCGAATCTAAAAATTTTCTTTGAAAAAACCCGAAAAATGACCAGAACGAAACATGAAATCGATAAAAATATTCCAAAGAAGTATAACCTGATAAGAGCAAGACAAAATACTTTCCGTGAACATAAACCTGACTCGAACCTAAAAAATTCCATTTGAAAAAAACCTGAAATTTTATGCAATCCACATCTGAATCCGATCAAAATATTCAAAAGAACCATAACCGGATTCGAATAAGAGAAAATAATTTCCGTGGACATGAACCCGATCCGAATCTAAAATTCCATTCGAAAAAAGATACCTGAAATTTGAATCGAACCAAATATGAACCCGACAAAAATATTCCACAGAACCATACCCGGATCCGAACAAGACAAAAAATTTCCATTAACATGAACCCAATCCGAACCTAAAAAACTGAACTAAATCTGAATCTGACAAAAATATTCAGAGAAGGATATCCTTATTCGAACAACACAGAATAATTTCCGTTTATGCGCAACCCAAACTGAACCTAAAAATTCCCTTAAAAAAACGAAATCTGAATTGAACGACATCTGAACCTGAAAAAAATATTCGAAAGACCCAAAACCGGAACCGAGCAAGACAAAATAATTTCCCTGGATATGAATCCGACCAGAATCTTAAAAATCAATTTGAAAAAATATCTGAAATCTGAATCGAACCAAATCTGAATCCGACGAAAATATTCCAAATAACTATAACCAGATACGAACAAGACAATATAATTTCCATGGACTTGAACGCAATCCGAACCAAAAAATTTGTAAAAAAAAATCCCGAAATTTGAACCAAACCTAACCTGAACCTGACAAAAATATTTCAGTGAAGTATAACCTCATTGGAACAAGGTGAAATAATTTCCATTGAAGTACAACCCGACCCGAACCTAAAAATCCCATTTGAAGGAAAAAAACCCACGAAATCTGAATTGAACTGAATCTAAACTGAACATAAATATTCCAAACAACCATAACCGTATCCGAAGAAGTCAAAATAACTTCCATGGACATGAATCCAATGCGAACCTAAAATTCGGATGTTCTACAAAACATAATGCGCTCCGTAGCTGTGGAAAGTGAAACTAAGTACTTTGTAGCGCGCGATGGTTAAGATATTTCGTTTTTAGTTAGTGTTAAATTAGAACTTGGTTACGGTTAGGTAACAGTTAGATTGCAATTACGTTCCGGTGAGCCTTATGTTATATTTAATTTCCGGTTAGGTTACAGTTAGGTCATGGTTAAGGTACAGTTATGTTAAGGTTAAGTTACGGTTAGGTTATGGGTAGATTATGGGTAGGTTATGATAAGGTGACGGCCAGGTTACATTTATGGTATATTTAAGTTACAGTTCGGTTACTGTTAAGATACAGCTAGGTTACAGACAAGTTATGATTACAATACAATTAGGTTAAGGTTAGGATTTTGTTCACAGAATGAACATTATGCATGTTTGATAAAAAATATACACCTATTTTTGTAAAATGGCTCAGAAATTATAATACTATATTCTAACCTTTTAGCTAATCATCGACTATCGATTTCATTCACGGTATAGTCGGATTTAAGAGTGATATAATTAGTTTGAAATTCAAAATATTTTACTTGGGATATCTATGTGAAAAAAGTATTTAGTTAAGTCAATGAACAGTACATTTAAGGATAAATATCAACACTTTAACACAAAAACCACACAATCGTTGGACACATATTCCCTCCTGCGTTTCCCATTGCAATCCTTTTGGGTATTTTTGCAGCTAAATATTAGTTTTTTTTTAAACCGATTTTTGACACAGTTAGGTATTTAATATAATTTACACTGTAAAAATTTTTACACTTTTGCTGCATCATCACTTCCCCGCTTTTATAGAATATCTCTCTTTTCACATATGAGAATGCTCCATAATAGGATGAAGTAATCATTTTCTATAAAAGCGGTGGAGTGACGATGCAGCAGAAGGGTCAAATTTTTAACAGTGTATTTACACATATTTCGAGTTAAAGATAAAATCATAGAAATTTCAAGTTCGTGTAACACTATTATTACGGACCCGGGCAAAGCCGGGCGGGTCAGCTAGTACTTTTATAAACTAAGTGTTATTAAAGAAAGAATTCAGAAGGTATAGCATTTACATTAGCATAATTAAGGTTAGAAATGATTTTATAATCCGTGCATAGTATGCTTTTTATGATTTATTCTGTGCACATAAAAAATAAAAGCATTGATTACCACTATAGTCGGCGCGGCATTAAAAATATTAAATTAGTTTTAGTTTATATATAAAAAACCGAACATGTTTTCTAAAATGTTTATCGATTGAGGAAAATGTTTTTGCAAATAAATAGTTTCACTAAAAATGTTTTATAAATTTTTAAATAAGGAGTAAAAAGTTTCAATATAAAAAAGTAATAACAAGAAAAACCCTTCATTTTCCCTAAAAATAAAATTTGCAGTACATGTTTTTTTTTTTTTTAAACATTGATTTTTTTAATTATTATTATTATTGAATTAATTGATCGTTAATATTTCAAGGCGTTCTGAATGTTCTGAATAATTTTGCCATAAATTAAAAATATTGATTTAGCTTTAGTTTATGTATTAAAAACGAAACGTGTTTCTTAAAATGTTTATCGATTGAGGAAAATGCTCTTGTAAAAACATAATTTCACTAAAAATGCTTTATAATTTTTTTAAAAACAAGCAAAAAGGTTCAATATAAGAAAGAAATAGCAAGGAAAGACCTCCATTTTCCCTAAAAATCAAATTTGCGAAATTTTTTAAATAGAGCAAAAAGCTTTAATATATGAAAGTAACAGCAAGAAAAACCCTTCATTTTTCATAAAAATCAAATTTGCGGTAAGACAAGTTATTATTTGTTTAACATCGAATCTTAAAAAATCAAGCTCGAATTAATAGATTGTTAATATTTCAAGGCGTTCTGAACAATATTGCCATAACATTTCTGGAAGACAAAAACAAATTGTCTATTGCTCTGCGACAAAATGTCTTCGTAAATAACAATTACCCTTCTGTGGGTCATAATAGAACTTAACAGGTACTCATTAATAAGATGATGCTCAGAGACTCGCTGTAGGGTTTTCTCCCCCCCCCCCTCCTCCCTTTACGGAAGAAGTTACTTTTTTTTTTTTTTCTCCTTCATCTTCTTTTTAGTGGCTAATAATTTTTCCTCTTCATCTTGAGATTTTTTATCTTTCTTTAGGTTTTTCCTTTCTTTCAAACTATCGCGGTTGATAGGGAACCTATGGATGTTTTTTTATGATAGACGGCCCTAATTAGTGGTGTGACCCAAATTAGCGTTCTTGGAAAGTCATCTTTGTGGTTTTGACTGGGATTATGTGGTATTATCTGATATGAATTATGTAGTTGTGCTAAAAAACATTGTGGATAAATGCATTTAAAAATTGCTCTAATAGCTTATGGCACTTTTCTGGTTGCATCAATTTGTTTCAACATTTATCCTCTGGCGCTCTAATTTTAGAAAATAGACTCCAATGGAAATGGGACTGCAAATTATGCTTTTGATACGGCTTGTATACAGTAGTGCCAGTTTATAATAAAACTCTTTATAAATGCGTTTAAACAGCGCTTAAGACTTGAGGCACTTTTCTGGTTGCATCAATCTGTTTCTGTATTTATTTATCCCTGTACGCTCTAGGGGGTTATCGACTTTTTCGGAATTTTTAATCTTTCAGAACCAGATTTTTAGAGTAGAAATTTTTGCTTAATTGAGTCACGAAAATGCTCGAATTAAACAAGGGAAAAATTTACCATAAAAAAGTTTACTTGTGAGAATAATAAAGGATTCTGGGCATCTTTTGCGGCATCTATACCGGTCGCTCGTCCCCAAGATGTTAAAGAAGCTAGTCACTTAGTTGTCGAATTTCCTTAATTAAGTTTAAAAGGTGTATTCAGATTCAAATTGCTTGTTTTCTGATTCATTTTTAAAATCATGTTTTCTCTGAAGCACATCAAATTGGTCGATTTTTTGATAATGGCAAAATATATTGCGAAAAACGCTGTCAAAATTTGTTTCATCTTTGCGTTACCCATAAAAAGCTGCAGCACTCAAAAAGCACACACACACAAAAAAGCTAGAAATAACATAAAATAAAAATATAATGAATTAAATTGAATTAAAATGAAAAAAAATGCCAATTGAAGATCCAACTTGATCATGAATGCTACAGTTGCAGTAATGCAAAATATTAAATCTCCGTTTTTTTTCCTTCTTTTTTTTTTTTTTTTTTTTTTGGGGGGGGGGGGGTGGAGCTAGGAAATTGAGGTTAGAAACTAAGCTTTGCATGTATATATATTATCTGTTATACGATTTAAGCAAAAATTGATGTATATATGTATGGAATTGAAAACTTTTATGCCTGCATATCAACCTTTTAACCTTTTGTTAAATAATCAAAGAAACGTACTTCGAGCCATTTATTATTAGATTTTTAGAATTATACTTTTTGATTTATGGAAATTTATTATTTGAGCGAAAATGAGAACAGCGTTTAATGCAACACATAATTAAATCTTTGTGACTCAACAGCCCACTTTGAAAATGTGGACTCAGATGTTAGAATACACCATTTTAAGCATGTAAAAAGTAAGTAAAAAATTTATAGCGTAAAACTAAAGTAATTATTAACTAAAAGGTACTTTTTTCACATCTACAACAAGCAGAAGTTGGCATACTTCTCATAAATTTTGTCCATTTTCTAATACAAAATTTTAAAGTATACAAACTTATCTTTAAACGAAATGTACTTTCGGACTTCTCCAATTTTTTTAACTTGATAAATGTAACTAAGTTAATTTTTGCAACTTAGACCTGAAGCTTCTCAAATGATAAACAAAACTTAGGTATGAGAAATTAACTCAATATCATCGTCTGTTGAGAATTTCAGTGATCAATTTGTAGTAATTGGTTGTATGTTGGAAAATAGCAAAAACAAAGAAAATCGTGTTTTAAAACTTACTGTGTACGTACTATTGACTTTTGGCATGTTGCAGATATGCAATACGGTAATACAAACGGATAATAATAATAAATTCCGCTAAAGTACGTTTTTTCTGATTTATAAAAAATCGGAAGTTGGCAAGCATATTTAGGTAGCTAAAACTGTTACAGAATCAAATTTAAATCTTGATAATAAATTTCAAATCACGTATATTTCTCTTTAAGATGTCCTGTTAAAATTATCCTATTTCACAAAACTGCTTTTTCTTTAAGATGAAATTCAATTATAACAATTTTATTAGCTATGAATATATTTGCCTTAAGACTTGTCACTTACTTCTGTGCTTGACTCTTTCCCTTCGTTATTTTTTCTCTTCGTATCTTTTGAAAAAGAGAGGAATATCAATAGATGTGGATGAATACGGGAATCTATTATTACAGTTAAGTATTTGCCTTATCTTTCATCTAAGGGACGTTGTCTGTTCTTTTTTTAAAAAATTTAATTCGCCAAAAGTCTGTTTGCAGAAAAAATTTCTGGAGATCTTTTCTGTGTACATTTTTAATTCTTTTCAATCTTGCAAGTCGTTTTATTTTTTAGCTTATTTTTATTAAGAGTTTAACCACCTGCTTTTCGAGAAATTATATGTTTGACTTTCTTTGCCACTTGAGTTGTTTGAGTTTTGTATTGACGCTAAATTGGTGTTTTTTCGCCCTAAAAATGCAACAAAAGATTCAAAGAGAAAAGAAAAATACTTAACAGAATTGTATCAAATAGCGAAAATCATTAATTTGATTATAATTTACTGGGATTACATTTTTTTCCCTTCTATCAAAACTATTCGAGAAAAAGATGTCTTTTGACAAAATGAGTTGACAAAGAGAATTCGCACTAGTGTTGATATTCTTCTTTTCATACTAAAAAGCTTAATTATAGTCTCAAACGAAGTATACGCATAATATTTATAATTTATATACTTAATCTTTAATTAGAATTTTATCTTATTGCATCTCTAATGTTTGTATAATGCATTATTTGTTTTAATTATTCACAAAGTTTTTGCATTGATGGCGTTTAAAGAAGAAAAAAAAAAGAAAAAAAAAGAAAGAACAACAACAACAACAACAAAAGTTGTATGATTGAAGATAATCAGTGGTCCTCTGTTGAATACCTATTTGAAAAATCCTAATCTCAAAGATTTTAATTGATGAAAAGAGGCATTATTGTCCATTTTCCAATACAAAATTTTAAAGTATACAAAATTATCTTTAAGCAAAATCTCCTTTCGGACTTTCGCGATTTTTTAATTTAATAAAATTTACTAAGTTAATTTTTGCAATATCGACCTGAAGCTTCTCAAACAATAAGCAAAGCTTTGGTATGAGAAATTCACTCAATATCATCCTCTATTGAGAATTCTAGTGATCAGTTTGTATTAATTGGTAGTATGTTAAAAAAAAAAAAAAAAAAAAAAAAAAGAAAATTGTGTTTTAAAACTTACTGTGTAAGAACTATTGACTTTTGGTATGTTGCAGATCTGCAATACGGCGATACAAAGAGATAAATTCCGATTTAAAGGTACGTTTTCCTGATTTACAAAAAATCGGAAGTTGGCTAGTATGTTTAGGTAGCTCAAACTGTTACAAATCAAATTTAAATCTTGATAATAAATTTCAAATTACTTATTATATGTATCTCTTTATGAGGTCCTGTTGGAATTATCCTATTTCAAAGAACTGCTTTTTCTTTAATAAAGATAAAATTCAATTATAACAATTTTATTAGCTATGAAAATATTTGCCTTAAGACATATCACTTACTTCTCTGCTTGACTCTTTCCCTTCGTTATTTTTTCTCTTCGTATCTTTTGAAAAAGAGAGGAATATCAATAGATGTGGATGAATACGGGAATCTATTATTGCAGTTAAGTATTTGCCTTATCTTTCATCTAAAAGACGTTGTCTGTTCTTTTTTTAAAAAAAATTAATCAGCCTAGTCTGTTTGCAGAAAAATTTTCTAGAGATCTTTTCTGTGTACATTTTTAATTCTTTTCAATCTTTCAAGTCGTTTTATTTTTTAGCTTACTTATTAAGAGTTTAACCACATGCTTTTCGAGAAATTATATGTTTGACTTTCTTTGCCACTTGAGCTGTTTGAGTTTTGTATTGACGCGAAATTGGTGTTTTTTTGCCCTAAAAATGCAACAAAAGATTCAAAAAGAAAAAGAAATACTCAACAGAAATGTATAAAATAGCAAAAATTATTAATTTAATTATAGTTTACTGGGATTACACCCCCCCCCCCCCCGCAAAGGTACAAGAGATAAAGATGTATTTGATATAATGAGTTGAGAAAGATAATTTGTGCTTGCGTTAATATTATTCTTTTTTTACCAACAAGCTTCATTAATTATAGTCTCAAACGAAGTATATGTACTTTGCAATATTGATAGTTTATATACTTATTTTCTGCGGTTTCAGTAATTAGGAATTTATTCTGTTTCATTTCTAATGTCTGTATATTACTTTTTTTTTGTATTAATTCTTAACAAAGTTTCTGCATTAATGACATCCCCCCCCCCCCCCCCCCAAAAAAAAAAAAAAAAAAAAAAAAAAAAAACTGAATTATGTGATTGAAGTTAATTAAGACTCCATTATTTGATAATGGTCCTCTATCAATTCTTAGATTACTATTTGAAAATAACTAATATTCACAGAAATTTTAATTGATAAATGTAGACATTTTACAATAAACACAAATAAAGACTTCATAGCATTCATTTTCTCAAATAAATAGTTATGTCATTTACCTTTTTATCACCTGAGCTGTTTATATGTTCCTTGAAATTAGAGGGCAAAATTAGCACTAGCCACCGGCCACAGGGTGAGTAAACGAGAAAAAGTGACCAGTGAAAATTTGTCTATCGGCGGCCACCTTTTTTTTTTTGTTTTTTACAAGGAGAAAATATAATTTACTTATTTCATCAACGATTCTACTTTTTTAGGTTCCAATATATTAACATATTTATTTAGGCTATTTAGTATTTAGTTTTAGATTAATACGTACAGAAATTTTAATGTTTTTAAATAAAGAAGTGGCCACTAGTTTAAACAAAATGGCCACTTGAAAAACTAGTCTTCTTTGCCAATGACCGCTAAAGAAATTTCCCAATTTTGCTCTATACTTGAAATCTGTTGAACAAAATAAGCAACGGCGGTGTAATGTTTTGCAATATGTAATGTACGTTGAAGATTTTTAACCATGCCTGATAAAATTTAAAATGCGAAACTTTACGTAAATCATACTATTACGGTTTATTTTGAAACTTGATAAATTCCATATATTAGGCACTTTTTCTTAGCTACCAAGCCTTCTGATTTTTGAGCACCACATTTTTAAACAAGAATATACGGTTTATTTAATTGCAGAAATAAGCGATTAACTAAGGTGTAAATTTAACTTTCGGAAATAATAGTATTCAAAAGCTAAAGTTTGCAGCTATACAATTTCTTTGTGAATCATGTTGAAATAAAACGTTACCCTATATCGTACTGCCTACTTTTTTTTTTTTTCATTCTGTAAAGAACCGTGTCCAAATAAAACATTACCCTATTTTGTTACTGCTGCAGTTTCATTCAATAAAGATAAAATGTAATTATAACTATTTTATTAGCTGTGAAAATATTTACCTTAAGACTTGTCACTACTTCAGTTCTCGACTCTTTTCCTAGGTATTTTTTCTCTTATTTTTTGGAAGTGAAAGGAATATCAATAGATGTAGATGAATAGGGGAAGCTATTATTGCAGTTAAGTGTTTGACCTATTTTTAATCTAAGAGAGGCTGTTTCTCCATCTTTTTTTCTATAATTTAATCAGCCTATAAAAAAAAAGTATGTCTGCAGAAAATATTTCGGAGATCTTTTCTGCGTACATTTTTAATTCTTTCGAAAATATTTTTAAGCAGCTTTTTTTTTTTTTTTTTTTTTTTTTTTTACTTAGAGTTTAAACACCTGCTTTTCGTGAAATTATATATTTGACTCTCTTTGAAACTTGAGTTATTTGAGTTTTGTATTGACACCAAATTAATATTTTTTTACGCAGTAAAAAAAAAAAAAAAAAAAAAAAAAAAAAAAAAAAAAGTTTAAAAGAGCTGTATCAAACAGCGAAAATACTTGATTTAATTATAATTTACTAAAATTACTTTTTTCTTCCTCGCAAAGCTACAAGATATAAAAATGTTTTTGACAAAATGAGTTGACAAAGTGAATTATCGCTTGTGTTGAGTTGATATTCTTTCTTTTAGTAACAAGCTTTATTAATTATAGTCTGAAACGAAGTATACGTACTTTGCAGTATTGACAGTTTATATACTCAATCTTCAATAATTACGAATTCAACCCGTTACATCTCTACTGTTTGAATATTACGTTGTTTGTTTCAATTTTTGATAAAGTTTTGCATTGATAACATTTGTGAAAAACAATATACACACATTTCTAGAGTTCAGATGATAAAAGTGGTATATATTCACCCCCCCCCTTTCCAAAAAAAAAAAAAGTTGTATGATTGATGATAATTAGTGGTCCTCTACCAACTGGTGAATTACTATTTGAAAAAACCTATTACTGAGAGGTTTTCATTGATGAAAGGTGGTATTTGCCAATACACGCAAATAAAGATTTGGAATTTTACAGTTCATTTTCTCAAAATATGGATCGTGTAACGAGCTTTATCATGTGAGCTTTTCTTACATTCCTTGAAATCTGTTGAGCTGAATAAGCATTTGCGATGTGATGTTTATCAATATGAATTGCTCGTTGTACATTTTTAACAATATTTGATAAGATTTGAAACACTAAACTTTACGCAAATCATACTAGTGCGGTAAATTTTGAAATTTTAATAAATTCCCTATATTAGACGCTTTATATATATTATATGTATGTATTAAACTTTCTGCTTCTTGAGCACCATATTTTTAAATAGTTATATTCGCTTTATTTAATGACAGAAATTTGCGAATAACTAAAGAATTTAACTTGCTGGAATAGAAGTAAAAATTTTTGAAATTTAATCGTAATAGTATAATTTCTTAATGAATCGTGTTGAAAGAAAACGTTTTTCATATTTCGCATTGTTGTTTCATCATTTAATAAAGATTCATGTTAAAATAAAAGTTATTCTAATTCGCATGCTTTTGTTTTTCATTCAATAAAGATAAAATGTAATTAACTGTTTTTTTAACTGTCACTTGCTAGACAATCGCTTTAGCTAGACTTTTCACTACTCAGGTTCTCGACTCTTTTTCTTCGTTTTTTTCCCCTCTTCGTACCTTTTGAAAGAGAGAGAAATAAAAATAGATGTGGATGAATATGGGAATCTATTATTGCAGTTAAGTATTTGAATTATCTCTCATCCATTAGAGGTTGTCATTTCCTTTTTAGGTGCGTTCGTAATACGTAGCACCTATATTTGTCGTTCAGTCCGTCTGTCTGTCCGTCCGCATATAACAACGCAAAAACTACCCAACCGAATCGTTTGAAATTTAAAAAATATTATTACGTAATTTTATCGCGTCATTTCAAATTTTATGAAAATCGGATGCATGGATCAATTACAGAAACAATAAAAAATATTCCGTTACATTAATGTCAATGGGGAAAAAAGTTTCAAATGCATTTTAATCGTTTGAAATTTAAAATACATAACTATTACATAATTTTGTCGAGTTATTTGAAATTTTATGAAAATCGGATGCATAAATGAATTACAGCGATAATCAAAAGTATTCCGTTACATTATGGTCAATGGGGAAAAATGTTTCAAATGCATTTTAATGGTATTACACTCATTCGAACATAATAAAATTGATATGCATATCAAATAAGTAATATCTATAAAGTACATATTATAATATACATTTTGCGTAATCTGTGGTGCATAGAACATTTGTTATTGATTTCCAAGGCCACACAAAAGCATTCCATTACATAATGGTATAGGGGGAACATTGTTTGGTGCGCATTTTAATTGTAATTAACTATTTACAATTTTATGAGATTGATATATGAGAATGATACTTTTAAAACTTCGTTATCGTACGAGCGTACCTTATTTGTTACGCTTCACATGCAATTTCCAACTTGTTTTTAATTTAATAAGCCAAAAGTCTGTTTGCAGAAAAAAAATTCCGAGTTTTTTTCTGTGTACATTTTTAATTCTTCCGAAAATACTTCATGCCTTTTTTAATTTTTGTTTACTTTTATTGAAAGTTTAACCACCTGCTTTTCGAGAAGTTATATGTTTGACTTTCTTTGCCACTTGAGTTATTTGAGTTTTGTATTGACGCCGAATTGGTGTTTTTTTCTCCCTAAAATTGCAACGAAAGATTTGAATAGAAAAAGAAATATTTTGCAGAGCTGTATCAAACAGCGAAAATCCTTGATTTAATTATAATTTACTACGATTACTTTTCCCCCTCTCGCAGAATTACTAAAGAAAAAGATGTCTTTGACAAAATGAATTGACAAAAAAATTCGTGTTTTTGTTGATACTCTTATTTTAGCAACAAGCTTTATTAATTATAGTCTCAAATAAAGTATGCGCACTTTGTGATATTGATAATTTATATACTGAAGCTTCAATAATTACTTATGTTAATTCAATAATTACTTTAAAGTTTTGAACATTTATAACATGTTGAGACATTTTAAACCACATTTTATAAAATTTGAAATGCAAAACTTTATGTAATTCATACTATTACGGTTTATTTTGAAACTTAATAAATTCCATATACTATGCGCTTTTTCAAAGCTATCAAACCTCCTGATTTTTTAGCACCACATCTTTAAGCAGGAATATTCGCTTTATTTAATGACAGAAAATTGCTATTAATTAAAACGAAAATTAACTTTCTGAAACAGTAGTAGTCAAAAAGTTGAAAATTTAGTCGATATAAAGTTTCTTTGTAAATCATGTTGAAATAAAATGTTATTCATATTCCTTTTTATTTTTCATACTGCTGCTTTCTCATTCAATAAAGAATCATGATGAAATAAAACGTTATTCCGTTTCGTATTGCTGTTTTTTCATTTAACAAAGATAAAATGTAATTATAACGAATTTATTAGCTGTGAAAATATTTACCTTAAGACTTGTCACTTACTTCTGTGCGATTCTTTTCCTTCGTTATTTTTTTTTTTTCTCGTGGAAGACATAAGAATATCAATAGATGTAGATGAATACGGAAAGCTATTATTGAAGTTAAGTGTTTGCTATCTTTCAACCAAGAGAGGCTGTCTCTTTCTTTTTAAAAAAAATGTATAGCCAGATAAGTCTGTTTGCAGAATTTTTTTTCGCAGATCTTTTCTGTGTAGATTTTTAATTCTTCGGATATACGTTCAAGCCTTTTTTTAAGTTTACTTTTATTAAAAGTTTAACCACCTACTTTTTAAAGAAATTATGTAAGTGACTTTGTCGCTTGAGATATTTAAAATTTGTATTGATGCCAAAATTTGTGCTTTCCTTCCTGAAAATGCAACAAAAGATTAGAAAAGAAAAAGAAACATATTACTGTATTAAATAGCGCATATCCTTAATTTAATTATAATTTACTAACAAGGAAAGTCTCCATTGGGGGCATACTCAGAATTTTTTGAAAAAAATACGAATTAAACTACTTATGTAGGTAATAAAGGATCAGTGAAAATTAGCGGCGGAATTACATTATTAGATATGTAAAAAAATTAAATAGTTTGGAATAATTGGCGTGAAAAGCTGAAAGCGACGCGGGATTTGGCGAGCAGTGCATTTCCTCGCCAAAAGCAGACGATTTTAACGAATCTGAAAATTGATTTTAATTGACTTCACTGTTAAAAATCTGCAGCATTTACTGCAACGTCACTCCACTACTTTCATAGAATATCTCTCTTCTGACCAATGAGAATGCTCCATAGCACGGTGAATTGACCGTTTTCTATAAAAGCGGTGGAGTGACGCTGCAGAAAATGGTACAGATTTTTAGCGGTGTTGCAGCTTGTGCAACACTGTTAAAAATCTGCTGCATTTTGCTGCAACGCACTCCACCGCTTGTATATAATATCTCTATTCCAACCAATGAGAAAGCTCCATTTCACGGCCAAGTAACCGTTTTCTATACAAACAAGGGAGTGCGTTGCAACAAAATGCAGCAGATTTTTAACAGTGTATTTTTCAATTTGGAACAATTTTAATCAATTTAAATTGTGTTTTAAATGATAAAATATATTAATTTCATTTTGTTATAAGTACATATAAACGTATATGACAAAATTACACTTAAAGTAAAGTAAAAATGCAAAACTAAAATTACTTAAACTAAACTTATTTAAATAAATTGAACATAGAAAGTTTTTTCTTTAAAAAGTATTCGAAGCGTAAAAGCGTATTTTTCAAAATTTCGTTTTTTCGCCAACCGGAGATAAGTCGCCAAATAAACGAAATTTTTATTATTTTTTTACGGACGTTATAAAGAGATTCCGCCTAAATTTTTTTATAAACGTATAATATAACTATATGAGAAGAACATTCTGTAATTTTTTCAGATTTTTCTGAGTATGCCCGTATGGAGACCTTCCTTGTAAGATCACTTTTTAAATTTTTTCCAGGCAAAACTACAAGAGATAAAGAATGTGTTTTTAATGTAAGAGATGGCAAAAAATATTCGTGCTTACGTAGATATTCTTCTTTCTTTACGAACAATTTTTATTATTATCTCAAACGAAGTAAGGTACTTGCAATATTGATACTTTTTATTTGCTTGCCATTGCAATATACTTGCAGTACTTAAGTTTCGATAAGTAAGAAATTGTAAATTTTAGGCGTTGCTTCTCTAATGTTTGTGTAATTCATTAGTTGTTTCAGTTGTTCACAAAAATTTTGCATTGATGAATATTGCCTCATCCCTTCCTAAAACGGGGGGAAAAAAAAAATCAAACCTATTAAGAGTTTATATATGACAAAGGTGGTACGTAACAAAACTAGTCGTTGGGGGCCACCGTAATACTTACCCATCATGGATATGTATATGAAAATAAAACATGTGAAAGCTATTTATACAATGCATTGCAATTCATAAACAAAATTTAAATATTATTAATATACATAGTAATGCTATATTAAAGAACTGCTGATGTACCAATTTCGACAAATTATATAAAACGCCAAACTACTCAAGTAGTACCGAACTGCGTAAAAGAAACATCCTTATAACTCCAAAAATAATAATTCTATTAACTAACAATTAACTGCGTCGGATTAAGCGTCTCATTTCCAATTAAAATATACCTTTGAATTGAAATTTGAATGAAATACAGGGTCATGAAAAATAGAAGAATGTGGAAAACAGGATTTCAAATATCTCGGCAACTAATAATCCGATCGACTTCGTTCTATATGCAAAATGTGTGTTATTTTATTGCCTTTTACGTTCATTCCTTAGAACAAAAAAATTCGAAAATATTTATATACCTTTCATCAGAACGAATTTTTTGAGAGTCCGAAAAAAATAGTTCCGGATAATCGAGGTTGCTGATATTCAATAGGTTTCGTCCCATTCTTACATACTAACTACATACAAAATTTCAAGTCTCCATCTCAATTTGTTCGGGAGATAGAGCGTTTACTGACAGACAGACAGACAGACGGACGGCAATTTTTTTTTTTCTAAAAAATATGTTTTTCGGAATCTCCACTATCTAAAATGCGTAAATCCGTCAAAAAAAATTTTCGATTTTCAAAACGATTGCAAGACTTACCCTATACTATGTATGATGGGTAAATAAAACAAACAGATTTAGTTATGATTGAAGATAATTAGTGACTCTTTACTATTAAATTTCTATTTGAAAAAAAAAAAATACTCAGAGATTTTAATTGATAAAGAAGATATTTTATAAGAAATTTGAGTAAAAATTAGTAAATTTTATAATTCATTTTCTGAAAATGATAATTATGTCACTTATCACCTTTATTATTTGTACTATGTCATTTTATCACTTCTTATCATCTAAACTATTCAAACATCCCATGAAAATCCATTGAAATAAGATTCGCGGTGTATTTTTTTGCAATATGTGTATTGAGAGCTATTCCATCTCAATTCAGGCAGACAGTACTGATATGCGCCAATTCATAATCACAGATTTTTTTCAAAAAAATTCAGTAGTTAGAACTAAGTGATATATAAAATTTCCTAAAAGGATTTTTCCTTAAAAAATTTATTTCTCTGATTACATTACTTTAAAGTTCGTGATAAAATTGACAGTTTTCAGAAAAACTGAAAAACGCTTCATTTTGAAATGAACACAATACCTAGCATATTCAACATATGTAGTCAATTTATTTTTTATAAACAGTTATTAAACTGAATTTTATTTTAGTATAGTTTTAAAAAATGTAGTGACATTTTTACTTAATTAAAAAAATTAGTTTTTAAGTACAAAAAATATAATTATTAGTGAATTTAAGATTTTTTTTCAGGATGAAAAAAATACTTTAAAGCTAAACATTGATGGCAATCCAAAGACCTTTAATGGGAGTTTTACAGCAAATTTTATTTTAACTCTAAGGTGCTTACAACTTTTGTAATTCAATTTTAAATTATGCAAAATTTTGTAAAGTCACTAAATTTGAAATGCAATTTCTCAAAAACACCATTTTTTAAAAATCTGATAATATGCTCAATTCATACCTTATTAGTCTCTAATAAATACCTTAAAAGCAAATCGTGTGTTTTTGCTTAGAAAATTTTATATGATTTTTTTAAAGTGACATGTTGTGTGTATTTTTCAACAGGCCACAAAGTCAAGCTCTTCCTTATTTAACCGAACTTGTAATGTAATTAATATTTCAAACTAAAAAATACATCACTAGTACATAATTATTACTACTAATTATTACTACTAGTACATAATCATTTGCTTAAGTTTAAAATTGCGTAAAATACAGCCAATAATAAAATTAGTATTGATCATATGTCATTTCATTCCATACTCATAAATGTGTTAAATTCATCTACAGTGTGTAAAATATTTTGTTATATAGTATGGATATAATATATTAATATGCAAATACATACATAACAGAAGAATTAGGTAGTGAAGGTTTCTTAAATTAACTTCAACTCCTTATTGTTGAAGTTATGAAGTCGCTCAGATTGTCCTATTGTAACTGGTTTTTCTGTTTCTAGAAGCACGTTTTCCAATGGTAATGCACATTCATATTTTTTCTTTCCAGATTCTTTTGGCCACTGGAATGCTTTAGCTATGTTGATGCTTAGACCATGTTGGGTACGAGTTTTACAGAATAACGCGGACTAGAATGTTATTTTTTAGCAGAGAAGATAGTTCAGCAACAAATGAGACAGAATCTTGGATAGCTTTTATTGGCTCTTTTTGGAGATTAAATTTTGTTGCATAGTGCTTGTCTCACTCCCCAAAAGCATCACATGCACTTTTAACATGGGCAGTACCGGACAATATCCACTACTTCAGTACAATTTTATTTTTGTGCAATTCATAAAACTGCTACTTGTTTTTAAAATGTGCTCCAGCTCCATCTGATCTATACACAGGTGATTCCAGTGTTTGTAATTGGTACAACTTAAATAATTCTTTTTTTACTTTTTCTATGTCACAAACAGCATGAGCTGTATCATGAGTTAATCATCAGAAACTATGATAAAACTCTTTAATTCTTCTCTAAAATATGCTGTGCAGGAAAATAACGTTATCTGAGTATTCTGCCAGTGGTAGCTTTGTACTTCATTTGGCAGTATTAGTGAGTAATTTTCAGCAAAGTCAAAATGCATCACAAGCACAGATTTTTTTTTAAGGGTTTGGCTTATTTAATTTTATGAATAGGAATTTTTCAAGATTAGCTTATATTTATCTGCCATAATAATGTGCATATTATTATCTTTTCATTAAATAATAATATATTATAAATTCAGAGAAATAAGAAATGCTTGATCTTCTGGTTTTCTGAGGAAAAAAAACTGATTGGAAAAAACCTAAACTTGAAATAAAATCTAATTCAGCTGTAATGTATGTATTTGCATAATACAGTAAAACCTCCATAACGGACACTCCCGAATAGCGGACACCTCTATTTAACGGACAGTTTTCCAATCCCCACTCCCAAAACCTTAATTTTTATATGTTTTACCTCTGAATAACGGACATTCCGAATAGCGGACACTAATTTTGACTATGAAGGCTGAGAATTTTATTTTTAAAGTGAAACAAAACAGAAAAAAAAGTAAAAAAACTCTAAATTTATCTGGACAATGTGTCATAATTTTCTGACCACTGATAAATTTATTGTTAGGCTGGAGAAAATTCCCTTCCCTTGCCCTGTATTGAATTCAAAGGGTTGAGTTGGGAGAAAATGTCCCTTCCTCGTCGAAAATTTGAGATTTTATGCTCTTAAGAAGCGGCAAAATATAATGAGCAATTATACATTTTTTTTTTTTTTTTTTTTTTTTTAAATAAGAAAAAAAAATGATTAAACAGTATTAAAACTACCACCTTGACTAGAACTTGACAATAAAAAGCAAATTACGTGTAATAGCAAGCAAAAGCAAAAGGTGTGCACAATTTCATTTCAGTTTTATTGCTTAAAAAAATTTAATTTTTGATTAATTATATAATAGACGATGGTATATTTTTATGGTCATACATTTAGGACATATATGCGTCAAATAAGGAAACAAACGCATTTCTTATCAATTTTTTAATCGCCGAGGTTTTCCCAATAGCGGACACCTCCGAATAGCGGACAGTTTCAGCGCTCCCGAGCTGTCCGTTATTTAGAGGTTTTACTGTAATATATTATATCCATACTATATAACAAAATATTTTACACACTGTAGATGAATTTAACACATTTATGAGTATGGAATGAAATGACATATGATCAATACTAATTTTATTATTGGCTGTATTTTACGCAATTTTAAACTTAAGCAAATGATTATGTACTAGTAGTAATAATTAGTAGTAATAATTATGTACTAGTGATGTATTTTTTAGTTTGAAATATTAATTACATTACAAGTTCGGTTAAATAAGGAAGAGCTTGACTTTGTGGTCTGTTGAAAAATACACACATGTTATTTTCAAAAAATCATATAAAATTTTCTAAGCAAAAACACACAATTTGCTTGTAAGGTATTAATTAGAGACTAATAAGGTATGAATTGAGCATATTATCAGAATTTTAAAAAATGGTGTTTTTGAGAAATTGCATGTCAAATGTAGTGATTTTACAGAATTTTGCATAATTTAAAATTGAATTACAAAAGTTGTAATCACCTTAGAGTTAAAATAAAATTTGCTGTAAAACTCCCATTAAAGGTCTTTGGATTGCCATCAATGTTTAGCTTTAAAGTATTTTTTTCATCCTGAAAAAAAATCTTAAATTCACTAATAATTATATTTTTTGTACTTAAAATCTAATTTTTTTAATTAAGTAAAAATGTCACTATATTTTTTAAAACTATGCCAAAGTAAACTTCTGTTTAATAACTGTTTATAAAAAATAAATTGACTTAATAAGTTCAATATGTTTGGTATTGTGTTCATTTCAAAATGAAGCGTTTTTCAGTTTTTCTGAAAACTGCCAATTTTATCATGAACTTTAAAGTGCTGTAATCAGAGAAATAAATTTTTTAGGGAAAAATCCTTTTAGGAAATTTTATAAATCACTTAGTTCTAACTTCTGATTTTTTTTAAAAAAAATCTGTGATGGTGAATTGACATGCCCTGCCTGAGCTGAGATGGAATTGCTCTTGAATATTAAAGATTAATAGATTTGACTGTTAATAGGCGTAGAAATTGGCAACGTTTATGCATGCTTTACGTAAATCGTACTGTTGCAGTTTATTTTAAAGCTTGATAAATTCCATATAGTAATTAAAAGCTTTTCCATATAGGAATAATTGCTTTAATTAATGACAAAAGAAATTCGCTACCAACTAACACGAAAATCTACTTTCTGAAACGAAAGGCTAAAATTAGAAAGTTTAGACGCTATACGATTTGCGATCTTGTTAAAATGAAATGTTATTCTGTTTCATACTGCTGTTTTCTCATTCAATAAAAAATCTTGATCTAATAAACAATATCCTATTTGGCATTGTTACTTTTTCATTCAGTAAAGATATGGAGATTCTTCTTTAAAAAGTTCTTTTGAACACATAAGTAAATAAACTCGGAGGTAAATTAAATTCTGACACCGTTTTTAAACTTTTAAATGACTTATATTAAACGTTAATATTTACAAAAAAGATATTTACATAAGACTATTTACAAAGCAAACAATCATAACTCTAATTAATCAATTACATCTTATACGGGAACTCGTCTTCATCTTACGTTCTTTTTACACCAACTTAAAACTAAAAACATTCCATTCTCCTTTCTTCCGTTCAGTTCTTTTTTCTACCGCTTAAATCGTCTGGCTTCTTAGGAATTAATAGTTTCTTCAAAATCGTCTGCCTCACTGAGAGCCTGTTCATCAGAGTTGCGATGCGTAGAAAATAATATGCAGATCTAATAGTGGAGGAGATTTCCCATAAAGATAAAATGAAATTATAACTATTTTTTATTAGCTGTGAAAATATTTACCTTAAAACTTGTCACTACTTCGGGCCTTGACACTTTTCCTTCGTTATTTTTGTTCTTTTTACCTTTTGGAAGAGAGAGGAATATCAATAGATGTGGATGAATACGGGAAGCTATTATTGCAGTTAAGTGTTTGCCTTATCTTTCATCTAAGAGAGGTGATCTCTTCCTTTTTTAAAATTTTATCAGTCAAGTCTGTTTGCCAAAATTTTTCCTGGAGATCTTTTCTTTGTACATTTTTTTATTATTATTCTTTCAAAATAACTTTCAAGCTTTTTTTTCTTTTTTTTTTAAAAATTTTTCTAAGGGCTTAACTGCCTTCGTTTTTTTTTTCTTTTTAAGGGCTTAAATGCCTTCGTTTAGTCGAGATTATATATTTGACTTTCTTTATCACTGAAGTTATATGAATTGATTGAAGCTGTATTGACGTCACATTGGTATTTTTTCGTTCTAAAAATGTAACAAAAGATTTGAAAATAAATATTACTTGATTCTTTCCCTAAATTATTTTTTCCATCCTGATCTTTCGCGCGAGAGAGAAATATCAATAGATCTAGATGAAGCTTTTATTGAAGTTAAGTGTTTGTCCTATCTTTCATCCTTCAATAAGCTGTCTCTTATTTTATTAAATAAATAAGTAATGTCCGTATGCCGAAAAATTCTCCGTAAGTCTGGATCAAGAGTATACATTTTTAATTCTTTCACATCTACTTTTTTTTTCCGTTTGCCTGTCGAAATTATATGTTTGACTTTCTTTGCCACTTGAGCTATTCGAACTGATATTAATGGCAAATTAGCAAATTTTCGACCTTACTTATAAGAAAAGATTTGAAAGGAAAAATAAATACTTCACTGCACTTTACCAAGTAGCGCAAATTCTTAATTTAATTATAATTTACCGGGAATATCTTTTTCATCATAAAAATACGGAAGGTAAGGTTCTCCTTTTGATAAGAATAAACAAGGAAAAATCGTGCTTGACTGGATATTTTTCTCCAGTTTTTATTAAGAAGCTTTATTAATTATTTGGGGCTTTATCAGTCAGGTACCTTGTGAGATGAAAAAAAATAGCAAAAATTTGAAATCTTGATATTTTAAAATTTATTAGATCCACTTGCACACAATTTTAAAGGTGTACAACTATACTAATTTGAATTTCGTTTTATAATAAATTGCTTATGTTTAATTTTTTATTAATTTTAAGTTATGAATAGATTTATATTTATCAGAGATATGTATTTTTTCAGAGATCGATGCATTGAGTTAGTTTAGATCTTGACAAGTTTCATATTAAATGCTTTTCCATATCTGTTAAATATCCTGATTCTTGAGCACCAATATTTTCAAGCAGGAGTTTTCGCTTTGTTAACTGGTATTAAGTAAGATTTGAGATTAAGTAAGACGAAAATCACCTTTCGGAATTACTGGTGGTACACATGGGAATCTTTAATAGCTATAATGGTTTCTTCCTTAATAGCTTTCAAATAAAACATTATCCCATTTACATCTTTCTTTTTTTTTATTAACTATCTTATTATCTATAAAAATATTTATCTTAAGGTTTGTGACTTATTGAGAGATCTTTTCCCAACATTATCTTTTTCCATTCTGATCTTTCGTGAGAGAGAAATATCAATAGATGTACGGATGAAGCTTTTATTGCAGTTAAGTGTTTGCCCTATCTTTCATCCTTTAATAAGCTGTCTCTTCTTTTATTAAATAAATCAGTCATGTCTGTATGTTGAAAAATTTTCCGTAAGTCTGAATGAATAGTGTACAGTTTTAATTCTTCCGAAAATTCTTTCGTCTGCTTTTATTTTTCGTTTGCTTGTCGAAATTACATGTTTGACTTATTGGCCACTTGAGCTATTCGAGGTGTTATTAATGTCAAATTAGTATTTTTTTCAACCTTAAATTCAACAAAAGATTATTTGGAAAGAAAAAGAAATACTTCACTGAACTGCAGCGCAAATTCTTAATTTAATTATAACTTATCGAGAATATCTTTTTCATCATAAAAATACGGAAGGTAAGGTTTTCCTTTTGATAAGAATAAACAAGGAAAAATCGTGCTTGCCATAATATTTTTCTCCTGCTTTTTTAAAAAAGAAGCTTTATTAATTATTTGGGGCTTTATTAATCAGGTACCATGTGTGATGTGAAAAAGCAGCAAAGGTTTGAAATATTGATATTTTAAAAGTTATTAGACCCACTTGTACAAAATTTTAAAGGCGTACAAATCTACTCTTTATATTTTTGCTTTTTAATAAATTGCTTACATTTGATTTCTGATGAATAAATTTATATTTATCAAAGATATATATTTTTTTAAAGACCGATGCATTGAGTTAGTTTAAATCTTGACAAACTCCATATTAGATGATTTTCCATATCTGTATAACCTTCAGATTTTTGAGCTCCTCTATCTTCAAAAAGGAATATTCGCTTCACTTACTGAGATAAATTTTCGATTAAGTAAGAGAAAAATAACCTTTCGTAATTAGTGGTGGACGTGATACACAAAGGAAGGTTTGATAGCTATAAAGATTTCTTCGTGAACAGTATTCAAATAAAACATTATTCCATCTCCATTCTATTTTCTTTTATTAAATATATATAGTGTAACAATAGCTATTTTGTTATATATGAAAATATTTATATTAAGATTTGTCACTTATTGCTTGATCCTCTTCCTACATTATTTTTTCCGTCTTGATCTTTTGCGCGCGAGAGATATATGTCAATAGATGTATAAATTAAGCTTTTATTGCAGTTAAGTGTGTCCCCTATCTTTCATCCTCTTAATAAGCTGTCTCTTCTTGTATTAAATAAACCAGTCATGTCTGTATGCCGAAAACTTTTCCGTAAGTCTGGATGAAGAGTGTACACTTTTAATTTTTTCGAAATTTCTTTCAAATCTCCTTTATTTCTGTTTGCCTGTCGAAATTATATGTTTGACTTTCTTTGCCACTTGAGCTATTTGAGTTGATATTAATGGCAAATTAATAATTTTTCGACGTTACATACAACAAAAGATTTGAAGGGAAAAAGAAATAGTTCACTGCACTGTATCAAGGAGCGCAAATTCTTAATTTAATTATAATTTACCGGAAATATCTTTTTCAGCATAAAAATGCGGAAGGTAAGGTTCTTCTTTTGATAAGAAAGGAAAAATCATGATTGACTTTATATTTTTCTCCAGTTTTTATTAAGAAGCTTTATTAATTATTTGGGGCTTTATCAGTCAGGTATCTTGTGAGATGTCAAAAAACAGCAAAAGTTTGAAATATTGATATTTTTAAAGTTATTAGACCCACTTGTACAAAATTTTAAAGGTATACAACCCTACTCTTTTGAATTTCGTTTTTTAATAAATGATTTGTATTTAGATTTTTATAAATTTTAAGTTGTAAGTAGATTTATGTTTATCAAAGATGTATATTTTTCAAAGATTGATGCATTGAGTAGTAGAGATGGGAATGCTCGGAAAAAACCCCGGAAAAGTTTACAAAAAAACCCTAACCTAAAATTACCTAAAAAACCGGTTTTTTTTCAGGTTTTTTTCCCGAAGGCATATTTTTCAATTTTTCCGAGCTGGAAAATTTGAAATTTCATTTATGACATAATGTAATGAAAATTTTGTAATAGCTACATTCTCATACTTTTTATTTTATTTATTTTATGTTGAGTGTCCCACAAGAAAACTTTAATGTGGGTAATCTGATCTCTGAGCAGAAATCTGTTTGAGAAGACTTGAAAGGATCCTTCACATTTTTTTCTTGTTTGAAACACAAGACCCTTCACAAAATTTCTCTTGAAAATAAATATTTCAGAAAAAAAGGTTTAATCTACAAATTGAATCTTCCGCAAATGCAGTGATTGAAGAAAAAAAATCTCATGCCATATAGCAGTTGAATCTTTTCAAGTTGTATTATGTATAAATAGCCTTATTAAAAATGTCTAAATAGGAACCTAAATATAGTAATAATTTGTTAGTCACAAATTCTGAATATATTTTGTACAGGTAGGTATATACAAGAAGTTCACAATTTCACAAAAACAGGATTACATGAAAAAAAATCTAGATATATAATTAAATGAAACTTCTTTTTTTAAATTAATTCATGTGCAAAATTATTTCAATAATATGCTATTAATGGAAACGGTAAAATTAAAAATTTAACATACAATTTGAAGCTTGCATTTATTACATTTTTCTATCTTTTCAAGAAGTAAGTATTGAATTCGTGAAAAATTTGACTTCCAGTTTTTGGTGTATTTAAACCTTTTAGAAGGTCCTGAACACGATTTGATGGTTTTTGGAAAATATCTGTCACTCTGTGAGTCTGTATGTGACAAAAATTTTATGGGTACTCTATCTCAAGAACTGATACACATAATTTCACAAAACTTTAGATTCAGTTACACCTTGATATAAACTCAAGAGATTAGTTATTAGTGTATATCGCCCAACCGATGGCGCTGCTATGCTGCATTATTCATAATTTCCACAATAGTTCTATCTCAAGAACTAATGTATGCATTTTCATAAAACTTCAGATTAAGTTAATCTTTGATATAACTTTGTGCTCATTACTTTTTGGTGTAAATCGCTCAACAGATGACGCTGCTATGCTGCATTATTCATGATTATCACAATAGTTCTATCTCAAGAACTAAAGAACATTTTTTTTTTTTTTTTTTTTATCAAACTACAGCTTTAGACAGTTCCTGATATATATTAATGTTGTTTAGTTTTTTGTATAAATTGCCTTATAGGTGGCACTACTATGTTGCATTTTTCAGATTTCGTTATAGCTGATTAATTGAATGTTTTTTCGAGGTGTTGAATCTAAAATTGACTTCCATTTTACCTCCATACTGTACAGTAATGTTGCAAAAACTTGAGCAGTTTGCATTAGAAAAATACAACTGTGATGGGGGGAAAAAAAAAAAAAAAAACTCATTTTATTACCAGTAACTATGCTCCAAATTATACTTTCCCTCATGATTAAACTTTGAATTTTTGTAGTTTTCTAAAGCATAGTAGAAGTTTATCTCTGTATATAACTGCTTTTGTTAATTCCTCAAATAGTGAGCATTTTCTATTTGTAGTGTTCTGTTTCCATAAATTTTAACTTCTACTCTTAGAAATATAAAATTACTATATGAAAACATTATTGAATATGGTTTCTTACTCAAGAATGAAATACCAGATTTCAGGATAAAAAGAAAAAAATTACATTTAATTAAACTTTAAAAAATATATTTTTCTGGTTTCAGTTAGTAAAAATTTAACAATCAATAAATCCTATGTTATATTTTAGTTGCAGACCTGAATAAGCCAAACTAAAACTTAGTTTTGTTTGAATTTAGATTATAAAACTAAATCAAAACTTTTTTTTGAGTTGAGATTGGAAAGCTATACCGAAACTAAACATAATTTTTAAAGGAAATAAATTATAATTGTAAGAAAAAAATGCAATAATGTAAAAATATACATTTTTTAAACAAACAATAGAATTTTTGAGTACTGATATTCATAATAATGACAAAACTGCAATAATTTCTTTAAACTAGTATCATTTACTTAAAAACTATACTTATGTAAATGGAATGCATAATTTATTTCATTCCAAACTACTGACATATTGGCTCTGATTTTTTACAGTAGTTAAACATGTAACTGAAAAATCATCTCAACAGAGATATGATATAACAAACAATAGTGTTTAATAAAAATTCTTAAGCTGTGAAGAAAAAAAAAACTAAATTTTTTTTAACCACGCTTTGTTATTTTCTTTTTATTTTGTAATATAAAGTGAAAATATTTTAATACAAATAAATTGGAAAAAACATTTATTATTTAATTTTCTCTAAGAAAATATAATTTATTTGGGAGAAACAATCATGAAAAATCAATTTTTCTAACTTTTCACTTTTTTTCCGAAAAAAACCATTTTTTTCCGCCACTTTATATTTTCCCGGAAAATTTACATCTCTATGAGTAGAACAACACAACTTAGCATTATGATCTAACTATCCATTTTTTGTTTTTAAAGACTTGTATGACCAATATGCTAATTAAAATTTCATTTTGTTTTATTAATAAATATCAATTATACCATAAGTAAGATATTTAGAATTTTAATCATTATTTTTAGTCTAAAGAAAGTGAAGAGTAATTTTTGTTTTTGGCGAGTTATTTTGAAAAAGGGGGTCCGGTTTGTGAATTTATTCTATTCCGAGCCCTGATTAAATAGATATAGTGTAGTGTACTATTGTAATAAAACTACTGCTATTTTATTATCTATGAAAATATTTATCTTAAGATTTGTCACTTATTGCTTGATCCTTTCCCTACATTATTTTTTCCATCTTGATCTTTCGTAAGAGAGAGAAATATCAATAGATGTATGGATGAAGCTTTTATTGCAGTTAAGTGTTTGCCCTATCTTTCATCCTTTTATGAGCTGGCTCTTCTTTTATTAAATAAATCAGTCATGTTTGCATGCCAAAAAAAATTTCCGTAAGTCTGGATGAAGTGTGTACATTTTTAATTCTTCTGAAAATTCTTTCAAATCTTTTCCCTTTTTTTTGCTTGCTTGCCGAAATTATATGTTTGACTTTCTTAGCCACTTGAGCTATTCGAGTTGATTAATGGCAAATTAGTAATTTTTCAACCTTACATATAACACATGGTTTGAAAGGAAAGAGAAATAGTTTACTGCACTGCGCCAAGTAGCGCAAATTCTCAATTTAATTATAATTTACCAGGAATATCTTTTTCACCATAAAAATACTTAAGGTAAGTCTCTTCTTTTGATAAGAATAAACAAGGAAAAATCGTGCTTGACTTGATATTTTTCTCCGGTTTTTATTAAGAAGCTTTATTAATTATTTGGGTCTTTATGAGTCAGTGTACTTTGTGAGATATCTAAAAACAGCAAAGGTTTGAAATCTTGATACTTTAAAAGTTATTAGATCCACTTGCACAAAATTTTAAATGTGTACAACTATGGTGTTTTGAATTTCGCTTTATAATAAATTGCTTATGTTTAATTTTTTATTAATTTTAAGTTATGAATAGATTTATATTTATCAGAGATACGTATTTTTTCAAAGATCGATGCATTGAGTTAGTTTAGATCTTGGCAAGTTCCATATTAAATGCTTTTCAATATCTGTTAAATATTCCGATTCTTGAGCACCACTATTTTCAAGTAGGAGTATTCGCTTTGTTTACTGGGATTAAGTAAGACGAAAATAACCTTTCGGAATTACTGGTGCTACACAAATGAAGCTTTGATAGCTATAATGATTTCTTCGTGAATAGCATTCAAATAAAACATTATCTCATTTGCTTCTTTTTTTTCTTTTATTAGTTATTTTATTATTCATGAAAATATTTATTTTAAGATTTTTCGCTTATTGCTTGATCCTTTCCCCATATTACTTTTTTCATTCTGATCTTTCGCGCGAGAGAGAAATATCAATAGATGTAGATGAAGCTTTTATTGCAGTTAAGTGTTTTCCCTATCTTTCATCCTTTAATAAGCTGTCTCTTCTTTTATTAAATAAATCAGTCATGTCCGTATGCCGAAAAATTCTCCGTAAGTCTGGATGAAGAGTATACATTTTTAATTCTTACGAAAATTCTTTCAAGTCTTCTTCTGTTTTTTTTCGTTTGCTTGTCGAAATTATATGTTTGACTTTCTTTGCCACTTGAGCTATTCGAGTTGATATTAATGGCAAATTAGTAATTTTTCGACCTTACATATAACAAAAGGTTTGAAAGGAAAAAGAAATACTTCACTGCAGTGTATAAAGTAGCGCATATTCTTAATTTAATTAACTTACCGGGAATATCTTTTTCATCGCAAAAATACGGAAGATAAGATTTTCCTTTTGATAAGAATAAATAAGGAAAAATCGTGCTTGACTTGATATTTTTCTTTGGTTTTTATTAAGAAGCTTTATTAATTATTTGTGGCTTTATCAATCAGGTACCTTTTGAGATGTCTAAAAACAGCAAAGGTTTGAAATATTGATATTTTAAAAATTACTTGATCCACTTGTATAAAATTTTAAAGGCGTATAACTTTCTCTTTTGAATTTCCCTTTTTAATAAATTACTTATATTTAATTTTTTATTAATTTTGAATCATGAATAGATTTATGAAAGAGATATATTTGTCAAAAATTGATGCATTGAGCAGAGCAATACTCTATAACTCGGTCGTATAATCTAATTATCCAGCTATTTTTTAAGACATATATAATCAATATGTTAATTAAAATCATGCATTCTTTTATCAATAAAATAAAAACGTAAGATATTTAGAATTTTTACCATTATTATTAGCCTAAAGAAACATTATTTAATCCTTAAAATGCATAGTAAAACTTAAGAGTTACATGATCTTTTTTTGCCATTTTGCGCTTTCTATAAGTCTTTTATTAAATTATGCATTACAATGTATGTTAACATGCACATAAGGTCGTGAAGTCTTTTTATAACACGGGAAGTTTGGTTATTACATTTTTTGTTGATACAGCTTGTAATGTGTCTGTCATTTTTTCATTATCGTAATAATGTATAGTAATTATTAATTCTCCAAACTATTAAAAGCAATATAAAAAAAAATTATTGTCGCGTTGAATAAGTTGCTATTGTGCAGTGTAAATACTTTAATTTTATAATTTTAAATTTAAAATATATTTATAATTTAAACTTTTAAATCCATAATTTAATATTCATAATCAACAAAAATAAACTTAAATACAATTGTTTCCAAACAAAATAAAAGATCATGTATTAAAAGTTTAAGAACATTAAATAGATGATAAAAACTTAAGTAATTTCACGTAGGTTCATTTTCTATTTAAAGGTATTAAAGCTTAATTGAAACCTGGCTGGTTTTGCGAAGTCTTCGCATGTTTTAAAACAACTTTTGACTAAAATAGCTACCTTTCTTATAGTTCCTCATTTGGAGATTATTTTTAAACTCTTGTTTTAGTAAAAAATGTTAAATGCGGTTTTCTTTAAAATATTATAAGTTAAATTTTAATATTTGAAGAATTTTTTTTTTTTTTTTATTTTCTCTCTTTTGTTATTTTAAAAGTAGCAGACTCTTTGAGTAGAACTCAATAATTTTCTTAGTAAAAATTTGTCTTTGTATGCTTAATGTTTGTATAATACATTATCTACTTTCCAAGTATTCAAAATGTTCATGCATTGCCAAAATTTGTGTGATACCGCTGTGCTAATTCATTTTACGCTTCTGTGAAATCTTATGCTATTTTGTTTGGTATCACCTATTCCAAATGTATCCCTTTTGAAATTTTAATTCACTTTAGATATGCTGTTTGAAGTTAATTTTCTCACAGTCTTTGAATTTAAGTGATATTCTCGCATTTCCTTCTACGATGTCGATGTTGTTATCCATTCCGATTTCCACATTATTCTATCCGGTTTCTGCCTTGAAAAATTCAAATGATGTTATCAATATGGAAACATTTTTAAGTAAGGAGCTATGCATATATAACATTATCACTTTAGGGGGGAGCAGGGGTCTGGTATAAGATAGCTGTAGTGGGGGGGGGGTTGTCATTTGATATCGTTATCATTTTTGACCCAACGAACATTTTCTCTTTCTATTTATAATTTATTCGTTACATCAAAAATTTTCCTTTTTATTTCTAACTTGTTTTTACATCATAATAGTCTGCAATCTTTTTTTTAGTCTGTTATCTATTTTTATAAAAATACAAAATCTTTATTAAAATCATTAAATGATTGTAAGATTATTTAATTCCAAAATATGGAATACTTCAATATTTAGCAATCTTATTTTTATATGAGTATGCGTGTATAATTATGTTGTTCTAGAAAAAAGTGAAAAGTATATTTGAAATTGTGCTTGTGTTTATCAGCAAAGAAAAGAAACTGTTATCAACCTGTTTTGTTGATAAAAAGTAATGCCTGTCCCCTCCTCCTCTCCCATTTTCCTTGCAGGAGAAAGTGAAAAAAAAATCATTACTGTTGAATGAATTATGCAACAAAAACCTATTATTAAATATTTTTAATCAGTAACTATTTTTTTTCTAAGTTTTCTTTGGTATAAAATGATACGTAATAGTGATATTTTAATGACTTCTCTTTATTCGAATAAATAACGTATGCAAGTAATAAATGCGTAACCATATCTGTATGTTACAACAAATAAAAGGAAAAAAAATTCAAAAATAAAAAGAAGGTTTAGAAATTGATAACGGTATCATTAGGGCAAGTTGGGGAGTGGGGGGGGGGGGGTGTCGAGGAATGATAACGGTTAGTATTGTAAGGGAGAAATAGGACCAAAATTTCCCAAAATTTAATGCTATATCTGTATAGCCCCCAATACTTTAATTTACTACGCGGATTATGTTTTGTAGTTTTATTTAATTAATAAATAATTGTAATAAAAATATTTTAATGTAAACTAAAACCAAATAAAGCTATGTTGTTTATATGTACAAAGTACTTGAGAAAAGCGATACTGTTTTATTTGATGTAGGTTATTCATGCTTTCTGGTAAAAAATTGTTATTTGAAAATAAACTGCGCATTCATTGTAATGATTTCTTATTGATCGTAGTTTCAAAATATATTTTGTTTTTATATTTAAACATATGTTCTTGTTCAAATGAGGTTCACCAAAAATTAAACTATCTTCTCCTGCTCCTCTGTAATGTAAAGGTCTCTCCAAGCGAATTAATTTAATCGGAAGAAAAAAAACTTATAATAGTTTTTAAAGAAGATATGGCTATTTTTTCACCTTTTTTAATTTTGAGAGAAAAAAAAAGTTTTCCTTTTCTTAACTCAAATATTGTCATCGAGATGTTTTTGCAGTCTTCCGTAATTCCTTGTTTTAACTCTTTTAAAGCAATTGGCTGTCGTTTTGGGAAATAGATCTTTCAAATGCTTCTGAATGTTAAGGGTGTATTCGAAAAAAAGCTTTTCTACCTTCAGCGGCTCGAAATTTTCCGATACAATTTCAGATACATTTTTAAAAGTAGAAAAATGAAATTTGCTGAGGGGATTTTTGAAGAGAGGTACACTCTAAAAAATAAATGTGTAAATTGGCCAATTTTACCCATGGATATGTGTAAATTTGTAAATTTACACACCTGTCGTAAAATTTACACATTTTTTCTCGGAAATTTACCTATTTTTATGTGTATTTATCTTATGAAAGTAAGTGTGTAATTTATTATCACTTGAAAAACTCAGACAAGTGTGTAAATGTTGAAAAATGCCATTATTTACACGAATTTGTGATTTATTCCAATTTAAACATAATTATATGTACACAGATAAGTGTGTAATTTTTTTTAAATGCATACTTGACTTAAAATTTACACATTTTGAGGAAAAAAATTACCTGTTTTTATGTGCACCTAACTTGAGAAATCAAATGTGCAATATGTTATCGCTTTATAAACTCAAACAAATGTGTAAATGTTGAAAAATGCCTGAAATTACACAAATAGCGTGTTAGACATAATTACAAGCAGAGAATATTCGAAAAATCCGTTTTGTTTTCGTTTTCGGCCCAAAATCTGAGTTCTGCTGAAAATTCGGTTTCGTTTTCGTTTTCGGTCCAATATTCGTATTTTGCCGAAAATTCGATTTCGTTTTCGGCCCAAAATCTGAAATTCACCGAAAATTCGGTTTCGGTTTCGTTTTTGGCCCAAAATTTGAGTTTCTCCGAAAACTCGTTATCGGCGGAAATGCTGTTAGAAATTCGGCTGGACCGAAACTCGGCCGAAACTATCTGAATTCTAGAAATCTTCTTTCTTCCGTTGGAAATTTTTGACATGACTTGTTGATTGAGCTGTTTCCGCTCAGATGAGAAACTCTTTATTTAATGTTATGAATAAAGTTTATTGTTTATAATTATCGACCACAGCTGATTCATGACGTGAAATCAAATTAAACATCCTCCTACATACGGCGCTCTTCACCTGCTCCTTAAAAGCTGCACGCTTAACAGTAATAGAAAATGTTTAGTTTAAAACCGCAGATGTTTCGATTGCTATTTCTAAAAGTTCTAACATTCTATGTTGTTGATGAATTAATTATATTTTATTTTACATGCAAATAAAAAGTTTTGTTCAAAGTAGAAATGTGCACGCATCCGAGCTTGGCTGACGATATGAATCAGAATTTTCAAATGGGCCGGTAAACAAAATAAACGGGTTTGGGCCGATAAAATAAAATATTTAGCGGTCCTACCGGCCGACATAAAAATTTAAACCAAGCCGATAAAATATTAGCTTCTTTCAAAGAATTTGTTTTTCATCAGAATAAATATAAACCTGCGTCACGAGCTGATGCTTGATAAATAACATTAATGAAGAAATGTAACATGTCCACCGAAGAGACTGGCATCGGACATGGTGTCTGTTTAGATTTTTTCAGCACACTTGTGCGGTATTAAGATCAGATTTGCATTTTTTTATTACATAGTGGAGCTGGGCCGGAACTGAACGTAGCTGTTCCCAGGATGTGTGGGGCAAGCAATATGTTTTGTAAAAATATTAGTAGTGATAATGAACTTCTGCTTACGGAATCTTTGGAAATGTACCTTAAAATGTTTTTTAGCTCACAGGCTATCATAGCCTGAGAGCTTATGTGCCCGTCCGTTCTGTGTGTATGTGCGTTCGTGCGTAACGCGATAACTCATGATAAAAATATCCGATCCACTTGAAATTTTGTATATAGGTATATCCTGACGAGGCGCTTCCCTGATTAGTTTTTGGAGTTCATTCGATATGTATAAGAGGGGGAACGGGGGGCTCATGCCCCCCGTTAGTTGATATAAATGGGATTTTCATGCAGAATTAAGTTTTCGTTCAAAATTTAGATTAGGATCATTCTGATGAGGCGATTCCGTGACTTTTATTAGGTGTTCATTGAATAAGTATAAATAAGGGGAACTGGGGTTCTAATGCCCCCCCTCCCGTTAGTTGATATAAATGGGATTTTCATGCAGAATTAATTCTTCGTTCAAAATTTAGATTAGGATCATTCTGATGAGGCGATTCCGTGAGTGTTATTAGGTGTTTATTGAATAAGTATAAATCGGGGGAACAAGGGTTCTAATGCCCCCCCCCACCCGTTAGTTGATATAAATGGGATTTTCATGCAGAATTAAGTTTTCGTTCAAAATTTAGATTAGGATCATTCTGATGAGGCGATTCCGTGACTGTTATTAGGTGTTCATTGAATAAGTATAAATAGGGGGAACAGGGGTTCTAATGCCCCCCCCTTAATTTATATAAATGGGTTTTTCAAGGAGAATTTTCAGATTTCGTTCAAATCTCTGAATAGTTTTGGAAGTTTAAAGGTTAAGTATAAAAAAGGGGGATAACTCCTTTTATATTATATAAATGCTAAATGGGTTTTTATTAAGAATTATCTAATTTGCTCTGAATTTTGGATATAGATTTTTTATATGATAAAGCATGTCTTTGATAGTATAGGAGGTTCAATGATTAAGTATAAAAAAAGAGGAAAGGGGAGAGCTGTTTCCCCTTCTTAATTTTTTTTCGAACGGAATTAACCCTTGAAAATATAAGGCTTTAATGTACAATTAGTATTTGTAGCCTGTGAGCTCAATGCCATCAGTTTAGCTGGGCAGTATTCTTTATTAATTCCCTGCTCAACGTGAAACTTTGACACATATTCTGACTAATATTATTTAACAGTAAAGACTTAAAATTGACAAGCTTGACTATTAAAGGAATTTGGAATCGATAGCGTTTTCTATTTTTGATAGATAAATTATTTTTCGACAAATAAGAGTTCCTTATAGTGGCTTCAGGTTTTTCTCCTTTTCGTGATGTTGCTTTCGGAAATTCAATTCAAACGTTATCTTTTGCACGATTTTTTCAAAGCTACAATGCCTTTATCAAAAAATGGATAACGCCATTCGATTACATTATTTATTTATGAAAACACCTGTCTTATGGGTTCCAAAAAAAATATGAGTTCATAAATGTGTCAGAAAGTAGCTCTTTGGGGTTTAAAAATAGCCTTAGTAAAAGAAAGATAAATATTTTCACAAATCTTCTTTTTATAAAAGAGTTTTAAAAATTATGTTTTTAGCATTCATTTTTTTCTTTTATTTAAAGCAATATTAATTTTTTTATGAATTTTTATTTGAATGTTGAAACGTCCAAGAAATCTGAGTAATCGTTACTGTTGTATTGTGTATTTTCCATCGTAATTTAAAAATATACGTTAAATTTATCCCATAGATATGTATGCAGTATTCTTTAAAAGAATCTTAATTGTATGTTAAGAAAAATCTGAATTTTTTGTAGAAATTGAGTTGGGCCATTAACTGTGAAAATCTGAATGGGCCGGGCCGGGCCGGGTTCGAGTCGAATTTATATCATTTTTACACCGTACTGAGCTGTATCCAGGGCCTGAAAATTCCGGCCCTTGCAGACTTTTAGGTTAAAGACACAGAGATTCCGCCAACTTGGGCACAAAAGATAGATTTTTCAAACAAGGACGCTATTTCAAAGCATTCGTATAGAGGCGAGGGAGTGGCAAAGTTTTTTCGGGAGGAAGTAGCACTTATTTATTTAAGCATACGGCTTATCTATATTTAAATCTCCATTAAACTAATAATAAATTATCAAATGGTTATTTTTTTTAAATAACAACTTACTTATAGTTAGTTTTCAAAAAAAACTTTTAAGCAATTTATTTTAACTACTTTTAATGAGAAATATTAAATAACTGAAAAAATGTGTATATTCAAAAATTAAATATTCACTATTGATTTGTTCTTGATTATTAATTGCATTATTAATTAATTATTAATAAATATATATGAGTATTGATTGTCAATAGCAAAAGCAAATATAAAAGTTATATTATTATTTATATTTTGCTTTTGCTTGAACTTGTGCACATTTATACATGTTTATGTATGTTTGTTAAAAATGTGCGTCTAATACACACATAATTAATTAATAATTATGTGTATTTATGTATGTATTAATAACTTAAAAAATGAACATTTTCGTTTTCGGCCGAAAATTGAAAGATTATCGAAATTCGATTTCGGTTTCATTTTCGGTCTTACAGACCTGTTTCGGTCGATCCTTTTTATAAGTATATAAATCTGAAAAAAAACTGAAACGAAATAAACCGAACACGAAACGAAACATTTTTTTTTCACTTCAAGCAACAAACATAATTTAGTGTTTGTTGGCTAATATTCCACAATGAAATAATAAAAAAAAACTTCAGTAAAAACACGTACCTATATAAAACAAAAATTTAATAGACATGTAATTGAACTAAGCGCATAAATTACTAAAATATTAGAATTAAAAAAATTTGCAGCCAGCAAAATCTATGATTTCTCAACTATTGCCTCTTGGTATGATTCCTAGCTTATTTTAGGAACAAATTTTGCATTTGCGATGGAAGATACAAAGCGTACTTTTCTAATTTAGAAATATTTTGCATTATTGTCTATTAAAATCATTTTTAACTATTCTAAATTTGAACATTGTTTAATTTGGTATGCGATCTATATCAGTATAGTTATCGTTACATTTGACAAAAAGCTTAAACTTTTTTGAAATAAATCGAAAAAAGGCATAAAAAATGTCTTAATATAAGAAATTTTAAATTAAAAAGTCTTCACCACATAAAGAAACAAAAATAATTCACCACATAAAGAACAGAAGAAAACATCTGCCATGTGCCTAGATAAAGAACTCGAAAACTGCAGACGATTATCAAATATAAATAAATGAATAAAAAAAAACATCGTTTATTTAGTCTTTGGAATACGCGGAGAACATTTGCAGAGAACAAAAATAGCCATTTTATGCGCGTATAGCCTGAGTCTGGATTTAAAAATCTTACCAAAAAATTCGTTGAAGTCATTCCATGCGTACTTTTGATGAAATATGTATCCGAGAAATGTACAATTGCTCTGGGCATGGTTAAAAATATTTATGCCAGTGTTATTGTACTTATTATCGGAACATTTATTAGATCTACAAACATCAAGGATTACATCAGAAAAGGAAAAACGAAGTCATTGAAAAATAGGTATGAAGAAATATTTTCCCTGTTTCTTTTCTTTGAATTATAACTATTTTATTAAAATAAATAACTGTCTTTCGACAATTAAAATCAGATGATAAAAATCAATTATTTAAATTACTTCTTTTAAAAATAAGATTTGTTTACCTGTAGAATATCAATCGTTAAAATCGCATATTTTCTGAAATTTTAAAATTATGTGGAAAAATATTGTAACCACAGTTTATCATAATTAGCAAATATTTAAAGGTATTTAAATTACTGAATAAAAAACTTTCTTTTAAAATAAAATTGTTTGCAAATTTAATTTTTAAATTTTGCATTAAGTAATGACATGAAAATAATTTTATAAGAGAAAGTTGGTATTCTTTCCAGTTTTAAATTTGTAAATTTATAATATTGATGTGAAGCATATACTTTTCTGCTTATTTTAAATATGAAAAATTATTACTATTTGCTATTTATTCTTTTATTTATTTATTTTTGTATATATTCTTAAAATGATGCCTTTCTAGCATCCGAATAAATATTTGAAATTTAAACATCTAATAGCATTTGAAATAATTCTTTGATTTAAAAATTGTCTGTTTCAGCATGCTTATCATAATGTTTGCTATAAAGTTAACCAGTTTTCATAGTTTTACATGCTATAGATTTCTCAATTCTATTTCTACTGATGTCAAATGAAAATTAACGGATTTTGATTCATGGTTTTTCATTTACGATTTTTAGATTGAAGCAATTAAAAATTTTTTTTAATTCATTGAAAACATTCATAAACTACAAACAAAATAAACAAAAATAAAAATTTTAATTAAATTAATTTCATTACCCTGTTTATAGTTTAAAGAATACAAAAAATACTGTATAATACAAGAGATTAGATTTTTATGTAAAATTAATTTTGATAATGCTTTGAACATTTAAGCAGCAATGTTTCTTATATAATTTTAAACCTTAAAAAAATCTATTACAAATATTGCACCTAATTTTCACGTAGATTGATAAAAAATAATCCTTTATCAAATTTAACACAATTATTATAATTGGTAAATAAATCACACAAATTGCCATTTTTCAACATAGTCCAAAAGCGTATAGGCCTGAATTTGAATCGGAGAGCTTTGTGAGAGCTTGCAATGTTCTGCCAATTGAGCTATCCAGGATAAATCTGGAAGACACAATTCAGCCAAAGAACTACAGATATATAATAAATAATACTAAACTGGCAGCTTACTCCAAAGGTCCCTAGTTCCTGTCCTGCCCTAGATGCTTTTTCACCTATTTGGTAAAATTACATTATAATTCTTTTTGAACGTTATTATTTAGAACTAGTAGTTATCTTTAGAGCTTCTTAGAGCTCCTGGTGATAAATTTGGATGCCAAATTGAACAAAAGCAAGGGTATGTAATATGTGACTATAACATTGCTAACAAAGCGTAGAACCAACATAGTGAAAATTATCCAAGTCGGGGATCGAACACGTAATCCTTGAAATAGCTCTCCGAGTGCTCTACCATTTAAGTTACGAGGAAGATGGCCAGATTTTCAATTCTCACTCACATTTTGTTGGTAAGCCTGCAACTGCAGCACAAAATAACGTCCACATGAGCACACAAACTTGTGGCATAACATGAGACACAGATAAGCCCAGCATCAGTGAATACATATTTAATTATAATAATTTTTTAATTATTTATCAGCAGTGAAATTACGCTTGAAATAATTGAATATTTAATATGTGATTTCCAGATTACTAATAAAGCGTAGAACCAAAATAATGAAAAATGTCAAACCTGGGATCAAACCCGGAACCTCTGGAATAGCGCTCCAAGTGCTCTCAGCTCCAAGAGCACTTGAAGCCTTAATTGGAGCTTTCTCCCTTTTAATATTTATGATATTATCAGAGTTATAATGGACCTGGCAATACACATCTAACCAGCCACATACATACTTGATACAAGAAAGCAAAAAATCATGCGTCAAACATAGATTATAAAGCACTTTCCAATACATTCAGAATAATGCAACAAAACTGCACTTAAGAAAAATAAATATAATATTATGTCTAGGTCCACCATATGGAAATGTATAACACATTTTAAAATAGAATTTCAGCTGTTCCTATTCACAATGGAAAAATTATCCGAATTTTTTAGCAGCCCTCTATATGATATAGAGATTTATATCTAATAATAGCATGCATTTCAAAATTTAGTTTATTAAAGAGATACATATATTTGGGTGATTCTCAAAATAGGAGACTTTTTCAAAATTTAAATCTTTAAAAAATTACTGTTAGCGAAATTTCTGAAAAAAAATAGGTGCTGTTAATATAGTATTAGGTATACTTTACATGTAGTCAGCAGAGCTAAATATTTAAAAATTAACTTTAAAAAAATAATTAGTATTTTTTGAGCCATGCTAATGACAAAAAAAATTGCATGGAATAAAAAAATTAAGAAATTTATTTTCTTCCTGTTTAAATATTTTTTTCTATATTTATTAGCCTTCCTTTTCAGCAAATGGTTTCCATTTTTACATATATACATACAAGGAGAATAAAAACATTACCAAAGAGCAAACTTTGTTTACATGAGCAACATTCTGACACTAACAACGTAAGAAGCTGTCTTATTGATTTTCTGACAGATTTAATGCATATTTTAGGGATAATAAATGCAATACGTAAATTTATATGTAAAATTAAACTTTATAAAGGATACAATATAAGCACTGGTTACATTTATGCACATAGAAGTCTTTAGCATGGACAGAAAAACCATGCTAATGACACTGATATTTGTCCATGCTAATGACAAATTTTAATTTAAATAAGATTATGAGCCATAATATAATCACAATGCAGTAGTCCTTTCTGGGGCTTTTTAAAACACAAAAGTTTTATTCAAATAAGTAAAATAAAAATTTTAACTATAAAATAAACATGAAAATTATTATCCATTCTAATGACATGCAATTGATGTACTCCCCTAATATTCAACTTCTATTCTTAAAATACAATACATGCTTCTATTTTCAGGCTGGGATAAAATGGATATTTGTTGCCATGGGGAAACTTTATATTTTCAAACTATTGTCATATGTGAAAATGAAATTTTGATTAATAACTAGCTGTTATAGTATGACCTTGTTTTGAAAATAGAATATGGAGGACAAACTTTAATTCTTTTTTTATATATTATAATTTTATTTTTAAAAATAAATTTATTGGATAAATCCTCTCCTTGATTAATTTAAAGAAAGAATAACATTTGTTTTATTTTATAAACATGATATTAACTCTTCAAAAATGCTAGTATACACTAAGCACAGCTGCTGTGGACATCCATGCTAATAACATTTTGAACCTTTATTCTGTGATTTTAAGGTGTTTTTAACTAAAAAGTGAGTAATTCTTGAGTGCAAATTATGAATAATATTAAGACAAACATATCTAAATGTAAAAACATAACAGAAAACCTCTCAATTTTTTTTTGTATGCCGAAAGACATAAATTGTCCCCTATTTTGAGAATCACCCATTTCAGAAAATTCTCCTTCAGCAATTTTTTAATAATAAGGAGAATGGTAGGCGAATACTTTTTGTGCAGCCCTAATTATGAAGTATAATATATATATATATATATATATATATATAAATATGTATATACACACACACATATATATATATATATATATATATATATATCAGCGTTAGAATTCCTAAAAAAAAGTCACTGGTCCCAAGGACTAGTAAGCATGAGAATTTACTGGTCCGCAGACATCATCACTGGTCCGCTACATAAAATTCTATTAAAAATTTTTCACACTTAGAGTAAATTTTCTGTACTTTTTAAAGAATAAATGTGCAAGATACAAATTTAATTATAAAATAATGCTTATTTAAGTGCAGAAGATAACAGGTATCACTATTGTTTGCATTTCTTTTAAAATGGGGCAAGACAGATTTATTGAAAAAGACATTTTTGCTGAAAAAAGGAATATTTTTGTTGAGTAAATGGGTACTTTGCTTAATGAAATGGTGCTTTCAGGAGTCACATTCACTCAGAAAGATTTGGAGCAATAAAAAACCGATTGGGAAGCAGGAAAATCAGTTTTTGGAGCAGCAACAACAATTTTAAAGCAGGAAAATTAGTTTTTAAAACAGAAAAATTCTCTCCCGGCATTCACTTATTTATTTATTTATTTTTGTTTTTTTTTTGTCGAAATTTCCGTTTTTTCGCGTTATTTTGACGAAATCTTTTGTTTTTATTGACGAAATATACAGTTTTTCGCGATATTTTTTGACAAAATTTGCCGTTTTATCGCGTTTTAGGATAAAATTAGCCATTTTTTCGCGAATTTTTTGATGATATTTGCCTGAAATTAGTCGTTATTTAGCGCTTTTTTAACAAAGTTTGTGGTTTTTTTCGCAATCTTTTTGTGAAATTTGTCGATTTTCGCGATTTTTTTGACAAATTTCGTGTTTTATCGGGATTTTCGGATAAAGTTTGTATTTTTTCGCGATTTTTTGAAGAAATCTGCCGTTTTTTGCAATTTTTTGAAGAAATCTGAAAATTTTCCGCAATTTTAGGAAAAAATCTGCCGTTTTTCGCGATTTTTTGAGCGAAATTTGCCGTTTTTTCGCGATCTTTTGAAGAAATCTGCCTTTTGTTTCGGGTTTTGGAATGAAATTAGCCATTTTTTCGAGAATTGTTTGACAAATTTGCCGGAAATTAGTCGTTATTTCGCGATTTTTTAACGAAATTTGCCGTTTTTTCGCGATTCTTTAACGAAATTACGCGTCCCGTGGGACGCGTAAGAGCTATTTTTCGCGTCCCATCGCCGATTCTTTGAGTAATTTACGCGCTATAGCGCGTCCGCGGCATCGCTGATAATAATAATAAAAAAAAATCTTATGTGCGATCGGTTGCAGTTTTCTCAGGGCCTGAAAAAAGGCACTGGTCCTGCGGACCACCAAATTTTTCAAATTAGTGGTCCGATTGAATTATCGGTGGTCTCGGACCAGCGGACCACCAAGGATTTCGAACACTGTATATATACACACATATATATATATATACATATATATATATATATATATATATATATATATATATACAGAGTAATATGCAAAAAACTAATAAAATTTAAAAGTGCATACTGAATTTTAAAACGTACTCTCTAGCATTTATTAAGCAAAGATAACTGTAATCTATACAATAATGCAAAATACTGTAATTAATTCCTTTTGTTTGTCCCTGTAAATTAGTGGAAAATGCTATGAATACTCTGTTTTAACGTGATCTGAGTTATATCAGCTTCAATATATTTGAAATAGCAAAATGTCATTAAAATACTCTCAAAACGATTTTCCACATGTACTATAATGTAATCGTATTCTTTTGAGTGTCCCTGTAAATGAAATATTAATCATACATACTTAATATGCAATACAAAACATGCTTTGGTGACCTTAAATAAGCTTTATCAATTGCGTGAAAATTATAGGAGTTAGAGCATCGACAGACGGACTGGCAAACCGAAGCACTTTTCAACACTTGTGGAGAGTGCTAAAAAAAGAACATAAAAATATCACATTATAGGGAAACTAGAGTAGATGCGGTGCTGTGTAATATATGCAATTAATGATAAATTTTTTTCTTTTAAATTGTATATTAAGATATATTATTAGTTTAAATGTATAATGTTCAAATTTATTGTTTTAAATGTGTAATTTCATAAATATTTATGTAATTTTTGCAACCTGTTATTAAACTTATTTTTTAATAATAATAAAAAGTTTTTAAGTATTATTTTACTGCTTGTAAATTCTGACGTAAAATGAATTAATCCAAATGACACCTTTTAAAAGTTTTTATTCGTGTTTTTTTTTTTTTTTTTTTTTTTTTTTTTGTGTGTGTGTGTGTGTGTGTGTGATTTTTATTAGGGAGATAATTAAAAATTATTTTTTAATACATGGAAGACTTTTTTTATGCGTATTACATTCAAAAACTATTGATAGCAAAAACAAAAAAAAAAAATAAAAAAAAAAAATAAATTTAAATGTGTAATTTGATATCCGTAGAAATAGTCCAATACACGAGTAGACAGAAAAAGTCAAAAGTTTCAAAATATCAAATTACAGAAACAGAAAGATTTGCTAGTTTCCATTTTTTATTTTAATAGTATGAAAAATTATTGTACATTTTAGAATCCAAATGGTTTAAATTTTTTTAGATGCATTGCATTATATTCGTACATTTCATTCATAGTAATTAGTATCATACAATTAATGTAGATAAAATATAATTACTTAATATCGGTTTTACTTTTTATCTTTTAATATTTTTTATAGCTGTTGTGTAATAAAGGATAACTAGTGACTTAAGGTTCAAAATGCACATTAAATTGCTAAATTAATTTCATTTTTGTCAATAGTAAATTAATAATCTTTAAATTCAGGCAATCAATAATCTTTATTATTTAAATAATACAAAAAGTATTATGTATAATTCAGTGGATTATATTTTTATATAAATTTTACTCTGATAATACTTTGCACATTTAAGCAGAAATATTTCTTTAGTAATTTTAACTCTTAAAAAATACTGTTACAAATATTGCTCTTGAAATTTACGTAATTTGATTTAAAAAATATATATATCTATACATTTATTACTTTTAACACAGTTATTATAATTGGTAAATAAATCAAATGCCTTGTGAATTTTTCCAGCAGAATTAAAAAGTGTATAGGTGTGGGTTTGAACCGGGTACTTTTGTGAGAGTTGCCGATGCTCTACCAGATGAGCTACTATCCTGGATAAATCTGGCAGACACAAATCAGTCAAAGAACTAGAGTTACATACTAAGTATAGTTAACCAATGTCAGACTGACAACTTAAATTAAAGATCCCTGATTCGAATCCTGCCCTGGACGCTTTTTCACTCATTTGGTAAAATTACATTAAAGAAAAAAATTTTCTTGAACGTCATCGGTTAGAAATAGTAACTATCTGTAGTACTTTACATGTGTGATGATAACTTCGGAAGTTAAAGTGAGCAAAAGTTTTTAAAGAGAGTACAAAAATACATTTAACACATACAAAAAAATTGTAATAATTTATTAAAAAAGAAATAAAATGTATAATTTTATTTTACGTGGCAACAAGTGAAAAGAAGAAAATAGTATTCCGTCCGTTATAAATACAATTAAAGTTATACCATTTTCAGAATATGGAGAAAAAAATGTACATGTATTTCTAAAAGAGAATATTATGAATTTATTAAAAACAACACAAGCTGTTACAATTGTAAGATAGAGTGAAAAAAGTTTAATTTTTAACTTAATTTAGAAGACAGTCTCCACGCTGTCTTTTTCAAATTATACATCCCTGTTCATAAATTACAATTCGGATTACAAAACATCTCTAACATAAAGGAAATAGATTATAATTTGAGACGACCCTGTTTCTTGTAAATTAAGCGTATAATGATTTGTGGTCTTGCTTTAAGTCTACAAATCTGGTAGAAAGAAAAGACATGTCAAGCATATGAGTTTGTTCTTAATACAATTTTATTTCGCGATCATGAAAGCATTTTTTTTTCAATTTATACGTAAACGCATAACATAAAGCTATGTACACAAAACTGTGCATTTTAAATATTACACAAAAATACGTGATTTGCATGTTGCGCATACATATGTGCAAAAACAGAATATTACATACAAATCTGTGTATTCTGTATAAACACAAAAATATGTGTAATTTGCATATTACACAGCATTATGTGTATTTTCTTATTACGCAAAAACATATGTAAAAACAGAATATTACACAGATATATGTGTAAAAATAGTACTCAGAAATATGTGTATTTTAGTGCAATTCACACATTAAAGTGTGTATTTTAAGTGTTATCAGATAACTTTTACACATTTGGACTTATCATCAAATTACACATTAAAATGTGTATTCTGAAATTTACACATTTGACGCAATTTACACACAAATTTACACACACAGACATGTCGTTTTTGTATCATCGATTTACACATTTTTGTGTGTAAATTTACACATTTTCTTTTTAGAGTGTATAAGTTGCCGTGTGATGTCTTTTTACGCTCCATTCATTAGAATTTGATTTATAAACAATTAACTTCTCAGGAAGACCTTTTTTTTTTCGTTCCCAAATCTCCCACTTCGAAAAAATTGGTTCAAATTGCCATTTTTGATTGCTTTTTTTGAAATATTTTGTGCATTTACCAAAGAATCGACCTTCACGGCACCTCGTGCACTTTCTAAATAAGAGAATCTGCGAATTCGATGTGTTTGAGAGCAAAAGTGAATTAAAAAATAAATCGGAAAACAAGTAGTTTGAATCGAAATACACCCTTAAGTGTCAGATCTAGAGAACAGGAAAATAGTTCTGCCCGATAACATTCAAAATTTTTATTAAGTTTACTTCTTGTTTCTCAAACATCTTAAATCCTACCCGCATATATACACCCTTAAAAAATTCCTATTCATCGTCTTGTCTTTGATGAAGTACTTGTGCTATTTTTTTTTTCTGTACAAATATCCTCTTATACATATATCCTATATATTTTTGTTACATATAATATATGTTTTATATTTATAAGTACAATGTAATACTTTGGATAAACTATTTACAGTTAACTTCGTAACATTCCATTTTCCTTAGAGCTAGTCTTTAGTTAGATTTGATGCCAAATAATTTCGTGCAATAAGACATTATGACCCTTATTTTTTTCTCATTATTTAAATTTTAATATAAGTTGAACAAAATAGTTTTATATTAATATAAATATTTTCTGTAACTTCTAAAGATTTATTTCTAATACTTAATTTTCGTACTCAAAATCAGATTATTTATATTTTCAACACGATAATTTTCGTCTGTTGTAGACATGCAGAGCGATTTAATCGCAGGTTAAAACCATTATCAAGTTCTATATGACCATAAAATTATGATTTACGTTTATTACTTATTTTTACCCCCCCCCCCCCCCTCGCCTACGTCCTTCTCCAGACACCTCTTAAAATATGAAATATATCTCCATCGGCTTCTATCGGATTAGACATATTAGAGAAATGTCTTGTTTAATATATTTTGTCTTTATACATATTTTATACATATTTATGAATAAAGCATAACACAAACTTTTGGATAAGCATTTATTCCTACTTACAACTCGTAATTTGATTTCTGATTTACATTATTTTCTTTAGATCTGTTTTTTTACTCACACGAATTTATGTTGACGTTATGCTTAGCATGAATGCAGCCTTGAATTTTGCAGAATTAAATAAATGTTATCCAATGTGTATTATATCCTTATCCCTTTTTAAATGTGATATCTGTCTTGTTTGTATCAGAATTACCACGTCTTCGAGTTCAATTAGAAACCCAGAACAATTTAATCTCAATGCCTTATCGAGTTACAAATGACTATAAAATTTTGATTTGTGTTTACTCCTTGCTTTGCTTTTCTCTAACCAGTGTTGAATTTACATGCTTTTCTCCGGGAGGAATTTTTGTGCCTCCGGAGGGGAGGGGGGACATTATTGAGTTCCGGGGAAGAAATTGCACTTTTTGCCCATTGAAAACACACAATTAAGAAAATTCTGGGGGGGGGGGGATTGAGAATGAATTGGAGAATGAATATCTGAATTCAACACTCTCTCCAACAAAACCTCTTAAAATCCTAAATATTTCTTATCAGCGTGCTTTAGATTAGACATTTTAAAAGAACCTGTCCTGTTTAATATCTCTTGTTTCTGTACTCATGCGTACATATGTATGAATAAAGTGTTGAATTTTCTTTTGATAAGGCATTTCCTGTCACTTTAAATTCGTAACTAAACTTTTACTTTCTAATTTTTAAAAATTCCATTTTAAAGTTATATTTTTCAGTCACGGGAATTTAAGCAACACATTGTAGCTTTTAATGCTACATAATTGCTGAAGCATTATCCAAAACACGTCGATTAAACCTTTATTAATATAATTTCCTGCCACCACTTTTATGTGTTGTTTCTGTCTTGTATCTATCAGAATTACCATGGTTTCATGTTCAAATAGAAATGCAGAACAATTTAATCACTCGCCAGAGCCATTATTATCGAGTTTTACATGGCTATAAAATTTTGATTTATGTTTATTGCTTGCTTTGCGTTCCCCTCAAAACACCTCTTAAAATCTGAAATATTCCCCATCAGCGTGTTTCAGATTAGATGTCTTAAAAGAAATGTCCTGTTTAATAATGTCAATGCTTTTATGGTTATTCTATATATATGAATGAATAAAGCAGAGCAGTTATCTTTTGATGTGCTATCCTGTTATTTGAAATTAATAATTTAATTTTTAATTAATTTTTTTTATAGTTATACTTTTTGGTCACGGAAGGTTAAGTCATGACGCAATGCAGCTTTTAATGCTACAGAATTACAGAAATGTTATCCAATACACATCGATTAAATATTAAACTCTTATTATATTAATATAATTTTTGCCACCATTTTTAAATGTTATTACTGTCTTGAATACATTAGAATTACCATGTCTTTATGTTCAGTTAGAATCGCAGAACAATTTAATCTCTGGCCAAAGCCATTATCTTGTTATATGCATGACTATAAAATTTTGATTTATATTTGTTGCTTGCTTTGCATTACCCCCACACAACCAACATCCCTTATACGAAGCATTGCCACAACACCTCTTAAATTCTGAAATATTTAACATCAGCGAGTTTCAAATTTGGACATCTTAAAAAAAGAAATGTTCTGTTTAATCCCTTATCTACCGAATTATTTATCTAGAAATGGCTTCACAGTAATAATTGTCTTTTTTAATATCTGAAGATATACTGGAATTTTCAAATATTAATAATGTGAAATTTAGAAGTGTTTTTTTTTTTCATTAAAGTTGATTAAATATATCGGTATCTATAATTTTTTGTAAAACATTTACAAAAATAATCAAATTAACTAACCAAAAATACTCTTATGAAAATATTAAAATTCTTATAAAAGAAATGTATTTAAACGTATTATGATCATATCTGTAAATGGAAAGGCTTTTATTGTCGAAAATATTTCATATAACTTTTTTTCAAGGAAAAAAAGAAAAGATATGCCTATGAAAATTATTAAGAAAATTACATCTTTTTAAAAATATTTAACTTCGACTGTTTTTCTGTTCTATCCAAATTAGATCGTGTAAAGTATATTGTGTGGTAAGAAAAATAACTTTTATTAATAGACTGATTAAATAAGTTTTTTAATTTTCTACAATGGCACTTATAAGTACCGTCGGTAGATAAAGAATTAAAGGGATGCATCAGTCATACGAAAAGATCCGCTCGCTAATGCTATTTCTATAGAATGTTGTGTTGTGTTGTATTTTGTGTCGGCCGATTATCTACGCTATGGGATATAGGCCCTATGGGGAGGGATGCCCTTCGTGGGGGTCTTTCTAAGGGAACCTAACCCGTATTTACGCAAGGTTCGAAGAAAACCACGAAAACTCCGAACGGTTAGGCCGACGGCCGCGATTGGGTTCGAACCCAGCACCTGCCGTCTACCAGTTGAGGGGTCAAACCCTCTCGGCCACTGGTGGGGCCTATTTCTATAGAAAAAATTTTATAAAGATATCTCTGTTGCATTTCAATATTTTTAATTTTTTGCTTTAGATAGCTGCGATTGATCTGTACAAAGACCATTTTTTACTTTTTTGATTTTGACTGCAGATTTTTTTAAAAAATTGTTTTTATGAGAATGCTTTCACTTTTAAAACCGGTTTCGAAAATTAATGTTTTGTCACTAAAAATGTCTATAAACAAAATCGAATGAATAAAAACGGTCTTCGTACAGATCGTTCTCAGATTTCCAATTCAAACATATTTAAAAATACTGAAATGCAAAATTTATCTTCGTAAATTTCTTCCATTGGACTAGAATTAGCGAACTTTTCGCTTTTGACTGAAGTAGCTTCTTAATCTCTCTTGTCTCTGTACTTATTCTATATATATGTATCAATAAAGTGTAAAACTGTCTTTTGATACGGCCTCCACTGCAATTTCTAATTCATAATTTTTAATTTCCAATTTTTAAATTCTCTTTTAGAATTATATTTATATTGGTCACGGGAATTCAAGTAATTAGATAATGCAGCTTTAAATGCTTCTGAATTGCTGAAATGTTACTCAATACATCGATTCTTTATTATATGAACTAGTGTAGATGTCCGTCCAAGGACGGTGGGTAAAAATTGTGTTTTTCACATAAATTTGAAAAAAACTAATAAAAAAATTTATAATATAGAAGTTAGAAGCGTTCAGATGAGCAAAGTTCGGCTAGTTTATGTTCTAATAAACACACTATTAGCATTTACAATACTTCTGGGTAAACCAGGCTTTGCGACTAATATACCATAACAAAATTAAGATTTCTTAACAAATCAAAATTTTAACAAATATGCAATAAAACTGTGTAATTAAAGTCTGCTGCAACTATTGAAATAATACATATAATTATTAATTATCACTATTTTTAATAGCACTTTGAAAAAAAAAATTTGTTCACCTCTTTCCCCTCCCCCCCTCACGAAAAAAGAAAGGTTGTCATTTTTCACTTTTGTTGTCAAATTTCTTTTTCTGCTGTCATGCTTCGGAAGCACACAGACGACACACTGGTCTCAGTGGGAGCGTCAATTCCAATGACAATGTTTGGAGGGAAAAATCGAAATGACGCTATGCGTTACACTGTTTTATTATATAGAGATATAATTTTCTGCCATTTTTAAATGTTATTTTCATCTTGTTTGCATCATAATTACCATGTCTTCATGTTCTGTTAGGAACGCAGAACAATTTAATCACTGGTCTAATCCATTATTACCGAGTTCTATGTGTCTGTAAAATTTCGATTTATGTTTATTGCTTGCTTCTCAAAACACCCTTTAAATTCTGAAATATTCCTCATTAGTTTCTTTAAGTTTAGTCTTACAGGAACTGTTTAATATCTACTTATTTTACACAGATCAATACTTATAATGTAACCTTATCTTTTGATAAGGTATCGTCTGTTAATTCGAATTCATAATTTAATTTCTGATTACTGTTTTCTTCCCCTTTTACAGTTATGTTTTTGTTTTCAGGAATTTAAGTAATAAGACAATACAGTCTTTTAAATCCTCAGAATTATTGTAAACTTTCAGTAAGGCGTACACTATGTAAGACGGAAATTTGTTTCTCTGAAATATTTTCAAATCCCTGCGAATCCATAGGCATAGAGGGGAAATTTATCAAGGATGAAATATTGTCTAATACGGAAATTTTTCTCAGTCTCGATCATATTTTTATTGTATTATTATAATTTCTTGTCTTTACATATGAATGATATTTCTACCTTGTTTGCGTTAATTAACCATGTCTTCCTGTTCAATTGGAAACGCAGAACAATATAATGCTATAAAATTTTGATTTATGGTTATTGCTTTCTTCCCGTTCTTCTCAAAACACCTTATAAAACTTGAAATATTTTCCATAATTTCTTTCAGATTAGTCAATGATGATATACAGGAAATGTCTTATTTAATATCTCTTGTCTCTCAGGGCCGTAGCTAAGGGGGCGCTATGGGCGGCTCAGCCCCCCCCCCCCCTAAAATATTTTGTAAATGAATTTATGCTTCGAAAATTCAAATGCAATTCTATTAAAAAATCTAACTCTGTTCATCTAATTTAGCTTTGAGATCCTTTCACAGTTTTGCAGATATACTAAATTGTATCTAAAATAAGTAATTCAACATTCCCTCATCCTATTTGAATATATAAAGCTAACATGATGTTTAATTTTGCACCAGTTATACACTCAAAATTTTCATCATCATATACTTTTCTTAGTATAAAATGAAGTTATTACACCAATTTAATTAGAAACATAGTACCTACAATGTTAACAGGTACTAATTTATCTTCCTGCGCCAGAAGGGAAAAAAATTGAGCCCCCCCTACAATCTCTTGAGCCTCCCCCCTACAGATAACTTGTAGCTACGGCCCTATTGTCTCTATATGCATACAGTACAGTATCCGAAAGCTTTTGTGTGTCTCTGTAAATACTGTCTGCTTTTTATTATACTGGAAGTAACTTGTGGTAAACCCCAGCAATGTATATCAGTTTAATAAAATGTGAAATAGTTTAATACAATTAAAACGCCCCTCCCCAAACAGTGCCCCTCTATACCATTATGTAATGGAATACTTTTGTGTAGCATATATTGTTTGCATCACGGATAGTACCGAATGTATATTTTAGTATATACTTCATTTTTGCATATCATTTTTATTATGTTCAAAAGAATGTAACACCATTAAAATGCACTTGAAACTATTTTTTCCCATTGGCCATAATGTAACGGAATACTTTTGATTGTCCCGGTAATTAAACTATGCATCTGATTTTCATAAAATTTGAAATGACTCGACAACATTATGCTACAATTATGCATTTTAAATTTCAAATGATTCGGTTGGGTAGTTTTTTTTCTGTTATATGTGGACAGACGAACGTACGGACTGAAAGACAAACGTAGGTGCCAACTACAGAAATTAGACATCAATAATAAATAAAAAATAAAAATAAAAATAAAATAAATAAAAGAAAAGAAAAGAAAAGAAAAAGCGATTCTTAGAGAAAACATTTTTACTCTCAAATATTCAAAACTTGAAAAACGGTAATTTCTTCGGAAGAGTTCTGAAAACTTCCAAAACAACTGTTCAAACTTTTTCCGGAAATAAATCTTTGAATACAGATAGATGCTGTCAAATACTTAAGCGATCAACCATCATTTTGACCCGAAAGATCTCGCATTTCCCCGTAAAACTTTTTTCCATTCGATATGCGGCCATTCATGTCTTAGTTATTTGCTGTTGCGCAATGCGTAATTTAATTCCTCTCTCTCCCCCTTCAAGATAAAAGGAAAAAGAAGAGATATTTGCATATCAGAACGGAAAGTTGGGAGACAAGGGAGATTAGACAAGACACTCCCCTCTTAAGACGGCGAATCTGGAAGAAGCTGATAGGGACATATTTCAAAATTTAAGAGGTGTTTTGAGGGGAACGCGAAGCAAGCAATAAACATAAATCAAAATTTTATAGCCATGTAGAACTCAGTAATAATGGCTTTGGCCAGTGATTAAATTGTTCTGTGTTCCTAAATGTGCATGAAGACAAAGTAATTCTGACAAGACGGAAATAATATTTAGAAGTGGTGGCAGAAAATTACATTAATATAATAAGAAATCGATGATTTTGGAAAACATTTCAGTAATTCTGCTGAATTAAAAGACTGCATTGTCTTATTAATTAAATTCTCTAGAACGAAAAATATAACTGTAAAAGGGAGAAAAAATTAGTAATCAGAAATTAAAGTATGAATTGGAAATGACAGAAGACTCCTTATGAAAAGGAAAAGCTACACTTCATGTATATATCTGTATAAAATATATAACCATTATATTATACTACTATTCAACATCTACAATGAATATAGAATAACCCAATATATAAAAAATTTAAACAAGACAAGAAGAGTTGGCAATATTGGAACAATAACGAATATTATTGGCAATTGTAGTACTTGAAGTGAAAAAAAACTTACACCATAAAATAAATTATTTATGGCAAGGCTTTCGAAAGAACTTAGCCTTTCTTCGTCAGGTGCAAAAAGACGTGCGTCTACTATGAATGTAGGGGCACGACTTGTCTCCCAACTTTCCGTTCTGATATGCAAATATCTCTTCTGTTCTTTTTATCTTGAGGGGAGAGAGAGAGGAATTAAATTACGCATGGAGCAACAGCAAATAACTAAGACATGAATTGCCGCATATCGAATAGAAAAAGTTTTACGGAGAAATGCGAGATTTTTCGACTCAAAGTGATGGTTGATAGCTTAAGTATTTGACAGCATCTCTCTGTATTCAAAGATTTATTTCCGGAAAAAGTTTGAACAGTTGTTTTGGAAGTTTTTGGAATTTCTTTCAAAGAAATTGCCGTTTTTCAAGTTTTGAATATTAAGAATAAAAATGTTTTCTTTAATAATCGGTCTACACTGGTGTCCAAAAGTTAAGCATAATTGGTAATTAAGTAATTATTTTTAAGTAATGAAAGAAATATGAATCGGAATGTGCTGAAACTCCAGGTGTGTAAACAAAATGGTACGCGTCACATATTTTTGCGAAGGGTTTTCCCGAAATCGAACAGGGGACCGTCAACAAATTGAAAAAGAACGAAGATCTTTTGGATAACCCTGTCAAAACTAATGTAGCAAAAGCGTTCAAACTGCACAATATGATTAATTGGCTTATTGTAATGTACTGTGTTAATTTTTACAAGGATAGCATGTATACTCGTAGAGAAATTAATGTTTTTATAAAAACAGTCCTAAATTTTTCCAAGTTTTTTGCTTATAATTTGCAGAGTTCTTATTATAAAATAATGTTATTTTCTGAAAATATGACAAACATCATTGTACACAATACCCTGTCATCAGAATTTAAAAATAATAAAAATTGTATGAAAAATGAGTATGTTTAGTAAATAATTTTTCATTGCGCATGCGTCAACGATATTAAAATGTCATTTGCATATTGTGTTAGCTAAATGTATAGAGCAACTTCTGTAAAAGTTTCAAAAACATAGCTTGAAAATTCTGAAAATGGGAGCCTATAGAATCAACTCAAAATCCTTTATTCCCTAAATGAAGCAAAAAGATGAGGGGCTGTATCCATATTCCATTGTTTAGTGCCTACACAATATTGCACGTACAACTATATTTAGGTAAAACCCCTGATTTTTTTGCTTCCTTTAGGAATAACGGATTTTGAGTTGATTCTGTAGGCTCCCATTTTCAGAATTTTCAAGCTATGTTTTTGAAACTTTTACAGAAGTTGCTCTATACATTTAGCTAACACAATATGCAAATGACATTTAGATATCGTTGACGCATGCGCAATGAAAAATTATTTACTAAACATACTCATTTTTCATACAATTTTTATTATTTTTAAATTCTGATGACAGTGTATTGTGTACAATGATGTTTGTCATATTTTCGGAAAATCACATTATTTTATAATAAGAACTCTGCAAATTATAAGGAAAAAACTTGGAAAAATTTAGGACTGTTTTTATAAAAACCTTAATTTCTCTACGAGTATACATGCTATCCTTGTAAAAATTAACACAGTACATTACAATAAGCCAATTAATCATAATGTGCAGTTTGAACGCTTTTGCTACATTAGTTTTGACAAGGTTATCCAAAATATCTTCGTTCTTTTTCAATTTGCTGACGGTCCCCTGTTCGATTTCGAGGAAAACTCTTCGCGAAAATATGTGACGCGTACTATTTTGTTTACACACCTGGAGTTTCAGCACATTCCGATTCATATTTCTTTCATTACTTAAAAATAATTACTTAATTACCAATTATGCTTAACTTTTGGACACCAGTGTATATATATATATGTCGCATTTTCATGAAACGACAGACTTCAAGGGGATGAGTTTTAATTACGATTTATTTAAAATATAACAAAATCTTTTCGCAAGTCTTTACATCATGAGTTCTGGAGACCAAGTGCGTAGATGTATAGAAATTCCTCATCTCCCGAGGGGGGTTACCAGCTAAAAAGGCCATGTGTTTTACTTAAATTAATACGATAAACTTAGGTTTCTTGTTGCCCTGTAAAACCCGTGATTATTAGTCATGGGGCCCGTATCCACATTGAGGGGCGATTTATTAAAAAAGTAATTAATAGGTCTGATTTTTTGTATTTTCTTACAACTTCCCCCCCTTCCAGACAAGTCTCCGGGGATGGGCCGGCTTCCATCCATGATACTCACCTGAAAAGGGTAAACAATTTTTACATTAAGTGAGCTAATGGGAGATGAGTTATTTCTTTCGTATACTTAACAAATAATAGAATAACAATAATAAAAAATGTACAAATATCATATCTAAAAACAACACTGTTATAAAATGTACCATTATACGCCATTGAACATGATAAAAACAATTGTATTAATAAATGCAAAACACTCAGTAAATATTTTACATAGAATAAGATAATCAAAATAAGAAATATGTTGCAGATGGATTCTGAAAAGTCCAATGTTATTTACATTTTCAATTTTGTATGGAACTGTCCTGACGTAGTTCAGGAAATAGTACTTTTACACATAACACCATGTTCACAATACTGCAAAAATAATTTAAAATTCAAATATTCATAATAAATCAAAAAGGTAATTAAATTTCCAAGTATTCATAATAATGCAAAACGAGATCAGATATAATATAATATCAGTTCATATGATACCAACTATTTTAGTTTGTTGGTGTAAGTAGTTTAAATTGATTACTAGGAAAAAAGTATCTTAGTTTGGAAGCGTGTATTACTTCATAATCCTTTTTTGTAAGCCAGTTAGGCTTATTTATTTTGAAACTTACATTGGATAATTTTTCCATAATTTGATATGGACCAGAAAAAGGCGGACTTAACTTCCGAGTATTCGGATAGTGAAATTCTTCCACTATGACAAGGTCACCAGGTTTAAAAGGCGCTTCCACAAACTTTAAATCATACCTGACTTTATTTTTCAAGTGATGTTCACTTGTTCTTTGGAAAGCCTCTTTTCTGGCTTCCTCTACAGGGGGATAATAATTTTCATTGCCTAATACTGATGGATAAGGTAATTGGCCGAACATTAAGTACGCAGGAGGGTACTTGGTTACTGAATGAGGTGTGTTATTGTACTCATTAATTACTTCCTGCAGAATTTTGGGCCATGGGACGTTTGAAGGGGTAGAATTTACTTTAAGTCTTAGTCGGGTGCAAATTGACTGATTCACACGCTCATTTTTCCCATTACACTGTGGTCTATGAGAAGAAGTAAGTAATTTTTTTACATTCTGTTTATGTACCCATTTACGAAGTTTAGACGCTGTAAACGCAGGATTTCTATCCGTTAAAATTTTCTTGGGAAGTTGAATATTAAAAATCTGTTTAAGAATATTAATGTAGACTTCAGTTGTAACATTTTTAGACGCAAAACCCCAAACATAACGAGTAGCGTGATCAATAGCTATGTGCATATACCTTTTAGATGAATTATAATAGTTAAAACCTCCTACTGAATCTAATGAAATTATATCGAAAGGTAATTCTGCAGGTGGTAATGCCTCCAGAAGACCAAATTTTGGTTGGTGTGATTTTTTGTTCAGTTGGCAGACCTCACAATGCTTGACAAATTGTGTAATATCGTGGGTCATGCTGCTCCAATAGTATTGTGGGGAAATTAAATTTAACATTTTTTGGATTCCGGGATGGCCAAATTCTGTATGGGTATTTATTAGTAATTTCTCTCTCAAGGAGAATGGTACTACAATTTTTTGAAAACCCTTTTTGCGAATTATTACAATGTCATTAACTTTTTGAAATTTAGGCCCTGTTATATTATCTAATTGTTGGTGTTCTTTAATTTCATCTGACGTTAATAAATGAATATGGGGATTTACAGAAAAAGTGGGATTTCTTGAAAGCATGTCTGCTTCAAAATTGGTGGATCCTTTGTTATATTTTACAGTATAATCATACATACTTAATTTTAATGACCATCTGAATAACCTACCTGTTAAATGCTTCACCTTCTTAAGCCATACTAAGGAGGCATGGTCAGTATGTATTGTAAAAGGTTTTCCTTGAAGGTAATAATGGAATTTGTCAAGGGCGTCGATTATTGCTAGACATTCCAGTTCTGTGATAGCGTAATTTTGCTCGTAGGGCCTTAATTGTCTCGAGTGGAACGCAATGGGATGCAAGTTCCCTTTTTCATCCATTTGTTTTAAGACAGCACCTACGGCTTCCTTTGAGGCATCAGTGTAGACATGGCATGGAAGGTTAGGATTGAATAATTTTAAAATAGGCCTAGAAATTAATGCGTTTTTAAGCAATTCAAATGATTGTTGACAGGCATCTGACCATTCCCAAGGAGCATCTTTCTTTAACAATTTATTTAGAGGGGCTCTAATTTTAGCGTACTTGTCTATGAATTTGTGGTATACGTTTACAGAACCAAGGAACCTTTGCAATTCTTTAACATTTTTTGGAGGGATTAATTTTTTAATAGTTTCGGTGTTAGCATTGTCTGGTTTTATTTGGCCGTTACTAATTTCATAACCGAGGAAGTCAATTTGAGATTTAGCAAAGTTACATTTGGAAAATTTTAATTTTAGATTTTCTTGACGGCAAATGTTAAATATAGTTTTAAGGTGATCCATATGCTCGGCATAGGAATCGGAATAAACTATAAAATCATCAAAATAATTGGTAGCAAAATTAACTTTATGTTTATCTAGGATTCTTCGAAGAGCTCTTGCAAATTGAGCTGGGGCATTTTTATAGCCAAAAGGAAGAACCAACCACTCATAAAGACCTTGATTGGTTGCAAAGGCCAACTTCTCTGTGTCTGAAGGATGAAGTGGGATATGCCAGTAGCCAGAGGCTAAATCTAGCGTGGAAAAGTATTTGGCATTGACAAGTCTGTCCAAAAGCCAATCTATACGGGGCAATGGTTCCGAGTCAGTCTTACAAATGGCATTGATTTTTCTGTAATCAATACAGAGACGCGTTTTACCTTCTCCTTTTTTATATGCCAGAGTGACGGGAGAGGAATAAGGACTGCAGGATTCTTTAATAAGTTTAGCTTCTAGTAATTCTTGTATTTGTTTTTGAATTTCTTCATTGTCCCTAGGAGATGCACGGTAAGGTCGAAGCGAGATAGGAAGTTCCGAGGTGAGAGTTACCCGCTGAGGTTCCCATCTGACTCTACCTACGTCATATCTATTGCGCGCAAAAATATCCTTGAAGTCGCTTAGAAGCCCTTCCAACTGTGAGTTCTCTTCAGTAGTACAATGACTAAAACTTTTGTCATCATAATCCGAGAGAATTTGAGTATCAAGATAACATTGTCCTTGTTGCGACAAAATTTCTTGATTTGATTTGGAAGGAGAACGAAGCGGCTTCTTGCAATTCATATCACTCGTTAAAGTTAATGTATGATTGAATGAGTTTCCCTGAGAAATTTTATTGGAAATGTTTTGATCATACTTAAGAATGACTCTATCCTGAGTCAGAATATTCGAGTAAAAGTCCATCGATATATGGAATTTTTGTAATTCTGGAGTTCCCAGTATCGCATATGGCAAGAATGACCTAACTAGGTATAAGGTGCTATTTTGCCTGATATTTCCTATTTTGAGGGGTACGTGAAGTTTTTCAGAAATCCGAACTTGTCCTTGGGTTTGATTAACATTAAGAGGATGACAGCTTTGAATAGACGTCATATCCAAAGCTGCAACTAAGTTTTCTGGAATAAGTGAAAGGGTACTTCCGCTATCCAATAAAAATGGTATTTGAACCTCATGACAAGTTTTTGGATACGTATGATTATCGTAATTCCTATATGTGATGTACCCCGGGACTATAAACCGTCATAAAGCATTATGGGGTATTCCTTGATCAGGGGAATACCCATGGGCATTTTGTGATTGAAATTGATTGCTGTGGGTTGTCAAGTTGGGGTTCATTGTTGTCCCTGTATTGCCCTGAACATCATATTTATGGAGTAAAGTATGATGTCTTCGATAGCAATTTTTACAATTCATCTTGGAGGGACATTTATTTGAAAAGTGGCCACCACGCAAACAATTGATACATAGTTTGTTTAGTTGGACAGTTCTCCAACGGTTATCTAAGGGCATATTTGTTAATTTTCTGCAGGTATGGGTGGCATGCGATTCAAGACAAACACCGCATTTAGCATTTTCTTGATTTTTGGGGAATTTATATCTATCAGAAGAATCTCGGGAATAATTTGCATTTCTTACATCTGTTTTAGTTGGATTCTCCAACGCTAGCATACTTTTGGCATGAGTCTCTAAAAATTTTAAAAATTCCGTGAGACTAGGCATATCATTATGAGTAAGAGAGAGCTCCCATCGTTCTTTTAGATTATCACTTAGTTTTTGAATTATAGTGTAAATTATCATGTTATCCACCAAAGCATTTTGAGTCAAATTCAAAGACTCTAGAATTCGAAGTGACTCATTACAAGTATCTATTATGTCAAAAATAGCTTTAGAGGAAGAGGGGCAATTTTTCATGTTTTTTAAATTGTATAACTTACTTATTTGTGCTATGGCTAAATCTCTAGTTTTATCATAGCGAGTGCAGAGAGTGTCCCATGCATTTTTATAATTGGCTTCCGAGAGAGGAAATCCAGAAATTAATTTATGAGCAGGACCCTTTACACTAGCCAGTAGATATTGCAATTTTGAGACGCCCCCCAACTCCAAATTTTGATCTATAGTTGTAAGAAAAATCTCTTTAAAAGAAAGCCATTGATCAGCTTCTCCGTGAAAAGGTTTTAATTCAAATTTTGGAAGATTAACAGTTTTTACACAAACATTACCTGTAGTTTTATTTAGACTTTCTGAACCACCCTCGTGAATGTTTAAACTTTTAGTTAACTTATTACGTGATGTATTTATTGCTATGTTTAAATTGTCTAATTTAAGTGCAATCTCATTATATTCATCAATTATAGGATCAGTTTCCGATGCATCGCTCTGAAGAATGGCATTTTCATGGAGTTTATTTAATTCGGTTTCAATATCCTGAACCTGTTTACCATATAAATCTAACTCTTCAAGAGTTACAGTTTCATTATCAATTTTGGGATTTATAATATTTTTTATGCGAGTGATTTTTCCCTTAAGAACAGTTTTTTGTTTTTTAATAGCTTCCATTTTAAATTAATTTTATGACAACTTCCTAAAAATCTAAATATAAGCAAATTCTAAATGATCTTCAAAAAAATAATAATAATATCAACATAATACAAGCATCTGCATAGAATTGTGAAATGAAATAAATAAAAAGAATTAATTATATAAAAGAATTAGACGTAAATATGGATATCCATTTTTTTCTTTCAATTTAAAATATAATTACACCTTAAAACCATGGTTTGTAGAACTAATAAAAACAATAACACTAGAGATATATTACTTACCTTAATCAATTAGTTTTATAATCAAGGAATTAGGGAGAAAAAAAAAAAAAACATGTGCACTAATATAAACAAATAAATAAATAAATAAATAAATAAATAAAATAGTGTACACTTGTGAGCTCACATATTATAAATTAAACATTCCTTTAATCATAAATCACTGTACCACCCCTTGAGTATACTCATGTAATAGATGTCGAATAAATTCACGCAACACGAGTTTTTCTTTCAATAAATAACGAAGCGATTACAGGAACACTATTTGAAGATTATTGATGAATCACGAGAAAGCGAACAGAACTGTTGAAATCGAAAAGATTTACGCGTTTCATGATGACTCGATGACTGCATTCAAACACTTTATTGAAATAAAACACAAAGTACCCGACATTTTTGCTGATAACATTGCTCTCATTATCACCATAGAAGAATAAACGCATACGGCACCACACTTCGATGAAGCCAGATGAACACAAACAAAAATAAATCACAAATTCGGAGAGACCGGCCGAAGTAATTCATGGCACGACAGCAGGCAGGAGGGGGGACGAACGGCGATAGTTGAAGTCCCGCTCAAGAAGAAATCCAGTGTCCAGGATGCGGCAAAGCCCGGCCGAGTAGAAAATAGCATCTAAGTATTCCAATATGGAATACGTTTGCTGGATGATAACTCATGACGAGACATTAACTCCTTTTCAGGGCCTCTTTCGATGTTTGGAGTCAGAATGACCACTGTCTTTGCTTTCCTTTGTGGGTCTGGTATTTTTAATGATGTTCATATTTCGTCGATTATTTTCCCGCACTAGGTATCATCCTACCGACTATGAAGAACTGTCGCATTTTCATGAAACGACAGACTTCAAGGGGATGAGTTTTAATTACGATTTATTTAAAATATAACAAAATCTTTTCGCAAGTCTTTACATCATGAGTTCTGGAGACCAAGTGCGTAGATGTATAGAAATTCCTCATCTCCCGAGGGGGGTTACCAGCTAAAAAGGCCATGTGTTTTACTTAAATTAATACGATAAACTTAGGTTTCTTGTTGCCCTGTAAAACCCGTGATTATTAGTCATGGGGCCCGTATCCACATTGAGGGGCGATTTATTAAAAAAGTAATTAATAGGTCTGATTTTTTGTATTTTCTTACATATATATATATATATATATATATATATATATATATATATATATATATTTTACATTTTTTAAAGTTTATTATTAATGTGTTTAATTCCTTTACGACAAACTTTCTTTACAGAGTTTTTAATTTTTTAAAGCAGTTTTTTAAAAATAGAAAATTTTGTCCAATTTAATCCCAGAAATACTTTGATTAAATAAGGGAAAATTTCAGTAAAAAACATTATTTGGTATGATCAAGGATTCTGAGCCTTTAATGTGTCACATATACGCAACGCTAGTAGCGAAGTGATTAAATTTTTTCTCGCTTATCATGGTCACTGGCAAGGAGAATTGAGGACAAAAGATAGGCGTTGCATCTGCCTAAATTTTGGAATTTAATTAAATAAATTTTCTTTATCCCGGATGTTTTTTTGGGGGGGGGGGGAATCTGAAGTGACTTAAGGTAATTAAAAATTTGCAGAACTGTTTAAGACTTTTTTCGTGAAGGAGAGGGGTGTATTGACTACTCCCTAAATCCTCATGTAAAATATTTTTAACGTTTATTTGTTAAAATATATATATATATATATATATCAAAGACTCGGAACCACTTTTCATCTCTTGGATGAAGGTTTCTGATAAAAATAAATAAAATAGCGAAACCTATTTCATATATTTTACATTTGAAAGATCTGTGTTTAAGAACATTTTATAATTTTTTGCCAACTGAGATTTTGCTGAACTTATAGCTTGCCATCAATTTCAAAAATTTCGTTCTGGTGCTTCTCTAGGAGGGGGGAGGGGGAGAGATCATCAAGCTTTAAAGTAAAGACCACAGGTACATTAGTTTCAGAAATTTACCCTCCCTCGAACTATTTCTTCGTCGCCTATGTTGTGCTGTTAAGGACACTACAAAAACTGGATAATCCAGGCTAACATAAACGTCTGTCGCCAGTTAACAAGCAAAGGCAAAATAAAAATTTTTACAGAAACAACAAGAGTAGTTCACCATCTTAAAGTAATGCGTTGCACAAACTGTCAAGCATTAAATGATCACACAGCAACTAATTGTAAATGGTGCTCAGAATGTGCCAACTGCGCGAAAAATCATCATACTTTATACTGTACAGAATCAAAAATAAAATGCATTAATTGCGTCCGAGAAGGACTCGAATCACATGAACATAAAGCATCGTCTTTTGACTGCCCGACATACTTAAGCTACAAAGAAAGCAAATTGAAAGATTATTATACAAATATTAACTACTCATATAAAGGCATAGATAGTGAAAATAAACCATACACTAGCCGCTCAGCAACAAATACAAGTAAATTTTTAAGTATGGAAGACTCATATGATTATAACTATCCTCCAATTCAAAAGAAAAGAAGTGAAATCCGCACTGTCAGAATTATTAAAAATTCTTCTAAAAAAAATCTTGAAAGAAAATCACCTTCAAGAAGAGATTGGGAGGCTCTGCCTCCCCGCTTTCGATAGAGGCGACAATGTCAAAATATCCTCTTCAAGCTCTGAAAAAGGCAACTCACTTCTAGATAAAAACGAAATAAAAATCGCTCAAATAAATCTACAAAAAATTCGCCCAGCGACATCTTCTCTCATCGCATATCTTTTGCAAAATAATTCTACTGCTGCTTGCTTACAAGACTGTGCAGTTACCAATAAGAGACCGCATGGACTTCCTGCTTCAATACCATGTTATTCTTCATTGTCTAAAAACTGTTTTATAATTATATTAAATTCGAATACTCAACACATACAGGTGCAACAGCATACTCATTCAGTATTTGTGAATATACTGACAAATGAAGGTTATATCACATTAGGAAGCCAATATACATCTCCTTCCCAAGATATTCAGGTAGACTTGCAAGACTGGTTCAATATGAAAGGAATGACAAATAAACTATTACTCGTAGGAGACTTAAATGCCCATAGCCAACTCTGGGGGTATGCAACTGATGATGATAGAGGTCATCATGTAATAAGCCACATGAGTTCACTAAGACTCATTGTGGTAAATGATCCGCATAGTGCACCAACCTTCGAATCAAAACATTTGAAAGGCTGGCCGGATATTACACTGTCTTCATTTCAATTATTTCAACATATAAGCAAATGGGAAGTAAGTAATAACTTAGATTACGGAGATCACAGATTGATTACAACAACTCTAAAATTAGAAATTCCACCCTTACCAAAAAGAAGATACAGAACTAAAGAAATACCTTTTAGAAAATTTAATGAATCCTTAACACACCAAATAGAGGAAAGAAAAATAGACTTTTCATTTATACTTACATCAGAAGACTTTGAAACGGTATATAAAAAATTTTTATCGCTACTCAAGGAAATATGTGACACAACTTTGAAGAAGAGAAGAAGCTCTTATAAACCTTCAGTGTGTTGGTGGAACGAAAACCTAACAAAACAGAGAAACTACGTACGAGCACTAAGACGAAAATCCAAGCTTCCTGAAGCGAATCCAGAAGTATATATAAAATATAAAAGTGAAAAAGCACGATATAGACAAAATATAAATAAAGCTAAATCAGATGCCTGGAAAAACTTTTGTAAAAATACAAAAGACCCTTATGGCAAAATTAAAACAGTGGCATTCTAAGATTATCATAGACAGGAAACTTATGCACTATCATCGTCAACACAATCAATTCAAACCAAGAACACATTCTATGAAGAAATCACAGAAGAAATTTTTGGTTCATCTGAGATAATAGAACCTTTTTATTATATTCCTGATACATCAGCACCGCCAATAATTTATCAAGAGCTAAAACAAGCTATTTATTCATTTATCCAAAATAAAGCTCCAGGACCAGATGAAATCGATCATATTATACTTCGCAATATTTATAAATCTAATCCATCTGTTCTCATAGTATGTACAACTCATTATTAAAATTAAACTATTTCCCCGAGGACTGGAAAGTTGGAGAAGCGGTATATTTTTTAAAACCAGGTAAGTCTCCTCTTGAGGCCTCTTCATACCGTCCAATTTCTCTTCTCTCAGTTTTTGGAAAAGTGTTCGAATAAATACTGCTTAAAAGAATAAATTTTCATTTAAATGAACAAAATAAAACATTTCCATCTCAATATGGTTTCCAAGAAAACATGTCAACAGAAACAGCAATTCAAGATCTGCTTTCCCAAATAGAATTATTAAAGCAAGAAGATGCCTACATCTCATTAGTATCAGTTGATATAAAACAAGCTTTTGATAGATTACCCTGGAAAATAACCCTGAATTTACTAAAAGACTTAAATATAGAAACAGCATACTTAAATATAATTAAATCCTATTTGTCAAAAAGAGGAATTTATCCGAATTGGTTGCTAAATAACATTCATTGGCAAAGCAGAGGCTGGCCAGAGGGTTCTTGCCTTGGACCTTTTTTATGGCGTGTATTCATACAAAAACTTTTAAGTGATTTGAGAAGAAGAGGATTTAAAGTAGTAGCATTTGCAGACGACATATTATTAATTCTGCACGGTAGAACAAGAAAGCTCTTAGAAGAAACAGCACGAGAAGCTTTACAGATTATTAGCAATTGGGCAATCACAAATCAAATGATCATTTCATACGAAAAATGTCAATCATTGCATCTTAAGAAGCCAAAATTTTTAAAAAGACCACCAACCTTTAAAATAGATAATAACTCGATAAAATCTGGAAAAACCCTGCCATACCTTGGAATTATATTGGACCAAACAATGTCTTTCCTTCCTCATTTAAAGAATAAAAAATTAGAATTAAATTTCCTCATTCAAAACTTACTCAAATTTACATCTAAAAAAGGAGGACTCTCAAAAAGTATTTTAAAGATCTGGTACAATGCCATACTAGAAAAGAAAATTACCTATGGAGCAGCAGTTTGGTTTAATCTACTTCAAAAGTCTCATGGACTAAGATTAATTTCCTCAATACAAGCTCAATGCCTTTTGTTAATCTCTGGTGCTTACAAAAAAACTGCAACTTTGGCGTTGTGTACATTGACAGGAATTCCACCGTTGTCATTAAAACTATCACAGATTTCTACATCAGGAAAAGTCCTCAGATTGGGAATACCAATAGATGAATTCAAACCAGAAATGTATCAAACGAAATCTAAGTCGGCCTCTATTTGTCCATATAAACCTTATCTTAAGTGGGACAAAGAAAACGCAAAAGAAACTGAGATAAACATATTTACAGACGGGTCTAAAAATGATGAGGGAACAGGACTTGCTTTTTGTTGTTACCAAAATAAATCTCTAATACATACTTTCCAACTCAAGTTAAGACAAGAGAATTCTATATTTCAAGCGGAATTAACGGCAATATTTAAAGCACTAAACTGGTTCCTTCAAACTGATTATAATACTGCAAAAATACATACTGACAGCCTCTCTAGTCTTTATGCCTTAGAAGATATAACATCAAAATTAGCAATAGCTCAAGAAATCATTAAGCTACTTCAAAACACTACAAAAATAGTTTATTTCTCCTGGTTAAAAGGTCATTCTGGCAATTATGGAAACGAAACAGCAGATGAACTTGCGAAAGCAGCTATATCAGATTTAGACACAAAACAAGAATTTATTCCCTTTCCACCATCATATTTAAAGCGCCAATTAAAATTGAAACTTATACGTGACTGGCAAGATATATGGAACACAGATGACAGAGGCAGATTCACTTTTCAATTAATACCTACAATTTCTGAAAATCTGTTGTTATCACATAGAAATTTATATTTATTAGCGTCAAACCATGGACCTTTCCCGCAGTACCTTAAAATCGGAAAGACATACTCCCCAAGATGTACCTGTGGAAAAATAGGTTCCCCTTTGCATTATATAACTGAATGCTCTTTAACTTCAACTTATCATATTAGACGATCTCAAAATATATCCCTTTCATCATGGTTCCAACTGATATTAAAACAACCTGCACTAGTTCAAAAAATTATAGACTGTATAACATTATTGGAAAAAAATCAAGGGCTTTTTCAAATGCCACCATTGGATTTAATAGATGATGAAGACATTTAGAATATCATAAGAGCATTTTTAAATAGAACTTTAACCTACTAAATTATCATTAACAAAATTAACAAGTTTTACATTATCATCTTTTTTTTTCTTAATTTATTACTCTTACTTATATTATTCTGTTTATTTTATTTATTCCATTCAAATTGTCTCTCTAAATTGTCTTAACCTATTGCTATTTTTTTTTTTTTTTTTTTTTTTTTTTTTGTTGAGAGCTAAGAAAATTTATCATCATTAAGTATTATTTAAGTTAGAAATATGATTATTGCAACTTCTGGTTATAAATATGCTCATAGGTTTATCTTAATTATTTATATTGTACATATAATTTTGTATTTATCACTGTGAAGAATTCTTCAATTATGTTTACTTTTTGAGCACACACTGAATAGCTAGGGCTACGCGTTGTCATTGTGTTTAAATTATATTCTTTCATTTGTTTTCTAATATATCTTTGACGGCGGTCTGGGGCCATTCAATAGTGTGCCTGATCTCTCCTGAGTCCGTATACTACGGAGATTCTCCTTTCCTTTTGGCATTTCTGTCTTAGTCCATGTTGGGCTTTTAGCTTAGTTATTTCACCCTGCTAGGTGGGGCTTGTTGAGCTTAAGCCATTTGGTAGGCCTCCCCACCTAACTGAAACTGAAACTGTTGTGCTGTTTTCCTTACTTGTATCCAATAATTTGAAATTTTACTGTAAAATATAATTTTTTTTTTTTTTTTTTTTTGATAATACGTTTTTGCTCGCACAATTTTGGCAAATTGAAATATTTTTCATGAATAAGAATGATAAAATTTTATATTTTTATATTGCCGTATATATTCGCGTATAACTCGGATCACCTCCTGCTCACCAATCTGTGCTGTGAGAAGCGGAACAAATCGAAAATTCATGTAACTCAACCGCCCCTATTTCTCGAGGAAAAATCCAAAATCTGCGCATAAATCGATTTCCCCCATTTTTTATATATGTTGTCCGAAACAATCAAATTATACAATGGTTTTAAAATTACAAATAAAAAAATCTATTCAAAAAATCTGAAAAGGAAATACAAATTTAGAAATAGGGATAAAATAATAAATTCAGTCAAACATAATCTTTGTAATTCTTCAAGGTCTTATGTTGCTTCAATCTCCAAAGAGTACGACCTTAAAATCCTTTTTATGTCATTGGCATATCATCAGACATATACTCGACTTCATCATTATGCATTATATATAAATGATTTTTTGTCAATTAAAAGTTAATTGTCTCTTTTTATTCTGCTGAAATTTTTTTTTAATCGCCAGTTATTCCCCCCCCCCCTTCTCGAATTATTCAGAATTTTGGGATGCTCAATAACTATTACAATGAAAAAAATATTGCTTTCCGGATTTAACAGAACACTATTCTTCAGCAATAAAAATTTAAACAAAAAAGAATGTTTTAACTTTATATTAAATAGAATAGGTTTAAAACAAAATTATTAAACGCAATGTTCTTCATCAATAATTACGAAAATTAGTTTTGATTGCGAGATGTTCCAGGGCAAAATAAGGGTAAATGACACATAAGTATTTGGCAGCATATTTCTCTATTCAATACTTCTTTCAAGAAGAAATAGTTGGAACAGTTGTTTTAGAAGTTTTGTAAATTCTTTCAAAGAAATTGCCGTTTTTCAAGTTTAAGATATTGGAAATTCAAAAATACTTTCTTCCAGAGTTTTTTTCCCCTTTTAATGCCTGTAAAAAATATCTTTCGTTTATTGCATCAAATATTTTCTTCTTTCATCTGAAATAATTGAACATTTCGCAATAAGTTAATTCTTTTTTCCTTCTTCAGCTTTGGTTTCGCCATTTTCTTTTTATTCTTCATTGCTTTTTAATTTTATGTTATAAATGAAATATATTTATTAAAGGAAGTTTTTACCGCTTTTTAAAACTATTTTTAAAGTAATCCAGTCACATACGATTTCTTGAAATTGTGCAGCTTCAAAATTAAGCTAAATAGAACTTTGCCATTTCATCTGCCGATTGTCTGATTTTTCAAATTACCTGTTCAATGACATTTCCTGAAATGTTACTCGGAATTAATCGATTCTTTAATCTCTTTTCCGTTAAATCGTTTAAGATTTTTATATTTGCATGGAATAATTGTAATTTTCAAAATGATGAATTATATTTATAATTGAAGTATAATTAATATTTCTGTTTCGAGGAGAAAATATTGTTTTCTAGGCTTTATTAAACTTTTATTAGAAATAAGGATAGTAATAAATATTTTTCTTAATTTTAAATTATATTTAAACAGTATTGGTTTATATTTGAAACACATACACCAAAAGATTTTATGAAATTTCTGATTTATGTATTATTTATTTATTTATTTTTGAAGCTGTACAAGTCTCCAAATCAAGTGGTTCGAAAATAAAAAAAGGAAGAAGGAAAAAAAAAACCCCACACAATTTCGTCTACTGGCCGTCTGTTAAATTATCATTACTTATGGCTACTTTGGGAAGCACTGGAACTATTTGAGAAAGCGTATTTTTCGTTCACTTTGCTGTATTTAACAAATTATTTCCTTTCTTCACCAGGAATAGCCGGCCGGTAAAAGAAATAATGGTTTTATTCCGGTATTGTGTATTTCACGAGTAAAATTTGAGCCCTTTTGAGTTTAATAAAATCATTATTTAATACATTATACAGTGTATAATGACGCTACGGATTATGGCCTAACTATTGATAATGGCCTAACGAACTTAATCCGTTCCGAAACAGTATTCGCTAATAGGAATCAACGAATTACCGATTATTTGGCCGCCAAATAATAATTCATAAATTTTTATTTAAATCAAAATACTATACATCGATATCGTTATGCAATTCTTATTAAAAATACAGCCTTAAACATAATTAAAAACAAGATTTAAATTAGTATTAAACATTTCATTAACCCTTACCGGCATAGTGTGCCCAATCCGTGCATACACCTAATTTTAACTTGCAAACGGTGCCAATAATATTTTAATAAAATTTTACTTTTACAAGGAAAGCTTAAATTAAGGAATACTTGGACTTGGATGAGATAGTTTTCAGCGTGCCTGGAGAGATCGACTCCTTACGACCTCTAGTAGGGAAATGATACATGGAACAATTCAAGTCATAGCCAAAGTCTGACAAACAGAACGTCAAAAACAAAGGGGAGGGGGAGCCAGGTCCCAAAAAAAGCAAAGGCCCTTTAAGGGCACCATACAAAATAAATAAAATAGATGAGAGTATAAATAAGAAAAATAAGAACATTAACAATATTTTCAAAAGTATTTACATAGTACAATTTACAAAATAGAGACTAGGAGATGGTGAACGTTCAGGAAGGAAAACCCTATCAATGAGATAAAAACTAGGAAAAATTATCCTGGGTCGATGTTTTAATTAAGGAATACTTAATTTCTGAAAAAGTCGCTTGTAAATACCGGAGTCAGTCGATAATTTCTCATTTTACTAACAGAATTTGCCCGTGCCAGAATGGGTTAAACTATTGGCTGCGTAGTGCATATGATAAAAAGAATTAGATTTTTATTTCCCTTGTTGCTTGAATTTGTTTTCATAGCATTGGTGCTTGGAAAATTACAACATGAAATGCAGGAAAAATCGCTGTATTTTACAACAAGATGTGCTTGCTTTCCAGCTGCCAACACAGCTGTCTTTTAGAATGCAGTAAAAATTTTCAAATCAGTAGAAAAACGCGTTGCTATTCGCTTTTCGTAGTGCACATGGCAGTAAGAATTCGATGTTTACTTCACTTGATACTTCAATCGTTTTCACAGCATCAGTGCTTTAAAAAATTTAATATAAAGTGCAGTAAAAATCACAGCATTTTATTTTACAGTGCAATGAAATGTAACCGTGATGAATGATTGTGATACAATCCGAATGTAAAGCCGCTATTAGATTCACCAACATTCTGTAAGACTTTTGAGCCAACACTCGATTTCCTCCAACATTTTACGAAATGTCCTCCCAACATCCCGTGTAATAGCAAACTGCAATGTCTCCCCAACTTTTTTTGGGAGTCGCAAAAAAGTCTGGGCCAGACCAGATTTTTCATCCAACATCGAACGTTTCAACGAATCAGAGATAAGCGATTGATACGAGTAGGCGATAAATATTAACGCCTGGCACGAGTAGAAACTGGTTTTCCGGCTTTTCCTCCGATTTTTTCTAAGACTATTATAACCCTTGTCCCCCTTTGAACGGGAAAATGTTGGAGTTAAAATCCGCTGAAAAGTTTGTCTCGCCTAAAAGTCCGTGAATCTAATAGCAGCTTTAGAGGCATTTAGGACTAATTCCAGTTCCAAGTAGGATCGGTGTTCGAATTCTGCTGATTGCACTTTGTCAGAAATTTACAAAAATTCCGTTTTCTGATAAACTGTTTGTGAAATGTGTTTTCTCTATTTCTAGAAAAAGATATCTAATTCTTTGTTTAATAGGGAACATTTCATCTTGCATACTTTTATATCAAGAAGCAACTTTTTATTTCATTGTATCGTCTTTTTTTTTTTTTTTTTCACGAAAAAATAAAAAAAAAGGCCTTTTGATTTCACGATCTACTTCACCATCACTTTCTTTTGAGCGAACCATATTTTTCCATCGTAAAAGATATACGTGTGAGAACTGAAAACTCTAACACATAACTTCGGCAAAATATCGACAATGCCATCGACGAATTGCTTTTTCGAAGAAAGACCGATCAAAGTGGAAAGTTGAAACGATTGCCAATAATTTTGAAAAGTTTTGAACTCTGCCGGGATGTTGTAGTGTACAAGTTGATGGGATTTTTGTAAGCTTCAGTCAGGTGAATTCTTTTGTCAAGCGATACGAAAAGCTGCTCTGTTAAAGGATTGAAAGTTTTTAGTTTCTCTTGCAATTTATAAGTGCCTGAATATCGATCGGCAGAGAGCATTTCCATATTACTTGATCTGGTTTCATTCTAGAGCCTGAACGTGATGCATTGATGTTTTAAAGACTTTCTTTTCTTCTGAGAGCGTTTCATTTTCCTTTCAAATTTTAAAATGACACGCATTACTTTGATTTCTCTATGTTCGATTTGGTGATTTTTTTTTTACTTTTTTTCCCCAAGTAGTTTCAAAAGCGAAATTCTGTATTTGAAGACTTATAAAGCAGTATATTAGATGCAGTGGGAAAGATTGCTACAATTTTCAAGAATAATAACACACACCAAGACAAAGATGTTTTAGATGCGGTTTGTAATTCATAAATATGTTGCACCTATAGTCATCATCTTATCCGTCCGTCTAATCCATATATAATAGCGCACAAACATACAAGATAAACTATTTTTAGTATAGAAAAACAGATTCGCAATTCACCTTCTAAGGTATCCGCACACCCTCGGAGGTGATTTTTGGAATTTTCTCTTTATATATATATATATATATATTTTTTTATGACGAGATTTAAAACTAAAAAAAACTACACGGAAATAATTCTTTTTGGGTGAAAAATAGGCAAAGTTGTGTGAAAAATTGACATTTCCGAAATGCAGAATTACTCGAAAACAAACCAATGTATTGGTATTTTTCTAAACTGCTGTCTATTGTCAAACAAAGTATGTCAAACTTTCTGTATGACATAAGCTATTCGCATTATACTAACTTCTATATATCAGATGCAGTGGTTTTTGAAGTACTGATGTAATAAAAAACTTGTAAAATTCGTTGAAACTTTGTCACTGGTAGCATTGCAAATATAAAACAAAATAATATACTATAATGAATGCAATATATTCCCTCAATAAACATTTGTAAAAGAAGCGCACAAACTTTCAAGGCATTTCATCCTATAATAAGAATTTAAAAAACTTTTTTCGAAATTTATTTTTTACATCATTTTTTTATTTTATTTTTTTTTTTTTTTTTTTTTTTTTTTTAATATCAAAAAATATTTTGACAAAGACTGCTAAAACATTTTTATCCTATGGTTAAAAAAAATCATTGAACTAGTAAGTTACATTCATAGTTCTTTGGTTAACACCCATATTCAAATCCTTATCTGACCAGTTATACAATTTTATGCATACTTTTTTTCCTATCTTTTGATATGGTAATTTGTATTACATTTAATGTTATATATATGACAATTGACGACCTCAGTAACCAAGGGGTACAAGTGACAAAAATTCGATTTGAAGTAAATTGAGTTTTAAATTAATTGACGTTAAGTTTGCACATCAGTAACATTTGACTGAATTTAAATAGGGAACTGCTACTTGTTTCATTGTGGTCTTTGAAAACTTATTTCAATAAATGTAAAAAAAAAAAAAAAAAGTAGAGTAAATTTTTTTTTTTAATTTATAATTAATCACTACTGATTATTATTCGACAAAAGCGGTTATCTCTAGAATGCAGCACATAATTAGAACATCACTTGTATTTCTTTGCCTGGAAAGAAAAAAAAAACATATTTCTAGGTCGTTTGTGCACTTTGTTCATTCATTTCAATTTTGTCACTTATACCTCCTTGGCTTCTGGGGTTCTTATTTAATCTCTTTTTGCCGTGTAGGGAAAAACTGCATATTCTTTACCATCTTCCTTATCTCTCATGTCACATACTTGCTTACCCTTCCATGAAATTTTTCTTTAATAACATCTCTTCTTTAATTTTGGATCGATTTCAACATTCTGAAAATGCTTTTGGCTAATTTCGCGTAGCTTCTTATTGTTTTGAAATATGCAAATGGGGTATGTCATGTCTTGTGCTATCTCCTTTTCCACACTTCCTTTCTTGCTAAAATTAAATTTCCATACCTCCTCTAGAAAACAAATTCTGGGCTATTCTATTCCTCCCCCACTCAAGTTCTAATATTTAATCAATGACGGCATCAAAAATATTTGTTCTCTAAATAAAACTAGAAGAGTGATTGTTGAATATTTAAATAATTAATTTGATTGTATGGTTGATTTATTCCAATATTTCATGTAATTTCTGAGTATTTAATGCGTTTGGTTTTTTCACCATTTGCTTTTATTTCTTTTAAATTCGATTTTTAAGTATTTTTTTATGCTACAGATATGTCTGTGTGTTGTGGATAGAGTGTATGTAACCTTTTTAGGTGCCTTCGTAATTATATGAATATGTAGTACCCATAGTTGTCGTTCAGTCCATCCTTTCGTCTGTTCGTTCACATGTAACAGCGCAAAAATTACCCAACCGAATTATTTGAAACTTAAAATATATAATTGTTGCATAATTTTATCGTGTTATTTCAAATTGTATGAAAATTGGATGCATAGTTTAATTACAGGGGCAGTCAAAAGTATTCCGTTGCATTACGGAAAATGGGAAAAAATAGTTTCAAGTGCATTATAAAGGTGTCGCACACTTTCGAACATAATAAAATTGATATACATCTATGAAGTATACGCTAAAATATACATTTTGTACAATCTGTGATGTAAAAAATGTGTTTTTAATTTACAGGGCCGCATAAAAGTATTCCATTACATACTGATATAGGGGGGACATTGTTTGGAGTGTGTTTTAATTAATTTTAACTGCTTCACATTTTATGAAATTTATATACATTGCTGAGGTTTATTAAAAAGTATATTCTGCATAGTGTAAATGAGATAGTAGTTACAGGGACACAGAAAAAATTTCCTATACAATATTGTATCCGAAATACTGTATATTATTATATCAACATCTGGATATTTTTAAAACTTCGCTGTAGTACAAACGCACCTCATTTGCTAGCTTTGATGTGCAGTTTCCAACTTTTTGTAAAATTTAAAATTGTAATAAAATAACAACTTTGAACCTTAATGGTATCGCAATTAATTGCAATTTTTGCTCTGTATATTTTGTAAAAAATGATAAATGTTTCGGGATTTTTTGTAAGATAAGATTATGGCTAGTATCCTTATGTAATGTACAGTTTAGACGTTTAAGAAAAATAAACAAGAATAGGCCCCCTTTTTAGAATACTGGTGAGTCTTCACAGTGCTAAACTGAATGTAATTGTGTGTAAACTTAAACAAATCTTTTTATTCAATTCGACGATTTTAATGAATTCATATGCTTATTTGCTTACATGACATAAAAAAAAAAATATTTATTTATATATTTTTTTCAAAATTTATATTCCTCTCATTTGACTCATTATGCCATAGAGACAGAGTTTCATTGTTCTTTTCCTTGATATTTAAACAATGTTCGGTGAATTATACTGCCTCAAACATGAGTATCCACCTTCATGGCTACATAATAAAACATACCGTATACGCTGTCGTATAAGTCCACTAACCTCTGAATGCAAATTCTGCAGAAAATTCTGAAACCCGCTTACAAGTCGACCTCCGAACTTTTTACTTTAATTTTTCGCAAAACTAAACCGAATATTTCACTTGCCCATGTGAAAAAGTAGTAAGTAAAAAAAAAACAAGTCATTGATTTTTTTAAGCTAAATTATTTGCATATTTTATATATTTTATTATTCACACATTTTAAAAAAAACTGAATTTTGTAAGAATCCGAAGTTTTTTCTTTTTTAATTGATTCGCGTCTAAGCTCCCCCCCCCCCCCTTCCTCACCTTCAATTGGCTCCCAGAAAATTCCTCGATTTATTGGCGAGTTTGTATACGGTATTTATTTTTCGTCGCTGTGTAGGGGGAAAACAGCACATTCTTTAACCGTCATATTGATCTCCCCTTGCGCATATTTTCTTATTAATCCACGTACTTTTTTTTCTTTAATAACATACCTTCTTTCGTTTGGGATCGATTTCAGCTTTCTGAAAACGCTTTTGGCTAATTTCGGGTAACTTCATATTGTTTTGAAGTATGTAAATGAAGTATGGCCGTGTCTGGTCCCCACATTTCCTTTCTTGCTAAAATTAAATTGCTGTACCCCTCTTGAAAGCGAATTCTTGGCTGTTCCATCCCTTCCGCCAAATTCTAATGTTTAATCAATAAGAACATCAAAAATATTTGTTCTCTAAATAAAAACTAGAAGAAGTGATGCATCAGATTGTTGAATATCCAAATAAGGTAATTTGGCTGTATGATGGATTTGCTCAGATATTACATCTTTATTTTGAGTATCCAATTTTAAGTGCTTGCTTTTGATTTCTTCACTGTTTCTTTAATTTCCCTTTAAAGCTTATTTTAAAAGATTTCTTGATATCAGAGTTCTACACAAGGCCGTAGCGAGAAGTGAATAATGGGGAGGGGTTATATTTTCTCTCTCTCTCTGACGCAGAAAGATAAATTAGCACATATTCACACTGTAGGTATTTTGTTTTTTATTAAACTGTTCTTATAACTTCAATTTATAGTAAGAAAAGAATATGATGATGAAAAATTAGAGTGTATAACTAGTACAATATTAAGCATAATGTTAGCTTCATATGTGCGAAAAGGATGAGCGTGTTTTGAAATACTTATTTTATCAAATTATTTTTAAATTAATATTATATCAAGTCAAGTATTTATTAAAATACTTGTTTTACCGTTAATAAGTATTGAAACACTTATTTTTGAATCACTTTTAGTTACAATTTAATATTTCTGCAAAACTGTGAAAGGACACCTCAAAATTTAAATTATATTTTTGAACATCATTTCATATGGATTTTTGGATCATAAATTCATTTAATGACCTTGAAATCTTTTTCAGGGGAAGCTCAAAATGTTTTAGGGGATACTGAGCCCGCCCCTTATATTATTATACTAATTATATTAATTATGTTAATTATATTAATATTTTTAAAAGATTTTCATGATTTCTTGATATAGAAGTTCTATGACAAGAGAAAAATCTGTATCGTAAAAATAAAATGATTTAATAAAGTATAAAAAAATGGAAATTATAACTTAAACATTAATTGCTATCTATTAATTGTAATGTTTACTGTTTTAATGATATTTTGTATTGTGAAAAAAATAGCTTAATGGTGAGGGATGTTTTTATAATATAAAGTAATGTCAGGTATTACGGCGTCGTGTGCATTTTAGTGAAACATAAAGAAATATAGATACGGCACACTCAGAAAATAATGACATATTAGTTTGATGAATTATACGCTCTGTTAATTATTTTTCTAATAAAACTTTTTTCAAGCAAACGGAAAAAACGGAATTTCTTTCATTTTCTAAAAAAAAAAAAAAAAAAAAAAAAAAAAAAAAAAAATCATTCAGAGAGAGATCGCGCAGGGAGGTTTCACTGTACTATTAAATTATCAATAATAATAAATTACTCATTTGTATATGTCACCATTTTTGTAGCATTTTTAATAATAATTAGACATTTTAAAATTAAAATTTAGAAAATAAAAAAAAAATGTTCCGTATGCCATACAGTTATTTTAATTGCTAATGTGTTTCTGCTCTATTAAAACCATTTTTATTTGCACTGTTGAAGAAAATATTAAACTTTTTTAAATTATAAAAAATTTCAAAAAAAAAAAAAAAAAATTCCACGATTTATCATTTGTGCCATGATTTTTTTCTTTTGATAATAATATTCAACGGATTTTTTTTTACAAGAATGTATCTGAAAAATTTCGTTGAGTCATTAAATAAAAATATTTTCTTTTCCACAGTCAATATCAGCTACAGGCTGTCGATATCGGATAAAAAAGACGTCTGTATGAGAGGTCAAGTGAGTAATCAAATAGGTTTCACGAATTTTCATTTCACTTATCGGAAAATCGAGGCGAAAATGTATCGAGAAACGTTCAGTTTTTCTGCCACTTTACAAAGTTTTCTACCGACTTTTGAAATTGATAGAGTTAAATTATATTGGGAAAGGAACTAAATAGTTCGGTCATTACGGGTTGTGCATATTTTCAAGTGAGTGATTTTCAGTTGATAAATATTTCATGTCTTATCATATTCTAAGTGTTTTCATTTAAAAATATAGGGTCAAGTAGTGTAATTATGACCAACTCCATGTTGAAAAAAATTGTATTGGAAAAAATTGTAAAATTTTACTTCATGCTTAGATATTGACTTCATAATGTGTTTTTCATTTTAGATATTCTTTATCATTTGTACCATGATTTTTTTTTCTTTTCTTTTGATAATAATATTCAACGTATTTTGTTACTACAAGAGCATAAGTAGAAAATTTTCGTTTAGTCATTAAATAAAAATATTTTCTTTTCCGCAGTCTATATCAGCTACAGACTGTCGATATCGGATAAAAAAAAGACGTTTGTATGAGAGGTCAAGTGAGTAATCGAATAGGTTTCACGAATTTTCATTTCACTTATCGGAAAATCGTGGCGAAAATGTATCGAGAAACGTTCAGTTTTTCTGCCACTTTAGTCCAGGCATTTGGTAAAAAATAAATGCAAGTTTTGGTGTAGTTTTGATTTCTGGTTCCCTTTATGTTTTTTGGGTCGCTGAACACGAATCTGGCATTATCCAACAAAATTTCTCCCCGGAAATACGTTTTTTTGGCAAAAAATGTGAAAAAAACGTGGCTTTTTTGGTTTTTTCTAAATAACTTCAAAATTATGCATTTTACATAAAAGTAGTCAATACATAATTTAAAGAGCACAAAATTTCCTACATTTTATGTAATAAAAGTTTTTTTCTCTGATCAATGGTTTAGCCGTGAGAGAGCCGCAAAAATGGGTGTGAAAAGCAAAAAATTCTGAAAAACGTGAATTACAGCATCGCACGTCGATGAAACATAAAAAACAACCATTTTACGCGAAATTTCCCCACTTAATAATACTAAATGTATTATTATTGACTATATTTTATTAATCTGATGTTCATTGTTTCTTTCATAACTAAAAAATAAATAAAAATGAGTACATCTGTGATCAAAATCTTCATTTGCTATTACAAATTAATAGTAATAATTTCTTTATTTGACTTTTAAATAATGTAAATAAAATAACTAAAGCAGGCTTTAAATGATCCCATCTGCATTTTCCTCCTTGATTGAGGGGGTGCAAGTATGGAACAACGTTGGTCAAGCGCCCACCCCCGCATCCCATGTCCACGTTCAGTAGAATACTAACCCCCCCTCCCCCACCAGTCTCACCTCTGTGAGAAATATGCGTGGCACAGATCACTAGTTTATCAGGAGGACACATTCCTCTCAGTTTCCATATGCAACTGCTTGCATATAATTTAGTAATTCACTGTTTGTGTGTTCGTCAATACAGAGAACATCTATAGTGATTTTGCGCGATGTCGCTGTGTTTTATTTGTGACTCTCCTTTAGAAGAGGGGCCGTCAACGAAAGTTAGTCGAGGTATTGCAGTGTTAAGTAATTCAAGTGCAGAAAGAAAAGGTGGAAAGGCAGTTTTCCAAAAGGGGAAAACCTCAGTAGATTTGCATGTTAAGTGTAGAAAAGCATACGTAAATGAACGGATGATTACTGCTTATATGAAGAAGATTGAGGAACAACAACACTTCTCAAATTTTAAGATCATCAACTCCTCAGTTTAATTTTTTAACTAATTGTTTTATATGTGGACTGTGCATTTCGGAAGAGTTCATTGCAACACAAGCGAAAAAGCCACCAAGCGAACACAATAGTGTATACAGTGTGCGACACATGGGATTCAAATGTACAATTCTGAAAGCAGGAAGAGCTCGCAATGATGATTATGGGCAGGCTATAATTCAGCGCATCGAACCAGTGAATGATTTGATCGCAGCAGATGCTCAATACCATATCAAATGTTTTAAATATATTTATGGGAGGCCGACGGTCCAAGAACAGAAGAAACGTGGTCCATTTGCCTAGGCAATCGACAGAGCAATGCAAAGTATATACGATTACCTTGAAAATCATGATGACGAGTGTCAATTCTCCATGAAAGGCTAATGAAACAGGTTATTGGGAGTTATCAGCCTGATATGAGAACTGGCAAGTTTAACCTCATTGAGAGATATGGAGACGACATACTGATCACAAAGAATCAGAAAAAAAAGTCCATTGTGTGTTTCAAGAATATAGGAGGGAAGATACTGACTAATGCATGGTATCAGCAAACATGTAAATCTGATCGAGATGAGAGGCTGCGAGTGGTTGAAGCAGAAGCAAAAGTTATTTGCGAAGATATCAGATAGAAGATTTGCTTCGGGAAACTGCAACAACATCGCAGTTGCGTGTCAAGGCGAAGAGTATGAGCTAAACTTTGAAGCCGATCTGGAAATGGATTGCCCACACAATGAATCAGAGGACCCAATGGAAGAGTAAATAGTCATGCAGCAAAGTATCAAATATTTACTATTAAAAAACTTTTATTTATAATATTGATAGTTATAAAAACACTAATTCCATTCGTCTATTTTCTATTTTGTAGATGTCGGTGAAAAGCAGGGACACTCAAATAAAAGAAAGCGGAAATAATACTTTGCTTTTTAAGTAAAAGTACTTACTAATGTACATAATTATTTATAATTAAATAATAAATCATAATGAGTCGTCGTTTTTATTGATAGCAACTTCATTGTAAAATATAGTCGACTACAATATCTTCAGTAAAGTCAATTTTTGCGAAAAATGGTCAGTTTTCATGTTAAATCTATGTACAGTGCTATAATTCCTATTTTCCGGATTTTTTTTTTATTTCCACACCCACATTTGAACTTCTAGAACTTTAAGAACTGGAATCCGTGTCAGCTTTTATATGTTAAAGCCTGTTTTAGTTATTTTATTTACATTATTTAAAAGTCAAATTAAGAAATTTTTACTATTATTATTTTGTAATAGCAAATGAAGATTTTGATCAAAAATATGCTCCTTTTTATTTATTTTTTAATTATAAAAGAAACAATGAACATCATATTAATAAAATATAGTCAATAATAATATATTTAGTATTATTAAGAGGGGAAAATTTGCGTAAAATTGTTGATTTTCATGTTTCATCGACGTACGGTGCTGTAATTTACGTTTTTCAGAATTTGTTGCTTTTCACACCCATTTTTGCGGCTCTCTCACGGCTAAACCATTGACCTGCGAAAAAAACTTTTATTACATAAAATGTAGGAAATTTTGTGCTCTTTAAATTATGTATTGATGACTTTTATGTAAAATGCATAATATTGAAGTTATTTAGAAAAAACGAAAAAAAGGCACGTTTTTTACACGTTTTTGCCAAAGAAAACGTGTTTCCGGGGAGAAATTTTGTTGGATAATGCCAGATTCGTGTTCAGCGACCCAAAAAACATAAAGGGAGCCAAAAATCAAAACTACACCAAAACTTGCATTTATTTGTCCTTTTTGAGCACTTAATGCCTGGACTACTTTGCGAAGTTTTGAACCGAGTTTTGAAATTGATAGAATTAAATTTTATTGGGAAAGGAAATAAATAGTCCGGTCATCAAGGTTTGTGCATACTTTCAAGTGAGTAATTTTCAGTTGATAAATATTTGTTTTACCATTTTCTGTTTGTTTTCATTTTAAAATATTGGGTCAGGTGGAATAATTATGACCAGGGGGTTGTTCGGTCGCATTTATGCTTTGTAATCTTGGCAATGATTTTTATCGTCTGCGTTTGTTTATACGAGTTCTAAGAATGTTTAAAAGAACGTAGCCATGAGCAGCTAAATTGTGTCTAAGTTGAATAAAATTACAGTCCGATGAGTTTTTTAAATATGTGTTTATTGAGTTTATGAGTCTTTAATAATGAGTTATTGACAGGGGTAATTATGATCATCTTCATATTGGAACTGCCTACGGTAAAATTTTATTTCATGCTTAGATATTGATTTTATAATATACTTTTCATTTTAAATATTCATCATCACTAGTTTGAAGCACTTTTGATATTTGAATAGCAATTTGAAAGTTTACAAAAATTTTTCATAAATGGATTTGTTAGTAGGGACTATTACAATTATGGAAAAGCAATCTATAACTGATTTCTTTTATTTCTAATATCAATTTTATCTTTTTCTTGAAAGATTACTAGGTATTTGTTATACACTCATTAATTTTCAAATGAAGACTTGAATTTTAAAATTCACCACATCCAAAATTAAAGTATTTTCTCTATCAATTTATTTTATTGGTAAACCTTGCATCGAAAAAACCCAACAACCTGCAAAAAAGACTAGTTTTATTAAGTATTTTTAGCATTGTAAAATCTTAATTTACAATTCATACACTTGAAAACACCCGCTCCGTATATAGTAAAACCGATGGAGAGGTTATATTTGAATTTCTAGCTTAAATTTGATTTATTTTTCCCCACATAGGATAGCTGAAGTCTATCTTTAATATGACTTTTTTTTTTTTTTTTTTTTTTTACTTTTTCGATTTTGGTTAGAGATTTTTCTAAAAAAGGTACTTTCAGTTTTGAAACCAATTTGAAAGTAAAAATAATTTTATATATATTATATATAAAATCTGAAACTGGAATTATAAAAGTAAAAAATAGCTCTGTTAATGTATCTGTTCAACTATCCTATGTAAAAACTAAAGATCGTTTAACCTCTTTTGTCCTAGGATTCCAGAATGGGGACTTCAGTTTGATCCATTTTACTAATGGTACTCGAGAATAATTACAATTTCTATGTCAGAATGACATGTTTCGTAGCCTAAGATTCGAGTTAATGCAAATAAAATAAAAATCTTGTGCTGAAATCAAATGGGAGAAGAAATAATTTAGTAATAATTAATAATATTGCGCTAATACTCAGTAGCGAAGTCAAAAATTTATCAAATTCAAACGAGAAATTTAAAAACAACCTCCCGATCGGTTTCACATTACAGAGCGGATATTTTAGACTGAGTAAGAGGCTACTTTATTCAAATAAAGAGACCCGTTCACTAATACTAATCTTATGGAAGAAATTTATAAAGATTTCTCGGTTGCGTTTTAATATTCTTAAATGATTTTTGCATGGGATAGCTGCGATCGATCTGTATGTAGGCTGTTTTTTTTTACTTTTTTGGTTTTGTTTACAGATACTTTTTATAAGGAAGCTTTCATTTTCGGAACCGGTTTGGAAAGCGAAAGTACCCTCATAGAAAAAAATATCTGCAACAACAAAAAAAAGTTAAAAACGGCCTGCATTCAGATCAATCTCAACAATACAATACCCCTCCCCCCAATGAAATAAAAGTAATAGTAATAATAATAATTTAAAAATATTGAAATGCAACCGAACTATCTTTCATTTCTTCCATATAGGAATAGCATTAGCGGACGGGTCTTTTCATTTGACTCAAATAGCTCCTTAAAGTTTTTCTTTTTTTCAAGATTTGATTTTTTGGATAAGGCGAGTTTTGAAACTTACCTCCTCAAATAGTTTATATTAAAAAAAAAATCTTAAAAAAAAATTCTTAAAATCCTTAAAAAAAGAGGGATCAGCCAACTCTGAAAAAGACAACTCCCAACCCGAAATCTAACCGAACCCGAAACAGTTCAAATAAATTAAGAACCAAATCAGATTCAAGCAGAAAAAAAATAATTATCGTTAATCCGACCTGATACAGGCACTCTGTTAACAATCTTGTTTCGATGGAGAAATCAATTAAAAAAAGAAAGAAAAAAAAACTGTGTTGCATGACATCTGTATCGACTAAGGTTCCTGGTCAGAAAATCGGTCGATAATTGGGGTAAAGGAAAACGTTTGCCAGAAGGTCAAGTAAAGTGGTCGAATTAATTTTCCCGAAAATTTTCTTTTCTGTTATCGGAAATCGAGGTGAAAATATATCAAGAAACCGTTCACTTACTCTGCAGCTTTTCGGAATTCTATTCTTGGATTTCGGATGATTTGTGGGTTACATGTTGTTCGCTTTTTCCATTCGATTTGGTTTTTCTGGTTGATTGCTTATATTGATTTAAAATTATGGCGCATTTTGGTATGGGGCTTATAGGAAAACGAATTATTTGTTTTGGAAACGAGTAAAAATTTAATGTTTCGTCATTGATATTGCTTGTATGGGGATTTTGTTCATAATTTGCTATTTATTTTCCTTTTCATTTTTCTGTATTTTAGTTTATTTTTTAAACATTTGATTCTACTTATTGACTGCTTTGTATTTTAGAAATTTGTAGGAATATTATTTTTTTTTTCATTGAAGAAAACTACTTTTATTGATAATTTCTTTCTTACCAAATCTTCGTATTTTAATGCTTCTACTTATTTTGCTTTTTGTTTGTTTCTATCAAAATTTCATTTTGATACATTTCTTCTAGTTTTACTCTTTAAATATTGCTAATAATAGATTTATAATTAACTGGTATTATATATTTACTTGCTATTTATTTTCAATTAATTAGAATAAGTGGCTTTAATAAGTGACAGTGATTACAATAGCAGAAAATAATTATCAATAATATTACATATTACCGTATTTAGAGATAATTGTTTCTTCCACTACCTTAAATAAAAGAATTAAAATAAAAATGATAATTTCTGTGTTTTAACACTAATTCTTATTACATATTTATTTTACTTATTACATATTTATTTTACTTATTACACATTTTCTGTCAATAGCTAAAAGTATAAATGAAAATAACTATCGCTAATTTTAGATGTTACCGCATTTTCTCTTCTGTTTTTCTCCTATAGCAACAAATACAGAACTAAAGCGAAAATGAGAATTTGTGTTTTAACATTAATTTTTATTGCATGTTTATCTATTTAACTTATTACATATTTGCTATTAACAATTAGAAGTAGCGACTATAATAAGGTAAAATATTTACTGCTGCTTATAATTGTTGCCTTCATTTTCCATCTGTTTATCTCCCGAATAACAGTAAATAAAGGCATCTAAAACAGAAAATTAAAAGTAAATGAAATAAACCAACATATGCTCTGGGTTCGTTTTCCATTTAGATTACAGAGAGGAAGAGAGATACACTTACTTGGTGAAGAACGAGCGATGCTTCAGCAATCGAAAATGGATATGAATGCGTTCTTAAGAAGTCATGAAGTTCTTCTCATGTAATTAATAAGATAAAATGTTCTTTAGGGGGGCTATAAGTAGATATTTAAACTTTCCTTTTCCTTCCCTTATCCACATTTCGCTATTCCAGTAAATAATCAAAATTATGAAATAGTAAATTTTACTGCAGGAGGAAATGCATTGGCTAATGAAAGAGTAAAACGTGATTCTAAATATTATTTAAAGGTAGCTAAAAATGAAATAAAAATTTATTGTTTAAATTTGTTGATAGAAAATGTATAGATATTCTCCTGTGTTCATTTTAATGCAGTTAGCTTTTAATTATTACTTTCATTTTCCACCTGTTTATCACCCGAATAGCTATAAATAAAGGCTTCTCATACAAAAAGTTAAAAGTAAATGAAATAAACACACGCTGTCGGTTCGTTTTCCATTTAGATTTCAGAGAGGAAGAGAACTACAGTTACTTTATGAAGAAAGAGCGATGCTTCAGCAATCGAAAATGGATATGAATGCGTTCTTAAGAATCCACGAAGTTCTTCTATTCGTGTAATTAATAAGATGAGATGTTCTTTCGGGGGCTACAAGTAGATGTTTAAACTTTCATCTTCTGTCCCTTATCCACATTTCGTTATTTTAGTAAATAATCAAAATTACGAAGAAGTAAATTGCATCGCAGGAGGAAGTATATTGGCTAATGAAGGAGTAAAATATGATTCTAAATATTATTTAAAGATAGTTAAAAATGGTACAGAAACTTACTGTCTAAATTTGTTGTTAGAAAACGTATGGATATTCTTTAGTGTTGATTCTTATGCAGTCGGATTCTAATTATTACCATCATTTTCCACCTGTTTATCTCCCGAATAACAATAAGTAAAGGCATCTCAAACAGAAAATTAAAAGTAAATAAAATAAACCAACACACGCTGTCGGTTCATTTTCCCATTTAGATTACAGAGAGGAAGAGAACTACAGTTACTACGTGAAGAACGAGCGATGCTTCAGCAATCGAAAATGGATATGAATGCGTTCTAAGAAGTTATAAAGTTCTTCTACTCGTGTAATTAATAAGACTTTCTTAGGGGGCTACAAGTAGATATTTAAACTTTCCTTTTCATTCCCTTATCCACATTTCGCTTTTCCAGTAAATAATCAAAATTACGAAGAAGTAAGTTGCAACCTAGGAGAAAGTGCATTGGCTAATGAAGGAGTAAAATGTGATTCCAAATATTATTTAAAGATAGTTAAAAATGAAATAGAAAGTTATTGTCCAAATTTGTAGATAGAAAACGTATGGATGTTCTACTGTGTTGATTCTATTTCAATTGGAATTGAGAGTTTTCGGATTACTCGATTTTATCCGAACTTGTCAGAGGGTCGGGTCGGGTTGTTGATAATCTTGTTTGTCTGTATGAGAAACAGAAGGGTTTGTGTCGGGTTGATCTATTTTTTTCTTTGTAGTACGAGAAGTAAAAGGATTCGTGTCAGGTTAAATTTAAACGTTTCAAGTTTCATTTGATTGTGGATTGAGTTTTAAATCTTTCAAGATCGGGTTTGGATTAAACCAAAAAATATATATAAAAAGTCTTCGCAGTTTTTTAAATTAAAAAAAAATTATTTCAATATGATGAATTAATATGTGTTCATTTTTATACAAAAAAGATAACATTGAAGTTAGAGATATAAATGTAGACTACTTTTTCATGATTGTAGTAAAATATGGATTAGATGGTAGACAAAAGATATCCTAGGATTTCTTTGTTACTGACAATGACCGTGATAAGGCTTTAGAAACAGAATGGTTATTTCTTATAGCCAGCGAGAAACAATTTAATTCCATTTAAAAGTAATTTTTAAAGTATTGAAAACTATTAAGACTACTACTTGGACTACATTGCTTTTTAAATATCAATTCTTTTTTTTTTTTTTTTTTTTTTTTTTTTTTTTTTCGTTTTTTTAATTTGTGAATAAATATATTTTTCACCTTCAACCCGAGCACGAAAATTAGTATAAGAATTGAACAGGCTAGAGATGATGTAGTCTCATCTCTTGCACTTACACGTTTGGGAGTATACTTTGCCTAAATATTTCATTTTTATAACTAAACATTAACACGGGCAGAACTCTGAACATGTGTAATTAGTCCGTTCCTTCACCTGGCAATTTTAATAAAGATTTAGCGTTTCTGCCATCGCCTTTAATATTTCTTTCCGGATATTCTGCATTTACCTTAATTCTAAGAGCTGTGGCATGACAATTGTAAAATATTTGACATTTTAATAAAGTTAGAAAGCACGATGTTATTAATAGGTTACGGGTACATTTGCTTGTTTTATATACTTAACTCCCTGTGTCACATTCTTTCAATTTATCGTCTCAGTCTTCCCAAAATATTTTTGTTCTTGACGTCATCTTTTAATCCATCATTCCGAAGAAATGATTGGGGGGGGGGGGGGGTGTCTTGTGCCAAAACTTGTTCAACCGGGGAATGTGCAGATGAGAAGTGCAATCATTCTCTTTTATTCTCTTGTACCGTAAGAAATAAAATCGTGTTCTCTCAAGGAATATAGAAATTCCATTCGAAGGCGTGCAGATTTTAAGAAAATTCCTGCATATTATCCTGGTGGCAAAAATGTTTACGATGAATGCTTTATTGAAATATTCTGCGAGTAAAAATTTCACCTGAAAATCCAATTTTATTGATATAGCTATCGGAATATGTGGAGCTTCCTTTTTAATAAAGTTTTTATTTTATAAAGTTTCCATCAGAACATTGTCGTTGAACACCATTAAGTTGTAAATTATTCTCCATATTGCGAAGGGTATATTCTATATAACGAAGTTAATTCCACTTAAGGGTGTATTTCGATTCAAACTCCTCATTTTCCGATTTATTTTTAAATTCATTTTTGCTCTCAAATACACCGAACTTTCAAAATATCTTATTTGGAAAGTACCCAAGGTGCCGTAATTGTCGATTCTTTGATAAATGCAGAAAATATTCCACAAAAACAATCAAAAACGGTATTTCGAACCGATTTTTCCCAAGCGGGAGTTCTGGGAACGAAAAATGGGTCATAATGATAAGGTAATTGTTTATAACTCAAATTCTAATTAATTGAGCGTAAAAAGACATTACACGGCACCTCATACGTCCCTTCAAGAATTCCCTCAGCAAGTTTCATGTTTCTACTTTTAAAAATATGCCTGAAATTGTATCGGAAAATTTCGAGCTGTTGAAGGTGGAAAAGCGTTTTTTAGAATACATCCTTAACCTCCTCAATCTTGATGTTGCCTATAGGGGACACTAAAGAACCACTTACTATTCCTCTCGCTTCTTTAATAACGCCGCTGGAATGTCCGAACTAAAGACGCTGTATTGTACTTGGATTACATTGTTTTTCAAATACCTAGTTCGTTTTTTCAGTTTGTAAATAAATATATTTTTCACCTTCAATCCGAGCATGAAAAATAGTACAAAAATTCAACCGGCTTGAGATGAGCTTGTCTCATATCTTGTACTTACACGTCTGGGAGTTTACTTTGCATAAATATTTCATTTTTATAAACTAAACATTAACACGGGCGGAACTCTGAACAAGTGTAATTAGTCCGTTCCTTCTCCTGGCAATTTTAATAAAGATTTACCGTTTCTGCCGTCATCTTTAATATTTCTTTCCGGATAGTTTTCGTTTACCTTAATTCTAAAAGCTGTGGCATGACAACTCTAAAATATTAGATATTTGACATTTTAATAAAGTTGGAAAGCACGACGTTATTAATAGGTTACGCGTACATTTGCTTGTTTTATATATTTTACTCTCTGTGTCACGTGCTTTCAATTTATCGTCCCAAAATATTTTGTTCTTGGCATCATCTTTTAATCCATCATTCTGAAGAAATGATTGGGGGGTTAATGTCTTGTGCCAGAACATCTTCAACTGGGGAATGTGCAGATGAGAAGTGCATCCATTCTCTTTTATTCCTTGTACCGTAAGAAATTAAATCGTGTTCTCAAGGAATATAGAAATTCCATCGAAGGCTCGTAGATTTTAAGAAAATTTCGGCATATTATCTCGGAGGCAAAATTTTTTACGGTAAATGCTTTCTACGAGTAAATATTTCGCCACAAAAGAAAATTCTGTTGATATAACTGTAAGAATATCTGAAGCATGTTTTTAACAAAGTTTTCTCCTGAACCTTGATGTTGAACTGCATTAGATTGTAAATTAATCTCAATAATACGAAAAATAAATTCTATATAACGAATTCATTCCACTTAATCTCCTCAATCCTGATGTCGCTTGTAGAAAACACTAAAGAACATCCTTTAAATTAATTTAAATACAGTGCAGAACCGTTTATCTGAAATGGTTGGGTTCAGGTGTTTTCCATTTAACTGGTTGAGCATTACAGCAGCACCCATTTGATGAAGTTATGAAATATATGTTGATGTGGGATTACTTCTAATTTAAATTAATTATTAGATTACTTGAACTAAGAATCAGATGCAAGTAAAACCAAATGTTAGTGTCTGCAAGAAGGTAATTTATAGGAATTCCTTGGGAACAAAAATCCTTCTGTTTACTCTGCATAAAAATATCTATAATATAACTATATATGCTTCTATTTCGAATACTAGATGCCGTTATCAAATTATACAATTGTTTCAAGCAACGTATACGTCAAACTGACAGTCTATGACACTTTTTTCTACAAAGATTCTAACATCCAGTCTATTAAAAATATCATTCCAGATAACTGGTTTCCGGATAAATGGTTCAATACTGTATTTCTAGAATTGTTAAAAAATTTTTGAGGCATTTTTAATAAATTGCTAAATTAAATCATTGCTAAATTAAAATTATGGGATCAAATGTGAGACATCTCCAAAACTGAAATTCGTTTAGTTTCAAATCTGGAGATTTTGCAGGCCAAGCCTTAGGGCAGAAAATATTCGTTGATGATTCAGTCATTAGAGAAATGGCATACACTGCAGTAAAAAAAAAAAAAAAAAAAAAAAAAAAATTAAAATGCCATGTAACGATTACGTATGGTAGCATACAATAGTGGGCATCATATTGAACATATTTTGTTCCTCGTTATATGGTTAAATTGTGTACTTCATATTATAAAGCCCTCTGGTGGTTTTTGGAACTTTTTTTTGGCTCTAAAACAAACTTCTCATTTTCTTAGTATATTCACTAATTTGTACGATTTGCTCATGCACAGTTTTTGTACTAGCCCTCTTGAAATTTTGCACTTTAATTTTAAACACCCTGTATTTATATGTACCAGACCTCTCAATTTCTGTACTCAGCCCTGTTTTTAGACAGTAAATTAATTCTTCGTTATTACCTTAGTTACTAATACTTTGACTCCAGATTGTTTGTGAAGTTATTTGGAAGTGATATATATAAATGGATGATGATAATGGGATTTTCAAGGTGTTGATATAATCTGAAAATATATCGTGGAGGTCACGCAAAACCACAAATCCTATATTACACACTTGTACGAAAAGACATCTATGTCTTCATATAGAAACCTGACGAATGCAACTGCCCATCTTGTCAATTCAGCGTAATCCTTCAACTGATAGGTGTCGTTATTTTGTAGAATAATATATATATATATATACACCAGAATTGCTGTTTATAAAGATCAAGGTTGTATCTGACGTTGTTATTTAGTTTTACATACTGTTTGTGCCACTAATTGCTAATAAAAGTCTGGTATATTTACATAGAATAAAGTAAAGAAAGAAATTGTCCCAAAAATTATTGTTTGAAAAGAATGGTATCAACGGAATATAAAAATAGTTGTCGGCGGCTGTCCTAATATATTAAAAAAGAAAAGAAGAAATACTGTGCCTTTCGGCGAATTGTTACACTGTAATAATAAAATTATGGGGATTTTGTCGTGAATTATTGCAGTAATTTTACGGGAAATGCCCCTTTAAGGCTGTTCTCAACTGTTCATCTCAACAAGCGCAAAACGTTTTGACATATTAACAAATTAATTTTTTTACGGAACGATATGCATTTGGAAAACCTCTATGGAAGCGGTTTCGAATCTAACTTTGTTTTCTATTTTATGATAATTAAATTACTCATCGAGTTGTAAGTGATTTCGATCACATAATCTCGTCTATTTCTCCCCTTGTTGGTTTTTCTGCTTTCACTGGGAAATACTGTTCAAAACGCCAAGTTTGCCGGCTTGTTCTGAAAAATCTATTGCGCAGCAAAAAAGCAGAAAAAGGAGGGCTATTAGATAATTTTTGAACACCACCTATTAGTTTCATGCATTTCCGAACAAAAATAAATTAAAACTTATTTCACAAAATTTACCTTTTTGATTTAAGAATATCAAAAGATAGGTATTAGACAAACTTCTAATATCGTAAATTTGGTGAGCAATAATAAGTGAATGGTTTGACACATATGTAACTCCATTGTTTTTGTCGCTAGTAAAATTGAAGATTTTTTGACTCTCAGCCGGCTGACAGAAAATGTGTCTTAAAGTTGATTTACAATACAGTTCTAGAAATATCAAAATGCTGTATTATCAGAAGCATGCCTGTATACATAATTTTTATAATTCTAGAATACCAGGTATTGGGTGAAAAATCTATTACAAAATTCCTTTTTTACATGAAAAATCAAATTCAGTTAAATAAAAGCGTGTAAAAATACAGATATAATCTTCTGTGAGATCACATGACGTACTTTTCATACTTATACAACTTAATACGGTGATATTTCGGCAAAAAGTTGTAATTAACCCAAAATATATCTTCTTTTGCTTTTAATTCCATATGTACCAAGTTAACGTCTCCAAAAAGTTCTTTGCAGTCAGAGAGAAAAAAGTCAGTGTACTTCATGTCATAGATACAAGGCTAGTAATCTAGTATTAAGTATGACGCCGAAATTTAATGTATAAAACACTGACGGAAAAAATGTTGTAAAACACTGACTTACATGGTTAACATAAAATATATATATATATTGATATAAAAACTGCTTAAGATTTTTTTAATAATTAAAGAAAAGGGTTTGGAGAAACTTTATTTTTAAAAAATAAATAAATACTGTTTTGAAATATAATAGTTCTACATTATTTAGTAAGAAATATGAGTAATCTCTAAAGAGAAGGATTTTACAAATTCAATAACAATTTCCTCCTTGTTATATCCCATTTTCAGTTTTTATAATATTTACTATTTTTTTTTTCTTTACCAGAAGCTAGTTACATATGGAGCGTTCCTTAGTGGCCTTAAATATATTTTCAACCGCTGTAACAATATACACAACGAGCTTTTCATTTATTTGTTAGTACCCAGCTGTTACTGTCTCAAGAATTCGTTAAGAAAAAAGAAACTTTGAAATACACCCCCTGCTCCTTTTTAGCCTGGTTTATTTACTTTACTTTGGTCTGTAAAAGAGACTTTTTATTGTCATGGACTGTTATTTCCAGTATTTTTTTTTCCTTTTTTTTCTCGTGTGTCTTGTTAACTGAAAATTTGTTTCAGATATATACATCCTTCCTCCATTCTAAAGAAAACTTATGTATATTAAATTTGAAAAGATTTATTTTTTAACTGCAGGCTTTTCAGAGTTGTTTACAGAAATGTCTTTACGTATCGTTTTTCAGCGACAGATTTGTGAAGGCTTTCTTAAGCAAAATATATGTGAAAGAAAAAAATATTTAAAAAAAATCCCTTTACAAGCACTCGATATTTATCCTAAAAGTTATATATACCTAATTTGATGGCTATAACTTTTCTAAAGGAAAAAAAAAAAAAGTTTCATTCTGATGTGTTAATTTGTCGTGAGTATCAAATTTGATTATAAGGAGTTCACCACTTTCTAACTCCTGATAAAAAGCACAAACTGATGAGTTTATTTATTTTTTAGTATAATTTTTGCACCATTTTTCATTTAAGATTTGCAAATTATTTTCATAAAGGATTATCATAATTTAATTACTACCAAACTATTAAAGGATTAAAGAGCATATATATACGTATTAAAAGAATATACTATTTATTTCCTTTGTTTCAATTTTTTACTTTATAGTATTTGAAATATTATATTGTTATAGTTTTGCAACCAGTTGTCCTTTTTTAGGAGCCTGGTTTAGCTCATCCTTAAATTAATTGATGTTGTAGTTTGTTCGCGATTTTTTTTCACAGATTCCGCAGCCCTGATTAAAATTCATTTAACTATCCCTGAAAATATTTTAATCTCTGTCGGAAAAGTTATAGACAGTTAATAAGAGACATCTCTGCCGAAATATGCATTTTGTTTCTTTTGAAACATAAACTCTTTATTCCGATGTCAGAAACCCCATATAAATGTCAATAAATATTTTCATTTTGATTTTTTCAATGCATCGATATCTATCCTACACGATAAGCATCTGCATTAAAAAAAAAAAAAAAAAAAAAAACTCGGATTTTTCTAAATTTTAAGTATTTTTACCCCTCGCATCCATCATCTCCCCCCCCCCCCCCCTCAAGCTTCTAGTGTTTCTTCGTTGAAGCTTCACCAATACAATAGATTACCAACAGAATAATTTTATCAAAATTCATTTCACTGTCCCTGAAAATATTTTAATTTCTGTTTGAAAAAATGATGTACGTATAAAAAAAGACACCTCAGAATATACTTTTCGTAACTTTTGAAACATAAACTCTTGATTTCTATGTCAGCAAGCCTACATAAATGTTTATAATTATTTTCATTTTGCTATTTTCAATGCATCTTTATCTGTTCTACACAGTGTTCTCGCTGACATTTGACCAACGTTAGTAATTTGGCGAATTAAAAATAAAAACATTCGCCAAATGAAAAAAGTATTAGCCAAATAGATTCGCAGTGTAGTACTGGAAAAAATACCTTTAATCCTTTAATGTACCCCCTTTTTCTTCAACATATTCTAAAATAATTAGTTTTAATAGCTGCGACAATGATTATTATTAATCTAATTTCAACTATCCGCTACAAATAGATTAAAAATATGTATATATGCATATGTATGAAAAACGATAAAGAAAAGAAAGAAAAAGCAAAAATTGAGCATTAGCAATTTGGCGAATCTAATCGCCTGTTTACTCGCCAAATAAAGAATTTAGTGGCAATTTGGTGCATGGCGAGCGACAGCGAGAACCCTGGTTCTACACCATAAGCATCTACACAAAGAAAAAAAATAATGAAATAAATCATAACTGGTAAATACCGTTATATAATTAAAAAAAAAAAAGTTCAAGGTTTTTTCCAAAATTCAACTTTAAGCATAATCGCTTCTATAATCCCTCGCATCCATCCATCCTCCTCCCCCCCCCCTCCCCCAAGATTCTAGTGTTTCATCTTTGCAGGTTCACCAATAGAATAGATTACCATTTAAATTACCATTACCATTTTTACCTATTTAAACCCATTTCACTATCCCTGAAAATATTTTAATGTGCATAAAACTATGTTTGATAAAATTATGTGCGTACAAAAAAGAAATTTCTCCTAAAACATGCCCATTTCGTTTCTTTTGAAACATAAACTCTCGATTCCGATGTCAGCAGCCCTATGTAAATATTTATAAATATTTTCATTTTGCATGTTCCCAACATATCTATATCTATCCTACTCTACATGCATCTACATCATAAAGAAAAAAATTAAATATCGTTACATAAGGAAAAAGAAAAAAAAAAGTTCTAGATTTTTTCCGAAATTTTAGCATCTTCGCTTCTGCGGAAAAAAGGAGAGAGGGGAAAAAAAAAAACTTCCTACGTTCCCAAGTTGTGCGTTTTTTCTACGTTTCGAAGATGGTCTCTAATATATAAATCTTCGAAAAGGAAAATAGAAGAAAAAACTTAAAAAAAAAAAAAAAAAAAAAAAAAAAAAAAAATTATATCTGCGCATTTCTAGTGACGATTCTGAATCTGTGTTTGGATGCTAACGGTTTCAATTTCGATTTTATATCCGAAATACCCCCCCAAACCGAAAATAAATGGTCGAACTTCTTTTATTACTCGAGATTTCTACAGGAAAAAACTTGATAAGATTCAGCCGCACTGCATTTCCGAGGCAAAAATGTTGCCTAGGAATAGCATAGCGTAGAAAATGCATAGCAGGATAGTTGTTTTTAGTTTTGGTTCTCTTATATATCCCAAGTTCTTCGGACTGAATGGGTAAAGTTAAGTCAGTGGTAGTATGAAAAAGGGATAGTAGAGTAGAGTGGATTTTCCTTTAGCCATTTTCATTTTTTAGAAGTAACGTATATTTCCTTTTCAGAATATTGGGTACTTATGGTTATAGTGTGCATTTGATTTTTTTTTTTTTCATTTTTAGATAATTTGTTTTTTTTCCTTTTTTTTTGGAGAAAGAAAAACTGTTTTATTACTAGTTATTTTACAGAATTTTACTTATATGTATCTAAAATTGAAATCAGAAATATAAAAACAATTTAGGATAATAATAAATAAATAGATAAGTAAATAAACAGGTTAAATAAAAAAAGTAGAAACTATAAATTTATGAGTAGCATACAGACTCCCTTTAGAAGGGATATGTATGCTAATTAACAGAAAAGATTCGTTATTTCGTCGAATTTTGTCATATAGCATATCTAGAGGCCAGAAACTGTTTAAAGATTTGAATGGTAAAAGAAATTAATTAAGGAACAAATGAAATGAAAAAGAAAATCCTAGAATTTAAAACTTAAGTCATTCGTTATAAAGATAATAACTATACACTGGAAGTAGGTCTGACATGAATCAGTAAAAATAAAAATAAACCACAAATACAAAATTATAGAAAAAAAAAAAAAAAAAGAAATCTACGTTTTTTCTAAAATTTTACTTTAAGCTTCTTCGCTCTTTTCAGAAGAAGGTAAAGGGAAAAAAAAAAAAAAGATTTTTCTAGATTTTTTTTTTTTTTTTTTTTTCTCGTTTCGAAGATGAGTCTCGTATATATAAATCTTCGAAAGGGAAAATAGAAAGAAAATCTCAAAATTGGTATTTGAGCATTTCTAGCGACGATTCTGCATCTGTATTTGGATGCTAACGGTTTCAATTTCGATTTTATATCAGTCATACCCCCCAAACCGAAAATAAATGGTCGAACTTCTTTTATTACTCGAGATTTCTACAGGAAAAACTTGATAAGACTCACGCGCACTGCATTTCCGAAGTAAAAATGTTCCGGAATAGCATGGCGTAGGAAATGTATAGCAGGATAGTTGTTTTTAGTTTTGATTCTCTCATATACCCCCAAGTTCTTCGGATTGAATGGGTAAAGTTAAGTCAATGGTAGTATGAAACAGGGATAGTAGAGTAGAGTTGATTTTGCTTTAGCCATTTTCATTTTTAGATGCAAGGTATATTTTCTTTTCAGAATATTAGGTGCTTATGGTTATAGTGTGTATTTGATTCTCTTTCTTTTCCATTTTCAGATATTTGATTTTGGATAAAGAAAAAAAAACTTTTTTACTAGTTGTTATATCGAATGTAAAATAAAATTGAAATCACAAATATAACCGGAAAAAAATAAAGATAATAATAAATAGATAAATAGAAAAAAAATTTCACTATCCCAGAAAATATTTAAATTTTTGTTGGCAAAATTATATACGGATAAAAAGATACATTTATCCGAAAATATATATTTCATTTATTTTGAAATACAAACTCTTAATTTCTATGACAGAAACCCCCGTATAAATATTTATAAATATTTTCATTTTGCTTATTCTCAACGCATCTATATCTATCCTATACGAAAAGCATCTACATAAAGAAAAGAAAATAATAAAACAACCATAATAAAAACTTCCACGTCCCAAGTTGCAAGTTTCTTTCTACGATCTTTGAAAAGGAAAATAGAAAGAAAATCTGAAAAAATGATATCTGCGCATTTCCAGCGATGGTTCTGCATGTGTGTTTGGATGGTAACGGTTTCAATTTTGATTTTATATCCGAAATCCCCCCCCCCCAATAAAAAAACCCCCCCGAAAATAAATGGTCAAACTTCTTTTATTACTCGAGATTTCTACAGGAAAATACTTGATAAGATTTAGGCGCACTGCATTTCCGAGGCAAAAAATGTTGTCCCGGAATGGTATAGCATAGAAAATGTATAGCAGGATAGTTGTTTTTAGCTTTGGTTCTCTTATACCCCAAGTTATTCGGACTGAATGGCTAAAGTTAAGTCAGTAATAGTAGTATGAAAGAGGGATAGTAGAGTAGAGTAGAGTAGAGTGGATTTTCCTTTAGCCATTTTCATTTTTAGATGTAACGTATATTTCCTTTTCAGAATATTGGGTGCTTATGGTTATAGTGTGCATTTGATTTTCTTTCTTTTTCATTTTTAGATATTTTATTTTCTTTTTGTTTTGGATAAAATAAAACTTTTCCTACTGCTAAATTTTCTTACTAGTTATTATATTGAATTTTATATATATATAATAAAATTGAAATCAGAAATATAAAAATAATATAGGTTAATAATAAATAAATAGATATATAAATAAACAGGATAAACAAAAGTACAGAAACCGTAAATGTATGAGTAGCATACAGGCTCTTCAAAAGTGATATGCATGCTAATTCAAAGAAAAGATTTGCTATTTTGTCAAATGTTGTCAGAAATAAGCTTATAAAGACGAAATTAAGCACCTTATAGCATATCTGAAGGCCAGAAAAAAAAAAAAAAAAAAAAACTGAAAGAATTGCATGAAAAAAGAAATTTATTAAAGAACAATTGAAATGAAAAAGAAAAAACAAAATCTAAGAATTTCAAACTTACAAGAAAAAAGTCATCCAATATAGAGATAATAACTATACGTTGGAAGTAGGCAAGACGTAAGTCAATAAAAATAAACCATGAATACAAAATTATAGTGAAAAAAAGAAAGTAAAAATCTAGGTTTTCTCCAAAATTTAACCTTAAGCATCTCCACACCTTTGGAAGAAGAAAAAGAAGGGGGGGGGGGGACCTTTTCACGTTCCCAAGTTGTACGTTTTTTACGTCTCGAATATATAGATCTTCGAAAAGGAAAATAGAAAGAAAAAAAACCCTGAAAAATTATATCCAGCGACGATTTTGAATCTGTGTTTTGATGCTAATGGTTTCAATTTCGAATTTATATCCGAAATACCCTCCAAAATGAAAATAAGTGATCGAACTTCTTTTATTATTCGAGATTTCCACAGGAAAAAAAAAAAAAAAACTTGATAAGATTCAGGCGCACTGCATTTCCGAGGTAAAAATGTTGCCCAGGAATGGCATAGCATAGAAAATGCATAGCAGGATAGTTGTTTTTAGTTTTGGTTCTCTTATATACCCCAAGTTCTTCGGACTGAATGCGTAAAGTTAAGTCAGTGGTAGTTTGAAAGAGGAATAGTAGAATAGAGTGGATTTTCCTTTAACCATTTTCATTTTTTAGAAGTAACGTATATTTTCCTTTTCAGAATATTGGGTACTTATGGATATAGTGTGCGTTTGATTTTCTTTCTTTTGCATTTTTAGGTATTTAGTTTTGGATAAAGAAAAAAACTTTTTTCTTATTAGTTGTTATAACGAGTATATAATAAAATTGAAATCGCAAATATAACCGTAAATAAAATGGAGATAATAATAAATGGACATATAGAAAATAATAGATTTCACTATCCCAGATAATATTTTAATTTCTGTTGACAAATTTATGTACGGATAAAAAGATACATTTCCCGAAAATATACATTTTATTTCTTTTCAAACATAAACTCTTAATTCCGATGTCAGAAACCGTATATAAATGTTTATAAATATTTTCATTTTGCTCATTCTCAACGAATCTATATCTATCCTATATGATAAACATATACATAAAGAAAATAAAATAATAAAACAACCATAGCTTATAAATATCGTTACACAGAAAGAAAAAAAAATCCAAGATTTCTCCAAAATTTAATTCTAAGCTTCTTCGCTTCTTCAAAAAAGGAAGGGGAAAAGAAAAAAAAAAAAAAAAAATTCCACGTTCCAAGTTGTACGTTTTTTCTACATTTCGAAGATGAGTCTCGAATATATAGATCTTCGAAGAGGAAAACAGAAAGAAAAAAAATCCTGAAAAATGATATCTGAGCATTTCTTGCGACGATTCTGAATCTGTGTTTGGATGCTAACGGTTTCAATTTCGATTTTATATCCGAAATAACCGAAAATAAATGGTCGAACTTTTTTTATTACTCGAGATTTCTACAGGAAAAAATTTGATAAGATTCAGGCGCACTGCATTCCCAAGATAAAAATGTTGTCCCGGAATGGCATAGCATAGAAAATATATAGCAGGGTAGTTGTTTTTAGTTTTGGTTCTCTCATATACCTCAAGTTCTTTGGAGTGAATGGGTAACGTTAAGTCAGTGGTAGTATGAAAAAAGGATAGTAGAGCAGATTAGAGTGGATTTTCCTTTAGCCATTTTCATTTTTAGATGTAACGTATATTTCCTTTTCAGAATATTAGGTGCTTATGGTTATAGTGAGCATTTGATTTTCTTTCTTTAGCATTTTTAGATTTTTTGTTTTGGATAAAGAAAATACTTTTATCTTACTAGTTGTTATATCGAGTAAATAGTAAAATTGAAATCGCAAATATAACCATAAATAAAATGGAGATAATAATAAATGGACGTATAGAAAATAATAAATTTCACTATCCCAGATAATATTTTAATTTCTGTTGACAAAATTATGTACTGATAAAAGATACATTTCTTCGAAAATATACAATTCATTTTTTAAAAAACATAAATTCTTAATTTCGCTGTCAGAAACCTTATATAAATGTTTATAGAAGATTTTCATTTTGCTCATTCTCAACGTATCTATGTCTATCTTATACGATAAGCAATAGATAAAGAAAATAAAATAAGAAAATAACCATAACTTATGAATATCGTTAGATGTAAAGAAAGAAAAAAATCCAATATTTCTCCAAAATTTAAGTATTTTCACTTCTTCCAAAAAAAATTGTGATGTCCTAAGTTCCATGTCCCAAATTGCAAGGTTTTTTCTTTTTTTTTTTTTTTTTTTTTTTTTTTTTTTTTTACGTTTTGAAGATGAGTCTCAAATATATAGATCTTCGAAAAGAAAAATAGAAAGAAACCTAAAAAAATAATATCTGCGCATTTCTAGCGACGATTCTGAATCTAACGGTTTCGATTTTATATCCAAAATACCCCCCTCCCCCCCCCCCCAAAAAAAAAAGAAAAAAAAAGTAAAAATAAATGGTCGAACTTCTTTTATTATTCGAGAATTCCACAGGAAAAAAAAACTTGATAAGATTCAGGCGCACTGCATTTCCGAGGTAAAAATGTTGCCCAGGAATGGCATAGCATAGAAAATGCATAGCAGGATAGTTGTTTTTAGTTTTGGTTCTCTTATATATCCCAAGTTCTTCGGACTGAATGCGTAAAGTTAAGTCAGTGGTAGTTTGAAAGAGGGATAGTAGAGTAGAGTGGAATTTCCTTTAGCCATTTTCATTTTTAAATGTAATGTATATTTTCAGAATATTGGGTACTTATGGTTATAGTGTGCATTTGATTGTCTTTCTTTTTCAATTTTTTAGATATTTTGTTTTCTTTTTGCTTTGGATGAAGAAAAGTTGTTTTTTATTAGTTGCTTTATCGAATTATTTATACACATATGTATATGACTATCCCATTTTACTTAAAATATTTGTAATTTGTATTTCAGAAAGATATTTAAAAAATGATGATAATAAAAGTTATGTAAATAAATTTATAAAAAATATATATTAATAGGTAGAAGTTAAAATTTTAATGCTAAGTTCACCTTGAGTAAATGATTAAAATTCATATTAAAAAAACAGGAATAAATGTATTAAAACTAAGTGCAGGTGCATATTTGTAAAATTGTTTAATTGTGCATTTGTTTTTCGTTTTTTTTTTTTTTTTTTTTTTTTTTTTTTTTTAATTTCAGATATTTTATTTTATTTATTCTTGTTTTGTTTTGGAATTTTGTTTTGTTTATTTGCAGGTCGTATTATACTTCATATATGCACCTGCGAGTGTTTTTAATATATTTGTACTTTTTTACATGAATTATAATAATAATAGTGTTATTAATGATTTTCTTCTTATTTATTTTCTAGGTAAGTGTGAATGATGTGAAAAATATAGAATTGGATTAACAAAATAATACTAATCTAAGTAAGTTTTTCTTTTTATCAGAATACTGTATAAAATAATTATTTGTACTTGGATAATCTTTCTTATCAAATGTGTATTATTAATAATTTAAGATCTTATCATCTTAACAGATTCTTTCGCTTTTATTTATTATGATCATATCACATTAACATTGCCTATGCTGGTTATGTGAAGACATTTTCATGCTAATGGTCAAACCGATTGTTCTTTTCAAATTTCAATATTCTTGAATTTTTCCTTCTTGTACAAAGTACTTTAAGTTGATTTCTAACCGTTTTTTTAATTTTAGTTGCGGATATATAACCATTGTATAATGCTACAATACACACACACATATATATATTGCAGAGCTCACTTTAAATTTCGGAGCTAATTTTGAAATAAAATTATACTTATGGAAAAGAGGAAAGAAAAAGCAACCAAAGTAAAAATAATACCCTATTAGAGATCACGTCTTCAGCTATCATATAAGGGGAAAAAGATTAATTTTGAAAAGACAGTTATGCAGCACATTTTGGAAATTTTTCCTTCCTCCTCCTCCACACCTTAATTTGCAGTTATAAACATTTCGAATGCACTTAGAGTGCACGGTCTCAGATGCTTACATTATGATCTTTGCATAAAATTTTAAGATTGTATCTGTGCTGTTAAACAACAATTTGAACGCAGGAATAATTGTATTAAAATAAAGTGAAATTACAAATTACTTATCTTGATACGGAGTAAGAGATCTTGACTTTCTTTAAACCAAAAATCGTGTGTATACAATTCAACTCTGTGTAATAAGATCTAGAATTAAATTTGCTGGATTTTGCGTTATTTTCTCGTCTTTGTTATATGTCGGAAAAAAGGGCGTAGGAAAGGCATTGTTTCATAAAAGTTCATCATTTAGGTTCATCGGTCTCTCTCTCTTTTCAAAAATATATTTTTAAAAATTTTTAACACGTTGAGTGCTACAGTGACTGACACTGAAGATTCCACTTAGGCCGCTTTAGTCACCGGTGGCCGAAAGGTGTAAATATATTACATAAATTTTAAATAAGTTTTCAATAATTACTTAAAAAGTTATAAATATTTTAGTTTTATATCATATTTTAGATTGTCAGTAACCAATGACTGACACGGTCCAAAACGGAAAGCTCAATGTCAGTCACCGATGATTGACGTGAGTGACACTTAACATGTTAAATGACTTCAGTTGTTCAAAAGATAACTATTTTTTGTCTTCAATGTTTAATAGTTCATCCCCGAGAGAGACGAAAAAAAATCTCTGTACATCAGGACCGTAGCTAGAAATGAACAATAGGGGAGGGGAAGGGCGTCAAGAGAATGTAGGGGGCGGGTCTCATATTTTTTTTTTCTCTCTCTGACGCAGAAAGATAAATTAATGCATATTCACATTTTAGGTACTCTGTTTCTTATTAAACTGTTGTAACAGCTTCATTTTATGCTAATAAAAGTTTATGATGATGAAAATTTTGAGTCTATAACTGGTGCAAAATTAAACATCCTGTTTGCTTCCTATGTACAAATAGGATGAGGGAGTATTAAAACACTTACTTTAGATACAATTTAGTAACTCTGCAAAACTGTGAAAAGGTCTCAAAATTAAATTAGATTTTTGATCAGAATATCATTTGGATTTTAGGAACAAAAATTCATTTAGTGACCTTGGAATCTTTTCCAGGGGGGGGGGGTCAAGATATTTTAAGGGGGGGAAACTAAACCACCCATAGCGTCCCCTTAGCTACTGCCCTGCTGTACATATGTAAACATTGAGTGATTTTTTAGTGTGTAAATTAGTCAGATTAAAACCCCAACTGACTATGTGAGTCTTTCTTCCCTCAATTTTTCAATTGCTGCGCCACTAATGTCCGAAAAAGGGCGTGGAGATTAGCCATGATATTTCTAGCATGTCGACAAGAGTTTACATTTGATCTATCAGGAACTTTCTTTTTACACTCGCTGTGTTTATAGGGCGGTGGTCGATAAAGGTCAAGTTTGTCCAGTTAGATGAGAAACATATATTAAAAAGAAAAAAAAAAGATTGAAATTATGATATGAGTTTCTTATCGCTGTTTATGAGCTAGCATCATCGCGTTCACATCTAGATTTGAGAAATTTCCATCACCCGCTAATGTGAGGGGGTATGTCTTATCTTGTCTGCGTTTTTTTTTTTTTTTTTTTTTTTTCCATGCATATTTACGCTTTGTTGGTTTTCTCCGAGATTATTTTCCTTTTGAATTATCCGTCGCATATTTCATCTTCCACAGAGTCTAAAATGCAATGTTATTTTCAATGTCACTTTTTACAACTCTTCTGTTTAAATTATTTCGGGTCTGGTGTACAATTAATGGAACATGTCTTTTAAAGGAATATTATTTTATTTTAAGAAATATTTTTGCTACTAGTTACATGTGGTAATGTTACTATATGTCTATTCATTTATTATATGACTTCATTTATGTTTAGGCAATTAGTACTAATAATAATTACAATTATTTGCTTAATTCTCTTTGCGCTGTTTACGATTCTTTTATTTTATTCTTTACGATTCTACAATTTCACTCTTTAAATTTAAAATAAAACTTACTTTCCTGAAAGAATTGTGTGCAATAAGTTGTAAACAGTAAAAGAAAGTTGTAATATTTTAAATATTACTGTAATACAATACAATATTTTTTACACATCTTCAAAAACTATTCCTTAGCCTAATGCCATATGAATATTAATTGAACAGTATGCAAAACAACAACATTCGTTATCTTTTCTGACAATGAAATATTTGTTAAACCAGTTTCCCCCAGAGGGGTTCAGGGGGGCGCTCCGCCCCTCCTGCCCTTTAGTTTAAAAAATAGCGCCCCTCTTGCCTCTATCCAAAAAATAGCGCCCCTCTTGTCACTCATTCAAAAAATAGCGCCCTTCTTGCCCCGCATATGAAAAAACACAGCCTTTCAACAATAGTTGAACGATGTCTTTTGAAGAAATTTGCCATTTTTTGTGGTCTTTTCACAAAAATAGCAATTTTTTGCGATCTTTTCGCGAAATTTGTCGTTTTTTCGCGATTTTTTTAAGCAAAATCGGCCGGGTATTTTTTTTCGTTTTTTCATTTTTTGACGAAATTTTTTTTTCTCGATTTTTTGATCAAGTTCCTGTTTTTGCACGATTTTTTAACCTCTAGATTCTAGATTCAACTCTTAAAAGTACCCTTAAAAATCAAAAAAGTGCCCTGAAAATGTAAAAAGTGCCCTTTTCGGAACAGTAGCGTCCTGCCCCTTTTTAAACCTGGGGGAAACTCTGGTTAAACACTAATTAATATATTTGAACAGCTAGTGTTAATGTTATTACCGTAACTACATTTTGTTTTTTCTAAAAAAAAAAAAAAAAAAAAAAAAAAAAAAAAAAAAAAAAATTGGTCCCGAAAGGGTCAATTTGATTCAGGTGTGTAAAGGTGAATTTTTTAATAAATTTTTTATTTACTTTCTTATTCTAAAATTATGTACACAGGTGTGCTTTTATGACAATGCTACATCAACATTTTAATATTTTTAGTAATTAAAAAATATAATAAATATAAAGACATTTTCCTGTTATTTGCGCTTAGGTAATAAGTCTCGGAATATTCTGTATAAGGAAGAGTGGGGATGAAATTAAGAAATTTCTATCCTCCGTCAATTTGAGTGGCTATGGCTACATCTTATCTTGTCAATGTTCAGCTTTTTTTTTTACGCATATTTAGGCTGGTTTTCTTCGAGATTATTTTCCTTTTGAGTGTCGCACACTTAATTTTTCACAGAGTCTAAAATGCAAAGTTATTTTCAGTATTAATAAGTATGAATAGGACAGTTGCACCATACTAAAAATATGTACTAAAATAAATAAAGATTACTAAATGGTATACTTATAAAAATAATATATTTAAAATACACTTCAAAATTATCAACGTTTCATTCGCTTCTGCGAACGTCGTCAAAATACAATAGAAGGATGTTAAATGCAATTTAACGTTTCAAAACATAAACATATTCGTCCATACGGTCCAGGTGTGTAAAGGTGATATTTTGTAATAGATTTCTCATTCATTTCCTTTTTGCTAAAATTGTGTACACAGGTGTGCTTTTAAACAGAAACATTCTAATAATTTTCGATAAAACTCGGTGTGAATTTGAAAACTTTTATTCTTCCAAGTATTGCAACGAGAGAGAGAAAAAAAATGACGTATCGAAAAATTCTTCAAAGTATTTCCTTTATTCCAGAAATTAATTTAAATGCGGACATATCAAAGTCATTATCCAAAACATACGGGATCTTTGAAAATTTCTATTCTTGGAGTTTATGCATATTCTTTTTATTTTTAACTTTTAAACAAAGATTAAAAAACTTCTTTTAATAAAAAGTTTTCATTTTCGAAAAATTGGGACACAATGGAAAATAATCGTGTGTTCGTATCCTGCAAAAATGTATGTAAAAAACTTTTAATGTAAGGTTTTTATTTTGATTATGTGAAAAAATAAATGTACTTAACCACTTTAAATTCTTTTAAACCTTTAAATGAAAATTATAATTTTGCATGCATTTTATTCATAAATTCATTCATCTGAAACGTTTGCATTTTAATTAAATTCTAAATATAAGTTCAGACTCCCAAAATTTTTAAGGAGCTAGTGGCTCCTAAACCCAAATATTCCAATCGCCATCAGGGCTAAATTTCTGAGAAAAGTTTAGAAACAACTCGAAACAACGGAGAAAATTCGTTGAAAGATCGCAGTAGAAAAGCTAATTTTATCAAAAAACTGAAGAAAAAAAAACGCGATTTTTGTCAAAGAATCGCTGAAAAACGCGATTTTCGTCAAATGATCTGGGGGAAAATGCAATTTTGATTAGAGGATCACTTAAAAAAAAAAAAAAAAAAAAAAAAAAAAAAAAAAAGTGTAAATATTCAAATATGCTAATTTTTATTTTTAGTTTAGAGGGGAAAAGTTGAGTGGTAAGATGCACTGAAATCGTGAGCCTCAATTTCACTTATCGAGTTCTGCCTATTTCTCTCTTTTCTAAACTGAGAAGGTCTTTCAGATTTGAGATATTCTAAAAATAGATACCAATTTACTCGCATAAATGAAGAAAATGAAAAATTTTGCATTAGATTTTTTTTATTAAAAAGAGATCTCTATATTTTTTTCTCTCACCTTCAAATAAATTGATGGCATTACCACACCCCATGCCTCGATTTATTTGCTGATGGCGTGTCTATCCGTTATTCACCATTAACTCTTCATGCTCCACATTTACTTATTCCTGACAGTGAAATACGTGCTAATAAATCCTATTTCTTCTCTCAAGTCATTTTTTCTCTTTTTTTCTTCATCTTCTCTTTCAATTCATCCGATCTGTGACTTGTGACGTCACCGGGGCGAGGTCATCCATTCAAGAGTGAGGCGCTGAGTGAAAAATAGCTGATACTTTTTTTCAGATCAAGGCGAGCCTTTGATGTGCTGGTGCTGTATGGCTTGCTCGTGAATACCACTCTTTATATACAGATGTTGTTTTTATTGTGGAATGTTAAGTGTATGGCGTTGAGAAATGGGTTGTATATTAGTGTTGTAGCTGCTGTTGTAATGAAGGTAGTTGTATGGGTTTTTTTCTCTTCCTTTTTTTTTTTTTTTTTTTTTTGTAGAGATGATTTTAGTCTTGTTTTTAGACGCCTTTTGAGAAGGAATTAGATTTTTTCCCCTTTTCTTTTTTGTGCAGCTACTATTATGTTTGCTATGTGCTTGTTATCTTATCTTTTGCGCCATGTTGTTTGTAAACATTGCATGAGTTAGATTTTAGTTACTAAATTAGTATGAGTTTGGTTGAAATAGCAAATTTGAAAATTTGAAATATAATGTACAGTTATTTTGAAGGGGGTGGGGGAAGGAGAAGGGCGGAATATTAATAATAACAGGGGTAATTCCACGAGCACATGTCGTGTAAGTCACATACTACGATTCTGGATACCAGTATTTTAGAATGGAATAATGTGAGTTATTTTATCAGAGATATTTCCTTAATTGAATAAGGCCATGCAAACCTTTCGAAAATAACGGTGGCCAACAAATAAGCAGTTACAAATAATGTGACTTACACGACAAGTGTTCATGGAAATACCACCAACAGCTACAATGCATTTTTTTTTCAAGTTTTTTTTTTTCTTTTATTCTTTTTATAGTTCTTATTCTATTTCGTACATGTGTTTATTAACCGATTTTTGTGTGTTGACATCATTGCTTGGAGGTAAAGCTTCTCCATAGCAAATGGAAGGCTCTTAGTTTGATCCCAGAATTTTTTCCTGGAATTTTTGGAATTTGAAAATTTCATCCTAAGATAGATTTAATAAGAAGAAATTTCGTATTTTTGGTCACTTTAAGGGTTTATATTATTAGAATATTTATTACGATAATTATCACGTTGCTAACTAAGCGTAAACCAACAGAGTGAAAAATGCTCAAGCCGGGAAGCATTTTCAGAAAGAATCACGTTTTGAGCACCAGCCTTGGCGAGTTGGCGAAAGCGAGAACGTTCAGCTATCTGTATCGCCAAACACCAATCGTCGTTTTGTTTTGATTTTCAAATCCGAAATAATTTTAATCTAAAAAAGCTCTTTGTTTTAAGTAAACAACGGTGAATAACATTTCCTCATATTATATTCTTTGCTTGATAAAATTTACGGAAAAACATATGAACAATAAGCACGATCTCCTTGCAGAAGGAAGGGTTGCTATTTGCTTGGCGTTTGACGTCACAAACAAGAAAGGGTGCATAGCATTGACTTCATCTCCGCGCCAATCGTTGTTCTGGCGATAAGGTGCTCAAAACGTAATTCTTTCTGAAAATGCAGCCGGGAATCGAAAACGGAACCCCTGGAACAGCGCTTCATGTGCTCTACCATTTAAGCTATGAGGGCGATATGCAGCCCACCATCATCTCTCACTCACATATGTTGGTAGGTCATGAATAGTTTTCATGAGCACACAATCTTGCGGCGTAACATGAGACACAAACAAATCCAGCATCAGTAATCACATGTAATTATTTTTTTTTTGTTAATTTTTCAATTAATTTTCGCTGTTGAAAATTAATTGAAAAATTAATTAAAAAGTATATTTGTATTATTAGGTTTTGTTCATCTGACATTCATAATATTTATTTAAATCCAATTTTCTTTCTATTTAAAAAACTTTTGCGATTTATTAATGATTCAGCACTTTAAATTTAATTAAAAAAATTTTTTTTCGCTTTTATAAAGTTAAAATTTTATTTATCTCTGCTAAGTTTTTTAAATTTTGATCTATCAAAAAATCTGAAGTTTTCGATTTATTTAAATAATTTGATTTGAATATTTTTCATTTGGTTTAAATATCTTTCTTTTATATTTTAAAATTAAACCTATTGGTGCTACCATCTATGTAAGAATATAATAATTATAAATTAACAATTTAGATTTATTAATTAAAGGATAAACTGTTGAAAGAAATATTAAGCAAAGCTTTCTGTCTGGTCTGCAATCACGCTTATCCACTTTTTTTTCTCCTATTATATTAAAAACTATTATGAAATCAGAATTTTATATCTGTGTTATTTCTAAATTCCACCGAATGTCTTGACATTTTGGTTTTTGCATAAATAAATATGTAGATCATGGTGTTTTAATTACATATTGAAATATTATTGTTACCTTATCTTTGAATCTTTGAAATGCTATGCCTTACCCCCTCCCCCCCCCCTCCTTTGAATTAGAGTCCAGAACGGAAAAACCTTGCTGGATCCAGCCCTAAAATTGCTCAAAATGAATCGACTCAAAGTAAAAGTGAAAGCAAATAGTGCACAGTTTAACATAATTATGAAAGTAGCAGAGTTTTCCCCAGAGGGTTTCAGGGGGGCGCGGCGCCCCTCCTGCCCTTTAGTTTGAAAAATAGCGCCCTCTTGCCCCTCATTCAAAAAACTAGCGCCCCTCTTATCGCTTATTCAAAAAAATAGCGCCCTTCTTGCCCCACATTAGAAAAAATGCAGGTCTTCAGCGATGATAAGGAGGCGCTATAAGGCGTAAATTACACAAAAAATCGGCGACGGAACGCAAAAAAAATAGCTTTTACGTATCCCATAGGACGCGTAATATCATCAAAAAATCGCGAAAAAACGGAAAATTTCATTAAAAAATCGCAAAATAACGACTAATTTACGGCAAGATTTGCGAAAAAATTTTGAATTTCGTAACAAAATCCCCCCAAAAACGGCAGATTTCCTTAAAAAATCGTGAAAAAACGACTAATTTCGTCCAAAAATCACGATAAAAAGGTAGATTTCAAAAAAGGCATATTTCGTTCAAAAAACGCAAAAGAAACGGAAAATTCTGTGAAAAAAAATCACGAAAAACGGCGAAAATTCGCGAAAAAACGCAAAATTCGTCAAAATACCCCCCAAAAACGGCAGATTTAGTCAAACGATCGCGAAAAAATGCAAATTTCGTCAAAGGGGCACAAAAAAAAAAAAAAAAAAAAAAAAAAAAGAATGCCAGAAGTAAATTTTATTTTCGGATTTTTATTTTCTATCATATTAGCATCGCACATAGCTAGCATTGTTAAAAATAACAAAAGTGACGCTTTCAAAATAAGTGTTGTGCCTTATCAGTTTAATATATAATAATATTTTAGCATTTTGAATTACATTGGCGGTATCTATATTTTAAAAACGAACAAGAATATGCATTTATTGGAAAAGGGATTCTTTGTCATTATCCTTTCATTTTTTTTGTTGCCTCATTGCATGGTAATAAAGCGATAATATAATATTTATGAGTAAATACATATGGGAGAAAGTTTATATTGGTGAATATTTTTCTTTGAGCGAAAATGCCCTGAGAATTTTCATATTCAAATTCTCAGATTTTCTACCCTAAATAGTATATTTTGTCTTACTTATGAAATATTTTTTTCTTACCTAAAACAATATCGTAAATACTTTAATGAATTAAGCATCTATTTTGTCCGTGCTAGGTACACGAGTCATATCCAGGGCCGTAGCTAGAAGTGAACAATAGGGGAGGGGGGGCTCAAGAGAATGTAGGGAGGCTCATAATTATTTTCTCTTTCACTCTGACGCAGAAAGAAAAGTGAATGCATATTTACATTGTAGGTAATATGTTTCTTAATATAAACTGTTGTAATAACTTCAATTTGTGCTAAGAAAAGTATATGATGATGAAAATTTTGAATATATAAAATTAAGCATCATGTTAGCTTCATGTATACAAATAGGATGAGGGAGTGTTGAAATACTTATTTTGGATACAGTTTAGTAATTCTGCAAAACTGTGAAAGGGTCTGAAAACTAAATTAGGTTTTTGAACAGAATTTCATTTGAATTTTTGGTACAGAATTTTAGGGGGCTGAGCCGCCCATAGCGCCCCCTTAGCTACGGCCTGGTCATATTAATTCTGCATTGCGATTTTTGCGAAAGCATTTTAAATCTTCTGACCATTGACTGCATGTGATTTTTTTTTATGACATTTTACATTACACAACAATTTTACATCGTATATATCTTAAATAAAAGTTTTAAGCATACACTGTAAGAAATTGCTACGAAAATTTTACTTCAGCAGAAATTCCAGGCAAAAACACATAAAAAACGGGCTTTGTTCCTGGATAAATGGGTTTTGTCGTTTAGATAATCGGCTTTTGTCCGTAAAACATAAAATTTGCGAAAGTTGACCATTTATTAGTAAAAGTGGCACTTTCCGTAAATTTATTGGAGTAATTCGCGCTAAAATACAAAATTTACATATTTTTTTAACGTAAATTTACATTTTCCCCCCACAGTGTATAGATGTTGCCGTATACACTGTAAGAAGAAATTGCTACGATAATTTTACTTCAGCAGAAATTCCAGGCAAAGGCATATAAAAAACGGTCTTTGTTCCTGGATAAACGGACTTTGTCGTTTAGATATTCGGCTTTTGTCTATAAAACAAAAAAATTACGAAAGTTGGCCGTTTATCAGAAAAAAGTGGCATTTTCCGTAAATTTATTGTAGTAATTCGTGGTAAAATACAAAATTTAGATATTTTTTTCATGTAAATTTATTCTTCACCCCCACAGTGTATACATGTTGCCTTTCACTAAATTGTGCAACAATGTTACACTAGTCCATGATACATACGGTTTAATAAATTATTTAATGAAATGATAATTTGTTGCTCTGGATGTACTTTTTAATGATTTAGTGATTCTAAAAAACATTTTTAAAAAAGGAGGGGTTCTTTATAAAACCTATTATTAACACCGCCTCTTTTTTTTACATAAATCTGACATAAAAAAAATAGCTTTTATACGTAAAGAATAGATAAAATAAATCCACCTTACCCATTTTCTTAATCCTTTTTGCGTGCGCCATTAATGTATGCAATCACTCAAATTACCTAATCTGGAAGGTGATAATTAATCTTTCCATGTGTATTCTTTTTTCCTTCGACTTTTTCTCGTCATAATTCATTAGAAACGGGCTTATTTTCTTAAGGCAATGAACGCCTTCAATCAAATTCCCTGCATTCTTTTGGTTTTGCACCTTTCACGGCAAAAATGACATGCAACCTCAAATACTAATCTGCGATTTCTCTATGATTTTTCCATCTTTTCTCTCACTTTTTCTTCCTCAGAAAAAAAAAAAGAATAAAAGAAAAAGAAACTCTTCTTTCACAGCATCCAAACCCATAAAAGTGTCTAATCGCAGCTTCCCACCGAGCCCTCCCAAATCCTATTACACCTTTCCCTAATTGCTTTAAGTGGCCTGAAACATCGTGCTGAATTAAGGACACGCAACAGTTAAATGGGTGCCGTTGGAAATTAGCAGCGGAAAACGAGAATGCATTCATATGTGTGTTCCTACTTACTTCAGCAAGGAGCGCTGGACATTACGAACTGTGCGCTCTAATTAGTGGAGACAGCAGGCAAAAATGAACCGTCATTGAAAATTATGTATGGTGGCTGCAATTTTGAAAATGATTCGTTTTAAGGCAAAGAATTTATTAAATTCCGCTTTATTCAATTTTGGAAATATGCCATTACGTCCGCAGTTGCTCGAGGTAATGTGGAATAAATTACATTTTACCATGGGAATTTTTATGTTCTTCTTTTTGGTGTCTCTTGAAATGATTGTAATCAGATAGCATTTTTATTTTAAATTTTATTTGCTGTAATCATGTTTTCTACACCCCCCCCCCCCTCTATTGTTAAGTTCGTTTCCGTATTCTTTATTTAATTGTCATTCACCATTTGCTTTAAATTTATGTGCGTAGCATCTTGATATTTTTCATTTGTGTATTAATTTCATTCCAAATAATGGCATATGATTAATTATGAGCTCACATGTGCATAATGTGTATATGCACATGCATGTATAAATATTATTTATATAAGTGAAACAACGACTGATAGTTGAAATTTGTTTGTTTTAAAATTTGAATGTGCTTTACAAATTTGTTGTTTAATAATTGAGGATGTGTGTTTCAAAACTTGCTTTATTCAGAAAATCAAATTTTGGAAACTCTCAAAAAAAAACTTTATTTGTTTTCATTATTAACGAAGATTTTACAATGCCAATTATACAGGATAAAACTAATACAGGATACTAGTTATATATTATAGGGGAGCCAATAGAATTGATTGATAGAGGAAACAGGATTTTTTAAGCTTTGGATAAAGCGAGTTTTGAAAATCACATCCTCGATTAAAGAAAGAAATGGCGTCTCTTTCCCGAAAAATCCCAAATCATTTCAAAATTTTCATATAAAATATTAAGAAAATTTTCTTATAGCATAGTTTTTGCATTTTCTGTATTGGAAATCAATTTAATATTTTTAATATCTGCGTCTATTTAATTTAATGATAAGAAATAAAATTATTGATATAAGTATTATTTAAGGAGACAGTTTACCTTTTCAATAATTGTTTTTATTTTTAAGGGTGTATTTCGATTAAACTGCTTATTTTCCGATTTATTTTTGAATTCACTTTTGCTCTCATATGCACCAAACTGGCAAATTGTCTTATTCAGAAAGTACACAAGGTGACGTGATTGTCGATTCTTTGATAAATGTAGAAAATATTGTAAAAAAAGCAATCAAAAACGTCATTTTGAGCAGATTTTTCCGAAGCGGGAGCTTTGGGAATGAAAAAAGTGTCATACTGAGAAGAAAATTGTTCATAATTCAAATTCTAATGAATCGAGCGTAAAATGACATCACACGGCACCTTGTACGTCTCTTCAAAAATCCCCTCAGCAAGTTTTATGTTTCTACTTTTAAAAATGTGTCTGAAATTGTATCGGAAAATTTCGAGCAGTTGAAGGTGGAAAAGCGTTTTTTCGAATACACCCTTAAAATTATGGCTCAAATGATGAACTCACTGCATTTTAATGTTATAATAAGATTATATTTTAAACAAACAAACAAACAAAATATTGCATATTTGATTAATTTTTTAAAAATCCTTAATACATTTTTAAATATTATCATCCTTGCCCCCACCCTTTGTTTTAGTATTTCAAATTTGTATCACACAAGACTTCGCATGGATTTTTAAATGCATCTAAAATATGAAAATGGAATAAAAAATATATAAAGATGGAGAAAAATCCATGTTCAAAGTTTTCATTTGCATCAGAATTGCATTGTAAATTTGTAACAAAATTTTACGATGTCTCGCGATATAAATGCCGTATGAGCAACAATAAGATGCCAAATTCTTCATAATTAAACAGATTTTAATTTAATGTTTAACCTTTTTGGGTCTGAATTTTTTTTTTTTTTCAATTTTTAGAAAAAATTACTTTTACGTTAATAACATGAACACAAGTTATACAAATAGATTAATTAGTATTTAACGAATATTTCACTCTCTGAACGATAACGAATGTTATTGTTTTTTGTACTATTCAATTCATATTCATATGACAATAAGCTAAGGAAGAATTTTTGGAGACGTTTAGAAAATATGGTATTACAGCAAGATTTAACTTATATTACAAATTTCTAATACTTTTTGTGCTTTATTACACACAATTCTTTCCGGAAAGTAACTTTAATTTTAAATTTAAAGAGTGAAATATATGTTTAAAATAAAAGAATCACGAACGGCGCGTAGAGAAATGAACAAATAATTATTTTTTTTATTATTAAATGCCTAAACATAAATGAAATCATGTAGTAAATGCATAGACGTAATACTAACATTATTATTTTTAAATAGTAGCAAAAGTATTTATTAAAACAAAATAATACTCCGTTAAAATACATGTACTATTAATAGTACACTAGACCCGAAAGGGTTAAAAATAAAAGTCTATTTTTGATCAATTTTGAGAAAAACTGCCCCTTTTAAACATGAAATGAAATTTAAAATCAAACTTAATTTATGGTATATTAAAAATTAAATGTAATTTAAAAGCTGTAAGAATTTCGTATAAACTGATTTTTTTGTTTACTATTGCTGTTTTTGTCTATGATATATAACAAATTAAAAACCACTCTAACTAATATGGTTCATGTAGAAAAAGGATTTATGATGTTTCCTGTTCAAAAATATGTCATGAAAAATGCATTTGGTATTTGTAATAACAAATCATAAATTTACCACTAACACAATTTATCTGATACTGAACCCTTTTCAGCTTTTCTTGGAATAGCATATAAAAGATCAAAGAATCTAACTCATTTGATATTTTATCTTTTGAAATTCAAGATGATTTATTTCTAGGAATAAGACCTATCCGAATATTTTATGTCTAAGTCTGAATTGAAACCCTTGCCATGATATATTTTGTCCTGACATTTATTTGGATGAATTCTCATTTTCTTTTGATATATTAAGAGAAATATTACCTCGAATATATCAAGATTCAACCTATTTTTAAACATGTGTCGTTTAAGAAATATCATATGTGTATGTATTTCTGCGTTGGCAAACCATGTTTATCTTTAATGGGATTTTAAAAAGAAAAAAAAATAAACACAAAATATAATTTTGACTGAAAGAAGGTGAGTAATTAATAAAAGTAACTGGCAGGTGGGGAAAAAAAAGGGCTCCAATTAATTTTGTAAAATATACAATCTAAATTTATTGGTTACGTGATTATTTTTTTTTGTCTGAAGACTGATTAAATCTGACTCGTAAGTTATTTACTAAATTTTACTGTAATTAAAAGGATCTCATCCCACCCAGCTAAATTCACTAATTTTCTTACAGATCTTGATGGTTCTAAAAAGCACTAATTTGCTCTGTTGCTACATTGCCCAATTATGGAATTTGCTGCATTTTAGACTGCCCGATTAGTGCTTTATAAAGATTACCCGATTACGGAAATTTAAAGACATTATCATGACCAGTGGCGTGGCGAGCTTCTCTAATTGCTTGCCATTCGATTTCCTTTGTCAGAAAAATTTTTTGGTTCCCAAAACAACATGCACCGCTGTCACAACAGCTGATGTTGTTTTTCGAAATTCATTAAGTAAAATCTGTCATACTTTTGAAAGTTAGTTTGGATATGATTAAGTGAAAAATGTCGCAGCCTTTTAGACTATTATAATAACATCTCGAAAGAAAAGTTTTCTTTCAGACGCTGTAAAAAAATAGTTTTGAATAGGACGTAATTTATCATCCATTAGTACTTTTCATACATAATATTTATTTAAAATTTACTACAGAATTATAAAAGAGGAAAAATAAATATATTTTTCAATTGAAAAATATTTGGAAATACTGTTATGTTTTTTAAATATGATGGAATTTTCACCATTAATTGCTTTTTGCAGGCAATAATTTAATTATTTTAGAATTTAATTATTTTTTTTTATTATTAGCCTGTAAATATGTTTATTGATTAAAAAATGCTTGACAATATTATTATTAAGGCTTTTTTAAATCTGGGAGCCGTAGATTTTTAAAAGAAGATTGAATGTAGTCCACGTATCAAAACATGTTTATACATCAACCTCCTTAAAAAAAAAAAAAAAGAAAAAAAAAGAAAAGAATAATGCATAGTTAAACTGATGGCATTGAGCTCACATGCTACGCATACTAATTGTACATTACAGCCTTATATTTTCAAGGAATAATTCCGTTCGAAAAAAAAAAATTAAGAAGGGGAAACAGCTCTCCCCTTTCCCCATTTTTATACTTAATCATTGGACCTTCTAAACTATCAAGGACATGCTTTATCATATAAAAAATCTATATCCAAAATTCAGAGCAAATCGGATAATTCTTAATAAAAACCCATTTAGCATTTATATAATTTAAGAGGAGTTATCCCCCTCTTTTATATTTAACATTAAACTTCCAAAACTATTCAGAGATTTGAACGAAATCTGACAATTCTGCTTGAAAAACCCCTTCATTTAAATTAAGGGGAGGGGCATTAGAACCCCCGTTCCCACTGTTTATACTTATTCAATGAACACCTAATAGCAGTCACGGAATTGCCTCATCAGAATGATCCTATATCTAAATTTTGAACGAAAACTGTTAATTCTGCATGAAAAATCCATTTATATCAATAAAGGGGAGGGGCTTGAGCTCCCGTTCCCCCTCTTATACATATCGAATGAACTCCAAAAACTAATCAGGGAAGCGCCTTATCCAGTTTATACGTATATACAAAATTTCAAGTGGATCGGATATTTTTATCATGAGTTATCGCGTTACGCACGAACGAACATACATACAGAACGGGCGGGCACATAAGCTCTCAGGCTATGATAGCCTGTGAGCTAAAAAGTGATTCTTTCCTGTTAATAACTAAAATTTGTGATTTTATAATTATATGCATAAAGTTAACATTTATTTAAAAATATATAAAAAGTCATATTAAAAAAAATCATGAGAGGCAGTGCTAGAATTTTCCCGACGGCAGATAATAATGCCGTTACTCTGTTTATTTGCAGTTTTATTCATAACATGATGATGATCAGAGCCTCATTACAAGTGTATTTTTGTAAGTATCTTCTTATTGCATCAATCATTTCTTATGGGCTGAAATTTATAATTCTCCAAATGTGGAGTCGTTAACGTCTAATGAGTCTTTGTTTTGTTTTTGGTTCTGTATTGGACCAAATAACGGATACCATCTATTACTTGTAAAATATATATATATATATATATATATATATAATAATAATTTGAAAAAAAGAAATCATTGCAAATTAGATTTTTAAAAATAAATTGAATTTCTTGAAGGAAAATTCTTTATGCATTAAATGATATTTTAACGTAAGTCATTTATTTGTTTTATGTTCAGAATTGTGGTGTGCAAAATTTAACACATATTTATAATCCTTTCGGGTCTGGCGTAATATTAAAAGTACATATCTTTTCACTGAGAAGTGAAAATTGTTCTGCCTTAACATTTACTTTTGTTATTATCTACATGTAGTAATGACAGTATATTTCTATGCCTTTCTTTTTATGATTTCATTTATGGTTTCATATTTTTAATAATAATAATAATAATAGTTTGCTTATATTTATCTTTGCATCATTGGCAATTCTTTTATTTTAAACACGGATTTCACTCTTTAATCCTTTCGGGTCTAGTGTACTAGTAATAAAACATATTTTAATGGAGTATTATTTAGTTTTAAGAATTACTTTTGCTACTATTTACATTTAGTAATCTTAGCATATGTTTATGCATTTACTATATGATTTCATTTATGTTTAGGCATTTAGCAATAATAATAATTATTATAATTATTTGCTTAATTCTCTTTGCGCGGTTTGCAATTATTTTGTTTTAAACACATATTTCACTCTTTAAATTAAATATAAATGTTACTTTCCTGAAATAATCCTTTGTAATAAAGTGCAAAAAGTATTAGAAAGTTGTAATATAAGTTAAATCTTAATACAGTATTTTCTAAGCATCTCTGAAAATTCTTCCTTAGTCTATTGTGATACTAATATTAATCGAATAGTACGCAAAACAACAATATTCGTTACCTTTCAGACACTGAACTATTCGTTAAACATTAATCTATTTGGATTGCTAGCGTTAATTTTATTAACATAAAAGAATTTTTTTCTAAAAATTAAAAAAAAATTTGGAACAGAAAGGGTTAAATTAAAAATATTGGTTACTTTTCTGAAGGAATAACGTGCGATAAAATGCAAAACATATTAGAAAGTTGTAATATCTGTTAAATTTTGTTGTAATTCGATATTTTCCATACAGCACCAAAAACACTTCCTTAGTCTATTTTCATATAAATATAAATTGAATAGTACACGAAATAACTACACTCGTTAGATTTCAGGCAATTACATAATTATTAAACTGCAGTAAATCTATTTGAATGTCCAGCATTAACATTTTTATTGTAAAAAAAAAAAAAAAAATTCTCTCAAAATTGAAAAAAAAATTTAATCCGAAAGGGTTAATAAGAAATCGTGAATTTTTCCTGAACTAATTTATTTATCTGATATTGAACACTTTTCAAATTTTCTTGGAATAAACATCCTATAAAATATTGCAAAAACTGAATGTTTGACATTTTATCTCTTTAAGGATTTATTTCTTCGAATAAATTTCTGGCGTATATTTTAAGTCCAGATCTAAATTGAAATTCTCGCCATAATGTATTTTACGTAAGAATTGCTTTTGGGTGAATTTTCATTTCCTTCTGATGCATGAAATAAAGTATTTCTTCCGATATATCAGAAATCAGTCTATTTTTATCCTGCTGCAAGTAAGCATATGCCTATTTATTCTCCAAACGTTGATTCGGAGTTAATTTTAACAGAATAATCACCACCTTATGTGTGTAAAAATGGTAAAAATTAACATTTCTTTTTCATTTCTTTTCCTTCTTTGTGTTTGCGTTGTTCTTCAATTCAGTAAAATCAAAACGGATTTTACTTGTTCTTCTCCTATAAAAAATTTAATTAAAAAAATTAAATTCTAAAGCCGAGTTTTTTAAAAATGTATTTCTTCAACGAAGATGCTTTATGCATTAATCCTTTATGCACTGAAGGTACTTTTAAGCTTTTTTATGAGAGTAGATTATTTTATAGATCCAATTTTTATTGAAAGTTGTTCATAAGAGAATTCATTTAAATTTATTTTAAAAGTTCGCATGTTTGTAACGATATGCTATCTTTTCGCATCCCAAGTATATGAATTGAATGGTTGAATGTCTTGCAAGATAACATAGGAGGGGCACAGGCGGTGTTGAAAATATAGAGGACTTTATATTTAATTTGAATTTAATAATTATTTATTTCACTTTCATTGTGTTTGTAATTTTCTATTTACATTGATGACTCAACGAAACTGAGTAGAAATATGTCAATTTTTAATATTTTGAATGTTTTATTATCAAACTGACGTCTTATAACCAAAATAATTATTTATAATATAAGTTATTTTTCGTTGTAGAATATATATTAGTGTTATTATGATGATGTAGGTACTTTCAATTACCATAAGAAAGTTTTCCATAAAATTTATTTATTCTATATATTAATAAGTTTATTTTTCTTTCTGCACAAAATACTCTGCTCGATCAAGTTTAAAAAGTATAGTGTAACAGTTGAAGCTAAATATTTTTAAATGTGGTAATTTTCTAAATCATTTACATAGATATAGCTTTTCTTTAAAATAAAAGTTATATGAAACATTTTCAACAGCAAAAGCCTTTTCGTTTACAGAAAGAATAATACTACATTTAAATACTTTGTAATATTTGTATAAGAGAATGTCAATAAATGACGTCGCACTTTTTTTCAATATTTTTGACTCCCTACCCCATTATCGCATGTCAAGCTATATTATATATACATGCACTTGCAGTTCAGAAACAAAACACAATGTTATAGATCATATTTCAAATTTTATATTTAAACTTTTACTGTATGTTTTAATGATTATTGTGAGTATAACAATAAAAATGATTTATGCGCTTATTTTATATAAAATAAGATTCAAGTTTACAACAAAAAAGATAATTAATATACAATAGTAATACAATATTAATATGAAAGAGCAATTGAAAATGGTGGTATTTTGGAATTTGAAATGAAATTTAATAGTACAAGGTAGAACCCGTCAAATTTTGACGAAAGAAAATCTTTAAGAAGGAACTCTTTCATTGATTTATAATAAACCTACAAAGTTAGTTATAGTAAAAAATGCATTTTATATTGGCGTGTCTAACTCTTAAACGATATTTAACGTCAAAGTAACAAAATACTATTTCTATAAAACGCAGTTGTAGAAATTGTTGAAATTAAACTTTAATCATATTTGTAATCAGTAAAAAGGAATAAAGATAGGTTATTATGATAAAGTTATCAATTAAGGTTCTTATGCTAGTATTCAAAAATGAAAAAAAAGCAAAATTTATTCTACTTTGACTTAATCATAGAACTTTTTTTTCCGTGAAATCTAAACCCGGCATCATTTTCACCATATTAAAATTTACAAACGCACATTTCGCATTTGTATTCACCTTTTCAAAAAAAAAAAAAAAAAAAAAAAAAAAAAAAAAAAGGCATTTTAATTTGATTATTTTGATTTAAAACTTTGAGTCTCAATGCTATTAGCTGAAACAGACATTAAACTGTTGACATTCTTTTACGTATAAATCAAATTTTCTAAATGAAATAAAAATTCACCGGGTTTTATAACAGAAGATATTTAAATTTTTCCCTTTTTAATGAGAAAATGGCAACATAAAGATACAGCAATCAATTTTTTTTCTCTTTTTTCCTTTGCTTTTAACTCGGCTTTTAATAGAAATGGAGTACTCCTGCTGCCACGATTTAAAAAAAATGGAATTAAAAGCTACAAAAAAATTAATATTTCAAAAACAAATTAAGATACAGCTTTCAAACAAATTTAATTTAAAAGTAGATTTTTTCCCCTACACGATGGCGTAAAAATTGAAAATGTGCAATATTCAGAAGTTTAAAATTTTTTAGTAGCAAAAATTGCGATATCGAAATTTTATTTAAAATTTGAAAGTGTTGCCATGAGCAAAATGACGTATGCGTTACGCACAGATACGTTTGGCCTTTATAATATAGATATTTGGTTTTAAATTTTATCTTTTATGAACACAAAACTTAATTTCAAAATTACTTCGAAATTTAATTTTTTAATGTTTTTATTTTAACCAAAATGTGTGATGTCACATTTCTTCTAACCATCTCCCACTTCTTGTCATAAACTGTCACAATTTCCCGAACTTCCCTCTCCCCTCCAAGTATGACATCATTTATGGACGGGGCCCGTAAGAGTATTTTTGGTTAATTAATCTGATTATTTTTATGAATAATTTACAGAAAAATACCGATCCACCATCTACCGATTTACTTAATCAATTTTAATGAAAAAAATATATTCAAATTTCATATTATTATTATTATTATTTAAAAATTCCAGTATGTCTGCAGATATTAAAGAAGATAATTGAGGTGAAACAATTTCTTCATAAATAATTCCATGCATAAAGGGTTAAGGAATATTTTAACACAGGACTTTTATTTTTCTATTCATGTTAGGTTCTACTCAAAATAATACGAGAATCGTTATTGTTAACCAGAAATGGTGAATTTTCTCTTGAACCAATTTATTTATCTGATATTGAAACCTTTTCAAATTTTCTTGGAATACCACGTAAAAGATTGCGAAAGCTGTATGTTTGACATTTTATTTTTTAATGATTTATTTCTTCGAATAAAATCCCCAGAATTGAAATTCTCGCCATGTTATATTTTATAATGGTATTCCTTTTGGATGAATTCTCATTTCCTTTTGATGCATTAAGAAAAGCATTTCCGCGAATATATCGGAATTCAGTCTATTTTTATCTCGCTGACAAGTAAACATATCCTTATTTTTTCACCAAACATAGATTATGAGTTAATTTTAACAGATTAATCCTAAAGCTTAAGGGTGTAAAAATGGCAAAATTAACAAGTAGTTCTTTTTAAATTCAGTTCCTTGCGCCATTTTTTTTTAAACATTCTAACATAATTGAAAAGTGTTTATGAAATGGATTTGTCTGTCCACCAGTCTGTCTGACCGACTGGCTGTGTTCTAAATAGCTTAAATATAGTCAAATGCCATGTTACTGATAGTATAAATAACTTCATGTCCGTATCAATGATAAAGTCAGCGTTTTTTTTATTTAATTTTCTTTTCTTCTTTTGCGTGAGCAAGAATGGACTTTATTCCTTCTTTTTAAAAAATAAATTTTAATAAAAAAAATAATCAATTAAAATTTAAAATTTTTAAAATAAATTTAAATGTTTGAAGGAAGATTCTTTATTCATTAAAGTTGTTTTAACATAGCTCATTTATTTATGATGTTTTCTGTTCAAAATAGTTTTGTGAAAAATTTAATTATTATGTTTAACCGGAAATGAGGAATTTTCTCCTGAACCGATTTATTTATCTGATATTAAAACCCTTTTCAAATTTTCTTGAATTAATACGTTAAAGATTGCACAAGCTGAATGTTTGACATTTTATCTTTTAATGATTTATTCCTTCGAATGAAATCCTGGGGTATATTTTAAGTCTATATCTGAATTGAAATTGTCGCCATGTTATATTTTACACTGACCTTCCTTTTGGGTAAATTCTCATTTTCTTTTGATACTTTAAGAAAAGTATTTCCGTCAATCTATTTGAATTCAATCCATTTTTATCCTAAGAAAATCCATATTTTCGCGTCAAACGTAGGAGTTAATTTTGATCTATTTATGCCTAGTGTTCCATTTTGGGGGTGCTTCGAATTTTAATAAATTTGTATAATTTTTTTTTCTTTAACATGAAAATTTTATGAAAGGAAATGTAACTAATCCTATCCCAAAAGAAAATAGTTTCAGGACAATCGCAAGGATGTTAGTGTTGATCTTTTTTTTTCAATCGCAAGGAAATGACCATTGTCCGCTTTTATCTTTCTCTCCTACTAGACCCCTATGATTTCTTAAGACTTACCTATTTGCCGATTACCTGCTGAAAGTTAATTGTTTTACTAACTCGTGTATAAGTCAACCCCCTATTATCGACTCTCAAATTTTGTCTAAAATTCGACGACTTCTAAACGAGTACTTTCGTTCTATATTGAATGAGCTTTGCAATCCTTTTCGCTCTGCAATGTCTCGAATGAGAAAACTACTTAGGAGTATAACGCAAACCGACCATCTTTCACAAATATATGAAATATCTGAACAGGTTCAACATTACAAATACAAAGATAAACATTAAAGAATCACTATTTCAAATTGGGAATCGCGACAGATAATGGGTTGAGGTAAATTACGGAATATGGGTTAATGTGTTGTGTGGTATATACATCGTATGCCACAAATTGCGATTGCTATATGTACTGCGTGGTGTATATTGCACTATGATCTGTATATGACTTATACACATTAGTGATATATTGCATAATTATCTGACATCATCACCAAAATCAACCGTTTTTGATCCACTGCTGGATGTAGATCTTCTCCCCCAGATTTCTCCAATATTTCCTGTCTAGTGAATTTGGAATTCGATTTATACCAGTCACTTTTTTGATTTCGCCACTCCATCTTACTTGAGGTCGTTTTCTTGGTCGTTTTACATCTCTGAGAAACACCACTGTAAGATTTTCGTGATCTACCTATTGTCTTATTTTCTAGCAATGTGCCCAGCCCATTTCCATTTTAGCTGTTTAATTTATTCAACGATGTCAAAAACTTTTGTCTGACTTCTTATCCAGGTTTATCCTCTTTCAGTCTCTTCTACATCTTCTCCTACATTTTTCTATACCTCTCTGTGTTGTTTGTATTCTTTGTGCTATCCGTTTTGTTAGTATACATGTTTCTGCCCCGTAAGTTAGTGCAGGCAACACACATTGATAAAACACCTTTCTTTTCAGACAAAGAGGCACATGTTACTCTTCAGAATAATATTGTTCTTCCCAAAAGCACCCCACACGTTTTTTCTGCTGATTTCATTCATGATGCTATTATCCGATGATATTATGTATATTTATTTCGATAACAGGCATTTGTGAGATCATATGCATTTTTGACAAATATAGATATTTATGAGGAATTAATGAAAATTAAATTTAAATTAAAATAGTTAAGGAAATATCCATTATGCGTTTAAAAAATAAAACAGATTGGGGCATTTTGGAAAACAATCAATTTATATAGTTTCACAATATATAAAGCCTTAAATTTAGCAGTTAATAATTTAGGGGAGAGGATTTGTTTTTAGTGAAAAAATTGAACATTATTTATAGTTTCATTAATTTACTAACCTTTAGAAATTTAATGGTGTCAATTCCTCTATGACTATTTTCCTTACCTTTATGTTACTAACGTAATATAAAGATCCATGTTTAAATCCGGGTTTATTTTTCCCTTTTATTCCTGCCATTAATAGTTCACTGAAGTATGTCCACCGAAATATGAGGTACTGAAATCAGAATATACATAGCTTTGAAAAGCATTAGTTCTGATTGATTACAGAAAAACATTCTGAAATGGGGTTCGTTTTAATGATTCATGAAAATGCAGCAAGTAATGTAAAATACCACAAATCTGTGCGTTAAACTCATCGTTAATCGAAAAAGTTTTGCCGAATTTTAAATTGTTGAGACAGGTTTTTGAAACGTGATGATGTTCAGTTTATTTTGCCAGAAATGGCACTTGTTTATAACTTCCATAGCTATCTATTATTACCAAAAGATAATAAAACGATTTCATGCACTATTTTTGGGGTTCATAAGCAACTTATTATCAGGTAAGGGTTTTTGCAAACAAGTGCAAATAAACAATCGATGAAAAAACTTGAATATGGAGTTTTTGATGTTATTAAAATTTGAAAAGAAGTCATGCGATTTTATTGAGCGAAAAACAGTTCACTAGTCAGAAAAAATTTTCTTTTCATAAACGGGGATGGATTTTTTTTTAAATAATTATTGGAAAGAATTAGAGCATGATTTAAAAAAAAAAAATGCTTTGTCTGTATCAAAAGCGTGAACTGAAGACAATGTACAATTGTACATGTTCTGATCTTAAGTTTCAATTCAGATTTATTATTATTATTATTTCTTTAAGCATAAATGTGGTATTGTTTTCAGCACCTATTTTCGTAATAGTAATAATACAGTATTAGATTTACTGTTTGATTGGAAGCAGAAACTTGAATTTTGATTGTACTGATGTTTCTTTTACAACTAATATTTTTAATTGACCGTATTATATGTTCCGTAAGTGAACATAATGGTTTTTATTTACATTTTTTTTTCAAATTCATGGGCAAGTTGAATATTAAAATGGAAAACGGAAAGTTAAATTTTTCTCGGATCATGTTATGAGATTTAAAAGGAGAGCATTTTGGACGTGCTAAGAAAAATATTAAAGACATTTATTTGGATCGTGCTTCTACTCTTAGGACAGTTAAAAAATGGTTTTGTCCATTTCGAAATGGTGATTTCAATCTAAGCTATAAAAATCACTCTGGGCGATTTTATCATATAGATTAAAATCACCATTTCGAAAAGAAAAGAAGAAATTTCATTAAAAAGATATTGTATTAAATGGGAATGCTAGAAAACCACCCAGCGATTGATAATAAGTTAATCAGTGATTTAATGAATTATAATGCACAGATTACTACAGAAAAGATTACTAACTAAATGTTGACGATTCGACTGCATTTCGCCATTTATTTATTTATTATTATTATTTATTTTTTTGGATACATTTTAAAACTTGATGCATCTGGAATTGGACATAAACTTTTGCAATCGCCCATCATAATTTGTGTTGGCTAATATCTTTGCCAGTATAAGTAATGGATAACGAAATGTTGCTTCATTTAGGGTCTTTTACATTTTGCTATTATGGTGCCAATATTGACATATCATTGCAAATATTTCCAATAATGGCAATATTATATTATTTATTATTTTTATTTTTCCAATAATGGCAATATTGCAAGCATCTTGCCCAATGCAACAACGACGTGAAGTATTGGCCTTACAAGATGTTTGGATTTAGTCGATTCTCACTAAATATATTTGTAAAATATATTGCGGTAATTCCCATTATATTTGCAATGAAAAGGCAAGATAACGATAGTATAAAATGAAAAAAAACTATCTTAAAATTTGAGTGTTTTCGTTTTTTTGATACTGCACCAATATTGAAAAATGTATTTTGCCATTTCGCCGCCGATATTTCCACAATAATAATAATTCTATAGCCTTTCATTTCAAATATTTCACATAAATTCAAAATTTCCATAATTTTAGACTCAAATGTAAACAGTATCGGTTAGCTAATTAGTAGTTCTTTGATCTTGCAAGTAATATTAGAAATTCGATAAAAAAGTACGTTTTAATTAGCGTCTAAGTTTTAGTTTTTAAATTCAGCATGACAGAATATCTAATTACTTCAAATGATTTAATGTGCAATAACGTAAATTAAATCCAATTTTTGTAATATTTAAAACACTTTTTTTTATCAAGTTTATTTTTTAAATTTTCTTTATAAAATGGATTATTTTATCATTATTTGTCATACGAATGTTGGAGATTTTGCGCACGAAACTTGCAAGATCTGTTTGTTAAAACGTTTTCGTATTCCTTGAGAATGTTGCCGATTGTGCGTATGACAATTATAAGATCTGTTTATTAAAAGCTTCTTATAAGCCTTGGGAATATTGAGGATTGTGCGTACGACACTAGCAAATTTGTTTATTAAAAGGTTTTACATTATTTGATTACGTTGCCGATTGTGTGCTTAACAATAGCAAGATCTGTTTATTAACCCTTTAACGTTCATTGGTTTCGCCACGAAACCACAAAATTTTAATTCCGATATGCAACACTGACACCGGTATTTTTATCTAAAAATATCCCTTTTATTATGTATGTGAAAAATCACGTTTTCTTATTTAGCAATATATTTGTTCTTAATTACCGGTGTCTTTCATTTATTTCGACACCTTAGTAATGAAAATGCTATGATCGTTAAAGGGTTAAAAGGCTTTTGTAAGCCTTGTGAGTGTTTTCGATTGTATGCGACATTAGTAACATCTATTTATTAAAAGTTTTTTTCTAAGCTTTGATAATGTTGCGGATTGTGCGTACGGTATTAATAGATCTGTTTATTAAGAGTTTTTGTAAGCATTTAAATGCACTGTAATCACTTTTAGGGCAATACATATTTTTATTTTACATTTAATTTAAGTAGTAAATGATAGTTATTTTACAAAGTACATTATAAGATTAAGAACAGAATACTAACGGACGAGTGGACAACAGAATATTACTTGCTAAAATTTTTCCACGGTAAATTATGAGAACCCCTTGCCCTTTTCAAAAGTTCAAAAAATTATTGAAATAAAATAACGTTTCTGCATTAGCTTTTGTTTGAATTGTACGTACTAAGTAAACTGCTTTCCTTTCCCCTGGCTTTCTGAAACTGTATGATTTCAAGAGCACTGCAAAAATTCTCGATGGACGATAAGTACATTACATTAATTAAAGTTACTTGAGTAAAGTTACTTGAGTCTGTATCGGATACTTCAAATCCATGATGACTTTAGGTAGGATATTTATTTTATTTTTATATATTATTTTTTTAGTGAAGATATACTGGGGGTGAATGATTCAGTAAAAGCTTCTTGAAATTTTAAGAAACAAAGAGCAATATGAATATACGCTTTAAAAAAACATGCAGTATACAATGACTAATACCCCGTTCACACTACGGATATTTAAGATATCTCAGGCCTGGAACTCTCTCAGAGAGTTCTACAAACTCTCTCAGAGAGTTTCAATTCTCTCGAGCTAGATACAGGAACAACCACCTACTCTCATTGGCTACAAAGCTTTGCTTTTACTGATTGGCTGTTGTGACCGTCTTTATTTCAAGCGCATGCGCATACGCTACATTTGTTCAGTTCAGAGATACAGTGACATTCGCTGAGATATCTTAGGTAAATTTTTCAATGTGAACAGGCATCCAATTCCGGGAGGGTCCACTTCAAACACGGCGATCTTAAGATATCTTAAGTTTGTAGTGTGAACAGGGTATTACAAAAGCGATTGGACACTTAAGCAACTCCCGATTATCGGACAGTTAAAAAACGTTAAATTCAACATAATGATTTTTTAACATTTATAATATAGTTTCCATCTTCACTTTTATCTGTTAAGTACGTTTTTTTCCCTTTCATCTTACATAACGTGACATTTTATCTTAAAGTTTTTAAGTTTTTTATAATATGTTATAAAAAGTTATAAAATGTCACAAAATTTACCGGACACTATTGAGACTTAGAAAATTGTATTTTAATGCAAGCGTTCTTTTTTGAATTAAAAGAGGAAGGGGGGGGGAAGCAAATGGCTTTTTTTTTAATAATTTATTTAAGGATTTGCACATGGCACTGAAATAATTTTTGTATATATCTGGAATATTTTTCATAAAGTAACATGTCTACAATTTTTAAAAACTATGCTTTTTAAAATTTTATTATTTATTAATGCAGAGAAGTACTTTTCTTCTTTTACCGCATATGCTATTTATTAATTTCCATATAGAATAAGGAAAGTCCAAGAAAGCAAAAAAAAATAATGAGAACCATGAACTACTTAGAAAAATTGCTTAATTGTTGCATTTAAAATATTCGGCTATCTTTGACATATACCTAAGTGCTATTGAATGCATAAGAATGTAAGAGTTCATTCTAAGAAGATCATAGGCAGATTATTGAAATTGAGTTTAAAATTAAAGCATACAAGTATTTGGCGCGACTGAGTTTTAAACCCCTTCTTGGCGCGTTTTCAAAACATCGCCACATTGGCGCGCTTTTGCGTTTTGTCTCCCGGAGTTTGACTCCAGGAGACACCACGCAAAAGAGCGCAATTTAAAGTGGCGATAATAAATATAAATCAAAAATACATGTTTTTTAAAACATAGAAATTTAAAAGAATTTGCAATTTCACACATAAAAAAAAACCAAATAATCCACTTACAGACAAACTAGGTTTTTAACGGAGTTTGGGAGATCGTGACAATAAAAATAGAGCAAAAATACATATATTAACGCAGAAACTTAAAATATTGCAGAAATTAGGATGTAAAAAGCATGCATATTGCAAAATATTAAAACTGTCTCATTTACATACAAAATTATTCTCTCATTCAATAAGAAAGCTAGAAAAGAAAGAACGAACAGAGCATGCGCAAGCTCCCGCAAACGGAGGAGAAAAAAAATCGCTTCTTCGCTCCGAGGGTTGCCGAGAAAAGCGATAGCTAAAAGTAAAGGAAAGCAACGCGTGGCGTAGTTACCGCGCGGCAGAAAAATCGCCGCCAAGAAGTGGGTTAAAGCTCAGTTTACCCAAATATTTTTTTAAAGGAAAGTACAATACTGTATACAGCTTGCAACAGGGTTTTATTAAATGTGTTGAATAAATATCTATCTAAAACAAAAATATTTGAAGAGTTTCTCAGCATTAATTGTGTTAAGGTGTCGGATTGATCAATAAATCGAAAACGTATCTATTGATCCAAATCAAAATTTAGTTAATATGCAATATTTTAAACAAAATCTGATTTGAAAATTTTATATTAGGAAGTTGCGATGTAAGAACTTCAATTATACAGTAGAATAAGTTTTTAGCAGTCATTTTAATCAGATTTTCCATTTTGCAGTTTATTTATATACGATTTTTCGAAAATGTTTATCTAGAATTTTATGAGCTTTAACATCTTTTACAAAAAATGGATTTACACAATGATCTAACTTTTGATCTTTGAATTATGTTTTTAAAAAAGTTCCAAATTTCCGACTTTTATGATATATATTATAATCATTTATATTACATGATTTGTTTAGGTACACTGTAAAAAAAAAAGGTCTATCTACTAAAAAAAAATTAGTGATCCTTGTAATTACTAAAAAATTTTTAGTAATCTTACTCGGTTACAAGGAATCTGTAATAATTACTAGAAAAAAGCTAGCAACGAATAGAGTTAATAGTTTTAGATTTTTAATAGCTATTACTAAAACTCACTTGGTGTGGCCGTGATAGCCTAGTGGTCATAGCACCGAACTCCAGGCTGAAAGTACCTGGGTTCGATGCTGGCCGCCACCAAATATGCACCCAATGTATGCAATGTAAGTACTTGTTAAATAAAGGGATTATGAAAATCCTGTCGTAGCAGTTACCATGGGTAATGATCTCTGAACTTTCCCTCCCCTTTAGAAACATGTCAAAATAGAGCAGATAGCAATGTTTGGTGCTGCCATCTATTGCTTCTTTGCCGAAAATCTTCCGTTTCAGAAGTCTGTCTTTTTACCCACTGGATGAAGCTCTAAGGAGGCTCCTGGCCTTCGGGCACACGTAATGGTTACTAAAAATAATTTTGGAGCTATTACTAAAATTTGCTTTGTGGCTCATTCTAAAAAGTTTTAAGTTAGTTATACAAAAAATTCTTTTGTTCAGTTTACAAAAGAAATGTTTGTTTCACTTGCAAAAAAAAAAAAAATTGTAATGGTTACTAAAAATTCTGTGGAATACAAATTTACTAAGGAATGTTTAGTAACCTCTTGATTTTTTTTTTACAGTGTATTAACTAATTTTAAAGAAACTTATTTATTTATTTATTAATAGCTTGTCCTCGGATCTTCACTTTTTAAGGAAACATGCAAATATTTATTACTTAATTAGGAATGAAATATATTTAATTTATAAAAAGCAAAATTCTAAAGAATACTGCTTAGTATCCTCGAACTTAGAGCTCGAGGCTTAGTCGCCACGAACATCACTTATATGTGACGTTTAAAGTTTATAAGTTCTTAATTTTTCCCTACCAGTATTTTCGAATAGAAATTTTCGCCTTATTTAATCATAGAATTTATACGATTAAAATAAGCAATGATTTCTAATTGGGGAAACTAGGAGCCAAAACATTAAATGTTGCGTGGAGGATATGTATCACGAAGGGATTTAAATATTTTTAAAAGTTTTTTACATCTAAAGTGGGTTTAATAAACTTTTAAGATAACTGAACTTTAAAACTCTTGATAACTTTTACAATTCTAAACATGCCTGATCTTTTTGAAACATGAGATTTGTTAGATCTACATGATGAAAGGATAAAAGAAAAAGTTTACCATTGGACAAAAATGCTGCATCGGGTCGGTAGGACACTAACTTTTTTCGTTGCGAGTCTGTTTTACTCTAATTGTTATGGGTTCGGGTCTGTTTCATGTTGGGATTGGCTCTTGCAGACTGAGTCTGGGTCGATCTCGATATTTCAAATAAGTCTAGAATATTCCTTGAAGATGAAAAACTATGCACAGTAGAACCTCAATTATCCGATATAAGTGGGACCGAACCTACATCAGAAAATCGAAATTTTCGGATAATCGAAATCTTATCATTAATAATTTAGTTTAATATGTAGCATCGTCCTCGAACTGCTATTTAGACTATTTAAACTGCTAAATAAATACCTAATTCAAGTTAAACACGGAAATTAATTTATTTTGAAACAAAAAGATTACAAGGATTTAAATGAAAGCTATGACTTTAACTGGTCATCCTTTAAAACCATTACTTCAGAGGTTGCATTGCTTCAATTCACTGTTCCTATTATTCCAGCCATACAAGGCTTTTTGAGACACATTTCAAAGCATCATAATCTTTGTCTTCTTTTGAAGCTATGTCGTATTTCTACTATATTTTCGTCATCACTAAGCAACTGGAAATTACACTTCCACGTCACAATTTAACAAATCTTGGATTTCTTTGATTCCAATGTTTTCAAAACATGTCGTTGTGTTAAAAAGATCTAAAATTTTCATAAACGCTGAAAAAGAAAATTTAAAAAAATGTCAGGAACTGACGTCGGATTACGGAGAGTTCTGGTTAAATGAAGGTGGGGTAATTCAGGTTCCACTGTAGTTAAATAGTTATAAGTATTTGTGTCTGTGCGTGCGCCCATTTATTTTGTATTAAAATACGGATTAATTTTCTTCCATTTCGGTTTCGGGTTGAAGTATGTCGGGTTCGTGTCCAAATTGAAAGTTTGTATCGGATAAAACGGGACCTGCACAGGACCTTGTTTTGAAGTTAGAATTTCATCTCCCCATCCTTTTCTATCCAGAATTCAGAATGAAATAATTTTTAATCTGTGATATTAATTCTTTGATGTTTATTTTATAGAATTTATAATAAATTTAAGTGAATATAATTATGCTTGATTACTCGAAAGGATTTTATGTGTTGTTTTGTCATTTCCAAATTAGCGGGCTATTCAAATTTTCTTGTGCGAGCAGAATCTTTAAAAATTATAATTCACTAAACAATACTATACTTTATAACTTGCATGGATTAGCTTTAATTTATTAAACAGTACTATACTTTATAACTTGCAAGTCTTGACTCTAATATGTTCTTTAACTGTAACTAACACGATTAATCCAAAGAATATTATGTGTTAGCTTTAATTGTTTCCAGAATAATGGACTTTACATTTTTAATTTTTATTGTGCGAGAAAAATGGTCAAAAAGTATAATTTATTAAACAATACCATACTTTTATAACTTCAATAGCTTCACTTTAATTTATTAAGCATAACTGTATTTTATAACTTGCATGTCCTAACTTTAATTTGTTAAACAATACTATATTTTTAAACTTGCATGTCTTAACTTAAATTTATTAAACAATACTATACCAACATTTTAAAATATTAAACATATCCTCATATTTATTAGACATCTCTTTTACTCTAAATAATTTCATTTCATTGAAAACTGTATTTCGTTTTTGTATTTCAATCCAATAGATAGATTTTCTAATCCATATTGAAGAGATGAATAAAACCAACTCCGACGAGCTCCACATTTTGGGATTATTAAACTCCGAGAGGCATTAAAGAGGATGAATTCTATCTTTGCTTGGGATAAATAGATGGAGGGAAAAATTGGGATAAAGGCGGGCAACCCCTACGCGATGACATGATCGATAGAGGGAGAAAAGCTTTGCACCGTAGATTAGATAGGGCAGTGATAGTTCTTTCGCATGGAAAAAAATTAACTGCGATAAATTTGTACATTTTCCAGGCAACACAAGAGATGTTGTGTATAATGTTCTATTCTCTAAATTGAAATAACTAGAATAAATTGTATTTAAAGAAGTTTAGCGTAATTGTATATCTTTTAAATATAAACTGGACTCCTCACAGTGTACCAATTTTAAAAACTTTTCACTGCTGTAAGTTTTTTATTATTATTATTTTCTCGAAATGTATTATTTACTCATTTCAAATGTTGCATAATTAAGGAAAAAGTATATTGTTTTTTGGTTTAATTTTTAGTAAATTGTTGTTTAATGGTTTCTATTTGTTTTATATTTTATTCCAATTTCTTCCATTATCGTACAAATGTATGAATATTGAGTTTTAAAACGTGACTTTCCGCGTTTTTTTTTAAATATCGACTTAGCTCTATACATAACAGTTCCGCCATTCTATGATTTTGGTGTCAAAGCTGTGTCATTTGGGAATACTATCATGTCTCATGATCTTTCAGATGTAAGTTGGAATGATTTCTTATGCTTTAACTGCATTACTGAAATTTTAACGTAAGTTTTTTTCGTCGATAAATAAAAGTAATCGTCGAGTTTTTAAAACTTTTCGCAGCTGTAAGTTTTATTATTATTTTCACGAAATGCATTGTTTATATATTTCAAATGTTGAATAATTAAGGAAAAACTAGATAGTCATATGGTGTAATTTTTACTGAAACAGTTTTGATTTGCTTGATTTTCATTTCCAATTTTTTCTGCTATTGTAAAAATGCATGAATAACAAACGAAATCAATGAGATTTGGTACCGGCTTTGAGCATATTTCTTTATTTAAAATGAATAACAAAGAATCACATAACTGTAAATTTTAAGATAGTAAGAGTGGTTAAAATGGTCAGTATAGCCCAGAATGTTCAAGCAAAAATTATCGGTACTTTCCTGAAATTTCATTTATGCAATTCTTTGTTTTCATGCGTCACAAAGCTTTTCATGTTTTCTATTAGATATTATTTGGACCACCTCTCTATATTTAAATGTTTATTCGATTGTTAAATGAACTCAGAAAACACAATGAATTCAGAATTCATATACAAGAATAAAATACTTCGCGAATCAAATTGTATTTGAGTAATCGCAAATATTGTGCGCTTGAAAAACTTTCTGTTGCGCGAACTCTGTTTGGAAAACAGCTCTGGATAGCCAGGGCCTGCGCAACGTCAAGCGGGGGCCTGGAAAAGCAGTAAGGAAGGCCCAACATGTACTGTAATACTAGAATATAATTTATTTTTTAATTGAAGATTGTCATATTATGAAATAGATAATAAAATGTGTGAAAAATACAATCAATTTCACATTTAATGTGTATAATTATTTTTAATTTCTCAATATCTTCTATCCTTTACAGTACTTTAAGTATTCATTTTTTACGTTTTATATATTTAACTTTTCCCAATACAGTTTCAATTATTTTACTTTAGTATACATCATTATGGATAATCAATTTTTATAGTATCATAAAGGATTTCCCTTTTATGGCCAATTTTTCATTTGTTAAAATGGTTTATAATTATAAAAAGTTTGATTATATATATTTACACTTAAGTAGAGTGTTTTTTAAATATTCCCAAAATTTGGATGCATGACACTTTAATTTTCTTCAAAGTATCATACATTTATTTGCTGACTATAAATGATGCAGGAAACATACGCGGAGTGAAAAAGTACTTTTTCTTATTTAAATCTTTTCAGATACTTTATCTTTCATACATTTTTTTTCATCTTTTTTCTTCTAGGTATGCAGTAATACTTATTCATTCTTATTCTTACACTTACTTTTATTATGTTTTTCTGTGTATGCGTAGCGGAGATTTACGGCTTGAACTGTGTTGAAATTAAGAAAAGTAAGCAAAGAATGGGGCTTCAGCCCTTTTTAAAGAAAAAATCTTAAATACGCTACAGTGCAGGGTGTAATATGGACATATATATGAAAGCTTATAACAATGAAGAGAAATATAGATGTACCTTTTTATGTTCATGATATTTAAGAATGCCTATCATGAGGGGGAATTGGTTTATAACACAATAGGGAATTTTATCTGCTATGGGTTGAAGCCGCTTCCAGCTTTGAGGAATGTTAATGTGCAGAAAGATAATATTTAGGTTCCTTACTAAATAACTGTACCTTGAGGATAGGGAAGAGTGATGATAGAATGCAATTTATCTAATTTGCTGAAATATTTTCTGTTAGAGTATTCCGTGTAAGAACAAAAGCATGCGGATCATTCTTAGATAAAGGCAAATATTATATACTAGAAGATAGCCCGTCAAAATGACGTGTTTCCATTTTTAAAAGGATGATAAAACATTACCACAACTTTGGTCAGTCATAGCCACTTTAGGGTTAAACAATTTTGAAAAATACAAAGATTGAACATGAGGGAAAAATCTAAAAAAAAAAAAAAAAAAAAATAGAAATCTGCATTTAAAATTATAACAAAACTATCTGGTGGATGGGGAGGGATTGTAATGAACAAATGGTAAATGCATAAATTTTAAAAGAATAAAGTAAGGTAAAATATCAATTATAAAAGAATACATTGTGAAACTACAGCCAAAAAGTATTTTAAAATAAGGAGAGAAAATAATAATAATAGCCAAAATGTATAAAAATTTTTCCCATTTTGGCCATTTCCAGACGAATATGAGAGGGTAGCCAAATTATTAATTGAATGGGTAAAATAATGGCATAGAATATGCAGCTAATGAATTTCACTCACAAAATTACAGTAATTATTTCACAAAAAACATGCAAATTAACATGCATTAATAATGCAAAACATGCACTAATAATACTATTTTAAAGCATTTGTGAATTAACTATTTTATACCATTAGCTAATACTTAAAAGAAAATACTTTATAAGATCGAAACGATCGAATCGTCAACAATAAAGAGTAAACAGTCGTGATTCGTTATGTGACAATCAAGTCATTCACGGCTGTAAAAAATAAATAAATAAAAATAAATAAATAAAGCAACACGAATATAAAAATTCTAACAATATTGTATTTAAAACGCACCTTCGCTTTTCTTAAATAAAAAGTCTTAATTAAACGCTGTTAAAAATTTGACTGTTTTGCTGCATCGTCATTACACAGATTTTATAGAAAATGAATACTTTACAGTATTATACTGTTAAAAATTTGACCCATTTGTTGCAGCATCACTCCACAGCTTTTATAGAACATCTCTTTTATGACCAATGAGAATCCTCCACATCACAGTAAAGTAGCCACTTTATATAAAAGCAGTGGAGTGATGCTGCAGCAAATGGGTCAAATTTTTAATAGCTGCTGCAGCATCACTCCAACGCTTTTATAGAAAACGGTTACTTTGTGTTCGTTACTTACAGTGTATTCTATAAAAGCTGGGGAGTGATGATGCAGCAAAAGGGTCAAATAATTTTTAACAGTGTGCTGCTAAAAATTTGACCCATTTACTGCAGCGTCACTCCACAGCTTTTATAGAACGTCTCTTTTATGACCAATGAGAATGCTCCATAACACAGCAAAGTAATCGTTTTCTATAAAATAGGTGGAGTGATGCTGCAGCAAATGAGTCAAATTTTTAGAAGTGTGAATATTGTGTTTGAAATAGGGAAAAGATTTCAAAGCACAGTAAAATGTAGTAACGTCATTTACAGCTCAAACTGTAAATCTGACAAATGAGAACGCTCCATTACGACTCTGGAATGTTTGCATTGGACAAAAAATTGATAGCCTTTAAAATCGGAGATAACTTTTCACAACGGAATTTGTCATTGGTCACAATAAGTGTTTTTTCTCGTGGATGGGTTGAACCCGGAATCGTTATACACGGAGGAATTTTATATATATAATACTTGGTTAAAATTTTGAATTAGCCTTTGATTAAGTCACTTATAAAAGTCTCCTCCATTTTTTGTTGTTGTTGTTTTAAGTTTATGTACATATTTACTTAAAGCATACATTGTAATTATTTAACCCGTTGAGGGGCGATGGTATGTCAGTAATTTTAATTCCAAAAAGCCACATTGGTACCAGAATTTTGATTAAAAAAAATTAGGTTATTAGATGCGCAAAATGTAGATTTATCTTATTTACAAATAAAGTTGTTCTCAAAATATGGCGTCAGTAATTAATTTCTACACTTAAGCAATGAAAGTGTTCTATGCCACCAAAGGTTTATATTCATTACTTTTCTATAAGCTCCAAAATCGAAAGTTTAGTTTCTTACTCAACCGTTCAATTTTTAACGCTATTGTAAAAATGCATGATTATAGAGCACATAGTTTTATGCAACATTGGATTGAGTTTTTGGGGAAAATAACTTCTGTGACCTTTTTGTTTTCGATTTGACTAAGATAATTATAAAATTGATTTTATAATTTGCGGTAGCGACACTATGCTAAATTTTTTGTATAAATTTTATTAAGTTCCTATACGATACCTCCAAGTTTAATCCCCTACCCTCCTTCGCATGCTATAAACGATATTTATAATAATTAGTACTTCTTAAAAGCTAGGCAGGTATTATATTATAATTATTTACCATCCATCACTTTTCCGGGTACTCAAAGAAGGTTTTATTTCTCACTTTTTACTCTACCGTATTTCTTACCGCATATTATCGAGTACATACTTTTATGCTACATTAGTGTAAAAGAACGTCGATTTATCAAATTTATTTTTTTGGAATAGCGGGCATGGCGAAGCCATCACTCCTTTTGTGCTTATTCATGTGTGACCACCCATCGAACACTATCCATCATTTAATCGGAAAAAATGTACCCTCCTTTGAGTTTCCCTTCAGTTCCCGTTTTCTTTCTTAACTCCATCCTGACGTAAGAAAATCGCTTTCTTTTACATCGAAGTACATACATCCTTTTTTTATAAAAAGGGTAACCTTGGAAAATGTATAGCAGAAAAGTCTTATTTATTCTTCAATGATCAACAAAGCGCCACACCAGAGAAATGGGTGGAGTGGAGGGGGGGGGGAATGCATAACCCGAAATAAAATTGCAGTTCGCCGATTTTGATGCTGCATGTTTTGAATTAGGAAGCGACTTTTTGATTCTGTTTGATACGGGAAAAAGTGTTTGACAGTTTCTCCCCTTTTTACCTTTATCTATCTCTGCTTTTCGATTGAAGATTGTATTTTAAATATTTTGAATGGGAAAAATCGTTTAGCGACGCATCCTATTTTTGAAAAGTAAATTACGTTTGTAGACGAATGATTTTATGTTTATGTGCGTGTATGTTTTTATCTATGTTCGCTTATTTTATCGTGATTCCATAATGTCATCTGCCAAGTAATTAGACTGAACATTTGAGAAAGTAGCTCTTTCAAACTTTTTGGCTTCGATTTGGCTATGATAATTATGAAATTGATTTTATAATTTGTGGCAGCTACCCTATGTTAAATTTTTTGTATCGATTATATTAAGCTCCTATATGATGCATCCAAGTTTCACCCCCCCCCCCCTCCGCACCTCACGCTATAAACGATATTTATAATAATTAGTACTTCTTAAAAGCTTGACAGATATTATAATTATTTACCATCCATCATTTATCCGGGTACTCCAAGAAGATTTTATTTCTCACTTTTTGCTCCGCCGCATTTTTTTTACCGCATATTATCGAGTACATACTTTTATGCAACATTAGCGTAAAAGAACGTCAATTTATCAAATTATTTTTTTGGAATAGCGGGCATGGCGAAGCCATCACTCCTTTTGTGCTTATTCATGTGTGACCGCCCATCGAACACAATCCATCATTTAATCGAAAAAAATGTACCCTCCTTTGAGTTCCCCTTCAGTTCCCGTTTTCTTTCTTAACTCCATCCTGACGTAAGAAAATCGCTTTCTTTTACATCGAAGTACATACATCCTTTTTTAAAAAAAGGGTGAGCTTGGAAAATGTATAGCAGAAAAGTCTTATTTATTCTTCAATGATCAACAAAGCGGCACACCAGAGAAATGAGTGGGGGTGGAGTGAAGGTGGGGGGGGGGGAGAGAATGCATAACCCGAAATAAAATTGCAGTTCGCCGATTTTGATGCTGCATGTTTTGAATTAGGAAGCGACTTTTTGATTCTGTTTGATACGGGAAAAAGTGTTAGACAGTTTCTCCCCTTTTTACCTTTATCTATCTCTGCTTTTCGATTGAAGATTGTATTTTAAATATTTTGAATGGGAAAAATCGTTTAGCGACGCATCCTATTTTTTAAAAGTAAATTACGTTTGTAGACGAATGATTATATGTTTATATGCACCTGTGTTTTTATGTGGTTATTTTCATATATTCAGTTCATGATTTAATTTTAGAGAAAGCTCTAAAAAAAGAAAAAAAATGAAAGAAAAAATGGGAAGTCAATTTTGCTTTTTGTCTGCAAGACCATTACTAGACTGGGTGTACAGTAGCCTTGACACCCTTCCCTAACAATATTTTGAGACCTCAGGCAAAGCTTAATAAACTTTTAATACTTATACCATTTCTGTTGAATTATAATTCCAACCCCCTCAATCCTGGTGTCGCGTGTAGAAGATATGAAACAACGCTTTTTAAATTATGTTTGTAGAATTGTTAAAATTAATTCTAGACATTTTTAACAAATTCTTGCATATCATAAACATTAATTTATACACTGATACCTGTTTGGGGTTATTTTAAACTGGTTTTTGTGGTCTCATGTAATGTTTGTATATTGCATCGATTTTATCTAGCTTCTATACAGTAAAAAGAAAGAATGAATGAAACCCGTGTTTGAACGCTCCCCCTCCCCCACCCTCATATTGCAAACGATATTTATAATAATTAGTGCTACTTAAAAGTTAGGCAGGTATTATAATTATTTACCATCCATCATTTATCCGGGTACTCCAAGAAGATTTTATTTCTCACTTTTTGCTCCGCCGCATTTTTTTTTTTTTTTTTTTTTTACCGCATATTATCGAGTACATACTTTTATGCAACATTAGAGTATAAGAACGTCGATTTATCAAATTTACTTTTTGGAATAGTGGGGAAGCCGTTATTCCTTTTGTGCTTATTCATGTGTGACCGCCCATCGAACACTATCCATCATTTAATCGAAAAAAATGTACCCCCCCTTTGAGTTCCCCTTTAGTTCCCTTTTTCTTCCTTAACTCCATCCTGAGTAAGAAAATCGCTTTCTTTTACATCGAAGTACATACATCCTTTTAAAAAAAGGGGTAAGCTTATAAAATGTATAACAGAAAAGTCTTATTCTTCAATGATCAACAAACCGGCACACCAGAGAGAGGGGTGGAAGTGGGATGAGGTGGGGAATGCATAACCTGAAATAAAATTGCAGTTCGCCGATTTTGATGCTGCATGTTTTGAATTAGGAAGCAACCTTTTTCATTCTATTTGATACGTTAAAAAGTGTGACAGTTTCTCCCTTTTTTACCTTTATCTATCTCTGCTTTCCGATTGAAGATAGGATTTTAAATATTTTGAATGGGGGAAAAATCGTTTAGGGACGCTTCCTATTTTTGAAAAGTAAATTACGTTTCTTGCCGAATGATTTTATGTATATGTGTTTATTTTCATGTGTTCAGTTCCTGATTTAATTTTAGAAAAAGCTGTAAAAAAAGAAACAAAGAAAGAAAAAAAAAAGAAAGAAAGAAGCCAATTTCAATTTTTGTGTGCAGGACCATTGTTAGACCGGAAAAATACAGTAGGCTTGACACCTTCCACTAATAATATCTTCAGACCCCAGGCAGACTTAATAATCTTTTAATACTTATATCATCTCTATTACATCAAAATTTCAACTTCCTCAATCCTAGTGTCATGTGTAGGAGACATCATATATCATTTTAAAAATTAATTTGAATGATTCTAAAATTGTTAAAATTAGTTCGACATTTTTAATAAATGCTTACATATCATAAGCATTAATTTATAGACTGATATCTCTTTAGAGCTGTTTTAAACTACACTGGTGTCCAAAAGTTAAGCATAATTGGTAATTAAGTAATTATTTTTAAGTAATGAAAGAAATATGAATCGGAATGTGCTGAAACTCCAGGTATGTAAACAAAATAGTACGCGTCACATATTTTCGCGAAGAGTTTTCCCCGAAATCGAACAGGGGACCGTCAACAAATTGAAAAAGAACGAAGATCTTTTGGATAACCCTGTCAAAACTAATGTAGCAAAAGCGTTCAAACTGCACATTATGATTAATTGGCTTATTGTAATGTACTGTGTTGATTTTTACAAGGATAGCATGTATACTCGTAGAGAAATTAAGGTTTTTATAAAAACAGTCCTAAATTTTTCCAAGTTTTTTGCTTATAATTTGCAGAGTTCTTATTATAAAATAATGTTTTTTTCTGAAAATATGACAAACATCATTGTACACAATACCCTGTCATCAGAATTTAAAAATAATAAAAATTGTATGAAAAATGAGTATGTTTAGTAAATAATTTTTCATTGCGCATGCGTCAACGATATCAAAATGTCATTTGCATATTGTGTTAGCTAAATGTATAGAGCAAGTTCTGTAAAAGTTTCAAAAACATAACTTGAAAATTCTGAAAATGGGAGCCTATAGAATCAACTCAAAATCCGTTATTCCTAAAGGAAGCAAAAAAATCAGGGGTTTTACCTAAATATAGTTGTACGTGCAATATTGTGTAGGCACTAAACAATGGAATATGGATACAGCCCCTCATCTTTTTGCTTCATTTAGGGAATAAAGGATTTTGAGTTGATTCTATAGGCTCCCATTTTCAGAATTTTCAAGCTATGTTTTTGAAACTTTTACAGAAGTTGCTCTATACATTTAGCTAACACAATATGCAAATGACATTTTGATATCGTTGACGCATGCGCAATGAAAAATTATTTACTAAACATACTCATTTTTCATACAATTTTTAATATTTTTAAATTCTGATGACAGGGTATTGTGTACAATGATGTTTGTCATATTTTCAGAAAAGAACATTATTTTATAATAAGAACTCTGCAAATTATAAGCAAAAAACTTGGAAAAATTTAGGACTGTTTTTATAAAAACCTTAATTTCTCTACGAGTATACATGCTATCCTTGTAAAAATCAACACAGTACATTACAATAAGCCAATTAATCATAATGTGCAGTTTGAACGCTTTTGCTACATTAGTTTTGACAGGGTTATCCAAAAGATCTTCGTTCTTTTTCAATTTGTTGACGGTCCCCTGTTCGATTTCGGGGAAAACTCTTCGCGAAAATATGTGACGCGTACTATTTTGTTTACACACCTGGAGTTTCAGCACATTCCGATTCATATTTCTTTCATTACTTAAAAATAATTACTTAATTACCAATTATGCTTAACTTTTGGACACCAGTGTAGTTTTTGTGGTGTGATGTAATATTTGTCTCAGAACTGAGGAGTTTAAAACTTTATAATACAGAAAAAACAAATAAATAAAATAAGAAATAATAAAATAAGGATGTGAACAAGAATTGTGACCAATGTAGATTTCTGCCAATGGTTAGGTTACATATTACATAACAAATTTCATATTTGAAACAATCATGAAAGAGTGTTTAAGATTATTGATTATTTTAATGTATGAAGTTATTTTCAAAAAACAAAAATATAATCTCAAAACAACTTTAAAACGATGTTAAAAAATTAACTGTGTACTTCCGGTTTTGCATTTTGAATCGTTGAACTCTGACTCAAAAATTTTAGTCAGAGTCCGAACTTATCTATGATGGAAAGTGATTAAGTATTTCAGACCTGATTCATTTTACAATTTTTTTTTTCTTTTTAAGTTTTACTTTATTTAGACAAACCAAACTATAAAGTAAAAGTAATCAGCAACAGGAAATACAATTTATCTCGTTGATTTTAGTGTTACAGTTTTGATTGAATACAGAATTTTGATTAAGAAAAAATGTTTTGAGTTGCAGTAGGAAAATTTTCTCGCTGTTCTGTTAAATGCATCTTAATAGTTGTAAAAATGACATACGATATACGCTCTAAGCAGAGGGTATACGCTCAAGACAGAGTATACCATAGAGTGCGTATACTACAGCTTTCTTTAGAAACAGAGGTTATACGGTGTTCCTTTAAAAAATCCAGAGAGTATATGGCGTATACTCCCGTGTACAATTCACTACATCCCTGTCTTAAAGTAACATTCGTTAAAGAATATATTTACCAGAAGAATGAGAAAATTTTTCTGCTTCAACTCAAAATATTTTTTTTAATGAACATTCTGTTCTTTATTCCAAACTGTAAAGCAAAAATCGATTAGAAGTAATTGTATTTTGTGTTTCCGATTTATGAATTGGAAAAATCGTTTATAGTGATGCTTCCTGATTTCGAAAAGCAAATTATGTTTCTTACTGAATGGTTTTTATGTCTGTGTACATTTTTGCTTTGTGTGTTCCTTTACATATATTCAGTTACTGATTTAATTTTAGAAATAGAAAATTCTGTTAAATATTTTTACCAACATTTTCTATTTTGTAAAATAAATTAGTTTTTTTTTTTAATCTGCGAGCTGTTTTATTTTGTTTTATTAATTCACGCCCTTATATCTTCTCGCTTTTAATTTTTGTACAATGGTAGCCATTAGATATTAATAAAAAAAAGTTTTAGCGTAAGCCATTATTTCATATGACTGTGTATTGCACCGTACAGATGCAGGATGTTTCAGAACTTCTGTAACAAATTTATTCCCACTCTATATTTTTTTTCCAAAGAAATTCTTTTTAATTTTTAGAGGAAATAAATTTTCAATCAAGCATAACTCTAATCTATTTTTTCTCTTTCCTTTATACCCCCCCCCCCCATTAGAAACTGATAGAAAATTTTCTTTGCACCTGAATATTGTCGTTTTAACCCCTTCGCGACGGGAGCCTTTTACGAAATTTTTTATGTTTTCTCACCGGTTTTTTAAAACAGAAATTTGTGCCTTTTTAAATCGAGAAAATACTCCTATTAAATAAGGCAAATTTTATAGTAAAATTTTACTGGTGGGGATAAAGGGGGATTCTTAAGCCTTTTTGCGTCACATATACGTGTCGCTCGTCCCCGATGGGTTAAAACGGTTAGCTTGAAATAATAATAATAATAATAATAAAAAATAAATAAAATTAAATAAAAAATTAAATAAAACTCAAATAATAATTTAGGTTTTATTTAATTTTTTATTTAATTTTTTTTTTTGTTTCAGTACTAGAGGAAGTAACAAGAAAAAAGTCTATAACATAAAATGGCCAATTTTGATGCTGCATGCTTTGAATTGAGAAAGACCTTTTGATTCTGTTTGATAGTGAAAAGTGTTAAAAAGTCCTCCCCCCCCCCATCCCTTTTTTTAACTCTATCTCAATATTTCCATTGCAAAATGCATTTAAAATATTTTAAATGAAATGTATTTTAGTGACTTTTCTAATTTTTGAAAAGCAAATTAGGTTTCGCCGAAAAGATTTTGTATATCTTTGAGTATATCTTGTAATATCTATACATCATACATATTTTCTTCTATCGGTAATAGAAAAAAGAATGGTAATCAAAAATTTTTTTGGTTTTTGATTGATTTACATAATTTGTGGGGCAAAGTAGATAATTGTAATGATTCAAACTTAATCTTAAAATTTCCGATTGAACATGAAATTTAATTTTTCTATTGCTTACACAGAAAACATGTCAAGCTCAGGTTCGGATTTGACAGAAGAAAAAAAAAATCTTTAAATTTTTTTAAAAGAGAATTTAAATTAAAAATCATTAAATCGATTTATTCAAACAACACAAAAAGTATTTTTTCACCTTTTAACAATAGCAGATAATATTTCACTATTTACCTTTTTCAAGAATAATTGAGTAATTTAGTCACCATATGCATAGAAACTTCATTAAAAGTTTACAAAAATTCAAATTTTAAAATTCTGAAATATTGTATAACATTTTAGTATCTATGCGGATAACTGGTACTAATTTCATTGGCCTGGGTTCCGTGTTCTAGGCTGAACATGGAATGGAATTAGAACTGGTTATTTCTTGATTTTTATAGATATCCAAAATACTTCAGAGATTGAGCTGAATTTGAGTTCTCACAAGTAGTAAGCGATAACGTTAATGCCGATCAAAATGGCAAGCCAGTAACTCTAAGGTTGTAACTCTCCTTATACCGATCGAGTAAGATACGATCGCTACAGTTCCATTGTACTTGTATATGGATTTTAACATACTGATGCTTATGTCATTTTTTCATGCGATTATTTAATACATTTTATGTTTCAGAACTGATGTAATAACTATCTTTTCTACAATCTCCTTTCAAAGGGAAAAGAAATTTACCTTAATTGGACAAAATAAATTTTCTATAAAAAAAATATATTATTCAGGTTTTCTCAATCATAGCTGTTTCAGTCTAGTTACAAGCTTGCTTACATATTTTTTAAGTTATTAAATGTTATTATATAAATTATAAAACTTGTGATTCATTGCTTTTTATTTTTATTTCATTATGAGATGTGAAATACTGTCAGATACTGATTAATAGATACTTATGTTGTGATTAGAGATGTAAATTTTCCGGAAAAATATAAGTGGCGGAAAAAAACTGGTTTTTTACCGATTTTTTTCGGGAAAAAACGGAAAAATTGGAAAAATTGATTTTTCATGACTGTTTCTCCAAAATAAATTATATTTTCTTAGAGAATATTAAATAATAAACATTTTTTTCTCGTTTATATGTATTAAATGAAAATTATTTTCACTTTATATTACAAAATAAAAAGAAAGTAGCAAAGCCTGCTTTTAAAAGTTTAGTTTTTTTTTTCTTCCACAGATTAAGAATTTTTATTAAATGCTATTGTTTGTTATATCATATCTCTGTTGAAATTATTTTTCAGTTACATGTTTAACTACCAATCGACCTAATGTAAAAACCTGAACCAATATGTCTGCAGTTTGGAATGAAATAAATTATGCATTCCATTTACATAAGTATAGTTTTTAAATAAATGATACTAGTTTAAAGAAATTATTGCAGTTTTGTCATTATTATGAATATTAGTATTAAATAATTCCATTGTTTGCTTAAAAAATGTATATTTTTACATTATTACTTTTTTTTCTTAGAATCTTAATTTTATTTCCTTTATAAAATATGTTTAGTTTTGGTATAGCTTTCCAATCTCAACTCAAAAAAGTTTTGATTTAGTTTTATAATCTAAATTCAATACAAAACTAAGTTTTACTTTGGCTTACTCAGGTCTGCAACTAAAAAATAGCGTAGGATTTATTGACTGTGAGATTTTTACTCACTGAAACCAGAAATATATATATATATATATATATAAATTTTTTTTTTAAGTTTAATTAAATGTAATTTTTTTCTTTTTACCCTGAAATCTGGTATTCTATTCTTGAGTAAGAAACCATATTCATTAATGTTTCCACATGGTAATTTTATATTTCTTAGAGTGGAACTCAAAAGTTATGAAAACAGAACACTACAAATAGAAAATGCTCACTATTTGAGGAATTAACAAAAGCAGTTACATACAGAGATAAACTTCTACTGTACTTTAGAAAATTACAAAAATTCGAAGTTTAATCAAGAGGGAAAGTATAATTTGGAACATAGTTACTTGTAATAAAATATGGGTTTTTTTTTTTTTTCATCGCAGTTCTACTTTTCTAATGCAAACTGCCCATGTTTTTGCAACATTACTGTACATTATGGAGGTAAAATGGAGGTCAATTTTAGATTCAACACCTTGAAAAAACATTCAATTAATCAGCTATAACAAAATCTTGAAAAATGCCGCATAGTAGTGCCACCTATAGGGCAATTTACACCAAAAACTAAACAACATTAATATATATCAGAGACTGTCTGAAGCTGTAGTTCGATTAAAAAAAAAAAATTGTCCTTGAGGTAAAGCTATTGTGATAATCATGAATAATGCAGCATAGCAGCGTCATCTGATAAGTAATTTACACCAAAAAGTAATGAGCACGAAGTTGTGTTAAAGATTAACTTAATCTGAAATTTTATAAAAATACATACATTAGTTTGAGATAGAACTATTGTGGAAATTATGAATAGAATTGGAAAGCATAGCAGCGCCATCGGTTTGGCGATATACACTAATAACTAAACATCTCGAGTTTATATCAATGTGTAGCTGAATCTAAAGTTTTGTGAAATTATGTGCATCAGTTCTTGAGATAGAGTGCCCATAAAATTTGTCACATACAGACTCACAGAGTGACAGATATTTTCCAAAAACCATCAAAACGTGTTCAGGACCTTCTAAAACGTTTAAATACACCAAAAACTGAAAGTCAAATTTTTCACGAATTCAATACTTACTTCTTGGAAAAAAAGATTAAAGTAATAAATGCATCTTCAAAATTTTATGTTGAATTTTTAATTTTATCATTTCCATTAATCGGAATATTATTGCAAAAAAAGAGAAGTTGCATTTAATTACACATTTAGATTTTTTTCATGTAATCAAGTTTTTGTGAAATTGTGAACTTTTTGTATATACTTGTACAAAAAATATTCAGAATTTTTGAATAAGAAATTATTACTATATTTAGGTTCCTATTTAGACATTTTTAATAAGGTTATTTACATACATATATGCAACTTAATAAAATTCAGCTGCTGTATGGCATGAGATTTTTTTTTTCTTCACTTACTGCATTTGCGAAAGATTCAATTTGTTGACTAAACTTTTTCTGAAATGTCTTTTTTCAAGAGAAATTTTGCAAAGGGTCTTGTGTTTCAAACAAGAAAAAAACGTGAGGGATCCTTTCAAGTATTCTCAAACAGATTTCTGCTCAGAGATCAGATTATCCACATTAAAATTGTCATGTGAGACACTCAACATAAAAATAAATAAAAAGTATGAGAATGTAGCTATTACAAAATTCTCACTATATTATTTCATAAATGAAATTTCAATTTTTCCAGTTCGGAAAAATTGAAAAATAAGCCTTCGGAAAAACCCCGAAAAAAACGGTTTTTTTTTTCCAATTTTTCCGGTTTTTTTCCGAGCATTCCCATCTCTAGTTGTGATCTATGAATATATAGATACTTATGCCAATTTACGTATGATTCGTGTAATACATCATGTATGTCTTAGTACTTATGTGACCAATTTCTTCGTTTTCTATATTCTCATGTTCTTTTTTGAAAAGGAAATTTTTTTTCTTCCCTTTAACTTAATTGGGCAAAATAAATTTTCAATAAAAAAATAAAAAAACCACTTAAGTTTTTTCTCTCTTTTCCATATAAAAAGAAAAAAGACGGAGCAGAATGGGGCGCAAAAATCCTTACATCGAAGTACTGCCGTTTAAAAGCAGTTGTAAATTGTATAGTGACAAGCTATTCATCCTTTAGTAATGAGAAAAAGGCAGAGGAGGAAAAAAATGTAAAATGAAATTGCTTGAACCACCTTTTTGATTCTATTCGATGTTGGTAAGGTGTTAGAAAGTTCCCCACACATTTGCTTTTCGATTAAAAAATGTATTTTAAATGTTTAGAGCGAGAAATCGTCTAGCAACATTTAAAACTGTTTTTCCCTCTAAAGATTGCTTAAGTTTGCTTCATTTCCGGCTAGATTTCCTGCTATGTTTTTTCCGTTTTACGGCGTACATATTTCGTTAAATGTGCGACACACTGTAGCTATATGCCTCTTAAAACAAATGTTCATTATAGCATTTTTCTTTTCCATTTTGTCTTGGTTTACAAGTAGAAATTTAAAAATGGTGATAAGGATAATAAAAGAAAATATAATTTAAAGCAAAATTTCTGTTCGCAACAGCATGTTTACGCTGTACATTTTTCGAATATGGAACAACATTTTTTACTTTGGATAGTGTAAGTACATTGGTGGATTAGTGGAAATGCGAGATTTTTCCTTTATTTACTTTTCTTTAATACCATTCGTCAAATACAAGAAAATAAACAAATTTTACATTTACATTTATCATTAATTAACATTCAGTTTTTCTCTTCTGAAAATGAAAAGTTTTGTAAACGTAACGCATTTAGAGCTATCCCTGAATTTATTTTTATTTTAGAAGCTTCAGAGATTTTTACCGAGAATGTGGTTTCTTTAGAATTTGGGAAGAAAAATTCTACCTGAAAAATGAAATTATGTATTCAAAACACTGAACTGTCACGGACTATCTCTTTGAAAGTTTTATTCAGTTTAGACAAATTCAAGAAGACTTTACTTGAAATAAAGAAAAGTAAATCTTTCATAAGCGCATTTGATCCTCTTTTCTGATTAATTTATAATTTTTCTTCCTTTCAAAAGAGATTACAAAATTGGGAAATCTTTGTGCGCATTCATGAAATTGCATATGCGTTTCTTTGTACAATAAAACTTTGTTAAAAATTTTAGTTTATAATTAAGTTAAGATTAAAGAAAAATTCTACTTTTTTTAAGGTCTTCTGTATGAACATACTATTGCAAATCTCTGAATAAAATTTGTTCACCTACTGAATGCAACTTACGAGGAACTCTTCGAAATTAGAACATCTGACATGAAAAATATAAAGTAGCTTACATTTTTACTTCCAAGTAAAAATTATTTACTGATATTCCTGCACGCGGGTTGACTTCTAATTTCTACCCGATGCTAGTGCTCGCATCTCGCAAATATGCGCTTAAAACATATTATAATCGGTAACGATTTAGGATACGTATAATGTGGAAAAAGGCTTAAATATTTTTAGATGTAAGCGTTTATAAACATACATGCGTGAACACTACACGATACCGATACGACTCGCGGTTATGGTTGCAATATTTTTCGTTTCAGGTGAAGTTGGCTTCAAATGTTTTTGGTTCTGGTTGAGATCGATTTGAGTTGTTTTTTGATGATCTTCAGAGAGTTTGGGTTAACCCGATTTTTTAAAAGAAAGTTTTAAATGTTTTCGATATGAAAAAGTTATATATATCCATATTAATCAGTATCTTTATACAAACAAAAATAAAATTGATATTAGAGCCGTTTTTTGTCGACTTTTTTTCCATCATTGCATAATATGGGGTAATCTTCTTTCACTTTGGGTTCGGATTGGTTTCAGTGATTTAACCTCCTTACTCCCGATGTCGTCTCTAGGAGACACCAAATATCTCCCTTTAAATTGATTTAAATGTTTTTGGGATTGTTAAAATTAGTTCTAGACCTTTTTAAATAAATGCATGCATATTATAAGCTTAAGTATATATAATGATATGTTATTGGAGATGTTGTAGAGTAATTTTAAACTCGTTTTTGTGGCCCCTCATAACATTTGACTCAGGATTGAGGAGGTTAAATGAGCTAAGTTTTTGATGGTGCTTTTGTCGAATTTGAAATCTCTGACTGATACAGTTTTTGCGTAAGAAATTTGTGACGTGTAGAGAATAGAGACGAATAGAGTTTTGTCAGATAAACGAAACCCTAAAAAATGCCAACTAGTCGAAATATGGTTATAAATATTTTACTTTATTTTAATTTATTTATTAAAATCGGAAAAGAAAAAACTAGTTCGGTTGTAGGTCGTCCGCAGCTATCCTATGCAAAAAACAAAATTATGTAAAAATATTAAAATTTGAGCGAGATATTTGAAAAGAACGCCCCCATAGACTTAACATTATCATCCGGGTCTTTTTTCACTCAGTAGTGTGGGCTCTGGTAGTTCGTTACCTATGCGTACAATAAAATGTTATTACAGGGTGAGCAAAAAGTTCTGAGAAATTTGTAAAAGTTGCGTCGTTATGCGCAAATTAACAACAAAAGCAGCATGTATTCTTCAAAGTAGAGAACATTTTAATTCACAACTTTTTACCATCGTTCTGCCAGAATCCGGATTTACTGGCAAGTACCATGACGGCTCCTTGGAATCGAAAAAGTCTTGAGATGCTTTCTTTAACCTCATTAAAGGATTCAAGTCGATGGCCCTTGAAAAAATATTGCATTGATCGGGGGAAAAAAAAAAAAAACAGAATCGAATGGAGTCACGTTGGGATCGAAATTCCTAAGCTTCTGTAGATATACCAATAGTACTCCTATACTGGTACTCCTAGGGCAGGGTTCTCGTTGTCGCTCGTTATTGTGCCAAATTGCGACTAAATTCTTAATTTGGCAAGTAAACAAGCGATTAGATTTGCCAAATTGCTAGTGCTCAATTTTTGCTTTTTCGTTTTCTTTTCTTTTTCTTCTTTTTTTTACATTCATATATACATATTTTTCATATATTTGTAGCGGATAGTTAAAATTAAATTAATAACAATCGTTGTCACCGTTATAAAAACTTAGGTTATTTTAGAACATATTGAAAAAAAAAAAAAAAAAAAGAGTACATTAAAGATTTTTTTTTTTTTTTTTGTGCTACATTGCTAATTTATTTGGCTAATACTTTTTTCATTAGGCGAATGTTTTTTATTTTTAATTAGCCAAATTACTAACGTTGGTCAAATGCAGGGTTGGCAAGTTTTTGACAGTGAGCGGTTTTATCCGGTTTAAACCGTCATGTCAAAAACCTCCTTGTCTAAAACCTCGTCAGAAACCTCAAATACTACACTGACCTGTAAAATTTCACATTAAATATCTGTCACACATATACAACATTAGATGTAATATTAAAAATTCATTATTACTGTATTGCATATTATCATTTCCGGAAAAAAAAAGAAGAAAAAAAAAATCTGTCATAAATCTGAAAATTTGGCTTGCCTCCAAACTTGCACAACTAGCAATCCTTCTGCTATCAAGCCCCGTTAGCTTAGTATCAATTGAAAGAGTATTTTCTAACTTTGGCTTCATACACTCTAAACTCAGAAATTGTTTGAGTGTAAATAAATGTGCTAAATTGGTTATATATGTGCTATAGGATGCTGCGGGGTAAAATTGATCCAGAATATTAACTGTGCAAAATTATTTTCTTCTGTTTGAACATTTTAAAAAGAAAACAAATGTCTTATTGCAATTAAAGTAATTTAATTTTTTTGTAATTATTAAATTACAGTAATTAATTTTAAATAAAAAATTATTTAAATCATTAAGACTTATTCAATGTTTCCCTCTTGTTCTTAAAATGTTTTAAAGCACATTACATGTTTTTGACGGTTTAAACCAGTTTTTGACACTTGTCATGTCAAAAACCAGTTTTTGACGTCAGAAACCCAACCCTGGTTAAATGTCAACGAGAACAACTGCTTGAGGGGTGTTGGGATACATTTATCCCACCTAATTTAAACAAGATTCTCACCAGAAACTTGGACTGAAATTTGATGATTTTAACTTTGAAATAATGTAAAATGTAATTTTTTGTAATGTAATTTTTAAAATGTTGAAAAATTTTCTTTTCTTAATTTAAAACAATTTTTTTTATTTTTTCCGGTTATAATTAATTATTATAGAGATATTATTGCTTACTTCTCAAAGAGTTAAATGATACAAATTGTAGCACCTTATTACGTTAAAATTACGTACTTTTTGCTCAGTCTAATGTTTTATTAATTCTACTTTTAGGGTTTATTTCGATTCAAACTGCTTATTTTCCGATTTATTTTTGACTTCATTTTTACTCTCATATGCATCAAAGTGGCAAATTGTCTTATTTAGAAAGTACACAAGGTGCCGTAATTGTCAATTCTTTGATAAATGCAGAAAATATTGCAAAAAAAGCAATCAAAAACGGCATTTTGAACAGATTTTCCCCTAGCGGGAGATCTGTGAACGAAAAAAAGGGTCATCCTGAGAAGATAATTGTTTATAAATCAAATTCTAATGAATTGAGCGTAAAAAGACATCACACGGCACCTTGTACATCTCTTCAAAAATACCCTCAGCAAGTTTCATGTTTCTACTTTTAAAAATGTGTCTGAAATTGTATCGCAAAATTTCGAGCTGTTGAAGGTGAAAAAGCGTTTTTTTTAATACACCCTTAAATGCGTAAAAAGTTGAGAAAAAGTGAAGTGTTTTTGGAGATAATGCAATGAAAGTTCACTAAATTGATGAAAATGAAAAAATTATCTTTAGTTAAAATCGATTGCGTATTTATTGAATTTATTAACGTTTCGAAAATTCTGAAGTCTAGCGGGTCACAATCTCTTTGTTTGGGTTTCTACAGTAATATTGATCTGGATGAAATTCTGGTTTCGATAATTATCCAAAATATGCTTTTATTCAATAAAATGCCGTTGAATAAATAATAAGAGATAAAATAGATAATAAATAGATAAATGTATGGAAGTTCGTTGAAAAGTGAAATACATAAACTATGAATTATTTAAATTGTTTGCCTATTTATTAGATTTACTGAACTCTAAAAATTCCACAGTTTTGTGTTATATACTGCAATCATTGTTCTGAATGCGGAAAGAATATTGAACTGATTAAAATTTCAGTTGATATAATTAGCCGAGAAACGTTTTATCGGATATTTTTGTCCAATAAAACCTTATGGATTGGTTTTTCCGTAATAAAGCTCTGATTGTATAAAATTGTCTGAACTTTATTATTCGGTTAATTAAGAATCGATTGATCCGTCAACTTTAATAAGTTTGTTTGTTGTGTTTTTTACATATGATTTTCGAAAATTGTCATAAAAATAATTATATTTAGGTCAAATTTTGGAGGGGAAAAAAAAGCAGAATTTTATTTTTAATGTATTAAAAATTATGCATGCAAACAGTTCTTGCTACGTAGCAAGCAAATAGAAAGGTAAATATCGCTTATATACAACTCTCCCTTATTAACAAACTTGCAAATGTTTATTTACGTACATAAACAAACAAATAAAAAAAATTACTTTTAAATAAGCTTCTCAATCGTGAAAGAAACAGAAAATTATTCTAAATTCTTTTGAATTGAGCTGAGTGAAAAACATACTTGAAGATTTGATTAGAGACAGAATTGAAAGATTTATCTAAATAACTATATTCATTTTATTAAGGCTTTTATATCTTAATAAAAAAAAAGAATAATAAGATAAAATTATTAACGAATTCAAGTGAAATAATTTAAATAAAAAAAAAAACCTTAACATATGATATCGATTGGATAGAGTGAAACGAAACGTGACATTTACACATAAAAATCGGCATTGTGGAGAAATAAAGACGACAGTGACCTTATTAAATTGTGACAAAGAGCATTCCCATTAATTGAACCACTTAGGAAAAAATTAAAATGTCAAATCGTGACCTAGCTAAACCAATGACTTCATAAATGAAACGGTGTCATACATGTCAATAATATTTTAAAGAAGATTCAATTTTTATTTGCTTTGCTTTTTCACTTTATTGATTACATGCTACGGTGGTCGACATGCTTGATTTATTTCACAAAGCGTTTAGGAAAAAGTCATTTGACAGCTGAAGACACAAGTGGAAGAAAGTGTTATGTCACACTTTTCTCACAAATTGCTTTATTTTATGGATGGTATTATATTGTGGTGTAGTGGTATATAAAAAAAAAAAAAATCAAAGGATATACTGTATTTATTATAGGCTGAAGGTGTATTACATTTTTATTTGCGAAACAGAGATATATATTATATAAAAAATTTTTATTTTGCAAATACTCCCGTAAATTAATGTAATTTACGGCATCTTCATTATTTTCTTATTTCTTAACAATGTCTAAGGTTTATTCCTATCTAATTTCTTCAAAATAGAAAACGTATATTAATCGTTATTATTTTCTTTTCGAATCCTTAATCTAAAACTTTAGTTTTCTCAAAGAAGTTTCTCTATGCATTCTTTTATTTCTTATTTTTAAAACCTTAATCTGTTAAAAGCAGCACTCTTAAAAAAAACTAATGTATTGTTATATTTTGAGACATTTAATACTTGTTTCTTAGTAACTTTTTTATTTTTATTAAGTTTATTATTCGATATTCCAGCATGCATTGCGAGTCCGCGCACCTGTCTGGCGTAACTGTAATACCGATTACATATTAATAAGAAGTTTTACATAAAAATCCGACCGTCAATCGATCAGGAACTTTTTACCTTTTCCGCCCCTGTTTCATTCTTTAATTGATGGAGAAATTACGTACTTCGTACTCCTCGGTAAGAGCTATTTCTAAATTTCGTCGGTCGTCCTGAAATTTACACTACAATTCTGTATTCATATAATTTTTGACAAAGTCAGAGCACATGAGTTCCGGAGGATGATTTCTGTGTTGTTTTTCAAGTGCTTTAAAACGTGTTATCCGGTGCCTAAAAGTCCAATTGAAAGTCCTGTGGAGTTCTAAATTATTATTTAATATCTTATCACATAATGTAACTCAATATTCATCATGATGTCAAATGTCTCATTAAGTGTTTTTAAACTATGTTTAGGGAATAAAAATACTTCAAACTCAATTGACTATGTTTATTATTATTTTTTTTTTCTGGAGAAATTATTAGAACGCTCACCCCATTGCCTTGATATATTTATGTTTTAAATCATCGAAATAATGATGCGACTACCAAAAAGTACTCATGTTGCTTATGAGAGTTGCAATCTCTGCCACGATGATCAGTAAATGCATATAATGTGACTGGATTTGTCGACTTTCAAAAATGTTACCACCTTTCATCAGCCTATGTTCTGTGAGATTAATACATTTGGTTACAGCTTCCACTATTTTCACGGAAATTTACATAACGACACATATATATACGAAATTATAAAAATCAGACCTATTAATTAGTTTTTTAATAAATCGCCCTTCAATTTGGATACCGGGCTCCATGACTAATAATCACGGGTTTGACTGGGTAGCTAGACCCTCTACTTTATCGTGTTCATTTAATTATAACACATGGCTCTTTTTAACTGGTGACCCTAGGGATGAGAAATTTCAACTATACTTCTACGCACTTGCTGTCCAGAGACCATGCTACAAGCATCTGTGAAATAATTTTCATATATTATGGAATATTTAAGTAAAACGTTATTAATGCAAATCCCTTTTAAGTCTGTGGCTTTGTGAAAATGCGAGATATAAATGGAGTTCTTTGAAAAATGTCTAATAAGATATATGGCATATACCATCCGTATGACCTTCCGGGACTCTAGAATAATTTTTATCTCTATTTCTGTTACCTTTCAATATATCCTTGGTGTTATGAGGTTTTATTATTATTGAGCTAAAATGCCAAATTTTTAGTTATTCTTCAGACATTATTTAAAAATATTTCAATAACTAAATTTAAAAACTAAATATTTAATAACTAAATAATGAATAAAATATGTCTTCATCGGATAATTCAAGCTGATAGCAACAGATATTAAATTAAAGAATCAAATATAAGTTAGCTAAATGATTGTTTTTAAAATATGGCGAGATTTTCATGATATTTCAATGTGAGTAGTTAAACTTAGGTTCTACCAAGCTTATTCCTTTTTATTTATTTATTTATTTATTTATTTACTTTTACAATATAGGTGATAATAGATTTTATTTATTTTTTGTTTTTTTCTTTAATCTTGTATATTTTTACGTACCATGTTTATATATATCTTTATATATATGTCTTCTGTAAGTGCGTGTATGTCACTGAACTCCTAAACATCTGGACCGATTTTAAAGAAATTTTTAGTATGTGTTTCAGTGGATTCGAGAATGGTTTAGATTCACATTTCGTCGAAATTGATTCAGTAATTTTTTAGTAATTGGGCAAAAACTAATAGTTAGTGATTTTTCGCTAATTAAAAGTGTTGAATAAGTTCGCTGAACAGGGTGCGGACAGAATGGTCGAGCGGTCTAAGGCGCCAGATTTAGGCACTGTTTCTCGAAGAAAGAGATCGTGTGTTCGAACCCCTCTCCTGACATACGTGTATGATTTACAATATTTTTTTCTGTATTATAATTTTAATTAAGACTTCAGAAAATCGTTAACTTTTAACTTAAAAGAGAAAAATAAACTTTTCTATAAAAAATTGAACCTACTGCAAAGTGAAAAATAATTTTCTTACATAATTGTAATAAGAAATTAAATTAAGAGCTTAGTATTTATCATGCGTATTATTATATTTATGTATATTTATTTGATTTTTTGGAGTCGGTGCCAGGACAACGTCTGTCGGATCTGCTAGTATATATATATATATATATATATATATATATATATATATATATATATATATATATTATTAATCGCATTAAGAAAAGTTTCATTAATGTACGCCAGCCCTCTGGCTCTTTCTGCTGTAGCAGTTTCTCCACTTCCCTCCATTATTTAAAACGGGGAGTTGCTTTAAAATAAAAGAATTATTTAGGAAATTTCAGAGAAAGGGGGAATGGCTAATGGGTAAGGGTGCGAGAATCTATTTTCTTTCTCAAATTAATGTAGCATTCTGCATTTGATAAATTGTGGATAAGGCACCATAAAAGTGGAAATAACTTTGGCGGGCAGGGTGATTTAGCTGTTTGAAATGAATCTAAATTACAGCAATAATAAAATGATGGGACTCTTTAAAGTAAATCTATATATTCTCATTTAAGATGTGATATTTATGAAAAATATGAATTTTAAGGGTATATTTTGACATGAATCAAATATAATCCAAAGCTCCCTTTGCAAATCATCATTTCAGGTTGTTATCTAGATTGCTTTTAACTACCGTTTCAATTCTTCTGTTATGTAATCTTGCTTAAATACATTTTTATTATTAGGATTTGTAAAAAGGTTCTTTATTTTCTGTGTGCTTTATTTGCCATACTTTGGTTCTTTTTCCATGACATTTTCATAATTATACCTTGGAATATTTAATTCTGGGTATTGATTTGAAAATAATTGTATAGGAAGTTTTAAACATTTTTTAACTCTTGCAAATCAAATGTAATAAAATTTTTACTTTATGTTCGTTGACAAACATAAATTTTAGATCACCAGTATCTGTATCACTTTTCGCCATTGTTTTAACTTTGTTATACAATTTTTCGAATACTGTTGTAAGCATTTTCGTCCCCTTTTTATATTATTAATGTTGGTGTATCATTTTAAAGTAAAATAATTCTTCAGGAAGTTTAAATTTGCTCGAATTAAACTGGTTAGTGGCTGAGAACGAGAAAACCTTTGTTCGTTGCTGGTAGCCAAATTAGTATAACTTTCTGAACTCGATCAAATACGGGCTAGGCTCCTGATAGATAGAAATAGTGTTTTGTGTGATCGTTGAACTAGTTGTTTGAAATGCATGTAAAATAAAGCATTAATAAAATAATCATTATTTAGAATATCTGTATGCATTAATTTTTATGGTAATAATTGCGATTACCGTAAATACTCATGTATAAGTCGAGGAATTTCTGACAATTTTTGGCAAGCAAATTAGGAAAGGAGGTGTCGACTTATACATGAATCAAGTAAAAAAGAAAAAAACTTGGAATACTGTAACATTCTGGCTTTTTATGAGTATATATAATGGATGGGCGAGACCTCTCTCTAAATAAAAACTAATCTATGACGAACACATACATTTATTATAACGAACAGAACAAAAACAAACAAATAAAAATAAAACATAGATTCATTCTTCGTAATTTTTCTCAACAATCTTTAAAACTATCAATACGTCGTAAATATTTTATAGTTCTTTAAAAGTTTCATCTTAAAATCGTCATTTTTTTATCGTCGAAATTTTCGTCTTAGTTTTAATCCAAAAAATTCACCGCCGTCGTTGAAAACATTCTATTTACTTTTTCTTCTTTTTTTAGTCCGCGTCACACAGCTTCGCTAGTCGCTACCTTTCGGTTCTTTTTTAATCTCGACGCAGAGCTCCGGTAAATGAGTGGCGGAGGGAAAATACAGTTCAATTCAGGTTCAACAGAGAGTGTATCCCACATGCGAGAGTATATCCCACATATATAACTAAATAATATATAAAATATATAAATAATCGCAGAGTTTCCCCCAGGTTTAAAAAGGGGCAGGGCGTTACTGTACTGAAAAGGGCACTTTTTACATTCTTCAGGGCACTTTTTTGATTTTTAAGGGCATTTTTATAGAGTTGAATTTACAATCTAGCGGTTCAAAGAAAACCGTGGGAAAAACAGAAATTTCATCAAATAATCGAGAAAAAAATCCAAAAATTTCGTCAAAAAATTGTAAAAAAGAAAAAATAACAAATTTTGTTAAAAGATCGTGAGAAAACGGCAAATATTGTTAAATGATCGCAAAATAACGGCTTGTTTTGTTAAAACATCACAAAAACGGCAGATTTTGCAAAAGAAATCGCGAAAAAACGACAAATTTCGTGAAAAGATCGCGAAAAAACGGCAAATTTTGTTAATAGATCACAAAAAATGGCTAATTTCATCCAAAAGATAGCGAAAAACCGCCAATTTTGTCACGTTTAAACACGAAAAAACGCACATTTCGAAAAAGAGGCGCGGAAAAAAAAATAGCACATAGTTCGTAACAGGAGTGGAATCGCTTCCTCTTTTCTCTCACCTCCGGAATCTGCCGTTTTATCGCTATTTTTTGACGACAGTTGCCGTTTTTCGCGAATCTTGTCGGAAATTAGTCGTTATTTTGCGATTCTTTAACGAAATTAGTCGTTTTTTTTTTTGCGATCCTTTGACGAAATTGCGCGTCCTGTGAGATGCTTAAGAGCTAATTTTTGCGTTCCATCACCGATTTTTTTGCGGGCGGGCGTCGCACACACGTCCGCTGGTGTTCATCGTTGGCTCAACTAAGGGCAACAAGGGCGGTGTTTTTTCTTTTAGGGGCAAAGAGGACGCTGTTTTTTAAACGAGGGGCAAGGAGGGCGCTATTTTTCCTATCGAAGGGCAAGGGGGGCGCAGCGCCCTCCTGAAACTGCCTGGGGGAAACTCTGAATCATTTTAACCCTCTAAGTGTTTTGAATTCAGTATTTCGTTCACTAAGCTCCAGGTTTCACTGCAATACCTAATATTTAAGGGAATATAATTCTATAGATTTAATGAATTTTCATTACATTTTAGAACGATTAATACTCTCCAGGATTACATTCATATTTTTAATTTATTTTTTATAATGTTGAAAGAACCATATTTTCTGAGGAAACAACATTACAATTTTACCCATTTGAAAGACATTAAAAAATTTCAATGATTTGTGTTTGTTTACTTATTATTTTTTCACATTAGCAAGTGAGACATCTTTGATTTTTTGCAAAATGGGAGTAAAAAGTTAAGGAATCAATTTATACACGGGTTTTTAAATTTTTTTTTTGGTCAGAATTTGCATTCGAAAATTGGGGGGGGGGGGGCAACATATACACGAATATATATGGTATATGCATTCTATAATAATATTCTCGAATAATATGAATCGAATGTATTAGAAACTTTATTTGCTGTTCATTCTTTCTATCGTCGTTACGGATTATCCATTTAGACCGCCCTTTATTGTAGTCTTAATTTTGCTGTTGTGTAAGTTGTGGTGTGTGTGGGTATGTGGTGAGCTGAGCTTAATCTTTTTCCATTCGCAATATATTCTCCACTTCCTTAAATTATTTTGTACTGGAGGTTGTTTTGCAAGAAAAAAAGTTCTTCAAGAAGTTTAAATCTGCGAGAAGGGGAATAGCAAATAACTAAGGGTGCGAAAATCTATTTTCTTTCTCAAATTAATGTTGCATTCTGCATTTGATAGATTGTGGCTAAGCTGCCATAAAATGGAAATAACACGTTGGCGGGATTGAGGATTTAGTTATTTAAAATGCATTTAAATCACCGTTCTAATAGAAAAATCTGTATATATATCCTAATCTTATTATGATAAGTTGGAAAAAATATGGATTTTAAAGGCGTTTTTAGAGATGGATTAAATATAATTAAAAGTTCTATTTACTATTCTTTTACAAACTTTATTTTAAATTTTCTCGATTAATTTTCATTGTCGTTTTAATTTTAATGTTATGTTATGTAATCTTGCACAATTCGGTCTTCTTCTTATTGTTAAAACTTTGGAAAGGTTTGTAATGATCTCATATCACTTCACTTGATCAGTACAAAGCGAGTTAGTAGCTTTGGTCTTCTTCTAATTCGGTCTTCTTATTATTATTAAAACTTGGAAAAAGGTTTGTAATGATCTCATATCACTTCACTTGATCAGTATAAAGCGAGTTAGTAGCTTAGAGTAACAGGCTCGGCGTTTTGCTCGATCATGACAGCCTTAGTTCGAATACAATCGGCTCCAATCCACGTCATTGGTGATCCGGTTAAACACGCAACTTCGACAACATTCAAAAGCAATCATCTCTTCTCATAACCAACAGGTGGCAGCACTAAAAAAGTCATCCCTTGCATCACACTTGCGTCGATAGTATCTTTTAGGAGTGTATATCGCTTGTCAGACGTCAGCAATACGTCTTTCTCACTGGATATGGAGTGTGTATCAATCTCATCTCATTTGATCAGTAGAAAGCGAGTTACTAGCTAAGAGTAACTGGTTTGGCTTTTTGCTCGACGTTAACGTCACGCCTCCTCATCATGAGATCTTTGGTTCGATTACAAACGATGCCAATTCAACTTCTCTCTTTTCAGGTTCTTCATTATTTAACGTGAGCTTAATCTTATGGTTTTTCCCTGTAAAGCATATTAATCATTACCTTAGATTATTTAATGCAAAAGATTCTGTTAAAGAAAAGGTAGTTTAATGCATATTAAACTACCATTAACTGTAGGAAGTACCATTACCTATACCATTACCTAGTACCATACCAGTAACTCTACCATTACTTGCATATTAACTGTAGGAAGTTTAATGCATATTTTAATACAAAGAAGTCAAATGAAAGGTTTCATTTGCTGTTGTTCCTAAATATAATATCCTATTATCTTGATTATTCTTCCTCGTCTTTATTTGTTGATGCATAAATTTTGCTTATTGCTGTAGGATTTCAATCACTTTCTTACATTGTTTAATGCTGTTTTAAAAATAAATAATTCTTCAGAGTTTGCTGGAATTAGAATGGTTAATATCTAAGAGTATGCGAAGCTATTTTCTTTCTGAAATTAATGTAATATTTTGCGAATTTGGTATAATATGGATAGGGCACATAGAGATAAAAATAGTGTTTATTTGTGTGAAAATTTGAAATTTTTATAAAATTCAGCATTAATAAAATAGGCATTGTTTGAAATATCTGTCTTAGTTTTTATGGGATCCCATCAGTGGCAAAGAGGTTCTGCTCTCGAAATTGCTAGACGGCAGTACAGGGTTCGAACCCATTTGCGCCCGTTGGCTTAATCGTTCGGGTTTTCCGCGGTTTTCTTCAAACCTTGGATTTCTTTGCATAAATACTGGTTAAGTTCCCTTTGAAAGTCCCCTCCCCGCATCGAAGGGCATCCCCCTTATTAGAGCCTATATCTCTAGTGCTTGTAATTGACCGTCATAAACACAACCAACCAATCTTAATTTTTATGGTGATAATTATGAAAAAAAATGTTTTTAAAAACAATATTTTAACGCGAATCAAATTTATTCTTTCTTGGATTATATATTACTGTATATTACTGGGGAGATGGGGGCAAAGAAAGACTTCTTTAGGAAGTTTAAGTCTGCGTGAAGGGAAATAGCTAATGGCTGGGGGTTGTGAGAATCTATTCTGTAGTGAAATTAATGTAGCATTCTGAATTTGATAAATTGTGGATAAGGTGCATAAAAGTGGAAATAACGGTTGACAGACCCGGTGATTTAGTTGTTTGAAGTGCATCTAAATTACAGCATTAATGAAATGGCAGTTTCAGTATTTAAAATAAATTTTGATTTAACTATGGCAGCTTTCCTTCGATTTATACATTTCAGAAAGACACTAAGTAATGCGAATTTCGATATCGTTTTAAAGAGAAGGAATAAAAATGTTCATTGCTTTAAGGATAGTTGATATATTAATAATAATCTCTCCCTTCCATCTCTTTAATAGAAGAATATTTTATTTTATTTTATTATGTAAATCACCGATATGTTAGTCTATTCATTTATAATGCAGCAGTTTTGTCCGAACTGTTCTCGGGTAACATTTTTTCAACACAGTTCAATTGTCTGTAAAAATTGTTTTTTCCTGCTTTTAATAAATGTGAGCTTAAATTTTAATGAAAATAATGATAAACTCTTCATTTGTAAATGTTTATTTTGCTGTTTGGTATTTATATAATCGATTTTAATATAAAATTATTTAGCGGAAAAAAAACTTTTTTCTACACGGCAGAAAAAACAGTTCAAAGTTTATAATAGTTCAAAATAGTATAATCGTTAATTGTGACAGATTATAATTAAAACGAGAATTTCATTTTATTTATTTATTGTCCACATCAATTAAATATTTTATAAATATATGAAAAAAGCTGCTTTTAAGTGACTTAATATTCATTGTTCTCTGTATAAAAATGTCATATATTATGTTTTTAGTAACTTTAATTAAATCTAATTTTATTTTTTGTTCTTTTCAGGTAAGCAATATGTGTTTATATATTTATTATTATTCGAAGACTTCTTATGAATGAGACATTTGTAAGGTATTTTATTTTTAACATAAAAATTTGATTTCTTTTTACTATATTAAATTATGTTTACTGTTGCATAACATTATTTTGTGAAAAAGGAGAAACAAAATCCGTTAAGAAATACTAGAATTCGTAAAAAGAAAATTAGAACTAAAAGCGTACTAAAATTAAATGATGATGAAGCAAAAGTAATAGAAAAGTATTAAAAAAAAAAAAAGATAGTTTGGATAAAGTTTTAGGGTGGGGGTTTAGGGCGTAGAAAATTTCGTCCCATCTTTATATTAAATTTTTTACAGTTTCAATGCAGTCAAGATAGTCAGACAAAGGAGTAATTGATGCAGAAGTAATTAATTTAAAAGTGAGAGGGGGGGGGGATTCTCTATATAAAATTACAAAAACCTGTTAACAAAACGAGTAAAAAAATTATAAATTTTAGATAATTAGTGAGTACGACATTTTTTTTTATTTTAATAATCATTTATCTGTTCAAATAAGCTCAATAATGATTATTAATCTTTATTGTATACCCTTATAACTTTATCTGCCTTTTTTCCTTTGTCGTGAGTTTCATGACTGATTACAGTATTTTTGTAAGAGGGCGAATTATACTTGGAATGCTAGTGAATAAAGTAATTCAAGTTCGGGCAAAAAAAAGTGTGTACTTTTTTTTGGCTCAAATTTCCAGATTTTTTTAAATTCTTAAATTAGCTTGATATGCATAATAAAACGGGCACATACTTCTTATTCGTTTTTTATTATAAAAAAAAAAAAAAAAAAAAAAAAACTGGAAGGCATTTTCTGTTTGGGCGCATCTGTAGCTAAAACTAATATGCGTGATGAAGCCAAGTTTTATATTTTAACATTTGAAAACATGCTTAGACGAATTCCGTGAAAAAATAATAAAGAAGTAACTAAAATAAAAATATTGATATTGAATAAAAAAAAAAAAATTGCAGTTATGGTAAACTTTGGCATTTTTAGAGTTGAAAATGCATTTGCAAATGGATTTCAAAGATTATGCAAATAAATTTGTGCGAATACTTGAAAGTAGCGTTACTAATTTTATTTAGGCAATTGGAACATCCTATCTTTTATAAATTGTTGGAATTTCCCAGCTATTCTTTCACAGCACTTAATAAAAAAAAAAATATATATTATTGGGGTATTTTGATGGCAAAACAAATCTTATGAAATTTTCGTATTTAAGCTGATCTTTCGCTAATAGGATCCTCCAATTACTTCCCACGACACATTGTATGAAGACATTATTATATCGCTCTTTTTTTTTTTTTTTTTTTTTTTTTTTTTTTTTTTTTTTTTTTTGCATCTGCTGCACCCCCCCCCCCTCCAAAAAAAATTAGTTTTTAGAAATTTTATCTGTGTCAATTACAATAATCATAATTATGTTTAACTTTATTAAGTTGTAATATTCTTCTGCATCTAATCGTTTAATATAAATGTTTTGGAGATAATTATAAAACGCTTATTTGCAGGTTAATGTTTTGATATCCATCAGTTATATCACACTCTTTTCTTGTTCCCCGCGTGATATAACTAGATGCTGCTCCATAAAGATAAATTTAACTTATCTTTATGGATAATATTTATTATCTTTAAATTTAACTTGTTGACATACTGTAAGAATTATACTAAAAAATAAATAAAATAAGCCTCAGTTATTGTACTATTTCCAAAATTATTACACAGTCAATATTCTCATTTCTTTCCCCCCTCAAATCTTTATTATTAACTTCTTCTTAATACAATTTTGAAATAAAGAAAGTAACATTTTTATTGATTTTATTGATGTTTCTGGAGCACTCTTTATAATGCATTGATCAAATTCCCTTAATGTTTTGCTATTTAAATAATCCATTTAGCGGTAACACTATGCTGCTTTCCATTAGTTACATACTTTTATAAACGTTTATAATTTCTGGGCAATTTATTTATAAAAGGTCCCGCAGAAAATTCTTCAGCATCTGCTAACTTCGTTACTCACCGCAGCCCTTGCTAAAACCATCTTTATTTCGCGTAATCGAATTAAGCGAGAGGATTTCGCTATAAGTCTAAGTGAATTAGTTTACTCTTTCACAGGGAGCACAAATGCTTGCCGTTGGGATAAATTAGCCGCGTAATTTTTGGGTGAGTGACATACTAAATTATTTGTTATTACTTTCTCTTCGACACCGAATACGCGATTCTTATAATTTTATATTTTTGTTAATGGAAATTTTATAAAAGCCTTTGTTATTTGAATACAGAATTTTATTAATCAAATATATTAAGCTTTTCGTAGATAGCTTTCGTAGATAACATTTGTCCCGTTTTAAAGCTCCTGTCAAAAGGTTAATTTATTTTATTAATTTCATTCAGTAATTATTATTTCAAAGAGAGCATAGTAATTAAAGCCTTTGTTATTTGAATACAAGGTTTTATTTAATTTGTTATTCAAATATTTTAATTTATTTGTAAAATTAATTTATTCTTAGACAATTTTCGTAATTTCATCCAGTATGCTCTTTTATACGAGCATAAATGCTTGTTGTTGGGATAAATTAGACGTATAATTTTTGGATGACATGCTAAATTATTATTATTATTATTATTTTCTTTGACACTGCAAACGCGATGCTTATAATTTTAAGCTTTTGTTAATGGAAATTTTATATATATATTTTTATTATTTGAAGGCTGTTTTATTAATTAAATGTATTAAGCTCTTCATGGAGGCTTGTACAGCATTTGTCCCGTTTTAAAACTGTCAAAAGATTATTTTGTTTTATTAATTTCATTCAGTAATGTTCTTTTACAGAGAGCATAGTAATTAAAACCTTTTGTTATTTGGATACAAAGCTTTATTTAATTTGTTAATCAATAATTTTGATTAACAAATTTTGTTTATAATTTTTTTTAATTTATTTACAAAATTGATTAATTTATTCTATTAGACAATTTTAAGTATTTCATTCAGTTATGCTTTTTCACAGGAGCATAAATGCTTGCCGTTCGGACAAATTGGTCTCATAATTTGTGGATGATTGACATACTAAATTATTTGTTATTACTTTTCTCTTCAACACCGCATATACGTGATACTTCCAGTTTTCTTTTTTGTTAATGGAAATTTTATTAAAGTCAAATAAAAAGTAAATTAAAAGTAAATTAAAACTTTTTTATATAAATTTGTTAATCAAATTTATTCATTTATTTACAAATTTTTTCTACTAGTCAAATTTAGTAATTTCATCCAATGTGCTCTTTTACAGGAGCGCAAATGCTTGCCGTTGGGATAAATTAGCCGTCTAATTTTTGGATGACATACTAAATTATTTGCTATTAGTTTTTTTCTATGACACTGCATACGCGATGGTTATAATTTTATTCTTTTGTTAATGGAAGATTTATTAACCAGATGTATTAAGCTCTTCAGGGATGCTCGTACAGCATTTGTCCCGCTTTATCATATATTCTTGAGAAAGGTTAATTTGTTAATTAAAGGTTAATATAGATTAATAATAATCTGTAATGTTGTCCTATCAGTAAATTTGTTCCATAATTCAGAAATGTTCTTTCACAGAGAGCTTAGTAATTAAAGCCTTTATTATTTGGATACGAAAATTTATTTAATTTGTTAATCAAATTTGTTAATTTATTTACAAAATTGATTTATTCTTTTGGACAATTTTTGTAATCTCATTCATTTATGCTCTTTCACAAGAAACATAAATGCTTGCCTTTTGGATAAATTAATCGCATAATTTTTGGTGACATACTAAATTACTTCTTAATTATTTTTTTCTTTGATTGGGCATTCGCGATACTTTTAATTTTATTCTTTTGTTAATGGAAATTTTATAAAAATCTTTTTGCTATTTGAGTGCAGAGTTTTATTTATCAGATGTATTAAATTCTTCACAAATCGTATAGTATTTGTCCCATTTTAAAGCTCCTGTGAAAAGGTTAATTTGTTTTATTAATTTCATTCAGTAATATTCTTTCACAGAGAGCATAGTAATTAAAGGCTTCCTAATTTGAATACAAAATTTTATTTATATTCTTTATCAAATTTATTAATTTATTTACAAAATTTATTAATTTATTCTATTGGACAATTTTTGTAATTTCATCCAGTATGCAGGATGACGCACTAAATTTTTTTATTTTTTTTTTATTTTTTTTTTTTGACACTGCATACGCTATGCTTATAATTTTAAACTTTTGTTAATGGAAATTTTATAAAATTTATTTATTATTTGAATGCAAAGCTTTATTGATAAAATGTATTAAGCTTTTCACGGAGGCTCGTTCAGCATTAGTCCCTCTTTAGCTTGTATTCTGCACAAGCTCCTGGCCATAAGGTTAATTTGTTTTATTAATTTCATTCAGTAATATTCTTTCACAGGCAGCATAGTAATTAAAGCCGTTGTTGTTTGAATACAAAGTTTTATTTGTTAATCAAATTTGTTAATTTATTTACAAAATTGATTAATTTATTCTATTAGGCAATTATAGTAATTTCATTCAGTATGCTCTTTCACAGGAGCATAAATACTTGCAGTCGGGATAAATTAGCCGCATAATTTTTGGGCGACATACTAAATTATTTGTTATTACTTTTTCACTTTGACACTGCGTACGCGATACTTATAATTTTATCCTTTTGTTAGTGGAAATTTTGTAAAAGCCTTTGTTATTTGAATTAAGAATTTTATTAATAAAATGTATTAAGCTAATCACTGAGGCTTGTACAGCATTTGCCCCGTTTTAGCATGTATTCATGAAAAAGCTGCTGTCTAAAGGTTAATTTGTTTTATTAATTTCATTCAGTAGTGTTCTTTCACTGAGAGCATAGTAATTAAAGTCTTCATTATTTGAAAACAAAGTTTTATTTAATTTGTTAATTAAATTAATTAGTTTATCTTCAAAATTGATTAATTTATTATATTAGAGAATTTTTTTAATTTCGTTCAATATGCTCTTTCGCAGGAGCATAAAAGTTTGCAGTTGGGATAAATTGGCCCTATATTGTTTGGGTGACTTACAAAATTATTTATTATTATTATTATTTACTCTGTATACATATGGATTAAATTTGACTTGTATAAATGATAACTAAAAAAGATTGAACATCGAAATAAATTAAAATTTATTTTTTGTACATAAAATTTGATGATACATGGGGACTCTAAGTTACTCAGTGTTGTTATTAGTTGAGTTATGTCTCTCAAATTTGTCAAAGTTTTTGTGTAAGTGGCAACCATAAGTGACAATCATTTTAAAATTTAAAATTCTTATTATCCGACCTTAAAATCTGCAATAGCTTAATTCTAAGCCTCCCTAAATGGGGATGAGGGGTGGGAGGCGGTAATTACGGTCCTGCTGATTGTCTAAGTTTTGGAATTAGTAATTTGGATCTTCTCTGTGTGAACCTGACCTGAATATCGAAATATCGATTCTAGAACTGAGAAATCGATTCTTATTATGATCGATGTTGTTTTATACGATATCGATTCTCAAAATTTCCAGAATCGCCCATCACTAATTTACATTAACAAACTGATAACTAAAAAAGATTGAACATCGAAATAAATTAAAATTTATTTTTTGTACATAAAATTTGATGATACATGGGGACTCAAAAAGTATATTTTTTGACAATTTCGTTGGATATTTTAAAATTTATTTTACTTTTTTGTATTGAAAAAACATTGAAAAGCATAAAATAAATATGTATTTAATAACTTTTTATTATTAATGGACTCTACAAATGCTATCTTAACGCACAGTAAAATTACTTATGTTTTCATTTTTGTACATTTCGCACACTGTAAAAATAACGGACGATATTACGGAGATATTGCTGGCAATCGGGGCGCCATTACAGTTCACTATTTTTTTTTTTTTTTTTTTTTTTTTTTTTTTTTTTAATGGAAAATTTTTTGTAAATTCTAGAAAATGTTTTGGAATTTACGGAAATTTTTCCGTATTTTTCCGTTTCGTCCGCTGTTTCCAAGTCTATTAGCATGTACTTATATTGTTTTCAACAAATATATAAGGTTTTTATGCTGCTCCAATAATGCAAAATTAGATTATTTCTATTAATTCGCATAAAATGTTTACCAATTTTGTAAACTATTACGACGTGTGATTGAAAAAAAGCTCAGTATTTTAATTTTTCTTTTTCTTTCTTTTTTTTTTCCTATAGTTTTTAATGATTGAATAAATATTTTAAAAGAAAATTCGTTTTCATCTTCTCGATGGCTATTTTAGTTTTTTTCCTCTCGTAATGTTTGGAGTCACGTCATTTGTCTATTAAGTACTTTTCTATAAAGTTCAAAGCTTGTATTATGTTATTTCTTTTGCTATCTCCTAGCATATTGCTTCATGTTCTTTTATGTAATGCTAAAACATAATTCTTCCTTTTAATGTTTTACATAAAATATATAGTGTAATGCCGAAGAATTTATTTTGTATGAACTGTTCTTTAGCCTATTCAAAGAGATTTATTTCAACATGAAGATGTTCAATAAATTATATTTTATTTTTATTACTCTCAAGGAAGTTACAATATAATTTGAATTTTATTTTCAGAGATTGTAAACTGGTGAACTATCTTTATTGTAATATTCTCTTTTATAGCTCTTTGATTAGATTTAGAATAGCTCTTAATTAGAGACATCGGCATGTTACCCTGATTTTGATAGTAATAAAACCTGCATTTCATGATTAATATTCTTTTATGATCTAAAAGTTTAAAAAGTGTGATCTGTTAAATTATGATAAATATTCTTTAAAATAGATCAGCATTAAAAAACACTGATAATTTCTCATTGTGATGATGTGTAGATTTTTTTTTCTATGTTGATAACACGAAACTTGTTTCTCGGACATCGTTAGCAATGTCTGTGGATCGTATATTGTTTATGATGTTCTTTTATAATGAAAATAAGGAATATTTAATTCTTTATGAAGGCGACTAATAACAACATTTACACAGGCGTCATCATCAATGATAACATTTTGTAAGTAGAAGGCGTTAAAAAAAGTAAGTAGGGACCATGTAATTTCGCTACTTCCGACCACTGAAAAAAGTTATTGGGTAATAAGTGTATTATAAATATCAACAATTACACAATCTGTATCATTGTCTAGACAATATAAACAGTGAGATATTCTTAATCATACAGACACCATTGAGAATGACTCTTTGTCATTAAAAAGTTACTTATGAGACATGCGATACTGTATTAGCGTAAATAATCACAGAGATGTTTTTTGTAAACACCTGAGAGTCGGCATCGAGGCGTTATCAAGAACGAGTCGCATTTTTAAGATCGCATCATCAAAGAACATATGTGAATTATTATTAATATGATACGATATTAAGAACTGTACTGTAATATTAATATCATTACTATCATGATCAGAGGCTTCATTGAAAATTGTCACTATGAGTAGTCAGCAAATATGAGATTTTAAAAATAATCGGTATGAGAGATCTAAACAAATTTATGAATAATCATCCAAACAAAAGCTGTTGATGATGACGCTTTAAAAATATGCGGTATTGTAATATAGAACGAGGGACAATTAAGAACGGCATGTGAATCATCACAGATGTTCTATGTGAACATCTGAGAGTCATCATAGAGACGTCATAAAGATCGAGTCACATATTTAAGATCACATCATCAAAAATGACACATGAATCATCAGAGATCTTTTTTGTGATCAACTGACAGTCACCATCGGGTCGCACATTATCAAAGATGATATGTGAATTGTCATCAATATGAAGCATTATTACGAACCATGTTGTGGTATTTCTTATTGATATCACTACCAAAGCCTTCAACGAAAATTACACGTTAGTTGTCACCATGAAACGTCATGAAGCACGATATTCTAATAATAATCTGTATGAAAAGTCATCTAAATCAGTTTATGAATGTTATTTTGAGCATTTTCTCTATATGCTCAAAAGCTATAATTGATGGTGACGCTTCGCGCCAATTCGTTGACTTTTGCGTTGCTAAATTCAGTTGACTTCACCAAGAATGAAATGTTCATATTCATCACTGTGCGAAATCATCGTGGTCGAACAATATGTGATTAATAGACATTGTTGATGGAAAAAAAAGTATCGACAAGGAGGAAAAAATACATACAAGAGATGAAAAGTTCATCATTATTACGATGACCAATTAGTATAAGAAATGCAATGGTCAGTAATGAATGAAATTAAAGTAAAAAAATTTTAATTTTCCTATTTTTAATTTTCAATGCCATTAAGTTGCGTTGGTGTATCATTATTCCAGAAAACATGTCCGTGAACAATGCTTATGTCATGTCTAATATAGCAACACCCTGTTCAATCTATTTCACATTTTTTGAAAACTTTCTATCACTGCCACAGCACAAATATAATTTTAAATACAAATTGTATCATAATTTATATCTATATATACTGTTTCTTTCTTTCTTTTTTTTTTTTTCGGGTTTTAAAATAATTTTCAAGCATGATTTTCTTTTTAGAAAGTGCATACAGCTCGATAATGAGATTATCCCGTGCTTAAAACAATCTAAATAGTTTAGCATTTACTTTCGGCTAATATTCCATAACGAAATTAAAGTTTCTTAAATAAATAAATAAAACACAATTTTAAATGAGATGTAATCAAAATACGCACGTAAACACCAAAATAATCGGAATCGATGCGAAAGCTATTAAATAACGAAAACTTTGACGATTTCTTCGGTTATTAATCTCTGGCATGCGACTAATACGAAATAATCACTTTTAGTAATTTTCAAAGCTTTACTTGATTACATAATTGATAATATAATACGTGAATTAAATACAAAATTATTTCTGTCAAAATGTATTAAAAGGTGTTTAAAATACTGTTAATTATGTAAAATACAAAAATTGCACAGCTAAAAATCAATTACTTTTAGTTACACATGTACCAGTCATCAGGGTTCGAAAAAAAAAAAAAAAAAAAAAAAAAAAAAAAAAAAAAACAGAGAACTGAGTATTTTTATTTCAAGAATCGCATAAAATGTTCCAAAATTGAGATTAAGTTAGGATGGTAGGTGAATGAAAATTGCTGTTCTGGCTTAAGTAAATTAAGGGTGTATTCGAAAAAACGCGTTTTTTCGAATTTTCAACAATTCGCCATTTTCAACAACTCGAAAATTTCTGATACAAATTCAGACACATTTTTAAAAGTAGAAACGTGAAACTTGATGAGGGGATTTTTGAAGAGACGTACAAGGTGCCGTGTGATGTCATTTTACGCTCAATTCATTAGAATTTGATTTATAAACAATTACCTTCTCAGTTATGACTCTTTTTTTTCCTTCACAGATATCCCTCTTCCGAAAAAACAGACCAAACTGCCGTTTTTTTTTTTTTTTTTTTTTTTTTTTTCAATATTTTCTGCATTTATCAAAGAACTGACAATCACGGCACCTTGTATACTTTCTAAATAAGGCAATTTGCAAGTTTGATGCATTTGAGAGCAAAACTGAATTTAAAAATAAATCGGAAAGTAAGCAGTTTGAATCGAAATACACCCTTAATGCAGATTTGTGGAATATTGAAAGATAAAGAATAATTTTAGGTTTTACCAATATATATATATATATGATTTCCAAAGATTCTCTAACACCATAAACTCTTATAACCAACTGTTTTCTTGATCATCTTAGCTTTATTAAATGTTATGTTAATATTACTTCTTTAATTAAGTGTAAAAAGTGCTGTTTTTTTTTTTTTTTTTTTTTTTTTTTTTTTTTGGGTGGGGGGGGGGTCAAATTTAAATCTGAAATGCGTTTTTTAAGACATAACTTTTGATTTCCGGTTGTTAGGCCGTTATAAGTACGGATGAAATCAATTATTCAGTTTTCGGTGAGTTTTTTTATTTACGTAATAAATTAGTTTAGGGTGATTGATACAGTCGACTCTCGTTAATTCGAACTCGTCGAGACCACAAGAAATATTCGAATTATCCAGAGTTCGAATTATGTAAAATATGAAATAAAAACATGCTTAATATGGTCCTATTACAAAGGAATTAATGTTAGTGTTTTTTAAATCTATTTCGTCTGTTATAATTAGAATATGACTTAATATTAAATTAAAACATATAAATACATAAACTAGTTAAATGATTAGAAACAAGCACAATGGAAGAAAAATTTGAGGTGTCACTGATGGACAGAGGGGGCACTAAGAAAGTGGATATCAAATGCATTGAATTATATGTATACTTGTTCGGAACAATTTTCACAAAAATCAAAGAAAGAAAGTTATTCAAATGATCATAAATCAATGAGAAAGAAGAGAAAAATTAAAAATCGGAATTCTCGTTCGTTCGAATTAAACGAAGTCAAGAGAAAATGAGTTCGAATTAATGGAAGTTTTTAATGTTATTCTGCCATTGAAAATTTCGGGACTTCCTGTTTAGTTCGAATTAAGCGAAGATTCGATTTATCAGATTTCGAATTAACGAGAGTCGACTAAAATTATAGTCATATAAATTTTTTGGTGCTTATAATGGAGTATATATATTAGGGTGGATCGAAAAATCGAAATTCGGATAATCGAATCGGCGCGGGGTGCAATAGTTGCCTTTTATGCATACTAATTCACATATGTTTTTTTTATTGAAATCCATTCATATCTTCCGATGCCCCAAAAGGCTCAAAAATAGTTAAAAATTGAAATTTTTATAAATTTTATAGATTTTTTTTGCTTCTTAATATTTTTAAATTTATTTTTGGCGTGGATTGCGAAAGTTGCCTTATATATATATTAGTTCAATCTTTTTTTATATATATAAATCCATCCATATCTTCCAGTTCCCTCAAGCGCCCCCAAAATGGTAAAAAAATTGAAATTTTTATAAAAATTTGTAATTTTTGTTTTTTTTTAATTTCTTTTAAATTATTTTATCAGCGGGATAAAAAAGATGCATTTTATAGTATATTAGCATGCATCCAAATAATTTTCGATTTTGATAATTTCCTCCAATGCCCCAAAACTTTTAATTATTTGCCAAAAATCGAGTTTCATGCAAATTTTGAGCTAAAAAATACAAGTAAAATTAACAGTTAAAGAATAATTTGTCTAACGTAAAAGGTAGATCGAGAGGATGAGAAATCGTTTATCGTATTTTATTAAATGTATAAAATAAACTTTTTATACTTTATTATTTGGAAGACAAGATAGATAGAAGAGTTCTCAGCAATGACCAGCAATATTTATATGATATTTGCATAGCAATATCACGTGGTGAATGTAGTTCCGATCTGGCATTAATGAAACTTGATCCAGTTTATCACTCAAGATGGCTAACAACTACGTGTTAAATTTTAAGGTTATAAGTGGCTACAGAAAATCCTTCTGATAATCTCATTACTCTTACAACATATATTATGAAGGTATATGTACCTGTATGGTTTCATGTCAAAACAAAGCCATCCATAACTGAAGGAGCGCGTCATATTTGGAAACTTAGCACATATTCCAGATATTTGGAACCCAATTTAAGAAAGATCGTAGATGCTGTTATTCAAAAAAAATTTTTTTTTTGTCACCCTGAAAATTTGCTATTGTCAATGCTCACAGATAACAGAGAGCATATCAGATCTTTAGCAATGCGAAAGCTAATTTATGCTAGAAATAAAAAGAGAAAATTACCAGAAGTGAGAATTTTCAAAGTACCCCAAACAAACTTCAAAGTGAAGGATTATTTTGAATTTATTGACTGACAACCGGTTGGACGTTTTGAACCACCTCTTTTGATGAATGTGCCTTGCAAAGAAATTGAGAATATGATAAAAGTTGTAAAAACGAATGAATGGTCAAAATATCCATGCCATACTCAAGCGGTTGAAAGGTGCGTTCGACTAGTGTCTGAGGCATCAGAAACTGTGTCTGGGCAAGAAAAGAGACACGGTTTTATATTGAATAGAATAAAATCAAGAAGCCATATAAAACACTTTGATACCAAAAAAGATTACAAACTTTAAAAAAATGTAAATTTCCAAATTGAAGGATGTAAAACTTTTCTCTACGTAAGTTCGATTTATGTAATTTTTATGATTTAATGCTTTGATTTTTAAATTTATATGTCACTTATTATTGCAAAATTAATGTTATTTATAACCTTATACGTTATTAATTAAACTGTTTTAAAAATTTGTAAGTATTTTTCGTAAATTATAATTCTTAATACATTTTTGTAAAAATTTCAGTTTTTAATTATAATTGGTGCATCAAAAATGTGAATGGATTTTGATTAAAAAAATATATGGGAATTTCAGAAATATGTAGTATTGTAATAACAACTTTCCAAGCCAGTGCCAAATGAATTTCAAAAAGTAAAATAAAATAAAACAAAAAATATTTTTTTCAAGAAAATTTCAATTTTAAACTATTTTTGGGGCGCTTGGGGCACCAGAAGATATGGATGAATTTTATTTTTAAAAAATATGTAAGCTAAGATAGATAAAAGATAGCTTTTGAACCCCGCGCCAAAATAATTAAGAAAAAATAAATAAACAAAAAAAATAAAAAAATCACAAAAAACTCAATTTTTAATTATTTTTGGGGCGCTTGGGGCACCGGAAGATATTAATGGATTTTAATAAAAAAAAAAAAAAAAAAACCCTGTAAACTAGTATGCATAAAAGGCAACTTTTGCACGCCGCGCCGATAGTGATTTCTAAAAAAAATTTTTTTCCTATACTTTTCGATCCACCCTAATATATATAATGTAACAGTAAAAAAAAATTTTCTTGAGTTTTCATTTAAAATGATTTACAACTACGTTTTGTACACGGGAAGACCAGATTAGGTAATCTGCAAAAGCGGGAAAAAAAAAAAAAAAAAAAATAGAAATATTATCCTGAAGTTTTACTGTAAACTTAAAATTTTAAAAGGCTGAAAATAAAAGTTTTATGAAATGTTCCTTCTTGTTTCTTCAGAAACTACGTGCTGTTGTCAAGAACCAACAAGATTTCTGGGATTAGAAATGGGGATCAATAACTTACACGGGAGTGGGGGGGGGGGTTGCTGAGGTACTAGGAATTATTGAAAAGGAACGATTTCCGTGCAAGGAATTTCCTGGAGTAAGAATATTGATTACACATCATTGTGTGTGTGTGCGTGGAAGATTTTAAGTCTAGCGTTAACGTTCCATGGGCTAGTCTGGGATTACATACACACAGATGCATTTAATTTATTATTTCATCAGGAAATTTAATTACTTGGGGTTGTTTGGGCATGCAACAGTTTAAAGCGAACAATTAAGCTGCAGTACTCGAATATTTTAAATAGCAAGTGTAATTGATGATGGCAAATACAGCGGTTCGACAAGTGAAAAACAGATTTTTGAACTCCATTAAGTGTGGATGGATTTTAAATTCAAGATTGTATTATTTTATTTTTGGTTTGTATTATTCTGCTGGTTGGAGAACAACGGTTTTTGTTTCAACAGTACAAACAATGTGAATTTGTTTATAACGTAATAGCAGGATAACAATGAAGTTAGTTAAAAAAAAAAAAAATAATAATAATAATATGACAGCAAAAACCCTCGTTTCTTTTTCCATTTTTTATGTTTATTTTTTTATAGAAAGGATTTAAAAAAAAAAAAATTCTATTTTATTTTGGTTCATATTATTCTGCTGATTGGAGAACAAAGATTTTTGTTTTAACAGTATAGGCAATGAGAAATTATATTTATTATGTAATAGCAGCACTAATAATAGAGAAGATAGTAAAAATTAATACGATAGTTAAAAACTGTCGTTTCTTTTTTATTTTTTATACTCTTTCTCTTGTTCGTAATTACATAAACGAGGTAGAAACCAGTCGAAATTCGACGAAAGAAAATTTTTAAGAAAGAAATGATTCATTGATTTATAAAAAATCTACAAAATTAGTTACAGCAAAAAATACATCTTATATTGGTCAGTCTAATTCTGTTGCTACAATTACAAAATTGGTATTAAAAATTATAAAAAATAAATTAATATCTCAAAAATAAATTAAGATACAGCTTTCAAACAAATTGCATTTAAAAGTAAATTTTTTTTCTCTATACGGCGGTGTAAAAATTTAAAATGTACGATGTTTAGAAGTGTAAAATTTGCAATAACGAAAATTGCAATAAAAAGTGTTGTGCGTTTTAATTTCTATTTTTTCAATTTTAAGAGAAAATGAAGGATTTTGTCGCCACAGTACAAAATTGATATTAAAAACTATATATATATATATATATGTATAATGTTTCAAAAATAAATTGAGATACATTTTTCAAACAAATTGCACTTAAAAGTAATTTTTTTTCCTCTATACGACAGTGTAAAAATTTAAAATGTGCTATGTTTAGAAGTGTAAAAATTGCAGTAGCAAAAAATTGCAAAACCAAAATTGCATGGGAAAGTGTTGCCATACGCAAAATGACGTACGCGTTGCATCCAGATACGTTTGGCCTTTATAATATAGATACGTGACGCTTATATCTTCTGGTTTGTTCTCATGTAACAAGCGCAAAAACTACCCTACCGAATGATTCGAAATTTCATATACATAACTATTTCAGAATTTTACCATTTCAAATTTTTTTGAAAATCGAATCCCAACTTAAAAAGATATTAATAAAAGTTTTCTTCATTTTATTAAATCCTATCATACATAATTCAGGGGTATTCTATGATAGGTAACGATTCTAGGTTACCATGGTGTTTATGTCCTATAAAAGTTAGAGTTATATTATTTTCGTATTACTGAATTTAATATATATATATAAGCTTAATTTTTATATGCATGCATTTTTGCATAGGAGTGCACTATTCTTTGTACCAAGATCAAAATATCTATAAAACTAATTAAAGTACGAACGCATCTCATTCGCCACGACTCGTGTACAATTTTCTGCTCAACTTGGTTTTTATATGTAAATATGGAATTTTGTAATATAATTTTAACTTACTACTTTATAGACTAAAATTACGCAAAATTATGTGCACATATGGGCTTCTGATATAATGATAATACATTTTGATATTTTTGGATTAGTTGTAAATTAATAATTTAATTTAAGACATTTTTTGCTTAGAGCGTTGAAGGCGATACATTTCCAAATATTCATTACGGTTTCAATTGTATCAAAGTTAAAACGATCATGCCAAAAAATACTCACTACAAAAGGGCTAACAAGCTGTAAAGTTAAATTATTTTAAAACACTAAAAAGTAGAAAAAAAAAAAAAAGAGTGAGAGATATAAATGTCATATTAAGTTATAATTACACGATGAGAAATCAATTTATAAAATCTAAAAAGATATCTTACAAAATGCTTTTTTTTTTCTTTCCTGTTGCCTAACTTGAAACAGTTTTTAAAATAAATTCACTAGCTCGCTTTTTATATCAAGCGATTTAAAAAAAAAAAAAAAAAGGAAAAAAAAATGTTTATGTCCATAATTGAGTTCGGTTCAAAGGACAAACTTAAGTATTTAAAGATTTTCTTTTCTTTGAAAAAATTATTAATTTCTTCGATTTTTTCATTTTTTTTTGGGGGGGGGGAGGGGGGAGGGACAGTAAGTCAAAAAATATAACTGAAACCAGAAAATATATTTAATAATTTTCTTTTCATAAAGTGTTTTATAAATTAAGAACAACATTAAAAATGCTAGAATATGCAAATTTTGAGCAAACTAGTTTCATTAACATTCAGCGTTCCATCCTCAGTACAAAATAAAATAAAATAAAATAAAAAAATAAATAAAATAAATAAATAAATAAAATAATGGAAACTTGTTCAATTATAAAGGAGATAAGCAGATTCAAATGAGAAGTTCATTAACTAATAATAGGAAAACAGGAAAAATAAAACTAGTCTACTCAAAGTTTGCATATCCTGACGTTAATTGAAAAAAAAAAAATAAACTATGAATATTATTTTAAAAATATAGTGTCTATAATTAGTTTGTTTCTGTCAGTTTATGTATTTTGCTTTTGATATTCTGAGAAAACGGAAACTTGCACAATTATACCGGAGAGAAGCGGATTCAAACGCGAAGTTCATTAACCAATAGAAAAACATAAAAAGACTAGTCTGCTCAAAGTTTGCGTATTCTAGCCTTAATTGATAAAGAAAAAACTAAGAATACTGTTAGTTTATTTCTGTAAGTTTATGTATCTTGCTTTTGATGTTCTGAGAAGTGCTAAAAATTTCAGTCTTACACTCTTAAAACACTTTTACACTCTTTTTGTACTGGTCTTAATTTCACTCTTCCTGCCTTCCAAAGAAATGATAGTTGGACGAAATGTTGATTGATGAAGTACAAAAATGCCACACAGAACAAACTGGAGAATAAATAACCTCTGCACCTGACAGGAAAATAATTTTATTTGCTTATTTCTTTCGATCTTCTGTCGTCATAACAGAATTCCGTGTATCACTACTGATAAATCTGAAGCCTTATAATATGATGTATATTTATAGAAACAAGAATACTATTAACATGCGTAATCGGATACCATTTAGTAAATAGCTTTCTGCTAAGTCTAATAATCCTAAGTGCAAAGGAACTTTCCCTTCGCGGGTCGATACTTTTTCAACCCACGTTATTGGATTCGAGGGAACTCCGGTTAGTTCCCAAAGGTGGTATTAGCACGAATCTCGGCGTTTGTTCTACGTATCAGACTTTTCGGAATGTCCTATCCATTTTCGTATTATATCTGGAAGTCTGCATCGCTGAATGGGTAGACATTATATGCGTGCATGGGCTAGAATTTTCAAAATTATTGGGATGACTCAAACTCGCATTTGACTCTTTCGGACATTCAGGGCCCAGCTTACGCAGAGGCAGGTGGTTCCCATTGAGAGAGATTTTTAATTAAAAAGTGCTAAATGATTAAAATTAACCAAAAGCGACCAAAATTCATATATTTGCAAACATTTAGGAAGAAAATGTCCCCCTACCCTTCTCTGCTTCCATTTTCCATCTAGCCACCCATGCCACCCCCAATTCTCCCTCTATATTATTAGAAAACTAATGATTAAAATTTAATCATAACAACTTAGTATTCCATTGTTTTCAAAAGAAATTCTATATTATCGTTTTCTTTGAAATGTGGCAGTTTAAAATCATTAATTACGACCAATTTGAGGCATTCTCTTTTAGAGATTTTAAAATATACTAGATAAGCAAAGTAAAACATTACTAATAAATACTCCTGTCAAAAAATTGATAATTTTTTCTTCTGTTATCTTACTAGTCTTTTATTTTAAAGTTATGGCCATCTTCTTGTTATATCCTGTATACAGATGTAAGCAATACGGGTTACAATATGTATGAAGTTTAGTACTATACACTTCCACATTATTCCCAAAATAATTCTATAGATATAGATAAAAGCCCCCTTCCCTAAAAAAATGCTTGCTCTGGCCCCTACCCCCTTATAGCCTAAATTTCCCCTCCCCATAGCCCGGTTTATATGTGTAATATACAAATGATCTGTTAAATGTTTAATTTTAATTGTTTTAAAAGTCTTTTTTATTGAACTTAAACACAATAAATAGTACGTATTTTAAAAAAAACTGAATGCAACCTAAATGTCAAACATAAGATCATGCATAAATTTGAACTTACCAAATATACACTATGTGTAAAATTCATGACTTAATTTTCAAAAGAATATAGCAAATACAGCAAAATCTCATTACAACGAATTTTGAGGAGCACCGATTAACTTCGCTTTGCTGAAAAATTCGATGAAGGGAAAAATTTTAAATTTTAATACCATAATATATATATTTTTTAACAATCCAAGTAATACTCGGTAAACTAGAAAATTCGTTAAACTGAGATTCGTTGTAACGAGATTCTACTGTATATCATTTTCTTTAAGTTTTTTTTTTTTTATTCTGCTGTGGCTTTTCCTATGGGCACAAAATAAAAAGTAAAGTGAGAAAATGACAAATTTCATTCAAAAAGGGGGAATAAAAAATATTTAAACAAAAATAATCAAACAAGTAACATACACTTTTAAGCATTAAATTTTTTATAACATTATAATATCATTTTAACCAAAATAAATAAATAAATAAAAATAATAATTTTTGAAAGTATTAGAGGAGGGGGGGGGGGGGGGAGAAGTCAAACCGCAGAAGATAATCAAACTTCCACGCATGTACATGCCTTGCGTGCACCTACAAATAATACATTATTAATTTTAGCACAATTATCACAATGCTAAGATTTTGTATAATTGATAATAAACTAAAAATAAATCTTCGACCGGAATTTTAGAATACACCCACAAACCTCTTATAATTAAATATGTGAAAGATGTCAGTTAACCGATTATGTCGTATAGTTAAGCATCGAATAACATGGAATCTATTTATTACATTCGCATACGAATCTTCTAGACAAAATTGATCAATTTTTATTATTATTATTTATAATTTTAAACATTCTTTTCGTTAAGACTATAAAAATTTTCCATTAAATGTATTTTTCGTTTTGACATGTTTTGCAATATTTGTAAATTCGTCCGAATTTTTTAGAAGTGTTAGTAGGCTATTTAAAAGACAGATTATTTTATTCGTTATTTATGTGGCTGTTTTGTCATCCTAATAGAAACTCTAGTGCTACTAATGAGAAATTTGGAGAAGACTTATAACATGATGTAATGATGTTTATTCATAGGAACAATGGATGCTATTACCATGCCCAATCAGACACCACGTATTAAAACAGCTTGTTGCTAAGTCTAATAATCCTAAGTGCTAACAACTCTCCCTTCCCGTGTCAATAAATTTTCACTCGTGTTATTGGGCAACTTGGGATTTGTTCCCTAAGGTAGTATTAAGCACGGGTGCAGAAAATGTCCGATCCGGCGATCCAGGATTGGGGGAAATTTTAACCACCTGGGGAAATTCTGCAGAAACATATACAATTGATTTAGATTTTAAGAACGAATTCCGTAATTTCCTGCGATAGAAAATTTTCACTACAAATTAAAAGATCTGTATGGCAACTTCCAGAAAATCGATGGTCAGAATAATGTGTATCGTATTTTTGGGGTGATTCTGTTTCGAATTTCACTTCTGCCATATATACTCGAAGTCTAAGTTGAAAAATAAATATTCTATATCTACGATAGTACAGCAATTACCGATAACATAAAGTACAATTTTGGGGAAATTTTCATGTGGATTGGGGGAAATTTTGGGAGTAGAAACATTTTCTGCACCAAGTCTGTTTGTTCTGCATATTAAGGTTTTAGTAATGTCTACATTGTCAGGGGTCAATGTTGTTTTCTAACCCTTTATGGTATGATGTTACTTTTAAGTATCATTAAAGAAAATTTAATGTAAAATTTATTTTTCATATACTAATAAAAGTAGATTACACTTTTCTTACAAAATACATTGGTCATCAAAATTAAAAGATAATGAGAAATAATATGCTCACTAAGTTCATATCGCAACCAATACCCAATGTTGCAATTATTTAAGTTAATTAAATACTACTGAATATAAAATTAAACTTCCAAGCTTTAGGAAATATGCATATTAGGTGATCGACAATGGGATGCGCAATGGATTTAAATTGGAATTCTGATCTGTAATGTTATTTAAAGTGAATGTGGTGTCTCAGAATGATCAATATTTATTTGTTATGGCTCAAAAGCATCAATAAAGTGAAGGTCAAAAATGGCGAATAATTGGCAGAATCGAGGGAGATTAAACACAAATGAAGATAACTCAAGATTTAAATATCCCTCAAAGTTCATATCAAAAGTTTTGAGTCGCTTCTTAAGAACTGAATCCGTTGATAGACTGCCTGGTTAAAGCAAACCCAGAGCAACAAATGCGTCCGAAGACCGTTCTGATTCATTGTCGACTTAAAGTAACCGGTAAACGACTATAAGAGATTCAGTTTCAGACTTTCAGGCTGCCAAACCGATTAAACTGTTGCCGTTGTCAAGTTCAATGGAACCATGAAGACTGGGTTCGAGAATTGTTTACTGACAAGTCCAAATGTAGTCTGAACACTGATTTTAGCCTTGTTTTGATCTAGAGATAGGAAGGGGCGTGCATTTTGCCTTCAATTATTTCTGAAATATCCCGTTCGAGCCTAGTTTTGTTTACTCTATTCAACATGAAGACATCAAGAGTTTAAACAAGATCATTTGGTAAGACACATTTTTTTTTTTTTAAATACAGTTTTTCTTTTTTAAACCTTCATGAAGCAGTAGAACGATTTATTCGAATGCCCGTGGCAGCATGAGGATCTGAAAACAAATCTCTTGCAGTCAATTCACAGATTTTTTAAGCCGAAAATGACAGAATACGGCCTTCAGATGCAGTTGTTGCTCTTAGTGTCCCTTGTACAGGTTGTCTATCAACGTAACCAGTGCTTAAAAATTGTCTCGAAGTTCTTGATATCACATTTTGTGGGATATTCAAATTTTGAGCGATCTCCATTTGATTTTGACCTCTCTTGTTTTTACCAATTATTCGCCACTTAAGAGTGCTGATCACTCTTAGACACTGCGTTCACTTTAAAAAATACTACAGACCAAAATTTCAACACACTTCCAATGTGCACCCCATTGACAATCACCTAATTTGCATATTTCCGACGCTAATTTGGGCGCAGAAGTCCAATTTTGCATTCAATAATATTTAACATAAATACTTGCAGCATTGGGCATTGGTTACAACATTAACTGATAATACAATATTAAGTGATGAGCATAATTTTACGCATTTTCCTTTAATTTTGATGACCATTGCAGTTTGCGTAATTCTATTTAGAAAGCAACGTAAATACAAATAGAGCTAAATATTTTAATTGGTTATTTTCTCAACCATTTACCTAGGCGTCTCTTTTATTCTATTAAAAAAATGTTATAAGAAAAATTTGCTACTACAGAACACCTCCCTGTTTCACATAGGATCACAATGCATTTACTGACACTGTTTTTTTTTAATGTGAGATTTCTATAACACTACTTTTTTGTTAATTTACATAATTATTCACGTCAATATTTTGCAAAAAGTGTTCTAACTACGGATTTATCATATCAGTTTTAATTAAAAAATATCTAAAAATGAAATTATCGTATATACTCGTGTATAAGTCGAAGAATTCCTGACAATTTTCGGCAAGCAAATTAAAAGGCGGCGACTTATACATGAATCAATTAAAAAAGAAATTTTACTTCGAATACTACAAAATTCTGTGTTTTTATGTGTCTCTGTAATAAAATAATATATTAAATATACAAATAACTACAAAATGTCAGTGATTTGTTTTGTTTACTTGATACTTTTTCACATAGCCAAGTGAAACACTTCGGTTTTTGTGCAGAATAGAAGTAAAAAGTTAGGGTGTCAACTTATTCAGGGTTTTTTATTTTTTGCAGAAAATGTATTCGAAAGTTAGGGTGTCGATTTATAGACGAGTATATATATACGGTATTATTATATAAGTTGTTCGGATATATTAGGTATTAATTTAAATAACTATTCAGATTAAAAAATTATTTTATTCGAAATTAAGGATATAATGTGTTAAATTGCGTTCCATTTTGTTAAAATTGAAATTTTTTTTGTGGAAAATATTTTGTAACAAAAGAATAAACCCGGCCTCAATTCGACCAAGCATCTATTCATAAAAAATTATTTAAAAAATTTTGCTAAAGATTTCTTGTTTGGTCAACTTCTTTTCTCTGCGGATCATACATTTTAGAACAAAATAAAATAAAAATTAATGAAGAATATATATCTCTAATATGGAATGAAATTTTGTGAAGAACCCTAATTTATTTAGAGAAATTTTGTGAAAAGGAGCTGTTTTATCCACAAGAATTTTGTGAAGGAGCCTGTTATATCAAAAAGCCTAAATAGACCCCAAATTTACTTGGATTGACTGCTGAATGGGGGGAAAATCATGGAAATCATGAAAGTGGATAATCTTAGGTTTATGTCACAGTGTTGCAAGTGTGCTAAAACACTATCGATTTATTAACTTCAGAGTAATTAAAAAAATTATTAAATTCACGTTTTCTATTTAATTGTAATCTGAATTACATTGTAGAATTCACTAGGCATGATTTTAATATGTTCATTTTTAAACCTAAAATTTCCGTTTTAATCACCTGCAATAGCATGTGTCAATTGTTAAAATCTTATTTAATTCGGGATGCTGCAGTAATAATTAAAATAAATAAATAAATAAATGGAGTTCCATATGTAATTCGAGAGTGCTAGTGATAACTCTGCTTTTTTAACTGCACTTTTGATTACGTATTACATTATGAGCACACAGAAGACATATGCGTGAACTTTTAATTTTTATGTTGAAATAGATATTCATATACACTTAAGCTTATTTTTGCAGTACTGTTTTACCTTCTCACTAGATTTAAAAATTATTTAAAAAATATAAAATTAAAAGTTATTTAAAATCCGACATTGAATAAAACCGAAAGACAGCAGAATAAAATCACATAATGAAATCAGTTGTAGTAGACATTTCCAGATCTATACAAGTTCCTCATCAGTCAGTGCAAATGTCAATCGAAATCTGTCGTTGACACAAATTCACGTTCAAAAATATTGAATCTTAAAAATACGGTCATTTAAAATTATTAAATCGCCGTAAATTCTTTTGAAAGTTAATTGTAGTTAGATTTAATTAATATTATTTACAAATATTTATTCATAATTAAAATGTGATTGTCACTAAAAATTAACGTCATTTTCCTGGCCTGCATTTTAATACTTTATCATATATGAATATGACATTGAAAATCTGGGGTTGTAATCGGCATCTATTGAATGATTAACAAATTTCAGCTGTAAATTGCCCAGTTTATGCTTTGCATATGTTATATCATTGCCCAGCTTCACCACAATATAAACCACAGACTTTACAAGGGATACTGTAGACCAGGGCTGTCCAACACGGTGCCCGCGGGCGCCATGGCGCCCTTTGCAGATTTTCTTGGCGCCCTCTTGAAGATCTCGTGTTTTTTAAACATTTTAGAAGTAAAACTTCATTATAAATAATGCTTTCTTTAAATTCATTAATATTTTATCAACGATATTTTTAAAATCTGAAGCTCTTTTCTGAAGTTGAGAGCTGTTTAATTTGAGGGATGTAAAGGCTTGATTTTTTTTTCTTGACTTTTTAAATTTCAGAGGGTTTTTTTTTTTCTTTCTTTCCTTATTTTTTTCTATAATTTTGCTTAGAAAAATAATAAACAGCGCAGAATGATTTCTATCTATCAAAGTACTTCCAGATTATCCCACTGAGACCACCCACATGGCTTGGTCACTATCATGTTTGTCTCTGCTTCTGTACTTTACATAAAATTAATCCACGCCCTCAAAATAAAGCAAACCATTTTTTCACATCCTAAAAGAAACCTATATCTCTGATTTTCATATTTTTTTATTTATTATTATTCTTATTATAGACACGATTAAAGTTTCTGTCTTCTTACCGTGCAAACATTTTTGAAACAGTCTTCTCATAAAAAAATGTACAATTTGAAATTTAATCCGAGTAATTCCATAACTGTAGGGATCTTTTGTTTACCACTGTACGGTTCATTTGCATTATGTGAAGACGTCCGTGTATACTAAAACTATGCGACGCTATTGCCACAAGTTTTTAGCCACGTAAATATTGGCGCCCTTCAATGTGTTCCAAGAGCAAAGATGCGCCCCTGGTTACTGAAAGGTTGGACAGGCCTGCTGTAGACTATATAGGTATACTGTAAGGAAAGGGGAAATTTAGCATTAAATTTGCATAATATTCTTTATAGCGCCAGGGATGCCGCGGACGCGATATAGCGCGTAAAATACGCAAAAAATCGGTGACGAAACGCAAAAAAAAAAAAAAAAAAAAATGGAGCTTACGCGTCCCGCGGGACGTGTAATTTTTGTCTAAAAATTGCAAAAAGGGCAAATTTCGTTAAAAAATAGCGAAATAACGAATAATTTCCGGCAAATTGCGTCAAAAAATTCGCGATAAAAATGGCTAATTTTGTTACAAAAATTCGCAAAAAAAGGTAATTTTCCTCAATAAATCGCGAAAAAACGGCAAATTTTGTCTAAAAATTCGCGAAAAACGGCAATTTTCATCAAAAAATTGTAACTTTCGTTAAAAGATTGCGAAAAACCGGCACATTTCGTCAATGAATTGCAAAAAAGGCAAATTTCGACAAAAAAAATCGCGAAATAACGAATAATTTCCGGCAAATTTCGTCAAAAGATTCGCGAAAAAAGGCAGATTTCCTCAAAAAATCGTGAAAAATGACAAATTTTGTGAAAAGAGTCGTGAGAAACGGCAATTTTCATCAAAAGATCGTGATAAAACTATAATTTTCGACAAAACGCGAAAAACTGGCACAGTTCGTCAAAAGATTGCTAAAAAACGGCCAATTTCATTAAAAAAAATCACTTTAAAACTCAATTTTCGTCAAAGGGGCATGTAAGAAACAGTTAATGCCAGGATAGAATTTTTCTGTTCCAAAAACTAACTTTCCTGCTTCCAAATTATTTTTTTTTTCTGCTCCAAACACAGATTTTCCTGCTTCACAATTTGTTTTTGATTGTTCCTGAGTGAATGTAACTTCTGAAAATACTCATTCATAAAAAGTACCCACTTTACTCAGCAAAAGTATTCTTTATTCAGTAAAAATGTTTTTTTCTATAAATCAGTTTTGCCCCTTTTTAAAAGAAATGCGAACACTTGTGTTACTTGTTACCTTCTGCACTCAAATAAGCATTATTTTATAATTTATTTGTATCTTGCACATTTATTTTTAAAAAATTAAAGGAACTTTATCTTAATAGTTTAAAAAATGTTAATATTGGCTTTAATTATTTATACATTATTATTAAAACAATAATTATTGCATTTAATTTTTCTTTTGCAAATGAATAAGTTCAGTTTTTGCGTCTAAAAATATGACTAGTAATATATAATCGGGACCCACTTTTGTAAAAAAAAAAAAAAAAAAGGACCCAGAATTTTAGAAGTCTTGGTCCCCGGGACCCAGAATTTTTCAAGTCCAGCGGCATCACTCTAGCGTTCTGGGGTTTAAAGGTTGTATCAATATTAAATTGATTTGAATAAGTTAGATATTTTTTCTTACAACATTTTATAATGTAGAATGGAGATATAACTTTTGCGACTGCCGTATCTTATTGTGGATGATGATACAGATTGTTCTGGGAAAAAAAAAAAAAAAAAAAAAAAAAAACTTTTTAGTCCTCCTTTAGAATAACCATTACATTTGAATTCAGTAAAAATTATTTTTTTTTCCTTTAATAAAATATTTTGTTCTTGCTATAATATTTCTTTGCTCATTTTATTAAGATTCCGGCAACAGCGATTTTATGAAAGCAGCATTTTAAGGATTAAAATTTAATACTGGTCATTAAACCTATGGTATTACTAATCTTAAAATTTCCTGATTGGTACTTTTTTTTTCTTCTTCAACCCACTATCTAAGAAGAGAATTTTACAGCAAGTTTTATTTTCAATTATGTACTGTATCACTTGATAATCAGAATTTGCGTAGCTTTTTCCAAAATCGTAATTAATATTTCTTGTTTGTCATCAAGAAAAATATCTTGAAATTCGTTGGTACATCCAAAAAAAATTCTCTTTTTTAATAAATGTATTTTACTATTTGAAGAAATATATAGTGAAACTTCAAAACTTAAAAATACTTTTCTTATTTTTTTTTTTTTACTTTTCCTTTCCCTGCCTTCTTAGCGTTCTTGCCTTGTCTGATTTTTTTTTCTCTTTCAAACTTCTTCGTTTCTGTTCTTGTTTCGTAATTATTAAGTGTGAAACGAAACTAAAACTAAAGAAAGGCGGAAATAGTATACACAGAAAAATCCTTCAGTGATTTTTTTTTTTTTTTTTTTTCCCCAAGATCTCTCCCTTTTAGTTTAAAATGATCAGATTGCGAATTAGAGCGAGTCTGCTGAATTTATTTTTCCATTTCCATTGTGGGGAAAAATTTCATTGTTATTTTTGAAGCCTTATGGGTTGCAGTTCAATTTCTTTATTTAAGTTTCTTGTTTCTAGGCGTTAGTGTCTTCCTCTGACTGCGTGATCTGGATTTTGCTTCCTACTATTTAATGTGACGGCTGAATGATGGATGATATTTAAACTGTTGGGTCAGATGTCTTGCTGCGATTTTTAGTTCTGCTTTATCTTTTTTATCGTATCTTTTTATTATCTTCCTTGCTATAGAAGCGCCCTTTTAAAACACTCGCGATTTATTTATACTTCTGTGATTTATGTTAGCGTTTTTTGAATCTAGCTTTCGCCCAAGTAATATTTGACATTCTGTTTCTGAGAATAATGATGAGAAATCTGTAGAAGATACCAGTCTTTTATTTGATAAATGTCGGTAAGTGCTATATTACATCATGTACTATATGCATTTGCGCAGTATGGGTAATTTGGAGAAATCGAAATACATTAAAAAACATCAGTTTGGTCTACTTGGCTGATTTGTTATGCTAAGTGTTCTGTTTTGTTTTACTTAAACATAAAAGTATGAATCTGAAAATAACGGTAAGATTTCTTTTTGTATGTTTATTTATATTAATAATTTTTTTTTGTGTTTTTTGTAATTTTTTGTATTTTTGTAATTTTTTTTTTATTATTTTTTTTTTTAATTAGAGCGGACTCTGTATCATGTGTTTACATTGTTTTAAATAGATAAAACAGAATTTTGTGCAATATCAGTAAAAGTTGGATTGTTATTTTAAAGTCTTACACTTGCAGTTTCAATATCTTTATTTAAAGCGTTCAGAAGTTAGACTAATTCTTTTATTTATACAAATTCAGCTAATGACATGATTGGGTTTTTAATTTTTCTATATATCTATACAGTGCTTATGAATTGCCCTTCATTGTAAGACAATTAATGAATAGAATTAAAATGGCAAAAAATAACTTTAAATGTTCAAAATGAGCATTTTTATTTGATGGAGTTAATCGAATTGACTTCCGAACCCTTCATTTTAAAAGTCTCTCGTTTTTAGGCGTTAGAGCAAGGAAATTGTAATAGATACATAGTAGACATTTTTCTCTGAATGCTTCATCTGGGTTTTGCTTCTTTAAATTTAATGTGACGGCTAAATGATGAGCTATATTGTTGGGTTTAGATCTCTGCTGTGATTTTTTTTTTTTTTTTTTTTTTTTCTCTCGAGATGTTCAGTCTTTTTTTAACATAACGTTTTTTAGATTGTTTACTCCGTCCTAAAACCTACAATTTATTTTTAATGCTCTGATGTTATGCCTTTCTATATTAGTTTACTATTGAGATTTTAATTAAACGAAATGCCAGATGTTCTTTTCTCTTCATTTGTTAAGTGACAGAGTAGTATTTCTTTAAATTGCTGGAAAAACTGCATGACATTTATGACGAATTCTGATCAGAAGAAGAAACCATTGTTTTGGCTGTTTTTTGTGTGTGTGTGTGTGTTGTAAGTTAGGATATGTAAGATTTTAATCAGTTTATGCTATTTTCTGCTGCTATTTTCTATTCTTGAAAAAAGATTTTTATATTCTGTGCGTATTGAAATTTATTTTTAAATAAGTGTTATAGCATGGTTTTAAGTATACAAAATGTAAATAGGATGTATGTAAGTACAGGGTGTCCAGCAAATAAGACTCTGATTTCAAAATGAAATTTCTCAAAAACGACAGAATTATGCCGTAAACGGTTTGTTTATTAGGAAAGATGTAAAAATCTTATACAGAAGTTTCGGACGGGGAATATTTTGAAATCTCATTGCAAAGAATGCTTCATTTGACACTTTCCTTGTTTTAGATTGCTTGCAGAGAACGAATTTTTTGACTTACAGTGCCATAGTTTAATGATTTTTGGACTTTTAATTTCTGAAATTTTGAAATTCTAAAAATTTGATTCGATTCATGAAATATCCACAAAAATATCCAATTAATCATTCATTCTATTTCGCCTAAGATATTGTAATTGTAAAGCTTGTTCGTATGGACAATTATCTTTGTTCATTCTTTATCCATTACTTCAATATAATAGGTTCTACAGCTAACAAGGAAGGTCTTCATACAGACATATTTTAGAGCATCCATAAAATAATAATGAAAATTTCGCTTATTTGGCGGTTTATCATCGGTTAGCGATAAAAAAAAAATTTAAAAAATACGCCTTTATGTCGAATACTTTTTAAAAGGAAAAAAAAAAAAAGAAACTTCTGTGGTATTTTAATAAGTTTAAATAACTTTAGTTTTTCAAAACAGAAATTTCAGCCTAATTGAATGCAGAAGATAGATTGATTAAATAGAAAAAAAAAATTACAGTTAAACTGGTGGAAATAATCAAGAATTTTGAACACTTTATGTGTGATGTATCAACGTTTGTCCCGAAGGAGTTTAAAGAACCACATACAACAATTGTGCGGTACGCTAACAAAACTTTTAGTTTCATACTGTATAGTGTGTTTAAAAAAATGTCTTAAGACTGTTTACAACTCAAGATATTATCATTTGTATTCGAGTCATTTGTTTGGATGTACCTTGTATAGATAAAGTATGTAGTATTCAGCATAGAAAATAAACATATTTATTAATCTTAGGCATTAGTGTCTTTCTATGAGAAGATAATCCGGATTTTACATCCTATACTATCTGATGTGACGGCAGAATGATGGATGACTTTGAAGCTGTTAGGATTCAATGTCTGCTGCGATTTTTAGTGATGCTCAATCTTTTTCAATAAAATCTTTTATTTATTTATTTTTAAATAGAAGCATTTTTTAAAATGAATTTCCATTTTTATTCTTTCCTTATAATGTTATTACTTTGAGAATTCGTCGTTTTGCCCAAGAAATTTGGCCTTATTTTGCTGTGAATAATTTTTAAACACTTGTAAAATCATTAAATTTTAACACCATGGCTCATCTGTTTAATTTACATCGGTGTGAAACACAGATGCTTGAATGTTTGATGCGCTTAATTTTACTGGTATAGTAAAGTATTTATTTTAAAATATATTTAATAAAGAAAGAAGAAAAGAAAAATTCATCTTTATGAATATTTTTTACGACGAGAAATTTTTTTTGGAAGGAAAAAAAATTAAAGGCAGATTAATCAATATAAAACTGAATGCAATTAAACTAATTGTCAATTTTTTTATTGTAATTGTGATAATCAATTTAAATGTGTCGAAACTTGAAAAATACATTCGGAGATAAATCATTTTTTTTTTTTTTAAATACTGCTTAGATAACTACAGACATTGCAAAGTAAGAAAACTGTTATCGTGTATAATATGCACCACTGTTTTTGATGAAGAAAAACGAAAATAATTGTCTCTTGTATAATGATAGAAATTCAGATTTACAAGGAAACAAACAAAAGAAAATAACCTAAATTTCCATGTATTTACTTTGTGTATTTTGCCAAGTTGTAGCACAAAATTAAGGCTCCCGTAATGTATACATTTCAAGCGTTAGAAATTTTTTTTTAAATATTTATAGAAACCGAAATCAAATTACAAGTAGTTACAACAATTTGCGAAAGTAGGTGATTGGGAGGAGGGCGGGTTAATGATTCTATAACGTGTAATTGTATTTATTTTGTTTCCAGAACTTGAGTTATTACGATACTAAACAAAACAAAATTTACACTGTTGCTTTTAACTGATAGTTTTATAGTATGCTAAACCAAACGGCAAAAGAACTACCTGTGGAAAATTCCATGTTGACCAATCTTGCATATTTGCTACTCAGCGACTTATAAAAAGCAAGCATAGTTTAATATAGTTGTCGAAAATACTCCGTGTATAATGCACACTCCACTTTTTAACCATGAAAAATAAATAAATAAATAAATGTGCATTAGATATTAATAAATACCGTATATCTTTTGATGTAAGTATTTTATTTACATGCGGCTTGCGTCGTTTTATTTAAAACAGCCTAGACTTAAGTGGTTCTCAAACTTTGAGTTACCATGGCCTTTTTTCTTATTACCCCTATCTTCGTAGATCTCCAGGACTTGACGGAAATTGCTGATATTTTTTTAGAACATTAAATTCATGACCTAGTATAGTAAAATAGGTTCTGTCAAGGATCTATTTCAGGGCTTAATACTTTCTGATAACAACCACCTGGCAGACGAGCCGATTATTAATTGTTCTCTGTAGTTGTGATGTTATGTGAGATGTTACTATATATTCATTATAGGACAAATGAAAATGATCTTGTTTTACAATAATTCGAGAATTTAACTGATGTTGCTTGATTGCGTTTCTTAGAAGTGATTATTTCAAAAAAAAAAAAAAAAAAAAAAAAAAAAAAAAAACACTGAAAAAACCAAGGTACCGTAACGATGCTCTTGAGTCAATTTAACGCTAGAAATATTCTCTTTAAAGTTCTAAAAACAAAACTATTGTTCTAAAACATTGATTTTTAAATCTTTTTTTCTTTTTCAATATTTTTCTTAAATAAATTCATTGATCAAACCATAAAAAATATTCAATCATTCTTCTTTCTTCTCTCTCTTTTTTAAATGTCTTTTGAGGCAGCATTTTACTTAACCTCTGCTTCATTTATTTGAAGCATGTATTAAAAATCGGAAAATCGTTGCCTTAACTTTCCGAAAAAGAAAAAAAAAGTTCATTCGAATATTACATCTGTTCTTTTCAGAATAGCTTAATGCTAAGCGTGATTGAGTTTTTAAAACGATCGTCTCAAGAAATGAATGAGGTTAGGGGAGTTTAATAATGTCAAATATAAGCTAAAATAACAAAGGAAAAGAAGGAAAGCCAGAAGTTTTTTTTCTAATTTTAAGGAAATTGTTTTCGTAAAATTAAAGAAAAGGAAGTGATAATTTTCATTTGCTAACGATTTTGCATTACATTAAAAAAACGTACACTGTAAAAAGTTTTGATGAAAGTAACCAGACTATCGATCGTTTCTATAGAAAACGGTTATTTAATAGTAGATGCATATCTGAACGAGAATTATGTTCCTTGTACACAACACTGGACTCATGAACACACACTGAAATCAGTCATAATTATTTTTTTTTTCTTTTAGAAACAAGAAAACAAAAAAGTTTCTTGTTTTTAAAAGATTAACTTGAACTTTGACTGAGTCCAGTGTTGCATGCAATGAACATATTTCTTGCTAAAGTTTTTCTATTATGAACAAGAAATGTTTTTTTTTTTCGAAATGAAAAACGTTGACCTAGTCGAGTGTGTATTCGATGTTTTGTTGTTGTGGTTGATGTTAGTACTGATGAGGCTATTGCCATGGCATAGCGAAACGTATACTTTGTGTTATTTTAATTCTATTAAATTAATTTTTCTTAAATATTCAAGTTTGTTCAACTTTACATATTTTGTTTAGATACTGTTTTTACATGGAATAACCGAATTTAATTAACGTGGCTTTTATTTTTATAGGGCATATTTTGTAATCAAATAATAATAATTTATGTCTAAAAGCAGATAGCGCATTATAGTTCTGCACGGATCAGCTTAAACCTTACCTGAACCCCAAAATTCTGTTAAAGTCAACCCGATACGAATCCGAGAAAAAAATTTCTTCAACCCGAAACACGACAGAAGTGATAGAAAAATATTTCCAAAATGGCGCGAAAGTTTAAGCTTGGAGACCAGAAATTTTTTTGGTGTGTGTATATGTCTCGCGATAACCACAGCAAAAGCACCTGATTACTTTGTTATCATATGGGCAAAGTATAAGAAATAAATATTGAAACTATGCAATCTAATGTTAAAGACGGTAACGGTAACGTCTTCACTTTCATAACCGGAAGTCCAGCAATCAATAGATTCCATTAGGTAAAAATCCGCTCCCCTTTTATCATTTTCTAGTCTCATACACTGGCTTCCAGAAAGTTGATGAAATCTCTCCATATTAAAAAGATGTAACTAAATCATTTATTGCCGAATATGAGTCTGTAAAAACTTTTTTCAACAAAAAAGATTTTTTAAATTATTTAGACGCAGCCATACTCGACGTTTTTTTTTTTTTTTTTTTTTTTTTTTTTTTTTTTTTTCACGCGGACAGAAAGTTCCTGTTTCAGGAGTGTCACAATACACTTAAACAGTAATTAAACAAAACATAAGTAGAGTCTAAGAATGCAATATAACAATGTTAACATCGCTAGGTTTGTCGCGGAAGGATACCACCGAAAAATTCAACACCACTCTTTCCACATAATAAACTTCGTAATAGATTTCTATTGCAAATGCTGCAAAAATATGCTGCGAAGTTTGCTAATTGAAATTGATACTGCAAAATGTTTTTTCTGCTATTCTTTTTTCTGTGACAAAAATTCAACCCTAAAAAGTAGTAATTAGTTGTATAATAGAAATGAAACGTAATATTGTAATAATGCTGAATTTTAAAGGAGATTTTCTTTAATAAATCCATATTTTTTTCAGTGAAAGAAAAAAAAATCTAGAAATAAAAGTAGTAATTAGTTGTATAATATATATGAAAAATAATATTGTAATAATGCTGAATTTTAAAGGCGATTTTCTTTAATAAATCCATATTTTTCTCAGTGAAAGAAAAAAAAAATTCTAGAAATATAGTGCAAATTTAATTTGACATGCCGTTTGATTATTGTTGAAGATTAAAAATTGCGTACATCATGGTCAAATAGGATTACATGCAGAAAGCACATATTAAACGGTTTTTAACGTAATTTTCAGTTAAAATCTGTCTTGTATATATAATTATCTTCCCATTAAAATGTATAAAACAACGCTGAAGATCATAATTAATTGTATGTCTCAATCAATTATATGAATATGGATTAATTATCATGTATGTCGAGTCGCCACGTAAAATGTCGCCGGGCCACATGTGACCTGCGAACCACAGGTTAAGTATGGCTGATTTTAAAGATTATTTAATAATCGATATTTCTTTTGATTAGTTACGCTTTTTGTATAAAAAAAATACGGTTTTGAAACATCTAATAATAATTTATTTTTTATTCATTTTTATATATTTAAAATTGAAGAATCGTTGTCTTAATTCTTCGAAAAAGAAAAGTTCATACGACTCACAGTGGGGTATTTGACAAATCTGGGCGGCCAAAATTATTTTTTTTTGTTTTAAACTAATTTAAACGGTTCAAAAACGTTTATGTAATAAATATTGTTTAATATTTTAAAAATCATTGATGTTTTACAACTCTGTGCTGGTTTTATTAAACAAAATTAGTATTATAAAATAAATGATAATTATGATAAATAGCATTATTAGTGTGGTAAGGAGATGTATTATTGGAGTATTATTGTTGTAGTAGTAGTGAGGCATGTAATATGTTTTGCCAGATAGTTTTGATGTTTATGTTGCAAATTAATTGAATTGGATTTAAAAAGCTTGGTATCACTCTCAAATTTTTGTTTTTATTGTTTTTGTTGCGATCCATCACTGCCCCATTTACATATAAGAATTAATGCACATTTTTCCTCTTCATTTAAATTTCACAAAATTTTTTTCAAATAAATGAATAATCGTGTCCCTGTTAAATTAAGTTATTTTTAAGTATTGATTTTATGCGCAAGTTTCGGTAATTTTAAAAGACTGCTTTTCTGGATAGCAATGAATTTCAGCTTGTTGTAGAAAACTGTAGCATGGGTATACATTTTATTTATCTTGTCTTATAATTTCATATAGGTTCCTGGAAAGATTAGTTTAGACAAATAATGATAGTGCTTAAAAAAAGGTGATATTTGTGTTTTCTTTTCTGTTTGCTGAGTTCTCAAATATGCTTTTTTGTATTTGGATGCTTGCTTTCGTGATTATGTTAATTCTTTTGACACATGGGCAGCATCTATCTTCTCTGAAATTTCTAATTTTAACTGTACGGCATGTGTAAGTACTTCTACATCTGTTAATCTCCTCAAACTTTCAAACATTCTCCGCTTTGTCCTATCATTTGATTCAGTGAAAATTTTTGTTGTCATCCCTGATCCATTTATTTTACTTGAAATTTCTACTGTACCTTGAAGCCAGTCCTTATTTTTTTTTCATAAAAATATCTAATTTGTGAAGGGCTGCGATCCATTTGCTCTTGAATTTACCCTTAAATTGGGAAAAATTGTGCTTGAAGTTTTTTAATTCATCATCATCAAAAGTATTATTAAGAAGGTAATTTTCAAGAAAAGTCAGTCTATCAATTACATTTGATGGTTTTGCTTTTATATAATGTTAAAAAATTCATTTCTAGTCATTACTTTGACATTCGAACACCCTAAATTAAAATAAATAAGAAATGTAGAAAACAGAATGCATAATAAATACATACAAGTTAGATAGATAACATTATTTTATCTCTCACATTTTGTTTAAATCTTGCAATCTTTAACTAATTTTTAACAAAAACTTATGTAAAATTGATGCGACTTATTTTTTAACAAAAAAAAGTTAACAATAGGCAATAAATTCCTTTCATTTTCTGAAAAGTGCTTTAAAAAGGTAAAAGGGAATGAATACATTATTTTAAGGCAATTTTTTTTCAAATTAATATAAATTCATTTCAATAAGATTGACTGAAAAGTAAACAAATATGATCACTTTCTAATAAATCATAACAATATTTTTCATTTTAAAATTTATATCATAAATATGAGTTAAATATCTGTACATAGTAATTTCGGATGCTTACTCAGAAATTTGAAAGAGCATATTTATATTGCCTTCATTTTCAAAAGCAGACGAATGCAGAACTACTTTAAACGAAAACACAAAATAAAGGGTGTATACTTATTGCTATAACAAGTAACTCTGCTTGGAAACGCTTGGAAATATAACAAAACCCTTCGTGAAGTCAGAAATAAGGGACTAAAATAATAGAAAAATATACGTTATTTTAAATTAATTTTGCAAATACGAAAACTAACTTTTTCTTAATTTAAAAATAAAAAAAATAATAATAGATACGTGTCTCGCCACTATCCATAACGATTACATTTTAAATACTTTCAAAAATAAAGTTATTCACTTTCGAAAATAGAAAGTCACAATGCACAACGATCTGTCGCCGATGCGTTTAACGGAACACTTTAATTTCAACTGATAACAGGAAGTCATCGTTTGCTTAAACAAGATAAAAATGGTATTACAGGATTCCCCAAAGACTCAGCTTCAACCTGTATCCCTCCATTCGATCGTGCGATGTACTTTATGAAATCGACTTTTGTCCAGCCAGATTCTTCAAATACCCCACAGTGCGACTGCCGCATCCGTGCTTTTCAGAATAATTTAAAATTAAGCATGATTGGGCCTTTAAACGATAACGAAATGAATGAAGTGTGGGAAGTTTAATAGGTTATAAGCTACTGTTCACATATAAGCTAAAAAGATAAATGGGAGAAAAAAAGGAAACTATCCTTTCGTATCTTTGAATGCCTTTTCAGATTTAAAAGAAATTGGGCTTTAATAATTAATGAAAGGTAATGATATTTTACATGGATAATATTTATTGCATTAAGTTTCAGAACATAATTTTGGCGTGGTACTTTTAAAACTTTTTGATGTACTTATTTTTTCATTATGATGTTAGCAAATAGTATTCTTTGACATTTTATTTTTTTAATAATGCTATGGTTGATTACTTAAAAAGAGTTGCATTTATTAGCAGAGAACTTTATAAAAGAGTAAACATATTTGTAAGGGTGAGATTGTCTCCATTGACTCACTTATTTTTCGGGAATGTATGCTCCAACAAATTAAATTTTACATTTTTTAAAATTTCTTTAAAAAGGCTATTTTTCATATGGCCTGAATGTAAATTTATTATTTATTTGATTACACTTCAAAAGATTCATATAGAATTATAAGTAAAATAAATATTCTGATTAAACATTCTGTTTATGTTAAAGAATTATCTAAATTCTAATCGGTTACCTGTTACATTTTTTTTTGGGGGGGGGGAGGAAGGGGGGACGTTATGGCACGCTTCCTTTTATATGTTTAGATCATTTTCCTGGAATCGAGGAACTTAAAGTTTGCGAATTTAAACATTCGATATTAATATGTAAATTAACCTCTTCGCTTCTGGCGATTATTACAGTGTTTTTAATTATTACTGAATTATTTCTTTGACTTCAGAGCGAGATTTTTGTTTTATTTTCATTAGCTCGAATCTTAGAATTCGAAACATATTATTCTTATATCGAAATTTCATTTATATTTGAGTATCATTAATAAAATGGGACAAAACTGATGTACCCATTTGGGTACTCAGGGACTGAAGAGGTTAAAACTAAACATGATTGGGCTTTATAAATGATAACGAAATGAATGGAGTGAGGATATTTTAATAAGTATAAGCTAAAATATGAGCAAGCAAATTCTTTTTGTAGCTTTGAACCAAAAGAGAGAATACGATCTATTTTGGAATTTTGGCCGCAAAGTCGATGAAGTGATGGTCTGTGCGGCTGCCTCCCAGCCTAATATGTTTTTTTATTTTTTTATTTTGTATGCATATCTAATATCTTCATTGAAAAACTACTGTATTAGGCACAACAAAAATGTGCGTTCTTTAAAAGCTTGTTTTTTGTATGCAATTCTACTTCTTTTCCCCCTACTTCATAAATATATGGCACGAATGTCATATGCGCACCCCTTCGGCGCGAATGCAACAAAATGGAGATTTTACGCTTCACGTGGTAATCCGGCTATTGTTTATTTATTAATAAACTGTTTATTAATTTTTTTAATGATATAAATTGTTTTGTTTTATAATAATTAAACTTTTTTATTTATTATTATTTACTTTTTAAAATTATAGAAAACAGTTAAAAAATATGTATGTTACTGGTATTTTAAAACGAAATTTTTGCCAAATTGGTGTCAGAAAAAAATTCGCGCCAATGTGGCGCGTATATGACATCTGTGCCAAATGTTTTTTTCAAAAAGTACTTAGGGTGAAAACACTTCCACTTTTACTTCTTTTTATTTTAATTTTATGAGTTAACAGCTTTAGAAAATAGCCGCCCAATGGGTGAAACAACAACAGAAAAAAATACAATTTTTGCTGTCCCTTAGATTGTTTCTCCCTGCAATATTTACCCTACCCGCAGCTTTATTGCTTCCAGGGATGCATTAAGAATCGAAGAGCCATTGTTTTAAACATTTTAAAGAAAAACCCGTTCGAGTGTAACATCTGTTCTTTTCAAAATGCTTCACTCCTCGAGTTCAGCGTAATTTAATTTTGAAACACTCCTTAATGGGTAGCAAGTAAAGAAAGCCAGTTGAACGATATTAAATCTGGCGCGTGGGAAAGAAATAATGAAAAAAAAAAGTATATGTAGTCAAGGCACCATAAATAGCTATCATGGAAGCGGTTGTAACAAAATAATAAAATTCTTTTTTTTTTCAGCTATTGTATGAAAAAAAAAAAAAAAAAAAAAAGAGTTTTCTCTAGTCAATTAAGTTACTTTTACTTGCCTTGAAGTTGTTAAGATTATTAAATTGCATTTTAAATGAAGTTCATTTTGAATGAAGTTTTGACGCTTCTGTAAATGGAAATTCGATTTTTCTTTATTTTTTTTTTCTTTTTAAATTTTTTATATAATGTTTGCAGATTGCTTTAAGGCAAGTTAGTTTTTATGCTTTGTTATTCTTTGATTTTTAACATCATTATTTTAATAGTTTCTTTTTTTTTTCTTGTTGACTTTAAACACGAGTATTTCATGATTTTAATTGAGAAAAACTTGTAAAATGCTTATTATCAAATTGTGTGTTGCTGTCGATGTAATGACAATAGGCAAAGTTAAGTTATTTGAAAAAGGATTTTTGTTGTAATGTCTTTCTGTTGTAAATAACTCGGAAATTTTCCAAGTTTGTCGTCACAACACACGTAAGATATGTGCCTACCCTCAAATTACTGTTATTGCTAAAAATTTCGATTTTTAAAAATTACTATTTTAAAGTTTAAATATTTAGGATTCCGAAAATATAGTTCTTGGAATCAGATTTACAATATCTGAAACTAGTGCACACTTGCAGGTAAGTAATACAGAGTGGTTTTTAAGTCGTGAAAATAAAATTCTATAACAAAAGAACCACTGGTCCAAATGACTTGAAGTTTCACACTTATGCTGTCAAAGTAGTAATTTTTTTAAGCACGAAAAAAAAAAAAAAAAAAAAAAAAGTATTCTATTTTTAGGCATTAAACATGGACCAATCAAAAAACGAATGAAATAAAATAAGTTGCAGAATTCAACCAATAAAAAGATTGCTATACTTCAGGTTTCCTAGTTCTTTACCGAAGACAACAACTATTCTCCAAATAGTTAAAAACCTTTCAAATTTAATTGACAGATAGCGTTGTATATGCAGTAAAGTAGGGAAATAACCTTGTCCACGACACATGCACATTGGCGATAAAAATGTGAAGCATGCATACCTTTTGTTAATTATTCTACAGTTATTCTCGCAATGATTGTGCCAATGGCGATGAAAGCAGTGGACAGGGCATTGAAAATATCTTGCATTAGTTGTGCAGTTCCATACGAATGTTTACTCCATATTTTTATTTCGTTTTGCTTCTGCGAAGATGTCCGCAGTTCCTTTTAAGGGTGTTCTCAACTGCTTTGCTCAACAAGCGCAAGACGTTTCGACACATTTACTAATTCATATTTGAACACAACGATACAAAATTGGAAGGCTTGACTATGGAAGCGATTTCGAATAGAACTTATTTTTCCATTTTATGATAAGTAAATTACCTATCAAGTTATAAGTGATTTCAATCACGTGATCACGCCTTTTTCTCAATTTGTAAGACTGGTTATTCTGCTTTCGTCGAGAAATGCCATTTGAATCGTCAATTTTGACAGCTTGTTCTGAAATTACCTATTGCGTTTGCAGAAAAAAAAAAAAAAAAAAAAAAAAAAAAACCGGAAATATGAATGCGATTAGGTAGTTTCTGAACAACACTCGCTAATTTCATGCATTACCGACCAAAAATAAGTTAAAACTTAAGTCACAAAGTTGTCCTATTTGATTTAAGAACACCCTTAAGTATTACTGCATTTTGTATTTTTTGATATGCATAATAGTTTTTTTTTTTCCTTAAAATTTCGTCCATTGTCTTCCAGAATGCAGTAATTAGATACTGCATTCGTTATCAGTCGATTAGATTTAAAGTTTTTTTAAAAAACGGTAATTTTAGATTTCACTTTAGCCTGAAGTTACTTCTCAAACTCTTATTCAAAGAATTTACCGCAATTAAAATCCTGTAAGAATGAAGCTGAGAAAGGAATAATTGTAATTAAGCACCAATTCTTAGTATTTCTCATTTAATTCCGAAAAAACGAGTTCTTATCGTGATTATCAGAAAATATGCGACAGCGTTTTTTATTAAGAGTGTCTGCGGTTTTTCTTTTTGAAAATTCTCTTAATTTTCTCTTTTATTCATTTATAAGAAAGTCGATTTCTCAGTAATACGTATGTGTGGTTTAAATACTTTTAGTTCATTATGATACAGATAACCTTTTTCGGTACTAATATTTTGCTTCTTTTTCTAATTATTTTTAGATCTCCTCAAGATAATGTTGTTTGGTAAAATAATCTAGTTTGTTTAACCTCTCTTCCTTGTTTGACTACTAATTTCACTTTATTTCTTTCTATAGGTAACATTTCGAGAACTTAATTTTGGGGCACTATGATGCTGTCAACTATCTTGCATGGAAATTTTTGTTCTTTTTTCAAAGCTTCTTTCTTTCTTTCTTTTTTTTTTTTAAGTCTGTAAAAGAAAATGATTTTCCGGCATTTATTATTTTTATGATGTTATTATGATAAGACATTCTTCTCCCTTGCGATTCCGTTTATTTCGAATCTTCTTTTTTTATCACAGAAATATTTCGATAAATGTCTGTACGACAGACAGAATATCCCAGCTCCTTAATAATTAATTAGTTATGACATTATCGTAATCATAACCTATCTTATGTGTGACTAATTTGTCTGTTTTTCGAAATTGATTTATCTTTAGATAAAATAAGCATTTCGATTTTTTTCTTCTGAAAGTTTTTCGATTTTTCATTTCCTTTTACAAAGATGCCTAAAAAAAATTCTTAAACAGCAAATCATTTGGGGTTTCTAATTTCTTTAGTTTTTACATTTTTAAATCATTAAAAATAAATTATTTTCCTCCTATCTAGTTTATTTCGATTCTCAGTTCACTATCGCGAAAATATTTCTATAAAACGTTTGTTGTACCAACAAAACAGAGTTTCTTGGTAATTATCCAAATTGACATTATGATGGTGATAAGAACTTTTCTACGTTAATATTTTGTGCAGTTTTTGGAGTTTCTTTATTTTCAGATAACGGAAGCATTTCAATATATATTTTTCTTTTGTTTGTGTAATTATTTCTTTTCTTTATTTTTTATTTTTTATTTTTGCTATTCAGTTATTCATAAAGATAACTGAAAAAAAAAGTTTTAAAAGAACTGGACAATTGTGGGTTCCTAATGTCTTTGGTATACATATCTTTAGGGCTTTGTGATACTAACAGTATTTTTTTTGTAACAATATTTTGTGTAATTTCGTGATTCAGTAAATGTCGGAATATGATTGTGTTTTAGTAAAGATAAATTGTTTTCTCTCTTTGTACTTCTATTTTTATTTTATTTTTTTTCCAATTATGGAATAATTTGAATACGTCTATAGGAAAGAAAAAAACAACTATTTTCTAATAATTACCTTTTATATTATGGTAATAACTTTTTTTGTTAATATTTTGTTTATAAGCATTTTGAAAAGTTTTTTTTTTCTTTCGTCTGTATATTTCATTTGTTTTGATTTATTTAAATTTATTTCCTTTTTACAAATATGCCTAAAAATATTTCTAAAAGAGAAAAAACCATTTTGGTTTCCAATTTATTTTAGTTTATAATTTTTTGAATTTATAATGCTGACAATTATTTTTATGTACTACTATATTGCTCCTTTTTCGAAATCCACTATTTTTTTCTCCCCTTCTAGTCTATTTTTATTCTTTATTATTATTATGGGAAAGTTTCAATAAAAAAATATGTATGTATGTATATAATATATATAAAAGGCGGTAATTGTGTTTCAAACGTGGCGCGTTTGTGCAATAACTAGTTTTATAAATATCCAGATTTTGGTGCCATAGCTGTTGCGCTCTTATGCAAAAATACATATGAATGTACAATTTATTAAAGTTACATACCGGGTGTCCCAAAAATGACTGATGGATTTTAAAATTCAATAACTTGCAAACGATGACAGCTATTTAAAAAAATTTTTGCAGGAGGGTTATGTATAATGTCAGGAATTTTTTTACCATAATTTTTTATTTTAGTTTGCATCTCAAACAATAGGAGGCGCTGACGACGACTGAGGGCCAGGTCGACGCTTCACTCAGCACTGATCACCTAGCCTTCAATCGCCGTCAGCGCCACCTATTGTTTGAGATGCGAACTAAAATAAAAAATTACGATAAAAAAACTCCTGACATTATACATACCCCTCCTGCAAAATTTTTTTAAATAGCTGTCACAGTTTGCAAGTTATTGAATTTAAAAATCCATCAGTCATTTTTGGGACACCCGGTATATTAAGTAATGTAGAAATAATCGGACGCCATTTTAGAATCATTAACTAACATGGAATGTCATTGAATTAATTACGCATTATAAGATTTAATAGAATGAAGAAAACGTTTATTATCTTATTAAATATATTTCATTCGATTTTTATAAAATTTTAACTGGCTCGACATTACAGATAATCGGGATTCTGCAACAATTATGATTACTCATTTATGGAGATTTACTGATAGGCATTATTTATTAAGATGTTTTCTATATATGTTTTTTACTTTAACAGAATTATGTATAAAAAATTTCACATGCAATCTTTAAATATGTGTTTCCTACATTTTAGTTATACGAACTTATAAGTTATTTTTTATTTCAAACTTATGTCATCATCATCATCATAATCTAGTTTTTGAATCTTTATATGGTGATGCCGTTTTAGTAAAGATGTCTTAGCTTTATTGCTATTATTATTATTTTGTCTCTTTATTTCTTTTTACAGCGATGTCTTGATAAGACTTTCTACAAATTTCTTAGTAATTCTCTGTAACTTACATATTTCAGTGTCATTTTCCGATATTGATAACTGGTTTTCGATGTTAATATATTTTTTTTTCTTATTATGAAGTTATTAAATCTACAGAAAACATTATTTTTATTTAAAAAAATTCTCTTTCTTCTATAATTGATTATTTTTCAGTTCATTTTCTATTTCAGAGATATCTTTAAGCAGTTCTAAAGTATAAAAATGATTAAGTTTATAGTAAATTTCTGTAATTTTACATATCTTTTATAACCTCAGGATACTGATAACTCGTTTTGAATGATAATATCTTGTTCCTTTTTAGAAAATTTACAATATTCAGAAAATTATTCTGTTTTGATAAAGTTTCTATTTATTTCTTTTTTCCTTTTTATTCTTTCCGTTTGTTTACTTTTTTGGGATATCACAATAAAACGTTTCTTAAACAGCAATATAATTCTAGAATATATATATATATATATTGCGTTACAATGTGAATAATACCTCCTTTTGATATTTGCTGTTCTTTTTCTTTTATGCTATTATTTTATGCTATTATTCATTAAGATCATTTAAGATCATTATAAACTAATGGACGGCGAAGTTAACGGCGAATTACAATAAAAAATAACTGATGGGAATAATCAAAGATGGTTAATTAGATGGAGAAATACATCCCCGTGAAAATTTTGTTACATTTACATTACCTTTTGAAAATCGTAGAATGTGCAACGAGAGTGTTAACAACCATTTGTTTTTCAAAACAGAAATTTTTCTGTAATTGAATCGCGAAAATACTCTGTTAAATAAGGTAAATTTTAAAATTAAAAATAACTTGTGAGAATAATGAAGGATTTCGAGCAGCTTAAGGGTGTATTCGAAAAAACGCTTTTCCACCTTCAACAGCTCGAAATTTTCCGATACAATTTCAGACACATTTTTAAAAGTAGAAACATGAAACTTGCTGAGGGGATTCTTGAAGGGACGTATGAGGTGCCGTGTGATGTCTTTTTACGCTAAATTTATTAGAATTTGATTTATAAACAATTACCTTATCAGTATGACCCTTTTTTTCGTTCACAGATCTCTCGTTTCGGAAAAATTGGTTCGAAATGCCACTTTTAATTGCTTTTTTTACAATATTTTCTGCATTTATCAAAGAATCGACAATCACGGCACCTTGTGTACTTTCCAAATACGAGATTTTGAAAGTTTGGCGCATTTGTAAGCAAAAATGAATTCAAAAATAAATCGGAAAATAAGCAGTTTGAATCGAAATACACTCTTAAGGGGGCCGAATACCTGAAATTGGTCAAAATATAGATTTTATTTTATTTTATATCAACCGTAAGATTCTTTAATTGTGAATATTTCGGCACCGCATTTTTACTTATATGACAATTATATCACAATATATTGTAACTTTTATTAATTGATCCAGCGCAATTATTCAAACAAATGAAAACTTTAAACCTATTTTTCTCCCTGTTAATATTTTTATAACTTGCTTGTCCGAAAAATACTAAGATTATTTTGCTAATTTAGATAGAGGTTTGGAATTTTTTTACTTGTTCTCCATGGTGTATTTAATATTTTTATGCATGGATGTAACATTCAGGTTTATAATTATTTTTAAAAAAAATATTTAAATTGAATATTTGTTGAATTTCCTTCAATTTTTGATATACGCGAGAGAAAAAAAATATTAAATGTAAAATCCCACGTATTTAAAAATCCATGCACAGTTTTATTTAGTATATTCTAATAAATGAGGGGAAAAATCGAAGCAAAAATATTCATATTTGTAAAAATGGTAAGAATTTAAAAGAAAAAAAGTTAATTTTTTTAAAAGAAATTTAAATTTTAGAAAATTAGGTTATTCTAGAAGATTTTTCTTTTACATTCTTTTATTTAATTTTTAGTACTAAGTATTCTGTCACCACATACTATTACAGTATTATTCAAAAGTGAAGAGAGAGTTTCAAAGGTAGCATGTCCCTTTAAGTGGCACGTACACTGGTAATTCGTCACCAATGGGTTAATAATTTTTGCCTTCTGTTTGTCATTCCATTTTCAAAACCCTTTTAAAATACCCTCTACATTTTAATACTGTCTTGTATTCGATTCATTTCTCCGCATTTAATCCTCAAAATAAAATGACCACTAAAAAATAAAATAAACTGAAAAATGATGCTCTTTTGGTTAAGATTAGGCCTTTCTCTCTTTTTCCCAGTTAATTAATTATTCCTTCTCATAATACATCATACTGAAACTTTTGTAAATTCTCTTTACCGTTGAATTCGTTTGGAAAAATTTCCTTTCATTCGCCACAGCAGAAAGAATTATTTTGCATGATTAATATAATTAACGGGATAAAGTGCTGTTTTTCAAGAGTATAACTAAATGCATTTCAGTGTACTAAAGAAAGCCTTTGTTGCTCGAATGCATGTTATTTTGTAAGACAAGGCAAAAATGCATCTTGTCGTTGAAAACATTTTTGTTGTATTAAAGGTTGTTCGATGAATATTATCAAGTTGTCGTGTAATTATGATTTTTTAAAAAAAATAGAATTATGACCAGGAAAAAGAAGCTCGTTAATTATTCCTCTTTTATTTAATCCAGCTTTTGTTTTTATATGTAAAGATAAAATTCTTTAGTTGATTTTTCAGTCTCTTCTTTGGCTTAAAATTATATATATATATATATATAACCATTAATATTACAATATATGAGCCATTGAATTTAATAACTTACAGCACATTGGACATGGAAGGAAAAAATAAAAAATTACCCAAACACTTTGGAACTACAAATGAAATGTGTGGTTTCATCTTCGTATTTGCCATGAAAAAGCAAAACAATACGAATTTGGGACTACCAACACACACAAAACCAAAAACAAATGAAGAAAAAACATCAAAAATGGATAGCAAAATGAAAAGGGAAAAATAATAATCATCAATATGATAATAATATAGAAATAAATGAATTAAAAACAGAGTAATGTGATAACAGAAAAAATAAATCATACACCCTATTAAGATTTAAACAAAATCATTTAATTTCACTATTCTAAGCTTAACTCAATATCTTAATATAAGATGATTTAATATTTAAAAATAAATAATTAATATAACTAGCCTGTACGCTTAGAAATAGTATTATAGGTCTCCAATTTATTAAAAGCTAGGTACAATTTAATCATGTAAATTAATTAAATTATATTAATAGAATTAATTGATGTAACTATACAATTATCCATTCATTAGTGTCAATTAAACATCCATTATAATTTGTTTTTTAATTTAACAAATGCATTTTCCACTCCCATTTTTTTATTTATATATAATTATTAATTAACCATTGCGTATTATCCAGACAACACCGCCCTCCTCCGTACTCTAACATCTATATGTATAATATAATATAAAGTCTGACGTGGCAATTTCAAAACTTTCTCCTATCTTATACACGTCGATACTTCAAAATTCGCTATCACAGAGCCAAAATTAAATGACTATCATGATGATGTATATCCCCATTGTGAGGGGATTCTAAAGATATAAAATTCCATTCATCAGTTCTCGAAATAGAACTATTGTGGATATCTGGGAAAATGCAGTATAAAAGTACCGCCTGTTATACGATTTACACAGAAACATAAACATTTGAATAACATTTATCAAGGTATCTGAAATTTTCTAAATCCGTGAATTAGTCGTTGAGATAGAGCTACTTACGTCTTTAATTTATTTAAAAACATTTTGAATATATTTTAATGTGGTTGAATATATTTTAATGAGATTAAAAAAAATATTTTGAATATATTTTAATAAGATTTTTAAAAAAATATTTTGTATATAATTTAAATGTAGTTTAATATATTTTAACTTATTATTATTTATCTTAACTTATTTAAGAATTTTTTTTTCTTTTACAGGTAAGACATTTTAACTGTTTGCTGTTTCCATTTGTAAGTTACAATTTTTTTTTCAATTAAGATTTTATTAAATTCAAGTTTTAATTTTCTCATGCATGGTAAACCTTATTAGATTGTACTGTCATAGAATTATGCCAATTTTTCTTCCTCACGAACACTATCTCATATAAACAGCATATGAAATGCAATAATTCTTGTGAAATATAGTCGGGATAATCAGAACTTACGAATAGCTACAGGTGATAGGTAGATTTTCTTTTCAAATATTCAGTTTGAGAACCTATTCACTTTTGGCAAAGTCGCTTCTGCTCTAAAAATTTTTTTCAATGAATTTCTGATTTTGAATCTAAACAAGAATATAAGATCCCCCCCCCCCCCTGAAGCGTCAACATACAAAATTTAACTGCGACCCTACAGTGATAGACTAAGCCTACTTAGATAATATCTCATAAAATAAGAAACATTTGCCTTTTTACATAAAATGTAATAAAATTATGAAATAAGTACCACAAATCTAGAAACTTTAAAGTATATTTCAGCTTTTTTAAAGCTCAGCCTTTCTTTTTAAGCTGGTGGATTAATTTGCAGTTTAAAATAATCTGCTGCGCCCGCTACCATGCTAGATAGTTTTTGCTACTGCCCCCCCCCCCCCCCCTCACACATACATACACACAAAATATATGTTTTTTTATTATATTTATTATTATTACAAACCTGGTGAGATTCCGGAACAAGAATACTTCTCGATTTGAACCCGAAAATTATTGAAATCAACATATTGAATTTGCATAACGTGTTTCCAATTCTGTGTTGTTAAAATCTTTTCTTGAAAATGGACGAAGCATGTAATTGCGTATCCTTTAACGTCGGTAAAACACGCAGGAAATTAATCTTTATACTCTAAATAAATTCTCAATGGAATTGAAATACGGTGTGAAATTAGATATTTCGGTTTCTTAAGAATAGTTGTTTAATTAAATTGTTCTGTTTGTTTAAATCAAAATTAATGAATTAGCTCGCAAAGAAAAAGGTTGTTTCTTTAGGATTTGAAATATTGAATTTGGAAAAATATCCAATTTATTCATTATGTAAATCAAAACCGATATAGTAATCTAAAATATTTTACTTAATGATTATTGTTTTAATGCTTAACGTTATGATACAAGTTTAATTGAAAAAATATTTCTATTTGTTATATTTTTGAAAGTGAAAACTTTATTTTTAATACACAATTTAATTACTTCAAGGATAATTAAAGGAAATATTGAATAACATTTCTTTAATATTTTTATTTGTCTAAAGAAAATTGTAAAATAGCATTAATTTAAAGGGGTACCTTTTATTTATTTATTTATTTATTTATTTATTTATTTATTCTAATTTTGGTTTTGTAATTCGAAATAAGCCATACGTTATATTTAAATCGAGGATTGTAAAATGATATGAAAATATGTTATAACAAAAATGTTCGTCACAATGTTGACATTATATTGATTGTGACAACGACCTAATCAATAAACATTGCTTTACCTGCAATTTTCAGATCATCAGAAGTGATTTTAGATCTCGTTTCCTTTCAAACTACCAGATCGATTTTGATTAGCACTGGGCCGATATAGGAATTTCTTAAATCGATTTATCACCCAACCTACATCGCGATTTAGGGCTAAATCGCGATTTAGCGATTTTACCTTCAGACTATGAAAACCAGTTTTTTTTATTTATAGAGACAAAATACAGTATTTATTAACCCCCCCCCCCTTTATCCTTTCTTGTGCTATATAGTATAGTTATTTCGCATCATTAAATAGTATATCTTGGGGGGAAAATAATCCAAGAGCTGAGCATGCAACAGAAATTGAATTTTGAAGATACTGAAATGTCCTTGAAATTCATTTGCATCCAGTGTGAAAAAAGAAATAAATTATTTGAAATGCATATGGGATCAAAGCTGATGAATATATTTTCCAGAATAAAGCTATATTTCTTGAAAAAAAAAAAAAAAAATCAAACTGAATATACTAAAAGCACGTGGCAAAAAACCCGATGCAATATTGAAAATACAAAAATGTCATCGAAATCTGCCTGCATCCAATAGAAAAAAGAATTAACCAGTTCTCTAATAAGGTGTAATCAATGTAGATATGCATATTTTGATGAAAAAAACAGTATTTCACTTGGCGATCAATAATTATTATTTTAAGTCGTCACTTGGCGAGTGATGACTAGAGTGGCGATTGATGACCAGCAAATTACTTGAAATGCATGTGGAATCAAAGCTGATAAATATATTTTGCCAAAATAAAACTATTTCTTAAAAAAATAATCCAACTGAACACGATAAAAGAACTCGGCAAAAAACCGAAATATTGAAAATACAGCTATGTCATTGAAATCTGCTTGCATCCAGTAGGAAAAAGAAATAACCACTTTTTTAATTAGATGTAATCAATGTAAAGATGCATGTTTCCATGAAAAAAACTGCATTTCACTTGGCGATTGAAAATAGGTTTTTTAATCGCTACTTGGTGAGTGACGACTAAGGTGGCAATCGATGTCCAATAAATTTACTTGAAATGCATGTGAAATCAAACCTGATGAATTAATATATTTTCCAAAATAAAGCTTTTATTTTTTGGAAAAATAATTCCAACTGACCACACTAAAAGAACATGACAAAAAACGAAAATATTGAAAACCCAGCAGCAGAAATTTTTTCTGCAGTCTGCAACACAAGTAAAAACTTAAAAAACAGTCTGCAGACCAATCCCTCGCATTACATTATATGCACTCGAACCTCCTAAGTATTTGTGACAGACAAAAGAAAAGTATATTTTTAAAAGAAGTTGTCTTTGTTCTCAGAATTTTTAACACCTCATACATTGTCCAAAAGAGGGGAGGGGAGTCCCCTATGACAAAACCTGCTGTTTTTTTTCGCGATCTCTTGAAGAAATTTGCCGTTTTTTCGCGATCTGCTGAAGAAATTTGCCGTTTTTTCGCGATCTCCTGAAGAAATTTGCCGTTTTTTCGCGATCTCCTGAAGAAATTTGCCGTTTTTTCGTGACCTTTTGAAGGAATTTGCCGTTTTTTCGTGATTTTTTTTAACGAAATTTGCAGTTTTTTAGATTTTTTAATGAAAATTTCCATCTTCTCGTAATTTTTTGAAGAAATTTGCCGTTTTTCGCGATTTTTTAAAGAAATTCGCCGTTATTCCGTGATCTTTTACGAAAATTGCCGTTTTTACGCGATCTTTTGAAGAAATTGGCCGTTTTTTTCGTGATTTTTTGTCGAAATTAGCCTTTTTTTTTTTTTTTTTTTTTTTTTGTAATTTATTCATAAAATTTGTCGTTTTTTTTCTTGATTTTTTTTTGACAAAAACTGCCGTTTTTTCGTGATCTTTTGAAGAAGTTTGCCTTTTTTTGCGATGTTTTGAAGAAACTTGCTGCTTTTTTCGTGATCTTTTGAAGAAATTTGCCTTTTTTCGTGATTTTTTGACGAAATTTACCGTTTTTTCACGATCTTTGAACGAAATTCGCGTGTTTTTCGCGGTATATGACAAAATTGATTTTTTTTTCTCGAAGACTATCGAAATTTGCGATGCATTTTATGTCCGAAATTTTGGATTTAGGACAGAATTTTTTTAATTTTTGCTAAATTTTTAAAAGTTAAAAAATAGTTTGTCGCAGCGTTGCGCCGATTCTGCTCACGTGATTGAAAATACAGCTAAATTATTGAAATCTGTTTGCATCCAGTAGGGAAAAGAAATAACCACTTTTCTAATCAAATGTAATCAATGTAGAGATGCGTATTTCCATGAAAAGATCTGCATTTCACTTGGCGATCGAAAAAAAAAAAAAAACTATCGCCAGTTTTATATCTTTAATTACCGCATGGCAAGTGTCGGCCGCTAATTTTTATTGTATTAAATCAAATCCTGCTACATTGATTTAACACATAGGGGGCGCTATGGGCGGCTCAGCCCCCCCTAAAATATTTTGACCCCCCCCTGAAAAAGATTCCAAGGTCACTCAATGGATTTCTGTTCCGAAAATCCAAATGAAATTCTGTTCAAAAATCTAATTTAGTTTCGAGACCCTTTCACAGTTTTGCAGAATTACTAAATTGTATCTAAAATAAGCGTTTCAGCACTCCCTCATCCTATTTGTACATATGAAGCTAACAGGATGTTTAATTTTTCACCAGTTATAGACTCAAAATTTTCATCATCATGTACTTTTTTAGCATAAAATGAAGTTATTAGAACAGTTTAATGAGAAACATAGTATCTACAATGTGAATATGCACTATTTTTTCTTTCTGTGTCAAAGAAAGATAAAAAACAAATAAGCACCCCCTACATTTTCTCGAGCCCCCCCCCCCCCCCCCCCGCAACCTATTATTCACTTCTAGCTATGGTCCTGTCCTGACCTGCTAAATCGATTTAACACAAACTTGCTCTGTTTTTCCTAAATCGTATTTTTCTTACATCGCCTTTTTCCTAAATCGGAAAGCATTGAGGCAAGGCTACATCGTTTCGCTACATCACGATTTAAGAACTGGCTAAATCGCGACGTCCGATGTATCTATTGAAAACTAATAGTTAAATCGGATTTCCGATGTAAGCGTTAAATCAAGGCTACATCGTTTCGCTACATCGCGACGTTCGATGTATCTATTCAAGACCAATAGTTAAATCGGATTTCCGATGTAAGCGTTAATTTAAGGCGATTTAAGGCTCAGATCTGCAAATTTGAATTTTAACTTTAAACTTGCTCCTCCCTCCCCCCCCCCTCCCAGGCATAAGTAGTGAATTAATTAAAAAAAAAACACATTGTTTTTTGGATTTTAATTAATAAATAAACGCAATGATGAATTCAGACACTTTTCTCCGGGAGGTATTTTTGTGGCTCCGGGGGGGGGGGGGGGAGAAATTACACATTTTCACCATTAAAAACACAGAATTTCCGGGGGAGGGACCCCCTTAATAAATGTGTTAATAATACACTACACACATCACATGCAGTTAACATCTATGCTAGCAGTAGAGTATCTAGACTTATCATTTCAGAGGGGGCTGAGTTACAGCATACATTTCTGAGAGGGTAGCGCCGTGCAGAAGGGCGGGAGGGGGGGGGCGAAGGGAGCGGTCGCCCCGGCGCGGGAATTTAGGAGGCGCCAAATTTATACTACCAATGTAATAATACAGTTGGCATCTATACTGGTGAGTGTATTTCGCATCATTAAACAGTATTATCTTGGGAAAAAAATAATCAAAGAACTGAGCATGCAACAGAAGTCGAAAATTGAAGGTACTGAAATGCCCTTGAAATCCATTTGCATCCAGTGTGAAAAAAGGAATAAGTTATTTGAAATGCACGTAGAATCAAAGCTGATAAATATATTTTCCAGAATAAAGTTATATTTCTTGAAAAAATAATCAAACTGAATATACTAAAAGCACATGGCAAAAAAAACCCGCAATATTGAAAATACAAAAACGTCATCGAAATCTGCTTGCATCCAATAGAAAAAAGAATTAACCAGTTTTCTAATTAGACGTAATCAATGTAGATATGCATATTTTGATGAAAAAAACTGTATTTCACTTGGCGATCAGTAATTATTATTTTAAGTCGCCACTTGGCGAGTGATGACTAGAGTGGCGATCGATGACCAATAAATTACTTGAAATGCATATGGAATCAAATCTGACGAATACATTTTGCAAAATAAAACTGTATTTCTTGAAAAAAACATCCAACTGAAGTAGATAAAAGAATGCGGCAAAGAAAACGAAATATCGAAAATACAGCCATGTCATTGAAATCTGTTTGCATCCAGTAGGAAAAAGAAATAACCACTTTTCTAATTAGATGTAATTAATGTAGAGATGCATATTTCCATGAAAAAAACTGCATTTCACTTGGCGATTGAAAATAGATCTATTAAATCGCCACTTGGCGAGTGACGACTAGGATGGTGATCGATAGCCAACAAATTACTTGAAATGTGTGTGGAATCAATGCCGGTGAATATATTTTTGCAAAATGAAACTGCATTTCTCGAAAAAATAATCAAACTGAACACAGTAAAAGAACTCTGCAAAAAACCAAAATATTGAAAATACAGCTATGTCATTGAAATCTGTTTGCATCCAGTAGGAAAAAGAAGAAAACACTTTTCTAATTAGATGTAATGAATGTAGAGATCCATACTTCTATGAAAAAAACAGCATTTCACTGGGCGACCGAAAATGGATTTTTTTAACCGCCACTTGGCAAATGACGACAAGGGTGGCAAACGAAGGAAATTTTTTAATTGCCACTTTTACATTTTTAATATCCATATGGCAAGTGACTGCTGCTAATTTTAAATCAAATCCTACTATATCAATTTAACACCAGCTTTCAATGTTTTTCCTAAATAGTCTTTTTCTTAAATCGCCTTTTTCTTAAATCGAAAACACTGAGGTTTGTGATGTGTGTTTAAATCGGATCCTCTAAATCGATTTAACACCAACTTGTTCTGTTTTCCCTAAATCATATTTTTCTTACATCACCTTTTTCCTAAATCGGTAAGCATTGAGGCTTGCAAAGTTTGCTTAAATCGATTTAACACTAGTTTGACATGCAAGCAGTATATACACCAAAGTAGATAACTCAATTTTCTAATGTTAACTCTGAATCATTATTTGAAATCGATTTAAAACCAATGGCTAAATCACGATTTAAGACTGACTAAATCGCGGTGTAAGACAATGGCTAAATCGCGATGTAAGGCGATGGCTAAATCGCGATGTATAGCAATGGCTAAATCGCGATTTCCGATGTATCGATTTAAGAAACTGACTAAATCGCGATTTCCGATGTAAGCTTTAAATCGATTTAAGAGATAAATCGATTTAAGGCCCAGGCCTAATTTTGATGAAATTTAGAATCCATATTATGCTTATAGATTATGCTCGTCAAGACTTATGACACTTTTTTTTTTTTTTTTTTTTTTTTTTTGCAATTAAAACTTTTTATTTTGGAGTCTCAAAAACTTTGAAGCTATATTTTTTTTTGTAACTGTCTGTCATATATGATCTGTTTATTTAACAGCTGTAATTTGTATTTCTTAAGTAGAAATTACGAATTCTATACAATCAAATTACACATTGTTCATGTATGTATGTAAATATTCGAAAAATCTATTGGTTTTACTGAAACAAATCTTCTTTCAGGATGCTACAAAAAACATTTATTTTACGGACACAATCTATATTATGTGTATAATTACGGGGGAAAGTTATTAAAATAACAAAGTGTGTAATAAATAGAAACTATTGTCGTAACAAGAACAATATTTTTCTGGCATCCTATGCCTAAAAGTTTTTTATAAAATCAACAGATTTTTTACTGTTCTAATGATTATAAATTAATTGAAACTTTTTAATAAATAATACATACACACACACACACACAAAGTAATTTAAAATAAACCGATCGGAAAATTTCTTGCACCTTAATTATATTTGCTGGAAACTGCACAACATGACTTTATTTGCTGATGAATAATTGCTACAGACATTGCAATTCTAAATCTATCTCATAAAGTTCTACAAAGACAAATATTTTCTTACGTGTAGCAATAAATCTTTTTTTTTTCTTGTATAGAAGTTATTTTTTTTCTTATTTTGTTTGAAAAGACTTCTCTTTCCCGTCAAAGCAAAAGGCAAATCGTTTCTTTTACTCTTCTTTTATTTGTGTATGTTCGGAAGAACTTTAATTAGAATGATCCCTTGGGCCTTGCTTCTATATCATCATCAATAAAAGAAGAAGAAAAATAAATGAATCTTTTTTTTTTTCTTCTTCTTTGATTAATAAATGTAAATAGCGTTAAAAAAACTATAGCATAAAAAATAAGGATAAATGACGTTGAAAATTGTATAATTTAAAAAAATACATTTAATGGAAGGTTCTTCGTGTATGTACTTTATTTGTAAGAAATTATGTAACACCACTTTTTTTATTGGTGAATATTTTCTTTAAATCATTCAACGGCACTGGTTCCCAATCTTTATTAATACGCAACCCACTTACAAAAAAAAAAAAAAAAAAAAAAACAATTTATCTAATATGAGTGTGTATCTAACATCAATATGGAAATTTTGTGTGACCTATATAACCTATCATCTATCCTTGAATAGGCAAATTTTCATATGAAGGTATGAAGGTTACTCTATCAACAAAAGCAAGAATTGGTAATCCCAATGTGCGCAAGCTATATGATAATTAAAACAACAAATAAAATGAAAAATATGTTTAATTACCGTCTAAACACAATTTTACAGTTAGTGAGATTTCTGGCTTTGGTGTATCTGCACTGTAAAAAAAAAAAAAAAAAAAAAAAAAAGGACGGTTTTTACGGAAACATTATTGATAATCTGGACGCCAGTACAATTTACTGTTTTTTAACGGACAAATTTCCGCAAATTCCAGAAAATGTTCCGTATTTTCCTGGAATTTACGGATATTTTTCCGTTAAAAAGCAGTAAATTGTACTGGCGTCTAAATTATCAGTAGTATTTCCGTAAAATCATCCTTTTTTTTTTTTTACAGTGTGTGGCTTTCCTTCGGAAGCACTTTATCAGAATTAAAATTGATTAACTTTAACCTTAAGTCACTTTCTACGTACTTTTTAGGTGCATTAGTAATTAAGTAATATGTAGCACCTATAGTTGTCGCCCGTCTGTCCGTCCGCATATAACAACGCAAAAACTACCCAACCGAATCATTTGAAATTTAAAATATATAATTATTACATAATTTTGTCGAGTCATTTCAAATTTTATGAAAATCGGATGCATAGATCAATTACAGTGACAATCAAAAGATTCCATTACATTATGGTCAATGGGGAAAATTTTTTCAAATGCATATTAATCGTTTGAAATTTAAAATATGTAATTATTACATAATTTTGTCGGGTTATTTCAAATTTTATGAAAATCGGATGCATAGATCATTTACAGGGACAATCAAAAGTATTCCGTTACATGACGGTCAATGGGGGGGGGGGGGGTTAAATGCATTTTAATGGTGTTACACTCATTCGAACATGATAAAATTGATATGAATCTATAAAGTACATATTATAATATATATTTTGCATAAACTGTGGTGCAATGAGAAAATTTGTTATTGATGTACAATGCTACACAACAGTATTCCATTACATAATGGTATAGGAAGAACATTGTTTGGTGCGCGTTTTAATTTTATTAAACTGTTTCACATTTTATGAATATGATGTACGTTGCTGATGTGTAATAAGAGTTACTATTTCTGTATATTAGAAACACAAAAAAGATATTGATCACTACACTGTATCCAAAGTACTGTCTATTATAACAGCAAGATCTGAATATTTTTAAAACTTCGTTATCGTTACGAATGCACTTTATTTGCTACGCTTTGCGTGCAGTTTCCAACTTATTGTTTTTGTAGTTGTGTTTCAGAAACAGCAAAGTAGAAAAAGCATGTTCGCGTAAGTATAACGTTTTCCCTATGAAGAACCTCAAAGCTGATTTAGATATTTTTGGATATTCTGCTTCTATGTTCATCCAGAAAGAAATTAACGATTTTCCCAGGATTGCCATAATGATAGCAAGACTACTGACATATCTCATAACAAGGTCATAATATAAAACGTACCGATTAACTACTTAAGAAAACACTGTCTTCCCATGTAGATTTTGTTTAACCTCTTCAGGGGCGTTAGTATAGCTATGAAACTACTTAAATTTCATTCTCAAGCGCTACATTGGCTCCGGAATTTTGGCAGATTTTTTCGGTTTATTGAATGCGCGAAATGTGGCTTTTACTCATTTACAAATAGTTGTTTTCGAATGCCGGTGTCAGTAATTAATTTTAACACTTAAGCAATGAATGTGTTCTGCGCCGCAAAGGGTTAAGCTATTAGACTTCATGATTATTGCGGTTATAAACTATTGTATTTGTTACATTTTTTTTTTTTTAAACAGATGTAATAAAAGATATAGTTTAGAAACAAACCTCGAGTTTTCCGCGGCTCAGCAAAACACTCACTTCGGCTCACCAGTGGGTCACGACTCATATGTTCGGAACCACTGTTCTATGGTACTACTTGATTATTCCGCCGACCATAAAACTTTCGCCAAACTATAAGATTAAATGCCATAAAAGTATTATTGTAAATGCACAATCATTTGACATTAAATCCATGCTGTAGTCGAAAAAAAGCACAGATTATATTCTGAAATGCATATACTACACTGTAAAAAATAATTGTAATAAAACAGCCCGCTTTTCCACCAAATGTGTTTATTAACAGCATCAAACTATTAAAAAACGCATCACTGTTTCTCTCCAGTTTAGCTGTTTTATGACAGCAAAAATCTGCACTGTAAAAAAATAATTGTAATAAAACAGCCCGCTTTTCAACAATATGTGTTTATTAACAGCATCAAACTATTAAAGAACGCACCGCTGTTATTCTCCAGTTTGACTGCTTTATGACAGCAATAATCTGCTTACGAGAACTTCATCGCGCGAACGTGGCAACAGTACTTACGAAATTTCTCTGTAGGGGAAGTGAAGCGAAGATGTGTCCGTGTCAGCCATGTTTTTAGTTTGTAAACAGCGGAAGCTCGGCGCATTCCTAACCACGTTGATTTGTGTAATAATAATAAAGCAGCAAGTAAAGATAATGTAAGTACTATTCATTTTTATTTAATAATGTAGTTTTATGTTTGATTATGAAACTTTCTTCTAATATATCAAACATTTATATATGAGTCAAACTAAGCCTATAGGCTTAGTTTGACGATTAATTTTGTGAGGTATTAAAAAATAACCAGGAGGTCAGTGCTTAATGATGTAATTTTTCCAGATGTTTATACTATGTATTCTAGTTAATATAACTTGCATCCTTGAATGTAAATGCTCTGAGAATAAGACACATTATGGCAGAACAATTAGATATAAATAATATCCGATATCAAAATGCCAAAATTGTGCATTAAAATATGCATAATGCATTATAATAGCCTTATTACACTGTATATTATAATAAAGATCTGCATTGAGGTTTGTGTATAATTTCACCAAAAAGGAGCAGAAAACTTCAGTTGGTCTAAGCCATATAAAATCGAAAAAAACGACAATTTGTTTTACATTTTATGGACCAGTAAATTTGTTAGGTATTAATTAATCCATTCACTGTGGATAAAGAAGTAATACATACTGCTTATAAATGCTGTAAAAATGCTTAAAGATTCTTTGGCTAAATAATGTTTTGTAAAATGTACAAAAGCCTTTTGCACATCAAATAACTTTGTATGTATACCCAAAACTAAGTCTTTGCTTTATTATTCCAGAATTATGAGAGGAACAAAACTTTTACAAGATTTATTGCACTTACTTTGAGTGGTGAATTCAGGGGGGGGGGGGGGGAGTCATAAACTCCATCTGAACAAAGAAAGTGTTTAAGGAAATTTAAAAAATAAAATATATATTGATTTTGTTAAAGCTGAACTTAAACCCAAAGTAGGTAATTTCTGACGTGTCCATGAAGTATATTTTAATTTTAGATGCAAGATACATTTATTCAGAGAAAATGCGATTGATTAACGTTTTCCATTTTTCAATAAAGGCAAAGATAGTTTCATGAAATCTCCATAAATTGTAGAATTTTAAACTGAATTTAGGCCATGACTGTCAATTGCTCCCTCAAGACGGCTTTTTGTAACTGTCAAACCTTAAAAATGTGTATAAAATACATAATTTCTTGAATGATTGTTTGATTTTTATATGAAAGCGGAAAAATTTTCAATTTCTTGGCATCTGAAAAAAATTTATGTATTTATATTTTTACGAATATTTATAGAACTTTATTGTTATGAATGAAATTAACTTCCCAAAAGTAACAGAAATTTAGCTATTTTGGACGTGGCGACAATCTTCAATATAAAAATTGCTTACCTATTAAGAGACATGACCCCCACCTCACCAAAAAAAAGGAGCCATGATCCTTTTCTAAAAGGAGGGCTGGTTCAGCCCTTGCTTACTTTAATATTCGGTCTTAAAAATATTAAACTATACTACTACAATATTTACATAAAAAAAGATACTGACTGATAATTATCCCATATGATTGTAATTTTGCAGTGTGTATGTTTAAAAATGAATATCTGTTTTACTTTGACATTTCAAAATTTTTTATCTCCGTTTATTTAATTTTTGTATTGACAATATGCTTATTACAAATTATCTTCTTTTCTCCCCCCCCCCCATTTCTCTTTCTTTCTCTCTTTTTTTTTTTTTTCTTTTTTTACAAATGATATTTGGAATACCGATTTTTGTTAAAAATTTCATTATTTGGATTATATTTTAATGTTTAATCTCTGAATTTTCAAAAATTTTTAAGCATAACATTGTTATAAATAACCACTTGCTAAGAACAAGTTTTTTTTTTTTTTTTTTTTTTTTTTTTCCCGTGCAACAAAAAAAAATTGTCTTTGTCAAATGGTCATTTATAGAAGCGTTGGGATTAATTTTTTTAATTAAGTTTAAATATTTCAAAATAATAATAATAATAATAAATAAATTTTTCAACAGAAATTGGCATTCTAAAGTTATTTTTTTAAAAATATACACATTGAGTTAGGGTGGAGGATTTGTAATAAGTAAATGGTAAATATATAAATAAACTGAGATAAAGAAAAAATAAATAAAATAGTAAAGGAAAGCAAAAATACATTTTAAAAAATATACATTGTGAAATTAAAAAATTGGTAAATTAAAAAATTTACCATCAATGTACAAAGATACTCAAATATCAAAAGAATAAAAAAAAAGTTTTAAAAATTCAAATTTTAACTTATTTCAAAAGCAAGGTTTGTGCAACTAAGCAAGGGTGGATCTGGAGAGTCCTCAAGGGGGGGAGGGTGATTTTAGAAATTTAGAAACTCCAGCACGGCTCGGATCTCATTTTTTTTTAAATGCGGGTCGTGTTTCGTCCACTTTTTTGCTGTGGGTCGGGTTTGGGTCCGGTCTGCTTCCACTTTTTTGATCCTGGTCGGGTTAATTTGTACTTGGGTCGTGTTTGAGTCTGGTTTACTTCTACTGTTTGCTGTGGTTCAAATTAATTTCTGATTTTTCACTTTTGGGTTCAGTCAACTACTACATTTTGTTGTTGGTCGGGTTGACTTTTACTTTTTAGCTGCGCTTAGCGCATCGGGTTAGATTGTCATACATTTCGGATTTGAGTCAGTTACAGATTCGATTTTTACTCTTGCGAGAATGGTTGAACCAGTTTTGATTGCGATCCTTCGAAGAAATTCAGATCAGAGACATACCGAACGTTTAGCTGCACAGGTAGCAGTTGGGCTAATAATGTTTATCACACTATCTAGAATCTCCAAAAAAAGCAAAATCAGGACACGACCTGATTCAAAATGAGAGAAAACCTTACCCAGTCCAAGTCTCGTGGACTTACACTGGCGCGACCCATGCCAGGCCATGACGGGCTCGAGCTTCACCCCCCCCCCCCAAGTTATTTCTCATGAGGATGCATAATGTCACTTTGTAAACCCTTTATTAGTCCAAGGGGGAAGGGGACTTCATCGTTCCCTCCGCCTCGTAGGACCGCCACAGCATAGGGGCTGTGTCGATACCAGATCGAGCGTTTAGCTTTTATACCGAATGGAGTTTGGGCTTGAAAATGTTGGCCCATGTATACCTCTAGTAAGAACATGGGTGCAAGTTCTTCCGTCCTGAGACGGAATTCCGTCTTTTAAAAATTTTCGAGGACAGAAACGAGACGGAAGCGGATCGCGGAAAAACACACGCTTTTCGACAAAAGATCGCTGGAAAAAAACATGATTTTCGTGAAGTGATCGTGGGGGGAAAAAGTGCTATTTCTGTCAAAGGATTGCAAAAAAAGACACGTTTGTCGTCAAAAGCTTGCAGAAAAAAATGCGATTCCTGTCGAAGGATCATAAAAACACGCTATTTTTGTCGAAAGATCGTCAAAAACACCAATATCATCAAAGAATTGCGGAAAAAGGCACGATTTTTGTCAAAAGCTTGTGAAGAAAACGCGATTCCTGTTAAAAGATTGCGGAAAAGACGTCATCTTGGTCAGAGAATGCAAAATAGATGCAGTCTCTGTCAAAGGATCACAAAAAAGATGTTTTCTGTCAAAAGGTTGCAGTAAAAACACTATTCCTGTCGAAGAATCGCAAAAAAAGCTATTTCCAGTCGAAGAATTGCGAAAAAGATGCTATTTCCAGTCGAGGAATCGCGAAAAAGATGCTATTTCCGGTCAAAGAATCGCGAAAAAGATGCTATTTCCAGTCGAAGAATTGTGAAAAAGATGCAATGTTTGTCAAAGGATCGCAAAAAAGACGTGAATTTAATCAAAAGATCATGGAAAAGACGTGAATTTTGTCAAAGGATCGTGGAAAAGATGCGAATCTTGCCAAAGGATCGAGAAAGACGCGATTTCCGTCAAAGGATCGCAAAAATTCCACGATTTTCATCAAAAGATTGCAGGAAAAACGCGATTTTTGTTAAAGGATCGTGAAAAATATGTGGATTTTGGCAAAGCATCGTGAAAAGATGCAATTTCTGTTAAAGGATTGCGGGAAAAGACTATTTCCGTCGAATAATCGCGAAAAAGACGCTATTTCCGGTCGAAGAATTGCGAAAAAGGTGCTATTTCCGGTCGAAGAATTGTGAAAAAGATGCAATGTTTGTCAAAGGATCCCAAAAAAGACGTGAATTTAATCAAAAGATCGTGGGAAAGACGTGAATTTTGTCAAAGGATCGTGGAAAAGATGCGAATTTTGCCAAAGGATCAAGAAAAAGACGTGATTTCTGTCAAAGGATTGCAAAAAATTCCACGATTTTCATCAAAAGATTGCAGAAAAAATGCGATTTTTGTCAAAGGATCGTGAAAAATGTGCGAATTTTGGCAAAGCATCGTGCAAAGATGCGATTTCTGTTAAAGGATTGCGGAAAAGACTATTTCCGTCGAATAATCGCGAAAAAGACGCTATTTCCGGTCAAAGAATACAAAATAGGTACAATTTTTGTCAAAGGATCGCAATAAAGATGTGAATATAATCGAAGGATCGTGGAAAAGACGCGAATTTTACCAAAAAATCAAGAAAAAAAACCGCAATTTCCGTGAAATGATCGAAAAAAAACCCCACAATTTTCATCAAATGATAGCAGGGAAAACACTATTTTTGTCAAAGGATTGGGAAAAAAATGAGATTTCTGTCCAAGAATCGCGAAAAAGACGTGATTTTTGTCAAAAGATCGTGAAAAAGACGCGAATTTTGTCAAAAGATCATATAAAATACTTGGATTTCATCGAAAAATGACAGATTTCTGCTGGAAACTGTAGAAAAATTGCAAATTTCGGCTAAAAACCGTAGAAAAATCACAAATTTCGGCAAAATATCATAGAAAACTCGCAAATTTTATCAAAAGATCAGGGGAAAAAACATGAGTTACGTGCTTATGTTCTCAGTTAGTGGGGGGGGGGGGGGTCAAAATATTTTCAGTCTTGGCAGAATTTCAAACTTGCACCCATGAGTAAGAAGGAAGTCTACCCCAGACCCGACCTGGAAAAAACAGTGTGTCTAGATCCAGCTCTGCTGGAAAAAATCAGATCCGACCCGGTTCTGAAAGTGTGCATACCTGACTCCGTCCCAGTATAATATATTAAAGTTGGCGGGATCCAGGTCGGGTCGCACCGATCTTGAGTTTTGGACCAACAACTTTTCTGTGCGGGCATCTAACGTCACTCTGCAGATCCTTTATTGGGCTTAGGGGGGGGGGGCAATCGTCCCCCCCTATATTTGCCATTGATACTAAGTATAGTGCATTGAAATTTTCAAATCACATTTTAAAAGATAAATTGTCAAATTATTTTCAAAAATGCAGTTTAAATAGCATACAATTTATTGAAAATATTAAAATAAATCAAGTTAAACCAAAATAATAAAAATTTATGAGCATTTTGAATGCCGATTTCTTTTGAATGCATAAAAACTATGTTGAAAACATTAAAATATAGCATATTAAATCAAAATAATAAAATATTATGCTAATTTCTGTTGAATGCATAAAAATTTAAAGTATTTATTTATTATTTGTATCCTAATTTTTTTATTTGGATTGTATTTTAATGTTTAACCTCTGAATTTTCAAGAAATTTTAAGCATAACATTGCTATAAATGACCACTTGCTGAAAGCCAGTTTTTTCATGCAGCAAAAAAAAACTTGCTTTTGTCCAATGGTCATTTATAGCAGCATTGGGCTTAAAATTATTTGAAATGAAATTTAATCATCGCATTAAAAAAATAATAATAACAGAAATGGGCATTTTTACTGTTATTTGTAAAAAAATATACAAAATGGAGTGTGCTGAGGGGTTTGTAATGAGTAAATGGTAAATACATAAATAAATTGCGATAAAAAAAAAAAAAAAAAAAAAATTAAATAGTAAAGAAAAGCAAAAATATATTAAAAAAATATAAATTGCAAAATTACAGCCATAAATTAAAAAAATGCCATAAATGTATAAACATATTTAAATTACAAAATCAAAATAATGAAAAAAGTTTTAAAAATATAAATTGTAAGTTATTTCAGAAATAAGGTTTGTGTTTTCTCCAGTACATAAAAATACTAAGTATAGTATACTGAAAATTTCAAATAATATTTTAAAAGATAAATTGTTAAATTATTTTTAAAAATGCAGTTGTAAAAGCATACAATTTATAAACAATGTTGAAAATATTAAAATAAAGCAAATTAAATCAAAATAATGAAAATTTATGTTCATTTGAATGTCGATTTTTGGTTGGATGCATAAAAACGACTTTTGAAGTGTTGATTTATTTTTTATTTTATTTATTTTGTGTTTTTATTTATTTATTTTGTCTGTTTACGAATTTCAAACTATTGCATAAGTACATGGAAGCATTTATATATATATATATATATATATATATATATATATATATATATATATATATATATATATATATATATATTGTTTTTAAAACCCTATTTTTGAAAATAATTTAACAGTTTGTCTTTTAAAGTGTAAAATTTTGCAATATTTTGATATTTTCAATATTTTCTTTTTAAAATTTTTGTGTTTCTTTAAAGAAAAAGTTAAATTATTTTGTAAAAATTGTATGCTTATTGTTAATTGTGCATCCTATTTTTGAAACTAACTTAATTTTCTTTTAAAATGTTTTTATTTTGATATTTTATTTTTAGTATTTTTATGTATTGGAGTAAAAGTCAAGTCTTGTTTTTGAAATAATTAACAATTTATATATTTAAAATAAAATGTTCTCATTATTTTGATTTTCTAATCTCAGTATCCATTGATCCTTTATGACTGTAATTTTGCAATTTGTGTTTTTAAAAGTTTATTTTTTCCTTTACTGCATTGTTAAAAAAAAAAAAAAGATCTCCAGATTTTCTATGTATTTACTATTTGCTTATTACAAATTATCCCATGCTTCGATTCTCCTCCAGGCATGTTATTTTTCAATAATGAAATTTATGTTGACAGTTTCTGTTAATTTTTTTTTTTTATTGTGGCTTTTTTTTTTTTTTTTTAAATCTCTGTATCAGCAGTTTTCATGTTTTTACATATAACAGATATAGCAAGAATTATTTTCAAAAGTAAAAATATTCCTTGATTTTATTCAAGAGCGTAAGTTTTGTATTATTAAAGATGCTAAAAGACAGGCATAAATGGCTGGTGCTGAAAAAAATGTGAACTTTATGAACAAATTAGAGAGGGAAAAAAAACCGATCAACAAGATTTTCCTGAATTTGATCAATGAAATTCCCAGTTTTCTGTTTCTGATTAAAGAAACTTGTAATTCTTCCATGCCTGATCAGTCAAATTTGTACATTTTGCAAAACCAATTGACAAAATTCGCAATTTTTACGAAGCCAGTTGAGAAAATTTGTGATATAACCTCGCCTGATCAACAAAATTCGCAATTCTTATGAAAGCAATCGAGAAAATTCATGATTTTTTCCGCGTCTGATCAATAAATTTTGCTACTTTATACGAAGTGAATTTTTCTGAACCTAATTGACAGAATTTGCAATTTTTATGAAGCCGATCGATGAAATTAGATATTTTTATGAAGTCGCTCAATGAAATGTGTAATTTTTAGAAAGCTGATAGATGAAATTCACTATTATCTTCACATAATCGACGAAATTTGCGATTTTTTGATTCTTTCTTTTGCATGATCAAAATTCACGATTTTTATAAAACTAATTGAGAAAATTCACTGTCTTTCCGTGACTGATCAACAAAATTCGCGATTTTTATGAAATTGATAGGCGAAATTTGCAATTTTTACAAAGCCGATCGACAGAATTGAGTTTTTTCCAAGACTGATCAATGATTATTTTGCACACGATTGGGGGGGGGGGGGCAAAATTTTTATGAAGCCAATCGATGAAATTCATCATTTTCGGCACCTCATCAACATAATTTGCGATTTTTACAAAACTGATAACATAATTCAGGATTTTTCTTCTTGTGATCGACAAATTTCAACACTTTCCGCACTTGATCGATGAAATTCGTGATTTGTCAAGCCTGATCAAGAAAATTTACACGTTTTTGAAATTTTTACGAAGCTCATCGACGATTTTTGCACATAATCAATAAAATTCATTTTTTTGTGTCTGTTCAACAAAATTTGTGTCTTTTACGAAGCCGATCGACAAGATTCGCGATTTTTAAAAAGCCAATTGACGAACTTAGCGATTTTTAAAAAGCCGATTCATCATGATTTTTACAAAGCTTTTCACAAAATTCGTAATTATTATAAAACTGATCGACAAAATACTCGCAATTTTTCTCTCTCAGACCAACGAAATTTCAAATTTTTAGAAATCTGATCAATAAAACTAGCGATTTTTTGGTGTTCGAATGACAAAATGTGCAGTTTTTCCATCCTTAATTGAAGAAATACGAATGTTGCTGTGCCCGACTAACGAAATTTATGATTTCTGTATTAACTGATGAAATCTGCATTTTTTTACACAAGAAGATGAAACTCGCACTTTTTTCACCCGATAAACTGACAAAATTCATGATTGTTTTGCTGCTGATCAACGAAATTTTCAATTTATCTGCGCATTGTAAAATTTGTGATTTTTCCGTGTCTTATCAATGAAATTAGCGATTTTTTTCGTCCCTGATCGACAAAATTTGCAATTTTTTCTTGCCTGATCAACAAATTTTGCGCTTTTTTCACACGATAAACCGAGAAAACATGCTGTTTTTTTTTAAACTGATGAATTTAATGTGCCATTTTTACGAGCATCATCAACAAATGACAATTTTTTTCTTGCCCAATCAACAAAATGTGCGATTTTTTGCATCCGACCCACAAAATGATGTGTAATTTTTCTATGCTTGATCGACAATAGTCTCTATTTTTCCGTGCCCAATCGGGGAAATTTTCTATTTTTTCCTAGCCCCATTAGCAAGATATGCTTTTTTCTGCACTTGATCAATGAAGTTCATGATTTTTTCCATGCCGATCAATGAAATTTACTTTTCTTAAGTGATGAAATTTTATGTTTTCCCGAGGTAAATTGATGAAATTTACGATATTTTCCTGCAACTTATACACAAAAATTGCAATTCTTTCCGGTTATGAATTCACGAAACTTGCAGGCCACACTTTAGTGAATATTAAAAAAAGAAAAAAAAATAGTTAAAATTATATTGGATTTAAAACGTTACATTTAAAATCTCATTTTTAAAAACCATTATCTTGTAGCAATTGGTTGTTTAGTTGATATATTGTTATACCTGGAAGCTAAGACTGCGTTGACTAAGTTACTTTTATATTAGCTGAATTTGTAATGTTTAAATAATCTTACTTAATAAAATGTGAAATCAGCCCTTAACAGCAAGTCACTAGCCTTTACATCCCATTCTGTAAAATGGAAAAGAATGAATAGCCATTTATAAATTGATTACCACTGTTTTTTTTTTTTTTATTATTATTATTATTTAAATTAGTCTTCTGTAAATTTTTTAAAGCCCATCAAATAAACTGATCTTTAGTGTTGAGAAGGGGGGTGACAAGCCCCATAGCTATGTACTCCAATAGATTAATTTTTAAACACGATTAATTAACCCCAACGTAGACTCTCCCAATTAACCTCAACGTAGTAATCGTTGAGGTTAATTGGGTGAAATAGTCCTCCAGTGTTCGTGTCCGGGATAGCTCAGTTGGTAGAGCATTGGCGGCTTCAGCCAATACATCCCGATTCGAATCCTGGCCCGGGCTTTTTTCACCCAATATTGAAAAATGGAATAAATTACTCTATGTACTCCAATGTATGGTGAAAATTTTTTATTCATTTATGTAAACCTTTATGTTTGTAAAATGTACTTAGAATTTTTTGCATATTAATAGGAACCAAATCGGCTGTACTTTTTATTCCAAGAAAAAGCTTCAGTCAGTATGTAATGGCAGATGATGATTTAAAGATTGGTTTGCCATGTACTTTGTCTTCAGTCTTGTTTATTCAGAAGAATACCAAGTAAAAATGGAATTTATTCTGAGGTAAGCCCAATTCTCAAAAAGTTGTGTTTTCAGTTATTTCCCTATGGTAAATTTTGGTTTGACGGTGCTGTTCAGGGTATCAAATTCAAATCCAGAATTTCAAAACTCAGATTTATCTAAAATCAAAACATTTTCCTAATCAGCTCATTTTTTTCATCTCGTTTTTAAAAAAATCTCATTAGTTGTTTGGATTTATTTAAAAGGTTTTTTTTTTAATGCAGTAGATTCTTGATTAATTGGGATCAAATTATTCAGGTTGCAGATTAACCGGGAGAGTAAAAATCTCAGTTTTTAATACAGTTTATTACGTTGATGCTGCATTGAAACTAGTAAAAAACATCACGATTAAGAAATCATGGAGGAGATTTTTATCAGATGAAGAAACTGAAATTCCAACAGAAGATAGCGATGGTACTGATATGCAGAATGAAATCTTAGAACATTTGAAACTGTTTCGAAATTGAGCATAACGAAGCAATGCAACAATGGATTAATGAACATTCGAAATTAGAATACTACGAAGTTTTAAATGATGATGATACATGATGTGTGTCACTTGTGATTCAGAGTTTAAAAAAAAGGAATTTCAAAGTATTTCTTTAAAATAATGAAAAAAAACCTTATAACTTATCAAAAGTTAACTACAATGATGCATTAGTACACATTGAGGCATTACTTAATTACTTGGAGTTAGATTAAAACAGACATGCTGAAAAAGTTATATGGAGAAATTTGCATAGTAAAACTCGTCGAAGTGAGAATTAAAAAAAAAAACTGTTATTTCCAGGGTTGGAAAAAAACCAGGTTTTTTCGAAAAAAACCAAAAAAACCGGTTTTTTTGGTTTAAACCAGGTTTTTTTGGTTTAAACCGGGTTTTTTAAAAACATCCATTCTTATTATATATACATGCATATTTACTGATAAAAACAGACATTATTGGTTTATAAGCAATGTAGCTTCATTTAAAATAATTTAAATTTAATAATTAAAGTGAATTTATGCTGAAAATTGAAACAATACATTTTTCAATTTAAACAGTTTTAGCAAACAGCCTTATGTTGAAAGTTTTAATTGTTCATCACAGTGAACCATTGATGCCCTGTAAACCTTTATAAACAATCTTTTGATTATTAATAATAAACATTTGGATGTAGTTTGATAAATATTCTTTCCTACAATTATTCAAATAATAAATTACAAATACTTCTTAGGATTTTTTCTTTCTGAGTGACAATTTGAAGTTTACATTTGTAGTCGTTAGATTCAGCAGCAGAGGGAAAAAAATATTATTAAAATGCTATAACTATCAACCAGTCTTTGCTTTTAATTCTTCAAGATAATCTCCCAAAAGAAAAACTTTTTTTACAGCTTGTGCAAAATCTTAAAAGACATTATCAATTGCATTAAATAATCTGCATTATTAAAAAAAATTAAAATATTTTATACTAAATATTGAATCTATTGTATCTTTGATCAATTCACGTGTTTAAAGATTTTTCTTTAGAGCAATAGATATGTTCACCAATGCATACTGATTTTAATCTTATACTTAAAAAATGACGTAAACCTAACATATTTAATGCTTATTGCTGAAATAAAGTGTTAAAAGTAGAGATTATTTATATTCAATAATCTGAAACTTGTAAATTATAAAGAAAGAAAATGTCATTAGATTTTTTCTAAAAAATGTCTTGCTCTTTTTTTTTTTTTTTTTTTTTTAAGAAAAAAACAATTGGTTTAATGCTACACATAAAAGAAGAGACCTAAACCCACTATATATAATACTTATTACTGAAATGAAGTGTTAAAAGTAAAAATTATTTACGTCCAATAATCTAAAACACATAAATTATAAAGAAAAAAAGAAAATGTCATTAGATTTCTTCTAAAAAAACCAATTGGTTTTTTTGAGAAAAAAACCATTTGGTTTAAACCGTGGTTTAAACCATGGTTAAAACCAATTGGTTTAAACCATGCCAACCCTGGTTATTTCAATCTTTACAATAAAGTGACAACTACATTTTTTTTTCTTTTTTTTTTTTTTTTGTACTAATTACAGGGCTCCCAAATGGTCCGCGAACTGAACATCAATATTTTTTAACAGAAAATTTCTTCATAGGTTTCAACAGAATTTGCGCAAAAAGTAACCTCCAAAGGTGGTTTCCCGGCAATTTGCAAGAAAAACCTAAAAAGAAAATTTTTCTAAGAAAATTCTGATGTTCAGTTGGCGGACCATTTGGGAGCCCTGTAATTATAAATCCAAATAACATTAAAATTTTTATTCATTATTTTTCTTTCATATCAAATCAATAATTAATGTCCTATTGTGTAATAATTTGGCACTTTTTATATTTTTTGCAAAATTTGCACAAATCTGAGACATTTACTTAAATCACTCACATTTTTTATCTTCGACACAAAGACAACTTAATCAACATTTAATCAAAACATAAATATCAATAATTTGACAGAAAACAGTTAAAAATACTAATTGAATTACCTTTTGTATTTGCAAGCATTTATATTCAATATGTTTACAATTGGACTTAGACAATTTATAAATCAATTTAAAGATTTTTTTTTTTTTTTTAAATGAATGAATGAATGAATGAATGAATTTTTGAGTTTTTGCAATTTTTATTCTTAATTGTAGTCTGTATAGCTCACTACTTTCATAAGTTATTTTGGATACTGACTAATGGTAAAATAATAAAAATAAGTGTAAATAAATTTGTAAGTGGTCATTAATATTTAAATTAGTAATCATAAAAATTAATGTTAGTAAGTCTTCCATTAATGTTTTTGTGTAATTTGATTTAAGAATAAAAATGTAACTTAATTAAATTATTAATAATCTAATTTTAACCAAAGTTTATTAAAGCTAATGCATTAAAAAGTGTTTGGTATAGAAAATTCTTACTTTGGTCAATCCCTAATTAACGACACAAAGTAATTTTTATGCATATTTGCATGAAATAACTCTTTTTATTCACAAACACACACAAAACAAGAAAAAAAACTGGTTTTTAAAAATTTATATTTTATATTTTAAAAAACTTTGCTTTTGAAATTTGGTCTACCATGACAAAAAGGTTGTCATTATCCTGCTCTCGGATTTTTTGATACTATATTCCACAAAATTGAAAAGATAGAACTCAATTTAAATGTTATCTTTTTTGTTTCTTATAGGGTTTGATGGAAATTCTTCCAGATTCTTCAAGTAGCAAGTGAGAGATGAACAATAGTGTGAAACTTGTGAAAGATTTGGCAAACTGTAAAAACATGTGGACAGAGTGATTTAAATTAATTATTAGTTAAAGAATTAAGAATAAAACTATTTTCTATGTCTTGCTGCGATTTTTGAGATTTTTATTGAAATTCATGTTTGTTTATAGTTGTATGTGGTTTCAATTTATAGACAATGAATAAAGCTCATCAGGTTAAGGTTTAATATAAGTTTCACAAAGTGCCTAACTAATTTGGAAATCAGGAGAATTATGGAAAATCAGTAAGGTTTGTCTGTCAAAAGTAAAGGAATTTTGTAAAAATATTCTAAAATCAGAGAAATATGTCTGCATGTAAAAATACTTGTTTTCTTGCCAAACAGGTCAGGTTTTTTTTTTTTTTTTTTTTTTTAATGTATCATATAGGTGGTTATCAAGATAATGGAAACACTTGTGAATGAAAGGGACATTTAAGAATTCCCTTCGTAAGCATTAAAATATAATCTTAGCTAACAGATTTTTTTTTAATATAAAAAGTACATGTATTAGGTAGTATGAGAGAGCTCTAGAAGAGTAATCTACGTTTTTTTTTTTTTTTTTTTTTTTTTTTTTTTTTTTTTTTAAGTCAGAAGCGTAAAATGTCAGACCGCACAGATTTTCAAAGAGGCCAAATTGTAGGAGCCCGACTAGCTGGAGCAACAGTGACCGAAACATCCCAGCTTATAGGCGTTTCTAGAGGTACGGTGTCTAAAGTCATGACAGCATACACACAGCATGGAAAGACAAGCTCAGCAAAGCAAAATAGTGGACGGAAGGAGAAGCTGAATGAAAGAGACCGACAGTTATTGAAACGGATTGTAATGTCTAAAAAGAAAACAACTGCAGCCAAAGTGACCGCAGAGCTCAATCAGCATCTGTATTCTCCAGTGTCAACAATTACAGTTCGGAGATACCTTCATAAAGAGAACATTTACGGCAGAACAGCAATTCCCAAGCCACTTGTCACAGATGCTAATGCCAAACGTCGTGTAGAGTGGTGCCACAACCACAAAACCTGGTCTATTGATAAGTGGAAGACTGTTATATGGTCAGACAAATCATCTTTCACATTTTCCCCCACAACAGGACGGGTACATGTCTGGAGAACACCTGCACAAGCGTATGATTCTGATTGCTTCTGTCCAACTGTCAAGCATGGAGGTGGATCGGTCATGGTATGGACAGCCGTGTCATGGTTTTCTGCTGGTCCAATCGTAACCCTGAAAAGAAGGATCACTGGGGAGAAGTATAGAGAAGTTTTAGCTGACCAGGTCCATCCCATGATGCAAATTTTGTTTCCTGCAGGAGATGGAATTTTCCAGGATGATAATGCCCCTATTCATGCAGCCAGAGTTGTCCGATCATGGTTTGATGAACATGAGGATGAGGTGGAACATCTACCTTCACCCGCACAGCCCCAGACCTCAACATAATCGAACTGTTGTGGTCTATTTTAGAGCTTTCAATCCGGAATCGATATCCTCCACCGGCATCTCTCACGGAACTTTCACAATAACTCCATGAAGAATGGTACAATATTCCTCTGACCACTATTCAGAATTTGTACGATTCGATTCCCAGGCGAATCCAAGCTGTATTACATGCCAAAGGCGGTCCTACGCCATATTAATAAAGAATTCCTTCAAAATCTAGGGTGTTTCAATTATTTTGATAACCACCTGTATTTTTTCTACAGTTGCTCTCAATATTTGAATAATAATTGCACATGGTATAAATTATTAATAAACACAAAATGATCGCATGTTCTCATCTTCTCTGGATAGCTCATATATTAAAGACAATTTACCAATTTTTGAAAATTTTAAATTACATACTTGCATAACCTTTGACCAGATGGTCAGCTTAACTGCTAATGCCCAACTTTTTTACACTTCTGTTAATTCTTCAACACAGTTTGTGTTGTTGTAACAAATCCATATTCAAAATATTTTTAAGTTCAAAATACATTTATGAAAAGACTTCCAAAATGGCTTTTCTCTCGAAAGGTGAATGCCTCTATTAAGGGTACACTTTTTCACTTCTTCAAATATATATATGTGAGCACTTAAATCTCTGAATAGTGGGCACCTCTCAATCTACACACATGTAGTGTATATAAAGTATCAAAAATACAATGCATGTATTTTCGTGTATATCAAAAATGAAATTGTTCTTAAAGAAAGCATAATCTGTGATTGCATTTCTTTTCACATTTTCATTTTATCTCTCATAAATTAAATGGAATGTATATTCACACATTTTCAAATGTGTATTTATTTTCATTGGAAACATAGTTTAAATTTTGTATAATCAACAATCTGAGTTGCAAAAAACCTATACATGACCTGCGAATTTTTTCTCTTGTAAACTCAATCTGCTAAAAAAAAAAAAAAAAAAAAAAAAAATAGATTCATTCTGAGCCGAAAAAACATATTTAAGATAACCCTACTCAGAGGTTTACTATATTTAAATATAGTTAGGTTTATTTTTCATAATAGCTTTAAAACATGATTTACTTTCATTTCATTGCAGGTTGGGGTAGGATTGCAGGTTGAAATACTTCGGGTCGGGTTGTGGGTTGCAGATATTTATTTTTGCGGGTTCTGGTCAGGTTGTGGTTTGATTTAAAATGGAATTTGCGGGTCAGGCTGTATCTGACCCAGTATCTAGTAAATAGGGAAGGGCTGATCCTTCATGAAATGTAATGCCATAGTTTTAGAATAAGTGTATTATATGAGAAATCCAACATATATTTAAATATATGGTATGTATATTGTTAATAATGAAAATCAAAGAAGTCTGATAAATTTACTCAAGGAAAAAATCAAGGGTGTTTTGTTTTTAATTTCTATACACACCATATTTTTGCAGTCTTTTAAAGCATTTTTTTTTTTGTGGGGGGGGGGGGGGTACAGAGTATTCCAATTTTATTTTATAATATTTAAACTTGGAAAATATGCATGATATATATTTTTATTATTTCTGGGCATATTGCTAAAATTTTTCTTTAATGTTATGAAATTGACTATGTATTTTAATTTGTTACACAGTAAGTGCGTAGTTTTGCTCATCAATGTATTTTGTGGTACTTAGTATTTTATTTGAAATTATAATTTGAAACCAAAATAAACTCACTGTAATAGTAAACAATATGAGTGTGAATAAGTGATTTGGTCTTTTGTTACAAAATTATTCATTTCTTCCCAGTTTTTACTCTCCTCTGCATTTGACATCATTATTGCCATCACCATTCATGTTTAGTGTGCAATATATAACTGGATATACAAGCATTTGTGAAAAATAACTAAATTCAGGCTATTTTCAGCAAAGAAAGCAAAGTACAAAATTTATTAAATATGTGGAATTTGGCAGCATCAGTTTCTGATATGAGGGAACTTATTCAATGTGCTGCCATATAGCCAATTTCTTCAAATTTGAGAATTAAATAAATGTAATCAAATGGATTTCAAATGACTACCCTAAAAAATTAATACATATTTAACTAGAAAATATTTCTAGTTCTAAGAATTTTATTTAAAAGCATTGAGGTTAGAAGTAAGATACTGTGTGTTTTCAAATGGATTTTCTGATTTTAATATTCAATAATTTGCAAATGGTGACAGCTATTAAAAAAAAGGCTACTACCATTTGCAAGTGATTAAATTTTAAAATCAGTCAGTCTATTTTAGGATACATAGAACATTAAATATAGGCTAAAAAATCTGTATAATATATAGTGGTTGCTCGCAGATGTTTCTTGTGAAAAAAAAAAAAAAAAAGACAGCAAAAGTTGCCAGAAAAATTTTGTATGTACAAGAAATATCTGACCACACACTTTTCTTGTACATACAGAATATTTCTGGCAGCAAAAGTTGCCAGAAAAATTTTGTATGTACAAGGAATATTTGTATGTACAGAAAGATTCTGGCAGCAAAAGTTGCCAGAGAATTTCTGTTGACAAGGAATATCTGTGCATACGGTAAAATTCTGGCAGCAAAAGTTGCCAGAGAATTTCTGTTGACAAGGAATATCTGTGCATACGGAAAAATTCTGGCAGCAAAAGTTGCCAGAGAATTTCTGTTAACAGAAAATATCTGGCAGCAAAAGTTGCCAGAGAATTTCTGTTAACAGAAATTCTCTGGCAACTTTTGCTGCCAGATATTTTCTGTTGTTTTACAAGATTATTTTTTACAGTGTATAGCTTTCTTGAGAAATTGGTGTACGATGTTCCTTAAAAAATCCAGAAGCTATATGGCGTATACCCTGTATATCCTCTACTTCATCCCGGCGTTAAATTCAGTACATGTTTGTTACGTTATCAAGTGATTTTTAATTCGGCTTTTTTATATGTATTTTTATTAATGTTTTACTAATTTATTAGTCCTTTCGTTATTTAAAATAAATTTTATGTCCATTTAAATAGTTTGGCGAAATTGGTCGACGGGATAATCAAGTAATATCCATTCTACTTAAAAACCTATCATAAAAATCAAAAGATAAATATTTTCTTATATATATATGTATACACACACACATATTTTTTTTTTTTTTTTTCCTAATATTGATTGAGACTTCATTTTTGTTCTAGCAAAGTGCAAATTTTTTTATTCTTCTTTTTGCGTTCTCCAAAGAGTTTAATTGGAGGATCTTCTAGGATTTTCTTGTACATCATAATCTGTAAAAGAAGAAAAACAAATTAAGTATTTTTTATTTTGATTTATTTGATTATTATTATTTTTTCGTCTTTTGGAAGAAATCAATATTATAATTGGGCAGCATAGGGATATTTGTAAATAGCTTTGGAAGTTTTTATAAATGTTGTTTCTTTCTTTTTATACTAATTGAAGAGCTTATTGGGAGAACATGTTATAAAACGATATATTTTCTCAAAATTTGTTTTGTATTATGAATGAGATATTATGAGTACTATATCATATTGTATAATAATCATATTGTAAAATACTAAAATTTGCCTTAGTATTAGAGATATCAGCAAGCATCATTTAATGTTTCGATAATTTAAATGGTGAGAAAATTTCCAATATTTAATAATTAAAGATTAATATTCTTTTTCAAAGGTATTTACTATCACCTATTAACATTCAAACACATGCGCTAAGAAAAAATTAAATAACTAAATTTCAACAAAAAAATTTTTACTTCAATTTTCTCGAATTCTAATTTTTGTCACATAAAAACACTTTTCGTGCATTCGTTCCATTCAAGTCTCTACAAATTGTACACCATAGATTTATTTATAAATTAATAATTGATACAGACATTGTAATTCTAAATCTAAAATTCTACAAAGATAAATATTTTCTTACATGTCGTAATCAATCTTTTTTTTTTTTTTTTTTTTTTTTTTTTTTTTTAAATCAAAGGATTTTTTTCTTATTTTGATTGAAGACTACTCTTTCATGTTAAAGCAAAAGGCAAATCGTTTTCTTTTATTTTTGTGTGTTCCGGAGAACTTTAATTAGAATGATCCCTTGGCTCTTGCTTCTCCATCATCATCAGTAAAATAAAAAATTCTTTTTGGTTTCTCTGATTAACAAATGTAAGAAACGTAAGCATAAAAATTAAATGTAAATGATATGTAAAATTAGATAATATTGAAAAATGCATTTGATGGAAGTTTTTTCGTGTATGCATTTTATTTATGAGAAATTGTATAAATTCACTTTCTTTATTTGCGAATATTTTCTACAACACATTCTACTTCTAAAGCACACTCATGAAACTCAACAATGTTATATTATAAGTAAAAATAAATCTTTTTTTATTTATATGTATATTTACATAGATAACATTATTTTTTTTTTCTAATTTTGATTAAATGACTTAATTTTCTGTCGGAAGCAAAAGGCAAATCGTTTTACTTTCCCTTTTTTGCGTTTATGACGAAGTTTAATTGGAATGATCCTCGGGGACTTGCTTTAGCATTATCATCTATAAAAAAGGAGAAAAACAAATTAAGTAAGCTCTCATTATTATTTTTTCTTCTTTTGAGGGAAATCAATATTATGGAGAGCGTAGGGATATTCGTAAATATCTCTGGAAGTTTTTTTTTTTTTCAGGTATCGTTTTTTCTACATGAATTGAGGATCGCTCAACCATAGTACACAAAGTCCATTTTGAAACAAGGAAAAAAAAATATATGCGTTAAGGATATACAATACTCTCTTAAATTTGCAAACTCCTAAAATCCGCATATCATCGCAGATATGTATAAACATTGAAAATTTAATTTCGGATGTAGAAACAAAATTATTCACTTTTTAATTTTTATATCATTCTGTAGGCATTTTTAACGCCTTGTTATTTTATGAAGGTAGTATAAATTTCTAAAAAAAATTAAGACATTGCTGATATCATTATGTCTTAATCACTATCATTTTACCAAAGCTAATTTTATATTAATCAAGCTTCTTTTGGTTATTAAATCTGGTTAAGTCTGAAATAAAAGTTACTTATTTTTTGACTTAGATTTGAATTAGTAAGGTACTTTTATGAAATAATTTTCATTCGATAATCAAGATAAGTGTATCTCATATTTATTATGCATATTTAATTGCACATTGATTTTTTTATTTAACCTTTATCTTTAATAATTTCACTATCTTTAAAATTATCTTAATTTCAATTATTTAAGTTTATTAATATGCTTATTTCAATATTTTATTATATTGTAAGCATCCATTATAATTTTGACCGCATTATTACATTGAAATTAATGTCTAGGAATATATTGAAAGCAATGGCAAAAAATCCACACAACCCCATGCCCGAAGCTTTGCGGATTTGAAGGGGAGTGTATTGTATTATGAAATATTTTCAAAGACATTCAGAATAATTTAACAAAACTGCACGATTTCATAAGTTACATATTAAGTTAAATTCAACCGGTTATTTTCATTTGAAAAGTTTTTAGGAGTTTATGAAAAATCGATTTAATCTGATCCCGACACGAAAGAGTCGAAAACTAACTCGAACTGAAACATTTAAAGTCGATCCGACCGTAGTCCGACTTTCTACCAAAAAAAAAAAAAAAAAAAAAAAGGGGGGGGGGTCTGTACTCTATTGCAAAAGCGGGTCGAGTTCGGGTAAAATATGGTTACAGATCCAATCAAAGACTGTAATCCTAGCTATTAATATGAATTTACTGAACTTTATTAAACCCTTTTACAAATCCCCCTCTGACAGTCTTGCAAAAGGGCAAAATCGTAATGTTGTTTTCTCTGCATTTTATTTTAAATGCTAAAAAAAGACTATTCTTTCAAAATTATATGAAAAACTTAAAAGCGAATATGAATGTTATCCTTGAACGAATTAATTATTGTTCAATGTATTAAAAATCTATTAAATGAATAGAAATATATTATTTTAAATATTGCTTGTGTTGCAATAAAAACTAGAACTTATTGAACGTGTTAACGCGGGCTTGTCAGTGGGAGGGTTAAAAAAATATTTAGTTCATATAGTGTTATATTTTAATGTTATCATGTTGTTTTGTTCATCATTCTTGAATCTATTTAGAATTTCCTCAAATAATTTTAAAGATTGGAATATCTGGCAATTATTTCATAACCTTTATACAAAATCGAAAAAAAAAACTTCTCTAAAAAGATTAAGAATATGTGGTTAGCAGATTAAAAAGTTTAGTCTGCGATCAGGCAATTTATAGGGCGAAAGGTTGTCGAGTAATTTGGCCGTAAATCAAGCTGCTTAATTTCTGACCATCCATAAAATGAAACTTTGGCAGACAGGGTCACTCGTCTGGGTCCTGTAAAGCTTTCGTCTGAAAAGGGGAAAAGTGAAAGAAAATCAATAGTTGTGTATGAGATGAAAGATTTAGTGTTTGGCTAAATTGTTTGTCTAGAGATTTGCTTTTTCCTCTTATTGGAGAAGACTAGGATTATTGGGAAAAATTGATGCCTTCACGGTATAGTTTTTTTCCCTTGAAAATTAATTATCAGGATTTTAATTAGATCAAGTCGTGTTGTATATTTGTGACGACTTATTGCACGAATTAATTTTCAGTAATTGGATCGAAATGTCTTCTTTTTTTTTCCTTACATGATCTTTATTTTGATTTTTTTTAAATCAAAAATTTCATAATAATAATAATAATAGTTTCATTTCTATAAATAATGGGTAAACTCAATAAGACGTCTTCTTTAAATTATTTGTATTTATTTAGTAGAGCCTTTTTTAATATGACGATTAATAATATGATACGAGTGTGTCCGTACCGTCATTGTCATGATGCACTTTTGAAAAGTCACAGGAAATGAAAGAAATAAGATGAAAATGTGAAATGTTCATCAAATAAAAGGAAAGTTCTCTAAGTTTCATGCTTGTTTAGTGCAGTTCGATGTGGTCACCATTAATTGCACTACACATCTAAATGTTATTAAAGTTCTTTCCACATACAGTTGAGGGTGGCTGGTGTAAAAGAGTGAATAACACATATGATTCTCCATTTCAGATGGAGACCACATCGAGCTGATATGAATCAAAAAGTTTTTATTTGTGAAAATTTCGCATTTCCATATTTCGTTGGTTTCCTGTGATTGATCAAAATGTATCATGAATTTACGGACACAATGCATGTACAAGCTTGAAAGTGACGGCGTCTTTGCCGCAAAATTGCAGCCTTTAACTTAGGGACACTGATCTTGACAGCACCCAAACAGTCTGCTTCAAAATAATCCTACATAGCTCAGATCAAAGTGTTTGATCATTTTTGTGAGATCTTATTAAGTTAAGTATGAAATGTCCAGTTTCCTCAAGCACAAAGTTTGTCTCCAGTTATTTTTGATATTTCACTTGGAGAATTTTTGTTTTTATTTATTATGAAAAAATGTCATTTACTTTTTAGAGACATGCTTTTGTTTCAGCTAATGTGCTAAATTGTATTTTGGATGTCAAGTTTTTTAAACCATGGATATGTCCAAAGTTTGCGTTATTTTAAAATATTTGTTCCGTCGCAAAACATATGCAACACAGACAACTTAAAATGTTTATGAAGTGTTTGGCAAGGATGGGCTAACAAACGCCCAGTACATCGATGGTTCGAGATGTTCTAACCTTGTCGTTTTGCTCATCAAATTGAACCATGTATGCAAAGTTAGACCGAGGTAAATGGTGATGTGCTAGAAAGCTGCACTCAAAGCGAATACATCTCGGACGACACGTGAGTTAGCAGTAAGGTTCGGAGTTAGCAGTCCAACTATATGGAACCATTTGAAATACATCGGAAAGTTAAGATAAAGAGTCAAAATAAACTTATAAATCGAGTATTCACCAAAAAAAAAAAAAAAAAAAAAAAAAAAAAAAAAAAGCTAATGGTGTCAGTTATCCAGCGCCTCTAGTGTTTTCCATTACAGCTTCACGAGTACTGCTCAGTCGATTTCGGCAGATGTCTACTTTAATCAGTTAGACGAAATTATGAGAAAGCTTCGGATAAAGCATTCAAAATTGTTGAATAGAGATAGACCAATCCTTCTGGGACGATGCTCGATCCTATGCTCCAACAGCAGAAACTAGACATTTAAACTCTCTGTCACTGACCCTATTCCAAAATAGAAATGATCTCTGCTTATGTTTTGCTTAAAAAAAAAAATAAAAAAAAAAAAAGTCTAAGAAGTTAAAATTGATTTTTTTTATTTCCATATCAATAATCTGACGTAGTAGGAGACGTGTTTTTGGACTTTGTGCCTCGTAAACTCCAGTCTCAAGGGAAATGGGAAAATCATTAAAATGATTATATCTGATTGTTCTAGATGCCGACAAGTATTGTGCAAATGCGTGATGCATGGAACAATGTCTAGTGTAATGTCGTAATACAGGTGTCAAACCAAGATGTCGAAGTAACGAAATACAACTTTGTTGCTCGAAAAATAGAACAATAATCAGATTGCATTCACATACGAATAACAACTAGAAAATAAAGTCCATAGGTAACCGTCTCGATCTTTGCGGACTTGACATTAGACAGCAACTCGTACTAATACTTATCTCAGTATGAAATTCTCAGTACTTTGTTGAAGTTTTCTTTGTATTATGTTCAATCGGACACTTGCTTATCACAGGCACACCACAGGCAACTTTTTTTGGAAGGGGGGGGGATTTCGAAAATTCCTGTAGCGGCCTCATGGCGCTTCCATATTACGCTTTGCTCCACATGGCACTTCCATATTACGTTTTGCTCCTCATGCCGTTTTGCTATTTGAAAGTCTGAAAAATCTTTGAAATGATGGTGAGTTTATGAGATCATACCTATCACTATGACGTCAATTAAAGAAATTTTGTTAGAGTTTACGATTCTATAGTGTCTGTTCGAGATTTATCAAGTAGAATTAAGCAGTGTTGAATTTAGACACTTTTCTGTGGAAGAACTTCTGTGGCTTCAGGAGGGGGGGGGGGGATGTTTCCACACCGGACCACCCTCTGAAATCAACACTGGAAATAATTAAGGGACACTTGAAGTAACCAATGTTGAAAAATTGGGTGCACGTATGAGCAAGACCATTGGAGATTAATGGAATTTTAGGAATTCTTTAATAAAACCAGCTTCAATTAGCTTATTGATTTGGATGTTAGCGAAGTGGGGGGGGGGGATCTTCCCCGTTGTATGTTTGAGCATATGAATTACGTGTGGTACACGTTGTAATTATTCTAATTGAGATCTTTCCAGTCAAAAGCTAGCACCGGAACCAAAATAACTTTTGACTTCACTAACAATTAATCAATTAAAAGAATCTTTGGTAAACTGTGCAAACACAAAAATTTAATAAACATTCGATACTTTTTTTTTTTGTATCTTTTATTTGTAAAAATGTATTATTCATTTAAAAAAATATATTGAAACGAAAAATACTGATTTACCCATTTTTTTTTTTTTTTTTTTTTTTTTTTCGGAACTGGTATTATAATTCTGTAGGTACTACAAACTTTTATTCAGCAATTCATTAGTTATGTTAGTTTTAAGGATAAATATTATCTTCCTTAACAGTGCTTACATTCGTCCCAACACAAAATGTATGTTTAGCGAAGAATAATTTATTAGCCTCAATCGCAGCTGTCCCAGTGAGAATTATCTCGCTTGATTCAAATAACCGTAGGCATATGCTTCTTCATATTTCATTAGCCTTCTCTGAGGACATGACAAATATGTTTATCAGGGTAAGAAATCGTATCCCTGCTTACGATTTGCTTCCGAAATACGTCCAGGAAGTTAAACCGTAAATCAAGTTTCTCGATTTCTACATCGATAATCCAAAGTGCATGGAGAGAGACGTGTCGCTAGACTTTGTACCTCGTAAAAATCTCGACTCCAGTCGCTGGAGAAATGGAAAAATCAATAATTATATGAGGGAGAAAATGATTTACTGCCAAGATAGATTGCTCGCCTGCCTGCATTTTGTTGCTTTATTTTGAAATGCTAGAAATATTTACGGCGAACGAATGCGTATAAAATAACTTTTTCGTTTAAGAGTTCGTATTTTTTGAGCCGTGTGTGTTAAGCGAATGAAAAATTGGTTCCATTACTAACACAGCGATTTTGCTTTATGCTTTTTTTTTTCCTCTGGCCTTTTTATATGAATTTAAAGAAAAATATAAATGGATTCGTTTATTGTTCTGGTATTATTTCGTTACATTAAAGCTATTTTTTCTTTTCTGTCAGCCTATTTATTTACTTATTGCTTATTCTGATTAATGCCCATCCAGCATTTACATTTGGCACTGGTACTAATTCACCTTCTTCATATTTATATTATAATGTATTATCTATATTTAATCATCGTTTTATTATTTAGCAATTAATTTATACTTATATTTATAATAATTGTATTGCCCTGTGGCTTTTTCCCTTTCCTCGAGTGTTTGTTTGATATATCAACTATTGCCTCTGGAAGAACTTGTTTAGCAAAGTTCTTTCTTGCTAAAATCATCCTCAAATCAACATTCCTCAAGTCGACTCGTCGCATCCGACATGAAATGAACGCAAGCATCGCGACTTGCATTGGTATTCAAGAACTACACTGGTGTGCAAAATTTAAGGACGAGTCCCAAAATGCTAATTTTCAAGTCATAATTTTCACGCGAATATTCAAAAGGAAGTAATATAATTCGAATAATTACTATGCCTGTATAACAGATAGTTCATCTCATTCACGTCACACGAGTCACAGTCACTACGGCGAAACAAAAAATAGGAAATTACATGCGTCTTTTTTATGAGTCTCGAACGACTACTATATGTGACTCCACTGACAGATCATTGTGATTGCTGCTTTATGTCCAGTCATCAGGTGACTTTACAATGTCGTTTCATTGAGATTTTCGTGTGACGTCTCATCAGGAGACTCAATTTCAAAGTCATTGTGAACATTGCATTATGATAAATTACCAAGTAATGTCCCATTAAATTCACACGGTGACTTTTCACCACTTTTCACAGTGGTTACTTCACAGTAAGGTGTCTGTCACCATTTCACAAAGTCTTATGACAGAAAGTCACCATGTGACTTTAATGTGATATTATTTAGAAATTTAACACAATGCAATATTCACAATGACTTCGAAATTGAGTCTCCAAATGACAGTCACATGGGAGTCTAAATAAAACATTTTAAAGTCACCTGGTGACTAGACACAAAGCAGCAGTCACAGTGACCTGTCATTGGAGTCACATATAATAGTCATTCGAGATACATAAAAGAGAAGTATGGAATTTCCTATTTTTTGCTTCTTCGTAGTGACTGTGACTCTTGTGATCATGTGTGACCTGAATGGGACTAGCTGTTATATGGACTAGCTGTTATGCAGGGATAGTAATTATTCGAATTATATTACTTCCTTTTGAATATTCGCGTGAAAATTATCGCTTGAAAATTGGCATTTTGATAATCGTCCTTAAATTTTGCGCACCAGTGTATGCATTAGTCATTGGTCAAAGAATAAAATATATTATTAGAAACAAATTAAGGTAGAGGTTTAGGGCATAGAAAAGTCATTCATAAAAAAAGGACGGTTTTACGGAGATTGTACTTTTATCGTGACGCCAGTATAATTCAGTGTTTTTTAACGGAAAAATTCCAGTACATCCCAGAAATTTTTCTGTTTTTTCCTGAAATTTATGGGAATTTTTCCGTTAAAAAAATAAATTGTATTGATGTCCCGACTACCAGTACAATCTCCGTAAATCGTCCGTTTTTATTTACCCATCATACGTAGTATAGGGTAAATATTGCAATCGTTTTGAAAATCGAAAAAAAAAAAAAAATTGACGGCTTTACACGTTTCAGATACTAGATATTCAGAAAAACATATTTTTAGAAAAAAAAAATTGCCGTCCGTCCGTCTGTCTGTAACGGCTCTATCTCCCGAACAAATTGAGATAGAGACTTGAAACTTAGTATGTAAGAATGGGACGAAGCCTATTTAATATCAATAACCTCGATTATCCGAACTATTTTTTCGGACTCTCGAAAACTTCGTTCTGATGAAATGTGTATAAAATTTTTTGAACTGTTTTATTTTAAGGTGTGGACGTAAAAAACAATAAAATGTCACAAATTTTGCATAAAGAACGAAATTGATCGGATTATTAGTTGCCGAGATATGTGTAATCCTGTTTTCCACATTCTTCGATTTTTCATGACCCTGTATTTCAGTCAAATTTCAATTCAAAGATATATTTTAATTAGAAATGAGACTCTTATTTTGATGGAGTAAATTGTTAGTTAATATGATTATTACTTTTGGAGTTATAAGGTTTTCTTTTACGCAATCCGGTACTACTTGAGTATTTTGGCGTTTTATATAATTTGTCGAAATTGGCTCATCAGCAATTTATTAATAGAGCATTACTATGTATATTAAAACTATTTAAAAATGCGTTTAAATTTTATTTAGGAATTGCGACGTATTTTATAAATAGTTTACATGCGTTTGATTTTCATATTTTATATTATGCATATCCATGATGGGTAAGTATTACGGTGGTCCCCCAACGACTAGTTTTACAGTGTAGAGATATGAGTTAATTGGCTTCCTAGATGTAAGTTGATTATGGAGTGTAGTACCTCCTTTTCTTTTCTAAGGTAGGCAATACTTTCTTATTTAGTAATGTAACTAAGCAAATAAAATGAATATATTTACAGTAACTTTTTCATTTTTTATAAAAATTTTCGAACTTTTTTACGTTAGTTGTCCATTGCATCGCTTTACCTACTTCAATTCTTGGTCACCAAATACGGCGTTATTTCGTCATTCCTGGCGAATATTTGATGTTATTGGTTATAGATGCGTAGTTTTAAGGTGTATGAGAACTGTAACAATGATTACAACAAATATTCGTTAGAAGTGAAACTTTTGAATGTCAAACTATATTATAAAGCATAAATCTGTGCTTTTCACATTGTTGACGTCATAATGATGCGCATATTAATGTAGTTAAAATCTATGCAAAATTGGAACTATTTTTCAATTAATATTAAACAATCGCAATGTTATTTGTGTGGAGAAAATGCCAATTCTTGACCAACTCTTTGAGGCACTTTAATATAATATGTGGAACAGAACATTTTGTTTTTTGTTTTGTCATGTCAGATCTATAACTCTATCAAATTTTAGGTGAAATTAACGTTCCAAGATTCCGAACATACAAAGCGAATTAAATAAAACAGTTAAAAAAATGCTTTCCTCTTATTTTTTTTTTAAATATTTACAAAGTTTGCTTACAGAAAATGTTGCAATGAAAAATATCCCAATTTTTTTTTCTTCCAATAATGTGATATGTTTTTTTTAATGTGTTTATCTATTAATATATACATGTGCTCATTAACTAATAAAAATTAAAAGTAATTTGTGCCTCAATTTTAAGTTATCATTTTAATTTTTTTTTCTCCTTAACAAATAATTTAATTGTCCCGACATGTAATTTAATTTCCTTTTCAGTAAATGTTTTCAGACAGTACGGTAATTTTTTTTCTTTGCGTGAGCTGAACAAAAACTCCTTAGGCCGATTAGAGTGTGCAATTTAAAATAATTTTTCAAAAAGAACACGAAAGCACGAACTGTTCTTCGAAATTACCACCTCTCGACAAATCGAAGTGTTTTAACTATTAGTTAAGATAGGGAACCACTTTTTGCTAATAAGTAAGAAAATTATTACGATTAAGAATGTCTGAGTTTCCTCTAAAAAAGATTCATAGTTTAAAAATTGCTGCTTACATTGTAATAAAAAAAGGTGGGGGGGATAGAGATGTTTTTGATCCAGCAAGAAAATTACCGAAAATTATAATATGACTTCTTTAGAACTACACACGATTTCGAAAAAAGTTCCTTTTTATTTAGAAAACAAAATAGATTTCAGAGATTTAAACAAGCTTTTCTGAAACAAACGCTTTTATTATTATTATTATTATTATATATATATATATATATATATATATTTTTTTTTTTTTTTTTTTTTGCTGACCGTTAATCTTTGGAAATATTATCGAAAAGTAGTTTATACAGTGTTTATCAGTTTTCTCACTTCGGTAAAACACGAAATTAACAGTGTTTGTTAATGTAATTAGTTCACAAATAAAAATTTTCATCATTGGGGGGGGGGGGTGAATTCAGACAAACATGATAAAGGAAAATCATAAAATGAACATTATTTTGATACTTTCGCATGTAAAAGTTCTGTTATACAGATGAAGATGTTTACTTGAGAATTGGTAACATTCGAAAAATCGATATTTCACATTGATATACTGATATGGTAAAATTAATGCACTGTAAAAACTGCTAAGCTTCGTGCCATTTCTGAAGTTTGCAGACACAAAATAAATTTTTGTTTCAGAAATGCTTCTTCAAGTCTTGAAAATCTATTTGCTCTTGAAGATCAATAAACGCTTTTCGGAATCGCGGACAGTTCACAAAATGTTATGTAAAATTTTCGTAAACCTTTATGTTAGATAAACAAACATTTCTCTACTACTGTTATATTTATAGCGTGTAGGCATGGTATCATGGCTACAAACTTAAAAAAATTATTGAATGCACTGCAACGAACAACTTTTGTTTGAGAAATCATTTTCCCATCTGTTTATATAATAATAAATACGTGATTTTAACAAACTCCATTCCGAATTTGAAGTTTTTATTATAATTTTAACAATAAAGAAGATTTTTTAACGACGTTTGCAGCAGATGTATTTTGTCAAGGTATCCCGAGATGCGGTGGAAGTGAGAGTGAGTACCGGTATACATTCAAAGAACGTTGAAGTAATTCTTTATTTCGCTAGGTAGTGAAGGTACATGCGGTAGCATTGACTAAATTTCTGTAATTTACGGAAAAAACACTGTTACAATTTACGAGCTTAAAAATAAGGTATTCTTGAACGCAATGTTTACGTTTTTTTATTTTTGTTTTCTATTATTTATTTATTTATTTATTTATTTTTTGTGTGTGTTTTGGATAATTATAAATATCAACTCTAACCTCTTCAATAAATAAATTAGATAAAATAATACAAACATCTTAATATTAGATAAAATTTTAAGAAATGCCATTTTCCACATAATTTCTCCGCGTTCACTGCTATTTTATGCTTTATTATGTCTGTCTCAGGGTTCATACAGAGTTTGTTAAATGAAAAATAAGGACTACGTAAGGACTTTGTAAGGGCTTCGTTAAAAGAAAAATAAGGACTACCTAAAGTTAAAAAAGAACAGTACATATAATTACTTACATTCAATTTTAATCGTAATAGATTGAAATTTTACATAAAACATAATTATGTAATTATATAACAAAATATATAACATCAGTTGGCTAGCAGCTGTTTTTTAGTATCTATTTCTTTGGTCAGGGAGGAAATTTCTTCCTTTTTTTCTTTTGCATATTTTCTTCAATTGTTCGATTTGATAAATAATTGAATATCTTTAGTTGATTTAGGTTTATCAGCTAATTCATTGGCCTTATTTTCTAACTCCGATACTTCTTTTTCAAGAAGCCATATTTATTTCTTTGTAAAACCTAAGTCATCTTCAATTAATTTCCTTTTATTTCCTGCAGAGGTAGACTGTTGCTGTTAACCATGCTACACATATCCAGTAAAATAACAAGACTACGATCAAACACAGATCAGCGGATGCCGCTGGACTTGAAAAATCCTGGGTCCCGAAGACCTAGGACTTCTAAAATTCTGGAACCTTTTCTAGGGACCTCCTTTTTTACAAAATCTAGTCCCCACTAATAAGTCATATTTTTAGACGCAAACATTGAACTTGTTCATTTTCAAAAGAAAAATTAAATGCAATAATAATTTTTTAATAATAATATGTAAATAATTAAAGCCAATATTAATTTTTTAAAACTATTAAGATAAATTTTCTTTACTTTTTAAAAATAAAAGTGCAAGGTATAAATTTAATTATAAAATAATGCTTATTTGATTGTAGAAGATAACAAGTGTCATTATTGTTTGCATTTCTTTTAAAAAGGGGCAAAACTGATTTATTGAAAAATACATTTTTCCTGAAAAAAGAATACTTTTGTTGAATAAAGGGGTATTTTTTGTTTAATGAATGGGTGTTTTCAGAAGTTACATTCACTCAGAAAGATTTGGAAGAATCAAAAACAGATTGTGAAGTAGGAAAATCTGTTTTTGGAGCAGCAAAAAGAAATAATTTTGAAGCAGGAAAGTTAGCTTTTCGAACAGAAAAATTCAATCCTGGCATTTTTTTTTTTTTTTTTTTTTTTTTTTTTTTTTTGCGCCTTTTTGACAAAAATTACGTTTTAAACCGATCTTTTGAAGAAATTTGTCGTTTTTTCGCGATCTTTTTTTTTGTCGAAATTTGGCGGGTTTTTTTGACGACATGTGCCGTTTTTTCGCAATCTTTTGACGAAAGTTACCGTTTTATCACAATCTTTTGATGAAAATTGCCGTTTTTCGCGAATCTTTTGACAAAATTTGCCGTTTTATCGCGATTTTTGGACGAAATTTTCGTTTTTTCGCGAGTTTTTGAGGAAATCTACCTTTTTTCCGAATATCGATATTAGCCATTTTTTCGCGAATCTTTTGACGAAATTTGCCGGAAATTATTCGCTATTTCGCGATTTTTTAACGAAATTTGCTTTTTTTCGATTTTTTGAAAAAATGTGCGGTTTTTTCGCGATTCTTTGACGAAATGTGCCGGGTGTTCGCGATCTTTTGAGGAAAGTTACCGTTTTAATCAATTTTTTTTATGAAAATTGCCGTTTTTCGCGAATTTTTTGTCAAAACTTGCCACTTTATCGCAATGTTTGGACGAAATTTGTCGTTTTTTTCGCGATTTTTTGAGGAAATCTGCCTTTTATCGGAATTTTATAACAAATTTAGCCATTTTTTTTCGCGAATTTTTTTGACAGAATTTGCCGAAAATTATTCGTTATTTCGCAATTTTTTGACGAAAAGGTCTATTTTCTTGCGTCCCGTCGCCGATTTCCTGCGTATTTTACGCGCTATAGCGCGTCCGCGGCATCCCTGGCGGATTATAGAACAGATTGGCGCAATTATTTGGCGAAATATCTTTTCTTTGCTACTCATTTCTCTATGTCAAAGAAAAGGAAATTTTTAATAGTGAATATTTTTTACGATTGGTGTTTGTAAATACGAGGTTTCTACGTCGCAATCGGGAAACAAAAGAGGCAGCTTTAATGTCCAATCAGAAATAAGAGAATTGTAACAAAGAAACTTGATTTTTTTTTTTTTTTCAGCATCATATTTGGCAGATTATGAATGTTTCAGGGGTGATTCTGGGTGAAATTTTTTTTTTTTCGGAAATTCACATCGCATTTTCGGAAATCGGCGGCGCGGGGGTAGAGGGGATTCCGCGAATTACCCCCCCCCCCGGTTTTTCGCGATCTTTTAACGAAATCGGCGTTATATCCGCAGTCTTTAGACGAAATCGAAGTTTTCTCACGGTCTTCAGACGAAATCAGTGTTTTATCTGCGATATTTTGTGAAACTGCCGTTTTTCCCGTGATCCATAAAGTAAATTCGCGTTTTTCAGGATAATTTTGACAAAGTTCGTTGACAAAAACAGCTACGAAATCGTCGTTTTCCCACGAAATATTGACGAAACGTGTGCTTTTTCGGCGATCATTTCATGAAATTTGCATTTCTCCGCGATTGTTTTTTCCGCGCACTAAACCATATAAGTTGGCAACTATGCGGAACTGATAACCCAATTTCAAATTTTCGGAAGAGGATGCCTTAAATTTTTGGAAATTTCGGACGAGAATCACTCCTGGAATGTTTGGCGATTTTTTAAAAACATTTTACGGATCGCGTTAATATTAAGCTCACGTTAAAAAATAAGGACTTTCAATAAAAAATAAGGACTTTAAGGATCCTTATTAAGGACTATCGAAATATAAGGACTTTTAAGGTCCGTGCGAACCCTGTGTCTTTAGTGAGTGCGTGGTGTTAACCTAATAATTAAAAAATAAATATTATAAATTATTGTTTGTTCTGTTCTTCAGTAAATTGCGTCACTAAAGGCTAAATCCTTTTGGTGGTCTCATCTTATTTAACACAAAATTCGACAAGCCTGTTGATAATTTTTTTTTATAATACATTTTTCATTAAGTTTATGTATAGAAATCAACTTTCAGAATGGAATGTGTCATCTTGTATTTTTTATTGCATTATTGAAGTGCGATCCCGATTTTCTGAACAAAATTTATTTGTTGTAATGTATTTACTACTATCACTCAAAAACTGTTATCCTGGTAGTGAGACGCATGCAAATATCTTAATCGAATCAATAACAACTAGGTAGTTAGAATATTTTAAGAATAGAACTTGCACGTCTACCAAAGCTTGAGGGCGGGGGATTTTACTTCCACGTTTGATAAAGGATAAATTTATTATGAAGAAGAGGATAATTGTCACTCAGATTTTATCTATTTAAAATTTTAGACACTTAATCTGTTATCCTGAAGGAAAAGATAAATCGCCAAATATTCTTTCAATCGCAATTTTTGATATTGAAAATATTTCGAAGCATTACAAATATAGTTTTCATATTTAAACTAAATATTTTCATTTTTTAAGATTATTTTCCAGTAAAATGTTTTTAAAATAAAAGTAGTAGTTTTTAGTTGCTTGTATTTTTTGATTGATATAGTCAATTTCTTTAATCAACAATAACATAATATAACAAGATAATATGTAGTCGCCAAGATAAAATTCTACCATTGACAATAATAAGAGTAAAGTACCAAATTTTACTAAAAAAGAAAAGGGAAAGAAATAAAGTTATATCAATGTATTTCCACAAAAATGAGCCTGCGAAAACGGCCTTCTTATGATGCAAGTAAACAAGAACAAAAATCTATCCAGTAATTTTTTGTTAGCCCAAACGTACAGACTAGACATTGCCATGGTATCTTATTTTATAATGCATATAAATGTTTCTGTTATAAACAATATCAATTATATGCACTCTCATGGTCTCATATTTTATAATACATATATTAAAATTTCTGTTATTATTAACATTGTCAACTGTATAGAATCGGAGTATCCAAAAAAAAAATCCTTCTTGAAAGTTCCAGGGAAAAAAATAGAGACTTATGATAGTATTGAATTAATTTTTAAAATATTTAAGATTCTTTTGAAGTTTTTTCGATGAAAAATGACCACCCTTTTGAGCAAAAACGATCAGTGCTAGGGGTAAGTATGTCATGGTGAACTGAAGTCGCTGACTAAAGCAGATAGCTGTTATCTAACCCTGGCCATTCTTCAGCTTCCTGTTCTTCCTTTTCTCACAAAAAGAAAAAAAAGTATAAACTTTGCAGTGAAGCAAAAAGCTGTTTCTTTTACATTGCATAAATATTTCATAAAATATTTTAATTTGAATACTTATGCCTTACCCTTCCACCTTTCAATAATTTAATTATGACTTACAGATATATATCTGTGGCTTCCGGTAATAACCAGATAAGGCACTTGATAATTTGGAAAAATGTAATTTTAAAAGAGTACTTTTATCTGCTAGTACTGAAAAATGAAAAACAAATACGTTATAGGGCGACTATAAATTCTTATTTAAAAATTGAAAAAAATTTAATTGGTTTTCAACTAATAAAAACCATTTTTATACAACTATTTTGGCAAAAAAAAAAAAAAAAAAAAAAAAAAAAAAAAAAAAAAAGAGGTTCTTATATTTTAATTGAATGTAGTGAAAATTATTAAGTTCTAATCTATTTTATAAAAGTAATGATAAAGACATTTGAAAACTTTAAACATTAATTACTCAAAATATTAAAAATGTGCCTTATCTGGTTGTTACCGGAAGCCACAGATATAATACAATACGTATTACATCATACTTTTTTGAATGTTTTGTCTATAAAATGTGTGAAAAAATGTATTTAAAAAATGAAAAAAAATCTATCAAAAATAATACTTATTCATTTTTTTAATTCAAAATGTTTCACTTTTGGAAAGCTGGATATAAATGATGGCTTTAAGTACAAAAGCTGCTTTTCATTGTACTGATTTACAATCTAATTTGGCTGCGTATTTTGAAGCTACAAAATTATTCATTGCTTATAATAACAGGAATAAACTTTCAATGATATCTTTTAATAATAAGCGTTCAAATATTAAACTAAAAGCAAATATTCTTTAAATAAAATAACTAATAGGGGCAATAAAGAATAATATAACAGAATGTTTTTCAACAAACTTCGAAAAAAGAAGGAGTTTCTTAATTAGATTTTGTTTTTTTTTTTTCTTTTTTCTTTTTTGAATGTTCATGGATTACTCCGAAACTACGTGACCGATTCATGTGATTTTTATTATTTTTATTGAAAGAGGGTATTCTTTAATTGGCCTCTTGCGAAAGTCCTTTGCAAAATTTTAAATTTAACATAAAATCAATTAATTATACTTTTGTTGTTGTTGTTTAAATTTTTATAATATTTCTTATAAAATATAATTTCTCAATAAAAATGAATTGCAAATATAATATTAAAGCATATATATATAAAATAAATCTAGATTAAGAAAATTTACGAAAAATACCAGTGGCGTGTTTGTAGGTTTTCTTTAAATGTACATTAATTATACCATGGTTTTGCCACTGAGTGTGGGAAAAGAGAAAGAAAAAAGCAGCCGAGTTACATCTGTTTCTTCCTGTTTTTCAAACCACTCATCCCACGGAAGGTTTAATTTAACAAAATGTCAAGATGTGAAACATCCGTTTACATTAACAATTATTCAGTAAAAATAAAGAAAGAAACGTAAAATATTTTTTTAATAAATTGTTTATTTTTCTTGATTTTTTTAAATAGTTTTATATATTAACCCATGCCTAATTTTAAAAGATATTGTATTCATTTTTATAAATTAATATTACATTGATTTTTCTGTTATAGCTGACTTATTTTTCTTTATTATTATTATTATTTTGAATAGAGACTCGCAAACATAAAAAAAATATATCGTCTCTTTTTGAACATTTAGTTTTCTGTCTTTTCTTTTTTATCTCCGTTAATAAAAGTTTTCGCTTTCAGTCTTTTCATTTTCTATTTATTTTAGTCGTTAGTTTCGTGTTAAATATTTAAATACTGCTAAGTATTTAAACTTTTAAAATATATCGTTTAAAAATACTGCGGAAAAATAAGTAAATAAACGAAAACGAATGAAATGTGTGCGCTTTTAAAGATGTCGTGGCATATTATGTAAAACTAGCATCTTTACACCTGTTTTTATTATTTTATCACCTTTTAAGTCACCACAGTAGAGTCCCGCTACTGCGAATCGAATGCTGTTCGATTTAGCAGGAATACAGAATAGGCGGATTTCATTAATATTAATAAATGTATTGAGTTGTTATTCCGTTCGTGGTGAACAGATTTTGTTATTTTGATATTTTTATTCGAAGTTCACTGTTAATATATGTCAGATTTTTCGGATAAAAACTACAACTTCAGTATCATAGCAGTTAGCACGCTTTTTCTCCACACATAAGTCTGAGTCAACGATTAAAGAAAAACTATAAATACTTAGTCAATTCAGTGCTCTTCGTCAGAAAAAAAACACCAACTTTACTTTATAAGCGTGTTTGTAAATTAGTTTTTTTTTTTTTTTTTTTGTGTGTGTGTGTGTGTGTGTTTAATAGTGATTAAAAATGACTCTACTGAATTGTATGAATGGCATCTACATGTGCTGTAAGTAAACAGCTTTCATTCCAATTTGATTTTAGGCGTTTTCATCAAGGTTAGAATATGTTTTTATCTCTATTTTATTTATCTCTTTGGATAACATTAAATGTACATTCCCCCCCCCCCCCCCCAACGTCTTTTTAAATTTTTCTGTATTTAAGTTTAAAAAACCGCTAGTTTTCTGAACTCTTTTCGAGATAGGCGGATTTTCGGAATAGTGGCAATCTACTGTATATGTTTTAAACTTTTATATTAGTCAAGGTGAAAATTCCTTCAAAGCTCTCTGTTATTGTTGTTTTTATTTTATTAACACATTAAATTATTAAATACCATGGTTAGTTTAGAATTATAATTCATTAAACTAAGAAAGTGGCAAATAATATCTCTTCAAAAATACATTTAATTCCCTTATTGTAAATTAATCTTCTTTAAATGTTATTTATTACATCCTTTTTTTGTATTTTATAATCAATATTTCGTCAATAATATTCGAGATTTTATTTCGTGTTGTTTGTTTAAAATATATTTCTTTGCACTTTCTTTAGCGCTCTCCCCAAAAAATGAAATACGGTGATTTTATTCATGAATGATGTAAATTATTCTAAATGTTATCGATTTTTGCCTCATGCAACTTTCCATTGCTGTAGGAATTTCAAGTAAATAATAAAATAACAAACGCTAAAAATCGAAAAAAAAAAGAATTAAATTTATTCTGTTTTTCCATTAGCACAGATCAAAACAGAAATTGATTTTGTTGGAGCTTATCGGCTTTTTAAAGGTTTTCTCCTTTAAAAATAAAATTTACTTCTTTTACAATACTTTTTTAACATGTAAGTTATTTTAAACAACAATTCTAGATAAGTATTCATTGCAGTTAGTAATAAATATTTAAGTATTAAGTTTGTGAGTTGTTTTTAATTTCAACTAATTTTCTGTTAAAAAGCATCATCAATTATGTATTAGAAACAAGTTTAATTTTAGAAATTAGTTACTTGGTAGTGATAAAGGTGAAATACTTTAAAAGTATTACTTGTAAAATGACCTAATTATCTTACTATTTTTGTATCTGTATTTTTGTGAAATGGGAACTAATTATGAAATTTTTTTTTCAATTCAATTTTCGTTTTCCGTTTAATTTTTATTAGAATACTTTAACAATTGAAATCAAACATAATTTTTAAATAGTCAGATGGTGCAATAAAAACTAAATGGTGTCCCATTAAAATTAAACCAAATTTCAGTTTTATATATTATGTTTGGACAATAAAGAACGAAGGGAAGAAATTCTTTTATTAATTTGAAAACTAGATAGTTATTTAACTTTTTATGTCCCAAATTATGAATTCATGAAGATCCTTTAAAGCATTTTTCGTAAAATTCCGAAACTACATTAAATGATGTACACAATCATGTATCAAATTTTATAAGGTATTTGTCAATTAAAATTAATTAAATTTGAATTTATAGGGGCTATGTAGAATATTTATAGCTCCACTCAAATCTTTTATTTAAAATTTTCTTTTTAGTAATTTATGGAATTAAGAAATGTACAAATATACCACATATACTCTTTTATAGGTCTACCCCCAACTTTCGAGTGCAAATTCTGCAAAAATCAAAACCCCATATATAAGTCGACCCCCTAATTTTTTTACTTCTATTTTGCACGAAATCAAATCAAAGATGTAACTTGCCAATGCAAAAAATAGTAAGTAGAAAAAAAAAATGATAAATTATTGTTATATTTTATATATTATTTTATTATACATACGCAATACGCATAAGAAGTCGGAATTTTACAATATTCGAAGTTTTTTTCTTTATTAATTAGCTCATGTATATATCAACTCTAATTTAGAATTTGCTTGCCGGAAATTGTCAGAATTTCCATACTTATACACGAGTATATATACGGTAATGTTCTTACAATGGAAAAATAGAAAATATTTTCGAACCAAAATTCCATCCCCCCCCCCCTTTCCCAACCTTTCAACGTCAAGGAAGTTGAAACGATGCAGCCTCAAAAGAAATCGTGTTTTAAAAAATATTTTTGTTTTGTGCAACCAATAATGCTTTTGTAAAAAGATAAAGTATTTAACTCATTCTAAAATGTTTTCCGATTAATTGATGCGTTAAATAAATTTTACGTATAACAAGTTATCTTTATGGTACTTTTAAAATACCGCCGGAGCATAAAAGATTGATTCGTATACGTACACTAGAGGTCTGCACGGGCCGGGCCGCCGGAATCGTTTCCAATTTTTTAACGGGCCGGGCCGGCAGATTTAGAATAGTTTTTTCAACGGGCCGGGCCGGGCCGGCAAAAAAGTTGAACGGGCTGGACCGGGCCGATAAAAAAAAATTTCGGGCCTGCTGGCTCGTTCTGAAGATTTAAGCAGAAACGATAAAATATAAGCTATTTTCAACGAAAATGGTTTTAAAGAGAATAAGTATAAATGTGGTCATACTAGTTTGACAGCATCAATATAAAAGTGCACAGTGTATCGGCATCGGGGAATTACATTATGTGTAACCCGTTTTAATATTTTTTTTAGCTGACTCATGCCGGTCCGAGATCACGCTTGCATTATTTTTCTACATATAGACTGGCCGGACCAGTACTAGACTTAATTATTGGCAGAAAACATGATTTGTAAAATTATTAACAGCGATAAAGAACTTATGTTAGCTTAGTCTTCGGATATATACTTCTTGATGATTTTTAAATTAATTTCTCAATAATGCGAAAGTTTGACACATTTTCTGACTAAATTGTAAAAGTATATGTTCCATGTAGGCAGACGATACCGTGCTACCTATAATTAAAATCTCAGTGTGCAGAAAGTGAAGAGAAGTGAAGTGTTTTTTCTGTTTTTATTCCAAAGTGTGTTTGAGATAAATGCAGACGATAATGCAGCAGTGAGCTGCGAGTGAGTGTTATTCTTTTAATAAAGTTTTTTTTAATATAATCAGTGCCTATGGAATAATTTGTGTAGTGTGTGCATTTAATTTTTACATGGTCCGTCTCGGAGGAGGTGAAAATGATTATTTATTTGAGTGAATAATCTTCGAATTAACTATGTGCTGATGTTATGTTAAGAGTTCTATTAAAGATCTGTCCACGTTGAACATGAGAGTCTTCGAATAATATTCTGCTTAAATTAGTAAAGTGTTGTGCTCAAATAATGGAAGTGTTGTGTTTAAGAAGATATTGTTTTAAGAGTTAATGAATATTTTGAGAAATTTTGTTTTGATACCGATCGCTGAAAAAAAAAAAAATCGGAACTATGCTTTTTGGAAGCAGTCAGAAGTTTAGATGCTGCTGTTCATATTTCATGAAAATTTTCTTTGAAATGATTTTGCCAATTAAAATTAAAGAAGTCATATGTTGGTTAAATCTGAAGAAGAACTGTTTAAATTATTGTGTGATTAAGATATGCACAAATAAGTTGGCCTTTTGTATATTGAGTGAACTTTTTGCATATTGAGAGAATAAAGTTTTCAGTCTGTTTTCCTGGGATGTGATAAGAGGAACTGTGCTGATTTTTTTTTAAGTTTATCGTCTCCAGAGAGACAGTGCTGGTTTTTTCTATTAGTGTGAAGAACGACGATAAGACCTGAGTATGGTCTGCGTCCCAAACATTGGAGTTTATGCATTTTTGTCGTGAATGTCATGGTGCAGCAAGTGAAGTGTGTGGGCAGTATGAAAGTTTGATTGCCCTGAATGCTCACAAGAACCTTTCAGCTTTGTTTTTCTTGAACTGTGCTCTACATAGCCTGTGACGACTTTGCCCAGTTGGACTTTTTGCTGTGATGCCTTATGGTGCCTGAGAGGACTTTATCCTGATGAGTTTTGAGTTCATGAACTGTGATCTACAGTGCTTGAAATGAGTTTATGAATGAGCTTTTGTTCCAAGGATCATGGACTTAGTTGTGACAGACTGTATCCTGCATACCTTCAAGAGCTCTGATAAACTGGGAATCTACTTGGCCATGACGTTTTTGCATATTTTCTCGACAGAACTACAGGTTCTGGTACTTTGTGTGATGGAGGACTTCTGCAGTAAAAGTGAAATTTTTAAAATTCTTTTATTGAAATGATTTTCTTTAGTTTAATAGAAAATAATTAAATGGATAAATTTTTAAGTAGTTTATGTGAAAAATATTATATAGAGATATTTATTAAAAATGAAGTGTTAAAAACTTAATAGTTTTGCTATATTTTTAGATTTAAACTGTTAAATTTAATTTTGAAGTTTAAGTATAATGAAGTTAAAAATTGTTACATCTATCTATCTATCTATATATATATATTAATTAACAGGCAATTATCCTGCATTTGAGGATTTATGAAAAATATAAGATTTGAGAGTATATTTGAACTTTGGATAAAGTGTGTAATATTTTAATAGACTCTTTTATATATTTAAAATTTTTAATAAATTTAAAGTTTTTAAAAAAACTTATAAGGTGCTTAAATGGTAGGAAATCAGTTTTTGGTGCTGTCTACGGGCGGAGATTTATGAATTATTAATGAAAGTTTATAGATATTTTTGAGTAATTTAATATTTTAAATTTTGTTTTATGACATGGCTCCAGAGGTTTACTTGATCTTGCTGATTTCCTGGAGTTTATGTCCTATTCTTTTTAGTTTAAAAGTTTGGTATTTTTTTATATATATAATATTAAAGTTTAGCATATTATGTTTTAAAAAATCAAATATATTTTTTTCAGTATGAGAGGTTTCTTGATTATTAGTGTTAGATTTAGGGAAACATGATCTCACGAAAATTTTGGTATATTAAGTACAGAATATTCTAAATAAATTTGAATTTTTATTTACTGAATGAATTTTATTATTTACTTTACACCAGTCATTGATTTAGTGCATATAATCTATAATCGGAGATAAATATTTCTTTTCTTTTTCTGAGTTCTCATAAAAATAATAATTTTTGTAATATGTTTTAGAGATTTTTTTTTTTGAGTTTTAGAGTTTATTTAGAGTTTTAGAGTTGGTTTAAAGTTTAAGAGTTGTTTGAGAGTTGATTTAAAGTTTGAGAGTTGTTTTAGAGTTGATTTAGAGTTTTAGAGTTGTTTAGAGTTGATTTAGAGTGTTACAGTTGATTTAGAGTTTTAGAGTTGATTTAGTTTTAGAGTTGATTTAGAGTTTTAGAGTTGAGTTAGAGTTTTAGAGTTGAGTTAGAGTTCTAGAGTTGAGTTAGAGTTTTAGAGTTGATTTAGAGTGTTAGAGTTGATTTAGAGTGTTAGAGTTGATTTAGAGTTTTAGAGTTGATTTAGAGTTTTAGAGTTGATTTAGAGTTTTAGAGTTGAGTTAGAGTTTTAGAGTTGAGTTAGAGTTTTAGAGTTGAGTTAGAGTTTTAGAGTTGAGTTAGAGTTCTAGAGTTGAGTTAGAGTTCTAGAGTTGAGTTAGAGTTCTAGAGTTGAGTTAGAGTTCTAGAGTTGAGTTAGAGTTCTAGAGTTGAGTTAGAGTTCTAGAGTTGAGTTAGAGTTCTAGAGTTGAGTTAGAGTTCTAGAGTTGAGTTAGAGTTCTAGAGTTGATTTAGAGTGTTAGAGTTGATTTAGAGTTTTAGAGTTGTTTTAGAGTTTAAGAGATGGTTTAGAGTTTTAGAGTTGATTTAGAGTTTTAGCGTTGATTTAGAGTTTTAGCGTTGATTTAGAGTTTAAGAGTTGGTTTAGAGTTTTAGAGTTGTTTTAGAGTTTAAGAGATGATTTAGAGTTTTAGAGTTGATTTAGAGTTTAAGAGATGATTTAGAGTTTGAGAGTTGATGTAGAGTTTAAGAGTTGATGTAGAGTTTAAGAGTTGATTTAGAGTTTTAGAGTTGTTTCAGAGTTTTAGAGCCATGGAAGAGATCCACCATTTTAAGTGTTAGGATTTTTTGCAGTTGTTTAGTGTCATGTCTGCTCAGTGCTAATTTGAGAAATAATTTTTAAAGTTGACTTTTGTTAATTGAAAGTTGAAAGTTGATCACGTGTAATAAAAATTCAACTCTTTTGATGATGGAGTCTTTGAAGATCTGATCCATTTTTTGATTGAGTTGATGGATCTTTTTGCGGATATTTTTTTTTTTTTTTGGTATTGAATTTAAGCAATTGTGAAACGTTGAAATAGATATGGAAATAAATTAATAAAGTTTTTGTTATATTAATGTAATAGAACAGATTTAAATATTTTGTGTTAGATTCAACTGTAGGATAGCATTTTTTTTAGTTGTTAGAATTGTCTCCTGAATGTGGAAGGAACATCTTTCAGCTGTGTAAGTTTTAGGGCTTGTGAGGAGAGTCTAATTTTTGTGAAAGTGTTTTTGTACTGGTGGACTATTTCTCGGCAATAAGGAGTTTCTATGGTCTTGGTGTCAACATTGGTTGATCTGTCCTAATATGTTAAGTATGAAAACAATAGTTTATTATTTGAGGTTTATTTGTGATTGTCTGAATTAAAGTAATCTGTATCCGTGCTACAACTCTTGCCTATGTGATTTTGTGTTTTTCGAGAGAGTGAGGTATGAAGACCTAGGGCCCCAGGCAAATTGGGAGAGTGTGAAAGGGTAGCCGGGTGTACACGGCGCTGAAAGTTGTATGAATGTTATGTACCAATTTAATAATATGTGTCCTCCGGATTCTTAGGAGATGTTGTAGCTGAAACTTTGTTTTTATTGGAAATTGGCTGCTGTGAAGGATAGGATTATTTTTGAGAATGGAGTCATGTGTTGATGCCAGACCGGGAAGTTTGTATGTTGTAAAAATGAGATTTGGTTACCTTTGAATTTAATCATGGGGTTCCACTATTCTTAAATTTTATAATAGAATATTAAATATTTTTTTATCTTTTTATTCAATATGTGAAAAAAAAAATATTTTATATTGTTTAAAACAGTTAATAGTGTAAGATATATTATTCATGTATATGATAATTGAAATTTCTTCCTATTATGGATTTTGAAGATTGTTTAATGAATATTACAATATTGAAAAAGTTTAATAAGTGCAAAATATTGACATGCTGTGTTCTTGTTGAAATATATGTAAGGTTTTTTTCAAGTGTGTATAAGGTATATAAAAGCAGTATATATATCAATATTTTTGAATATGTTTTAAAACCTAGGAGCCAGATCGAGTGGATCTTGTTGGTATGAGAGTAATTTTAAGTGACTACCTACCTACCTGGTAAAAGTTGTTTTTTGATGTGTGTAAATATTATATAAAAGTTTTTATTTTGTGTATAAATATGTTTGAATATTTTGGGTGTTGGGCTGAGCTGGAAGTTTGGCTAATTTTTATTGTTTATTCCCGGTTATTGTGTCTTCTTTAAAGATTTATTAATATATTTGGAGTTAGTGTACAGGTGATTAAGTGCTGTTGAGATAATGGTCCTTTTCAAGATGTTATCCTTTTTTGTGCTAAATATGGACATCGTCAAGATGCAATAGTGTGTTAGGCTATCCTTAAGAGGATTAAAACTATAGTGGTGTATTTTAATATTCTTGTAGTCACCTCTCCTTTTTAGATAAAAATGTTAAGAGGGGGATTTTGATAGGATTTAACATCAGTAGGATACTAGCAGTTTTAATCACTTTTATCTTCTTTCTAATATTTCTGTTTAGCACTAAAGTTTAAATGATATTTAAAGCAAAGGCTAAAAAGTTTATTTATCAACTGTTAAAAAATTAAATTTAAAGTTAAAGTTCTATTTAATTTAATCAATAATTGAAAATAATTGTAAGATTTGGTAAGTGGACAATTGAAAAGGATAATGTAAAAATAGGAGATCTAGTGTTATTAGTAGAGGAAAATACACCAAACAATAAGTGGCCATTAGGCAGAATTATTGAAGTATATTACGGTAATGATGAGAAATTTCGCGTAGTTCAGGTAAAAACTCAGAATGGAATTTTTAAAAGATCGATTAGTAAATTATGTATTTTCCTATGCCTGAAAACCATAGTACTTAAAAAAAGATAAAAGATAAATATATATATATATATATGTGTGTGTGTGTGAGTGTTATATTGTTTTTCTTTCAATTTTTATATTTGAGTAAACATATATAGTGACCTTTTGTATTTATTTGTGTAATTAGTGTACTTGGTAAAAAAAAGAGTTATTATTGAATGTGAAACATGTCAATGGGGGCCGGTATGTTCCATGTAGGCAGACGATACCGTGCTACCTATAATTAAAATCTCAGTGTGCAGAAAGTGAAGAGAAGTGAAGTGTTTTTTCTGTTTTTATTCCAAAGTGTGTTTGAGATAAATGCAGACGATAATGCAGCAGTGAGCTGCGAGTGAGTGTTATTCTTTTAATAAAGTTTTTTTTAATATAATCAGTGCCTATGGAATAATTTGTGTAGTGTGTGCATTTAATTTTTACAGTATAAAAGTGATAAGCCTAACTATTGAAGGGATTTGGAATCGAATAGCGTTTTTCATTTTTGGTAAATAAAATACTTGTATAACCTTGTTGAGATATAATAGTTTTTCAAATGATTGCAGGTTTTTCTCCCTTCCCTTGCTATTGCTTCCGGAAATTCTATTCAAAACGCTAATTATGACAGTATTTTATTTGTTTGCAGTATTCTTAAATTGCTTGTATCAAAAAATGGATAACGCCATTCGATTATATAGTTTCTGAATAAAGATATCTGCTAATCTTATGCGTTTCTGAGGAAAAAAAATGAATTTATAAATGTATCAGAAAGGAGCTTCTTTGAATTTAAGAATGAATTTGGATTTGAAATCTATAACAAAAAGATATAGAAATATATTTATAAATCTTCTTTTATTAAACAGCTTCAAAATTAACGATGTTTTTAGCTTTCTTTCTTTTTTCTTTTATTCTAAGCCATGTTAATTTTTTAATGAATCTTTATTCGAATGTTGAAAGCCTAAGAATCTAAGTAATCATTAATGTTGTTAATGTATATTTGCTGTAAAATATACTGTAAAATCATTCCATAGATATGTATGCAGTATTCTTTAAAAGAATCTTAGTTACATGATAAAAATCTGAATTTTTTAGAAATCGCAGAAATTGTAACGGGCCAAAACGGGCCGGGCCTGTTTTCGCTGATTTTTTTACGGGCCGGGCCCGTGCAGACCTGTAACGTACACTGAAAGCCGTACGTACACAAACAATCCAAACTGGCTACTTTCTGACACATTTCTGGCTTCTATTTATGATTTCAAACGCATGGAATTGTCGGGTGCTCTTATTCAAAAACTATATATTCAACTTTTTTTTAATTTTTAATTTTTTTTAATAATTTAAATGACATTTTAAAAAGTTTAGCGTTTGGAACTGAATTTCCGGACGCGACCATACGAGAAAAAAAAGGACAGAAGAATCACTCGTAACTCAAAATCTAACAATTCATCGAAAAGGGAAATCGAAAGATTGTTCTGTTAGAAATTACTTTAATAATCATGTTTACAAGTGCCATGTAAATGTGTGAATGTGTCAAAAATATGTCCATAAATATACCAAAAAATTAATTTTAAACAACAGTTTAGCAACAACTCTTAATTATTGAACATAATTGAACATTTATTGAACATAATATGAACTATTTATAACTATTCTTAATTTTGTGTAATTTTACAGATATAAATGTCTGTAAATATGATGAAATATTGTGTTGTTGAGCGGGGGAAATATTTTCTATAGAACCACCTTGAAAATGATATAGGTTGAAGCAACGGTGACCTAGATTTATTTTCTTCATTTTGAAGTCTTCAAAACAAATTATTTTTACTATTTTCTTTTTCTCTATATCATTCTTTCATCGGTTTAAAATCGATTCCGCGATAAAATCTCTCTTTATTTTTATTTGTTTCTTTTCATTCTTTGCATTTCCAGTCTTCTTCTTTTGAAAGAAGGAAAACGAAAAAGAAAAGACCCTGACATTCAAGCAAAACTAGATTTCACAACAAATTGAATAATCGATATTTTCCCCCTTTTTATTTTTTAAAGATAATTTTCAAATTGGAATCGCTATTTGTCTCTTTTAAAGAAAAATGCTTTTTGTTAAATTCTGCTTAGCTAAGCGCATTTTGTAAGTAGTAAGTATTTAGAAGAAAAAGCCTGTCTGTAATCAAAATTAGAGACCGTCATAGAATCACGCAAGGGAACAATTGCACTAGCCTGCAAAATTTAAGTTGTCACGTTTTTACTTTTGATATTTTATTCTTATGCATTCTGTACGACTGAATCTGACAATGACCTTCATTTTTTTTTACCATTACATAAGGATCCTAGTCAAATAGCAAGTTTCAAAATTAAAAAGTAAAAAAAATAAAATAAAAATAAAAAATAGCTCAAATTTAATACTTTAAAATAGATGTGATTATTGTGTTTATTAGCTTTTGATAGCTGATTTTTATGTATTTTTTTGCTGATTCTAAAACTGACTTTTATTTTTAACCATCACGCTAGTTTTTTCTTTTCTTTTGCGCAAATTGTAAATTTCAAAGTAAAAAAGGTTCCAAGTTAATATTGAATCACTCCCCCCCCCCCCCCCCCTGGCCTTCCCCTTCACCACGCGCGCACTTTATCGGATCCTTGAGCTTTGTATCTGTAAGATTCGCCAGTATTAACGAAAAAAATTATTTTTTTTGAATGAATTGTTTTATTAAATAAAATCGAATGAAATTTACGAAAATTCTGAAGTAATAGTTTGAGAAAATAAGGGCTGTTTTCAGATTCAGTGCGAAAAGTATCTGAAAATCAATTATCAAAAATTTAAAAAACTATTTTATAGTATCAGATTTTTGCTATTCTTTTGATTTGAAAATAAAATAATTAATAGAAAACGCAACCATTTTTTCTATTTTTAATATAAAATTTTTTATCCCCCCCCCCCTCTTCTCTTTTTTATCCTTTTTTAAATTTTTTACATTTGCAATGTACAATTTAAAAAAAAAAAAAAAAAAAAAAAAAAAAACTGACGTGATGATTAAATATAAAGATCATTTTCCGATTCAGCGCTAAAAATTACACAAAAGTAAATTATTAAAAGTTGGACACAATCATCATAGGCTTGTGTTGTCAAATTGGCACTCAGAACGCTTTCGTGAATTATTAATTACTAACCTCTATTTAATGGGCAGTTTTCCAATCCCCACTCCCAAACCAAAATTTTTGTATGTTTAACCTCTGAATAACGGACATTCCAAATAACGGACACTATTTCGGTGATAAAGGATGAAAAATTATTTTTTAACAAGAAAAAATGAGGAAAGAAAAGTAAAAAGGCCTCTAAATTTATCAGGCAGGATTGCCACGCTACCTGGAGAACCTGGAAAACCGGGAAAACACAGGGAATTTCAAAATCCCCTCCCAAAACAGGGAAAACCCAGGGAATTTTGAAAAAATCCTATAAAATCTGGAAAACACAGGGAATTTTTTTCCCTACAATATCCAAACATTTTTTTTTTCTTCTTTCATTTTCTCTAATGTCAAGATGTCTAATTAGCATACATACATGCATATATTTTTGCACATTCAACATAGAATAAATGTGTTGCACTACAGGGAAAACACAGGGAATTTTTTTTCAAGATTAGAGTTTCAACCCTGTCAGGGCAATCTGTCAAAAATTTTGTGATCGCAAATAAACGTACATTGTGGACTGAGGAAATTTCTCCTTCATGTTCAGTGTTGAATTCATGGGGTTGCCTGGGAGGGACATCTCCCAGAACATTCAAATGTCTATGTCCCCCCGGAAGATTTTTGTATTTAATGTTTTTGATGATCAAAAAGTGCAATCACCGTCCCTGCTTGGAACTTTATAATGATCAATAATGTCACACTGAAAAACAATTTACATATAATCGTGAGCAAAAATAAACTTTTGTAACAGATTTTTTTTATAAGAATGTAATAAACAGCAGTCAAAGGTGTGCACAATTTTATTTAAGTTTCATTGTTTAAAAAATAATTTTTATTTCTCATTAAACTTATAATAAAGGTTTTAGGACATATGAATGTCAATTAATGAAATATTAAGCATTTCTTAGATATTTTTGTATCTTTGAGGTTTTCCCAATAGCGGACACCTCCGAATAGCGGACAATTTCTGCGTTTCCGAGGTGTCCGTTATTTAGAGGTTTTACTGTAGTATGATTGTAGACACTGATCATACGAGAGTTATAAAAAAAATTGGAAAAAAAAATCATACAGTTTTCTATAAATAAAAAAAATTTTTGCTCTCGTGCAAACATTGGTTTTTACACTAACTATAAATTATGAACAATCAAAGCAGTAAATAATGTTTGTGTCAGTACTGCGATCATAAAAAATCACAGTGGGTTATCTTTCTTTAGGCAAAAGGTATATTGTTACTATAGCTTCATTTAAGGGAAAAAATAGAGGTTATACAAGCTTCTTTAACAAATCCAGAGTGTGTACGGCATATACATCCTTGATATCTAAATAATAACAACAATAATTAAAATTAGAAATTAAACACACAAAACTACCGAATCAAACAAGTGTACGAAATAGCTTAGTAGTAACTATGCAAATTGCAAACAATTAATTTAGGAAAAATGTAGATGATTGAAACCAATACTGTTGTCAGTTTAAACAAAAATTAAAAGGGAAATAATACAATATTTATACACTGTAGAGATAGGTTATACTGGTATTGAATCAAGATTATTTTTTCCGGCAGGATTTCTGTGGCCCAGAGGGGGCATTATAAAGTTCTGGAGATGGGGACCAATAATAACTCAAAATCTCAAATTTTCTTGGGGGAGGGGTTGGTCATTTCTTCGGAGTCATAAATTGTAAATCCTATCCTATCCAGTGATATTAATAAACCATCTGGTCCATCGATGTTGAACTTTTTTGCATTGGTAAAAACTAATTTTTGCTATAGATTGCATTGTAAGACATTAGACGATGCGAATTTTAATCTTGCATCAATATGATGATTTTTAGTTTAGTCTTGACTATGAATTAAGCCTATTTCAAATATTCGGCACTTTTTAATACATTTCTGGAGGTTACTGCGACTACTAAAAGCAGATTTTATAGCAGAAGAATTTGCACAATTTTAACCGCCATTCTAATAACGCTCTGTTTATACTAGTCTCAGGGTATTGATGGTGGTCCTCATCTTTCCGTTCTTGCATAATTCATTGGATCATAAAGAAAATTGTGCACGACAGTTTTAAATTTATTTTTAAAGCAATTTGCCTTTCACTAGGTTAACAATGCAAAAAAGCCTTGATTTTATACTTTAACAAATTCATTCAATGATTTCCCGATCCATATATGCTCAAAGCAGCAGATGCATATTCCAAAACTTAAAATCTAGCCACAGCTAACTTATAAGAACACAGATGAAAACAGCATAATATACTAGAGTCATGCCAATATTTTATTATGCTAAATTTAAAAGAAGCTACTGGTCCCTTATTTCCTATGTGCTAATGTTACAAGATTTTAACATTTTCAGATAAAACTGCTTTTTTATATTTCCAGTTAAATTAACTTTGCATATTATACCAAATGTATATGTCTAAATTTTATTCTGAACAGTAAAATTAGCATGCGGTCTTAAATTTTTTTCCAGCCCTGTATGTATATTGTATTTTTGAAAAAGTTGTCTTTGAATCTATTGCAGTTTTTCGCATTCAGGGTATATTTTGATTGGGGCAATAATATCACGGGACTAATTAATCGCACTAAGCGACGGAAACTTTTAGTTACAATTCATTTACTTATTTTTTACATATAATTTAAGGCTGTTGTTTTTTCTTTGCGTGAAAGAAATAACAGATTTTAAAAATATAAATGAAAGTAAAAGCAATAAATCATTTTCAGAATCCCCTAATTGATTTTTCCCCTCTTTAAAACTCTCAAATATCCTCTCACGAAATTTGGAGTCTGTGAGAAATTTAGTTTTTCTCTTCGAAAAAGGGTATTAAGTTCTTGATTTATGATGCAACTCATCCTCATTTTTAAACTCTGTCTTAATTATACAAAATTTGTTACATCATACGTATTTTTTTTCTCTTGCGCTTAAAATCTTAACAATTCAAAAAATAATTTTAAATTACCTGGCGTAGCAACCCGATATGTTGCTTTTGCATTGTATGAGATCCAATTTAATTCAATATTTTGAAAAGAATTAATTTATTATAAAGCAAAAAACTATGTTTATGATGTAAATGGTTTTTAATTTGAGAAAATTATATATTGTAAATGACGTGTATTGGCAAAAGAAAAAGTTTTGACCTGAGCATTTTTTAAGTTTTAACGCATTATTTTTGTACTTGAAGAAGTTATAATTTACAGACGTAGTATTGTGTAGGTATATTATAGTCTGAAGCACATATTGTATGTAATGAATACATAATGCTAAACAGTTGTTTAAAATTAATCATAAATAAAAAATAATTGCAAAATATTCCTTTGGGGTGGGGTGGGGCGAAGTTAAAAATCTAAAGAAGAGCAAATTTATATTTCGATCTCTGCATTTAGCAAAATACTAAAACGAATTTTTTTCGCTTTTATCTTAACTCTTTCGTGTATGATTTTTTTTTATTACTTCAATTAATATTCAAATTGCAATAGGCTAAGGAAGAATTTTTGGAGATGTTTAGGAAATATTATATTACAAAAAGATTTAACTTATATTACAACTTTCTAATACATTTTGCGATTTATTACACATGATTTTTTCAGCATAATAACTTTTTTTTTGATTTAAAGAGTGAAATATATGTTTAAAATAAAAGATTCACAAATGGCGCAAGGAGAATAAATTAAATAATTATAATAATTGTTATTATTATTATTACTAAATGCTTAAACATAAAGAAAGCCATATAGTAAATGCATAGACATATATTAACATTACTACACGTAAATAGTAGCAAATGTATTTCTTTAAACAAAAATAATGCTTCATTAAAAGGCATGTACTATAAATAGTACACCAGACCCGAAAGGATTAGATTTCCTATTTGAAACACCTGATGCAATATTGTAATAAAGTCGTATGATGAAGAAATTAGTTCAGATCAAAATCTTTCATGCAATGAATTAAAAATGTTGCTGTACGTTAATGTTAACTTTATGAATATATTTCTTGATATATACATGATACTGTGCTGTAATATAAAGTCGATAATGGAATAATTTTAAAGTTTTTCTAATAATAGTGTAAAACTTTTCTATTCTAAATAGCCTTGGAGCCAAATCACATAGATTATATTCTGTTTTGAATAGATTCTGGAACTAAAATGATTTTGACCTGAATGAAAAATTAAGTAATATCATAGATGAATTTACAATTTCTTGTCTTGAAATTTAGTCCCACATCGGTGAGGGTAATCCGATTTTACCCGATCTGACCGGAACTACGGGTTGGGTCGGATTATTGTCAATATTTTTCGTTGTTGGTGAGATAAACCATAATTGTTCCCGTTCGGTTTAAATTTGAGATTTGGCTCTTGCAGGTCGTGTTTGGGTTGACTTGATTTTTCAAGACAAATATAGAATAGCCTTTTAGATAATAATAATAATAATAATAATAATAATAAAAAAAAAAGTACATTAGAATATTAATGACATATATGGAAGGAAAAAGAATAAATTAATAAGTCCGATTTTTTCTTTATCAGAAATGGAATATCCCGGTTTGGTTTCAGGTGAAAATTCTATTATTTACAAGTATTCAGTTTTTTACAAATATAGTTGACTCTCGTTAATTCGAAATCGGATAATTCGAATCTTCGCTTAATTCGAACTAAACATGAAGTCCCGAAATTTTCAATGGTAGAATAACGTTAAAAATTTTCATTAATTCGAACTCATTTTCTCTTGACTTCGTTTAATTCGAACTAACTAGAATTCCGAATTTTCATTTTTCTTTCCTTTATCACGGATTTCAGATCATTTGAATAACTTTCTTTCTTTGATTTTTGTGAAAATTGTTCCGAACGAGTATACATATAATCCAATGCATTTGATATCAACTTTCTTAGTGTCCCGTCTGTCCATAAGTGACGCTTTAAATTAGGGATGCACAACCTGTGGCCCGCGGGCCAAAACTGGCCCGCAACGGGTTATCGCGTGGCCCGCGAACTTCGTCAATTTACAACAAAAAAAAATTGCAATTTTTGTGTAAAAGTCGCAGAAAAATAGTTTAAATTTTGTCAGTTTACTGTGGAAAAACGTAAAATTTTGTTAGTCATTTAGGAATCGCAAATTTCGTTGATCGGACACGGAAAAATCGCGAATTTCATTGATCAAGTGCAAAAAAATCGCGAATTTCATTGATCAAGTGCGGAAAAATCGCACATTTCGTACATCAGGTACGAAAAAAGCGCGAATTTTGCCCATGAGGCTAAAAAAAAATAGCTAATTTCGCCGATCGGACATGAAAAAATCGCGAGTTTTGTCGATCAGGCATAGAAAAATAGCAAATTTTGTCGATCGGACGCGAAAATGGCACATTTTATTGACCGGGCAAGAAAAAATCGTTAGATTTCCTGATAATGCATGAAAAAATTGCAAATTAAACTAATCGGCTGCGGGAAAATCGCATGTTTTCTCGGTTTATTGTGTGAAAAATCGCGAATTCGCGATGATGCGGAGAAAAATTTAAAATTTCGTTCATCGGCTGCGAAAGAATCGTGAGTTTAGTAAGTTTATGAGGAGAAAAAAATCGGGCATTAATTTTGTCTCGTAAAAAAAATGCAGATTTCGTCAAAATTAGTTAAAAATCGCGAATTTCGTTGATTGGGCGTGGGAAAAATGCAGATTTCGTCATATAAAGGCGGGAAAAATCGCAAATTTCGTCGATCGAACATGGAAAATTAGCTAGTTTTATTGAACAGGTTCCGAAAACTTACGAATTTCGTTGGCCGGACACGGGAATATCGCGAATTTTATCGATCTCACACAGAAAAATTGCAAATTTTGTCGATCAGGTTCAATAAAATCACTAATTTCGACGATCGGCTTCGCAAATTTCGTTGATCAGGTTCGTAAAAATTGCGAATTCCGTCAATCGGCTTTACAAAAATCGCGAATTTCGTCGATAAGGTTTGTAAAAACTCGAAATTCGCTGATCTAGTATGTATGAATCGCGAATTTTATGAATCATGCAAGGAAAAATTACAAATTTCCTCGATCAGCTTCGCAAAAATCGCGAATTTCGGCTGTCAGCTTCGTAAGATTCGCGAATTTTGCTGATCAGGAGTGGAAATATCATGAATTTTCTCGATCGGCTTCGAAAAAATCACAAATTTTGTCGACCAGGCTAAAAAAATCGCGAATTTTGTCAATCGGCTTTGAAAAATCCTGAATTTGTGGATCGGTTTGGATCGAAATCAGGGGCGGAAAAATTGTCAGTTTTCTCGATCAGCTTGGTAAAAATAGCAAATTTTGTCGATCATGCGAAGAAAAATCGAGAATTTCGTCCACCGGCTTCCTAAAAAATCGATAATTTTGTCGATCGGCTTCCTTAAAATCGAAAACTTCGTCGATCAGCGCAGAAAAATCGAAAATTTCGTCGATCAGTCGCGGAAAAATTTCGAATTTTCCGATCATGTGAAGAAAGAGCGCAAATTTCGTCTATCGGCTAAATAAAATTCGCGAATTTTTCCGATCACGTGAGGAAAGAGCGCAAATTTCGTCTATCGGCTAAATATAATTCGCGAATTTCGTCAATCGGCATTGTAAAATCGCTAATTTTGTGGACCAGGAAAAAAAATTGTGAATTTCGCGAAAAAATTGTGAATTTCGTCCATGGGTTTTTTTAAACAACGTGTTTTAGCCGATCGGCTTCGTAAAAGTCATGAATTTCGTTGATCGGCTTCGTAAAAATTGAAAATTTCGTTGATTGGCTATGTAAAAGTCGCGAGTTTCGTCGATCAGTTTCGCAAAAATCGTTGTCTATTAGCTTCGTAAAACTCGATAATTTTGTCGTTCAGCCGCTGAAAAATTGTAAATTTTATCGATCAGGCGAAGAAATATCACGAATTTTGCTCATCAGCTTTCTAAAAATCGCAAATTTCGTCAATTGGCTTAGTAAAAATCACGAATTTCGTCTACCGGCTTTGTAAATTTTATGCATTTTGTCGATCGGTTTCATAAAAATTGCGAATTTTCGATTGCTACCGTAAGAATCGCAAATTGTGTTGATCAGGTACGGAAAGATCGAATTTTCTCAATATCAGTTTCGTAAATATTACGAATTTTGTCGTTCACTTTCGTAAAAAGAACAAATTTGGTCAATCATGCATGGATATAGCTGCAAATTTTGTTGATTGGGCGTTGAAAAATAGTGAATTTCAGTGATGAGGCAGGGAAAAATCTTGTTGATCGGCTCCTTCCCTTTTCTTCGTTCATAAAGTTCACATTTGTTTTCGGCACCAGCCACTTATGTTTGTTTTTTAACACTTTTAATAAAACAAAATTTTCTCTCCTGAATAAAGTCAAGGAGTATTATTATATCTTGAGAATAATCCTTGCTTCATCTGTTATATATACAAAACATTGAAACTGTTGATATATCCTTACCAAGTGAATTGTATATTTTGATTGGTTAAGAAAACCTAAAAGGGTATCCCCACTTCCTTCGAAAACATATTATGTTTTATCTGATTATAGACCACAGATCACCTTTGAAAATAAATTGTCTCCTTGTTATTGATGTGGCCCTCGACCACCCAGACGTTTTTGTAAGTGGCCCTTCTCTTGAAAAGGTTGTGCACCCCTACTTTAAATTATTCTTACATTGTGCTTGTTTCTTATCATTTAATTGGTTTATGTATTTATGCATTTTAATTTAATATTAAGCCATATTCTAATAATAACAGACGAAATAAATTAAAAAAACACTATAACATTACTTCCTTTGTAATAGCACATTATTAAACATGTTGTCATTTCATACTTTCCATAATTCGAACTTCGGATAATTCGAACATTTCTTATGGTCCCGACGAGTTCGAATTAAAGAGAGCTGACTGTATTTTAATTTATATTTTAAGGAAAATAGTTTACAAAAAAGGAATCTAATATATACTTAAAAGAATATTACTTGCCATCTTTTCTATTAAGAGAATAAAAATAAAAAAATATTTTAATTGTTGAAAACGCTGTTATGTAAAAATTAATAACCATATGTATGTATATAATGTTTTATAAAATAAAAACAGCGTTCATTACTAGTCCACAAAATTGAAATTCAATATATTTTTAAAATATGCTTTATAACTAAGAAATGTTAAAGTTGCTTTACAAGAAAGTTAGTTGAAATTTAGATATTTAAATATTAAGTACGGTTATATTCGTACTTCCGCATTGAATATTTATATGTTAATATGTACATAATTTATTATTTTTAAGTTGTTGTTACAAACAAGCCATAACTGGAAAAGAATTGTTAATAGCTCCGGAAGACAACCGCTAGAATATTAAAAACCCAAAGCAAAACGAATTTAACTTTGGATGTCTATTAAAGGAAAAGCAAAATAAATTTAGTTTTCTGCATTTGCTATTTTTAGCTTCTCCTAATTGAAATGCCTGGAGCAGCATTTTCAGTTAGAAATCGATTTCATTCAAAAGCTTTTTGTACCATCTTTTAAAAATTATGCCGTATTTTCAATATTTGTTTACCGTTTTTTCTTGCAAAGTAACGTACATTATTTATGATTTTCTAGATTATTGAATTTTTTTATTCGTAACCGATAAAAAGTTATTTTGTGAAGTAAAGCTTAGAAAAATATTTCGTGAAAATATTTTACTCCCAGTTTTTGGTGGATTTGCACGTTTTGGGATGTTTTGAATACGATCTGATTATTTTTCCTAAATGTCTGTTTGCATTACATAAATTTTGTGTTAGCTCTAACTCGAAAATTAATTTTCGAAATGCCATGAAGCTTTATGTTTAATATTAATCCTTTCTGGTCCGAATATAGATATCGGGTCCGATTATTAATATTGAACTTTTCATAGCATCTACCAATCTCTTTTATTTTTATTATCTCATATTCAGTTTAATATAAGTTAATACTGGTTACATTTTGGCATATATGGAACAGAAAATGTCACTTTTATGCCGCATTATTACCCTGAAAAAAAAATAAATGTTGATTTTGCAGTATAATAGTGGGAGCCAGGGTACAAATTTAAAACCGTAAAAATAACGGTAATGCGCCATAAAATTAGTAAATAATATACAATTAATCAATAATATACTGTTTAATTCATTTGTACGATGGTATATTACAATGTAATACTGGTACCTCAACTGACAGTACTATACCGTAAAGTCAACAACTTTTTCTTTCATTGAATATAATAAAACTAAGCTGATTCAAGTTTGTTCTTATCTCTCAATAGGGGACTCCTCTGTACTATGATTTAACTGGGTAAAGATGCACTCAAATTTAGGTTAGTTAATACCAATATATAATGTTCCTTCAATTTTACGTTTGAATATACAACATATGGTATTCTTGTTAAATTTATATAAAATGCACCATATTTTATAATTTTTACTGGGAAATTACGCTAGATGTAAAATAATCATTTTCCATGATATAAAAATAACTTTTGTGATTGCTACAGCATACCAGTAGTTTTTAAATATATATATATATATATATATATATATATATTAAATAAGATAGATTTGAAATATTTCAATGTAAATCAGAGTCTGATTATCGCAGAAGAAAACTCCTACCTGTAAAATAGAAAAGAAAAATGACTGATTATAAAAGTGTATTTGAAAAAAAAAAGCTTTTTTTGCTTTTATATTAATTGCTTGTCATTTCGAAAAATTTTCATATGCACATATTAAGATATATTTTAATAAACATGGCTTACAAAGTATTTTTCTGAAGGAATTTTTTTTTTTTTTTTTTTTTTTTTTTGACCATTTTAGCTTTATAATTTGCGCATAAAGATGCAGTAATTACCGCTGCCCTTATTTTAATAGTTAAAAACTTTCTTTGAACTGCAAATTTACAAAACATTTTAAACGAAAAGAAAGATAGCCAATAGGCTATAATGAGTATAATCTATTTTAAAGAGTGCAATTTAGAAAAATATTATGGGTATGTTTTAAAAAGAAAATAACCTGTTATTTTCCATATTAAGCAAATATTTCTAAAATTACTCTTCGCTTTAATAGTTAAAAAATCCATTTAACAGAAAGCTATTTGAGCAATGCAGTCAAAAATTCTGTCTGTAATGACTGATATATCTTATGGAACATTGGTTACTAAAATAGAAAATGGTACTTTTTTTAAAAGAAGGACATTTACTGTTTTCTTACATAAAGTAAACAGTTTTGAAATTACCATTGCTTTTAATAGTTAAAAACTCTTTTAACAGAAAATTTTTTGAACATTATAGTTTAAAATTCAGTATTTGAAATATTTATAAATAACTTTAATGCACTGTTATTGCTACATAATTGTTTAAAATAAGCCGTAAGTGGAAAAGAATTGATAGCTTTCTGAAGAAAGCTATTTAGAAGGTAGGAAAAAATAAAGAAGATAAACGATCAAATTTCTATTTTGATCCCAATTAGTGGAAATGTTAAAATAGATTTGGTCTTTAGCGTTTATTTTTGAGTTCTCTTTATTGAAATGTCTTAAACAATGTTTAACGTAAACAATTGAAATAGAAATCGATTTAGTTTATAATCTTCTATACATTTTTTCAATGCTCAATTTTTTTATATACATGTGATCATTTATTTTACTACTTATTTTATATTGTTTGGTATCATCAATTGTTTTTAGTAACATCTGTAACTTTTGCTCGTATCTTAAGTGCATAATAATTTCCAGTATGCAACGCTATAAAATTTTCTTTCTTACGAAGTTTTGACTTATATTTCAGGAAGCATAGTTTATAAAAATAAATTTAATGCATTTTTAAATTTTATTTTACGAGTTATTCTTTTTGTGACATAAAAGTTTTTGTAGTTAAAATTGCATTTAGCAGTCAAAGATTTTTTTACTGAAAATAAACCAAGTATTCAAATATAAAGAGACACAATAAATATAATTTAACGATAATAATTAGAATAAAAACAAAGTTTTTTTTTAAGGAAAGTTTTTTCACAAAACTATAAGTTTTAATAATTGATCGCCTTTTAACATTTAACTAATGTTACCGGTCTCACAGACCATTTATTTTGGCAAATTTTATAGTTTAACTTGTAACTTTCAGTTTAGCTACAAACACTATCGAAATTTTGTTTCATTTGGAACTTTAATACTATTACCAGACACTTTTAAATAGATGCATATTAATTATGATCGTCTTGTACAAAACGTTTAGTACAAAATACCATCCTATAAGTTAATCATGCCTTTTACTCATCTTTTGATCTTAGGGTCTCACAGACCCTTTCATATTAGTTACGTTACAATGTATATAAATATCAGTTAAAGATAAAATTTTGAAAAAGAGAACGCAGAGAAAGCGGAAAGTTAAAATTTAAAATTAAATTGAGCAATCAAGTGATAATAGTGCTAGTTTAATAGAAACCTGATTTTGAAAATGTATGAATTAGACTATCGAAAACATTTTGATATCGTTTTATTTATAAGAGTTTAAATAGTTTTTACATTTGTATTAAAAAAGAAAGATCAGTTATGGGTATCGTACCCCCCCCCCCCTTTCCCTTTAATCTAATTATTTTAACAATGACAATAATGCTGTCTCATACGCAAAGTAAAAATAAACCCTTTTTGGATGTAGTTCCGCCATTGTAAGGAATCAACCGGGGTATTAACGCCCAGGAATGACGTTGTTACCCCGATATACTTATTGTGCAGTTCATATTAGACTACAAACTATCTCGCGAACATATCCAAAATTTTCTACAACATTTTGAAAGTACATGAAATGCACTACAAATTTATTTAGTAAACAAAATATTTCCAGTAAATATATAATCTTCACATCACAGAACTTACCTCGCAAATTTTAGATCAAGCATTAATTTTAGTTGCTTCTAAAAGCAATAAGACCTACAAATAGAACAAATTAACTTCAAGCTATTGTTTGTGTTTTATATGACTCAGAGCCTTTCTGCGTAGAGCCCACAGGTGCCATTTTCCAGATTAATTATGCGTAATATTAGTACTTGGCATTATTACCCCTCCTGGCGTTATTACACCAGAACACCTTACTTCGAAATTCGAAGGTATCATTTACCAGAGAATCTATATGTATGATGACAAAATTATGTGTTAATATTGAAAACTTTAATGTTTGTTACATTTTTAATATATAGACAGACGATCCATCGAGTATAGAAATAAGTATAACATTAACTAGTAGACGTTGTTACTAATCGGTTGGTTATCGTACCAGTATCATTTTTATATGATGGCTTATGGAAGAATTAGTTGGAGGGACTTAAGTATAATTTAATTGCAGAATTATTTAGCAAGCGTTATTACAAATCGGTTAGTGATACTAGTATCATTTTTTATATGGTGGTTTGCAGAGTAATTAGTACGAGGTATATCTCTTTTGTTTTTTACTCGACATTCTTTAATATGGTCAGTTGCTTTATAAATATCCTTAGTATTTTTTGTATTTTTGGATCGTACATTTAAATTCTTTAATTCAGCTGTTTTTTGTTTTGCTTGTTTAAAGTTTTCCTTCTTACACATGCTTATTTTAAACATAATAAAATTTTACTTTCTAGGATTTTAATACAGATGCATTAATTTAAGGTTTAAAAAAATACAGAAGATACTTGTCTTTTAACCTTTTTCTTGAAACAGTTTTTTTTAAACAACATACTTCATAATAAACTTTAATTAACAGTAGTTACTGTAAAGTTGCACAGTTTACAGAGGAAAATGTACATTTTTAAATAATTTCTTATACCGTTTTTTCCTATTAAATTCAGAATTCTAAAATTAACACCGTTTTTATAGATAAAAGTGCTTTTAATAAAAAAATTAGTTGAACATTATACTCAAAAATTCAATACTTAAATATATATTATACATTAATGAATAATTATTGAAAAAATTATTGCGTGAAGTAAACATAATTAAGCAACATAAGTTTGTTTTTGGAGCTGTACTGATGGTAAAATAAATTTTTCTGGTGTTATTTAATATGTATTTTTTAATCTAATACTTCTTTAATTGAAATATTGGAAACAATATTTTTAAACAAAACACATGAGATATAAATAAAATACTTATTTTATTATAGTTTATATTACTTTTGAAAATTTTTATTTCTATTCATTTGTTTTTGCATTATATTGTTAGTAAGTTATAGGTAAATTACAAAATAACTTTGTTTGAAAAAGTTTTTAATCTGTTTTTACTAATAAATATCTAAAGTATTTTGTTGATTTGGTGTTAAGCATACAAAATATTCTTATTTCCTGGATTTTTAATTTAGATCATTTTTCTGAGAATTTTTGTACATTTATTTATTTCATAGGTCTATTTTTTTTTTAATTATCTTTTAAACTTTTGTCTTTAAACACTCATTTTACATAGCACACTTCTCTAAAATAAAACTGAGTATATATTTAAACCAATACTAGTTATCTTTTTTCTGTTAAATAGTAAAAGTTCAATTTTCGAGCATCATAAAAAGCTCCAAGCTGAAATTTAAGCATTATACTGAAATTCGATTATAAAACTTTCATAATTAACTTTAATTAATAGCAGTTACTATAAAGTAGCACAGTTTATTTGGGAAAATGCACATTTTCAGATAATTTCCTGCACCATTTTTTCCTCATTAAGTTAAGAATTCTAAAATTAACGTCGTTTTTATAGTTTAAAGTGCTTTTAACAGAAAGTTAGTCGAACATTATTCTCGAAAATTCAATACTTAAATATTTATTACTTACCGCTGTAATGAATAGTTATTGGCAAAATTGTTGCTTAAAGTAAATGGTATGTGCAAAAGAATTCTTCTCGCTCGCGAAAGAAAACAATTTAAAAGAAAGGAAAAATTCAAGCCAAAAAAATTTACGAGTATTGGAGCTCGCGTAAAAGTACAATTTTGTAGCGTTTTTTTTTTTTTTTTTTTTTTTTTTTATGTATGTTGTTTTTAATTTAACATTCGTTTAATTGAATAGTACATACATACATGCATATATGGGTGATTCTCAAAATAGGGGACAATTTGTCTTTCAGCATACAAAAAAAATTGAGAGGTTTTCTGTCATGTTTTTATACTTAGATATGTTTGTCTTAATATTACTCATTATTTGCACTCAAGAATTACTCACTTTTTAGTTAAAAACACCTTAAAATAACAGAATAAATGTTCAAAATGTCATTAGCATGGATGTCCACAGCAGCTGTGCCTTGTATATACTAGCTTTTTCAAGAGTTAATATCATGTTTATAAAATAAAACAAATGTTATTCTTTCTTTAAATTAATCAAGGAGAGGATTTATCCAATAAATTTCTTTTTAAAAATAAAATTATAGTATATAAAAAGAGAATTAAAGTTTGTCCTCCATATTCTGTTTTCAAAACAAGGTCATACTATAACAGCTGTTTATTAATCTAAATTTCATTTTCACATATGACAATACTTTGAAAATATAAAGTTTCTCTATGGCAATAAGTAGCCATTTTATTCCAGCCTGAAAATAGAAGCATGTATTGTATTTTAAGAATAGAAGTTGAATATTAGGCGAGTACATCAATTGTATGTCATTAGAATGGATAATAATTTTCATGTTTATTTTATAGTTAAAATTTTTATTTTACTTATTTGCATAGAACTTTTGTGTTTTAAAAAGCCCCAGAAAGGACTATTGCATTGTGATTATATTATGGCTCATAATCTTATTTAAATTAAAATTTGTCATTAGCATGGACAAATATCGGTGTCATTAGCATGGTTTTTCTGTCCATGCTAAAGACTCCTATGTAACCAGTACTTATATTGTATCCTTTTTAAAGTTTAATTTTACATATAAATTTAGGTATTACATTTATTATCCCTAAAATATGCATTAAATCTGTCAGAAAATCACTAAGCCAGCTTCTTACACTGTTAGTGTCAGAATGTTGTTCATGTAAACAAAGTTTGCTCTTTGGTAATGTTTTTATTCTCCTTATATGTATATATGTAAAAATAGAAACTATTTGTTGGAAAGGAAGGCTAATAAACGTAGAAAAAAAAATATTTAAACAGGAAGAAAGTAAAAATTTCTTAATATATTTATTCCATGCAATTTGTTTTGTCATTAGCATGGCTCAAAAAATACTAATTTTTTTTTTAAAGTTAATTTTTAAATATTTAGCTCTGCTAACTACATGTAAAGTATACCTAATACTATATTAACAACACATATTTTTTTCAGAAATTTTGCTAACAGTAATTTTTTTAAGATTTCATTTTTGAAATTGTCCCCTATTTTGAGAATCACCCATATATACTCGTGTATAAATCGATCATTTAATTCTTAAGCAAAATTTTGAAGAAAAAAAAATTTAATTTTTGTGTACAAGTTGAACTACATTTCTGATATGTTAAAAAATGGTTTGTAATAGAAAAAAAATATATAAATAAATATATTTTCTTTAAATTAGTAAACATTTTTTTAAACTGCGTTTCTAATCAGGTTTTTTAAAATTATTTTTTTTTTTCTTAATTCAACGTTTTAAAACTGTATAATAATTCTTTCGAATTTAATAAAGAAGCAATTTTTTTATACGTTTAAAGTTATTAGCAATTTATTTTTTAGGGCATTTATTAGTTTTAAAAAACTAATAAAAAATCTGAAAAAAATTCATAATTTTTCATGATTATGTCTCAAGTTTTAATTTAATTTACAAAAAAGGGTGTCCTTTTTTATTACTAATTCATTTAAAGTATCTAATTTCTTCCTAATCAGGATAGATAGATTTTTGCTTGACGAATATTATTTTTTGTTCCGATAAAACATAAATAAATACAAAAAGAAGAAATAAACTAAATTAATAGGCTTCTTATTCCACGATCAAATTTATTTCAATCCTTCCCATTTAAAATCTTTTTGATACCCTTGAATTTTTATTGCTGAATGTCATGTAATGAATAGTTATTGCCGAACTGTCGTTTAAAATAAGCATTAAATGCAAAAGAATTGTTAAACAACCCTCAGAGGAAAACCATTGAAAAGCTGAAAAACGCAAAGGAAAAGTAATTTCTGTTTCGATCTCTATTAATGGAAAATTCAAATGTATTTGGTTTTGAGAGATTATTTTTACGTTTCCCTAATTGAAATGCCTCTAGCAGAATTTTAACAAAGCATCCTTTAGACAGAAACAAAGTTTGTTTAGAATAGTTTATATCAACCGTTGAATTTTTTGACTGCATTTTAATTAAATATTTTAATGATGATTAAACAGCTGGTAATTTATTTATAAAATTGGTTATATTCTAATTATTAAATTTTGATGTATTTAGTTATAATTCTCAATTTAGTTACCATGCTATATAGAAAAATAAAATACTTTGACCGGATTGTGAGTTATTAAAGTAACATAGGCATTTTTTATGCATGTCAAAGACTATAACATTAAAGTCAGACAATTTATAAGAATCAAACCTGTGTGCGGAGATTTTAATTTTTGAGGTTGGGTAAGTAAAATTAGTTAATTATTTTTTTTAATAAAGGAAAAATAACTTTGACGAAATTTATTAATGATTGGATAACATTAATATATAATTTCTATTTCTAACAGAAATTCTTTTTACAGGCCACACCTCCCCCAACCCAAAAAAAAAAAAAAAAGTTAATTAAACTAAACAGATAAATAAATGTATAAATAAATAAAGATATTGCAGAGTTCGCAATTAATCTATTTTGTACATAACTATAAATAAATAAAAGTAGAAATTAGTTAGGTGGGTCAATGGGGAACTATTTGGTAAAATTGATTGGAAAAGTGATGAATATCCGAGGATGGCTTAAGGGGGGCATAGGGAAGTATTGCCCCCATGGAAATTTTTTGTGCTAATATATGGTCCAGAAGTACAATGCCTTCTCCCTCTTCTTCCTTGGTGTTTTGCAAATTTTTACAGCCTGAAGCTGTTTTAAATTAACACTGGATTGGAAAAAATATTACAACTAGTACCTTGCCGAAAGTTTTCACCTCTATTACTATTTAGAATAGTAGAACAAATTACATATATGCGCATTGATTACAGCGCACTCACTGAAACTAAATAATACTAAGTAGTATCAAGTTTATACTGACATTTAATTTCAATAGACATTATATAATTTATTAGACAATTAAATGGCACTCTGGCTTTAATAATTTATATAAGACCTCGTTAGAGCCTTTATAACTGTCTACAGGCATTATTCATTTATTATACTGTTGATTTGGTATGTTATTACCAATGCTTTGTAATTCGAAACTTGTCGGCGTGGGAATTGTTTCTATTGATTAATTAGTTCGCTGAAGTAGTGTAATGGAATCTGTTTTATGCGCCTGAATTTATAGTCAGCTTATCAGCGAAGATGAAACAGTTGGGGATAAGAATTATCAGTATAAGTAGGTCAATGATGCTTTATTTTTTATTTATTTTTTAACTATCTTTAGATGTTTCAAATTTAAAACTTAACAATTATGTAGATTTCTTTATTTAAATCTGAACAATCTAAAAATACTCTGCAAATTCTCAACACTCATTAAGAACACACTTGCAACATTTGATTTAAAAAAAATGTTCGAGTTGCCTTAAAATGTACTGAAATGTGTTTCAAATATGCTCCGCTATAAAGAAAGTGTTCCAAAAGTTTATCGAATGTATTCTGCGCAGGATATTTCTTCAATCTAAACTGGGGAACATATTTTAGAACATATTGAAAAGAACATTTACAACACAACGTTTAGCCTCGAGATATTTTGTTGGAAAACAATTAATTCCTCTTATCAGCATCCCTATAAAAACTTTAAAAACAAATTCTTCTAGCAGAATTTTTGCATCTATTTTTGATAATTTGACTGGACTAAGCTCTATCGTCATTAACACCTCCATAAAAACTTTAAAAACAAATTCTTCTAACAGAATTTTTGCATCTATTTTTGACAGTTTGACTGGATTAAGCTCTATAATCATTAGCATCGCCATAAAATCTTTAAAAACAAATTCTTCTAGCAGAATTTTTGCATCTATTTTTGACAATTTGACTGGACTAAGTTCTATCGTCAAATTATTAATAATATTGGGACAGCTTTTAACTCTCAATATTTTGAAGAATATGTTACTTAAATTCAAGCCTTTCCTTTTAAACTATTTTTCTACCATGTAATCCATTTTTCTATTAAATTAATAAAGAAATTGCATTTTGATAATTATATCTATCGAGAATCTATGATTCAGAATTATATATTTTCTGTTCTTTCTTTCTGTATACCTGATAAAATTGGAGCGTTAACAGCACTCTGAGCTGTCGAAATCCAAAGTAGATGATGGATGGCGAAGTGTCTCGGGAAATTCGTTCTTAAGGATAGACGTTGATCGCAAATGGAAGTGGGTTTCGGGTCTTAGAGATGGAAAATATTGTGAGGAACTTCATTAATAATCTTCTATTTGAGAAAGGGGGAAAGTTCTTTTTTATTGGAAAAAGAGAAAGGTGGCTCATAGACTTTGAAAGAAAGGTTGACAGCTGGTGCAATTCTATAATGCCTTTCTCTTTTCGGACTGAATTCCTTTGATGAAAATTCTTGCGGAAACAAAAATTCATCCTATAGAGCGTATAATAGAAAGAGCATGGATTAAGTTCTCGGGGATTGCACGGGAAAAGATATAATAGATGGAATATTTAAGAAATTATATTTTAAAATTACTGGGGCTGAAACAACAAAAATGATTCGTCACTTACTGGTGAGTGTACGCGAGTACTTGGAGAAACCAATAGTTAGGTGAATTAAAGGAAGTTACATCGTTGTAAAAATAATTAATTGTATGTTTAATGTTGTAATTTATTAGATAAATATAAAGCAACTTTGATTATTTGAAAAAATAATTATATTAATTATCTAACGATAAGATTATTGTAAAATATTAATTTTTTTGAGTAATTGAATACACATATTAATATCCTAAAAAAGTTGCATTTTTTATGGCGAACTGAGCCCACCTCTAAAAATTTGCACGAGCCACTATTAATCGCATGTATGCCTTTGTGTCAAAAGAGAGCTTCAAAATTATTATTCTTATGTAATTCATTTCCTCTTTTAATTCTTTAGCATTAAGAAATACTTTTTTAACCGATGAGTAATTTTATTACTTAAAAAATTTATAATTCAGAGAATTCTTGCGAAAACAAAATTTCATCTTACAGAGGGATAAAGTAGAGGGACGCTTGGTGCTTTAAGTTCTGTGTGACTTTCACGGGCAAAGAAAAAATGGATGGAATATTTAAGAAATTAGATTTTGAAGTTATTCGGGCTGAAACATCATAAACTATTTGTCTCTTATTGGTAAGTGTATATGTGAATAACTGAAAAAGCCAATAATCGGATAAATTGAAAACTAATTTACATCGCTAAATTCGTTATTAAGTGTATGTTTAATGTTGTAATTAATTAGATAATTACAAAAGTGATTTTGATTACATGAAAAAAATTATTATATACATGTGAAAGTAAAAATAATATTTAAATGTTAATTTGCTTGTATATTTGAATAGAAAATATCAATGTAATAAAATAAATCTCATGCTTTATGACAAAATATATCCGTCTCTGAAACTTTGCTCGAGCAACTATTAATCGCATGTATATTTTTTGTGATAAAGCTTCAAAATTATTTTTCCATAATGTACCCTCATAGCATGCATGGTCACAGTGACGTCACATTGTGACGGAGATGAGACTTTCTTAAAAATCTTTAGAAAATTACAAAAATTCTTCAAAACATGTTATTTACTTTAAGAGCCCACAATAGTCACAGAAAAAGTACACAAAAAGACCCGGATGATCATGTAAAGTCTATGGGAGCGTTCTTTTCGAATATCTCGCTGAAATTTTAATACTTTTACATGATTTTTTTGTACAAGATAGCTGAGGACGATCCACAACCGGCCTAGTTTTTACTTTTTCAATTTTTGTTTCAGATTTTCTTTAAAAAATTACTATAACTTTCGAAACCGGTTTAAATCGGTTCTGAAACTGAAACTATCGTAATATAAAAAATATATAACCAAAATCGAAAAAGTAAAACTAGCCCGGTTGTGGATCGCCCTCAGCTATCTTGTGCAAAAAAATCATGCAAAAATATTAAAATTTCAGCGAGATATTAGAAAAGAACGCTCCCATAGACTTTACATGATCATCCGGGTCTTTTTGTGTACTTTTTCTGTGACTATTGTGGGCTCTTAAAAAACACTTTTGTCACAACGTCGCTTTTGTCGCAAATTCGTCACGATGTTAATGTCAAAATAGTCACAAATGACACATTTTTCACAAATTTGTCACACCAATGACTTCACAAAGTGGTCGCAATGTGACGTCACAAACGAGCTCTAAAACGGCCATAACGACTTCACATTTTAGTCGCTGTGACTTCACATCGACGTCTCGTGACGTCACATCGACAATCGATGGTCACACAGTCGGTGTGACTTCACAACGACGTCGCAGTGACGTCACCAGGCCTTACGGGTAGTTCATTTTCTCTATTAATTCTGTAGCATTAAGAAATCATTTTTTAACTAATGAGTAATTATATCCATTAAGAATTTATAATTCAAGATTATATTATTCTGTTTTTTCTTTTTTTATATTTGATAAAACTGGAGATTGGACCGTTAAGAGCCCACAATAGTCACAGAAAAAGTACGCAAAGACCCGGATGATTATGTAAAGTCTATGGGAGCGTTCTTTTCTAATATCTCGCTCAAATTTTAATGTTTTTACATGATTTTTTTTTGCATAGGCTAGCTTAGGACGATCTGCAACCTGGCTAGTTTTTACTTTTTCGATTTTGCTCATATATTTTTTATATTATGATAGTTTCAATTTCAGAACCGGTTTAAACCGGTTTTGAAAGTTAAAATATTTTTTTTTTTTATTTGAAACCAAAACTGAAAAAGTAAAAACTAGCCCGGTTGTAGATCGTCCTAAGCTAGCCTATGCAAAAAAAATCATGTAAAAATATTAAAATTTGAGCGAGATATTAGAAAAGAACGCTCCCATAGACTTTACATAATCATCCGGGTCTTTTTGCGTACTTTTTCTGCGACTATTGTGGGCTCTTAAGAGCTATCGAAATCCAAAAGCAGATGATGGATGATGAAGTGTCTGAGGTTATTCAGGAAATAATCGGTTGCTCTTAGGATAGATGTTGATTGCAAATGGAAATGAATTTCGAGTCTTGGAAATGGAAAATATTGTGAGGATCTTGATTAATAATCTTCCAATCGAGTGGAGGGAAAAATTTATTTTTGTTTGTTCAAAATAGAAAGGTGGCTCATACATTTTGTAAGGAAGGTTGACAGTTGGTGCAATTATTTTAAGGCTAGTCTCCTTTCCAACTGAATTACTTGGATGAAAATTCTTGCTGAAACAAAAATTCTTCCTATTTAGTGATGAAATTAAGGGACGTGTGGATTAAGTTCTCAATGACTTGGATGGGGAAAGAGAAAATAGATGGAATATTTAAGAAATTAGATTTTGAAGTTATTCGTGCTGAAACGTAAAAAATTTTTCGTCACTTATTGGCAAGTGTGTATGTGAGTAACTGAAAAAGCCAATAATTAGATGAATTAAATCAATTTACATCACTATAATGGTAATAAAGTGTATGTTTAATGCTGTAATTAATTAGATAATTACAAAAGTGATTTTGATTACATGAAAAATACAATTTCATACATGTAAAAGTAAGAATATTATTTAAATGATAATTTGTTTGTGTATTTGAATAAAAAATATTAATATACTAAAATAAATACCATTTTTTATGACGAAATAAACCCACCTCTGGAGATTTGCACGAGCAACTATTAATCGCATGTATGTTTTTGTGATAAAGAGAGTTTCACAATTATTTTTTAATGATGTAGTCCATTTTCTCTATTAATTATGTAGCATTAAGAAATCATTTGTTAACCAATGAGTAATTATATCCATCAAGAAATTATAATTCAAGATCATATTATTCTGGTTCTGTCTTTCTTTCTTTATATCTGATAAAACTGGAGACTGAAGCGTTAAGAGCTATCAAAATCCAAAAGCAGATGATAGATGATGAAGTGTCTGAGGTTATTCAGGAAATAATCGGTAGCTCTTAGGACAGACATTGATCGCAAATGGAAGTGGATTTCGGGTCTTGGAAATGGAAAATATTGTGAGGATCTTGATTAATAATCTTGCATTCGAGTTGCGGGGGGTTCTTTTTATTGTTTGTTCAAAAAGAGAAAGGTGGCTCATAGACTTTTAAAGGAAGGTTGACAGCCGGTGCAATTCTTTAAGGCCTTTCTCTTTTCGGACTGAATACCTTTGATGAAAATTCTTGCGGGAACAAACGTTCATCCTATAGAGGATAAAATAGAAGGATGCGTCGTTTAAGTTCTCAGTGATTTGCACGGGGAAAGAGAAAATAGATGGAATATTTAATAAATTAAATTATGAAGTTATTCGCGAAGAAACGTCAAACTATTCGTCACTTACTAATCAGGGTATGCGAGTACTTGGAGAAACCAATGATTAGGTAAATTAAAGCAAGTTACATCGTTGTAAAAATAATTAATTGTATGTTTAATGTTGTAATTTATTAGATAAATATAAAAACAATTTTGATTATTTTAAAATATAATTATATTAATTACCTATATCTAAAAATAAGATTTCTGTAAAATATTAATTTCTTTATGTAAATGAACATAAATATTAATGTACTAAAAAAGTCGCATTTTTTTATGGCGAATTGAGTCTACCTCTGAAAATTTGCACGAGCCTCTATTAATCGCATGTATGCTTTTGTGACAAAGCAACAAAGGGAGTTTCAAAATTATTCTTTTTATGTAGTTAATTTCCTCTTTTAATTCTTTATAGGGATGAGATTTCCGCGTTTAATCACACCAGTATTATCTTAGAAAAAATATATTCTTAGGATGAATCTCAAAAATGTTCCTATTAAATAAAATAACATATTCTCTAACAAAATACTGGTGCCAAAAAACGCGGAAAGATCATACCTATTCTTTAGCATTAAGAAATAATGTTTTAACCAATGAGTAATTAATATCATGCAAAAAATTATAATTCAGATTTACATTATTTTGGTTCTTTTTTCTTTATATCTGATAAAACTGAAGAATGGATCGTTAAAAGTAGTCGGAATCCAAAAGTAGATGATGGATGACGAAGTGTTTAAGGTTATTCGGGAAAATAATCGGTCGCTCTTAGGATAGACGTTGATCGCAAATGAAAGTGGATTTCGGGTCTTGGAAATGGAAAATATTGTGAGGATCTTGATTAATAATCTTCCATTCGGGTGGGGGGGGGGGAGTTCTTTTTATTGTTTGTTCAAAAAGAGAAAGGTGGCTCATAGACTTTGAATGGAAGGTTGACAGCCGGTGCAATTCTTTAAGGCTTTCTTCCTTTCGGGCTGAATACCTTTTGATGAAAATTCTTGCGGAAACAAAAATTCATCCTATAGCGGGATAAAGTAGGCGGATGCGTGGATAAAGTTCTCAGTGACCTGCATGGAGGAAGGAAAATAGATGGAATATTTAAGGGTGTTCTTAACTGCTCCGCTCAACAAGCGCAAAACGTTTTGACACATTTACATTTTCATTTTTTAACTGAAAGTTATAAAATTGGAATGCCAGACTATGAAAGCGATTTCGAATCTAACTTAGTTTTCCATTTTATGATAATTAAATTACCTATCGAGTTCTAAGCTATTTCGATGACGTAATCACCCGTTTTTCTCCTGCATTTCGACCGGTTTTTCTGCTTTCGTCGGAAATGTGCTCAAAAGTGTCAACTTTGAAGGCTTGTTATGAAAAATCTGTTGTGTTTTAAAAAAACCCAGAAAATTGAGTGCAATTAGACAGTTTCTGAATAATAACACCTGCTATTTTCATGCATTTCCGAACAAAAATAAATTAAAGTATGTGTCACAAAGCTAACCTTTTTGATTTAAGAACAAACACCCTTAAGAAATTAAATTATGAAGTTATTCGCGAAGAAACGTCATAAACTATTCTTCACTTACTGGTGAGTGTATGCGAGTACTTGGAGAAACCAATAATTGGGTGAATTATAGCAAATTACATCGTTGCAAAAATAATTAATTGTATGTTTAATGCTGTAATTTATTAGATAAATATAAAAGCAATTTTGAATATTCGAAAAAATAACTATATTAATTATCCATATCTAAAAGTAAGATTTTTGTAAAATATTAATTTCTTTGTGTAATTGAACACAAATATTAATACACTAAAAAAAGGTCGCATTTTTTATGGCGAATCAAGTCTACCTCCTGAAAATTTGCACGAACCATTATTAATCGCATGTCTGAAGGCGATTATTAGAAATTATAATCCAGAATTATATTATTTTGGTTCTTCTTTTATATCTGACTGTAGCCATAAGAGATGTCAAAATCCAAAAGTAAATGATGGATGACGAAGCATCTGAGGTTATTCGGAAAATAATCATTCGTTCTTAGAGTAGACGTCGATCTCGAATGGAAGTGAATTTTTCGTCTTGGAAATGGACAATATTGTAAGGATCTCGATTAATAATCTTCCATTCAAGTGGGGGATTTTTTATTGTTTGTTCAAAGAGAGAAAGGTGGTCATAGACTCTGAAAGGAAGGTCGACAGCTGATGTAATTTTTCAAAGCATTTCTCCTTTCCGACTGAATTTCTTTATGAAAATTCTTGGGGAAACAAAAATTCATCTTATAGAGGGATAAAATAGAGGAACGTGTGGATTAAGTTCTCAGTGGTTTTCACAGGAAAAGAGAAAATTAATGAAATATTTAAAAAAAAATAGATTATGAATGCTGCTGAAACTCCATTAACAATTCGCCACTTATTTAGTATGTACTCGTAAATGTGTCAGTTAATGAAAATGCCAATAATTTTGTAAATCCTAAGTTTTACGGGTATACAATGTTAAAAATTTCATTATAAATACTTTTGGCAATCGTTTTATGGATTGTTACACAAAATGAAAAATGGGATTGTTAATTTTTTGTAAAGTTGATTGTTGCTAATTGTTTTTTTTTATCGTGATTTTTCAGATGATTTGGTGGGGCATGGACAATTATAATAATTTGAGAACCACTGTTCTATACATATTTAAAAGAAATTTTTTTTAAGAAAAACAGCGATGTGTGGATTAAGTCCTCGGTGACAAATAGTGCTTTGGCGTCTTGTATTGTAATGATAAATGGTGCTTCTATTATGACAGCTAATGAGTTTGCATAGCCAAAAAAAGAATAAATGACATATTTTAATAATTGTATTTTCAAGTTATCCATGTTAAAACGTGCTCGTATGTTTGGATATTTATTATTTAAAATCCCAAGAATGGGGTAAATCATGCTTAGTCAGCATATAGCGTTAAACTTTTCAAAAGAAAAACTTATGACAGCAATTTTATCCAAAACCAGCTTTTACCCGGGCCTATGGTAGGATATGTGCTTTGCAATCCGGGTGGAAAATTTGTAGATTTTAAATATTTGTAAAATTGGATGGAAAAGGTGCATTATACCTGTGGTTCGAGCTTTATATATAAGAAGTTTCATATAGGAGACAAAATGTGTTCTCTAGGCGCTTAACCAGAGGTATAAAGATATAATCCCATAGAGATTGTCCGACTCAGCAAATGGTAGTAAATGTACCTAGAATAATGTAAAAATGGAGCAAGCTCATGAATTGTTCTGTCATGCTAGAATTTTTGCTAGTTCAACAGCATTTCCTTGTTTAAATGTAGGAGACTCAGCTATTATTTTTGTAATTGTTGTTAGCTGAGTATCTCTGTATTTTCCCAAAACTCCCTTGTATGTAAAACCCCCTCTGTTATAACCAAGACCTTTTTATAAGAAAATTCATATAAAACATACGAGACTTATTACTATATATACTATATTATTACTATCTATCTATCTATCTATCTATATATATATATATATATATATAATTTATTTATTATTATTATTTTGCAAAGTTTGTGTAACCAACAGTGCAACTTCATCAAAATCCATCCAGCAGATTTTTTTAAGCTAATTTTTCATATTCCTAGGTTCATTTGATTATAAAAATTCTCTCCTAATTCTATGTATGCATATAAAAACATAAAATAATATTTCATACACTAAAATATTTCCTGTAAAATTATAGTCATGGAAGATCCAGCAAAATATTTTTGAAAGGCTAAATTTATTATAATCGGGTTTAACTGATTACGAAAATTTCATCTATAATTTTATAACAAATCAATATATAATGCTATGTCACATACTATTTTTTTAAAGCATTAAACATCACAAGTCTCATCAAAATCCATTCAGTAGAACTGAAGATATAAAAAGTCAGAACAAAATTCGCATTTCAGTTTCAATAGTTATCATGTATAGTAAACTTCAAAAAATGTAAAAATTATATTTAAACCGAATACATTTACAAGAGTTTGAGCTCGGGCAAACACCCAGATAAACCAACGTGTTTAAAATGCTCTAGAACAAAATATATAATATTAAAAATTAATATTGGCCTTACAAGAACAATGTTTAATGCTTCAGAGAATTGGCGCGAATAACTGGTACGTTTCAAGAAAACTTGTTTATATCCCTTTAAAAACCGAATGCTCTAAATTAAAGAAAAAAAAATTGGCGCATTGATAGGTAAATTGAATTAAATGTATAATAGTCAAATAGAAGGTTTTGAAAATACGTTCTTTAAAAACTATTTTATAGCTCTGGGACCATTTGAAATTTATCTCATATAAAATAAAATAATAATGCATGTCTCATAAAAAGGCCAAGAATCCTATAATTTCTTGTAAGTGAAACAAAGTATTTCATAAGCTGTTTAGATAAGACTAAACGCAGGAAATAAAAAGGTTATTTCGCAAATGTGCTTGAAATATTAAATCCATATTAGAATCAGATTTTATATTGAATAACATTACTTAAAAAAAAATATTTTTTTAATATCTCTGAATTGTTATGGGTCGTTTGCAATACCTGTACTGTACTTCCGTATAAATATTTTTAAAAAATACTTTTTTTTTTCATGGAAGTGATTTATTCTAGCAGAATAGTCCACTTCACTTGATTGGTTACAACCAAAAGAAAATATTTTTCTCTTGCTTTCTTGTTTAGTGGACTGAGTGGTCAATCTTTTTTTATGCCCTATCATCTAACAGATTGCGTCTGTCCATTCTTTTCATTTCTTTCTTTTATTTATTTATTTATTTTTTTCTAAAGATAGGTTTTTCTTCGAGAACTTAAGCTCGATCTGAAAGAATGTTTTTCATGTACTATTTATTTTCTGCACCGTGCCTCTAATGTTTTTTTGCACGTCATTCTTTTCATTTAAAAATCTTCGATACAAGCCATTTTCGTCGATTCTACCTTTAGTCTAGTGTCTTTGTGACTTAGAAGAATGTGGGTTTTTGTATGTCATCCAGCACGTTAATTTCGCGTGATTTGTAAAAGTAGCTTTATTTCTCGGAAACCTGTAAAGACATAATCATATATTTACTAATATAATAATAATATATTTACTAATATTTACTTCCGTTACTAATTTTAAGTTTTCTTTAAGCATTTAGCAAATGGTTGATGCTCTCGGTTGAGGATAGAATTATCTGAAGCATATCTGAATTCAGGGACGTGCGAAGAGAAAACTGCGCCCGGGGCAGAGTTTCAATTTGGCGCCCACTACTCCAACATTTGCTTGTGACAGCCCAAAAATACCTCCATCCTTTTGTAATTATATATATTTTCCCCCCTTAAAGTTTAAAATAAATTTGCATGTTTACATCTCATGCAAAAAACCAAAATTATAACAACTTCTTTTTGCTGAACTAAAGTTCTTCAAAAGCTTTTTTATTTGAAGAAAATAATAAAAAGATTATTTCTCAAATGCGCGTGAAACGTGAAATCTCTATTAAATACATGCTCCGTTTTTAAATATTATAATATTACTTCAAAAATAAATCTTTTTATTCCTCTGAATTGTTATGGGTCGTTTGCAACATCTGTCCGTCCGTAGAAATATTCCCGAAAAAGACTTTCCTCCATGGAAGTGATTTATTCTTACAGAATAGTCCACTTCTTTTGATTTGTTACAAACAAAGAAAGCATTTTTCTTCTGTTTTCCTGTTTAGTGGACAGAGTGGTCAATCCTTTTTATGTCCGATCATCTAACACATTGAATGTGTCTTTTCTTTTCAGTTATTTTTCTTTTCTTAAAGATGACTCTTTTCGAGATTTCGAAGAATGTTTTTCAAGTATTATATTTTCTACATTGTATCAGTATTTCTATTATTTGAACGTGAACCCTTTTCAAACAAAAATTCGCGACGAAAGGTACTTTAGCCGATTGCATACTTAGTACTTAGTCCAGTAGAGTGTTTTTATGATGCAGTTGTTAACTGTGTGAGATTTCGCATTTAATTCAGAATGTAAAAGTAATTTTTCTAGATTTGTAAAAGTGACTTTTATTTCATGTCCGTTTGTGAAAAAAAAAAGTGATCGCAATATTTTTTTTATATTGACTTTTTTTTTTAGCATTACGTTATTATGTTTGTAACCCTGATATTTCTGATGGCGCAAGTTATAAAATAAAATCTGAATTAACAATGATTTCTTCTTTATATCAGCAGTTTCGACAATTAAAAATGGGCAGTTATTCCACAATTTTGAATTTCTTAAGATGTTAAACAAGTTTTCTCTATGCCTTTACTTTTATCTTTCTATTGAGAACCACAATTTAAACGTGACGTCTTAAACTACTTTCCTCTTATGACCTCATTCAAAATCACTCTAAAACTGCACACGTACTAGATTTAATTGTACACATGTGCAAATCTGTCCATTTTGGCCTTAAAATTTACTTTTTTGATTTTTCGGATCTAGAACCTTTTTTGTAATTTTATAGCTTCCCTCTTAAAGTTAAAAATAACTAAATTCTTTTATCTGCGTCTGATACAAGAATCTTATATTGTAAAAACTTCTTTTTGTTGAAACAAAGTTCTTCAAAAGATATTTTATTAGAAGAAAATAATGAAAAGGTCTTTTATTTGAAGAAAATAAAATGGTCACTTCTCAAAGGCACACGAAACGTGAAATTTCTATTAAGTAAATATATGTTCCGTTTTTAAATGTTATAATATTACTTCAAAAATAAATGTTTTTATTCCTCTGAATCGTTATGTATCGTTTGCAACATCTGTCCTTCTGTAGAAATATTCCCGTAAAAGACTTTCTTTCCGTGGAAGTGATTTATTCTTACAGAATAGCCTACTTCTTTAGATTGGTTAGAAACAAGAGAAAGCATTTCTATTGCTCTCCTGTTTAGTGGACAGGGTGGTCAATCCTTTTTATGTCCAATCGTCTAACAGATTCAATGTATCCTTTCTTTTTCAGTCCTTTTTTCTTTCCTAACTCTTTTCGAGATTCCGAAGAATGTTTTTCAATTACTCTATTTTCTACATTTTGTGTGTATTGCTTTTCTTTGCATGTGATCCCTTTCCAAACAAAATTCTCAACAAAAGACGTTTCAGCCGATTGCATACTTAGTCCAGTTGAGTGGTTTTGTGATGGAGTTGTTAACTGTGGGTTTTCGCATTTAATCCAGATATAAGAGTAACTTTCGCTAGATTTGTAAAAGTGACTTCTACTTCATGTACATTTGTGAAAACGATGTGATCGCGATGTTAATTTTATTCAGACTTTTTTTTTCTTCCAGCATTGTGTTATCTTGTTTCTGACCATGATATTTCTGATGGAGCGAGTAATAAAATATACCCTGAATTAACAGTGATTTTTTTTTTTTTTTTTATGTAAGCAGTTTCGAAAAATAAAAATGGTCAATTATTCCACAATTTTTAATTCCTTAAAATTTTAAAGAAGTTTTCTGTTATGCCTTTATTTTTATGTTTTTTCCGAAAACCACATTTTAAACGTGACGTATTAGACTACTTGCCTTTTCTGACCTGTTTCAAATTCACTCTAAAATTGCAAATGCTCCATATTTAATTTTATGCATGTGCAGATCTGTTTATTTTGGCCTTAAAATTTACGTTAGTGATTTTTCAGAACTGGATGCTTTTGTAATTTTATTTTCCCCTCCCTCTCCTTAGAGATTAAAATTAGGTAAATTCTTTTATCTACACCTTATACAAGAATCTAAGATTGTAATATCTTCTTTTTGCTGAAACAAAGTTCTTCAAAAGCTCTTTTATTTGAAGAAAATAATAAAAAGATTATTTCTTAAATGCGCGTGAAACATGAAATCTCTATTAAATACATGCTCCGGTTTTAAATGTTATATACTTCAGAAAAAATCTTTTTATTCCTCTGAATTGTTATGGGTCATTTGCAACATCGGTCCGTCCGTAGAAATATTCCCGAGAAAGACTTTCTTCCGTGGAAGTGATTTATTCTTTCAGAATAGTGCACTTCTTTTGATTGGTTACAAAGCATTTTTCTGTTGCTTTCCTGTTTAGTGGACAAAGTGGTGAATACTTTTTTGGGCTGATCGTACAACAGATTAAATGCGTCCTTTCTTCGAGATTTCGAAGAATGTTTTTCAGTTACTCTATTTTCTACATTTTGTGTGTATTGCTTTTCTTTGCACGTGATCCCATTTCAAACAAAAATTCTCAACAAAAGGCATTTTAGCCGATTGCATACTTAGTCCAGTAGAGTGTTTTTGTGATGGAGTTGTTAACTGTGGGTTTTCGCATTTAATCCAGAATACAAGAGCAACTTTCGCTAGATTTGTTAAAGTGATTTGTACTTCATGTCCACTTGCAGTGCTGTAGTTCGAAAAAAAAAAAAAAAAAAACATTTATGGGAACTCACCTTTTCATATAGTAGATGTTGACGCGACCGGATTTTTGCTAAGCAAAAAGTCAATTTAAAACATCTAGCCAAAAGCAGACTTTTTAAAATTAACAGTTATAATTATTATATTCTTATCTCTATAGCATTGTATTTGTATAGCATTCATCTGTAATAAGTATTTGATCAATCTCATTATGAAGATTTCCATCATAAATCAAAAGTGAATTGAACTCATATGTGATATTATTTACTGGCACGTCTATCCCAAAAGTTTACGATAAAGAGCGATAATGAGAGGTGTTTTCTGTGCTCTTTTGATTTACGACAAGCTGTCTTGTCTGCTAATATTCTTCCCGATCACAACCAAGACTCCACATATGGTTTGTAAAAACATATATTAAGGATGACCTTATACGGTTGATGAATATAAGTGAACTGACTTTTTCAATAAGGAGTACATTTCTGGAGAAGAGGATTTAACTCTCTGGGTTCATCACCAGTATCAATTAGAGGTCTGCACGAGCCGGAATTTCCAGGCCCGGGCCCGGCCCGTAGGAAAGTTATTTCGGCCCGACCCGGCCCGTTGTAAAACTCAAAAGTTCGGCCCGGGCCCGGCCCGTTTAAATTTTTATATTTTAGGCCCGGCCCGTTTTGGCCCGTTACAATTTCTACGATTTCTAAAAATTCAGATTTTTATCATATAACTAAAATTCTTTTAAAGAATACTGCATACATATCTATGGAATGATTTTACAGTATATTTTACAGCAAATACACATTAACAACATTAATGATAACTTAGATTCTTAGGCTTTCAACATTCGAATAAAGATTCATTAAAAAATTAATATGGCTTAGAATAAAAGAAAAAAGAAAGAAAGCTAAAAAACATCGTTAATTTTTGAAGCTGTTTAATAAAAGAAGGTTTATAAATACTTTTCTATATCATTTTATTATAGATTTCAAATCCAAATTCATTCTTCAATTCAAAGAAGCTCCTTTCTGATACATTTCTAATTTTTTTTTTCTCAGAAACGCATAGCATTAGCAGATATCTTTATTCAGAAACTATATAATCGAATGGCGTTATCCATTTTTTGATACAAGCAATTTAAAAATACTGCAAACAAATAAAATACTGTCATAATTAGCGTTTTGAATAGAATTTCCGGAAGCAATAGCAAGGGAAGGGAGAAAAACCTGCAATCATTTGAGAAACTATTATATCTCAACAAGGTACAACTATTTTATTTAACAAAAATGAAAAACGCTATTCGATTCCAAATCCCTTCAATAGTTAGGCTTATCACTTTTATACTTTTACAATTTCAAATTAATCAGAAAATGTGTCAAACTTTCGCATTATTGAGAAATAAATTTAAAAATCATCAAGAAGTATATATCCAATGACTAAGCTAATATTAGTTCTTTATCGCTGTTAATAATTTTACAAATATGTTTTCTGCCAATAATTAAGTCTAGTACCGGTCTATTGCAAATTACCGGTCTATTACTACCGGTCTATTACAAATCATGTTTTCTGCCAACATTAAGTCTAGTACCAGTCTATATGTAGAAAAATAATGCAAGCATGATCTCGGACCGGCATGAGTTAGCTAAAATATATTAAAACGGGTTACACATAATGTAATTCTCCGATGCCGATACACTGTGCATATTTATATTGATGCTGTCAAACTAGTATGGATACATTTATACTTATTCTCGTTAAAACCATTTTCGTTGAAAATAGCTCATATTTTATCGTTTCTGCTTAAATCTTCAGAACGGGCCGGCAGGCCCGAAAATTTTTTTTATCGGCCCGTCTGGCCCGTTCAATTTTTTTGCCGGCCCGGCCCGTAGGGCTGGGCGATATACCGTAATGTCGTTATATATCGATATTTCTTTAAGACCGCGGTAACGATATTGAGATTTCAATCCTTCCGATATATCGTTTCGAACGGTATTTCATCCTACTTTCGGAGTTACGGAATTTCGAATCTACCTCTGTCGGCTCAAAAGTTGTTTACTTTTGCAAATGTTCGCGCTGTAATCGGCACTTGCGTGATACTTCCGGTTTTGAGCCGGTGTCGCGCACACACCGGAATATGGGCGAACAGTCTACTTTTTGCGCTGGTGTCGTGCACATACCGGAATATGGGCGAACCGTCTACTTTTTGCGCTGGTGTCGCGCACGTACCGGAATATGGGCGAACAGTCTACTATTCTGATGTACCGCTTTATTTATCGGAGTTCGTCCGAGAATCGAAGTTGAAACACTCGTTCGAGGATCGGGCATTTCCGATACAATCACTTGTTGACTCCATATCGGTAGCTGACTGTTGTTTTCCTGTGAGCTTGTGTACAGTTATTGCTGCCGGAATGCAGAATTGATTGACATATTTTCAAGAATGTGAGCACAATTAATCGATATTTCTTGTATGTTTGTTTTTCATTTATTAATAGCATTAATAAATAATTATATTAAATCACATATTATTTTACATTTTTTATTAATAACATTTACATGTATGGTAATTCTATTATGTCATTTATTTTAAGCAGAAATTTTACTTAAAGCGAAAGTTTTTTCTTCATTGTGATTCACCTTAGTTTTAGAGTTTATTGGATACTAGTATTTTTACCCGTTTTGCGTACGGGTTTTTAAAAAAATCCCCTCCCCTCACCCCCCCCCCCAAAAAAAAAAAAAATTGAAAATCTTTCTCAAATTATGAAGGAAAATACTTTTAATTTTGAAAGATCGCTAAAACTCTATGGATGGTGTCTTTCTGCTTGGCAAAACATATTACCCATCCACAGCAGATGACAATATGATTATTGTATAAACATTCAAGTTTCGATTTCGCTGAGTTCGATAAACAAAAACAAACGATGGATAGTTTCCTACGTTTTCTTTGAGGTTCTTCTGTACTGGACACTTGTAAAAGATGCTCAAATTTTGTAATAACTTATTATATTTTAATAAAAATTTGTCACACAGCCTAATTTACTATTATTGAAAATTGCTGAAAATTTGGAAAAAATCGGTAAATTAACTTAGGAGTTATGAATTTTTTTCCCTTTTAATGGTAAAGAATAAAAGGTTTTGTTTTTCTTCCTCCCCCCCCCCCCCTTTTCGTTTGTATGCGCCGTTGAATGTGTTTTTCGCGCACTTAAACAACTGAAACTAGTTGATACTTTCACAAAACCCTTTTTATAAGTAAATTAAAAAAAAAAAAAAAAAAAAAAAAAATCGAACAGTTTATCTCTTATAAAAGAATGAGGATAGTTTTGATTTTGAATATCATGGCTCCTTTTTATTTCAAGAGTTCACTAATGCAAAAACAACCGCTCAATGTCAATCTTATTTTTTTTATACCTCGTTTGCATTTCCATATTTTTGTTTATTTATTTATTTATTTATTTTTTGTTTTTGCATTGAACATCTGAGGTTGATCTCTTTCAACAAAAGCCGTTTTTTAATATTTGTTTTCAAGTTTTTTTTTTCTTTACTGGAATACTTTTATTTTTGAAACTGGTTTCGAAAGTAAAAGCATCCTAGAAAAAAATCTGTAAACAAAATCGAAAAAGTAAAAGATCATTATAGAGATTAATTCAGCATTATTATTAAAAGAAGAAAAAAAAAGGGTAGTTAGCAAAACGTCCTGATTTGGGACTTTGTACTCTATTAAAGAAATTTCGTGTTTTCTTAAAATTATTTGATTATTCTAATGTTTTCATTTGTATTCTGACTAATAATAGAATTATTTATTATAACAACGAAAAGAAGGTGTTCCTTACTGCCCAAAATTACAGAAATGAAAATTTTCTTTTGTATTGTAATAAAAAAAATTCTAAGTTTATAGGTGATTAAAGTATTTTATTTCATTATATCTAGTGTCTATTTGTTGTCTTATATACATTTTCTTGTTTCATTTTAATGATTTATAATGTTTTAACTTTCCAAGAGTTTTCAATAACGCATATTTTAGATCAGATTTGAAGGTAAAGGGTTTGCATATTTTGAATCAATACATAAAAATTAAAATTTATGTTCCTTGGAATATGTTAAGATATTGATATTTTTGTTTTTTCTTGATAATTAACATACACACGCACACACACACACATATATATATATATACTATTATGTGTTTGTAGTATTTTATACAGAGGACAGTTACATTTATGACCCTATAATCGAGTGACATATGAATTGAAATATATCGAAAATTATCGATATTCGGTCAGCGATATATCACGATATTAAAATTCTGATATCGCCCAGCCCTACCGGCCCGTTTATGTTGTTTGTCGGCCCGGCCCTGCCCGTTAAAAAAACTATTCTAAATCTGCCGGCCCGGCCCGTTAGAAAATTCGAAACGATTCCGCCGGCCAGGCCCGGGCCCGTGCAGACCTTTTAGTATCAATATGCTTGATAATTATTATTATCAAAAATAACAATAATTATCATCTTGCTTGAAAAAAAAAATTGTGCCCGTGTGCGATGTTTTATATATATAGTAACAAATCACATATTTTTGGGAACGTCTTCCCACCCGTTTCCGCCCAATTACAGCACTGTCCATTTGTGAAAACAATGTAATCGCAATATTAATTTTATTGAGACTTTTTTTCTTCCAGCATTTCTTTATATTGTTTCTGACCATGATATTTCCGATGGTGCAAGTAATAAAATATGCCCTGATTTAACATTGATTTTTTTTATATCAGCAGTTTTGAAAAGTAAAAACGGTCAATTATTCCACAATTTTTAATTACTTAAGACTTAAAACAGGTTTTCTTTTATGCCTTTACTTTTGTTTTTGTTTTTTCCAAAAACCACAGTTTAAACGTGACATCTTAGACCACTTGCCTTTTCTGACATGTTTCAAATTCACTCTAAAATTGCACATGCTGCATATTTAATTTTATGCATCTGCAGATCTGTCTATTTTGGCCTCAAAATTTACATTAGGGATTTTTCAGACCTGGATCTTTTTGTAATTTTTATATTTTCTCTCCTTAGAGTTTAAAAGTATATAAATTATTTTATCTACGCCTTATACAAGAATCTAAGATTATGACATCTTCTTTTTGATGAAACGAAGTCCTTCAGATGCTCTTTTATTTGAAGAAAACAGTGTTTAATTCAGACACTTTTCTCCGGGAGGGACTTCAGTGGCTCCGGAGGGGGACATTGTACTTTTTGATTGTATTTCAAATTTTCCGGGGGGAGGGACATTTCATTGGTCCGGTGGGGGGATATGTCTTCCCCGGACTACCCCCAGAATTCAACACTGGAAGAAAATAATAAAAAAATTATTTCTCAAATGCGCGTGAAACGTGAAATCTCTATTAAATAAATACAGGCTCCGTTTTTAAATGCAATAATATTGTTTCAGAAATAAATCTTTTTATTCCTCTGAATTATTATGGGTCGTTTGTAACATCTGTCCGTCCGCAGAAATATTTACGAAAAATACTTTCTTCCGTGGAAGTGATTTATTCTTACAGAATAGTCCACTTCTTTTGATTGGTTACAAACAAAAGAAAGCATTTTTCTGTTGCTTTCCTGTTTAATGGACAAAGTGGTCAATCCTTTTTATGTCCGATCGTCTGACAGATTGAATGTGTCCTTTTCTTTTTCAGTTCTTTTTCTTTCCTTAAAGATAACTCTTTTCGAGATTCTGAAGAATTTTTTCAATTACTCTATTTTCTACATTGTATCTGCATTGCTTTTCTTTCCACGTAACCCCTTTTCAAACAAAAATTCTCGACAAAAGCATTTTAGCCGATTGCATATTTAGTCCTATAGATTGTTTTTATGATGGAGTTGTTCTTTGGGGTTTCGTATTTAACCCAGAATATAAAAGTAACTTTCGCTAGATTTGTAAAAGTGACTTTTACTTCATGGCCATTTGTGAAAACAATGTGATCGCAATATTAATTTTATAGTGACTTATTTTCTTCCCGCATTGCGTTATCTTGTTTTTGACATTAATATTTCTGATGGAATAAATAACAAAATATACCCTGAACTATGAATGATTTTTCTATAATAGCTGCTTTTGAAAGTAAAAATAAGCAATTATTGCACAATTTTAAATTACTTAAGATGTAAAAAAAAAAAAAAAAATTTGCTTGCCCTTATGTATTTATTTATTACTAGCAGTTACCCGTGACTTCGTTCACATAACATTTAAAGAAGAAATAATTGATCAATCAAGCAAAACATTTCGATGATGAAAAGCATGTGTAATTAACTTTTTATCGCGAATTTATGGTAAAAAACTTCTGATAATCCCTATTTGCTAATTTGTTTCTGGTTAAAATTTTCCTTTGAGCGATTAATACTAATAAATAGGAACATTCTTGAATTCTTTTGTTCAGCCCTGTAGATTTCCAAGTGCCTTTAATACACGAAAGTTTCTTTCTAAAATTTAGTTCAAACAAAAATATTTCTTATTACCTAAATTACATTTTCAGAAATTATCATCCGAAGACAACCTTGTATCCAGTTCTTTACGGGACCCTGTATATAATTTTATATATATACTGCAAACATTTCTTAGTTTACAAAATGCAGTTCAAAATAAAAATGCATATTTTATTTAAAAACCACCTTTAAGTAAATTACGCTCATATTCAGTAACCTTTCCGAGATCTTTTGTCCCTATATATCTAAATATGTCTATATGTCCCTATATATCCTTTTATCCCTGTATATCTAAATTTAACTATTTATACTATTACCATTTATACTCTCCATTTAATATGCATACATTTAGCGAAACTCAAAAGCACATATCATAATTCAAAATGCATTTCATCCATGCAACAATCATCATCCATCATATACAGTACTTCGAATAAAATATATAATATTTGAAATCTTATGTGTGTCCCTGTAAATGCTATGCACTTCGTATTATGCATGAAATAACTCACATTAAGCCTCAGCAACGTATATCAATTTGATTATACATGAAATCGTTTATCATAATTAAAATATGTCGGAAACTGTTCCTCCCTTTATTCTTATGCAATGGAATTCTTCTGTGTAACCCTGTAAATGAATAATAAGTATCCTTTTCACTACATACTTTACAAAATGCATATTTTACTGCACTTTGTAAATGCATATAATTTTGAATATGTTTCACAAATTTAATTAAAACGATTTTCCCCATAATGCCGTAATGTAAGGAAATTTTTTGACAATCCCTGTAAATAAACTAATCATGGTAGAAACTTTATTTTCAATAGGTATTCGTGCTAGGTAAACGTTAAGAACGTCCAAAAATTTCTTGGAAATCGGAGTATATTTACGAAAGTTGGAAAGCGACCAGACAGACAGACAAACCGAAAGCATAATAACTTTTCAACTTTGTTCGAAAGTGTTAAAAAATCGAGCCAAAAATATATTAATCAGTAGTTTTATTTTCCACCTTTTCCCCACAAAAATTTTCTTCCATTGATAATTATGAGTTTTGAATAAAAATATTCATTTGTATGTAACTTATAACTGATTGATTAATATAAGTAAAAAATATTTCCGATTCATTTTAAATATGACGTCATTATTTATCTCGCTCAATTAGCTACTGATATTCATACCCCTTGTATTTTTAACGACTGCTATAAAGTACCTGTTTTATTTCAACTATGACGTCACATTTTCATAAGTGAACCATTTTATTAAAAATATAATTCTTTTTCATTCTTTTTACTTTTAATTTATGTCGCCATATTTTACACAAAAATTCCCATTAACTAAACAAATATCCTTGTTAAATATATTATAAAAAATACACCTTTTTATTTTTATTTCAAACATAACATCATATTTATTTTCTTTTAAATTATTTTATTATAGTTTTTCGCGTGGAAGTTTTTTTTATTAAAAATTCATTGCCGCTGAAAAATTATTAATACAATTTTTTATTTTCTTGGCAACAGGAAAGGAAAATGGTTAAATTTTATCTGAAAAATGCCTATTATTTTGTATTAAAAATAATTAAATTTTGAATTATTAAGGAAAATATCTGAATAAAATAAATAAAAATTAGCCTATGTTCATTCCACTCCTATAATCTATCCATATGCAAAGATTCAAAGACATTAATCCACCCATTTTGAAGCCAAGTTCATTCCAATTTTTCGGACACACTTTCACATTTATAATATACTAGCAGTTACCCGTGACTTCGTTCACATAACATTTAAAGAAGAAATAATTGATCAATCAAGCAAAAAATTTCGATTTATCGCGAATTTATGGTAAAAAACTTCTGATAATCCCTATTTGCTAATTTTTTGCTGGTTAAAATTTTCCTTTCAGCGATTAATACTAATAGATAGAAACATTCTTGAATACTTTTATTCGGCCCTGTAGTTTTCCAAGTGCCTTTGATACACGAAAGTATCTTTCTAAAATTTACTTCAAACAAAAATATTCCTTATTTACCTAAATTACATTTTCAGAAATTATCATCCGAAGACAACCTTGTATCCAGTTCTTTGCGGGACCCTGTATATCATTTTATATATATACTACAAACAGTTCTTAGTTTACTGAATGCAGTTCAAAATGAAAATGCATATTTTATTTAAAAACCACCTTTAAGTAAATTACGCTCATATTCAATAACCTTTCCGAGATCTTTTGTGTAACCCTGTATATCTAAATTTAACTATTTATACTATTACCATGATTTATTTTATACTCTCCATTTAATATGCATATATTTAGCAAAATTTAAAAGCACATATCATAATTCAAAATGCTTTTCATCCATGCAACAGTCATCATCCATCATATACAGTACTTCGGATAGAATACATAATATTTGAAATCTTTTGTGTGTCCCTGTAAATGCTATGCACTTCTTATTATGCATGAAATAACTTACATTAAGCCTCAGCAACGTATATAAATTTGATTATACATGAAATCGTTTACCATAATTAAAATATGTCAGAAACTGTTCCTCCCTTTATTCTTATGCAATGGAATTCTTCTGTGTGACCCTGTAAATAAATAGTGAGTCCCTTTTCACAACATACTTTACAAAATGCATATTTTACTGCACTTTGTAAATGCATATAATTTTGAATATGTTTCACAAATTTAATTAAAACGATTTTCCCCATAATGCCGTAATGTAAGGAAATTTTTTGACTATCCCTGCAAATAAACTAATCATGGTAGAAACTTCATTTTCAATAGGTATTCGTGCTAGATAAACGTTAATAACGTCCAAAAATTTCATGGAAATTGGAGTATATTTACGAAAGTTGGAAAGCGACCAGACAGACAGACAAACCGAAAGCATAATAACTTTTCAACTTTGTTCGAAAGTGTTAAAAAATCGAGCCAAAAATATATTAATCAGTGATTTTATTTTCCGCCTTTTCCCCACAAAAAATTTCTTCCATTGATAATTATGAGTTTTGAATAAAAATATTCATTTGTATGTAACTTATAACTTATTAATTAGTATAAGTAAAAAATATTTCTGATTCATTTTAAATATGACGTCATTATTTATCTCGCTATATTAGCTACTGATATTCATACCCCTTATATTTTTAAGGACTGCTATAAAGTACCTGTTTTATTTCAACTATGACGTCACATTTTCATAAGTGAACCATTTTATTAAAAATATAATTCTTTTTCATTTTTTTTACTTTTAATTTATGTCACCATATTTTACACAAAAATTCCCATTAACTAAACAAATATCCTTGTTAAATATATTATAAAAAATACACCTTTTATTTTTATTTCAAACATGACGTCATATTTATTTTCTTTTAAATTATTTTATTATGATTTTTCGCGTGGAAGTTTTTTATTAAAAATTCATTGCCTCTGAATAATTATTATTCCAATTTTTTATTTTCTTGGCAATAGGAAAGGAAAATGGTTAAATTTTATCAGAAAAATGCCTATTGATTTTGTATGAAAAATAATTAAATTTTGAATTATTAAAGAAAATATTTGAATAAAATAAATAAATATTAGCCTATGTTCATTCCACTCGTATAATCTATACATATGCAAAGATTCAAAAACATTAATCCATCCGTTTTGAAGCCAAGTTCATTCCAATTTTTCGGACACACTTTCACATTTATAATATATATAAGGATTATTACTATTTTTTTTCGAGAACCAGAATTTAAACGTGACGGCTTAGGCCACTTGCCTCTTCTGACCTCATTCAAATTCACTTTAAAATTGCGCACATGATAGATTTAATTTTACGTATGTGCAGATCTGTGTATTTCGGCCTTAAAATTTACCTTAGTGATTTTTCAGATCTGGATTCTTTTGTAATTTTATATACCCCCTTAAAGTTTAAAAGTAAATAAATTCTTTTATATGCGTCTGATACAAATAACTTCTTTTTGCTGAAACAAATTTCTTTAAAAGTTCTTTTATTTGAAGAAAATAATAAAGTGGTTATTTCTCAATTGCCCGTGAAACGTGAAACCTCTATTAAATAAATACATGTTCAGTTTTTAAATGTTATAATATTGCTTCAAAAATAAATCTTTTTATTCCTCTGAATTGTTATGGGTCATTTGCAACACCTGTCCGTCCGTAGAAATATTCCCGAGAAGTATTTTCTTCCGTGGAAGTGATTTATTCTTACATAATAGTACACTTCACATGATTGGTTACAAACAAAACAAAGCATTTTTCTGGTGCTTTCCAGTTTAATGGAAAGAGTGGTCAATCCTTTTTATGTCCGATCGTCTAACTGATTGAATGTGTCCTTTCTTTTTCAGTTCTTTTTCTTTCCTTAAAGATAACTCTTTTCGAGATTCTGAAGAATGTTTTTCAAGTACTCTATTTCCTACATTGTGTCGGTATTGGTTTTCTTTGCACGTGGTCCCTTTTCATTGAAAAATTCTCGACAAGAGGCATTTTAGCCGATTGCATATTAAGTCCAGTAGAGTATTTTTGTTATGGCGTTGTTAAGGGTGTTCTTAAATTAAAAAAAGGCAACTTGTGACACATGCTTTGATTTATTTTTGATCAGAAATGCATGAAAGTAGCAGGTGTTATTAATCAGAAACTGTCTAATTGCACTCAATTTTCTGTTTTTTTAGAATTTAAAGTTGACACTTTTGAGCACATTTTCCGACGAAAGCAGAAAAACCGGTCGAAAAGCAGCTGATCAAGTGATCGAAATAGCTTAAAACTGGATAGGTAATTTAATTATCATAAAATGGAAAATAAGTTCGATTCGAAATCGCTTCAATAGTCAGGCATTCCAATTTTATATATTTCTGTTAAAAAATGAATTTGTAAATGTGTTAAAACGTTTTTCGCTTGTTGAGCGGAGCAGGTAAGAACACCCTTACACTGTGGGTTTTCGCAATTAATCCAGAATGTAAGAGTAACTTTCGCTAGATTTGTAGAAGTGACTGTCGGACGTTCCTCTCAGCCCGCACAACTTTGAAGAAAATCCGTGGTAGTTATAGCTGCCACCACCGACATTATTAGGTGTTATCGGTCACCCACTGTGAGGATTGTGTAAATGAACACTGACGCTGTCAATTATCTGAATAAACAGTTTATTTAGAATATATGTACTGTACACACTAAATACGCTATTTACAATTATATACAATTACAACTCGGATATAGGTGATCCGGTTCAACATTAAATTAAATACAGTAACGGTTGGCTGTGTACTGTTCAAATTACACCTTCTCCCTCACACTCAATGCACGTTAGATTCACTTAATCGGAGATCAATTTCGAATCTCCCAACACATGTATACTTGGCCTATGCTATCCGGCCCAGAGCACAACACCAGGACGTCTGTGTCCCTTGTTCTCCAGATACGAACTGCCTACGCTCTCCAACACAGATCACTCTCTACAAGGACCTCTGTCCTACAGCTTCCAGGTACGAATCCTAGATACGAACTGCTCAAATCTCAGACAAGACTTGCTCTTCTCAAATCACTGCTTTCCCCAATATAAGCCCCACTTTGGAGCTTATCCATTGGACACATCCCACATTGTTTTCTTGATTCGCGACATGTTCCTTGTTTGCTCATCATCCACCTACATCACTGACGGATGAACACGCCTCTCAATAATCTCCTTTCTCTAACCTCACCACATGCACATGATACCTGTCAATTCTCACTTTAACAAAGAAAGAATGTCACCTTGAAAATTCCAGTACACAGCCAGTACAATATAGAAAAGATTAAAATAGAGAAATAACGGAAATTCCAATATGTAGAAGGTGCAGTCTCAGAACCTGACAGTGACTTTTACTTCATGTTCATTTGTGAAAACAATGTGATCGCAATAGTAATTTTATTGACTTTTTTTTTCTTCTAGCATTACGTTATCTTATTTCTGACCCTGATAGAGTAAAACCTCTATAACGGACACTCCCGAATAGCGGACACCTCTATTTAACGGACAGTTTTCTAATCCCCACTCCCAAAACCTCAATTTTTGTATGTTCAACCTCTGAATAACGGACATTCCGAATAGCGGACACTATTTTCAGCGATAAAATAGTGAAAATATTTTTTAACGAGGAAAAAAAAAATGAAAAAAAAAGAGTAAAAAGGCCTGTAAATTTATCAGGACGTTGTATCATAAATTTTGTGATCATAGATAAATGTAGATCGGGAGCTGGGGAAAATCCCCCCCCCCCTCCACGTTTAGTGTTGAATTCAGAGGGCTGCCCGGGAGGGACATCTCCCAGAGCATTCAAATGTCCCCCCGGAAAAGTTTGAGATTTTATTCTTTTAATGGTCCAAAAGTGCAATGCTCCCCTCTCCGCCCGGAACTCTATAATGTCCAATAACACCACATTGAAAAACAAATTACATGTAATCACAAGCAAAAGTAAACTTTTGTAACAGATTTTTTTTTTCATACAAATGTAATAAACAAAGGATAAAGAAGCGCACAATTTTATTTCAGTTTTATTGCTTTTTTTTTTCTTCTAATTAATCATATAATAGAGGTTTTAGGACATATAAAAGTCAATTAATGAAACATTAAGCATTTCTTAGTGATTTTTGAATCTTTGAGGTTTTCCCAATAGCGGACGCCTCCGAATAGCGCACAATTTCTGCGTTCCCGAGGTGTCCGTTATTTAGAGGTTTTACTGTATTACTGATGGAGCAAGTAATAAAATATACCCTGAATTAACAATCGTTTCTTTATGTCCGCAGTTTCCAAAAGTAAAAATGGGCAATTTTTCCACAATTTTTAATTACTTAAGAAATTAAATGAGTTTTCTGTTATGCCTTTATTTTTATCTTTTTTTCGAGAACCACAATTTAAACGGGGCCCCTTAGACCTCTTGTCTCTTCTGACCTCATTCAAATTCACTCTAAAACTACACACATTCTAGATTTAATTTTACACATGTGCAGATCTGTCCCTTTCGATCTTAAAATTTACCTTCGTGAATTTTCAGATCTGGATACTTTTGTAATTTTATATTTTTTCTTCTTAAATTTTAAAAGAATATTATTATTATTATCTGCGTCTGATATAAAAATCTAAAATTATAATAACTTATTTTTCCAACAAAGTTCCTCAGTTCTTTTATTTGAAGAAAATATTAAAAAGGATATTTCTCAAATGCGCGTGAAATGAGAAATCGTTATTAAATACATTCTCCAATTTTAAATGTAATAATATTACTTCGGAAATAAATCTTTTTTATTCCTCTGAATTGTTATGGGTCGTTTGCAACATCTGTCCACCCGTAGAAATATTCTTGAAAAATACTTTCTTCCGTGGAAGTGTTTTATTCTTACAGAATAGTCCACTTCTTTTGATTGGTTGCAAACAAAAGAAAGCATTTTTCTGGTGCTTTCCTGTTTAGTGGAAAGATTGGTCAATCCTTTTTATGTCCGATCATCTAACAGATTGAATGTGTCCTTTCTTTTCAGTTATTTTCCTAAAGATAACTCTTTTCGAGATTTCGAAGAATGTTTTTCAAGTATTCTATTTTCTACATTGTGTCTGTATTGCTTTTCTTTGCACGTGATCCCTTTCATTCAGAAATTTTCGACAAAAGGCATTTTCTCCAATTGGATACTTAGCCGAGTGTTTTTGTGATGGAGTTAACTGTGGGTTTTCGTATCTAATCAAAATATGCAAAATTTGCAAAAGTATCTTTTATTTCATGTTTATTTGTAAAGACAGTGTAATCGCACTACTAATTTTATAGAGATTTTTTATGTATTTTAGCATTGCATTATCGTATACCTAAATGATATGTTTGTGATGGGGCAAATAATAAAGTATACCGTAAAGAATTAGCGACACTTACTTCATACCAACAGTTTTGAAAAGTTAAAAATGAGCAATTGTTGCACAATTTCAAGTTACGAATTAGAATATTGAACGAGTTTTCTACCGTATGTTAATTTGTGGTAAAATGAAGAAAATTGAAAAAATAAGAAATTGAAAATGATATAATATTTGTGAATCAATGGTGATAATTAGTACAATAAACATAAATGAGAATGAAAATCAAAATTTCGGGGGGAAAAAATCATCAATTAAATTGAATTTAAATTTAAAAAAAAAGTTTTTGTTGTTTTTGATTTTGTAACGAAAAAATCTTTTTTTTTTTTTTAGGCGACAATTATGAATACATTTTTAGCGATGTATTGCTAACTGGTTTAAAAGGAAAAGTATCTTCATATGAAATCTATTCTAACCGAAATTGAAAAAATCCAAGCGTACAAAAAAAAGTTACCAACCTCAGGTATATGCAAAAATAAAAAAAATCTAAATCCGAGCGAGAAATCTGTAAACAATGCTTTCATCTGATTGACTTGATCTTTCCGTGGCTAGTGTAAGCTCATAGCTTGTCTTTCGAAAACAGCCACGCTCTATTGTTAAACACTTTTAAAGTTCTCGTTTGCATTTTAATATTTTTATTATTTATTTATTTATATATTTTTCATATAAGCTGAGGTTAATCTCTAATCGAGCATGTTTGTTAAAATGCATGTTTGAAAACAATGCTCCCATAGATTTGCTTTTGCGTTTCATCATATGACTAAATTAGATTAATAAACTATTGATTTGTTCTATTAATGGCTTTAAGGCACCTGTCTCTGTAGGTGAAGATACTCGCGAGTTAATACCTATGGGGAGATTATTCTCTAATATCTCGTTTGCATTTCGACATTTTTAAGTGATTTATTTTGCATAGGATAGCTAAGGTCCATCTCTAGGTCTCTTCTTATTTTATTTTTTCGATTTTGGTTGCAGATACTTTTTAGAATGATATTTTCATCCGGTTTTGAAAGTGAAAGTAACTTTATACAAAATATCTCCCATCAAAGTCAAAAAAGTAAAAAAAAAAAAAAAAAAAAAAAAAAAAAAAGCGATTTGGAGATGGACTTTATCTATCCAATTAATTTTTTATTTTTTTAATGTCAAAATGCAAACGAGAGTATTAGAAAAAAACTCTCCATAGTTATAACATTACTCGCGAGTGTCTCCGCCTGCATGGAGAGGAGCTTTAAGCTCGTTTATGCAGCTATTGCTTTGTGTGTATCAATATAAACTGAGTATTAATTTTCTTTTCACTCAATTATACCTGTATTTTTCATTTCATTGCAGGAGAGCCTGTAATCCACGAGAGTCCACGGAACGCCACTGTCTTGTCCGGTTCCAGTGTTCTGTTTCGGTGTGTCGCGTCTGGTAATCCTGACCCGACTGTCTCCTGGCAGAAGAACGGCCGGTCTCTCCATCATGCCGGACATGCTAACGTAAGAGTGTTGGACTCGGGTGACTTGAGATTGGACAACGTGGGACTTGCGGATGACGGTTTGTACCACTGCATAGCAAGGAACAGCAAAGCTATGGCTTATTCGGCGCAGGCGAGGTTGAGGGTTGAAGGTAAATACTGTTTCTTTTTCAGCATTTTTCATTAATAACTGTGTCCTCAAATACAGACTATCTATTTTCTAAAGCATTTCTGAATTCCTTCATGTTCGGAAACGCATGAAATTGGTAAATATTCTTATTGAAAAACTATGGAATAGAATAGCATTACCTATTTTTTTTGGGTAAAGGCTGGAGATTTTTCGAAAAATACTGTCAAAATTAACGTTTTGGGCGCAATTTGCGGTCGCGACATGATATACATCTGTCTTCACATGACCACAATCAATTTTATCTTTTTCAAAATATGCTTTTTTTATGCTTTTGGTACATTTCTTTGAAATGCTATTTTAAACAAACATCTGAAACTTCTCAAAATTGTGTAACTAACTCGTTTCTTTTAAAATATTTAATATTTTAAATCTGGTTGATTTTTTATTATTTATCTATTTATTTATTTTGTAATGAGGAAAAATATGTTGCTAAAATTTTTAAGACTTTGAAAATATTTTAATAAATTTTTTTGAATTTTATTTCTTTTAAGTCAAACTGAAAATTGCTTTTTATTATTCTCAAATAGTACGTTTTCTGACATCACAACAAATTTAAAGTGATGTATTCAACATTCTTTAAGAAACGTGTGACAAACAGACGTATTTGATAAATAAATAAATAAATAAAAAGTTAATTAGTAGTTCTTGAAAACTAATTTATTCTTACAGGGATGAGATTCTATAGACTTTAGTCTGAATTTCAGAATTTATGGAAAAATTTTATATTTTTTCCTTAGTTTTTTACTTTTGTTTTTGTACTTTGATATAATAGTCCATTTTTTTAAATTCCTTTTAATGTTCTGAATTTTTAATGTTTTCCGTAGTATTACTAATTTGTCTTTTAAATAACACTTAGAAATTTCCCCTTAAATCTTCATTCTTAATGGTTGGATTGCTGCACCTAACAAACCAATTATGATCAATTTAATTCCTTAAAAACTTATTTTTGTTTTTTAAAAAAAAGAGTGGGGAATTTTGTTCTACCATACACTAAATGTGGTTTCAATTATTTTGATTTTGCTGTTTCAAGAAAAGTATCTACTATTTTTAAAATTACAATTAAAAAATATTCATGTCAGTGGTTTTATTAATGTTCTGTATTTTGGTAAAATAGACTTTTCATTGCAGTAAGTAAATAATTTCTGCCTAATTCTTTCTAACAGTTTCCTTTTAATTTGCTTAAAGTTAAATTGTATGTTATATATAAATTTCAACAGCAATTATAATTTTTATTCTGCTTGAAATTCATAAGTATTATTGCTCTAATGTCGTTCGCGCATTTTTCAGATTTTTTACTTTTTTTCAATCTTATCCCTGATTCTTAAAATTAATTTCGTTTTATTTATATATGACCTATAATATGTTATATTTAATGTAAAAACTAATTTCATTTCTATTTTTATTCTAGAATAAAATGCATGATGTTAAATATTTCGCAAAATCCTCTTCCTTTTATTTATCAAGATGTGCCCTTAATGTTTTTCTGATTCATAATCTGCGCTGATCAAGGTGATATAGCGTATTTTGCTTAATATTTTCAAGCTTTTATTTTTACACCGTTCATCCTATCTCTCATCATTAGCAATGATAAAAAGTGTTTCTGTCGCTTCACGTTTGTCAAGTAGCGAACATAATCGGCTGATTATCTTTAATAAATATTCTTTTGGAATCATTCCAAACCTCTTACTGCTATTGATGCCGTAAAGATAATTCACATTTTTTATTCCGTATTTATGTTGGCTGATGGAAAAAGTTTCAGCAATAAATCCTGCCATATATACATGGCATTTAGCCAGCAGTTACTGAAGCATGTATAAGCATTTTTGAAGTAACATCTCTGTTTCAACATATTAGGGGGAAAAAAGTACATTTTTTTTTTTTTTTAATCCCTATAAATGCTACCTGACTTTATTTGGCCTGATGGAGTGTTTAATATTAATGATTTTGATCTTTTTTAAAACAAAATTATCTATATACTGAATAACACCTTGCTAAATAAATCATCTTCATATTACCTTAGAACTTTTCTTTATTTATGTGTGTAAATAAAGTTTATATGTTCAGATACTTGCACACAGGCCCTTATTACCGCATGGGCAAATCGGGACTTTGCCCTTTGGCCCCGGACCTTAAGGCACCCCCAAATTCATGCATTAAATTGTAAAATATTTATTTTCTTTTTTCCAATTCTAACTCCTCCATATGTTGATGTTATTAAATTCATCTTAAAGCAATAAAACATTGCTAAAGTTATAAAAAAGAGTTTTGTTCTGCACTAAGGTAAAAAAAAAAAAAAAGTGTACCTTTATTGATTCTAGTATTTAATTTAGAATTGACGGAGCTAAGACGTGTCTTCTATTTATATCTAAAGTGCGAAAATATTTTTATATCTTACACATTCATACATACACACAGTCGGCTCTCGTTAATTCGAACTCGTCGGGACCACAAGAAATGTTCGAATTATCCGAAGTTCGAATTATGGAAAATATGAAATGAAAACATGCTTAATATGGTACTATTACAAAGGAATTAATGTTATATTGTTTTTTTAATTTTTTTCGTCTGTTATCATTGGAATATGACTTGATATTAAATTAAAATGTATAAATACATAAACTAATTAAAAGATTAGAAACAAGCGCAATGGACAAAAAATTTAAAACGTCACTGATGAACAGACGGGACACTAAGAAAGTGGATATCAAATGCATTGGATTATATGCATACTCGTTTGGAACAATGTTCACAAAAATCAAAGAAAGAAAGTTATTCAGATGATCTGAAATTCGTGAAAAAGAAAAGAAAAATGAGAAATCGGAATTCTAGTTAGTTCGAATTAAACGAAGTCAAGAGAAAATGAGTTCAAATTAAAGAAATTATTTAACGTTATTCTACCATTGAAAATTTCGGGACTTCATGTTTAGTTCGAATTAAGCGAAGATTCGAATTATCCGATTTCGAATTAACGAGAGCCGACTGTAGATGAATGACTGTGCGTTCTATTTGAATAATGTTGCAATGATTCAAAATGGGCCCCTTAATTTATCTTTGCCCAGGGTTCCAAACAGTCATAATCGGGCCCTGCATGCTCATATTTCTAATTTCTTCTATAGATATTTATACTTCCATTCATTTATTCCCACCTTAAATTTTTTTAGACCACGTATTATTTAAAATTTTTCATTATTTACTATTTCATATCTACATTTAGTATCATATTTCCCGCTTTTAAGAGCTAATTCATGTACGCCCACTTGCCAATGCTATTCCTATATGGGAAAAAATATATAAAGATATCTCGGTTGCATTTCATATTTTTAAATGATTTTTTTTTTCATTGGATAGCTGAGATTGATTTGTACAAATGTCATTTTTTTATTTTTTCGATTTTGCTTGCAAATTTCCCTCGCGAGGATGTTTTCACTTTCGAAATCGATTCCGAAAATTAACACGTCCTTATTGATAAATATTTTAATAATCTAAACAAAATTGAAAAAGTAAAAAAAAAAGGCATTTGTACAGATTGATCTCGGTTATCCAATGCCAAATAAATGAATAAATAAATTGAAATGCAGCCGAGATAGCTTTATAAATTTCTTCCATAGCACGTGTCTATACTCTACTGTCTATACTATAATGTGCTATATTTAATGTAAAAAGAAATTTTTATCTGTATTTTTAAGTAAAATATATGATGTTAAATATTTTGAAAATTCTACTTCAATTTACTTCTCGATGTGTTTCATATGCCCTTATCATCATTTTTTTTTCTGATTCATAATCCGTTCTGATCAAGGTGATATAGCATACTTTTCTTAATATTTTTTTTTTTTTACACCGTTTATCCTATCTCTCATCATTAACAATGATAAAAAGTGTTTCTGTCGCTTCACGTTTGTCAAGTAGAGAACATAATCGGCTGATTATCTTTAATAAATATTCCTGTGGAATCATTCCAAACCTCTTGCTGTTATTGATGCCGTAAAGATAATTCACATTTTTTATTCCGTATTTATGTTGGCTGATGGAAAAAGGTTTCAGCAATAAATCCTGCATATATACATGGCGTTTCTCCAGCAGTTACTGAAGCGTATAAGCATTTTTGAAATAACATTTATGTTACCACATACTAGAAAAATATCCCTTTATCCCTATAAATGCTGTCTCACTTTATTTGGCGTGATGGAGTGGTTAAGATTAATAAATGATTTTGTGCTTAAAAAAAAATATATATATATATATGAATAACTCCTTACTAAATAAATGATCTTCATATTAACTTACTACTTTTCTTTATTTATGTATGTAAATATAGTTTATATTCTTAGATACATGCATATTTTTCCAATTTCTATACTTTTCCCCATTTAATTTATTTATTACCGTCTTAAAATATTTTTCACTCATTCTTATTTCGAAATTTTCATTATTGTCATTATTTACTATCTATATCTACGCCTAATATCATATTTCACGTTTTAAAGTCACGCGAAAAGACCGACTCGCAAATGCTATTCCTAAGATAGAAATTTATAAAGATATCACGGTTACACTTTAATATTTTAAATGGTTTTTTATTCATTTGATAGCTGAGATCAGTCTGTACAAAGGCCGTTTTTTATTTTTCGATTTTATTTGCCTCATATTATTATTTTTTAATTTTTTTTTTTTTTTTTTTTTTTTTTTTTTTTTTTTGTGTGTGTGTCTGTATGAGAGGTTGCTTTTAGTTTTGAAACCGGTTCCAGAAAGGAAGACGTCTTCATTAAAATATGTTTCCAAAAATATCTGTTCTTCATTAAAATATCTGTATAAATTTTTATATTCTGTATAAATTCTTTGTTAAAAATTAAAAAAGGTAAAATTATTTAAAATTATTGAAGGTAGCCTCTTAAAATCATTCCATTCCAAATTTTATGTTTCTTTCACTTGCCTAATGTTTTAATTTATGCTCAATGTTTAACTTTGAGTTTCTTAAGCAGAATTTTCAACCTCAGAACCGGTTACTTTATGAATGATTACCCAGACTGCGACATTCGAGTACTATGAGCGGTTTTTTTTGCAAGCACCTTCTAATGTGGTTTCACACACGTACAAGCAACAAATTTAAATACAGTAGATTACCTTAAATCCGCACAGCTTGAGACTAGAGATTGTACGGATTTTAGAATTTTGCGGATTTGTAATCATTGCTTTATTTACATATTTTCAATTTTAATATAATTAATATTGCAATCAAAATTATAATATATGATTAAAATATTATAAAATATTTAAATAATTAATTAAAGTAAAAATCTAAAACAATAAAAATTTAGATTATTTATTTTAATGATTAAAATATTAAAAGCAAAGGTCAAGTAAATAAGCAATAATGGATAATTTTACGAGGGCGGTTCAATAAGTACCCGTGTTAGAAATGAAGACACCGTTTTTTTTCAATTTTTTTTTCAACATAGTTCCCTTTTAGAAAGATACACTTCTGCCAACGTTCCGGCCATTTTTCTAACCCCTCGAAAAAATAGGATTTGTCGAACTCTGCAAAATACGCCTCTGTCTCGGCGATGACTTCCTCGTTTGAGCTAAATTTTTTCCCGCGAGCCATTTTTTTCATGTTAGGGAACAAGAAAAAGTCGCAGGGAGCCAGATCGGGTGAATAGGGGGGGGGGGGTGCGGCAGCAATTCATAACGCAATTCATGCAGTTTGGCGGCGACAACTCCAGATGAATGTGCTGGTGCGTTATCGTGATCGCGGCACCTATCGGGCCGACAATTTTTTCATCCCCAACTTGTCATGTAAAATATGAATTGCCGTTCCAGTCGATCAGCGAGAATCATGTCGTGGACTTTTTCAATGATTTCCTCGGTAACCACATCTGGTCGCTCCTCATCGAAAACGGAAGTTCGCCCACGTTTAAATTCGTTGAACCAATATATAACTGTGGTCATAGATGGCGACGTGTCCCCATAAACTGCATCCAACTTTGCTTTTATCTCCTCGCATTTTTTCCCATCCAAAAACAAAAAGCGGATTACCGAACGATATCCATCTTAGCGAAAATCACGAAACACGTCTTACTCAAATGGCTGCGAAATCCAAACTAACCTATCAATCAGTCTGAAATTTTTATAGATGACAGCACACGATGATAACAGCAACTTCCTTGAGGAACGTCCTTTGTCTTCAAACACGGTTACTTATTGAACCACCCATGTAAATATGAATAATGAACATGAGATGTTTTCTATGAATTATTCAATGGAACTTTCCTCATAAAAATACACAACTAATTACAACTAATTCACAAGAAAATAAAAAAGTAGGGAAGTTTTATTTCAGGTGTAGCCAAACTTAATAAGCAAAAGAGTTTGGTAAACACATAAATATATTTAGTAAAAGGATTGTGATTACCAATAACATCAGCAATATCTTGATTTTTTTTTCACATATAAATTTAACTATCCTTCATAAAAAGTATGAATTAAGTAATATATACAAAAATTACATTTTAAAACATTTATAGAATTGGTGTAAAAAAAAGAGTTCAATTTTGTCCCAACATCTGAATTGAAAGTTTTATTATTTATATCTGTAAATTACGTGTGGATTTTAGAGAGTTGCGGATCTGAGAGAATCTATAGTATACATAAAAGTTAACAGCTTTTTATTACAAGTGTATATGATAACGAATGAGTAATCTACGTTGATGCTAATACACAAAACATTTGTCGTTACAACATTCTTGTTCAGTGATCTGGGTTCTTTTATGAAATGACGCAATGCTGTTTTTTAGGCCAATGAGAGCAATAAACATGCATATCGCTTAACCCCTTGGGGATGAGCGACGCGTATACGTGCCGTAAAAAGGCTTAAGAATTCTTGTTTATCCCCACCAGTAAAATTTTACTGTAAAATGCACCTTATCTAATCGGAGCATTTTCTCAATTTAAAAAGGTACAAATTTTTGTATTTAAAAACCGATGATAAAATATTAAAATTTCGCAAAAGGCAAAACTCATGCAAAAAATGATAAGTTTGGATGGTAAATGTGCTAACTGACACAAATGAACTGCACAGTTCCAAATATCTGTTTGTGTTTATTGTCAAATATCCACACTAAGAAAAAAAATATGCCGCGTTCAACTAGAACGAATAGTTAGTCACTTTCTAAATACCTAAACTAGAAATATAGATGTCCAAACTATGAGAGTAGGGCAAACAACTAAGCTGAATAGGCGAAATGACTTGCCATTTCTAGTCTCTTCTAGGAGACGAAATGACATTGAACCGTTTCAGTAGCGAGAAATTATTGCTTGATTTTTGGAATGATTTCTTAAGCTATAATTATAGTTACTGAATCAAATCTCTTGTGTTCGCATCTATTTGAAGAGATTTTTAGATAAATTTGACAACAAAAATATCGGAAAACGTACTTGAATTCTAGTAAGAGACTCTCGAACTCTCTAAGAAATGGAACTAAAATTTATAAGGATGACATGGAACTATTTTTTCTAGAGCCATTACTTAGATTCTATATGCCAGAACTATATTTTTTTCTCAGTGCATTGAAATCTCTGAGTATTAGTTTTTTCAAATATTAATTTAACAGACGGTAAGAAAGCCATTGACTATCTTTAATGATATAATTAACTCTTTTTAGGTGCGTTTGTAATTATGTAAATACGTATCTTTTATAGTCGTCGTTCAACCCGTCCGTCCGCATGTAACAATGCAAAAACTACCCGACTGAATCGTTTGAAAATTAAAATATTTAATTGTTACATAATTTTGTCGCGTCATTTCAAATTTTATGATAATCGGATGCACAGTATAATAACGGGGACAATCAAAAGAATTCCATCACATGACGGTCAATGGGGAAAAAATAGTTTCAAGTGCATTTTAATGATGTTACACTCTTGGAACATAATACGATTCATATACATCTATGAAATATATGCTAAAATATATGCTAAAATATAAATTTTGTACAAAGTGTGTGGTGCAAAGAATATTTTTTATTTCTATACAAGGCCATACAAAAGTACTCTATTATATAAAGTTATAGGGGGGAAATATTGTTTCGGGTGCGTCTTAATTATATTAAGCTATTTCACATTTTATGAAATTGATATTGGTTGCTGAGGTTTACTACTAGTTAATTACTTTATAATAGAAAGCATTTAGTATTTACAGAGACACACAAAGTATTTCGGATAGTGTATAGTATCTGTATATTTTAAAAACTTCGTTATTGTACGAACGCACTTCATTTGCTACCAGTAGCGCAGCCAGAATTCAGTTCTAGGAGAGGGGGGTGGGGGTTGAGTTTCTGATAAAGGTATTTGCCGGTTATTTGAATCACCGGTTAATAGAATCAGTACTAATCAGAATATTCAATGTATAATACTTAAACTCAAAGAGCATCTGTATGGCAGGAAATCATCATTCTTTTAGCATAATATGTCTCAGAAAAGTGATTTAGTTCAAATAATCAATTTTTACCTAATCCTAAAAAAAATATTACAATATGCACTTTCACAATTTTAAGTAGAATTTTTGCTGTTTAAATGAATCAGTTTATAAATGAAATTTGATTCAACAAAACGGCAGATTCCGAAGTACACTAAAGCGTTTAATTATTAAGTTTGGTTTTGATTCATATAAGCGGCAATTATAGCGATCTTTTTTAGCTGTGGGAGAGGTTTTAACCCCAAATCCACCCCCTTGGCTGCGCCACTGTTTGCTACGTCTGACGTGGTATTTCTAATTTACTTTTTTTTTTGGGGGGGGGGGGGAATCGCATATTACCTTCTTAATCTAAACTCATCAAATACGTATTACCTAAAGCCAATCCTAAATTAACATTAAATCGTTTTTTCTAGTCAAATTCCTTGCCTACGATTTATACAGGATGCATTAAATATATTGTTTTTGTTACTCTGTATTTTCTTATGATATAGAAAGTATGTAGAATCTAAATTGATGAAAATAATTTACTTTTTCCTAACATTTTTCTGGTTGTTTTGTACCGTTCGTCCTAAGTGTCATCATTAGCAATGATAATAAATGTTCCTGTCGGTTAACATTTGTCAAGTAAGTGGGCTTAATCGGCTGATTATCTTTGATAAATATTCCTTTTGGAATCATTCCAAACCACTTATTGCTATTGATGCTGAGATGAAAATGCGCATTTTTGTGCATTTTTTTTCTATCGCATAATAATGGGAAAACTTTGAGCAATAAATCCTACATTATGTACATAGCTTCTTTCCAACAGTTATTGAGTCATATTTAATATATCAATTAGTAGTAATACAGTTTAGAATGATGTTATAGATAATTTACTTAATATTGTTCGAATAACATTATTAGTTGCACAAAACAAAAATATTTTTGAAAGGGGGATTTCTTTTTCAATCTCATTTTTTCAGCTTTCTTGACATTGAAAGATTGGAGGAGGGGGGGGGAGGTCTTGATTTATTCATTTGTAGAAATTCTTTTATGTTAATCTTCTTTGTGTTTAAGAAACTGTCTTTTGAAAAAACATACTTAAATTTAATTTAATGATGTAATGTTTGCCTTAACTATGCAAAGTTAAGTTCTATTTTAACTACCTCAGGAATCAATATCAAAAAGAATTTAAAACAGCGAAAAAGCCAGAAAAATAATCTTTTATAGAACCTTCCTTATTTACATTTTGTTGACTGGAAGGTAGCTGACAAACCACCACCTCATCGAATTTACTGCCGAAATTTCAAGATTAGCCAAAACTCGATTCGCATATTAAAATATAATTGGTCTGCAAGCCATATCTTGGGGGGAAACACCTGCCAACATGATTTTAATGGTTGACTGATAGGTTTATAATTGTCAGGGGCCATACTTATAATGAAATTTCAAGACAAGAGAATTCTTAAATACCAGTATTTTCTTATAGAAAATCTCGTCTTAAATAAGAGGAAAATCGCGCGTTAAACCTAGATTTATTTTCCTACATATGTAGAATAAGAATGTCTAGGGGTTTTGGTTAATAATGTTTATTGATTATATGAAAGCAGTTGAACTATTTACAAATGAGACAATAAGGGTGGGTTTGGAACGTTCTGTTCCGTACACCGGAACATTCGGCGATGCTCCGCAGCAGGTCCAGGAGCATGTCTTGCTATCTTCGCTGCGAGAATGAATCTGTTTCACTTTTCTCTGCAATCAGGCTAATTGGATAAAACTTGACCGTCAGCAAATAAACAAATATGAACAAGTCACTTGCTTCCCGTGAGAGAATGCTTAGTACAGCAATAAACTAATTGGATGTTTTGGGAGGCAAACTGCAACTTACGCATATATATATATATATATACACACACACACACATATATATATATATATATATATAATACTGATATTTCTCCTGAAGAATTTCCTGAAGCGTACAACCCTTGCATTGTGTTTTCCTGTTCCCAAGTCCTACTTGTTTTCTTGCCTTTGGGTGTTAGAATACACAACGATAAGCCAACCAATCAACCTCTAAATTGGGGTCTGCATGTGGTTTTTACCAAAATATGACTTGGCAGATCAGTTGCACTTTAATATGCTAATCGAGTTTTGTCTAATACTTAAATTTCAACAGTGAACTGGATGAAGTGCAATGAATAGCATCATCAGTGATCTGTACAGATGCTTCCTGGTCTATTTCAAACAGATATGTGTTTTAATTTTTCTAGATATTCAAACAATATTCTTGCGATCTATCAATATCAATTTAGGTTTTTTTTTTTTTTTTTTTTTTCAAGTTTAAATCAAACATTCGTTAAATTTAATTTGATCATAAAAGTAGAATATCATGCTCATTTTGTTGCATTCGAAATTGGTTTATGATTACGATCTTCAGTTTCTAATCTAATTTCCAAACTACAACTACATGTGTTTTGTAACCATCATATTTCCAAAAATAGTATTTTTTCTCCGTTTGGTAGAGCGATAATCTTTATATTAAACACGCGATCATCTCATTTATAACGTTTCATCTTGTAGAACATTTTGTCTTTTTGAAAATTTTGACAAGTTTTTTTTTTTTTTGAAAAATTTGACAACTGTTTTCGAGGGGTTTTTTTTTTTTTTTTTTTTTTTTTTTCCAGATGAATAGAGTTAAACAGAGCATTGTAGCTGAGCTTGTAAAATCAATTTCCAAAGATATGTACACAAATTCTCCCAAAGAACATTTACAAAAATTCGAGAAATCTTGACTTATTTGTAGAAAATCTTTCTGGTGGGGAAGATTGTCTTTATTTTTAACCCCTTCGGGACGAACGACCAGAGTTCGCGGCGTCAACGTTGGCACTCACATCCTGAGCGACTAGTAAACGTGACAGCGCTGTTTCACTCGCATCCCGAGCGACTGGTATTAGTGCCGTCAGTTTGGAATGTTTTAGTTTAAGGAAATGGCAGTGTCGAATCTATACTCAATTTATGATGCAATATTTTTTAAGTTAATTTTTGCTTTGACTTCAAGGTTTAGCTTTGCTTAATTTGGCTATAAACAAACTATGAATAGCATTTTTTTATTATTATTGTTATTTAAAGATTTAATTACTCGTTAAAATTTATTTTGATCATAAAAATAGAATATAACGACATTTTGTTGCATTCGAATTTGTTTTATAAATAGCATCTTCAATCTGTAATCTAATTTTTACGGAACACATAGAGAACGCTTAAAACGGGTTAAGAGCAGAAAGATGGTTTTTAGGCGTCCATGTGTTTTAGTATTCCTTGTTTTTTACATATGTTTGAATTACGAACAGACATGTGAACTGTCATCTTAACTTTTCTACATACATTAAAATTTAAATATTTTTGGACAATTCTTCAACAAGCTATGTGTATCAATTCATTTTTTTAAATTTGTTATTTTGATTATATTCAAATGGATTTCAACTGAAACATTCTGTAAGCTTTATATTAAAAAAATGTTTTGTAAATAGAATCTTCTAACTGTAATGTAATTTTCAAAACCGCTCTAACGCATGTATTTTGTAATCATCATATTTTCTAAAAATAGTACGTTTTTTTCCATTTGTAGTAGAACAATAATGTTTATGGTAAACACGCGATCTACTCATTTACTGCGTTATGTCTTGTGGGAAAATTTGACAAAGTTTATTTCCCGTATTTTTCTGGACGAAGAGAATAAACTGCGTAGCGGAGTTTCCAAACGGCATACACGCATATTCTTGCAAACAATTTTTACGAAAATGAGGAAAATCTTGACTTATTTATTTTCAGGAAGATCTTTCTGGTGGGAAGATTGTTTTTACGGAAACAGCTTTGTCAGGATCATGCTTAAGCATAATTAATGACGTAATGTTTGCCAAAATTGTATAAGCTGTGTTCTAAATCCTTCAAAAATGAATTTATAGAGCATTTTAAGAGGAAAGGAACGGAAGGACTTTATCTTTCGTTGAATTATGCATTGATATATGAACTTTCGTTTCACTTTTTGTAATTTTAATAACTTTGTTGTGAATATAATTAGAGTTGCACGTGCTAAATTTAAAAATAGATAAACAAATAAGTCTTATTTCCAATTCGTTTATTTGCATATCATAAAACTAAATTAAATGCACACTTTAAATATATTGATTAGCAAAACGGAATTTCATTTTTAACAGAATTTTAATTTATATGTGATTTTTTTTTAAATACTTTTGTAATTTCGATTTCAACATTTATAATATTCTTTTTCTATTCTTTGATACACAGATGTCAAAACCTAATAACATTATAAAAAAGTCTCAGATTTTATTGAAAGTTTTCTATTTTCTTCTTTGTATCTCCATTTTAGAACAAAAAGGGGGATAAAGCTGGCCAGCAAATTCTCGTTAAACTTTTTGTAATTTTAATAACTTTGCTGTGAAGATAATTAGAGTTGCACATGCAAAACTTAAGTAAATGAATAAAAATAAATACAAAATAAAAACATTTAAGTTTTAATTTCAATTGTTTATTTTCATAACATAAAAATAAATAGAATACATATTAAATTTATTATTTTGATTATATTAATAGTAGTTAGACTGAAACATTCTATAAGCTTTATATTCAAAAATGAAATAGAATCTTCTAATTGTAATCTTATTTTCAAAAGCGCTCTAAGACATGTTTTATAATCATCATATTTTCCGAAAACAGTCCGAAAATTATTTGTGGTAGAACAATAATGTTTATGGTAAACACGCGATCTACTCATTTACTGCGTTATGTCTTGTGGGAAAAGGAAAATTCGACCAAGTTTATTTCCCATATTTTTCTGAACGAAGAGTGTAAACTGCGTAGCGCAGTTTATTAATGCAGTTTCCTACACGCACCTTCCAAACAACATTTAGGAAAATGAGGAAAATCTTGACTTATTTATTTTCAGAAAGATCTCTCTGGTGGGAAGATTGTTTTTACGGAAACAGCTTTGTCAAGATCATGCTTAAGTATAATTAATGACATAATGTTTGTCAAAGTAATAGAAGTTAAGCTGTGTTTCAATTCCTTCAAAAGTGAATTTATAGAGCATTTAAGAGGAGAAAAACGGAAGAATAAATAGCTTGACGATTTTTTTAAAGCAAGCATTACTTCACATTGGAAATATAATGAACGTAAAGGAGGTGAATATATAACGACATATGAATTTGTAAAAACGTATTGAAACATGATAAAAACCAGACTGGATATATTGGCATATTTTAACATTTTGAAGTTCTCTGATTTTGTTTTCGCCATTTTTAAATGTATTACTATATGTATGCGTGTAGGGGAAGATGGGGATACTTGAGCCATTTTTTTAATTTTAATTTTTTTAAATTTTTTATAATTTCTTATAATAAAATAAAATATTGAAAATGAAAATTTGATATTTTTTCTTCAACTGAAAACCACTTTCAATTAATTTTGAATTTTTTTCTATGTATAAAAAATGTTTATTTTTTGTTTTACATGATGGCTCAAGTATCCCCATGGGAGGGATACTTGAGCCATGGTGAAGGGATACTTGAGCCACTACGGAAAAATACCTACAAAAGTAATTTTTTTCGCTTTATTTTTGCACAAACATTTTACAGAATGATAAATTATGAAACATAAAGTCCTTCCAAAACAATTGAGAAAACAAAGTTAGTACATACGATCATTTTTTTCGTTAGAACTGGTTGTCAAATGATAATTTCAACTTGAGTTATAACGACGGTAGAAACACCCTCAGTTCAGAGTCATTTAAATTTGGAATCTGCTATTCTTCGGGCAAATTTCATTTTCAAAATATTAAGTGCTTATCCAACAAATATTTTTAGTTTTCTTTCTGGCATATTTTATTAGTAACCAACCATCAATAGAAGATTTTCTTTTCACATCATCACCATCATTGGCAGAATTTTCCTCTAATGATAATGTCGAACTCATGCTTTTAATTTAGTAGCTGTCGGAATTTAAGCCAGATGTATCATTCTACTATTTCAAACACTTTTTTGATTTCACAGGAAAAGATTTTGTCTTCCTCTTTGGCTCCATGCAGGTAAGTTTGAACTGGGATTTTTGTTGCTTTTCTTGTTTTTTGTGCGCTCTTTTTACCAATTTTTCTTCAATTTTCTTAGTTAAAAAAAGAATTACAGCAACAGAGGTTACGATTTCAATATAAGATATTAATCTTAATATGTTATATTAAAAAATAAATATTTTAATATGTTGGACCTAACTAATTAAAATGTTAGAGATTATAGCCTGTAAAACAGTTTTAAAAAGTTATTTTAATTTAATAAAAGTTAAATTGAAAACTATGTTTACATTTATATAGACAGGCTATTTTGCTAGTCAAAATGAAAATTAAAATGGATATTTTCATTTAAAAAATATACATTTTTAAACATTTTTAAGTCGTTATTTTTTTAAGAAAAATAAAATGAAATGAAAAATTATTCTCTCTTTTATCCAGAAAAAAATCTATTAGTGAATATAAGGAAGGAATTTTATTTTTTGTTTGTTTCTCCTATGTTTAATTTCTAGTGGGGAGGGTTGAGATATGGCTCAAGTATCCCCACTCTCACTGGCTCAAGTATCCCCACTACCACTAGTTTTGTTTCCCAGAGTTTTACTAAATAAAGCATGCAGCTATTAGAACTATTTTAGATTCAAAATACAATTGAAATTATGCTTATTAAATTTATGTATATAGTTGCAACTTTAAACAAAACTTTGATTACAAAAAAACAAAAAAACCATGTACCCAAAAATTTACTTCAGATAGGGAAAATACAACTATTGATCACAATACTTTCAAAATGGTACCAAGATGTGTGATTTCTTTTTTACATGTTCAGAACTATAAATGTGTTAACATATTGGCAGTTTTAGAAAGAAAAATTAACTAACTGTAGAGATAATAGGGGTGGCTCAAGTATCCCCTATGCTCAAGTATCCCCACTCTCCCCTATATTAAAATTTTCACAAAAGGTTTAGGTATTTACAGCTCATTCTTTGTGATGAAACTGGGTTTATCTCTAATGTTGATTTAATTTTTGTTAATGAAATTTGTACCTGACTTCGAAATCTACCCCGACATTTAAATGTAGCCATCAGGGTTTTTTTTTTTTTTTTTTTTTTTTTTTTCAAATTTTTACAAAATACATATTAAATTTGTTATTTTGATTACATAAATAGAACATTCTATAAGCTTTATATTCAAAAATATTTTATAAACAGAATCTTCTAACTGTAATCTAATTTTCATAACCGTTCTAAACATATGTGATTTGTAATCATCATATATCCAAAAATAGTCCCTTTTTTTCATTTATGGTAGAACAATAATGTTTATGGTAAACACGCGATCTACCCATTTACTGCATTATGTCTTGTGGGAAATTTTGACAAAGTTTATTTCCCTTATTTTTCTAGACGAAGAGAGTAAACTGCGTAGCGGAGTTTATTAATGCAGTTCCCAAACGGCATACACGCACATTCTTCCAAGCAACATTTAAGAAAATGAGGAAAATCTTGACTTATTTATTTTCAGAAAATATTTCTGGTGGGAAGATTGTTTTTACGGAAACAGCTTTGTCAGGATCATGCTTAAGCGTAATTAATGACGTAATGTTTGCCAAAATAGTAGAAATTAAGCTGCGTTCTAATTCCTTCAAAAATGAATTTATAGAGCATTTAAGAGGAAAGGAAGAGAATAAATTTTTTTCGTTGAATTATGCATTGATACATAAACTCTCATTATACTTTTTGTAATTTTAATAAGTTTGCTGTGGAGATAATTAGAGTTGCATATGCAAAACATAATAAATAAATTAATTAATAATTGCGTAATAATTAATAATTGCTTTAATTCCAGGTTTTAGCTACATTTTAATTGCTTCAGGGTATTTCCATGAGAACATGTCGTGTAAGTCACATACTACGATTTTGCATACCAGTACTTTAGAACGGAAAAATGTGACTTGTTTTATCAAAGATATTTTATTAATTGAATAAAGCCATGCAAACATATCGAAAATAACGGTGGCCCACAACTTAGCAGTTACTAATAATGTAACTTACACGACAAGTGCTCTTGGAAATACCCTTCATAAGTTATAATGTAGAATATTTAGAATATTTGAAATGAATTAAGTACGGAAAAATAGTTTTTATGTATCCTTGTGTTTTAAGATTCCTTGATTTTTATATTTTCCTTGTTTTTTATATCGATCAATTACACACAGATATGTGAACTGTTACCTTAATTTTTCTAGATACATTAAAATTTAAATATATTTTGAACAATGCTTCAACAAACTATGAGTATCGATTCATTTTTTTTTCTACTTCAATTTCTCATAAAATACCCATTATATATTTTATTTTGATTATATAAATAGCTTTTTAACTGAAATCTTCTGCAAGCATTATATTCAAAAATGTTTTATAAGTTGAATCTTCTAACTGTAATCTAATTTTCAAAAGCGCTCTAGCCACATGTGTTTTGTAACCATCATATTTCCAAAAATAGTCCCTTTTTTTTCATTTGTAGTAGAACAATAATGTTTATGGTAAACACGCGATCTACTGATTTACTGCGTTTATGTCCTTTGGGAAAATTTGACAAAGTTTTTTTCCCATATTTTTCTGGATGAAGAGAGTAAACTGCGTAGCGGAGTTTCCAAACGGCATACACGCACATTCTTGCAAACAATTTTTACGAAAATGAGGTAAATCTTGATTTATTTATTTTCAGGAAGCTCTTTCTGGTGGGAAGATTGTTTTTACGGAAAACAGATTTGTCAGAATCATGCTTAAGCATAATTAATGACGTAATGTTTGCCAAAATAGTAGAAGTTAAGCTGCGTTCTAATTCCTTCAAAAGTGAATTTATAAAGCATTTTAAGAGAAACGGAACGGAAGAAGTTTTTTTTGTTGAATAATGCATTGATACATAAGCTTTCATTATAATTTTTGTAATTTTAATAACTTTGTTGTGAAGATAATTATAAAGTTGCACATGCAAAACTTAAAAAAATAAATAGGTATATAAATAATAAATATATTAAATTTTGATTTCAGTGATTTATTTTCATATCATAAAACTAAATTGAATGCACACTTTGAATACATTAATTAGGAAAACGGAGTTTCATTTTTAATGGAATTTTTCTTTTTATGTGATCTTGTATTTTTAAAATACTTTTGTAATTTTGGGGGCTACACGCATTTCCTAATGTTGATAGACAGGTGTCACAACCTAACAATAATAAAAATGTCTCAGAATATATTAAAAGTTTTCTATTTTCTTCTTCGTGTCGCCATTTTAGAACAAGAAGGGGATAAAGCTGGCTACCAAACTCGGTTGAGGCTTTGATATACATCCTGTACACATGCTCAGTCACACCCTAATTGGTTCATAAATAAGAGTGTTATAGCATGACAAAAATCATATTGTTTCAAAATGTCAGCCACCTTTTGAATTTCAAAATGTTCCTATCTTAGCCATTTTTGTAGATAGAGACTAAACAAAAATTCTGCAGAATCCTTTTATCAAAGTTGAATACTTAACGGGTTTTTTTTTTAATGTATTTCTAATTATTTTGGACACGTTTTTGAAATTTTTAATTTTCAATTTTCTTCTTCATATTGCCATTTTTGAACAAAATGGCGTATGAAACTGGCCAACAAAAAGGGGGGGGGGGATAATGACATCAATATAAAATATTATATTTACATAATTTTTTTCATCAGTTTTTTCCCACTTGTTTTTTCTTTTTATACATTTTTTTTTCTTCTAAAAACGGGGTTAGTCAGTGTGGATTGAATTCATTTATAACAAAGCTAAAGGGGCATTAAGATTATAAAAAAAATTCGCATATAAAGAATAATCAGTTTCCTTGTAAAATTAATATCTCTATTAAGAATTTAAATATTTCTTTGTTAACAGAGTTTCTGGCAGCCATTCATATACCATCCTCCCCCTCTAAATCTCGGAAATTATTGTCCCTGGTTAAAATTTAAGGGCAGATATAATTTTTCTGCCTAGCACTCAAAGGATTCGACATGTATATTGAAAATCCTTTTTCTCATTAGAGAAAAAAAAGACCGAAAATTCTGTAAATATGTGGAAAAGTCGCATTTTTACAGAATTTTTTTTAATGGGCAAAATCATTTTGAATGTTTTTTGAATGAAAGAATTATTTTAAATGTAGCTGTCGTATCCATTGGACCGTCTGGCAAGCGGAGGATTAAGAATGAAGACACACATTGTCATATGTTGAAAATTTTATTATCATACATGGCATATGATAATATAATTTCTTATTATAATTATACTGTCATACAGTGTGCATTGAATTTATTTATAAAAAAGCTGAAGCGGACATTAAGATTATTCTCTATATGCGATTTTTTTTATAATCAGTTTCCTTGTAAAATTAATATCTCTATTAAGAATTTAAATGCTTCTTTGTTAACAGAATTTCTGCCAGCCGTTCATATACACCCTCCCTTTCTAAATCACGGAAATTAGGATCCCTGGTTAAAATTTAAGGGCAGATATAATTTTTCTGCCTACCACTCAATGGATTCGACACGTATATTCAAAATCCTTTTTCTCATGGGGGGGGGGACTAAAAATTCTGTAAATATGTGGAAAAGTCGCATTTTTACAGAATTTTACCTTTTTTTAATGGGAAAAATCATTTTGAATTTTTCTTAAGTGAGAAACATTATTTTGAATCTAGCTGTCGTATCCATTGGACCGTCTGGCAAGTGGATGATTAAAATGAAAGACTCATATTGTCATATGGGCCATTTTCACCATTCTCTTACATTTCAGAATTTAATTTTTATTTTTCAAACTTAATAATTTCTCTTAAAAAAGAAAGACATTGGTAATAGTCAAAGTAAATGTTTAAGGTACATGAGGAAAAAAAATTGGTTGTGCACTTTGCCCTATAATATAATATGTAAATGGTATTTAAAGTTGGCTTGTAAAGCAAATTGTCAGGTCCATTACTATACAAAATTACTGAAAATACTTAGCTTTAAATTTATTAAATTTACTAAAATCAACTTACTTTAAAGTGACTTATGTCCCTAAATTTCAAAACATGATATTTGTCAATAATACTTAAATTAAATTGAAATGAGAGACAGTTTTAGCCACAAGATTTTGATCACATAGAAATTATACAAGAACTTTTTCTAATAATTATTGTCACATGTTCATGAAGATTATTAAATTTTAAGGAAATTGCATATTTGTTTCTTAGTTGAATAAAAAAAAATAAAAGTAGAATGATGAAAAAAATGATAATCATTAAAAAACCGTGTGGTAACAGACTTGACATTTGATAACGGATTTGACACTATGTTGAAAATGGCCGATATATTAAAATCCTCTAAAGGTGGGATCCAATGAAGATATAGTTATATAATAAAACATATAAAAGGAATGGGGGGGGGGGTAGAAATTGAGTGGTGGCATTGAGTCGACCTTGGTTCCCAAAGCAGTCAAGTTGGCAACGCCGTAAAAAAGGGGGAGGAGTGGGGATGAATCCCGAGAAGAAAACTGTGCAGATAGGGGTATAGGAAAAAAGGAAATTGGAAAACATACAGAAATGCGGGAAAATATCCAATTTCAGCCCTTGAAAAATGGGATGCCCTTTTAAAATCTGTAATAATATCGGGATATCATGTTATCTGATGATGGGTACATACACCACTATTTCAGAAAGAAAAAAAACTTCATCCATGTTATAATATTGTAACTCAAGGCCTGAAATTCTTACTAATGTTAACTCACTTTAGTTATTTCGATTCTTGGTAAGATCGGAATGGATATCGAATAAGAATAGCAAATAATTGACTGGGGTCATCGAAAAGAAACTAACCCAATCAGGAGGGGGGGGGGGGGCATCAGTTTTCATAGTCTAAAAAATCGATAAAAACATCCATCGAACACTAATTCGAACAGACCTTACAATCTTCTATGTAATTTTAATGAGTATTAAGATATTTTTTAATGGTCAAAATTGTTTAAAAAAATCATAAAGATAATCTAAAATCCCTTAAAATAACTAAACATTGCTAAACCAAAAATGATGCGTAATTAGAAATTGTTAAGGCAAAAATAATCGTAAATCATTTACTTCTAAATATACCTTTTTATATCTTTTTTAAAAAAAGGATGAAAAAAAAAAACTTTTAAAATAACGTGCTGGAGAAGATGAGAAATTGCATATTCATGGTATTAGAGTTCAGTTAATGGATTTTTTTTCTTTGTTTCCTTATAATTGAAATTCTTTTTGTGAGTTGAATGGTTTCATTAATAGGAATGAAAAAATTTTAAAAACAGTTTCTGGATCAGTAATTTTGCGTGCATAGTATTATCTCTTCAAGTAAGAATTAATTTTCGCCTCGTTTTTTTCTGTAAGAGTACTTTTTCTTTTTTCACTAAAAATGGAAGATAAAAAATGCAATATTTTTTTTACCTTTTGTTTTATATTTTTTTGTTGGGGAGAAAATGCGGAATTTACAAAAATACTACATTAAAGTAGTGGTTTTGAAGATTAAATATTAAATGCAAAACAGGTGAACCTTGTACTTTAATTCTACTGTTTTTATTTCATTTGTCTTTCGCTTCTGTTTACGGCAGGTGAATTTTAACTTTTGTGATAGTCGTAGAATAATTTCTTTTCGTTTAAAGCGTAAACATATATTATCCATTATTTTACTCTTTTGTACGTTAGCATATTGAAAATATCTCTTTGCATATCTTTAATGCAACATGATATTCTTCTGATTAAAGGGATTTTGGTACGTTTTGAATTAATTTTTTTATTTTTGAGTTTTTATTAATGGATTATTTTTCTGTTTCCTTATACTTAATATTAGTTTTGATCATATTAAAAAATGATTTTATATAAAGAAATATTATTTAATCATGAAAAAAAAAAATGCAAGTAATGTGAAACTGGATTTTTTTTTTTTAGAAAAATTAATGAAGTTTAAAAATTTTACTGCTTTTACAATTTTGGATTTTGGAAAAAATCGTGGCTCACCTTTTTTTTCTTTGTTTCCTTGTAATTGAAATTCTTTGTGTGAGGTGAATGGTTTCATTAATAGGAATGAAAAAGTTTTAAAAACAGTTTCTGGATCAGTAATTTTGCTTGCATAGTATTATCTCTTCAAGTAAGAATTAATTTTCGGCTCGTTTTTTCTGTAAGAATACTTTCCCGTCCCCCCTAAAAACGGAGGATAAAAAATGTAGTAATTTTTTTTACCTTTTGTTTTATATTTTTCGTTGGAGAGAAAATGCGGAATTTACATCAATACTACATTAAAGTCGTGGTTTTGAAGATTAAAAATTGCGCTTTATTTCTACTGTTTTTATTTCATTTGTCTTTTTGCTTCTGTTTGCGGCAGGTGAATTTTAACTTCTGTAATAGTCCTAGAATAATTTATTTTCGGTTAAACCGTACACATGAATTGCCCATTATTTTACTTTTTTTGGTACATTTGTATGTTAAAGTAATTTATTTGCATCTCATTAATGCAAATTATATTCTCCTGATTAAGTGGACTTGGTACCTTTTAAACTAATTTTTTTATTTGAGTTTTTATTAATGGATTTTTTTTCTGTTTTCTTATAATTAAAATTAGTTTTGGCCATATTAATGAATGGTTTTATATGAAGCAATATTATTTTCTCATGAAAAAATGCATGTATTGTCAAACTGGGATTTTATTTAAAAAAAATAAAAAATAATAAAGCTTAAATAACTTGCTACTTTTGCAATTTTGGATTTTGAAAAAAATCATGGCCCAGCCCCCAGAAATATTATGCATTTATACTTTCTAAAATCTACTTTCAATTTCCATAGAGTAGAAAAAATCGAAAAAAAAAAAACATCTTGCTACCAACGAATATTAATTCGACGAACAGAACTTTAAAATTTCTGTGTAATTTCGATGAGCATTAATATATTTTTTAATGTTCAAAATTTAATTGTTAAAAAATTTCAAAATCATAATGACAGGATTAATCTAAATTCACTTAAATTAGCTAAAATTAATAAACCAAAAATTATGCGCAACCGCAAAGCAAAAATAATCTAAGATCATTTGCTTCTAAATATAACTATTATATATTTTTCAAAAAAAGAATAATAAAAAAAAAACCTTTCGAAATAACGTGCTGGTGAAGATGAGAAATTGCATATTCATGATATTAGAGTTCAGTTAATGGATTTTTTTATTTGTTTCCTTATAATTGAAATTCTTTGTGTGAGTTGAATGGTTTCATTAATAGGAATGAAAAAGTTTTAAAAACAGTTTCTGGATCAGTAATTTTGCTTGCATATTATTATCTCTTCAAGTAAGAATTAATTTTCGGCTCGTTTTTTCTGTAAGAATACTTTCCCGTCCCCCCTAAAAACGGAGGATAAAAAATTTAATAATTTTTTTACCTTTTGTTTTATGTTTTTTGTTGGAGAAAAAATGCGGAATTTACATCAATACTATATTAAAGTCGTGGTTTTGAAGATTAAATATTGAATGCAAAACAGTTGAACCTTGCGTTTTATTTCTGTTTTAATTCATTTTTTTTTTTTTTTTTTTTTTTTGCTCCGATCTGCGGCAGGTGAATTTTAACTTTTGTAATAGTCGTAGAATTATTTCTTTTCGGTTAAAGCGTAAAAATAAATTATCTTTCTTTTGTACATTTGCGTATTGAAAATATCTATTTGCATATCATTAATGCAACATGATATTCTCCTGATTAAGGGGGCTTGGTACCTCTCGAAATAATTTTTTCATTTGAGTTTTTATAAATAGATTTTTTTCTGTTTTTTTTTTTTTTTTTTTTTTTAAATAATTAAAATTAGTTTTGGCGATATGAATGACTGGTTTTATATGAAGCGATATTATTTACTCATAAAAATCGCAAGTATTGTGAAACTGGAAATTTTATAAAAATTAATAAAGTTTAAAAATCTTACTACTTTTACAATTTTGGGAAAAAAAAAAAAAAAAAAAAACCATGACCTAGTTCTCAAAAATATTATGCATTAATACTTTCTAAGATCAACTTTTAATTTCCATACAATCGAAATAATCGATAAAAACAATTTGCTACCGTCGAACACTATTTCGAACAGACAGTACAAATTTCTGTGTAATTTTAATTAGCATTAGGATATTTTTAATGTTCAAAATTTACCTGGACAAAAATAAATAAATAAATAAATAAATAAATAAACATTGCTAAATCTAAAATGATGCGTAACTGAAAATTGTAAAAAGCAAAAATAATCAAAAATAAATTTGTTTCTAAATATAACTTTATGATTTTTTTTTTTTTTTTTTTTTTTTTTAAGGATTAAAAAAAACTTCTTCGAAGAAACGTGCTGAGGAAAATGAGAAATTGCATATTTCTGATATTAGAAATCAGTTAATGTATTTTTTTTCTTTGTTTCCTTATAATTGAAATTCTTTGTGTGAGTTGAATGATTTCATTAATAGGAATGAAAAAGTTTTTAAAAAAGTTTCTGTATCAGTAATTTTGCGTGCATTGTATTATCTTTTCATGTAAGAATTAATTTTCGGCTCGTTTTTTTCTGTAAGGATACTCCCCCCCCCCCCCCCTAAAAATAGAGGATAAAAAATGTAATGTTTTTTCTACCTTTTTGTTTTATATTTTTTGCTGGAAAGAAAATGCGGGATTTACATCAATACTACATTAAAGACTGGTTTTGAAGATAAAAAATTGAAAGCAAAACAGTTGAACCTTGCGTTTTATTTCGACTGCTTTTATTTCATTTGTCTTTTTCTTCTGTCTGCGGCATATGAATTTTAACTTTACTGATAGTCATAGAATTATTTCTTTTCGGTTAAAGCGTAAACATACATTATCTTTCTTTTGTGCATTTGCTTATTCAAAATATCTATTTGCATATTTTTAATGTTACATGATCTTCTTCTGATTAAAGGTAATAAATTTGGTACCTTTTTTTTAATTATTTTTTTTATTTGGGCTTTTATTAATGGATTTTTTTCTGGTTTCTTATAATTGAAGTTAATTTTGGCGATATTAATGAATGGTTTTATATGAAAAAATATTATTTACTCATGAAAAAGTGCAAGTATTGTGAACTTGGAATTTTTTTTTAGAAAAATTAATAAAGCTAAAAATTTTACAAGTTTTACAAATTCGGATTTTGGAAAAAAATTCTGACCCATCCCCTCAAAAATATTATGCATTTATACTTTCTAAGGTCTACTATCAATTTTCATACAGTCGAAAAAATCGGTATAAACATCTTGCTATTATCGAACTCTAATTCCAACAGACCTTACAAATTTCTATATAATTTTAATGCGCATTATTGTTAAAGCAAAATAATCTAAAATCATTTGCTTCTAAATATAACTTTTTTATGATTTTTAAAAAAATGATTTAAAAAAAAATTCTAAATAACGTGCTGAAGAAAATGAGAAATTGCATATTCATGATATTAGAGTTCAGTTAATGGATTTTTTTCTTTGTTTCCTTATAATTAAAATTCTTTGTGCGAGTTGAATGGTTTCATTAATAGGAATGAAAAAGTTTTAAAAACAGTTTCTGGATCAGTAATTTTGCGTGCATAGTACTATGTCTTCAAATAAGAATTAATTTTCGGCTCGCTTTTTGTACGGAAACTTTTTTTCTAAAAATGGAGGATAAAAAATGTAATTTTTTTTACCTTTTTGTTTAATATTTTTTATTGGAAAGAAAATGCGCAATTTATATCAATACTACATTAAAGTCGTAGTTTTGAAGATTAAAAATTGAATGCAAAACAGTTCAATCTTGCGTTTTATTTCTACTATTTTTATTTCATTTGTCTGTCTGCGGCAGGTAAATTTTAACTTTTGTGATAGTCATAGAATTATTTCTTTTCGGTTAAAGCGTAAACATAAATTATCTTTCTTTTGTACATTTTTGCTTATTGAAATTATCTATTTGCATATCTTTAATGCAACATGATATTCTCCTGATTTTAAGGGGACTTGGTACCTTTTGAATTATTTTTTTTTTTAATTTGAGTTTTTATTAACGGATTTTTTCTGTTTTCTTATAATTGAAAATAGTTTTGGTCCTATTAATAAATGGTTATATAAAAAAGAAATATTATTTACGCATCAAAAAATGCCAGTATTGTTCTGAAACTGGAAATTTTCTTCAAAAAAATTAAGGAAAAATAAAATCTTTACTACATTTACAATTTTGGATTTTGGAAAAAACATGGTCCAACTCCCGAAGATAACATGCAATTATACTTTCTAAGATGAAGCATCTTGTCTGAGACGGATTTTTCGAAGGTAGTTTGTGTTTCCGTCTTAGCAAGTTTTATTGTATCATACACATGGTGAGGTGCCCGTGTGGGAATATTACTAGAAAACGCGGTTTCTTTGTGCCACTGTACATTTGGCTCAAAAGTCACCATTTAATTTCAATTTTAGATGTTTTGTTGAATATCTAATAGATGTAGTATTATTTATTACTTTAGTACCAGGCGGCCGCGCCAAAATTCGGAAGGATGAAAAATTGTTTTCAAACATATTTTTTTTTTTATTGCAACAGCAGAAAAGTGTACTTTTTTCTGTACTAAATTGTTGGTAAGGTCATAGAGAACCCATTTACTTTATATATCCTTCCCTTGCTTTAATGATTGCCTCCAATCTGGATTTGAAGCAGTGTTGAATTCAGGGGGTGGCCCCGAGGGGACATCCCCCCCCGGAGCATTGAAATACCCCTCCCCAGGAAGTTTGAGATTTTGTATTTTCAAAGGACAAAAATTACAATTTCTCCCCGGAACTCTATAATTCCCCCCCCCCCCCCGGGGGGCCACAGAAGTCCCTCCCGGGGAAAAGTGCCTTAGTTCAACACTGATTTGAAGCGTTCATATGCCCGTTGTAATGCGGCAAGATCCATATCGGCGAATGCCGCTTCAAATAGCGTTTCTCAATAAGGCGATGTTTGGATGTTTGGCCTTTTTCGTAACTTTTTCAATCATGCTCTGTACATAAAGGTAGAACTCGATTAAGGATGTCCTGGGCCCAAAGCCCACGAACTTTTCAAGGGCCCTTCAAAATCAAAATAGCTAGAATTTTTTTTTAGGAAATGTTTGGAAGTTATTTCGATGCTGTTTCCAACTTTTTAATTTTTGAACAAGTTACAGAAAATAACATTTTTAAGAATTCGTTTCTAAGTTATTTTACGCACTTTTGGGACCCCATCAGCAGAGGGCCCAAAGGCCACGAACTAGTTGGCCTGTGTGGTAATCAGACCCTGCATAGAAGTCCAAAGGATTTAAATCTGGGCTGTTGGGAGGTCAGAATTCTTTGTACCAAAATATGTCTATGTTGTCCGACAACCTATATTTAACAGTATTTTGAAGTTCGTGGGATTCCGCCGACTTGTTATACTTTGCTACGACATGGTATACCATTGATCTTAGATACCGAATTAATCGAATAATATCTGTCGTAGAGTGCTCAGCGTGAATACTTTCTGTAATCGCGGCGCTTATGTAATATTCCGTACTTGCTTTCAATATCGCGACTATTTTGATGATATGACTGATTAGTTCATGCGTGAAGCTATTTGGACGTCAATCGCGATCTCGAAAAATAGTAATACTTCACGGCGAGGAATTAAAGTTGAATTTTGTCTTGATTTTGGTGCCGTACCCTGTATATTTTATTATTAGTTTTAATATCGCTGTAGTACTCAACAATTTTTTAAATTGAATATAAATTGAATAGGGCTAATCTTGAATTATTTTCATCAGTTAACTTTCTCTATTTTCAAATTACTTATTTTTAAACAGTTATTTAAGAATTCTTGCGTTTTAGATTGCAGAAATTTTAAAATCATAAAATTCCATTAAAAGTTTTTATGATAATGTAATACAAAATTTAAATGTATTTTTTTAAACATATATATGTACCTCGTACGTTTAGGTATTTTCAAAAAACAGATGTTATTTGCATAAAAACTGACAGAGAAAGAAATATTTTTTTAAAATTAGAATATATTTTCTATTGGATAAAGAAAAAGCTTTCTGCGCGAATGCTTCTCCAATAATTGAATCGCGCTAAAATTCATTAAAGTGAAAATATACTAACATATAAAAGAAAGTTTTGGGAATTTTATATCTGCTAATTAAATTATTTTTTAATTAAGAATGAAGTTGGTTAATGCGCTAGTAATTTTAATAAAGAAAAATATATTTTTTTAAATATTAAAGTACGAAATAAGTATATTTATTAGTGCATCCGTTAGTTTTTCGTTGAAAATTTTTAATAGGTTAAACGTGTAGACTAGTAATTTGTGGAATAATTAATAATTAAAGGTAATGAATGGCGGTGTTTTATTAATATGCAACTTTTGCTGGTAAAAATATATTAGCAAATGGTTTTCATTAATTGGATATTCATAATGTTGAAATTTGTTTTCTTTCATTGGTAGAATCTGAGAACTAGCGAGGAAATTGAATTTTGGTAAAATGTGTGAAATTATAACTTTGACTTCCATAAGTTTGCCAGATTTAATTATTATTTTAACTAAATGCAGTAGTAGACCGCAAACCCGCAAAATGTGGTTGCAAGCGTTTAGCGGATTAGGGATTTTTTGAAAATGGTGGTAATATGTGAATACTTTTGCATTTTATTTTTTTTTTTTTAATGCTTATTTTATTCATACTTTGGTCAAATTTAGATTGTTTATGGTTTTTAAGGTACGTTTTTTAATGTTTTTTAACTCATGATTTAAATAAGAATTATTTAAAAAATAATCCATTGTTTTTTGGCGTTTATTCTGTTATCCCGTCGACCGATTTCGCTAAATTATACAAATCGCCAAATTATACATATTGACGAAATTTTTATTTTAAATAACAAAAACAAAACAAAACAAAAAAATAATAATTAGTAGAGTATTAATAAAAATACAAAGTCGAAATAAAAATCCCCGAATGACGTTTTAAACACGTGTATTTAATGTCATTGAATTGACATTCACGATCACCCATTATTGGCATTTAATCTTATAATCTGGCGATAGTACTTTGATCGACGGGATAACCAAGAAATGCCATGTTTGTTAAATGTATGATCAATAGTTGTTTATGTTAGTACACGTGGTTTATGTTTCTATATTGTATTTTGCAGTCTTCTATGAATAGTAATTGTTTATTAAAATTCCCTTGCCTTAAGGGTTCCGTTAACAATATATTCCCTTTTAACCCTTAAATGCCGCATGTTGCATTTCGACAACATACCCAATCTAATCTTCTAAAACGCCACTAGAATAATATTGAAACTTTGACGCCTAATGTTGCCAGCAAAATACATACTGAAAATATTATTAAATCGATTTTCAACATGTAGATGGTAGCAGTACTGCTTTTTTAAAAATATAGATTTATTTTATTTTATTTTACGAGCGGCCCTTGGCGACCAGTTTGGTCTCCCTTGAATGTAAACTAAGCATTAAATAATATTGCTTTTATTCATAATTCATTTTAATTGCTCAATTTTTTACTAAATTAGAAGACTGTTAGAGAAATAGACACAAATGTCATATACGCACCACATTGGTTCGATTGCAGCAAAATGGCAATTATATATACCTCATATGGTAACCCGACTATTGTAATTTATTTATTAATCAACTGTTTGTTTGCTTTATTTTCTTTTTTAAAATGATATAAATTGTTTTATTCTATAATTATTAACTAAACTTTTTTAAAATTATTTCCTTTATAAAATAATAGAAATTAGTTAAATATATGTATGTAACTGGTATTTCAAAACGAAGTTTTCGCCGAATTGGGTTAAAAAAAATAACCCGCCAATGTGGTGCATATATGACATCTATGCTGATAAATCAAGAACTCGGTATTTTTATGCTAGCCCGGCGCAGATAATAAATCGCCAAATATTGCACCCGTGGCATTTTTTCATGTTTCGTTAATTATTTAAAATATAATAATATAATCTTTCACTCATTTCATTTATAATACATAACTTTAATTTAAAACTGAAAAGTTTAAAAAGTTTAACTGAAAAATTTTTAGTTTTGTTCATTTAAAGAAAATTTTAATCCTGTGTCTGTCTGTCCGTCACAGACTCCGTACACAAAAATTATGTAAGTCAGAGATTTCAAATTTTGTATACTTACAGCTGGATATTACACAACAAATCATAAAATTTTTAAAAAGTCTATTATTTTAACTCTTTCGGATCCGATGTCCTTTTAATAGTATATTACATATTATCGAATATTATTTTCTCTTAACAGTTATTTAGTTACTTTCTCCATATAAAAATGATAGTATATGGCTATGCCTTTTTTATTATGACTTCATTTATGTTTTGATATTTGGTAATAACAGTAATAATAAAAGTTTACTTATTTTTCTTTGCATCGTCGGCAATTCCTTTATTTTAAATATGAAATAATAATGATATGAATGACATGATATAAATATGAAGTAATAAGAGTGAAATATATATATTTCTCCCTTTAAAATATAGGTTACTTTTTAGAGCGAATCATGTGTAATAAAATGCAAGAAACATTTGAAAGTTGTAATATCTGTTAAAACCTGTTGTAATACGATATTTCTCAAACGTCTCCAAAAACTCTTCCTTAGCCTGTTATCATATCAATATGAATTGAATACTACACAAAATAAGTACATTCGTTGCATTTCAGACAACGAGATAATCTTTAAACATCCTTATGTCTATTTGGATAGCTACGATCAACATTATTAAAGTAAAAATAACTTTATTCTCAAAATGGAAAAAAAAAATCGGACCCGAAAGGGTTAATTAAATCAATCTCATCCGTTCATTTCTTCGATTTAATTTTAAAAGACAATTTTAATTTTAACGTTTTTCGTGTAGACATCATAGCTTGGAGACAAAATATCTCGCTAGTAAACAGAAGGTTCTTAATTTGAACCCTGGAACTTGAAATTTTCTTACTAAGATGGAATTAAAAAGCAATTTTATAAATTTTGCCAATTTCAGGTTTATATTATTATTATTATTTTTATCACTGACATTCATAATATTTTTTTAGAATTTAGTTTTCTTTCTATTTTAAAAAATAGTGCGATGCATTAATGATTCAGCATTTTAAATTTGGTTTTAACAATTTTTTATCGTTTTTAAAAATTATTTTTTTACATATCACCACTAAGTTTTCTTAATTTCGGATTTTAAAAAAATTTCAAATTTTGGATTTTATACATAATTTGATTTGAACATTTTTAATTTGATTAAAATAAATGACTTCCTTAGATAATTACTTTAAAATTAATTTTATTGGTGCTATCATCTATTTAAGAATTTAATATTTATAAATTAACAATTTGAATTTATTAATTAAAGGATAAGTTAATTTGAAAGAAATATTAAACGAAACCCTCTGTGCTGTCTGCTATCACACTTACCCATTTGTTGAAAATTTAACTGTTTTAGGCCCCAGAAGTGGCCAAGAGGTTCTGCCTCGGAAACTGATAGACGGCAGGTGCTGGATTCAAACCCAATCCCGGCCGTCGGCCTAACCGTTCGGAGTTTTCCGTGGTTTTCTTCGAACCTTGGATTTTCTTGCGTGAATACAGGTTAGGTTCCCTTAGAAAGACTCCCACGGAGGGCGTCCCCTTTTAGAGCGCATATCTCAAGTATAGATAATTGGCCATCATAAACAGAAACAAACAAACAAATTAACTATTTTAGACGCAAAGTTACTCTGTTGCTGTAATGTTGAAAATTCACCAGAATTTACGAATTCATTTGGAGATAGTAAATGATTTTATCATGTAAATTATAAAAGCAAAATCGGTTCAAAGTTTGAGATAAATTTTGACTGCTTGGATTTTAAATTTATAGGTGGAAATACAATACCGGTTTAAGAAGATCACAAGAATAAAATCTCGAAGACTACTGGTGGTCCGTTGCCACACTTAATAACACACTGGCCACATAAACGATATGTATATATATATATATATAATTGCAAAGGTTTGGTTTCGGTAGCAAAATGCACTGCACATTAAGCCTGAAAAAATTTTCAAAATAATGCAGATGTTTAAAGTTAGATTTCGGCACATCTTAATGTAAGATAATATTTGCATAAAAAAAGGTAAATCCTTCTATAGTAAAAAAAAACTAGCCTTAAAAGGAATGATTCCTGGAATGATGCTGATGTGGAAGATTTCCGGAACTAACGAATCCGGGTTGTCCACTCCTTCCATGAGTCGAATAGACTAATCAGGAAAGGGCTCCGTCTATGCATCGCCATATGGGTTACCATTAAGAGAGGAAAGGTTACCATCGCCAACAATCGCCAAGTTTGTCGCCAACTTGGCGATATATCGCCAAATTTGGCGACCAAAATTAGTTGTCAAAAGTGACGCCAACTTGGCGATAACTGTAATATTTCGCCAAATTTTTTATTTCTTTATAACACCAGTCGTTTGATACATCATTTGAGAGGTTTGCAACTGCTTATTCATATAATGGATGTCTTGTGTGTTATCCCCCATTCTGCTCCCCAGGGGGGATACATTTTTATTTTCTTTACAACACCAGTCGTGTTACACAAGATTTGAAAGGTCTGCAACTGCTTATTCATATTATGGATGTCTTGTGTGTCACCCCCACACTCTGCTCTCCCCAAGGGGGGGGGGCGGTCACATTTTTAATTTCTTTACAACACCAGTTGAGTGACACATCATTTGAAAGGTCTGCAACTGCATATTCATATTATGGATGTCTTTTGTGTCGCCTCCCACTCTGCCCGCCAGGGGGGCACATTTTTAATTTCTTTACAACACCAGTCGTGTGACACATCATTTGAAAGGTCTACAACTGCTTATTCATACCATGGGTTATTGGCGAGCGCAGCAAGCAGGGGTAGACAATAATTTGGAATCGCGAAGCGATTACGCGGGGGGGTTGGCGAGCATAGCGAGCAGGGGGGCAGGGCCCCCCTAGTAATGAAAAAAATAATTAGAATACACTTCCTAAAAATATGTTTGCTAAAAAAATCTGTAGTTGAAAATAAAAACTTTTACGTTAAAGTTTCCGTGATAATTAAATCTTGCTAAAATTCAATTAAGTGAAAATGCATTAACATCTAGAAGAATGTTTCATAAATTTTTGTTTTGCAGATTAAATTACTTTATAATAATTTAAAGAAAAAAACTGGTCAAGATGTTTATGATTTCAATGAAGAAAAATAATTTTTAAAAATATACAAATAATAATTGCATTTGTTAGTAAAAATGTGTTTTTCAAGCTTTTTTTTTTTTTTTTTTTTTTTGGATAATGATAACACTAAATGAGTTGTAAATTAATGAATAATTACAGATAATGAACTTCAGTGTTTATTAAAATGCAACTGTTTTTTTACGGAACTATATTACCAAATGGCTCTAGCATTAATTGGATATTAATGACATTAGAATATTTCGTTCCACGACGAAATTTCAGAACTTATCATTGTTAGGTGGCATAGTTACTGGAACTCAAATTTCATTGAGTAATGGGGGGAGGGGGGGGATGGAGAAGTTTGTCTGTAGATTAGGTCGCCAGTAATTAATTTAAACTTTTTCTTTTTTGCATTTATGTTTTATAGAAATGAAAAGTGTTTGTTAAATTGTGGAAAAAAAAAAAAAAAAAAAAAAAAAAACAACTTAAGTCAATATTGTTCGGCAAAACTAATCTTGTAAAACTAGTTGTGCAATGTTTTTCAAAGCCAAATATTGTCTAGTCTCACTTTTTTCTCTTTACTTCGTATCTCACTATTATAGTTTGGGGGGGGGGGGGGGGGTAAACGCTTAAAAAAACAGAAAATTCATTTATCATATTTTTTCTTATAACTTAAAAAATTTTTTTTGTTTAGAGTGAAATTAAAGTTATTAATTAAAATTTCAAGGCAGTTTTATTCTGTTTGAAAGCAGTATAACAGAGTTTTCCTGGTGAAGATCAAACATGATTATCTTAACTTTACTTTAATATTTGTATTTTTAAACTTTACAATAATTTGTACATCACTTAGTAAACTTATTATTTTTATTTTACGCTTATTTCTAGTTTTTGTATATTTGTTTTGCAAGTATAATGAAGAAGTAACATAATACGTTTTTTAGTTATGAGGCCTTTTCACAGTTTTGCAGAAATACTAAATTGTAACTTAAAAAATGTTTTAACACTTGCTCATCCTTTTTTGCACATGTGAATCTAACGTGATGTTTAATATTGTACTAGTTATATACTCAATATTTTCATCATCATATATTCTTTTCTTAGCATAAAATAAAGTTATTACAACAGTTTGGTAAGAAGCATAGTACCTACAGTGTGAATATGAACTAATTTATCTTTTTGCGTCAGAGAAAGAGAGAGAAAATGAGCCCCTCCCTAGATTTTCTTGACCCCTTCCCCCCAAATTATTCGTTTCTAGCTACAGTTCTGATTCGGCTGTGTTCTTAAATGGTCTTAAATATAAGATCCGGATCCATTTTACCAAATTATACGGAGCCCATGCTCCATTGACTTAGAATGATAGACTCGATCCAAGTTCCAATATTTAAATTTTTCTTAATACTATTTTTTAGTTAATAATTGTAGATTCCTGAAGATCTTCCCGCCAGATTGTAAGTTTAATATTTCTTAGAGTATGGACAAATCCCTAACACATTTTCTGTTGCAGTTCTATGACGGTGATGATTTAAGAGAAAATACATAGACTATAGCCTTTAATTGAAATAACTCTAATCGGGTGTTAAAAATGAGTGTTACCATTTGAAAAAAACAAAGCTGATATATATTCATTTCAAAATTATGTATTGTAAAAGAAGGCACTTTAAAATACAGCTTTGTTGTATTTCTATTGTATTTAATTTGCAAATATTCACGAATGTATCATTTTACATCTTTTGATTTAAAACTGTATACAGTATGTCACTATAATTCAATACAACATGCAAGTTTATTACTTTAATTTCAAAAATATAGTGCATGTTTAGCATAAGGATTTATTTTAATGTACACTATATTGCCATTGATTATGGGACACTTGCGATTTTAGACATTTTACTAAATATCTAGAAAAATACATGAGGAATCATCTCGAAACTCTTAGTGTATAAATATAATAGTATACGTCATACATCTCCCTGAAGATTTTTTCCCGAAACTCCAAAGGGGACCGTCAACAAATTAAAAAACAATGAATATCTTTTGAATAACCCTGTCAAAACTAATGTAGCAGAAGCGCTCAAACTCTAGATTGTGATTGAATGCGTTATTGTAATAAGCCTTGTTCATTTTTATGCAAATAGCAGGCATACTCGCAGAGTAATTAAGGTTTTTATAAAAATGATCCCAAATTTTTCCAAGTTTTTTCCTCATAATTTTCAGAGTTCTTACTATAAAATATTATTTTTTTCAGAAAATATGACAAACAACATTGCACACAGTACCCTGTAATCAGAATTAAAAAATAATGAAAATTGTTTAAAAAATGAGTTGGTTTACTAAATAATTTTTTACTGCGCATGCGTCAACGATATCAAAATTTCATTTGCATATTATGTTAGCTAAATGTATAGAGCAACTTTTGTGAAAGTCACAAAATCATAACTTGAAAATTCTGACAATAATCGTCAATTGAATAAGTCGAAAATCCGTTATTCTCAAAATGAAGCAAAAACAAGAGGGGTTGTATCCATATATTCATTGATTAGTGTCAATATAGAATACACAATATGGGATGTACTACTGCATTTGGATAAAATCCCTCATTTTTTTGCTTCATTTTGGAAACAACGGATTTTGTTTTTTTTCTATAGACGATTACTTTCAGAATTTTCAAGCTATGATTTTGAGACTTTTACAAAAGTTGCTCTATACATTTAGCTAACATAATATGCAAATGAAATTTTGATATCTTTGACGCATGCGCAGTAAAAAATTATATAGTAAACCTACTCATTTTTCATACAATTTTTATTATTTTTTAATTCTGATTACAGGGTACTGTGTACAATGTTGTTTGTCATATTTTCTGAAAAAAATATTATTTTATATTAAGAACTCTGAAAATTATAATGGAAAAACTTGGAAAAATTTGGGACCACTTTTATAAAAACCTTAATTACTCTGCGAGTATGCATGCTATTTGCATAAAAATGAACACAGTGTATTACAATAAGGCATTCAATCATAATCTAGAGTTGGAGCGCTTTTGCTACATTAGTTTTGACAGGGTTATTCAAAAGATATTCATTCTTTTTTAATTTGTTGACGGTCCCCTATGGCGTTTCGGTAAAAAATCTTTACGGATATGTATGAAGTATACTATTATATTTATACACTAAGAGTTTCGAGATGATTCCTCATGTATTTTTCTAGATATTTAGTAAAATGTCTAAAATCGCAAGTGTCCCATAATCAATGGCAATATAGTGCATACGTTACTTGCATAAAATGTAAATGAATAAAAATATTTTTCATTATAAATTTTTTTTTAATCAGAAAATAAAATAAAAAACCCTTTGCTGAAGAAAAAAAAAATAAAAGCTATTTATTTTTTAAAAAATACATTAATTTATAGAATGCTTCGGAAATTCTTGGTTTTTAATAATTAACTTAATGTTTTAATTAAAATATAAAATTTTAACTATTATAATGCAGGAAAATAATTTAAAATGTATAGAGAAAGTAAATAGCTATTTTCATTATGATGAAGAAATATTTTTTGCATGAAAGATTTAGCAGGTGATTGCTGTAGTCTAAGAATTTTATTTATAAATAAATGCATAATTAAAAGCAATGAACGGCCGTGTTTATTAGGATGCAGCTGTTTCTTTTGACGAAAATATATTATCAGATTACTTTTAGATTAATTGGATATTAATGAGACTGGAGTTTGCTTCTTTTCGTCGGCGAAATTTGACAACTTGTCAGACTAGCGAGGTACAGCTACTGGAACTCTAATTTCGCTGAAGCTATGGGAAATTATGTCTTTATGACTTTCATAAATTCATCGTATATTAAAATCCTTATTTAACATAATTTAGATATTTTTATCGAATTACAGTGAAACAGACAAAACAGAGCAATAGTTAGTTTTTTGCTTATATGTACACAGTAGCCCAAAAGTTATTCAGTGACTTAATAACTTAAGACTTAGTCAATAAGTGATAGCCTTCTTAATTATTTTAGAACGTTTAAAAAATTGGTCGTTTATAATAAAAGCTTAATTGTTTTAGACATTGGCACGTTAGGATTATGGAGAATTCCATATTAGTAAATATCAGCCGATTGTTAAAAATGCGGTTGCTTCAGTTTTTATATATTTTTCATGGAAAATTAATCTAAATTCAATGTAACATCCTATGGACGGATTTAGAATGTGCTAGTACTGTTTGATTGATTTTAATATGTTACGGTAGTTTCGGTACATTAGGCTATTTTCAATGGTAATATTTGTGGTGCAGTTCATATTGCATGCAAAAAGTGTCTCGTTCCGAATATTCTTTCTGGCAAACTTACCACTAGATCAAGTTGATGGATTTATACGTTAAATGTCAACGGAGAACATAAGTCTCATGATGGTTCTGTCCTAGCGATACTATGCCTACCTAGGATGAACTTACTGCATATCGCATCCTGCAGGCCGATGAAGCTTTGCAAGTCGCCATGTGCGTTAATGGCACCTGGTTCTGTAAAATATGTCGTGGGTGCAAAATATTCCAAGTTCCCTATGAATTATACCTCTGGAGGTGCCTAGTTAAGTAAAAGTCTTATGACCTCATCAATTTTCCAAATTACGATATCAGCTCGAGTAGGAAGAGACCACTTCCGAGTGCTCGTCATGATGTATAAGTATACAATGCATAATAAATTAAACAAGCAAATCTACTTTAAGTAAACGGGTGACATTGAACCAAAACAAAGTGAAACAGAACTGTCATTAAAATGGCATAAATGCTTCTTCAGCAGACGGTTGCCATTCAGCGATCAGGTGATTATTTCCCGTTTCTAGGCAAAGGTTATATACTGGTAGATAGATAGGAACCTGGTCAGCAAAGAGAAAAAGAAAAAAAGAAACTTCGCAAATCGCAAACATTAGAACCGGAGAATTGACCTAGTTTGTCATCCAAGGACTGGAATTCGTTGTTGATTCACTGCCGCCTTATAAAGCAGCCGGCCACGACGGGATCAGTCTTAAGATCGTACTTAAGGTCCAAGTACTAAGTATCTCACTGGCTGTGTACAATGTCTGCTTAAGGAGTTTTGTTTCGCGCTTACATGGCAGTGAGCTGTCCCAAAGTACTTCCTAAAGTCTGGGAAAGAGCGCAGCCACCTTAACTCCTACTGCCCGATTTGTCTGCTGCCGATTCTCGAGATGTGCACAACCAGGTTGATGTTCCATCTGGAAACTAACGGTTTCCTCGATGCGATGTAGCACGACTTTCGAAAGAAGGGTACGTACTATTGAAGCGTTACCTAATCTGTTGCTGTATAAAGAGGTTGCATAACTGTATAAAGAGGTTCGGATATACCACATCACTTTTCACGCTGGATATCACAGAGCATTTACATGTTCATACATCCGACATACTCCGATTTGTGAAGGAATTAATTGTCGAATTCTCTTGAGAGTGATAGGCGACTACGCCTGGTATCGCTCGATAATCCTCAACGATGGAGAACAGTACTTTAACGTTGGTTTTTCTACAGAGATTGCGTCTTGGCCCAACTGTTTGATTGTATATAACAATTTTCTGAGCGGTTTGAAGGGGAAAAAAAAAAGATGTGGATTGTGGGAGTTTTGAGCAACCAATTTCTATCAAGTGAAATCAAATCGCGAATTTTCAATAATTGGGCCTTACACCAAATTAACTTACGGAATTGGACATTCTTTGAAATAGCATAGAAATTGAATGTCTTGAAATAAATTGTGTTTTCTAATCATTAGATTCGTATAGTAGAATGTTATATATATATTATTTCACTGTGTGTTTATTGCAGTTTTTAAAAAAATTAAATCTCGGTTTTTTTTTCGTTATAGAGCCCGCAAAGCTGAAAGGTGGACGGACGGTTTATAATGTTACATGGGGAACGAGTGTCCGTCTGGAATGTTCTGCACAAGGAGAACCACCACCACTAATTACTTGGTACCAAGACGGAGAACCGGTAAGAGTTCCTTTTTTTTTTTTTTTTTTTTGTTTCATCGTTATAAATTTTTAAGTTTTTAAAATTCTAATGTTTAGAATTTGTGCAATGATAAATAGATCATCCAATATTAATCTGTAAAAATGAATGGGAAGATGTATATAAATAGTACATAAAATAAACCTATCATAATAATCAAGGGTTCATAACGCGGCCCCGTTTCCAGTACAAAATGGTATTAAAAATAAGCTGTAGAAAGATAATGAAAATTAATATACTATATTTCATTAATTTAGCATAATTATTCCAACTGAGTGAAAAAGTATTGAGAGTAGAATTTGAACCATGGACTGTTGTTTTTAGCTGCCATTTTGCAGCGTTCTGCCAACTGAGCTGTTTTAGACAAATTCGTATAGTTTACTCAGTTGGAAAATCACAACTAATATGATTTATTTATCAATTAGAACAACTGTGTTAAGATTAGCAAAGCACTAGGGCAAGTACAATTGCATAGTCAGCACTTGTTTGCTTGGAGTTTCGTTACCGCGATTTATTTTGTTGAGCTGATTTAGATAACAAACCCGTTAGAGTAGACTAACTATAGAACGTTCACAGGTATAAGTTGTGGATTTGGACGAGTGTGGTATCATTGTGGTATGAAATGAAAGATCTCGTCACCTACGTTAAAAGTGCAATGGAACTAACCGTCCGAATCCAACCGTTTTCGAGATATCAGCACTTGAATTGTGAATGAATAAATAAATCAATTAACAGGTAGGTTATATAAATTGTTCGCAAATCAAGCCAGCCTAAGAAATACATTCTATTTTACACACTATACATACACATAGTTTATTCATTATATAACACCGCACATTTGCCGAAAAAATTGCATAAAAAAAAGTGCTGGAAATAAGAAACACAGATGAAAATCTCCCCGAATGCAACCGTGCGCGAAAAATTCCTAGAATGGGAAGTGACTGTCTAAAAGATAGGAAATAACTGGCAATATGTGGGTGAGAAGGGTTTTGCTCGTAGCTCGGGAAAATGCATTGGCAGAAAGATTAAAAACAATGCAAAGAAATTTTCAACTTGCGAACAATTTATATACCTGCCTGTCAATTTTATATTTATTCATTCACCTTTCAAGTGCTGATATCTCGAAAATGGTTGGATTCGGATGGATAGTTCCATAGCACTTTTTTACGTACATGACGAGATCTTTCTTTTGATATCACACTCGTCCAAATCCACAACTTACACCTGAAAACGCTCCCTAGTAAGTCAATTCTCAAAGGATTGACAAGGTTAACTCCTTGCATCGGATTTGTCTAGTATCTCTTAGTTGGCAGAACATTGGCAGCTTCAGCCGTTAATCACTGGATCAAATCCTTGCCTGTATACTTGTTTTACTCAGTTGAATAATTAAAATTCATAATTTGATATATATAAAAGAAATAGGTGTTTCTGTGGCATAAAATGACTCTTTGCAATAAGATAAATGAAGAAAAAAAATGCAGTCAAAAATTTAAGTTAGTTATTTAATCATGCTTGATATCTTTTTTTATACATCATTAAATATTTTAGAATTATGAATTACAGTATACTAATTATAGTTTGACGTTATGTTATACACATGCTTGGTCCTCTAGCATATTTTACCATATCGGTAAATGTGGCCGTCAGGGTTGGGTTTCTTCCGGAAGAAACCTATTTCTTCCAGGACAGTGGAAGAAACTGGAAAAAAACGGAAGAAACTGGATAAAACCGGAAGAAATGGAGGAAATCACCAGAAACCAAAACAAATGCTCAAAGTTAAAGTATATTAACTATGTAAAAGAATTAAAGTATAATTATATGAAATCTAAATTGGAAAATTTAATTATTATTAAAAATATTATTTTTGCAAAAATAAGTTTATTTTTTTTAATAACAAACTTCAGGTTTAGTAGACATTTTCAGGTGATATATTTTTACTACTCTAGATGTAGAGTGGTGGGGTTTTTTTTATTAATTATATTTAATTATAATAATTTATTAATATAATTAGAAATTATAATATTTAATTATAATTATTAGTTATATTAATTACATTATAAAAAAAGAAAAAGAAACTACCTACAAATTGTTTATTTTTCATATAAAAATATATTATTTTCATATAAAAGTGCATTATTTTAAACTGTTCAACACAGTAAATAAATAAATTTGTAATTTTTTATATTTTTCATCTAGTATGAATATCTCAATGCTGATTTTAAAAGATTAGTGTTCTAAAAATATTTATGGGTATGTCAAAATGCTTTTAAACTATCCTGAAGTATAGGACTTAGAAAAAAGTATCATCATTTTTTGCTTTCATCCAATTTAAGTTGAGAAATTGATTGCAGCATCCTACTGCTAAAAAACTTTTTTTCTATACTATGTTGCACTGTACTAAGAAAAATAAAGATTTTAATGATTTTTTTTTTTTAATACTAAGGATAGACCAAAACAGGTTTTTAAGGCAAAACCGAATTTAGGTGACCTTCCTACTTTTTGGCTGAAAAAAAAATTAAGCAATGAAATTGTATGTTTCAAAGTAATTAATACATACATAAATATACATAATTGTAAATTAATTATATGTATAGTATTTATTAATTATGTACAGCTGTTAATAATCAAAAAACTTTATTTTCATATACAATAATACATAATGAATTCATCCATGACACAAAGATTTTCTAATTATACGAATTTCATTTAATTAAAAAATGTTTTAGTTTTAGGTATACACCCTGCGATTTTTCATCTATATTGATTTTTGTAAATGATTATTTGTTATACTAGAACTTTCTCAAAGAATATTTGAAATCTAATGCAGTTTAAACTAAAAATTTTCTATGAGATGATTGGTAATTCATGACCGATAATTATAAATAATAAAGTTCATTGCAATACATTCATTTGAGCCGATACAGTTCAAATCAGTGACTAATGTTGAAAATTTCAGAAAGAAGAAACAAGATTTTTGGAATACTGAGTGTTTTGATCTGGCCGAATTTTTGCCCACATTTTTGACAAAACTCAGATTTTGGGCCGAAAACAAAACTGCATTTTTAGTTGATCTCTATTTAATACAATAATACACATTACACATTACTTACTTAATAAAACTGATGTAAATTAAAATATTTTATTTAAATGCGTTTCATTCTACTAATTAGTAAAGAATCTCTACTATTTACTACTAGTTTCAGAAATTTAAATAATAAAAAAATATGTTGGTTACATTGAAATGGGTAGCATTTAATTGATTTTGTGTATTTTGGATAAAATTTCTTTTCATTTAGCCAATGGTTGAAGATCTCTAGATAAGTGGTGTGTGTGATCTTGGCTAAAAAGCTGATATAATTATTAATTTAGCATATACAGTCGGCTCTCGTTAATTCGAACTCGTCGGGACCACAAGAAATGTTCGAATTATCTGAAGTTCGAATTATCGAAAATATGAAATGAAAACATTCTTAATATGGTACTATTATAAAGAAATTAAAGTTATGGTAGTGGGTTTTTTTATTCATTTTGTCTGTTATCATTAGAATGTGACTTAACATTAAATTAAAAGATAAAAATACATAAACTAATTAAGGGATTAGAAACAAGCACGATGGAAGAAAAATTTAAAGCGTCACTGATGAACAGGTAGGGCACTGAGAAACTAGATATCAAATGCATTGAATTATATGTATACTCGTTCGGAACAATTTTCACAAATATCAAAGACAGAAAATTATTCAAATGATCTGAAATCCGTGAGAAAAAAAAATAAAAATAAAAAATCGAAATTCTTGTTTGTTCGAATTAAACGAAGTCGAGAGAAAATGAGTTCGAATTAATGAAAATTTTTAACGTTATTCTGCCATTGAAAATTTGGGGACTTCATGTTTAGTTCGAATTAAGCGAAGATTCGAACTATCCGATTTCGAATTAACGAGAGTCGACTGTATGCTTAATTAAATTTGTTTTGGTCCAGTGAAATTAATTTATGTAAGATTATAGGAAGAAGATATTTATTATATCTTATAAAAGTGAAAATATATGGTAAATTCTTAAAGAAAAACAGTTTCTTCCATTTCTTCCACTTGGAAGAAACCTATTTCTTCCGTCCGGTTTTTTCCATGGTTTTTTTTTTTTTTTTTCCGCGGTTTTTTTCCACTGCGGAAGAAATTTGCCAACCCTGGTGGCCGTATTATCAAATTCGGGGCAAAAATTTATTAGATTTCAATTTACAATAAATTACACAAAGTTTACACATTGCAAAAATGCAAAAAAATTAAAATATTGATGAATTATTTTTAATACATATATTTTATTAAATAATACATAAATTTGTCACGTTAATCATTTACTCTCTTCGTACAGGTCCTGGAATTTCCACCTTCTATACAACAGGGATGCCACTTTTCCGCCTTTTGGCGGATTTCCGCTTTTTTTAATTTTTAAGAATTCGCGATTTTCATTAAGTGATCACGAGATAAAATAACGATTTTCGTCGAACGATCGCGAAATAAAACAGCCTTTTCCATCAAACGATCGCGAAATACAACAGCCATTTTCGTCAAGCGATCGCGAAATATAACATCGATTTTCGTTAAAAGATCGAAAAAAAGCGGCTATTTTCATCAAACAGTCGCGATATAAAGCAGCAATTTTCATCAAACGGTCGCGATATAAAGCAGCAATTTTCATCAAACGGTCGCGAAACGAAACGATGATTTTCTTGAAATGATCGCAATGTGAAACGGCGATTTTTGTCAAACGATCGCTAAATAAAACGGCGATTTTCGTCAAACGATCGCGATAGAAAACGGCGATTTTCGCCAAACGATCATGTTATAAAACAGTTATTTTCGTCAAATAAAAAAAAACAACCTGCAAAATTTTGCTATTCACTCGTGGAATAATCATTGAATCTATTGCTGGGTTACTTGAATTGGTTTAAAATGATGTGATACATAAAATTCTTCACTGAACCTGCTGCTGGGTTACCTTAATTGATGTAAAATACTATGAACTAAAGAAAAATCATTCTAACTTACTCTTATAAATTAAAAGTTTACAACAAAAGAAAAGCTGTAATTCTTTATTTAGTTTATTATAAACAATATAATTTTCAAAATTCACACATAAAGTTGTAAAAAATGTCGTAAATTTTACTTTACGCATAATTTCCTCTTTTTTGCTATTTTCTGAGTGGCATCCCTGATACAAGTATTTTCTAGTATCAATATTTTTCTTTAAATAAAGCAATACTGTACGCGTTGATTTAGTTGTTTTTCTGTGTAAAAAATGCCAATGTTTTACCCCCCCCCCCCCAAAAAAAAAAAAAAAAAAAAAAAAACCCATTCAGTATTTGTACTAAACCAATACACTGAAAAATATTTGTAATTTTTAGGAATTCCCTTCATCACTGGAATTTTTAATTTTTACACCGGGCCAAGATCTTGACAGAATTTTTTTATTTTAGATTTCATAACTTGCCGGATCGATCTTTTAGCTTTTATGAAAGACCTGGTCATTGGCCAGTAAAGAATAGCTGCATCAGGCCCGTACTTGAAAATTTTGGCCCGTGCAAATCTCTGTCACAATTTTCTTCATTAAGTACAATCCGTAATCTGGCTGCATGCAAATCTCGGCTAAAAAGTAACAAAAATCCTATAACTGATATTTTTTTTTTCTCTCACATTCTCATTTTTATTTTTTGTGAATATATATATGGGTGATTCTCAAAATAGGGGACAATTTCAAAAGTGAAATCTTAAAAAAATTACTGTTAGCAAAATTTCTGAAAAAAATAGGTGTTGTTAATATAGTATTAGGTATACTTTACATGTAGTCAGCAGAGCTAAATATTTAAAAATTAACTTTAAAAAAAAAATAATTAGTATTTTTTGAGCCATGCTAATGACAAAACAAATTGCATGGAATAAATAAATTATGAAATTTTTATTTTTTTCCTGTTTAAATATTTTTTCTATATTTATTAGCCTTCCTTTTCAGCAAATGGTTTCCATTTTTACATATATACATATAGGGAGAATAAAAATATTACCAAAGAGAAAACTTTGTTTACATGAGCAACATTCTGACACTAACAATGTAAGAAGCTGTCTTAGTGATTTTCTGACAGATTTAATGCATATTTTAGGGATAATAAATGTAATACCTAAATTTATATGTAAAATTAAACTTTATAAAAGATGCAATATAAGCAATGGTTACATTTATGCACATAGGAGTCTTTAGCATGGACAGAAAAACCATGCCAATGACACTGATATTTGTCCATGCTAATGACAAATTTTAATTTAAATAAGATTATGAGCCAAAATATAATCACAATGCAATAGTCCTTTCTGGGGCTTTTTAAAACACAAAAGTCCTATGCAAATAAGTAAAATAAAAATTTTAATTATAAAATAAACATGAAAATTATTATCCATTCTAATGACATACAATTGATGTACGCCCCTAATATTCAACATATATTCTTAAAATACAATACATGCTTCTATTTTTCAGGTTAGGATAAAATGGCTACTTGTTGCCATGGAGAAACTTTATATTTTCAAACTATTGTCATGTGTGAAAATGAAATTTTGATTAATAATCAGCTGTTATAGTAGGACTTTGTTTTGAAAATAGAATATGGAGGACAAACTTTAATTCTTTTTTTATATACTATAATTTTATTTTTAAAAAGAAACTAATTGGAAAAATCCTCTCCTTGATTAATTTAAAGAAAGAATAATATTTGTTTTATTATATAAACATGATATTAACTTTTGAAAAAACTAGTATATACAAGGCACAGATGCTGTGGACATCCATGCTAATGACATTTTGAACATTTATTCTGTTATTTTAAGGAGTTTTTAACTAAAAAGTGAGTAATACTTGAGTGCAAATAATGAATGATATTAAGACAAACATATCTAAATATAAAAAACATGACAGAAAACATCTCATTTTTTTTTTTTTTTTTTTTTTTTTTTTTTATGCCGAAAGACATAAATTGTCCCCTAATTTGAGAATCACCCATATATATATATAATTAAAAAATTTTCCGCTTTTTAATTTGTAAAGTTTCTTTTATCATGTATTTCTTACCTACAGTTGCAATGGTAGCTATTTACTTCATTTGGAGCAATTTTAAATGTAGTTTAACGATTTAACAATTCGAAAATACTTATTCTTAGAATTCTAAGCTTCCGGTAATCGACAGTTTGACAATGTAGTATTAATTAGTCCTGTTACTTTAATTATTTTCATTATGCCATATTTGGAATATCACCGCATACATTTGAACGCGAGCGTTATTCATGTATCTGTGAATCTTCTTTAAAAAAATTTATGCTTAGAAATGATTGAAGCGCCATTGTTTATAAATTTTGCAACATTTCCATTCACATAAATAAATAAGCAAATAATTCATAGTGACAAAAACGTATTTACAATTTCCCCATGTAATTTGCACATGAATTAATAAAAAAAATTAATTTTAATTATTTCTGTTTTGTCTGTGCATTTTTAGCAGTAGTTGAATGTTTTATATTTTTAGTTATCTCAAAGGTAAACTTTTAGAAGGGATGAAATAGAAAAATGCGCAACGCCTTTGATCGCAAAAGTTATCATAAATTTGTCATTGCTTGATAATCTTTTTTGCTATTAGTATGAAACTTCCGCACTGTTTGCTTATTTTTTTATTCCGAAATCTTGGTGTAATTCTAGATTTGGATTTTTGGACATTGAAACGAAGAACTATATATAGATTTTGAGTTTCGTGACATTGTACATGCATTTGTGTCACGTAGATAAAGATATAATATTTAAATTGATTGCTTAAGAAAATAAATATAATTGGGAAAACTGAGAATCGTGAAATGCAAGTGCATATGATAAACACTTTACTTCTTACATTTTTTACACTGAGCGTTGAATCAGCAAAAATTAAAATATAATAATGCGATATTTCAAAAATAAGAATTTATTTTATTTTTCTTTTAATTTTAAAATTATTATCGTAACAAACTAAAAAAAAAAAAACACAGCTAATTTTGAGGACAAGAGAAAAAAAAAGATGTTTAGAAAATAAAATTTAATTGATTTAATGAAAACAACTTTTGTAAATATTACTGGATTTTTTAATCATAAAATCAAAAATATTTCTAAGTAATAGCGAAATATTGTCGATCAACATTGTTTACCTTTACAAAATTTTGAGCAATAATGAGATAAAACATTATTTTAATTGGTATTTTGTCAATTTTGAACCAATATTTACATGAATGTAACCGCAATTTTATTGCCACTATTTCAGGAATTTCGGTCTTTTTTTTGCTAATTTTTAAAATATAAAATTTTGTTTACATAATATTGGTGATTCATTAGAGCTACTTCTGGTGAATACAGTGCTGGAAAACCGTATTCTCAATATAATAAATGTTTTGCTTGTTACAATTTTCATATCTTTTATTTTCGATATCCCTCTGACTCTCATCGCTTCTTCGCAATTAAAATTATCTCAGCAATACGTTCAAATCTTTAGCAAACCAATATTGTTGAGTGTTGATATTAGAAAGCGATATTGCAGTCACGGAAATACTCTCAATGAAACCATTAATATTGGTTAAATATTTGTATTGCATTGGAAATATATGTAAGTGAACGACGATGTTTTTGTTAAAGTAATTGTTTAAATTGATAGATGGTGTTTACTGTCACTCCACTCTTCAATTAAGTTTATGCTGATTGGTCAATGTTCATGCCTTGAATTCTCGAACATAGTGAAGTCAAAAAACAGCGTGATTATGTTCGACTTAAATTCTGATGATGGCCTCAAATGAGGGTTGAAACAGCCTGCTTACGTAATTTTAATATTTACAATAAAGTACGTCATTTAGTGATGTGTCTTTTATTAGGTTAAGTAAAAAGTTTCTGGAAATTTGTGAAAACTGTGTTGTTATGCAAATTAATAACAAAAACAACAAGGACTATTCTTCAAAGTAGAGACCATCATAATCCCCGACTTTTTTGTCCTCGTTCTGCCAGATTCCGAATTTTCTGAAAGTACAATGGCTGCTACTTGGAATCGAAAAACTCTTGACTTCATTAAGGGTATATTCCATTTCAAACTGCTTAGTTTCCGATTTATTTTTAAATTCAGTTTTGTTCTCAAACTCACCAAATTAGCAAATTTTTTTTATTTAGAAACTACATAATGCGTCATGGTTGTCGATTTTTTGATAAATGCAAAAAATATTGCAAAAATTGCTGTCAAATTGGGCGTTTTCAACCGAATTTTCCGAAGCGAAAGATCTGGGAATTGAAAAAAATTATCATACTGAGAAAATAATTGTTTATAATTCAAATTCTAATTAATTGAACGAAAAATGAAATCACAAGGCCTCTTATACATCTCCTAAAAAATGAGTCTGAAAATGTCTCAGAAAATTTCTAGCTGTTGTAGGTGAAAAAAATAGTTTTTCGAATACACCTTGAAAGCATTCAAATCAATAACCCTTTAAAAAGTATTGCACTGATCGAAAGAGGCCGTAATCAGATGGAGCCACATCTGGACAGAAACTGTGCGTCTCCTATAGGAAATTTTATATTTCCTAGAACTCCTATAGATGTACCATTAAGCTATACAAATTCTAGCAACTAATAAATTAAAAATTTCCCAGAACTTTCCGCTCAACCTAATATTGTACCTAAGTTTGTAATTTAAATTGCACATTGTGTAAAGGTCAGAGTGGTACTTACGTATTAACGCCACCGCAGCGGATGTTGTGCTAATGTGCCAATATTGTTCGCGCACGGGGCATCAAAATGGCATCAAAAATAAGCAAAAAAAGCTCTAAAGCACAAAAAAATGACGCTGAAATGAGAAAAAAAAGCACTAAAAAGCACAAACAACAAGATTGCTCTTTATTGGCGCAACAGCACAACTTCTGCTGCGGTGGCGTTAATACGTAAGTACCGTCAGAGTCTTCATAATACATTGCAATATTTTTCTTTTCAGTTGACCGAATTCACTAACGAGACGCCAATATACACGCATTCAGTGCTGTCGGTGAATGCGACGCGGACTACGAGCTTCACGTGCAAAGCGACGAACGCTCTCCTCAGCCTCAACTCCTCCGCCGTCACTGACGTCAAGCACTTCCAGCTGTACGTGCTTCCGAAAGATGGTAAGATCATACCTAGTAATTATATATTTTTTTATACTTTAGTCAATTATGTTTAAATCATAAATGGAACACGAAAAAAAAAAGGATCTTATTGAGAGGGGGAGGGGGTAGTTATTTGCGACTAGCAAATATTAATAAATACTTTTCAAATTACTTCGATATTTAAAGAGGCAATAACAGATGCAAAATCCCATGGAAAATAGCTGATATTGAAATAATTTTTTTCTGTGGAACTACTCAAGCGATTTCTATATATATATACATATTTTTGTTTTAATGTTGTTATAACTAACTGTATTATTAGATTGTTTTGTTTTTCTAGACTGTAAATATATTTCTAGTAATGTTAATTAAAAATCTAGAATTCTAGACATTTAACTGTTGCATTTCTTGTTCATTTTTTAACGAATGATTAATTCATAGTAAAATTTCGAAACTATTTTTATAAATTATTGTAATCGCTTTAGTGTTGTTTGCGTTAAAAAGTATTTTAATATCAGCTGCGTTTTCTAAGGGTTCTGCAACTGTTGTTTTCCCTCAGTACCTCATACATCCATGTCTGCATACATCGTCTATCGTACAGTATTGAAGTTCTGCATGTTAAAGCTGGTAGACGTAGTGCTGCTTGGTTCGAATCCAAGTTGCATCGTCTCGTCAGCTTATCCGTTCGGAGATTTACGTGATTTTATTCGAACCTTGTCGTAAGCACAGTTTAGGATCCTTTTAGAAAATCCCCCACGTAGCATGTGTGCCCCCCCCCTCCTTTCTCAGTTTATATCACCTGTGTAGATAATTGGCTGTAAATAAGCAGCAGTACTCTCTAAATGCACCGTACGTGCTACAGAAATACATACGTGCTTGCATTGTCTTGCTAAACATAATATAGAACAAATTTACAATGCATCATAATGAATATTCAATCTCTTTTCAACAAATGAATATTTCAGAACCACTCTTTTAAGAAATTCTAATATTGATTTAAATAAACATTATAATAAAAATACATTTAAAATTTTAAGCATGCTTTTATAACGCCCGTTAAAACAGCTTGCATAATAATTATCAATCTTAGCTTTAAGCTCTTTTTACCAGAGATATAAAATAATATTAAACACAACACTGCAATTTATACATGAATACTATGTTTTAAGATGCATCTAATAATCTTTCTAAAAATTTCAATTCTATCCCGAGGGAACTTGTTATTTTCTGGGATTATATATATAAAACGAATTCATAAATATTAATGTTTGTTGTCATATATATCCTGAAGAAACATGATAAAGTAAATTTTCTAGCTGTACTTTTAAATTTCACCTTAAATACTTCTAATAAGTATAAAATTCTTATAAATTGTAAATAATTTAAGGGTTGTTTATCGTACGCCTTGTCCAATATGCAATTAATGAAATTTTAAATACTTGGGCAGGTTTTTTAAATAATAAAAGAAAACGATTCACATTATGGAATTGCATCAAGGGAGTAAACTGAAATACACAGATTGTAAAATATGTCTTTTACTGAAAATATTTCTTTTGTAATAATAATAAATATAGTATTAGAATTCGAGAATAGAACTAACCTCTAAAATAATGTTCTTTTGTTATACTTTACTAGCTGCAGAAGCAAAATCTTTGTGTTACATTTGTATTTCATGAGATTTTTCGATTTTCTTGCGGAAAATACTTAACAGCCGAGTTATGCAATTCTAATCAATCAGTTTTAAACTAAAATTGTAATTAATATCCTTTATAAATTTAATCAATAACCTATAACTATATCATTAACTATATAATAAATTATTAACTATAATATAATTATTATCCTTCATATTCTTTTTTGTAATTTTTATCCTTAGTTAGAACTTTCAACCCCCGTAAGTTTCCTTAAAATTTATCAATTAGGTTTAGAGTATTGAAAGATTGATTGATCGATTGATTCTGCTGATTTTTCTTGTTTTCTTCAATATATTTTAGTTATGGGCGTGTGACAGATTGAAATTTGTAGCCCTAAGCATTCTCTATCTGCTTATTATAAGTTCAGAGATTAAGCAACCAATGTTTAAGCAAAAAAAAATATTTAAGTTAATTAAATGTAAATAGTTTTTTGCATATTATTTTTTATGTATGAATTCTATACCTCTTATACAGGGCTGTACAATCTCTATATATACATAGCTGTTAAAAAATTCGGATAATTTTCAGATTGTAGATGGGAACAGCTGAAATTCTGTTTTAAAATGCGTTACATATTTCCATATGGTAAACTGAGACGTTATATTTTAATTTTTTAAACGGTTCAAATTTGTTACATTATTCTGACTGTATGTGAAAGCACTTAATAATCTATACTTGACGCTTGATTTTTTTCTTTTGTGTTTTTCTTTTAGAAGATGAAGATTTCTTTGAAGAAAACTTCAGTGAGATTTATGGCTCTGAGGAAACCGAGGAAGACAACTCTCTGGAAGAAGAAGATTCTCTCCTCAACGAGATCGAGGAGAAAGAAGAGCCATTCGAAGATAAGAAAATTTTGGAAGAAAATCTTGGAAGTGGTTTCGATAATCCCAAAGAAGACGGGCCTCTTGGAGGGGATGAGGAGCCTCTAGGATACTGTGCGCCCTACACTGGCCAAGTATGTAGAAAATATCTGAATGGAACTAGTCTGGTCTATTACAATTTTACCATCGACAGCCCTCCTGTACCCCTGAACGAGAAGATTACAGAAGAATTGTGGAGTGAGATCATATCATCGTTACTCGAACCATGCAGGTAAATAATAATTTTTAAATATCTTTATTAAAAATTAATTTTTTTACTGTCTACTTGTACTTATGGACCGAAAAGCCGCTTCACAAACAATCAACTCACCAAATAGACGGTTGAACCTTCATGATTAGTTGTAATAGCTAGATTTGCATATTACAACAAAGCTCGTCTGCCAAGTCAAACCTTGTAAAAAACGCATGCAAACCCTTTTTATGCGATTGACTGGTAGGTTTACCACTGCGTTTTCCTGCTCAGAGTCCTCCATGTTTTCATACATTTGGGAGCAGGATTAACTTATTTAAAAAAGACGTGTGGCACTCGGGGACTGCCGCGGCAAAGCTATTGCATAGCATTTTTTATCAACTTATGCAATCATAATTATTTATTTACTTTTTATTTATGCAGTTTTTTTGTCTTTGATATTAATTCAAGTTATACTTTTTGAGCGTGATCACCGATAACAAAACATTTTTTTTTCTCTTTTATTGAATAAATGAGAAATTAATATCGTTTAAAATATTTTTATTATCTTAAAACACATGTAGGTTAATCAGGAATTTTTATAATTGAAAATATACGTTTATGGTAGCTGAAATAAAAAACAAGTTTGAGTCTTGATATTCTCAAGATATCTGAAAAATACCGCTTTAATGTCTGCCGAAGTCTACCGAAGGATACCGTGCCGAAGTCTGTCAAACTCAAGCGACGTTAGCCGGAGTGTTAGGTTTTTCTCGTTACGGAATTTCTAGATTCTTCCGCCGCGCTCAAAAACCCGCGATAAAAGATATGCCAAACAAAATTTACCAAACAAAATTTGGCCGCGATACGAAAATTAGATCGCGAGTTACAAGCATTATAAATTTTCCGATCCTCACCGTGGGGGTCTCCTGTCACCAAAAATTAACATTGTCTTATTAAAATTACCAAACGAAATTTGGCCGCGCTACGAAAATTAGATCGCGAATTATAAGCATTTTAAATTTTGCGACCTTCACCGTGGGGAGGGGGGGTCTCCTGTCACCAAAAGTAACACTGTCTCCTAATAAATTATCAAACAAAATTTGGCCGCGCTACGAAAATTAGATCGCGAGTTATAAGCGTTTTAAATTTTTCGACCCTCACCATGGGAGATCTCCTGTCACTAAAATTAACATTGTCTCATTATAAATTACCAAACAAAATTTGGCCGCGATACGAAAATTAGATCGCGAGTTATAAGCATTTTAAATTTTTCGACCCTCACGGTGGGGGGTCTCCTGTCACCAAAAGTAACACTGTCTCATAATAAATTGCCAAGCAAAATTTGGCCGGGCTACGAAAATTAGATCACGAGTTATAAGCATTTTAACTTTTTCGACCCTCACCGTGGGGGGGGGGGGGTCTCCTGTCACCAAAATTTAACACTGTTTCATAAAAAAATGATTAAACAAAATTTTTCCGCGCTACGAAAATTGATCGCGAGTTATAAGCATTTTAAATTTTTCGACCCTCACCGTGGGGGGTCTCCTGTCACCAAAAATTAACAATCTCTCATAATAAATTACCGAACAAAATTTGGCCGCGATACGAAAATTAGACTGCGAGCATTTTAAATATTTCGACCCTCACCGTGTGGGGGTTCCTGTCACCAAAAATTAAAACTGTCTCATAGTAAATTACCAAACAAAATATGGCCGCGCTACGAAAATTAGATCGCGAGTTATAAGCATTTTAAATTTTTCGATCCCCAAGGTGGGAGGTCACCTGTCACCAAAAGTAACAGTGTCTCTTAATAAATTACCAAACAAAATTTGGCCGCGCTTTGATCTCGAGTTATAAGCATTTAAAATTTTTCGACCCTCACCGTGGGAGGTCCCCTGTCACCAAAAATTAACACTCTCATATAATAAATTACCAAACAAAATTTGGCCGCGATACAAAAATTAGATTGCGAGTTATAAGCATTTTAAATTTTTCGACCCTCACCCGGGGGGGGGGGTCTCCTGTCACCAAAAGTAACACTGTCTCATAATAAATTGCCAAGCAAAATTTGGCCGCGCTACGAAAATTAGATCACGAGTCATAAGCATTTTAAAATTTACAACCCTCACCATGGGGGATCTACTGTCACCATAAATTAACACTGTCTCATAATAAATTACGAAAGAAAATTTGGCAGTGCTACGAAAGTTAGATCACGAGTTATAAGCATTTTATCTTTTTCGACCCTCCCCGTGGGAGGTCTCCTGTCACCAAAATTTAACACTGTTTCATAATAAATCATTAAACAAAATTTGGCCGCGCTGCGAAAATTGATCGCGTGTTATAAGCATTTTAAATTTTTCGACCCTCACCGTGGGGGGTCTTCTGTCACCAAAAATTAACACTCTCTCATAATAAATTACCAAACAAAATTTGGCCGCGATACGAAAATTAGATCGCGAGTTATAAGCATTTTAAATTTTTCGACCCTCACAGTGGGGGATCTCCTGTCACCAAAAGTAACACTGTCTCATAATAAATTGCCAAGCAAAATTTGGCCGCGCTACGAAAATTAGATCACGAGTTATAAGCATTTTAGCTTTTTCGACCCTCACCGTGGGGGGGGGGGTCTCCTGTCACCAAAATTTAACACTGTTTTTTTAAAAATCATTAAACAAAATTTGGCCGCGCTACGAAAATTGATCGCGAGTTATAAGCATTTTAAATTTTTCGACCCTCACCGTGGGGGGTCTCCTGTCACCAAAAGTAACACTGTCTCATAATAAATTGCCAAACAAAATTTGGCCGCGCTATGAAAATTAGATCACGAGTTATAAGCATTTTATCTTTTTCGACCCTCACCGTGGGGGGTCTCCTGTCACCAAAATTTAACACTGTTTCATAATAAATCATTAAACAAAATTTGGCCGCGCTGCGAAAATTGATCGCGAGTTATAAGCATTTTAAATTTTTCGACCCTCACCGTGGGGGGTCTCCTGTCACCAAAATTAACAATCTCTCATAATAAATTACCAAACAAAATTTGGCCGCGATACGAAAATTAGATTGCGAGTTATAAGCATTTTAAATTTTTCGATCCTCACCGTGGGGGGTCTCCTGTCACCAAAAATTAACACTCTCTCATAATAAATTACCAAACAAAATTTGGCCGCGATACGAAAATTAGATCATGAGTCATAAGCATTTTAACTTTTTCGACCCTCACCGTGGGAGGTCTCCTGTCGCCAAAATTTAACACTGATTCATAAAAAAATCATTAAACAACATTTGGCCGCGCTACGATAATTAGATCGCGAGTTATAAGCATTTTAAATTTTTCGACCCTCACGGTGGGGGTTCTCCTGTCACCAAAAGTAACACTGTCTCATAATAAATTGCCAAGCAAAATTTGGCCGCGCTACGAAAATTAGATCACGAGTTATAAGCATTTTAACTTTTTCGACCCTCACCGTGTGTGGGGGGGGGGTCTCCTGTCACCAAAATTTAACACTGTTTCATAAAAAATCATTAAACAAAATTTGGCCGCGCTACGAAAATTGATCGCGAGTTATAAGCATTTTAAATTTTTCGACCCTCACCGTGGGGGTCTCCTGTCACCAAAAGTAACACTGTCTCATAATAAATTGCCAAACAAAATTTAACCGCGCTACGAAAATTAGATCATGAGTCATAAGCATTTTTACTTTTTCGACCCTCACAGTGGGAGGTCTCCTGTCGCCAAAATTTAACACTGTTTCATAAAAAAATCATTAAACAAAATTTGGCTGCGCTACGAAAATTGATCGCGAGTTATAAGCATTTTAAATTTTTCGACCCTCACCGTGGGGAGTCTCCTGTCACCAAAAGTAACACTGTCTCATAATAAATTGCCAAACAAAATTTAGCCGCGCTACGAAAATTAGATCATGAGTCATAAGCATTTATATTTTTCGACCCTCACCGTGGGGGGGGTCTCCTGTCACCAAAAATTAACAATCTCTCATAATAAATTACCGAACAAAATTTGGCCGCGATACGAAAATTAGATTGCGAGCATTTTAAATATTTCGACCCTCACCGTGTGGGGGTTCTCCTGTCACCAAAAGTAACACTGTCTCATAATAAATTGCCAAGCAAAATTTGGCCGCGCTACGAAAATTAGATCACGAGTTATAAGCATTTTAACTTTTTCGACCCTCACCGTGTGGGGGGGGGGTCTCCTGTCACCAAAATTTAACACTGTTTCATAAAAAATCATTAAACAAAATTTGGCCGCGCTACGAAAATTGATCGCGAGTTATAAGCATTTTAAATTTTTCGACCCTCACCGTGGGGGTCTCCTGTCACCAAAAGTAACACTGTCTCATAATAAATTGCCAAACAAAATTTAACCGCGCTACGAAAATTAGATCATGAGTCATAAGCATTTTTACTTTTTCGACCCTCATAGTGGGAGGTCTCCTGTCGCCAAAATTTAACACTGTTTCATAAAAAAATCATTAAACAAAATTTGGCTGCGCTACGAAAATTGATCGCGAGTTATAAGCATTTTAAATTTTTCGACCCTCACCGTGGGGAGTCTCCTGTCACCAAAAGTAACACTGTCTCATAATAAATTGCCAAACAAAATTTAGCCGCGCTACGAAAATTAGATCATGAGTCATAAGCATTTTAACTTTTTCGACCCTCACCTTGGGAGGTCTCCTGTCGCCAAAATTTAACACTGTTTCATAAAAAAATAATTAAACAAAATTTTTCCGCGCTACGAAAATTGATCGCGAGTTATAAGCATTTTAAATTTTTCGACCCTCACCGTGGGGAGTCTCCTGTCACCAAAAGTAACACTGTCTCATAATAAATTGCCAAACAAAATTTAGCCGCGATACGAAAATTAGATCATGAGTCATAAGCATTTTAACTTTTTCGACCCTCACCTTGGGAGGTCTCCTGTCGCCAAAATTTAACACTGTTTCATAAAAAAATAATTAAACAAAATTTTTCCGCGCTACGAAAATTGATCGCGAGTTATAAGCATTTTAAATTTTTCGACCCTCACCGTGGGGGGTCTCCTGTCACCAAAAATTAACAATCTCTCATAATAAATTACCGAACAAAATTTGGCCGCGATACGAAAATTAGATTGCGAGCATTTTAAATATTTCGACCCTCACCGTGTGGGGGTTCCTGTCACCAAAAATTAAAACTGTCTCATAGTAAATTACCAAACAAAATATGGCCGCGCTACGAAAATTAGATCGCGAGTTATAAGCATTTTAAATTTTTCGATCCCCAAGGTGGGAGGTCAACTGTCACCAAAAGTAACAGTGTCTCTTAATAAATTACCAAACAAAATTTGGCCGCGCTTTGATCTCGAGTTATAAGCATTTAAAATTTTTCGACCCTCACCGTGGGAGGTTCCCTGTCACCAAAAATTAACACTCTCATATAATAAATTACCAAACAAAATTTGGCCGCGATACAAAAATTAGATTGCGAGTTATAAGCATTTTAAATTTTTCGACCCTCACCCGGGGGGGGGTCTCCTGTCACCAAAAGTAACACTGTCTCATAATAAATTGCCAAGCAAAATTTGGCCGCGCTACGAAAATTAGATCACGAGTTATAAGCATTTTAAAATTTACAACCCTCACCATGGGGGATCTACTGTCACCATAAATTAACACTGTCTCATAATAAATTACGAAAGAAAATTTGGCAGTGCTACGAAAGTTAGATCACGAGTTATAAGCATTTTATCTTTTTCGACCCTCCCCGTGGGAGGTCTCCTGTCACCAAAATTTAACACTGTTTCATAATAAATCATTAAACAAAATTTGGCCGCGCTGCGAAAATTGATCGCGAGTTATAAGCATTTTAAATTTTTCGACCCTCACCGTGGGGGGTCTCCTGTCACCAAAAGTAACACTGTCTAATAATAAATTGCCAAACAAAATTTGGCCGCGCTATGAAAATTAGATCACGAGTTATAAGCATTTTATCTTTTTCGACCCTCACCGTGGGGGGTCTCCTGTCACCAAAATTTAACACTGTTTCATAATAAATCATTAAACAAAATTTGGCCGCGCTGCGAAAATTGATCGCGAGTTATAAGTATTTTAAATTTTTCGACCCTCACCGTGGGGGGTCTCCTGTCACCAAAATTAACAATCTCTCATAATAAATTACCAAACAGAATTTGGCCGCGATACGAAAATTAGATTGCGAGTTATAAGCATTTTAAATTTTTCGATCCTCACCTTTGGGAGTCTCCTGTCACCAAAAGTAACACTGTCTCATAATAAATTGCCAAGCAAAATTTGGCCGCGCTACGAAAATTAGATCGCGAGTTATAAGCATTTTAAATTTTTCGACCCTCACCGTGGGGGTCTCCTGTCACCAAAAGTAACACTGTCTCATAATAAATTGCCAAACAAAATTTAACCGCGCTATGAAAATTAGATCATGAGTCATAAGCATTTTAACTTTTTCGACCCTCACAGTGGGAGGTCTCCTGTCGCCAAAATTTAACACTGTTTCATAAAAAAATAATTAAACAAAATTTTTCCGCGCTACGAAAATTGATCGCGAGTTATAAGCATTTTAAATTTTTCGACCCTCACCGTGGGGAGTCTCCTGTCACCAAAAGTAACACTGTCTCATAATAAATTGCCAAACAAAATATAGCCGCGATACGAAAATTAGATCATGAGTCATAAGCATTTTAACTTTTTCGACCCTCACCTTGGGAGGTCTCCTTTCGCCAAAATTTAACACTGTTTCATAAAAAAATAATTAAACAAAATTTTTCCGCGCTACGAAAATTGATCGCGAGTTATAAGCATTTTAAATTTTTCGACCCTCACCGTGGGGGGTCTCCTGTCACCAAAAATTAACAATCTCTCATAATAAATTACCAAACAAAATATGGCCGCGCTACGAAAATTAGATCGCGAGTTATAAGCATTTTAAATTTTTCGATCCCCAAGGTGGAAGGTCACCTGTCACCAAAAGTAAGTGTCTCTTAATAAATTACCAAACAAAATTTGGCCGCGCTTTGATCTCGAGTTATAAGCATTTAATTTTTTCGACCCTAACCGTGGGAGGTCTCCTGTCACCAAAAATTAACACTCTCATTTAATAAATTACCAAACAAAATTTGGCCGCGATACGAAAGTTAGATCGCGAGTTATAAGCATTTTAAATTTTTCGCCCCTCACCGAGGGGAGTGTCCTGTCACCGACAGTAACACTGTCTCATAATAAATTACCAAACAAAATTTGGCCACGCTACGAAAATTGATCGCGAGTTATAAGCATTTTAAATTTTTCGACCCTCACCGTAGGGGGTCTCCTGTCACCAAAAATTAACAATCTCTCATAATAAATTAGCGAACAAAATTTGGCCGCGATACGAAAATTAGATCGCGAGTTATAAGCATTTTAAATTTTTCGACCCTCACGGTGGGGGGGTCTCCTGTCACCAAAAGTAACACTGTCTCATAATAAATTGCCAAGCAAAATTTGGCCGGGCTACGAAAATTAGATCACGAGTTATAAGCATTTTAACTTTTTCGACCCTCACCGTGGGGGGGGGGGGTCTCCTGTCACCAAAATTTAACACTGTTTCATAAAAAATCATTAAACAAAATTTGGCCGCGCTACGAAAATTGATCGCGAGTTATAAGCATTTTAAATTTTTCGACCCTCACCGTGGAGAGTCTCCTGTCACCAAAAGTAACACTGTCTCATAATAAATTGCCAAACAAAATTTAGCCGCGCTACGAAAATTAGATCATGAGTCTTAAGCATTTCAACTTTTTCGACCCTCACCTTGGGAGGTCTCCTGTCGCCAAAATTTAACACTGTTTCATAAAAAAATAATTAAACAAAATTTTTCCGCGCTACGAAAATTGATCGCGAGTTATAAGCATTTTAAATTTTTCGACCCTCACCGTGGGGGGGTCTCCTGTCACCAAAAATTAACAATCTCTCATAATAAATTACCGAACAAAATTTGGCCGCGATACGAAAATTAGATTGCGAGCATTTTAAATATTTCGACCCTCACCGTGTGGGGGTTCCTGTCACCAAAAATTAAAACTGTCTCATAATAAATTACCAAACAAAATATGGCCGCGCTACGAAAATTAGATCGCGAGTTATAAGCATTTTAAATTTTTCGATCCCCAAGGTGGGAGGTCACCTGTCACCAAAAGTAACAGTGTCTCTTAATAAATTACCAAACAAAATTTGGCCGCGCTTTGATCTCGAGTTATAAGCATTTAAAATTTTTCGACCCTCACCGTGGGAGGTCCCCTGTCACCAAAAATTAACACTCTCATATAATAAATTACCAAACAAAATTTGGCCGCGATACAAAAATTAGATTGCGAGTTATAAGCATTTTAAATTTTTCGACCCTCACCCGGGGGGGGGGGTCTCCTGTCACCAAAAGTAACACTGTCTCATAATAAATTGCCAAGCAAAATTTGGCCGCGCTACGAAAATTAGATCACGAGTTATAAGCATTTTAAAATTTTCAACCCTCATCATGGGGGATCTACTGTCACCATAAATTAACACTGTCTCATAATAAATTACGAAAGAAAATTTGGCAGTGCTACGAAAGTTAGATCACGAGTTATAAGCATTTTAAATTTTTCGATCCTCACCGTTGGGAGTCTCCTGTAACCAAAAGTAACACTGTCTCATAATAAATTATCAAACAAAATTTGGCCGCGCTATGAAAATTAGATCACGAGTTATAAGCATTTTATCTTTTTTGACCCTCCCCGTGGGAGGTCTCCTGTCACCAAAATTTAACACTGTTTCATAATAAGTCATTAAACAAAATTTGGCCGCGCTGCGAAAATTGATCGCGAGTTATAAGCATTTTAAATTTTTCGAACCTCACCGTGGGGGGGTCTCCTGTCACCAAAAATTAACACTCTCTCATAATAAATTACCAAACAAAATTTGGCCGCGATACGAAAATTAGATCGCGAGTTATAAGTGCTGGAAACATAAGCATCCAGCAATCTTCCGTGATTTATAGATACATAATATAAATGGTATATTATACATATTGTATCCTTTGATGTTTTTGTATAGTGGTTGTAAATACTAGTGTATGTTTAACGCTATTCATGTCAGGAGCAAGGCAGACCCCTATCTCAGATGGTATCTAGAAGGCACCAGTTGGGCTCTCGCGTAACAATCGCTTGACATTTACGTCAAGAATGGTTTATTGGTAGATTTACAAGCCAATTAAGCGATACCCCACACGTTTCTCTAGTTGAGGCTACCGGTCATTTTTCCGGCTGGGAGTGCGTTGCAGACAAGAGGGGCCAGCCCCCCACGCTCGAAGAAGGAGCCAACGAATCTTTTTTCAGGAACAGGCCGGGCGAGAGACTGAATGGTCATTTTTTTCGGGCAGATTGATTAGCCACGCCCGCCATAAAAAAAAGAAAAAAAAGAATATAGACTTTTTTTTTCCTCAAAAAAGTTGGAGATGAAAAGTTCGCTCCGAGAGGCGAAGATGTGTTAGAAGAAAAACGTGATTAATTCCAAGGAAGACCTACCAACATCGCCGATGATCCGAATGGGAAGTCCGCCACTGATGATGTGTGATAGCCTGTGATCCGAAAATGATGTCCGCCTGTAATGATGTGTGATAGCCTGTGATCCGAAAATGATGTCCGCCAGTAATGATGTGTGATAGCCTGTGATCCGAAAATGATGTCCGCCAGTAATGATGTGTGATAGCCGAGGATCCGAATGTGATGTCCGCCAGTATTGATGTGGGACCGCCTGTGATATTTTCGAATGCGAGCCTTAACTGAGTGCGGGGCACAAAAGAATATGAAGGTACGGTTTTCTTATAATTTATATTGTTTCCCAAAATGTGTAGGGCAAAATGCCAAGTAGGGGGTTCTGCACGCTCCAATTGGTATTCAATCATAGTATTAAAACAATAATTACACAAGTAGAATTAATAGTGTTTTATTTTGTTTTTTTTTTTTGTGTTATCTATATTGAAAATAATGTGTCTTATGACGCACCAACAATTTGTAAGATAATTGTAAATAAATTCATATGTTAGTTGTTAAAGAATTGTTAGTATCTTTTCGAACATTAGTCTTACTTTATTTAATTCTATTATGATCTAATTTAGAGTTATGTTTTATTTACGATCCATAAGTTAATTCCGTCTTCAAAAATATTCACAACGCAATTTGGTAATGAAGGCAGTTGCCTCACTCATATCGAAGGGATTAACCAGGATTGAAACGAACGATCACTGTTATTTTTGTATTAGATGTAAAAAAAATGCATGAGTTTACACTATGAATACTCTGAATTAAAGTGATTAGGAGTGACTGACATAATTCATTCTAGGATTTGGGTTATGCTAACAAGTCGAAATAAAGATTTCCGTTACAGGAGCTCAGTTCTGTCCAGCATAGGCCCCTAGAATCCTATCTGGTACCGTGACCTTTTCGGATCAGTTCCGGAGGTTAATAATATTGTTTTTGGTATAAAAAGTTAATAGTAATTCATAGAGTTAGTTTTACTCAAAATTCTACGCGCTATTCATGGTTTTTAATGTTAAATTAAATTTTAAAAGTAAAACTTGGTGCCAATGGAGTGTGCTACAACGTTTCTGACTCATTCGTCCAAAATGGCTATTTTTTGATGTGTTATACTAAAAATAAATACATATGTTTAAGTATGATTATACTGATGATATTTTGTTTTAAATTGGAAACAATCAATCTTATAATTGTGTGTGGAAAGGTTTTAAGAGTAATATTATGAAATAAGATTTCAAATTATATGACATATTTGAAAAATTTGAAAGAATTTTAAAATAGATTTTGCATCTCATTGAATTTATGTGTGGTATTTTATTGCAAGGATTATATTTTGGGGGTACATGGCATTTTCTATGTTATTGAACAAAAAAAGAAGTATTTTATGTGAATTTATAAGACCAATTTTATGCCGCAAAAGAAAACAGCGGGAGTAGTATTACAAATGAAATAAAATAATAATAATAAGACGAAGAAAGGGCAGTTTAGAAAATTAATAATTTGGTACTGATTTTCTATGTGTACTTTATACATTTATTTTGAATTTGATTGTATTTTGGTATTGAGGGACAGTGTATATATATATATTTATATTTTCTTGTGTGTGTGATAGTAAATTTTATTCAGGAGTTAAGTATTGCAAAGTTATTTGTGTAAAAATATATAATATAAGGGTAATGAATGTCAATTAGGACAATATATGCCGAGGAGAAGAGGAAGGAAAAGTTTACAAAATCAATCTAAGCCAGGGGTAGTAACAAGAAATAAATCAAAATTGAAATCTAAAACGTTAGAGATTAAAATGGACGACCCGTTAAAACCGAATTTGTCGCAAATGTTATCATTGATTGTTCCCTTTGACGTAAAAAAGTTTAGCAATGTGTTATTTTATTTGAAAGAATTCGATGAATTATTGGATAGGGTCCACGTAGAAGAGGATTTTAAATTACAGATATTAAAAGCTAAATTTGTGGGTACGGCCCGTGAGAAATTAGCATCTGACCAGACGCTAAATGAGGAAAAGAATTATACAGAGTTTAAAAGAAAAATCGTGGAATTGTTTCAGAAAAAAGATTCTTTTATCGAAGCACAGATAAATTTTAACTCAATTAAGCAACTCCCAAATCAAAACATGAAAGATTTTATAGAAGTTTTTAACAAGGCCGCATCAATGTATTTAGGTGCTTCTGGCCAGGCAACGGAGGTGGGAGCTAATAAACTATTCGATTTAATAAAAGCCAATAAATTTTTAGAGGCGATATCGCCAAATATTGCGTTGGAATTGCGAAAATTAGACATTAAAGATTTTGGGAAATTGTGCGAAAAAGCTCAGACGATCGAAGCCGCGTTATAAATCGACAGTTTTAGATCAGATTAACGCGGTAACAGCCAATACAAGCAAAGAAAATGAGGATTTTTGTACGAATTTATTACAATTAAATAAAGAGCAGGCTACGGCTATAGCAGAATTAACTGCTCAGGTCAACGAGTTGAAATTAAAAACGAAAACCCAAGTTAGGGAAGATAATTTGAAAGAAAAACGATGTGAAATCTGTAATACGAATCGGCATGACATTTCCGAATGTTGGTACAATTTGAAAAATTCAAATACTAAATTTCGGAACCAGGGACAGAGAAATTTTGCAAATAAGAGTTTTGGTGCGAATAATTACAGGGCGATGGAAGGCTATGGATTTGCAGCGCCAGTATCACAAAATTGTTTTCCCAGTGCACAAATGTATAGTGATTTTAATTATGACAGATTTCACAGGGATAGAAATTATCAGGATTGTAATAGATTTGAAAATTTTTATGAAAATTTCAATCATAGTTCTCCATGGAATAGGGATTTTTCGGATAGAAGCTATAATAACAGAGAGGACAGATCAGGGGTTGCACGCTACGATGCATATTATGGAAATCGTAAACAATCGGATGAACATAGGAGAGGGCGAAATGACTATTCCAGGGATGAACCGCAGCATGACAGAAATAGAAATTCAATTCAGGAAAAAGAAAATAAGAGAGATGTTTCGGACAGACACAAAGGGAAAAGAAAGTCGAATTCGGGAAACTTGTAAGGGAATCTGCAGTTGTAAATAATAGTCATAAGAAAGACCCCGGTAGATTCCCGATAAGGGGTAATAAGTTCGTGATTGCTAGTGTGAATTCAGCGGAAAAGGATAAACTTCCCATCATTGCATTACAGATTTTTGGGTTAAAAGTTGACACGTTGCTGGATAGCGGGGCCGCAGTTTCGCTTTTATCACCGGAGGTTTTAGAGGCGCTCAAACAAACGGATGCAAAAATTAAATACTTGGCGAATAGGGTAACAATCCACACATTCGATAACTCAGTCATACCTTTTCGGCAATGTATAAAAATTACATTTAAAATTAACAATGAGTTTGTGACAGGAACATTTTATGTTACATCTCATAATTTTCAAGGGGACTATAAAATGTTGCTAGGTTTTGATTTCTTGAAAAAAAATAGAATGATTTTAAATTTTGATAAGAAAACACTAAAATTAAAAAATACGGAAATTGCCCTGGAACCGCAGGTTATGAATAAGGAAATAGTTAGTGTAAATAGTGTAAATAAAAGGGGGTCGGAAATGAAAAATATCACCAAGGCAGTGCGCACAAATAAAATTTAAGGTCATTTTAAAGGAAATGAAATATTTGCGTGTATAGAGAAAGAAACACATTTACACCCAGGACAAACGAAAATAATATCGTTGAGATGTCCTGAGGCAGTCCAGCCTAATCAGCTGATTTTAATTGAACCAACAGAGGAATTTAAAAATTTAATTACGGAATGTTCAATTCATGAGGTACCAGTCACTAATAAAATTAATTTAATTGTAACAAACAATACAGAAGATAAGATTATAATTAGAACGGATACTAGGATCGCACTTATCAGTTCGGATTTTGTGAGTAAGAATAATTTAAAGCCTAATGAGATTGAAGATGGAGAAATCTATCAAATTAATAACCTGGATTTGCAAGAAGTTAGGGCTTTGAGAGAAGCGGAGCTTGATAGATCGGATTTTAATTTAGATCATTTAACAGGGGATTTTAAGCAAATGATAGAAGACTTATTGATGAGTCATGCACATGCTTTTTCGAAGTCTTACAAATCTTTGGGACAATCTTCATTGGTAGTGCCCAAAATACAATTAAACCACAATTTTCCCATTCAGCATAAACCATATAAGACGCCCCAGGCAGTTAAGCAGTATGCGCAGGAGGAACTACGAAAACTGTTAGAAGCGAAAATAATCGAAAAATCAGATTCAGATTATGCATTTCCGGTATTATTTGTAAAAAAAAAAAGGTACGGAAAAAAACTTGGTTCGCTATAGAATGGCGGTGGATTACAGGACGTTAAACGAGATTTTAGAGGGATTTCCATATCCGGTACCGGACGTAAAAGATGTTTTACAGGCAATTAGTGGAAAAACATTTTATACAACATTAGATTTGCATTCGGCTTTTTTCCAAATTATGTTACGCCCGGAGGTTCGTCACAAATTAGCATTTGTGACGGAGTGTGGGAAGTACGCCCCGTGCCGCCTAAATTTTGGGCTTAAATTAAGTAGTACAAAATTCGCTGAACTTATGGATAGGGTCCTGGGACACTTTCCTAAGGACAAAGTAGGATATTTTATAGATGATGTGGTTTTGGCCGAAGACAGCCCGGAGGGAATGGCACAGTTGTTAAAGGAAGTTTTGGAAACTCTAATTGATCACAATTTAACAGTTGAACCCTCTAAGGTGCAAATATGTAAACCGGCAATTGAATTTTTGGGTTTCAAAGTTAATAAAAACGGATATGCCCCATCAGAAAAAAACGTGGGGAAGGTACAACGATTAACTAGACCTAAAAATAAAAAGGGGGTCAAGTCACTTTTAGGTTTGGCAAATTATTTCAGAACTCTTATTCAAAATTATGCCGATATTGTCAATCCTCTAGTCGAATTGACTAAACAAAATGTAAAATTTAAATGGACTGAGGAGACGGAACAAGCATTTTTAAATATACAAGAGGCAATCGTGAGCAACCCTACCCTTAAACCGCCAAAATTTGATAGGGAGTTCTTTTTAATAACTGATGGTTCAAAGAAAGCAATATCAGGTGTCCTTGCGCAGGAAGATAATGGATACTTAGTCCCTATTGAATTTTACGGTAGAAAACTTAAGCAGTCAGAAACGGCTTACCCAAGCATGAAGTTCGAATTATTGGCTATTCATGACGCAGTTATGCATTTTAAACACATGCTGTTAGGGCGGAAATTTACTATTTTAACGGATAACAAAGCTCTCACATATCCGCTGAAAATTGAAATGCAGTCGGATATAGTGGCTAGATGGATTTTAAATCTCAGCGACTATGACTACAATATTGAGTACATCGAAGGGAAAATTAATCCTTCGGATTTTTTGTCTAGAAACTTAGTAAATAATATTACTAGTAGCAACGAGTTACAGAATAACTTATTCAAAGTAAATCTTAATTTGAGTGAAGAGAACATTAGAGCCAAGCAATATGAGGATGAAAAATTAATCACAATTATAAAAAAGGTTGAGTCAAAGAAAAACAACAGAATAACAAAAAAGTATAATTTAAACGAGAATAAAACGCTGGTATTAAAACAAAACGGGAAATATCCAGAATTAATAATCGTACCGGACGAGCTTAAGTTTACGGTTATGGCGGAGGCACATGGACCCCACTTTGGTTTTAGAAAAACATACGAAACTGTCAAAACTCGTTTATTCTGGTACGGAATGTACCAAGATATAAAAAATTATTGCACGAATTGCGTAAGATGTAATTGCATTAAGCAGCACCAGACGATTAAAGTACCACTTGAAAAAATGGAAAGAAATTTACAAATCGGAGCAAGTCTACAAATGGATATAATAGGTAAATTACCCATGACCCTCAGGAAAAATTGCTTCATTCTGACTATCATAGACGCAGGCTCTAGATTTTTAGAAGCAGTCCCTTTACGAAATGTGAAGTCCCAAACTATCTTGAACGTTTTAAATAGGTACTTCGGAGCCTACGGCTTGTGTTCCGAAATAGTTACAGACAACGCACAATATTTTCGCAGTGCGCTTTTTAAAGAATATTTGAAGACACTAAATATAGATCTACACCCGACAAGCGTCTACAAACCTTGTGGGAATGGTCTGGCTGAAATCATTAATAAATCGATTAAGGCATCCTTGGTGGCAATGTCCAATTCCACTCTTGAGTGGGACACCAGACTCGAATATTTTAAACTTAATTATAATACCACGATCCATCGAGCACTAGGTTATTCTCCTTCAAAATTATTCTTTGGTAGAGAAATTAAAAATCAATTTACGGTATTAAGTGCTCCGGATTTAACGTGCACTCAAGCGTTCGTTAAAAATAGGATAGAACATATGAGGGCAGTTCACCGGCAAGCCATAGCTAACCAACAAAAAATTATGGCGGAATATATCAAAGAAAATGATCTTCAGGAAGTTAAAAAGTTAGACGTGGGTCAAGAAGTGTACGCAAAAGTAATTGGCAAGCCTAGGGCTTTACACCCTCGTTTTGAAGGGCCTTTTGTGGTAGTAAAAGTTGTTCGACACAATAATTATGTGCTCCGTCTGAAAGACAAAATAAATGGGCCAACAATACGTCGACACATACAATTTCTTTTTGCACCCAAGGCTACGACGAGGAATGCCAGAAAAACTAAGGGCGAGTTAAATGAATCAGACTCGGAACAGAATATTGAGGATTAGGTAAGGGCACTCTTACTTAGATATATAGGTTACGGAGGATTGGCTTGTACAAGACTGTCACAAAGACTTAATTAAAAAAAAAAAAAAAAAAAAAAAAAAAAAAAAAAAAAAAAAAAAAAAAAAAAAGGCTCCTTTTAGAGCCATACATGGAAAAAAAATAAAAGAAAATAAAATAAAATAAATAAGTATTACGGTGGATAGGCAAATTTATATAAGATAAGGTGGATGAACGCATTTCCTCTTAAGATTAATTATTGAGTGAATGTATAGATAGCTTAGATAGTCAGATTCATTGAACATTTTGAAATAAAATTATAACAATAATATTAATAATTACTTCTTTCAAAAGTAGTTTTGTTTGGGCGACACAGGGAGATAATACCTCTTTATATTTAAAGACGAAAAGGGAACTTAGTTTAAAAAAAAAAGGCCCTTTTCAGAGCCAAACAAAAAAAAAAAAAAAAAAAAAAACTTTTGCATAACTTTATCTTTGGCGGGGCAACCAACATTGGGGGTTTTGGGACTTTGCATGTAATAAATTCTTTTGCGGGCAGAAGATTTTGATTTACTTGGCCAAGGCATGCAGGGTCGTGAACTATCATTGTTTTTATTTGCTCCGAGAAGGATAGATTTCGAAATTGGGTAAAATGGTTTGGAAGTAAATACATTAATAATAGCGATAAAAAAAAAAAAAAAAAAAAAAAAAAAAAAAAAAAAAAAACGGATATATAATAAAAGGGGTATAATAATAAGGATTATATAAGTAATAAGGAGACATAAGGTAGCATTGGTAGGATAAAATAAATAAATAAATCAATAAATGTGGTAGCTTTTTGTTTTTCCCTCCCTGTTTCAGTTTCAAATTAGTTTAAAAAAAAAAAAATAATAATAATAATAAAAAATAAACAAAAAATAAAATAAAATAAAATAAAATAAAATAAAATGAAATAAATAAATAAATAAAAAATAAAAAATTTCTTTATATCAGCACATAACAAAATGCTTATAAGGCTTACACAATGGATTACTTGGAGAGTTTGATTACTAACAAAATTTTATTGAAGTATATGGTTTCCGCGGTCATCAGAATGACATAAAATTTTAGAAATTGGGACTTTTTTTTGAATGGACAGGTTATATTATATGTAAAAATGTTATATAAAGAAAAAGGGTAAAATTGGTCTTGTAAGATTAATTTTTCAATATGTATAAGGAATGAAACAGAAACAACAGCACTTACTATAAGTTTTGGAATAGTGCTAGGGGTGAAAATCAGCCTGCACAACAAAATTGTAAATATAAATAATTGTGTGTATTGATTTTATATTGAGATAATGTGAATGGTATAAAATGTGTATCATATATAAAAAAATTATAGTGTAGCATATAAATATGGTGATGCATTGGTTTGTACGTTATGATAACAGCCATACTTGTAAATGGAAAAATGAGTCAGAAATGTGTTCTTAAACTATTTCAGTAACTAGTTTTGGACATAATAACAGCTTTTAAAATAAATAAATAAATAAAATACATATATATATATATATGTATATATATTCTCATTGCTTTATTATTTCGGAAACTCGCGACTTTAGGCAAAATTATGGGAACAATATAAGTATGGATGCATAACGCAGAAGAAGAATCCTCACACATCAACAACCTCCCAGCAGGGGAGATAAACCAGGAGCGATACAATCAGAGACTGCGAATCATTGTGTACGTAACCTGAACTTTCTTTACAGACATGGACAAAAAAAAAAAAAATCTAGGCATTCTACGATGATTATTTTAGATTGTGATGTACAGAAGTAGACAACTGATGGCGTTGCAAGTGTTCAATCACAAACAGACTTTGAAACAGTGATTGATCTTTCAGGATCGCCGAACACTTATTAAAAAAAAAAAAAAAAAAAAGAAAAGAAAAAGTACTCTTTTGTCTGTTTATTTCTTTTTTTTTTCATTTAGTTGGGGGGGGAGATGCTGGAAACATAAGCATCCAGCAATCTTCCGTGATTTATAGATACATATATATAAATGGTATATTATACATATTGTATCCTTTGATGTTTTTGTATAGTGGTTGTAAATACTAGTGTATGTTTAACGCTATTCATGTCAGGAGCAAGGCAGACCCCTATCTCAGATGGTATCTAGAAGGCACCAGTTGGGCTCTCGCGTAACAATCGCTTGACATTTACGTCAAGAATGGTTTATTGGTAGATTTACAAGCCAATTAAGCGAGACCCCACACGTTTCTCTAGTTGAGGCTACCGGTCATTTTTCCGGCTGGGAGTGCGTTGCAGACAAGAGGGGCCAGCCCCCCACGCTCGAAGAAGGAGCCAACGAACCTTTTTTCAGGAACAGGCCGGGCGAGAGACTGAATGGTCATTTTTTTCGGGCAGATTGATTAGCCACGCCCGCCATAAAAAAAAGAAAAAAAGAATATAGACTTTTTTTTTTCCTCAAAAAAGTTGGAGATGAAAAGTTCGCTCCGAGAGGCGAAGATGTGTTAGAAGAAAAACGTGATTAATTCCAAGGAAGACCTACCAACATCGCCGATGATCCGAATGGGAAGTCCGCCACTGATGATGTGTGATAGCCTGTGATCCGAAAATGATGTCCGCCTGTAATGATGTGTGATAGCCTGTGATCCGAAAATGATGTCCGCCAGTAATGATGTGTGATAGCCTGTGATCCGAAAATGATGTCCGCCAGTAATGATGTGTGATAGCCGAGGATCCGAATGTGATGTCCGCCAGTATTGATGTGGGACCGCCTGTGATATTTTCGAATGCGAGCCTTAACTGAGTGCGGGGCACAAAAGAATATGAAGGTACGGTTTTCTTATAATTTATATTGTTTCCCAAAATGTGTAGGGCAAAATGCCAAGTAGGGGGTTCTGCACGCTCCAATTGGTATTCAATCATAGTATTAAAACAATAATTACACAAGTAGAATTAATAGTGTTTTATTTTGTTTGTTTTTTGTGTTATCTATATTGAAAATAATGTGTCTTATGACGCACCAACAATTTGTAAGATAATTGTAAATAAATTCATATGTTAGTTGTTAAAGAATTGTTAGTATCTTTTCGAACATGAGTCTTACTTTATTTAATTCTATTATGATCTAATTTAGAGTTATGTTTTATTTACGATCCATAAGTTAATTCCGTCTTCAAAAATATTTACAACGCAATTTGGTAATGAAGGCAGTTGCCTCACTCATATCGAAGGGATTAACCAGGATTGAAACGAACGATCACTGTTATTTTTGTATTAGATGTAAAAAAAATGCATGAGTTTACACTATGAATACTCTGAATTAAAGTGATTAGGAGTGACTAACATAATTCATTCTAGGATTTGGGTTTAAGCATTTTAAATTTTTCGACCCTCACAGTGGGGGATCTCCTGTCACCAAAAGTAACACTGTCTCATAATAAATTGCCAAGCAAAATTTGGCCGCGCTACGAAAATTAGATCACGAGTTATAAGCATTTTAGCTTTTTTGACCCTCACCGTGGGGGGGGGGGGGGGGTCTCCTGTCACCAAAATTTAACACTGTTTCATAAAAAATCATTAAACAAAATTTGGCCGCGCTACGAAAATTGATCGCGAGTTATAAGCATTTTAAATTTTTCGACCTTCACCGTGGGGGGTCTCCTGTCACCAAAAGTAACACTGTCTCATAATAAATTGCCAAACAAAATTTAGCCGCGCTACGAAAATTAGATCATGAGTCATAAGCATTTTAACTTTTTCGATCCTCACCTTGGGAGGTCTCCTGTCGCCAAAATTTAACACTGTTTCATAAAAAAATAATTAAACAAAATTTGGCCGCGCTACGAAAATTGATCGCGAGTTAAAAGCATTTTAAATTTTTCGACCCTCACCGTGGGGGGTCTCCTGTCACCAAAATTAACAATCTCTCATAATAAATTACCAAACAAAATTTGGCCGCGATACGAAAATTAGATTGCGAGTTATAAGCATTTTAAATTTTTCGACCCTCACCCGGGGGGGGGGTCTCCTGTCACCAAAAGTAACACTGTCTCATAATAAATTGCCAAGCAAAATTTGGCCTCGCTACGAAAATTAGATCACGAGTTATAAGCATTTTAACTTTTTCGACCCTCACAGTGGGGGGGGGTCTCCTGTCGCCAAAATTTAACACTGTTTCATAAAAAATCATTAAAAAAAATTTGGCCGCGCTACGAAAATTGATCGCGAGTCATAAGCATTTTAACTTTTTCGACCCTCACCGTGGGAGGTCTCCTGTCGCCAAAATTTAACACTGTTTCATAAAAAAATCATTAAACAAAATTTGGCCGCGCTACGAAAATTGATCGCGAGTTATAAGAATTGTAAATTTTTCGACCCTCACCGTGGGGGGTCTCCTGACACGAAAAATTAACACTCTCTCATAATAAATTACCAAAAAAAAATTGGCCGCGCTACGAAAATTAGATCACGAGTTATAAGCATTTTAAAATTTTCAACCCTCGCCATGGGGGATCTACTGTCACCATAAATTAACACTGTCTCATAATAAATTACCAAAGAAAATTTGGCAGTGCTACGAATGTTAGATCACGAGTTATAAGCATTTTAAATTTTTCGATCCTCACCGTTGGGAGTCTCCTGTCACCAAAAGTAACACTGTCTCATAATAAATTACCAAACAAAATTTGGCCGCGCTATGAAAATTAGATCACGAGTTATAAGCATTTTATCTTTTTCGACCCTCACCGTGGGGTTTCTCCTGTCACCAAAATTTAACACTGTTTCATAATAAATCATTAAACAAAATTTGGCCGCGCTGCGAAAATTGATCGCGAGTTATAAGCATTTTAAATTTTTCGACCCTCACCGTGGGAGTTCTCCTGTCACCAAAAATTAACACTCTCTCATAATAAATTACCAAACAAAATTTGGCCGCGATACGAAAATTAGATCATGAGTCATAAGCATTTTAACTTTTTCGACCCTCACCGTGGGAGGTCTCCTGTCGCCAAAATTTAACACTGATTCATAAAAAAATCATTAAACAACATTTGGCCGCGCTACGATAATTAGATCGCGAGTTATAAGCATTTTAAATTTTTCGACCCTCACGGTGGGGGTTCTCCTGTCACCAAAAGTAACAATGTCTCATAATAAATTGCCAAGCAAAATTTGGCCGCGCTACGAAAATTAGATCACGAGTTATAAGCATTTTAACTTTTTCGACCCTCACCGTGGGGGGGGGGGGCTCCTGTCACCAAAATTTAACACTGTTTCATAAAAAATCATTAAACAAAATTTGGCCGCGCTACGAAAATTGATCGCGAGTTATAAGCATTTTAAATTTTTCGACCCTCAGCGTGGGGGTCTCCTGTCACCAAAAGTAACACTGTCTCATAATAAATTGCCAAACAAAATTTAACCGCGCTACGAAAATTAGATCATGAGTCATAAGCATTTTCACTTTTTCGACCCTCACAGTGGGAGGTCTCCTGTCGCCAAAATTTAACACTGTTTCATAAAAAAATCATTAAACAAAATTTGGCTGCGCTACGAAAATTGATCGCGAGTTATAAGCATTTTAAATTTTTCGGCCCTCACCGTGGGAGGTCTCCTGTCACCAAAAATTAACACTCTCATATAATAAATTACCAAACAAAATTTGGGCGCGATACGAAAATTAGATTTCGAATTATAAGCATTTTAAATTTTTCGACCCTCACATGGGGGGGGGGGGTCTCCTGTCACCAAAAATTAAAACTGTCTCATAATAAATTACCAAACAAAATATGGCCGCGCTACGAAAATTAGATCGCGAGTTTTAAGCATTTTAAATTTTTCGACCCTCACCGTGGGGGGTCTCTTGTCACCAAAAATTAACACTCTCTTATAATAAATTACCAAACAAAATTTGGCCGCGCTACGAAATTTAGATCGCGAGTTATAAGCATTTGAAATTTTTCGATCCTCACCGTTGGGCGGGTCTCCAATCACCAAAAGCTACATTATCCTACCTTATTTTATCTTAAGACGATTTTTTTCTATACACATTCTATCAGGAATTTTCATCATTGAAACTATAGATTTATGGTAACTGAAATAAGAAACATAAGTTTGAGATTTGATATTCTCTAAATATCTGAAAAATACCGCGTCAATGTCTACCGAAGTCTACCGAACGATACCATGCCGAAGTCTGCCGAGCTGAAACGACGTTACCCGAGTGTTAGGTTTTTTCGTTACCGATGTGTTAGGATTTTTCGCGTTACGGAATTTTTGGATTCGGTCGCCGCGCTCAAACCCGTGATAAAAGCTATGCAATAGCTTAAAAAGGATGGTGTTCAACATATATTCCTATATTCTTTCATACTAAGAAAAAAGGGATAAGCAAAATTAATCTAACTCGAAATCATAACTCCATATAGAACAACCTATATGTTGTAAAACTATAAATTTTATTTTAAGTTAAAACATTTAATTAGCAATTTTGTTACGTATATTCTATTAAAGGCGGAAACACTTTTAATGACGCTAGCATTTATTGTTCAGATACAGCCTATTCATAGTTAGCTGTATAGGACAGAGTTTAAGAACTGATAAAATTTGTCTGCAAAAATTGTATATTGTTGATTAAACAACAGCAGAACTTTCTGAAAATGAGCACTTACCGGACTATTATCACAGTTTTTTAGAAATGGATTTTAAAAGGCAAATTAGTTAATAGTAGGAATAAAATAATGAAAAATGTTTACAAATTAATTCAAAAAACTTCTAATTCCATTTTTAATAAAGACAACATTATATTAAAATTAAAATTTTGGTAGTGTGAAATTGACTTTATTCAATACTGTGAAATTTCTCCTTGCAGCCTTAGTCGAATGTCATAATCGTCTGCTGTTGTAACTTGTGAATAGTGATTTGAATTTTCATCATCATATTCCATTACTTAACTCGCTCTTGGTTTAAAACTGACAGTTAAAAATTCCTTATTTTAAAATTAATTGCATGCGAAATATTTATAACAGGATTTTTGCAAAACTAATTTCGCTCTAACTTTTTTGAAATAAGAACTATAACATTTACAAAATTCACACATCTCAAAGCTGTGCGAGCTGCGCTAAAAATGGTTCCCTTGTAGTTGTCTTACTAGTATATATGAAAAAACAATACACATTTGTTTTTCAGGAGTGCTGCTGAAGTTGTATTATGCTACTACGCTTTTCCACGATGTGAATGGTCAGACGGGATAGCTCGATTGAAACCGCTTTGTAGGGAAGATTGCATTGCCATCAAAGAACTCTTTTGTTACAACGAGTGGGCTCTCGTTGAAGACAACAAGCAGAGGGGCATCTTCTTCAAGTCAAGAGGCCATTTCAGATTACCCGAATGCAACACTCTGCCTATGTTTGGAAAAGGCGGAAAGGAGGTTTGCTCGCATGCTCATCTCACAGACATGCAACAGGACGAAATAACGAGTAAGTATAGAGCATTATGATAATCACGGTTCTTACTGGCTTTTAACTAATCCTGAATATTTAGCTAATTATTTTAAAGAAACCTATAGCAAAATTCAAATAATGTTAAGCATTAATTAATTCATCGTGAAACAAGGATTCCAAACACTCCCTAACTTATCCTCATTTTCTTTTACTATGTATTCCAATTTTTGCAATCGTTTTTAAAACAGTTTTCCATCTAAGTTGAGCTACAGTTATAGAAACTAATAAAACAAGTATATTATATTGCAGATGCGTTGCAAAGTCGGAAAAAAAATTAGCCCAGTTTATTTTTAAATGCGAGGGGAAGTCTGGAAATAAGATACCTTTGCGTCTGTGGATAGAGGTGAGTAATTAAGTCAAACAATCGAATGAGGCATTAAAGATACGACACAACTTTATTTGTCAATATAAGTACCAAGTACGTTGAGACTCTTGTCATACTGCTAGATAAACTGCAAAAAGCCTTTCCGGGAAAAACACCAGGGCTTTGCATTCGGATAAGCTGTTAAACGCTTCTTCCGTATGCAAAGCCCTGAGTTTTTCCAGGAGGGCTTTTCGAAGCTTATCAAGCGATATGACAAATGCCTCAATGTGTTTGGTAATTATGTGGAAAAATAAAGATGTCTTATCTTTAATGCCTCATTTTATTTTTGACTTTCATGCACAACTCTGACCACAATCGACAGGGGAAACTTATTATCAGGCACCCCCTCATAGTTTATGAAACGAAACCTGATTTAACTCTGTATTCGGGATAGCTTGTTATTGAATTAAATAAAAATAATTGTATATATATTTTTCTTAATGTGAACAATTTCTGAAAATATCAAAACATAAGTAATAATTTACAATAGAAACTTTTAATCGTTATGTAACTTTATTGAGAATGTCATGAAAATTCCGGCAATTTGTCGATTCCAGTTTTTTTGTTTCCTCTCCAAATAAAACATTTTGATGCGGTTTGGCACAATTGCGATAGGCAGCAAGAACCTTTACAATATTGAATTTCTTCTCTCTGTCAAAAAAAGCTTTCTTATATGATGTCTCCAATTAAAATAGATAACCAAATTCAATGTAGAAATGGGATGTATTTCTGAAAAACAGAAACCCACTAATGTTTTAGAGAAGCAGTTAAGTTTTGAAATTCCAAAAATTAATCTTCGTGTGTAATAAATTTTCGCCTTGAACATTGGGGAAAATTTATAAAATTACTTCCTATTTTTAATTTTGTGGGCACAAACTCTGCCGGTTTGCACGGACTATGGCTTGGCCCACCCCGTTCTCTGGGGGGCCATTTTCATTCACGACAATCGGGACTGGCCTTCATTTTTTCCTGGTCCTTACTTTCTTCTGAAGGCTCAGCCCAGATCGACTCTAGCCATTACTTTTTCTGAACTCGAGCCTTATTTATTACTTTCTTCTATCTTTAAAAGAATAAAGTATTGGATTCGTTCAAATTTTCGAATTCCGGTTTTTGACGGGTTTGCATGTTTTAGAGGTCAGACTTTCCAAAAAAACATGTTTTCACAAAATGTCTGTCTGTCTGTGAATCTATGACACTGTATTTCTGTCAGTCGGTATGTGACATAACTTTTGTGGGTGTTCTATCTTAAGAACTAAATGCACGGAATTTAATAAAAATTTATATTCAGGTAGTCCTTGATATATATTAATGCTGTTTAGTTTTTGTTGTAAATCGGTCAACAGATGGCGCTGATATGCTGCCTTTTGTATGATTTACGCAACAGCTTTATCTCAATAACTAGTCCACGGAATTCTATTAAACTTCAGATTCAGTTAGTACATGGTAGGATTAAAGCTGCTGTTAACTCTTTGGTATAAATTGCTCAACAGGTGGCGCCGCTGTTCTACATTTTTCACGATTTTTACAATAGCTCTGTTTGAAAAAGAAAAAAAATACGTAATTTAATAAAATTTATATTCAGGTAGTCCCTCATATAGTTTGATGCTGATAAGTTTTTAGCATAATTCTCTCAACGGAAGATGTTGCTATGCCGCATTTTTTTTTTTTTTTTTTTTTTTTTTTTTTTTTTTTTTTTTTTTTTTTACGATTTACGCAACAGTTCTATCTCAAATATTAATGCATGGATTTCCATCAAACTTCTGATTCAGTTAGTCCTTAACATGAATTGATGTTGTTTACATTTTGGTGTAAATCGATCAACAGGTGGCGTTGCTATTTTGAAATTTTCACCATTTCCGCAATAGCTCTATCTCAAGATGTAATGCACAGATTTTCATAAAAATTCAGATTATTTCTAATCTAATTTTATTATAAATCTAACATTTAAAATTTTTTTTTCTTCTCTGAGAAACTTACAATTTCACTGTCTTTCTGTTACAGCTGACTGTATAAGAGGGCGAGGACGTTTCTATCAGGGCACAGCTAATGTCACTAAAAGTGGCATACCATGCCAAAGGTGGGATGTACAGGTAAGGATATATTTTATATGCATTATACGTTTCGAAATTTCTATTATCTCCTACTTTAAAAATAACAATAGTAATAATGAAATGTAGATAGAATAAATGTTTTAATTTATAGAATAAAATTGATGCATGTTCGCATAAACTCTACCAACAGATACTTAAGTTACTATCAGATTCAGCAACTTTACGAGCAATTTTTCAGCCAACCCTTGATTTCAGCCGATTTTCTGCGAAAAATCTTCTCAATCTTTAGTGTCATGGCAAACAGCAGTATCTCCAATTTTTTTACCCTTACAATTAAAAAGTCTATGACTAGCCATGACTTTTCAGGTAACTTCCAATATTTCAGCCAGTCAGAGATAGGCGTTTTTTAACGTCATTTGTTACCTGTCTACAAAGAGCGATAAATAGTATCAACTGGTAACAGCAGAACCGGGTTTTCCTCCGACTTTAATAACGACAAATGCAAGAAAATGGAATTGTCGTTACTGTGACGTACATTTCTCAATCACCACCTTCATAAGTTTATAATAAAACGGAAGTTGTTGCATATTTCCTTAAACAAAAGATTCCTACTTTATACATATTAAGTTGGTTAATGACATAGAAGTCTCGAAAATAGCACCATTATTACCACCTTTTAATTCTAGGATCTCGGAGCATGCGGACATGGTTTATCGAAAGGCAATGCATAAGGGACAAACTTCGGGTTAAGGAGACGTAACACTCACATGTATCTCTTCTCGTGAAACCTTGAACTATTGCATAAATTGGTCATTACATCAGGACTTGGGGTTTGCAACTCGGATTTTCCTAGTGGCTTCAGAGAGACTAGACCGTACACTCAATGTAACTTATGAAGGATTTTTTGGGACAACCTAATAAATACACCACAATATTTATAACAAACCTTTTTTATTAGTAAAATAGTTTTATTTTTTGACGCCTTTTATATATTTTTTGTATTCCTTCAGTTTCTGGATTTAAGAGTGGAATCAAACCAATTCCTTAGGATATTAAATACAGGAAATATATGCACACAAATTGATGATACTGTATGTTATAATAGTATTAAAATTTTCTTTCGATTTATTGTCAAGATTTCTCTTTTTTTAGACAAATTGGAAATTTTACCTTATGAAATGGCTTTCAACTGATAAATTCATTTTGATAGTCTTCTATTTGTAAAAAGCTTGAGTCATTTTTCTTCTTTCACAATGTACAGTCACCGCAAAAAAAATCTTGACACTTGCGATTTTAGATGTTTTGTTAAATATCTAAAAATATACATAAAGAATAACTCCGAAACTCCAGATGTATAAACAAAATAGTACAGGTCATACATTTTCGAGAAGATTTTTTTTCCAAAATCCAATAGGGGACCGTCAACAAATTGAAAAAAACCGAATATCTTTTGAATAACCCTGTAAAGACTATTGTAGTAAAAACTTTCAAACTGCAGATTATGATTAAGTGCGGTATGGCAATATTCCGTGTTCATTTTTATGCGGATAGCATGTATACTCGTAGTGAAATTGAGGTTTTTATGAAAACGGTCCCAAATTTTGCCAAGTTTTTTGCTTATAATTTCCAGAGTTCTTAATGAAAAACAGTGTTCTTTTCAGAAAATATGAGAAACGACATTGTACATAATACCCTGTCTTCAAAATTAAAAAATATTAATAATTATATGAAAAATGAGCAGGTTTACTAAATAAATTTTCACTGCGTATGCGACATTTTTATAACAATTTTATTTGCATATTGTGTTAGCTAAATACATAAAGCAACTTTTGTTAAAGTTTCAAAATCATAGCTTGAAAATTCTGAAAGTTATCGTTGATAGAAGAAGATCAAAATCCTTTATTCCTAAAATGAAGCAAAAAGATGGGGAGCTGTATCCAAATATAGTAGTACGTGCAATACTGTGTTGACACTAATCAATGGAATATGGATATAGATAGCCCCTCATTTTTTTTGTCTCATTTTGGGAATATCGGATTTTGATCTTATTCTTTAGAAGATAATTTTTAGAATTTTCAAGCTATAAGTTTGAAACTTTAACAAAAGTTGCTCTATACATTTAGCTAATACAATATGTAAATAAAATTTTTATAGAGTTGACGCAAGTGCAGTGAAAATTTATTTAGTAAACCTGCTCATTTTTCATACAATTATTAATATTATTTAATTTTGATTATGTACAATGTCGTTTCTCATATTTTCTGAAAAGAACATTGTTTTTTATTAAGAACTCCGCAAATTATAAGCAAAAAACTTGGCAAAATTTGGGGCCGTTTTTATTAAAACCTCAATTTCTCTACGAATATACATGCTAGCCACATAAAAATGAACACAGTTTATAACCATAAGCCACTTAATTATAATTTGCCGTTTGAACGTTTTTACTACAATAGTCTTTACAGGGTTATTCAAGAGATATTCTTTCTTTTTCAGTTTGTTGACGGTCCCCTATTGGATTTTGGAAAAACATCTTTTCGAAAATATGACCTGAACTATTTCGTTTTTATATCTGGAGTTTGAGTTATTCTTTATGTATATTTTTAAATATTTAACAAAACATCTGAAATCGGAAAAGTCAAGATTTTTTTTTTTTTTTTTTTTTTTTTTGCGGTGACTGTAAAGGGGTTTGGTGAAACAAAACTGTCTAAGTCAGATTTTTTATAACTTTTTTTGATACTTTCTAATTGTTAAAAATGAATTCATTAAAAAATATGCATATTATCCGTCGATATTCCTTGCATTTAACACAAGGGGGAAAAAAATGTGCGATCATTAATAATTTTCTCATTGTTGGCATACATCCAGCAAAAAAGTACCTCCAAAGTTAAATAAATCAAAATTTAATCGAGTTTTGGAAAGGAAAGTCATTTTTATGTGTGTTGCGAATAACTTTGAAAAAAAAAATGTACGTGCTGAATTTCATAGTTCTCGATCTTCGATGCGTATGCTGCATTATTAATCAGATAGAGATGGAAATGTCATAGAATGATAATAAGACTGAGAGGTGGCGATGAATGTGAGGATGTGTGAGTTAGAAGTGAATATGGGAAAAAATTAAAAAGTAGATCGAGAAACTGAAAACGGCTGAGCAGGTAAAAATAATATATTTTTGCTTTACGCGCATATAGCAAAAAAGATAGATTAGTCTTCGTTGCTGTGCTTCAACCCTGTAAAGTTTGTTTTGTTGTAATTCTTTAAACAAAACTATAACAGGAATCGTTGGGAGCATTCGTTTTTCATACATTGAAATTCTTTGCATATAGCGTAAGGAAAGCATTTAATCATGATTCGTTTGTGTGATAAATGCCTATGCAATTCCCATTTCGCGAATAAGTTAGAGGCAGGAACGGCACAATGAAAGACCCTATCTTTCTTCTTTGTATCTTTTTTCTCTATGAGAAAGTGAAATATCCCTTTTTTCTTTCCACTTTCGAAAGAAACATGGGACATTTCATTTTTTGAAGGGGAAAAATGTGACCACTGACAGTTTCTTTTTTTTGTAACTTTTGTCATTCCCCCCCCCCCCTACTTAAAAATACAATGAGATTCCACTTTTTTTTCTTTTCCATGTTTTTGTACAGATGTCCAACTACTGCATGATATATTTTGTTTTATTCAATTGTGGCCCTTTTTTGAGAACGCTAATTAAATGTTGCAGATTTTGAAAATTTAACAAATTATATCTCCTAACAGCAACAATATCTCGGTGCAGTACTATATTATTTAGCTTACCCTACTAGTACACTTTCATATTCTATAAGAAAAAGTTTGGTTACTATTACTTAAATTAGATATTAAGTGCGGAAAGTCAACAAAAACGGCATTTTGATTGTACTTTGTGCAACGTAACAATGCCTCATGGAAACAAATAAATTTTAATAAGCAGGTAATGTTATACTAATAGTTTATGCCAAAAAAGTTTTTTTTTGGGGGGGGGGGGGATAGCATTGCTTGTCAGAGATATGGTACTCCAAACATACTGCCATTTCATTTTTCATAAAAAATGACATTCACTCCCCTGAACTTTAACATTTTGTATTGCGAAGAGGAAATTTTTTCAGGGCTTCCAAATTGCACAATATTCATTAATTCCCTGACCGCCGAGCAAAAGGGTAAAATTGTTTTTTCTCTGCATTTTATTTTAGAGGAATTTTCTATCATGGTATAATTTTTTTATTACGTATGTGCTTATCAGCTTTGAAAGTATCAATCATAATTTTATTTCTTAAAACTGGATTATATTTGTAGAATTACATTAATTTAAATAAAGCTTCAACTGAGTGAAACCTGCAACGGATATATCCGGTCGCGGCAGTGGGAAGGTTAAATATAATTTGCTTCAACATAAAAGAAATGTCAAGCCAACTAAAATATACAACTATCAAAATATCACCTTTTTGTCTGAATTTCAAAATAATGGCTCTTAAGGCTGTTTTAAAATCCAAACTGGCTAAGCATTCCTAAATTCATTATTTGGAACATATTTTCTTTGTTTAACAGATACCCTACACTTCTTTATCATAATGCGCACAGGGCCTGACTAACGCAGGGACATGCGGGGCAATTGCCCCGGGCCCCCCAGCTTGAGGAGGGCCCCCCAAGGAGAGAAAAGTTTTTCGTTGAAAGAGTGCCAAATGATAAAAAATGGCGAAATATGACCAAACTTCTTTTTTTTTTTTCAGTTTTAAGGGACCTTTTTTCCCCTCCCCCCTCTGTTTCCGTGTCCCACGCTTCCTTAAGTACTAGTTACATCATAAAAAAAGCTAATAGTTAAAATTATCTAACTTCTGCTATTATGTATATTAGATGTGAATAGTACTTGGTACGAAATTTATGCATACATACAATAGTTTTGAATTTTAATTTTAGTCAAAAAATCTGTTCAAAGACAGATTCACGAACAAATTTAAGATAGAAGGGGGCCCCCTAATAATGTTTGCCCCAGGGCCCCCCGCTGTCTAAGTCGGGCCCTGAATACGTACAAGATGTTTCAAATTAAACTGTACATTTCCGAGAGTTGCTGGAAAACTAATTAGCTATTTAGCCGAACGCCTGGGGAGTGTTGTACGGAAATGGTAATTTTTTAGATAAGGCAGATAAAATATAAAATGCATAGTTACATGGTCGATTTAAGAATTTTTTAAAGTTTCTATTGATAGTTTTCAAAATTGGTTTTTTTAATTAACCTTGCGTTGGTCGCATGGTTATCTCTGAGATATAAGCTGCCATTTTCTCTTGTAAGTTTCGAACCAAGTAGAATCTGAATCTGTGGCTCATTCTACCTATACTTCTCATCGGTATAAATATTTTAGCCGCGTCAGTTGCTCACGAACTGATTAATGCATCTAAAACTTACAAGATAAGAATGACGATTTTTATTACGAAGATACATGCTATTAATGCCAAGCTTCTTAAATAAGAAACTTTTAAATTTTTTTTACAATTTTCTTACGGATGATTTTTATTGTGTAGCTCTCTTAGAAATATGTAGTTTAATTTCAGACACCTTGTATGTTAAACAATGCATTCTCTTCTGAGAAAATTATGTAGATTAAAATGTAACATTTTTCTTGAAATGAGCTTCATTTTTTTTATCTAATTTTATTTTTCTAATAAAGATAATGCTAGATTTTTCTTTTAATGCAACCCGAAGTGACATTATTTCGAATGTTTTAAAAATATACATTTAAATTTCTTTTTTAAAACAGGAGCCTCACCATCACAATCGTCCTCCGCAAGTGTTTCCCGAGGTTCTGAATTCGGAAAACTACTGCAGGAATGCTGGAGGGGAAGAACCCGTCCCTTGGTGCTACACAATGGATCCTAGAGTGCGGTGGCAGCACTGTGATATTCCATTATGTGGTAAGTGTTTCCGAATCGCTTTAAAGTGCAAACACACGGGCATACAAACTGTCAGCAATTGTCGGATTGCTTGTTGTGATGACACGGTGTTTTTGATCTTTAATGACTATTACGACAAGGGGATTGGTGACCGGCAAAACAGGAACCTTTCGTTTATGTAAGGTTGAACTCCTTATGCTTGTTCATTCTCCATCGTTCTATTATGAAGAAACCACAAAAGGGTCCTATACAAAAGGCATACAACACCTTTACGTACCGGGACAAAACAAACGTGTGCCTGCAGTACCGTACAGTTATATTCAGTATTACGGGGTAAATCAGTTTGACTGAGTTCAATGAGGTATGCTATGTTTTGTGACTTTCATCTAATTTATTGAATGTGCTGTTAAGATCATCAAACAAGCTGTTGTTTTTCAACATTAATGAGTTGCTTTCGACAGGGACAGCTCATAATTCGTCAATGACGATATGACAATAATATATCTGTTTTCAGTTTAACTCTAAACAAAATACGTTTCTAATAGAGAATTTTGAAATTAGATCAGAGTTATCTACAAATTTTTCTCTTTAGCAGTTTCTAAATAAAACAACATTAAAATAGTTGTTAAGATAGTATAGTGCAGAACACTATGGATGGTATGCTATTATGCCGCTGAAACCGCTATGCTTAAAATTAAAAATTATTTGTGCTTTTCACATTGATATTTCTACAACATTCATATACTTGTATCGGTATTAGTTTGTAAATGCGGGAAAATTGTCTCTGCTTCAAATTAAAAGAAATATTGTGGTTGCAATAGTATAACAAACTTAGAAGTCATTTCCTGAATATAGTAGGGAATCAAAAACTATCTGGCAAAATTTTATATTTCAGAGAGGACCAACATAAGGAGTTTTTGTCCTTGAATGTGTCACCAAAAATGACGAGCATAAGTACCATTTATTGGCGCTTATAAATTGCCTTTCATTGCATCTTTCAGATTTTTTCCGACATTTTAGCTTTTACATGCGGCTTTTCCCGACACACTTTCCATGGCAAATCCTTGTTTAGGTTACCTCTATAACCCTTTAAAATTTTGCTTGTTATTTTCCGATCACCTTGTATAAATTAAAAAACTACTGTTATTTTTTGCTGTTTAACTGATTTTAAACTCCCTATTGTTTTAGAAATAGTTTGCTTATTCATGCATATATTATTTTTAACGTGTCAGTAGTAATGCTTTTTTGCTAGTTTTTTTATGCTAATTCTTTGCTTCTATATCTTTTTTTTTCTTTGCAGACAACAGCAGCCAGTGGTCTCAGCCGGACACAGAACTCATCGATGTGTTCGAACCACCGTCAGAGCCTTTGTTCTCACCAACATTCATTTTAATGACGTGTTCCCTGAGTCTGGCCGCTGTGGTCATCCTGCTGGCCATTGTTCTTGGACTCAGAAGAATTCGTCAGAAGTCCTTGATTCAGTCGCCAACACCCGGATATATCAGTCCAGGAGAAAGAGTCCCTCATCTATCGAATCCCGAAGATACCGACGTCGAAATCGATCTCGACAAACTCCCATCTAATGTGTCATATCACAGAACACAAGCCAAATTGCACCCTAAATTAGAAAGTTTGGAATATCCAAGGAATGATATCATCTACATCAGAGATATCGGCCAGGGAGCATTCGGTCGAGTGTTTCAGGCCAAAGCTCCGGGATTGGTTAAAGGAGAAGACTTCACCATGATCGCAGTAAAGATGCTTAAAGATGAAGCATCAGATGATCTCCAGAGTGATTTTGAGAGGGAAGCTTGCCTAATGGCTGAGTTTGATCATCCCAACATCGTCAAGCTGTTAGGTGTTTGTGCGATCGGTAAACCTATGTGTTTACTTTTTGAATTCATGGGTAAAGGTGACTTGAACGAACTTTTGAGATCATGTTCTCCTACCAATTACATCGTACCCACTGGGAACGGAAATCTGTTTAGTGATGTTCGACTAACTCACGTAGAACTGACGGACATTGCCAAACAGGTTGCAGCTGGTATGGTGTATCTCTCAGAGCGAAAATTCGTGCACCGAGATTTGGCAACTCGCAACTGCTTGGTCGCTGATGATATGACAGTAAAAATATCGGATTTCGGATTATCTCAAAAGATCTACGCAGCAAACTACTACAAAGGAAACGAGCACGATGCGATACCAATTCGGTGGATGCCGTTGGAATCGATATGCTACAATAAATTCACCGTGGAATCTGACGTCTGGGCGTTTGGTGTCGTCCTCTGGGAAATTTTCTCCTTCGCATTGCAGCCTTATTATGGTATGACCCACGAGGAAGTGGTCAAGTATGTCCAGGAGGGCAACATCTTAAAGCGGCCTGATGATTGTCCGTCTGAGATATATAAACTTATGGTAGACTGTTGGAATAAGAAACCAAGTTTAAGGCCTTGTTTCAAAACTATTCATACTAGACTATGTCAAATTCACAATACCCTTTCTAAAAGGCAGACAAAAGACCAAAGAACTCATGTATGATTGTGCGTGTGATAATATCAGTTGGACCAAAGAGACAGAAGATGCATATAGTTTGCTTGCGAGAGAATTTTAGTTTCTAACTAAATTTACACTGTAAAAAACACTTTATAGAATATATTAAAACCATTCTTTTTTATACTACTGAAAGTGAGAGCAGTGGCTTTAGCTGCTGAATATCAGTGCTTTTAACTCTTCTCCTCCCCGAAAATTAATTTTTAACGCATTTATTTTATCCTGCTCTGACATGGGCGTCGGAAAAAGAAAAGTCCACTGACAGATGAATTTTTGAATAGAATGTAATCGTAGTAATTAGAAAAGTCTTTGCAGTTTCCTCCAAACGACTTAAAAATGCCATTTCAGAAACAGATCATCAAATTGAAAGTTCAGTGAAACTTTGATTTCCAACAATGATGATCGCTATCAAAACTCTCCTAAATCCACGTTTTTTAAAATAGTGGCTATTAATATTTTAAAAACATGATACTCATGAACTCAGTTAAATAAAGAATTTTTTTTTGTTTGTTATAATTCCCTACATAAAATAAGGTTTTTAAAACATATCAACTTAAAAAAAACAGGTATGAAAAATTACTGGCTTTTAATGTGTATATATATTTGGTCAGTGGGAAATAATTGTTTTTTCAAATGAGTGTAAAACAAAAACAATTTAAACAGGCTTGTTTTGAACAGAGCCTGTGTAATCCAAATTTCTTAGCACGAACATAATCCAAAATCAAGACAAATGTAATCCATAGAGGGGCAATTTGACTCTCTCAATCCCTTCCTTTCTGGCGCCCATGTGCATAGTTTCCAACTCCTACGCTTTTTAAAATCATAAACATTTTTAATCAAAAAAATTTTCCACATGCTTTTAATAAAGTGTATGCTGCATTTATTTTACTTTATTTCTACCGCTGTCAAATGACACCTTTTTAAAAGTTTTCGATTTATGGTTTTCATTTGTAATTTTAGATTGACACAATTACAAGTAATTTTCAATGCATAGATTTTTTTTTTAATTCTTATTATATTCAGAAAATATGAGCAGAATAAATATAGTATTAAAGAAATATTCTACATATTTTATTTTATTAAGTAAAATTTCTAGTTCAAGTATGTATATTTGACGATAAAAAGAAGCGTAGGAGTTCAAAAGAGTAGGGTGCAGTCATGTATGTATGTATTCTGTCATCAAATGCATATCTACCTACAACTGAGGCTATTTTCACCGAATTTCCAATTCAGAGTTACTTTGGATTTGTAAATATATATGATGATCTTTTTTAATTCAGGCTGCTGTTGTGCATTCTTCATTAATCTCTCTTTTTTTGTTTGTGTTTTGTCTTTTTTTATGTCATGTCTTTATGACAATCATTCTGTGATTCAGCCAAACGAAATTTATTTTGTACATGTAAAGCTTTAAATTACGCATTAGAATGTACCGAGTGTCCAAAATGAGCTGAATGTTTTTTAAAATTCATTCAATAACTTGCAAATAGTCACAGCTATGAAAAAAATTCTTACAGGAAGGTTACCTAAGATGTCAGGAGTTCTTCTTACAGTGATTCCCGGATTTAGGGAAAGATCGAAATACCAACGATAGATGCATTGCAAGAAATAGGCGCTTAATTGAAGCCAAAACCGAATCATCTACCATTGATGCAAGCGAGGTAAATTAAACATGTGAAGTTAGTCTCCATTCACCTATTCTATCTTGTTCTTAGAACACCTCAATCGGTATAATACTGTCGTTGTACATTCCGGTATATCGATGAAATCGTTATATCCATGGAGCAACATATCGAAATCGTACGAACTGAATTCAGAATCAGACCCATAAGAAAAAGATTGTATTAATAAATCAGACCGACTCCATATATTTAATCTCATTCGTTTACATTAATGCTGGAAAAATTTTCGGTTTTGTTCTCGATTGACCGTCTGTTGCTTGTAGCGCTATCTATCTCTGCTATTTGGAACTAAAACAGAGAATTGCAGTAAGCAAACTCTTGAATCCTGACATCTTACAGAACTTTCCTGCAAGAGTTTTCCTCATAGTTGTCACCATTTGCAAGTTATTCGATTTTAAAAATAGTCAGTCCATTTTACGACACCCTGTAAATCTGACAATGGCAGCCTGAAGAGACATGTGAATGAATTTGTATATAAAGAAAAATGGTAAATATGTTTTCAGAGTTTATATTTTATTGTGGTGTGTTTTTTGTAAATTTTTACTTGTTGTTTTATGGGAAAACTTAAAATTTATTCTCTCAAAAGAATATAAATTATAATTTTTAGTAACATTCCATACGAGAAGAAATTTAGATTATAATTTTTGTACTTAAATATTGTGTACGTTTTATTGAATTTATCTTTAAATCCACGGTATTGCCAGCTTGTTTTTTTAAGTCTTACTACTTACTCTTCAAAGGTAAAATTCTTGATAATCATTTTATTTTGAAATTATGTACTTAATTTAAAGTCTTAAAAATTGTTGCATGTATGATATAAGTTTTTTTATGTAAATGAAATGATTAGTTCTTTTATAATTGCCCAGATATATAGCTCTAATTTTAAAATAAATTTTGGAATTTTATAATTGTTTTTAATTATTCATAAAAAGTGATGAACATTTTTGAACTATTAAATGCAAACTAATTAAAATTGTATTATATTCCTTTTTATTTTGAAATTACTTCATATTTCCATGCATCTATGTTTAAATAGTCCTCGAAATTGCGATGTTTAAGTCAAAATACATTCAAGTACCTGGTGCCTTGTGTATCATATATTAAACTTTTTATTAAAAAAATTAAATAGGGAAAATTTGTTGAAAATACGTCTACTATGGAATTAAAATAGCTGTGATTTTATATAAAAAATACCATAGTAACATCAATTTTAAAACTTCCTCCTATGGCAAGTGCTTTTTAAAACATGATATATATTAACATTTTCTCAATCTATTAGTTTCATTACAAACTAATCGCAATCATTATAGCTCTTACATAAAAGAACATTAGATATGTTGTCATCATGACCTTTTAAAGTGTCTAGCAAATGCTAGTGTTAGGAAAGGGCTTGATGTTTTTTGCCTTATACTGTAATTTACATTTTAATTTTTCTTTATAACAATGTTAAAACGAAGATTTAGAGATTTAAGATACACAGTGGTGCAAAGAGATTGGGAGGGAAGGGAGAAATACTTGGGATCCTCAGGGGGGGGGGGGAGGGGGAAGTCGACTCTTATTACTACAGAAGGTCGTTCAAATTTTATGAAAATGCATCTCACAATTGTATTGCTATGCACAAATACAGTATTCTTTGGGACAATTTAGTGTTGCGCATGTTGGGTACAACTTGAAAAAATATTTTCGTTTGTAGAAACCAAACTCGACAAACATTGCAGGCTTCCCAGTGTCATGGAAAGTCAAGGAAAATCTGGAAAGTCATGGAATTTCAAAGTAGTCAGAGAAAGTCATGGAAATTCAAAAGATGGAATTTCAAAATATATAGGAGAAGTCAGGGATTTTACAAATGTTTTCTAAAAAGTCATGGAAAAATCTTAGAGAAAAAAAATAATAATGATGCGAAAGTCATCAAACAGTCTCAGGAAAAAAAAATCACAAGATTCCTCAAGCAATTGCAAGGGGAAAAAGAACTAGAAATTTGAAGAATAATTGCAGAAAAAACATTGGTTTTGACAAAGGATTGTGAAAATAAATAGAAAATTTCATTGTATTTCCGTTTGGTTGAAGAAATTTTTAAGATTTGATCAGGGAATTTTTCGAGATTTGGTCATGGAAAACCAGGGAATTTGCCCTTCATGTTTCGCTGGGAACCCTGCATTGTTCCATAGACCAGAAACCCAACTCGAATCCGCAAAATTTTTACTGTCGACCCAAAACCAAAGAAAATTTACCTCTAATTAATACAATTTATGAAAAAATAGTCTATAATCATATATCTAATATCAATTCTTTTATTTAGAAAAACGAACGTGTCTCATTCATATTCAAATATGTAGTGTTGAACTGTAACAATATTCCTTTGAACAATCGGGTTAATCCAATCCATAAGTTTCAAAATGCATTCCGAGCACGATACAATTAAAAGTCAACCCAACCCACATCGAAGGAGGGGGGGGGGGGATCCAAATTGCTGAAATTGAATGACGCATAACTCTTGGATAATTTAACTCTATTGGCTCATTTGGCTATAGCTCTGACAAAAAATTCATACACATTTTACTTTTTGTTGTCAATTTACTTTCCTAACTCCTGAGCAATTTTCAAGTATGCAAGTATTTTCAAGATTCATGTTCGGCTTTTGCCTCATGTTCAAGAAAATTATAGAAAATTCAGTGAAAATAGTTCATTAAAGAAAAGTGGCATTATAAAATAATTTTAAAATAACGAGTTTATTAATTGTTATTCCTACATTCTAAAATATCCACTTTTATACGATTACATATATGAAGACTCCTTAGGGAACTTTATCCCCGGAGCATAAGTTGCCTGTTGCGTCCGGGAAGGGACAGAGAAAAAAAGATGTGGGATGAATAAATTATTTGCAAACACCACATGCATTAAAAACTGATCTTCCAATATGCAGTGGATGTCATAAGATTGCTAAGAATGCCCGTATTTAAAAAAAAAGCGATTGAAGAAAGTTCAAATAAGATTGAATTATGTTTCCGTTACTCGCTCAATCTTGTATATATATAACAATTACAAATTATTATGAGTATTAAATATATAAATTATAAATTAAGTTTACGACAAAATTCAATGTAGTTTTAGTCAGTTTTTTTTCTCCTGAAGTGTTCAAGATATTATTTTATTCATCACGTTATCTTTTGATGTTTTACTAATATATTTATGTACAATAAATATCAGTGATTTTAAAGATCATAAATCGAGGACTGTTTGAACAATCAATTTTCATTTTGGATATAATATAGTAAAATTATCACTTTATCAAGATTTCTTTTATCAAACATTTAACAATACTTTCATGTATTTTGAATAGATAGTTTTATAAAAGTGTATATACATTTACCTAAATTTTCCATATCATTTTTTGTAATGTCTTTTCATATCAACGTTGTCTTAAAATTGACGCATCTACTTGTATTTTTGAATGACCATTGTGATATTTCTTAAAGGATATTTTACCTTTGAAGTGTTATCTCTATTTTTTTTTCTCTTTGACTTTGCTTTTTTTCTTTAATTTTTATCAGACTGTGTCTAAGTGCCATATACTGCGATGAAATGTGACGACATATCATGAAGAAGTGTAATAAAAAAGGCAAATTACTCTTGCACACATGTTTCAGTTTTGTGAATACTTTCTTTCTCTTTTTTATTTCTCTCATCCCTTGCTCTTTACTAGTTAAATACGCACATAACTTAATGTGGTTGATGTTCTTCCGGAAGAAAAAAAAATAATAACAAAAGTCCGTACTTGGCCTCCTTCAGAATATTTATTTTCAATCCAGTCGGTAAGCGAAGAGGCCTTTCTTTTTTATACATGTCGCTCAATAAATATTTATTTCGAATTGTTTAGTTTTTGTGTGTCGTGTGTGAATTTATTTTCATGCGTATAAACCTGCTATACTCATTTTTTTTCTATACCGGGCTGCAAACACATATTTGTTATTAGACCAGGGGTGAAAGGCAATTGCAGAGATCATCGCCTCCCCGAATTAACGGCTGAAATACCAGAATCAAGCAGTAATCGATTAACATATTAAAATGAAACTGGCATGTCAAGTTATATCTTGATGGAAATCAAGTACTGATGGGGCCGTAACTAGAGGGGGGCACGTGCCCCGGGCGCTACCAGAACAGAAGGTGAAGGGGGCGCCAAATTGAGATTTTTTTTGGTGTGTTTGATATAAAGAATGCATATACGTAGACGGTGGGGGCGCCAAAATCCGTGATTGCCCCGGGCGCAAAAAAGCCCAGTTTCGGCGCAACTGATCCGATCTTAGTGGTTGATTGATAGGTTTAGCATTGGGTTTTCTTGCATCTAAAGGTATGAAAGCTTGGAGAACTGGGAACAGGTAAATGTAATTGTAAACCTACCAGTCAGTCAACCATTAGAATCTGTTTTTTAAGGATTTTCCCCCAAGACATGACTTGGCAGACCAAGCATATTTTAATATGCGAATCGTGCAGTGGCGGCAACTTATATGGGCCCACGGGGCGCGCGCCCACCGAATAATTTGATATCTCTATCCACTCATTATTAATTGAGCCCACCCAATGTTTATGTGTTTATTCAAAATTTTTTAAGCCCACCCAATATTTTTTCAAAGTTGGCGCCACTGGAATCGTGTTTTAACTATTCCTGGAATTTTAGCAGCCAATTCGATGAGGTGATGATTTGTACAGGCGCCTGCCCGTCTATATATTAAGAATGCCGCAACACTGTATGTAATGAAGCAAAAGAAAAGAAAAAGTTTGTAAAAATAAAAGTAACTGAAATAATAAGGTAACAAAAGTAATACTATACGCTACAATATAATGAAATCAATGTAATCAATATTAGCTGGCATGAAAAGTATGCAAATTGAACTTTTTCATATCTTAATCTCGTATTGAATTAAAATATTTCCTGTAATTAATGAAAAGAAGAATACCATTTTATTCTACTTGTTAGTCCGTGAACCAGTTTAAAATGGAATATTTTCTCGATATTTCGGCGTTCTAAAGGGATTTTGATGAGGGAGATGTAGAGACAACACGTTGAGTGCCAAGTCAATTTTATCTGTTTGGGCAGCGAAATAAGATTGCCATTACATATTCTCAAAAAAAAAAAAAAAAAAAAAAAGTAAGTCTTTAAAGTGAGACGGTATTGTAAACTATGCTAACGAAGAAAGTGCTGCGCAGTTTGTTAGAGGTACGACCAGAAAATTTACTAAGTTGTCCTTTTTGTAATATCTGCGAAAGACGATCTTTTTATGTTTATTCTGTTTCATTAAAACCTATTAAATTTATTACTAACTACATTTAATACTATTATATTTATACACTAAGAGTTTCGAGATGATTCCTCATGTATTTTTCTAGATATTTAGTAAAATGTCTAAAATCGCAAGTGTCCAATAATCAATGGCAATATAGTGTATATATATATATGTAAGTCAACATTTCAACGGAGGGTGATTTTGGGATCTAGGGGTCACGATCGACGAAAATATAGCAAAATTTCCCAAAGTGCTTTCCACCGGATGGCTGCAAAAGGTAGTTTTTTACTTTTTGGAATGAAAGCTACCTAAAAGTGTCCACAATTTTGGCCACCACTGTATATATCTCAACTGCAATAAATAAAAAGAATATTGCCCAGTTAAACTGATGGCATTGAGCTCACAGGCTACGCATACTAATTGTACAGTACAGCCTTATATTTTCAAGAGTTAATTCCGTTAAAAAAACAAATTAAGGGAGGAGAAACAGATCCCTCCATTTCCCCGTTTCATATTTAATCATTGAACCCCTTAAAGTAATCAGAGATATGCTTTATTATATAAAAAATCTATATCCAAAATTGAGAGCAAATCGGAAAACATCAATTAAGGAGAGGGACATGAGCCCCGCATTCCCCCATTTTATCCTTATTTAATGAACACCTAATACTAATCACGGAGGTGCCTCATCAAAATGATCCTATATCTAAATTTTGAACAACAAACTGACAATTCTGCATGAAAAACCCATTTATATAAATTAGGGGCATTAGCCCCCGTTTCCCCTCTTATACATATCGAATGAACTCCATAAACTAATCAGGGAAGTGCCTCATGAGATATACATATATCCAAAATCTCAAGTGAATTTGATATTTTTATCATGAATTATCGCGATACGCACATACAGAACGGACGGGCATATAAGCTCCCAGGCTTTTATAGTCTGTGAGCTAAAAACCACTTGATAGAATTAACTGAAATTTTAGATTTGCATATTTGGTCTTCTATAAATTGATTACTGCTAGTCTTTTTAATAACTACAACAATTAAAGTTTTTATTATTGTTACTACCATATTAGTAAAAATACAAAATAATAATAATGTTGCACATATGTATTTTCGAAACAAGTTTAAATGAAAAATTTGTATGGTGAGATCGGAATTCAAGTAATTTAATACAGGACTGTACTTTTTTATTTCAGAAGTATTTCTAGTTCAACAGTGATGGAAATACGATGTGTATTGCAGTGATTTGAATGACATCAGAATTTATGAACACATTTATTGAAAAACAATTTTTTTATGTGCATAATAAAGAGGAAAATTTCTTTCAAAATTCTTGTGCGTTGTTGCATTTGGGGATTAAAATTAAGCTTTATAAACAGACCCACTTGCCCTTTAAGGAGTTAAAAAGCGTCTTTCCAGAGTGAATTCTTTTTATCACTTTTAAAGGAAAAAGAAGATAGAATAACATTTTGTTTGGAATAGAATATTTTCTATCATTTATACAACAATTTTTGATATTTTAGAGTTATATTTTAACAATTTTTGATAATTTCAGTGACGTATTTCAACATTTTTTATAGCTTCAGTGGTGTATTTCAACACTTCTTATAGTTTCAGTGGTGTATTTGAACAATTTTTGATAGTTTCAGTGGTTTATTTGAAAATTTTTTGATAGTTTCAGTTTTATATTTCAACAACTTTTCATAGTTTTGATGGTATATTTCAACAAGTTTTGATAATTTCAGAGCTGTGTTTTAACAATTTTTGATAATTTCAATGGTGTATTTCAGTATTTTTGATAGTTTCAGGGGTATATTTTATTAATTTTTGAAACTATCAGTGATATATTTCAACATTTTTGGTATTTTCAATTCTGTATTTAAACAATTTTTGATAATTTCAGTGGTGTATTTCAGCAATTTCAATCATTTAAGTGGTGTATTTATGAAGAAAAGATTCGTGTGACGCACATTTATTTTTCATGTAGATTTTTATTTTCAAATTAGAGAGAAGAAAAATTTCAACAGTCAAAACTATTCAGAGTAATATTTGTTTAAAAAATTAATCGATTGCTTCACGTTAAATCATCGCACATATTTGAATTTAAATCTTTTGCTTACTTTACATAAAATAATCACATATATTTGCATTTAAATCTTTTGCGAATTTTACTTAAATGTGTCTAAATTATGCACAAATATATTTCGCCAATGTATAGATCGATTTTTTTTTCCAATTTTATGTCTGAACACAAGTCTAATTACACACTTGGGCAAAGTCTTTATTTTCAATCTAACCGATAATTGGAATAAACTCTTTTTACAGATCTCTTAAAAACATTTATTTCGAAAGATTTGTCTACATAGTCCTACATTGTCTACATAGTCTACATAGTCTCCCTTCAAGTGACAGCACAAAAGGGCAAAATGGGGATTTTAAAGGTAATTATCTATTTTATCACTTTACACACTGCTATTTAAAAGTTCGACTGCCATCCTTCTTTGTACCAAATTAAGTAGGTTAGTTTTTTTAATGTTCTTTAATAAAAGAAATTTTCCAATCAAGTTGGTTACTTTTAAAAAATGATGTTTAATGAAAAAAATTTTACTAACTGAATTTTTCTCGAATCGAATATGAACGAATGTGAATCAATTATTTCTTATTGTCGATATTGTTTTACGATCGATTTTTCTTACATTGATGAACCAACAAACAATAGGTGAAGATTAATATCGATTACTCAGATACACGTTTGATTAACTAAACTATCTCATTTCTAATTTTCAATTTTTGGAAAAAGCGGTTTTATACTTTTTTTTTACGGACTCGTTTAAAAAAATGCATCACCGTTTGACCTCTTATGAAGAAATGAGTTTTTAATTATGCATCTGGATGCTTGTAAAACATAATGCAAGATTAATATTTCAATTGTAATCCTTTAAATTTTTTGCTAACTTTTTTTTATTCTACGAATTTTTGCTTAAATGTGTCTAAATTATACGATTTTCTCGTCATTGTATAGATCGATTTTTTTTCTCCAATATCATGCCTGAAAATAAGTCTAATTACACACTTGGGCAAAGTCTTTATTTTCAATCTAATTGAAAATGGGAATACTCTTTTTAGACAGATCGCTTAAAAACATTTATTTCGAATGATTTGTCTGCATGATTCACATCATGTGACAGTACAAAAGTGGGATTTAAAAGGTAATTATCTATTTTATCACTTTACAGACAGCTATTTAAAAGTTTGACTGCCATCCTTCTTTGTTGTACCAAATCAAGTTGGTTAATTTTTAAAAATTGTTGTTTATTGAAAGAAATTTTGCTGACTGAATTTTTCTGGAATCGAATGTGAACAAATGTGAATCAATTATTCCTTACTGTCGATATTGTTTTACAATCGATTTTCTAAATTATAAGAGTTTATGGCAGTTGCTTAGATCGATTTTTTCCCCCTAATTTCATGCCTGAACACAAATCCAATTATACACTTGGACAAAGTCTTTATTTTCAATCTAACCGTTAATAGGAATACCCTCTTTATACGGATCGCTTAAAAACATTTATTTCGAATGATTTGTCTGCATGTTCTATTTCATATGAGAGTACAAAAGGGGATTTATATGGTAATTATCTATTTTATCACTTTACAGGCTGTTATTTAAAGTTTGACTGCCATCCTTATTTATTGTACCAAATCAAGTCGGTTGGTTTTTAAAAATGTTGTTTAATGAAAGAAATTTTGCCGAGTGAATTTTTCTGGAATCGAATTTAAACGAATGTTAATCAAACATTTCTTATCGTTGATATTGTTTTACAGTCGATTTTTCTAATATTAATGAAACAACAAACGATAGAGGAAGATTAATCCTTTGTGGATCATATTTATATTTAAAACTTTTACTTACCTTATATAAAAGCATTGCACATATTTGCATTTAAATCTTTTGTTAACTTCGTTTTATTATGCAAATTTTTGCTTCAATGTGTATAAATTATACAAGTTTATCGTCATTGTATAGATCTTTTTTTTTTTTTTCAAATTTCATGCTTGAACACCTGTCTAATTACACATTTGAGCAAAATCTTTGTTTTCAATCTAACTGATTATGGGAATACTCTTTTTATACATATCACTTAAGGACATTTATTTCGAATAATTTGTCTGCATGGTCTACTTTATGTGACAGTACAAAAGGGGATTTTAAAGTTAATTACTTATTTTATCACTTTACAGACTGCTATTTAAAGTTTGACTGCCATCCTTCTATGTTGTACCAAATCAAGTTGGTTAGTTTAAAAAAATGTTTAATGAAAGAAATTTTGCTGGCTGAATTTTTCTCCATAGAATGTGAACGAACGTGAATCAATTATTTTTTATTGTCGATATTGTTTCAGTGGATTTTTCTGGAATTAATGAACCAACATCGATTTTTTTCATATTAATGAACCAACAAACCATAGCTGAAGATTAACCCATTATGGCTCATATTTGCATTTAAATCTTTTTCTAAGTTCGTTTTGTTCTATGAATATTTGTTTAGATGTGTTTAAGTTATACGAGTTTATCGCCTTTGTATAGATCGATTTTTTTTCTCAATTTCATGCCTGAACACAAGTCTAACTACACACTTGGGCAAAGTCTTTATTTTCAATCTAACCAATAATGGGAATACCCTCTTTATCGAGATCGCTTTAAAACATTTATTTCGAATGATTTGTCTGCATGGTCTACTTCATGTGACAGTACAAAAGGGGATTTTAAAAGTAATTATCTATTTTATCACTTTACAGACAACTATTTAAAGTTTGATTGACGCCTTTCTTTGTTGTGCCAAATCAACTTGGTTACTCAAAAAAAAAAAAAAAAAAAAAAAGTAGTTTTATGAAAGAAATTTTTCCGATTGAATTTTTCTCGAATTGAATGGGAATGAATGTAAATCAATTATTCCTTATTGTCGATATTGTTTTACAATCGATTTTTTAAATTATAAGAGTTTACGGCAATTGCATAGATAGATTTTTTTTATTTCTTAATTTCATGCCTGAACATGAACGCAAGTCTAATTACACACTTGGCAAAGTCTTTATTTTCAATATAACCGATAATGAGAATACCCTCTTTATACAGATCGCTTAAAAACATTTATTTCGTGTGATTTATCTGCATGGTCTACTTCATGTTACAGTACAAAAGGGGGATTTTAAAGGTAATTATCTATTTTATCACTTTACAGGCTGCTATTTAAAGTTTGACTGCCATCCTTCTTTGTTGTACCAAATCAAGTGGGTTAGTTAAAAAAAAATGTTTAATGAAAGAGATATTGCTGATTGAATTTTCCTCGAATCGAAAGTGAATCAATTATTTCTTATCGTCGATATTGTTTTACAATTGATTTTTCTGTTATTGATGAACCAACAAGCAACAGGTGAACATTAATATCGTTTACTCAGATACACGTTTAATTAACTAAACTATCTCATTTCCAATTTTCGATTAATCAAATTTTAATTTCATTTCAAATTTAGAATTTTTTAAAAATGAGGTTTTATACATTTTTTTGTAGTCGTTTAAAAAAAATGCAACACTTCTATCAGCGTTTGTTCTCTTATGGATAAATTAGTTTTTAATAATGCATGTGGATACTTGTAAAACATTACACAAGATTAATATTTCAATTGTAATCATTTAATTTTTTTACTAACTACGTTTTATTATACGAAGTTTTCCTTAAATGTGTCTACATTTTACGAATTGATCGCCATTGTGTAGATCGATTTTTTTTTCCAATTTCATGTCTGAACACAAGCCTAATTACACACTTGGGCAAAGTCTTTATTTTCAATCTAACCGATAATGGTAATACCCTCTTTATACAGATCGCTTAAAAGCATTTATTTTCAATGATTTGTCTGCATGGTTTTCTTCAAGTGACAGTACAAAAGAGGCTTTTAAGGGTAATTATCTATTTTACACTTTACAATTAGCTATTTAAAGTTTGACTGCCTTTCTTTTTTGTTGTACCAAATGAGGTTGGTTAGTTTTTAAAAAATGTTTTTTTAATGGAAAAAATTTTGCTAACTGAATTTTTTTCGAATTGAATCGTGAATCAATTATTTCTTACTGTCGATATTATTTTACAATCGATTTTTCTGATACTGATGAACCAACAAACGATAAGGTGAAGATTAATATCGATTACTCTGATACGAGTTTGATTAACTAAACATTATTTTCATTTCGAATTTTGAATTTTTAAAAAAATTATTACATATATGTGCGTTTAAATCTTTCGCTAATTTCGTTTTACTGTACGAATTTGTGTTTCAATGTCCCTTACATTATAGAAGTTGATTGCCATTGGATAAATCGATTTTTTTCTTAATTTCATGCCTGAACACAATTCTAATTACACACTTGGGCAAAGTCTTTATTTTCAATCAAACCGATAATGGGGATACCCTTTTTATACAGATAGCTTAAAGAAATTTATTTTGATTGATTTATCTGCATATTCTACTTCATGTGACAGTACAAAAGGTGATTTTAAAGGTAATTCTATATTTTATCACTTTACAGACTGTTATTTAAAATTTGACTGCCATCCTTCTTTGTTGTACAAAATGAAGTTGATTAGTTAAAATTGTTTAATGAAAGAAATTTTGCTGACTGAATTTTTCGCGAATCTAATGGGAATCAATAATTTCTTATTGTTGATATTGTTTTAAAATCGATTTTTCTGATATTGATGAACCAACAAACGAAAAGGTGAAGATTAATATCGATTACTGAAATACGAGTTTGATTTACTAAACTTTATTCACATACGAGTTTGATTAAATAAACATTATTTTCAATTCCAATTTTGAATTTTTTAAAAATGCATCATGTATATATGCATTTAAATCTTTTGGTAATTTCGTTTTATTGTACAAATCTTTCTTAAATCTGTCTAAATTATACGAGTTTATCGCAATTGTATAGATCGAATATTTATTTATTTATTCCCCCAATTTCATGCCTGAACACAAGTCTAATTAAACACTTGGGTAAAGTCTTTATTTTCAATCTAAATCGATAATGGAAATACCCTCTTTATAGAGATCGCATAAAATTATTTTTTTATAATCATTCGAAATAAAATAGCATCAAAATTTATTTTTATGCGATTTTATTTCGAATGATTTGTCTGCATGGTGTACTTCATGGGGACAGCACAAAAAGGGAATTTTAAAGGTAATTATTTATTTTATCACTTTACAGACTGCTATTTAAAGTTTCACTGCCACCCTTCTTTGTTGTGCCCAAATCAAGTTTGTTTGTTTTAAACAAATGTTTTTCAATGAAAGAAATTTTGCTAACCGAATTTTTCTCAAATCGAATGGGAACGAATTTGAATCACTTATTTCTTTTTGTCGATATTGTTTTAAAATCGATTTTACTGATATTGATGAACCAACAAATTATAGATGAAATCAACCCTTTGTGGCTCAACAACTTCGATTTGATAAATATTAACTGAGATGTTAGAATGCATCATTTTAAGTGTGTAAAACATAGTAAAGAATTTTAGAAGTAGAATAATTATTGACTAAAAGGTACTTTTTTCATATCTGCAATAAACAGAAATTGGCATACTTCTCATAAATATTGTCAATTTTTTAATACAAATTTTTAAAGTATGCGAAATTACTTTAAAAAAATCTACTTTCGGACTTCTTCAGCTTTTCTAATTTGACAAAAATTACTAAAAGTTAATTTTTTTGCAATATCGACATAAAGATATGAGAAATTAACTCAATATCATCGTCTGTTAAAAATTTCAATGGTGAATTAGTATTAACTGGTGTATTGGAAAATAAGAACAATAAATAAAATTGTGTTTTAAAGCTTACTCTATAAGCACTACTAACTTTTGGGTATGTTGCAGATCTGCCACATGGTAATACAATGGGTTAATATCGATTACTCAGATACGAGTTTAATTGACTAAAATTTATTTTCCTTTCTAATTTTGAATTTTAAAAAAAATGCAATTATATATATATATATATATATATATATATATATATATATATATATTTATGTACTCGTTAAAAAAAATTCAACACTTCTATCATCGTTTGTCTTCTTATAAAGAAATTAAATATTAATTACGCATCTGGATACTTGTAAAAAATTATAAAATATTGCCATTTCAACTGTAATCTATATATCACTCGAATTACATGAGATGCAAATAAAATTCGAACGGTTTTAGAAAATGTAGTGATAAAATTTTATTTTTGAGGCAAAGTTAAATAAGTTAAACTCTAGCTGAAATCGGAATCTTAAACGTATCTTAAAGTTGTTTTAAAATCAAAGTATATTTAATTTTGCACATGAAATAATTTTCATCTCTTTATTACGGAAAAGTTTCAGGTATTTTGAATATTTTAAAATTAATGATATCAAAACGAAATCAATTTTACACATGTTAAAAGCGCCAAATTTTTATGATAAGCTAAAATAAATCGATTATAATTAATAAATATCAAAATTATAAAATAAACACCTTAGTTATTTGAATATAATTTGAAATCTAAAATTTTCATTAACCTTTAACGGATGTGACAGAAGTTGTCACATAACTACTATGAAGCGTTCTGCGAGCCGCTCCATCGAAAAATAAATAAAAGGCATGATGAATTCATAGGATAATATTTTTTGTACTAAATTTTTTCGTGCAGGATTGTTATAGTTTAAATTCACCTATTCAAAAATCTTTGAAAATATACTAAAGTTCCAAACGTATTCGTTAGTGTTTGTAGTTAAACTGACAGTTACAAGTTAAACTATAAAAATTGAAAAACGCAACGGTCTGTGAAACCGGTAATATCAGTTACAGGGGTCCGGAACACATTAAAAAAAAAAATATATATATTTATTAAGTGAAAATTAGAAAAAAATTGTGATGATTATCCATATCATTTGTAAAGAAAATCACATGAAACTTATAATATTTCTTTTTAAATAAATTAAAAATTTATTTAAAAAGTGAGGTAAATTAAAATTTTTAATAATAATAAATCTTAATAATTTGAAATATTATTTTTAGAAATTATTTTTTTTTTCTGATAAACATAAATATATAAGCTTTAAGTTTGATTCAGCATTTTTTAAAATATTAATTTAAAGAACAATTAAAAATATGGCTGAGTGTATAATTAAGACGAAATTCTATAACCGCTATGATTTTAATATACATTTATTTAATATCTTTCCAATAAACAATTTATAACTGAAATGTTTGAAAATTTTCAAGTGGGTGAAAAAAGTTCGGGCCAGGATTCGTTCGAACCAGGGATGTATTGGCTGACGCGCTGCCATCGAAATATTCAAGGCCAGAAAACACAAGGCATGACGTCATCACTAATTGACCGACTTTCCACTACTGTTGGAATTTACACCGATAAACTTGAAAAACAATATTCTTTGATTTTATTTATGGAATATCTATCGTCTTATAAAACAGCAATAATAACTATTTAAACTTACTGCTAAGAATTCGACATCCCTTGCGGAATGCCTTAGTCTTGCGGCATCCGGCTAATTTTTTATTGGGGGATTTCAAATTTTCACCAGTAAGTTTAAACAGTTATTATTGTTTTCTAAGATGATAGCTACTCCACAAATTAAATAAAAGGTAATTGTTATTCCAAATTATCCAGTGCGAATTCTAACACTTGTGGAAATTCGGTCGATTAATGTTGCCACACATTGTGTTCTCTGGCCTTGAGCATTTCGATGGAGCTGTTGAACCGGTGAATGCTCTGCCGACTGAGCCATCCGGACGAATACTGGAGGACTAATTCACCCAACTTATCCTTTCACGACCACAGTACCCATAGGCGTAACTTGGGCTCTAAGACTAGGGAGGCAAAAATCTCGAAGTACTTTTCTAGAAAAATATACCCCTCCCCCTCTTTTCCAATAATCGCGTGTACACACATACTCTTAAATTCTTAAAAAATTTAATATTAAAAATAATAAATGTTCAACAATATATGAAAAAATAAGAAAAAAAAAGAAATTACTCATTTCATGTCTTTAAAGATATTTTAAAGTATTGTAGCACAACTGTTATATCTCTTGTGTTTAATGAACTGCACGGACAGTAATAATTCAAAAATTTCTCGACTTTTTGCCAAAACTTTTGAATTTCCCTGATTGTAGGACTCTCAAAAGTATTTTCTTACCATGACAAATTAAAAAAATTCTCAAGTTTTTTCAATGTATAATCGACGAAATTCACACACAAGCATAATATTGAGTAAAAAAAAAAAAAAAAAAAAAAAATCTGAAATCCACAGTAAATTTTGTGAAAGGCTACAGCAGAAATGAAGATAGGGAAAATTCTTTTCCCGATGTTAATTATACGTTTTTTCCGTGTCTTTTTGAAGAAATTAGTCTTTTTTCCCTATCCGTTGATCCGTTGCGATACTTTGAGGAGATTCGTGTTTTTCCGCCATTCTTTGACGAAATTAGTATTTTTCCACGATCCTTAGCAGAATTTTGTATTTTTTACAATCCTAGGACAAAATTCCCGTTTTTGCCACGATTCTTGAACAGAAACTTTGTGTTTTTTCGCGATCTTTTGTCAGAAATATGCATTTTTCCCGCGATTCTTTGACAAAAAACGTGTATTCTCGCGATCCTTTGACAAAATTTTTGTTTTTTTCTCGATTTTTTCTCATGTGTTTTCTCTGCGAATCTTTGGCAAAAAAGATTTTACGTTATTTTCCAATATTCAATAAAATTTGCGTTATTTGTATGATTTTTTGACAAAATTCGCGTTTTTTTCTACGATAGTTTGACAAAACTCGAATTGTTCCACGATATTAAATAAAATTTGAGGTTTCTTCTTGATGTTTTGGCAAAGTTTGCATTATTTGTGCGATTTTATTTAAATAAATTTTCCTTTTTTTCACAATCTTTTCATGAATTATGCCTTTTTTCGGAATTCTTTGACGAAATTCGTTTTTGTTTTCGCCATTCTTTGACGAAGAGCGTGTTTTTTTCTGCGACCTTTTGACGAAATTAGTGTTTTTCCGCAATCCTTTAGCAGAATTTTGCGTTTTTTCACGATTCTTGGGCGAAATTCGCATTTTTACCGTGATACTTTGACAGAAATTTCTGTTTTTTCGTGATCAATTCACGAAATGTGTTTTTTCCGCAGTATTTTGATGAAATGTGCGTTTTTTCTGCGATTCTTTAAGGAAATTTACATTTTGTTCCGCAATCCTTTTGCAAATTTCCACTGTTTTTCGCAGTCGTTTGAAAAAAATTGCGTTTTCTTTTTCGTCATTCTTTGACGAATTTCTCGTTTTCCATGATACTTTGATGAAAATCTCGTTTTTTCCTGATCCCTTTGACGAAATGTTCATTATTTTTCTATTGTTTGGCAAAATACGAGTTTATTCTGCGACCTTTTAATTAGATTCACATTTTTTCGGAATTTTTTGACAAATGTGTGTTTTTTTCAATTATCTTTTGGCGAAATTATGGATTATTTTATGCAAACGATTGACAAAATTGATATTTTTTTGGCGACCATTTGTCGAAATTCTTGATATTTAATCATGAAGCTATTTTATGTCCGAATTTTCGGTCTGATGACCAATTTGTTTTTTAAATTTTCGTCACCGAATGCTTTAGATTTTCTGAAATTTCGGAACAAATCACATACAAATTCGTGAATTTTTTCGTATCCGATTGATGAAGCTCGCTATTTTAAATTTAAAGGACTATTACATTTTTTGGAAATTATTCGAGCAATTTTCATTCTTTGAAAATGAATATTTTTTTATTTCAGCAGTTTTCCTATTTTTTTCCAAAGCGTACGAACTATGAAATCGATATCTAAGTATTTGCGAAAGATTGGAAGTAATAAGAAGAGTTTTTGATAAAAGTTCTTTCTGATTTTTAGTTAGTAACTCAAGTATTTATCAGAAATTTAAAATTCTGGATCTCAGATACATGAGGAGAGACCTTGGACTATACTCATTTAAATTTTCAGTTTTGTACATGCGATAAATTTTTCTAGTCATACCACACTCACAGAGCGAAACTTTATTTTATTAGTATATACATATGTTTTTATGTTTAAGAATTTTAAATTGACACAAATCCAAACAAACATGGTAAAACTGAATGTGGCAGCAGATTTTTCTATTCCCTTTAAAATGATTACTCTATGGCGACTTTATTTCAATCTTTATGCTCACCACATAAAAAACTTATTAAATGGGATTTGTTTTATAAACAGAACATGTTGTTTATATTTTTGTTTCTAATGATTACTCCCAGTGATATCCAGTGTAGTTCTATAGCCACCATGAATTACTAATGTGTGACTGATACCTTGAAATAGGCGATGATAAAGTCAGATGTATTCACATAATCATGAGGTTAGAAAATGACAATAATTAAATCCTCGAGAAGTAGTCAGGAGATCTATCCCACACATACATAAAATGAAAAAAAGCTCATAGATTCAGCATTTCTGGAGGGGAAAAAAGAGCAGAGGAAATATTTTTTTTCTGAATATAAACTGTGGCATTATTTTTTTTTTCTAAGATACATGTCGGAAATTACTGATGTTAACGTAAAGATGTTGATGTTGGATTTTTGGCATTATCCAGTATTTATTCTACTTTGCATTCAAAATATAACACATAAACGGTTAAACAAAAAGGAAGAGAATATTGAAATATAAATCGGCCCTTAACCACAAAATAATACAAAAAACTGGAGGGGCAAAAAGTGAGTCTTGCCCCTGCTCAAAGAAAACTAGGGGGGCATGTGCCCCCCCTCGCCCCCGCCAGATTACGCCCATGACAGTACCTGGTCTTATATCTGAATAAGCTCAACGGATTATATTGAATGATATTTTTGGAATTGCAGTAACCACTGCGTGCTTAATTATATTAGTTCAAATTTTAACACAAACTTTCAATTGGTAAATAAATTATAATATCATAACATTAATCAAAATATTGTGATTTTATATACCAATTAAATAATTGTATTAAAAATAATCTTATGTTTAATTAGTAATTTAATAATTTAATACTTAATTCCTATAAAGAAAAAAAAAATAAATTTCTTTCAGTTTTTCAAATACAAAAGAATAAATAACCTAAATGTGTGAATTTTTTGGTTTTAGCACGTAAACTATAAAAAAGTCCCCCCCCCCTTTAAAGCTGTAGTTTATATAGTTTAAAAGTAACAGTACACGCAAATTCTAAAATTATTAATATGAGAAAATTTTTATTTTTAAAATTTCACTGTATAGTAAAACCTCCCTACCTCCCTTAAACGAACACGTTCCATTCCAATAAAAATTGGTCACTCCGAGAGGTGGTCTCTTAATAAAGGTAATTTTTTATATATTCTAACTGTTGAAAAAAGGTAACAATGTTACTCAAATATATTTTTCATATTAGGAAAAATATAAAAATTTAATTAACAAAACAAACATTAATTGCATTAGTTAATTATTGCAGAATACAAAAAAGGAATACTTCGACATATCCTTTGACTTTAAGGTTTTATCTTATATAACTTTATATCCAAGTCTTTTCAAAGTTCAATAAGTTTTTTTTTTTTTGGGGGGGGGGGGGGTGGAGAGGAGACAAATAATGACGATTTCGTTAATTTATCTTTTTTTTTTTTTTTTTTTTTTTTTTTTTAACTGTTTCCTGACAAAATAGGGCAGGTGAATTTATTGACTGTTAGCCTTAATTCGTCATCAGAGTTAAATTCATTATTTAAAAAGATACAATGGGGTTTAAATATTTAAAAGTTACCGGAATAATAATAATAAAAAATTAAAAACTTAGTTTAGAAGTTTTATCAATAATGTGCTATCTAGACTTATTTTTCCCAATAAAACTTTTTTCAAGCGACCAAGAAAAAATGGAATTTGTTTCACTTTCTTCAAAGAAATTGATCACTCATGGAGGGAGTTCAATTAGGAGGTACCCTGAATGGAGATAAAATCAGTACTGAGTCTATAGGAATAAATTTCGTTCCATGAAAAATGGTCGCTTAATAGAGGTAATCGCTCAGAGAGGTTCCACTATATACGGGCATTTAATCATACTAACCGTCTATAAATGATTATTCGAGTTATATAAATTACTATAACTCAATAAATAATGTAGATTTTTAAATGTCTTTTGCATATTGTCGAGAAAATTTAAAGCATTCAAAATGCACCAAAAACCGAAGACTAATTTTTTTTTAATTTTAAAGGCATTGTGCCCTCTTAATGTATTTAAAATATTTCGAAAAACATCCAGGAACGTGTATTATAAAACGACAGAAGTGAATTAATGTCGTTAACAAAATGCGATTTTTCGCCTTCAGCAATTTGTGCCAATTGAAGCAAATGATCTCTAAAGAGTATCTTCATAATCGTCAAGAATGCATTTGGCTGATGATGAAGATCAATCTAATTATCCAATGTAGCAAAAAAAGCTACCCATTGCACAACCACCACTTTGTTGCCAACGGAATAAAATGATTATACATGTCGTATACGTTGCCAATAATAACGGTACTAATTCCACTCATTCAAATGTAGTTTTTTTTTTCAATCGATAGAAAGGAAGCTTTGGATAACGATCTTTCAGAATATTAGCCGTTAAACTGCCTATTTTAAGTTATAAACAAATTGTAAACAATTATTTAAAAACTCAAGAGTTTGAAAATTCGTGATTAAATATGAAAATAAACTAATTAATGCAAGGCTTCATTTGCCACACGATGCTGAAATCATGTAAAGATATAAATGTAGATAGAGTTTTATTTCGTGGGGAGGAGGAAAGGGGCTGAGCAGAGATGAATTTTAATATTTTTAATCAAATTGGCATAATATGCCCATTATTAGACAAAAATCCCGTTTTATTGAGTGTGGGGCGGGGGAGAGAGATTGCATCCCCTACCGTAAAGGATTAATTTAAAAAATGCGATTTCACATGACAATAAATTCACAGTGACTTTCAGCTTTTCAGATAGTGAAGATTAATAAAAACAGCCAATTATTGAATGAATTGAGACAAAAAAGAAAATTGGCGCTCTTTATACAGGGTGTCCCAGATTATTGGGATAAACTTTTAAGGGAGGAAGAGGGCATTACAGTTATGGATTCAGCGTTACATAGCAACCCATGGACGGAAACGTTTTTCTGGCGCGGTTTTGACGGTGCAAATGCAAGAAAGAAAGGATACGAACAGGGAGAGAAAACATGTTTGCTATTCTTAATGCTGCAAAAAATGCCAGGAAAATGCTGGAAAGTGCTGAGGAACTTATTACATGCTTCATGGCAGCAGCTGGGAAGTCCGGGATATTCCAGGTATTTTCGAGAACATTAGATCTTCCATGCATCATGGCTCGGGGTCGTAATTTTGAACATCTACTTTAGTGTGATTTTTTCATAGTTTTTTCTTGTACTAAGGATAATAAATATGCTTTCTCCTCTTATTCGTGTCCTGTCTTTCTTGTGTTTTTTGTCGTCACTAGCGAGCAAAGAAAACGTTTCCGACCTAATAAAACTGAATTTACGGATACGATAAGATAAAAATCCGTCTTTACTTGACCGGATTTGTTAACACGATAAGAAATTCATTTATCCAAAAGTAAAAAACGCTATTTTTTTTTCTATACCAAGCACTGCAAATCGTACGCCTTTACGTTCAAAAATGACTTAAAAAGTCTATCAGAAAGTTTCGCGTTGTTTTGCAGTAAATTTGAGAAACACCATAAGCATTACCCCCCCCCCCCCCCCCAAGAATAGCATTTTGAAAAACCAACGCTACATGTTGAAATAAACGCTGAAAATATGCATGTTGAATTATTTAAGCCACAGATTAAGTTTTTTCAGTCCGCTTTCCCCCAGAACTTTTAACTTTTTATATTATTTAAAGCGCAAATGAATACATCTTCCATAATCAGATTGCAGGCGACAGAGACAAGTAAAAAAATATCATGCATTTTACAAATCCTAAAAATTCAATATATTAAGATACAATTTTCAAAAAAATTGAATTGGAATTTTTTTCCCTAAACGATAGTGTAGAAATTGAAATTGTGTTCATAACTTAAAGTTAAAAACGCTGTCTATAGGTGATGTCATTATCACCTTCGATATGATGTAATTGTTACTCACGTATAAGTTTGTAGATTCATTATTGTCCGATGTGTCTAAATCGCTGCTTCTTGAAAGAAAAGAAAAATTATTGATAGTTGAATATTGGGAGAGCATATCACACACACACACTAAAAAAAAAAACTTGAAAAAAATTGTATGCAGAGCCACACCTTTGAAAGTTACGTAATTAATATTCAGAAAAATATCAAGGTAATTTTAATAAAGAAAGATAGAAAAAAAAACCTAAGCTAACTTTTTAAAAATTACTAACATTGGATAGGAAGAAGTAACACAGTTAGATAATTCTTTTAAGAAAAATCTCTTTTTAACATCTATTTTCTTAAAAGTGCTTTCTGAAGCAGATTTTTAATTTGTTTAGGGATACGAAATATGGAATTATAAGAATTCTTGAGAAGCTGAATAAAAAAGGGGACGTTAATGACGCGTAATCTCTTAATAAACGCTGCAAATATTCATGTTGAATTACTTAAGCCACGCATTAAGTTTTTTTAGTCCCTTTACCTACAAAACGCTGAACTATTTACATTGTTTTAAGTGAAAATGGGTTAATATGCCATAATCTGGTTACACGCTGAACAAAACAAATTTTTGAAAAATCACACTTTTTAAAAATCATAAATATTTAGTAAATCAAAATACAGTTTTCAAACAAATTGAATTTGAAAGTACATTTTTCGTAAATAATAGTGTAAAAATTGATATCCTGCAACATTGATAAATTAAAGAGAAAATAGTTTTTAGATAAAATAGTAATTTTACGTGAATAGTGGGAAAATGTAACACAAACCTCAAAAAAAAAAAAAAAAAAAATCCCTTTTAAGCTACGCACGTATAGTTACACTTTTAAAAGTTACATAATTAAGATGCGGTAAAATATCAAGGTAATTTTAATAAAATAGCAAAAAACAAACCTAAGCTTATTTTTTGAAAGGCACAAACCCATTGGCACCCCAGATAACATGTAATTCACTTAAGAAAATTTTCTTTTTCATAACATCTTTTTTCTAAGGACTGCTTTCAGAAAACAGATTTTTAATTTGTTTAGGGGATACGAGATATGTTGGAATTATTAGAATTCTTGACAAGCTGAATAAAAAAAGTAAGCATTAATGACGCATAAACTCTTAATAAACGCTGCAAACATGCATGTTGAATCATGTAAGCCACAGTTTTTTTTCAGCCCTTTTGCCTCTAGAACGCTGAACTATTTACATTGTTTTAAGTAAAAATGGACTAATATTCCATAATCTTGTTGCACGCTACCGAAACAATTTTTTTTTAATCAATGATTTTAAAAATCATAAAAAACTTAGTAAATTAAAATACAGTTTTTAAATTAATATAATTTGAATGTAAATTTTTTCGTAAATAATAATGTAAAAACTGAAATACTGCAATATTGATAAATTAAAGAAAATTGCTAAAAACGCAATCTATAAGTAAAGTCGTTATCACCTTTGATGTGACGCAATTGTACCTCACGGATATGGTTGCAATTTATAATGCAGATTCAACATTGTTAAATATCTACAAATCAGTGCTTCCAGAGAAAATAGTAATTTTACGTGAATAGTGGGAAAATATAACACACAAACCAAAAACCTAAAAAAAAAAAAAAACCTTCCCCCTCAAGTTATATGCACGCATAGTTACACTTTTAAAAGTTACATAATTAATATGCGGTAAAATATCAAGGTAATTTGAATAAAATAGAAAAACCTGAGGTAAGGGAATTTTAATAAAGGAAAGTAGAAAAAACAAACCTTAGCAAACTTTTTGAAAGCCACAAACACATATGCTAGGAAGAGATAACATATAATTCACTTAAGAAAATTTTCTTTTAAACATCTATTTTCTATAAACTGCTTTCAGAAACAGATTTTTAATTTGTTTAGGGATACGAGATATGTTGGAATTATAAGAATTCTTGACAAGCTGCATAAAAAAGGGGACATTAATGACGCGTAAACTCTTAATAAACGCTGCAAACATGCATGTTGAATTACTTAAGCCACACATTAATTTTTTTCAGCCCCTTTCTCCCCAGCACGTCACTCGAACTTCAATGCAGAAAGTTATCTTAATGAGGGGTGAAGAACAATGTTCCATGAAATTCCATCCCCGATGTTAAAGAAGTCTGGAATAAAAATAAAGGAAGGGGTAAAGTTAAATGACAAGTGCATTGCATGCCTTCGAAGCATTGAATGCTTTTAGCTAAAAAGGGGGGAAAGGATAATGTCGAGTTGCCATTAGCAATAGATATATTAACGCATCATTGGTCGAAGTGGTAAGTTTATTGGAGGAAGGAAAAGGAGAAATGCAATCTTTTAAGAAGACGTGCATCAATATAAATTTTAAAAACCCCTCAACATTACTGTAGACTGCACATTTAAGTGGATTGGAAAGCCATTTGGAAACAAAGGATAATGCAATAATCGTCGGGGGAAAGGAATTAGAATTTCGGACAAACTGGAAAAAGTCAAGTCGTTATGTAGCGAATGGCAGAAAATAATTAAAAAGCAGATATAACCGACGACATTAAAAAAATAAGAAATATGATTAATCCAACACTATAAAGTTTATAGGTATCTTTTTTCCGTAAAACGTTAGTTTAAATGTAAATAAAAATTCTCCTAATAAAATTAACGATAAAGAATTACACTTTTTGTAATTGATACGAAAATAAAACCATTTAAGAAGTATATGTGTGTCATTGTTTTAAAAATAGTTTTGAATTGTTGAATAAAATTAACCCATTAACAAATGTTTACAATATTATCGCATTAGATTTCAGACCCTTTTTAATAATATCATTATCACAGATTTACAATCTACTATTAATGCATTATTTACAGAATAAATCTTTTTATTAAATTTACCTGATAATATTGCTATTGACTATTTCATTGTTTTGACTCATTTTCTATTATTTCATAATTGAGTAACAATGTTCCATGAAATTTGATTCCCTATTTTAAAGAAGTCTGTAATAAAAATAAAAGAAAGGGTTAAATGACCAGTACATGCATGCGTTCAAAGCATTGAATGCTTTTGGCTAAAAAAGGGGGGGGGGTAATGTCGAGCTGCCATTATCAAGAGATATATTAACGCATCATTGGTCGAAGTGGTAAGTTTATTGAAGGAAGGGAAAGGGGGAAGTGCCATCTTTAAGAAGACGTGCATCAATATTAAAAAAAAAAAAAAAAAAAAAAAAAAAAAAACCTTCATCATTACTGTAGGCTGCACATTTAAGTGGATCGAAAAGCCATTTGGGAACACAGGAATCTCAAATCGTCGCGTGAAAGGAATTAGAATTTCTGGAAAAACTGGAAAAAGTCAAATCCAGAAAAAAAGCACTTTGTTACCGGCAATATTAAAAAAGATAAATAATTCAACAATTAATCTATTTTGTCCTGAAAAAATTAGTTTGCATGTAAATAAAAATTCTCCAAGTAAAGTTAGCGATAGGGAATTACACCTTTTGTAACTGATACAAAAAGAAAGCTATTTCAAAAGTGTACAAATTTTTTAACTAACGAGCTGAAATTTAAAAGAATATAATTTAGTTGAAACATGAAAGCTCAAATCATACAAAAAGTAAAGTGTTTTTGTGATGCTAAAGTTTAGTTTCAAATAAACTTTAGAGTAATAAATTTCAAGAGATAAAACACACTATTAAAAATGCTATTAGCAAAAAAAAAAAAAAAAAAAAAAAAAAAGCAAAGCTTATTAATTTTTATTTAAAAATAAAATCACAAGGTTTACAACTAGAGAATTTCCGTTACGAGCTGTTAGAAGAACATAAACAGCATTGTAGAGAAAAAAAAAATCAGGGTACAGCTTCAATTAAAAATGTTGAAACATCAGGCATTGTTTAAAAAGCAACCACTTTAAAATTTTTATTCGAATACAGATACATACTCGCGCATTCATTGCTCAGAAAGACGAAATAATTTTTGTGATAACAAATGTTTCAATTATACATATGAATTTCACATTTTTTAGCTTTTTAAAAAAAATTATAATATCCTCTCAAATCTCTCTCAATTTTTAAATAATGCGTATGTGTTTCTCTTTCTCTCTCCCCCCTTGTTTTCTTTTAGCGATTACTTAGAAACTGAATTTTATAGCTGATCAGAAAGAGAAAATTAAATAAAATCAGGCTAATTTGACATTCTTAAAAATTAAATTTTCTGAATCTCTGAAAAATAATACTTCCTCAGATATATACAAATATTAAGGTAACTGGAATGGCTGTGATAACTAACAAGGAGTGGACACGAGGTTGAAAACGCAGAATCTGGCTACCCTTTAAGCAATTATAGCAATGATACACCATAGTAAATAAAAACATCCCAAAGCGGTAAAAAAATAAATAATAATAATAATAATAATAAAAGCCAATTTCAACTCTTTAGTGCATAATCGGATAATTTTCATACATTTCTCAGCGGCTGGTTGGTACAGTTTGCACTCCGACAGACTTTGGTTTCCTCTTTGGTAACTTTGTCGGTTCAATACTCGACAAGACTTTTCTTTTCGCCATGGACTGTATCTTTTGAAATACATACTTCAGAATTTTTAAATTAAAAAACTTCTTCACTAGACATGCTTTTTTCCTTTTAATTAAGACAAATATTTTGCTAAAAACCACCTGTAAATCTAAATAATTAACAAACATTAATGGCCATGAAAATATTTTTCTTGTCGTAAACAGTTGTACTAATTTCATACATAAAATCCCGAAAAAAAAATCAAAACGAAAAAAGAATCGAACATATATATAACTTTTGAGTTGTTAAGTATTAGAAAATACGAATTTAAAGTATCATATTTTAATTTGCCGTAGCATATTTTAATTGATTTCGCTGGAAAGAACAAAGGTTTATTTGTAAAAGAATTATTTAAATAAGTGCAAACAAAATAAAAATACTGCCATTTGAAAAATTCAAATTAATTTTTTTTGGTACTTTTTATTAGATACATAAAATAAGTAAGTATTTAGTAAGAACTTTATTAGTGTTTAATTTTAAAATTCCTATTTGAGTTTAAAGATAAATTTTTTAATATAAAATTTTATTTTCACGTGAAAATTTTATGATATTCATTTTGTACACTGTTTTTTTTAATTTAATAAAAATCTTACCTTGAAAAATTGTGTGATGATGAAAGCATAGTTGATTTTATATACCGGGCTTATTTTAATATTTATTACATATTCTCAAAAAAAGAAAAAAAAGGTGATAAATTTTACTTATTAGAAATATTTACATTTTTGCCATACATATTTATTGTTTGCAAAAATATCCTAGAGTTAAAAAAAAAAGCCAAAAAGATTTGCAAAGATGCACTTGCAACAGATTTTGCACAAACTGTACTATTATATGAGATATCATATTTTGTAAAAAAGGCAAAAAACAATTGTTCGTTTTAAATGTATTTTAATATTTGTTGAGCTATAAAAAATGTTCAAATGAAAAGGTATGAAATATCATTACAACGAAATTGATTGAATGTGTTACTTTGGAATAACGTAGTGGGACATTAAGGGAGGCGATTGGAGTGTCTGGCGGGCGCATGCGCACCACCCCGACGCACACTCCATTCGAGTTATTCAGCATTTCACAATGTTATCCCAAAGCGGCATATTCAAATTTCAACCAGTTTTGTTGTTACGGTATTTCGTATCTTTTCATTTAAACGCCCGTAGTATTAATAATCTGTTTTAAAGAGTTTAAAAATGTATAAATTACATATATTTGTAATCTGAAAAATTTGCAAGAAATTGAAAAATCGATTTTTTTACAAGCAATAGATGCCTCAGCCCCTTTAACTGCGATTTTCATGATATAAATTATTGAGTGAAGTGAGAAAAAAATTAAAATGTCTTATAAAATTGACGTTAGAGAACATGATCCGGAGATTATTTTTCATAGTACATCTATATGATTGTATAAATAATAAATGATTGTGTACATCGCTTCAATAATTTTTTACACAAAATGTAAATTTATATTTAAAAGACTCAATTTGACTATTTATAATAAAAAATAATCCCGATTTAGGCCAAAATAAATACATCACCGCCATCATTTCACATATACTCTCACCTACTAAAAAATTCAACCAACTTTCAATAGAAAATCCTCTTGGAAGATTTTGTTTGGAAAGCAGGTGTTGCTCGTAGAAACCTATTTCCTGGTAGTGGAGGTGGAATCGATCACAGGTTTACCACCCTTTATCCTAAGGGTAAAACCCCTGATGATTTTATAACGAAGAAGAGAAAAGTGGAGACATTGGAGAAATGTCTTTCATTCCTTCTCTTCTATTTAAAAGGATAGAGTCCTGTTGCTTTCTGCGCTCCATAAAAAACATTTCTTGTAAGATTTCTTGTAAAAGGCGTATTTTCAAGCTTTTTTGTAAACTTCGCTGGAGCAACAAATAACTAAGGTGGGAGTATTGTTCATGAGAACACTTTTAAAGGGATGGAACATAAACTGTTAACATAAATTGTAAAATATATTTCCTTTACAATGCGAATTATAAAAGAAAGAAAGAAAAAAAAAACTTGAAAATAGCAAAAGGGTAAAAGTTTCTTTGCTGCAGGTTTAACTGATTAAATCAAATATCTGTATAATTAAACTTTAAATCATGTTTTATAATGATTTTTATAATAATGTTTCTCTCATTTTTTTTTTTTAAGATTATTGATTTTTGAAATATAGACATACATCCATTTCACAGCACTTTCGTTAAGAAAAGACATGTATTTTCCGTGCTTGCTCAATGAATTGTAACAAAAATTGATAAATATAAAATTTTATTTAATTGTAAATTAAATTGACAATTGAATTGGAAATTGTAAAACATAAAAAAGATTACAATATCTTGCAAAACATAGAAAAAATTACAATATCAGATTTTGTCTATAAATAAAAACTCACATTTGTTGAAAAGAATTCACACTGGTTGAAGATAAAACTGATAAATATAATTGAAATCAAATAAACATGTTCAGTATATAAAAGAATCCCAAATTCGTCTGAAATAAATGCATCATCACCACTACGTCGCATTTACTCTCGCCCTCTAAAAAATTCATCCAATTTTCATCGAGAACCCTCTTGGAAGATGCTGTTTGAAAAGCAGGTGTTGGTCGTAGAAACCTATTTCCTGATGGCAGAGGTGGCATCAATTACAGGTTTACCTCCCTTCATCCTAAGGGTAAATCCTCTTCATCCTCTGATGATTTTATGATGAGGAACAGAAACGTGGAGGAGTTGGAGAACTTGTCGTTTCATCCCTTCTCTTTTCTGTTCAAGAGAATACGGTCCTGGGAGCTCTTGCTTTCTACGTTCCATTGAGTTCCTATCTCCCGTTTTCTTGTACAGAGCGTAGTTTCAAGCTTTTTTGTAAATCTCGCTGGGACAACAAATAATTAAGGTGGGAATGTTGTTCATGAGAACACCTTCAATGGGATGGAGCATAAACCATATACATAAATTGTAAATTATACTTCCCTTACAATGGAAATTAGAGGGAAAAAACAACTTTGATAGTAAGAAAAGAGTAAAAGATTCTTTGATGCAATATTAACTGATTAAATAAAATCGTTAGAGAATTAAACTTTTTTTTTCAAGTATGTAATAAACTTTAAACTATGTTTTATAACGATTTTCATAAAAATGTTGTTTTTCCCTAAAATAAAGATTTTTGATTTTGCAATATAGAGAGAGATATGACTATTTCATAGCACTTTCGTTAAAAATACATATAGTTTCTGTCCTTTGTTAGTGACTAAAACAAAAATTGCTAAATTTAATTTTTTTTAACTGTAAATAACAGTGTCAATTGATTTGAGAATTGTAAAACACAGAAAAGATTACAATAACAGATTCTGTCTATGAATAAAAAACTTGAAAAGCATTCACATTTGTTGACCGTAAAACTAATGAAATTTATTGAAATCAAATAAACATGCTTAATTATAAAAGAATCATAAAATCGAATGAAATAAATACCTTAACCATCTCTACATCTCAATTACTCTCTTTACTAAGAAATTTATCATATTTTCAATAGAAAATCATCTTGGAAGATGTTGTTTGGAAAACAGGACAGGTATTGGTCGTAGAAACCTATTTCCTGATAGCAGAGGTGGAATCGATTACAGGTTTACCTCCCTGCTTCTAAGGGTAAAACCCCTGATGATTTTAAGGAAGAGAAGAGTAGAGTCGTTGGGGAACTTGTCGTTTCATCTCTTCTTTTCTATTCAAGAGAATACGGTCCTGGGAGCTGCTGCTTTCTACGCTCCATAAAGTTCTTATCTCCAGATTTCTTGTAAAAGGGCGTAGCCTTAAGCTTTTTTTTTATAAACCTCGCTGGGACAACAAATAACTAAGGTGGGAATGTTGTTCAAGAGTACATCTTTAATGGGATGGAGCATGAACTGTTAACATAAATTGTAAATTATATTTCCCTTACAATGCAAAATTGTAAGTAAGAAAAAGAAAGAAAAGAAAACTTGAAAGTATCAGAAGTGTAAACGTTTCTTTGCTGCAGCTTTAAATAATAAAATAAAATCTCTAGAAAATTATGTTTTTTTTTCATTTCTTTTTCTTTTTTTTAACTTCAAATCATGTTTTATAAAGATTTTTGTGATAATGTTTCTTTCATTTTTTTTTCATTTGAGAATTGTAAAACACAGAAGAGATTACAATATCAGATTCTATCTATGAATAAACAAGTTGGAAATTGCACGTGAAGCGTAGCAAATTAGGTGCGTTCGTACGATAACGAAGTTTTAAAAATATAACTTTCATATATCAATCTCATAAAATTGTAAATAGTGAATTACAATTAAAACGCGCATCAAACAATGTTCTCCCTATACCATTATGTAATGGAATACTTTTTTGTGGCCTTGTAAATCAATAACAAACGTTCTTTGCACCACAAATTATGTATGATGAATATTATAATATGTACTTTATACTTGCATATAAATTTTATTAAGTTCGCATGAGTATAACACGATTAAAATGCATTTGAAACACTTTTTGCCATTAACCGTAATGCAACGGAATACTTTTGATTGTCCCTGTAATTGATCTATGCATCCGATTTTCATAAAATTTGAAATAACTCGACAAAATTATGTAATAATTACGTATTTTAAATTTCAAACGTATAGAATATATTTGAAACTTTTTCCCCATTGACCATAATGTAATTGAATTCTTTTGATTGCCCCTGTAATTGATCTATGCACACGATTATCAAAATATTTGAAATAACTCGACAGAATTATGTAATAATTGCGTATTTTAAATTTCAAACGATTAAAATGCATTTGAAACTTTTTTCCCCATTGACCGTAATATAATGGAATACTTTTGATTGCCCCTGTAATTGATCTATTCATCCGATTTTCATAAAATTTGAAATAACTCGACAAAATTATGTAATAATTATGTATTTTAAATTTCAAACGTATAGAATATATTTGAAACTTTTTCCTAATTGACCATAATGTAATTGAATACTTTTGATTGCCCCTGTAATTGATCTATGCACATGATTATCAAAATATTTGAAATAACACAACAGAATTATGTAATAATTGCGTATTTTAAATTTCAAACGATTAAAATGCATTTGAAACTTTTTTCCCCATTGACCGTAATGTAATTGCCTGAGCGAAGCGAAGTCTTTATACTCAGAGATACGTAACGATATTAAAATTCAAAAAAATTCTTTCGTCAAGCAAATCTCAAAAAGTACTTGTCGGATTTTGATTCTGTTTGTACCAATAGGTACCTATGGAGGTAATCTGGTGAATGCACCACCTACGAAAAATTAGTTCCAAATAGTTTAAAAGTTATATTAAAAAAACTGATAAAAAAGCACAATTTATTTGCATACGTCACATAAATTTGTTGTGCGTCATTTTCACAAGCTGGATGTTTTCATTAGATTTCCAAATTCAAGCACATGGAGCAAGGAAAATAGGCAAATAATTTTCATGTATGTGCTATAAAACATATTTAAACTTAAGAAACAACGGAAAAAGAAAACTTTTTTTTTTTTTTTTTTTTTTTTTCGTTAATTGAAAAGAAAAAAGGCATAATTCTTAGTAACTTAGCATTTGATATTTTGCGATTTTTTTTATAATTGCGTTTTATAATCGCCATGTAACATGTTTTATATTTCGCACGTGCAATTTGGAAACAATTCTTTCGTATTTAAATTAAATACGAGTTTGACATGGCTGCTTTAGATGTTACTTTTATTAATAGATTATATATTGTTATTCTGTTTACATCGATCACTTTTTTTTTTTATTTGGTTATTTTGTCATTCAATTTCGATAAATTATACGAATCGCCAAACTAATAGCCAAATTACACATATTGATGTATTTTTTTTTTAATTTTAAATAACGAAAGAAGAAATAAATTATTAAAACATTTATAAAAATACAAATAAAAAGTGGGATTAAAAATACCTTGATGACGTTTTAACCTCTTGAAGAGAGCCATCCGCAGTATGTAAACGGTTAATTTTAATGCATAAATTGCCAACTGGCACCAGTAAATTTTTAGTACAATTTTGATCTCATAATATACGTGACGAAACGGTTTTGATTATTTCAGATTATTTTCAATTAAATTTGTTCGTAAATATAAATTGACCATTTTTGAAGCACAAATGCCTTGCCCCTGAAAGGTTTAAACACATGTATCGTGTTTAATACGATTGAATGAAGCATTCCCGATCATCCATTATTGGCGTTTAATCTTATAGTTTGGCTTAATCTTATAGATTGTCGACAGACAAGTAGTACCAAAAAAGAAACATTAGTTGAAGCAATAAATAAAAATTATAAATAATAATCATAATAATAAATATAATAAAAAATATACATATCACAATAAATCGAAAATATTAACACTTACAGCAATATTCAAAATCAAAGTTTTCATCAATTTGGCGACAGACAAAATCGCACAAACTTGGCGCGTATATGGCATTTATGCCATGTTTATGTGTAAAAAATAAGCATAAACGTTCATCAGATATGAAATCTGACTTTCTGAAGTCCAAAAAGGACCAAGATTTATAAAAACGCCGAAGTGAAGGTATTAATGGAAAAGTACCATAAAAATAGGACAAAAATATCATATACGTATTTCGGGTACTAATTGGTTATGCCGTCGACCAAAAAAATATCGCCAAATTATAAGATTAAATTCCGACAACAGATGACCTTGAATGTCCCATTCAATAACATTAAACATTATACGCGTGCGTAAAACATCATAAAGTAATTTTTACCTCGACTTTTTATTAATGTTTTACTAATTTAATTTTTCTTATATTAATTAAAATAAAAATTTAGTCAACATGCATAAGTTGGCTATTACTTTGGCGAAATTGGTCGACGGGATAATTAAGTAGTACCGTATTTGGTTTGGCGAAAATTTGGCGAAAATCACTTTTGAATTATTTTCTGTTATATTAAAAAGGAAGCAACAATAAATAAAAACGCGATTAAATACAGATTTAATTAATATAGAAAAAACAATTGCCTGGTTACCATGTTATGCAAAACAAGTTGGAAATTGCACGTGAAGTGTAGCAAATGTGATGCGTTCGTACGATAACTAAGTTTTAAAAACATTCAGATCTTGCTGTTATAGTAGCCAGTACTTCGGATACAGTATAGTGTCCGAAACCTTTTTTGTGTTCCTGTAAATATACACAAAGTAACTTTTATTACACCCCAGCAACGCATATCATATTCATAAAATGTGAAACAGTTTAATATAATTAAAACGCGTCCCAAACAAAGTTTTCCCGTATAACGTTATGTAGTGGAATGCTTTTAGGTGGCTCTGTAATTTAATAATAAATATTCATTGCATCACAGATTGTAAAGAATGTATATTTTAGTATATATATGTGTATATATATATACATATATACTTCATAGGTTTATGTCAATTCTACTTTAAATTATTTTTTCATATTGACCGTAATGTAAGGGAATACTTTTGATTGTTCCTGTAATTGATCTATGCATCCTATTTTCATAACATTTGAAATGACTCCATAAAATTGTGTAATAGTTATATATTTTAAATTTCAAGCGATTAAAATGCATTTGATGCTTTTTTCCCCATTGGCTGCAATGTAATGGTATACTTTTGATTGTCCCTGTAACTGATCTATGCATCCGATTTTCATAAAATTTGAAATGATTCGACAAAATTATCTAATAATTATATATTTAAAATTTCAAACGATTAAAACTTATTTGAAACTTTCCCCCCCATTGACTGTAATGTAAAGGAATAGTTTTGATTGCCCTTGTAGTTGATCTATGCATCCGATTCGGTTGGGTAGTTTTTGCGTTTTTATAGGCGGACAGACAGACGGACAGACAGACGGACGGACGAACAGACGGACGGACTAAATGACAACTATAGGTGCTACGTATGTACATAGTTACGAACGCACCTAATAACGATATTTCGATGCCAATTATATAGAAAAGTACCAAATCCTGTCCTGGCTTTTTGGGTGAAATTTTGTTTTATTTTATTTATTTATTTATTTATTTATTTATTTGCATTAAATGAATCGGTTGCGCTTTTTTTTTTTCATTTTCCAACAAAGTTGAAAGGTGTTTATGCATTCGGTTTGTCTGTCCGTCTGTCCACATTCTAACATCCGTAAATATATTCGGATTTTTATGCAATTGGTAAATCTCATTTAGGGTCCCCTAGGCATGTTTATTATTGTATATAAAGTATGTGAGATTAATAATTTACTTACAGGGTAACCCAAAAGTTTTCCATCACATTATGGTCTATAAGAAAAATCGTTAACAGATTATTTTAATGAAATTACACTATTTTAAAGTATTGAAACTTAAATAAATCGATGAATTGCATTAAGATTACGTTTGAACAGGACATTCATATCATTTTTAATCCGTTTACAGGGACACAGAAAAGAAATCAGTTACAATACTGTCCTTGAGCAATAATTGCTTGTCATGTGTTTTCAATTTCGGCATGTGCTTTGAAATTTAACAGTTTTTTAGGTGCATTCGTAATTACATAAAAACGTAGTACCTATAGCCGTCGTCTGAACCGTCCGTCTCTCTGTCCACATAGAACAGCACAAAAACTATCCAACCAAATCGTTTTAAATTTTAAATATATATTTGTTGCCGAATTTCGTTGAGTCATTTTAAATTTTGATAAAATTGGATAAATAGTTCAAATACAGGGACAATCAAAAATATACCGTTACATTATAGCCGATAGGATGAAAAATTCCAAGAACATTTTAATGATGTTACGCGCCCATCGAAACATAATGAAATTTATATGCATTTATGAGAAGCACTAGAATATATATTTTGTAGAGCATGCCGCACAAAGAATATTTACTATTCAATTACAGGGCACCACAAAAGAATTCCATAACAAAATGGTACGGGGGAGAGGTACATTAATTTTTCAGCTTTACTAATCTGGGGATTTTATCATTTTCTCAACTGTCATTAGTCTTTAAATAATAAATTTTCGGAATAAAACTGCATAATCGAGTTCATATTGACATACTTGAGTCAGCATGTCTTGCGAAAAAATATGCGCAGATTTATAAGTCACTTGTGGTGACATTTTTACAGCTCAAGGTTTATGCAGACTAGATATTCAAATATCGTTCGTACCTTATACTGCACGCATTGTATATTCCTTTTATTTAATGCATGCTACAATGAAATACTGCTCAACTTCATGAGAACAAGTTTGAAAAGAAAGAAAAGCAGTGTATGTAGTGGCTAGCATGCACAATCCATTTAAATCTGATCGAGCATATCTGAGATACACTCGAACGATGCATTGCATTCCTTTGTTGGCGTTTTCAGGATTTTTATATATCATTTTTTAAAGAGAGAATTCCCTAAATTCTTATCGAGATCCTCATCATATCCATAGAAAACAGATATAGATATTATATTATTAACTATTCTATATTAACTATCTAGGGGGACCACACACCATGTAAAAAAACTCCTTCATTCTACTCAACCATCATGATTTGTGCAATTTTTTGTGCTGTTTATATATTTTACGTCATTTCAAAGAGTTCAAATTCCGATTAAAGCTATTTTAATGTTATATTATCTGCATTACTTTTAATGCATTGCGTGCTTCCAATTTTATACCCATGCATGGCTGATTTGCATAGTTTGTTTTCCCAGTTTTTTTACGTGTATAGAAATTTTTATATAAAATTTTGCATTTCTTCCATTTACTTTGCTCATTTTTGACATTTAAATTTATGGCACTATATAATCAATTAAAAGTAACGTCTCGTTTTTTATTAACTATTTGGAAAATTGTTGTTCTCGGTAGAGAATTGGGAAATCTGAAGTACATCTGAATGTGTTTGCTACGATGAAAAAAAAAAATTAAAAACTAACAAAAAATTAATAACTCAATAACAAATTGAGATACAGGTTTCAAACAAGTTGCATTTAAAAGTAAATTTTCTCTTTATACGATGGTGGAAAAATTGAAAATGTGCAATGTTTAGAAATTTAAAAATTTACAGTACCGAAAATTGTTAAACTGAATTTCATTTAATATTTGTTTTTGTGATTGATCCAGGAATATTAACGTGACTGTAAATGTCCAGGCATATTAATTGACTCTGTTATTATGTAAGCTACGTTTTGATCATCCTAAAAATGATGTTATTATTATTGTTTTTTTAAGTATAGAAAAGTTAGTCTAAAATTATAGTCTTTGAAAATATTATTTTCCAAATAGTTGTAATTTGTTAAATTACATTTGTTTTTTAAATGTGGTATTTTTTCTTTACTTTTTGGAAATTATTATTAAATATATGTTCTCAGCAATATCGCTCAGACTAATCCCTCTGAGGGAAGTCCTAGTGGAATACTTTTGATTGCCCCTGTAATTGACCTATGCATCCGAGTTTCATAAAATTTGAAATGACTCGACAAAATTATGTAATAATTATGTATTTTAAATTTCAAACGATTCGGTTGGGTAGTTTTTGCGTTGTTATATGCGGACAGACAGACGGACAGACAGACAGACGGACGGACTGAACAACCACTATAGGTGCTACGTATTATATAATTACGAACGCATCTAAAAACTTAAAAAAAAATCACATTTGCTGCCCATAAAACTGATGGATTTTATTAAATGAAATAAACATGTGCAATACATAAAATAGTCCCAATTTCGCGTGAAATAAATACCTCAGCACCACTACGTCGCATTTACTCTTGACTACTGAAAATTTCAACCAATTTTCAATAGAAAATTCTTTCTCAAGATGTTATTTTTTTGAAAGCAGGTATTGGTTGTAGAAACTTACTTCCTGATGGCAGAGGTAGAATCGATTACAGTTTTGCCTCCCTTCTTCCTAAGGGTAAAACTCCTGATGATTTTATGACAAGGAAGAGAAAAGTGGAGGCGCTGGAGAACATCTCGTTTCAACCCTTCACTTCTTCTCAAGTGAATACGATCCTGGGAGCTGTTGCTTTCTACGCTCCATAAAGTTCCTATCTCCAGATTTCTTGGAAATGGCCTAGGTTCAAGCTTTTTGTAAACTTCGCTGGGGCAACAAATAACTCAGGTGGGAGTGTTGTTCATGAGAACACCTTTAAAGGGATGGAACATAAATTGTTAACATAAATTGTAAATAATATTTCCCTTACAATAGGAAAAAAGAATGAAAGTAGCAGAAGGGTAAAAGTTTCTTTGCTGCAGTATTAATGCATTATTAACTGATTAAATCAAACCTGTAGAGAATTAAACTTTTTTTTTTTTACATGTATATAAAAATCTTAAAGCATGTTTTATAATAATTTTTTTAATGATTGTTTAATAATGCTTCTTTTACTTTTTTTAAATAAAAAATATTTATTTTGCAATATAGAGATATGTCTATTTCAAAACACTTTCGTTAAAAAATACAAATAATTTCTGATCCTCGTTAGTGAATTTTAACAAAAATTGATAAATATAAAATTTTATTTAATTGTAAATTTCAGTGTCAATTGATTTGGAAATTGTAAAACACAGAAAAGATTACATCATCAAATTCTGTCTATCAATAAAAATTTTGAAAAACATTTACACTTGTTGCACATAAAATTGATGAATTTTACTGAAATGAAATAAACATGTTTAGTATATAAAAGAATCCCAAAATCGCCTGAAATAAATAGCTAAGAACCACCACATCTCATTTACTCTCGCCTACTGAGAAATTCAACATATTTTCAATAGAAAATCCTCTTGGAAGATGTTGTTTGGAAAGCAGGTGTTGGTCGTAGAAACCTATTTCCTGATAGCGGAGGTGAAATCGATTACAGGTTTACCTCCCTTCCTCGTAAGGGTAAAACCCCTGATGATTTTATAATAAGGAAGAAACATAAAAGTGGTGGTGTTGGAGAGCATCCCATTCCATCCCTTATCTTCTATTGAAGGGAATACGGCCCTGGGGGCCGTTACTGTCTACGCTCCTTAAAGTCCCTATCTCCAGATTTCTTTTAAAAAAGCATAGTTTCAAGCTTTTTAGTAAACCTCGCTGGAGCAACAAATAACTAAGGTGGGAATGTTATTCATGAGCACTTCCTTAGCGGGATGGAACATAAATTGTACATTATGTTTCCCTTACATTGCGCATTAAAACAATCAAATAAAGAAAAAAAAAAACTTTTAAGTAGCAAAAGAGTAAAAGTTTCTATGCGGCAGCATTAACTGATTAAATCAAATCTCTAGAAAAATAAAGTTTTTTTTCAAGTATATAAAAAACTCTTAATCATATTTTATTATAATTTTTACAATAATGCTTCTTTGATTTTTTTTTTCTAAAATAAAGATTATTGATTTTACAGTATAGAGATATGTCTATTTCATAGCACTTTCGTTAAAAAATACACATACTTTGTCTTTCGTTAGTGAATTGTAACAAAAATTCATAAACAAAAATTTTTATTTAATTCTAAATTATTTTGCCAATTGATTTGGAATTTGAAAAAAACCCTAAATGATTGCATCATTATATTCTGTGTATGAATAAAAAACTTGAAAAGCATTCATATTTGTTTCCCATGAAACTGGTGAATTTTACTGAAATTAAATAAACATGTTTAGTATGTAAAAAAAAAATCTCAAATTCGCTTGAAATAAATACCTCACCGTCACTACGTTGCATTTACTCTCGCCAAATAAAAAATTCGACCAATTTTCAATAGAGAATCCTCTAGGAAAATGTTGTTTGGAAAGCAGGTGCTGGTCATAGAAATTTGTTTCTTGATAGCAGAGTTGGAATCGATTACAGGTATACCTCTCTTCTTCCTAAGGGTAAAATCCCTGATTATTTTATGACAATGAAGTGAAAAGTGGAATCGCTGGAAAACATCTTGTTTCATCCCTTCACTTCTATTCAAGAGAATACGGTCCTGGGAGCTGTTGCTTTCTACTCTCCATAAAGTTCTTATCTCCAGATTTCTTGTAAAAGGGCGTAGTTTCAAACTTTTTTGTAAATCTCGCCGGAGCAAGAAATAACTAAGATGGGAATGTTGTTCATGAGTACATCCTTAATGGGACGAAAAATGAACTGTTCACAGAAATAGTAAATTATATTTCCCTTACAATGCGAATATTAAAAAAAAAATACTTTAAAAGTAGCAGAGGGGTAAAGATTTCTTTGTTGAATTATTATGACAGCATTATCTGATTAAATCAAATTTCTGAGGAATTGAACTTTTTTTCCAACTGTACAAAATACTTCAAAACATGTTTTTTAATGATTTTTATAATAATGTTTCCTTCATTTTTTTTTCTAAAATAAAGATTATTGATTTTTTAATGTATAGATAAATATGTTTATTTCATAGCATTTTTGATTAAAAAAATATATATACTTTCTGTCCTTCTTTACTAAATTGTAACAAAAATTGATAAATATAAAATCTTATTTATTTATAAATTACAATGTCAAGTGATTTAGGAATTGCAAAGCACAGAAAAGATTATAATATCAGATTCTATCTATGAATATAAACCTTTTTTTAGCAATTTCAAAGCATTTACGTTTGTTGCCCAGAAAACTGATGAATTTTACTTAATGGGGCTCGGGGGTTGAAAACTTTTCCAAAAATCGATCTTTTTTTATGATCTAATTTGATTATTCAATTAATTCTTAACTCAGTGCAAAAAACCGCATAAAAATATTAGCATTTTTTAACGGAGTTATAAGCATTTATGTATCAATCACTTTCATAGATGCACCCATATAATTTCAACTTTAAGTCGCGTTTTCTCAAAACTTGATTTTTGATGACTAACCGCAAGATTAAAAAAAAAAAAAACTATTTGATGGAATTGCTTAGTTTTTTTTGCATCCATATAACATCATTATCTATAGAATGAATTAGTATGTTTGAGATAGTTTAATATTTTGAGTATTTTTAATGGAAAAAAGTTGTATTTTTTAGGGGTTTTTTTAAATTTTCAACTTTGAAAGATTAAAAAAAAATTTTTTTTTTAAGTGATAGTTATATCCTTAATTCATTCTCTAGATAATGATGTTGTATACATGCAAAAAAAAAAAAAAAAAAAAAAAAAAAAAAAAAAAAAAAAATTAAGCCATTCCATCACATAGTTTTTTTTAAATCTTGGTGTTAGTCGTCAAAAATAAAGTTTTGAGAAAACGCGACTTAAATTTGAAATTATATGAATGCGGCTATGAAAGTATTGATATATAAATGCTTATAACTCCGTTAAAAATGCTAATATTTTTATGCGGTTTTTTGCATTGAGTTAAGAATTAATTGAATAATCAAACTAGATCGTAAAAAAAATCGATTTTTTGAAAAGTTTTCAACCCCTGAGCCCCCTTAAATTAAATAAACATGTTGCGTGTATAACGAATTTGGGATTATTATCCCAAATTCGTTTGAAATAAATACCTTTTCATCACTACATCGCACTTTCCCTCGCCTACTGAAAAATTCAACATATTTTCAACAGAAAATTCTCTTGGAAGATGTTGTTTGAAAAGCAGGTATTAGTCGTAGAAATCTATTTCCTGATAGCAGAGGTGGAATCGGTTACAGGTTTATCTCCCTTCTTCCTAAGTGTAAAACCCCTGATGATTTTATGACGAGGGAGAGAAATGTGGAGGCGTTGGAGGAATGTCTTTCATGCCTTCTCTTTTGTTCAAGAGGATAGGGTCCTGGGAGCTATTGCTTTCTATGCTCCATAAAATTCCTATCTCGAGATTTCTTGTAAAGGGCGTAGTTTCAAATTTTTTTGTAAACGTCGCTGGGGCAACAAATAACTAAGGTGAGAGTATTGTTCGTGAGTATATTTTTAATGGGATAGAATATAAATTATTAACATAAATTGTAAATTATACTTCACTTACAATGGGAATTAACAGCAAACAAACTTATAGTAAGAAAAGGGTAAAACTTTCTTTCTGCAGCACTAACTGATTATATCAAATCTCTAGAAAATTAAACATTTTTTCAAGTATATTTAAATCAGGTTTTATACTGATTTTTATAATAAAGTTTCTTTCATTTCTTTTTCTAAATCTTTCTCTTGCAATACAGAGATATGTCTACTTCATAGCACTTATGTTAAAAAATACATATATTTTCTGTCTTTCTTTTGTGGATTGTAACAAAACTTGATTAATATATATTTAATTTAATTTTAAATTATTGTGTCGGTAGTCTTGGGAATTTTAAAAACAGAAATTATTTTAATATCAGATTCTTCTATGAATAAAGAACTTGAAAAGTATTCCCATTTATTGCCCATAAAACTGACGAATTATAGTGAAATAAAATGAACATGTTTGGTGTAAAAAAAGAATCACAAATTTACCTGAAATGAATATCTCACCACTACTACTTCGCATTTACTTTCACTTACAAAATTTTCATCCAATTTTCAATAGAAAATCCTTTTGGAAGATTTTGTTTTTGGAAAACAGTTGTTGGTCGTAGAAACCTGTATCCTGATAGAAGAGGTGGAATTGATTACAGGTTTACTCCCCTTCTTCCTAACGGTAAAGCCCCTGATGATTTTATGACGAGGAAGAGAAAAGTTGAGGCATTGGAGAAATGTCTTTCATTCCTTCTCTTCTATTTAAAAGGATAGAGTCCTGTTGCTTTCTGCGCTCCATAAAAAACATTTCTTGTAAGATTTCTTGTAAAAGGCGTATTTTCAAGCTTTTTTGTAAACTTCGCTGCGGCAACAAATAACTAAGGTGGGAGTATTGTTCATGAGAACACCTTTAAAGGGATGGAACATAAACTGTTAACATAAATTTTAAAATATATTTTCTTTACAATGCGAATTAGAAAAGAAAGAAAGAAAAAAAACTTGAAAATAGCAAAAGGGTAAAAGTTTCTTTAAATTGCTGCAGGTTTAACTAATTAAATCAAATCTCTAGATAATTAAACTTTAAATCATGTTTTATAATGATTTTTATAATAATATTTCTCTCATTTTTTTTTAAAATAAAGATTATTGATTTTTGAAATATAGACATACGTCCATTTCACAGCACTTTCGTTAAGAAAATACATATATTTTCTGTGCTTGCTTAATGAATTGTAACAAAAATTGATAAATATAAAATTTTATTTAATTGTAAATTAAATTGACAATTGAATTGGAAATTGTAAAACATAAAAAAGATTACAATATCTTGCAAAACATAGGAAAAATTACAATATCAAGATTCTGTCTATAAATAAAAAACTCACATTTGTTGAAAAGAATTCACACTTGTTGAAGATAAAACTGATAAATATAATTGAAATCAAATAAACATGTTCAGTATATAAAAGAATCCCAAATTCGCCTGAAATAAATGCCTTACCATCACTAGGTCGCATTTACTCTCGCCCTCTAAAAAAATCATCCAATTTTCATCGAGAATCCTCTTGGAAGATGCTGTTTGAAAGCAGGTGTTGGTCGTAGAAACCTATTTCCTGATGGCAGAGGTGGCATCGATTACAGGTTTACCTCCCTTCATATTAAGGGTAAATCTTCTTCATCCTCTGATTCTATGATGAGGAAGAGAAACGTGGAAGAGTTGGAGAACTTGTCGTTTCACCCTTTCTTTTCTATTCAAGAGAATACGGTCCAGGGAGCTGTTGCTTTCTACGCTCCATAAAGTTCCTATCTCCCGTTTTCTTGTAAAGAGCGTAGTTTGAAGCTTTTTTGTAAATCTCGCTGGGACAACAAATAACTAAGGTGGGAATGTTGTTCATGAGAACACCTTTAATGGGATGGAGCATAAACCATATACATAAATTGTAAATTATACTTCCCTTACAATGGAAATTAGAGAAAAAAAAAACAACTTTGATAGTAAGAAAAGAGTAAAAGATTCTTTTGATGCAATATTAACTGATTAAATAAAATCGCTAGTGAATTAAACCTTTTTTTTCTAAGTATGTAATAAACTTTAAAGTATGTTTTATAATGATTTTCATAAAAATGTTGTTTTTCCCTAAAATAAAGATTATTGATTTTGCAATATAGAGATATGACTATTTGATAGCACTTTCGTTAAAAATACATATAGTTTCTGTCCTTCGTTAGTGACTAAAACAAAAATTGCTAAATTTAATTTTTTTAAATTGTAAATAACAGTGTCAATTGATTTGAGAATTGTAAAACACAAGAAGATTACAATAACAGATCCTGTCTATGAATAAAAAACTTGAAAAGCATTCTCATTTGTTGACCGTAAAACTAATGAATTTTACTGAAATCAAATAAACATGCTTAATTATAAAAGAACCACAAAATTGAATGAAATAAATACCTAACCATCTCTACATCTCAATTACTCTCTTTACTAAGAAATTCATCATATTTTTAATAGAAAATCCTCTTGAAAGATGTTGTTTGGAAAGCAGGTGTTGGTCGTAGAAACCTATTTCCTGATAGCAGAGGTGGAATCGATTACAGGTTTACCTCCTTGCTTCTAAGGGTAAAACCCCTGATGATTTTAAGGAAGAGAAGAGTAGAGTCGTTGGGGAACTTGTCGTTTCATCTTTTTTTTTCTATTCAAGAGAATACGGTCCTGGGAGCTGCTCTTTTCTACGCTCCATAAAGTTCTTATCTCCAGATTTCTTGTAAAGGGCGTAGCCTTAAGCTTTTTTTATAAACCTCGCTGGGACAACAAATAACTAAGGTGGGAATGTTGTTCATGAATACATCTTTAATGGGATGCAGCATGAACTGTTAACATAAATTGTAAATTATATTTCCCTTACAATGCAAAAATGAAAGAAAGAAAAAGAAAGAAAAGAAAACTTGAAAGTATCAGAAGGGTAAAAGTTTCTTTGCTGCAGCTTTAAATAATAAAATAAAATCTCTAGAAAATTATATTTTTTTTATTTCTTTTTCTTTTTTAGGTAGCTTTCATTACAAAAAGTAAAAAACTGCCTATTGCAGCCGTACGGAGGAAGGCATTTCCATAAAAATTTTGATATATTTTCACTGATCATGACCCCCAGACCCCAAAACCACCCTCCGTTCAAATGTTGACATATATATATATATATATATATATATATATATATATATATATATATATATATATATATATATATATATATGAGTTACTTTTAACATATTGCGCATAAAAATATATCAATAAAAAATATAAAAAATTACACAAAAAATAAAAAAACTATAAAATGTATTAAAAAATTAATTAATAGGTCGGATGGGTGGGTAGATGTTAGATTAAGGAGGTAGGGCGGTGCTGCTAGAAAATATATGTTAATATATGTTATTTGCTTATGTTAATATTTATATTTAAAAAAAGGGGGGGAGAGTTGTTGGTGGTAGGAAAATGGTGCAGTGCAACAATAATATAGTGTTAATTTATTATATATGGTAATGTACTGTTATAGCATTCCTTGTTTGTTCCTCTGGATTTAATATGTAATGTAATTTGAGGCTGATCAATGGTTGATCATTTAATATAATATTCTATTACTTTTACAACATTTTAAATTCTTATTTTAGTTATAGAAATAAGCTATACTTTGATGGTATATTTTATAATAATATAATATATTATTAATTTACTGATTTTTGCTTTAAATAAGGGTTGGCACGGTTTATGTCAGTTGGTTTTATCTATGGTTTAAACCATGTGTATATTTTTATAACATCCTCTGGTTATTTTTTTTTCTCTCGAAAATTACTAAAGTTATTCCTTCTTTTTATTTTTATTTTATTTTATTTTTTTCTGTATAATTTCAGACTTCTAATTTTATACAGGGGGCCTTGGTCAATTTCATATGTATAGGAATAACTGTTCACATAAAAATGATTTTTTAAAATTATAATATCTACTTAATCATCTGTTTATAGGTTGTTTACAAATATAATAAAAATAGATTACAATAGATTATAAGTGTATTATTATTACATCCTCTTTTTTTTTAATCTTTCGAAAATTACTAAAGATATTTCTTATTTTTATTTTATTTTTATATATTTTTTTCTCTCTAATTTCAGACTTCTAATTTTATACAGTGGGACTTGGTCTATTTTTTTATGTAAAGGAATAATGCAGTTTGGTTGCTTACAAATAGATATCCGGTTTGTCCCCAAAAAATCCTAGTTTAAACCAATAATTAAAAAAAAACCGTTTTATGTTATATAAAAAAAAGACATGTTTTTCCAAATCTGTATTAAATATAAATATCGTAATTTGTAAAATTTTGTTTTTATAGTTAATTAATTTTTTGCATTATTTTATTGTGTTTAGCAACTATAGATGGCGACACTAACTCTTTAGTAGTTAATCTGCGTTTATCTCACATATACAAAAATTATCTATATCAATCGATTCAATTAATTCTATAATTTAAAACTTGTAATTAGTATTGTGTAGTTTAACTATTTTTATTAAGTTAAAAAACTTTTTTGTCTACTTATGTTTTGTAATTAATTATTTTTGAAAATAGTTATTTAAATATCTATTATTAATAAATTTTTTTTTTCTACTTTAACTTCGATATACACATGTCTAATGCGACTGAAAGCAAAGTTATATTGCTATCACATGGTCGAAATTGATATTTATAAGTTAATCTATTATATAATTAAATTAGTCTAATTATTTCCATTTTACATGATTTTTCAATTGAATTTAATCAATGATAATTCAATTATTTTATTATTTTCTTTTTCCTGTTCTCAATGAAAATTATGGTTGCGATTGATAATTGTAAGTTTATCTTTATCAGTATTCAATTACAGTTTAATTATTTTTCTAATATATTTTTTCTTTGAACTAGTTTTTCCAATGCAATTAATATATTGATAATTCTATTATGGTCTTATTATTTATCTAATATTTTTCTTTGAATTGAGTTCTCATTTGCGATTAATCGGACAATATGGAAATCATATTTAGGTCTATCCTTATTTCCATTCAGAAATTAATCGCAATTAATGTGGCTATTTAGCATTGCCCTTGATAACGAGCTAAATACCACATTTCCAATTTTATTCCAAATTCTGACAACTCCTCTGTTTGATATAATTTGACATTAACAAGTTTTTACAGTAATTGATGTAGATTTGTAGTATTATCTAATGGTTCTATATATATATATATATATATATATATATATATATATATATACAGAACCATTAGATAATAATGATTGATAATGAACCATTAGATAATTTTTGTCATGCGATAACTAACGTATTTATGAACCGATTTGAAGGAAACTTGGTATGTACATAGTACATACAAATATCTCGACCGATTACGTTGGCCAGCATCATCCGCTATCTTGTTTCAAAATGGTGGCCATTTAAAAAAATTAAAAAAAATTAAAATTTAAAATTAAATACGAAAAAATTAAAAGTCGAAAAATATTTTTATTTTATGTGTTAGATCTGAAAACACCAGTGCCAGAACACTTTTTATTTTGTCTATATCTTAAAAAATGACTGAGTTATAGCCCTCTGAATTTTTCTTATGGCTGACATTTTGAAACGATCTGAATTTTGTCATGCTATAACTAACGAATTTATTTACCGATTTGAATGAAACTTGGTATGTACATAGTACATACAAATATCTCGATCGAGTTCGTTGGCCAGCTTCATCTGCCATCTTGTTTCAAAATGGCAGTCATTTAAAAAAATTAAAAAAATTAAAAATTTAAAAATTAATGCGAAAAAATTAAAAGTTGAAAAATATTTTTATTTTATGCGTTAGATCCTAAAACACCGATTCTAGAACACTTTTTACTTTGTCTATATCTTAAAAAATGATTGAGTTATAGCACTTTGAATTTTTCTTATGGCTGACATTTTGAAACGATCTGATTTTGTCACTTGATAACACTCGTATTTATAAATCGATTTGGATGTAATTTGGTGTGTACATAGTACTTAATAAGCCTGGACCGAGTTCGTTAACCAGTTTCATCCGCCATCTTGTTTAAAAATTGCGGCCATTTAAATTTAAAAAAAATTAAAGTTTGAAATTGCGTACAAAAAAGTGAGAAATTGAAAAAGATTTTTCTTTTATGCATTTGTCCTTGATACAAAGATTCCAAAGCACTTTTTGTTTCGTCTGTATCTTAAAAAATATCTGAGTTATAGTACCTTTAATTTCTAGTGTTATTCACATTTTGGAATGATCTGGTTTTCGTCACGTGATAACACGCGTATTTATACACTGATTTGGATGAAACTTGGTGCGTAGATAGGACATACTGATGCCTGGACTGAATTTGTTGGCCAGTTCCAACCGCCGTCTTGTTTCAAAATGGCGGAATATTATTTTTTTTAATTTAAATTTTAAAATTAGGTGCAAAAAAGTAAAAAATGGAAAAAGATTTTTCTTTTGTGTTTTGAACTTGATACAAAGATTCCAGAGCATTTTTTGTTTCATCTATATCTTGAAAAATGGCTGAGTTTTAGCACTTTCTATTTCCAGTGAGATTGACATTTTGAAACGGTCTGAAATTTGTCGCGTGTTAATACGCATATTTATAGACTTATTTCAATATAACTCCGTGTGTTCATGGTAATACCAATGTCTTGACCGAGTTCACGGCCAACTTTATCCGCCATCTTGTTTCGAAATGGCGGCTATTTAAATTTATCAAAAATCTTTTAAATGTATAATGATGTATAAACAAAAAATTAGAAATTGAAAAAAGGTTCTTTCTAAACTATTTATCTTAATAATGAATTTCGGAGTATTTTTTGCTTTGTCTTTACCTTGAAAAACGCTTGGGACATAGCAGTTTGAATTTCTAATGTGGGTGACATTTTTTTTTTAAAGTCAATTTGCTCGCGACAGCACTCGTGTATATTAATCAATTTCGATGTGAATGTGCATGTTCACATGAATTAAGATTTCGATCAAGCTCATTGGTTTTTTTTTTTATCCGTCATGCTGCTTTAAAATGGATATCGTGGAATTTGGCGACCCAATAAATCGCTTAAAATAAAACCAGGTTGAATAAAAGATGACTAATTTCTAAAAAATTTTATTAATATTCAGTATTGACAAAAACTAGTATTCAATCTTACATAATCGTGTTCCACTATTTTGAGCTTTGTATATTTGATTTATATAACTGAATTTAAAATAAATAAATAAGTATATGAAAGCTACCTCTTCCTCCCGACATTGCCGGAAGGACTTTTTTTAACTTCAAATCATGTTTTATAAAGATTTTTGTGATAATGTTTCTTTCATTTTTTTTTATTTGAGAATTGTAAAATACAGAAAATATTACAATATCAGATTCTATCTATGAATAAAAAACTTGAAAAGCAATCACATTTGCTGCCCATAAAACTGATTAATTTTATTAAAATGAAATAAGCATGTGCAATACATAAAATAGTCCCAATTTCACCTGAAATAAATACCTCAGCACCACTACGTCGCATTTACTCTCGACTTCTGAAAATTTCAACCAATTTTCAATAGAAAATCCTTTCTTAAGATGTTATTTTTTGAAAGCAGGTATTGGTTGTAGAAACTTACTTCCTGATAGCAGAGGTGGAATCGATTGCAGTTTTGCCTCCCTTTTTCCTAAGGGTAAAACTCCTGATGATTTTTATGACGAGGAAGAGAAAAGTGGAGACGCTGGAGAACATCTCGTTTCAACCCTTCACTTCTTCTCAAGAGAATACGGTCCTGGGAGCTGTTGCTTTCTACACTCCATAAAGTTCCTATCTCCAGATTTCTTGTAAGGGAGTAGTTTCAAGTTTTTTGTAAACTTCGTTGGGGCAACAAATAACTCAGGTGGGCATGTTGTTCATGGGACCACCTTTAAAGGGATGGAACATAAACTGTTAACATAAATTGTAAATAATATTTCCCTTACATTAAGAAAAAAAAAAAAGGAAAGTAGCAGAAGGGTAAAAGTTTCTTTGCTGCAGTATTAATGCACTATTAACTGATTAAATCAAACCTGTAGAGAATTAATTTTTTTTACATGTACATAAAAATCTTAAAGCATATTTTATAATGATTTTTATAATGATTGTTTAATAATGCTTCTTTCATTAAAAAAAAAATAAAATAAAAATTATTTATTTTACAATTTAGAGATATGCCTATTTCAAAACACTTTCGTTAAAAAATACAAATAATTTCTGACCCTTGTTAGTGAATTTTAACAAAAATTGATAAATATAAAATTTTATTTAAATTGTAAATTTCAGTGTCAATTGGTTTGGAAATTGTAAAACACAGAAAAGATTACATCATCAGATTCTGTCTATCAATAAAAATTTTGAAAAACATTTACACTTGTTGCACATAAAATTGATGAATTTTACTGAAATCAAATAAACATGTTTAGTATATAAAAGAATCCCAAAATCGCCTGAAATAAATAGCTAAGAACCATCACATCTCATTTACTCTCGCCTACTGAGAAATTCAACATATTTTCAATAGAAGGAAGATGTTGTTTGGAAAGCAGGTGTTGGTCGTAGAAACCTATTTCCTGATAGCGGAGGTGGAATCGATTACAGGTTTACCTCCCTTCCTCCTAAGGGTAAAACCTCCTGATGATTTTATAATAAGGAACAAACATAAAAGTGGAGGTGTTGGAGAACATCTCGTTTCATCCCTTATCTTCTATTCAAGGGAATACGGCCCTGGGAGCCGTTACTCTCTACGCTCCTTAAAATTCCTATCTCCAGCTTTCTTGTAAAAAAGCATAGTTTCAAGTTTTTTAGTAAATCTCGCTGGAGCAACAAATAACTAAGGGGGGGGGGTGTTATTCATGAGCACTTCCTTAGCGGGATGGAACATAAATTGTACATTATGTTTCCCTTACATTGCGCATTATAAACAAACAAATAAATAAAACAAATAAAAACTTTTAAGTAGCAAAAGAACAAAAGTTTCTTTGCGGCAGCATTAACTGATTAAATCAAATCTCTAGAAAAATAAAGTTTTTTTTTCAAGTATATAAAAAACTTTTAATGATATTTTATTATAGTTTTTACAATAATGCTTCTTTGATTTTTTTTTTTTTCTAAAATAAAGATTATTGATTTTGCAGTATAGAGATATGTCTATTTCATAGCACTTTCGTTAAAAAATACACATACTTTATGTCTTTCGTTAGTGAATTGTAACAAAAATTCATAAAAATTTTTTTTTATTTAATTGTAAATTACTTTGTCAATTGAAATGGAAATTGAAAAACACCCTGAATGATTGCATCATTATATTCTGTGTATGAATAAAAAACTTGAAAAGCATTCATATTTGTTTCCCATGAAACTTGTGAATTTTACGGAAATTAAATAAACATGTTTAGTATGTAAAAAAAAATCTCAAATTCGCTTGAAATAAATACCTCACCGTCACTACGTCGCATTTACTCTCGCCAAATAAAAAATTCGACCAATTTTCAATAGAGAATCCTCTAGAAAAATGTTGTTTGGAAAGCAGGTGCTGGTCATAGAAATCTGTTTCCTGATAGCAGAGGTGGAATCGATTACAGGTATACCTCTCTTCTTCCTAAGGTTAAAATCCCTGAATATTTTATAACAATGAAGTGAAAAGTGGAATCGCTGGAAAACATCTTGTTTCATCCCTTCACTTCTATTCAAGAGAATACGGCCCTGTTGCTTTCTACGCTCCATAAAGTTCCTATCTCCAGATTTCTTGTAAAAGGGCGTAGTTTCAAACTTATTTGCAAACCTCGCCGGAGCAAGAAATAACTAAGGTGGGAATGTTGTTCATGAGTACATTCTTAATATGGGACGGAAAATGAACTGTTCACATAAATAGTAAATTATATTTCCCTTACAATGCGAATAAGGAAAAGGAATACTTTAAAAGTAGCAGAAGGGTAAAGATTTCTTTGTTGAATTATTGTGACAGCATTAGCTGATTAAATCAAATTTCTAAGGAATTGAACTTTTTTTTTTCCAAAGTGTATAAAATACTTCAAAACATGTTTTTTAATGATTTTTAAACAATGTTTCCTTCATTTTTTTTTTCTAAAATAAAGATTATTGATTTTTCAATATATTGATAGATATGCCTATTTCATAGCATTTTCGATAAAAAAAATATATTCTTTCTGTCCTTCTTTACTAAATTGTAACAAAAATTGATAAATATAAAATCTTATTTATTTATAAATTACAGGGTCAACTGATTTGGAAATTGTAAAGCATAGAAAAGATTACAATATCAGATTCTAGCTATGAATATAAACCTTTTTTAGCAATTCTAAAGCATTTACGTTTGTTGCCCAGAAAACTGATGAATTTTACTTAAATTAAATAAACATGTTTTGTGTATAAAATAATCCCAAATTTGTTTGAAATAAATACCTTCTCATCACTACATCGCATTTACCCTCGCCTACTAAAAAATTCAACATATTTTCAACAGAAAATTTTCTTGGAAGATGTTGTTTGAAAAGCAGGTATTAGTTGTAGAAATCTTTTCCTGATAGCAGAGGTGGAATCGATTACAGGTTTATCTCCCTTCTTTCTAAGTGTAAAACCCCTGATGATTTTATGACGAGGGAGGGAAATGTGGAGGCGTTGGAGAAATGTCTTTCATTCCTTCTCTTCTATTCCAGAGAATACGGTCCTGGGAGCTGTTGCTTTCTATGCTCCATAAAATTCCTATCTGGAGATTTCTTGTAAAGGGCGTAGTTTCAAACTTTTTTGTAAACTTCGCTGGGGCAACAAATAACTAAGGTGAGAGTATTGTTTGTGAGTATATCTTTAATGGGATAGAATATAAATTATTAACATAAATTGTAAATTATACTTCACTTACAATGTGAATTAAAAGCAAACAAACTTATAATAAGAAAAGGGTAAAACTTTCTTTTTGCAGCACTAACTGATTATATCAAATCTCTAGAAAATTAAACATTTTTTCAAGTATATTTAAATCAGGTTTTATACTGATTTTTATAATAAAGTTTCTTTCATTTCTTTTTCTAAATTAAAGACTATTGCTCTTGCAATACAGAGATATGTCTACATCATAGCACTTATGTTAAAAAATACATATATTTTCTGACTTTTTTTTTGTGGATTGTAACAAACCTTGATTAATATATATTTAGTTTAATTTTAAATTATAGTGTCGATTGTTTTGGGAATTTTAAAAATGGAAAATATTTTAGCATCAAATTCGTCTATGAATAAAGAACTTGAAAAGTATTCACATTTATTGCCCATAAAACTGATTAATTATAGTGAAATGAAATAAACATGTTTAGTGTAAAAAAAGTATCACAAATTAACCTGAAATAAATATCTCACCACTACTACGTCGCATTTGCTTTCCCCTAGAAATATTGCATCCAATTTTCAATAGAAAATCCTTTTTGAAGATGTTGTTTTTGGAAAGCAGCTGTTGGTCGTAGAAACCTATATCCTGATAGAAGAGGTGGAATCGATTACAGGTTTACCTCCCTTCTTCCTAACGGTAAAGCCCCTGATGATTTTATGACGAGGAAGAGAAAAGTGGAGGCGTTGGAGAAATATCTTTCATTGCTTCTCTTCTATTCAAGGGGATAGGGTCCTGGGAGTTGTTGTTTTCTATACCCCATAAAGTTCCTAATCCAGATTTCTTGTAAAGAGCTATAGTTTCGAGCTTTTTGGCAAACCTCGCTGGGACAACAAACAATAAAGATTGTAATGTTATTCACGATCACATCCTTAAGGAAATGAAAAATAAAATGCTAACATTAATTGTAAAATATATTTCCTTTACAATGGGAATAAAAAAAAAATTGATAATAATAAAAAAAACCTTTAAAAGTAGCAGTAAGGTAAAAGTTTCTTTGGTGCAGCATTAACTGATTAAATTGAATCTCTAGAAAATGGAACTATTTTTTTCAAATATACAAAAAACATTAAATTAGGATTTATAAAGATATTTAAAATAATGTTTTTCGTCATTTTTTTCTAAAATAAATATTATTAATTTTGCAATATAGACATATATGTCTATTTCATAGCACTTTTGTTAAAAATATATGAGCTTTCTGGTCTTCGTTAATGAATTGTAACAAAATTTGATAAATATAAAATTTTATTTAATTGAAATTACAGTGTCAATATAAGACATAGAAAAGATTACGACCTCAGATTCTGTATATGAATAAAACACTTGAAAAGCATTCACATTTGTTGCCCATAAAACTGATTAATTTTACTGAAATCAAATAAACATGTTTAGTATGTAAAAAAGAATCTCAGATTCACCTGAAATAAAGACCTCACCACAACAGCTTTCGATTTACTCTCACCTACTAAAAAATTCAACCAATTTCCAATGGAAAATCCTTTTGGAAGATGTTGTTTTTGGAAAGCAGGACAGGTTTGGTCGTAGAAACCTATTTCCTGATAGCAGAAGTGTAATCGATTACAGGTTTACCTCCATTCTTCCCAAGGATAAAACCCCTGATGATTTTATGACGAGGAAGAGAAAAGTGGAGGCATTGGAGAACATCTCGTTTCATCCTTTCTCTTCAATTCAAGAGAATACGGTCCAGGGAGCTGTTGCCTTCTACGCTCCATAAATTACCTATCTCCAGACTTCTTGCAAAGAGCCTAGTTTCAAGATTTTTTTTTTTTTTTTTTTTTTTTTTTGTAAACCTCACTGGGGCAACAAATAACTCAGATGGGAGTGTTGTTCATGAGGAAATCTTTAAGAGGATGGAACACAAATTGTTAACATAAATTGTAAATTATATTTCCCTTACAATAGGAAAAAAGAATGAAAGTGTCAGAAGCGTAAATGTTTCTTTGCTGCAGTATTATGGCACTATTAACTGATCAAATCAAACCTGTAGAGAATTATTTTTTTTCTTTTACATGTATATAAAAAACTGTAAAGCATGTCTTATAATGATTTTTATATTAATGCTTCTTTTATTTTTTTAAAAATAAAGATTATTGATTTTGCAATATAGAAATATGTCAATTTTACAGCACTTCCGTTAAAAAGTACACATACTTTTTGCCCTTCGTTAGTGAATTGTAGCAAAAATTGATAAATATGAAATTTTATTTAATTGTAAAATTCAGTGTAAATTGATTTGGGTATTGTAAAACACAGAAAAGATTACAATATCAGATTCTGACTGTGAATAAAAAACTTGAAAAGCATTCACATTTGTTGCCCATAAAATTCATGAATTTTGCTGAAATCAAATAAACATATTTATTATGTAAAAGAATCCCAAAAAAGCCTGAAATAATTACCTAACCACCACCACATCTCATTTACTCTCGGGGTACTAAGAAATTCAACATATTTTCAATAAAAAAACCTCTTGGAAGATGTTGTTTGGAAAGCAGGTGTTGGTCGTAGAAACTTATTTCCTGATAGCGGAGGTGGAATCGATTACAGGTTTACCTCCCTTCTTCCTAAGGGTAAAACCCCTGATGATTTTATGATGAGGAAGAGAAAAGTGGAGGCGTTGGAGAAATATCTTTCATTGCTTCTCTTCTATTCAAGGGGATAGGGTCCTGGGAGTTGTTGTTTTCTATGCTCCATAAAGTTCCTGTCTCCAGATTTCTTGTAAAGGGCGTAGTTTCAAGGTTTTTTGTATACCTCGCTGGGGCAGCAAATAAATAAGGTGGGAATGTTATTCACTAGCACATCCTTAATGGGATGGAACATAAACTGTTGACATAAATTGTAAATTATATTTCCCTTACAGTGCGAAATAAAAGGAAAAAAAATTGAAAGTAGCAGAAGGGTAAAAGTTTCTTTGCTGCAGTATTATGACAGCATTAACTGATTAAATCATATCTGTCGAGAATTAAACTTTTTTTGAAGTATACAAAAGACTTTAATTATGTTTTACAATGAATTTTATAATACAGTAATCCCTTAACATTCGAGAAGGTTGTGTTCCCGAAAACATCCGCGAATGTCAAAATCACGAATGTTGAGAGTATCTTCCCGTACATATAAGGGGTTAGGTTCTATATGTATATATTTCCTTTTTTTTATGGAAAAGAGCAATTGATATTCAAAAAATATATTTATTAAACATAATTTTTAAAAGTACATGATTTACATAAATTTAAATAATTATAAACATAATTTACAAAATTTATTTGTTAGTGTATGGCGGAAAAAATTAGTCTATTTTTGACTGTATGGCAGAACAAATCTTATGTTTATGAATTTCAATGTAAGGGAAACTTGCGACCCCGATTCCCATTTTAAATTTAAAACTACACTGTAAAAAAAATCTGTAATCCTACAGATGAAAAGTTGCCGAAATCTGTATGCTTACTAAAATTTTACCTGTGCACCTTACAAAGAAAGATGTAAATCTACAAAATTAATTTTTGTAAAGCTGCAGAAATCTGTAACTTTACAAACGAATATACTAAAATTGCAGTAACCTTACTAAAATTTTATCTGTAACATGCATTTTAGTTACATAAAAAATTCATGGAATCCCAATTTCCTAAAAAGTTCTTAGTAACCTTACAGATTTTTTGATTTTCAGTGCAAATTTGTATCAGTTACATGCACTTTTGCTGTTGAAGTTACATAAAAAAATTCTAGGAATCCAAGTTTCCTAGAAAACTTTTAGTAACTTTACAGATTTCTTTCACAGTGTACACTGTAAAAAAAACTATACTCTTACAGATGTAAAGTTGCCGAAATCTGTATGATTACTAACATTTTATCTGTACACTGTGCAAGAAAAATTGTAAATATGCAAAACTAATTTTTGTAAGGTTACAGAAATCTGTAACTTTACAAACGAATCTACTAAAATCACAGTTATCTTACTAATATTTTTTCTGTAAAATGGATTGAAGTTACACGAAAAATTCTTGGAATCCCAGTTTCCTAAAAAATTCTTAGTAAGCTCAGAGACTTTTTGATTTTCAGTGCAAGTCTGTATCTGTTTTAGTGATTTTTGCTGTTGCCGTTACATAAAAAGTTCTAGGAATACCAGTTTCCTAGAAAACTTTTAAAAATTTTACAGATTTTTTTTTCAGTGTAGTCACCAATGAGGAATCGCATTCTAGTGCATTTTCAACAGGTTGTTGTTGATGTTTGAAAATTTTCCCGACGTTTTTTGCAAAAAATTTTTCACTTACAATAAAAATTTGAAATTTTAAAAAATTTAGAAAACTGAAAAAAAAAAAATCTGTTTAAAAAATGAAGAGAATTACTGCTCAATATTTTCCCACCTCAACACAAGGGTTGAAGTCTTCACAACTCAGTCTATACAGTAACATATTAGACTGCACTGTTAAAAAAAGGGTCGATTTACTAAAAAAAAATTTAGTAATCCTTATAATTACTAAAAAATTTTTAGTAATCTTACTCGGTTACAAGAAATCTGTAAGAATTACTAGAAAAAAGCTAGTAACGAATAGAGTTAATAGTTTTACATTATTAATAGCTATTACTAAAACTCACTTGGTGTGGCCGTGATAGCCTAGTGGTCATAGCACCGAACTCAAGGCTGAAAGTACCTGGGTTCGATGCTGGACGTCACCAAATATGCACCGAATTTATGCAATGTAAGTACTTGTTATATAAAGGGATTATGAAAATCCTCTTGGGTAATGATCTCTGAACTTTCCCTTCCTTTAGAAACGTGTTAAAATAGAGCAGGTAGCAATGTTTGGTGCTGCCATCTATTGCGGTTTTACCGAAAATATTCCGTTTCAGAAGTCTGTCTTTTTACCCACTGGATGCAGCTCGAAAGAAGCTCTGCCCTTCGGGTACACGTAATAGTTACTGAAAATAATTTTGGAGCTATTACTAAAATTTGCTTGGTGGCTCATACTAAAAAGTTTTAAGTTAGTTATAAAAAAAATTCTTTTGTTGAGTTTACAAAAGAAATGTTTGTTTCACTTGCAAAAAAAAGTTTGTAATGTTTACTAAAAAATTCTGTGGAATATAAATTTACTAAAAAATTTTTAGTAACCTCTTGAAATTTTTTTTTACAGTGTGTACATTACATATGCGTCCAGTGTCAATTATTTAATATAATTGGTAAAACAAAGTGAGTTTAATTAAAAAAAAATTACTGTTTATAAAACAAAAATCTCGAATAATTTAAGTTCAGTCTTTGTGAATTTTGAAATGTTCCGCATTTTTTATTTCGCGAATAATCAAAACTCGCGAATAAAAATGTATTACTACAATTTTCTTTTATTATATTTTCCAAATTGAAGATTATTGATTTTGAAATATAAAGATCTGTCAGTTGCATTTCACTTTCGTTAAAAAATACATATACTTCCTGTCCTTCTTTAGTGAATTCTTACAGAAATAAATACATTTGTAAGTTACAGTGTTAATTGATTTGGAAGTTGTAAAACACAAAAAATATACATAAGATTACATCAGATTATTCAGTCTATGAATAAAATAACTGAAAATAGTTCACATTTTGTTGCCTGTAAAACCGTTGAATTTTACTCAAATCAAATAAACATGTTTAAAACGAAATTACTTAATAATTCAAATAGATGATATATAAATACAAGAAACATTTTGTCACATAACTTTTCTCTTTGCAAACATGTTTATTTGACTTGCTTTAAATTCAACATTTTTATGTGATGTCTGCAAGTTTCCATTTATTGACAATCATAGTAGTCAATATAAAGTATCACATATTTGTTACTAATACACCTTTTAAAAATTCCATTAGTTTATAGGAAATATTTTATCTTTTAAAATTCATTTTTTCAGATTTGTAGTAAGTAAGATAATAATAAATGTTAGTTATCAAATGAAAATGTCAATAATATTTTGTAAATAAGTGCTTTATTTCAAATATTTATCTTAAAGTGCAAAATACTTCTGCAATTTTTATTTAAACTGGTATATATACATTGCAATTTTAAATACCATAGGAGAGACTAGACTCATTTTTTAGTAAATGATTTTTAACTTTTTAAATGTTGAACCTACAACAAATTTTTATGCATCATTTTACTCATTATACAATCAGGTATCATAATAAAATTACAAAGTAAGTGTAATATAAAAGAAATTTGAAAAAAAGATCGATTTTAATTACGAGAAATAAATTGGTCAAAGTTTCTCACATATGGGAGGCTTGACCTATGGTATTTTATGTTGAAATATCGGCAATAATTAAAAAAAAAATACAGAAAAACATACGCTTCAAAAATGCAGAATTCCTTCATTCTATAAGGTTTAAACAAATAAAAAAAGTTTTAAAGATTTGGAATATTTTTAAGCTACAATCTTTAAACAAGTAGAATAAGTTTAAGAAACCCAGAATATCTTTATTCTATAACTGATGTTACCGGTCTTACAGATCGCTGCTTTTTTCATTTTTTTAATTTAACAAAAACTACACTGTAAAAAAAATCTGTAAAGGTACTAAAAATTTTCTAGGAAACTGGGATTCCAAGAACTTTTCATGTAACGATAACAGGAAAAATCCATGTAACCGATTCTAAAACTTGAGTTTTTGTTGTTACCGTTACAGGAAAAGTTCTTGGAATCCCAGTTTCCTAGATAAAGTGTAGTACCTTTACAGATTTTTTTTTTTTACAGTGTATACCGAAATTTTGTTTCATTTGGAATTACTGTACTATCACCAGAGACATTTCAATAAGTGCATTTTAATTATTGCAGTCCTGTACAGAAAATTAAAAACAAAAGTACTATTTTATAATTAATCTTGCTTTTTATTTATCTTTTCCCTGACAGACCGCTTCATAGTAATTATGTACCAATTTCTGTTTCAACAATTAAAGGTTGATTTTAAAAACTTTCCTTTGTTTCGCTCCTGTAACTTTATATAATTTGCATTTGTATATTTTTACGAATATAATCATTAACCCATTATTATATACCGAGTATAATAAAAAGATTTTCAAAAACACTTAATTAAATAAACTCTGACCATGGTCAACCCTCCCCACATAATCATTTTGCAATGAATAGCACATAGTTATTTTAAGCTTTATTTATTATGCAAACTTCATGCCTAGAATTAAAGCTTAATATTTCTGTATTAATTAAAACCTATTTACTTTAATTTCCATGATATATTTTATCTGCGAAAATCTTACAAAATATTTCTTAAAAACTTATCTTTTATTTTGAAACCTATTCAAAACTGATTTTGTCTACACCTATTTCAATTATCTGCATGAAACGAAATTTGTTGTTTGATCATTTCTTTAGCTCTAGTTGTCATGTAGCAATAAAAATCTAAAACGCATTTAACACTCCATCGGGCGCGCTGTATCTGAGAGATACATGTGTAAGAAATTCGTCGTTTTCGTAAAGAAAAGGGAGTTTCACGACCTTGACCTTCACAGTATCTGTTCTTCCGGTCATTTCCGTCCCTGGAATGCAGTGGTTTCAAATTTTTGTCGATAGGAATTTCCGGTTTCGCGCTTTGTTAAGGATTTGTATCTATTAGATACATGCGCCTTATAGCGTTTGTAGTTAGTTTTCCACTGATACTAGGTTAGAATACGTGAATACCTCAGTCTCTCCTGTTTAACTTTCGACTTCGAAATGATAAATACTAAACGGTTTTTGGATTTGAATAACCCTAAAGACATAAAAATTGCCCATAAAATTTTATTTAGCGATGACAATGAAGATTCTGAACAGTTTGAAGAAAGTGACGATGAAACGCATTTAAAACTCATTTTTAAACAATATATGATGCTGAAATACAGAATGTATCTGTCAGATACAACGCCCCCGATGGTGCAACTTTTGAGGCGCGCTTGACGGAGTGTTAAGTATGAAAATGGATGGTTGGGTCAAGCCTCCCGTATGGTCAACAATCCCTAGTCTCCTCTATAGTTATCCACTTGTAATATTCAACAGGATTACAAATTAAAACGAGTCAGATGTGGCAATCTAAAAACTTTCTTCTATCTTATGCATGTTCATACTTCCTGAAAAATGCAGCATAGTTGCTCCACAGGTTAGGTGGTTTAAAACAAAATGTAGTCAGCAACAACTTATGTCAACTTACTGAATCTGAAGTTTAATGAAAATCCGTACATTAGTTTTTGAAATACATCTATTGCAAAAAAAAAAAAAAAAAGAAAAAAAATCCGCATAACAGTGCCTAAAGTTGGGTTATGTACACCAAAAACTAATTAGAATGAATTTTTTATCACATACAAACTGAATCTTAAGTTAGATGAAAATCGATGCATTAGTCCTTGACGTACAGTTATTGTGAAATCGTGTAAAAGTCAGCATAGTAGTGCCCTCTGTTGGGCAATTTATACCAAAAACTAAACAATACTAATCTATATCTGGGACTAACTGACTTTGAAATTTTAGAAAATTTCATGCATTAGTTCTTTAGATAGAGCTATTGCGATAATCACGAATAATGCATCATTGCAGCGACTTGTTGAGCGATTTGCACCAAAACGTAATCAGCTCCATAAGTCCTAACTAAATATAAAGTTTTATAAAAATACATGCACTACTTCTTGAGTTATGGCTATTGTGGTTATTGTAAATAATGCAGCATAACAGTGTCACTTGTTTAGTGATACACACCAAAAATTAATATGACCTAGTTTATATTTAGGTCTCACAGAATCTAAAATTTTGTGAAATTCCATGCATTAGTTCTTGGGATAGAGCTATTGCAATAATCACAATAATACACCATGGCAGTGCCACCTGTTGAACGAATTTTGCCAAAACGTAATCAGCAACATGTTATATCAAGTACTAACTAAATCTAAAGCTTTATGAAAATACATGCACTAGTATTTGAGATATGGCGATTGTGGAAATTGTGAATAGTGCAACACAGCAGCGCCACCTCTTGATCTATGTACACCAAAAACTAATCAGATCAAGTTTATATCAAGTTTTAACAGAATCTAAAGTTTTGTGAAATTCCGTGCATTAGTTCTTGAGATAGAACGCCCACAAAATTTTTGTCGCATGCAGACCCACAGGCTCACAGGCAGACATTTTTGTAAAGACATCTTTGTTGGTTTCCTTGACCCCTAGAACGTGTACATCCGTTGAAAACCAGATTTCAAAAATTTCCATCAATCCAATGCTTTCTTTTTGTAAGATAGAAGAAAGTAAAAATTTAACAAATTAATGAAAGAATTTAAGAAATTTTTATTTGACACTCTCACGTTTTTAAAACGATTAATATAATGCAAAATCTGGAAAATCCTCAACTCCACATTGAAATTGTGAATTTCTTTTCCTTCAGTTAATTCTTTTAATAATTCCCTAGAATATTTATACCAAGATCTTAAGCTATTTTACTGCGCAAAACAAAGTGAGATCCATTTTAGGTGCAATCTAGTCACTCTAGTCAATCTAGTCAATTAGGTCAATCAAGTATGATATGATATTAAGGATCTAATAAAAACGGGCTTTTCCAGTGATTTTTAAGGTTCCATATAATTTGTATATTAAGACTACTTCATCACCATTAAAAAATAGGTTAGCACTTTCTGTTTGATTGAAGAACATAATTTCACCATTCTAGAAATTTTCGCTGAGTACATGTAATTGTATTTTTTCGAATCTTCGAAACTAGAATTTCATATTCTTAAACTTAAGAGCATTCAATAGTAAATTGAAGACACTCACAAGATAATGTTAAACCAAAGATAGCGTGCATTGAAAATTTTTATTTTGCATTTTACTATTTTTAAATGTTTTTACCCCATAGAATACCTGAGATTGATGTCTGACCAAATAATTTTGTTGTCTGGTTGATGTCTGACCGGATAATTTCGTATTTTGCCGAATTTGCTTAGAGTTTTCTTTTCCTCTGATGATACTTTTACTTTTGAGCGATTTAAAAAAAAAGAAAGAAAAACAAAAGTCAATACAGGAAAAAAAAAAATGTTTCTGTTTAACAAAACTAAGCTCACATCTACCGGGCGGATGCCTAGCTGAACGGAATTTGGTCATGGCGTGATGAAGTATGTCCCCTTTTTTAATTGTCAAAATATTTATAAAATGTGCAGTACTTAATATTTTTTATGTTTAAACTTTAATGATATTGATTAAAAGTCTAACATTTGAAATAAAATTAAGCATATATTTTAGAAATATTTTGATAACTAAAAAAAAAAAAAAAAAAAAAAAAAAAAAAAACAGTGCATAAAAAAAGAAGCTAAAAGTGTAAATTTCTTACAGATTTATGGGAAAGATGAAGAACTAAAACATAACAAGGAGCATGCGGTCTGTGATACCGCTGCGTGTCCGACAGACCGCCACCATGTGGCGTTCAGGTGATTTCGCCCCTTTTCCCAGGCTCTTAAACCTATAAAACCAGGTTATAACCTGGTAGGTAAAGACGATTAGGAAAAAAATATTTATGCATGACTATTATTGTCTCAGAAAAGAGGTTATTTATTGAATTCTGGAACAACTTCAACAAAATAAATATATAATAAAGCATTCTGTCATTTTCACTTCAACCTAAATGTATTTATATTTTTATGGTAACATAATAAAAATGATGAGAAAAGATTCATCCCAAAATTGAACTGCGGTACAAAATTACCATCATCTGCGTATAACTAATTTCTTTTAAGATGCTCTGCATTTGCAGCACAAAACAGAAAAAGCATACTCAAGGCAATAGAAAACATATTTTTAGTAATCGCTTTTAAGATTAAACCCACAATGATTTATCATATTTGTAATAACGTTGGGGAGAGCATCATTATTTCACCCTTAAGGTTCTGAACGACAGTTTCATTTAAACTCCCCTCTCTCGCATTTGTAACACCCTTTTCATTCTCCACGTCTAATGTGCCTTTATACTGAATGTGTATATGTTATATGGAGCGTAGATGAGGGTCGAGTATGCCTACGTAGTCGTACAGAAGCTATTAAAGGCATACCGCAGGTGATCAAGGGGCGGGGATATGGATCTAATTGCCTGTCGCCAAAGGCATTTACGGCTTGTGATATTCCCCATATCGTATCTGCATATTAATTCAAATTTTGTAGCGATAGGGTTTGTTAGAGGCGGCTGTGGAAGAAACGGAATGAAAATGAAAGGGGGGACGTAATTTTAATGATGCGTGTAGATCTAGTGTTCGAAAATGTTATAAGATATATACAAATTAACAAAAACTTAAAATCAAAGTACAACTGGGGAGGCTCGCTGGAGTTTAGTAATTGCGTTGCGGGTGAATCTGAAAATTTTCTGTAGAACATATTTGAAAGCCATGGATTTTAATATTTGGGCAAATTCATTTTTTATTATTCTTAGATATTTAATTGATAGCAGTTGAATACCGTATATTTCCATGTGTAAGCCTAGACTCTTTGGGCATTTTTTGGCTCCAAGGTATTAAACTTGCGTATACTATGGTCGGCTTATACCTACGTATAAATAAATCTCAAGAATTTACGCTTTAAAATGAGAAAAAAAGATAGTAAATGTAAAAAACTTCAAAATTTCTATAAATACTCAATACTTTGAAATTACGATGAGAAAAATCAAGCTACTCATCCTCATTCATTATCCAAATCATTTTCAGAATTTTCAAACAGCTCATTAAAATCGCTTTCTTTCTTTGATATATCAGTATGAGCATCGACAGTGTCTAATTCGCCATCATCACAATCGCAGTTTTCTTCAAAAAAAGCAGTATCTCCAGTTCCATCCATCGTATTATTGATGCATCCTTTTTAAAAATTTCAAACGTTTATTTCTTGTGGAATAATTCAGGCCGAAAATAGTATATTTGGTTTTCATGAATAAGCAAGTTATAACAGAATGGGAGGAATCCACTTACACAGATTTAGCATCGCGCCCAAATATGAGTGATTAATAATTTCGAAGATAGCACTTTTTTTTTATTATCTATGTACAGAAATGTACTTAGTTCGCTAAATTTTTCATCACCATTTTTTTTAACATCTATGAATTTGGGAAAGCACAGAAACGATCTGCTTTCCACCCCGATCCAAGCTAAGAATTTTCCCCATGAGCAATCGTATACTTCCGAAGCGGATTCTTTTTGTTGTTAGCCGCTGCAAGAGGCGTCCTTTTATTTCCCCTAAAATTTATTTTATTCAAGCTGCCTAAAATACTGTCAGTGTTAATCTATTGGATTAATTATGTCTTTATATTGTCTGATGAAAAGACTGAGGAATGAGTTATTCCAAATATAAATAATAAGCTAAAGATTTTTATGATACACAAATCGCATCGGTTTTTTGTGGGAAGAGTAACATTTAGAATTAACATCTGACTAGGAAACCTTCCCAGGTATAAGTTGGGGATTTGGACGAGTGTAGTATCAAGAGAAAGATCTCGTCATGTATGTTAAAAAGTATAATGGAACTACCCGTCCGCATCCAACCGTTTTAGAGATATCAGCACTTGAAGTGGCAATTAATAAATAAATAAATTGACAGGCAGGTATATACATTTTTCGTAAGTTAAAAATTTCTTTGCATTGTTTTTAATCTTTCTGCCAACAACTTATCCCGAGCTATGAGCAAAATTCTTTACATCCACACATTGCCAGTTATTTCCCCTCTTTTAGACAGGCACTTCGCATTCTACGAAGTTTTTGCGTACGGTTGCATTCAGAGAGTTTTTCCATCTAATTTTGTTATTTCCAGCACTTTGTTTTATGCAAATTTTTCGTCAAATGTGTGGCATGACGCAATGGATAAATGGTTGTATACAGTAGCGGCTCGTCAGGTAATGCTGCATCAGATTTTTCACTCCAATAAAATTACAGAATCCTTCATATTATTTATTAAACAAATTTTGCTGATTAAATAAAACTGAAATTACCATACAATTTTAGTGGTGTGAATAAATTGATGCAGCACCCCCTGACGAACCACTACTGGTTGTATATATAGTGTGTAAAGTAGAAGCGTAATTTTTTTCCCGAGCACTTTCGTAGTTCCAAGCCCAAGCTCGCACTCTGATTGGTGTTGCTCTTGGCACTGTTTTCATGCAACTTGGCGATAATCATACTTGGCGTAGCGATATAGGCTTCCGTCGAGAGTTTGATTTCCTTCCGAACCGAGTACAAAGAAACTTTTCTCTTGCAGCATTGGATTGGATGGAACGTGTCTTACTGAAAGCTGTACTCTTTAAAAGTGTTTACACACAAGAGCACAAGACCACGAGGATAAGAATGAAGGAAGAACAAGAATGAGTAGGTTAGGTTTTAGGTTTACTCGTTCACTTACGAGCGAAGTATTTTTCGCCAAGTATGGTTATCGCCAAGTTACGTGAAAACAGTTCCGAGAGCAACAACCAATCAGAGTGCGAGCTTGGGCTTGGAACGACGAAGGTGCTCGGGAAAAAAAATTCGCAAAGTAGAATGTCTTTCTTAAGCGGGCTTGACTTCAGAATAATTTATATACCCGCTTGTACATATATTTATTGATTCATTCACACTTCAATTGTTGATATCTCGAAAATGACTGTATTCGGACGGGTAGTTCTATTGCACTTTTTAACGTACATGACGAGATTTTTCTTTTGATCCCACACTCGTTCAAATCCACAACTTACACCTGGGGACGTTCCCGAGTGAGTCTCTTGACAGCACTCTAATGAGTCAAGCCAGAAAAGATTTACAGGATCTTATGATGCAAACTCCCATTTACATCGAAATATACACTAAAAAGAACAAACAAACTTTAAAAAAAAATCTTAATCATACAAACTAGAAAGGCATTAGATTTTTCTGGGGGGGAAATGTGATGAGGAGGTCTTAATTTTTTGCTTAAGAAGGAACCATAGAATCTCAGTGCCTTCTGTAATAAAAAAAAAGCATGCAAACATTGATGGTTTTATAATAAAGCATTTTTGTTTTTGTAATGCAGTTTTGTTCTTTTAAACGTGAAATATTCAATAGACCGGAGCGCCATGGGCGCCGTGTTGAAGGGGTCCTGGAAGAAAGCAATATTTTTACAATGTGCAATGGAGGAGCCCTTTAATTGCAAAATTCATTATTTAAGTACGTGAATTTGCGCGTTATAGTGAGAATTACATTATATAGAATTAAGTTACAAAAATCTTCTATAAAAAACATATATACATACATATATTTTTGTACAACACAACCATTAATTTTCAAAATACGGCTTTTAATGAGAAAATGTGTTTTTAGAAATCATATTTAAAGGCTTTATTTCAAAATCATAGAAATATTCTCTCGACGTTTTTAAAGTTGTTTAGAATTTGACATTTTAGCTGTAACATCATCTTTAAATCCATTACTAAAAGTTCTTAATTTTCTTGTATACCAGCTCCCAGTTATTTAAAAGCAGATATTCCGATTAGACTACTGAAACAAAAACATCCATAACTAAACTTGAATTATAGAATAGAGCTATACAGTTTTTTTTAAAAATAAAAATTACAATTAAAAAAATAGAAGAAGAAATTAATCGAAAACAAAAAGGAAATTTTAAAAACAAAAGTTGTATGAAAGTTTCACTTAATAAAAGCAGCTGTTGTTCAATAAAAATTTTAAATGTGAACAATTCAGACTTTTCAGCAAAAAGAAATTCAAAAGGAATTTTATAATGATAGCAACATCACATATTTCTTTTAAAATTTGTGTTGAAGGGGTCCTGAAGGAAAGTAATATTTCTACGATGTGCTACGGAAGAGCCCCTTAACTGCAAAATTAATTATTTAAGAACATGAAGTTGTGCGTTATAGTGAGAATTACATTATATAGAATTAAGTTACAAAAATCTTCTACGACACAACCATAAAGTTTCAAAATACTTTTTTTTAAAAATGAGAATTTTGTTTGTAGAAATCCTTTTTAAAGGCTTTATTTCAAAATCTTAGATGTATTCTCTCGAAGTTTTTAAAGTTGTTTATAATTTGACGTTTTAGCTGTAGCATCATCTTTAATTCTAATATTAAAGGCTCTTAATTTTCTTGTATAGCAACACCCAGTTATTTAACTGCAGATATCCCGATTAGACTACTGAAACAAAAACATCCATAACTAGACTTAAATAGAATAGAGCTATACAGTTTTTATGAAAATTACAATTTAAAAAAATTAGAAGAAGAAATTAATTGAAAACAAAAAGGAAATTTTAAAAACGAAAGTTGTATAAAAGTTTTACTTAATGAAAGAAGCTGTTGTTCAATAATAATTTTAAATGTCAACAATTCAGACTTTTCAGCAAAAAAAAAAAAAAAAATAAAATAAAATAAATAAATAAATAAATAAATAAAAATAAATAAATAAATAAATAAATAAAAATAAAAAAAATAAATAAATAAAAAAATAAAAAAAAGGAATTTTATAATGATAGCAATATCACATATTTCTTTTTAATTTTCTTTTTTATATAAAAATGGCTTTTTAAATACATAACATATCATTTTATGAAAATTATAATAATAATAATATATATATATATATATATATATATATATATATATATATATATATATATATATATATATATATATATATATATATACATATATATTTATATAAAAAGACGATTGCACTTTTGAAAACCAGGGCTGCGAAGTCAGTGGCAAAAAGGGCCGACCCCTACTCCAGCAATTTTAACGACTTCCACTCCTAATTGGCTAAAATACTAGTGTTGCTATTCAGTGATGTAATTGGAAAAAAATGTTTGTGGGAACTCTCTTTTCCATAGAGTCCATGTTGGTGTTACTGGGTTTTTGTTAAGCTATAAGCCAATTTAAAACATTTAGCCCAAAATCAACTTTTCTGAGCTAACAGTTTTAATTTTTATACTCTAGTTTTTAGATATTGTAATTGAGTAGCATTTTTTAAATGAATTTTATAAATCGCGTAGTAACATTTTCTATCATGAAGAAAAATTTAATTGAAATAACAGAATTTTTTCATAAAGAACGATAATGACAGATTTTATTTTTCTGCTTTTTGATTTACAATAAACTATCTCGTCTGCCAGTCTTCTTCCGAAAATCAAGATTATCGAACATATGGTTCAATATCCTTCTTTTAATCTTTTAATAAAGATTTAAATTTTCACATCGGTCATGCAGCTGATTTACAATTTCGCTTTCCGATGTTGAATCGGATACAGTTTTCATATGCACTAGAAGAAAACTTAGCTCTCTGGCTCATTTTCAGTACCAATAAACTTTATTAAACAAAAACATAATTTGCAGAACAAATAAAAAAAAACAAAATTTATTTCCTGCTCTATTTAAGCCCGAGAAGGGACAGATATTAAGATATTTTATTTATTTCTACATTTAGTATTAAATTTTTGTATCAAATAATTTAAATTATGTGAACATTAAAAAATAAAAATGAAATTCAAACAATATGATACTTAAAAACCCTAAATCTTAGATTCTGTTCAAACGAAATTGAAATAAATCTTAGACCTTTTTCTGAACATTTGCTATTGAGATGCGTCTATTCTTTTATCTATACCTACCGTAAACATTATACAAAATCTGTAAAACAAATATTTGCAAGTTAAGTTTGGAAAAAAAAGTCTACGATTTATTTCAATTTCGTTTGAACAGAATCTAAGATTTAGGGTTTTTAAGTATCATATTGTTTGAATTTCATTTTTATTTTTTTAATGTTCACATAATTTAAATTATTTGATACAAAAATTTAATACTAAATGTAGAAATAAATAAAATATCTTAATATCTGTCCCTTCTCGGGCTTAAATAGAGCAGGAAATAAATTTTGTTTTTTTAATTTGTTCTGCAAATTATGTTTTTGTTTAATATCTCAAGTTTTTTAATTACTAGTGCATTCAGATGAGCTCATTTCAAAATGAACTGAGGGTACCATCATCAGGACTTCCTTTATGTGGTATCGTATCACAATTACTGATGTAATTTACCCAGGGACATAGCTAGAAGTGAGCTATGAGGGGTGGGGGGGGGGGTGTACACTCAAGAGAACGTCTGAGGTGCTCTCTCTTTCTCTCTCTCTCTTCCTTTGACGCAAAAAAAAAGATATTAGTGCATATTCACATTGTAAGTTCCATGTTTCTTATTAAATTGTTGTAATAGCTCCATTTTATGCTAAAAAAGAATATGGTGATGAAAAATTTGAGTGCATAACTAGTTCAAGATTAAATATCATACTGGCTTCATATGTGCAAGCAGGATGAGAGAGTGTTGTAGCACTTTAGTTACAATTTAGCGATTCTGCAAAACTGTGAAAGGGCCTCAAAATTAAATTAGATTTTTGAACAAAATTTTATTTGATGAAATACTAACTATTACGTTCTCCCCTACGTAGGAATTTCTGATTTATTTTTCCAGATCTATACCGATAATGATATCTAGACTATAGAACCACCCCCAATTAAAAACTCTATTTATCTATCTCCGCGGTATCTTACGTAGATTTTCATTTCTCCAGTGGGTTTTGCACAGATTTTCATTGATCCATTTCCAAATCGTTAACTTTTCTTTATATCTAGAACTGAATTCTGTACATGCTTCCTGTCTTGATACCAAATATTTCAAAATCTCTGTTTCATTTTCAATATGACGTCATAAATGTGTGCTTTTTAATTTTTAAAATCAATTTCACTTTTTACGATGGAATCACGCAAAAATCAGATATTACTTTTTCCTTTGGCGAATTCTTTTCTTTTGAATCATGAAATCAAATTCGGCAGAAAAATCTCTTCTGCATGAAACTAATATTTATACTTAGCAATCAGCATTGATACATTGCCTCAGAAGTATAGTTCTAGACATTCACCTCTAGACAATATAATATTCCTCCAACAATACCTCAAGACATAGTAATCAATAAAATGTATATATATATATATATATATATATATATATATATATATATATTGTATTATGTGATATTTATTTATATTCTGTATTTCTTCACTTAGAAGATTCTTGATATATTAATTAATGTTTGAATTAAAATTCTGCCCAAAACTGAAATTTAACTTCGACAGAACTTCAAACCGCTATCGGAGCTCTGGGCAGGGTTCAGCGTAGAAAATTTGGAGATAGATATCATATATGCAACACATTGGCGCGATTGGAACAAAATGGATATTATATGCCTCACATGCTAACCTGGCTATCGTTGTTTATTTACTCATAAATTCTTTATTTTCTATTACTTTTACTTAAAAAAATTATGTAGATCGTTTTGTTCTATAGTTATTAATAAACTTTTTTTTATTTATCACTATTTCCCTTTTTAAATATTAGAAAATAATTTAAAAATATATATGTGATATGTATTTGAAAACGAAATTTTCGCCAAATTGGCGTCAGAAAAAAATTGCGCCAACATCGTAAGTATTAGACATCTGTGCATAAAGGTGACGCATTATGAATATTCCAAATAAGCTTAAATTTTATTAACTCATAGAGAGAGTGAATCAAAAGAGTTTTATAAAAATATTAACTTAAAGTATAACAAGTTGGAAATTGCACGTGAAGCGTAGCAAATTAGGTGCGTTCGGACGATAACGAAGTTTTAAAAATATTACGTTCATATATCAATCTCATAACATTGTAAATAGTGAACTACAATTAAAACGCTCATCAAACAATGTTCTCCCTATACCATTATGTAATGGAATACTTTTGTGTGGCCTTGTAAATCAATAACAAATGTTCTTTGCACCACAAATTATGTAAGATGTATATTATAATATGTACTTTATAGTTGCATATAAATTTTATTAAGTTCGCATGAGTGTAACACGATTAAAATGCATTTGAAACATTTTTCCCCATTGACCGTAATGTAATGGAATACTTTTGATTGTCCCTGTAATTGATCTATGCATCCGATTTTCATAAAATTTGTAATAACTCGAAAATATTATGCAATAATTATGTATTTTAAATTTCAAACGTATAGAATATATTTGAAACTTTTTCCCCATTGACCATAATGTAATTGAATACTTTTGATTGTCCCTGTAATTGATCTATGCACACGATAATCAAAAAATTTGAAATAACTCGACAGAATTATGTAATAATTGCGTATTTTAAATTTCAAACGATTAAAATGCATTTGAAACATTTTTTCCCATTGACTGTAATGTAATGGAATACTTTTGATTGTCCCTGTAATTGATCTATTCGTCCGAGTTTCATAAAATTTGAAATAACTCGAAAAAATTATGTAATAATTATGTATTTTAAATTTCAAACGTATAGAATATATTTGAAACTTTTTCCCCATTGACCATAATGTAATTGAATACTTTTGATTGCCCCTGTAATTGATCTATGCACACGATTATCAAAAAATTTGAAATAACACGACAGAATTATGTAATAATTGCGTATTTTAAATTTCAAACGATTAAAATGCATTTGAAACTTTTTTCCCCATTGACCGTAATGTAATGGAATACTTTTGATCGTCCCTGTAATTGATCTATCCATCCGATTCTCATAAAATTTGAAATGACTCGACAAAAATATCTAATATTTATGTATTTTAAATTTCAAACGATTCGGTTGGGTAGTTTTTGCGTTGTTATATGCGGACAGACGGACGGACGGACAGACGGACGGACTGAACGACAACTATAGGTGCTACGTATTATATAATTACGAACGCACCTAAAAAAACAGCTATTTTTCAACAGTAACTCTTTGCGATATTTAAAAAATTAAATCGTGTAGTGTTTTATCATATTAAAATAACCGGAATAATGAATTTAATACAAGTTAATTCGGTACTTGGTTATCCCGTCAACTAATTCCGCCAAATTGTATAAGTCGCCAAACTAATAACCAAGTTATTTTATAACAAAAGTACAAATAAATGGGTAGAACACTAGTAAAAAGTGGAAATAAAATCACTTGATGACATTTCTAAATGCGTATAGGGATTTAATGTCATTGAATGTGACATTCACGATCATCCATTACTGGCATTTAATCTTATAGTTTGGCGATAGTTTTTTGGTCGACTACGGGATAACCAAGAAGTACCGTTGATTTAAAATTGATTTTATCCAATGATTAATTATTTGTAAAATTACAAATTTAGGCACGATTTAAAAAAATCACCAAATCGGGAATTAAAAAAATATATATGTAAACATTATTGTTTATACTTGTTTACATTGGATTTGAATATTTAGGTTTATAGAATTGGCGACTTTATTGCAGTGCCGAAAAGTCTTACACCAAGTAGTTGACAATTCTGCAGTTTAGCCTTAAAAAATTGCTATGTTTGAAGACCCAGTTCTGCAGATTTACTAGTTTCATTACATACCAAGGATGAAATACTATTATTACCAAATACTATTATTTTTTGAAAAATTTTATTCACCTAAATTTATTTTTATTTTCTTCGAGCATATAAGACGAAGAAATTTTTAAAAATGTGGAATAAGTATGAAATTCCGGCGCAAATGTCATATACGCACTGGGTTTGGTGCAATTTTTTTTCTGATGCCAATGTGTCAAAAAACCCGCTTTCAAATACCAGTTACATATATATATTTAAGTTATTTTCTATTATTTTGCAGAGACAATAGGTAGAAAAAAGTTTAATTTACTTTTTTTTCTATATTTCTTCAGTTAGAAGCTTCTTGATCAATGTTTGAAAATATCCTTTTATTTTAACAATCATGCTTCATTTTACTTTCTGTTGGCGATTCTTGTATTTGTACGAAATGTTTGCAAATCTCCGTTTCATTTCTAATATGACGTCGTAAATATACAATTTTTAATTCTTACAAGAAATAAATAAATTTTATTTTTTATTTATCACGTAAAAATGATTAATTGCTACAGGAAATATGTCCATTGACCTCTGTATATTTTTTTGATTGGAGGGAATTATTTTTTAAACAATTAGATACTTTGAAGAAAATTTGTGGACGCGCGTACAAAATGTGGGAAAATGTCTAGTAAATAACTCGTTCAATGTTAAATTCCGTATTAAAATAACATTACGGAGTCACACTGGAAATAAATAAAGCATAGCACTGCCGTGCTATGCTCTAATAAATATTGTTATAATACATAACAATCATTATCATTACAATTGATTTGAAAAAAAAAGAAAAATTTATGCTCGTGCGCGATATTTGATATTATTTATTTTTACAGTGACAATTTAAATATTTCTGGGAACGGCGTTCCCACGCGTTCCCGCCCAATTACAGCACTGTTGCTATTGTTTAAAATTATAACGGAATGTAAGGAAAATAAGGCGAAATTTTCGCTAGTTTGGTATTAACTCAGTTCTTAGAACTTTGAAAGAAAAAAGGGAACAAATATTTTTCGTTTTACTAATTTTTCAGTTTTACGTCCTATAAACCTGAAAAATCCAACTATCGAAACCTAAAGAAGAAAACAAAACAGAAATTTTACTATTTCGGATCCGTGGATTTAAAAAGTGGAAATCGTTACAATTTTTATCTTATTTCGTATTCTCAAGAACAGAAAAATTTCGATGGTTTCGAAAAATTAAACCATAAAATAAAGTTGAAAATTCAACTAATTCGGAACTAATTTGGGATCTACTTGAATTTTTAATTAAGAACAATTTTCATCTACAATCTATTCTTAGCAGTATATTGGGAATTTTCTTGGGTAGCCCGATATAATCCAAAAATAACAATAATAATTTCTTTTATAGATTTAAAATTACATGCAAATGGTTTAATTTTATTTCAAACTATATTATAATAATAATAACAAAAAAGTCAGAGTCAACCTCGGGTTGTTTTTAAAGACTCCGACTCTAACTCTTTTACTAAAAAATTGGCCTTACTCCCTCCGGAGCACTGTTGAAAACAAATAATGAGTGAAAAGATGCACGTAATCAAAGTGGTCAGCTTGTTCTAATTTTTTATGCTTCACATTCTAGCCACTTTAAAGAAATGTGGAAGAAAATGTCTGATTTGTATGTTGCTTTTACGTCATAGGAACGCTTTCCTCAGACGTAACAGTAGCGGTTTGTTCATAGATGTGTTTTTGTTTCTATGAAATGTCTCGGACAGTTCCAGCTTATGTTTCAAGGAAAAAGAAAAATCATTTGTGTCATTTTTTAAGGACATCAATTCTTCTTTTACTTTCGAAATAAGTACGTAATTCAAGCATGTGATAAAAAAAGAGTATTATTTTGAAAATATTCTTCTAGAGTATTTCTAAATAAAGCACTGGCTATGAAAAAGATTTTCTCATTAGTTTATTTATGTTTCCTTGAAATATTTTATTTTTCTTTGCAAGATGTTAATAGATTCATTTTTATATTTATCGCGCATTAGGTGTTATGATTAAATATTTTTCTTTCTTTTTATTAGATTATGATGTAATGGTTTTTATTATACATGGTTTCGAAATGTTTATATAAACATGCTATGCTTTTTTAAATTTATTTTTTATTTCATATTTATTTATTTATTTATTTATTTTTTAGAATACAGAAAATAGTTTCTAATACAAGAAGTTAATAACAAAAATCATGAATAAGTTTAAGAAACCAAGTTACAGTACTTTGTAATGCCGGAGTTTAAATTTTTTTTAACCTCATTTAGTAATATTTTCTGGGATATTTTTGAAGAAAAAGGTTTTTTCAGGATGAAATAGTATGGTGTGCATGTATAGTCTTCTCTTTGTTCTTTTTATTCGGTTTCTAACTTAATTCAAAAAGCTTCTATTTTTTCTTCTTCGAACTGTTGAATTATTTTAAAAATGATAGAATGATATATTATATTATTTATGAAAATTATAGTAAGGAAATAAAAGAAGAAGAAATTAACTGAAAAGAAGGGGGGAAATAAAACAATGAAAGTCGCATGAAATTTTCACATAATGAAAACAGTTGTTTTCAATACTAATTACTAATGTCAACAATTCAAATATTTCAAGATAAAGGAATTAAAAACGAAGTTTTCGTTTCCAATAATGATAGCAACATCATATATTTCATTTTAATTTTCCCTTTTACAGAAAAAAAAAGGGTTTTTCAAAAGGTTTCTTATTATTTTATGAAAATTATAATTTTAAAAATATTTTTTTTTCTATAAAAAGAAGATTTCACCCTTGAAAGCAAATGTAACATGAAAAGTTGCACGTAATCAAAACAGACAGCCTGCCCTAATTTTTTATGCGTCCCGTTGTAGCCACTTTAAAGAAGTGCCTGATTTGTGCGTTGCTTTTACGTCATAGGAACTCTTTCATCAGACGTAACAGTAGCGGTTTGGTTGTAGATGTGTTTTTGTTTCTACGAAATGTCTCAGACAGTTCCAGCTTATGTTTCAAAGAAAAAGAAAAATAATTTGTGTCATTTTTTAAGGACATCAATTCTTCTTTTACTTATTAAATAATTAATTCAAGCATATGCATAAATAGGAAGAAAAACAGCATTATTTTGAAAATGTTCTTCCAGCAATGACAGAATATTTCTAAATAAAGTGTCTGTGAGATAGAATTTCTCTTTATTTGCGTTTCCTTGAAACATTTTATTTTTCTTTGCAAGATATTAAAAGGATTCATTTTTATATTTATCACGCATTAGGTGTTATGATTAAATAATTTTCTTTCTTTTTATTAGATTATGATGTAATGGGTTTTCTTATACAGGTTTTCGAAATGTTTATATAAACACGCTATACATTTTTTTTTTTTTTTTTTTTTTTTTTTTTTTTTTTTTTTTTAGGATGTAGAAAACAGTTTCTAGGGAAAGGAATTAATAACGAAAATCATGAATAAGATTAATAAACTGTGGCATATTATGAATAAAATTTCGTAGTGTTGCAGTTTCAGAACTTTTAGTTTTATTTTGTAATATTTTGTTGAGTACGTTTTGGAGAACCATGTTTTTCAACGATAAATTAATATGGCGTTCATGCACCGTTTCCTTTTCATTCCTCTTTTTTTTTTCTGCTTCTAGCTTAATTGAAAATGCTTCTTTCTTTCTTTCTTCCGCTCTTTTTTTCTTTCTTTGAATGCTTGAATTATTTTTAAAATGATAGATTACGATATCATATTGGCACAGTAAACCGTACTTCGTAACGCCTGAGTTTAAAAAAATTAATCTTGTTTTGTAATAGTTTATAAGATATTTTTTGGAGAATATTTTTCAACGATGAAATAATATGATGTGCATGTATATTCTTCTTTCTTTCTTTTTATTCGGTTTCTAACTTAACTGAAAACACTTCTCTGTTTTTTTTCTTTGTACGGTTGGATTATTTTAAAATGCTTAGATTAAGGTATCATAGAGAGATTTAAATCACGAAATCATTAATATTTTTCTAGATTTCTCATGGCTAATCTAAAACGAGACTAAGCACAAATAATTATTTCTTTATTATAGAACAACAGACGTTTGTTAATAACAATGATTTTTATGCGATTAGATGTTTAAAGTTTTTCATGTACGTGTGTGTGCCAATTTTTTATACAAATATGTTTATTTTTTATTTGGTATTAAGAAAGCAACTTCTGTAAATAATAAAAATCATAAAAGAGATTTGTAAACCATAGTGCATTATGAATAGTATTTTATAGCACTGCAGTTTAATACACGCACAAACACACATATATGTATATCTTTTGCTTTTGCTTTATTTTCTTACAAATTTTGTCATGGCAGTGTTTCGTAGCCATACTGTTATAGGGTGTAAACATTGTTCTATGGTTGCATACTATCTTCCCTGTTTCATTTTTAAAAAATTCCGTTTTATAAATAAAATAGCTACTTAAATGCATAGCATATCACTTCATGAAAATTATAATTCTAAAAATATATTTTTTTCTGCAAAAAGAGCATTTAACTTTTGAAAACAAATGAAGCGTGAAAAGATGCACGTAATCAAAACAGACAGCCTGTTCTAATTTTTAAAGCGTCACGTGCGAGCCTTTTTTAAAGAAATGCGGAAGAAAATGCCTGATTTGTACGTTGCTTTTACGTCATATAGGAACGCTTTCCTCAGACGTAACAGTCGCGGTTTGTTTGTAGATGTGTTTTTGTTTCTACGAAATGTCTCAGATAGTTCCAGCTTATGTTAAAAAAAAATAAAATAAAAATCGTTTGTGTCATTTTTTAAGGACATTAATGATTCTTTTACTTACGAAATAAGTAATTCAAGCATGCGAAAGAAAAAAAAAGAGTATATTTTGAAACTATTCTTCTAGAGTATTTCTAAGTAAAGCACTGTCTGTGAAAAACAATTACTCTTTAGTTTATTTACGTTTCCTTGAAACATTTTATTTTGCTTTGGAAGATGTTAAAAGATTTATTTTTATATTTATCACGAATTAGGTGTTATGATTAAATAATTTTCTTTCTTTTTATTAGATTATGGTGTAATGGTTTTTCTTGTACATGTTTTCGAAATCTTTATATAACCACGCTATACATTTTTTTTTTTTTTTTTTTTTAGGATGTAGAAAACAGTCTCTAGTAAAAGGAGTTAATAACAAAAATCTTGAATAAGTTTAATAAACTGTGGCATATTATGAATTTCGTAGCATTGGATTTTCAGAAATTTTAGCCTCATTTTTTAATATTTTGTTGCATATGTTTTGGAAAACCATGTTTTGCAAAGATAAATTAATAACCGTGTCCTCTGTTTCATTTTTAAAAAGATTCCGCTTTATAAATTAAACGGCTTCTTAAATACATAGTATATCATTTTAGGAAAATTATAATTCTAAAAAAATATTTTTTTTTTCTGTAAAAAGAGCATTTTACTTTTGAAAACAAATGAAGCGTGTAAAGTTGCACGTAATCAAAGCGGACAGCTTGTTCTAATTTTTTATGCGTCACGTGTTAGACTCCTAAAGAAATGCGGAATAAAAACGTCTGATTTGTACGTTGCTTTTACGTCATAGAAACTCTTTCATGAGACGTTACAGTAGCGGTTTGTTTGTAGATATGTTTTTGTTTCTACGAAATGTCTCAGACAGTTCCAGCTTATGTTTCAAGGGGAAAAAAATAATTTGTGGCATTATTTAAAGACATTAATTTTTCTTTTACTTACGAAATAAGTAATTGAAGCATGTGCAAGGAAGAAAAAAAGAAAGAGTATTATTTTGAAAATATTCTTTAAGAGTATTTCTAAATAAGTCTGTGAAAAATATTTTGTCTTTAGTTTATTTAACGTTTTTTTGAAATATTTTATTTTTCTTTGCGAGATATTAAAAGATTCATTTTTGTATTTATCACGCATTAGGTGTTATGATTAAATAATGTACTTTCTTTTTATTTGATTATGATGTAATGGGTTTTCTTATACATGTTTTCGAAATGTTTATATAAACATGCTATACTTTTTTTTCTTTTAGAATATAGAAAACAACAGTTTCTAGTCAAAGGAGTTAATGAGAAAAATTATGAATAAGATTAATTAACTGTGGCATATTATGAATGAAATTTCGTACTATTGCAGTTTCAGAATTTTTAGCCTTATTTTGTAATATTTAGTTGCGTACATTTTAGAGAACATTGTTTTGCAACGATAAATTAATGTGGTGTTCATGTACAGTTTTCTTTTCTTTTCTCTTTTTCTTCTGCTTCTAGCTTAATTGAAAATGCTTTTTGCTTTCCTTCTTTCTCTTTTTCTTTCTTTTTTTAAATGCTTGAATTGTTTTTATAATGATAAAATACGATATTATATCGGCACAGTAAACCGTACTACGTAACACTTGAGTTAAAAAAAAATAATCTGGTTTTATAATATTTTGTAAGACATTTTTTGGAAAATAATGTTTTTTAACGATGAAATAATATGATATGTATGTAAATTTTTCTTTCTTTCTTTTTATTCGATTTCTAAGTTAATTGAAAACGCTTCTCTGTTTTTTTTTTTTTTTTTTTTTTTTTTTTTTTTTGAATGCTTGAATTATTTTAAAAATGCTTAGATTAAGATATTATAGAGAGATATAAAGCTCGAAATCATTAATATTTTTTTTAGATTCCTCATTGCTAGTCTGAAATGAGATTAAGCATATTATCTATTTTTTTATTATAGAACAAGACTTGTTTGTTAACAACAATGATTTTTATGCGATTAGATGCATGAAGTTTTTCATGTACGCGTGTGTACCATTTGTTTATATCAATATATTTATTTTTTATTTGGTATAAAAAAAAAAAAAAAAAAACTTCTGTAAATAATAAAAGTTATAAAAAAGATTTGTTAACCATGGTGTATTATGAATAGTATTTTATAGCACTGTAGTTTAACGCATGCACAAATACGTATGCGCTGACACACATGTATTCTCTTTTGCTTTTGCATTATTTTCTTAAAAATTTTGTCATGGCAGCGTTTCGTAACCATACTGTTATAGGGTGTAAACATTGTTCTAAGGTTACTTTCTATCTTCTCTGTTTCATTTAAAAAAAAAATCCGTTTTATAAATAAAATAGCTTATTAAATACCTAGCATATTATTTTATGAAAATTATAATTTTAAAAATATAAATTTTTCTATAAAAAGAGCATTTTACTTTTGGAAACAAATGAAGCGTGAAAAGTTGCACGTAATCAAAACAGACAGCCTGTTCTAATTTTTTATGCTTCACGTACGAGCCTCTTAAAGAAATGCGGAAGAAAACGTCTGATTTGTACGTCGCTTTTACGTCATAGAAACTCTTTCATCAGACGTAACAGTAGCGGTTTGTTTGTAGATGTGTTTTTGTTTCTACGAAATGTCTCAGACAGTTCCATCTTATGTTTCAAAGAAAAAGAAAAATCATTTGTGTCATTTTTTAAGGACATCAGTTCTTCTTTTACTTACGAAATAAGTAACTGAAGCGTGTGCAGAAAGCATTATTTTGAAAATATTCTTCCAGCAGAGTATTTCTAAATAAAGCACTGTCTGTGAAGAAGATTTTCTCTTTAGTTTATTTACGTTTCCTTGAAATATTTTATTTTTCTTTGCAAGATATTAAAAGGATTCATTTTTATATTTATCACGCATTAGGTGATATGATTAAATAATGTTCTTTCTTTTTTTAGATTATGATGTTATGGGTTTTCTTATACATGTTTTCGAAATGTTTATATAAACATCCTATGCATTTTTTTTTTCTAATGAAATATAGAAATTAGTTTCTAATAAAAACAGTTAATAAGAAAAATCATGCACAAGGTTAATAAACCGTGGCACAGTGCTTCGAAACGCTAGATTTTCAAAATTGCTAATCTTGCTTTGCAATATTTTGTTGAATATGTTTTGGAGAATGATGTTTTTCAATGATGAAATAATATGATGTGCCTATATTGTCTTCTTTCTTTTCTTTTCTTTCATTCTTTTTTTATATTATTAGACTTCTACCTTAATTGAGAACGCTTCTCTGTATTTGTACGGTTGAATTATTTAAAAAATGCTAAATTAAAATATTATACAGAAATTTAAAGCACCAAATCATTAATAATTTCTTGATTTCTCATCGCTAACCTAAAATCAAATCAAGCACATTGCCTATTTCATCGTTATAGGCCAAGGGTATTCGTTCATAAGAATAATTTTTGTGCGATTAGATGTATGCTTGGATGTGTTAAATTAAAATTATCAATAAAGTTTATCAATGTTAAATTCATATTAATAAAATTATCGTCGAAAGAATAAGATTAAAATCTGATATTCACAAAATGAAACAATAAAAGAGGGGCTATATCCATATTCCATTGATTAATGTCTACATAATACTGCGCGTACTACTATATTTGGATACAGCTCCTCACCTTTTTGCTTCATTTTGGAAATAACGGATTTTGAACTTATTCTATCGACGATAATTTTCAGAATTTTCAAGGTATGTTTTTGAAACCTTATCAAAAGTTGCTCTATACATTTATCTAACACAATATGCAAATGAAATTTTTATAGAGTTGACGCATGTGATAGAGTTGACGCGCAGTGAAAATTTATTCAGTGAACCTGCTCATTTTTTATACAATTATTAATATTTTTTAATTTTGTTTACAGAACATTATGTACAATGTCATTTCTCTTATGTTCTGAAGAGAACATTGTTTTTTATTAAGAACTCTGCAAATTATAAGGAAAAAACTACGCAAAATCTCGGACCGTTTTTATAAAAACCTTAACTTCTCTACCAGTATATATGCTATCCGCATAAAAATGATCACAGTTTATTACTATAAGCTACTTAATCATAATCTGCAGTTTGAAAGCTTTTGCTACATTAGTTTTGACAGGGTTGTTCAAAAGATATTCGTTCTTTTTCAATTTGTTGACGATCCACTATTGGATATTGGAAAAAAAGCTTCTCGAAAACATATGACTTGTACTATTTTGTTTATACATCTAGAGATTTAGAGTCATTCCTCATGTATATTTCTTGATATTTGACAAAACGTCTGAAATCGCAAATGCCAAGATTTTTTTTTGCTGTGACAAACGCTCAAATAATCAGCATATTGGCAGTTGTAAGCACCAGAACATTTTGTTTAACCTCTAGTATCAGCTAATAAAAAAAAAATATTTTAAATAATTTTAAACTTTTTTTAAATACACAATGAATTTCCATGATACATCAAATACTTACTTTGCAGATTTAATTTAATTAGAGCAGTGTCGCCACAAGTGACAGCTTATTATTAATTGTGTATGTATATATATATATATATATAGCACTTAAAGAATAATGTGTAACGGCAGATCCAAAGTCCCGTGCCATAATGAAAAATGATATCAAACTTTTAAACTTTAAAGGAAATAAAAACGAGTAAGAAAAACAGTATAAAGACAATATAAAATAAAGAATACTGCCCAGTTAAACTGATGGCATTGAGCTCACAGGCTACAAATACTAATTGTACATTAAAGCCTTATATTTTCAAGGGTTAATTCCGTTCGAAAAAAAAATTAAGAAGGGGAAACAGCTCTCCCCTTTCCTCTTTTTTTATACTTAATCATTGAACCTCCTATACTATCTAAGACATGCTTTATCATATAAAAAATCTATATCCAAAATTCAGAGCAAATGAGATAATTCTTAATAAAAACCCATTTAGCATTTTTATAATTTAAAAGGAGTTATCCCCTTCTTTTATACTTAACCATTAAACTTCCAAAACGATTCAGAGATTTGAACGAAATCTGAAAATTCTGCTTGAAAAACCTATTTATATAAATTAAGAGGGGGGGGAGGCATTAGAACCCCTGTTGCCCCTATTTATACTTATTCAATGAACACCTAATAGCAGTCACGGAATCGCCTCATCAGAATGATCCTAATCTAAATTTTGAACGAAAACTTAATTCTGCATGAAAATCCCATTTATATCAACTAACGGGGGGGGGGGGGCATTAGAACCCCTGTTCCCCCTATTTATACTTATTCAATGAACACCTAATAACAGCCACGGAATCGCCTCATCAGAATGATCCTAATCTAAATTTTGAACGAAAACTTAATTCTGCATGAAAATCCCATTTATATCAACTAACGGGGGGGGGATTAGAACCCCTGTTCCCCCTATTTATACTTATTCAATGAACACCTAATAACAGTCACGGAATCGCCTCATCAGAATGATCCTAATCTAAATTTTGAAAACTTAATTCTGCATGAAAATCCCATTTATATCAACTAACGGGGGGCATGAGCCCCCCGTTCCCCCTCTTATACATATCGAATGAACTCCAAAAACTAATCAGGGAAGCGCCTTATCAGGATATACCTATATACAAAATTTCAAGTGGATCCGATATTTTTATCATGAGTTATCGCGTTACGCACATACGCACATACATACAGAACGGACGGGCACATAAGCTCTCAGGCTATGATAGCCTGTGAGCTAAAAAGGCTGTGGATCTCATCAGCGGTGGGCAGTTTTAAAACACAGCAAATGCATATGAATAGATATGGAAAAGGACTATTATAATGTAGTGGCAGTGGGTTTCGATCAGAGTGCTACAATTTAAAAAATCAAATGTACAAAAACATTTGAAATCATAACACTCCCCCACCGGACCCAAACGCCACAGAAAACAGCATATAACACATTTAACATTGATACTGCCGAAATGAACAAGTATGTAATATAACTTAAAACAGAAATAAATAAAGTTGTATTACCCAAGCTTCAGAGAAACAGCCACACAAAACAACTAAAAACCAGCATCCAAAATCAATCCGTATTCGTTTCCATGTCGTTGCCACACGATTGCAGTCATGCTTGTAAAACCGTCCAAAAGGCTTTAAGTTATACAAATCATTAACTGTCAATCATATAGCAATTACTTAAAAATGCAGACTGTCAGTAAAACTAGTATATTTTTTAATAAATTTTAGAGGTAAATTATTCTTGCATTGTAAAATATTAATTAAATGAAGAAGTTCCTTTAAAAATAAATTTTTATTTGAACAGAGCTTGTAGTAACGAAAAATTTGACCAATAATTATATTAATGTAAACACGTTTATGAATATTTGAAGTCCAGTTAACCAACTGATTAACTTCAAAATTAAAATTATCTCTCTTATTATATATGGAAATTTGCAAATCATTTGTAATGTGGATATTTAAATCTAGATAGTCAGCAGTGTTATTATTTTCATTAGTTTATTTTAGGACCAGCATATCAGGATAAATATCGGATGAAATTTCCAAAAAATTACGCTCACAGTTCAAAATAATTAAATCATCAATGTATCTGAAAGCCAGAAAGTTAACATCTTTATTTACACTTGAAAATTGATATTCATAAAAAAATAAAAAGAGATTAGCTGCCGTGGAAGAATAACTTGTCCCCATTCCTATCCCATTACTTTGTAAAAAAAATGTCTGAGCCTGTATATACATAATTATTATATAAACAAAAATTACACAATAATCTAAATAAATTAAGATCCATATCGATGTCACCACTGATCAAATCAATAATTTTAAATAAAATATTTAAATCTATCAGTCTATTTAAATCAGAGCTACATACGTTCATACTTAATTTAAGCTATAAATACAATAAACCTATCCCCCTTTTTAACGATTGGAAACTAAAAATTTTGGATGATTTTAAAGTTTTTCAAACCAATTACATGAATGACTCTACTTATACTTACCACAAACTTACTTTAGATATACAGAGGGAAATTTCAAAATTAAAAAATTCTTTTGTTTTTTGTTCAGTTGATAAAGCATCTAATAATTTTGCAATAATCTGAAAAAGCTTTTATGCTGGTCTGATACATGCTGAGCTCAACAATAGTGTGACCTATAGTTTATATGAATCTACAATACAAACGCTTATAAAGAAACATCTAGCTTTTTCTAAAAAAGCTCATATTCCTTTGCCTAAAGTTAAAAATTTGTCTTTTCCTTTTCTATTCGTAACCCCCAAATTTCACAAAACGCCTGTTAAATATAGATTTATATGTAGTAATGTAAACAGCATCGGTAACGAATTTAATTGCAGGTTTGAAAAAATGTTAAAGAAGATTTTGGATATTTTAAAGTTTAAATATAAAAATAGTAATGTTTATTGGATTATTTTAAATAGCTTTGAAATTAAAAATGAATTGAGTAAAAATGACATACAAAATATACAAACTTTTGATTTTGAAAACCTTTTTACTAACATTCCTATTGCAGAGTTGAATTGTATTTTATTTAAAATTATTGATTTGATCAGTGGTGACATCGATATGGATCTTAATTTATTTAGATTATTGTGTAATTTTTGTTTATATAATAATTATGTATATACAGGCTCAGACATTTTTTTACAAAGTAATGGGATAGGAATGGGGACAAGTTATTCTTCCACGGCAGCTAATCTCTTTTTATTTTTTTATGAATATCAATTTTCAAGTGTAAATAAAGATGTTAACTTTCTGGCTTTCAGATACATTGATGATTTAATTATTTTGAACTGTGAGCGTAATTTTTTGGAAATTTCATCCGATATTTATCCTGATATGCTGGTCCTAAAAAAAACTAATGAAAATAATAACACTGCTGACTATCTAGATTTAAATATCCACATTACAAATGATTTGCAAATTTCCATATATAATAAGAGAGATAATTTTAATTTTGAAGTTAATTAGTTGGTTAACTGGACTTCAAATATTCATAAACGTGTTTACATTAATATAATTATTGGTCAAATTTTTCGTTACTACAAGCTCTGTTCAAATAAAAATTTATTTTTAAAGGAACTTCTTCATTTAATTAATATTTTACAATACAAGAATAATTTACCTCTAAAATTTATTAAAAAATATACTAGTTTTACTGACAGTCTGCATTTTTAAGTAATTGCTATATGGTTGACAGTTAATGATTTGTATAACTTAAAGCCTTTTGGACGGTTTTACAAGGATGACTGCAATCGTGTGGCAACGACATGGAAACGAATACGGATTGATTTTGGATGCTGGTTTTTAGTTGTTTTGTGTGGCTGTTTCTCTGAAGCTTGGGTAATACAACTTTATTTATTTCTGTTTTAAGTTATATTACATACTTGTTCATTTCGGCAGTATCAATGTTAAATGTGTTATATGCTGTTTTCTGTGGCGTTTGGGTCCGGTGGGGGAGTGTTATGATTTCAAATGTTTTTGTACATTTGATTTTTTAAATTGTAGCACTCTGATCGAAACCCACTGCCACTACATTATAATAGTCCTTTTCCGTATGTATTCATATGCATTTGCTGTGTTTTAAAACTGCCCACCGCTGATGAGATCCACAGCCTTTTTTTATATTGTCTTTTTTTATATTGTCTTTATACTGTTTTTCTTACTCGTTTTTATTTCCTTTAAAGTTTAAAAGTTTGATATCATTTTTCATTACGGCACGGGACTTTGGATCTGCCGTTACACATTATTCTTAAAGTGCTATATACATAATTTGCGTGATTATTGCAGCTATAGCGCTGATCATGTGGATTTTTCGTGAACTTAAGTTCACTCAAAACTTTAAAATTTTTGGACTATATATATATATATATATATATATATATATATATATATATATATATATATATATTCAGTATTTCTTAACGATAATAATAATCTTTGACAAATATTTTGCTTTTTTTAAAAATAGCATTAGCAGAAAAAAATATATTTATTAAACGGCAATTGAAATTAGCAGAATCCATTGTTTAACCTCCAGTATCAGCTAATACGAAAAAATTTACTTTAAATAAATTTAAAGTTTTTTTTTTAAATACATATAACTAACTCAAGCATGTGCAAAGAAGAAAAAAAAAATAAAAAATAAAAAGAAAGAAAATTATTTTGAAAATATTTTTCCCTCATTGGCAGACTATTGCTAAATAAGGCACATCTGTGAGAAAGATTTTCTCTTTAGTTTACGTATATTCCCTTAAAATATTTTATTTTTCTTTGTAACATGTTAAAAGTATTCTTTTTTATATATTATCATGCATTAAATGTTATGATTAAATAATGTTCCTTTCCTTTATTAGATTATGATATGATGGTTTTTCTTATACACGTTTTCGGATTGTTTATACAAACATCTTATTTATTTATTTTTTATTTTTTTAATATAAAAAGCAGCATCTAGCAAAAAGAGTTAATAAAAAAAATCATGAATAAGATTAATAGACTGTGGCATATTATGAAGAAAATTTCATAGTGCTGGAGTTGCAAAATTTTTAGCCTTTTTATGTAACATTTTGGTGGACATTTTTTGGAGAACAATGTTCTGCAATTGTAAATTAATACGTTGTGCATGTATAGTTTTCTTTTCTTCTATTTTTTTCCTTCTTCTAGCTTAATTGAAAATGCTTCTCACGTTCTCTCTCTCTTTTTCTTTTTTTCAACACTCGAATTATTTTTAAAATGCTAGATTGAGATATTATACAAAGATTTAAAGAATAAAATCTTTAATACTCTTCTAGTTTTATCACCGCTAATCTAAAAGCATATTAAACCCATTACCTTATTGTTATAGTATAAGAAGCATTCGTTGATAACAAGGATTTTTATTCAATTAGGCATATTAAGTTTTTGATATATGTGTGTTTATCAACTATTTATACAAATATATTGATTTTACTTTGGTATATAAAAAAACATTTCTGTAAATAATAAAAGTCATAAAAGAAATTTATAAACCCTGGTGTAGCGTGAATAATTTTTATAGCACTGTTGTTTCACATACACACACAAACACACTCTAATAATGCACTGTCTGTAAAAAAAAATCTCTTTAGTTTATTTACACTTCCTTGAAATATTTTATTTTTCTTTGCAACATATTAAAAGTATCCCTTTTTATATTTATCAGGCATCACGCGTTATGATTAAATAATGTTCTTTCCCTTTATTTGCTTATGAAGTAATGGTTTTTCTCATGCGAGTTTTCCAAAAGTTTATACAATACAATCATGTTTATACAATATTTTTCTATTTGAATATAAAAAAAGCAGCTTCTAATGAAAGGACTTAAGAACAAAAATCAAAAATAAGGTTAATAAACTGTGGCATAATACTTCGTAGCTCTGAAGTTTCAGTATTTTTAATCTTGTTATTATTTTGTTGATTTTTATTCTTTTTTATTCCTTTTTTTAGTGTGGTTCTTTTTTTTTTCAATGTTTTTTAATGACGAAATAATATGGTGTGCAAGCACAGTCTTCTTTATTACTTTTTATAAAATTTGTAGCTTAATTAAAAACGATTCTTTATTTTTTCTTTACTTTGAGCGTTTGAATTTTTTTTTAAATGCTACCCAGTCCAGTCGTATTAATATGACCACCATCTGCTTTCGAAGTCAACGTGAAATAACAAATCACAGAAGACAGGTGGCGGCACATTGCAATGGAGCGTATACAAAGAATGTCAGAAAACATTGCAATTATTGGCATAATGTAGAAACAAAGCTATTTATCCGACATCAAAAAAGGCATGGTCATTGGTTTTCGGGCCAAGGGTAGAGCATTTCCGAAACGGCTAATTTTTTAAATTGTTCATTCACATGCCGCCGTGATAAAAGTATACCATGCATGGCAAACGGCACAATTGAAAAACAGTGACGTGGCAAATGTGCACCACGAGCCAAAGATAACAGAGCTGAACGACGGCTGCAAAATGCGTTCGAACGAAATGAAGACCAAATGTTGAGCAACTGACCACCCAGATGAACGTAGGGGCTACCAACAGTGTCTCTTCAACGATGGTTCACCGAACGTTGCTCCGTATGCTCCGTTCCTCTGTAATGTTTCTGCGAAATTTTTGTCATCAGTATATCAAAATAATAAACTTGGCTTTATTTAACTGAAGAAGTATGCGAATAAGTATGAAAAAGATTACTATTTCAAAACAGTGGTGGCAAAAATCGTAAAAATTAGTAGCTATGAATTTTAAAAATATGTGTTGAATATGAATTGCATAGTGTTTATTTCAAAGTTCAAAGTTACATAAAGATTTTTATGTATTTTTTTTTATTGAATAATAATAATAATAAAACAGATCAGAATCACTTTTTTAACAATATCCCTTTTTGTAAAAACCGATTTCTACTAAGTAATATACTACAATATAATATAATAATATAATATAATCTACTAAATAACTATTTTTGCTAAACACATATCATAAAATATATCTTTGTGAAGTCAGGTTATTTGACCTTCTGTGATAAATATAGAAATGCATAAAATATTTATTGGTTTAATGTTGAACTGCTTTGTCCAAACATTTCAATTTTCATATTGTCCGACTATTATTATTTTAATGGGTTCGATTTCCTCTCTTAGTAGTTAAGTTAAAGTGTAAGTAGTGAAGTGTAGTTAAGTTAAAAGTTAAAGTGTAGTAATTATATTATTATTTTATTTATACTGCACTTTTTTCTCATTATATAGGAAATGTAGTAGAATATTAAAATCCCCATTTCAAATCTTAAATTGAAAATAATTTTGAAATATTTTTGAATTTTTAAAATTTTAATTTTTAAATATTTTTGAACTCTAAAGCTGCCCCTTTTAAATAGTTTTCCTAAACCGAAAAATATTTCTTTCAGGTATTAAATTGTAGAGAAATTGTTGCTCATATCACAACTTTAATTTATCAGTGGTAAGTATCAGTAAGTGATGCGTAAAGGTCTCGGTCAAGCCTTGTTTCATCATAAACCAGGACATGTAAGGTTTCCTTCCAATTTGACTTGACACTTTTGGCCGTTGCTTGAAAGTATTTTAACCCTTTCCGGCACGTCAAAAATCTGTTAGTAAAATGAGAAATTACCGATTGATACCAGAATTCATAAACAATTTTTTTAGATATTTTGAAATCCCTAATTTAAGCTTTAATTGTAAAAGCAAAATTTTACTAAATTATTATTGGTACCGTTTGCAAGTTTAGAATCAAAATTAGGTATCCCAGACCGGGAACAGTGTGCCAGAAAGGATTAAACGCTATTCGTTAAAGATCAGACTTGAGCGAAATATTCAAATTTTAGCGAGTTGAGATTGATTTACTGATCTGCTACGTAAATCAATAAATTTATTTGGTTCTCGTCACCTTCATAATAACTATCTAACTTCCATTCTCTGGATCTATCATAGAATTGTGATTAAAAAAGTTCCTTCAATCACCGATATCTGATGAAAAATTGTTTTATTACTCCCAGCCCTGCTAATTATACTATTACTTTTACTGTCCGAGAGAGACTGCTCGGACTAGCAAGTCTGTAGAGCATAAATGTCACTCCTGGTCCCTTTTTATTAAGGTTTAAAAAAAATTGAACCTGCTACATTCTTTACATATATAGTAAATTGAGCAAACAGTTTTGAGAAAATTGTGAAAGTTGCGTTGTTATGCGCAAATTAACAACAAAAGCAGCAAGGACAAAGTAGAGAAAGTAGTAGAGAAAGTAGTCAAAGTAGAGACCATCATAGTCCACGACTTTCTGCCATCGTTCTGCCAGATTCCGGATTTTCTGGAAGTACCAATGCGGCTCCTTGGAATCGAAAAGCTCTTGATATGCTTCCTTAATAGATTCAAAACGACGGCCCTTGAAAAAATGTTGCATTGTTCCAAAGAGGCCATAATAGGATGGAGTTACGTCTGAACCGAAATTCCAGAACTCCAATAAATATATCACTAGTACTCCTATATACCATACCAATTCTGATAACTATTATATAAAAAATTTCCCAGAACTTTTTGCTCAACCTAATACAAGGGATACTTTTTACATCATGCTATTATCTGTAGGCTATTTTTCATCAAGTACCCATAAAATACGATTAAAAATAGTTTTATAACAGGATGTTAAAATGTTTTTTCTTACTGTAGATATACATTGGCGGTCAAAAGTTTCTGGCCAGTTAGTCTTTGATTTATTTACCAACAGTTTCAGCGAACAAGCGCAATTGCTTCAAAAGTTAGGAATATGTGAATGACCTCTGACCACGTGATCATTATGATTGGATACTGAAGACACGTCATGCAAAGGGGTAGAATTCTAAATTCGCGTGTGCAAAAGTTTCCGGCCATTCATCATTCCTTAGATTTTTTTCTATCGATAAAGTGTTTTCTGGCCGTATTTGGGGATAAATCAACGTGAATAGCATAGTTTAAATTCCAAAAGAAAAAGATCAACAATTATTGTTCCTAAATGAGTAATTAGTTTGTCGCTAAAGGGCCTTCTTCTCCTCTCCTGAAATCTTCTCCTGAGATTGTGGCAAAGTTATAGATCGGTTAAAATCTACTGTGGACGATATTTAAAAATTATTTAAAGATGGCCATGACCTTTATGACGTTCTGAGGTCTGGGAGACCTCGGAAAACGACGATTCTTGTGGGTAGAATTATCAAGAGAAAAGCAGTTGATGACCCGCTTAAAAAATGCCGTTGCACTATTACGCGATTTACGGAATGAAAACATTGCTTAAATAAGTCGGTCTACCGTGTCAAGATGCTGACGTGATGCAAAGCTTTATGGAAATGTCGATGTTAAAAAAATACACAAATAAAAATATATCGACGTACCCGACTGTCGTTTTTCAAGGAACACAGTATAGGCAGTTGAAAACTTGAAAAAATTACTATTTTGACAAGAATCGATGTTCAAACTTTTCGGTAGTGGTAGCAGCCACTATGTCCGATGATCCAACGACAAAACATATGATTCAACATATGTTATTCCTATAATGAAACATGACGGAGGGCGCGTTATGTTGTGGAGTGTATTTTCTTCAAAAACTGTCTGTCAGTTATTTGAAATCCGCAACAAGATGAATGACGCAATGTATAGGATATCTTACAACATCATTTTCTGCCTTATTAGAGGAAAAATTCTTTTTACAAATATTTGTTTCAACAGGATAACGTCTCAAAATGTTCTGCCCAAACTCCCGACATAAATCCAATAGAAAATCTTCGTAAAGACCTTGGCAAACGTGTGTTGAACTATAAATATTCCAATTCAGCCGAAATTTCTAAAAAATTGCAAGAAGTGTGGAAAAGAATGGACCATGTACGATCTTCAATCGTTGATTGAATCAATATGAGGTTTCTGCGCCGTAGTACTTATTACTAAAAGTATAAAGATAAAATAATAATTGTAAATGTTGTTGATAATTGTACTTTTTTATTACAATACCATTTTTTTCCAAACTTACGAAGGTGGCGGAAACCTTTGAGAACATGCGCTTTTCTTTGTATTTAATTTTGTCAATTAAATTAATTGATATTCATATGTTATTCCATAAATATGTTCCTAACTATTATGCCAATAAAATTTATAAGTATCACTTTTAGATTCCTCTTGATATGGGTATACTTTCAAATTAACTAAAAAATTTTTGCTGGCCAGAAACTTTTGACCGCCACTGTATATAGACTTCTCGTATAAATTAAAAAATTCCATTGAACAATTTATCTGACGTGAAATATTTTTTACTGTGTATCGTTAGGACGTGATTAGCTAATATTCACATAAATTATCACACAATATGACTGATTAACCGTTATGAAGTATTCCCTGTGCACTTGTCGGTAACTGGATAAAAAATGTATATGCATTACTTTCGTAAATTGTTATGTTATGTCGTTGTACCCACTTGCATTACTGAGTCTCTCAGTATCCCAGTTAATCATTCTTGTAATGGTTATTGTGTAAATATAATATAGGCTGCTTACATAAATCATCTTACGACACTGAATAGCGCGACTGAATTGCGATATTTATTATATGGGTTAGTAATGGCTTGCACTTACTTACATTAATCATCGTATCATGTCACTGTATAGACATATTGACTAAAATACTATACTGTTAATCTAGTTAGTGACTGTTTACACATTATTCACATTAATCAACACATTTGATCAATCAATCAATCTTTCCTAAGAGGTATAATTTCTATTAAACTATGTAATAATTGCATTCATATAAAGATGCTTTTATTATAAACCACCACAAAATAAATAACTTTGAAAGTGGAATATTCATTGCTAAGCTTGTTAATAGTAATATATAAACACCAATGAATATGAACTCAGCAAACTTTTTTTTACAGTGTTGTTAGATTGCTTTATTATTATTATTCAAAATACTAAAACTATTTAAGAATAAAAAATAATTTATTGAATGTCAGACATTCAGCGATTAAACAGAACGAAGTTTATTATGTATAATGATAAACATTTTGGTACTTGCTTATTATCCGCTTCAAGTGAGATTCATCGCGTCAACAATGGCGCAGAAAATATTAATTGTAATACCAATCCCCCTCCTTTTTCACATTTTGCATTGTAACGCATAGTCTATATCTACATTATAAAGAGGTAAAGTTTGTTTCTTTGTAGGAGCTAATCTCTGGAATTATCGAACCGATTTCGAAAGTAATGGTACCAAAACTATGGTGTTTGCCCCTGTTCAAACATAGTCTATGTCTTACGTCTATGCCACTAACAAGGGAATGCAGTAGCAAAAACCATTCTAAAAATTCTATTTTTGTGTCACTGAAAAGCCTAAAAACATGAAATTTGGCATGGTAATTACTTATAAGATTAAAAATGATGTTTAAGAACATTTCTTAAATATTCGAAATTTAAAAATGATGGTGTCAAATCAATTTCAAAAATAATGGTTGGAAATTGATGGAGACAGCCTTTGCTCTAGTATAGGCTTGATTTTATGTTGGTGTCATATTGAACTGGGGTTATAGAAGCAAAAACATTCTAGATTGTGATTTTTTGATACTACAGGGCGTAACATGTTGAAATTTGACATGGCAATTCTTATAAGATGTAAATTCTCTCCAAGAACAGTTTCCAAAGAAATTCAAAATTTAAAAGGGAGGGTGTTCAAAAAACATTCTAAATTGCGATATCTATGCAATCTCAGAAAATATCAAACCGATTTAAAAAGCAATGATTGCAAACTGATGATGACAGTCCCTACTCCAGTATAGGCTATATTTTATGTTATTGTCACTACCACACTGTAAAAAAAGATCTGCAAAACTGAAAAACTAGTTTTTGTAAAGCTACAGAAATATGCATGTTTACTAAAATTTTATCTGTAACAGGTATAATATTTACCACTCGCATAGAACAAGTACATGAAATGTGTTAGTTTCACCTGTCAGCTAATCAGAAAGAGATTCAGTAGTGACGTAATCACTATTTACGTAGCCACGGAGGCGTGAAAGGCATCATCTTGAATCCGGTATTGATAAAAATTTCTAGTTACTGAGTAAGTAAAGTTTTATTCTGTATGAGTTAAATTTTATTATATTTCCTTTCTGCTTGATTCATAATAAGTAAAAATCAAAACCTTAGAAACGACTATTTGATTTTTAGTTATTAGCAAGCTAATCTTCCTATTATCTTCTTTTAATTACATATTTATCTTTTTGTCAATGAACTCTTGAACAATGAACAATGTATTCTTTATGTCTGTGTTTATTACAAGTACGAAATTTCTAATGTTTTTGATAAATCAAATTTACCTGCTCTTTTTGTGAAATTTCACTTCCCTTTTTTGCCCCCTTCTCCACAATACCAAAATTTAAAGTGTTTAAAACTTACTTTAAAAAAATGTTATTACTCTATTTGTTTATTTATAGTGAATAAATTTCATTAACCATTCATTACATCACATTCATTTCATTAAAACTTCATATGAATTTCATCCTTAAAATTTTGTTTCCGAATTTTCTTCACACAGTAACAGTACTCAAAATTTAAAAACTCTTTAAAATTCCTTAATTTAAAATAACATAAAATAGAATACAATCTGTACTCTATGCGTTGTTTTATTATCATGATAAATTATCAATTGAAACATATCTTCCCACCCAAAAATGTCAAATCCCCCCCCCCCATCTTTTCCTCAACTTAAAGAGCGTATAGAATTTACACGTAGAAAGTCTTTAAAACTCTTTATAGCCCAGCGTTAGAGAAGGGAAAAAAATAGCCGAAATTGGAATTAGAGGGAAGCTGGAAATTATGTAAATTCATTTAGTTTAGGACTAGAATGAATGTATTAAGTTTTCCTCTTCTTACTAGATGTGTATTAGAAAATATGTACAAATTTATAATTTAAAAAACACGTTTGTATTAATTACCATAAAAATATACTTAAAAAAATCTCATCAAACATTGTCAATGCAAATGTTGTAGAACTTAAAATTCTGAATAAAATGATAACCGATATTTAATATTTTTGTTGAATTTTCACAATTCTACTTCAAAGTATTGCCGAAATTGCTAAACAAGAGCTTGAAGCTCCATCAAAAGAGGTTATCAGTTTACCGTGCTTGTTAGTATTATGTACATGTACTTTTTAGTTATTGATGCATAACTTAGGATGGATATTTTGAGAATTGGGCCTTAATCTCTTGACTGCAGGTTATAGCCCAGTGGTGGGGTTTGAAAGTAAAAACGAAATCCGATTTAATTATAGAAAAACCGGATTTTTTTTTAATCCCATCGACATAGATAAGAAATGAATGTACAATGTTTCTTCCTTTTGCTAGGCGAGCTTTTACCCGCTACGAATAAATTAACTTAAAAAGTGCACCTTTTCATAATTTTTAGAATATTTCAAAAATGACTCGTAAATGATGGGAAATACTGCTTATTATTTCCAATATAAAATATGTGTAGCACTTAACATGATGTATATTGAGTGAACAACAGTTCGTATCTGTTAGACTTAAGGAAATTGAAAATAAAGTGCAAGGATCTAGAGGAAGGGGGGGGGGGGTAGAGCGAACAAATGTGCGTATCTGTTAGACATAAGGGAATTGAAAATAAAGTGCAAGGATCTAGGGGAAGGGGGGGGGGTAGAGCAAACAAATGAATGTGCATAAGACTTTTCCTTAGAGGAATTCAAGGTCAACCAATAGCACGATTTTAAACTTCGATATTTTGCGTAAAGAACAAATATGGTTCTAATAAAATGATTTTCGACTAGTATACAAGAATCTTCGTTTAAATTCATAAAAGTTTAAAACCTTAGTTATATTGAAAAAAGTATTGATAAAAAGTCTTTCATTTAAAATTATGGTTTAAGATTGGCGGTGTCAGTTGAGAAATGAAATATAAAACAGCTATCATCATTCATGTACCGCTTTCTCGATAACTACCAATACCGAAAAAAAAGTCACCTCTCCCCTCTCCCTCTCCTTACAAGCATACAAAATTTAGTCTTTCACCCTGATTAATTTTCATTTTTTTGCGCTATTTGCAAGTTTTCAATAAATTATATTACCAATCCTTTGGAAATATCCCTCCTCCCCTCCTCAGTAATAAGATAAAATATGGTTATCTTTGTCTCCATCCTTACTCGTAGTATTAAAAATCTTGAAACGTCTATTTTTTTCCTGCTGTATTTGTTACTTTATTATGACAGCAGTTAAACACCCGAGATTTTTCCCTACATCCCTTAACCCAAGTTTTTCTTTTAGTAAAGAAAGGAGAGTGGGGTGGAATGGGACAATAGATTTTTCTCTTTATATTCCATTTATAAACATTTGATCAGTCATGTATTCGGTTAAGTAAAAGCATCCCCAATGCTCAGTTGAATAAAGTAGCTGATTTGCATAAGCTTTCCAATTATAAAAAGAAAAAGATTATTTCAAGAACAAGAAGTAAAATTGTTTTATATATATTTATGCTTTCTGTATATTAACGACTTGTTTATCTATACAGTCAAACCTCGTCAACTTGAACACGTTGATCGTGAATAACTTTTAACATGAGCTGTTTTCACAATCCCCTATAAAAACGAATACAAAGATTTGATACTGATAACTCATAACTGCTATTAGTGGTCTCGGAGATCCCCGAGTTTATCACGTTTCACAGTTTAACTTGTAATTTTTAGTTTAACTATTGATACTGGTCAAATTTTATTTCGTTTGGAACCTTATTACTGTCTCCAGAGACTTTTGGATACCTGAGTTTTTTTTTTTTATAATTGTCTTGTATATAAAGTTTATTACATAAATTGTATCCATAGAGTTAATGTAACATTTTATTCATCGTTAGATTAAGCGGTCTGACTGACCACTCAAAATAGTTAGGACAATTTTTGTCACCGTAGTTAAGGGCTAACATGGAGTACTGTTAACATGAATAAAATTTTGATTCCCCTTGAATTTCATGTTAACGAGGTTTGACTGTATATGTAATTGTTTCCCTATTTATAGAAAAATATACTGTATATCATCCATAATTTAAACTATGTCTGAAAGTAGCATTTCTGTCTATATAATAAGTTTACATAAAGTGTAGAAGAATGGAACATGCGAGCTAAGGAAGGAATGGGACAAGTCCGATTTTCTTACTCTTTTAATTTTTTTTAGTTACAACTTCATTAATTATAAAATAGTTTCTGAAAATTATGTTTCTCCCCAAATTTATTTTGTAGTCTGATAATGTCAGAGCTTTATGCGAATAGTTCAATTGCATGTCTATTAAATTTGTGTTTTATTTATATTATTTTAATCATTCATAGAAGTTTTTATTTTTATGTAAAATTAGTCTTAAGAAAATGAACTCTTTATTTTGTTTTAAGTGCAAACAAATTAATTGCCAGTATTCTAATTTATCTGTCTACTTTTGAAATTATAAACTTATAGCAAATTGGAACTATGGAAGAATGAAAGAATAATATTTGCTCAACAACTATTATAAAAGAAAGTATAAGATAAAAAGAACTTGGTATAAAAACGTTAAGTTCAGAAAGAGCTTCCTCGATTGAAACATTTTATTTAAAAATTTATTTAATTATTTATTTGCTATCAAAAAGAAAGTGTACATAAATTTACATTCAATCAATTAGCATTAATTTTTCCAACTTAAAAAAAAATAGCTAAATTGACCTTAGGAGTTCCCAAAGATTTCTTGTAAAGAAATCCCCCACCCCACCTATTGTGATATTTCTAAATCTGTGGGCCAAACATTTTGTAAAAATTGTTACTTAAATATAAAACTTTATTTTGAAAAAAAATATATTTGGCTTTTTCAATTTGTAATTCATTAAACATTAAAAAATTTCACTTTATTTATCGTTAGAAAAATTTTATTTTATTTTTATCACTAAACAAATTACGAATACACTTCCTTGAGAAATATTGCCCTTCTTTTAAAATGAACAAGTGCCTTTTTTGGGAACTATTAACTCGCTACTTTTCTTTCTAGAATGAATACTAAATTATTAATTAATTAATTTAGTAATTAAAACATAAAAATATGTATTGTGATCTTAGTTAATTGTTTAGTAATTATTAATTTTAAACAGTGTTCACAATTTAATGATAAATGCAATAAATAAATGGTTTTACATGATTATTACAAAATAGTAATGTATAGGGGAGAGTGGTGTGAAACAACGGGAGGAACGGGACAGTAGATTTTTCTCATTATGTATCATTCTAAACATTTCACCATTCGCACGCAAGATGAAGCAATGGTAGCCAAATCTTCATTTAAAAAAAATGTTGATCTGTATAAGCTTGCAATTATATAAAAGATTATTTCAATGATCAAAAATAGATTTACTTTTTATGTTTTCCGTATATTAATGATTTGTTATGTATAGATGTAATAGTTTCATTTTATCCACAATTTAAACTAAGGTTAAAAGCAGCATTTTTGTTTATACAAGAAGTTTAACTCAAAATAAGGAGGGGGGAATGGAATAGGTGCTTCATTTTGGGAACAACGGATTTTGTCCTTTTTCTATAGACGATTACTTTCAGAATTTTCAAGCTATGATTTTGAGACTTTCACTAAAGTTGCCCTATACATTCAGCTAACATAATAGGCAAATGAAATTTTAATATCGTTGACATATGCGAAGTGAAAAATTATTTAGTAAACCTACTCATTTTTCATACAATTTTTAGTATTTTTTAAATTTTGGATACAGGGCATTTTGTGCAATGTTGTTTGCCATATTTTCAGAAAAAAATATTATTTTATATTAAGAACTCTGAAAATTATAAGCAAAAAACGTGGAAAAATTTGAGACCATTTTTATAAAAACCTTAATTTCTCTGCGAGTATGTATGCTATTTGCGTAAAAATGAACACAATTTATTAAAACAAGGCACTTAATTATAATCTAGAGTTTGAGCGCTTTTTCTACATTAGTTTTGACAGGGTTATTCAAAAGATATTCATTCTTTTTTAATTTGTTGACGGTCCTCTACCAAGTTTCGGGAAAAAATCTTCAAGGAAATGTATGACTTATACTATTATATTTATACACTAAGAGTTTCGGGATGATTCTTCGTGTATTTTCCTAGATATTTAACAAAATGTCTAAAATTGCAAGTGGACGTTCATCAATGGCCAGGTAGAGTGTAAAGGTTTTCAAATCATGTATTGGATTAGATCAGGCACAGTGCTTAATTATATAACATTGCCCTTAAAATTTGTAAGTTTAGTTTGTCTCAATTATATCAACAACTTTTGTTTAGGCATATATTAAAACTCAGCTATGATACTTTAGTTATATTATTTTTATCTGTTTTTTTTTAGGTTAACTAAAAACCGTAAGATCTGCACCAGCTTATCTTCTTATTTACTGCTGTTGTTATAATGCACATTTCATACAAAAAATGATTTTGTACATATTTTAAATATCTACAGTGAAACTTCGTTGAGTTTTCTTAAGAGGAACATACAAATATTTATGTCAATTGCTGTGGTAATACTGAAACACATGTCAGACCATATTGGTTATTTTGCATCCAAGTATTGATACATGAGGAGAACTCCACTCTGGATATTTAAAACTGTAAATATTTAGCTTCATATTCATAGAATGCTATAACAACTCCAATTAATATAGGTATCAGCATACAAAAAACAATTACGTAAAATCTTTTTAGAATACTGCTGAAAAACCATTAGTAGTAATACAACTGCTAAAATATTGTGCAGTTACAATTATATTTTAGTAAGTGCAAATAAAGTATTTTAAATACAACACTAAAAAATCATTAGAAATTTACTGTAATAACTTTTATACTGTTGCAAAGGACTTTCTGGCAAGAACACAAAAGCTGGCTTAAATGCTATACTAAAAAATTATACGTAAATTTTCTGGCTGTACCTTGATAAAGTTATTTTTTTTTGATAAAGTATATAAAAAGTTTAGGGTGCAATCATAAAAAATTCGTTGTAAATGTGACATATAGGTCTCTTGCAAATGTACAACAAAATTCTTAGTAAATGTACTACAAAATTCTCTGTAAGAATACTAAACATCATTAGAAAACTAACAAAATAATTTTTAGAAAACTCCCTGAAAATACGTTAGTACGTTTACTAAATAATTCTCAGCAAATTTATCAATATATCTATAGTGATCATCCAAAAATATCGCTAGTAAGCTTACTAAACAATGTTTAGTACATTTATAGAAACTAACATGGGAAACTCCCTTATTCGTAAATTTACTTCATAATCAGTAGTAAGTTTACAAAGAATATTTTAGAAAAATCCCTAACAAATCGTTACTGCATATACTACATAATCAATGGTAAAATTACCAAACTCCCTGAACAATCATTAGTAAGTTAACTAAACAATATTTAGTAAATTTACAGACGATTTTTTAGGAAACTCATTAAAAAATCGTTAGTATGTTTACTAAACAATATTTAGTAAAGTTAACTAAAGCAACTTTAGTTGGTTGGTTGGTTGGCAAGTACTGAGACGTGCTAATAAAGCAACTTTAGTAATTTTACATTTTGATTTTCTTCTGTTGCGGTTACATAAAAAGTTCTAGACATCCCAGTTTCCTAGAAAGTTCTTAGTAACCTTGCAGAATTTTTTTTACAGTGCACCGGGGGAGGAGATTGAAAGATAAAAAAAATGTTCTATGCTGCGTTTTTTGTATAACTGAGGGACCTAGCATTTTGAAATTTTGCATTCCAAAAAAATTCTAAATTCAAAGGCATGAAGTGAACGAAAAGCATTCTGAAAGTATTATGTAATCTTATGAAAGACCAAAGCGATTTAGAATATGATGTTTGAAAATTGGTGATGATCGAACCTATTCAAACGTAAGCTGTATTTTATGTTGATCAATGTTGAAGTCAGACATTTTTCTCCAGAAGGGATTTCTATGGATATGGGGGAGGGGAGGGGATTATAGAATTCCGGGGTGGAATTCTATAATCTATTCTATATAGTGTATTTTTTGACAATTGAAAATATAAAATTCAAATCTTCCTGAGAGAGGACATCTCGTTGCTCAGGTTGGAATGTCCTACTTGGGACCACCCCTTGAATTCAATGACTCCCCTAATTCCTCCTCCTTCACTCCTCCTGAGCAAATAACATTATAAATTGCGATTTCTATGATACTAAAAAATCTAGAAACTTTAAATAAGACATGGTAGTTATTTATAAAATATAAATATTCTCTAAGAACAGTCGAAAGTAAATTTGAAATTTAAGAGTTGTGAAGCTAAGAAAAGGAGCGAAAGGCGTTTAAAAAATTAATAAGTTACGATTTCTATGTACTATCAGGAAATAATAAACCGATTTTAAAAGTAACGGTTGCTAGTCACTGGTGATAATCTCGGAATCTACACAGGCATTATATTTTATGCTGGTGATATTACTACCTGAATTGGCAGAAACAACAAACGCTAAACGGCAGAAACAAAAGCCTTTTAAAACTTTCTAAATTACGTTTCAATGGAATATTAGGAAATGCCAAACCAATTTCAAAATTAATGTTGGCAAATTAATGGTGGCAGTCTCTGTTTCAACATAAGCATTTTATGCTGGTGCGACTATCTCTATACAGATGGTAGACATTTAGACAAACTTTGAATTTGACATGATGGTTGGTTTTCAAATGTAAATGCATACTAAGAAGATGGTTTCCAAAAAGTTACTGAAATGATCATAAGAACTGAACATAAAAGTTTCAAAATATTTTCTAAATTATCATTTGTTTGCATAATTAGTCTTAGTTCTTCTTACTAATTTAAGTCTCATTCCTGCTTAGCTCTTAATAGCTGTAAGAGGTCTCACAGACCGCTGCTTTTTTCAGTTTTCACAATTCAACTTGTACCTTTCAGGTTAACAACAGACACTGACAGGGTCCGACACATGCAAGGACATTCAGAGCAAATGCTCCGGGGCCCCCTTCTTTAGAGGTCCCCCATGAGAGCTTTAAGGATTTTCCCTAAAAAGTGCCAAATGATTAAAATGGGATCAAAATTCATATATTTTCAAATATTTAGGAAGGTAAGAGTAGTCCTCCTTCCTCTCTTTGCTTCTAGTGCCCCATTCATCAACGTGAAAAACAAATTACATTAGAAAATTAATGATTAAAGTTTTATTATAACAACAGTTAGTTTATATATTGTTATATATTCTATTGTTTTCAAAATAAATTCTTTATTAAAGGCTTCCTCGTAGCGTGGCAAGTTAAAACCTTTAATTATGACCAATTTGCGACATTTTCTATTAGCCATCTTATAACGTACGTAGATAAACACAAAACAAAGTTTGCAAAGAGGTATTTCTCTCAACCAAGCTATATTTTTTTCTACAATTATCTTACTAGTACTTTTTCTTAAAGTTTTGACTATCTTTTTTCTTTACACCAGCAACACAGCAGACTTTGAAGATACGTACAGTACATGTATGTATATTTATGCTAATTATATGAAATATAGAATATTTTTAAAGATTGGATAATGCAAATTACTTTTGACATAAACAAAAAAAGACACCAAAAATCCCCGTGAGTATGAGTGTTAATGAGGTTCAACTGTATACATTAAATTACCATTTCGAACATCATTTTTGATTGAGAACCATTTTTGGTAATCTATCTTCCGCCTATGAATAGGCCCCACCAGTGGCCGAGAGGGTCTGACCTCTCAACTGGTAGACGGCAAGTGCTGGGTTCGAACCCAATCGCGGCCGTCGGCCTAACCGTTCGGAGTTTTCGTGGTTTTCTTCGAACCTTGCGTAAATACGGGTTAGGTTCCCTTAGAAAGACCCCCACGAAGGGCATCCCTCCCCCGGGCCTATATCCCTAGCGCAGATAATCGGCCGTCACAAAATACACCACACCACACCACACCACACCACACCGCCTATGAATAATAATCAAATAACGATATTTTAAATAAAGAAATCTTTAATCTGGTAACCGAAATTTATTGAAAGCATCTGATTTAACATTCAAGATTTTTTTGCAAACTTTCTTCTGAAATTTTGTTTGAGAAAATGGCTGAAGGAATATTTATTATACGAGTCATTCTAAGAGCGGCAATAATGATGAATGCGCCAAACTGTAAGTCAAGTCATATTTGTTCATCTTCATCAATAAAATGACTTCGAAATAAAAATACAAGTCGTGTTTTTTTAGGCTGGTACCTTCTCTCGGCTAATTGACTGTAATGGATGTGCAGCACGCGCTCAGATGGTAAACTGATCTCTCAAAGAAAGGCTCTTTAATAATTTCAGGAAATATTTTGAAAATGGCTTTCTGACAAAAAATAAACTAAAATAATGCCAAAAAAAAAACAAACAAAAAACAAAAAAAAAAAAAAAAAAAAAAAACAATAATATATGAGAAAAACTGGAATATGTATTTAATGATTAATAAAGCTATTGTTAGGTATAAATTAGATTTATTTCATAAAGCTGTTAAATATAAAATCTAAAAGTTTTTCGAAAATAAACATTGTTTTCATTAATCTGTTATGAATATACAGGGTGAGTCATAAATATCGAAACAACAGGCTATCTCCTTAAATATTGCCCCTAGACCCATACTTCCAATTGAAAAAATTCATTAAAAAAGGTAAACTTTTTCATAAGATAAGTTGCAACGCCATGGGGGGTCTATTTGAAAAATTACGAAAATTAACTTTTTATACGGTCCGCGTAGGACAAAAATTTCAATTAGGAAAACTTTCCTTATCCAGTCCTGAATAATACACAAAAAGTTGCATATTCAAATCTTCAAAACTCGCAGAGTTATACCCATTTGAATAATTCATCAGGCTTTAAAGGATTAGACACAAATTGAAATGCGCGCAATTCAAAAGACAATGTTTCTTTAACAATTATAGGAAACGTGTAAAAAATCTATCTTTTGAGTTAGAATTTTGATTTTTTATATTTTTTGTGATGGTTAGCCATATAATTTGCTAAAAAAATCACATCCTAAATTTTATCCTAAAATTTATAAAAAATTCATATCATTAGTACTGGTTTAAATGGGATAGTTAAAAATCGTTACATCGGATTTCAATTTCTTTCCATTTAATTAAAGATGAAAATCTGATTTTAGTTTTGTTTTGGGGTTTTTGTTTTTTAATATTAATTTTAGAATTATTAAAAATATTTATTGAAAAAATAATATAACTTTAAAAAAATCTTATTTTCAAAAGTAAATAATTTTTCAATTTTTACCTAAACAAACCTAATTTAAAATAATTAAAAATGACATGTTTCAAGTTTGTACTTTTTTTCTTTAACAATTCTTAACTTTCAGTAAGATCTGCACTGGACGAAATTTTCGATCCTGGTTTCAAACAATTCGTATTAAAATCACTGTCTCTGACTGACCTAATACGTCCATGAAATAAGTAAAATTTGGTTCAATCAAAATTTTTACGAGAATCACATAGATTTTAAAATCGCTTTTATTTTACAAAAAAAAAAAAAAAACTTTAAAATTTATTTTTTTAAGAATAGTATATTTAAATGCTAAAAAATAAAACACAATTAAAAAAAAAAAAAATCTGCCTATGACGGAATTCTGTTTTAAACAAAAAATGTGTTGATCCATGCAAAATGAATACAATAATACCTGAGAAAAAATAAACTCCATTTAACCCTCCTAGGAAGGGCATTTGTCTATTACGTATTTTTTCTTTCCTGTGTGATTCCGTCTTAAAAGGTTTTACTATTTAACATTTTTCAAAGTCTCCAACGCACGGGAAATGGATTATCGATATTACAATATAAGTGAAACATTTAGATATAAACAGAGATTCATTGATTAAATAAATATATCACAGCCTTTGTCGTTTCTTTAATAATAAAAAGTATAAATATAAAAAACGAAAAGCTATAATAAGTATTTTTGGGCAGAACTCCTCCCCGCGAAACAATTTTTAACTACACTGAAGTAAAAAACTATGTAGAAATTCACGACTGAGTTGGACTATGATTTAAACTATTTTCCACGCTGGTCCGTATTATGATTTTAACATTTGTCCAGGCAGGGCCAGCTTTTTTCACTATGGGTCACTTTGGGACAGGACCTAGATATTTTGATCCATGCAGACCTCCAGTGCTAACGATCACCATATTTTGAAAACAAGTTTTGATTTAAATCAATACGCTGCCTTATTATGTCCAAATAAGAGACATGATTTGAATCGACATTTAATACGGATAATTTGTGGACGATCCCTTATTTGCTTTGAAAATAAGTGAAAAATTCTTCGTTTACAGGCATAGTAAAGTGGTGTAAGTGACGAATTTTGGATTTAATATCTCTGTCAGATTTTCAGATACGGAGATGAAATTTTTTTTGTTCAATTTAGGAATATATAAGGAATAATTTCCTAATCTGGAATTTTGCTCTACGGGGGCCGTATAAAAATTTAATTTTCGTATTTTTTCAAATAGACCCCCCATGGAGTTGCAACTTATCAGATATTTCACCTTTTTTTTATGAATTTTTGCAATTGGAAATATGGGTCTAGAGGCAATATTTAATTAGCCTATTGTTTCGGTATTTATGACTCACCCTGTATATTGAAATAAAATCGCTCCAGTGATAGTGAACGGTACACCTTTCATATAAATCCAAGAATAAACTTTTAGACAGGGAAGCTGCATCACAAAGAAACACCTCTTCGAGTTTATGCATAAAAAGTTAGGATTATTTAAATTTCGATTTGCATATTAAAACGCAATTGGCCTGTCAAGTCATATCTTGATGGAAAACTCATAATAACCCGATTTTAGCGAATGACTCTTCACACAAAAATGAACACAGTTTATTACAAAAAGCTATTTAATGATAATCTACAGTTTAAACGCTTTTTTTACATTAATTTTGACAGGGTTTTCGAAAAGATATTTGTTCTTTTTCAATTTGTTGACGGTCCCCTATAGAATTTCGGCAAAAATATCTTCACGGTAATATATAACCTTTACTATTATACTTACACACCTATAGTTAAGAAAGTTCCTCATGTATTTTTCTAGATATTAAACAAAATAGCTAAAATCGCAAGTTGCCGGCTACCTTTGACCATATAGCCCATGTGAAAAGGTAACAGAATATGAAGTTTGATTCAATTTTGTGTATTAGTTTTTGAGCTATAGCTATCGCGAAAATCAAGAAAAATGCAGCATAAATGCACTTGTTTTGTGATTTACCAGAATTCCTAATCAGCACCAGTTTATCTCAAGGTCTAACATCTAACATAATGTGAATTTTGAAGAAATTACGTGCATTAGTTTTTGAGGTGTGTCGATTGATAAATTAGTATAAATCCTGAAAAATTTGGTAGAGCAGCGTCATCTGTTTTGCGATTCATAAGAAAGCGTATTCAGCAACAACTTATGTTAGCGTTTAACTGAATATGAAACTTGATGAAAATCGATATATTAGTTTTGGAAATAGGGCTATTACGTAAATTATGAAAAGGAAGCATTGTAGCGCCCTCTGGTGAGTGATTTACATGAAAAAATTATTAATAGCAGTTTATATTAAGTCCTAATTGATTCTAAAATGTTATTTAATTTCGTGCATTAGTTCTTGAGGTAGAGCGTTCAAAAACTTTTGTCACATACCAACAGACATTTCTTGAAAGAGTCAAATCTTGTTCGGAATCCTGTGAAATGTATAATTCCGTTAAAAACTGAAAGTCGAAAATGTTCTTGAATCCATTACTTTTTTCTTGTTAAGATAGAAAAAAAAATGGTGATTACAATACAATAAAAAATTGCTTCAATATATTTTATTGCAATTTAGCTAATTATTTTTTACTGTTTAGTAACGCGTTTATTCAATTTCAAAACCCATATAATTATTTTTCTTCAGGTATTTTTGTTTGCTTTATTTTTCCAATAAACAAAGAAAAACACCTAAGAGCAAAAATTGAAAAAAAAAATATTTATGTTTACTTAATTACAATTAATTTACTAATTAGTTAAGTAAATTTTTTTGTGAAAAAGATTTTTGTTAAGATTTTTTTATGATATTTTATTATTATACGATGAACGAAAAAAATTAATGTTTACGAAGTGAAGAATCATTATAGCAAAAATCAGGGGACTTTATGCTACACGACTTTCTTTATATGAGAAACGCAGTAATGAACTGTGAAACTAAAAAGTATTATCCCACTTGACAAAAAATAGAAAAATGTCAGATTTTTCCTTTATTAAGATTCGTATAACATCAGAATGATGAATGATGTGGGGGTGTTCTATAAAGCCAACTAAATGTCTTTATCAATACCCCATGCCTGAAAGATGTCGCAGGGTTTTGGTTTCGTCTTCAAAAATTATTCTTAGGGGAATAAAAAGAGAAAGATTGATGATTATTGGAATAAGACTTTTTCTATGCACACAAATACATATATGTGTGTGTGTGTGCATAAGCCATTGATTTTGAAAGTGGGAAAAGTCAATTTTGTGAAAAACTTAATTAAACTAAATTTTCCTACGGATTAACATAGAATTTATATTTTTAGTCAATTTATAGTTGATTACCTGTCTGTCACAACTATTTCCTCCCACAGTTAATTACAGTCAAATACCTTTTGACGTCAGTTTACATTTGTTACCATTATAGTTACGGTATTTTGAAATATAATTTATATAATAATTTAATAATTATTAATGTTATATACTACATTTTTATTTTATATAGTATTTTTATATTATCTTTATTACTATAGATTTTATATTATTATATTGCATCTGTTATTATTATGATGTATTGGTATATAGTGTTATTATACTACAGATTATAATGCAATAACGTTTAATATTATAAATAATATATTAATATAATTTATATTATGTTTATAAATTTCATGATATTTTGCTGAATTTGAAAGTGAGGCAAGTTAACTTTTAATATAAATGTTTTTTATGTTGCCTAATATTAACGAGCATAAACAGAATTTCATCATGAATACTTCAAAAGTCTTCACTGTTTAAATTAAGAAATATAATTACATAATATATAACTTGTTAGCAATTTTTTCCATTTTTTCCTAAGGAAATCAAATTTATTTTAAGTTTTAGTTTAAATTTTCTAAAGAATAATAAAAGATTAAAATAAAATAAAAATTGTGTTTTTTGTTATTATAATTATATACAGTGAATCAGAAAATCATAATGCATACCAAACCAAATTTTTTCAGCTAACACAGATAATCGTTATTCCATATTAAAATAACATGCAATAAGAGCATAAATGTTGTAAAATAAATGCAACAACATAAAATGGAACTGCTTCATTTTTAAAATCAATGGCTCACGTATACAGAGTGTTCCTAAAGAATCGGCTTTTATTCCCTAAATATTGATCATAGAACATATACTTTAAATTAAGAATTTTATGAAACCGATATTACATGATATTTTCCTAATTTAAAAATCATTTTTCTGTTCTATCTGTTAAGAATTACCTGTCCGTAAAAAATCATCATTTTCAACATATATTTTCCTTAAATATTAATTTCTGTATTCACAAGCATCTGCTTTGATCCCTTATTAAGATGCCAAAATGAAATATTTTCTCAAATATTTCCTTTTCTTCCAACTTCATTTTTTGTTTTGTGTTTTATCGAGAATCAATAAGTTATATTTGCTCATAATAAACGAACTATACAATAAGGAAATTGAAGTTATTTCAATTGTTATATCTATTCTTGGAGAACTTCAATACATTAGATTCGTGTTGTATTCAATAACTTCATCAATAATAAGTGTAAAGCAAAACCATCCGTGATTTCATATAGCTTTTGCAAATAATTATGTATAATACACTCCGTTCTTTTGAAGCCTATAATTTTGTATGTAAAAAAAAATGTGCATAATACACGAGGTAGATATGGTTCTCTTTTTTTTATCATGTGTGTATGTGAGAGGAGGAGATAAGCATTTGAGTACTGAAGAATCACCATAACAACCGCAAGAAAATTTTCTGCTTCAAAGTTTTTTCATAATGGGAAACATAATAATGAACTGTGAAAGAATCGAAACTAAAAAATATCCTCACATCAAAAGAAAAAAGTTGAAGATGACAAATTTTGCTTTTATTATTTATACATCAATGCAATGATGAACGATATGACATTCTCTGATGCCAATTAAAGGCCTTTATCCATATTCCGAATCTCGCAAGGATTACATGTTTCCTCCCAAAATTTATTCTTCTAAAGTTAAAAATTGAAAGACTGGTGATTATTGGAATAAAGTAATATTTTTTAGTGTTATTTTAAGTTTTGTATACATATTCATTTGTTATAAACCTATTAAAACCGGGAGTTACGTTTTCGCAATATTATGTTTGTGATTTTCTTTTTATTTGTTTATTACTTTTTTTTTTTTTTTTTTTTTTTTTTTTTTTTTACAGTAAATATTTTTCTCAACAAACTTAATAATTACTTGATAACTATTGTCATAAAACTTACTATACTAAACTTGTTACTAAACTTGATAAAAAAATAATTTATGGTAATAAAATTTATAATTATTGTCATATTTTAAAATATCTCATACGCATTTTTTCGCATAAAATACAAGATTTACTCATGAGATACCTTTTATACAATTATCTTATACAATGGAAGTTGGCATGAATCGTAAAAGTTCGCTGAAAATACAAGTAGAAAATAAAATATTTTGATAATTATACCTCGTTTTCCAAAAAAATGTAGCTATATTTTTTCTTATTCGCATAAATTTAAACATTTAAATCTTTCTGAGATGCAAGGTTTTATGCTAAAATTTATTTATTATTGTACAGAGGGATATAAAGTACAAATTTTGAAAGAATATGATAATTGGGAATGCGTATGGAAAGTTTCAAAGGTTAGGAATGCGCGAAATTTTCAATTTTGAGAAAACAGCATTTTAAGTAAAACAAGCATTGTTGAAGTTTATGGGACATCGTGATCGTTTGCATAGTTTTGTTAAGTACATACACGATGTAATCCATAGCAAACCCCATTTAATAATCCGTTTCCTGTGTAAGTCCAACATGGTAATAATACAGCACATATATCCATGGAAAAAATACTTTATTTCAAGAAGTAGAACGCATTTAGTGGTGGCCTTTCTTACGCAGTAAAAATCTTTTAACTGGTGCTAACAGGAAGATCAAAGGCGAAGTGTCTGCCTAAAGAAAGTTAATACATGCCAAACATACATCGTATGTTAAGCCAAGATGCCAAAATTAGCCGTCAAGAAGGAATCGGCATAAAAATTTAAACAAGGAAAACGCCAAAAAGGTTTGTCATATTTGGCTATCAATTTAAAAGTGAAATAAAAAAACAAACCTGTGTTTGCTTACATTTAACTGTAACGGATCGTATAACTAGAGTTGCAAAAATTCGGTTTATTCCCGGGTTTATTTCCAATAGTCCAGGTTTATTCCCAGGTTTATTCCCAAAAAACCGAATTATTCCAAAAAATCCCGGGTTTTTTCCAGGTTTATTCCTAAAAACCCGGTTTATTCCCGGGTTTAAACCAGGTTTTTTCTAACCTTTGCAACGCTACGTATAACTGTCAAATATTCATTTACAGAGAGATGTGAAATGTTATTTATTTTGGTATCTTAAGTTCTCATCTCATCATCATCATTCTATTGTATCTCAAATAGGTTAAATTAATGTCTGCATTTTAGATTACACAAACAAAATTGTAATAAATAATCGTTCATGTCATAAAATATCATTAAAGAATATTTATACTGGTATAATAATTGAGAATAAATTAGAAATAAAAAATATCTCTTTTTGAATGTTAATATATAGCAGGAAAAAAAATGAATTAATTTTTAATAAAAATAATACGAATGTATGGCTTCACCATAATAAATACATACGGGTTTTCCAAACATAAAAGCTTATACTTCTAGGAAGAAGCGTCAGAATTGAAAAATCTCTTGTCATCTGATTAATTTGAGCATCTAGTTTTTTAGTTCTCAAAAAAAATAAAATCTGTTTTTTTTTTCTTTTTTTTTTGACAAATTTTGTGATTTTGAATAGTCATTGTCGCCTTAAAACAAGTTAGTACTCTGCTCGATACTAATTGCACATTTCACAACGTGTGATTATGTAGATAATGTTTTTAGTATTAATGTCAGTTTTGTTTCAGGTGTAATAATTCTTATTATTATTTCACCCAATCAATTAGTTACTGCACGATCTGCTGTTTAGAAAAAGAAAAATGAAACTGCACCAAAAGCGTGGTTTATGGAAAATCAAATTAAAGTCTCCTATACAAAAAATATAAATATAGTTAAACAGAATATTGAGAAAAACTATTGTAATTCTATATTATACGATTGTACAATTTCTTTTAATAGTTTATAAATAAACTTTACAATAAAGGCATAAGGTTCTCCAATTTGAAATAAAAAAAATAATATTAAAGTACAAGTTAGTATTCACAATACTTCTCTTTTGGGAATTAGCAAAATTTTTGGATCCTTTATAAGTGACAGTGTTGACCCAATTTCTGCGTGAGATCAACCAGATTTTAGACCGACGAAAGCATAGTTAATACAAGCCTTACACGTATAAGAAAGGTTTCAACCGGTGAGGAAAAAAGAGAACGGGAAAGCCATGACCTTTACCGGATTTTGGTATCTTAATTAAATTTTCTTTATTTAAATTAAAACAATAATAGTAATTAAAGTTTTTTCCGTAGGCGATTTATAATAATTAAACATTAACGAAAGATTATGATTATAAATAAAAGTGATTTTATTTGTTATAATGATCTCGTACTATCCAAAATCAATTCTTCCTTTCCATCTCCTGGATATTTTTCTTTTGTTGAGCTCAATTTAGTTGACAATTATGCCTACTATAGGTAAGATAAAATTTTAAAACGAAAGAGTGCCTTTTATTTATTGTAAAATCGTTTATTTTAATTCTTTATACATTAAAATCTCTTAAAACGGAATGCCAAAGGTTAAAAAGAGTTTTCCATGTATGCCTTAGCAGTTTGAATGTCTCTTAATTATATTAAAATTCCTTCACCATGATTTTTTATATATATAACGCAAGGTAACGTTATAAATAGATTCCGCTTTCCCACATATTAAAGTTTTCTCAATGAAAATTTGAAAAACAATATCTTAAACAAAACCATTGTCATTGTCGATTCAGAAATAAATCTACATGAATAAATACTGTATAAATGAAAATTAGAATCGATACGATTGAAATAACGAAACAAGAGTGAATGCAATAATCTAAGAAACCAATTAAATACATTACCGCCGTACACCATTTTCAGATTTTGAAATCGTTTCTAGAAGACTTAAGGTGTCATCCATTAAAATTTAAACCCAAACAAAAAAGTGGATGATTTATGATTATAGGGATAAAAAAAGATTTTCTATGCATAATTTTATCGATTTTGTCGCAAAAACTTTTTTTGTGTGTCTTGTTTCGCTTAGAAAGATAAAAGAATCAGTGAAGAAAAGTTTCTTTAAAGTTTTATTTTATAAATGCATTTTTAACAGGTCTATTTAAATACAGAATTTTTTAAGACAGAGGATAATCTTTATAAGCTATTTTTCAAAATTATAGATTCAAATAATAATAAAAAAGAGTAATGATAAAAATATTCATACTTTTTGTTTCAAAAAGAAACTTATTTTTCAAAAAAATTGTTGAATATTTTAAATCTATATTTCTGAATATTGATTATTTGAGCTTGAAAAAGAATTTAAGAGATATAAGAGATCTTTGAGTGTTATTTAATTGCGGCACACTTTTTATTGAAAAGAAATATTATTATGACTAGTTTGGGGTTTAAAATCAGCGAAGTTTGATTTATATGCTTGTTTTTCTGTTTGATGCAAGAATCACAGTTCAGGTTCCCCGTTTTTTGTCCTTTTGACGTTATTGCAGTTACATACAAGGATTGTCGGTTATAAGTACTAACCGTTTAGAAAAATTGAAATCTCAGTAACAAATATTTAATTGTTGTAATTTTTCCGCATAGAAGAATAAACTATTTATGAGAATTAAACATATGCAATTCTTATAAGCGGAAACTATGCATATCATGAAAAAATAATTAAAAAGAAAAAAAAAACTGATAACTCATGGTCTGTTTTTTTTTTTTTTTTTTCCTAATTGTGATATTTTAAGGGTGTATTCGAAAAAACCCACCTTCAACAGCTCAAAATTTTCCGATATAATTTCAGACACATTTTAAAAAATAGAAACATAAAACTTGCTGCAATTAATTGGTCATTTTAGGGTCACTGTGAGTCACGCTGAGTTTATCTGGAAAATGGATCAAACGACTTCGACTATATTTTGTATTCTATCATTTTCGGGCCTAAGAATACTGTTAAGTTACACTGCGTTGTGCCAAGAAATTAATTTAGTTAGATTATTTTAAACTTAATTTTTTAATAATTTAAGTTATAATTATTGTAGTATAATTATTATCATGAAACAGAACTCCTGAAAATAAATACATATAAATAATTAAGTACTCACCCCAAATACGTAGAAAGATACACAAACCACGATTATACTTGAACAAAAATTAATTTTATTGATTATATTATAAGACAGATAGAATCAGGATCCTGATATGCAAAAAAACCCCTTTCCAATATGAATACTTATACCACTATTCCACTTTATTACACTGATCAGTCTAGCAAATAGATATCCAGTTCCAGGTTTACAACAATTGTTCATTATGCAATGGATACAGTCACACATGCTGGTCCGTTTCATATTGAGAAATGCAGAACTACGGAGATAGTGTTGCATAGCGGAAACAAAATCACAAGCTGCAGCCTTGCACGTCCGATACACTGAAACAATCCAAATCGGCAGCTGGGTGAAGATCAACTCATACAGTATTGTACAAGACTTTTATTTTTGAAGATGACAACAATACACAGTCCAAACCATTCACTGTTGACGATGAAATAAGGAAACATGGAGATCACAAGACCGGACACAGGAAAATAGAAGACTTTGCGATAAAGTGATGAAGGCACCGGCCTGCTTTTCATTATGTTAGAACCCATCAATCCTGATGCTATGCAGAAAATCACACACTTCCCGCTGATGCTATATGCCAACAGATGATAATTCCAAAATCTTGCTAGTTAGATAATTAAAATCTTTTATTGTAACAATATTGTGAAAAGGAGATGCACGCTAGGCCCTAAGGCCTAACGGCAAAATTATCTCCTAAATTTTCTACGTCTTCAGTTGACCAAGAGCAAGGTTAGAATGAGAGAGAATTCAAAAAGACGCCACCGAAAGTAACCACGATATCTGCACGCTCAGCCAATCAGAAAAAGGGAAAGAAATTGCTAGTTGAATGCAGAGAAATTTTTAGGGGGAGTTAAGGCGAAAAATAACATTGAGTGGCAACATGAAACAAGCGGGATTTTAAGAGACGCTACAGTTTCGTGGAAAAGAGTGATTCATGAGATCGGAATTTCCGTTCCTCAACAAGATGATCTGAAAATGCGCGGGTGGATAATGGCGATGTTGAATTGAAAGAAAAAATGGCGCGCGTAATTTTAAAGAGAGAAAAATCTAAAAATATATTAGGACACATATCTGGTTAAATAGTGGCTTAATCTTGCTGAAATTTTACCAGATTATTAAGAAAAAATAGATTTATTGATTGAATATAGATTTAAACATGAATATTAAAAATAAAGGCTTTAAATTTTATATATTTAGGACTTAGTAAATATTGCAAAGAAAATAACATCGCGAACCTTTAAAAATAAAAGCAAGTTAGCACATTGCTAAAAGTAAATATTATCGATTAAATTAATGGATATTTATGGGATTATTAGATAGAGATTAAATTTTAAATTTTGTTAACTTATATGAATCAAATATAAACATTTATTTTAAGCAAAGATCTAAATTTTGAATCAGAAATGTTATGTAAGGTTTTTATCACATAACAAATACTATTGGGCTAGTGCGCATGCTCAAGAACATTGGATTGCTGGGTCATTTTGGGTCACAATGAGTCAGAGTCAAGCTAATTCTATTTAAGAAATGGCTCAAATGATTTTGACAAATTTTCGTATTATACCGTTTTTGGGCACGGAAAGATCATTTTGCTAGTTATTTTTGAGATATTTGATTAGTGGGTCATTTTAGAATCACTATGGGTCAAGCTAATTTTCTAAAAAAACGACTCGAAAGATTTTGGATTAAATCTTGTATTCTGTCGTTTTCGGGATGGAAAAGACCATTGAATTATGTCGCATGTTCGACAAAATTTGACTAGTGAGTCATTTTTGAGTCATGACGGGTCAAGGTAATTTTATCTAAAATACGGCTATAACGACAGCTCAATCGATTTTAAATAAATTTTGTATCGTACCTTCTTTTGGCATGAGAAATCTCTTAGGCTTGATCACATGTTCGAGAAATATAGATTGGTGGTTCATTTTTGGTCATGTTGAGCCAAATCGATTTTATCTAAAAAACGACTCTAAAACTTTTGAATTAATTTTGTATTGTACCGTTTTATATTACAATAAGACCATAGGGCTTAGAGAAAAATGTTAGGGAAAATTAGATCAGTGGATCACTGGGGTTACGTTGATTTTATCAAGAATATGGCTCTAACGATTTTGCCTAAATTTTGAATTCTGTCATTTGCAGGCGCGAGATATTATCATCTAACACCTCAACCTAGGTGCTTCAGAGCACTATTCATCCTTAAGGCCCCTGTCCTCGCTCGAGGAAACGCTCGCGAGCTAATGCTATTCCTATGGAGAAGTATTTTTCTAATAACTCTTTCGCATTTTGACATTTTTTAATAATTTCTTTTGCATTGGATAGCTGAGGTGCATGCCGACAGCGCACCTTTTTTCACTTTTTCAATTTTGGTTGCAGATATTTTTTACAAAGTTAGTTTCACTTTCAAAACCGGTTTCGAAACTGAAAGTACTTTTTAAAAAAATGTCTGCAACCAAAATCGAAAAAGTAAAAAAGGTGTGCTGTCGGCATGCACCTCAGCTATCCAATGAAAAAAAATTATTCAAAAATGTCAAAATGCGAATGAGTAATTAGAAAAATGCCTCCCCGTAGGAATAGCATTAGCTCGCGAGCGTTTCCTCGAGCGAGGACAGGGGCCTTAATACTCATTGATAACGCAAGTATTTCCGAATAATCTAAACCGCTGTAAACCTTGCATTTCAGTCAGAAGTGACAGCATTCCTTATTGATTTTTCCTGTATGTCTCTAAAATGTTGCAACAGTACAATTTCCATAACCCCTCCTATATCATACATGCCTATATGTTTTTATGTAAATTTATTTTTTGCAAAAATAGACAGTTCAGTATTTTGAAAATATGTTTGACATGACAAAACAAAGATCTTGGGCAAGTTTCATGTTCTTATAAACGAAATTATAAAAATTCGATGTGTTTTTAAGTTGTTCCTCTTAATTTTTCTCGTCAGTGTAAAATCTGGTTAATTTTGTACTACATTGATTTTCAATAATATGCTACACCGATGAAAAATAAGTCAAGCATCTCACCAGAAAAATTATGTAGCAATGTATTTCAATTTTATGGCAACAGTAAGAAATCTATTTTTAATTTTTTTACATTTTTTTTCGATAAATTACATTTTCTCTATTTTTATATTTTCTGAGAACTATGCGGATGTCGACCACCTTTCTAATTTCTCACCATTTAAAATTGTTTTTAATTGTTTTTTTGAACATTGTATCCCTTTTAAATTTTAATGTAATCAGAAGGAGCCCATTACTTACCCATCATACGTAGTATAGGGTAAGTCTTGCAATCGTTTTGAAAATCGAAAAATTTTTTTGACGGATTTACACGTTTCCGACACTGGAGATTTCGAAAAACATATTTTTTGAAAAAGAAATTTTGCCGTCTGTCCGTCTGTCTGTCTGTCTGTAAACGCTCTACCTCCCGAACGAATTGAGATAGAGACTTGAAATTTCGTATGTACTTAGTATGTAAGAATGGGACGAAGCCTATTTAATATCAATAACCTCGATTATCTGGAACTATTTTTTTTGGACTCACGAAAAATTCGTTCTGGTGAAAGGTATATAAAAATTTTCGAAATTTTTTATTTTAAGGAATGATCGTAAAAAGCAATAAAATAACACAAATTTTGCATAAAGAACGAAGTTGATCGAATTATTAGTTGCCGAGATATCTGTTTTCCACATTCTTCGATTTTTCATGACCCTGTATTTCATTCAAATTTCAATTGAAAGTTATATTTTAATTGGAAATGAGACGCTTAATTCGACGCAATAAACTGTTTGTTAATAAGATTCTTATTTTTGTGGAGTTATAAGGATGTTTCTTTTTCGCAATTCAGTATTACTTGAGTAGTTAGGCGTGTTGTATAATTTATCGAAAGAGATTCATCAGCAACTCATGAATACAGCATTACTATGCACAATAAAAATATAAATACACGTTTAAATTTTGTTTTGGAATTGCAATCCATTTTATAAATAGTTTACAAATGTTTTATTTACATATATTATATATGCATATATATGATGGGTAAGTATTACGGTGGCCCCCAACGACTAGTTTTAGGTAGATATCGCATGAAATACTACCTACTGCATTCTTCTCTGTGTTGCAATTTCTGAAATAAGTTTTGCAGTTCTACACCGATCATGACCTTCCTAGACCCAGAGCTCCCAAATGATCCGCCAACTGAACATCAATATTTTCTTAGAGAGATTTTCCTTTTACATTTTTCTTGAAAATTGCGCAGAAATCGCCTTCGTAGGTTAGTTTTAGCACAAATGGTGTAGAAACCTTCTATGAAATTTTCTGTTAAAAAATATTGGTGTTTAGTATACGAACCATTTGGGAGTCTTATAGACTCCAAAACTACCATCAGTAAGAAACTTTATCTATTTAAATTTTCTTCCAAGCTGATACATAAAGTCAAAGGGTATAAAATCTCAGTCAAGATCGTTAATGGACAATATCGGACCAAAAGGGTGAAAATGGGAAGGATTTTTGTGAAAACCGAATTAGTTATCGAATCAGTTTAAAGCTTTTATTACTTCCAAATAATGGGCAAAAGATTTATGCATGACAGATTTTTTATAAAATTAAAAAAGGGCTCAAGTGGCGATAAAAATAGAGTTTTTGGGAGAAAAAAATGCATAACTTCCTCAATTCTCTCTATATAAAATCTAATAAAATTTATTATAAATACTCACAATATTATCTAAAACCTTTTCACTTAAATGTTTTTGGTAAAACCAAGTCTTACCAAAAAAATAAATAAATAAAAAAAATAAAAAAAAAATAAATAAATAAATAAATAAATAAATAAATAAATGATCCTATTGGATTACAATGGAATTTAAGGATATTTGGTGAAATACGGAAGTAACACTAAGTTGGCTTCAATTTTGTCGAGTAATTTTGATCGCCAAGTTGGCAACAAACTAGGCGACATTTGGCAACCGAACCGAGTTTCTTTGAATAGTAAAAATATTTTTTATTTTTAAAAAATATTTTTGTTTTTAAAAAATATTTTTGTTTTTAAAAAATATTTTTGCGACACCCTATATTTTTACTTTCCTACCACCTTCCATAAATGTGAATGTTTAATAATGTAGTCATGTTAATAGTCTTTATTACTTTTGCGAAATCAAAACTTTCCACGTTACGAGTAAAATGGCTGACACAAAAAATGATCTTATAATGGTTCCGTTTTTACTTTTAAGTTCGAAACTCTAAAAATTAAGGTCTAATTCAAAAGAATTTTGCAAATTTTGTCTGAAGCATTTTCCTACCGAGAAATCAAGCCAATAGATGTGAAAATATTACGTTTTAGTTTACATTTTTTATAAAATGGAATATATTTAGCCTGATATTTTCTATTTTTATACAGAATAAAGATTTGGTTGCTTTAGAGAGGGTAAAACTTGACTCTTTGCAAGCTGATTAAAAAACAGACTTTTTGTCAGTACCTGTTCAACAATAATGTCCAAACAAACATCTTTAATTTGAATCAACAAAATTTGAAATGGAAGGTATTTTGGATCGGTCAGTTTGCTTGGACATTAATTTGAGGGACTGTGCATTGAAGAACGATTAATACTCTTAAGGATTACATTCCTGTTTGTAATTAAGTTTTTTTTTCATAATGTTGAAAGAATCATATTTTTTTAGCCTTTAAAACAAAACACAGAGAAAACAACATTAACTATAAACAGGAATGTTAAATCTGTGGGCAAAAAACATTTAATACACGAAGGAAAAAAAAAGTAAAAAAAAAATGAAAATCTCTATTTAAATTAGCAAAACAACCTTAGCATTTATCGAATAGGCAAGTTATAAAAATGTAAACAGGGAGAAAAATCAGTTTAAAGTTTTCATTTGTAAAGATAATGGCGCTGAATCTATTAACAAAATTTACAATATCTCACGATATGATTAATTGTCGTATAGGCAAAATTAGATGTCAAAATATTCAGAATCAAAGACGCTTGCAATTAATATTAAAAAAAGAAAAAGAAAATCGATATTTTGACCAATTTCAAGTTAATATCTCCCCTTAAGCTATTATTCAATAGATGGTGGTAACAAAGTGGTAAGTAACACTTAGAATATTCCCATTTCTCAAACTGCTCCTTCCACAGAACCGATCAATATACACCTTCTATATAAGTTTGGTTAAAGAAAACGGTGGCGTTTGAGGGAACTCACGTAGTATGAAATTATTCTTTTTTTACATCGACATTCGTGAATTCCCTTCCACCAAGTAACCCACGCTCCTTGAAAAAAAGTATGGGCCCAAGCACGCTGGAAGAGATGCAACGCAGCGAGATGAATAGCGGAGGATTTAGAGCGCAATAAATCTTTTTACATCTTTGTGACGTGGAAGAAGAATATAAGTATGTAATGAATAAAACATCAGAATATCCCCATGTGACGGACTTATAACAGCTCGATCCCTGTTTTTTCTCACACTTTTTCCTCGTTTATAAGACTGAGAAAAAGAAAGAATTTAGTAGAATGAATAGAAAACTCTGAAAATATTGCGACTGTTTAAGGGTATTTTTAAATCAAAAAGGAGCAACTTTGTGACGTAAGTTTTAATTTATTTTTGTTCGGAAATGCATGAAACTATAAACAGGCGCTGTTGTTTAAAAATAATCTGATCTCACATTTTTTTTTTTTTTTTTTTTTTTTTTTTTGCAAACGCAATAGATTTTTCAGAATAAGCTGTCAAAGTTGCGTTATGAACCGAATTTCCCGACGAAAGCAGAATAAGCAGATTTACAGAAAAAGAAAAAAACGCGCAATCACGTGATCGGAATAGCTTATAACGTGATAGGTAACTTATTTATCATAATGAAGTTCGATTCCAAATCGCTTCCACAGCCAGGCCTTCCAATTTTATATCATTCCGTTAAAAAATGAATTTGCAAATGTGTCAAAACGTTTTGCGTTTGTTGAGAAAAGCAGTTGAGAACAGCCTTAATAAATTCGTTCATTATAATTTAAATACCAAAAAACCCAGTAAGACGAAATCTTAGAACACATGATAACATCCATTTTTTTTTTAAATCCGTCTTATAAAGAGTATTACTTAAGGCCAAAACTGGTCTTTTTACGCCCGGGGCAAACATGAATTTTTGTGCGCCTCTACCCACTCTGCAAAAAAAAACTTTTAAAAAGTATTTTGCTGAATTTCTAATAGCTAATTTATTTTAAAATGTAAAGTAAGTAATCATAAAATATGGAATACTGAACTATGTAATCAGCTTTGTTAAACATTTATTCATTAAATCCACAAAAGGAACCGAAAAATATTCTGCTTTATAAAAGTATCTGTTATAGTAGGTATATAATGATTGGTGTTCTTCGGCAGGAAACGATTTTTTCGTTTAAGACAGGATTCTGTTACAGACAAATAAAATATTATTATGTTAACTAGCATACCCAGCCCGCTTCGCCGGGCTTAATTTGAAGGTTTATTTAATAATTTATGTGTATGGTACGCTTCTCTCTCAGCTGGCGACGGATCCCCCGGTGACTCTACGCTTCTCTCTCAGCTGGCGACGGATCCCCCGGTGACTCTCCCCGGACCATCGGCACTCCACGTGCGTCGGGTGAGCGTCAGAACAAACTTTCAGCATATACATATGGGTGGTTGTACTTGAATGCACAGACCTGCGCGTTTTTTTCTATCTTGCTTTTATACCTCTGGACCGAGTTGGCGCATTGCCAAGATTTGCTTCCTCTGGACCGAGTTGGCGCATTGCCAAGATTTGCTTTCCCCTGTGCCTCAATTAATTAATTAATTAATTATCCTCGGAATTCCTTTTATTTATATAGATTATAAAACATTATCTAGATGCTTAAAATTATCTATTTAAATGAAGAACGTTTCTTAGTTCCTATTTCTCTTAAATTATTTTAAGTTACACACAAAAAAAATAATAATAATAATAAAAATTAATTGCTAAAAGGTATAAATTAAAGTTTTTGAGCAATAAAAATAAGCTTGATCAACTATTTATATTTTTCGAATTTTTTGGGGTCATTTTCTAAACAAATAAATACAAATATTCTAAATTGCACGGTCTATGAAACGTCAACAGTCATTTTTTCATGTTATGCACGTTATTTTTTATTTTATTTGCATGTTTATTTATATTTTCGTAGGCATTGAGTTGCTCGAGCCATAGTTTTGGTAAATTTATTTCCGATATTTCAATGTTTTTAAATCGACGGATTTCAGTTTTATATTTATCCTGTTTGAATTATTTTTTTCCTTTTTCGATATGCCCAAATGTCAAAAAATGGTCACTGTTGAAAAGAAAGTGAAACAGACGGACACGCGGAATGCCACTTTTCCCGAATTCTGCGGCGGTTAACTTACCAAAATTATGGGTCAAGCTACTCAATGGTTATGAAAGTAAAAATAAACATCCAAGTCAAATAAAAAAAATAGCATGCATAATATAAAAAATTGAATGATGGCGTATCAAATTCGCGGAATTGTAGATCATTTGATCTGAAATCATTGGGTTAGATTCGAAGTATGTAAAATAGTTGGATAAACCATTTTTTACTGTTTTTAAAACTTCAATTTACACCTTTTAGAAATTAAATTTAGTATAATATAACAAGGTGTTGATTTGTTGTATATTTATAAAGAATAAAGTTTACTTTAAAAAATAACATACATAATATAAAATATTGAAAGATAATGTATCAGATTCGCGTAATTTTACAAAATTTTTAATCATTTGTTCTGAAATCATTGGGTTAGATTCGAAGCATGTAAATAGTTGGATAAACTTACTTTTACTATTTTTAAAATTTTAATTTACGCCTTTTAGAAATTAAAATTAGTAAAGTATTACAAGATGTTGATTTGTTGTATATTTATAAAAAATTACTTAAAATATATATATATCAGAAAAAAAAATAATCAATTGAATAAATTTCAAAATCCAGACTGGGGCAATGACCCGCTATTTCTTTCACCATCCACTTTTTCGGTGTGTCGATAACTCATTTATAAACCCTCATACTCATAAAAACACGTATTTAAATAAAAAACAATATTTCCCAGTTAAACTGATGGCATTAAGCTCACAGGCCACGCATACTAATTGTATACTACAGCCTTAGATTTTAAAGTATTTCCGTTTGAAAAACAAATTAAGGGGGGGGGGGGACAGCTCCCTCCATTTCCCCGTTTTCTACTTGATCATTGAACTCCTTAAATTAATGAAAGATATACTTTATCATATAAAAAATCTATATCCAAAATTCAGAGCAAATCGGAAAACATCAATTAAGGAGAGGGGCGTGAGACCCCATTCCCCCTCTTTATCCTTATCTAATGAACATCTAATACTAATCACGCTGGAGGTGCCCCATGAGAATGATCCTATATCTAAATTTTGAACGAAAACTGATAATTCTGCATGAAAAACCTATTTATATAAATTAAGGGGAGAAGCATTAGCCCCCGTTCCCTCTCTTATACATATCGAATAAACTTCAAAAACTAATCAGGGAAGCACCTTCAGAATACACATATATCCAAAATTTCAAGTGAATCGAATAGTTTTATAATGAGTTATCGCGTTATGCACATACGCACATACAGAACGGACGGGCACATAAGCTCCCAGGCTTTGATAGCCTGTGAGCTAAAAACTCACCGGACTATAATTTATTCAACTTCATCACAACTTAGCCGCTCAAGGCTACGTTCTTTTTAAACATTCTCAGAACTCATATAAACAAACGCAGACGATAAAAATCATTGCCAAAATTACAAAGCATAAATACGACCGAACACGGTGCCTATATTGTGAGATAAAAATCTATAAAACAAACATTGCTCTAAAATATCTGGATTTATTTGAGAACTGATCAACTCAAGAAAAGTACGTGAGTCCGTCCTTTGCAGTATACTAGATCAGCAGAATAATGTCCGGAAATTAGAAGACTTTTGCCGACCACTTCTAAGAAATAAAAACTCGACGTCCTAATATCCGATGAAAATAAAAAGGAAGTAATGCGAACTCTAGGCAATAAAAGGCTAATTGCTAGAGCTAAGGTAGATTTTGCAGATTAAATGTATTGTTTCAATCTCCCATCTGTAGACAAAGCTTTTTAGATTCGAATGCTTTAACATGATGAAAACAATTTCCCCCTTATTTTTATACATTTGTTTTCCTATTTTTCCAAATGTGAGTTATTGAAAATTTTTTTTAGAAAGAAAGCTTATAGTTTTGAATTTGCTAACTTAAACAATTAACAAATAAAACAATGTTATTTTTTAATAATAAAAATAGTAATAAAATAATAATAATAATAAAAGAATTTTTAAATAAAAACAATTATTATTTTTTATTTATTAATTCAATAATACATTATTAATCACTATTCAAGATCGACAGAAACAGCTTTTAAAGGTCGAAACTTAAACAGAATCTTTCTATTTCCGGCCGAAAACGAAAACGAAAATTTCCAAAAAAATATATATATATATATGGAATTAATAAATACGTAAATACTCATAATTACTAATAAATCATAAATGTGATCCAAGTTGGATTTCAGTGCCTCTGATCAATGATTTTTATTTCCATATAAAATAAAAATGAATTAAATTTAATTAATTCATCAACGACATGGAATGGTTTTCTAATTATTCAAAGTTCATCCAATTAAAAAGGTTTTAAGTATACAAAGCTCTAACATATCTGGATTTATTTGAGAGCTGATCTACTCAGAAAAAGTAGGCGAGTCCGTCCTTTACAGTTATACTTGTCGCGAATTCGATTGATATTTGTAATTACTTTGATGTCCACACTCTCATAGTGACTCCATGGTCATAGTTTTATTTTTCGCAGACGATCACGAGAAATGAAAAAGTAGTAGTAGAATTATTCTGGAATAAAGTGTGTGTTAAGTTTTTATCTGAAAAGTTTTGAAGCTTCGTTTTTGTAAGATATTTACGTTATTTTCACACGTTTAATTATAAAACGACGATCTCTATATTTTCGGGTAGATTTTATATCATTGAGATCGCATTGTTTGTGATATGTGGCGCCCGAACTAATAGGGACGTGTGAAAAGTAACTGTTTTTTATTTGTTAATAGAAGTTGTCATTGAAAATATGGATCCTTTGAAAATCAAAAGAACGCCTCTTAGAGCTGGATTTACGAAATCTTATAATGCTTTAAGTGAAGCTTTAAACGACGCAACTCCAGATGCTAATTTAATAGAGAATTTAATGTGTCAACTGGAAGATAAAAGCACAAGATTGCGAGCTGTAGATGAAGAAATTTTGAATTTTATGTTGACAGAGAAAGTTGTAGAAAAAGATTATTCTAAAGAATTTGAAGCATGCGAGGAGTATACAGAAAAATTTATTGCTATAAAGCAAAAAGTAAAGACATTTTTGGTGAAACCTATCGAAGAACAACTCCGATCGCAGAATTATACAAATGTTGAAAGAACGCTCTCCCGACCACTTCGTTTACCAGAAATATGTTTACAGCCATTTGATGGCGATGCAAGATTATGGTTAATCTTTTGGAATTCATTCAGCAAAATTCATGAAGACACCACTTTAGATGAACATTTGAAATTTGTTTATCTTTTACAGGCGATAACGCCGAAATCCAAAGCTGCACAGATAGTTAATAGTTATCCGGTTTCTGCTGATAATTATTCAAAAGTAATTCTACATCTTAAAGAAAGGTTCGGCAGAGAAGATACACTTATTGAGATATATGTTAGAGACCTTCTCCAATTAGTCTTAAATAATAATCGATCATCAAGCAAGAATTTTAATTTATCGTCGTTATATGATAATCTAGAGACAAAACTTAGGTCTCTAGAATCCTTAGATGTCACAGAAGAGAAGTATGCCAGCATACTTTTTCCACTTCTAGAATCTTCTCTGTGTAGAATCTTCTCTCATGATGTATTAAAGATCTGGGAAAGACAGCGTGAGAAGACTGCTCAAGGTAAGAACGAATTAAATTCTATTCTTGATTTTTTTTTTTTAAATGAAGTAATTGCGGAAGAGCGGGTTCTTTTGGCTCATTCCAATCTTGGTTTCGAAAACCCAAAGAAATATAATAAATGTAATAATTAATATAATTCAATGCCAACTGCCACAGATTTATTTATAAATAATAAGCCTTAAAGATAAGAGTTTAGTTAAAAAACGTGAAGACTTGTGTATATTTTGTGACAAGTGTCACTTATCAGAAAAATGTTTTAAAGCTAGTTCGCTTTCTTTTGATGAGAAACGTAACTGTAGATTTAATTCTTCAACACAGTTGAAGAATTAAATAAGTTTATATTTGAATCTCAAACGTTACTATTCTCTGCAAAATTTGATCTCAGGGAATGGTTGTCAAATTATCCCATTCAAATTATTTCTTAAAATTCAACAGCTAATGTAACACCAGTATTAGGTTTAAACTGGGATCTGGAAAACAATATCCTATCTTGCAAAATCGGTTCTATTGAGGAAAAACAAATTATTCCCACAAAACGAGCTGTAGGGGAGAGGGGGGTCAGTGTGGACAGAAAAATTTAATTTAATTTTATAAAATTCTATGAGCATTTTTAAAATTCCGCAACTCTTTCAAATTGAAGAATGATATTTTCTGTTTATTAATATACAGGAAAGATGATGATAAATACAGTTAAACAATAAGAAAATTGGCAGTTTTTAACATTGATCCATGTGTCAAGGGTTAGTGTGGACAAAACCAAAATATGTTGGGGACTAGTGTGGACAGGTAATTTTTTCACAAATATTCCTTATTATCTAAACTTCTAAGTTTAAATTACGGTCTAAAGGGTTTATGGAGAAAGAAGTAACATCAACAATCCCAAGTTGTGTGATTTTTTTTTATTATTCCCCATTTTTAATTAGGGAATTATTTTTCATATCAAGAAAAGCAAAATGATGTGCTGGATCTTTTTTTCTTCAGAAATACAACATCATAGACACTAAAACCATTTACACTTTCCACTTTGCCTACAAAATATACAATATTGCAACACCTAAGAGTTGGTAATGATGGGATTCGTTTATAATAATGTAACAGTTGTTATTTCTTATGTTTCTAACCAACATAGAAAAAAATGTATATTCTATTTTATTGAATTAATTAAAAATTAAGGCTAAATTAATCTTATAAAAATGCAAAATAGGTGAATTAAAAAAAAAATAGCAAAAGAAAAAATTTCAAATTTCTGCTTGAAATGATTTGATGAAAATTTCAACACATATCCTTATTTATATGGAAAACAGTCTTATTTGATACCTAATAAAGTAATTATATTTGTAAGTTAACATACTTTCTGTAAATGTTTACTTTATATTAAATTTAGTATTTAAAATACAAATTATGCAGTACAACAAGCTGTCTACATTAACCCCTAGCAGTGTGTCTACACTAACCCCATGCTAACATTGTGAAGTTATTCTTCAGTTATACTCATTTAACCAATGTAATATCTTAATGAAGGTTATAGAAATAAAGAAGACAAGTCACACTTGTCCTATAGCAACTTGTTTATTGGATTCTAAATTTAAATTCTTTGTGCTGCAGAAATCTTATTTTTACTTTTCATGCATGAAATTAAATTTCTTGCAACTATTCAAAAACTTTTTAACCCTTTGCAACTAAATTTTTGCTTAGTATGGAGTACATTGTTATCAGTTCGTGTAAATTTTTTAGTAATTTTTTCTACATTATTTAAATTGTTATTTTGAATGTCTACACTAACCCCTTGTCCACACTAACCCCCCTCTCCCCTACTTTCATTCGCTCAGAAAGTGTTTGTTCCTCTTGGATTTACCTCTCCTGTGACTTTTCTCCCTAAACTTATTCTACAAGAATGCTGGAAGTTAAAAATTAAGTGGGATGAATTACTCCCAACTAATTTAGCTAAACAATTTTTAAAATGGGTGCAAGGATTGAAGATGATTTCTGACATCAAATTGCAGCGATGGATGTATTTTGATAATTATGAAAGTAATGATGTAGGCCTTCACATATTTTGTGATGGAAGCAAATATGCGTATGCTACTTGCATTTTTCTAAGAGTAAAGAGAAAAGATAAAATCCTGGTAACTTTCATACAGTCACGCGCAAGAGTAGCTCCCCTTAAGAACATAACGATACCCCGGTTGGAGCTTTTAGCATGCTGCATTGGAGCCAGGTTGGGAAGTCGAGTTATATCTGATCTACGAATTCCAAATATAAAGATATTTCATTGGTGTGACTCAACTACAGCTTTAAGCTGGATAAAGAGGGACGAAAGATGGGGAACATTCGTTTGGAATCGCGTAGAAGAAATTAGATCCTTAACTCAAAAGAACCAATGGCGACACATTACAGGAAAATTTAATCCGGCAGATATCCCTTCCAGAGGTTGTTCGATTGAACAATTTTTACAACTAAGATGGTGGGAGGGACCGGATTGGTTGGCTCACCCTGAACATACTTGGCCTCAAAGTGTCGAAATTCCCGATGAAGAAATTATTAACGCTGAAAAACGGAAAAGTGTCATTTCAGCAACGAACAAGAACACAGAATCTAGTGATTGGTATTATCGACGGTTTTCATCTTTCAAGAAAATTATAAGATTGATCGCCTGGATTTTAAGATTCTTAAACAATTCAAGAAATCCTAATTCAAAAGAAGTTTCTGAACTTACGTGTTTGGAATTAAAACAAGCCGAAAGAAAATTGATAATTTTGATTCAGAAAGACAGATTCAACGAGAAGAATAATCAGAAGATAAGTAGCTTAAGACCAATCCTAGATGAAGATGGTATTATAAGAGTGAAAACGCAAGTTATTTATAGAGAAGATGTTTTCGATTTTAAATGCCCTGTTCTTTTGCCTTCTGACCATCCTGTAATCCACCGCCTGATCTCCTGGAAACACCAAGCGCTTTTGCATGCAGGAGTGGCTCTTATGATGACATCGTTACGAGAAGACTACTGGATCGTAAAAGCTAGGAAAACTATTCGAGCTTTTCGAGTGTACAGAAATGTGTAAGATGCAGAATATTCAGTGCACAAAAGACAGAATCGATATCTATTGCATTACCAGCAGAAAGAGTTGAAGACGCAGCAGTGTTTCAGATAATTGGAGTTCATTTAGCCGGCCCATTATATTTAAAGAATGAGAAAAAGGCTTGAATTGTTCTGTATACTTGTGCAGTGTATAGGGCCATACACTTAGAATTAGTTACGTCATTATCTACATATGCTTTCCTCCAGTCTTTCAGGCGTTTTATAGCGCGAAGAGGAAGACCAACCACCGTGTATTCTGATAACGGCGGAAATTTCGTTGGGGCAGACACAGCATTTTCAACCATAGATTGGGAGCAAATCTCTGCCGATTCAGCAACACAAAAGATTCGCTGGAAATTTAACCCACCTACCGCTGCCTGGTGGGGCGGTTGGTGGGAGCGATTGATACAAATGGTGAAACGCATCCTGAGAAAAGTTCTAGGTAGAGCTTCATTAACCTACGAAGAACTGCTCACAATTCTCTGTGATTGTGAACAAGTTGTGAATGCTAGACCTCTAACATATGTTACTGAAGATGTGAACGATCTAGCACCGTTAACACCATCAATGTTTTTACAGGACATAAGATCTTCAGATGTGGGAGATTTTGATACAATTGACGCGCAAGAATTAAATAAAAGAGTTAAGTATAAGCAACATGTTCGAGAACACCTACGTAAGCGATTTCGTATTGAATATTTAGGACAATTGCGCCAGCAAAGTTCTTTGCAAAAGAATGTCAAGCAACTGACCGTTGGTGATGTCGTACTCGTAGAGTCTGATAAGAAACGTGCCTATTTGGCTTTAGCCCGAGTGCAAGAACTTATTTCTGGTAAAGATGGCCACCCAAAAGTTGCACGATTAAAAACTGAAAATGGTGAACTTTTTAGACCTGTGCAAAAAGTGTACAATTTAGAGATTCCAAAAGAACTTTTTAGTGATCCAGTATTAAGAACGAGAAGTGGCAGAATAGTGGCTGTCCCAAAACGTTATTGACTTTAATTACTCTTTCAACTAAAAACTTTATTCTTATTTTTTAGTATATTTCATAGTGTTAATTTGAAGTTGTAATAATATGTTTAATTTTATTTGAATTTTGCAGAAGAAAATGCTTATTTACCTGTTTTGGGAAAAAGTAATATAGTAAGAATTGTATCTTTTCACTGTAATGTAAGTATTAGTCATATTTTATTTTATTTTATATTTTATTGTACCCATTGTTGAGTTTATCTGTCGAAAACTCAAGGTGGCAGAATGTCACGAATTCGATTAATATTTGTAATTACTTTGGTGTCCACACTCTCATAATGACTCCATGGTCATAGTTTTATTTTTCGCAGACGATTACTAGAAATGAAAAGTAGTAGTAGAATTATTCTGGAATAAAGTGTGTGTTAAGTTTTTATCTGAAATGTTTTGAATTTTTGTTTTTGTAAGATATTTACGTTATATTATTACACGTTTAATTATAAAACGACGATGTCTATATTTTCGTGTAGATTTTATAGCATCATGATCGCATTGTTTGTGATAATACTAGATCAGCAGAATAATATCCGGAAATTAGACGACTTTCGCCGACCACTTCTAAGAAATAAAAACTCGACATCCTAATCTCTGATGAAAATAAAAAGGAAGTAATGTGAATTCTCGGCAATAAAAGGCTAAATATTAGAGCTAAGGTAGGTTTTGTAGATTACATTTATTGCTTCAATCTTGAAATGCACTTGAAACTTTTTTCCCTATTAACCGTAGTGCAACGGGTTAGTTTTGATTGCTCTGTAATATAACTATGCATCGTATTTTCATAAAATTTGAAATGACTTGACTAAATTATGTAACAATAATATATTTAAAATTTCATACGATTCGATTACGTAGTTTTTGCGTTGTTATATGCGGACAAACCGACGGAAAGACAGACGAACGGGCAGACTGAACGACAAATATTGGTGATACATATTTTCATAATCACGAACGCACCTAAAAAAGACGTGTATTACATAAAAAATGGAATGATGGATTATCAATTGTTGATATTTACAATTATATTAATTGTAGAATATCTTTAACTATTTGGTTAAAATCAAAGCATGTAAATAGATGAAAAAGCTATTTATGCTCTATTTAAAATTTTTATTTACACATTCTAGCAATTTAATTTAGTATAATATTATAAGATGTTAATTTGATGTATATTTATAAAAAATAATTTTTTTTTAAATACCAGAAAAAGAAAAAATATATTGAATAAATTTCAAAATCCAGACAGGGGCAATGATCCCTTACTTCTTTCCCTATCTATTTTTTTCGGTGCCTACATTGTGAGATAAAAATCTATAAAACAAACATTGCTCTAAAATATCTGGATTTATTCGAAAGCTGATCAACTCAGAAAAAGTACGTGAGTCCGTCCTTTACACTATTCCAGATCAGCAGACTAATGCCCGGAAATAAGACGAATTTCACCGACCACTTTCTAAGAAATAAAAACTCGACATCCTAATCTCCGATGAAAATAAAAAGGAAGTAATGCGAATTCTATGTAATAAAAGGCTAATTGCTAGAGTTAAGGTAGGTTTTGTAAATTAAATTTATTGTTTCAAACTCCCATCTGTAGACAAAGCTTTCTAGATTCGAGTGCTTTAACGTGATGAAAACAATTTTCCCCTTACTTTTATATATTTGTTTTCCTATTTCTCCAAACGTGAGTAATTGAAATTTTTTTTTAGGAATAAAACTTATAGTTTTGAATGTTCTAACTTAGAAAATCAACAAATAGAAACAATATTATTTTTAATAATAAAAATAGTAATAAAATAATAATAAAAAATGATTTTTAAATAAAAACAATTATTATTTTTTATTTATTAATTCAAAAATAAATTATTAATCACTATTCAGGATCGACCGAAACAGCTTTTAAATGCCGAAACTGAAACAAAATTTTGGTGTAATCTTACTATTTTCAGCCGAAAACGAAAACGAAAATTTATAAAAAAAAATTTCAGTAATTAATACACACATAAATACTCATAATTATTAATTAATTATAAGTGTGATCCAAGTTGGATCTCGGTGCCTCTGATAAAATATTTTTATTTTCATATCAAATAAAATTTAATTAATTCATCAACGACATAGGACGATTTTAAAATAATTCGAACTTCATACAATTAAAAATGTTATAAGTATACATACTCCGAAATATATGGATTTATTTGAGAGCTGATCTACTCAGAAAAAGTACGTGAGTCCGTCCTTTACAGTATACTAAATCAGTAGAATAATGTCCGGAAATTAGACGACTTTCGCCGACCACTTCTAAGAAATAAAAACTCGACATCCTAATCTCCAATGAAAATAAAAAGGAAGTAATTCGAATTCGAGGCAAAAAAAGGCTAATTGCTAGAGCTAAGGTAAGGTTTTTTAGATTACATTTATTGTTTCAATCTTCTGTCTCTAAACAAAGCTTTTAGGTAGATTTCGTATGAAATATTAGGTAGATTTCGTATGAAATACTACCTATTGCATTGTCTCCCATGTTGGAATTTCTGAAAAATTTTTGCGGATCTACACGAATCATGACTCCTAGACCCCAAAACTACCATCAGTAAAAAAGTTTATCTATCTATCTATCTATCTATCTATCTATCTATCTATCTATCGGTGTATATCACTTTCTTCTAGACACGATAACTTCCATAATTATGCTCAGATCTTCATCAAACTTTTACAGAAAATCAAAGGGCATAAAATCTCGGTTAAGTTCGTTAATGGGCAAAATCGGACCAAGGAGGTGAAAGTTAGGAGGGTTTTTGTGAAAACAGAAAAAACGCGATAACTTTTTAATTAAAATAGATATCGAATCAGTTTAAAGTTTATATTACTTCTAAAAAATGAGGAAAAAGTTTATGCGTGACAGATTTTTGATAAAGTTAAAAGTGGGCTCAAGGGGCGAAAAAAACATGGTTTTTGGGAGAAAAAAAATCATAACTTCGTCAATTCTCAAGATATCAAATCCAACTAAATTTTATATAAATGTACTCAATATTATCTAAAACTTTTGTATTTACAAGTTTTTGATAGGACCAATTTTTACCGATGAAAAAAATTAAAAACGAAAAGAAAAAGGGGGGAGGAAAAAGAAAAAAACCATAACTTACTCAATTCTTAAGCAATTAAATCTAATTAAATTTATTTTACATCTTCACAATAATATCTACAATTTTTATATTGACAAGTTTTTCATAGAACCAATTCTTATAGCAAAAATAAATTAAACAAAAATAGGAGTTGGAGAAAAAACCTCAAATCCAAACTGCTTATATTCTGACTCATTTTAAAATTCATTTTTGATTTTAAACGCATCCAAATGACAGATCCTATTATTTAGCAACTATATAATGCGACGTATTGGCCAATTTTTTGATAAAGGCAGAATATATTTTTAAAAAGGCTGCCAAAAAAGGTATTTTGAACAGATTTCCCGAAGTTTTCATCATTAAAAAATTCATTAAGTATAACAAATTGCGTTTTTTATGCGTCATTTTTAAATTCATTTTTGTTCTCAAACCCATCCAATTTACAGGTCCTATTAATTAGGAACTATATAACTTGACGTATTGGGCGGTTTTTTGATAAAGGCAGAATATATATTTTAAAAGGCTGCCAAAAAGGGTATTTTGAACAGAATTTCACGAAGTTATCGTGATTAAAATTTGCGGAAATTTAAGAAATTGCGTTTTTACCGAGTCATTTTTAAATCTTTTTTTGTTCTCAAACGCATCCAATTTACAGGTTCTCTTATTTAGGAACTATATAATGTGACGGAGTGGCCAGTTTTTTTGATAAAGGCAGAATATATTTAAAAAAAGGCTGCCAAAATGGGCACTTCGCACAAAATTTCCCAAAGCGACATGATTAATGAACTGTGGGTATTCAAATAACAAATTGGTTATTTTATGACTCATTTTTAAATCCAATTTTGCTCTGACACACATTCAATTGACAGTTTTTTGTTACTTAGGAACTATATAATGTGCGTATTCGTCGATTTTTTGATAAAGGGTGAATATATATATTTTAAAAGCTGTCAAAGTAAGCACTTCACAAAAAAATTTCCCAAAGCGATCATGATAAAAGAATTGAGGTTGTATTCAAATAACAAATTGTTTATTTCATGACTCATTTTTAAATTCAATTTTGCTCTCAAACGCATTCAATTGACAGTTATTTGTTATTTAGGAACTGTGTAATGTGCCGTATTGGTCAGAGTTTTGATAAAGGCTAAATATATATTTAAAAAAAATCTGTCAAAGTAGGCACTTCGCACAAAATTTCTCAAAGCGATCTTGATTAAAGAATTGTGGATGTATTAAAATAATAAATTGGTTATTTTATGACTCATTTTTAAATTCAATTTTGCTGTCAAACGAATTTAATTAACAGTTTTTTGTTATTTAGGAACTATATAATGAGCATATTGTTCAATTTTTTAAATAAAGTAAGAATATAATTCAAAATATATTGCCAAAATGGGCATTTAAGTAAAAATAGGCTTTTTTTTTTTTTTTTTTTTTTTGAGATGAAAACTTTTCGAAATCTACCTCCGCCTATAGGCCATGCCGAAAGGGATTTTTTAGATTCGAGTGATCTAACGTGATGGAAACAATTTTTGCCTCGTACTTTTATACATTTGTTTTCCTATTTTTTCAAACGTGAATTATTGAACATTTTTTTAGGAATAAAGCGTATAGTTTTGAATGTACAATCTTAGTAGAAAATCAGTTATTATTTTTTATTTATTAAATCAAAAATAAATTATTATTCACTATTCAGGATCAACTGAAACATCTTTTAACCCTACACTGCACGATGTTTTTTTTTTTTTTTTTTTTTTTTTTTTAAGTAAAACAAAATTTACATATCAGCCTAATAATGAGAAAAATAAATAAATAAATAATTCTCAAATTTTGAGCTAAAATTGTACATTTTATGGCGCCTATATTCTATACGCATAATTAGGATTTTTAAATATTGTATTGCAATATTAAATGAGCTTAAAGTAATTAATTTTATCTGCTTAATACTCGGCCACTTGCATTACCTGAATATTTTTAAGTATTCAGTAAAAATAATCAAAATAGATTTTGCCTCAATAGCTTTATCGATTTTTTTTTTTTAGTTTCCGAAGAACAAATTCCGATTTTTTGCCAAATGCAGCCATCTGAGACGGATAAAATAAGTATTATTTCATTCTTTGGACTGTTATTAATATGTTACAGCGATTATATTGGCCAAATTCATGGCACATTATGAGAATTTATAGCATTTTTAGGTATGAGCCAGATGTAGCACGGTGCTGTGAAGGATTAAGGGGTCAGGTACCCTTTCAAGAATCCAAAAATCGATTAAAAAAAATAGCTTATAATTAAATATGATTCTTTGGGAACATTTGAAAACAAACCGCATTCAAAAATTCGCATTAGAAGAAGAGTTATGTTTAAAAAACTTTGCGCTTTTACTATACGATCAATGGGTGATTTAAACTTTAGCGTCAATTTTCTCAAAACAGCGATTTTGATTATTGCGCGCACGATTTCTGGAAAACGACTGCTTAGAATTTCACAAAATTTTCGCTGAATGTATTAAACGTATACAAGCATAAAATGACTTATTATTATGTTCCTCAAATTAGAAATTTAGAATTCACGAGTACTTTTGTGTAAAAAATATCTCAATATTTCATTTTTTTTTTAATTTTTTTTCTTTCGATCTGTAAATTTTATTTTTTTCATCGTAGGTCATTTTGAAAACATATTATATCTCTACTCATAAAAAAAAAAAAAAATCTTAGTTTGTTTTAGCCATTCAAATTTGAAAAATCGTGCGCGCAAGGCATGCAAGAATTATTCTTTCGTAAAAATTGTATTATTTTTAAAAATAATTTAAAAACCATTACATATGTGTATACTTTTTTTGACAACTTTAACTAATAAAATAAATCCTTCTTAATATGTGTTTTTAATTTTATAGTTAAAAGTCAATTAGATACAGAGTGACTGCAATTGTTACAGAGGTAATTTTTTCACGTATTTTTTTGGTTCAAAGGGTACCTGACCGCTAAAAGGCCGAAACCTAAACATAATTTCTGTAATCTTCCTATTTTCGGCAAAAACGAAAACGAAAATTTGCAAAAAAAAAAAAAAAAAAAAAGTAATTAATGCATACATAAATATATACAATTCCTAATTAATTATACGCGTGATTCAAGTTGGCCATTGGTACCTCTGATCAAAGATTTTTATTTTCATATAAAATACAATTTTAATTAATTCATTAACGGTAGAAAGATTTTCCAATTATTCAAATTTTATCTAATTAAAAATGTTTTAAGTATGCATACTCCGATTTATATTTTATTGTGATTTTTGTATATGATAATCTATTATACTAGAGTTTTCGCAACGAGATTTCGAAACACTTCTGCAGTTTCAAATTAAAAATTTTTTTAATACTGTTAAATATGCAGCATTTAGTGGTCCCGTGAAAAACGTCTTCAAAGTTGAGTCATATGTGCATTGCTTGCCTTATAATTTGAACTCACGTCTTGAATAGTCACGATTCATAAGTATAAACAGTGAAGTTCATAACAATAAATAAAAAACATTTCATTTGAGTTGATGCAGCTCAAACTATTGAGTAATGTTGAAAATTCTGGATGGATGAAACAACGTGAATACAGGAAGTTTCGATCCAGCAAATTTTCAGCAGCCTTTTCGTCGAAAACGAGTTTGCCGTGTATTTTAATGATATTTTAAACATATTGAATTTGATGTACATCACAAAAATTTACTACAAGGTTCTTGGTATTGCAGAATAAGGTGCACAAAAAACTTAACGTTCATTTACAGGGACACACAAAGGAATTTGGCTATAGAAAAAAGTCAGGAATAATTGAACCTATGAACATTAATTGCTGGAGAGCGTTTTAATTTTTAGCATGCGTTTTCAGATTTAACAATTTTTTAATATAGTTTTATGTATATAAATTCTACAGGTCATATACATTGCCGTACAAAAGTTTTCAACACCATTCGATTATTGGCGGAAATTTTATGATAAACGATTAACCATTAGTTTTCTAAATCTCCAAACATGCTTTTTTTATGACTTTACTATAGAGTTATCAAATAGATTAGGATTTACATTTTGATAATATCTTAGATCTAAAAATATAGAACGGTAATAAAAGGTATTTTGGGAAAACAAAAATTATAAAAAGATTAGATTTCTAAATTAGATATTTCCTTTACATTTCTATAAGTTACTTATACATCAAATACAGATGTTTGTGGATGGCAGGAAAAAAAAGTAACTGCTTTTCTCAATATCTCTATTTCAATGTTATAATAATATATAAAAGGCATGTCTGCTTACCCTTTAAAAACTTAGTGTAAAATGAAATCTAAGATTTAATGTAACCGTTCGGAGAATCAATAGAAATTACGAATGCAAATTTAATCAGATCACGGTGGGGCAGAGCCCCTCTGAAGAAATATATTTTTTAAATTCAAAAATTTATCATAATATGCAGTTAATCCAAATTTTAGAATATCGTTGCATAACAACATTATCAATTTAACGCATCTAATTTTTGAGGCCTTCTACATATTTTTTATTCTTATAAATATTTATGTTATTTGAAATCTTTCAATTATGCTGTTTGTATGATGTTAAATATTGCGCAACGTATGGTAAAAGGCCCAGTGATATGCAGAGCTGACGTTGAGGTTCCTGCTCTGATCTGCAGATTTATTAGTTTATGTTTATATTAAAAGGCTCTTTTGCGTTCTTGCTGGGTAATCTAAAAAATATATATCAAATATAAAAATAATGCTAAAATTTAAAATTTTATTTAAAAAAAAACATGTTTTTTGCTCTATCCTTTAACTTGAGAAGTCTGATTTGGAACCCTTAGTTTCATTAAAACAGTAAATCGTTATAACATGTAGTAATCACGAGTTCCTAAAACGATATCATTCCAATGCATTTTTGGAAACTTCAGGCATCATCTGTTTATACAATACTGTACAATACATTTCGAGGATCTAATTGTCTTATTGCAGGTTTTAGAAATTTTCGTATTCTTGCACAATAATAACAGCAATAATAATTATAAAAGTTTGATTAGGGAAGTCATATAAATATTTTAAATTTTTATCACATTGAAGTTACGATTTTAACACTTTGCTGTTTATAGACAAAAGATAAATCAATTATGTATGTTTTTTATTTTATTGTTATAATAATATATTTCTTCAATGAAAAGAAGATCCTGGAGTTTTGAAGTTTTACTCGCCATTTATTTATTTACTTGTTTATTTATTTATTTATTTATTTGAACATTTTTGTAGAAAGAAATTTTTTCCCTTTAGATGTGTAAACGATAATGAACAATGCAAATAAGTAAATAAAAATTATAATAAACATTTCTGAAAACTTTAACAAGAAAAAAAAGAAACTGATACAAAAAACTCTAAAACAATGCCTATATATAGGGTAGCATCCCCAGTAATTGGCACATTAAGAATTTGTCTTTAAACTTACTTTTGTTTTCACTACCAAGAAATAAAATATTTACTTGCAAATATTTTTAAATCAAAGAGTGCATATCTCTGCATCTATTTTGCCCACTAAAAGCAGAAATATTTGGAAAAGTATTTTTATAAAAATTTATTTATAAAAAGTTGCTATAATCACTAGTAATTGGCATCTAAGCTTTTACACAATTAAAGTAACTCTTTTCAACTAAACAAAGCTGTTGTCAGTTAAAATTTAAAATATATTATAAATCAGATAATAATAAAGTGAAATACGTGCCTTTCTTAAGCCAGAGAAGAAGCATTTGCAACAAAAATGGCTAATCAAACAAGCCATAATTGTTTCTTTTTCTAAGGCACTATTGTCATCTAGTAGCATAAATCAGTTATAATCTTTAAAGTAAATGAACATATAACTGGTTTATGGTCTTGTATTTTTAAAAGACTGGATATAAATCTTATTTTAGGACATTTTTGTAAGATATGCCAATCACAGGTGCATGCCAATTACTGGGGATGTTACCCTATTTCAATATTTTCTAAAAAAAAAAAAACATATAAATAAAAAGTGCGTTATTTTAAATAAATTGTGACAGGTATAACGTATGCAGCATATTATCTGTTTGCTAAAATCGCAGGATTTTAGGAGGCAGAGAAGTCAAACAACTATCCCAGCTATTTCCTTAACCCTCTGGATTACAAACCACCCGAGATATTTTGAGATACAGTCGGCTCTCGTTAATTCGAACTCGTCGGGACCATAAGAAATGTTCGAATTATGGAAAATATGAAATGAAAACATACTTAATATGATACTATTACAAATGAATTAATGTTATAGTGTTATTTTTAATTTATTTCGTCTCTTATCATTATAATATGACTTAATATTAAATTAGAATGTATAAATACATAAACTAATTGAAAGATTAGAAACAAGCACAATGGACGAAAAATTTAAAGCGTCACTGATAGATAGACGGGGCACTAAGAAAGTGGATATCAAATGCATTGGATTATATGTATGCTCGTTCGGAACAATTTTAACAAAAATTAAAGAAACAAAATTATTCAAATGATCTGAAATCCGTGTGAAAGAAAAGAAAAATGAAAAATCGGAATTCTCGTTAGTTCGAATTAAACGAAGTCAAGAGAAAATGAGTTCGAATTAATGAAAACTTTTAACGTTATTCTGCTTTGAAAATTTCGGGACTTCATGTTTAGTTCGAATTATCCGATTTCGAATTAACGAAAGTCGACTGTATTTTAATTCGTATATTTTAATTCGTACACAGTAAAACCTCTAAATAACGGACAACTCGGTAACGCAAAAATTGTCCGCTATTCGGAGGTGTCCGCTATTGGGAAAACCTCAGAGATTCAAAAACCGCTAAGAAATGCTTAAGATTTCATTAATTGATTTTTATACGTCCTAAAACCTCTGTTATATGATTAATCAGAAATTAAAATTATTTTTTAAGCAATGAGACTGAAATAAAATTGTACACACCTTTATCCACTGTTTATTACATTCTAATGAAAAAAAACCTGTTTCAAAAGTTAACTTTTGCTTGCGATTACATGTAATTTGTTTTTCAAAGTGACATTATTGTACATTATAGAATTCCGGGCGGGGAGGGGGATTGCACTTTTTGACTAAAAGCATACAATCTCAAAATTTTCCGGGGGGGATCTTTCAATGCTCTGGAAGATGTCCTTCCTGGGAAACACCTTCAATTCAACACTGAACGTGGGGGGGGGGGGGAATTTCCCCAACCCATTTATCTGTGATTACAAAATTTTCTGATAAATTTAGAGGCCTTTTTACTTTTTTTTATTTTTTTTTCTCCTTAAAAAAATACTTTTCTATCCTTTATCACCGTAAATAGTGTCCGCTATTCGGAGTGTCCGTTATTCAGAGGTTAAACATACAAAAATTTAGCTTTTGGGAGTGGGAATTGGAAAAATGTCCGTTAAATAGAGGTGTCCGCTATTCGGGAGTGTCCGTTATGGAGGTTTTACTGTATTTTAATTCCCACCAGAAAATCAAAACAGCAATCTTCGCTTTAATTAATAACAGAACATTCCGTATTTAAATAAAACAAAATTAGCTTTTTAATTTTTCTGTTATAAAATCAGAGTTTCTGAGCTACATAATGTCTAGAACGTATTCTATCATGGAAATTAAAGGGCTAAAATGCATTTAAGTCTAGCTGTGAGTGTAGAAAAAATTTCTTCAAATATTTGAGAGTTTACGTTTCGTTAAAAATCACGTGATTTAGATGCAAAATTATTGTCAAAAATGGCGAAATACAGCTCAAGGATTGCTGAATCGTCAAATTGGAGAGTTTAATTTCTGACGCGATGGAGTACAATTTTGTGAAAATTAACAGCTGAAATTTTCATTAACGTAATCTTATTTCCTACTTTATTTTTAACACACTTGCAATTTATTTTAACATAGTGTTTCTGGTAACTTTCTTGTTGCAGCAAAAAAGAAAGAAAGAAAAAGCCAACTATGACTAGATAGGCCTCATTAAAATGGGTGTGTGCTTTTTTTTATTATTATTATGGTAATAAAATGCCATTAACATAAATTTTTCTTCTTTGTTTTGAATACTTCTGCAATTTATTATTAACATTATGGAGTTTTTCGTAATTTTCTTTCACAAATTGTAATTAGAGTAACCAAATAAAAATTTCAAATGTGTAACTTTTTTTAAAATTAACTGTTAGGTGTATCCAATAATATAATCGTTATATTAAACACTATCCCAAAATTATATTTTCTACTTTCTCCGATAGATAAAAAATTAAAGCGAGTTTTTTCTTTGAGGTTCACTCTGTTACTACAAGGATTTAATCATCTAATACGATGGAAAGTGATTTTTCGCATATGAAAAACATTACTTACAGTGAGTTTAGCAATCGTGACATACGTTTAAACATTTATCAGTTTACATCGAACTCTATACGGGTAATGCTTTCTTTTCTACACAATATTTGCCCGTATGCCTATTTCAAGCCCGTATTTCTGATTATTTAGTTTCATCATGCTTGTTTACACACACTTACCGTTACTCGACTATAAAATCGATCTTTTGGAAAAAATTTTCCCCTGCCTTTTTCTGTTTAAATAGCTCTTTGATTTTTTTTTCAGAAAATTTTATTTGATTGCTTATTATTCGAAAAGAAAAATGGGTAATGACCTGTTGCATTTTTAACAGGTCACGAAAAAAGCACGTGAGTATCACACAATCAATCAGCAAATGAAAAAGTCGATAAGGATTCCTTTCAGTACGAATTTTGTAAAAAATTGCAATCGGAGATTATTAAATAAATAATAATAAAAGGAAAAAAAATGAAAATTTTCCATTTTTGATTATTTTTAAACGATATCAACATGCATAATGATTTTTTATTAAAATAAAATTAAATAAAACCTGTCGTTAGTAAATGACCTTATGTATTTTTATTTTTCAGAATCTATTAAGAGACTACTTCAGTCAAGGAAAAATACCCGTTCGTTAACGCTATTTCTATGGAAGAAATTTATAAAGATATCTCGGTTTCATTTCAATATTTTTAAATGATTATTTCTTGGATTGGATAGCTGAGATCGATCTGAACGAAAGCCGTTTTTTACTTTTTCGATTTTTTTTTTTTTTTACAGATTTTTACTTTTATTTTCGGAACCGGTTTCGAAAATAAAAGCATCCTCTTTTTAAAAAATCTGCAGTCATAGTTGAAAAAGTTTAAATCGGTTTTTGAAGAGATAGATTTCAGCTATCCAATGTGAAAAAGTAACGTTTAAAAATATTGAAATGCAATCGAGATGCATTTATATATTTCTTACACAGAAGTAGCATTAGCGAACAGGTCTTTTTGCATGACTGAAGTAGCCTCTTAAGGCTCCTGTCCATGCTGGCGAAGACACCTGCAAGGTAATTCTAATCTTATGGGGAGGTTATTTTCTAATATATCGTTTGTATTTCGACATTTTTAAATGATTTTTTCCCCATTGAATAGCTGGTCCATCTCTAAATCGCCAAATGTTCTTCTTTTTCTATTTTGATTGCAGATATTTTTTAGAATGACACTTTCACTTTCAGAACCAGTTTTGAAAGTGAAAGTAACGTTACAAAAGTTATCTGCAACCAAAATCGAAAAAGTGAAAAAGGCGCGATGTAGAGAAGGATCTGAGATATCCGATGCGAAAAAAAAAATGTCGAAATACAAACGAGATATTAGAAAAAAACCTCCCCATAAGATTAGCTTAAGCTCGTGAGTGTCTTCGTCAGTAGGGACAGGAGCCTCAAGTGTCTTACTTATCCCAACTGTCTTATCCCAAACTGTTAGTTTTGGATTTTGATGAGAGTAATATCATTAGAATGCCCTAATCACAAGGATAAAAAAATTACAAAAGCTATATTTCCGGATCTAATAGTTTATGAAATATAGGCTGTATTTTCTGCTTCAGAATAAGAAAAAAAAAGAAGGAAGAAAAACAGCATCTTATTCGCTCAAAAGCTACTGAATGCAGAAATTTTGTCTTATAATTAATGTTTTTCTACATAAAAAATTCAAAACATAAGTTTTTCAATACCAGAGACGCACCATGAAATGCAATATGTTTTTACAGTCAGCGGATATTTAGTAAGAGGGAAGCCAGGGATACAAGCACTGTGCCACGAATGGCTGATTTTTAACAGTAAATTTTACTTCTCTTAATTAAATCTCCGATAGGTAAAAAAATGCTTTTAAAATTTAGTGGTTGCAAAAGTCAATTTTTGGAGCAGAGCTTGCATCGCTGAGGGAAGCGTACAGGCTTTACTAATTGCAAGACTTGCATCCATGTTTCGAATTAAAGCGTTTTGGAAAACATACTGCCGCATTTCAAAGTAAATGAATAGAACTTGGTGTAGACTAAGAAATGTATTTTAAGAATGTCTTTTCCAGTAACAGTATTAGCATCACCGCAAATACTTTGATGAGTTTTCTAATATTTACCTATTTCCTTTACCAAGTTTCAATAAGTTATTTAATTTTTTTGAAATTATCGCCAAAGTAATCTATTACTGGCGAAATTCCTTCGGGAAAAAAAATTGTGATACGACATGAGTTACCACACGTTTCACCAATTTGTGTAATCGAAAAAAATCCAAGATGAAGTGTAGACTAGCTTTAAAATCAAAAACTTCCAAATCAAATGCTTTTCCATAAGCTGATTTTTAAATGTATAATTGTTTATAGTTATCAATCCAAAAAACAGCCATTAGCTGTCGCGATAATGGTGAATGATGCCATGGTAAACGAAAAAATGCCTCGTTCTAACGAAAAGGCATGACAAACCAATTAAAGAAGATCGTCACTATTTGTGATAATATCGTACAGTCTTCCATAACCGGGTAATATATTTTAAACTGTGTACATTAGCATATATTTTTAGAGGCTCTGAATTCACCACGATGGTTGGCGAGCATACCTCGCAAGGAACAGACCGAAACAAATTATAAAGCAAGCAATGCATATATGAGTAAACTTTTTCACGTGCTCATTAAAAGATGCAGATTTTACGGAATTGAAAAATTTATTGTTTGAAACCTCAGAAGTATTTCTGATACTCTTTTAGAAATTTCTAGTAAAACGAATGATCATTTACAAAAATCATTATTATATCATATATGTATAGGGGAAGGTAGGGCACGTTGGGACATGGCCCACCTTGGGACATTTTAATTAATCAGGTTTTATTTTACAGTTAAAAATTAGCACACATAAGTGCCAATTTATGATACTACATTCTACTCAATCGTGTGTTTCGGAATCTTTAGTTTTTAGGTAGCAACAAATAATACCATTATTTTGTTTTGAATGAGGTGTAGTAACATTAATGTGTGTTTTGAAGAATACATTTTTCATTAAAGAAATGAAATAATATAAGTGGGGAGCATGTTGTGATGAAAAAACGTGGGTTTATCGTTATTTTAATAGGTGAAAAATAGACTATAATGCTAAGCTTAACAGTGTAAATGTTTTTATCATTTAACTAGCAGGCTATGCCCGCTGCGCTGGTCCATTTTTTCAAACAAATCTTGACTCAAACAAAATGGTGATTTGAAATTTCTTTTTTAAAGCAGTGTAGACCTTGGAATGTCCTTCCGCAATGCTGAAAACGGTGCCAGTGATAATGCCATTGCGATATTGCACTACTGTATGCCTTGGACAAAATTTGGGTAACTAAGTACCATCTATCTTATTTGATCATTTATAGTAGAGTTTGATATGAAAATGAGACCGTTATGACAGCAGGAATTAAAAATGTTCTCTACTCATCACATTACTTTGTTAGAAACCATTGCAATGATTATCAAACTCTATTAATTTTCGAATAGCACATTATCATTTGTTAGTTCTTAAACCCCCGATTCTGAACTTGCGCTACGTGTAGATCTGGTAGCCTAAACACAATCTCATTACATGTTGCATTACATTTTTTTAATAACCGTCCTCTTCTGGCAGGTCTACTACAGTTTTCTATCTACCTTCGTCTGTTCCAGCAAAGTACATAGCAAAAAATGTAAAAAAGAGTGTTTAATTTATATATTTATTAGAACAATGAAGCATAAAAGGTGTGTTTTAAAGCTGAATTATTTGGGTAAAATTAAAATTACACCAGTTTCACTGCCTCTACATTTTTTTAAACCAGTTGCAAACATATAGCTGTTAAATCGGGAATAATCTTGTTGCTAAATTTGATAGAAAAATAAACCTTCAGCTTGTAATCAATTCCATTATGATTTTTGGAGTCAAACATTAGTATTGCTTATTCGCGTTTGAAATGAAATAGACGCCCTCTCGCGGACAAAGTCTGAAAAACGAAATAGAACTGATACCGTGAGCATCTTCCGCTGAAATCAGTGTTTAAAAGGCCGATAAATAAAAAAAAAGTTCTATAACAAATAAATAAATAAATAAATAAACAGTTCTATAACGCATGCAACGTTGGGTTCTTTGTATTAAAATCATCTAAAATCAAAATTTTATACACAAAGTTTAGATCTATAATATAAAAAAGTACATTTGACTTACTCATGGCAAAATAACATGACAGCAACATAATGCTTGCATGATTCACTACGTAAACAAACGATTATCAGGTCTAAACAACGCCACCTTTCGGTCATTACAAACGCGAATAACGATTTGTTACAAATGTATCAGACTTATTTCGTGTTTATTGTCAAATGAAAGTAAAGTTTACAATCATCTATTATTGGCATTTAATCTTATATCTTGGCAATAGTTTTTTTTTTTTTTTTTTTGGTTCGACGGGGTAATGAGGTAGTATTTAATAGATAATTTTTGATAAAATTCTGTTGATAGAGCTTAATGTTAATTAAAACTGCAATATAAACATCAAAAACAAAATTTTCTACTGTCGGTATTTCATGTATATTTTTTTCTTAGCTAATTTTAAAGTACTTTTTTTTAACCTAAATGATTGATAAACTTATTGCAAATATATATTTTTTAATTCTATAGCATTGTTATTACGAAGATTTTTCCATCACATTGCAAATATTGCTTTTTTAGTGATAGTAAAATAACTGCAGAAAAATACATAATAAGATTAAAACACAGAATTAAGGACAGCTTGGCGAATGCCTCTACGGGGACTTATAAGTATGCCATTTCTGTCAACTTAAATATCCAGATAGAGTTTTAACAAATAATAGGTACTACTTTATTATTCCATAGATCAATTTCGCCAAATTATACATATTGCAAAACGATTCACCATATTATACAAACGGATATAACTTTTATTTTAAATAACCAAAGAATCAATAAATTACTACAATATTAACAGAAATACAAATAAAACGTCGAATTAAAAAGTAGTTGATAACGTAACAAACGCATGTAACATGTTTAATTTTAAATGAATGTGACATTCAATCCATTATTAACATTCAATCTTATATCTTGACGGCAGTTTTTTGGTCGATGGAATAATCAAGTAGTACCAAATAATGTAAAAAAAATATATATAAATAATAATATAGCCAATAATATTTTGGTCAGGTGTCATGTATGGATCACGTTGGCGCGATTGCAACAAAATTGTGATTTTATGGATTGCGCGGTAATCTGGTTATTGTTGTTCATTTACTAATAAACTGTTTCTTTACTTTTCTTTATTTTTTTCTTTCTTTATTGTTTTGTTCTATAATTATTAATTAAACTTCACTTATTTATTATTGTTTCCTTTTTAAAATAATAGAAAATAATTAAAAATAACATAATATGTAACTGGTATTTGAAAACGCAGCGTTTGCCAAACTGATGCCAGATTAAAAAGAAAAAAAAAACGCGCCAAGGTGATGCATATATAAAAATGGAAAAATGTTTATAATAATGTAAACAAAAAAAGGAAACAAATAATTAAAAAATCGCCCTTTCGATTTTTTTTAAAAATAACACCAACCAGTCGTTAATTCTGTAGTTGCATCAATAGTAAATTTTCTTTTTTTCGTTTGTTTCATAATGAAAAAGCATAAATTTAATAAACTCAAATAAAATAATCTGACAAATTTTCTATAATCTCGTTGATGATCTAGAAGTCTCCTTAATATATAAACAAAACGGCAAAGGTGTCATACGCGCCGAGTTTGGCGCGATAATTTTGTATGCTAATTTGGCGGAAGCATTGTTTTCGAATACCAGTTACATGTGTACATTAAAATTATTTTCTGTTATTTAAATAGTAATAAAAATTAATGAAAAAAGTTTAATTAATAAGTATACACTCTCAAAAAAAAAACTTCCGTCTTTTCACAGAAAATGCACTGGCAGCACTGCTGCCAGAAATTGTCTGTATATTGACGATTTTCTGTTTATTTTTTTCTCTGTCAAAAGAGGAAAAATATCCGTCACTTGAAAAAAGTTTGGAAAAAATCAATGCGGAAGAGGCGGGGATCGAACCAAGGACCCCAGGATTACCAGACCAACGCTAATCCACGGCGCTACGGCTGCTCATGATGATTGTGCGTTAAAATAGAACTCTTCATTTCATATGGTGTGGGTTGGTGTATTTCGTTAAAAAGCTTTTAATTATGCAGTTAATCTCGGAAAGATTTCATCTTTAATGAAACTGTGGCTGGGTTTTTTTTACGTTTAGTATTAATATAGTATAAAAATGTGAATTTTAAATATATTACGTAGAATGTTAGAGAAAAAACATGGATGTTCTATTTGTGAGAATTTTTGAACGAATAAAGAAAGTAATTGTTATTTATTTTTAAATTCGAAAACATTTTTGTCTTTTAAAACTAAATTAGACATTTTAATCAATAGAATATTTTTGTTTTTCATTTTAAAAATAAATTCGAACTTATTACTAACAGACCCAATGCGCATGCGTGCTGGATAGAAACGGAAACTTTTCCTCATTTTTCGACGCTCGGAATGAACTCACAGAACAAATACGTTTTCTGGGAGAACAGAAATTATTTGTGAAAAAATAACGATAACTTAGTGTATATTGACGAATTTTTCTGACAGTGTATAACAAAACGATTTATACAATTTATAAAGTAAATAAACATTTTATTTATAAATAAATATTAATAGTCGGGTTAATATGTCAGACAAAATAATGGCAATTTAAAGTCTATTAGTTACCTCGGTGATATATAGTATCTGTGCCAATAAAACCTTCAATAATATAGTAAATATGCTATTTGGCGGTGCTCAATTATCGAAGATTAGTCCAATATCATTTTAAATATTATCTAACACAGGAAAACCATGAAGAAAATTGAAGAAATGGCTAATTAGAACAGACTTGTAAAATATTTTGGCACAAATGCCATATATGCACCACATTTGTGCATTTTTTTTCTTTTTTTTTTTTACACGAATTTGGCGAAAACTTCGTTTTTAAATATCAGTTACACGTATATTTTTTAATTGTTTTCTATTATTTTAAAAAAGAAATAAAAATAAATAAATAATGTTTTGTTAATAATTATAAAATAAAACAATTTACATCATTTAAAAAAAAATAAGAGTAAATAGTTTATTAATAAATATACAATAGCCGAGCTACCAAATGAGCATAAAATCGACGTTTTGTTGCAATCGCGCCAGTGTGATGCATATATGACATCTGTGCCATTTTTTTTCAGCTGGCAATTTTTATTTCAAAATGTTGAATTTATCGATAGTAATAACGTGAAACTGCATAATTTTCATTTAAAATTGCATAGATTTCCTTGTTCAGTTTGTAAATTTTAAAACTGATTTTTCCTGGAAGAGAATTTGACAAAATGGCGCAAAAAAAAGTATGTTTGTTGATTACAATTTTCAAAATTACGGTGAAAAACTTTTGAAAAGGAATGACATTATATTACAATATATATGTGTGTGGCAGAATTTTACACTATAACTAAAATTTAAATATTTGATTCCAATTTTTAAAATATTAACTCATGTTTAATGAATTTACAATTGAATATTAAAATATACTTCAAAAATTATCTTCACTTGGAAAAAACAACATTTTTACGACCTAATGTCAGATATATGCATTTTTGGCTTAATTCTTTGCCGACAAAAGCAAAAAAAAAAAAAAAAAAAAAAAAAAATCTCAAAGACACAAATATATAACTCACAATTACTTTTATAATTAGATCTGCTTTTTTCTGGAGTAAGTTATATAATATCGAAATTCGATAAAAAAAAAAAGAGAGAAAGAAAATAGTAAAAAGGAAAATAAATATCGTTCAAATTCATTTAATCAAATTTTCAAGTTATTTTTTTTTATTCTAACGCAAGGATAAGTCGCCAAATGTTGCATCAAATGTAATATTTCACGTTAAGTTATTTTTTAAGCGTTACAAATATTTCTCTTATTTTTAAGATAAATACTTTTTTTATAATATCATGCCTCATTAAATAGTTTTTCTTTATTATTATTATTATTATTATTATTATTATTATTATCAGTAGTTATTTTCTGCTTTTATTTGCAAGATGTTTGTAATATTTCTAACAGATATATTCTTTTTAAAATTTTTAGTAATGACAGATTTCGCCAAAAAATAACTATGGCAACCCTTTCGTGGAAAATATCAGTAAAATTAGAAATTTATTACCACAAATCATACCTATCCCTGTATATTTGAATGACAAACCTCCGCAAAAATATTTCCTATCGAATGATACAATTGGCAAAAAAATCCATCGGGTAGTTTTTGAAAACACTCGAGCTGAAGTTTCAGAACTTCTGCTTTATAATATATATGATGAGCGTGATGGGTCAGGTTGGAACACTCATTTGTGGATGACCTTGGCCCACAACTTGGCTTACAACTTGGCTCACAACTGTAAAATTAATGTCATTTAAACAAGAAAATGATGATGATGATATTAATGTAAGAACAACAATAGGTTTCAACAAAGTGGATTATTTATAAACAAAGAATGCAATGTTTTTATTTTGTTTCAAACTGTAATTTTTTTAAAGATACGTTATATTACTACAATTTTTTCGATGCTGTCCCACATGTATGGTGTAAAAATAAACAATTTTTGAAAGCAGAAAAAATGGTTTTTAATGTTGTTAATGACATAGCTTAAAGGAGAATAGTATTCAAAATCTGAGTTTCTATTTAAAAAGACGAAAAAAAAAAAAAAAAAAAAAAAAATCAGCTCCTATTCTAAAAATTGTAAATGTAGATAAACTTTTCAAGACTATTAAAAAGACACCTTATCTAACACATTACCATTTTACTATGACAATTGTAAGAGATAATATTTTCATTTCCTTATGATGCTCGCTTTCTTATCAGACAACTTTAATAATAAAATGCATTTCACGTTATTTATTCTAATTTTTATATAGTTTTTATCCTTTTTTCCTTTTGATTCTTTCTGTTTAAATTTAATTATTTTTTTCATTTACTTAGAATTTTTTCTTTATTATTTAAACTCTTTATAATGTATAAAATGAAAATAAAAAGATAAAAAGAATATGAAATGGAATGTTGCAATTTTTTTTTTTGCATTTGTATAAAAAGACAATTTTTATGCTTCACATTGAGTCTGGTTCTGGAAAATGCTCAGATGTTTAAAGCTATATTTTTTTACAATATTTTTTTTTTTATTATTTGATTCTTCAAAGTAAATACATTTTTATGAAATGAGATCAGCATTAGGTTTCTAGCTTCAGTTGTACTCATTTCATGAAGGAAAAACTGCATTTTTTGCGAAAAATCACGTTTTCTACAAATTTTGACCTCAATGAGGAACGGGTTAACATTGTCCAAATGAGCTAAAACATTGCCAATCTCATTTTCTAGTCAATTGGCAAATTTTTGGAGGTCTATCCAAAAAAAATCAAAAATTGTTTTTTTGTGACCATCCCACTGAGCATTTTTATTCATTTTTAGCATTCTCCCAACTTGTTTATACATATGTGATTTCATTTTTGGTATGTATATAAGGTACCCTGGGGTAATAACGCCACGTTAAGGTACTACCAATTTTCACGGCTCAGTTTTAGATTGTATTTTTCAAACAAATATATGATTTGATACAGCAACTCATTGACTATCTATATAAAAAAAATAATTTAGCAGATATGTATTCATAAAATGTAATGGCGTAATTTCTTGACCAATGCTATTTGGCGTTATTACCCACCTATATGGGTAATAACGCCATGCAAACAAAACTATAAAGTAAGATGGAATAATGACATGTAGATTGCCCAATTCTAAAAATACAAACTCTACAAACTTAGAAATTGACAAATTGCATTCTAAGCTATTGAAAATGTTCAATTTTTTGTGAAAGTGTTAGAAAAATAAAGGTGTGGTGTGTGTGTGGGGGGGGGGGGGGGAGGATGAGGCAAAAGAATATCAGACCATGAGCTTCTTTTTGCTTAAAAAGGACCGCTTAAATAGAATTATTAGAAACATTGCACAGTTTTAACTGTGTTTATTTGAATCAGTATTTAGGATGTAGCTCGCCACTGTAGGGAATCAACCGCGGTATTAATGCCAAGGATTGGCGTTATTACCCCGTTATAGTTATTGCGCTGTACATTTTACATTACAAATTATCTCGAGAAGATATCCAAAATCTTCAACAACATCTAGAAAGTCCATGAAATGTACTACAAATTTATGTAATTAACAAAATATTTCCGGATAAAAAAATAGTCTTCACATCACAAAACGTATCTCGCAAATTTTAGATCAAGCGTTAATTTTAGTTGCTTGTAAAAATAATAAGACCTAAAAATGAAACAAATTAACTTGAAGCTGTTTTTTGCTATTTATATGACTCAAAACCCTTCTGCGCAGAGCACATGTGTGACCTGAAATAATCTTTATCAGATTATTTCATAATTATGCATAATATTAGCACTTTGCGTTATTACCCCACCTGGCGTTATTACACCAGACCACCTTATATATATACACATACAGCAAAATTTTTATTTAAAGCAATTTAACATATTTATTTATTTACTTTTTATTAAAACTTTTTTTATATTTGTATATCTTTATGTTTATTTTTAAAACTTATTATACTGTATCTGCTTCGAACCAAAATATTATATTCACATGGCAGGGCTCAAAATGACTCCTTACGTTCCATCTTATGTTAAAACTAATACGCATTATAATATAAAAAATATTCGCCCTAAAATTCATAAAATATCCTTACAAAACAAGATTTATGTTTGCATTAAATGATTCACTTAACGGCCATTTATGAATGCCGTATTTTTATAATTCGATATAAAAATAACAATAAAAAAAAAGCGAAAGTGGAATAAAAAAAATGAAGACAAGAATTTATCAAGCAACTTACATAAAGCATATAATACCACCACACTCCCCTCGGGAATATCGAACAAAAACCATAGAGGGATGAATGAGGATTTGAGTTTATATGAAAAAGGAAACCCATTCTTCCAGAAGCTGGGTCGTTGAAAACAACCTTTAATCTACAAACTTTTGCTTTATGATAGATAATCCTTTTGTAGAAGGGTTAGATGATAAGATGAGTAATTGTCACAGGGTTATGTTTTTATAGCTCTCATTTTTTTTTCCTGCAGAGAATGTATTAAAAGAGTTGGAGATTTTTCTCATGCATCAACTGATGGAGTTTGTTTTCAACACAAAAGATATTTAAAGAGATTTAAGTAAACTACAAAAGAAATGAGGAAAAAAAATAAACCTTATTCTTTGTCTCGGATTTTGGTCGTTTGATAAAAAAAGAGATAATCTGTATTGTTCATAAAAAAGATAGGGGCTGATTTATGAAGTTTAGGTGAGCATAGTTGAGTTTCAAATTTTTTAACACTTTACTGCACATTTTTTTTATATAAATCCTAGCATACAGATACACATACAAAAAAAAGAGGAAAAACTATTTGATATTATTTGAATAAATAGATAAATCTTATTTGTAATTTTCAGCACAACAAAAATGGGTTTTATTGTTCGGGCTATAACTGGCAGACGAAAAATACGTTACTTTGTTGAAGCAAAGTGGCAGATATTATACTAGAGTCTTCCTTCGATCATTTTACACTCCCCCCTCCCCACAAACCTAAAAAAGCACATAACGTTAGTTAGAAAACAGACACTCTATAACTCCTGAACTCAAAATATTTAACGTTTTGTGACGAGCGTCGTTGTACCGTCATAAAGTGTTCAAAATGCTATATTATTAAAATCAGTATTTTTTAATTAAACTTATCTAACCAAACAGTGCTTAATAATGCAATCACTTTGAGGGACTTTCGAGTTATAGTCAAATTTATGCACAGTCTGTTGATGATTGTCTTGTTATTATTGAGCCATTGGAAGAAAAAAACGTAATTGAAGCATAAAAGTACGTAATAATATTTTATTGTAAATAAAAGTTAAATATTAAAAATTACTTTCTGAAAAATGGTATTAACTGATACAAAATTCTTAAAAAACATTACGAGTTTAAAAATAATTTTTAAACTAGTCGTTGGGGGCCACCGTAATACTTACCCATCATGGATATGTATATGAAAATAAAACATGTGAAACTATTTATACAATACATTGCAATTCATAAACAAAATTTGAATATTGTTAATATACATAGTAATGCTATATTAAAGAACTGCTGATGTACCGATTTCGTCAAATTACATAAAACGCCAAACTACTCAAGTAGTACCGAACTGCGTAAAAAAAACATCCTTATAACTCCAAAAATAATAATTCTATTAACTAACAATTAACTGCGTCGGATTAAGCGTCTCATTTCTAATTAAAATATACTTCTGAATTAAAATTTAAATGAAATACAGGGTCATGAAAAATCGAAGAATGTGGAAAACAAGATTACAAATATCTCGGCAACTAATAATCCGATCGACTTCGTTCTATATGCAAAATGTGTGTTATTGTATTGCCTTTTACTTCCATTCCTTAGAACAAAAAAATTCGAAAATTTTTATATACCTTTCATCAGAACGAATTTTTCGAGAGTCCGAAAAAAATAGTTCCGGATAATCGAGGTTGCTGATATTAAATAGGGTTCGTCCCATTCTTACATACTAACTACATACAAACTTTCAAGTCTCTATCTCAATTTGTTCGGGAAATAGAGCGTTTACAGACAGACAGACAGACAGACAGACAGACAGACGGACGGCAAATTTTTTTTTCTAAAAATATGTTTTTCGGAATCTCCACTATCTAAAACGTGTAAATCCGTCAAAAAAAAATTTTCGATTTTCAAAACGATTGCAAGACTTACCCTATACTACGTATGATGGGTAAGTAAAAATGGAAAAATAACTTGAAGGTATTAAATAAAAAAATTTAGAAACTTTAAAAGATATAAGCACAGTTAAGATAAAACAAAAGTGTCGAAAAAAGCTTATACAGGGCAGGTCGGTCAAGCCAGTGGCATATGTTATGTCGCGGTTAAAAAAGCACTTTTCAAAAGTTAAGTTTTTTTTTTTTTTTTTTTTTTTTTTTTTTTTTTTTTTTTTAATTTTCAGAATAACAGCATATATCTTAATTTGTTATATATAATCAATACTAATCCTATAATTAAATAAGGCGAAAATTTCTCCATTGAAAAATTGGTTCTAGAAGGTTAAAAATTTCGTAAATCGTACTTAAAAAGCAGAAAGCAAAACCCGCATCCGAAGTGAAAGAAAATTAACTTTTATTTTAACACAAATATGTAAGAGTAGTCTACATCCATTTTTTTAATTTAAAAACCCGGAATAAATACTCATTAATATTAAAATACCTAGTATTTTTTCATTTAAAAAAGTATACAGGAATTCCTTTTGTAAAATTGCTTCAAACAGAACTAGACTGTACGAATCAGTATCGAACCCTAACTCGGTCCGAACTCGAACACCTCGAGTCGGGTTCAGAAAAAATCTGGTATCTCAAGCGGTTGAGGGACTTTCTGTAATACAGGGGGCATTTCTGTCTGATGAAAAAACTGGTATTATTTTACTTTTTATTTTGGAATAATTGTTAATAAAGCAAGAAAGAAAAATCATGCTCAAAGCATAGATTATGAAACACTTACTAACCCATTAAGACACACATTCAGAAAATTTCACTGTTTGGTACGTTGTAGCACACAATCTCTACATAAAACTATTGAGCCCACAAGCTGAAGTACTAGGTATTAGTACTAGATTCAATACCAGAGAAAAATCAATAATTGTTCGAAATTGTTCGTAGTCAAGATTTCTAATGATGTTTGCCGGTCTCATTTTATTTGAACATCGATAGATGGAGACATCGTAATATGTTAATTTTTTAATCCTTTTTAGTGGAAATTGGAGTTATATATAACTTTCTTATACTATTTCACTGTTGCAAAGCTGTTTTTATTTTGTGTGTGGAATACTTCTATCAATAGATTCGCATCAGTGTAATTTTTATGTGATGATTTGCGAAAAACAGGGAAGTAGGAACTCAGAACTACTTTTTACTTCCACAGCTGTATACTTGATATCCTTCTATAGTAAAAAAAAAACTAGCCTTAAAAGGAATGACTCCTGGAATGATGCTGATGTGGAAGATTTCCGGAACTAACGAATCCGGGTTGTCCACTCCTTCCATGAGTCGAATAGACCAATCAGGAAAGGGCTCCGTCTATGCATCGCCATATGGGTTACCATAAAGAGAGGAAAGGTTACCATCGCCAACAATCGCCAAGTTTGTCGCCAACTTGGCGGTATATCGCCAAATTTGGCGACCAAAATTAGTTGTCAAAAGTGACGCCAACTTGGCGATAACTGTAATATTTCGCCAAATTTTTAATTTCTTTACAACATCAGTCGTTTGATACATCATTTGAGAGGTTTGCAACTGCTTATTCATTAAAAGGATGTCTTGTGTGTTATCCCCCATTCTGCTCCCCAGGGGGGACACATTTTTAATTTCTTTACAACACCAGTCGTGTTACACAAGATTTGAAAGGTCTGCAACTGCTAATTTATATTATGGATGTCTTGTGTGTCACCCCCACACTCTGCTCTCCCCAGGGGTGTCACATTTTTAATTTCTTTACAACACCAGTTGTGGGACACATCATTTGAAAGGTCTGCAACTGCCTATTCATATTATGGATGTGTTGTGTGTTATCCCCCATTCTGCCCCCCAGGGGAGCACAATTTTAATTTCTTTACAACACCAATTGTGTGACACATCATTTGAGAGGTCTGCAACTGCTTATTCATATTATGGATATCTTGTGTGTAACCCCACCCCCTCTGCCCTCAGAGGGGGCGCATTTTGTAATTTCTTTACAACATCAATTGTGTGACACATCATTTGAAAGGTCTGCAACTGTTTATTCATTTTATGGATGTCTTGTGTGTCACCCCCACTCTGCCGCCCAGGGGGGCATATTTTTAATTTCTTTACAACCAGTCGTGTGACACATCATTTGAAAGGTCTGCAACTGCTTATTCATACCATGGGATATTGGCGAGCGCAGCAAGCAGGGGTAGCCAATAATTTGGAATCGCGAAGCGATTACGCGGGGGGTTAGCGAGCATAGCGAGCAGGGGGGCGGGGCCCCCCTAGTTATAACTAAATAAAAATAGTAATGATAGTACTTTTATATTACACCAACGCCATTGTAACTAAGCATAACCATTGGCACAAAATGAAATTTACGTGACATGAAACATTTGAATAATAATATTGTGAAAATAATATTGCGAAAGTGAGTACTTAAAATTTATAACATTTAATAATAATAAACTTTCACAAACTATTTTATTAAGTCAATGCAAATATATAACTACAAAAAAAAAAAAAAATATATATATATATATATAAAATTAGTTATTTTATTAAAAAATAAATAATTGTTAAATTACTTACATTTCATGCAAATTTTAATTTGCGAAGGATAAAAGTTTAAAAAGATAGAATAAAAAGTCCATTTATAAAATTATGCTTTTTAAATACTGTCTTTTTATTCATAAAGTACTATGTGAGCACCTTTAAAACGATGGAATGAACTGCCAGGTATGCTATTCTACTTCATATGTTAAGAAAAAGAAATCTTATCATAAAATACGCCTCAGAAAAATCAAATGTCTGACATAAATATAACCATGTCAGACAGCAAACACATTTCATACATGAATCCTTTATATATATTTTTTCTTTTCGTTTTTCGAGCTGCATTTTCAGACATATAGTATCACAGATTAAAATGAAATCTTTTATAGTCTATCCAAATAATAGTACAGATTTTTTCCCCTTCAAAATTGTGTATTTTAATATGTAAACATCAAACTAAAAATAATGTTTGAGATAATGTTTATTTTAGGTTTTTAAGAGAAGAATAAATCATCTTCACTGTCAAGTTCTGTGAAGAAACAAATAAATTCTCATGTTTTTACTAAAAGTGAAAGGAAACAAAAAGCCCTTACAATATTACATACCAGAAGATGCTTTTAAGTATGTTATGAATGATATATGAAGAGCAACATTTTAAAGTTATTTCGTCAGAATTATTAATATAACAGTAGCATAAGACTATAGGTGTTTCTCTTTAAAATGAAATGTTAAGCTTACTGCAATAATTTTATTTATTTGTTTAAAAAAGGAAAATTAACAATTTTTACAGGTAAGTTTTAAATAAAGTAATCCCAAATATTAAATTTGAAAATTTCAGCAATGTTCTTATCGAAGTTTTGTTGAACTTTGCATTCTTTGTATTGAAATTGGGGATAAATTTTTGTTGAATGCACCTATGAAAATTCTAAGCATCGGCATTTCTAAAAATAAATAAATAAATAAAATAAAAATTCACAGATATTTTTCTTTTTGATGATTTTTAGAAAACGCAGCATTTTTAAAATAGCAGTGCAGAGAGAAAAAAATCATTATGATTGGAAGAAAATTACATTTTCTTCCAAACATAATGTATCCCATTTTCTGGTTTCTTCTGTTTTCTTTTTTAGGTACAAAATATTTTGGTCCTTTAAAATTTATATTAAGAATATAATTTATTATAAAAAGTCAAGTTTAAAATTATTAAAAATTAATATATTTGAAATAGAAATATCTGATATTTTTAATTTAAAACTTTGGTATTAGGTATGAGGTATTTGGTATTAAGTTTGGTATTTGGTATCTAAAATATAAAATAAATGTATAAACTAAGAATTTTGTCGAAAAGAAAAATTATGTTCAGTACAATTAATGCCTATTTTAAATGCAATTTGTAAAGGATAAAAGAAGAAAAAAGCAGAATAAGAATTCCATTTATGAAATACCGTTTTTTAAGTACTCGCATCTTTATTTATAAACTACAGTGTGAGCATCTTTCCAGCGATAGTACGAACTGTCAGATATGCTCTTCTACATCATATTTTACAGAAAAGAAAGCTTATCATAAAATACCTCTCAGAAAAATCAAATGTCTGAAATAAATATAACCATGTCAGAACAACAAACGGATTTCATATTTGATCCATTTTTTATTTATTTATTTTTCTTCCTTGAAACTGCTTTTTCTGACACATAATCTCACAGATTAAAATGAAGTCTTTTACAGTACATCCAAATAATAGTAAAGATGTTTACTTCTTAAAAATCGTATATTTTTACATGCAAACACCAAAATATAGTTGGGATAATGTTTATTTTATGTTTTAAAGAGAAGAATAAATCATTCTTACTGTCAAGTTTTGCCAAGAAACAAATAAATTCTCATGTTTTTACTAAAAGTGAAAGGAAACAAAAAGACCTTACATCCATACAATATGACGTACCAGAAGATGCTTTTAAGTACGTTATGAATGAAATATGAAGAGCAACATTTGTAAGCTGTTCCATCTGAATTATGATTGTAATAGAAACATAAGCCTACAGGTGTTTCGCTTTTAAATGAAATGTTAAGCTGACTGCAATATTTTTATTTATCTGTTTAAAACATGAAAATTAATAATTTCTACAGGTAAGTTTTAAATGAAATAATCTCAACTATTGCATTTCAAGTTTCTAGTAATGTTCTTATCGAAGTTTTGTTGAAATTTGCTTTCGTTGTATTGAAATTGGGGATAAATTCCTGTTGAATGCACCTGTGAAAATTCTGAGCATCAGCATTTCGAAAAATAAATAAATAAATAAAATAAAAATTCACAGTCTTTTTATTTTGATGATTTTTAAAAAACGCAGCATTGTTAAAATTGCAATGCATGGGAAAGAAAAAGATTCATTATGATTGGAAAAATTACATTTTCGTTCAAACATTATGTATCCCATTTTCTAGTTTCTTCTGTTATCATTTTTAGGTACAAAACATTTTGGTCCTTTAACATTAATATTCAGAAATTAATTTTATTATAAAAATTCAAGTCTTAAGTTATTAAAGTTTACAATGTTTGAAACATAAATATCTTTTCGCAGATTTTTTTTAATTTTAATTTTCAATTCTTTAGTATTAGAATAAGGACTAAAATAATCTTATAAACGAATAATTTTGTCTAAAACAAAAACTATTTTCAGCGCATTTTACGTAAATTTTAAATGTAATTTGTATGGGATAAAAGAACAAAAAGGCAGAATAAGAATGCCACTTATGAAATACCGCTTTTTAAATACTGTCTTCTTTATTTATGAAGTACAGTGTGAGCATCTTTCAAACGATAGTATGAACTGTCAGATATGCTTTTCTACATTATATGTTACAGAAAAGAAACCTTATCATAAAATACGTCTCAGAAAAATCAAATGCCTGATATAAATATAACCATGTCAGACATCAAAAGGATTTTATACATGATCCTTTTTTTTTTCTTTTGAGCTGAATTTTCTGACACAAAATCTCACAGATTAAAATGAAATCTTTTATAGAATATCCACATAATAGTAAAGAATTTTACTTTTTAAAAATCATATATTGTGACATGTAAACATAAAAATAAAAATAGTGTTTGATATAATGTTTATTTTAGGTTTTAAAGAGAAGAATAAATCATTCTTAATGTCAAGTTTTGTGAAAAAACAAATAAATTCTCATGTTTTTACTATAAGTGAAGGAAAACAAAAAGCCCTCACACCCATACAATATTACATACCAGAAGATGCTTTTAAATATGTTATGAATGATATATGAAGAGCAGCATTTGTAACCTATTTCGTCTGAGTTATGAGTATAATAAACGTATAGGTCTACAGGTGTTTCGCTTTAAAAAGAAATATTAAGCTGGCTGTAATATTTTTATTTATCTTTTTAAAAAATGAAAATTAATAATTTTTATATATAAGTTTTAAATGAAGTAATCCCAACTATGAAATTTTAAGTTTTTAGCAATATTCTTATCGAAATTTTCTTGAACTTTGCCTTTATCGTATTAAAATTAGCGATAAATTCTTGTTGAGTGCATCTGTGAAAATTTTAGACATCTGCATTAAAAATAAATAAATAAATAAGGTACCTATGCCTAATATGGACACCCTAAGGAAAATGTATTTTTTTCACCCACATATACACGTGACAGAACTCCGAAAATATATGACCATAATCCCTGGACTGTTGACTATCATTATTAAAATTAGCGACCTTGTAACTATTATGGTTTTTATTTAAATGATAAGAACAAAAAATGTTTACAAATGTCCATATAAGGAACCACTAGTCCCTGTTATGGACAGATGGCTTCTTATTGACCTACTGCACAGGGGTATGAATGAGCCACTCTTCTATGGAATTTTGGATGAGAAGGGATAAAAAATATATCTTAAAATATTGCGGGGAGGGTAAGGCACAGTAAATATCTTCAGAACATGCTATTTAGAACGGGCGGTCATTTTCGGTTGTGGCTCTTTGAAGACCGATGTAAAGCCCCTCAGTTACTACAAAATATTATGAAATAATGTAGTTGGTTTTGCTTATCTTTCTATTTTTGTGAATCTGAAGATTCACCTGCTGTACTTCCAATGTGGGCATAAGGTGTCCATATTGGGAATCGGGAGTAGCTATATTAAATCTTATAATAAAAAACTAAAGAAAATGTTTTTAAGCAATATATGCAATAGCAATCGAAAATATGTTTTAAAAGTTTTCTAAAACACCCCACTTATCAATATTTAAAGTAATTTTACAATATCTAATAAGAATTTAAACTTACCTGTAATTACAATCAGCACACCACGAAACAACAAGTTTCCTTCTAAATGGTGAACAGCGCGCTTTTTTATACTTTGCTGGCTTAATAATCTTTTCAACTGCTTTTTTTCACGGATATGTAGAGCGATCTCTCTATCAAAATTGTTACTTTTAAAAATATTAGGGGTGTCCATATTGAGAGCACTGTCCATATTGGGTACAAATACCCCTTATATTAAATAAAATAAAAATGCGCATAATGCTTTTGGGTACTTCTAGATATCCCAGTATTGTTAAAAATGTAGAAAAAAGGTTATTATTCTTTTACAATTGTCTTCTATTGCAAATGGATTCATGATTTTTAAGATAAAATTATGTTTCCTTTCTAACATAATGTATACCATTTTCTAGTTTTTTCTGTTTTCTTTTTTAGGTATAAAATACTTTGGTCCTTTAAAATTAATATTCAGAAATTAATTTTATGACAAAAAATCAAGTCTAAAATTATTAAACTTTAAAATGCTTGAAACAAAAATATCTGTTCATGTATATAAAACATTTAAAATTCAATTCTTTGGTATTTGAATAAGGTCTAAAATAAACTTATAAACTAATAATTTTGTTTAAAATAAAAACTATGTTCAGTGCATATTTTAGACTGATATATATAGACTATATTTTAGATGGAATTTGTAAGGGATAAAAGAATAAAAAGGCAGAATAGCAATTCGATTTATGAAATGGCGCTTTTTAGTACTGACCTCATAAATTAGTGATGCACAACCTTTTTGCCAGTAAATTGTTTGCCACCAGAATATTTGAAAAGTGAAGTTTGTTTTATTTAATAGCAAAGTTTCTGTTTTCATTATAAGGAAGATTATTCTGCATAAAAATAGTGGTAGCTTTGTGGCCCGCGGGCCACAGGTTGTGCATCCCTATCATAAATGACTGATAAAATGCAATGTGAGCATCTTTAAAACGATTGAATGAACTGTTAGATATGCTCTTCTGCTTCAAACGTGCAGGTAAAGAAAGCTTATCGTAAAATACGTCTAAAAAAAGTCAAGTGTCTGGCTTAAATATAATCATTTTCGACAGCAAACGTATTTCATATAAGAGCTCTTTTTCTTTTTTTCTTCTTTTTGGAGTTGTTTTTTCTCACACATAGTGTCAGGTTCTGAGACAACATCTGCTACAGATTGGAATTTCTGTTACTTCTCTATCTTAATATTTTATGTATTGTACCAGCTGTGTACTGGAATTTTCAAGGTGACATTCTTTCTTTGTTAAAGTGAGAATTGACAGGTATCATGTGCAGGTGGTGAGGTGAGAAAGAAGATATTGCCGAGAGGCGTGTTCATCCGTCAGTGATGTATATGAATGATGAGCAAATAAGGAACATGCCACGAATCAAGAAAGCAATGTGGAATGTGTCCAATGGAGAAGCTCCACAGGGGGGTTGACATTGGGGGAAAAGCAGTGTTTTGAGAAGGGCAAGTCTTGTCTGAGATTTGGGCAGTTCGTATCTGGGCTCGTACCTGGAGAACAGTGTAGGACAGAGGTCCTTGCAGAGAGTGCTCTGTGTCGGAGAGCGTAGGCTGAGTTCGTATCTGGAGAGCAAGGGACACAGACGTCCTTGTATGTAGTGCTCTGAGCCGGATAGCGTAGGCTGAGTATCCATGTGTTGGGAGATTCGAAATTGATCTCCGATAAAGTTAATCTAACGTGCATTGAGTGTGAGGGAGAAGGTGTAATTTGAACAGTGCACAGCCAACCGTTTACTGTATTTAATTTAACGGTGAACCGGATCACCTATATCCGAGTTGTAACTGTATATAATTGTAAATAGTGTATTTCTTGTGTACATATAGTATAAATAAACTGTTAATTCAGTTAATTGACAGCGTCAGTGTTCATTTACACAATCCTCACAGTGGGTGACCGATATCACTTAATAATATCGGGGGTGGCAGCTATAACTACTACGGACTTTCTTCAAAGTTGTGCGGGCTGAGAGGAACGTCCAACACATAGTAACATAGATTAAAATTAAATCTTTTGTAGTACATCCAAATAATAGTAAAAACTTTTCCCCATTCAAAATCGTATATTTTAACATGTAAACACCAAAATAAAAGTAATTTTTGCGATAATGCTTATTTTAAGTTTTAAAGAGAAGAATAAATTATTCTTGCTGTCAAATTCTGTTAAGAAGCAAATAAATTTTTATGTTTTTACTAAAGTGAAAGGAAGCACCCATACAATATTGCATCCAAGAAGATGCTTTTAAGTATTTTTTAAGCAGAATTTTAAAGCTATTTCGGCTGAGTTATGTGTGTAATGAAAGTATAAGACTACAGGTGTTTCTCTCTTAAATAAATTTTGTTAAGCTGAAAGCAATATTTTTATTTATCTGTCCAAAAAAATGTATATTAATAATTGCTACAAGTAATTTTCAAATGAAATAATTTCAACTATGAAATTTCAAGTTTTTAGCAACATGTTCATAGAAGTTTTGTTGAACTTTGCATTTGTTGTATTAAAAATAGGAATAAATTCTTGTTGAGTGCATCTATAAAAAAATTTAACATCAGCATTTCAAAACATAAAGCAAAAATGCGCAAGAAGTTTTTTTTGTGTATTTTTAGAAAACGCAGTATTGTTAAAACTGCAATCTTTTTTTTGCAAATATCTTTTAATGTAAATAGATTCATTATGTTTGGAAGAAAATTACATTTTTTCCCCAAGTATAATGGATCCCATTTTCTGATTTTTTTTAATTTTTTTTTTTATTTATTTATTTATTTTTTTTTTTATTAGCAAAAAATACTTTGGTCCTTTAACATTCATATTCAGAAATTAATTTTATTATAAAAATACAAGTCTAAAGTTGTTATGGTTTAAAATATATGACACACAAATATCTATTTTTATTTAAAAAAATAGGTAATTCTTTGGTATTAAAATAAGGTCTAAAATAACTTTACAAACTAATAATTTTGTCTAAAATAAAAATTACGTTCAATATTTTTCATGTGAATTTTAAATGCAATTTGTAAGAGAAAAAAGGAAAAAGGAAAAAGGAAATGCAGAATACAAAGTCTATTTATGAAAGACACTTTTTTAAGTACGGTCTTCTTTATTCATAATATGCAATGTGAGCATCTTTAAAACGATGGAATGAACTGTCAGATATGCTCTTCTGCTCCATATTTTAATGAAAAGCAAACTTATCATAAAATAGTCTTAGTAAAATCAAATTACGATATAAATTTAACCATTTCATATAGCAACGGATTTCATACCTCATCCATTTTTCTATTTTTTTTTTCTATTCTTTCTTCGAGCTGCATTTTCTGACACATAAACTCACAGATTTAAATGAAATCTTTTATAGTATATCGAGATAATAATAAAGCACCTTCAAAATTGTATATTTTGACATGTAAACATCAAAATAAAAATAATGTTTGAGATAATGTTTAAGTTTTTAAGAGAAGGATAAATCCTTTTTACTGCCAAGTTCTGCGAAGAACTAAATAAATTCTCATTTTTTACTAAAAGTGAAATGGAAATAAAAACTCTTACAACCATGTAACATTACATACCTGAAGATTCTTTTAAGTAAGTTATGGAGGATATAAAAAGAACAGCATTTGTAAGGTATTTTGTCTGAGTTATGAGTACACAAGAGAAGTGTAACTCTACAGGTGTTTCTTTTTTAAGTTAAATGTTATGCTGGCTGAAATACTTATATTTATCCACTTAAAATAATAATAATAATAATAATAATAATAATAATAATAATAATAATAATAATAATAATAATAATGATGATGATGATATCTTTTAGAGGTAAGATTTAAATGAAGTGATTCCAACTATTAACTTTCAAGTTTTAAGTAATGTTTTTATTAAAGTTGTGTTGAATTTTGCATTCATCGTTTTAAAACTGATGATAAATTCCTTCTGAGTGCACCTATGGAAATTTTAGTATGTAGTATTTCAAAAAATAAATGAATGAATGAATGAATAAAAATGGGCAAAAAGGATTTTGCTTATATTTAGAAAACCCATCATTGTTAAAATTGCAGAAGCAAATTCAATTTTAACTCTTGCAATTGCCTTCTGCTCTAAAATAGGATACATAATGCTTGTAAGAAACGTACCCCCACGCGCACACGTGCTTTCAAGCATAATATATTCCATGTTCTGGCTTCTTCTTTTTACTGTTTTAGGTAAAAAATATTTTTTTTTTATTTAATATTAATATTTAGAAATTAATTTTATTTTAAAAAGTCAAATTTAAAATATTTGAAATAAGAAATAACCGTTCGCACAGTTTTTTAATTTTTAAAATTAAATTCTTTTTTCTTAGAATAAGGAATAGAAAATGCTATTTTTATGAGAATTCATTTTTTTTCTTTAATCGAACATAACTGAAAATCTTATGTATGCTTAAGAATATATCAATGAGAACTAATTAGTAATTGAATTGCAAAATATATGAAACAAGGCATCAATGAAAATAAATAAACTGCACTTTTAAATATGTCAATCTACCCATGTTTTACTGGGTAATTGTAATTTTCTTGAAAATAAATCGAAAAAAGATAACGATATTGAGTCCCAGATGTATGTGATTTGAAAAAGGTGTCACATACACTCGTGACAAAATAGCATGACAGTGAACATGCTATTATACAAATGTAATTACATTCGTACCATAATCGTTTATTTCCTATCAAAAATTGTTATGTGGTGAAATATCCCTAGGTTGAAAAAGTAAATAAATAGATGTTGTTTTTTCATTTAAAATTTGCAATCTTTTTTTTTTATTATTTATTTTTTTTTCTGTCAAATGTTGTTATGTAGTGAAACATTCTTACGTTAAAAAATAAATTAATAGATGTTGTTTTGTATTTAAGATCCGTAATATCTCAAACAAAAGAACTGCGTGGGTAGTGATATGTCAATCCAGTTGGTGTTTTACTGGGTAGATACAATTTTTTGTGAATAACTCGAAAAAAGGATAACCATACTGAGTCCCAGATGTTTGAGGTTTGGAGAAGGGGAAAGATATGAGTTGCAAAGTGGTATGACTCTGAACATGCTGTTATGCAAATACGGTGATTTGTTTACCATATTCGTGTATTTTTTGTGAAAAATTGTTCTGTTTTGAAATATTTTACGTTAAATAAATAAATAAATACATGGAATAGATATTGTTTTGAATTTAAGTCCTGCAGTATTTCAAATAAAAGAAGAACTGTGTAGGTAGTGGTATATCAATCAAATTTGTATTTTACTATAGATAGTTATAATTTTTCTTCTTTTTTAGTGAATAACTCAAAAAAAAAAGAATAACCATATTGAGTTCCAGATGTTTGGGATTTGGAGAGAGGAAAAATATGAGTGGCAAAATGGTATGACTGTAAATATCGTATCATGGGAATGCTTTGATATATCTAACCCTACCATAATGGTGTATTTTGTGTTAAAAATTTTTATGTGGTGAAAATGTTCAAACATTTAAATAAATAAATGTTGTTTTGCATTTGAGATATGTAGTATTTCAAAAAGAAAAACAGCTTGGGTTCTGATATATCAATTTATCCAGTGTTTTACTAGGTAGTTTATAATTTTCTTGAGAATAACTCGAAAAAAAAGGGATAACCATATTGAGTCCCAGATGTTTTTGATTTGGAGGAGGTGAAATATATTCGTGACAAAATAGCGTGATTGTGAATATGCTGTTTATGCAGATATAATGACATACCTAACATAATCGTGTATTCTATGTCAAAAATTGTTATGTGATGAAAATATTCCCATATTGATAATCACCCTATGTTTTACGGAGTGGTTATAATTTTCTTGTGAATAACTCGAAAAAAGGATATTCATACTGATTCCCAGATATATGTGATTTAAAAAAGGTGAAGATAGTTCTCAGAAAGTAGTATGCCTGTGAACATGCTATTATGCAAATGTGGTGATATACTTACCATGTGTATTTTTTGTCAAAAATTGTTACGTGGTGAAATATTTCTACATCAACAAAAAACTAGTCGTTGGGGGCCACCGTAATACTTACCCATCATGGATATGTATATGAAAATAAAACATGTGAAAACTATTTATACAATGCATTGCAATTCATAAACAAAATTTAAATATTGTTAATATACATAGTAATGCTATATTAAAGAACTGCTGATGTACCAATTTCGACAAATTATATAAAACGCCAAACTACTCAAGTAGTACCGAACTGCGTAAAAGAAAAATCCTTATAACTCCAAAAATAATAATTCTATTAACTAACAATTAACTGCGTCGGATTAAGCGTCGCATTTCCAATTAAAATATACTTCTGAATTGAAATTTGAATGAAATACAGGGTCATGAAAAATCGAAGAATGTGGAAAACAAGATTATAAATATCTCGGCAACTAATAATCCGATCGACTTCGTTCTATATGAAAAATGTGTGTTATTGTATTGCCTTTTACATCCATTCCTTAGAACAAAAAAATTCGAAAATGTTTATATACCTTTCATCAGAACGAATTTTTCGAGAGTCCGAAAAAAATAGTTCCGTATAATCGAGGTTACTGATATTAAATAGGATTCGTCCCATTCTTACATACTAACTACATACAAAATTTCAAGTCTCTATCTCAATTTGTTCGGGAGATAGAGCGTTTACAGACAGACAGACAGACAGACACACAGACGGACGGCAAAATTTTTTTTCTAAAAATAAGTTTCTCGGAATCTCCACTGTCTAAAACGTGTAAATCCGTCAAAAATTTTTTTTCGATTTTCAAAACGATTGCAAGACTTACCCTATACTACGTATGATGAGTAAGTAATAAATAGAAATTATTTTGCATTTAAGAGTAGTAAATACCCATAGTATTTCAAAGAAAAGAACAGCGTGGGTAATGGTAAGTCAATCTTGTTAGTGTTTTAGTGGGTAGTTATAATTTTCTTATGAATAACTCCAAAAAAGGATAAGCATAATGAGTGTCAGTTGTTGTGATTAGGAAGAGGTGAAAAATATTCACGTTAAAATAGTATGACAATGAACATTATGTTATGCAAATAAAGTGATATACTTTCCAGAATCGTGTATTTTCTATCAAAAATTGTAAAGTGTGTATGATGAAAATATTCCCACATTTAAATAAATTAACAAAATTTGTTGTCTTGCATTTAAGACCCGTGGTATTTCAAAGAAAAGAAGAACAAGGTACGTTGTGGTATGGGAATCTACTTGATGTTTTACTGGACAGCTTTAATTTACTATTGAGTTACTAGAAATAAGGTTGAGTCCCAGATGCTTGTGAGTTGCCGGAGGTGAAAGATTTTCGCAACAAATAGCATGATTGTGAATATGCTATTTATGAAAATACGGGGATATACCTACCATTATCGTTTATTTTCTGTACTATGTTTAAAAATATTCCCACTTTGTTTTTTGCATTTAAAAGCTGTAGTATTACCCCCCCCCCCCCGAAAAAAAAAAAAAAACAGTGTGGATACTGCTGAGATATTGTAACCGCAAGTGAAAATATGAAGGCTTATTTCAGAACCTCACCACAAATATTTGCAAAGTTGTGAGTCATATTTCTAGCTGGTACGTATTTCTTTTCTTCCCTAATTCAATGTCATTAGTCCTTTTTTTGTGATGATATCTTAAAAATCGTATATCTCAGGAAAGTTATGAATGTTTTTTTCAAAACATATCGACAAAGATAAATCTGATGCATTTCGTCGTTAATAATGGGTCATTTTGTTTCGAAGATTCATTAAGTTGTAATTGTTGATGTCAGTATTTCCAACACGTTATCAACCTATTATTTCTCGTCTTGAGAGAAAAATCTCAGTCCTTCACTTGACCTCCCCTTTCAAATGTAAGAAGTTTTACGATATTTACAAACCCTAAAACCCACTGATACAATTGAATTCCCATGAGTTAGAGTGGCTAAGTAAAAATCGTAATTGTATAAATTTTATGGGTAATCTTAACTTCATTCACTGATATATTTGGCACTACAGCACCTCAAAGAAAGAAAGAACGAAAGAGAAAAAGGAAACTGGTGGCTGTTTATATTTATTATTTGTAATTTCTAGTTTGGACGTCAATATACTACAAGTTTAGTAAGAAAAACCGCAGATTTTTTTATGCTTTTTTTTGTAAACTTTTTATTAAAGTGGTATAATCGGAAGGTCTATTTTTCTACTTCTTTGGGGCTTTCTTAAAAGTGCTTTTGATTCATGTGCCTTTTTGGCAATCAGGCCCTCTCTACATTATATTATTGTTATATATTTTTCATGTTATTTTATGGCATAGATGTAACTAATTGGCTAAGCACCTTTAAACAGGATGTATCTAAACTCTTGGGCAAACTTTAAGGTGATATACTACATATCAACCAAACAATATTAAATAAGAAATTAATGGTCCCAAACGTCTTCCGAAGTAAATAGACGCCATTAAACTTTAGAATTCAAAATTTGAAATAAACATAAAAAACGGAAAAATTGGTCGATTGATTAGCAGTTTTCACTAAAACTATTCTTTATGTCAGTATTTTCTTGAAAATAAATTATAAATATTCCGTATTTCAAAAAATGCCGATAGAGGGCACTTTAGACTTTGGAGTAACGAACAACTATTTTTTTGCCGTTATTTTTTCCATCTCATTGCAAGTTTCGGAAACTTAGATTTAAACTTAAATTTTGAGCTCAAAATCTGAATAGTTGGAAGTGGTTAAGTAGCGCAAACTGAACTGTGTCCAAAGGTTCAAATTTCAAATGATTATAAAAAACGGAAAATTGGTCGATTCGTTTTCGGTTTTCGCTAAAATTACTCTTTAAATAAGTGTTTTCTTGAAAATAAATTTTAAAGATAAATTTCAAAAAATGCCGATAGAGAGCGCTTTAGAATTTAGAATAACGAACAACTATTTTCTACGGTTATTTTTTATAAATAAATTTCAAAAAATTTCTTTAGAGGGCGCTTTAAACTTAAGAGTAACCAACAACTATTTTTAATCGTTATTTTTTGTATCTAATTAAATACTTGCAAAAGCTAAGACTTAAATTTTGAGCTAAAATTCTGAATCGTAGGGAGGGGTTAAGAGGCGCAAATTGAACTGTGTTCAGGAGTTGAAATTTAACCCCCCCCCCCCCTCGAACACAGTTCAATTTTGCGCTACTTAATTACGTCCAACAATTCAAATTTTGAGCTCAAAATTTAAATCCAAGCTTTTGCAAGCATTTAATGAGATTAAAAAAATAACGGTTAAAAACAGTTGTACGTTACTCCAAAGTCTAAGGCGCTCTCTATCGGCATTTTTTGAAATTTATCTTTAAAATTTATTTTCAAGAAAATACTAATTTAAAGAGTAGTTTTAGCTAAAACTGCAAACGAATCGACGATTTTTTCTTTTTTTTAAATAATCATTTCAAATTTGAACCTCCTCTCCCTCCCCTCTGAACACAGTTAAGTTTGCGCGACGTAACCACTCCAAACTATTCAGATTTTGAGCACAGAATTTAAGTATAAGCTTTTACAATCAATTAATGGGATTAAAAAAATAACGATAAAAAATAGCTGTACGTTACTCCAAAATCTAAGGTGCCCTCTATCGGCATTTTTTAAAATTTATCTTTAAAATTTATTTTCAAGAAAACACTGTATTTATTTAAAGAGTAGTTTTAACAAAAACCGCAAACAAATCGACCAATTTTTCCATTTATTATAATCATTTGAAATTTGAACCTCTGAACACAGTTCAGTTTGCGCTGCTTAACCACTCTCAATTATTCAGATTTTGAGCTCAAAATTTAAGTTTAAGCCTAAATTTCCGAAACTTGTAATGAGATGGAAAAAAATAACGGGAAAAAATAGTTGTTCGTTACTCCAAAGTCTAAAACGCCCTCTATCGGCATTTTTTGAAATTTATTTTTATCCTTTATTTTCAAGAAAATACTGACATAAATAATAGTTTTAGTGAAAACCGCAAATCAATCGACCAATTTTTCCGTTTTTTATGATTATTTAAAATTTTGGGCCCAAAACTTTAATGGTGCCTATCTCCTTCGGAAAACGTTTAAAACCCTTAGTTTCCTATTTAATATAGTTTGTCTTGATGTGTATTATCACCCCTTAAAGTTTTGCCCAAGAGTTTAGTTACACCCTGTATATTAAAAAATAAAAATTCTTATAAGATAGCATAAGAAGCAAATGTCTGACCTTAAATGTAACCATTACATGCTAAGAACGAGATTGCGATCTATTTTTCAATTTTATTTAGAACTGTATGCATCTGACACACAGATATTTAACAAACTATTACTTGTTTTTTCCTATGTACTTTCAAAATGCACATTGATAAATGAGGTGCGATGCGAAAAGTTTTTGAACATGCAAATCAGCTTTTGGCACAGCACATTCAAATTTCGTTAATACACACTGTTTTACTAAAAATTAAAATAAATTTAAAATTTATAAAAAAAAAAAAAGAAATCATCAAGTAATCTAAAAAATTGCACAGCGTGAAAACCTCGCTTGGATCTACTAGAATTCTTAGAAAAAATTCTTATAGTGTTAAAAACAATTTACTTAAAAATGAAAATTTCTATCTACTCTCTCTTTCTCTCTCTCTCTCTCTTTTTTAGTAAGAATTGTTTCAGAAACAAGTACAGGATATCTTCAAATATGAGTGTCAATCGCGACTGAAAAGTAAGCTTGTCGTTAAACATTAACATAATCTTTTGGTACTCTATTCATATATTAAAGATATCAATAGAAATTTCTTACTGAATGCGTATGCTATAATAAACGCTGTAACCCGAAGTATATGAAAGCTATGCACTTTAAATTTACGAACTACATCTTGAAGAAATGTTTTATAAAGCGCAGAAGAATATATTGGCAAATTTAGTATGTATGTACTCATTTACATCAATACATTCAAATTCCATTATTCTTGTAGGAAAATCTCGCCAAAAGATGTCTTGAAAAAACAAATAAACAAACAAACAAACAAACAAACAAAAAACAGTCAAAAGTGAGTGGAACCTGATGGATTTTTACACAGCATAAAAAGTATAAGGAAAAAAAAAAAAAAAAAAAACATGCGTTTTTTAAATTTAAGAGTTACGTACTCGGAGTTATTATAAAATCGCAAAGTACACAAATATGTGAACATTTTGCTTACTTTTAAATGTCCAGTTTTAACAACATACAGTGCAGTCCAATAGTTTTAAAGGGTTTTCCGCTAGAATACTTTTGACATGGAAAGATAAAGAAACTGTAATGTTTAAGATTTTATTTATCTTATGTTCACAAAAGAAAAAAGAATCTTTCTTACTGTCAAGTTTTATAGAAGAAACAAATACATTTTTATGTTAGATCTAAGCACAAAGCGAAACAAATAATGATTAGAACAGTATAATATTATATTCCAGAAGATACTTTTCTAAAAATATTATAAATGATGAATGAACTTTGTAAACTATATCAGTTTAGAAATGCGTAAGCCTACAGGTGTTGTGCGTCTGAGTAAAACGTTCAGCTGGCTGAAATATTTCTTTTATGTGGAGAGGAAATATTTTATACTTCTTTGGAAAAGTTTTGGATTTAATAATCCGTAAAGATAAATTTTCTTTTTTCACAGATAACTTATTTCGCTTTGAGCTGAGTATTATATTTAATGATAAATTATTACTGAAAGTCATCTTCTTGTGTTTTTAAAAGACTGTTGTGAAAAATTTTAGAAATATAACAAATAAATACGACTTCGTATTACTAAATTATTAAAACAAATTCTAGTCAAATTCTAGTAAAAAATTTTAGCTGGCTGAAATACATCTTTTATGTGGAACGGAAATATTTTAATTATGTGGGAAAGTTTTGGATTTTATAATCCGAAAAGTTAAAATTTTCTTTTTCACAGATATTTATTTTGCGTTGAGCCGAATATTGTATTTAATGGTAAATTATTACTGAAAGTCATTTTCTTGTAACTTGCAATTTTTACAAAACTGTATGTTGTATGAAATTTAGAAGAATTAAAAATAAATAAGACTTCGTATTACTAAAATTATTTTTAAAAAAATAGTCAAATTTTAGTAAAAATTCTAGCTGACTGAAATATTTCTTTTATGAGGAGAGGAAATATTTTACTTCTTTGGAAAAATTTTGGATTTAATAATCCGAAAAGATAAATTTTCCTTTTTCACAGATGTTTATTTGGCTTTGAGCTGAGTATTATATTTAACTATAAATTATTACTGAAAGTCATCTTCTTGTAACTTGTAATTTAATGTGTCATAATACTGCACGTTGTAGAAAAATTTTGAAGTATTACAAATAAATGCGATTTCCTACTACTGAATTTATTAAAAACATTATATTCACTTTATAGGATATTTTAAACTTTTCCAATGAATATTTCATGAAATCCATACCTCATAGCTAAAAGTCGCACAAAAATTCAGAGAAACTGCTTGATATTGTAAATTAAATTTGAATTTTACGCATTGATTATTCTATAATATCTTGTTCAAAAGACTCTATAAAGTAGATTCTAAATTTAAAATGATGCATTGAGATTGATTATTGCTCCTATAAATTCATAATGAATTTTTTCACTATTTCTGGTATTTAATTCGTTACAACTCAAGAACCATTAAGGTTAAATGCTTCAAACTTGGAAAATGTCATTTTTGATTGTTTTCCTTTAATTTTGATTCGGAAAATTGGGAAAAAAGTATTCACATTTGAAAATATTATTTTTTTTATAAAAGTTACATCTTTTTTTTTAATTTTTAATTTAAACATTTTTAATTTTTTAAAAAATATTTTTTTTGAAATGCTAAGTCAAAATTAAAAATCAAAATCAAAATAGACGTTTTTGTTTATTTAAATGCAAAAAAAAAAAAAAAAAAAAAAAAAAAAAAAAAGAAATGAAATTCTATAAATACATTGTTAAAAATAAAGGTGACAAACCGGTGCCATTTGGGACCCGGAGGTGAAAAGGCGGTGCCATTTGGAACCCTAGGGTGTCATAGGAGCTTGAATATGCGGTTGGGGTGACGACAGATCTGTTACTGGAAGATGGGAGCTAAATAAGGTGCCATGCACTTCGTAAGCACCTCATCGGGTGACTGGCAACTTGCGCATGCGCTATGCATGACGCGTGTCTTTCTGCTTTCGGTGTCAGCATGTAAAGTTTACGAGTGTGAGTAAATCAAAACACGGCAGTGTGTAAATTCGCGATATTAATTGAGGACTAACCACTGAGTTACAATGAAACAACAATGAGGACTTAACGATCCGATTTGCGCGACCAGTGAACCGGGCAAAGTCTGATTAAAGGTAAGATTTAACTTTATTTTATTTTATTTTATTGTAACGTTAATTTGTCGTACATCCCTATAAGTAATGTCATAAAAAAGAGTAAATTAGATTTTTTTGTTAGTATGATTGATTGTTAAGTTTATTATGTGAAGCTACAAGCTACACTCTCACCAAAATACCTGCTTGCTAATGTTAAACCTATGAGGTAGTTATTTTACAATTTCTCGTTTACATGTCAATATTTTTAAATGATTTATCGAGGCCTTAGCTACCGAGGAGCAATTGGAGCAAACTGCTCTAGGCACGGGAATACTAAGGGCGCACAATTAGAAAGAGCGAAATGAAAGATTTTAAAAATATTTACATATTTTTTCATTACAAAACAGTTATTATAGACGAATCTTGTTGCAATCGGAATATTCTATGACCATTTTACCTTGTGTTTAAACTCAGCTGTTTAGATTTAACTCTTAACTGCTGTTAGTGGTCTCAGATACCATGAGTTTTTCAAGTTTCACAGTTTAACTTGTAATTTTTAGTTTAACTATAGATACTGGTCAATTTTTTTTAGTTTGGAGCCTTATTACTACCTCTAAATACTTTTGAATAGCTGAATTTATTTATAATATTCTTATACATAAAGTTTAATATATAAATAGTATTCTGAGAATTAACGTAACATTTTATTCATCTTCAGATTAAATGGTCTGACAGACAGCTCACAGTAGTTATGTAACAATTTTTGTCAGAGCAGTTAAGGTTAAAATATATTTTTGCGTCTATATACAGTTAAAAGCAATTAATTTTATTCGCGAAGTTTTAATTTTAACTTTTACACGGGATCTCGGACAGCATCTGGCCGGCTTTGCATATATTGTCGGATAGATGCTATCCGAACCCCTCCTGTAAAGGCTAATTCACACCATATTGCAGCCTCGCATAACTTCTCTAATATTGTTTCAGTATACCTGATTTGTCTTCATTTGAGAGGGGGGGGGGAACTTTTTCATTTAAGACAATTGAATACTTGCAAATCTTAAAGTAATCAAAACTTATTTACAGGGTTTTCATTATTAATATTTTCCTTATTAACCACCATTATTTCCAAAATAATCTTCATAATAAGATTAGATCGGGAGGCGGTAGCACGGACAATCATTTAGTCTCACTTAAGGATAAAAATCACGGATAAAACCTCGATTTGCATATTAAAACGTTATTAGTCAGCCAAGTCATACCTTGGTGGGAAATGCCTAAAAACCCGAATTTAACGGTATCTTGGGTTTACCATTATGTTTTCTTACTCCCAATTCTTCATATTTTCATACTTTTGGTTTCATTTTCTTTCAAAAAGGTGAGAAAATGTTAGGGTATTGCATTGAATAAACCTTATGATCTGATTATCGGCTATGCAGATTTACACCCACTTTTTTTCGAAAGTATTCTTTCGCATTAAACCTTATTTAGTAGCAGAATTTTATGGTTTAATAAAATAAATTTTTTTTTCAATAATAGTAATTTAAGTTTGATTAGACCGTAATCAGTCCCCCCCCCCCTCTTTCTCAATCATCAACATCATCCGATATGACAAATTTGTAGTCATGAACATTCAAATTATAAAAGGAAAACAATCTGTATTTACTCCACTGAACTTTCAGAATAGTTTACAGAAATAGTGTGTGTTCAAAAAATATAACAATGAATAAAAACTTATATCGTAATTTTACACAAATGTGAAAATTTTCCGCAGGTGATAAAGATCTCGTGTTTTAAAGGCGATTTTTGCACTGTCATTTATAAATCTTAAACATTTTTTTAATGACGTAATTTTTAACAATCTTTCATTCCACCCGTTCTGAAACAAGACCAATAAACAGGGTTGGCTTTTTACCGGTAAAAACCTGGGGAGAAGGTGGTAAAAACTTAAGGATATACAATAAACTGTTAGTCCTTAAACCGTATTTTAATACTATTGATAAAAATTCTATTTTCATGTAATTGGTGGATTAATATATAATATCTATATAGGGGAGAGTGGGGTGGTGTGGGACTTTTTTTTTTTTTTACAAAAGTAAGAATTTTTTTTTATATATACACAAAAAGAAAAAAATCAATTTATAGCATGCAAGGTAAAACACTTTTTAATCCCCCTGAACAATATAGAAACATAACGTGCAAATACTGTTTTATTTTAAAGAGAACGTAAGTTTCAAAATGTGTCTCATACCTCCTCATTAAGAGTTATGGGACAGCAATAATAATAAAAAAAAGCTATAAGGCACAAAATAACCTATAGTGTCGGTAAGATAAACAATCAAACAAAGGTTGTAAGTTGATAATGTATATGCCACAATATAAAATTCCAGTATCTTCATGACTGGAATGAAAATTCAGGATTCTCTGTCATAGGTGTCATTAAGGCCCCACACTAGGCTCAGAATGTAAAGATGATAATGTAAAAGTTTATAGGAGCGTTCTTTTGAAATACCTAACTCAAATTTTAATATTTTTACATGATTCTTTTGAACAAGATAGCTGAGGATGATCCATAACCGGCCTAGTTTTTATTTTTTCGATTTTACTTTTATATTTTTTGTACAACGATAGTTTCAATTTCAGAACCGGTTCAAACCAATTTCGTAAGTTAAAGTAATTTTTTTAAAAAAAATCTGAAACAAAAACTGAAAAAGTAAAAACTACGCCGGTTGCGGATCGCCCTCAGCAATCTTGTGCAAAACAATCACGTAACAATATTAAAATTTCGCCGAAATATTTGAAAAGAACGCCCCAATAGACTTTGCATTATCATCCGGGTCTTTTTCTGTGCCTAGCGTTGCGCCTTAAATAATCATCAATTTATTTACATTTTGAAGTATTAATGCATATATTATCAATGTTATAATTAATATATTATCGTCTAAAAAATTTGCATGTTAGCAATTTGCATTATTATTAATTAAAAAAAGGAACTGGGCGCGTCCCATTCATCCCTTTTCTGGCATGTCCCATTCCTCGCCACTTCCTTGTTTGTGTTAAACTTCTTGTTCAAACAAAAATGCTGCTTTAGGCTTAGTTTAAATTATGGATAATATACAGTATAATGTTCCATAAATGGGGAAACTATTACATTTATACATAAACAAGCCTTTAATATATTGAGAGCAAATAAATCAAATTTAAATTGGATTTTTGAAAAAAAAATTTTCTTTCAAACATTTGCAAGTCTATGCATATCAATATTTTTTTGTAAACTGAAGAATGGATTACCATTGCTTCATCTTGTATGCGATTGATGAAATGTTTAGAATAATGCACAAAGAGAAAAACCTACAGTCCCATTCCACCCGACTTTCCCCCATATAGCAAAAGGGGAAATAAAGAATTAGCCAGTTCCCTAAAGCTCCTGATATACACTGAATGGCCAGAGATGACCGTCCACTTGCGGTTTTAGAAATTTTGTTAAATATCTAGAAAAATGTATGTAGAATTATCCTGAAAATCTTAGTGTATAAATATAATACACTACCTGGCCATTGATTATCGTAAACTTGCGATTTTAGACATTTTGCAAAATATCTAGAAAAATACATGAGGAATTACCCTGAAACTCTCAGTGTATAAACAATATAGTACAGGTCATCTATTTCCGTGAAGATTTCTTCCAGAAACTTTATAGGGGACCGCCAACAAATTAAAAAATGTATGAATATCTTTTGGATAACCCTGTCAAAACTAATGCATCAAAAGCGCTCAAACTGTAGATTGTGATTAAGTGGCTTATTGTTATAAACTGTGTTCATTTTTATGTCGATAGCATGTATACTCGTAGAGAAATGAAGGTTTTTATAAAAATACTCCCAAATTTTTCCAAGATTTTTGATTATAATTTGCAGAGTTCTTAATATAAAATAATAATATTTTCTGAAAATGTGACAAACAACATTGCACATAATACCCTGTAATCAGAATAAAAAAATAATAAAAATGGTATGAAAAATGAGTAGGTTTACTAAATAATTTTTCACTGCTCATGCGTGAACGATATCAAAATTTCATTTGCATATTATGTTAGCTAAATGTATAGAGCAACTTTTGTGAAAGTTGCAAAATCATAGCTTGAAAATTCTGAAAATAATCGTCAATAGAATCACTTAAAAATCCGTTATTTCCAAAATGAAGCAAAAACAAGAAGGGTTGTATCCATATATTCATTAATTAGTGTCAATATAGAATACACAATACGGAACTTACTAGTACATTTGGATACAATCCCTCGTTTTCTTTGCTTCATTTTGGGAACAATGGATTTTCCACTTATTATATTGACGATTATTTTTAGAATTTTCAAGCTATGATTTTGCGACATTCACAAAAGTTGCTCTATACATTTAGCTAACATAATATGCAAATGAAATTTTGATATCGTTGACGCATGCGCAGTGAAAAAATATTTAGTAAACCTACTCATCTTTCATACAATTTTTATTATTTTTTAATTTTGATTACAGGATATTATGTGCAATGTTGTTTGTCAGATTTTCAGAAATTATTATTATTTTATATTAAGAACTCTGCAAATTATAAGCAAAAATCTTGGAAAAATTTGGGAGTATTTTTATAAAACCCTCAATTTCTCTACGAGTATACATGCTATCGACATAAACATGAACACAGTTTATAACAATAAGCCACTAAATCGCAATCTGCAGTTTGAGCGCTTCTGCTGCATTAGTTTTGACACCAAACGATATTCATTATTTTTTAATTTGTTGACGGTCTCCTATAAGGTTTCTGGAAAAAATCTTCACGGAAATATATGACCTGTACTATTATGTGTATACACTGAGAGTTTCAGGATAATTTCTCATGTATTTTTCTAGATATTTAACAAAATGTCTAAAATCGCAAGTGGACGATAATCAATGGCCAGGTAGTGTACTACAAGTCATATATTTCCCTGAAGGTTTTATTCCGAAACTCCAATAGGGGACCATCAACAAATTGAAAAACAATGAATACCTTTTGGATAACCCTGTCAAAACTAATGTAGCAAAAGTGCTCAAACTGTAGATTATGATTAAGTGGCTTATTGTAATAAACTGTGTTCATTTTTATGTCGATAGCATGTATACTCGTAGAAAAATTAAGGTTTTCTACGAATCCGAAAAGCAGTCTCAAATTTACCCAAGATTTTTGCTTATAATTTGAAGAATTCTTAATATAAAATAACATTATTTTCAGAAAATGTGACAAACAACATTGCACACAATACCCTGTAATCAGAATTAAAAAATAATAAAAATTGTTCGAATATTGAGTCGGTTTACTAAATAATTTTTCACTGCTCATGCGTCAAAGATATCAAAATTTCATTTGCATATTATGTTAGCCAAATGTATAGAGCAACTTTTGTGAAAGTTGCAAAATCACATCTTGAAAATTTTGAAAATAATCGTCAATAGAATACGTTGAAAATTCGTTATTCCCAAAATGAAGGAAAAACACGGGGGGTTGTATCCATATATTCATTGATTAGTGTCAATATAGGATACATAATAGGGGCTTACTAATAAATTTGAATAAAATTCCTCATTTTTTATTATTATTATTGGTATGGAATACCTGTACATGTTAGGGAAATTCGTTGCTAATCTGGAATAGACACTTTGTTCCAAGATATGTTTTGTAAATATGGTTAATAATGTAAATAGTTTGTAACTCTTAATGATAATACAGGAAAAGAATATCTGAATGACAAGTATGAGTTGGTCATGTAATTTTCTCGTGCTGTCCGAAAATGGGCAATAAAGAAGAAAGTGCCCGGTTAAACGGATGGCATTGAGCTCTCAGGCTATACATACAACTGTATATTATACTCTTATTTCAAAGAATAATGCCCTTCCAAAAATAAAAGAAATCAACTAACTGTAAGTTATTGGACAGTGGATTAACTGCCATCCCTCTTTATACTTAACCAATGAGCCCCTAAAACTAATCAGGAAAGTGCCTTATCAAAGTGAAATTATTAACAAAATTTGAAGAAAATGTGATAATTCTGCATGATTTCTGCATATTTATATAAATTAAGGAGGGTAGCACTCTCTTCTCCCCCCCCCCTTCATATTTAACCAGTGAACCTCCAATGCTAATCAGTGAAGAACCTTATCAGAATGAACCTCCATATAAAATTTGAAGAAAATCTGATATTTATATAAAGAGTTATCACGTTACATACAGAACTTGCGGGCACATTAGCTGTCAGACTTTGATAGCCTTGTGAGCTATAATTTAAATTTTATTTAAATTTTATTCTTTCTTTTTTTGTTCATCTACAATTTTTGCTGTACTTTGATGATAGATTTTAATTGGACTGTCTTGTTGTGTGTTTTCCTTAATGTGTTATTATTATTTTTTCAGATAGTGAACTTAAATTTATAGTACTTACATTACCATGCTTGATACAAGAAAAGTTTCCGACTCTTTATCATGAAGAAGGTGCAGAAATTTCTGAGTTTCAACCTGTTACTGTGCTCCGCAACTCAAGCAACTTGTTAAATTACTCATGCTATGTATTAATTTTATATAAACAGTTAATTATAAAAACTGATAATTTTATAAGCTTAGTTACTTTGTGGTATGCATTGTTTTGGTTGTTTAACGTTAACTATACTAAAAGCCAATTTAAATTTTTATCATTTTTATTAGATACTTATGTCTTCAAAATTTTCTCAGTGGCATCAGTTCCACATAGTGTTACGTCTTTGTTTAATAATATTTAATACATTCTTCGTGTTTACAATAAAAAGATTATTTGAACTAAAAGGTTGTTTTTTTAATTCAATGTTTTATTCATTTCATTATATTTACTCAGTGGATTAAAATTTCAGATGCAATAAGTCAAAACACAAAAACAATTAGGCAGAAAGTGTTTTGATGTGGATACTGGACTAGAAATCAGCAGTCGTTAGTCGTCAAATGAAACTAAATTATAGAAAAATTATTCCTAGTCGTCAAATCTTGATAGCTAGCTTTCTTTAACATTAATTTTTGTTTAGCAAATGCTTTCATTTGTATTTTAGCATACATCCCCCCTCCCTCTGGACCATGACATCAGCACGTGTCTTAAGAATTTTGAACCTTTCAATAACCTCTAAGTTAACTTCACTTTCACCAATGACTGATAAAACTGGTCCTTGGATATTACACCCCTGTAAACAAGATTTTCTTTTATTATGAGATATTTCTGCATCCTTATATGTTCCTAAAATAAGAAACTGTATTAAAATTGTTTTAAAAGTTTTGTATTCCCTTCCTCAAACAAACAAAAAAAAAAATGTGTGTGATTTGGAAATGTTTTAAATGCCCCACCATAATTGACAACCAAAGATTCATTTATTTGCTAACTTTTTATTTTCTGATGTACTGTTAGTCTCAGATTTTTTTAAAATTCGCTTATCCCTAGTTATATCTAAAGCTCATATTTTCTCTCTGTGGACATATTTGCTTGATTATCTGTTTTGTATGCATATTAGCTTTATAAAAAGAATAAGTTTTTCCAGAATCCAAATATTGTAGTTTAATCAGGTTTCATACTTATGGAAAGTCAGTTTTTATTTTGTTTAGTAAGAAAAAGTGTTTAATATATAAAGTTTCCTCCCCACTTCCCTTCAATACATTAAAATTAAATATGCAATGCAATATTATTACTATTAACATGGTTGTGAAAAGAAATAAGAAAATATGAAATGCATTTGGCACATCGAAAAAAAATTGTAGGCATTATTTTGACACCTTACATACAGTTCTTAATTTCTAATCCTGTGTGGATATATGCTATAAAATATGGATTTCCATAAGTTCACTATAAAGGTAAGTATTACACATATTGTAAAAATGATTTTTTTTTTACTCAATTTCATCTGTGATTTTACACAACTATAAAATGAATTTATTTTCTATAATTCATTTCATAGCTTGATGGCTAACTTTCTGGAAGAATTTTAAAGAATATGAAGTAATCTTACTAATTTAAAAGTTACACAGCATTTATTACATATTCTTTTCTAATTTGTGTTTTACATTTTTTTAATTAGATACAGCAGGGTAGCTGAAAAAATATTGGTGCGTTATTTGACATTGATATTTCATAACTAAAATTTGAGAAATGCTGATTTTAAAATTTTGTAGCATTTCTTCTACTATATGAAAATCTTAATCCTCCGAAAAGTTCACAACCGTCAAAATAATCAGCAACTAATATGTTCAACGAAGTATTCGCCTCATGGAAGCAAAATAACTTTAATGGAACTTCCAGCAGTATTGGGGCCTTCACATGGAGCAAAAACAACATTGACCATCTGCGTGGATATTTAATAACAGGTGTATTGCCTTCGAACAATCAGATCTTAACTCACTTGACTTCTGTAGAAAAGCTAGAAATAGAAAATCCCCAGTTTGCATTGTATGTGATGCGAAATTATCAAGGCATAGAATGATTTAAATCAGAATTATCTGCAGCGGACTGTCAATTCTGTGATCTTTCGTTTTCAAACTTGTGTAAAAAATAAATATCAAGCCAGTGAACTATTTGTTAAAATATTGTTATTCCTTTTATATTTTATTATTAAATTATGTCATATATTTTACAGGATATAGCATTTTTCTGTGTCCCCATACTTTTCAGTTGCCCTGTATATAAAATAATGAAAATACATGTCAAGCAATATACTATGTGTCAAAAAAGATGGTTACTTATTACTTCTGAAACTATAAGATAATTATAAAAATATTCATATGAAGATAGATAATTCAATTTGTACTTTCTCTTATTTTGGAGTCAAAAAACATCAAATTTTTATAATGTTCTTGCATCTAAAAATGCCCAATCACAAAAATAGTTACTGGCCCTTTCTTAAACATACCCAAAAAGTTTGATCCAAACATATGAGTTAGAGACAGTCAAAAATCATGATTTATTTCATTTTACAAGAACTTCAAAACATAAAATTGAAAATCAGGCTTCAAATTGCATGACAAAGTCACAATATTTGACTCTAACTCAGTGATTTTTAGAGGCAGAAAATAGGTGTAGAGGTTGTGTAAATTTTCCGATTTATTCTAACAAAACCTTTTGGGTATGACTAACAATGCAATAGTGATGACTTATGATTGGTGATTTTGAAATGCACAGACTGTATAAAAGTTAAAATTTTGAATTTTTCTTAAAATACTCTCCATGTAAATGAAAGTACAATTTGAATTCTCTGCCTTTCTATGATTATTTTTGTAGTTCATATTATCCCTCTCTGAGTTACAAAAATATGCTACAATTTTTCTTTGGACACCTGATAATGAGTTTAAAAATATAATATTCCATCAATCTAAAAGAAAAAAAAGACTCAAAATATTGACTGATCATGATAATTTTCTCTACAGAATTCAATTTAAAAATGGGTAAACACTTTCTATTTCATGATTCAAACCAATACAATTTCTTGACAAGCAGGGTGGGGGGAGAGGGGTTGCAACTGTGGGCCATAGATTGTGAGTGCTATTTCTTGTAGGATGCCACAGGGCACACTGGATTATGTGTTTCATCCGTTCACCCTCTGGGGCACCCTGGATAAATTGTATTATTATTCTCCCCTGAGATGCCATTCTTTCACCCCTTAAGGTACCCTGGGTGAGGGGTGCCATTACTCTCCCCTCAGATGCGATCCTTTCACCCTCTGGGGCACCCTGGATAAGTAGTATCATTATTCTCCCCTGAGATGCCATTCTTTCACCCCTTAAGGTACCCTGGGTGAGGGGTGCCATTACTCTCCCCTCAGATGCGATCCTTTCACCCTCTGGGGCACCCTGGATAACGGGTGCCATTACTCTCCCCTGAGGCGCCCTCTTTTCACCCCCTGGGGCACCCTGGTTAATGGGTGCCATTACTCTCCCCTGAGATGCCATCCTTTCACCTCCTGGGGCACCCTGGATAAGGGGTGAGATTATTCTCCCCTGTGGTGCCATCGTTTCACCCTATTGAACACTGTGGATAAGGGGTGCCATTATTCTTCCCTGAGGTGCCGTCCTTTCATCCCCTGAAACACCCTGGTTTAGGGGTGCCATCCTTTCACCCTAGTTAAGGGTGCCATTTTAGCTCCTCTAGGGGTGTCACCAGTGAGACAAGCCTTTCACCCCTAAAAGGTGCAATGTGTCACCATTAGTTTTAACAGTGTAGTATTTTGAAACGCTTTTTACTTACCCCACTTCGTTAATAAATTCTAAATTTTACAATTAGAAAAAAATTCTGAAAAGTTTTATCATGTGCTTCTGTTTACAAATGATATGGTTAACCATCATAAAAAATTCATTAACTAAATAAGTAAAAATTATTTTACAATGTGTCTCGGATCCTCTTAAGGGTGTATTCCGATCCAAACGTTTTTTTTCTGATTTATTTTTAAATTCATTTTGTCTCTCAAGCGTGTACCAAACTTTCAAATTCTCTTATTTAGAAACTACACAAAAAGCCTTGATTGTCGATTTTATGATAAATGTAGAAAATGTTGCAAAAAAATGTTGCCAAAAATTGCGTTTTGGGCCAAATTTTCTCCGAAGCGGGAGATTTGCGAAAGAAAAAAAGGGTCATGCTGAGAAAAAAAATTGTTTATAAATCAAATTCTAACGAATTGAGCGAAAACAAAGAAATCACACGGCCTCTTATACATCTCTTTAAAAATCACCTCAGCAAGTTTCAGATCATTATCTTTAAAAGTTAGTCTGAAAATGTATCGGAAAATTTTGAGCTGTTGAAGGTAAAAAAATATTTTTCCGAATACATCCTTAATGATTTCTTTCCACCTGGAAAATCACCTTTTCGGATGCTACCCATGCTCCTGTAAATATTTTCATGTTCAGTAAGCATGTTTGACAGACAAACATACAAAATTAATAACATTAAACTTAACATTAGCTTTAACATTAATTATTTTGTTACAATTGCATGTACAAATTCATATTAATAGCTGAAAATGTTTACTTGAGAATACATAGCACCCGAAAAAGTGAATAGACAGAATTGATTGATGCATTGTATAAAAGTTACTCGGGAAAATGAAGGGCAGATAAACGTTTATTTTTACAGATTATCCTTTAAAGTAGTGTAGATGTCCGTTCTAGGACGGATAGTCCAAGAGCCGACCGCACAAAACCCTAAGTCATCGAGCAAAAGAAAACATTCTTTAAAGAATGTTATATAATATAAATATATTATTTAAGGCCCCACAATAGTCACTGAAAAAGTACACAAAAAGACCCGGATGATAATGTAAAGTCTATGGGAGCGTTCTTTTCAAATATCTCGCTCAAATTTTAACATTTTTACATGATTTTTTTGAATAGGATAGCTGAGGACGCTCCACAACCGGCCTAGTTTTTACTTTCTCGATTTTGCTTATATATTTTTTATATTACGATAGTTTCAGTTTCAGAACCGGTTTAAACCGGTTTTGAAAGTTAAAGTAATTTTTTAAAGAAAATCTGAAACAAAAATTGAAAAAGTAAAAACTAGGCCGGTTGTAGATCGTCCTCAGCTATCCTATGCAAAAAAAAGCATGTAAAAATATTAAAATTTGAGCGAGATATTTGAAAAGAACGGTCCCATAGACTTTACATTAGCGTTCGGCTTTTACCGCGTGACTAGTGTGTGCTCTTAAGATTAATCATAGGGGATTCTAATGATCCACGTCTGCCGGAAGTGATGTCGTGCATTAGCCAAAAAAGAATACCACTAGTGATTGACTCGTAGACTTAGCATTATGTTTCCCTGCACCCAGTTTTCCATGTTTTCATACTTTTGATTGTACGGCAAACACAATGATAAACCTACGAGTCAACCACTATTAGCATTAATCTTTGGCTAAAGCACCACTTCACTTCCAGGTAGACATGGATCATTAGATAACCCTATAACTATTCTTCCATAATATGAGGGATTTTTTTTCTTGTGCTCGATGACTTAGGGTTTTGTGCGGTTGGCTCTTGGACTAGGAGGTAATTTAGGACTTTTTAGGATCTTGGACTAGGAGGTAAACATTTTGTTTTATTCATAAATTTGAATAAACTGATAAAAATAATTGACAATGTGGAAACGCTTAGGAGAGCAAAGTTCGGCTAGTTTATGTTCTAATAAACACATTATTAGCATTTACAGTACTTCTGAGTAAACCAGTCTTTGTGAATAATATACCATAACAAAATTAAGATTTCTTATTGAACAAAATTTTAACAAATATGCTATCTGCGTAATTAAAAAAGGCTGTTACAACTATTAAATTAATACTAATAATCAACGATTATTACTATTTTTATAGCACTTTGAAATAGAAATATTTTTCGTTCCCCCCTTCCCCGAAAAAAAAAGAAAAGAAAAGTAAAAAGAAATATTGCCATTTTTCCTTTTGGTTGTTAAATTTCTGTTTCTGCTGTCAAGTTTCGGATGCACACAGGCGACATATGGGTCTCGGTTAGAGCATCAATTCAAATGACAATTGACAGTTCTTGGGGTGAAAAACCTGTTTGGTGCGCTATGCGTTACACTGTGTTTTATTATTTAGAGATTTTGAAAAGAAATTGTCTTTTAAATTTTCTAACAATAACGGAACGTTTCTTTTTTTTGAATCTTTAAGGACTTGAAGATATCATTGTATATTTTTGTTCGTGATTATAGTATAATTTTGTAGAGTAAGTAATATTCATCCTTTTTTCACAGTGTATTATTTAGTAAAAAAGTATTTAAAATAGAAATACATTGTTGCACTATTCATTATTATTCTTTTCATTGATTTCTAAACTTTTTTATTTAATGTAACTTTGTTCATAAAAGATGAAATTCCGTATTTGATTTTTAACTCAATTCGTGACACTAGAAATTTAAAAATGCTGTACAAAGATGTATTTCTGATGTCAAATTATATTCGAATTAACTAGACAATGGATTTAATTATGCACTAAACCATGCTTGGCAAAAAAAGGGGGAGGGGGGGGGGGACGGGCTGTAAAGTTGCAACAACGAAACATTTTAAACAATAAAAAGAAGAAAAAAGGAATGTTTTACATGTATATATGTATATAAATTAAAAATTGATTAAGTTATTATTTAAATAATATTAATTAAGATCACTTAATAAATTTTACATTAATTAAGTTTTGATTATACCTTGTGAAATCAATTTCGAAGCATTAAAAATTTAGCTTAAATACCGCTTTTTCTTCGTATTTCCTGTTGCTGTACTTTAAAAAGGAAATAGAGCAAAAGTTATATACAGCTTTAAAAAAAACTCACTAGCTCTCTCTTTAAACAAAGCATAAAAGAGCGTTTCCATAATAGGGTTCGGTATCCATGCCAAATTGACCTATCGTAATAGAATTAAAAAAAAAAAAAAATCATGAATTGCACTTATGATGTTATGCAAGATTTTCAAGATAATCATGAAATGCTTATAAAAGAATAAACTATTTATAAAATTTATTTAAAAACTATTTTTTCTTTTGTACTTAATATCAATATACAGTGCCAGAAAAAAAAGTCTTGACACACTTAAGCCACAATCCAATGTTCGAATGTTACATTTTATTTTTTCCAGTTTTAAAGAGAAGAGGCGTGTGGGAGTTTCTATGATGCGTTGGTTACATGGAGTGGTGGCCTTTGTAGCTTAATATGATTTAGAGTTCTCGCTTTGTTTTTGTTTTTTTACTCATGGTAATGAGTTGAAAATATGGCGTTTCTAAATTACTTTCTCTACAAAAAGAAACCCTTCTGATGCACATAATCGATGTAAAAAGCTTACAATTGTTGAACAACCTCATATTTTAGCTTTATTAGAGCACAATGTTCCTTTAAATAGTAAAACCTTAAATTTACAAGCATTAGGGGAAGCTATGTATGTCCTAAAAAAGGCAAGGCCGACTTACTACATGGTAGTATAACAAAACAAAAATCGGTTCTAAAAGGCTGAGAAAGACTTCAGCCGCAGTTCTTATAATTTTTTAAAACGTGACGTATTGTTAATATCAATTATAATAACTACAGAAAAAAAAATTCTTACGAATACATTAGTAGGGGACTTCTGTCACAAACTTCGCATTTTTCAGCGAGTGTCAAGATTTTTTTTGTGGGGCCCTGTACATAATTAAAATAATCTGAAATCAAAATTCGTCTATTCGTGTAAATATTAATTTATTATTTTAAAGATAAAACAATTTCTTCTTAACATTTAAAAGAATTCTGTAACAGCTTTCAATTATTTTTTGTAATACTAAATACAGAAAGTATCCTATTACATAAACTTAGGTTTAGAAACACTGCAATTTTGTAAATCCACCTAAGCTTGACTAGAAATATTTATTTTCAATATTGGTTATTGTAGCTCTTTTACATTGAATTGGGAAAACATTGCAATTTTGATACCACATATTGGAAAATTACCGAATATTTGATAAAAATTCATATTTAATATAAATCTGATAATATATTTTCAAGATTTTAATTTTGATTTCTTATTTTTGATTGTCAAAGCTGACATGTGGAAATTAAAGCTATTTTAAAAGAATTATTATTTGGCTTTTGACAGCGAATGAAGTTAAATAATTTAATACCAGACAGGAGCAAAATATTTTGTAGTTTTATCAATAATTGGATGTTTTATTTGATTGCGAATAAGATTTGTGCTTGTATATTACATTTTGTTTCATATATTTAAGTGTAAATTTAATTCACTCATAAAGCACAATGCGTAACATTTAAAATAAAAGAAAATTTAAGGTTTTTAATTTGCTCTTAATTCTACTATTTAAAAGGATTTATTAAATATTACTTTGTTCATAACTTTTTTAAATGTTAATGTTAATAAAAACAAACGAATTATCAGTCCTTTTTCTTTTAAATTTTTACTGTCACATTCTTTTCTATTTAAATGATAATAAAAATAAAACAATATCAGCATATAATGTTTAAAAAATGCGGGAAATCATTATGTAATATACATATTAGAATGAACACAGTTAAACGTTTGCACAAAAGAAAAGAAAAGGTACTGATTTACATATTTTGTTCAAACGCAACTTTATAACTAATTTTATTGGTTTGTTATAAATAATAAAAATAAACTGATAATTATTCTACCTTTCTTCTTTTTTAATCTATATATCATTCTTATTTGATTTGAATGACTTGAATTTTGATTTCTTCTTTTTGATTGTCAAAGCTGACATGCGGAAATTAAAGCTATTTTAAAAGAATTGTTATTTGGCTTTTGAAAGCGAATGAAGTTAAATAGTTTAATACCAGACAGGAGCAAAATCCTTTGTAGTTTTATCAATAATTGGATGTTTTATTTGATTGCGAATAAGCTTTGTGCTTGTATATTACATTTTGTTTCATATGTTTGAGTGTAAATTTAATTCACTCATAAAGCACAATGTGTAGCATTTAAAATAAAAGAAAATTTAAGGTTTTTAAATTTGCTCTTAATTCTACTATTTAAAAGGATTTATTAAATATTACTTTATTCATAACTTTTTTCAATGTTAATGTTAATAAAAACAAACGAATTATCACTCCTTTTTCTTTTAAATTTTTACTGTCACATTCTTTTCTATTTAAATGATAATAAAAATAAAACAATATCAGCATATAATGTTTAAAAATGCGGGAAATCATTATGAAATATACATATTAGAATGAACACAGTTAAACATTTGCACAATTGAAAAGAAAAGGTACTGATTTACATATTTTGTTCAAACACAACTTTATAACTAATTTTATTGGTTTGTTATAAATAATAAAAATAAACTGATAATTATTCTACCTTTCTTCTTTTTTAATCTATATATCATTCTTACATTTTCCATATTTTAAGTCAGCAGTTCCCATCATGCCGTACGCGTACCACTAAAGATAGGTGGGGGCGGGGGGCTGTAATAAATAATGTTGATAAGGGAATAAATCACAAAAATGGTTAGTAAAGTCCCAAAAATGTTAGAAATGACATTGTAATTTGTATCGATGTATTGTATGGTTGTGATAAGAAGATCAGTAATGAAAAACAACACGTTTTTATTATCTTTAGTCCGTGGCCAAATTATTAGACGCAATTGTTTTTATTAGCATGTTTGGACGTAATGACCCTAGAAACTAATTCAGTATGGTAATAGAGATTTTAATTTATGAAATATACCATACATTTTCCTAATTAGGTGCGTTCGTAATTATGTAAATACGTAGCACCAATAGTTGTCGTTCAGCCGTCCGCATATAACAACGCAAAAACTACCCAACCGAATCGTTTGAAATTTAAAATATACATAGTTATTATATAATTTTGTCAAGTCATTTCAAATTTTATGAAAACGAATGCATAGATTAATTACAGAGACAATCAAAAGTATTCCCTTACATTGCGGTTAATGGGGAAAAAAGTTTCAAATGCATTTTAATGGTGTTACACTCATTCGAACATAATAAAATTGATATGAATCCATGAAATACATATTATAATACATTTTGCACAAACTGTGATGAAAGAACATTTGTTATTGATTTACAAGGCCACACAAAAATATTCCACTACATAATGGTATAGGGAGAACATTGTTTGGTACACGTTTCAATTATATTAGACTATTTCACGTTTTACATATATGATATACGTTATTGCGGTGTAATAAGAGTTACTATTCCTGTATATTTACAGAAACACAAAAAAGATTTCGATCACTATACTTTATCTGAAGTACTATCTATTATAACAGCAAGATCTGAATATTTTTAAAACTTCATTATCGTACAAATGCACCTCATTTGTTACACTTTACGTGAAATTTACAACTTGTTTTAGAAATAACTTTAGTTGACATGCCGTATTATATCATCGTTTCAAGATCATCAGAACGAAAACACGTCATGACTGGCCAGGTAATTCACCAGACATGAATCCAATTGATCATTGTTTGAAAGTTGATGAAGAGAGAATTGGTCAAAGAGGCGATGACAAACAAAACTCAGTTAATAGAAAAATTTATCTACGTCTAGAATCATCACCCACACATGCAAAAAACAATTAACCCTTTAGGTTTCGAATTTTTTTTTTTTTTAGAAAAAAAATACGTTTACGCTAATAACATTACACTTGCTATTCACAAAGAATAATGACTAATGAGTGTTTACTGGATGTTTTATTGTCTGAATGATAACCAATGTTGTTGTTTTCCGTACTACTCAATTAATATTCATATTACAATAAGCGAAGGTAGAATTTTTCGAGATGTTTAGAAAACACTGTATTACAATAAGATTTAACAATAAAATACATACTACAACTTTCCAATACTTTTTGCGCTTTGTTACAGATAATTTTTTCAGGAAAATAATCTTTTTTTTTTTTTAATTAAAAGAGAGCAACATATGTTTAAAACAAAAGAATCTCAAACGGCGCAAAGAGAATTAAGCAAATAATAATAATAATTATTATTACTAAATGCCTAAACATAAATGAAGTCATACAGGAAATGAATAAATATATTTTAACATTGCTTCATGTAAATAATACCAAAAGTATTTCTTAAAACAAAAGAATACCATTATACCGCATTAAAAGACATGTACTATTAATAGTACACCAGACCCAAAAGGGTTAAATTTTGTATTAACAGCATACAACGAAGAAAAGAGGCACTGATTGCCGCCAAAGGAGGCTCCACAAAATATTGACATTTTTTTAGTTCTAAGTTTTGCAATTTCAGCAAAATTTAATTTAGTTTATTAAAATAAATAATTTTAAAGTCATTGGCATGCTTTTTATTCATTATAGCCTTACAAATGATGTATATAATCAATTATAATTATTAACATGGTAATATCATCTTTGTGAAGCTATTCAATTTTGTATGCAAACAGCATGTCACGAAGAGTAGAAACACTGATTGACCCCAAAGGAGGGGCTCCACAAAATATTAAATTTTTTTTAGTTTTAAGTTTTGAAATTTCAACAAATCACAATTTAATTTACGGATATAAATAATGTCAAATTCATTGGAATGCTTTTTATTTATTATAACCCTACGGATGAAGTATATATTAAAACGTATAATCCGCTATTTCATAAAATACCTAGTTATTTCATGAAATAACTAACCAAGCCCATTAAAGTGTCTAAAATTATTGAATTTTACGATTTAACTAGTTATTTTATAGAATAACGATTGTCTAACCGTTAAAGTATTAAATATGGCATGCGAAAGCCGTTTCACCCTTTCCGTTCTGGTTAATAAAATATGTATAGCTAGCTATTATAGTTGGTTTCTTAGAATTTGTTTTCCATGGCGTATTTAATATTTTTGTGCATGAGTTTAACTTTCAATTATATAGTTATTTAAAAAATATATATTTATATTGAGTGTTTGTTAATTTTATTTCATTTTTTAATATACGCGAGGAAAAAAAATCACATAGAATGTAAAATCCCACACATCTAAAAAAACATGTACAGTTTTTTGTAGTATAATCTAATTAATGTGGAAAAAATTGAAGCAAAAATATTCATATTAAAAAAAATAGTAAGGTTTTTTATAAAGAGTTAATTTTTTAATTACATTTTATTAAAATAGGCTGTTTACAAGATTTTTATCTAGTCTATCACTGTGTTTGTTGTAAAATAAAAAATACGGAAACACGGAAAACATAATGCTAAATCTAAGAGTCAACCACTAGTGGTATTCATTTTTGGCTTATACACCACTTCACTTCCGACAGACATGGATCATTAGATTCCCCTTTCACTACTCTTACATAATATAAAGAATTTTTTCTTGTGCTCGATTTCAACCTTTCGTTTCAACCTTTCCGTTCTGGTTAATAATATGTATAGCTAGCTATTATAGTTGGTTTCTTAGAATTTGTTTTCCATGGCGTATTTAATATTTTTGTGCATGAGTTTAAATTTCAATTATATAGTTATTTAAAAAATATATATTTATATTGAGTGTTTGTTAATTTTATTTCATTTTTTAATATACGCGAGGAAAAAAAAAATCACATAGAATGTAAAATCCCACACATCTAAAAAACCATGCACAGTTTTTTGTAGTATAATCTAATTAATGTGGAAAAAATTGAAGCAAAAATATTCATATTTAAAAAAATAGTAAGGTTTTTTAAAAAGAGTTAATTTTTTAATTACATTTTATTAAAATAGGCTGTTTACAAGATTTTTATCTAGTCTATCACTGTGTTTGTTGTAAAATAAAAAATACGGAAACACGGAAAACATAAAGCTAAATCTAAGAGTCAACCACTACTGGTATTCATTTTTGGCTTATACACCACTTCACTTCCGACAGACATGGATCATTAGATTCCCCTTTGACTACTCTTACATAATATAAAGAATTTTTTCTTGTGCTCGATTTCAACCTTTCGTTTCAACCTTTCCGTTCTGGTTAATAATATGTATAGCTAGCTATTATAGTTGGTTTCTTGGAATTTGTTTTCTATGGCGTATTTAATATTTTTGTGCATGAGTTTAAATTTCAATTATATAGTTATTTAAAAAATATATATTTATATTGAGTGTTTGTTAATTTTATTTCATTTTTTAATATACGAGAGGAAAAAAAAATCACATAGAATGTAAAATCCCACACATCTAAAAAACCATGCACAGTTTTTTGTAGTATAATCTAATTAATGTGGAAAAAATTGAAGCAAAAATATTCATATTTAAAAAAATAGTAAGGTTTTTTATAAAGAGTTAATTTTTTAATTACATTTTATTAAAATAGGCTGTTTACAAGATTTTTATCTTGTCTATCACTGTGTTTGTTGTAAAATAAAAAATACGGAAACACGGAAAACATAAAGCTAAATCTAAGAGTCAACCACTACTGGTATTCATTTTTGGCTTATACACCACTTCACTTCCGACAGACATGGATCATTAGATTCCCTTTTGACTATTCTTACATAATATAAAGAATTTTTTCTTGTGCTCGATTTCAACCTTTCGTTTCAACCTTTCCGTTCTGGTTATTAATAATGTATAGCTAGCTATTATAGTTGGTTTCTTAGAATTTGTTTTCCATGGCGTATTTAATATTTTTGTGCATGAGTTTAAATTTCAATTATATAGTTATTTAAAAAATATATATTTATATTGAGTGTTTGTTAATTTTATTTCATTTTTTAATACACGCGAGGAAAAAAAAATCACATAGAATGTAAAATCCCACACATCTAAAAAACCATGCACAGTTTTTTGTAGTATAATCTAATTAATGTGGAAAAAATTGAAGCAAAAATATTCATATTTAAAAAAAATAGTAAGGTTTTTTTATAAAAAGTTAATTTTTTAATTACATTTTGTTGAAATAGGCTTTTTACAAGATTTTTATCTAGTCTATCACTGTGTTTGTTGTAAAATCAAAAATATGTAAACATGGAAAACATAATGCTAAATCTAAGAGTCTAGTGGTATTCATTTTTGGCTTATGCACCACTTCACTTCCGACAGACATGGATCATTAGATTCCCCTTTGACTACTCTTACATGATATAAAGAAACTTTTCTTGTGCTCGATGACTTAGGGTTTTGTGCGGTCGGCTCTTGGACTATAATCAAGCCTTAATCAGGCTCTTCATCAGAGGGTATATCCTCAGCACAGAGTGAAAGATTAAAGTAAATGGACTGTAATTAATAATAATATATATCTTCTCTTGTTATTGTAATTTTTAAACTACCTATTTTCAACTGTAATAATTATTGGCTCGCTCATTCTCAAAACTAAATAATGTATTTGCATAAATAAATAAAAATTAGTTATAAAAATATTCTCTAATGAAGAGAATGGTTAAGGTTTGAAAGTACTAATATATTTTAAATAAAATTAACTATTAACATCTCTTTTTGATTATTTAAAGCGCTTTTTAAGTAAAACTGTAGGTTTTAAAGCTCATATTACGCATTTTTGTGTTGTAAAAGTAATTTTATAATAATTATTATTATTATTTGTAAATTAATTTTTAACTTATGCAATAAATACTTTTCACCTTATCTGTTTTGAAACTTCGCAGTTTTTAATATTCGTCGGGAAAGTAATCTAAATAAAATCTAAATTGTAATATTTATTTTTCAACATCGCGCAGTACTATGCTTTTAGATTATGATGAAAATTACATTTGCAGGTAGCTCACATAATAACTTGTATAATACAAACACGAAACTTTCTCGTTTCCAAGTGAGCTTAAAAATCCAATTTCCTGTAACAATGACGAAGAATTTTACTCATGTCCAATATTAAATTATCTAGTTTCCCTTGTTTCCAAACACCAAACAATAATCCTTTTCAAATTACTCCTCTTTCTGCTTATCAGTTTTGACAGCTCACTGAGTGAGAATTGGAAGTCCTGTAAATATTTCGTAAGAGTTACACAAAATATAGAATTTAATCTAGTATTCGGTAATTTCGGGAATTATAATCGAACTTATTCCATGGATTTTCGATTCTCGGGTAAAAAAATAATAAGTTCTCTTCCAATAATTCATATTTTCAGCAAGTTAGTGTTTGATTGAAGATTGTGATATTTTAAAAAAGTGTCACGATACGAGTTTATTAAAAAATTCGTGAAACACTCGTAATATACGTATATTAAATATCTTCGAATCACATTGTAGTAAGGAGAATTTTTAATTTGCTACTTTTTTTTTCTTTTCATGCATTATTTCTTGTGAAAGAAATATTATTTGGAATTATATGTAACTTTCCTATAATTACATAAATCGAGATATTGCAAAGTCTGAACATGTTTTAATCATTTAGATGAAAATTATTCAAATATGAAATTTAAAAATATGAAAATAGAGTCACAGAAATATGTGTGTTTAAATTGAAATGTGTTAATGTAGTTCAGCTTCGATGCGCATTTGGAATTTTTATTGTAATCACTTGTATCATTAATGCATATAGTTTGTATGTCGGAAATGCCAAATTCATGCCAGAAATTCCATTTTTGCATTTTTAATGATAGAATTTTTGTGATTAGTTCAAGTTAAAGTTCTTCCTTTGAAATTTCTGAATAATATTAAGAAATGTATGAAACATTTTTTAAGGCGTGAAAAAAATTAAATTTTCAATTAAGATTCTACATACTATAAGCAGAAATTAATTCAAGATGTGTGTGTATGTGGGGGGGGGGGGGACTCTCCGGAACAGGAAAAATGCTTCTTTCCTGGAAGATTTGAGATTTTATATAAAAATGCTAATGTACCCCAGTAACTTCATATTACCGACTATCCTTCTATTGTTGTATGGTATTCCCTTTTATTTTTATTGTTGTTTACCTTTTATTCTTATAGTAGTTTAATGTGATGACAAATTCTTAACGTGCAGATTGTATGTTTTAACTATGTTCATTTTAGGCGATTGCATTACATTTAATTATTTATTGTAAAACATTGCACCGTGATACCGTGTGATGCATGATGTTCACTGATGTAATATGACAAATAGTGAACTGAGTGACTTTGGGGACTCAAAAATCATCGATAAAATGGAATTTTTACTGTTTTGCTTGTTAGAGAATGGAAAAAAAGTTTTTCTAAAGCCATCTTATAGAACCAAAGGGCCATATACAAAAGTTTTAATTTTATGTCTAAGAAAACTATTCTCACATAAATAAATCTTCACATAATGAAGAACAACATTTGAAACATTAATGCAATTGGAACTACACAAAGTATCCAAAATAATTATACGGCCCTATTTTAAAGTTGTCGATAGTTACTAAACTATTTTTCATAAATTTGTGAAATTTTGTGAAAAATATAACACAGTAATGGGAATTTGTTTAAACGAAACAATTCAAGCTATCTTCACTAGACGGCATTTATGATGAATTACATTTTAGCTTACATTTACTATAGTTTAGAAATTTAAAATACAGGGTGGGGCATAATAATCTCCCTAATTTGCCGCTGTCGCTGCGGCGTAGATAGTGTAGAGGGCATGTCCGAAGTAGTGCTCTTATATTTCCCTGGTTATGCTATTTTAGTTAAGAGCCCACAATAGTCACAGAAAAAGTACACAAAAAGACCCGGATGATCATGTAAAGTCTATGGGAGCGTTCTTTTCTAATATCTCGCTCAAATTTTAATATTTTTGCATGATTTTTTTGCACAAGATAGCTGAGGGCAATCCACAACCGGGCTAGTTTTTACTTTTTCAATTTTTGTTTCAGATTTTCTTTAAAAAATTACTTTAACTTTCGAAACCGGTTTAAACCGGTTCTGAAACAGAAACTATCGTAATATAAAAAATATATAACTGAAATCGAAAAAGTAAAAACTAGCCCGGTTATGGATTGCCCTCAGCTATCTTGTGCAAAAAAATCATGCAAAAATATTAAAATTTGAGCGAGATATTAGAAAAGAACGCTCCCATAGACTTTACATGGTCATCCGGGTCTTTTTGTGTACTTTTTCTGTGACTATTGTGGGCTCTTAACAGTATGTCTTGGACTAATGAACATCAAGCGTTCGTTGTTGAAACTTACTCTAAGAATACAGATTCCATCATTCAAAAGCAATGATTATTTCGAAGGCACTTTAGAGTAAGCAGGCATGGAAAAGTAACTGACAGAAAATAAATATCCTTATGGCTGTTATTTTTAAAGAAACAGGTTTAAAACGAAAGTCGCTTGGTAGACCACGTCATATTCGAAAATCATGTCATGTTCAGAGATTTATAGCGAACGAAAGAAAACATTTAAACGATATCATTTTCCGTACAAAAAAACCTCGAAATTAATTAATAGCAAAAATTGCTACAGATTGTAAAGATTAATAAATGGCATACATTATTCTTTCTGAATGTAAACATAAAATATTTGTTTTCAATGTGCTATATATTTTTTGACCTCTTAAAATGGGGAGATCTTTATGCCCACCCTGTATTAACTTTACCTGATATTAGATTCAGTATTTCACGATATGTTCTTAGTATTTCTCAGAAACACTGCGGTCAACAGTGGAACATGCCATCTTACGCTTCCAGATGGCATCTGAAATGATGACCGTTATTTAGAACATGTTTGAATGTAATAAAATTTGTAAAATATCGTAATTGTGCAATTTGGCAAAAAACGCGCTCTGGAGGCGAAATTCTATACATTTTTTTTTTTTTTTTTCGCTCAAGCAAATTCCCATGTTTTTATTATGTCCTCCACAGGATTTCAGAATCATTTGAACAATGCTATCATCTTTAGGCAACTTTAAAATACTGTCTTTTAACTATGGGCATTCTGTGTCTTTATAACTAATAGTTTAGGAATTAGTTGTTGATGAATGATAAGAAACGACATCTGTGTAGAGCTTTTTAAATCTTAGTAAATTCATTGTTGAAAAACTAATTAGAATCCCTCATACATTTATTATTTTGGTTTAAGATACTAACATTATGTTAGCCTAATTTAGCCTAAAGTTTTAGAAAAAGTAAGCTTTTATTTATCTTCCAAAATTATGTAATATGTAGCGTTTGTTGTAGTGCATTAGGTATATTATAGGTGGTACATATAGTAAAACTACATTCTAACTCTCTTAAACATGTTCGCTGCTCACAAAAATTGTAAGATTTTAGTTATATTGCAAAATTATGTGATAAGTGTGCGTTGCATTATGAATTACATACATTATAGGCAACTCATGTAGTAAAATTGTAAATATTTTTAAAACACGTTTGCTGCTCTTTGTTTATCTTGCATAATTATGAGATAGTGCTTGTCGTAGCGCATTACGCCTATTATAGGCCGTGCATGTAGAACTGTTTTAGTAATTTTCTTTTAAACAGATTCGTTGGTCTCGGAAATTGATATCTTTTAAACAAGTACTTTGTATTAAATGTCCCGTTGGTATATAAAAATCAAATTTACCGAAAAATCCAAATATGTCGAAATGTCAGTATTGGGGTTTACGTTAAAAATTCTAAGGTTGGTACAATTTCATTAAGAAGATGAGCCGCTAAGCTTATTTTTGTAAAATAAACTGAAAGAGAAAGTAAAATAAAAAAAAAATATATATAAAGTGTTCTTTTTATGAAGGCTGACAGTAAATTCTTATATAAAATAATAATACAAAAAAAAAGTAAAAAGTAAATCAACGAATTATTCGTGCAATGTAACATAAAGTGACTAGGAGATGTCCTTTTTTTTTAGGGCAATGCTAATTTTATTTATTTTTTTATATATAAATAGTAAGTTCTGATAAGTAGATGATCACTTATTTACTTGTGTATTAAAAGAAGCGAATTATTTGTGAGATGTAACATAAAGCAACTTATTTATTTATTTATTTATTTATTTTTAAGGCATTGTTGATTTTTAAGATTTTATCTATTTGTGGGTTTTTTAATGCAATATAATAACACAAAAATGCTCATCTTTGAGGCAAGTTATATTTTGATAGGTCATATTACTCTATAATTCTTATGCGAGGGATTTATAACCTCAATTTAAAATTATCTTTGTAAATGATCTAGTATTCTAAACTATGCTTATTATTATTTTTTGTCAATTAGTTCATAAAACCTTTTGTATTTTTTGAAAAGCTGTAAAACAATGAAGGTGGAGGGAGGGGAATATATATTTTAATATTGGCTAGTAGATTTTATTCAATTTATAATTCTTTGCTCATCTAAAAATTGGAGGAGGACAATAAAAGCATATGTTCTCATTTGAAGAAAATAAATACATACTTGGAGTTTATTTGTAATTTAAAGAAAATTTCAGAAGCTTTTATTTTTTTTTTTCAAGTGGATTCCGGTGGGATATCTACTATAAATTGATATTAGAAATTTAAATTTTTGTGTAAAGTATACATGAAGGATAAAAATGTCTTCACATTTTATCTCAACTCGCATCAAGCATTTCTAATTATCTGCATAATAATCTAACTCATCTTATACTATGCATTGCTATTATTAGAAATGTGTTATGAATGCACAGAATTATTATCACAGATAAAAAATAAGCAGCTGAATTATGCTTGGAAAAAATTTACAGAACATAAAATGACTTATTGGAAATTTAAATATAATTAAAACGAAATTTTGTGAAAATTTTATTAAAATATATTTAAAGAAACTATTTAATTATTTTTTAATTAAAGAAATCATTATTTATTTAAAATCCTTCAAGTGTAACCATTTTTATAATTTATGCGAGTAATAACTTCAAATATCATTCATTAAAATATCATTTATTTTACATGAATAATTGTTTTGGAGAACTTCTAAATACACAATTTTCCTTATCTAAAAATGAAACATTTTTTTCCTATGCAACGAAGTAAAAGCGCTTTTTTAATTTATATTTTCTTTAACCACTGTAATTATTCATTCACAGTTTGATGACAATACATTTAATTATCCCACCATTTATTATTAATGACAAATGCTGCTTTTGTTATCAACATATTTTTAAACACTTGATTTATAGCCACTAATGTCTGTAAAAATGATTTAAAATGTTTTAATATCTCTATTTCTTTTATTTGTTTAAAATTAGAATAACTTTTAAACAAATTATCTTTTATTTTATTTTGTTAATTAACTTAAAACAAAAGCATCATTTAATGTGCTTAACGTGAATTGCTCCTTTGTTATGCTTAAGCTTTATTCAAAAGCATTATTTTTGTTTTAGATAGTTATTTGCGCAATGAAAATGAATATTATCACTAGAATATTATTTATTAAAATATTGTATTTTGAAATAAATAATAAGTTCAGTTCATCAGTATATACTATGTATGTTAAAATCTACAATTAAAATCACATATTACTTACAGTAAAAAAGTAGAAAAAAAAATTATTCCTACTAAAAAGACTTATTACACTGTATAATAATAAATAAAAATTAAGTTTGGCTCATCAGTATATACAATATATTTTAAAATCTACAATTAAAATCACATAATTTTCCAAGGAGATATATTAAATATACGAATTCATCAGACGCCCATGGTCTTTACATTAGTGAGGGGAGTTCAGAAGTTGAGTGACCAGCCCCCAAATTCATACCATAAAAACATAATAATAATAATAATAATAATAATAATAATAATAATAATAAAAACTGTAAAGTTAGTAAACTTATTTCAGGAAACTGAGATTCCTAGAACTTTCAAATGTTACGGTAACACTAAAAATTCATAATTCAAACACTACTAAAATTTCATGTAGCCGATTCTGCTACATAGCTCTTAGCTGTTACCATTACATAAAAAGCTCTAGAAATCTTAGTTTCCTAGAATACGTTTACTAACTTTACAGTTCATTTTTACAGAGTATAAACAAGATCTTTATCGTCATAAGAGAGCATAATTTATATACTCAAATTGATACAATGCATATGTTTAACTCGAAGTACTGTAAGAGTAATGCAAAATATTGACATTTATGTAATCAAACTGCATTCAAATTGTTATAAAGTAAAATAATATTTTTCATGTATTGTAAAGGTAATATGAAATACAGGGTGGTCATAAAAAAAACTTTGCCGATATATGGAGCTCTAGCGGCCAGTCCGCTCAACCGATCGAGGTGAAATTTCAGATATAGCTATTCAGAGGTATGAGCTCGAGATTCTGTTAACGGCAACAAAATGGCACACGCGGTTACGGTTATAGTTACAGAAACTCGAAAATTTCCAATGGCAACACCCATTTTTTTCATCGCAAAATGCTCAGCGCATGCGAAAACCCTAAAGAGCGTTGGAACCGTACGTGTATCGCAAGAAACGGACATGTTATGCACGCACAAAAAACTGTTCTGCGAATCCTTCCCTCATAGAAAAAACTCGATTGAGGCGCAAGGAGGAAATTTGCATATGACACAGAGTCAGTACACTAATCTCTGATTACAATACAGATCGGAGAAAGTAAAACTTTTATTTTGATTACACATTTTCCACATGGGTGCCATCACCATTAATTGCCTGTGATGACACCTATGTGGAAAATGTGTAATCAAAATAAAAGTTTTAGTTTCTCCGATCTGTATTGTAATCAGAGATTAGTGTACTGACTCTGTGTCATATGCAAATTTCCTCCTTGCACCCCAATCGAGTTTTTTTATGGGGGAGGGGGGGGGGAGGATTCGCAGAACGGTTTTTTCTGCGTGCATAACATGTCCGTTTCTTGCGATACACGTACGGTTCCAACGCTCTTTATGGTTTTCGCATGCGCTGAGCATTTTGCGATGAAAAAAAATGGGTGTTGCCATTGGAAATTTTCGAGTTTCTGTAACTATAACCGTAACCGTGAGCGCCATTTTGTTGTCGTTCACAGAATCTAGAGCTCATACCTCTGAATAGCTATATCTGAAATTTCATTTCGATCGGTTGAGCGGACTGCCCGCAAGAGCTCCATATATCGGCAAATTTTTTTTTATGACCACCCTATATTTTAATACAGGGAATATAATATACTTTGAATATTGCAGTTCGCATAACGTAAATATAATTGAAAATGTTAAAATAAATAATTTGTCAGATGTAGCAATCCCAAAACTTTCTTCTATGTTTCCTCTAAGGTACTGTATCAAATTTATTATGAAACTTAAAAAATTACGATGCTGACACAATAAGTATTTTGCAACTCATCAACTTACTTAACTTTCTGAAAAATGTAGCATAGCAGCACCATCGGTTAGGAGGTTTAAACCAAAATCTAGTCAGCAACATCCTATATCAACCTAAAATGAATCTGAAGCTTGATGAAATTCCGAGCATTAGTTTTTGAGATAGAGCTGTTGCAAAATCTTTTAAAAAAATCTGCATAACAACGCCACATGTTGAGTAATGTACACCAAAAACTAATCAGGATCATTTTTTTTATCATGTATTAACTGAATCTGAAGTTTGATGAAAATCCATGCATTAGTTCTTGAGATGCATTTAGTGCGAAATCGTGAAAAATGGAGCACAGCAGCGCCATCATTTGAGAGATTTACACCAAAAACTAAGCAACACTAATGTATATCACGGACAAACTGAATCTGAAGTTTAATTAAATTTCTTTTTTTAGTACTTGAGATAGAGCTGTTGCTATAAATAAGAATAATGCACCGTGGCAGCGCCATCTGTTGAGCTATTTGTACCAACACGTAGTCAACATTATGTACTAACTAAATGCACTAATATTCAAGTACTGACTAAATATAAAGTTTCATGAGAATCCATGCACTAGTTCTTGAGGTATGGCTATTGTGGACATTGTAAATTTTGCAGCATAGAAGTATCACCTGTTGAACGACATACAACAAAAAATAATCAGATCTAGTTTATAGCAAAGTCTAACAGAATCTAAAGTTTGCGGAATTCTATGTATTTGTTCTTGAGATAGAGTGCCTACAAAATTTTTGTCACATACACACACAGAGACAGACAGACTGACAGACTCATCGACAGACATTTTGTAAAAACATGTTTTTCGGATTCTAAAACGTGTAAATCCGTCGAAAACTGGAATTCGAAAAAATTCACAAATCCAATACTTTTTTCTTGTAAAGGTAGAAGAAAATAATAAAAAGAAAGATATCATGCCAATATTCTCATGCTATTTGCTGTGTAACGCTAACCTTCTTATCAGTCACTGTTTCGTTTTCTTTTCTTCAGATGTTTAGTCAATATTTGCTCAATATCATCTTGCTATTAGAGACAGATTATTTCGTTATTCAATACAAATATTTGCCTATAATGCTTTAATGAAAGATAAAATCTTTTTTTTTCCTAGGAAAATCCCCAATGTTTGTCTTGCTAACAATTGTGAAAGGTTTCACCTTCTAATATTCAAAGCCTATCTTAATGCATCGGAAGTGCACTAAAACAGGAGGCCTTCGGGGAAGGAAGATAAAGGCCGAGGAATTCTAGCCGATGAAAGGCCGGAAGATAAGAGGAAAGAGGAGACTGCTCACGTATATCTATGGATAAAGCGAGGGTGGTAGGGAACATAGAGTCTGTGAAAGAGGGTGCTATAAAAATGCACAGGGGAGCTTACAAATAATGTCTTTGTGCGTTTTGAATATTTAGTGTAATGTTACACCTATTTTAGAGTATCTCGTACTTCTAAGGTAATAAAGGAATTAAGATACTTTAAAGTGCTTTTTAAAAGATATTTTTATTATATTTATGTTTCGTGCTTTATTTTTGAAGGGAATCTATAGGAATATTTTTATCAAAATTAATAAGTATTGAGACTTCAGAATTTATTTTTCAAAATGCTTCACAGAATATCAAAAATTAAAACTTTTATTAAACTACCTGCATTACGAAAAGTGCAAAAACCGACATAAAAGAAAAATCAGAATACATTTTTAATTTATCAAATTCAAGTTTTCGTTTTCGTTTTCTAAGATACACGAACACGATGCTTAGAATACCTGACATGTTGCTTTTTTCTTCCTCATTTGTACTTACAACAATGCATTTTATTTCATGTTCTTAATAAACAGCTAAGGTGTTCATGATTAATAACGCCACATTAAGGTTCTATTAATTTTCACGGTTTTGTTTTACAGCCATCGCAAAAAAAAAAAAAAAAAAAAAAAAAAAATCTTGACACTTGCAATTTTAGACGTTTTGTTTTTGTTAAATATCTAGAAATATACATAAGGAATTATTCTGAAACTCCAGGTGTGTAAACACAATAGTACACCTGATATATTTTCGCGAAGAGTTTTCCCCGAAATCCAACAGGGGACCGTCAACAAATTGAAAAAGAAAGAAGATCTTTTGGAAAACCCTGTCAAAACTAATGAAGCAAAAGAGTTCAAACTGCAGATTATTATTAAGTGGCTTATTTTAAAAATCTGTGTTCATTTTTATGAATATAACATGTAAACTCGTAGAGAAATTAAGGTTCGTATAAAAACAGTCCTAAATTTTTCCAAGTTTTTTGCTCATAATTTGCAGAGTTCTTAATATAAAATAATGTTCTTTTCTGAAAATGTGACAAACAATATTGTACACAATACCCTGTCATCAGAATTTAAAAACAATAAAAATTGTATGAAAAAGAGTAGTTTTACTAAATAATGTTTTACTACGCATGCGTCAACGCTATTAAAATTTTATTTGCATACTATGTTAGTTAAATGTATAGAGCAACTTTTGTGAAAGTCTCAGAAACATAGCTTAAAAATTCTGAACATTATCGTCGATAGAATGAGATCAAAATCCGTTATTCCCTAAATGAAGCAAAAAGATGAGGGGCTGTATCCATATTCCATAGATTAGTGTCTACACAATATTGCACGTACAACTATATTTGGATAAAAACCCTATTTTTTTGCTTTCTTTCTGGAATAACGGATCTTGAGTTGATTCTATAGACGATCATTTTCAGAATTTTTAAGCTATGTTTTTGAAACTTTTACAGACGTTACTTTATACATTTAGCTAACACAATATGCAAATGAAATTTTGATATCGTTGACGCATGCGCAATAGAAAATTATTTACTAAACCTACTCATTTTTCATACAATTTTTATCATTTTAAAATTCTGATGGCAGGGTATTGTGTACAATGTTGTTTGTCATATTTTCAGAAATTAACATTATTTTATATTAAGAACTCTGCAAATTATAAGCAAAACACTTGGAAAAATTTAGGACTGTTTTTATAAAAACCTTGATTTTTCTACGAGTATACATGCTATCCTTATAAAAATAAACACAGTATATTACAATAAGCCATTTAATCATAATGTACAGTTTACTTAACTTATTTACTACATATATTAGTATATGTATATGTAGACAAAAGACTATGACTATGATTATGTATATGAAGGCAAAAGACTATGACTATGATATGTATATGTAGGCAAAAGCATATTTTTGCAGACATGTATTCATAAAGTGTACTGGCATGATTTCTTGGCCAATGCTATTTGGAGTTTTTATCCACGTATGCGAGTAATTACGCCATGCAAACAAAACTATAAAATAAAATGAAATAATAGCATGTAAATTATCCAATTCTAAAGATACAAACTCTACTGTCCTAGAAATTGACAATTTTTTCTTACTTACTATTAACTGCGATATCAGGACGCAGTAATAATCATTTGATATTTTATACTTTTGACCTGATAAAATTAGCATCACTTAGGGCATACAAATTTCTTTGTATCTTTTTTGGTTATCCCAATAATTGTCGCTTGTGCATAAAATAAAAAATAAACCATCTTCTGATGTAGTTCCAATAGAAAAAAAAGAATCAATTGAGAAAATAGATGACGTTATTTTCCCAGTATACTTATTGCACAATATATTTTAAAATACAAACTACGTCGCAAACACATCCGAAATTTGCACAAAATTTTGAAAGAAAATGAATTACATTACATACTTATGCAGTAAACAAATTATTTCCTAATGTGATCATAGAACTGAAATTACCCCTAAAATTTTAGATCTGGTCCTTATGTGCTTTTTCCAGCGATAAGTTCTATAAGTTGAACAAATGATCTTTTAGTGGTTGTTTGTGATTCAGATGACTCAGAAATTTTAGCGCCAAATCCATTGGTACCATTTCCCGGATTCTTCATAATTACGGCTAATATTCAAACTTGGCGTGATTACCCACCCAAACATTATTAACCATAGACACCTTACATAAAATAAAATCTTTCAGTGTTCAAGAAGAATAAGCTCTCTTAAGACTATGAATAAAAAGTAGTAAATAGTCATTCTATCATATAGTCAAAATATACCCAACCCCTTAAAACGTACTCAAAACACTTATGCGGTTTCAAGCGAAAAGAAAAAAAAAGTATTAGGTTTGCATTTTTTAATGAGTACTTGAAAAAGTTTATTCATGTATGCATTGCTTCCTTTATAAATTGTACTCACGTCTTGAATCAATCATGACTGAAAATTATAAACAATGAAAATCACAGCCTCATTTGTACCGATGCAGTAATCGATGAGTAAAGTTGAAATTTTCCGAAGGAAGAAATGAATTTTTTGGGAAACCGATAGTTTCAGTTGAGTTTTGGTCCTGCCAAATTTTTAGTAGCATTTTCGCCGAAACTGGGATTTTTGGGGAAAATTTCGGTCAATTTCTAATTTTTAGTTGATATATTTTTAATGTATAATATTAAAACAAAGGAAAAAAGTTTCGAAGGGAAAGCTTTTTTAATTCATAATTTGTGGTATAAAAGATTAAAACTCTGCACTGGGGATTTATAATATTTGGTTTTTCTTACAATGTGTGTTCAAAAAGTAGATAATCTTTTTTGTAAAGTTTAGGTTGGTGGAAAACAAATGGAAAATCAAAATAAGCACTATCTTAGATTATTTTATAAGAAACCTGCTTAACGTAAATGCTTTTTATTGCATTGCCAACTTTTAGAGTTTTACTTTGGAAATGTTGTTACCGACTTCCTTCTGTGTAAGAATGTGGCGTTTCTAAATTTAATTTAAAGAAAGAATTCAATTTTTAGTTTCAGTTCCTGATCGGAAAAATAAAAATGGACATTCACTAAGGAATACATTCTATGACGTATTTTTAAAGTAGGCAGGAAATGAATAAAATATTTCCCACTCATGATTTTTTTTCTTTTTTTTAGGAAAGAAATTCATGTAATAAAATCGCTTTAAACTGTATTTAATACTTGTATCTTTCCAAAACTTCATAAAAATTTATTATAGATAATAAAGTATAATTTAAGTAAAAAATTATAAAATCGATATTTTCGTCATTTTTCGCCAGATGAAGGGTTAATATCGGATGGGTACTAATAAAGACCCCGATTTTCAGCTTTTGAGTACTATATGAGAAATGTTGTTACAGACTTCTTTCTGTATGAAAATGTGTTATTTCTATATTCAATTTGAAAAAAAGCATTCCTTTTTGTTATTTAGTTGCTTTATCGCAAAAATAAAATGGACGTCACCAAGGAATACATTATTATATATATAAAACCCCTCCGTGTATAACAATTCCGGGGTCAACCTATCCACGAGAAAAAGAAACTCATTCACCAATGAAAACGTTCCATAGTCGTAATAGAGCGTTCTCATTGGTCAGATTTACAGTGGGAGCTGTAAATGACGTCACTACATTTTACTTCGCTTTGAAATCTTTCCACGATTTCAAAAAGTACATTGTTAAAAATTTGACCCATTTGCTGCAGCGGCACTCCACAGTTTTTATAGAATATCTCTTTTATGACCAATGAGAATGTTCCATAACACTTTAAAGTAACCGTTTTCTATAAAAGCGGTGGAGTGACGCTGTAGTAAATGAGTCAATTTTTTTACTGTGGTTTAATTAAAACTTTTTATTAAAGGAAAGCGAAGGTGCGTTTTAAATGCAACATTGTTAAAATTTTTATATTTGGGTTGCTTTAATTTTTTTTTCTTTGCAGCCGTGAATGACTCTTGAAAATTTCAAATCTATAAAAAACATTGTGAAAAGTTACCTCCGATTTTAAAGGCAATCTATTTTCTGACCAATGAAACCGTTCCATAGTCGTAATGGAGCGTTCTCAATGGTCAGATTTACAGTGGGATCTTTAAATGACGTCATTACATTTTACTTCGCTTTGAAATCTTTTCACGATTTCAAAAACACTATTTAATTAAAACTTTTTATTTAAGCAAACTGCGGGTGCGTTTTAAATTTCATTATAATCCCCACCCCATCTACCAGATAGTTTTGCTATAGTTTTAAATGCAGATTTCTGTTGAAATTTTCTTTCTTTCTTCCTTTCTTTTCTTTTCTTTTCTTTTTTTTTTTTTTTGGATAGATTTTCCCTTTCCAAGTTTAATCGCTGTATTTATCGAAATTGTTTCAGCCTAAAGTGGCTATGATTGACCACAGTTGTTGTAATTTTTTATCATCCTTTAAAAATGCAAACACGTCATTTTGCGGGCTATCTTCTAGTGTTATATAACTTTCTAAGTAAGAAGAAAATGGATAAAATTCTCTCTTCCTTTATTCTTTTATAAAGGAAAGGAAATCTATAGCTGAGTTTCAAATCCACTCTACAATACTTCTTACAAGAATATCTTAGTTCGAGAATGTGAAATCAGTTTCTTTAAGTACATGATTAGTGGGTTAGAAAAGAAACATTTGCTATTCTTTCAATAATTTTGTATTATACTTGTGAAAAGAAAACTCGTTGACTGGAGAATTTTTAAAGACAATATTTCTTAAGGAGATTTACTACGAATCTAAAAATTGAAAAAGAAAAATGCATTATTTTATTTTATTTTTTATTTCTAAAAATTGCATTTTCTACTTATTTCGCCAAAATTTTATGTTCCACTCATTTTATAATTTAAAAACAATCTGTCAATCATTTTCTAATTCATAAAGTTTTTTTTTTTTGCATTTTTTCTGGCAACATTTGTCTTTCTGTTATAATCAAGTTTTTTTTTTTTTTCTTTTTTTTTTTTTTTTTTTTTTTGTTAAAACTCTGAAATTTGTAAATTATTTTTTTTTTATTATTCTTACATTCTTCTTTTCTGTTAATATCTAAAAAAAATTCCCTAAAAGAAAAAAATACATATATAAGTCAATGTTGGTGGAAAACAACTTGAAAAATAAGGTGAGCACTACACTATATCATTTTATTAACCCTCTCACTGACAAGCCCGTCTATAGACGTTCCCTAAGCTCCAGGTTTCACTGCAATGCAAGCAATAATTAAAATGATATAACTCAGTTGATTTAATGGATTTTTAATACATTTTGCAATGATTAACACACTCAAGGACAACATTCATATTCGTAAATAAAATTTTTCTATAATTTTGAAAGAATCACATTTTTTTAGCAATTAAAACAAAATGCTGAGAAAACAACATTACAATTTTGCCCTTTTGCACGACTGTCAAAGGGTATCAGTCCCTTAATACTTTCTGGAGAGGAGTAATTCTGTTTGTTCAGTGATGAAATGATGGACTGACAGCGGAATTTACAGACAAATTTGTTATTAAAAAAACGTGTTTATATATTTTTTTTAAAGCTCAATTTATGCGTAGTAGATAATTAATTTGGATGCGTTAAAAAAAGTATCTGTAAGCAGTAATATACTTTTTTTTGTAATTTTATTTCATATAATAAAATACTCTATAACAAAAAAAAAAAGTTTGTCGCACCAAGAAGTTTTTCGATGGAGACAAAAATTGGTGAATAGAAAGCTTATATACCGAATAGAAAATGATTAAAATTTCAGAACAATTGAATTATTTATTTCAGAGTTACATAGTTACAAATTAACAAACCTAATAAGACGTTGACCCACCTCTAGCCTACTGCCACAAGGCATGGCATGTACTGATAAAACGTTCGGATGGTCTCCTGGGGTATTTCTTGCCAAATTTGCTCCAACTTTCGGGCTAGGTTATCAACATTTTCTAGTAGATGCAGTCGCCCTCCCATCGCATCCCAGACATGCTCGATGGGAGAGAGATCTGACTACCTGGCTGGCCAAGGAAGTGTTCGACAAGCTTGAAAAAGCATTCATAGAACACGTGCCATATGTGGTCTGGCAATATCCTGCTGAAAAGTAAAGCCCAGGGTGCTGCAAAAGGTGCGGCAGAAAAGCAGGTCTCAGAATATCGTTGACATACTGCTGTGCTGTAAGTGTGCCTCTAATGACTACCAAAGAGGTCCGGCTATCAAGGGAAATAGCACCCAAGACCATAACTTCTTGTTGAAGGCCTATGTGGCGTGCATTAATAAAAGCGGAATCGACACATTCGCCTGGGCATTTCCAGACACGTCTTCGATTATCATCAGGACTCAGTTAGAAACGGAATTTGTTGCTAAAGATCCCTAGCGTCATTCCAACCTAGAACTACTGTAATCTGGCTCGACAGTGTGCAAACGTGAGTTATAAGAGACGTAACGATCAATACGAGCGTAGATTTTACTCTCTCAGCCGTCTGTGAATGGTCATGGTGGACACTCGTATGCGGGTCGCACCTCTGATCGTTGATAGCGATGCTCAAGTACTATGAATCAGGTGCTGTGACAGCTGATCTGACAATCACTCAATCTTTTCGTTCTGTTGTGGCTCCAGGTCAACTACTACTATCATGACGTTGAAATTTGCCGTTGTTTACACATTGTTGCCAGAATCTTTTGATCGCCGCAAAGCTTCGACGCATATGTCAAGCGATTCTTCGATTCGCCCAACCTTCATCTTTCAGCACAATAATATGACCTCTTTCAAACTCTGAAAATTGCTCGTTCTGAACTTGAATCGTGCGGTGAAGCATTTTTACAGCCGTTGAAAGGTCTCCTAAACCGCAATCAGGCAGAGATTTTTTACAAAAATGTCGAGAAGAGCTCCTTATATACATCTGCTGGATACATAGCTCCGATGTGCTGGAGATCGCATTATATATCGGTGACTATTCATTTATTGGACAACAAATTTTAATCATTTGCATGTTTGGTCAAACATTTATGCATGCGAAATTTCAAAGCAGTTGGATAATTCCTTCTTGATGCGTCATAATTTTTTTTTCTTTTTTTTTTTAATAGAATGTATTTATTATATGTGTACACTGTAAAAAAAAAAAAAAAAAAAAAAAAAAAAAAAAAAAAAAAAAACGGACGATTTTACGGAAGTATTACTGGTAATCTGGACGCCAGTACTATTTACTGTTTTTTAACGGAAAAATTTTCGTAAATATTCCGTTTTTTGCGAGTTTTTTCCGGAATTTACGGAAATTTTTCCGTTAAAAAACAGTACATAGTACTGGCGTCCAGATTACCAGTAATACTTCCGTAAAATCGTCCGTTTTTTAGGTGCGTTCGTAATTATGTAAATACGTAGCACCTATAGTTGTCGTTCAGCCCGTCCGTCTGTCTGTCCGTCCGCATATAACAACGTAAAAACTACCCAACCAAATCGTTTGAAATTTAAAATATATAATTATTACATAATTTTGTCTAGTCATTTCAAATTTTATGAAAATCGGACGAATAGATCAATTACAGGGACAGTCAAAAGGATTCCGTTACATTACGGTCAATAGGGGGAAAAGTTTCAAATGCATTTTAATCGTTTGAAATTTAAAATACATAATTATTACATAATTTTGTCGGGTCATTTCAAATTTTATCAAAATCGGATTTATAGTTCAATTACAGGGACAATCAAAAGTATTCTGTTACATTACGGTCAATGGGGAAAAATGTTTTAAATGCATTTTAATGGTGTTACACTCATTCGAACATAATAAAATTAATATGCATCTATAAAGTACATACTATAATATGCACTTTGTATAATCTGTGGTACAAAGAACATTTGTTATTGATTTACAAGGCCACACAAAAGTATCCTGTTACATAATGGTATAGAAAGAACATTGTTTGGTGCACATTTTAATTGTAATTAACTATTTAGTTTTATGAGATTAATACATGAGAATGATGTTTTTAACACTTCGTTATCGTACGAACGCCCCTCATTTGCTACGCTTTACGTGCAATTTCCAACTTGTTTTTACAGTGGTCGCGTATTAATTTAGTTTAACATGGTTATAAAAAAATCACGTTTTTAGAATGCGCCAGCTGACTTCCTTGACTTTCATATTTTGACATAATTTTCTGTTTTTAACATGTGATCATTTAATTCTTCTTTTAAAATTTTCTTTCTGTTTTCAATAATTTTACTTTTCAATTTTAATTTGAAAATGATAAAAAAAATCTTTTTTCTATTTCAAATTTTTATTTTTTCAAATTTGCTTAGAAAAAGCAATTTAATCACTATAATGTTTGACTATGGCTTGAAATAAAAGATAATTTCAATCTCAATTTGAAAATGACGAAAAAGAATAATGTAACATATTCCCTCTAGTTTTTCCCGGTTCTTCATTTTTTTTTCATAACAATGGAGCTATTTAGTTGCCACCATTACAAAAATTTCATGGAGATTGCAAAATAATAATAATAATAATAATAATAATAATAATAACTAGCAAAAGCCTTGCTTTGTTTGGATTCGCGAAGTATTATGCTATAAGATAAATATTTGAAAGTAATAATATATTTTTTAAATTACTTTTGCATTTTTATTAAGCAATAATGTAATTTTATGTTTCGGCGCATTTTAATTTTAAAATGTATTTCAACCAAATTACTAAGAATTTCCTCAGATTGTTTATTTATGATATAAGACTGGTATAAATAAAAATATTTTCGAAGTAGAATTATACAAAATATTAATTAATTTTATTTGTTTACAATTCTTTTATTGTCATTTCTCAAAAATATAATGTAATTCTTTTAAAATTCATAAATATCGTCTGCTTAAATGATTTCACAAAATAAGAATAAATTGTGTATTTGAATTTTTAACACAGAAAAATGCTTTTATAATTGAATGTTAATAAGAGAATTTTCACAAATTTTAATTCATTAAAAATATGCTGTAATTTTTCTTAAAAAAAAGTATTTTATAAATTTTATAAAAGAAATCATGAAACTATACATAGTTAAAAGGAATGAGCATAGTTTGAAAATCTGAAAGCAGTTTTTGAAATATTTTGTCAGAATAATGAAAATATATTTTATTTATTTATTTATTTAATGATAATTCTAGCTATAATTACTGACCCCATGATTTAAGTTTTTCTTCTGAAAACGTACGTGTTTCACTTTTTATTTGAAAAAATGCGTTCGTAATGGAAAAACGTGTAAAATAAATTAATTAAAGTAATAATTTTTTGAAAAATATTTCTGCAAAAAAATAATATTCTGCAAATCTACAGATCATAATTTATATTTGTGTTTAATTTCAATTCAAAATATTGTATAGTTTTTTTTGTAAAGTGTACGACAAAATGTCATTTGAGTGGCCTAGTAGAGGATTCGCTTCGCTCATCCTAATAATATATCGAAAACTAATTTAAATTTTTAAATTCTTATACTAGTTTTGAAACCTGTGGATAAATACGAATAATTGGTGTTAATTTCAAAGTTGAAGGTTTCGTATTTTGGGAGTAACAGCTGTAAAATATAATCAGCCGTTTTATGAATTCGTTTCATTAGAATTTTATATTTATAAAATCGATAAAAATTGTGCAAGATAAAAAAAAAAAAAGTGGAAGAAATCAGATAAAATATTCAGTTATTGTAAGTTGTATGCTTATAACTATTATTATATTTCTTAATTTTCTGCATAATGAAGATTTTTAAAGTATTACATGGTAAAATTCGGATAGTGATTACTAATATTATGCTATATAAAAAAAAAAAAAATAAATGATTAAAACAGCACTTACTTAAAAACGCCTTTTAAATATTATTGTCCCAATGAATACCTAGTAACAAATTAATTCTGATATTAAAATATATTTATTGTTAGTTGATTAGAAACATATATTTTATATTAATTTTTTATAAGATTTACTTTATAAAATAAGACAAGCCATGATGTTGTGCTATTTTCTAGAACAATCTCTTATAATAATACAATTTCATTGCATTGCCAGTTTACCAGTTTTCGGTTCCACTTTAGAAATGTTGTTCTGTGTAAGAATGTGTTGTTTCTAAATTCACTTCAAAGAAACTATTCTATTTCGTTATTTCGTTATTGTATTGGAAAACTAAAATTGAGATTCACCAAGGAACACATTCTACGGTGTAATTTTCTAAGTACGCAAAAAAAAGAATAAAATCTCTTCTCCGACTTTGTTTTTAAGGGAAGGAACATTTTAAATGTGTTTCAAGAAATATCCATTACTTCTTACAAGAATATTTTGATTCAAAATTGTGAAATAAGATTTTTAAATACATGGTAACTGTGTAAAAAAAAGATACTTTAGCTGTACTTTCAAGAATTTTATATTTTGTTTTTATTTTTACACTTGATATAAAAAAACATCTTATTTAGAAATAATATTATCAATTCTTTGTTATATACGAATGTGTTGTCTCTAAATTCACTGCAAAGAAGCTAATCTATTTCGTTACTACATCGGAAAAATAAAATTGAGATTCACCAAGGAACACATTCTACGGTGTAATTTTCTAAATAGGCAGGAAAGGAATAAAATCTCATCCGACTTTGTTTTTAAGAGAAAGAACATTTTAGGGGTGTTTCACGCACTATCAAATACACTCTTCAATACTTCTTACAAGTGTATCTTGGTTGAAAACTGTGAAGTAAGATTATTTAATGCATGATAACAGTGTAAGAAAAGATACTTTAGCTGAACTTTCAAGAATTTTTTATTTTATTTTACTTTTACATTTGATATGAAAAATGAAGAACTTATATAGAAATGATATTATCAATTTCTTATTTATATATGAATGTGTTTTTTTAAAATTCCTTTCAAAGAAGGTATTCTATTTCATTATTTAGTTATTACACCAGAAAAAATGAAATTGAAATTTACCAAGGAGAACGTTTTGCGGTGTGATTTTCTAAGTAAGTTGGAAATGAATAAAATCTCTTTTCCAATTTTATTTTTAAGAGAAGGAAAATTTTAAGAGTGCTTCAAGCAATATCCAATATACTCTGCAATTCTTCTTACAAGAAAATCTTGGTTCAAAATTGTGAAAAAAGATTTTTTAAGCACATGGTAACTGGGTAAGAAAAGATACTTTCGCTGTATTTAGAAGAATTTAATATTTTATTTTTATTTATACACTTGATACGAAAAAAAAATCTTATTTAGAAATACTATTATCAACTTCTTACTTATTTATAAATGTGTTGTTTCTAAATTCACTTCAAAGAAAGTATTCTATTTCGTTATTTCGTTACTGTATCGGAAAACTAAAATTGAGTTCACCAAGGAACACATTCTACGGTGTAATTTTCTGAGTATGCAGGAAATGAATAAAATCTCTTCTCCGACTTTGCTTTAAGAGAAGGAACATTTTAAGGGTGTTTCCAAAAATATCCAGTACTTCTTACAAGAGTATCTTGGTTCAAATATCCAGTACTAAAATATCCAGTACTTCTTACAAGAGTATCTTGGTTCAAAATTGTGAAATAAATTTTAAATATACATAGTAACGATGTATGAAAAGATGAATTTGCTGTATTCTCGTGAATTTTATATTTTATTTTTATTTTCACACTTGATATGAAAAAATAAAGGCATTATTTAGAAATGATTTTATCAATTTCTTACTTATATACGAATGTGTTGTTTTTAAATTCACTTGCAAGAAAGAATTATATTTGATTAATTAGTTACTGTATTGGAAAAAATAAAACTGAGATTGTCCAAGAAACACATTTTACGGTGTAGTTTTTTAAATAGGAAGAGAATGCTTAAAATGTCTGGTTCGACTCTATTTTTAAGAAAATGAAAATTAAAAGACTGTTTCAAGCAATATCCAATATACTCTGTAATACTTCTTACAAGACTATCTTGTTTCAAAATTACGAGTGAAATAACATTTTTAAGTGTATAGTAACAGGATATAAAAACATACTTTAGCTGTACTTTGAAGAATTCCATATGTTATTTTTACTATGATACTTGGAAAAACACGAAAAAAAAACTTATTTAAAAATGTTATTATAAATTTCTTATTTATGCATGGATCAGAATTACGAATGGATCAGAATAGCCGGCAACGTAGAAAAAAATAATAAAAAAAAACCCACGAATTTTTGCTTTTAGTGGGTTTCTTCATCTATCTGTAACCAAATTTACAGATTTCTACGTCCAATAGATTTCCCTAATTATGATGAACATACAAAGTACATATCGCAACTATTGTTTTTTCTTTTATTTTTATATATTATATCACTACGATGTTTGATTTTAATGTTATTTCGTATCCGAATTTAATTTATTACCTTAAGAAATATTCCGTTTTAAAATTCCACTTGAAATGTCTAAGTATCTTCTGTATATAAGAAAATATATTCATGTTTATAAAGCAGTACGATGAGTTAACAAATAACTTTATTGAAATTGAAAAACAATTTACATCGATACAAAAGATCTTGAAATTGAGTTTTCTCATAATGAAATCATTTCTTTGAATATCGCAATTACACAGCTACTAATTATTTCTTTGTCATCCACGAATAATAAATGTGCGTTGTTTCAAAATTCACTTTAAAGAAAGTATTCATTTTGCTATTTAATTGCTTTATCGAAAAAAAAAATGGCGTTCATAATGTCTTACACTTTTTGGAAACATATTCGTTCTACGATATAACTTTATAAATAGGCAGGAAGAGAAGACAGTCTCTTTTCCCACACTTTTTTTAAGAGAAGGAAAATTTTAAGAACATTTCAAGCAATATCCAGTACAATATGCATTACGTCTTACAAGAGTATCTTGGTTCAATATTTTAATGTAAGTTTTTTAAAATACATAACTGAATAAGAAAAGATACTTTAGCTGTACTTTCAAAATTTTCATATTTTATTTTACTTTCACATTTGATACGAAAAAAGAAAAAACTTATTTAGAAATGTTATTATTAACTTCTTACACTGAGAAAAAAGTATGGTTCTGGCATCTAGAATCTAAATTGTGGCTCTAGAAAAAACAGTTCTAGGTCATCTTTATATAAATTCTAGTTCCATTTGCTAGAAAGTCCAAGAGTCTCGTACTAGAACTTAAGAATGTTTTCCTATATTCTGGTGCTCAAACTTATTTAAAAATCTCAGCAAATAGATACTTACATGAGGTTATTTTTATTAACTATAATTCTAATTTATGAAACCATTCAAGAAATAAAGCTATAATTTCTCGCTACTGAGACGATTCATTATCGTTTCGTTATCTAGAAAACAAAAGATTAGAAATTCTTGATCATTTCATCTACTCAGTTTAGTTGTTAACCCCATTCGTATAGTTCGGAGATCTAAATTTCTAGTTTAGATATTTTAAAAATAATTAACAATTCATTCTAAGTAAAGGCGGCATATTTTTTTTTCTCGGTGTACTTATCTTTGTGAAAGTATTCCAATTTGTTATTTAGTTGCTTTATGAGAAAAATGAAACTGGAGTTTTTAAAGATTGACTCTTTCTGGCAATACAATCATTCTACGATGAAACTTTGTAAATAAGCAGGAAATAAATAAAATCTCTCCTCTAATTCTATTTTTAAGAGTAAACATTTTTTTAAGGAGTTTCAAGCAATATCCAATACACTGTGCAATACTCTTTAAAAAAGTATGTTTGTTTTAAAATGTGAAATAAATTTCTTGCAGTAGTACATTGTAAATGTGTAAGAGAAGAAAAAAAAATATTTGGATAATAAAATTACTCCGAACTCCAATTGACTATGTTTTTTTCTGGGGAAACTTTCTGGATGCTTTCCCATTACCTTGATATACTTATGCTTTTTAAATCACCGAAACAATGAGATGACTGCCAAAGAGTCCTTGTGTTGTCATTAGAGTTGACCGATGTCTGCCACGATGATCAGAAAATACATATAAGTAGACTGAATGTGTCGACTTAAAAAAAAAAAAAGTACAATTATTCTTGAGCCACATTGTGTTCTGTGAAATTGATTCATCTGGTTACAGCTTCCACTATTTCAATGGAGATAATACAACGCTACATACATGGATACAAAACACAAGATTGGACGGACATGACTTCAAAAGAAATCTTTTTATGAAAACGAAGTACACTTGTTCACGAGAAATATGATAAATTTAAAAATCTCTGTTACAAATGGATAGCAATCACGGTGAACTCTGAAAAACAAAAGAAAAGAAAAGAAACTGTAATTTTTGCCTATAATATAAAATAAAAAAAATCGAATAAAAATGAGTTTAATGTGCCTTAGAGCTTTTCTTCGTCTATCTGCAACCAAACTTAGACTTTTACGTGCAATAGATTTTCCTAGCCATGATACACATACAAAGTAAATAACATCACTACTGTTTTTATTTTTATGTATTATCTCATTAAGGCGTTTTATTTTAGTGCTATTTCGTATTCGACTTAAATTTATTAGACTTACAAATATTCCGTTTAAAATTCCATTTAAAAGTTTCTAATTATCTTCTTTATATAAGAAAAAATATTGATGTTCATAAAGCAATAAGATGAGGTAACAAATAACTTTAATTGAATTGAAAAATAATGTATATCGATACAAATGATCTCAAAATTGAGTTTTCTTGTAATAAAAACATTTCTTTAAATATCGCAATTACACAGTTACTAATTATTTCTTTGTCATCCACGAGTAACAATTTTTTCTATTGTTAACCAACAATAGCATTTCTTTTTAACGCTATTTTCTATTCGACTTAAATTTATAGCCGTATAATTAACACATTCTAGATTTTTGTCTCGCTTAAATAGTTGACGATTTTCAATAGAATTAAAATCTTAACTAGTTAATTCAGTTTTGATGAGCCTATATAGAAAAATTTAGCTCGTTATGACAAAAAAAGAAAGTTTGAAAATGAATCCTTTAAAATGTTTTATTATAACACTTGAAAATTAAATCGATATTCATCAGAATTCGCTTTAGGAGTGATTATGATTGGAAAAATGTGTTGAATCGACAATTTACTTTTGTGGAGTAATTTATAATGGTTGCGATTGTAACGCTTTTCAGTTTTACTTAACTAGGTTTTATATGTAAAGATGTAATCTTGCAATCGATTTTCCACTTGCTTCTTAATGCACTAGAATTCTAAAAATTACGTATGAATGTGCTTTTCCAATAACATAAATCTTTTTAGAATTTAATTATACATTAACCAATTAATTTTAGACTTTTCTGGAATTAAATGAAATAATATTAAGGAATTTTCCACTATTGAATCAACTAATTTTAAGGAATTATCCTGTTTTAAATCAAATTTTAAGGTATTTTCTGGCATTAAATCATCTGATTCTAAGGCATTTTAAGCACTTAACACATTCACACTTCTAAATTATGCATTTTTAGAAATCCTGAATAAATAGAGAGTTTAAATAATGCTTTTTTTCTACATTGTTAAACATTTTTCTGTGAAATTACAGAGAATCTACGGGTAAATCATTATGTTAAAATCTTATGTAAAATTTCAGATATTATGTTAAATGACAGAGAAATTATTCGATAAATTTACAATAGACTCTCTAAATTAACATCTTTAAAAATACACAAGACTCTGTAAATTTATTTTTAATGGTAATAAATTAATTTAGTTTTCAAAAGGAAAGTATCACTCAATCTTCAGTGAGCCTGGAAGAATTTAAAATTTTAGAGTATTTTTGAACTGTGGTACCATTTCCCAGACAGCAAAGGATGTCGAAATCAATTTGGCTGCTTTTGCGAATTATCGGCATATTATTGGTAATCGCCCACTGACATTATTATGATGTCAATAGATCGCACTCTGTTCAATTAGTACAAAGCTAGTATCGGCAGGACATCGCGCTAAGTAATAGATTTGATTTGATGATATTTGCTCTAAAAATTTGGCCGGCCGACTTTAGCGGGTTGACTTACTCCCGAAAATTTGTGTACCTGACCAATGTCCTCTGCAATTAGAATCTATTTCCGAATCACGTGACTGCTCCCTCCCTTTCAAGGTCTTTCTTCCCCGTCATTTTGAACCCCTCAAAGTTCTTTTTATGTTGCAAGCAAGGTCATTTTTATTCTGACTTTGAAAGGAGACAGTCACGGGAGGAAATTATGTGACAAGAGAGAGTGATTATATATTTCTTAGCATTTTCTTCAAAAATTAGTAATTTTTCCCCTTTCAAAAACAATATACCACATGTATATCGAGAAATTTAAAGGATTTTGAGCTTGCTTTTTATGGAATTGTGAATAGACTTTCATATTTAAAAATTTGCTTAATATGTATATATATATATATACAGGGTGTCCCCTCTCAACGGTGGCCAATGGCTAATTTCTAAACCGTTGGTCATAGACATATAGTTCCAATTGCAAAAATGCTTTAAAAAAGACAAAGAATTGTTTTTTAAGCGATTTTGGTCAAAAAAAATGTTTTACTAAAAAATTACGAAAATTAAATTTTTATACGGTCCCCCGGTCCTATAAGTAATATTTAGTAAAAATTTTTCAACACGCTAGCAAGTAGTACAGAAAAGGTCCCATTCATGTAACATTAAAATTGACCGAGTTATGAAACTTTGAATTTCATGACTTAAACCACTTTTCTATAGCTGAAAGCGGATGAGTTCGACGGAGCTTTAAGGGAACGTACACTAAGTGCTTAAAGTATTATAAAGGGAGTCGATTTCCAACGCTGTTCAAAGGCTACTTCCTAAACTATTTGTCACAGACATATTGTTCCAATTACAAAATGTTTTAAATGAGAGATTTAACTGAAGGCGCTGTCACCGTATTAGTTTTACGGTAGTTTAATTATAATTAATTAGCTTCTAGATTGGTTATTAAAATAACTGAAGACATGAGTTTCAAAATTCTGTTTATCGAAAAAATCAAATTTTGGGAAATAGCGAAAAAACTTTACATGCATCTATTGGTTTTCATTGTAAATTTTGAGATTGCATTGTTACAATAGTGGAGGTTTGTATAGACTGATAGAGAAATCAAAAAGCGATAAGTCGAGTTTTGAAATTCATATCCTCAATTGTATTTTTACGGATGTTTTATTTTGTAAGCAAATGAAGCTGATTCTTTTCGTGATTTTATTTTTAAAAGGTATGTTATTTTGATAAGCTTTTATTTTATTCATAGTTTTCGTATGTAAATTTTCCTAGTTCAAAACTTTTATTCAAGTTTTAACTCACTTCCAAATATCTGATTGAGGTTCAATTCCCATACTTATTTAAACCCGATGACAATGTAATATTAATACAATTTTAGGTGCGTTCCATTTATTTATTTTATAGGACTACATCAAATTCTATTAGGTTGAGTAATCTAATAGAGCTTTAAATATGTATCATTTTGTAACGATTTGTGACTGTTGCTTTTCATAGTTTAATTTAACAAAATTTCTGTTATTTTTTTACTTATATTTTTAGCACAAATTGCATATTTTACTTAAATGTCAACATAAATTCAGAAACAACACTGTAATTTTTTTTTTTACTCTCAATGTTTAAAGTTAAATTTTCTATCTGATGTTTATTTTTATTTCCAGTAAATTTGTGACTGACCCCTATTTTGCTGCAAAAAATATGCTTTAACTTTGAACAGCTATAACTCGGTCAATTTTGATCGGAGAATAATGGGACTTTATTTGTCTTACTTGTTAGAGTAGTGGTAAAAATTTTCTAAATATCACTTATAGGACCGGGGGACCGTATAAAAATTAATTTTTCGTAATTTTTTAGTAAAACATTTTTTTGACCTAAATCGCTTAAAAAATAATTCTTTACCCTTTTTAAAGCATTTTTGCAATTAGAACTTTATGTCTATGACCAACGGTTTAGAAATTAGCCATTGGCCACCGTTGAGAGGGGACACCCTGTATATATATATATATATATATATATAAACATTTTAAATTCTTATTTTAGTTATAAAAATAAGCTATACTTTGATGGTATATTATATAATAATATAATAAATTATTAATTTACCGATTTTTGCTTTAAATAAGGGTTGGCATGGTTTATGTAAGATGATTTTAATTATAGTTTAAACCATAGGTATATTTTCACAACATCCTCTAGTTATTTTTTTTATTCTCGACAATTACTAAAGTTATTTCTTATTTTTATTTTACTTTATTTTATTTTATTTTTTTCTGAATAAATTCAGACTTCTAATTTTATACAGGGGGCCTTGGTCAATCTTATATGTATAGGAATAGCTGTTCACTTAAAACAATTTTTATTATTATTATTTTTATTATAATATCTATTTAATCATCTGTTTATAGGTTGTTTACAAATATAATAACAATAGATTACAATAGATTATATGAATATTATTATTATATCCTCTGATTTTTTTTTTAATCTTTTGAAAATTACTAAAGATATTTCTTATTTTTATTTTATTTTTAAATATATTTTTTTTTGTCTCTCTAATTTCCGACTTCTATTTTTATACAGTGGGACCTGGTCTATTATTTATGTAAAGGGATAACTGTTTAAATAAAAACATTTTTTTTCTTCTATTATCAAATTAATCCACTGTAGTTTGGTTGCTTACAAATAGATATTCGGTTTGTCCCCCCCCCCAAAAAAAACCCCCTAGTTTAAACAAATAATAAATACCGTTTTATGTTTTTTTTAAGCTATTGCATAGCTTTTATCGCGGGCTTTCAGCGCGGTGACCGAATCAAAAAATTCCGTAACGCGAAAAATCCTAACACATCCGTAACGAAAGAACCTAACACTCGGCTAACGTCGTTTCCGTTCGGAAACTTCGGGATGGTATCCTTCGGTAAACTTCGGCAGACATTGACGTGGTATTTTTCAGATATTAGGATATCAATTCTCAAACTTATGTTTCTTATGATCTAATTTTCATAGCGCGGCCAAATTTCGTTTGGTAATTTATTATCATACAGTGTATTTTTTGGTGACAGGAGACCCCCCACCGTGAGGGTCGAAAAATTTAAAATGCTCATAACTCGCGATCTAACTTTCGTAGCGCGGCCAAACTTTGTTTGGGAATTTATTATGAGACATTGTTAGTTTCTGGTGACAAGAGACACCCCACGGTGAGGGTCGAAAAATTAAAAAAGCTTATAACTCGCGATCTAATTTTGGTAGCTTGGCAAAATATTGTTTGGTAATTTATTATAAGACAGTGTTAATTTTTGGTGACAAGAGACCCCCCACGGTGAGGGTCGAAACATTTTAAATGCTTATAACTCGCGATCTAATTTTTTTCGCGCGGCCAAATTTTGTTTAGTAATTTATTATGAGGCAGTGTTAATTTTTGGGGACATTAGAACCCCACGGTGAGGGTCGAAAATTTTAAAATGCTTATAACTCACGATCTAATTTTCGTAGCGCGGCCAAATTTTGTTTGGTAATTTAATATGAGACTGTTAATTTTTGGTGACAGGAGACCCCCCAAGGTGAGGGTAAAAAAATTTAAAATGCTTATAACTCGCGATCTAATTTTTTTAGCGCGGCCAAATTTTGTTTGGTAATTTATTATAAGGCAGTGTTAATTTTTGGGGACATTAGAACCCCACGGTGAGGGTCGAAAATTTTAAAATGCTTATAACTCACGATCTAATTTTCGTAGCGCGGCCAAATTTTGTTTGGTAATTTAATATGAGACTGTTAATTTTTGGTGACAGGAGACCCCCCACGGTGAGGGTCGAAAAATTTAAAATGCTTATAACTCGCGATCTAATTTTTTTAGCGCAGCCAAATTTTGTTTGGTAATTTATTATGAGGCAGTGTTAATTTTTGGGGACATTAGAACCCCACGGTGAGGGTCGAAAATTTTAAAATGCTTATAACTCACGATCTAATTTTCGTAGCGCGGCCAAATTTTGTTTGGTAATTTAATATGAGACTGTTAATTTTTGGTGACAGGAGGCCCCCCACGGTGAGGGTCGAATAATTTAAAAGGCTTATAACTCACGATCTAATTTTCGTAGCTCGGGCAAATTTTGTTTCGTAATTTATTATGAGACAGTGTTAATTTTTGGTGACAGGAGACCCCCACGGTGAAGGTAGAAAAACTTAAAATGCTTATAACTCGCGATCTAATTTTCGTAGCGCGGCCAAATTTTGTTTGGTAATTTATTATGAGTCAGCGTTAATTTTTGGTGACAGGAGACCCCCCACGGTGAGGGTCAAAAAATTTAAAATGTTTATAACTCGCGATCTAATTTTCGTAGCGCGCCAAATTTTGTTTGGTAATTTATTATGAAATATTGTTAATTTTTGGTGACAAGAGACCCCCCACGGTGAGGGTCGAAAAATTTTAAATGCTTATAACTCGCGATCTAATTTTTTTCGCGCGGCCAAATTTTGTTTAGTAATTTATTATGAGGCAGTGTTAATTTTTGGGGACATTAGAACCCCACGGTGAGGGTCGAAAATTTTAAAATGCTTATAACTCACGATCTAATTTTCGTAGCGCGGCCAAATTTTGTTTGGTAATTTAATATGAGACTGTTAATTTTTGGTGACAGGAGACCCCCTACGGTGAGGGTCGAAAAATTTAAAATGCTTATAACTCGCGATCTAATTTTTTTAGCGCAGCCAAATTTTGTTTGGTAATTTATTATGAGGCAGTGTTAATTTTTGGGGACATTAGAACCCCACGGTGAGGGTCGAAAAAATTAAAATGCTTATAACTCGCGATCTAATTTTCGTAGCGCGGCCAAATTTTGTTTGGTAATTTATTGTGAGGCAGTGTTAATTTTTGGGGACATTAGACCCCCCCCCCACGGTGAGGGTCGAAAAATTTAAAATGCTTATAACTCACGATCTAATTTTCGTAGCGCGGCCAAATTTTGTTTGGTAATTTAATATGAGACTGTTAATTTTTGGTGACAGGAGGCCCCCCACGGAGAGGGTCGAAAATTTTAAAATGCTTATAACTCGCGATCTAATTTTCGTAGCGCGGCCAAATTTTGTTTGGTAATTTATTATGAGACAGTGTTAATTTTTGGGGACATTAGACCCCCGACGTTGAGGGTCGAAAAATTTAAAATGCTTATAACTCGCGATCTAATTTTCGTAGCTCGGCCAAATTTTGTTTGGTAATTTATTATGAGACAGTGTTAATTTTTGGGGACATTAGACCCCCCACGGTGAGGGTCGAAAAATTTAAAATGCTTATAACTCACGATCTAATTTTCGTAGCGCGGCCAAATTTTGTTTGGTAATTTAATATGAGACTGTTAATTTTTGGTGACAGGAGGCCCCCCACGGTGAGGGTCGAATAATTTAAAAGGCTTATAACTCACGATCTAATTTTCGTAGCTCGGGTAAATTTTGTTTCGTAATTTATTATGAGAAAGTGTTAATTTTTGGTGACAGGAGACCCCCACGGTGAAGGTAGAAAAACTTAAAATGCTTATAACTCGCGATCTAATTTTCGTAGCGCGGCCAAATTTTGTTTGGTAATTTATTATGAGTCAGCGTTAATTTTTGGTGACAGGAGACCCCCCACGGTGAGGGTCAAAAAATTTAAAATGCTTATAACTCGCGATCTAATTTTCGTAGCGCGCCAAATTTTGTTTGGTAATTTATTATGAAATATTGTTAATTTTTGGTGACAGGAGACCCCTACGGTGAGGGCCGAGAAAATTAAAATGCTTATAACTCGCGATCTAATTTTCGTAGCGCGGCCAAATTTTGTTTGGTAATTTTTTATGAGACAGTGTTAATTTTTGGTGACAGGAGACCCCCCACCGTGAGGGTCGAAAAATTTAAAATGCTTATAACTCGCGATCTAATTTTCGTAGCGCGACCAAATTTTGTTTGGTAATTTATTAAGCTATTGCATAGCTATTATCGCGGGCTTTGAGCGCGGCGACCGAATCTAGGAATTCCGTAACGAGAAAAAATCCTAACACTCCGGCTAACGACCTTTGAGTTTGGCAGACTTCGGCGCGGTATTCTTCGATAGACTTCAGCAGACATTGACGCGGTATTTTTGCATAAGTTGATAAAAAATGCTATGCAATAGCTTTACCGCGGCAGTCCCCGAGTGCCACACATATTTTTTTAAATAATACGGAATGTTTTTTACAACCCTGTATTAAATATAAATATTAACTGTTGAGATTTTGTTTCTATAGTTAAATAATTTTTTGCATTATTTAATTGTTTTTAGCAAACATAGATGGCGACAATAATGCTTTAGAAGTTAATCTGCATTTATCTCATATGTACCAATTTATCGATATCAATCGATTCAAACAATTCTATAATTATAATTTAGAACTTGTAATTAGTATTAAATAGTTTAACTATTTTTATTATGTTAAAAAAAATTTGTCTACTTATGTTTTGTAATTAATTATTTTTGATAATAGTTATTTAAATATATAATATTAATAAAAACTATTTTACTACTTCTTGCACATTAACTGTCTAATGTGACTGAATTCAAAATTGTATTGCTATCACATGGTCCAAATTTTTATTTGTAAGTTAACCTATTGTATAATTTAATTTGTCTAATTATTTCAATTTGACACTCAATGGAAATTTTGGTTGCGATTGACAATTGTAAGTTATCTTTATCAATATTCAATTACAGTTTAATTATTTTTCTAATATTTTTTCTTTGAAATAGTTTTTCTATTGCAATTATGATTTTCAATTTAATTTAATCAATGTTAATTCAATTATAATATTATTTTCTTTTTCCTGTTTTATATTGATAATTCTATTATGGCCTTGTTATTTTTCTTATATTTTTCTTTGAAATGAGTTCTCATTTGCGATTAATCGGGCAATGTGGAAATCATTTTTAGGTCTATCCTGATTTCCACTCAGAAATTAATCGCAATTAATGTGGCTATTTAGTATAGCCCTTGATAACGAGCTAAATACCACATTTCCAATTTTAATTTTAATTCTGACAACTCCTCTGTATGATATAATTTGGTATTAACAAATATTTGCAGTAATTGATGTCGATTTGTAGCATTATCTAATGGTTCTATATATATATATATATATGTTACAGGCCAAACCCGATTTTAGGCCAAACCGGTCTATCCTAAGGCCCATCGGATAAACTAGTTTTTCCTAGGCCAAACCGGTCTATCCTAACGCCCATCGGATAAACTAGTTTTTCCTAGGCCAAACTGGTTTATCCTAACGCCCATCGGATAAACTAGTTTTTCCTAGGCCAAACTAGTCTATCCTAAGGCCCTTAGGACAAAAGTTTGGCCTAACTCTCATAGGATAAACTAGTTTAGACTGCTGTTTATTGGTCTGAACTAGTTTATCCTAGGGCAATTCAATTTGGCGTGATTTTATTCAATTCAATGACCGCCTCAACGCCAACATTCTTGTTTGTCCTAGGCTGATCTAGTTTATCCTAGGCCAATGTAGTTTTACGTGTTTTAAGCTCACGGGCGTGAAAGACAGAGAAATAATGGGCTCACAAGTTCTCTATATGCATGCATGTACGTATGTGCGTACGTATGTACGTAACGCGATAACTATTGATAGAGATATCCGATTTGTTTCAAATTTTGTAGGTTCATTCTGATAAGGTACTTTTCTGATTAATTTTGGGAATTCATTGGATAAGAATAAAGGGGGCCGAACAGGAGGCCAATCACCCACCGTTAATTTAGAAAAATGGATTTATCATGCAGAATTATCAGTTTTCATTTAAAATTTTAGATATAGGATCATTGTGATAAGGCGCCTCTGTGATTAGTTGTGGATGTTTACTGTTTAAGTCTAAAAAAAAGGGCAATGCAGGTAACGAAACATAACTTAGATAAATGGTTTTTGTCGCAGAATTGACGATTTTACTTTAGATTTTTGATATAGGTTCTTTCCGATAAGGCGATTCCCTCCATAGTTTGGGGGTTTAATGGTTAAGTATGAAGTGAAAAATGAAGGATTACCCTCTGACCGAGGAAAAACTAGTTTATCCTATGGACATTTAGATAAACAAGTTTGGAGTGGGAAAAACTAGTTTATCCAATTGGCGTTGGGATAAAATGTTTTGGCCTAGACTAATCTGATTTGGCTCGAAATCGGGTTTGGCCGGTAAAAAACGTGTCTTTCACAAGAATAAGTATAAATGTGTGTAAAGAGTCATTGCTTATAACATCAATAGACAAATTTAATATGTCCACCGTAGAGACATGGTGCATTGGACGTGGTGTTTGCTTATTTTTTTTCTGCAGACTCGTGCCAACTGAGATCAGACTTGCATTTATTATTATTATTAGTAGTATTATTATATTGCTTATTCGAGCCAGATCGGAACTGAACATAATTTGGAATTGAACAGCGTTTTCCATTTTTGAGAAATTAATTTCCTGTCGGCATATAAGCTATTCTTGTCACGGCGTCAAGTTTTTCTTTTCCGAAAAGTCGTAAGCGGAATTTCGATTCAAAACGTAGCTTTAATAGTCTCAAATTTAGTAAGAGTATTTTCTCAAAGGTACATTGCTTTTATGAAAAAATGGTTAACGCCATTTGATTACATATTTTCTGAGTTAAAAAGCCTGTTATTCTTATGCATTTCCGAAAATGAATTAGTTTTTAAATGTGTTAGGATGTAGCTCTTTTGGATTTGAGAAAAGCCTTAAGGAATGACAGAGAAAAATATTCACAAATCTGCTTTTTACTGAACAGATTCAATAGTTATGATATTTATAACTTTCCTTTTTTCTCTTTTGTTCTAAACTACATTAATTATTTAATGAATCCCTATTTGAATATTGAAAGATTTAAGAATCTAAATAATCAATAATACATTGTGTATTTAGCATTCTGTGAACACATCGTAATTTAAAAATACATTGTAAATTTATGCTATAAATATGTATGCAGTATTTTTTAAAGGAATCCTAATTGTATGTTATGTAAAATCTGAATTGTTTGCAGAAATTGAGTAGGGCCAGATTGAGCCGGACTGAGTCTTTTTTCACTGAATTTTGTACAGGCAGGGCTCGGGCTGAACTTTTAATTTTTACACCGGATCACGTCAAAGTAACTTTCCTTCGGGAAAGGCGGGGCCCGAACCTCGAAAATCCGGCCCGTGCAAACCTCTGACAGTATCATACAACCCTTCGAATAAAATGCATTACATAAGGGTGATGACAAAATCACTTTGCACAAGGTTACCTATGTAGCAGTAGTCGGGATCAATATTAAAAAGAATATTGCCCAATTAAACTGATAGCTTTGCATTCACAGGCTGTTTACACTATTTGTGTATTACAGCCTTATTTTTTTTAGGAATAATACCCTCGAAAAATAAAGTAAGTTGGGTCACTTTTTCCCATTTCTCCCAATTATACTTAACCATTGAACTCCCAAAACTAATCACAGATACGCTTTATAAAATTAAACAACTGTCCAAAATTTGAAGCAAATCAGATAATTCTGCTCAAAAAACCATTCATTTGATTTAAGGAGGATAATCCCCCCATTCCTCCCTTTATACTTAATCATTAAACCCTCAAAACAATTCAGGGATTCGCCTTGTAAAAAAAAACTATAATAAAATTTTACGGCAAATCGGATAAATCTGCATAAAAACCCATTTATCTAATTTAAGGAAAACGATAAAACGTCCACTAACCCATTATACTTAATCAAAAGAAAGAACCCAAATTAATTAAAGAAGCGCCTGATCAAATGAATTCATTCGCAAAATTTTAAGCAAATTGGATAATTCTGTATTATAACATATTTATCTAATTTAAGGAAGGAAATAAATTGTAAGTTCCCCCCCTTATATTTCACCGAAGAACCACCAAAATTTATCAGTGAAGCGCTTCATCAGAATGAACAAATCCAAGATTTGCAGCAAATCATTTAATTCTGCATGAAAAACCCATTTGCCAAAATTAGGCGGGATCACCCCGTTCTTCCCGTTGTTCTTATTAAATTAACCCCCAAAACTAATTAGGAAAGCGCTTTATCAAAATGAATTTATTTCTAAAATGTGAAGCAAATCAGCAAATTCTGCGTAAAAAAAGCATTTATATGAATTATGGTGCGTTACCCCTGTTCCTCCCTCCCTTTATACTTAAACAATGAACACCTACAACTAATCATGGAGGCGCCTCAAGAGAATGCTCCTATATCTAAAATTTGAATAAAATATGCCAATAATGCATGGAAACAAATTTATTTAAATTAAAGGAAGGGGTGAATCAGCCTCTTGGTCCCCCCCCCCTTATTCTTCTCCAATGACCTCCCAAAACTAATCAGAAAGGCTCCTCATAAGATTAAACCTATGTAGAAAGTTTGATGCAAATCGAGTATTTCTATCAAGAATTATTGCGTTACGTACTTACGTTCATACATAGACACAGAACCTACGGGCACATTAGTTCTCAGGCTTTGGTAGCCTGATCAGATAAAAACATGTCAAATTACATTATTTCTATCAAGAGTTATCGCGTTACGCACATACGTACATACTGGGTGTCCCAAAAATGACTGATGGATTTTGAAATTCAATAACTTGCAAACGGTGACAGCTATTTAAAAAAATTTTGCAGGAGGGTTATGTATAATGCCAGGAGTTTTTTACCGTAATTTTTTTATTTTAGTTCGAATTTCAAACAATAGGTGGCGCTGACGGCGATTGAAGGCCAGGTGATCAGTGCTGAGTGAAACGTCGACCTGGCCTTCAATCGCCGTCTGCGCCACCTATTGTTTGAAATTCGAACTAAAATAAAAAATTAAGGTAAAAAAACTCCAGACATTATACATAATCCTCCTTCAAAAATTTTTACATAGCTGTCACCGTTTGCAAGTTATCGAATTTTAAAATCCATCAGTCATTTTTGGGACATCCGGTACATGCGTACATACATACATAGAGAAGCCGTGAGCCCATTATTTCTCTGGCTTTGACGCCCGTGAGCTTAAAATACGTAAAACTACATTGGCCTAGGATAAACTAGATCAGCCTAGGACAAACAAGAATGTTAGCGTTGAGGCGGTCATTGAATTGAATAAAATCACGCCAAATTGAATTGGCCTAGGATAAACTAGATCGGCCTAGGATAAACTAGTTCAGACCAATAAACATCAGTCTAAACTAGTTTATCCTATAAGAGTTAGACCAAACTAGTTTGGCCTAGGAAAATCTAGTTTGTCCTACGGGCCTTAGGATAGACTAGTTTGGCCTAGGAAAAACTAGTTTATCCGATGGGCGTTAGGATAAACCGGTTTGGCCTAGGAAAAACTAGTTTGTCCGATGGGCGTTAGGATAGACCGGTTTGGCCTAGGAAAAACTAGTTTGTCCGATGGGCGTTAGGATAGACCGGTTTGTCCTAGGCCAATCTAGTTTGGCCTAAAATCGGGTTTGGCCTGTAACATATATATATATATATATATATATATATATATATACTCTTTGCGCTGAGACTAGAATTTTTTTTTAAATTTATATGAAAAAATTAAAAATAAAGAATATTCGGTGATAGAATTAAAACATAAAACAACTATTTGCACTTTCTAAGCTAGGATTAGGGAAAATATTAAAAACTGGAGTTATTGCCATAAGAATTGAGCGGGCATGACAGACATACTGAATATATTTTATCTTACATGACTGTAATATTGGGAGGGGGGAGTGATGGATAGGAAAAAAATCTTAGGATGAGTGCATTTAATCTTTTCTTTTCTTTTCTTTCTTTCATTTTTTCTTTTCTTTCTTTCTTTTTTCTTTCTTTTCTTTTTTCTTTCTTTTCTTTTCTTTTCTTTCTTTCTTTTCTTTTTTTACGGGATTTATGGAAATTCTACTTAATATCAAGATATTTTGATGCATATGAAGAAATGAAATAAGAAATTGCTTTCTTTTCTAAATTTAAAGCGTTGCAGAAAAAGTAAACCATTTTGATTTATTATTAATATATTATTAATTTAAACCTGACTAAAATCTTAATGTTCTAAATTATTTTAATAACTTAAAAAATATTCTTTCGACATGTTTCTCAAAAATATGATGTTAAATTTATTATTTCAACTAATCGATTTTCAACTAATCTTTCTTTCTTTTCTTTTCTTTCTTTCTGTTTTTTACGCGATTTATGGAGAATCTACTTAATATCAAAAAATTTTGATGCATTTGAAGAAATAAAATAAGAAATTGCTTTGTTTTCTAAATTTGAAGTTTTGCAGAAAAAGTAAAACATTTTAATTTATTATTAATATATTATTAGTGTAAACCTGACTAATGTCTTAATGTTCTAAATTATTTTGGTAACATAAAAAATATTCTTTCGATATGTTTCTCAAAAATGTGATGCTAAATTTATTATTTCAACTAATCAATTATGTAATTTTTATTTAAAAACAGATTTGACGAAAATAATTGTTTCAATATTCAAAATTTTGACTCTTGTCTACATACATCATTTCCCCTTTATAAAATCTTAGTCACCCCCCCCCCCCCGCTCAAAAAAATGTAGTATTTAAACCAAGTATTTAAAGTAAGAGCACAATGGTGTATTTTATTGCTTTCTATGTATCAAAATATTTTTTAAGTATGAATGACTATTCATAATTCCTAAAAATCAGTATATAAAGTTTTTTCTAATATCAAGACTTGCTTTGCAACATTTTTCGGGCTTTCATTTGTCTTATTTTATTTTAGATGAGAATGCACTAATTTGTATAGAAAATGTGCTAAGTAATTTATATTCACAAAAAAATCACTTTTACACATATGTTCCATTTAAAAAAATAATTTCAAAGTTTCAGATTAATCATCCATATGAAAAAAATGTAATTATTTATACATTACTTTCAACACAAAGAGAAATTTTAAAAGATGGGGTTTTCATAAATAATTAATGTCAAGGAAAAGAAGGCAAGAAATATGGGCGGGAGGAGGGAGGGGGAAAAATAACAATAAAACCACATAAATTCAGTAGTCATAAAAGAGGTCGGCAATACGTCCAAAATCTGTGTACACGACAGCAGGATTCTATGATTCTCAGATCATTTGCCGAGTGCCCAAAAAGCCTTCACTGCCGATCTCAGAAAATGAGGTCGCGCGGACGAAAAATAATCAGATTGGGATATTTGGCGAACGTTCGGCCAGGGATTATTTGCTGTTTGGGTTATTTTTTACACAATTCGTTTTCTAGCCTTCTTGAGTTTTGAAATCTGCATCATTTGACAGAGGATGAAAACCCTACTGAATGAGCTATAGGAGCTTTTGTTACTCTCTTCAAAATATGTCTCTTATGATTCAGTGGGGGAAAATCGATAAAAGTCCCCACTAACACCGAGGAGATGATTTTTTTCCCTTTCTAAATTATTCTAACTTAAAAAAGACAAATTCTAATAAAACTGCAAAATAATTTTATAAGTGTGCATTTTGAATTATAAATTCCGTGTGTATTTTGAATTACAAGTGTGCATTTTGAATTATAAGAGTATATTTTAAATTAAGTTAACAAAGATAAAAATATCTTTAAATAAAGACGAAATTCCTACAGGAAATATATAACAGAAATATCGGTAAAATGATGACTGAGAAATTTGACTGAATACATTTAACCGAGAACTAGTGTAAATTTAAAGAGAATCTTGCATTTTTTTCTTTGTTTTTACAGAAATTTTTAAGTGTATCTTGCTGCAATGTTAAAAAGAAACTGGGTTTAAGTGATTGCTCTTAGCTGAGAAAAATTTATTTATTAAACCTACTACTACATTAGTTTAATACTATTTTCTTTTTGTTTTTATGCTGTAAATTAATATAAAAATAACCGTAATATAAAAATGCCTTTTTTTCATTCCTGTTTCATATAGTAAACTTTTCAGCTCCAAAGCTAAATTAATAATGCTTATACTTATCCATTGGATTTTACCAAACAAAATGAAATAAATGACAGAAAAAAATAGCTTTTCTGAAATTGATCCTGTATGCGCTTAGTAATTAGATTAAAAAGTATAGATCTAAAACTACAAACCCCTCTTAAAACACAAATTAAAATCCATTAGCGCATCACATATTTAACAGCTTTAAACAAGGAAATAATCTACAAATGCTCAAAAAAGTTTATTGAAAAAAGATTTAATTAAATGCTTATGGAAATTTTAACATTTTCTTGGTCACAATATCTTTTGGGCATTTTTAGGCATTTTGAAAATTTTGATGAAAATAACATTTATGTTAGGAAGAATTCCGCTTAGCTGCAGCCATTTATTCGTTTGTTTTTAACGCAAAAAACATTCAACTATTAGTCAGTCTATTAGTCAACTATTAATCAGCCAACTAGCGTCAGTCATATAAGCGCCTTGGTTAAATACACTGTTGTGCTTAGAACCCGTTATTTTTATTATTATTTTTTAAAGTTAATTAATTTATTTCTTTAAATTTTTGTGCAAAACAAAAGATTTTTTCAACTTCATCACACAATGAAATGTTCTTCTCAAAGAAAGTGTTGTTCTTATTTGTTGTAACGTAAATTGGAAATATAAGCAAATAATCATGTAATTTAAGTCTATATAACTTTAAGGCTCATTTTACTCTCAGTTTCAACGACAGAATCGGCCGTTTTTCAGTGTTTTGTTTTTCTAATATTGCACCCGTAGTGTAGTCCAAATATCGCATTATGCAATATTATGCTAAGTTTTTTATTTAAAAGCCTAAATGTCATTTTTTTTTATTTAGGAAGATATTTATTTATATGAATGTATTTTCACTTTGAATAGAAATATATTCAAATGCAACAAATTTATTGTAGTTGACTCTGCCAAGATTTCTTAGCAAGATGGACATCCAAAAAAACTCTGTCCATCACAGACAAGTCATCCAACTGAAACAAGTCATATTAGACAGGAACAACCTGAATCGGTATCCAACGGTCTCGTACCAACTGCAATCAAAGGAGGAAATTTTTATCGTAAACAATCCAGCTGTGTATCCTGATCGACAACACCAATTGGTAGCAAAGTTTTACCGATGGTTACAAGCATTTTGCCACATCTAAATGAGAAAATCATCTAAGAAAGCTAAACAGAACATCAAAATTATTCAGTAAATGGTTCTGAAAAGAACTTCATGTAAAGTAAAACTTGGTGAAGATCTTGCTAAAACTAAAAACACTAAAATTGCAAAAAATATTTTTGTTCCAACAAAAATACAAATAACAGTAATAATAATAAACAAAATCATTCCAAAAAAAGATGAATTGTTAGTAATTATTAGATACATCTTCAGAATCAGACAACGAGATCAACTGTTGACGGAATCTGTAGACACCGAAATTGTCTTTGATCTGTAAATAACTTATCAACTGTTAAGCATGGAAAGAAATGATTCATTTTTATTAAACCTTGCATTTGGTGTCGCGGACAAAGTCTGTAGCTCTAATTATGATACAGTAGAAGCCCGAAATAACGCGGTCTGGAACAGCGCGAATTCGGATTTAACGCGAAGGAAAATGTGTCCCCCGAAAAGAAATGATCAATTTTAGGCTTTGATCAATTTTTATTTTAAAATGTCAATGAGAACAATGAGAGACTTGCAGTCTGTGGTTAGTGCTAATGCATCGCGATATTTATGTTGACGATTTAAATGACTGGATAGAAATGGACAACAGCGAAACAATTTTAGAGATCATAAAAGATCAGGATGTCATTGATACTTAACGCATAAAAATTGCAGCGAGAAAGAGGATGATGATGGAATTGAAAATGATGTGGAAATGAAAGACGACGTTCAACATGTCAGTGAAGTCATTTCATACTTAACGAAGGTAATTACGTGGATGGAGAGACAAGACGATTCGGATTGTGTTCATTTACTCCATCTTGCCATTGCGATACATTATGCCGAAAAGAAATGAAACGCCTCAGTTTGCCAAACTACGTTTATAAACTTTTTTAAGATAGTGTAAGATTCAGTTTGTGTTCAATGGATGATAAAGTAAATTACATTTCACTATGCGAATAAGTGTTTTCATCATTTCATGCCATTTCATTGACACCATTCCGATATATCGTGGTTACATTATAACGCAGGTTTGAAGCATGTCTTCCCAACAATCATGTATCGGGCACCTACAGTACCTACATTTGTAACTTTTGTTAAACAGCTAATATCCATTCATGCATACATATGTCAATTTATAACTTGACTATTTTTATAAAATATCAGAATCTGCCAAAAATTAATTATTTATTAAATATAATAACAATATAAAATATCTTTTAACGTTTTTCGTCTTCCATGTTCTATTATTATGACTACACCCTTGAAACGAAAGAGCTGTAATTTTTTCGATCATAAAAGAGTTGTTTTGCAAACGATTAAATCTTCTTGATCTAAATTGGTTATTTAAATAGCTCAACTTCATTTAAATTGGTTAAAACTCGAGTTATTTCAACTCTTTTTTGAGAAGCTGCCTTTCAACATTGAGATGAGTGGATTTCAGCTCAACTTGAGCTATTTTGTGGCTGACTTTTTAAGAGAGTATTTCTAAAAAGTAGTCCAATTATCGCCCTGTGCGATATTAGGAATAGACATAGTGCGATATTAAAAAAAAGGCTTTTTTTCCAAACGTTCCAAATGTATCTTTGTGGTTTTATATATTTTATATATTTTTTGATTATTTGAGCTATTGAGCTGATTGCATATGATGTGAAGAATGACTAACACATCTATGAAAATCACGTTAAAGTTATTAGCTACATTGAAATATACCAAAATATATAAAATTTTAAAAAAAGGACTGTAATATTACCGACATTACAATTATAAGATGTATATATGATGGTTCTTTCAGATAGGTATGATTTGACTGATTTCTTTTGAAAGTTGTGAATTTCGGGAAGATTTGTCTTATTCAACTACAGCTGCTCAGTAGTGTAATAGTTTGTAGTAAATATGTTTACTTCCTGTGACTATGTCTTGATTAATTTCTTTAGAAAGTTAGGAGTCTTGTTGTTAGTTTTGTAAAGGTTTCGTTAACAGTGAGATTGTGGCTGGGGTTTTAATACTTTAATATTAATATAAAATGCAAATATAAATTATAAATATTTTCAAGTAGTTCGTTGTAAATATTATATTTTTATTCGAAAATGATTTTTTTAAACTAAAATAGATTATTTTTTTCATATAATGTTTAAATGAATATATATATTTAAAATGTGTTCATTTAGAAAATGTTTTAAATGCGAATATTTTTTACAACTTTAAAAAATTATTAGTGAGTATTTTTCACTGAAAAAGAACGCTAATTGTTATTCATTTTATACTTTTTAAAAATAAATTTTTCTGTTTTCTTTTTAACTATATGACCTAGATATTTTATCGGATGCCAAAGTTTTTTAAAAAGTAATCCTGTATTTTTATAACATACATTTTAAACATAGAAATATAAAAATATGACAAATTTTGTCATTATACAAGTTTATCTAAATGTTTCCTAAAATCGTTTTAGCACATCATTATGCAGAAAATTCCAGAAGAGTTTTTTTAAACCGAGAACTTTAAACATCGTAATTAAAGTAACCATCAGCAAGTTAATTATCTCTGTGTGTATACTTCTCTTAATGTTTAACCGTATAATTACTTGAAACTTTAGGAAAATGGTCATTTTTAATTCTTTTTTAATCTTCACCATAACGTGAAAGATTTTACCTAATGTATATATCATATACATTTACGTTTAAATTTAGAATTTCAGAAATAAATGAGCTCATTTTTTCTAAAAACGTCATTTAACTTTCAGTAATTACTTGTAGTATCAGTGTCACTTGTGACTAAGCATAAACAACTTTTATAGTTAGTTGCACAGTTTTAAACGGCTTTCCAAATATGAAATATTATTCTAATATTGATTTCTAATGATGTTTATGTTTTCTTTCTTACGAACATAGTTACTGTTACTTATTAAAGAATCTTTCATCTATAAAGAAACTAAAATTATATCCGTTTCATAAGCACGTACATTTTTTTAAATTTAGTATGCATAAAAGTCACATTGATATTGAAAAATATAATTCGAGTAATTTAAATCAAATTTTAAAATCTTTAAATTTTAACACTGAAGCACATGGCGACGAAAATGCGGCTACTTTTTCTTTTGCCGATGGCAATGAGTGCTTTATGACAGTAAAAATAATGACAATTTTCAGAAATTGGTCAAATTTCAGAAAAATAATCAAGGTATCGATTAGAAATTTTCAGAACGAATATTATTTATTTACTTATTTGTTAATTATTTATTTTTTTACATTTTAAAATCCACTCTTATTATTTTTTTTAATCCATCGGTAATTTTTTTTTTAATTTTTGCAAAAACCAGACGGCGTCAGTACGAAAATTTAATGAAAGAAACAAGACATGAGTGAGTACTCATTTTCAAATATTTGTCATTAATACAAGAAGTGTGAATATGAATAAGCATATAAAACAGGCAAACTTGTTGTCATTATAAGAATAAAAAAAATAATAATACAACGTCATGCAGGAAGTATAACTAACTTTTTTGAAAATTTGGCAATAATGTAAGGAGTAAGAATAAGGACAAAAAGAAGATTAATATGGAATTCACATTTCAAATGAAACGAGCATTTTCAATTATTTATTATTAATACAAAAAGCATCAATATAAATAAGTATTGAAAGTAAGTAAATATGACGTCATATTTAAAACGAATGTATGGATTTTACAAGAGAAAGTGATGTAATAAGTAAATTTTCTTTTCTAAAACATAAATTTTCATTTTTCTTTCAATTTTTATTTTCTAGAATCGTGACTAAATTTATTTAGGATTAGGAAACATTCTCGACAATTAACACTAAAATTTACTGTTGCCCTTACAAATAGTAGATAGCACATGCAGCTTTTTAAATGGAACTATACGATGCTTCTATAGCCAAATAAATATCTTTATATAAGTAACAGAGATTCATGGAATTTTTTCTTCCACACAGGTTATTGTAAAAGAAAAAAAATATTTTATTTGGTTTTTTTTTCTTAGATTTATTGCAAAAAAACAAATGCACTGTTAACGAATGACATTAACTTGAGATGCTTTTCAAAACAATTAATAACTAGCTATTAGTATTTAAAGTACAGGGTGGTCATAAAAAAACTTTGCCGATATACGGAGCTCTAGCGGCCAGTCCGCTCAACCGAACGAAATGAAATTTCAGATATAGTTATTCAGAGGTATGAGCTCGAGATTCTGTAAACGACAACAAAATGGCGCTCACGGTTACGGTTATAGTTACAGAAACTCGCAAATTTCCAATGGCAACACCCATTTTTTTCATCGCAAAATGCTCAGCGCATGCGAAAACCCAAAAGAGCGTTGGAACCGTACGTGTATCGCAAGATACGGACATGTTATGCACGCACAAAAAACCGTTCTGGGAATCCTCCCTCCCATAGAAAAAACTCGACTAGGGCGCAAGGAGGAAATTTACATATGGCTCAGAGTCAGTACACTAATCTCTGATTACAATACAGATCGGAGAAACTAAAACTTTTATTTTTACACATTTTCCACATGGGTGCCATCACCATTAATTGCCTGTGATGGCACCCATGTGGAAAATGTGTAATCAAAATAAAAGTTTTAGTTTCTCCGATCTGTATTGTAATCAAAGATTAGTGTACTGACTCTGTGTCATATGCAAATTTCCTCCTTGCGCCCCAGTCGAGTTTTTTCTATGGGGGGGGGGGAGGATTCCCAGAACGGTTTTTTTGTGCGTGCATAACATGTCCGTTTCTTGCGATACATGTACGGTCCCAACGTTCTTTATGGTTTTCGCATGAGGTGAGCATTTTGCGATGAAAAAAAAATGGGTGTTGCCATTGGAAATTTTCGAGTTTCTGTAACTATAACCGTAACCGTAAGCGCCATTTTGTTGCCGTTCACAGAATCTCGAGCTCATACCTCTGAATAGCTATATCTGAAATTTCATCTCGATCGGTTGAACGGACTGGCCGCTAGAGCTCCATACATCGGCAAAGTTTTTTTATGACCACCCTGTATATCAAAGCATTTGAAAGACAAAAATCCAATTTATTTGTAGTTTATTTATTTAATTATTTTGCTCCTCTTTATAAAAAAAAATAATATGTTTATTCTAACTGGCGTAAATCTCGTCAAACCTTTACTTTTCACTTGTGTCAAATAAAAAGAATAAAAAGTAAAATTTTGAGTTAGCGCAATAGTAGTTTATCTTTTTCGATGAAAATATTTTTTTCCATTTAAAGTTTTCAGCTTCGGTTTAAATTAACGTCTTCTGCGTTTTTTCTTAAAGAACTCTAATTTAATTTCTTTAAAAACTAATATTAGAATTTTTTGCAAAAAATGGTTGGATTAAGGAATGTATGGTAAAAAAAAAATAAAAGGTAATGAAAAAATGAACTAGAAAAGTATTTAGGTTGTATCAATGTGCCCCACACAGTCATTTTGAATAAAATGAGTAACAAATCCAACACTTCATAATTTATCTAAAAATAATAGGTGTACAGGAAAAAATATAAACATATTTAGAAACAGAAATGTTCCTTCTATAAAAAAAATCAAATAAAAAATAACGAATTTTCATAGAAATTATGTGTTAAATGTAAGCGGATACCTTAAGTGGCGCTTTACTTAATATATTACTTATTAAAAATACTTATCTTGTTATAATATCCTGTAGTGAAAAAATGTTTTCGATTGGAAATGTATCGAAATTTAGATCTAAAATGGGTTAAACTCCTTAATTTATTATTTTAAACAAGCACTGTGGAAGCATAATGATATTGCTTAGTGCGAAATTTAAAAAAATATATATTTATGCTAATGTACAAAACAGGTGTGGCTGACCGTGATTTTCAGAAAAAAATAGGAAGAAAAATACTTCTAAGTTTATTTGACCATTTAGAAGATATATAGGGGGAACTGGGGCACATTGATACAGCTTTTTTCTAAGAATTTTTTTGGTGTCCAGAAAGCAGAACTTGCAAGTTTTTTTTCCATGTGGTGTCAGCAAAACTTGTGTAGTGTGTTATAAAAATGTACAATCGTTGTTTTCTACAATATTTTTGCATGTAATAAAAAAAAGTCATTTGTATCAATGTGCCCCATTCCCGGGGCAGATTGATACACCTCATGGGACACTTTGATACGCCTGGAAAATGGAGACAAAATAACACCAATGCTTATTTTTCATAGAAAATAGTTAGCAAATCTTTTTATATTTATTTATAGAAATTAAAATCGCACACAATTTATTTGTAAGCAATACTAAAGCAATCAAAATGAAATGTATAATGGCCTGATGTTCTGGCTATCCCTTGTCTGACTGTTGTCTGTGGTAACTTTGTCATACCTGGCACTTTAACCCCAGCATTGTCTTCTTTCTTAGGAAAGGTTGAAAAATTACCAGGTTTTCTGTTTATAAATCAGTTTATAAACATAAAATAAAGGATAATTATATTAAAAATTATGTTTATAATATTATTATCCTGTGCTGTTCTGCAGCTTGTTAGCTTTTTTCTCTTACTTAACATTTCTCATGTCAAAAATACTTTTTTCTCCGGAGAATCGAAATAAATTTGAGATTTTTCAGGCTGCCATCCTTTTCTTTTGTTAATTCTACTAGCACTAGAAGTTGAGTAAGTTCGTACGCCTTCTGTTTGCAAAAACACTATAGAATGTTCTAATATAAAGAAATTAGAGCTATTTCACTTCAATAAAAACTAATATTAGAAATTTTTGCAAAAAAAGGTCGGATTAAGGAATGTATTGTAAAATAAATAAATAAATAAAAATAAATAAAAGGTAATGAAAAAATGAACTAGAAAAGGATTTAGGTTGTATCAATGTGCCCCATACAGTCATTTTGAATAAAATGAATAACAAATCCAACAATTCATACTTTATCTAAAAATAAAGAATGAGGAACTGATAAAGAGTAGCTTTACTTGCCAGGAAGAGTATTCTTTTCGGTTGAAAATACTGGAACAGTTGTATAATAATATTTAAATTGTATAACACAAATTTACTTTTGACCTACAAAAACAATTAATCACCAGTATCATTTCATTAAACAACTGAATTATTCCAAGAGTTTCTGTATGTAGTTGAGTGCACTAGTATCACCTTTTGGAGCTGTTGTGAAACTTCCTGTAATGACCCTATGTGCAGTACAGGTGGGGTGTATCAGTGTGTCCATGTATCAATGTGCCCCTGTTTGTCCCATTGTCCAGACTATGTTAAAAAATGGTTGCATAACAAACACATCATCAGGGACGAATAGAACATATTTTTTGCTAGAGTCTGAATTTTGTCGCTTTTCGACATAAAAAATAATCCCCCCCCCCCCCAAAAAAAGCAAAGATAACACTAGTTTATAAAATTCAACTTTTTTATATACCCCGAAAGAAATATATATAAATTTATTAGTCTACCTTCCTTAAACCTAAAAGTATGAGCAAAAATATTCTATCACGTCACAATTTTCCTTCTGCAATCAATTTTTTTTTTCTTTTTTTAACTACCCAACGTGGTGACGACAGTTTAATGTTCATTTGTTCGCTTCAAACAACAAATATTTTGTTTCTGATTGAATTAAAATGTCGAGTAGAAAGTGTAAACAAAGTTCTGATCGTTTTTGCTATGTTTGTGGACAGTTTATGTATATATATATTCGTAAAATTAAAGGATTCTATAAATTATTAGACATTAACCCTACTAACTTTAAATATCCTTATCTAGTCCTTATACCCAAATTTCATAAGCATACTGTTAAATTCAGAACTGTTACAATTGGTTGCAATACTTACAATAATGCTGCTAATAAACTTCTATTAGTAATACTTAATCAAATATATAATATTACAAAAAAAAGTGATAATACATATTGCATAAAAAATAGTTATGAACTGGTCCATATTATGAAAAATCTCAAATGTATAAAAAATATCACTACTTATGATTTTAAGGATCTATTTAATAATATCGATTTATCGGATTTACATAATATCATAAATGAGCTTTTTAAAAAATATCAACACGAGTTGGATATATCACATAATATCGATTTTGATTATTTTCATACCTTAACCAATTTCATTATCTATAATAATTTTATCATGCATGATAACAATATATATATTCAAAATGTTGGTATACCACAAGGTGGTAGTACATCTAGTGTATTATCTGACTTATACTTATATTACTATGAACGTCATTATTTAAATAATAAAATACATTTATATCGATATATAGATGATGTAATTTTAATTGATACTGATAACACCTGTATATCTCAATTCCCTGTTGATTATCCTTCTAATCTAGAACTTTCAAAAAACCTACTTTTTAAAATACAATCAATTTCTTAGATATTAAAATTACATTAAAAGAGAACAAATTTATAACTGATATTTATGACAAAAGGAAAGAATTTAATTTTAAAGTTAATACCTTTACTAATTTTAAATCATGTCTTCATAATTCTGTATATCGTAATATAATACTTAACCATTTATATAGAATAAAATGTCTATGTTCTTCCCATTTATTTAATACTAATATTAAAAAGCTTGTATATGATGCTATAAATAATGGTTATCCTAAAAAATTCATATATTGTTTAATTTATAATTAGATATTACATGATCTTATAATTAATTCTTTGTGTAAAAAATGTATAAAAAATTATAAAACATAAAAAAATAATAAAAAATAAAAAATGTTAAAAAGTAATTAAAAAATATATATATAGGATGGTTGGGTGGGTAGATGTTAGAGTACGGTGGAGGGTGGTGTTGTCTGGATAAAAACGCAAAGGTTAATTATTTAAAAAAATTGAGAGTGGGTTATTTATTTTAACATATTTTTAAACTGTTTAATTGACACCAATATATGGATATTTGTCTAGTTATATCTATAGTTAAATAGCTATATTTTAATTATCAAATTTATTTTAATGTTATTGATATAATTTTTGGTATTATTATTAATAATATCATTATTATTATTATTATTATTATTATTATTATTATTATTATTTATTTTTTTAAATTTTTACTTATTTTTATTTTATTTTATTTTTTTATTTTATTTTTTTAATTTTAATTTTATTTTATTTTATTTTTTAATTTTTATTATCCTATATTAAGATAATGAGTTTTTACCATGTAAAGTCACAATAAATGTTACTGATTAAAGTAACAAAATGGTATTTTAAGTTATATGTTAATATGAATGTTATCTCTTAATTCAAATTTTAATTATTTTATTAATTTAATTTTATGTTAATATCGATTATTAATTATTTTCTCTGGTTCAATTATATTTCCATTCAGCTTTATCTTTTTTGTTTGTTATGGATAACTATTATTTTTACTTACTTTCAACTCCTTTTTGTAAAATATCTTTGTTCCTTGTTTAATAATTTGGTTTTGGTGTGTTGGTAGCCCCAAATACGTATTATTTTGCTATTTCATGGCTAATACGTGGATGAAACCGCACGCTTCATTTGTAGTTCCAGAGCATTTGGGGCCTGATGATTCTGCTTTTGGAGCTACAAATTCTATTTGCATTCATTTTATTTATTTATTTTTCCAGATTTACTCGTTACACTATTTTTTTATTTTATTATAATTCAATTCAATTCTAATTCTTCGTTTTGGTTTATTGTTTTATTGATAAAATCCATTGGTGAATCTTGTCTACTTTTAATGGTATTATATATATATATATATATATATATATATATACAGGGTGATTCCAAATTTTTTTTACAATAAAAGAGGGGTGATAGTACACATCAAGACAAACAATATTAAATAGGAGACCAAGGGTCCAAAACGTTTTCCTAAGAAAATAGCCGCCATTAAAGTTTAGGGACCAAAATTTCAAATAAACATAAAAAACGGAAAAATCGGTCGATTGATTTGCGGTTTTCACTAAAATTATTCTTTATGTCGGCATTTTCTTGAAATTAAATTATAAAGATAAATTTCAAAAAATGCCGATAGAGGGCGCTTTAGACTTTGGAGTAACGAACAACTATTTTTTGCAGGTATTTTTTGCATCTCATTAAATGTTTTCGTAAGTTTACACTCAAACTTAAATTTTGAGCTCAAAATCTGTAGTTGGGAGTGGTTAAGTAACACAAACTGAGTTGTGTTCAGAGGGTTCAAATTTCAAATGATTAAAAAAAAACGGAAAAATTGGTCGATTAATTTGCGGTTTTCACTAAAACTACTCTTTATTTAGGTATTTTCGTGAAAATAAATTATAAAGATAAATTTCAAAAAATGCCGATAGAGGGCGCTTTAGACTTTGGAGTAACGAACAACTATTTTTTTCCGTTATTGTTTGCATCTCTTTAAATGATTTAGGATGGTTAGACTTAAATTTTGAGCTGAAAATCTGAATAGTAGGGAGTGGTTAAGTAGCACAAACTAAACTGTGTTCAAGGGGGAGGGGAAGGTTCAAATTTAAAGTAATTATAGAAAATGAAAAATTGGTCGATTCGTTTGCGGTTTAAAATAAAACTATTCTTTAAGTCAGTATCTTCTTGAAAATAATTTTTAAAGATTAATCTCAATAAATTCCGTCAGAGGGCGCCATAAACTTCAGGGTAACCAACAATTAATTTTAACCATTATTTTTTGGTTCTAATGAAATGCTTGCAAAAGCATTTTAAATGTTCTCGGAAGCTTAGATTTAAACTTAAATTTTGAGCTCAAATCCTGAATCGTTATGAGGAGTTAAGAAGCGCAAACTAAGGTGTTCAGGAGTTAAAATTTAACCCTCTTTCCTCCTCCAGCACAATTCAATTTTTCGCTACTTAAACACTCCCAGCGATTCAGAATTTCAGCCCAAAATTTAAGTCTATGCATTTGAAAGCATTTAATGAGATTAAAAAAATAACAGTTAAAAATAGTTGTACCCTACTCCAAAGTGTAAGGCGCCCTTTATCGGCATTTTGTGAAATTTATCTTTAAAAATTATTTTCAAGAAAACACTGATTGATCAAGAAAACTGCTGATTTAAAAATTAGTTTTAGCAAAAACCACAAACGAATTGACCAATTTTTCCGTTTTTTACAATTATTTGAAATTTGAACCCTCTGAACACAGCTAAGTTTGTCTACTTAACCACTCCCAGCTATTCAGATTTTGAGCTCAAAATTTAAGTTCAAGACTAAGCTTACGAAAGCATTTAATAAGATGCAAAAAATAACGCCAAAAAAGAGTGTTTCGTTACTCCAAAGTCTAAAGCGCCCTCTATCGGCATTTTTTGAAATTTATCTTTATAATTTACTAGCATACCCAGCCCGCTTCGCCGGGCTTAATTTGAAGGTTTATTTAATAATTTATGTGTATGGTACGCTTCCCGGACCATCGGCACTCCACGTGCGTCGGGTGAGCGTCAGAACAAACTTTCAGCATATACATATGGGTGGTTGTACTTGAATGCACAGACCTGCGCGTTTTTTTCTATCTTGCTTTTATACCTCTGGACCGAGTTGGCGCATTGCCAAGATTTGCTTCCTCTGGACCGAGTTGGCGCATTGCCAAGATTTGCTTTCCCCTGTGCCTCAATTAATTAATTAATTAATTATCCTCGGAATTCCTTTTATTTATAGAGATTTTCACGAAAATACCTAAATAAAGATTAGTTTTAGTGAAAAGCGCAAATCGATCGACCAATTTTTCCGTTTTTTATAATCATTTGAAATTTGAACCTTCTGAACACAGCTCAGTTTGTGTTAATTAACACAAACAATCGACCGATTTTTCCATTTTTTATGTTTATTTGAAATTTTGGTCCCTAAACTTTAATGGCGGCTATCTCCTTAGGAAAACGTTTTGGACCCTTGGTCTCCTATTTAATATTGTTTGTCCTGATGTGTTCTATCACCCCTCTTTTATTGTAAAAAAAATTCGGAATCACCCTGTATATATATTTAAAGAAGACCCATTGTAGATTCGTTAAAAAGTGCATATCTTCATTATTTTGGATTTCCTGTTGCAAACCAAGATTAAAAGCGGGTGCCTCATGTGTTTTGCCAAAGCTATTTAATCGTTTTACTCGAGTGGTCATCAGGAGAAAACGTATACCTTCCATTTAATTCACCAATGCTATGGAGAGAACCTAGTAATCATGAAAATGATTGTTACTTTTGTGTTACGAAGACAGTGGGGGGGGGATGTAATACAAAAAATAAAGTGAGTATTATATATGCCGAAGTTCCGTCTGTTACTAAGGCCATTTTACACTCGAAAGATCTACCACATCTAGTCTGTCCCAGTAATTCGAGTGTAAATATATTAGGAGATGACAATGAAAGTGATGTTGAATTCACGTCGATTTCTAACGATACCGACGAGTTCTCTCTTCAAGAAAAGACTCCACATTTAATTAATCAAGCCGAATTAAATGATCTTATAAGAGATTTACAATTACGAAAATCTAAAGCAGAGCTTCTTGGTTCTCGCCTACAGTAATGGAACTTATTAACTCCAAACACAAAAGTTACGTTGTCTATAGCCTTGGTTGTCCCGTTGTCCGGGTTAGTGGGCGTTTATTGTTGCCAATTTATTGTAAAATTTTCAACAGATGAGAGTAAACATGTCATTAAAGATTCATTTTCTGCATTTGCATCTGAGTTTTTTCCCTGAAAACTTAGGAAGTATGAGTAACGAACAAGGGGAACGTTTTCACCAAGATTTAAAGGTTTTTGAAGAACGACATCAGGGATTTTGGAATGAAAACGTGCTAGGGGATTACTGTTTGTCCATTATAAGAGAAACTGATCAAAATAACTATAAAAAGAAGGCGAAAAATAGCCAATTTTGTTTTTTTTTAAATATTAATACCAAAATTATGTAATCCAGGTAAGTTAATAAATATTTCGTAAACCAGACGTGACAGAATTTTTTTTATTATTTTGTCTAGATAACTCTATCTAAATAAACAATAAATCAACAACTTTCTGCTGGGGTACAAAAACCGTGTGAAGTAGTGTAATTAATCAGATAATCAATCTCTCGGAAAAAGGGAAAAAACAGAGATAATTAATTAGTTAATAAATTTTTTTTAAATATTTTAAAAAAATTCAAGACTTAATTTATTAATACAGCACTTGTGTGTACCAAAATAAAGCACCTAATTTTATGCTGAGTGGTATAGAAATTGAAGCCGTCATTAATGTCACTATTAGCATAAAACAAAAGTGAATGAAATTTATTTATTTGAAAATATATGTTTCTATATTTATATGAAAATGACATGTCTCTATAGCATGTTCTATATAAACAAGCGGATGGCATTCTGCATTGTATAATGCTAAGTCGCACTAAACGCTGAGAGATTTTTGTTGCAACGCTTGCTACACGGACGGTACTGGATTAGGACTACGTTGCGTTCGTCGGTCGAACCGTTCAGCTTTTTCCTAGGTTTTCTTCGAACATTCCGTAAATACTGGTTAGATTCCCTTAGAAAGACTCCCGTTGAGAACTTTTATATAAAAGACCATATAACAATCTGCCGACGCAAAATGTATGGACGATTTGGATTTGCATTGGTACAATTGTATGGAACTCAATGAAGAAGACAACAAAACAAGTCTTGATCAATAAATTAATTTTATGTGTTTTATTTTACAATTACAGCTACTTCTTACACATAATATATAAATTCAACGCAACGACTGTTGTGCAGTTAGTCTATGCATAAAACGATACAAGTATTTAGTGCTAGATTTAGATGGAATGTATTAAACTTCTGTATTCTTTTAAATGTCTGTTTTGCCAAAATGCATTGATATTTTTTCTCAATTTAATAAAAGTAAAAATTATTTGTCATATACTTAAGTTATGCAAATAATTTAGATTCATTTTTTGAAGCTGTACAATGAATATATATTTTTAATTTGTAAGAGCTTCAACAAAACTTAAAATAACATATTAAGTAGAATAAGAAGACTTATGTAATAATTTCAAGTTATATAACAATGAAAATTTTTATTTATTTATTTAAAATTAATAAAATATTCTACGAAAATGAAATGATGAAAATAAATATTACTATTTATTTATTGCCATATAACTACAATGTTGGCATTTATATTTGGCTATAAGAATATAAATATATAATATTTGAAAAAAAACCACTCAAGTGTATTTACTTTGTTTCTAGTAAATTGTAAATATTTCATAGAAACTGTCAACTGCGATTATTAAAGTATTAAAATCTTTTTTTAATGTCATAAGTGTCTGTATTATACTTAATCTAATGATGTAAAAAATGCATTCAATCAAATCTAAATCACAATATTATTTAAGTTCTCTATCAGATCTGACAGCATGCAACTACATTCTTGTACAGTTAAGCCATTGTCAAAAAGTGCTTAATAGTTTCTTTCATATTTTCTTGTAGCATCTTATATCTTCTTCAAGATGGAGAATTCTTATTTTTTATCATACATATGGATTATGCTGTCATGAACTATTTAATGGCAAAAAAATATTTTACAAAATCCTCAACTTTTTAAAATATTAAAACTTTTTTTCAAAACTAGAAACTTTTTTGGATTTATTTCATATTTTAAAATTTTATGCCTTATCAAAATCAGGGATCAGGGACAAATAAAACATATTTTTTGTCCATAAGGCCATTTTCAAAGAAAATCACCTTCCTCATAAGAAATAGAAAATAAGAAAATCACCTTCCTCATAAGGCCCGTTGAAGCCAAATATAAGAAGGGGGGGGAGGATTGTACTTTGTGCTTATATATAACTAAATAAATAAACAACGTTCAAAAGCACAAATACCATAAAATGAAAGATGTTAAAAGATGTTAAAAGTTAAAAGCATACATGTTTCGGGACTTCTTAAGTCCCATCATCAGTGCTAAAAGTGTATAATTTAATTACTCTTCCATATTTTCCAAAAATCAGTCATCAAATTTCCAAAATTTTGTCAAAATTTGATTTTAAAATAACCTTTACTCCTTTCAATAAAATTAAATTCTCTAATCTCAAGGATCCAATAGATGATTTTTCACATTGGGGTATTTATAAGATTTCTTGCGAATGCGATAAAATGTACATCGGTCAGACGAAGCGTACCTTAAAAAAGAGTGTGGGAGAGCACAGTGCTAACGTTAGAAATTGTGATATAAAACGTTCCGCTATCGCCAGCCATTGCTGGTCCAATAGTCATAACTTCAAATTTTCCGAAGCCTCAATAATACAATATTGTTCATCTGTTTATGATTTAGACTTTTGGGAAGCTTATCATGTATGGAAAAATTCTAATAATTTAGTGAATGACATGTCCAGTACTCCAAGATTTTCTGATGTCTGGTTTCCATTTCTGTAACTTCACTCCCCTTCCCCCCCCCTCCTGTTCTCTCTGATTTGGACTCGTTCCAGTAAGATGTGACGTATGATTGGTCTCCTCTAGGTGCGCGTGCCTGCTTATTTTTACTGTCGCTTTGCGACGTTTCCTAATTAGTTCGCCTAAGGGCGAGCTCAGTTACATGACTTATTTTATTTTGCGATGTGACATTCTTTTATATTTTACACTTTTAGCACTGATGATGGGACTTAAGAAGTCCCGAAACATGTATGCTTTTAACTTTTAACATCTTTTAATATCTTTTATTTTATGGTATTTGTGCTTTTGAACGTTGTTTATTTATTTAGTTACAAATAAAACATATTTTTTGTCCTTAAGGCCATTTTCAAAGAAAATCCTGTTCCTCATGAGAAAGGACAATTAACTTACCCTACATTACCCCTTTTCCCCTACATATATCATTAATTTTCAAAAAACTAACGGAAAAGTATTACAATAAATAAATAAATAAATAGTTAAATATTTCAAGTTGATGCTATTTTTATTTTACAAAATCGTGGGAACTATAGAAGCATAGTAAATTTTCAAAATGCTTTGCTAGATGTTTAATGTGTATAAAATTTAATCTCTTAAAACAATTAATAAAACTTTTGTTAAAATTTCACAGCATTTGCATTTCTATTTATAATGTTTTTCTGGTCAATTTATTTTGTTTGAATATTACTATCAGATCGTATCCTTATTGATACACTTTCGCATTACAACCTTTTTCATCCAAAGCTATTAAAACATTGAACGTGAAATGTGGATGGAATAAAAATTTCAATTATTTAAAATTCCCCGAAAAAAAAAAAAAGATTTATTTTTATGGGCAATTAGTTTTTCTTTCACGAGGAAGGCCATATTTCGTAAAATGAAAGGATGCATGATAATCTAACAATGAAATTGTTTCTAGCATTTAAAAGTGAAAACTGGGCGAATTTTAAATATTTTTTCTGTAACGTATATCTTTTAAAAGGCAATTCTAAATCAATGATGCTTAGTCTTTTAAAATCACGAAAACGGTATTTTGTTAATGTTAATAACATACTTGTATTATACTGCATCTCATAGTAGAGATAGGATAGTAGAGATCTCATTTGCATATATTTTTGTATCCAAACATTACATCTAACTTAAGTAATTAAACTTTACATCCTGTTTCCATAAAATTTGAAAAGACTCAACAAAATTATGCAGCAATTATATATTTTAAATTTCAAATGATTTTATTGGGCAATTTTTGCTCTGTTATATACGGATGGACAGACGGACGGAATGAACGACGACTATAGGTGCTGCGGATTTACATAATTACGAACGCACTTAAAAATGTGAAAAATCCCACAGACGAACAAGAAATTTGAAATCGAAAAAGTTTATCTTTTAACTGTCTGACTATGAAACAAGTTTTCCAAATCGCCTTTATCTTAAAAAGACACCTGAGAAGTAGTGTTTTATTGAAGGTGTATGATAGTTTGAAACAATCTGATTTTTACTATACTAATCAATTTTAAGGCGACTGAGCTATTACAGGACATATCAAGATTTCGAATAAATTCATAAGTTAGCTTGAAACATCATGTTGTTTTAAAATGGCGAGTACTTCAATATATCATAAAATTCGACACCAAATATAAATCGCTATAAATAAAGCTCATTTTGGATATAGCTTGCTAATTTGGCAAAAATTCTCATTCTTATTCAGCATTCACGAATAACATTACTGACTCTTCTATAATCTGATTTCATTCATTTTAGCTTCGTGTGCTTGAGTAAAATAAACTGTTTTTTTTTTTTTTTTTTTTTTTTTTTTTTTTTTTTTTTTAAAGAATATGAATTGCTAGAAGAACTATTTAAAAATTTAATTTGGATTGTTTGATTTGCACTAAGTTTCCCTACACAGATATATTCACCTAATTTAATGCCTTATTTAATGGTATTTTTTATTTAATGATAGATTAAATAAGATGAATATTTATACTTAAAAAATGTAATAGCAATCAAGCAATTTGAGTATAAAGAAATGGGTTAAATTAAATTGACATTTATATACTTAGGATGCTTTCACATTTCAAAAATTTCTCTGAAACTAAGCTTTAATAGAATTTAAATAATTTAATATTTCTATTACTTTAAAATCAAGAGAAACAATTAAATCAAACTGTTAAATTTTTATAACTTTAGTGTTGCATTTCAATTTCCAATGTAATTTCTTTTTTAAGGAATTTCTCTTTTTAAAACCTTAAAGTATTTCTATGATTTCAATTACTTCCAGAGTTCAAACCTTTCACCAAAGTTATTTATAAAACAGTTTAAAGTAAAATATTTATAGACAAGAATTTCAGCTATTTGAAATTCCTCCAAAGACAGATTTATTTTTAATGGGCAATTAATTAGATATTTTTCACAAGGAAACTTAAAGAAGCGTAACGTAAACGTTTAGAAAAATTAAAATTAAAATAGAATTCTATATCGAAAATTTAAAGTACGGTACAATTTCTGAAAGAAAGATATTTAGAAAGGTATTTTTTAACTAATAAGATTTATATCCCTACAATAGTGAAAACAAATTTGTGTTAATTCTTTTAATACTTTTACATTGTATTTGGAATTCTAATGCATTTTTACAAATAGTTTATTTTCATTGCACTTTAAAATTAGGTAAATAACTACGTGTTTTTAATTAATTAAGTAGTTTATAGTAAACAATTAAAACAATAAAATTTATTAAACAATTTAAAGTAAAATAGTTAAAAGCAAGTTTTAGTTACCTGAAAGAAAAATTTCAATTACTTGAAATTCTTCCAGGGGCAGGTTTTTTTAAATGCTTAATTCATTGATGCTTCAAAACTAAGTAATAATAATAATAATAATAATAATAATAATAATAATAACAATAAAACTTCTGATGAGTTTTTTAAATAATTATCATTAAAATATTTTAAAACATTTAGAGACGAAACTTAGAGTTTACTTTTTAATTGAATTAAACTCCTTTCCCCAAGATAGATTTTAACAGTTAATTAAAACATATTTCGAAGTTAAAAAAATCACTAATTTCAAAAAATAGCTTATTGTTGTTTAAAATTAATTTGCAGAATTTTGTATGCTTTTACCGAAGGCTTAAGAAAACGGATTCCTAGTAATTTTTTTAACAGTAGTATAGCATTATAAAACAAAACAATGTGTATTTGTATCCTCCATTGCAATATCATAAGGAAATTCTCGTCTAAAAATTTTTAAAAATAAAATAAGCACCAAATAATGAAACGTTTATGAGACTGCTTATATAAAAAACAAGAACAAAAATCACGTGTACAGTATAATTTACGAAAAACATTTTCTAAAACATTAAGAATATTGTAACAAACCTTTGCAATTTATGAAGATAAAATATAATTATTAAATAAACAATTTAGAAAACGCACAACTCATATGAAAACCTATTTTTGCAGTTACTATCAACAGTTAGCAAACTATCATGCAGCCTTGTATATGATCTATAAATTTGTGTATATACTAAATGGTATACTAAACGTTAGTTCAATTAAAATTATAACACAGTTGAAAATTGCCCTTGAGTCATCAAAAATGATTTTTCTCCATCATAGACCGTAATGTATTTGAATTATTTTGAGTATGCCTATAAATGAAACGTAAATGCTGCACACTACATTTTCAATACAGAATATGATATAAGGTATCCTAGGGCAATAACGCCACTTTAAGATTCTACCAATTTTCACGGCTCAGTTTTAGATTGTATTTTTCAAACAAATATATGATTTGATGCAGCAACGCATTGACTATCTATATAAAAAAAATAATTTAACAGTTATGTATTCATAAAAAATAAAGGCGTGATTTCTTGACCAATGCTATTTGGCGTTATTACCCACCTATATGGGTAATAACGCCATGCAAACAAAACTATGAAATAAGATAAAATAATAGCATGTAGTTTGCCCAATTCTAAAAATACAAACTCAACAAACTTAGAAATTGACTAATTGCCTTCTAAGATATTGAAAGTTTTCAATTTTTTGTGAAATTTTTAGAAAAATATAGGTGTGGTGTAGGGGGGGGGGCGGAGGCAAAAGAGTATCAGACCGTGAGCTTCTTTTTGCTTAAAAAAGACCGCTTAAATAGAATTATTAAAAACATTGCACAATTTTAACTGTGTTTATTTGAATCAGTATTTAGGATGTATCTCGGCCACTGTTGGGAATCAACCGGGGTATTTACGTCAAGGATTGACGTTATTACCCCGGTATAGTTTTTGCGCAGTACATTTTAAATTACAAATTATCTCGAGAAGATATCCAAAATCTTCAACAACATTTTGAAAGTACATGAAATGCACTACAAATTTATGTAATTAACAAAGTATTTCCGGCTAAAAAAATAGTCTTCACATCACAAAACGTATCTCGCAAATTTTAGGTCAAGCGTTAATTTTAGTTGCTTGTAAAAACAATAAGACCTACAAATGGATCAAATTAACTTGAAGCTTTTTTTTTTTGCGATTTATATGACTCAAAACCCTTCTGCGCAGAGCACATGGGTGTCATTTATCAGATTATTTCATAATTATGCATAATATTAGCACTTGGCGTTATTACCCCGCCTGGACTTTTACACCAAATTATTACACCAGGGATTATTACACCAGACCACCTTAGTAAACACCCAATGGCATATATAAATTTCATGGCAACATGACTAGTTTTAAGCGAGTTAAATCACGAATAAACAATAGGCAGACAAACAGGCAGACAGACAGACAAACCAAATTTCCAAACACTTTTTAATCATGCTTAAAAAATGTTTCTTGAACTACGAAAATACAAAATACTCATGAACAAAAATATGCAGTAATTTCTTCCGAGTTGTCCATCATTCAGAAAAGTGTTATTTATCATTAGAAAATATAGAAACTGTTATGTTTTCCTGTTTTAAAAAAGTATTTAAAAAACAAAGTTTCTTTTGCTGCCACTGATTTTCCGAAATGTTTCAAAGTAGTTTTTGTAATGTATGTTTTTTCATTTCAGATTCTGAATTTCTCAAGTCAGATTTTTTAATGCAATCAGCACTCAAATCTTTTGAGCTGTATAATTTAATTTATAAGTGCAAGAATCATAAAATAATATAAAAATGTAATGTTACCGTTAAAGCCATTAACTGTGTGAGAAAAAAAATGTTGAATACAAAAATATTTACTTGAGAATTAATAGCATTAAAAACCATGTATTCTAGTTAAAGAAAATATATTAATATAAATATTTTCGGTAATAAGGGGATACATTACCCTGAAGTGGTGAAAACATCGATTTTCCATTTTTTAATATTAACTGAAAACTTCTTTAATTGTGAATATTTTGACTCCTCATTTTTATCTGTATGACTATTACATCGCGAGATTTGGTAAATTTTGTTAATAGATCCAGCACAATTACAAATGAAAACTTTAAACTGATTTTTCGCTCAGTTCATATTTTTATAGCTTGCTTGTTCAATAAATAAGAAAGGTTTTTTTGCTAGCTTAAGTAGAGATTTTATTTTTTTAAAACATTGAGTTTGTTGAATTTCCTTCATTTTTTATTATATACACGAGGGAAAAAAAATCATATTAAATTTAAAATCCCACACATCTAAAAATCCATGCACAGTTTTATGTAGTATATTCTAATGAATGTGGAGATATTCCTGTTTTTAAAAGAACTAGAAATTTAAAAAAAGTTAAATAAAAAAAAAAAATTTAGTAAAATAGCCTTATGATATCAATATCATATATTAATCTTTTTCCCTTTATCATATCTTTTGTTACCTTTCCCTTAAGGTAAGAACTCAAATAAGACCCATTTTCAATAATTATAATATTTTATCTATGCAATATCAATGTAGTTTTATTAAAAAATAACGACAGTTTATCTTTTTCAATGAAAATATATTTCCTTTCTTTATTGTTGTAATTTATAAGTGATCTCTCCTAAATTAGCCGTTGAGAACCATCTCCCAAGATTTTAGTTTCGATTCGTTTCTCATATCATTTCCATGACCGTATATGGTTTTGACTGTGGCTTATGCTCCCTGCTGTCGGGCTTAGTTTACTAGGCAAAAATATAAATGTTCCCTTATTTTGCCTGCTATACCTCGATCAAGAAATTCCAGAATAACTCATGTGCCCTTTGTATTGTCTTCTATTAAAAATCCGTTTCCATATATCTCATAATCAAAATTGCGCGTTAATTATGAAAAAATAGCACAGTTCATACAAAACAAACTTTTCAGAGAATGCACCAAATTATATGTAATGTAACCATTTTGGCGGGTATATTGGCGATATCAATTCTATGCACATGTATTTTATAATTAACTCTCTCTCTCTCTCTCTCTCTCTCTTTCTCTCTCTCTACTGTCACTGTCTGTAAGATGGAAAGAACCACGATTCCCCATTCCAAAGGTAAAAAAAAAATAATAATAAGTAAATAAATAAAGATGTAATATTTACAAACCTGGAGTTATTTTTATTCACGACCACCACAGCATCTCAACCTTCCATGTTTTTACGTTAAAGTAAGATATCTTTATTTTAATATACTATTATCTAATGCAACAAAATAACTTCATAAGCCTGTTTTTTATTATTATTTTATTTAATTTTTAGTATTAAGTATTGTGCCACCACATATATTATTACAGTATTATTAAAAATTGAAAAGATAGTTTCAAAGATAGTTTCAAAGATAGTTTCAAAGATAGTTTCAAAGATGGTGATTTAAAAAAGTAAAATATTAATTACAAGCATGAATATAAAATGTTTTGGTCTATTCTTTTAAATTAAATGTTTGAAGCTCAAAATGTAAGTTTTCCATAGAGAGGCCCGGTAAAAGAATCAGTTTCTATATTGTGCAATATACTCCTTGTTAAAATGCTCTCCTGGGATGCCCTGTAATAAAGTGCAAATGTTTCTTTGATGTAAGAAAATATTATAATTACAGATCGACCGAAAATTCAGCTTCTTTTTCGTTTTCAGTCCAAAATCTGAGTGTCGTCGAAAATTCATTTTCGACGAAAATGCTGCAGAAAATTCGGCCGGACCGAAACTCGAACATTACTTTGTTTGAATGGAAATAAATAAAAATAAATTCATTTTTATACAACTTGTTTAAATACATTCATACACACATCCCCTTCTTATTATAAATAAGGCTTATAGCATTTCTTCTTTCGATTGGAAATGATTAAATAAATAAATAAATAAATCATTTTCATACAATCCGCTGAAATACAATCATACACACATGCCCTTCTAATTATATCGAAGGCTTTTAGCATTTCTTCTTTTGAATGGAAACGATTAAATAAATAAATAAAAAATAAATATTTTCATGAAATCCGCTGAAATATGTTCATACATCCATCTCAAAAGCAACTCATTTTGAATGTTGTATACGCATATATGTCGATTTAAACTTCGTTATACAGAATACATTTTTAGTAATATGGAGATTAATTTGCATGTTAATGGTGTTCAAATTCAATATTCAGCTGAAAATTTTATTAAATAAAAAACTTTGAGAATTAGGGACTTCGTTACAAGGAATTTCCACTGTATATGGTTTTTAATGCTATTAATGCTTATTTTATATACGGCTGTTAATTCGCAAGCAAACATTTTCATATAAAACTGTTTTACAAGCACACAAATAACAGCACTAACAATAATATTTAAATTTACAATTGAATTTATAACAATTATTAAAATCAGTAATATTTGAATTTGAATAATATTTTATTACTCTTGCAGCACACCAAAAAGTAAATAAAAAGAACACTCACCAAAACAATAACTTGAAATCGATTTTTTTTTCAGCACATCCAAAAGTAAATGAAAAGAACACTCACTAAAACAATAAGTTGAAGTCGATTGTTTTTTAGCAAAGCACACCAAAATGTAAATAAAAAGAGCACTCACCAAAATAATATCTTAAAATCGATTTTTTTTTCTTTAGCGCCTTTAGTTGTATTTTATTTTCTAATGCATCTTCACACGCAATTTACTTTCCCTAAAGCGTAAAATTAGATCAAAACCTATACGCTTACAACTGCTTTCACATTTCGCCCTTTTTCAAAGGTATCATTAAAGCATGTTAAAGTAAAATATTTACGGATAAGAATGTCAGCTATTTGAAATTCGCTCCAAGAACAAATTATTTTTAATGGGTAATTACATGTTCTTTCACAAGAAAGGTTAAAAGAACGTGAGATGGGCGCTTAAAAAATTAAAGCAAAAATTAATTAAAGAATTTAAAGGCAAAAAAAAATTTTGTTACTTGGGTTATTTTCTCCAGAGGAATTTTTTGCAAGCAGTTTTTAAAGGAAAAATAAGGATTTTTATTGAAAATAAACTTAATTATTTATTATTTTCAGTTTTTATGCTGCATTTCAAATTTTTAATGCATTTTTATAGGCTAAAAATTTACCTTAAACCTCAACATTAATTTGATATACATGTACGCTATCACTTGCTATTATATTTCGATAATTTTCAAAGGTATTGAAACAGTTTAACGTAAGGTATTTGCTCGCAACATTTTCAGTTATTTGAAAATTCCATTCAAGAAAGATTTATTTTTAGTGGGTAATTAGGTGTTCCTTCACAAAGAAGATCGAAAGAACATGAGACGAATGCTTAAAAAATCACCATTAAATAGATTAAAGAACTTAAAGAAAAAAGTTCAGTTGACTAATTTTCTTTAGATATACTATATATTGAATAATAAATATTTAACTGATAAAATGTAGACTTTTAAGTAAAATAAATTTTAGTGTCATTATTATTATTATTATTATTATTATTATTATTATTATTATTATTATTATTATTATTATTATTATTATTATTATTATTATTATTTACAGCATCTACGTTGTATTTCAATTTCTTTTGCATTTTCACGCAGGATAAATTTTGACTAAATCTCAAATTTAAATCAATAAATATTAACGGTATTAGAATTAACATGTTAAATTAACTCTTCAATTTATAAGAATTATTAAAATTATTAACCTTTAAATTTCAATATTATTTTATTAGTTTTGCTATGATAAATTAATTAATGCAGATGAAAAGGTTTTTAATTGAGTGATGATTTCTTTGAGAAATTCGACTTGAGAAAATTCAACATTTGAAGTGCGAAAACTAATTCATGCGTTATAAAAACTACTTGGAAACATTTCGGAAAATCAGGTGCAGGTAAAGAAACTCTGTTTTTACAAATACTTGTTTAAAACTGGAAAATATAACGGTTTCTATTTTCCAAAAATAAAGAAAGATTTTCGGAATGATAGATAACTCGGAAGAAGTTATTGAATATTTTTTATGAGAATATTTTCGTAAATCAAGAAACATTTTTGCCAAAAGGTAAATAAAAAGAAAACACTCCTAAAATAATAATTTAAAATCTCTCTCTCTTTTTATATTCTTATAACCTCATGCCAAAAAAGTAAATAAAATGAACACTCACCAAAATAATAACTTGAAATAGATTTTCTTTTTTTCAGCATGCCAAAAAGTATATATAAAAAAAAACACTCACCAACATAATAACATAAAATTTATTTTTTTTTCCTTAGTGCCTTTATGTTGTAGTTCGTTTTCTAATGCAGAGATTTCGAGAGAGAGATTTTAAGTTATTATTTTGGGTAATTCGTTTTTTAATGCCTCTTCACACGCAATTTACTTTCTCTAAAGCGTAAAATTAGATCGTCTTACGACTGCTTTCACATTTCGCTCTTTTTCAAAGGTATCATTAAACATTTTAAAGTAAAATATTTACAGACAAGAATGTCAGATATCTGAAATTAGTTCCAGGAAAGAATTATACTTAATGGGTAATTACGTGTTTTTTCACAAGGAAGATTAAAAGAATGTGAGATGAATGCTTAAAAAATTAAAATAAGAATTGGTTAAAGAATTTAAAGGCAAAATTTTTGTTATTTGAGTTATTTTCTCCAGATGAATTTTTAATAAGTAGTTTTTAACGGGTTAAATGTAGATTTTTATTTAAATGAAACTTTATTACTATTATTATTATTTGCAGTTTTTACACCGTATCTCAATTTTTTTTAATGTACTTTTAAAGAATATAATTCTTTCTTAAACCTTAATATTATTATATTAGTTTTCCTTGAACCTCAATAGCATATATATACATGTGACATTTTAAACTCAGGGGGACAGAAACATCATCGCCAGGTTTCCCTTTCTCCGCACAGAAGTCATGGCCAGCGAGAAAAAACAACAACAAAATAAATAAATGTAGAAGATCCAATTAGTCACTCCTTGGCTGCGGAAAGTTCATTTTATTAAACTGTAGCTATAATAGAGAGAAAAGCTGCTTTTGCAGGCGATCTTTTACCGAAACATCCAAAAAAATATTCCATCATATACTACATCCAGCCGTACTCATGGAAGAGAGAACCCAAGAATCCTTCTTCTTTTTTTACCACCTCTCTAGGCTTCCTTCCTTTAAATCTAAAAAGAAAATTCTAGAACATTCTTTAGTCTCAAACCATCATTATTTTATGTAAACATAACTCATACCCAGAGTCGAGATTACTATTTGACAGACAACAATTTTATTTAAAAAAAAATATATATTTAACCAATTTATAATCGACTCAGAATTTTAAATATCTTAGGCAGACAATTTTTATAGACGATTAATTTTAGGAGAAAAAGAAAAGAAATGAATTTATTGATATGCACAATATCAAATGTTGACTGAGGGAAAATAAATAAATAGATAAAATAAAATAATGATATTTTTTGAAAGGTATGGTTTTGGGATAAATTTAATATAAGACTTTCTTAAAAAGGGTTGATAAAAACATAGAAAAATGAGTTTTATTTGGAATATTAAGAAATAAAGTTTAATTAAGACTATTTTTAATTTAGAGCCATCTTTTAAATTTACGCATACTGGAATAAATGTTTTTTAAGGCGAATTAAGAATTTATATCGTTTCCATGAAGATTAACAGATTAGATCTAGAAACAAGATTTTAATTTAATAAGTTGAAGTAAGTACGGAATATTATTATAAGAAAATTTACATAGTATAAAGGTTAGTTTTGGCGAAAAAAAAAAAATTAAAATTTGTAATATACATATACGGTAACACTTATTAATATATATCGACCATTTAAAAATATATTAAAACAGTTTAACGTAAAATATTTGCTCGCAAAAATTTCAGTTATTTGAAAATTCTATTCAAGAAAGATTTATTTTTAATGTGTAATTACGTGTTTTTTTAAAAGGAAGATTAAAAGAACGTGAGATGGATGCTTAAAAAATTAAAGTAAAAATTGAATAAACAATTTCAAGGCAAAAAATTTTGTTAGTTGAGTTATTTTCTCCAGAGGAATTTTTAATTTGTTTTTATATAGTAAAATGTAGATTTTATTGAAAATAAATTGCATTATTATTATTTTTTTTGTTGTTTTGTTTTTACATTGTATTCAATTTTGAACACATTTTTTACTGACTATAATTCTTGTTTAAATCTCAAAATTTGTTTGATATGCATATACGCTAACAATTACTTTTACATTTAGCCCTTTTTCAAAGGTATCATTAAGCATTTTAAAGCAAAATATTTACAGACAAGCATGTCAGCTATTTGAAATTCTTTCCAAGAAAGAATTATTTTTAATAGATAATTACGTGTTCTTTCACAAAGAAGATTAAAAGAACGTGAGATGAATGCTTAAAAAATTAAAGTAAAATTTGATTAACGAATTTAAAGACAAAAATGTTGTTACTTGAGTTAATTTCTCAAGAGGAATTTTTGCAAGTATTTTTTAAACGGGAAAAATGTGGATTTTTATTGAAAATAAACTTTATTAATATTGTTATTATTTTCAGTTTTTACGCTGTATTTTCATTTTTAATGCATTTTTACGGACCATAATTTTTCTTTAAACTTCAGTGTTCGATATACATATACATATACATTAACAATTCATTTTCTATTTCAACCATTTTGAAAGGTATTAAAACAGTTTAACGTAAAATATTTGAAGGCAAGAATTTCAGTTATTTGAAAATTCTATCCAAGAATGATTTATTTTTACGGTTAATTAAGTGTTTCTACACAAAGAAAATCGAAAGAACATGAGATGAATGCTTAAAAAATAACCATTAAAATAGATTAAGGAATTTAAAGGCAAAAAGTTGAGTTTCTTGAATTATTTTCTCTAAGATATTTAATAAGTAATTTTTAACAGGTAAAATGTAAATTTTAATGAAAATAAATTTTATGATAATAATAATAATAATAATAATAATAATTATTATTATTATTATTATTATTTACAGTATCTACTTTGTATTTCAATTTCTTTTGCATTTACACACAGAACAAATTTTGATTAAATCTAAGATTTAGGTCAATTAATATTAACGGCTTAAGAATTAGCATTAAATCTTAAATTTATAAGAATTATTAAATTTATTAACATTTAAATTTCAATATTATTTTATAACTCTTGCATTTATAAATTAATTTATACAAATTAAAAAATGTAATTGAGTGCTGATTACATTGAGAAATCAGACTTGAGAAAATTTACCATCTGAAATCAGAGAACAAATTCTTGTGTTATAAAAACTACTGTCAAACATTTCGGAAAATCAGTGGTAACAAAATAAACTCTGTTTTTATAAATACTTCTTTAAAACTGGAAAATATAACGGTTTCTATTGTCCAAAGATAAAAAAAGATTTTCGGAATGACAGATAATTCGGAAGAAGTTATTGTATATATTTTATAAGTATATTTTCGTAGATTCGAAAGCATTTTTTTTCCTTACAACAAAAAAAAAAAAAAAAAAAAAAAAAAAAAAAAACCGCTCACCAAAATAATTATTTAAAAGCGATTTTTTTTCTTTGCTTGAGAAAATCCAATATCTAAAATGAGAAAACGAATTCATGCATTATAAAAACAACTCGGAAACATTTTGGAAAATTAGGTGTAGAAAAATAAACTCTGCTTCTTATAAATACTTCTTTAAAACTGGGAAATATATTAGTTTTTTTTCCGAATATAAAGGATGCTTTTCAGAATGATGGATTACTCAGAAGAAGTTATTGTATATTTTTTATGAGAATATTTTCGTAGATCCTGAAACATTTTTGCCAAAATGTGAATAACAAGAAACTCACAAAAATCATAACTTAATATCTCTTTTTTTTTTAACCGCATGCCAAAAAGTAAATAGAATGAACTCTCACCTAAATAATAACTTAAAATCTCTCTTTTTAACCGCATGCCTAAAAGTAAATAAAAAGAACACTCTATAAAATAATACATTAAAATCTCTTTTTTTAACCACAAGCCAAAAAAGTAAATAAAATGAAAACTCACCAAAATAATAAATTAAAATCTCTTTTTTTTAACCGCATGCCAAAAAGTAAATAAAAAGAACTCACCAAAATAATAACTTAATTTTTCTTTTTTTAACAGTATGCCAAAAAGTAAATAAAATGAACACTCACTAAAATAATAACTTAAAATCTCTTTTTTTAAACCGCATGCCAAAAAATAAATTAAAAGAGCACTCACCAAAATAATAACTTAAAATCTCTTTTTACCGCATGCCAAAAAGTAAAAAAAAAAAAAAAAAAATACACTCACCAAAATAATAATTTAAAATCTCTTTTTTTAAATGCATGCCAAAAGGTAAATACAAAGAAAACTTACCGAAATAATAACTTAAAATCTCTTTTTTTTTTTTTAACCGCATGCCAAAAAGTAAATAAAAAGAACACTCACCAAAATAATAATTTAAAATCTCTTTTTTTAAACCGCATGCCAAAACGTAAATAAAAAGATACTCATCAAAACAAGAACTTAAAATCTCTTTTTTTAACCGCATGCCAAAAAGTAAATAAAAAGAGCACTCACCAAAATAATATCTTAAAATCTTTTTTCTTTTACCGCATGCAAAAAAGTAAATAAAAAAAAACACTCACCAAAATAATAATTTAAAATCTCTTTTTTTTTAACCGCATGCCAAAAAGTAAATAAAAAGAACACTCACCAAAATAATAACTTAAAATCTCTTTTTTTAACTGCATGCCAAAAAGTAAATAAAAAGGACACTTACCAAAATAATAACTTAAAATCTCTTTTTTTAACCGCATACCAAAAAGTAAATAAAAAGGACACTCATCAAATTAATAACTTGAAATCTCTTTTTTTTAACTGCATGCCAAAAAGTAAATAAAAAGAACGCTTACCAAAATAATAACTTAAAATCTCTTTTTTTAACCGCATGCCAAAAAGTAAATGAAATGAGCACTCACCAAAATAATAACTTGAAATAGATTTTCTTTTCTTCAGCGTGCCAAAAAGTAAATAAAAGGAGCACTCACAAAGTATAACGTAAAATCAATTTTTTTTTCACTACCTTTATATTGTATTTCGTTTTCTAATGCATCTTTACACGCAATTTACTTTTCTCTAAAGCATAAAATTAGATTAAAACCTATACGCTTACAACTGACATCACATTTCGCTCTTTTTCAAAAGGTATCGTTAAACATCTTAAATTAAAATGTTTACGGACTTGAATGTCAGCTATTTGAAATTCATTCCAAGAAAGAATTTTTTTTAATGGGTAAGTACGTGTTCTTTCACAACGAAAATTAAAAGAACGTGAGATGGATGCTTAAAAAATTAAAGTAAAAATAGATTAAAGAAAATTTTGTTACTTGAGGTATTTTTTTCAGAGAAATTTTTAACAAGTAATTTTTAACTGTTAAAATGTGGACTTTTATTGAAAATAAATTGCATTATTAATGTTGTTGTTGTTGTTGTTTTGTTTTTACTCTGTGTTTCAATTTTAATCCATTTTTACTGACTGGAATTCTTGTTTAAATTTCAAAATTAATTTGACAATGCAATATACGCTAGCAATTGCTTTTGCATTTCGCCCTTCTTCAAAGATATCATTAAACATTTTAAAGTAAAATATTTACAGACAAGAATATCAGCTATTTGAAATTCGTTCCAAGAAAGAACTATTTTTAATTGGCAACTACGTGTTTTTTCAAAAGGAAAGTTAAAAGGACGTGAGATGAAAGCTTGAAAAATTAAAGTAAAAATTGATTAAAGAATTTAAAGGCAAAAAAATTTGCTACTTGAAATATTTTTCTCCAGAGTAATTTTTTAATAAGCAGTTTTTAACGGGTAAAATGTGGATTTTTATTAAAAATAAATTTTATTATTATTATTACTTTCCGTTTCTGCGCTGTATTTGAAGTTTTTAATGCATTTTTACACACTATAATTTTTTCTTAAACCTCAAAATTAGTTCAATATACATACAAGCTAACACTTGCTAGTATTACATATCGAGCATCTTTAAAGGTATCAAAACAGTTTAACGTAAAATATTGGCATGCAAGAATTTCAGTTATTTGAAAATTCTGTCTAAGAAATGTTTATTTTTAATGGTCTATTAGGTATTGATTCATAAAGAAGATCTAATGAACATGAGGTGAATGTAAAAAAAAATATCGTTAAAGTAGATTAAAGAATTTAAAGGCAAAAAGTTGAGTTTCTTGAATTATATTCTCTAGCTATATACATATAATAAGTAATTTTTAACTGGTAAAATTTAGAATTTTAATAAAAATAAATTTTATTATTATTATTACTATTAGTTACACGTTATATAATGTATTTAAATTTTTATGCTTTATTACAGACAATAAATTTTGATTGAATCTCAAAATTCGATCAATAAATTTACGCTACCAATTGTTTTTAAGTTTCAATCATTTCTCTATTACTAAAATAGATTACTAAAATAGATTATAATGAAATTTAAATAGGGAAGAAGTTTAGTTACTTAAAATTTTTTCAAGGCAGGTTTATTTTTAACGGTTAATCGCGCGTGTTTTCACGATAAAGGGGGAAAAAAACGTGAGGCAAATGCTTAAAAAACTATCATTAAATGGGTGACATTCAAAACGAATAAATGTAAAACATTCAAAAACGAAATTTTTAGTTAATTAATAATAATTATATATTCTGTGAATGTATTTCCTTTAATTGTGTTTCTTAGCAAAATGAAAGAGCATACCATATATCATTATTATCTAATAAATGAAAGATTTATCTTTTTTTTCTTTGTCATGAATTAATTGAATTCACATGTTCGTGTCCATGGTATTGAAGCGAATCTGATAACAATATCTCAATTAGCGATAAAAACATCATGATTATCTTATTAAAAATGTGTTGATAATTTTATTATAGAATAAATTATTATATGCTATTGGAAAAGGCATGAGATTTATAACAATTCGGTTACTATGGAACAAATTTGGAAGACTTTTGATATCTTTTATTGGATTATGATGCTTTTTGCAGTAAAATAAAACAGACAACCCATCAGCTTTTAAAAATTCATAGACAGAGGCAACTGTCAAAGTTTTTAAAAATGTTTTTATGCCATCGTCTTTGGGGAAAATAATGATTTGGTGAGACATTTTGCAAGAATATTTATGCAATTTACACTGTTAAAAACTTTGATCTAGTTTGAACCAAATGTTGGTGCTCAGTAGCTGTCACCGTAGGATGGCGAAATTTCTTACCAGCATTTGGAGCTTTCTATTTCAACCTCGTTTCAACTATTAAAACTATGCTTCAACAGGAGCTCCAAATATTGGTTCAAGATTTCACTATCTTACAGTGGCAGATATTGAGCTCCAAAATTTGATTCAAACTAGGAAAATATTTTTAACACTGTAACGTTATTTTATGCACATTACGTAATTTCAAACTTGGCATGGAATTATGTCTTAAGGGAGACCCGTAAGAAAAAACTCAAAATTTTTATTATTGATTTTAAAGTAAGGAATTTTGGTGTACTATTTAAGAATTTTCTTGTAAGCAATAATTAGCAAAAAAATTCACTTTTTATTTAAAAATAAATTTTTTATGGGGATTTTTCTGATATTTTTTTGTCAAAAAATACACTCTTTAAAATTACTACTCCTTATTCAATTTTCAATATTTTGGTATTACAAAAAGTTTCTTAAATAGTGTTATAGTATATGGAAAAGACCTAGGGAGAGATATTTTTAATTTTCTATTTTAATCAGCTAAAAAAAAAAAAAAAAGAAAGAAATTACGCATGGTAAATTTCCTTAAATTCGTTATAATTTTCATGTTTACCAATTTATGTAAAAATTTCAGAAATAGTTAAAAAAATATCTCTCCTTACTTTTGTTGCAAATTTTTTTAAGATTCTAAAAACATAAACACTTTGTTTCTAAATCATTTTACAACTGAGCCTTAGTAATTTCAACTTAGGCAAAATATGAAAAAAGTCATTTTCAGGAAAACACATTTTAAAATGTCCGCTAGCCCTTTAAACTCTAGTGAATAACAATTAAAAAAGCTCATTTGCTACCTGTTCCAAGTGTCCCCGAGTTCTGAAATTTTGCATGGATATTCGCAAATATGTATTTTATCGTTTTCTGAGATAAAAAGTTTTTTGAACTTTTGATGAATTTTGGCCAAAATGGGGTTCGGGTCTCCCTTAAAACAATTTTCGATAAATCCTTTGGTTTTTGTGCAAAATGATTTTGCTAAATAACGTGTTTTACGAATAGAGACAAGTAAGTAATTGTGCGATTGAGTTTTTCATCTATAAGAAAATGGCAAAAAAAGTATCCATATGACTATTATACTGATTCACGAAGAAAGAGAAATCCTTTTTTAATTTAGAGCAAAAGCTTTAGTCGTGGTCCCTTCATTAAATAACTTTCGAGCTTATTTTGACAGGCAATAAATCGTTATTGCATTAGATCGGAAGTTTCTAACAACTCAACTGAGGGCCATAGAGAAGATTCGATATGAGGGTTCGATACGAGGTTAAATGACGACCAACTCTACAACAAAATAGTACTTTTTTTTCCTTTTTTGGTATAATCGCAGAATTTATGTCGTTATATATTTCAATTTATAAATCGTATGAACTCAATCTGAGATGAATGACACTCCTATATTAACCATAGAATCTTTTCAAAATTTCGATAAATTTTTAATCTCCTACAGTGCGATTTACAAAATGGACTTTACAAATGTAGACTTTAATTTACAAAGTAATTATACAACCATAACAATTAATGTTTAAGTAGATATGAAGGATAAATCAACAATATATCTTATACAACAAAAGCTTTTTACAACGACGCTCTCATTAAATTCGCTATCCTGAGAAATTCGTTAAAGTAAATATTTTTATAAAAAAATACTATACTTATTTTTTTTAAATTAATCCCAGTAATATGTGCTACACTGAAAAACTTAATAAAATGACATTCATTCTTTTGGAATCCTATTGCATGATCGGAATCCTATTCCATTATCACCGTGTCGTCACGACGCGACGTCCGACAAAAATTCTGAATAAGTGATGGATCAGTGCCGGACGCATCGAATTGAAAGGATAATTTTTGGGCCCTCGAGTAAAAGGGACCTTTGAAGAAAAGTGGCCCTTGTTACTGTAGGTTTTATACAATTTCAGGAAAAGAATATTTTTTCTAACCTTTCAAATTTTAAATCCTATTTGTTTATAAAATGACTGAAAAAACGCTGTACTCAAAACTTAGAAAAATATATTTATACTGATTAAAAGATAGTAATTTTTAAGAGACACGCTATAAGATTTTTAAGCAAACATTCCATTTAAAAGTAATGTAATGTGCCAGGTGCAATTCCACTCCTAATTTAGTGTGAGAATTGCATCTAACTTACTTCTATAGCTCACAAAATAAACATAGATATAGGTATCGATTATTATGTGAATAGTACGCAATTATAAATTAAAAATTAATGCAATTTAAAAATAAAATTAGTTTGAAATATTAATATAAAATATTTATTTAAAAATAAAATATTATAAATAAAATAATAATATTATAAATAAAAAATAATTTAGCAATAAATATATAATTTAAAAATAGCGAATTTAACAATAGTATTACTTTTTATATTCCTTCTTTCTTCATGTGAATATATGTATCCCAGGAAACTTCATTCCCGGGACCAAAATTGGTTTCTATGCACCTCAATGATGAACGTTTGTTATCGATGAATTTGCATTCTCATAATTATAGACTAATTCCTTCTAAAGTCTTTCACTCATTACTGGAATAAATTAAAGCTTTCTAGAACGAAATCATTACTCTGCCATTCTAATAAACTCATCTGAATTTTTCAACGACTTATATTACAAGTCCAATATGTTGCGGGAAAAGTTCTTCTGAAAAGTTATCGGAATAATAAACGATCAAAGTCGATTTTCAGTAGTTGCCTATTTTAGCTACGCGCTTATGATTCCAATTTCATCGCTATGATAGGAACTGATGGTCTTTTTAACTCCTTTTGTTAATGATTAAATAGTGAAATTGGTGAAAACTTTTGAAGATTTCCTCAAAGATGTGGGATTTCAGGTATTTAGTTAATTCAAAAAGAAAATTGATTTTGGTTCAGGAGTTTGCGAATATTTAAATTATTTTAAGTTTTAAATAACTTATTTGAGAGGAGAAATTTTTTTTTAATTAAATATTTCAGAGGATAGATATTTAGATTTAATGACAATTTGAGATTAGTAGTAGGGAAACGACAGTTTAAGCTCAGGAGCAGGCGGGACTGCGGGACCGTCCCGCCTGCTCCTCCGGCTGCCCCACCTGCTCCTCCGGCTGCCCCGCCTGCTCCTCCGGCTGCCCCGAGCCTCCTCCAGCTGCCCCGCCTGCGGCCCCGCCACCATCCCTCCTGGCCCCTCCTGCTCCCACCATCTCACCGCCGCCCTCCTGCGCCCCCTAGTGGAAAAAAGGAACATTCTATTATAACAGGATAGGTGAACAACCTTCCCTAATTAAAAATATTATCAATCACATCTCAAGATTGAATCATACTATAAGATGAAGATTAAATTTGTATTTGAATTTTAAACAACCGTAATTTTAATGAGTATTATTAATTAAGCGAAACAATTAAAATTTCAGTTTTTAACCATTTTATTTAGATTTCTTCAACTACAAGATGAGATTATCAATTTAACTCAAGAAAGTTAAACATATATTTGAATTTTGCTTCATAGACATCTTAATGAGTAGTATTAATTAAGTAAAAACAATAGAAAATATCCAGTTTTATAGAAAAAGACTGATTTCTTACGATTTTTATCAACTATATGATCAATGTAACGACTTAAAAGTTGGAAGTTAAACATGTATCCTAGTTTTTCAACAGCTATAGCCTTAATGAGTATCGTTAATTAAGTAAAAAAACAATGGAAAATATCAAGTTTTATGGAAAAAGACTGATTTCTAACGATTTTTATCAACTTAAGAGAGAAAACTTAAACATACATTTCAGTTTTTCAACAGCTATAACCTTAATGAGCATTCATAATTAAGTAAAAAACAATGGAAAATATCGATTTTATAGAAAAAGACTGATTTCTTACGATTTTTATCAACTGCAACATCAGTGTATCGACTTACAAGTTGAAAGTTAAACATGCATTCTAGTTTTTCAACAGCTATAATCTTAATGAGTATCGTTAATTAAGTAAAAAACAATGGAAAATATCAAGTTTTATAGAAAAAGACTGATTTCTTACGATTTTTTCAACTCAAACTTCAGAATATCAATTTGATAGAAAGAAATTTAAGCATGCATTCCAGTTTTGGACAACCATTTCCTTCATGAACATTATTAATTAAGCAAAACAGAAAATATTAAATTTTTAACTGATTTCTTCATATTTTTTATTTATTTATTTATTTTTTAATATAAAATCAGAATACACAACTTAAAATAGAAATTTAAACATATTTTTTAGTTTTTGAACAGTCGTTACCTCAAAGAATTTCGATAATTGAACAATTAACAAAGGAAACTAATGATTTTTTAACGAAAAAAGACGAATTAAACGAATTTGGTTAACTTTTACTCTAATTGGAAATTTCATCGTACTTTATGTATACCAACTAAGTAGAATTTTAATGCATAAACGAATAATTTAAAGAAATCCCCAACACACAAATGTGAACCTGCAGAGCATTTCTTATTACGTCATATCTAAACTAAAACTTTTTTCTGCAACCCCACCATGCATGCATTCCAGGTAGGGGAACATAACAAAGAATCTTGACGTCACAACTTACAAAGGTATACAAATGTTTACGTTCAAGAAAAAGTATCACATAGAGTGAAAAAAAAGAAGAGATTTAAGTTATTTATCCATTCTAGTTTTATAACAGTTACTACAACATCTCCAAATTAAAATTTGGAAGTCATAATGAGTATAATTAATTAAGCAAAATAATAGAAATATTAGTTTTTCAGAGGGGAAAAGACGAATTTAAACAAATTTTATTAGTTTTACACTAGTTTAATAATAATTTTAAGGAGGAAAAAGACGAATTTAAACTTTTTTTTTTTAGTTTTACACTATTTTTTCTCATCTCCAACATGGATATATCAATTTTAACAGAAGAATTAAACGTATATTATAGTTTTTAACAACAAAATCTTAACAAGTATCATTAATTAAACAAAAATAAATATCAGTTTTAAAGAAAAGACGAATTTGAATAATTTTACACTAGTATTTTCAAAAGCAACATGGAAATATCAATACTTATTCACATATTTCACTTATTCACTGTATTCAATACTATATTTAATAAATTTGGATACACTTTAAGAATTTCCTAATCTATAATTAAATATTAGCTGTATATTTAATGTTACCCATGTTTTCAACATTAGTTCATAATCGTGAATTTTGTATTTTAAATACCATGTATTCAGGTTCAGATTATTTTCACTTGAAATCATACAGAATTTTTTAACAGAGTTTGTTTTTGAAATCATTGAAGCAACTGTATTTAATATTTTTAACACCAATTTTCTAAGATTTTCTAACATTTTCCGATTATACATTCTTCAGAAGTACATTTCTAAATGCTACAATCACTTTACATATCGAAAAGATATCATTGAAGCAACTGTATTTAATATTTTTAATACCAATTTTCTAAGATTTTTTAACATTTTCCGGTTATACATTCCTCAAAAGTTATTATTACGTATTCTAAACAATAGCAAATATTAATTTTAAGAATAAAAAGACGAATTTAAACAAATTTTATTAGTTTTACACTATTTTTTCTCACCTCCAACACGGATATATCAATTTTAACAGAAGAATTAAACGTATATTTTAGTTTTTAACAACAAAAATGTAATAAGTATCATTAATTAAACAAAAATAAATACCAATTTTCAAGAAAAGACAATTTTTTACACAAATTTTCAACTTTGAAATACATCGCTTACATATATTGCTACAGTATATTACTAAACTTAAACTTTTTAAAAAGTTTGAATGTCTTTACAAAGGGTTCATACTTATATTTTTCACGTCTTGACTGCATTCGAAATCTTACAACAAAAGTATACTTTTATTATTATTATTATTATTATTATTCTAGAAAACCTAAAAAATCGTTTCTTGCTGCTTTAGACACTTGACATATTAAAACTACTCTACCCATATAATTAATCAAATTAGGACATGATTCATCTTACACTTCAAAATTTCTGAATTTTTACAATACTTATTTTCATCAAACTTTATTCTTGATCCTATATATTTTAATAGCACAGAATTTTCACATCTGTTTTTATCTACTTATCAGAAAATTATTAAAACACCCAACAACATTTTTCAAATATGAATATTATCTTTACAATTTAATGATGCAAAACATACACGAATACAAAGTTTAATTTTTACAAACATTTCATATTTCAAACCAAACTATTCGAAATTTTCACAACGTAAGAGCAAACATTAGACGAACTTTTTAACATTAATATTGCTTAGATCTTTTCATCATAACTTTTAACTATGATAATTATCCATTTTTAGGTTGATTGTCGAAAAACTGTAACTGAAATTACATAAACTTAATGTAAAAAACCATGTTCTCACACAATTTCTTGAAATTCAACAAAGAATTGACTATTACTCCAATACTTATCTACTTCAATCTCGACTCTCGATAGTATATAGATATTACATCATTACATACTTACAACTCTTTTCAAACGTTTATCAGAAAATCAAGCCAATCAAAGTCTAGTAGTTATCACACCTGTTCCTCAGAAATATTACTATCATATGAAACAGTAAAGAAAATTAATAGATATTTAATATTTAATAACTTCATACGTGAAATTACTGTCGAATGAGAATACTAATAATCAATAAAATCAACTGTTGGACAAAAAAATAGTACAGATTACCGAAAATTCAAATCATTTTTTCTACAAAAATTACAAAAATTAACAAATGAATGACCAGTTAGAGAAATAATTCAAAAAAATAATGAACATATTTACAAATTTATTAAAATCACACCTTTTTCTGGATTACAAACCACAATTTCTTGAAAAATTTAACACCGAATTTGTAAGATTTTAATCCTAGTATTACATACACTCAATAAATATTCAAAATTAACAAAAAAATAATTTTTTTAGTCTCATCAATAAGCAGAAATTCTATATTAAAAGAATATTTTCATAGTAGTACTTATAAAAATGAGAGTTTACAAACTGATTTTCATAATTTTATCACATTTAAACTTAATTTTTATACATAAAACATTATTTAATCAAATTTTATACTTTCTAATTCAGTAAAATTCAATACTTTTTTAGTTTTTAAACCAATACCACAATATTTATTTACATCAAACTTGATTCTTTACCTTTTATATTTCCACATTACACAAGTGAGTTAAATACTAACTTGGAACGGGAGTTGAAGTCAATTGATTCAATTCGATTTTCATCGTATACGCATTTCCCCTACACGAAATTTCTTACTTCTATAATCATCTAATATATTAAAACTAATCTACTCATATTTTTAATCAATTCATCAGATGTTTCATCTCGCACTTCTGAATTATCATCCACCAAGTTGCTTAAAATATAAATACTATCTTTAAAGTTTTAATGTAGTATACATGACTAATCTTGAGTTTCCATCTATACTATTAATCAAATTATCATATGTTTCATCTTACAGTTCAACGATTTCTGAATTATCGTCCATCTAGTTGTTTAAAATATTAATAAAATGTTTATAGTTTTTGATTATACATAGTATGTATGAATACAATCTTTAATTTTTAACAGTTCATATTTCAAATAACCTATTTTCGAAACCAAACTATGTGAATTTTACCACAATACTTATCATCATACAGAGATTTGTGTTTCATACTTTTTCTAAAAATTATCAGATATGTACTCCTCAGAGGAATTTCTATCATATGAATAAATGAAAAAAAAAAATTAATTTATATTAAACGTACAGCGAAATTTGATTGCAATATATATGTATTTAATAAAAATAAATAAATGAGCGATTATTTATACATTAAACCTTTACTAAATATATATTTCTTGCGTTATAAAGATGTTTCAACAAGATGAACCAAAACAGCAGCAAACTTCAGAAATTAATGATCTGAATGATTCATCCCTAGCACATGTAGCGTTAATGAATAATACATATGTAAGTACTTATATGAAAAATACTAGAATTCGTATATGAATCGTAATTAGAGTAAATATAAAATGATTTGTCTTACTGCCTACACTTTAACAAATGCCTTTTTACCTATATTGTTGAAAAGAATCCTAATTGTTTGCATTTTATTTCTATTACAGATGTGTTCTATTTGCTACAAACATTTCTTAAGTAAATCGAATTTAACAGAACATACAAAAATCCATACAGGTGAAAAACCTTACACTTGGGAAGATTACCAAATGCTGTTTTCAAGAAGGCGTGAATCAAAAGTGCACACATCATCATATAAAGCATCGTCAGTTATATGTAAACTTAGTGAGGATATTCAAAAATTATTCAGACGTTTGAAGAATTTAGACATAAAGGAAGATATTTAGACTATATATCCATCATATTTTCATAACACTTACCACAATATCTCAAACTTAAAATTTGGAAGACATACACACTGCTGAAAAGTAATTTTGTTACCCGTGATTCTTCTAACCAGCATGAATGTATAGATATTATTTTGCAATGTATCCTTTAAATGCTCACATTAAATATTCCTTTATATACATATATCGTTGTGTTTATTTTTTAAAAACCTATTACATTAATAAAATAGGTTACACACACGTACATACACATAACATTTTAAGTGAAACAACACTCTCACAACTTAAAAAATGCATAAGAACATACAAAAATAAGCAGATGTATGAAAAAATATGCAAATTTACAAAATAATTTCACTGTTTTCTAGAAATACCAACAAAAAAATATTTAAAGTATAAAAAAATTACAAAAGTGAAAAGAAAAAACACAAATGTAAAACAAAAATCACAAAGTGAAAAACTCACAACAAAGTTTTTGAAAAAAAAAAAATTTACAACAAAAATTTTTTTACAAAAACCAAAACTTCAAAAATATTTTTCCAAAAAAATTTTTTTTCAAAAACATTTTTTACAAAAATTTTTTTTTTCAAAATAAGTTTTTACAAAAGTAAAAAATAAAAAATAACAACGTTAAAAATATGAAAAATTTTAGTTAAAAAAAGTGTAAAAAAAATTGCAAAAAAAATTGCAAAAATTTCAAAAAAAGTTACGAAAAAAGTTATCAAAATTTTTGTTCTTTTTAATACAGTATGCAATGGTGAAACCATTGTATTTACTATTAAAAAGAACAAAAATTTTGATACTTTTTTCGTAACTTTTTTTGAAATTTTTGCAATTTTTTTTGCAATTTTTTTTACACTTTTTTTAACTAAAATTTTTCATATTTTTAACGTTGTGATTTTTTATTTTTTACTTTTGTAAAAACTTATTTTGAAAAAAAAAAATTTTTGTAAAAAATGTTTTTGAAAAAAAATTTTTTTGGAAAAATATTTTTGAAGTTTTGGTTTTTGTAAAAAAATTTTTGTTGTAAATTTTTTTTTTTTCAAAAACTTTGTTGTGAGTTTTTCACTTTGTGATTTTTGTTTTACATTTGTGTTTTTTCTTTTCACTTTTGTAATTTTTTTATACTTTAAATATTTTTTTGTTGGTATTTCTAGAAAACAGTGAAATTATTTTGTAAATTTGCATATTTTTTCATACATCTGCTTATTTTTGTATGTTCTTATGCATTTTTTAAGTTGTGAGAGTGTTGTTTCACTTAAAATGTTATGTGTATGTACGTGTGTGTAACCTATTTTATTAATGTAATAGGTTTTTAAAAAATAAACACAACGATATATGTATATAAAGGAATATTTAATGTGAGCATTTAAAGGATACATTGCAAAATAATATCTATACATTCATGCTGGTTAGAAGAATCACGGGTAACAAAATTACTTTTCAGCAGTGTGTATGTCTTCCAAATTTTAAGTTTGAGATATTGTGGTAAGTGTTATGAAAATATGATGGATATATAGTCTAAATATCTTCCTTTATGTCTAAATTCTTCAAACGTCTGAATAATTTTTGAATATCCTCACTAAGTTTACATATAACTGACGATGCTTTATATGATGATGAGTGCACTTTTGATTCACGCCTTCTTGAAAACAGCATTTGGTAATCTTCCCAAGTGTAAGGTTTTTCACCTGTATGGATTTTTGTATGTTCTGTTAAATTCGATTTACTTAAGAAATGTTTGTAGCAAATAGAACACATCTGTAATAGAAATAAAATGCAAACAATTAGGATTCTTTTCAACAATATAGGTAAAAAGGCATTTGTTAAAGTGTAGGCAGTAAGACAAATCATTTTATATTTACTCTAATTACGATTCATATACGAATTCTAGTATTTTTCATATAAGTACTTACATATGTATTATTCATTAACGCTACATGTGCTAGGGATGAATCATTCAGATCATTAATTTCTGAAGTTTGCTGCTGTTTTGGTTCATCTTGTTGAAACATCTTTATAACGCAAGAAATATATATTTAGTAAAGGTTTAATGTATAAATAATCGCTCATTTATTTATTTTTATTAAATACATATATATTGCAATCAAATTTCGCTGTACGTTTAATATAAATTAATTTTTTTTTTTCATTTATTCATATGATAGAAATTCCTCTGAGGAGTACATATCTGATAATTTTTAGAAAAAGTATGAAACACAAATCTCTGTATGATGATAAGTATTGTGGTAAAATTCACATAGTTTGGTTTCGAAAATAGGTTATTTGAAATATGAACTGTTAAAAATTAAAGATTGTATTCATACATACTATGTATAATCAAAAACTATAAACATTTTATTAATATTTTAAACAACTAGATGGACGATAATTCAGAAATCGTTGAACTGTAAGATGAAACATATGATAATTTGATTAATAGTATAGATGGAAACTCAAGATTAGTCATGTATACTACATTAAAACTTTAAAGATAGTATTTATATTTTAAGCAACTTGGTGGATGATAATTCAGAAGTGCGAGATGAAACATCTGATGAATTGATTAAAAATATGAGTAGATTAGTTTTAATATATTAGATGATTATAGAAGTAAGAAATTTCGTGTAGGGGAAATGCGTATACGATGAAAATCGAATTGAATCAATTGACTTCAACTCCCGTTCCAAGTTAGTATTTAACTCACTTGTGTAATGTGGAAATATAAAAGGTAAAGAATCAAGTTTGATGTAAATAAATATTGTGGTATTGGTTTAAAAACTAAAAAAGTATTGAATTTTACTGAATTAGAAAGTATAAAATTTGATTAAATAATGTTTTATGTATAAAAATTAAGTTTAAATGTGATAAAATTATGAAAATCAGTTTGTAAACTCTCATTTTTATAAGTACTACTATGAAAATATTCTTTTAATATAGAATTTCTGCTTATTGATGAGACTAAAAAAATTATTTTTTTGTTAATTTTGAATATTTATTGAGTGTATGTAATACTAGGATTAAAATCTTACAAATTCGGTGTTAAATTTTTCAAGAAATTGTGGTTTGTAATCCAGAAAAAGGTGTGATTTTAATAAATTTGTAAATATGTTCATTATTTTTTTTAATTATTTCTCTAACTGGTCATTCATTTGTTAATTTTTGTAATTTTTGTAGAAAAAATGATTTGAATTTTCGGTAATCTGTACTATTTTTTTGTCCAACAGTTGATTTTATTGATTATTAGTATTCTCATTCGACAGTAATTTCACGTATGAAGTTATTAAATATTAAATATCTATTAATTTTCTTTACTGTTTCATATGATAGTAATATTTCTGAGGAACAGGTGTGATAACTACTAGACTTTGATTGGCTTGATTTTCTGATAAACGTTTGAAAAGAGTTGTAAGTATGTAATGATGTAATATCTATATACTATCGAGAGTCGAGATTGAAGTAGATAAGTATTGGAGTAATAGTCAATTCTTTGTTGAATTTCAAGAAATTGTGTGAGAACATGGTTTTTTACATTAAGTTTATGTAATTTCAGTTACAGTTTTTCGACAATCAACCTAAAAATGGATAATTATCATAGTTAAAAGTTATGATGAAAAGATCTAAGCAATATTAATGTTAAAAAGTTCGTCTAATGTTTGCTCTTACGTTGTGAAAATTTCGAATAGTTTGGTTTGAAATATGAAATGTTTGTAAAAATTAAACTTTGTATTCGTGTATGTTTTGCATCATTAAATTGTAAAGATAATATTCATATTTGAAAAATGTTGTTGGGTGTTTTAATAATTTTCTGATAAGTAGATAAAAACAGATGTGAAAATTCTGTGCTATTAAAATATATAGGATCAAGAATAAAGTTTGATGAAAATAAGTATTGTAAAAATTCAGAAATTTTGAAGTGTAAGATGAATCATGTCCTAATTTGATTAATTATATGGGTAGAGTAGTTTTAATATGTCAAGTGTCTAAAGCAGCAAGAAACGATTTTTTAGGTTTTCTAGAATAATAATAATAATAATAATAATAAAAGTATACTTTTGTTGTAAGATTTCGAATGCAGTCAAGACGTGAAAAATATAAGTATGAACCCTTTGTAAAGACATTCAAACTTTTTAAAAAGTTTAAGTTTAGTAATATACTGTAGCAATATATGTAAGCGATGTATTTCAAAGTTGAAAATTTGTGTAAAAAATTGTCTTTTCTTGAAAATTGGTATTTATTTTTGTTTAATTAATGATACTTATTACATTTTTGTTGTTAAAAACTAAAATATACGTTTAATTCTTCTGTTAAAATTGATATATCCGTGTTGGAGGTGAGAAAAAATAGTGTAAAACTAATAAAATTTGTTTAAATTCGTCTTTTTATTCTTAAAATTAATATTTGCTATTGTTTAGAATACGTAATAATAACTTTTGAGGAATGTATAACCGGAAAATGTTAAAAAATCTTAGAAAATTGGTATTAAAAATATTAAATACAGTTGCTTCAATGATATCTTTTCGATATGTAAAGTGATTGTAGCATTTAGAAATGTACTTCTGAAGAATGTATAATCGGAAAATGTTAGAAAATCTTAGAAAATTGGTGTTAAAAATATTAAATACAGTTGCTTCAATGATTTCAAAAACAAACTCTGTTAAAAAATTCTGTATGATTTCAAGTGAAAATAATCTGAACCTGAATACATGGTATTTAAAATACAAAATTCACGATTATGAACTAATGTTGAAAACATGGGTAACATTAAATATACAGCTAATATTTAATTATAGATTAGGAAATTCTTAAAGTGTATCCAAATTTATTAAATATAGTATTGAATACAGTGAATAAGTGAAATATGTGAATAAGTATTGATATTTCCATGTTGCTTTTGAAAATACTAGTGTAAAATTATTCAAATTCGTCTTTTCTTTAAAACTGATATTTATTTTTGTTTAATTAATGATACTTGTTAAGATTTTGTTGTTAAAAACTATAATATACGTTTAATTCTTCTGTTAAAATTGATATATCCATGTTGGAGATGAGAAAAAATAGTGTAAAACTAAAAAAAAAAAGTTTAAATTCGTCTTTTTCCTCCTTAAAATTATTATTAAACTAGTGTAAAACTAATAAAATTTGTTTAAATTCGTCTTTTCCCCTCTGAAAAACTAATATTTCTATTATTTTGCTTAATTAATTATACTCATTATGACTTCCAAATTTTAATTTGGAGATGTTGTAGTAACTGTTATAAAACTAGAATGGATAAATAACTTAAATCTCTTCTTTTTTTTCACTCTATGTGATACTTTTTCTTGAACGTAAACATTTGTATACCTTTGTAAGTTGTGACGTCAAGATTCTTTGTTATGTTCCCCTACCTGGAATGCATGCATGGTGGGGTTGCAGAAAAAAGTTTTAGTTTAGATATGACGTAATAAGAAATGCTCTGCAGGTTCACATTTGTGTGTTGGGGATTTCTTTAAATTATTCGTTTATGCATTAAAATTCTACTTAGTTGGTATACATAAAGTACGATGAAATTTCCAATTAGAGTAAAAGTTAACCAAATTCGTTTAATTCGTCTTTTTTCGTTAAAAAATCATTAGTTTCCTTTGTTAATTGTTCAATTATCGAAATTCTTTGAGGTAACGACTGTTCAAAAACTAAAAAATATGTTTAAATTTCTATTTTAAGTTGTGTATTCTGATTTTATATTAAAAAATAAATAAATAAATAAAAAATATGAAGAAATCAGTTAAAAATTTAATATTTTCTGTTTTGCTTAATTAATAATGTTCATGAAGGAAATGGTTGTCCAAAACTGGAATGCATGCTTAAATTTCTTTCTATCAAATTGATATTCTGAAGTTTGAGTTGAAAAAATCATAAGAAATCAGTCTTTTTCTATAAAACTTGATATTTTCCATTGTTTTTTACTTAATTAACGATACTCATTAAGATTATAGCTGTTGAAAAACTAGAATGCATGTTTAACTTTCAACTTGTAAGTCGATACACTGATGTTGCAGTTGATAAAAATCGTAAGAAATCAGTCTTTTTCTATAAAATCGATATTTTCCATTGTTTTTTACTTAATTATGAATGCTCATTAAGGTTATAGCTGTTGAAAAACTGAAATGTATGTTTAAGTTTTCTCTCTTAAGTTGATAAAAATCGTTAGAAATCAGTCTTTTTCCATAAAACTTGATATTTTCCATTGTTTTTTTACTTAATTAACGATACTCATTAAGGCTATAGCTGTTGAAAAACTAGGATACATGTTTAACTTCCAACTTTTAAGTCGTTACATTGATCATATAGTTGATAAAAATCGTAAGAAATCAGTCTTTTTCTATAAAACTGGATATTTTCTATTGTTTTTACTTAATTAATACTACTCATTAAGATGTCTATGAAGCAAAATTCAAATATATGTTTAACTTTCTTGAGTTAAATTGATAATCTCATCTTGTAGTTGAAGAAATCTAAATAAAATGGTTAAAAACTGAAATTTTAATTGTTTCGCTTAATTAATAATACTCATTAAAATTACGGTTGTTTAAAATTCAAATACAAATTTAATCTTCATCTTATAGTATGATTCAATCTTGAGATGTGATTGATAATATTTTTAATTAGGGAAGGTTGTTCACCTATCCTGTTATAATAGAATGTTCCTTTTTTCCACTAGGGGGCGCAGGAGGGCGGCGGTGAGATGGTGGGAGCAGGAGGGGCCAGGAGGGATGGTGGCGGGGCCGCAGGCGGGGCAGCTGGAGGAGGCTCGGGGCAGCCGGAGGAGCAGGCGGGGCAGCCGGAGGAGCAGGTGGGGCAGCCGGAGGAGCAGGCGGGACGGTCCCGCAGTCCCGCCTGCTCCTGAGCTTAAACTGTCGTTTCCCTACTACTGAGATTGTCTTTTAAAAATCCCAAATAATGATTAATTTTATCTACATCATTTTTAATTACTGCTCATAAAAAATCATGACATAAAAGTTAAAAAAAAAGTAATTAAAAGCCTTGTTCATAGCATTGAATTCTAGTAAACATGAATTTTATGACTAATTCAAGGCTCCCACTTGCACCTATTTTTATATTTTATTGGCGCCACAGGTTTAAAATAGTAAATTTTGTAGTATATATTTTTTTTGCCCATGTTGATAAAATGTAAGTAAATTGCTTCTGTTTTAAAAAATATGTTCCAATAAAATACAAAAAATTGGCGCAAATTTCATTTCATTAAAAAAAATATGTTATAAATAAATAAATAAATTAGCAATTATTTTTTTTAAATAAATAGTTTATCAATGGCAATACTTTTTTAACCCCTTCCTTCTTTATGTGAATGCATATACTGGGACCCCCAGGAAACTTCATCAACGGGACCGAAATTATTTTCTATGCACCTCAATGATAAACGTTTGTTATCGATCGATTTGCACTTTCATAATTAGAGACGAATTATTTCTAAAGTCCTTCACCCAATACTGAAATAAATTAAACTTTTCTAATACAAAATCATTACTTTATCTTTCTAATAAACTCTTCTGAACTTTTCAACGATTTATATTACAAGTCCAATATGTCGCGGGGAAAGTTCTTCTGAAAAGTTTATCGGAATAATAAATGATTAAATCCGATACTGAGTACTTGCCTATTTCAGCTATGCTTATGACTCTAATTTCATCGCTAAAATATGAACAAATGGTCTTTTAACACTTTTTGTTAATGATTAAATGGTGGAATTTATGAAAACTTTTGAAGAATTCCTCAAAGATGAGTGATTTCTAACATTTAATTAATTCAAAAAGAAAACTGATTTTGGTTCTGGAGTTTAAGAATATTTAAATTATTTTGAGTTTTGAATAACTTATTTGAGAGTATTTAGTAATTCCTTATTTATAGGTATTTTGATTAAATAAGAATTTGAAATTGTCTTTTACAAAATCCAAATCTTTAATCATTTTATCATATCATTTTCAGTTATTATTTAATTTAAAAAAATATGACGTAAAAGATGAAAAAAAAAGGGAACATACATTTTAATAAAGTAATTAAAAATTATATTTATAGCATTGGATTCTAGTAAACATGAATTTTATGACAAATTCTGGACTCCAACTTGCGTCTATTCTTATTTTTTATTGGCACCACTAGTTTAAAATAATCAATTTTGTAGTATATTACTTTTGCCGATGTTGATAAGATGTGTGTAAATTTGTTCTGTTTTGAAAAATTGATTCCAATAAAATATAAAAATTGGCGCACATTTTATTTAATTAAAAATAAAATATTATCAATAAATAAATAAATATTTTAAAAATATCTAATTTATCAATAGCAATAGCCTTTTAACCACTTCTTACTTTATGTAAATACACATACTCGGACCCCCAGGAAAATTCATCCACGGGACCGAAATTCGTTCCTATGCACCTCAAAGATGAGCGTTTGTTTTCGACGAAGTTGCAGCCTCATGATTATAGACTAATTCCTTCTAAAGTCTTTCACTCGATACTGGAATAAATTAAGCCTTTCTAATACGAAATCATTATTTTGCTTTTATAATAAACTCTTTTGAACTTTTCAACAACTTATATTAAAAGTCCAATATGCCAAGGTAAAAGTTCTTCTGAAAAGTTATCGGAATAATAAATGATCAAAGCCGATTCTGAATACTTGCCTATTTTAGCTACGCTTATGATCCTAATTTCATTGCAAAGATATGAACTGATGGCCTTTTTAACTCCTTTTGTTAATGATTAAATGGTGGAATTGGTGAAAACTTTTGGAAAATTCCTCAGAGATGAGAGATTTCGGGTATTTAGTTAATTCAAAAAGAAAATTGATTTTGGTTTAAGAGTTTGTGAATATTTAAATTATTTTGAGTTTCAAATAACTTATTTGAGAGCATAAATAACTTTTAAATTTAACATTTCAGAGGGTAGGTATTTAGATTAAAAGCGAACTTAAATTGTCTTTTACAAATCCCAAATTTTTGATAATTTTATCTATATCATTTTCAACTAGTATTCATTAAAAAAAATCATAATATATAAAAAAAAAAGCAATTAAAAGCCTTCTTTATAGCACTGGATTCTAGTAAACATTAATTTTATGACAAATTCAGGGCTCCCACTTGCGCCTATTTTTATATTTTGTTGGCAAAACTAGTTTAAAATAATAATTTTTGTAGTGTATTTCTTTTGCCCATGTTGATAAAATGTATGTAAGTTTGCCCTGTTTTGAAAAATTGGTTCCAATAAAATATAAAAATTGGCGCAAATTCTTTTATAAATAAATAAATAAATTAGTAATTAAAATTATTTTGAAAATAACTAATTTAGCAATAGCAATACCTTTTTAACGACTTTTTTCGTTATGTAAATACATATACTGGGACCTCCTGGAAACTTCATCTCCGGAATTGAAATTGGTTTCTATGCACCTCAGTGATGAGCGTTTGTTATCGATGAATTTACATTCTCCTGATTATAAACTAATTTTGTCTAAAGTCTTTCGCCTCAATATTTGAATAAATTAATCTTTTCTAATACGAAATCATTACTTTGTCTTTCTAATAAACTCTTCAGAACTTTTCAGCGACTTATATTACAAGTCTAATATGTGACGGCAAAAGTTCTTCTGAAAAGTTATCGGAATAATAAATGATCAAAGCCGATTCTAAGTACTTGCCTATTTTAGCTACGCTTATAATTCTAATTTCATCGCTAAGATATGAGCTGAAAGTCTTTTTAACTCCTTTTGTTAATGATTAAATGGTGAAATTGGTGAAAATTTTTGAAGAATTCCTCAAACATGAGGGATTTCTGGTAAGTAGTTAATTCATAAAGAAAATGAATTTTGGTTCAGGAGTTTGCGAATATTTAAATTATTTGCAGTTTCGAATACCTTGTTTGAGAGTATAAATAAATTCTATAAATTTAATATTTGAGAGATTAGGTATTTAGATTAAATAAGAATTTGCAGTTGTCTTTTAAATATCTCAAACATTTAATAATTTTATGTCTATGATCTTTAGTTAATGTTCATTTAAAAAATCATGACATAAAAGTAAAAAAAAAAAGTAATTAAAGCCTTATTTATAGCATTGGGTTCTAGTAAACATGAGTTTTATGACAAATTCAGGGCCTCCACTCGCGCCTATTTCTTTATATTTTATTGACACCACTAGTTTAAATTAATAAATATATAACTTTTTTTAAATATACTTTAATAAATATATAACTAGTTTAAATTAATAAATATATAACTTTTTGCCCATGTTGATAAAATGTATATAAATTTGTACTGTTTTGAAAAATTAATTCCAATAAAATATAAAAATTGGCGCAAAATTTATCTCATTAAAAATAAAATATTATATATATATACATATATATATATATATATATATATATATATATATATATATATATATATATATATATATATATATATATATATATATATATATATATATATATAAATTAGCAATTAATTTATTTAAAAAATAATTAATTTATCAATAGCAATACCTTTTTAATCACTTCCTTCTTTATTTGAATACGTATACGGGGACCCACAGGAAACTTCATCCACGGGACCAACATTTGTTCAATGCAGCTCAATAACCGATGTTTGTTATCCATGAATTTACATTCTCGTGATTATAGGAAAATTCTTTCAAAAATCCTTCGCTGAAAACTGGAATAAATTAAACTTTTCTAATACGAAATCATTGCTTTGCCTTTCTAATAAACTTTCCAGAACTTTTCGACGACTTATATTACAAGTCCAATATGTCACGAGAAAAGTTCTTTTGAAAAGTAATCGGAATAAGAAATGATCAAAGCCAATTCTAAGTACTTGATTCTAATTTTGATCGCTAAGATACTAACTGATAATCTTTTTAACTCCTTTTGTTATTGATTAAATGGTGGAATTGGTGAAAACTTTTGAAGAATTCCTCGAAGATGAGAGATTTCTGGTATTTTGTTAATTCAAAAAGAAAATTGATTTTGATACAAGAATTCGTGAATATTTAAATTATTTTGAGTTTTGAATAACTTATTTGAGAGCATAAATAAATTTTATGATTTTAATATTTCAGAAGGAAGCTATTCAGACTAAATGAGAATTTGAAACTGTCTTTTACGAATCTCAAATCTTGAATAATTTATCTATATCATTTTCAGTTAGAGTTTATTAAAAAAAATCATGACATGAAAGCTACAAAAATAAATAAATAAATAAATAAAAGTCTTATTTATAGCATTGGAGTCTAGTAAATATGAATTTTATGACAAATTCTAGTTTCCTACTTGCGCCTATATTTATATTTTATTGGCACCACTAGTTTAAAATAAATTTTGCAGTATATATATATGTAAATTAAGGAGTCCAGGGGTAATATCACATAAGTTTAATACTCTTGATTATTATGAAATATTTACAAGGGAAAAATAAGTAAAAGATTGAGATTAAGGGACATCTTCGGTCTTTTCAACCGGGGCTCGGCTGAGTACGTCTTCATCAGGCTGGATCCGGCATCATTCTAACTCTTCTGTACTTGTTGCTGAGGCCCTTTCGTGTGAAAGTGCTAACTATGCAACATTTAATTCACACGTGGCTGTAACAAGGTCGTACACGTGTTGTACTTTGCTATGGGGCGGATGTCGAGTCGGCCAAATGCATCTGAAGCGAGCCTGTTGCTATGGGCTCGCTATATCGACACTCGGCCAATCCGACATGCAGCTGACCACAGCTGAACGTGTGCACTTATAGGGATACTTAAGATAAACTATTACCAAAAACAATCGTAATAATATACATTTACATGAAACATTGTAAACCTTGAAAAAAAAAACACAATATCTAAATATGCATATACCTAGTATAAATTGAAATACATAATAATCATATAGTAAAAGAAAGAGAAAAAAAATTGTTGGCCAACTAAAAAACAAATACACTAGAACTAATGAAAATAATAAGCAAAATACAGAAAAACGTTGCAGGTTATTGCCGGCAATAATGGGGGTCACGAACTGTTCATCTGCACTAAAAAGTTAATAGTCAGTACAGTTTCTAATTGTCCACGCGACGCAACATAAAAAAAACACCTGCTGCGTATGCTAAAGAAATATACGTCACTGTTTTGTATTGTTAAAATGTTATAAAGTTTGTAAATATCCACTTGACGCAACATAAAAAAAAATCACGTGTTGCGTATGTAAAAAAATATAGGCAAAGCACAAAAAAGAAAACACTACTTTGCATACCGGAAAATAATAATAAAAAATATTTTATGCCAAGCTAAAAAAAAAGCACAGCTTGCATAGTTAGAAAAAGATAAACACACTCGTACACACTTGAAACTCTTTTTTTTTCACAATTTATAAAATCTTGACGCACAAAAGACGAAATGGAGAGAAAAAAAAATTAAATCTTCGTCACAAAAGTCTTCAACTGTAAGATCACACTAGAAAAAAGAAAACTTGGGAAAAAGAAAAAAAAAATAAAAACACTGTAATGGTGCAACTCTGTATACTTGAAAAAAAAAACAAAAGGTTTCTTTCTGGAGAATCTCCGTATTAAGTCGTATTTTTCTTTCATATGACACACGAGTGAATAAGATGCAGATACCAAGGATCCCTGGGATAAACAGCTCATTATCCCGATAGCAAGTACGTCGAATCCGTGCTTTTCAATGTTTGTATAGTTCGGCTCTTTTTGCAGCTTTATTGGTGCTACACACATTGCTACCCAAAAATAAACAAAGAATCGAATTATGACGTCGAGTTGGCATCTTAAATCTGGACGATGGTGTGACAGCGGAAAAGTAGAGGTCATTAACAGATGACCCTTAGTATCTGAAGCCAACTTCTCAACTTTATTGGGCAGGTGTTCTACGGGAGTGATACAATTTTCGACAGCTGACTGTTTCCCGTCTGTCTTAGTTCCGTTTTCAACCACACAGTCGGTAGTTTCATTTTCCGAAGAGACAGGAGCTGACGTCATTTCGTTGAGAAGGGGAGGGTTAGGAGCTGGATGCATATGTGAGGGCGAATGTTTTTCAGAAATGTTTGTTAACGATTTCCGTTCTACAAACTGTTTATTGTTACCGTAAGCGAATATTATGAAATATTGCATAGGGGATAAATTTAAGTAAAAAAAATCTTCGAACTTATTACCATTAAACTCAGTCTGTGCAACAAAATATTGAAGTGGCTTTAATTGGGATATTTCAGCATCGAAAATAGTTATAGATGAATCATTTAAAGGGGGTATCCCAACAGTTGATACGTTTCTTTACTAACAAAATTTAAGTTATGTACTGGGTTCGCATCCGCTACAAAAGAAATATTATTGATTTTTACGATCGCAGCCGTACTACACACTTTGGAAGGGATATGTATCGTATTGATGTGTACAACAGTTTCTGAAACAGGGTTAATGTCTTCGTGGGAAGGCATATTTTCGGGATTTTGCTCCGTCGAATGGGACGAACGGTAGTTGGGGCGAGAATGTTTAGAGCCGTTGGGACCTCGCTCCGCGCGTTTACACTGAAATTGTTTATGACCTATTTCCGAACATTTATAACAGATAATTTGATTGTATTTTTCACTAGTGTGGGTTTTCCGAGAGTCCCTTTGGACATATCCTGGTGTTGGTTTGAAATTCGGGACCGAATCGCAAATTTCTTCACAGATTAGCAATTTTTTCTTAAACTCTACTAAATCAGAACAGCCATATAAAATGGATTTATTTTGGGGTGTATCTCTAATACCTTGTATCGTGTAATGAATTAAAGAGATGTCATCCACATTCCCTCGCTGCGCGATTTCTTTCATTTTCAAAAAATATTCCAATAATTGTTCGTTTGGTTGACATCCGCGGTTTGCTAATATTTGATGTATTTGTGCGGGCGAAGCCGTTTGATGAAATTCGCGGAATAAAGCTTCCTTTAGTGCGGAATAGGAATTAATATTAATTTCAGCTCTAATTACTAGCAATGCTAAACCTTTTAAACTCCGTTCTGCGAAAACAAATTTTTGAATATCTGAGAGGTTCAATGATTCCGAAAGTATTTCGAATCGTGTAAACCATGTTTGGATGTTTTCCGATTTATCCCCGCTAAACGGCGGAATTAATTGTTCTATGTCGGTGAAAGAAATATTTTGTTTACTTGCAGTGTATTGCGAATGTACAACCGTTTGCTGTGGTTGTATTTTTAAGGGGGAAATTAATTGTGTGTTGGCATTACCGTCGTTCTGATTATGCTCAATGTCTGTTTCCGACTCCGAAATATTCCCAAATGTTTCCTTAAAAGCAGCAATGTCTGATAGTGCGACCAAAATGCGAGTCGCTATCTCATCTTTATTTCCATTTATATCTATGGATAGCAGATTAGCGACTGTTATCAATTGCAAATGATCAAAAGTATCAGTAATTTCTTTCAATTTGTTGACGAATTCAGGGCTACCTTCTTTAAACGGTAATCCGGTATAAACTCTTAAATTAGAACGATTTCGCCTCGCTTCGTCTTTTCCAAAAATAAACAAATGTAGAAGCTGTATTTTATCGGCTCTGGCAGTTTTTAACTGCTGTCTGATCACTGGGATCGCTTGAAGCTCCATTACTCACAGTAAAGAAATCAGGTATAGTAAGAAAAATATCACTTACTGCTATTTAAGTGTAATCCAATGTGATCGATGCCACTTTTTCAATGAAGAAAAAAATAAAATCCACAGCATGCACAGGAACATCACAAATCACAGGCAGCGACTGACACTACTGACACACTTTCTTCATTTTCTTTTTCTCCCTTCTAGTGAGCTATGGAACAGCGCTCATAAGCAGAAAGCATAAACATCATCTCGCTGTCGGATGGACTAGAGGAAATATAATCTTTCCTCTTGCACACTGCACATCAATCCATATGCAAAAATAAGAACTCCTGCCCTTTAATCCATATGCACGAATAAGAACTTGTGGCGCAGGTTGTTTGGGGGGTACAAGTAGGCCGCAGCCCCCATGTAAATTAAGGAGTCCAGGAGTAATATCACATAAGTTTAATACTCTTGATTATTATGAAATATTTACAAGGGAAAAATAAGTAAAAGATTGAGATTAAGGGGCATCTTCGGTCTTTTCAACCGGGGCTCGGCTGAGTACGTCTTCATCAGGCTGGATCCGGCATCATTCTAACTCTTCTGTACTTGTTGCTGAGGCCCTTTCGTGTGAAAGTGCTAACTATGCAACATTTAATTCACACGTGGCTGTAACAAGGTCGTACACGTGTTGTACTTTGCTATGGGGTGGATGTCGAGTCGGCCAAATGCATCTGAAGCGAGCCTGTTGCTATGGGCTCGCTATATCGACATATATATATATATATATATATATATATAATGTATACAAATTTACATACATTTTATTAACATGGGCAATATATATATATATATATATTGCCCATGTTAAAAAAAATGTATGTAAATTTGTTCTGTTTTGAAAAATTGGTTCCAATAAAATATAAAAATTGGCGCAAATTTTATTTCATTAAAAACAAAATGTTATAAATAAATAAATAAATAAATAAATTAAGAATTAATTTATTTTAAAAATAACTAATTTATCAATACCAATACCTTTTTAACCACTTACTTCTTTGTGTGAATGCATATACTGGGACCCCCAGGAAACTTCATCCCCGGGGCAGAAATTGGTTTTATCTGCAACTCAAAGATGAGCATTCGGTATCGACGAATTTGCATTTTCATGATTATAGGCTAATTCCTTCTAAAAACCTTCATTCAGTACTGGAATAAATTAAACCTTTCTAATACGAAATCATTACTTTACCATTTCAATAAACTTTTATAAACTTTTCAACGACTTATAGTACAAGTCCAATATGTAACGGGAAAAGTTCTTCTGAAAAGTTATCGGAATAATAAATGATCAAAGCGGATTCTGAGTACTTGCCTATTTTAGCTACGCATATGATTGTAATATAATCGCTGAGATGTGAATTGATGGTCTGTTTAACTCCTTTTATTAATGATTAACTGCTGGAATTGGTGAAAATTTTTGAAGAATTCCTTAAAAATAAGGGATTTCTGGCACTTAGTTAATTCAAAAAGAAAATTGATTTTGGTTCAGGAGTTTGCGAATATTTAAATTATTTTGAGTTTTAAATAACTTATTTCAGAGCATAAATAAATTTTATAAATTTAATATTTCAGAGATTAGGTATTTAGATTAAATAGCAATTCGAAGTTGTCTTTTAAAAATACCAAATATTTAATAATTTTATTTATATCATTTTCAGCTAGTCTTCATTAAAAAAAAACATGATATAAAAGTTTAAAAAAGTAATTAAAAGCATTATTCGTAGCATTGCATTCTAGTAAACATGAATTTTATGAAAAATTCAGGGCTCCCACTTGCACCTATTTTTATATTTTATTGGCACCATCAGTTTAAAATAATAAATTTTGCAGTGCCTTTTAATTTTTTTGCTTATGTTGATAAAACATATGTAAATTTGTTCTGTTTTGAAAAAAATTTTCCAATAAAATATAAAAATTGGCGCAAATTTTATTTAATTAAAAATAAAATTTTATCAATAAATAAATAAATAAATTAGCAATTAATTTATTTAAAAGATAACTAATTTGTCAATAGCAATACCTTTTTAACCACTTTCCTTTTTATGTGAATGCGTATGATCCCCAGGAAGCGTCATTCCCGGGACTGAAATTGTTTTCTATACACCTCATTGATGATCATTTGTTATCGATCAGTTTGCATTCTCATGATTATAGATTAATTCCTTCTAAAGTCCTTCACTCAATACTGGAATAAATTAAACCTTTCTAATACGAAATCATTACTTTACCTTTCTAATAAACTCTTCTGAACTTTTCAAATACTTATAATACAAGTCCAATATGTCGCGGGAAAAGTTCTTTTGAAAAGTTATCGGAATAATAAATGATCAAAGCCGATTCTGAGTACTTGTTTATTTCAGCTACGCTTATGACTCTAATTTCATCACTAAAATATGAACGAATGGTCTTTTTAACACCTTTTGTTAATAATTAAATGGTGCAATTGATGAAAACTTTTGAAAAATTCCTCAAACATGAGTGATTTTTTACATTTAATTAATTCAAAAAGAAAATGGATTTTGGTTCTGGAGTTTAAGAATATATAAATTATTTTGAATTTTGAATAACATATTTGAGAGTATAAATAAAATTTATAAATTTAGTATTTCAGAGGGTAAGTATTTTGATTAAATAAGAATTTGAAATTGTCTTTTACAAATTCCAAATCTTTGATAATTTTATCATATCATTTTCAGTATTATTTAATTAAAAAAAAATATGAGATAAAAGATGAAAAAAGGGAACATGCCTTTTAATAAAGTAATTAAAAATTCTATTTATAGAATTTGATTCTAGTAAACATGAATTCTATGACAAATTCAGGACTCCGACTTGCGCTTATTTTTAAATTTTATTTTCACCACTAGTTTAAAATAATCAATTTTGTAGTATATTTCTTTTGCCAATGTCAATAAAATGTGTGTAAATTTGTTCTGCTTTGAAATATTGATACCAATAAAATATAAAAATTTGCGCAAATTTTATTTAATTAAAAATAACATATTATTGATAAATAAATAAATAAATTAGTAATAAATTTTAAAAATAACTAATTTATCAATAGCAATACATTTTTAACCACTTCCTACTTTATGTAAATACACGTACTGGGACCAACAGGAAACTTCATCCCCGAAACCGAAATTCGTTCCTATGCACCTCAAAGATGAGCGTTTGTTTTCGACGAATTTGCAGCCTCATGATTATAGACTAATTCCTTCTAAAGTCTTTCGCTCAATATTGGAATAAATTAAACCTTTCTAATACGAAATTATTATTTTGCCTTTCTAATAAACTCTTTTGAACTTTTCAACAACTTATATTAAAAGAGCAATTTGCCACGGGAAAAGTTCTTCTGAAAAGTTATTGGTATAATAATTGATCAAAGCCGATTCTGAATACTTGCCTATTTTAGCTACGCTTATGATTCTAATTTCATTGAAAGATATGAACTGATGGCCTTTTTAACTCCTTTTGTGAATGATTAAATGGTGGAATTGGTGAAAACGTTTGGAAAATTCCTCAGAGATGAGGGATTTCGGGTATTTAGTTAATTCAAAAAGAAAATTGATTTTGGTTTAAGAGTTTGTGGATATTTAAATTATTTTGAGTTCAGAATAACTTATTTGAGAGCATAAATAATTTTATATTTAATATTTCAGAGGGTAGGTATTTAAATTAAATGCGAATTTAAAATTGTCTTTTACAAATCCCAAATTTTTGATAATTTTATCTATATCATTTTCAGCTAATGTTCATTAAAAAATCATAATATAAAAGTTAAAAAAAAAGTAATTAAAAGCCTTCTTTATAGCACCGGATTCTAGTAAATATTAATTTTATGACAAATTCAGGGCTCCCACTTGCGCTTATTTTTATATTTTATTAGCAAAACTAGTTTAAAATAATAATTTTTGTAGTGTATTTCTTTTGCCCATGTTGATAAAATGTATGTAAGTTTGTCCTGTTTTGAAAAATTGGTTCCAATAAAACATAAAAATTGGCGCAAATTCTTTTATAAATAAATAAATAAATTAGTAATTACTTTATTTTGAAAATAACTAATTTATTAATAGCAATACCTTTTTAACGACTTTCTTCGTCATGTAAATGCATATACTGGGACCCCCTGGAAACTTCATCTCCGGAATTGAAATTGGTTTTTATGCACCTCAGTGATGAGCGTTTGTTATCGATGAATTTACATTCTCATGATTATTGGCTAATTCTGTCTAAAGTCTTTCGCATCAATATTGGAATAAATTAAACTTTTCTAATACGAAATCATTACTTTGTCTTTCTAATAAACTCTTCAGAACTTTTCAGCGACTTATATTATAAGTCTAATATGTGACGGCAAAAGTTCTTCTGAAAAGTTATCGGAATAATAAATGATCAAAGCCGATTCTAAGTACTTGCCTATTTTAGCTACGCTTATAATTCTAATTTCATCGCTAAGATATGAGATCATGGTCTTTTTAACTCCTTTTGTTAATGATTAAATGGTGGAATTGGAGAAAATTTTTGAAGAATTCCTCAAACATGAGGGATTTCTGGTAAGTAGTTAGTTCATAAAGAAAATTGATTTTGGTTCAGGAGTTTGCGAATATTTAAATTATTTTAAGTTTTAAATAACTTATTTCAGAGCATAAATACATTTTATAAATTTAATATATCAGAGATTAGATATTTAGATTAAATAGCAATTAGAAGTTGTCTTTTAAAAATCCCAAATATTTAATAATTTTATCTATATCATTTTCAGTTAATCTTCAGTAAAAAAAGTCATGACATAAAAGTTAAAAAAAAATTAATTATTCGTAGCATTGCATTCAATTAAATATGAATTTTTTGACAAATTCAGGGCTCCCACTTGCACCTATTATTATATTTTATTCGCACCACTAGTTTAAAATAATAAATTTTTTAGTGCTTTTTATTTTTTCTGCTTATGTTGATAAAATATGTGTAAATTTGTTCTGTTTTGAAAAATTATTTCCAATAAAATATAAAAATTGGCGCAAATTTTATTTAATTAAAAATAAAATATTATAAATAAATAAATAAATAAATTAGTAATTAATTTATTTAGAAAATAACTTATTTGTCAATAGCAATACCTTTTTAACTACATTCCTTTTTTATGTGAATGCATATATCATGATCCCCACGAAACTTCATTCCCGGGACCGAAATTGGTTTCTATACACGTCATTGATGAACATTTGTTATCGATGAATTTGCATTCTCATGATTATACACTAATTCCTTCTAAAGTCCTTCACTCAATACTGGAATAAATTAAACCTTCACTGTAAAAAAAAATTGTAATTTTCACAGAAAAAAACTGTATTTTTTACAGCAAAAAACTGTTTTAAAGAAAAACAGTTCTTTTTTGTAAAAAATACAGTTTTTTTCTGCAAAAATTACAATATATTTCTTTATTTTACAGGAAAAAACTGTTTAAAGAAAAAACAATTTTTTACTGTAAAAAAAATTGGAATTTGTAATTTTTACAAAAAAAATCCATATTTTTGTGTGACAAAAAATAATTGTTTAAAAGAAAAAACAGTTTTTTGCTGTAAAAAATATGGATTTTTATATTTTTTACAGAAAAAAACTGTTTAAAGGAAAAACAATTTTTTACTGTAAAGAAAATTGGAATTTGTAATTTTTACAAAAAAAATCCATATTTTTTGTGTGACTAAAAATAATTGTTTAAAAGAAAAAACAGTTTTTTGCTGTAAAAAATATGGATTTTTGTATTTTTTACAGAAAAAAACTGTTTAAAGGAAAAACAATTTGTTACTGTAAAAAAAATTGGAATTTGTAATTTTTACAAAAAAAATCCATAATTTTTTTGTTTGACAAAAAATAATTTTTTAAAAGAAAAAACAGTTTTTTGCTGTAAAAAATATGGATTTTTGTATTTTTTATAGAAAAAAGCTGTTTAAAGAAAAAGCAATTTTTTACTGTAAAAAAAATTGGAATTTGTAATTTTTACAAAAAAAATCTATATTTTTTGTTTGACAAAAAAAAATTGTTTAAAAGAAAAAAGTTTTTTTCTGTAAAAAATATGGATTTTTGTATTTTTTACAGAAAAAACTGTTTAAAGAAAAAACAATATTTTACTGTAAAAAAAATTGGAATTTGTAATTTTTACAAAAAAAAAAATTCCATATGTTTTTGTTTGAGAAAAAAACTGTTCGAAAGAAAAAAAAGTTTTCTTCTGAAAAAAAAAATATGGATTTTTGTAATTTTTTCAGTAAAATCCATGCATTTTTTATCCGTACAGATTAAAAGTAAAATAGTATTCCTTTTTCTTTAAGGGTCTCAAATCAGAAAGAACAATTTTATAACATATATTTTTTTTTTTTTTTTTTTTCATGAAAATAGCAAATGTTGTCCAGAAAGTTCCTAATCGCGCTTATTTACTCGTCTTTTTTTCCGCAATCGCAATAGATATGTTAGAAAATGTTGTCAAAGTAGACGTTTTGATCTGAATTCCCGCGCGGAGAAAGATTAACCACTCAAACAGGGGAGAAAAACGTGTTTGTCATGCGATTGAAAACGCTTTTAATTCAATAGGTAATTTATTAATCCCAAAATGGAAAATTCCCTTCGATTGAAAATCGCTTCCTTGGTCTGGATTTCTAGTTTGCGATATTTCCGTTAAGAAATGGATTTGTGAATATGCAAAAAAGTTTTTCACTTGTTGAGCAGAGCAGTTGAGAACAGACTTATTTGATGCAAGGAATACAAACTGTAATCGCACTATGAGTTTTTACTGTATGGCTTTTATTAGTGGTTTAAAGCCACAGTAAACAAGAACAAACTGGAGTAACATTTGGAAATATTTTTTTCTTCAATTGAAGGATAGGGGCTTGTGAAGAATAGACTAAGACTGGTTTAAAAGATAATAAAAATGCAAAATAAATGTCTGAAAATTTTTTGCGAGTATTCTTTTGTAAGATAACATCTAAAAATTTAGTCCAGGTATACAAAATTTTGTCATTTTACAAGAGGAAATTTTAAATCATTTCACTATTCAAGGGATCGGGGCTTTCTGTGGGACGGGAGCAAGTTTGCAGTAGAAAATATATTTACAGATTTTTTTCCGTCACATTTAACTTGATTCATAAATACTTTATACATAAATAAAACGGCTCATTTATTTTTTAAACTTTCACTAACAATAGCTATTGGGATGATAGAAGCAAAAACTCAATTCCAGTTTGCAAAATGCAAGAAAAAAAAATTAAATTATCATAAAACAAAAAAAAAAAAAAAAAAAATTAATAGAAATAGAAATTTTTTAAAATATCAAATAAAAAGCACCCGCAAGCGTAAAACAGAAAGGCATCTTCTTCATCTAGGGTAGAACCCCCGGCCTTCCGCTTCGAAGCACTTTCCCTATCGTGAGAGGGAGGTCTAAACCTCTCAGCCACAGTACTCGACTTCCGACAGTGAGAATGAAGAATACTATCGTTAAATGGCAGAAATATACTTGTCTTTTACTTTGCGCTGAAAAATAAATACTTATAATTGTTATGTTGGTCTAGAAATGTTACAACTATCTTAAAAAATAAGCTTACATATACTTTTTCTTTTCACTTTTTTCTTTCTCACAACATGAATGTTTTAGATGTGATAGACATAGATATTATGTATTTCATTACTGTATTGTTTGTGAATGTGCCAAATGAAATAAAAAGGTTAATTGCAAGATATTTTAGGATAATCTTTTTCTTTTTAATCTGATTCTTTTAACTATTTTTCTCGATCATTCTATTTGACAAAAAAAATAAAATAAAGTAAAATAAAATAAAATAAAAGGGACAAAAAGCTAATTTTTACAATGTAACTTTAAAAAATGTAATTTAAGAAATTAACAACAACCATTTGGAAAATAATTTTTTCTAAGAATAAAATTTAAGACTGGTAAATAAATTCTGGCTATCATGTAGTATTCGCCAGAGATTGTGGGCATTTGGGGGGGGGGGGGAGGCGATTTAAAATTTTTGTATTTGGATTTATTTATACATTTTTTTATATATAATCCCTGAAACATTTTTTAAATTCTATATACATCTTTAAAAAAAAATGGTCTTCATCAATCGCAATCAGTTCAACATTAGATTTTTTCCTTTTATTGTGGTCGCTGCACATTTCGTAATCGATAAACTCGATAATAGGACTTTTTTTTCTTTAACATACAATTTTTCATACGTTGTTTTTCTTTGGATTCGTCTTTTGCCATGTCTTATAATTTACGTCTACCAATTTTGTAACTTTTTTTACTTTCTTCCTTATTAAGAACGACATTTCGATTTCCTATTCAAATAAAAATTCGTCTAAATGGGAAATGCTTCATAAAAAAGCAACATCCATTGCCTAAAGTAAAATGCTTAAATGTTTCCCATTGAGTTAATAAAAATCAGCAAACACAATATTTTTATGATGATCAAAATGTGGTTTACATAATAACAGAGCCATACATTACATACGCCTTGGATTAAACATTAATCTTCCTGGATTAATCATAGCAAAAATAAAATGCGGACACCACTAGGTCTATTCTCCACCGAAAATAAGAACCATTTTCCAAATAGTTAATAAAATAAACTTTAAATATGGTGGTATTTTTTTGCTTTAAAACATTATAAATAACTTAATATTCAAATAAAATTATATTGCACTTTTAATTATCTTTCATTTCATTATCATCATTGTGTTTTCTTAATTTTGATAGAATAAGCAATTAATATAATTTGATTTATTATTTTAGAATCTTCTCCGCTTTGGTATATTCGTATCAAGATAATTTAATTACAAGTAGAGTGAGCTACGTTAATACTCCACATACCCACCCCCAATTTTAAAATCGAAATTTTTAAAGTGCTAATATTTAGCTTTTAATTATCTCATATTTTCTATCCTAGAATTTGTCCGTATTCAGAATCTCTATATTTCATAACAAAGAACTGGCCCCCACTCCACTTCCACTCTAATTTAAAATATCAAATTTTCAAATGTACCTATTTATTTATTTATTTATTTATTGAACAACATATCAACTTATATGTCGGATGCTTATAAACAGGGCTACACTAAATACCGGGCTTGCTCATTCCTTATCACGACGTCACAAAAGGTGGCTGGCCGCTATCTGTGATTGGTAAAAATAGGGCTCAAAGTGACGCACCCATCGTTTTGTGCCAATCGCTAGACATCATTCAGCCACCTTTTGTGACGTCATGAAAGGAATAATCAAACACGGTATCTAGTGTTGCCTTGGTTCCACTCATAATGGACCTTATGCACGTGACGTCACACGCCAGAGCTGGCGGTATGCTAACCTGTTATTCTAGTCACTGTACCGTCAGAAAGCCTGAATGCGCAGGCGCAAACATCGCTAGCAGACGATTTCAGCCTTTCTGGATACATTTTAACAGAAAATCTACAAATTTAGAGAATTTTCTTGCAAGCAGAACAACAATTTTGAATTTATATTACAATATATTTAGTATATGCTGCTTCAACAAAGAATTTTTTCCCGGTATTTCTAACAAAGAAGCATTAATAATTTACACTCCATAGACTGCTGTACTAAACACCGCCAGTAAATACCGCCAGCAGACGAATTTTAGCCTCGGCCTCAGCTTATGTGCATAAGGTCCATTCTCTCAGCTGCCAATCACAGCTGCCGTTTAACGATTATTTGACCTCCAATGGTCGATTTGTGACGTCATATGAAACTGCCCAACATAACGACAAACTTCATCTGCCGCCCAAACTTAAGGGAAATGCGGTGCTTTCCCATTTGTAAACATAATGATTTGTGCTTCATTTTTTAAATTCTTGGAAAAATAATGCAAGAATAAGAAAAATCAAAATTAAACTGAAAGACCACATGTGCTTTAAACGGTAAACGGCGAGTTATGATGTTCTGTGTGGGCTCCAGGTGTGTACCAGATTAGAGTACCAGTCGTTACTGTGACTTCAATGCAAGGAGTCTATATCTAGTTGTTCATTGTTATTTATTTATTTATTAAACACACACATCTGACTTGTGCGTTTGACATTAAAGCCCGCTAATAAATCATCGTCAATATACAGTCTGACAGCACAAGGAGATTTATATCACTAGAGAGTTACAGCCGTGAAATCATTTTTGTTTGTGTACACATGCATGTCTGTCTGACTTATGTGCATGACGTGAGATGTGTGCTTATAAATGATCGTCAAGAACACTTCAAGGTCACAAGAATATATACAGCACCAGAGAATTACAACGGGAATTACACAAAGAGTGTACGACGGAGCCACCGAAAATTGTAACCGCAAACATTCTCAAGCTCTTATACTCTCATTATGTCCAACTACTCAGCCACGGTGGACTCATAATACAACGCTACCTATACTGTTAAAAATGTCGTGAAAAACTACGTCTGTTTTTAAAGACTATTTTCTGACCATTGAGAACTCTCCATAGGCAATTATGTAACGTTTTCATTGGTTAGAAAATAGATAGTCTTTAAAAACTGAGGTAATTTTTCAGGATATTTTTAACAGTGTAGAGACAAAATAGTCAGCGTCAGGGCAGGTCAGCCATCAGCGGATCACTCAGTGGACCCTATTCTTGCGATTTTTACCAAGGCAACACTAGATACCGGGCTTGATCATTCCTTTCATGACGTCACAAAAGGTGGCTGAATGATGTCTAGCGATTGGCACAAAACGATGGGTGCGTCACTTTGAGCCCTATTTTTACCAATCACAGATAGCGGCCAGCCACCTTTTGTGACGTCGTGATAAGAAATGAGCAAGCCCGGTATTTAGTGTAGCCCTGTTTTTACCTCACAAGAAATATGGTCCAGTGAATGATCCTCTGATGGCCGATCTGCCTTAATGTCTATGTCAAAATTGAACTCATCGGCGTGGGCCTCCGTGGCTGAGTGGTTAAGACATCACGCCGCTGGTCGTGAGGTTGTGGGTTCGAATCCCACTGGCTCCATTGCACACACTCTTTGTGTGGAGCTCCTGGTTGTATTTCTCGTGTGTTGTAATATTTCCTTGTTTGCTATCTCGTCCCTGTATATTGACGATGGTTTATAAGCAGGCTTCATGTCGAGCACACAAGTCAGATGTATGTTGTTCAATAAACAAACAAACAAATAAACAAAACTCATCGGCGTTGTCTTTAGGTAGCATTGTCGCATATCAGTTGTAATGAAATATCAGTAGTGTTCCCCAACTATACGTGATTTGATTAGGCGAATATTCTAAGCAAGATGACGTGGAATATTATTGAACGGGACGTGGCAGTACAGACAATCACTTCATCGTACATGGATGAAATTCCAGAATTAGTTTAAACTCAATTTAGATATTCAAATGCAACCGGTTTGCCAAGTCATATCTTTGTGAAAAACACCTGAAAACTCGATTTTAGCGGTAGACTCGTAGGTTTACCATTGTGTTTTCCTACTCCCAAGCCTCCATGCTTTCATACCTTTGGGAGCTGATAAACACAAATCTACGAGTAAACCACTAAAATCGGGTTTTCAGTTTTTGACAGTAAGATACAACTTGGCAAACTGATTGCGTTTTAATATATGAATCGAGTTTTAACTAATTCTAGAATTCGATGATCTGATTGTATGTGCCGCCGCCTCCCGGTCTATAGATAAATTTCAACCACGTGATCATCTGCCCACCAAGTTTTATCCAACCAATCATTATCGACAATTTGTAGCCAATATTAAGAGTCAATCAGTCACAGTCAACCAAATTTGTGGGCACACTGTTAAAAATTTGACCCATTTGCTGCAGCATCACTTCACTGCTTTTATAAGGAAAGGGCAGCTGACGTCACTGTGGACAAATTACTGTGGATAAGCAAAAAAAAAACCTGTCCGTTCTTTAACGACTGACACTGCACGGATGAGCTCCGAGAATTTGATTGGTCTAAGTTTGCCAATGTATAAGTAAGTATGATGTGATTGGGCTACGCGTTCAGGATGATTCCTACAATAATCGCTATGACAAAAAATGTAGCGGTAGATTGGTTGACAGAAGTGTTTGTTTGTAAACATGCCCTTTCCTTATAGAAAACGGTTACTTTACTGTGTTATAGAACATTCTCATTGGTCATAAAAGAGACATTCTATGAAAGCGATGGAGAGACGCTTCAGCAAATGGGTCAAATTTTTAATAGTGAAACAAAAAACACGTTTGGTTTCTAAGGTGTTTGCTAGCATATGACGTCAGTAGAAACTGACCGAGTATAACGAAAAAGACAGGCTACCGCGGTTCATTCCTCGCATCTTTTTTACAGACCGCTGGAATCACGTGATGCTCGAATGCACCAATACAGGCTCACAAAATGAGCATTATGTCATTCCAGCGGTCTGTAAAAAAAGACACTTGGAATGAACCGCGGTAGCCTGTCTATTTCGTTAGCCTCGAAACTGATTCGAGGCTAACGAAAAAGACAGGCTATCGCGGTTCCGGCAGCGAAATTTTAAAATGGAGGGCCAGATTCACAATCAAGTAAAATCCAGACACCTCATTGGTCGTGTGGAAAGGGTGAAAATCACGAATTTGTTTCTCCATTTGAGAAAGAAGGAGGGGTAAAGTAATTTTCAAGCGATTGTTACCGTCTGTTCTTATTTACGATAAACCATCGAAATTAACTCAGTTAAGATATTTTGATGACATTTTATGGAACGAGAGTGAAAAATTTTGATTATAAATGAAAACAGATCATATTTACTTCAAAATTGCCGCTACGATTTTTTCTCGGAAAAAGGAGTAAGGCGACATTTCCCCTACCGCTAAGAGATTATTCTCTGAAAAGGACGCGGCTCAATGACCAATAATGCGCTTGGATTTCACCGGACTGATTTGGCCCTCCATTTTAAAATTTCGCGCTCCGGCAGACATAAATCATTAGATTCCTCTGTTGCTACTCTTCCTTAAAATAAAGATTTTCTCTCGTGCTCGATAACAAAGGTTTTTATGCTGTCGGCTCTTGGATTTATTCAGAATCCAAGAGACAGTTACAATAACCTAAAATGTCGAGCACAAGAAAAAAACCCTTCATTTTATGCAACAGTAGTAATAGAGGAATCGAATGGTCTACGACTGCCGAAAGCTAGTTGTTTACTCGTAGGCTTATCATTGTATTTGCCAAACAATCAAAGGTATGAAATGATTGTACGGTAAACGCAATGATAAGCCTACGAATAAACTACTTTGGTATTAATTTTTTGACTTATGCACCACTTCGCTTCCGGCAGACATGTATCATTAGGTTGTCCTATTACTACTTTCCGATAAAAAAAAAGGTTTTTTTTCTTGTGTTCGATACCTTAGGCTTTTGTGCTGTCGGCTCTTGGATTATTAGTTATTGCACCTTGAGTAGGTATTTTAGAAGAAAGCACTGCATTCATACATATGATTGTCTATTGCATTATCAAACATTTGCTGTGATGAAAATTTAAGTGTCTTTATTCAGAACAGAGTGGCGATATACGACTAGTAAACAAATACGTTTCAAAAATCCGAATGGAGGATATTCCGTCTACGTCATGATCACGTGGTCAAGGTAGTCTCACCAAGATGCTTGGCGAATCGTTTTTGTCCAGAACCCTTTCAATCAATCAATTTTATATCCCGCATGTCGCCAAACTCATACTTAGGCACTGTAATATATTCTGGTCAGATAGTTTAAAGGGAGAGTTCCTCTATAAGAGAGTGGTGATATATATACAATGTGCATGCTCATACCAGGGCTACACTAAATACCGGGCTTGCTCATTCCTTATCACGACGTCACAAAAGGTGGCTGGCCGCTATCTGTGATTGGTAAAAATAGGGCTCAAAGACACGCACCCATCGTTTTGTGCCAATCGCTAGACATCATTCAGCCACCTTTTGTGACGTCATGAAAGGAATGATCAGGCCCGGTATCTAGTGTTGCCTTGCTCATACCAGGGCTACACTAAATACCGGGGTTGCTCATTCCTTATCACGACGTCACAAAAGGTGGCTGGCCGCTATCTGTGATTGGTAAAAATAGGGCTCAAAGTGACGCACCCATCGTTTTGTGCCAATCGCTAGACATCATTCAGCCACCTTTTGTGACGTCATGAAAGGAATGATCAAGCCCGGTATCTAGTGTTGCCTTGCTCATACTCAGATATTAGAAGGCAGTAGGCGCTCACCCTGGGGACCAGCTTTAGGATTATGGTCCCTAAGCCCAGAAGAACTCATGTTCACAGGGGCATGCGAAGAGAAAACTGCGCCCGGAGCAAAGTTTCAATTTGACATCCCCACCCAACTTTTCCTTGTGACGAGCCAAAAATGACGTTGGTAGTATAAACTTGGCACTCCCTAAATTTCCGCGCCCGGAGCAACCGCCACTGAAATATGAAATTAAAGGAAAATTCTACTGTAAGGCACAAAAGAGTTAATTTTCTTTTGTTTGAGAATGTGAACAAAGGAAATTCTTTTTTTAATTATGATTTTTCATTTTTCGATCTTCCCAGAGTAGCAGTGTAGAGGGTAGTGTTTGGAAAAATATGATAAAATATTGAAATATGATCTAGGAACACTCAATTACGATATTTTCTGATGAAAATTTTAAAGCATACGCTTTTTTATGCAAATAAGTTTTTGTGAAAGGAGAAAAAGGGCAAAGGCTGGTTAACCCCTTGAGAGGTGGTGAGATATATAGACGCTTTCTATCGTGACGTTAGATATGAAGTTCTGTTTGGATACTGACTCCAAACAAATTTTTGTTATGCTGGATTTTCTATTTTTTTCATATTATAGCCATATCTTATAGCTATATCTGCAGATAAGAAATTTAATACTTAATCTGCAGTGGTAACTTATTCTCCGATTTATATCTAATGAGAAATAACATAGCAACTATTTGCTTGGAGTCAACATCCAAGCAAAATGTCATATCTGAGGCAAATTGTCCTGAAAGGGTCTATTATATTCCACCTTATTTTAATCAAGATTTGAACCAGAAACCTTATCAAATCTTATCTTGATAGATTGAGTGGAAATAAGGTTTTAAGACTGATTATTATTATTATTATTATTTTGCGATGTAAGTTTTCGAAAAATATGGCGTGAATTCCACATTTCAAAACAATTATTTTCCCGCGAAAGGATTAAAAGGAAAAATGCACTATGTAGATTCTTTCAACTCTCTACTTAGATAACTTTCATAAGCTGCTTGTATGCATATTTTTTTAATATTCTCCACAATGTCCATTAGAGGATAGGAGGGTGATAAAGGTATTTTTAAAAAATTACTTACAGAAATTTTAAACTATATGAAATAAAGACGAATAAGCGATAATTTTTTTTAAAAAAGTTAAGATTTTTTACTGTCATAATGGTTTTGTATTAAATTTTATATAATCATAACGTTGATATAAATTAGTATATAACCGATGATGATAGCAAACTTCCATGTCATACCGACGTTTGCAATTATGCCCATTAGCAATTTAATCTAAAATGAACCTTAGATTTCACAAAGCTTTTCTATAACATACATTATATTATACATAAGCCATATACATAATTCATAACTTATATTTATGTCATTTACTTGACAAAGGATACGTCATATATATTTCATATATGTAGGGCCCCCAAATATTTTCAAAGCTAAAAGTGCAAAATAATTAATTGGTTATGTATATATAATAAAATAGTATTTCATATGGATATGGGTAGCTAGTTTTAATTTAATATTAATAGTGTTTTATTTATTCGAAGTTTTTATCATAAAGTTTCAGTTTTCCCATACTTTTAAGTCTTAAGCGGGCCCTGCATTACATAAAATGTCATATATGTCATATATGACTTTAACGTTATATATGTCTTATAACGTTGGCTATTCATATCGGTCGCTTTCATAGCGAAATTTGAAATGTTCAAATTATATTTGCCAGTAAATTGTGGAAATGAAATTCCTTTTTTAAATATGTTTTTACTTTACTCAAATGTTCATTTAAATTTTGTAACGAAGAAATCTGAAGAAATCTCACCCTTGTACTTTTATGAAATCATAAATTGGCAACAGGTTAGATAGTGGAGTTTGTTTACATTTGGCGGGAGGGAAGTTTTAACGCTCGTTGCAACTCAGCACCGGCACATGGCAGAACGAATGGATTCTTCAAGATTTAAAAAGTAAGTTTTATTCCTTTTGTCTATTGTCTATTAATTAAGTTGTAATGTTATGTTCATCGCAAAAAATAACACAAAGTTTGTTTTGTTTACAGTATGAAATATGTTATCTCAAAAATAGAGTAATGTGCAATAATGAACAACCTTTGAAGTTTTTGGTTTATAAAGTGCCTGATTTATAGCAGGGCATTCGGGGCACAAGCCCTGGGACCCTAGATTTTAGGGGCCCCCAAATGCTTCTAAAGGTTTCTCAAATTTTGTCTAAAATCTGATATTTTACTATCTAAAAGGAATTTTACATTCATTCTACATTCTATTGTGCTCTTATTGTATTTACATAACATTGTATATTTTGTCTGAAACATCCATATTTATTTACCTTATTATAATGAATATTTTCTTTTGCCTTTATCACTTAAGTAATTTATTGTATTTTTAATTCTTATTTAATCGTGCTCTTGTTTTCGTCAGATTGTTTTGGGTTTGTGAGCGTAGCTCGTAAGTAGCAGAGCCCTCAAATATTTTAAATTATTATAGCTTGGTATGGTGAAAATTTATTATTAGTTGTTGCATATTTTATCATTGCAGATATAAAGTATATGAAAAAGTAATCAGAACCATACTTTTTATTATAAAACGTCTAATCATTTAAATTGTATAATTTTGAATTGATTACTATTTAAAAGAACTAATGGTTATCACATATGATTTTTAATAGATATTTTAAAGTAATTTTTAAAGGCAATAAGTACATTTTTTATTTATTTTTCTCTTTTTACTCAATCCCTCTGTAAGCTTCGGTTCTGGGGGGCCCCAATAGCCATCTGTGCCCAGGGCTCCCAAATTTGTAAATCAGTCCCTGGGTTTATAAAAAAATAACTAATCAAAAATTATCTTTTATTATTATTTTCATAACTCCCCTTTGCCTTACTTTTAATCAAACTAATCAGGAAATAGAAAATGTTTTAAAATTCCATGGTTTTTCAGTGATGAACATGCTAAAATATAGCTTCGTTTCATAAGTTTATATATTCTTTACTTTCTTGCAAAATTCAAATGTTGTTGTTTAAGTAGACAGGAAACCTTGAATTTTATATAATTGCCAATTATAAAATTTTGTTTATTTAAAATTTTAAGAGGGCTATCATTCTGTGATATTTAGTCAGTCATTTTCCTGTAAAAAACACCCTATATTGACCTGCTAAAAATGCAATTTCAGTAATGTTTATTGTGCATAAAATATTTTGTTTAAATGTAAACATAAACAATCAGATTTAATTCTTAAATTGTATTAAACAAAATGTAATACTGAAACTTTTATAAATAGCTGCTTTTCAATTATTTTATGTGGTTAATAAAATTTCAATATTTATTCCTTTTTTTCTGTTTTAAATGTTTATAGCTCTGGTTTGTATGCTTTATACTCTGACATTCAAACCAGCCAAAAAGCAAAAAATATTGTTTAAGAACACAGTTAAAGAGGGATTCATTGGCATGGGGCTTAATACCTCACCATTTAAAATAAGTTACAAAAGGTGTTAAAAACCTATTTTTGTCTTAAATGTTTGGTTATAATTCCTCTCTGACCAAAAAATACTAAATAAATAAATAAAAAGTAAAATGAATAAGAAAATAAAATAGCAATAGTTAGACATGTTACTGTACCGTGTAAACACAGAATTCCGCCTTTTTATTGATGAGTTTTATTGTCTCTGGGATCAATGCAAATCTGCACACAAAATTTTGTGAAATTTTTTATGGGGGGGGGGGGGGAATTGTAACGGATAAGTACAACAAAAACATGAGTATACACAACACCAAATTAAGCAAATATCTTCAAAGGATTGCAGAAAAAAACACAAATTTCTCCAAAGGATTGCAAAAAAAAAGAAAAACTATAAATTCATCAAACGATCATGGAAAAAATACTATTTTCTTAAAAAGGTTGTGTGATATAATGCAATTTGCGTTAAAAGATTGAAAAAAAAGTGATTTTTATCATAGGATTGAAAAGAAAAGAAAAAAAACTGCTGATTCTAATATCCAGTGAAAAAAAGCGTAATGATTTCAGACATTAAATAGACTGATTTCATTCACCAGCAATCATCTCCAACTAAGTCTACCCCCAAATCCCAGTTCTTGCTGCGCCATTTATTAATGAGTTTTGTTTTTTGTCATTTAAATTTTAGTATAGGCAAATATGAAAAGTGCATTTTCAGTTAATAATATTTGATGCTTCTGATTCTAGTACAACCAAAAGAATGCATCAATATATCCCAATACAAGCAAGGAGATAATGCTGTCATGTTATTCATAGAGGTAGTTATATCTTTTTTGCTCAAAATTTTATGTACTATTTAAAAATAATTATATCAAAGTTTCATATATTTTTATATATGAGAGAGTGGGGCAGCAAAGTCAGATAATATAAATGAACATGCAAACATCGTTTACAGAAAATTTTCAAAGTTTGCAGACAGTTATGATTTTTTTTTTTCAAATTTCTTAAAATTATCAATACTTTTGGTGGAGGATTGGCACTTCGCAGATTATTGAGTACTCTCCAGACTTTTTTTCAACTAGAGAAAAAAAATTGTTAAATTATTTCTAACAGTATTCATTACAGTATTTTAGGTGGTTGTTGTTGTACAGTAAAACCCCGATAATTCGGATTAATTAGGACTGGTCCCAATCCGGATTATCAAAAATCCGGATTACCCGGAGAATTAGAAAAAAAAAAAAAAAAAAAATGAAATAAAATATAACATACTAACAAAAAATCACCTTTATGTTAAACTTATTGAATATTTGCAGACAGTAATAATGTTTACTTTGCTTAATTATTCCGAAAACATGTCAGAAAAAGTTTTTTTATTTAGAATATGATGATAAAACAAGTTAATGTTATGGAAATTAGCCAATCGCTTCTCAAACTTGAAAAAAAAAAAATGACCAAACCAATCTGAATTATCCGGAGATCCGGATTATCGAGGTCCGAATTAGCGGGGTTCTACTATATTTGTAAGTCAGTCAACTGCATGAAGGATACAGGATGTAGGGGGGGGGGGGTCCAACCTAATCCGTATTTACGCAAAGAAATCCAAGGTTCGAAGGAAACCATGGAAAACTCCAAGTGATTAGGCCGACGGCCGTGACTAGATTTGAACCCAGCCCCTGCTGTCTACCAGTTTCAAGGGCAGAACCTCTCAGCCAATGGTGGGGCCAGTATTTTTTTGAAGATGCACCATGGTGCATCTTATGGTGCAAACTTAAAACCATTATAATTGAGACGGGTATGATGCTTCTCTCTTTCTCCCCCCCCCCCCCCCCTTCTGTAAAAACCTCTTGACAGGTCCGGTAGCAGAAATTGAAACATTAAAACGGGTGCTGCAATGTTTCAGTTTATAATAGGCTTTGCAAATTAATTTAACGAATTAAAAATACATTTTGTGTTAAAAAATAGATTTTAAATGTTGATCTCTTAATAAAGTTTTAAAGATAGCTTAGAGATACTCTATTTGTATATAACTTTAAATTTTAGTTGTTAGTGGTGATATAGGACCCAGGAAAGGCAGTGTTTTTTTGCAGAAAACTTTAAAGAAAATTGAGTTTGCAAGCAGTTTTTTATTTTATCTGAGTCTGGGAGGAATCGGACAGGTCTCTCTCTTTATGTATCATTCTAAACATTTCATCAATCACTCACAAGATGAAGTATTAGAAGCCCAATCTTCAGTTGAAAAAAATATTGATTTGTATGAGCTTGCATTTTTATTAAGAAAAATATTATTTCAAAAGTAAATTTTCTACATATACTTTTTATTTTTTCTGTATATTAACTTGTTTATGTATAGATGTAATAGTTTTTCTATATTTGGAACATTATACTGTATATTATCCATAATTTGAAATAAGCCTAAAAGCAGCATATTTGTTTATACATACTCAAAAAGTTTAACACAAAACAAGGAAATGAGGATGGACCATTTTATCTACTCAAAATCTGGCACAGATATGATATGTGCACCATATTGGTCTGATTTTTTTTTTTTTCCCTATGCCAGTGTCATATAATACATTGGTAACTTTTGAACTATAAAGCAATTGCTGCCGAAGAGTTATTATTTTGCTTGATATGATAACCTGAATGTTTCTTTTCTTTTATTTATTTATTTTTTAATTGCATAAATTAGGGATGCACAACCTGTGGCCCGCGATGGGTTAACTTGTGGCCAGTGAGTTGCGTCAATTTACAACTAGAGAAAATTGCAATTTTTGTGCATATGTCGCAGTAAAAAATCATAAATTTTGTTACTTTACCGCGGTAAAATATAAAATTTCGTCATTTAGGAATCTCAAATTTCGTTTATCGTCACGGAAAAATCGCGAATTTCATTGATCAAGTGTGGAAAGAAGCGAATTTTATTGATGAGGTTCGAAAAAAATTTAAGTTTCGCTCATTAGATATGAAAAAATCGTGAATTTTGTCCATGAGACTCGGAAAAAATAGCAAACATACCCGATTAGGCACGGAAAAATCACGAATTTGTCGATCGACTTTGGAAAAATCGTAAATTTCATCGATCAGGCACATAAAAATCGCGAATTTCGTTGATCGGTTCGTAAAAATGGCCAGTTTCGTCGATCAGGTGCAGAAAAAACGCAAATTTCATCTATCGGCAGGGTTGGCTCGATTTAAACCAATTGGTTTAAACCAAATGGTTTTTTTTCTCAAAAAAACCAATTGTTTTTTTTGGAAGAAATCTAATGGCATTTTCTTTTTTTTCTTTATAATTTACATGTTTAAAATTATTGGATATAAGTAATTTCTACTTTTAACACTTTATTTCAACAATAAGCATTAGATATAGTGAGTTTAGGTCATTTTTTTATGTATAGGATTAAAATCAGCATGCACTGGTGAACATATCTATTGCTCTGAAGAAAAAGCTTCAAACATGTGAGTTGATTAAAGATAAAATCGATTAAAAAATATTCAATATTTAGTATAAAATAATTTAGTTTGTAAAAATGCAGATTATTTAATGCAATTAATAACCTAGCACAATTACTTTTAAGATGTTGTTCAAGCTGTAGTAAAAGAAATTTTTCTTGATTAGGGAGATTATCTTGAATTAAAATCAAAATATAAAGTAAAATAAGAGAATATTCAAAGATTGGGTGCTAGATATTGCATTTTAATAATAACAATCTTATTTTTATTAGTTTTTCCTGTTATCTGCTGAATCTAATGATGTGAAAAAGAATATGATGTGTAAAAATGACTTCAATTGTCACTCAAAACAAAATCTCAACAAGTATTTGATATTATTTGAATAACTATAGAAAACAATATTACACTTATCAAACTACATTTAAATGTCTATTATTAGTAATCAGAAGTTTGTTTATAAAGATTTTCAGAGTATCGATGTTTTACTGTGTGGAGCAGTTTTTTTTTTTTTTTTAAAGACTGTTTACTAAATACTGTTTAAATTAAAACATGAATTTTTTAAATTTTCTGCTAAAATTCACTGTAATTATTTAATTTAAATTGATTTTATATGAAGTTACACTACTTATAATCCAACAATGTCTATTTTTATTCATAAGCATGTAATAAGATAGGATGTTTAAAAAAAACCTGGTTTGAACCAAAAAAACCTCATTTAAACCAAAAAAAACTGTTTTTTTTTTTTTTTTTTTTTTTTTTTTTTTTTTTGTTTTTTCCAATAAAACCCTGGTTTTTTTCCAACCCTGTCTATCGGTTTTAAAAATCGTGAATTTCGTCTATCATCTTCGTAAAAATCGCAAATTATGTTGATAAGGCGTGGAAAAATCGCGAATTTTGTTGTTGGTTTTGTAAAAATTGTGAATTTCTTCGATCGTTTCGTAAAAATCTCAAATCATGAATTTCGCCGATTATGCAAAGAAAAATAGCAGATTTCATCGATCGACTGTTAAAATCGCGAATTTCATTGATCGGCTTCGTAAAAATGAAAATATCGTTGATCGGCTTTGGGAAAAATGCAAAATTCATCAGTCAGGCGCATAAAAAACACAAATTTCGTCGATCAAATGAAAAAAAATTGCAAATCTCTTCGATCGGGTGCCGAAAATCGCGAATCTCGTCGATCAAGCTCGAAAAATAGCGAATTTCGTCAATCTTGCGAAGGAAAATCATGAAACTCGTCGATCGGCTTCGAAAAAATCATGAATTTCGTCGATTAGCTTTGTAAAAATCTCGAATTACCTATATCAGGTGCAGAAAAATCACAAATTTTCGTCTATCATACGAAGGAGAATAGCAAATTTCACCGATCGATTTTTAAAAAATTGTGAATTTTGTCAATCGGCTTTGTAAAAATTGCGAAATTCGTCGTTAGGGTTTTTAAAAATCGAAAATTCCGTTGATCAGGCACGGAAAAATTAAAAATATCGTTCGATTAGGCACCGAAAAATCGAGATTTCGTCGATCGGCTTTTTGAAAATTACGAATTTCGTCGATCGGCTTTTTGAAAATTACGAATTTCGTCGATCAAATTTTGTTGATAATTCAAGGAAAAATCATGAATTTTTCTTGATTGGGTTCATAAGAATTACAAATTTTGCTGATCAGGCGACTAACGATTGTGAATTTTCTCGATAGCTTAAAAAAAAATGCGAATTTTGTCGATTGGTATTGTAAAAAGTACAAATTTGGTGGATCAGGCAAAACTACAAATATCATTGATCAGGCACAGAAAATCGGGAAATTCGTTGATCGGGTGCAAAAAAAATCTTGTTGATCGGCTCTTTCTCTCTCCTTCATTTATAAAGTTCACATTTTTTGGCACCAGCCGTTTATACTTGTTTTGTAGCACTTTTAATAAAACAAAACATACTCTCCTGAATCATGTCAAGGAATATTTTTACATCTAGAGTAGTGATGCACAACCTTTTTGCCAGAAAATCGTTTGCCACCAGAATATTTGAAAAGCGACGTTTGTTTTACTTAATAGCAAAGTTTCTGCCATTATTGTAAGGAAAATTTTTCTGAATAAAAATAGTGGTATCATTGTGGCCCGCGGGCCACAGGTTGTGCATCCCTAATCTAGAGAATAATCCTTGCTATATCTGTTATATATAAAAATGTAAAAACTGCTGATATATCCTTACTAACTGAATTGGGTATTTTGACTTGGTAAGTGCACTTAAAGGGTACACCCCTCCCAAAACGCACACACACTCTCCTCTAAAACCATATTTTTTTATCCAATTGTAGGCCACAGATCACCTCCTCTAACTCGAATTCTCTCCGTGTTATTGATGTGGCCATCGACCACCCAGATATTTTTGAATGTGGCCCTTTTCTTCAAAAGGTTGTGCACCCCTAGTATAAATTCTTTTGGTCTATAGTTATTAAACTTTTTTTTAATATATTGTTGTTCCCTTTATGTATATATGTAACTGGTATTTGAAACACAGGTTTTTCATCAAATTGGCGTTAGAAAAAAATCATGTTAATGTAGTGCATATGACACTTGTCCCCAACTGTCATATCTGCCATCATATGTCCAAAATTCTTAGGGTATTTTTTGAATTGTTCAAAAGTAAGCTTATGTTCTAAGCATGTGAAAGTTATGGAAATAAAGTTGTTTAAAGTAGACTTTAAATAGGAAATTCCCATAATGTTCTTTTGCTAAAAGATTAATTTGAGATGCTTATATTTAATAGAGGTGCACCGGATGTGGATTTTTGCCGGATACCGGATAGCAGGTATCCGGTACAAACTTTTACCGAATATCCAGTATCCGGCCGAATAATTTCTCATTTTTAATTTTAATAATATTTCGATTTTATGCTTGTTTAAAGAGGAAAAAATTATTATTTTATATTATGCAAGTATTAATAGATTTCAATTAACTTATTAAGTCAAAGTTACTTAAAAACATAGTAATAAATATTGAAATGTAATATTTTTTTGCCTTTTCATTTTTACTTATAAAACTTCTAACTTTACATGCATATTTTTTCTACCTTTTCTTTAGTCTCTATCACCAGATTTAGATAGTGACTTGAGCAGTGTTAGAAATTAGCAGTCGTTAGTCGTCAAATGCAACTAAAAAATTGAATTTGACGACTAGAAAATTATTCTTGGTCGTCAAATTTGACGCCTAGCTTTTTAAAAAATTTATTAGACATTCAGCTCCGAAAATTAAAAAAAAAATGGTCTAGTCTGAAAAATCAGAACTAAAAAAACATCGCGAATTTCGAGAAATAGTCGCAAAAAAAAAAAACAACAAAAAAACAAAAAAAAAACAAATTTCATCAATTGCTCATATAAGAAATCATCACTTTCAGCAAAAGATGGGAGAAAAAAAATTTTTTTTAACAAAAAAGCAAAAGTTTTTTATATGATCGCGTAAAAAAAGGCAAATTTCTACAAAGTATTGCGAATAGAGATGCAAATTTCGCCAAAAAATCGCAAGAAAAACGCAAATTCCATAAAATAATCGCAAAAAAGTTAGTTTCATCAAAAAAATTTTGGGAAAAAGACTAACTTTGTTATAGAATTGCAAAAAAATGCAATTTTCTATGAAGGATCGTGAAAACAAATCTTAATTTCGTCACAGAATCTTTAGAAAAAAGCTAATTTTGTCAAAGAATTACAGAAAAAATAAGAATCTTGTCATAGGATTGCAATAAAATCTGTTAATTCCATCAAAGGCTCGCGAAAAAGTGCAAATTTCTTCAAGGAATCCCAAATAATCAGTAATTTTTGCCAAAGGGTTGCGAAAAAAACCCACATAATTAACAGGGAGGGGGGGGGGTTCCCAGCCCTGCAGAAAACAACAAATTTTGTCAAAAGATTGCGAAAAAATACTGCCAATTTTGTCAACAAATCACAAAAAAAACATGGCAAGGCTTGTCAAAAGATCGAAAAAACGACAAGTTTCGCCAAATGATTGCGAGAAAAACACAACGGAGTTTGGCAAAAGATCGTGAAAAAGGCAAAATATTTTTAAAAAATCACGGAAAAACCAGCAAGTTTCATGAAAAGATTGTGAAAAAAACGGCAAGTTTCGTCAAAAGATCACGGAAAAAAAACCGGCCAGTTGCGTCGAAAGATCGCAAAAAGAGCTGCAAATTTTGTCGAAAGATAGCGAGAAAACGGCAAATTTTGCCGAAAGATAGCAAAAAACGCAAAATTCGTAAAAGTGGTGCGACCCCCCCCCCCAAAAAAAAATAAATATTGGGAGTGGATTTTCTTCTTGTCTCTGTAGTAACCTTAAAGAAAATTTTATGCAAATTTCAAAATTATTCTTTTACTCCAAATCACTCCAAAGTTATATGCAGTATTAGAGTAATATTAATATGAATTTTAGAAACTGCAACTAAAAATCTTAATTTGACGCCTAAGGTTTTTACAGTAGTCGTCATTTGACGCCTGCCTTTTATCTCCCAATTTCTATCATTGGACTTGAGGTTTTTATAGATGAGTTGTATCGATTAACTAACAGAAATTTTTTTTTTATCCTGTTGACACATAATTAACAAAAATGGGATAGTTGTGTATGTTACTCCCCTTGACTCTGAGTGAGAGTTACAGTTTTCCTATTAAGCTCTTTTTGCATTGCAGAGCAAGTTTCAGAATGAACTTTATATAAAAGGTCACTTGCAATTTTAACATGACTGGGTGACTTATAACAAGGCGTAATTCAATTGCTTTGGAAATTTTTACTAAAATATGTTTAAAAAATATGCAATTTGTATTTTTTTCTTTTGTTTTTACCACTTTTTTTCTATTGTAGACTGCTTAACTCGTGCAATTGATGTTCCAGCAAAATTTGAGTGGTTTCTTCAATATCAGCAATAAGACTTTGTTCTTGATTTTCTAAACAAACACACTTTGAATCCGGAGTATGAATATTCATAAATAAACTCCTTAGTTTGCTGGAAACTTTATTTTTCTACATGGTTTTTAATCCTCAATACTTTAGCACTTATAAGACGGCCCCATTGTACACATTTCTGACTCAGAATTTTTTATGTATTAACAGCAACTTCATAAAATTGTTAGATTAGATATTTAGATCTTCCTCTTTTGTTGATATTCATAACTCAAATTAATAATAAAGTTATTAACAAAACACTTGAGAAGAACTATAAAAGTCAACTACTACATTACGGCAATTAAAAAACTGAAGGCAAAACAAAGTTGAAACTGTAGTTGATATTATAGTTTTGGTTTTACAATTACAGTTATGACAGAATAATTGAACATTGCAGTTAAATTTTGACTGGTGAAAATTACAATAAAACTTTTGAGAGGTGTAAAATTACTTCATTACTGAAATTTAAGAACAATTTTTAAGAAAAATAAAAAATTTGAAGTTGTAGTACATATTCTAGCTTTGGTTTTACAATTCTGACAAAATATTGTCATATTTTAAATATATCTTCATTTACATATAAACATTATAATTTCATAATTGTGAAAATATACAAGTATTTATTTTTGTTAACATTGCTTTTTAATAAGATAAGGTTGTCAAGGAGCAAATTAGTTTTACATTTTTTTTTTAATGTAAAAAACAGAATTTAAAAAATGTTTTACTATCCGGCAACCGGATATTAAAATATTCGGCCGGAACGAATATCCGGTTTGAGTGCCGAATAAGCAGGATATCCGGCAGGAGCCGGATATCCGGTGCATCCCTAATATTTAATGGGAGATTTTTTTTATTCTTTTGAAAGAAAGGGTCTTAAAAACCTAACCATCCAGAATAATATTAGTTTTGAAAATTGAATCGCTCTGCTTTACATAAGTTTATCATATGTAAGAATAGATGGACAATTTTTGAAAATTTACCAATTGTAAAAAACACAACTGAGATGTTTTTTAAACGATTATTAAAATCATTGTTTTACAAGTTTATAAAGCAGTTTTTAGCAAATACATGGTCGCTGAAAACAGATGGAATTAAAAAACAAACCAAAAGGAGACTATAATGGAGTCGCAACAGTGGAAAATTCATGTGATCATGTTCCCTGATTGTAAAAAGTTGAAAAGTCGTTAAATAGTAAGGGGAGTTTAAGTAACAAAAATCAGAATTTTTTGGCAATTAGCCACAAAATAACCAAAGAAAAAAGAATCAAAAGCAGCTCTAGTGGCAAGAACATGAATTAAAAGGATAGTAAATGGGATCAAAATCTTTTATTGATTTTTATGCATCATTTGAGATAAGTTTTATATTTTCCCCGCTATTAAAAAACTCTACTGTAGTTAGGCACAACCTTTTCAAGAGAAGGACCACTTACAAATATGCCTGGGTGGTTGAGAGCCACATCAATCACACGGCGAGAATTCGATTTCCAGGAGGTGATCTGTGACTTATAATTAGATTAAAAAAATATGGTTTTAGAGGGGAGTGGAAAGTTATCCCTTTAAGTTTGCGTACCCAATCAAAATATCGAATTCAGTTGATAAGGATATAAAAGCATTTTTTATGTTTGTATCTGTAACAAATATACAAAGGATTATTTTCAAGATGTAATAATATTCCTTGAACTTCATTCAGGAGGGTAAATTTTGTTTTATTAAAAGTGATAAAAAACAAACATAAATGGCTGATGCCTTTCATGCCTTTTTTTCCCCATGCCTGATCAACAAAATTCCTGAATTTTCTGTGCCCAATCAACAAAATTTTCAATTTTTCTATGCCTGATCAACCAGTTTGTGCCTTTTACAAAACTAATTGACAAAATTCACAATCTTTCTGCTTCTAATCAACAAAATGCACAATTTTTACAATGTCTATCCATAAAATTCAGATTTTTACTAAGAGCCAATTGACAAAAATTTCGATTTTTACAAAGCTGATCGACAAAAACCTTGACTTTGACAAATCAATCGACAAAAATTGCGATTTTTCCTCACATGATCAGTAAAATACGCAATTTTTCTGTGCCAAAACAACCAAATTCTTGATTTTTCTGCACTTGATTAACAAAATTCTCTATTTTTCCATGCTTCATCAACAAAATTATTGCTTTTTACCAAGCCATTTGAAAAATTTCACAAACAATTCACCTATCAACAAAATTTGTGATTTTTAGGAAGTTGATCGAGAAAATTCTCGATCTCTTATCACCTAATCAACAAAATTCTCGATTTTTAAGAAGTCTGTTGACGAAATTCACTATTTGTACAAAGATGATCGACAAAATTAGCTATTTTTCTTCATACAATCAATGAAATTTGAAATTTTTACGAAGTAAATTGATGAAATGTGCAATTTTTACAAAGCCGATCCTGAAAATTCATGATTTTTTTGTTCTTCATGTGCAATATTTGTGAGTTTTACGAGGCCGATCAAAAAAATTCACCATCTTTTAGCATCTGATCTACAAAATTCACAATTTTTATGAAGCCGTTTGAAAAAAATTCACACTCCTTCTGCACCCTATACACAAAATTTGCGATTTTTATGAAGCCGGTGGAAAGAATTAGAAAATTTTCAGCGCCAGATCGCTGAAATATACTATTTTACAAATTCGATGAACAGAATTTGCAATTTTCGCAAAGTCAGTCAACAAAATTCATGTTTTTCACATGGTAAACCGGGAAGACATGCAATTTTTTCACAGACGATGAATTTAATCAGAAATAATAATCGTTACTTTTTTAATTGAAACAAGCATGAGTTTTGTCAGTTTATCAAGAGAAAAACATTGCACATTTCATCTTACCATGGAAAAAAAAAAAAAATACAGATTTTGTCAAAGTAGATAAATATCATGAAATTTGTTTATTGGGTGTGAAAAAATGAGTATTTTGTCAATTACATTCGGGAAAAACGCCACTTTTATCATTGAGACAAGGAAAAATCACAAATTTTATGATTGGATCTCGAAAATCACAAATTTTGTTGATCGCTGATCAAAAACATCTTATTGATCAGTTCTTTCGTTTATAAAGTTCACATTTCATTCGACACTAGCTACTTATGTTTGTTTTTTAGCACTTTAAATAAAACAAAATTTACTCTCCTGAGGAAAGTTAAGGAATATTATTATATCTTGAAAATAATCCTTGTTATATATACAAACATAAAAACTGCTGATAATCCTTATCAACTGAATTGGATATTTTGACTGGGTAAGCAAACTTAAATTAAAAAGGTAACTTCTCACTCCCCTCTGAAACCATATTTTTTATCAAATTTTACATCAATAAATCACCTCTTCAAAATTCCTCCATGTTATTGATGTGGCTCTCGACTACCTAGATATATTTGTAAGTGGCCCTTCTCTTGGCAAGATTGTGCACCCCTACAGTAGAATATTTGTTTATTTCTGATTATTGTCATAGTTTCCCCCAGAGGGTTTCAGGAGGGCGCTCCGCCCCTCCTACCCTTTAGTTTAAAAAGTAATGCTCCTCATCCAAAAACTAGTGCCCTTCTTGTCACTAATTAAAAAAAAATAGCATCCTTCTTGCCGCACATTTGAAAAAAAGCAGCCCTTCCTTGATGATGCGAACGTGCTACAGCGTGTAAATTACACAAAAAATCGGCGACGGAATGAAAAATGTAGCTATTACGTGTCCCACGGGATGCATACTTTCGTCAAAAAATCGCGAAATAACGACTAATTTCAGGCAAGATTCACGAAAAAATGTCTAATTTCATAACAAAATCCCGAAAAGGCCTTAGATTTCCTAAAAAGATCGTGAAAACGACAAATTTCATCCGAAAACCGCGATAAAAAGGAAAATTTTCCAAAAAAAATTCGCGAAAACAGAAAATTTTGCCAAAGATCACGAAAAACAGCAGTTTTCGTCAAAAGATTTGCTAAAAATACAAATTTTTTTTTTTAAAGGGGCACAAAAAAAGTTAATGCCAGATGGTAATTTTTCTGTTGTGAAAACTAATTTTCCAGCTTCAAAAAAAATTTTTTTTTCTCCATAAGCAGAGTTTTCTGGAGCCACGGGATGCATACTTTCGTGAAAAAATCGCGAAATAACGACTAATTTCAGGCAAGATTCGCGAAAAAATGTCTAATTTCATAACAAAATCCCGAAAAGGCCTTAGATTTCCTAAAAAGATCGTGAAAACGACAAATTTCATCCAAAAACCGTGATAAAAAGGAAAATTTTCCAAAAAAAATTTGCGAAAACGGAAAATTTTGCCAAAGATCACGAAAAACAGCAGTTTTCGTCAAAAGATTTGCGAAAAATACAAATTTTTTTTTTTAAAGGGGCACAAAAAAAGTCAATGCCAGATGGTAATTTTTCTGTTGTGAAAACTAATTTTCCAGCTTCAAAAAAAAATTTTTTTTCTCCATAAGCAGAGTTTTCTGGAGCCCCCCCCCCCTTCCGTTCTGTTCACAATCTTTTTTTTTTTCGCTTGTTTTTTTAATTTTTTTTTGCGTGTTTAAACGTGACAAAATTGGCAGTTTTTCGAGATCTTTTGAAGAAATTTGCCATTTTTTTGTCATCTTTTAACAAAATCTGCTGTTTTTTCATGATCTTTTAAAAAACCTGCTGTTTTTTGCGATTTTTTAACAATATTTGCCATTTTTTGCGATCTTTTAACAAAAGTTACCTTTTTTAAATTTTTTGACAAAATTTTTGTTTTTTTTTTTCTGGATTTATAGACGAAATTTTTGGATTTCCACTATTTTTTGAACCGCCAGATTCATCTCTATAAAAGTGCCCTTAAAAAACAAAAAAGTGCCCTGAAGAATGTAAAAAGTGCCCTTTTCAGAATAATAGCGCCCTGCCCCTTTTTAAACCTGGGGGAAACTCTGTATTATTTTTTTTTAATGGATTATGATTTCTGAAAATAAAGAATACTGCCAAAATTGAATATGTGATTTCTACTTGTGATTCTTTCAGAAAATGAATGCTAATCTAGCAATGTAACTAAGAAAAATGTTGCTATTGTTCATCATGAGAGTATGAAGAAAGGGAGCCTAGAGCAGCCATTGTTTCTGTCTGCCCACAAAGCATCGAAAGATAGGTAAATATATGCTTTTCATGTTTCAGTTGAATATTTTAATTTACATCAGTATTTCCAAATTACAAAATTTCATGGCATATTTTTATAACACTTGCAATAAATCTACCAAGAAGATTGTTTGGAAAAGAAAAGTGTTTTTTATTTATTTTTTAAGATGTTTATTTTTAGATGAAATATTAACACAATTAATAATGTCAACTTTTCATATTTTAGAAAACAGCTCTAATTTACTATTCTGTTTGTAATTGTATGAACAGTATGAACATTTGGGGGTATTTCATATTTTAGAATTAAGTAATTTTATAATAATTTAGTAATTTTGTATTTTATTAAAAATAAATAACAGTTTTTAAAAAGGTAACATGCTATTTTGTACCGAAGATCAAGTCACAAATGAAAAGAGAAAATTTTGATTGCACCAAAAATGATATTGATATCAAGACAAACCTCCCTTCCCCCTTGAGATATCTTATGATAGCATATACTAGCTCTCTCCCTCTTCCTAAAATGATTTTGTTATATTTTCATAGCTCCTAATAACTATTTTCAGCATTTCAATATCTTAATTTTTTTTTTTTTAAGCACATGGATAATTGTTCTAAATATAATCATAAGAATCCAAGATTTATTCAAAATTTAAAAAGCTAGTTGTTAAAAAATGATAATTTATACATTATTTCGATAATCGCAAAATTACAATTTAAAAAACAAAGCAACATGTGATAATTTTGTATAATGTGCTTTTTTCAATGTATTTGAAATCATTATGTGAAGAATAGCAGCTTATTTATGTAATTAATAACAAATCAATTTTTAAGTTAGTATAATTTTTTAGTTTATAAAAGTTCCAATTTACTTTTTTTTTTAGTTTATTTATTTTATTTTTATTTTTCATTAAATACATAAATATGCAAAGATTCACAATTAAAATTGTATTTATATAATTAAAAAAAATCAGATTTATTAAAAATATAAAAGTGAATTTTTATTGAGTCCAACAGTATTTAAGCCATTACGGGTATTGATAAGTGTACAAAAGGAAAATATTCCATTTGCTCACATATTTTATTTCTCTGTTAAAAAAATTAGATTTTCATTAAAATACCTGTGAATAATTTTAAATAAGAACAACAACAACAACAAAAATTCTTGTCTATTGTCACAAAAATATGCCTTTTTTTCTTTTAAATTTTCATCATATATTTAAATATGTAAAATTTCACAGTGAAAAATGTACTTATATGCTACAAAATCTACACATAATTTATATTTTTTGTAAATTTCAATTGTATTTCTATAACAATTGATCTATCTTTCATGAGTGCAGAATATGTTTGATCAAGCGATGATTGGGGGAAATTTTAGCCTTCTGGGGAAATTTAGCAGAAAATATATAATTGTTTTCTTTTAACAGTGAATATCATAATTTCCTGAGAAAGAAAAAAATTCACTGCAAATAATATATATATATATATATATATACATACATATATGGCAACTTTCGCTAAATCAATTTCAGTATAATATAAACTATGTATAAAAATTTTAGAAAAAAAAAAAAATATATATATATATATATATACGTACAATAATATAGAATTTATCTATGAAAAGATCATACAAGTTCAAGGGAAATTTTCACATGGATTGAGGCAAATGTTGGGAGTAAAAACATTTTCTGTACTTGTCTTTGAGCAGTAACTATCCTAAAATAACTACTATAATCTTAAATAAATTTATTACTCATTTTGGAGTAAGATGGTTTATCTAAAATTTGACCTACAATAATTTTATATGTATCACTCATCTGAAATCTTCACACACTCTGAAATTTTTGCTCAATGTTTTAGTCTCCTAACGCAGTGTAATTCTTCATATGTGGAAGGAAGCAAAAGATGTTTTTGTAGTTTTACTGTTTTTTACCCTTAATTGAATGGTATGTATGTTTAAACTGTGTAAGATGTAAAGGAGGGGAAAAGAGGATGTTCATAATATGAAAGTTGTTTTTTTTTTTTTTTTTTTTTTTTTTTTTTTTTTTTTTTTTTTGGGGGGGGGGGAGAGACAGGCTTGATACACAAATTTTTGGAAGAAGGAAAAATTTAGATGTTATATATTATTAATTTATTTTTACTATAATGTATTAAATACATCAGAAATTAAATATTTAAGATTAAGAAACTTTATAGAATAAATTTTGTGTTTGATATCAGAGGTGGAACAGTAAGATAAACAATTTTTGTGTACTTTTTTTGTAGGGTGTCAAATATTGTTGCTTGCAAACAAATAAAGAGGTAAATATAATAATGTTAAATAAAAAGATAATAATGTTTAAACTTTTTTTGAGGGGGGGATTTTAAAAACAAGACCCCCCCTTTTTTTTACAAGTTTCTATTTGTTAAACAGAAAAGATTTTTCCTCAACCTTGTATTTGCTTTATCTACTTAATAAAATAGAAAAAAGAAAGATTTTTAAAGAATTTTTTTATTATTATAAGCTTCATTCAAAAATTTAATTTTTTTTATTTTTGTAAAAGGAGGCTTACAATCTGGATTTTACTGTATGTCATATGTAAACTGGTAGGCAGCAGAGCAGATAATCATCTCATTGTGTTCATGGTTAAAGAGTTAGTTAAAATTCAAATCGCATATTAAAATGCAGTTGGTCTGCCAAATCTTTGTGGAAAACATCTGAAAACCTAATTTTAGTCTCTAAAGCTTATTGTGTTTTTCTGCATCCAAAGGTGTAAAAGCATGGAGGACTGCAATCTGTAAAATGCAGTGCTATACCTATGAGTCATCCGCTAAAATCTGATTTTTAGGTGTTTTTCACCAAGATGTGATTTGGCTGAGGTTATTGTGTGTGCTTTACCTCTCTGTCTAGTATATATTTTTTAAAATCATGTTAATTACTTTTGATATTTTCATATGTCTAAAGTTTATGTTCAAAGTATTGTGTACAATATTTTTTATATTTTCATGGGAAAAACATGTAAATGAACTTTTGAACTGACTATAGTGTAAATAGATATGTACACTATATATACATAGTGAACATAGACTGTAGTGTTCTGCAGTCAGAGTTTGTGCCTCAAGCAATCAACAATGATCTTTAAAAATAATTTTTCTGGTTCTGATTTAGTTTAATTCACAGTATTTTAAAAAATGATAAAGCTTACAAGCTTATTTTAATATGAATTTTTTTGATAGAAAAAATAAAACTTATTTCACACTTAAAACTGGATCTTATATTTTGAGTTTTCATTGGTGTGTAAAGCAGCTTGTTTTGCATTTCAGAAAATTCTTTGTTTTTAATTAATTGATTTTCAGTTTTGTTATAAGTTATGGGGGGAGGGTGTTTAAGTTTTCATGTTAGTTATGTTTTAGGTGTTCATCTCTTGTTTACATTAAGATAAATATCCACTTAAAGACATTTTAAAAATATTATTAAAGTGTCAGTGAATTCTAAAAGATATGCATTAGAGTAAAAATTTAAGGTTTCAAAATGCATTCTCAAGGGAGAAAAAAGAAAAAATATATCCTCTATGCTTTAATAGTGAGCCTAGTGAATTTCTGGGGCATGAATTTTTAAGCCTTCAGATATCTAAAAAAATATTTACAATGTAATAGTGTATATCAATAGCAGTTTAGTTCATTATAAAATTAAAGGAAAAATATTTCTAAATAAAAACATATTAGTGAAATCGCTAAGAATTTACCCAAAAATCTGTTTTTGAAGACATTCTAGAAAGTAAACAAATAATCAAAAAAAAAGTATTTCAGGATGTTAATCAGTCATTTTTCAGAAATATATTGTAGACTTGGTTTTAAACTTTAATAATTATTGGCCCAATTGGTACATGGCCCACTACATGCGCATTTACCTTAAGTTGCTTTTTTCTTTTAATATTTAAATTTTAAATATTTAAAAGCGATCTTAAATTGACTAATTTGAAAATATGGGTTGTATATACATAAAAATATCAGGTGTTTTTGGAAGTTTATGTATATTATATTTACAAACTCTGGTTTTAGCTTGAACATTCAGAACATGAAGTTGGCTAGAAATTATTTCAGTATATTATGATATTTTGTGTGCTAAAATGTGGCTAATTATTTATTTGTAAAAGATAATTAAAATCAGTATTTTTAGTAGTCAAACACAAATCTCACCAATATCCCCTCCCCCTTCCTCCCAAACCCTGCTAATAAGAAAATTTTATTTTTCACATTAGAAACATTTAGATTCCCAGTAGCTGAATTTTCTGTGTCAATCAGCAGCAAACTAAATATGTGACACCACAATGTCAAATCTGGCTTGCTATCATGTAGTAACACATGAAATAACTAAACTGTGTTTAAAAAGAAAGTATAACAATAAAATAGCGTTAGCCTAAAGACAAATTAAATTTTTGCAATTTTTAATTTTTAGATTAATCTGTAATGTCTAAAATAATCTTCAGTGCTTGTTGCTGTTCTGCACAATTTCTACCTACTGGGATTTTAATTTTGATATTACAATTTATGATATTATCTATTTATTTTTGTATTTAAAATGAAGTGAGTGACGTGCATGTATTTTAATTGTATAGAACCTATGAACTTTAAATAAAAGATAAGTATTTATATACAATGAGAGAAGTTTATTTTTTATGAATAAATTTAATACAAAATAATGAAGATGAGACTAATATTTGTTCACCTGAATCTTTCACCTGCACACTGCTTACATAAAATTATTTTTATTTAATTATTTTTATTTTAACCACTAAAGTAATAATATTTCTTTTGCAGATGTATTTTTGAAATAAATCTCACTCACTGGTTGAAGATAAACTTGGAAGTGAAGAGATATAATGTATATATTTGAATTTTCTGTTTGTGAATAGATTACTGATTTTTCTGTATTTTTTGAGATCATAATAAATGTCATAGTTTTATTTGTTTGTTTTGATGCATTTTTAATTTTAAACTTTTATAAAACATATACTTTATTTAAAAAAATAAACAAAACTAATTTGAAATTTTGATGCACGTGTGGTACATGACAATTGTCAATTGTAGTTTTTCAGCTCTTGTAATTCCAAGGAATAATCTTCATTTTTAATTACAGAATTTCCTTTCAAAATTATTAGTGCCAAACAATCACAGCAGTGATGCAGATAATAAGAACATCTGTGATATGCTCAAATAAAGGTTAAGATTTTTAAATATTTTATATTTTAATTTTTCTAAAGCTGACAAATGAGCAACTGGAAAAATTTGGCAATTTGAATAATATATATATATATTTAAAATTTTCTTTCTTATGCTGTATATTTCTTTGTTACGTGTATATCGGAACTGGAAAAATTGAAATAAATTTCCAAGAAATCTATAAAATTGATTTTTCATGCATTACTTCCAGAAGTTGAGACTTCTTGTTTTATAAACTTATGCTCAACAGGAAACATGGATCTCATATTTCAAAATGAATGCACTTCACTGTGTTATTAAATTTGCACATCATTATTTCGAATAATAATTTTTAGGTGCAGAATTTGTTATTAAAGAAATAGATATTATTTAGGAGTAATAGATCAAATCCAAAGACTTGCGAGAGAGTTGATTATTTTATTAAACATTACCTATCTGAGTATGGAAAAAGTGTTTCTTTTATAAAAATTGTTCTTTTATTAGAAGTGAGTGCCCTCACTAAACTTGATTAGTAAATCGCACAAATGTTGTATATATATATATATATATATATAATTTTTTTGCAGTTTTCACAAAATTTTTATTTTTATGCCAAAGTTAGCAAATTTTATATAAATAAGCATGCAAGGTATTCCTAAAATTTAAACATGCTTTAATTTTTTACAAATTGAAATGTGTATGCAAAGTAAATTACAGAAGAGTTTAAATTATGACTGTATTGATCACTTTGTTAGCCAATTATTTTCAAAAAATTACATTTCATACCATTTTTATTGGACTTCTGAGTCAAATAAGATATATTTAGAAAAAATTCTTCCATACTCTCCAGAGTTCAACAGTAATGATTCACATATTTTATAATGAAAGTTCTTTAAACTATTATTCTTGAAATTTTATCAAATTTCATTTTTCTAGTATTAAGTGTGTTTGTTTCTAGAGGCAAGAAGCAATGAAATTTTGTAAATTCTAGTTTAACTCTGTGTGTTTTGGCCATAAAATAAATCCTTTTCTATTTTACTTGCAGAACATGTGGAATATTTTTTAAAATATAATTTGACCCTCAGGGACCAGATAAAAATTAAAAAGTGTAACTTTTTGAAAATCGATGGAAAAACCCTTTCATCTGCATAATCTTAAATTTTACCTTATTTTGAACAACTTTGCAATAAAATTTACATATTTTTTCCATAAAATTTGCAAATTCTTTCTGTAAAAATCTCAAAATATTTCTGTTAAATTTAGTTTTTTTTCTCGTAAGATTTACTAATTTTTCTCATAAGATTTACATATTTTTCTCATAAGATTTACATTTTTTTATCGTAAGATTTACATATTTTTCTTGTACGATTTACACATTTTTCTCGTAAGTTTTACGCATTTTTCTTGTAAGATTTACACATTTTTCTCATAAGATTTACACATTTTTCTCGCAAGATTTACATTTTTTTCTTGCAAGATTTACTAATTTTTCTTGTAAGATTTACATATTTTTCTCATAAAAATCACAATATATTTTTGTTAAAAAAACAGTTTATCCCTGTAAATATAACTGTATTTAACTGTAAAAAAAATCAGAAAATTTGATAAAATTTACAAGTTTTCTTTGTAAAGATTACAATATATTTCTGTTATAATAACAGTTCATCCCGGTAAATATAACAGTATTTAACTGTTTAAAAAATCATAAAGTTTGATAAAATTTACAGTTTTTCTTCGTGAAATTTACAGGTATTCTTTGTAAAAATCACAAGAGTTTTCTGTTAAAATAATAGTTTATCGCTGTAAATGTAACGGTTTAAAAATGTTAAAAGAACAGATTGTCGTAAAAAAAATTGCGGTTATTCGCTGTAAATTAAACGGTTTTAAACTGGCGCAAAAGTTGCCAGTTTTTTACCGTAAATTTAACGGTTTTTTTTTTTACAGTGTTTCTAATACGAAATCATTACTTTGTCTTTCTAATAAACTCTTTTGAACTTTTCAACGACTTATATTACAAGTCCAATATGTCGTGGTAAAGTTCTTCTGAAAAGTTATCGGAATAATAGATGATGAAAGGCGATTCTGAGTACTTGCCTTGTTTAGCTACGTTTATTATTCTAATTTTATCGCTGAAAAATGAACTGATGGTCCTTTTAAATCCCTTTGTTAATGATTAAATGGTGGAATTGCTGATACCTTTGGAAGAATTCCTCAAAGATGAAGGATTTCTGGTATTTAGATAATTCAAAAAGAAAACTGATTTTGGTTAAGGAGTTTGTGAATATTTAAATTATTTTAAGTTTTGAATTTAACTTGTTTGAGAGGATAGATACATTTTATAATTTTAATATTTCAGAAGGTAGGCATTTAGATTAAATGCTTATTTGAAGTTGTCTTTTAAAAATCCCATATTTTTCATAATTTTATCTATTTTCAGTTAAGTGTTCATAAAAAAAATCATGTTATAAAAGTAAAAAAAAGTAATTAAAATCCTTGTTTATAGCATTGAATTCTAGTAAACATGGATTTTATGACAAAAACAGGGCTCCCACTTGCGGCTATTTTTATATTTTATTGGCAACACTACTTTAAAATATTTAATTTTGTAGAGTATATATTAGTATTGTCCATGTTGATAAAATGTCTGTAATTTTGTTCAGTTTTAAAATATTAGTTCCAATAAAATATAAAAATTGGCACAAATTTTATTGACGTAAAAATAAAAGATTATAAAAAATCAACTAGCAATTAATTTATTTTAAAAATAACTAATTTATCAATAGCAATACCTTTTTCACCACTCTTTTCTTCATGTGAATGCATATACTGGAATCCACAAGCAACTTCATCCCGGTACCAAAATATGTTTATATGCCCCTCAACAATGAATGTTTGTTATCGACGAATTAGCACTTTCATGATTATAGGGTAATTCCTTCTAAAGTCTTTCACTCAATACTGGAGTAAATTAAACTTTTCTAATACAAAATCATTACTTTGCCTTTATAATAAACTCTTCTGAACTTTGCAGCGACTTATATTACAAGTCTAATATGTGACAGCAAAAGTTTTTCTAAAAATTTATCGGAATAATAAATGATTAAAACCGATTCTGAGTAGTTGCCTATTTTAGTTACGCTTAAGATTCTAATTTCCTCACTGAGATAGGAACTGATGGTATTTTTCACTACTTTTGTTAATGATTAAATAGAGGAATTGGTGAAAACTATTGAAGAATTCCTCAAAGTTGAGGGATTATTGGTAATCATTTAATTCAAAAAGAAATTTTTTTTTTTTTTGGTTCAGGGGTTTTAGAATATTTAAATTATTTTTAGTACCGAATAACTTATTTGAGAGTATAAATAAATTTTATAAATTTAATATTTCAAAGGGTAGGTATTTAGATTAAATGAGAATTTGAAGTTGCCTTTAAAAAAACCTAAATATTTAATAATTTTTTCATACCATTTTCAGTTAGAGTTCATTAAAGAAATCATGACATTAAAGTTTGAAAAAAGTAATTAAAAGTCTTATTTATAGCATTGGATTCTAGTAAACATTCATTTTAGACATAATCAAGGCTCCCACTTGCGCCTAATTTTATATGTTATTGCCTCCACTAGTTTAAAATAATAAATTTTGTAGTGTATTTGTTTTGTCCATGTTGATAAAATGTACGTAAATTTGCTCTGTTTTGAAAAATTGATTCCAATAAAATTTAAAAATTGACGCAAATTTTATTTAATTAAAAAATATTATAAATAAATAAATAAATTAGCAGATAATTTATTTTTAAAATAACTAATTTATCAATAACATTATTTTTTAACCACTTCCTTCTTTATGTGAATACGTATACTGGGACCCCCAGGAAACTTTATCCCCGGAACCGAAATTGGTTTCTATGCACCTCATTGATGAACATTTTTTATTTGCATTTTCATGATTACAGACTAATTCCTTCTAAAGTATTTCACTCAATACTGGAATAAATTAAAACATTCTAATACGAAATCATTACTTTGCCTTTCTAATAAACTCTTCTGAACTTTTCAGCGACTTATATTACAGCTCATATATGTCACGGTAAAAGTCCTTCTGAAAAGTTATTGGAATAATAAATGATCAAAGCCGATTCTGAGTACTTGCCAATTTTAGCTACGCTTATGATTCTAATTTCATCGCTAAGATACAAACTGATGGTCTTTTTAACTCCTTTTGGTAATGACTAAATGGTGGAATTGGAGAAAACATTTGGAGAATTCCTCAAAGTTGAAGGATTTCTGGAATTTATTTAATTCAAAAAGTAAATTGATTCTGGTTCAGGAGTCTGAGAATATTTAAATTATTTTGAGTTTTGAATAACTTATTTGAGAGTATAAATAAATTTTATAATTTTCATTTTTCAGAAGATTATTCTGATATTCTGATTAAATGAGAATTCGAAGTTGTCTTTTGAAAATCCCAAATATTTAATAATTTTATGTATAACATTTTCAGTTATTGTTCATTTAAACAATCATGTCATAAAAATAAAAAAAAATAATTAAAATCCTTATTTATAGCATTGTATTCTAGTAAGCATAAATTTTATGACTAATTCAGTGTCACACTCTCGCCTATTTTTATATTTTAATGGCACCACTAGTTTAAAATAACAAATTTTGTAGTATATATTTTTTTTTGCCCATGTTGATAAAATGTATGTAAATTTGATCGATTGCCGATTTTGAGTACTTGCCTATTTCAACTTTGCTTATGATTCTAATTTCATCGCTAAGATATGAACTAATGGTCTTTTTAAATGTTTATGTTAATGATTAAATGGTGAAATTGGTGAAAACTTTTGAAGAATTCCTCAAAGATGAGGGATTTCTGGTACTTAATTAATTCAAAAAGAAAATTGATTTTGGTTCAGGAGTTTGTGAATATTTAAATTATTTTGAGTATCGAATAATTTATTTGAGAGTATAAATACTTTTTATAATATAAGTTAGGTAGGTATTAAGATTAAATGAGAATCTGAAGTTTTCTTTTAAAAATCCCAAATATTAATAATTTTATCTATATCATTTTCAGTTCGTGTTCATAATAAAAAATCATGACATAAATGTTAAAAAAAGTAATTAAAAGCTTATTTATATCATTGGATTCAAGTAAACTAGAATTTTATGACAAATTCAGGGCTCTTATTTGCGCCTATTTTTATATTTTATTGGCACCACTTGTTTAAAATAATAAATTTTGTAGTGTATATCTATGTATATATATATATATACATATATATATATATATATATACTTTTATAAATATAACCAAAGAAATTCAGATATTACTATAACAATAAACCAATGAAACCAGTATTTTTACAATTATCCTATTAAAACCCTATTAAAAAGTTTGAAGTTATATAAAAGAAGATTACTAAAATTATGAGAGGTAAGTGGATAAATGGACAGTAGAAGGCTTTTTTATTAAACTACTCATCAGGTATGCATAGTTAAATAATAATAATAAAAAAAAAGCATCTAACCAGTTTTTGTTCTAGGCTGTGCTAAAAGCTAAGAAATTCGACCCTAAAGCACCCGATTGTTCGGAGATTATTTAGTGTTACAAATTATGAAAAAAGAATTTATTTAAAAAAAAATATGAAATGATAACAATATTAAAATATTTATTAAAAAATATGTATATATACTAAAATATTTACCAAACGTATATCTAGAATGATCTATAATTCTAGTGAATTATTTCACTTAAGAGTAAAGGCACATTTAAATTACAAGTGACTCAGTAACTGATTAAAAGTTACATTTATAACAAATAATGTAGATGTTAAAAATATTTTACCGATGTTAATAAAATGATTAAACAGATTTGTTCTGTTTTGAAAAATTAATTTCAATAAAAAATAAAAATTGGCGAAAAATTGATTTAATTAAAAATAAAATATTATAAATAAATAAATAAATAAATAAATTAGCGATTAATTTATTTTGAAAATAACTATTTTATCAATAGCAATACTTTTTTAACCACTTTCTTCTTTATGTGAATAGATAATACTGGGACCTCCAGGAAACTTCATTCCCGGGACCGAAATTTGTTTATATGCATCTCAAAGGTGAACGTTTGAATTTGCATTTTCATGATTATAGGCTAATTCCTTCTAAAGTCCTCCACTCAATACTAGAATAAATTAAACTTTTCTAACACTAAATCATTACTTTGCCTTTCTAATAAACTTGTCTGAACTTTTCAACGACTTATATTACAAGTCCAACATGTAACGGGAAAAGTTCTTCTGAAAAGTTGTAGGAATAATAAATGATCAAAGCCGATTTTGAGTACTTGCCTCTTTTAGCTACGCTTATGATTCTAATTTCTTCGCTAAGATATGAGCTGATGGTCTTTTTAACTTCTTTTGTTAATGATTAAATGGTGGAATTCGTGAAAACTTTTGAAGAATTCCTCAAAGATGAGGGATGTCGGGTATTTAGTTAATTCAAAAAGAAAATTGATTTTGGTTCAGGAGTTTGCGAATATTTAAATTATTTTGAGTTTTGAATAATTTATTCGAGAGTGTACGTAAATTTTATTTTAATATTTCAGAGTGTAGGTATTTAGATTAAATGAGATTTTGAAATTGAGTTTTACAAATCCCAAATCCCAAATCTTTGATAAGTTTACCTATTTCATTTTCAGATAGTGTTCATATAAAGAAAACCAGGACACAAAACTAAAAAATATTAAATTAAATTAAACATCCATTTAGCATTAAACATCCAAAGTAGTTAAAAGTTCCATTAATAGCATCAGGTTCAAGTAAATATGAATTTTGTGACAAATTGTCCTATTTTAGTATTTTACTGGCCCCATTAATTTAAAATAATATTTTTTTTGTATATTTCTTTTGCCCATGTAATCAATAATATATAAAAATTGGCGTTAATGGAAACCTTGCAAATTCTAATATATCACAGAAAATCTTCTGAAAGGTTATCGGAATAATAAACGATTAATTCGTGATCAAAATTCAACACTTTTTACTTATTTTATCTACGCTTATGATTCTAATTTCATCGCAAAGACATGAACTGGTGGTCCTTTTAACATTTTTTTTCTTTTTTGTAATTAAATAGTGGTATTGGTGAAAAAAATTATAGACTTAGTTAATTGAAAAAGAGAATGAAGTTTGGTTCTCGATTTTGAAAATAATAAAATTATTTTGAGTCTTGAATAATTTATTTAATATTAAAAATAATTTTTATAACTTTAATATTTAGATTAAATGGGTGTTTGAAATTATCTTTTACAAGTCTAGAAAGTTTGATAATTTAATCTAAGATCATTTTCAGTTAATTTTATTTGAAAAAATCATGATGTAAAATAAGAAAAAAAAACATTCATTTGAAAAGAATAATTAAAAGTTTAGCTTACAGTTTTAAAGTCTAGCAAACATGAGTTTTGCAAATAAGTTCCAATGTGACATGGGAAATTTTTTGAAAATTCTCTTAACAGTAAATTATCAAAGACATCTTGAGTAGCGCCTATTTTAGCTACTCTGGTGATTCCAGTCTCATCGCTAAGATATGGCCTTTTTAACTCCCTGTAAAATTTCTATTGTTAATGATTAAAAAGGGGGAATCGATGAAAACCTTTTGAGATTTACTCATAGAAGTTAAGATTTCTAGTATTTAGTTAATTCAGAGAAGAGAATTTATTTTGGTTAAGAATTTCGTGAATATTTAAATTATTTGAGTTTTGAATAATTTATTTGTTAGCAAATATAAATTGTATAACTTTAATATTTCAGAAGTCAGGTAATTAGATTAAATCGAAATTTTATATCATCTAATATTGGATCATTTTCCGTTAGTGTTAATTTAAAAAATCATGACGTAAAATAGTGAAAAAAAGCATCCATTTTAACAAAATAATTAAAAAATTAATTTATAGCACTAGATTCTAGTAAACATGAATTTCAAAAACAATTCTAATGTATCACAAAAAAGTTTTTTTTTAAATTTTATAATAAAAAAGTTAATAATTAAAATAAGTTAATTTGAATAATAAATGATCACAGACGATTATGAGTATAGTTCCCTATTTTAGTTACGCTTGAGATTCTAACTTCATCATCAAGGTATGTTTTTTTTTTTTTTTTTTTTTTTTTTTTTTTTTTTTTTTTTAACACTCTTTGTTAATTATTAAATGGAGGAACTGGTGAAAATTTTTGAAAGCTCTTTCAAAGATGAAAAAGTTCTATTTTATAGAATATAATTAACAACGAATAACCTAAACTGCACTGTTAAAAAATGTTGTGATTTTTCCTGCACTTTATGTCGTAATTTTCCAAACACATTTACTGTGAAATCGAATTCAAGCGCTGATGCTGTGAAAGCCAATTGAAGAAAAAAGTGAAGTATTAATCGAATTATTTTTGTCATGTGCACCATGCGCAATTACAACGCATCTTTCCATGCACCGATGCTGTGAAAGCGAATTCGAGGAACAAGTGACGTAAAAATTAAATTATTTTTGTGACGTGCACCTCGCTCAAATGAAACGCAGCTTTCCACAGATTTTATAAATTTTACAATGCTCTTAAAACTGGCAACTTGTTTTTTTTTTTTTTTTTTTTTTTTTTTTTTTTTGTGCTCGATTTTACAAAGCATTAATTTTGTGATAATTTTCAGCATATTACACGTAAAGGTCTTTTGAAAGGCTATAGATATAATAAATGATAAAAGACGATTTTGTAAAAAATGCTATTTAAACTATATTTATGATTGTGAATACATTGCCAATTACATGAACCAAGAACTTTTATCACTTTCTTTATTTTTGATGTAATAGTTGAATTTTGTGAAAATATTAGAGATTTAGTCGTTAGGAAAACATAGAAAATTCTAATATTTAGTTATTACATTATTAAAATTTACTTCGGTTCAGATTTTCGGAAATATTTAAAATATTTCTTATTATGAATAAATCCGACTAGCACTAAAATTGCATTTTATAAATTTAGTACTTTTGAGGATAGTTATTTTTATTAAAAACGGAATTTGAAATTTCTTTATAAAAGTTCCTTACTTTTCATGACTACATCAGTGAAATCGTTTTCCGTTGATATTTAGTTTAAAAGATCATTGTAAGTCGTGAAGTAAAAATTCATTTCAGAAAAGTAATTAAAATCACAATTTATAACATTAGATTCTTGTAATTATAACTTTTGTGAGAGAGAGATATATCTTTGTTTTAAAATTTTGAAGTATGCATTTTAATTATGCCGGAAAGTGTATAATTTAGTTGGTAGTGAAAAGGAAATTGATGTTTTAAACTTTAATATTTCTAATGATCGTAATTTAGATTAAGATATGTTCCTACCCTCAAACCGCTATGCAAAAAATCAAGAAAAGTTTTTATTGTTTTAAATTAGAGTTCAAACATCTAAGATTCACAAAAATCCCTTATTTTTGGTTGAGCGTAATTAGAACAAAGCTATAGCCTAAAATTTAACTAGAAGTGATCTTTCTGAAACTGGAAGTTACCATTTAAAAAACCACAATCAATACATTTTAATACACAAATATATAATAAAAATTATATACACAAATATGTAATATATAATACATATACAAATATATAAGTACCTACAAATATGGTGGATTTTAAAGTACTAAAATTTATGCACAGCTTTTTGTGCTTAATAAAATCTTAATTTGTGTTTTTCAGTGAACGTTTACAAGAAACATAATTTCTTAAAAAGTTTTAAAGAAATTGAAATAAAAATTCTGTTATATCGTTCTGCCCATCTGTAGGTATGTTATGAAACAAAATACAATTTGTACGTTTGTACATATAAATTTTGGAATTATTTTTATTAAAAAATACACCTTTTTTCGGTTAAAAAATTTTTTGTACACAAAATCTGGTATATGCTAATAAATTTAAAAGGTATTGCTAATATTTTGATTCATAATACAAATAAGTGATTTACTAATATATTGCTGAAAAAATATGAAAAATATTGTATAGATTTCACTACAGAAGTTTTGGCATAAACGCAATTTTTTACTAAAATTTGACTAAATATTGCCTAAATTTTAAAAGTTAATCAAAATTCCATTGAAAAAGTATATGAAATTCTAATTTTACTCCCTGTTTTAACTAGAAACCCGTGTGTTTAATACAAAATTCGTATAAAAAAAAAATGTCTCGAAAGTTGGCATACATTTTAAAATAAATTTGGCGTTGTCTTTTCAATATTGTCTGGTATTTGATAGCTTAGAAGAAGGGTTTTCAAACCTTTGTTATTATGACTTTCTTGAGCTACCAACATTTGCTATAGTGACTTTTCTGTGGACAATCAATTAAGTAAATATATGTTAATGACCGATTCTTCTTTTAGGTTTAATCACTTGTTTAAAGGTTCTAAACGGTAGTTTAAGTCTAAAAATGAACTTATGTACATTATTTACACAATATTAAACACATTAAAAGTGTTTTATCTGATATAATGATATTTTCGATCATCGTCAGAGTGTCATCTATGCTGAAAGCTAAAGTTATGCACTCAGCCACTGATAGTTACTTAGATTTTAAAAAAATATATCTTGAGAGATGGTTTTTGAAAATGATAATTTTTATGACTATACCTGATTTAAATGCAAAATTAACAAAACAAACTTATTTAAAAATTATAGTGCATAACATAAGTCAGTTAACAAATAAACAAAATTGAATACCTGACTACAACGGTTTAAAAAGCATTATCTCACGTTAAATTCAATCGCCATTATTTTTAGATTGGCAGTGTGTTTAAAGGCATGGTTTTATTTTAAAATTCATTTAAAATGCATTATATGAACGCTACTTAATCTTTTTTCTTAAATTCATAAAGAATAATTACTTTGCTTAATTTATATTTGTGTCTTTATCATCTATTTGATATTTTAAATGTTAATTCCAAAGTTATGATCATTACTTTGCTTAGAATGAAATGGCTCTTGTTCTCGTCGCTTGCTGAAGTAAGCAATTCGTATCCCAATACGAAGCAAATTGCGAAATTTTTGCACCCAGATTGGTATTTGGCTCGCAAAAATTCTATCAAGGTGTATAGTTACACTATTTTGAGCGTATGATTCTTTTAAATGAACAATTCAAATTCTTGATAACACTTAATTCAAAGTAAATTCCAAAAAGAGTACATATTTAAACCTCATTTGATGTTCATAAATCTAAATTAAGCGTAATATTACTCCCTTTTTAAAATGTAGATAAAACTTGAATTTTTTTCGAAATTTTAGACAGGCGAGTTTTGAAACTCACGTCCTCAAATGATGAAAACATTATACGACTGATCATGTAAATCTGAAAAGAATGAAAGATGAATTGTGCATATAAAAACAAATTATTTTGATTTAATTTTTGTACTTAAATTTTTATGTTCAAATATAACATTTCCAGCAATATGACGCTTTTGCATATGATTTATTCAAGTTCAGTAAGAAAATTAAGTTTGAACTTTCACTTTTTAATGTTATTAGACACTTGCACACTGTAAAAAAACGGACAATGTTACTGAGATTTTTTCGTAAAAAAAAAAAAAAAAAAAAAAAAAAAAAAAAAAAAAAAAGGAGGATTTTACTGGCAGTCGGGACGCCAGTGTAATCCTCATTTTTTATGGATAAATTTCTGTAAATACCAGATTTTTTTTCTTCGTGAGAAAAATGGACAATTTTATAAAATTTAATTAATTTTTTCCATTAAAAAAACGGGGTTTGCACTGAGGTCTTTATTGCCAGTACAATCTGTCTGTGTAAAAATGTCTGTTTTTTTTCAGTGCAGATTATACGTTCAAATTGTTTGTAGCAAGTAATAATTGAATATATAAATCCAATATACAATTATTCATATTAATAAAGTACTTAAAATTTAATTACTATTAATATTTTTATGTTAAACTGCCATATAAATTCTATACAATGATCGAATAGGAATATTTTCGCAGAATATCCAAATAAGTTTGATCAATTTCTAGCACGGAAATTTCATTTAAAGTTTAAATAAAACTTCCTAAACTTTAACAGAGTTTAACCTATAAATCCAATAACATGTTAAGAGTAAAGTTCTTTTAAAAAGTCATTTGAAGAACAAATGATCAAAGGAAATTTTGGGAAATTGCCTCTTTGGACTACGTTTGATTTTAATAACATCATTTTAAACTATCTTTGTGGATGGCGCATAGCGAAATCCTGTAACACTTCTCAAAACTTAATCATGATTTAATCGTTAATCTAATGATGATCGTTTCTAGCAAACATGACTTACCTGCATAAGAAGTATTTCTATTTTAGAATTTTAGAAATATACTTGAATTACTTCTGAAATCACCTAATTTAACTCATACTTCAAATTTAAGTTTAAAATTTCAAACTTTAAAACTCAAGAGTTAAATATTTAGATCAAAGTAGAATTTGATATTGTATTTAGTAAAAGCTGATGTAAATATTCATTTTAACAAATAATTAAAAATGCAATTTTAAACTGATAATAACTATAAACTAATTCAGCGAAGAAATTCTAACAGAGTATTGAAATATATTATAAACCTTTTCATTTCTAAATGAATATTAAGATATTCCAATAAACACTTTTGAACCTATTCATATAACAAATGGACAATATGGAGAAAAATTCTTTCAAAAAGAAGAGTTAAATAACATAAGTTATTGCTTGCAATATTTTTGGATCATCGCGCATATTGTCATTGATGCTTTGTCCTTAAGGTCCCACAATGGTCACTGAAAAAGACACGGATGATAATGTAAAGTCTATGGGGGCGTTCTTTTCAAATATCTCGCTCAAATTTGAATATTTTTGCATGATTTTTTTTTCATATGGTAGCCGAGGACGATCTACAACCGGCCTAGGTTTTACTTTTCCGATTTTGCTTATATATTTTTTTATATCATGATAGTTTCAATTTCAGAACCGATTTAAACAGGTTTTGAAATTTAAAGTAACTTTTAACAAAAAATCTGAAACCGAAATTAAACTAGTCGTTGGGGGCCACCGTAATACTTACCCATCATGGATATGCACAATATAAAATATGAAAATAAAACAGGTGTAAAATATTTATAAAATGCATCGCAATTCCAAAATAAAATTTAAACGCATATTTAAATAGTTTTAATATACATAGTCATGCTTTATTAATGAATTGGTGATGAGCCAAATTCGACAAATTATATAAAACGCCAAAATACTCAAGTAATACCGGATTACGTAAAAGAAAAATCCTTATAACTCTAAAAATAATAATGATATTAATTAACAATTTAATGAAGCGTCTCATTTCCAATTAAAATATATCTTTGAATTGAAATTTGATTGAAATACATGGTCATGAAAAATCAAAGAATGCGGAAAACAGGATTACACATATCTCTGCAATTAATAATTCGATCGACTTCGTTCTTTATGCAAAATTTGTGATATTTTATTGCCTTTTACATCCACTCTTTCAAATAAAAGAATTCGAAAATTTTTATATACCTTTCATCAGAATGAATTTTTCGAGAGTCCGAAAAAAATAGTTCCTGATAATCGAGGTTACTGATATTAAATAGACTTCGTCCCATTCTCACATACTAAGTACATACAAAATTTCAAGTCTCTATCTCAATTTGGTCGGGAGACAGAGCGTTTACAGACAGACAGACAGACGGACGGACGGCAAAATTTTTTTTTCAAAAAAATATGTTTTTCGGAATCTCCAGTATCTGAAACGTGTAAATCCGCCAATTTTTTTTTTCAATTTTCAAAACGATTGCAAGACTTACCCTATACTATGTATGATGGGTAAGTAGTAAAAACTAGGCCGGTTGTAGATCACCCTCGGCTATCCTATGCGGGAACGAAAAAAAAAAAAACATGCAAAATTATTAAAATTTGAGCGAGATATTTGCAAAGAACGCTCCCATAGGCTTTTTATTATCATCCGGCACTTTTTCTGTGATTAGTGTTGTGTCTTAAATCAAATCTTTTCACTTTCTGACATATTCATGAAGTCATTCTTATTCTTAAAAGCCTAAAATGTGCAAGTGAATACTATTCAGATACAAAGAGATTTATCAGCGTAGTTTCCTTTACCTATAAGGGCAAATACTCTGATTACAATGAAATACAACAATTAAAAGAGGGTTATCATTGGAAATAATTGAACAACAATTAAGCAAAGGTCATCACTCATTGCAACACATTTATAACATTTATAGGAATACAAACAAACAGAAAACATTGTTCGATTCCGAAGACCTTAAATAGTGATTTCTGAAAACGCCTTGCTTTAAAGTTTAATAAAAGGGGAAAATCATGCGACAAGCATGAATTATAAAAGGCTTTCAAGTATACCAAAGACTGTAACAAAACATTTCCATTTAATAAAATGAAAGGATATATCTAAAAAAAACAAGGAACAAGGAATACATACACCGAAAGGTGTATGGCTTTATTGTTCCAGTGGAAATTTCTCCTAAAAGGGAAAGTTGGATAAAACCGGGTAGGTGGATAAAACAGGGAACAAGGCTTTATGGCTTTATTTGCGGCGGTATATAGCCAAAAATTTTAGAATTATTTTTAGACGAACAGCATGCCAGCTCCCAGTATTCGGAAGTCGTATAAACAAACTCATTTCGCAATGGCGATGTTTTAAAGATTTCACATGTAAATGTTAAAAATTCGACGTCTGCAATATTACGTTACTAATGCTAAATACCTAAGAATTTAGATTAGGTAAGTATAACGTATGTTAGTCTATTGCTTACTCGTTATTTTATTGCATTGGTATCTACGAGTTATCAGAACAACGCTAGAGTAACATTTCATCAAAATGGTTTGGTCGGACAAAACCGGGATACACATGGTCGGGCAGAACCGGGAAGTTTCCGGTTTTGAACAACTCATTTATTTGCATTATTGTAATAGAATTAACTTGATTATGCATTGTTTGACGATCTATAAATATTTAAAAAGTATACAAAAGATATAATTTAAATAAGTTTTTATATAGAAGATTGTTTTTCGCCATTTCTATTGCAACAACCAACCTTATTTCAATCCCCTAAAAATTAGAAGTCGAACAAGAAGAAAAAGAAAAGATGGAAGAAAAAGACAAGAAGAACTTAACCCAGAAGTGAAGCTTTCCATGATGACAGAAAAAAACCCCTTGGAATCAAACGAGGAGGCATTTTAATTTTTTCGACCTTCACCGTGGGGGGGGGGGGTCTCTTGTCACCAAAAATTAATACTGCTTCATAATAAATCACCAAACAAAATTTGGCCGCGTTACGAAAATTAGATCGCGAGTTATAAGCATTTTAAAATTTTCGACCCTTAACATGGGGAGGGGGGGGTCACCTGTCACCAAAAAACACTGTCTCATAATAAATTACTAAACAAAATTTGGCCGCGCTACGAAAATTAGATCGCGAGTTATAAGCATTTTAAATTTTTCGACCCTCACCGTGGCGGTTCTCCTGTCACCAAAAATTAACACTGTCTCATAATAAATTACCAAACAAAATTTCGCCGCGCTACGAAAATTAGATCGCGAGTTATAAGCATTTTAAATTTTTCGGCCCTCACCATGGGGGGGGGGGGGTTCTACTGTCACCAAAAATTAACACTGTCTCATAATAAATTACCAGACAAAATTTCGCTGCGCTACGAAAATTAGATCGCGAATTATAAGCATTTTAAATTTTTCGACCCTCACCGTGGGGGTTCTCCTGTCACCAAAAATTAACACTGTCTCATAATAAATTACCAAACAAAATTTGGCCGCGCTACGAAAATTAGACCGCGAGTTATAAGCATTTTAACTTTTTCGACCCTCACCGTGGGGGTCTCCTGTCACCAAAAATTAACACTGTCTCATAATAAATTACCAAACAAAATTTGGCCGCGCTACGAAAATTAGATCGCGAGTTATAAGCATTTAAAATTTTTCGATCCTCACCATTGAGCGGGTCTCCAATCACCAAAAGCTACATTATCCTACCTTGTTTTATCTTAAGACGATTCTTTTCTAAACACATTCTATCAGGAATTTTTATTATTGAATCTATAGATTTATAGTAACTGAAATAAGAAATATAAGTTTGAGACTTGATATCCTCTAAATATCTGAAAAATACCGCGTCAATGTCTGCCGAAGTCTACTGAAGGATACCATGCCGAAGTCTGCCGAACTGAAACGATGGTTAGCCGAGTGTTAGGTTTTTTTTTCGTTACGGAATTTCTAAATTTTTCTCGTTACGGAATTTCTACATTCGGTCGCCGCGCTCAAAGCCCGCGATAAAAGCTATGCAATAGCTTAAAAAAAACTTGTAAAATGTATGTTATACATTCTTTGTTGATGTAATGACATCTAACAATTGTTTCACTTCGTGAATTTAAAGAAATACCATTTATTATATATTGCTTCAATAAAGGAAGTAGATACGATGGTAATATTTCTTTAATAATAAATTCAGAAGCATAATTAAAAAGTAGTATAAGAATTACTACATCTTTTTAAATATTAAAGATTTTTTTTTTTGTAATATGCATATATTTCGTTTGAATTATTTTAAGTTCCCCTATATCTTCTTTTTGCATTTAATTTTATTTTTGCCACAACTAGAGTGTGCCACGAAAGATTTTTGAATTTTTGCTAATCCTAATCGATCCAACTTTTGAAAATTTCATTAAATGCTGAGAATAGTTTAATAATGGTTAAAACAGTCAAAAATACTAAATAAAAATTAGATATTTTAAGGGTGTATTTCGATTCAAACTGCTTATTTTCCGATTTATTTTTGAATTAATTTTTGCTCTCAATTGCACCAAACTTTCAAAATCTCTTATTTGGAAAGTACACAAGGTGCCGTGATTGTCGATTCTTTGATAGATGCAGAAAATATTGTAAAATAAAAGCAATCAAAAACGGCATTTCGAACCGATTTTTCCGAAACAAGAGATCTGTGAACGAAAAAAAGTCATACTGATAAGGTAATTGTTTATAAATCAAATTCTAATAAATTTAGCGTAAAAAGACATCACACGGCACCTCATACGTCCCTTCAAGAATCCCCTCAGCAAGTTTCATGTTTCTACTTTTAAAAATGTGTCTGAAATTGTATCGGAAAATTTCGAGCTGTTGAAGGTGGAAAAGCGTTTTTTCGAATACACCTTTAATGTACAATGGACGAAAAAGAAGCCTACACTCAATGGCGTTTTTGGTCTCCATGGCAACGCTAACCCCCTAGACACCAGTGATTTTGTTTTTCGTTTGCCGAGAAAAGTTTTCTTATTCCAGAAATGTTTTGTGGCATCAGAAGGATGCGTGATTCTGTTTTATAAATTCATTCTATTCTACCGAGTGGCAGTCTGTCGACTAATTTATTCGTTATTCTATTCTGATAAAAGATGATGAAATTAAATGAACTATGTGAATTCTCTATATGCTTTATTCTAATATTCTTTATAAACTATATTCTTTATTCGAAAAAAAGTATGCATGGACAATCCATTGTATAATGTTCGCCGTATTCGAAATCAGCATTATATTGTGGACGAGAAGAAGTTTAGAGGTCTGCACGGGCCGGAATTTCCAGGCCCGGCCCGGCCCGGCCCGTAAGAAAGTTATTTCGGCCCGGCCCGGCCCGTTGTAAAACTCAAAAGTTCGGCCCGGGCCCGGCCCGGCCCGTTTAAATTTTTATATTTTAGGCCCGGCCCGGCCCGTACAAAAATCAGCGAAAACAGGCCCGGCCCGGCCCGGCCCGTTTTGGCCCATTACAATTCCTACGATTTCTAAAAAATTCAGATTTTTATCATATAACTAAGATTCTTTTAAAGAATACTGCATACATACCGGGTGTCCAGTAAATGACTGACCCATTTTGAATGTAAATAACAAAAAAAATGTTTGAGATAAAAATGCGCGGCTTGCTGTATTGTTATTAGAATATAAATAAATTTTAAAATATGTACTTTGTTAATGTAATATTATAATATTTAAAATAATATCTCAGTCTCAGGATTGAGGAGGTAAAGTATAATACAGATGGTTCAATCATAAATATTACTTTAAATCACTTTCCAACCAACGTACCCTATTTCTGAAGCTGATTCGAGAGTCGATTCAACATATAGATTCAGATTCGACAACATATAGATTCAGATTCAGCCGAAAATCTCATATTTATGAAAATTAGAGTCATGTCTCTATTCAAACTGCCTAGTACCGCCAGCGCGATATTTTTTTTCCGAAATTTGAACTATATTAACAAAGTACATGTTTAAAAATTTATTGATTTTCTAATAACAACACCGCAAACCGCGCATTATTATCTCAAACCGTTTATTTGTTATTTAAGTTCAAAATGGGTCAGTTATTTACTGGACACCCGGTATCTATGGAATGGTTTTACAGTATATTTTACAGCAAATACACATTAACATCATTAATGATTACTTAGATTTTTAAGCTTTCAACATTCGAATAAAGATTCATTAAAAAATTAATATGGCTTAGAATAAAAGAAAAAAAAGAAAGCTAAAAACATCGTTAATTTTGAAGCTGTTTAATAAAAGAAGATTTATAAATATATTTCTATATCATTTTATTATAGATTTCAAATCCAAATTCATTCTTAAATTCAAAGAAGCTCCTTTCTGATACATTTCTAAATTCATTTTTTTTTCTCCCTCAGAAACGCATAAGATTAGCAGATATCTTTATTCAGAATCGAATGGCGTTATCCATTTTTTGATACAAGCAATTTAAGAATACTGCAAACAAATAAAATACTGTCATAATTAGCGTTTTGAATAGAATTTCCAGAAGCAATAGCAAGGGAAGGGAGAAAAACCTGCAATCATTTGAGAAACTATTATATCTCAACAAGGTTATACAAGTATTTTATTTACCAAAAATGAAAAACGCTATTCGATTAAAATCCCTTCAATAGTTAGGCTTTTCACTTTTATACTTTTACAATTTAAAATTAATCAGAAAATGTGTCAAACTTTCGCATTATTGAGAAATTAATTTATTTAAAAATCATCAAGAAGTTATATATCCGAAGACTAAGCTAACATAAGTTCTTTATCTCTGTTAATAATTTTACAAATCACGTTTTCTGTCAATAATTAAGTCTAGTACCGGCCCGGCCAGTCTATATGTATAAAAATAATGCAAGCGTGATCTCGGACCGGCATGAGTCAGCTAAAAATATATTAAAACGGGTTACACATAATGTAAATCTCCGATGCCGATACACTGCGCATTTTTATATTGATGCTGTCAAACTAGTGTGGCCACATTTATACTTATTCTCGTTAAAACCATTTTCGTTGAAAATAGCTCATATTTTATCGTTTCTGCATAAATCTTCAGAACGGGCCGACAGGCCCGAAAATTTTTTTTATCGGCCCGGCCCGGCCCGGCCCGTCTGGCCCGCTCAATTTTTTTGCCGGCCCGGCCCGGCCCGTTAGAAAATTTGAAACGATTCCGCCGGGCCGGGTACGGGCCACGGGCCAAGCCCGGGCCCGTGCAGACCTCTAAGAAGTATTCTGGCTGTTGATGATACGATATAAATATGGTTTTTTATACATCTCAAGCCCACTCTTTTTTTTCCAGTTTGTACTGTCTTTTTGGGAGATGGGTAAGTAACTTTAAACCCATTTTTGTTAACATTCTATTCATCTTATTCGATTTAATTTAAATTCTGTCTTTGGTTTTAAATTCGAAATTCGTAACTCTAAAATTCTTATTCACGCAAGTATTATAACCTATTCTTAAATTATATTATTCATAATTTTCTGGTCCGTTTCGAGCCAAGAGCTATGGTGGAATAATTTTAAACCGTAGCCGTATTCATTTATTTATACCTGTACTAGAACGTAGTGAGAGAGAAAAAAAAAAGTAAAATCGTCTGCGTTTTATTTATTCTTTGATGCTTGTTTGTTTTATTCTGTATGTAAAGAAATGTTTCATTTATTAAGTTGCTAGTGTTTTATTTATTTGATTATTTTATTCATTTATCATATTGTATATTTCTAAACATTCTTTATGCCGAGACAATCAAAACAGGAGCAGTTTTTTGAGCGCATTTGTAAGGAAATTGACATATTTCAGAAAAAAAGTACTATATTCCAGTGCAGATGAACAAGCGAAAATTAAAATTCTGAAATCGAAAATATCAAATTATGAACAAACGCTTACGCAGGCATTTGATAAGCTTTCCACTACACTGTCAGAAAAATTCGTCAATATACACTAAGTTATCGTTATTTTTTCACAAATAATTTCTGTTCTCCCAGAAAACGTATTTGTTCTGTGAGTTCATTCCGAGCGTCAAAAAATGAGGAAAAGTTTCCGTTTCTATCCAGCACGCATGCGCATTGGGTCTGTTAGTAATAAGTTCGAATTTATTTTTAAAATGAAAAACAAAAATATTCTATTGATTAAAATGTCTAATTTAGTTTTAAAAGACAAAAATGTTTTCGAATTTAAAAATAAATAACAATTACTTTCTTTATTCGTTCAAAAATTCTCACAAATAGAACATCCATGTTTTTTCTCTAACATTCTACGTAATATATTTAAAATTCACATTTTTATACTATATTAATACTAAACGTAAAAAAAACCCAGCCACAGTTTCATTAAAGATGAAATCTTTCCGAGATTAACTGCATAATTAAAAGCTTTTTAACGAAATACACCAACCCACACCATATGAAATGAAGAGTTCTATTTTAACGCACAATCATCATGAGCAGCCGTAGCGCCGTGGATTAGCGTTGGTCTGGTAATCCTGGGGTCCTTGGTTCGATCCCCGCCTCTTCCGCGTTGATTTTTTCCAAACTTTTTTCAAGTGACGGATATTTTTCCTCTTTTGACAGAGAAAAAAATAAACAGAAAATCGTCAATATACAGACAATTTCTGGCAGCAGTGCTGCCAGTGCATTTTCTGTGAAAAGACGGAAGTTTTTTTGAGAGTGTAACGAAAATAACAATAATTTGGATAGTTTTTTGTAGTATCAGGAAATAATTTGTGATCTTTTAGTCGACTTAGAGGGGAAAACGAAAGTTGATTCTGCGGCGGAAACGCATTTTGAAACTTCATCTAAACAAAATTATTCGCATGTTAAGCTCCCTAAATTTGATCTCCCCCATTTTTTTGGAGATTCAGAGAATTGGATTTCTTTTAAAGAAGTTTTTAAATTTACGATTTTAGAAAATGAAAATTTGTCTGATATTGAGAAATTACAATATTTACATTCTTATGTTCGGGCAACGCTGCCAAATTAATTCGAGGATTCTCTCTGAGTGCAGCGAATTTAATTCAGTGTTGGGATTTGTTAAATGAACGCTATGAAAATAAACGGCAATTGGCTTTAAGCCAAATAAGCAAAATATTTTCGATAAAAATTATTAAAGCGAGTAATTAAAAAATGTTGTTAGAATTATTAGATACGAGTAATGAATCGATTTGGAACTTAAAAATACTTGGATTAGAGTCTAATGCTTTGAGTGATTTAATGATAATAAATTTTTTGTTAAATAAATTAGATCAACCCCTCAAACAAAGATGGGAATTATCACTAGAAAATGATAAAATTCCTGATTTGGGTTTATTTCGAAAATTTATTGAGCGTGAAGCTCGAAGTGCAGAAGATTTAAAATACAATAAAGTTGAGTCTAAATTTAATTTCGATAAAAATCTCTAGATACTAGTTTAGTCAAAACCACCGTAGTGAACAGCGCGGTTGTTAAATCCGGCAATAACTGCTTACTATGCAATCAAAACCATGCGCTTTTTCGGTGTCCAGTATTCAATACAAAACCTGTTATAGAGAGGTGGAAAATCGTGGAATTAAATAAATTATGTGAAAATTGTTTAAGACAAAACCACAATGTAAATCAATGTAGAATAAACATTAAATGCAAAAATTGTTCAAAATCGCATCATACTTTGTTACATATTTATACTGTTAATCAATCCAAAAAGGAGCTTGTTAATGATATTGAACCAGAACTTTCAGTGTCTAATAGTGCCCAAAATCATTCATCGTTGCAGAATTTTAATGTTTTGTTATCTACCGCTCTTGTTAATGTAAAATCTAGCACAGGTAAGGTCATTCAGTGCCGTGCACTTATTGACAACGCATCTCAAAATTATCTAATCTCAAAAAAGTTTCTAGAAAGATTAAATTTGCCTGTAGGAAAAACGAACCATAGCCTTGTAGGTATTAACGGCATTTCGGCTGAGACCTGCCTTAATTTCACTGAATTTCAATTTTCACCATTTTTTGAAAATAAGTACAATTCTTTAAAAGCCCTTGTAGTTAATCAGGTTACTACCCCTCTCCCTAACTTCAAACTGGAAAGGTGTACATGGCAGCACATTGAAAACGTGCAGCTGGCTGATCCGGACTTTCATGAGGAAAACCCCATCGAAATTCTGCTAGGAGCAGATGTGTTTTCCAAACTCTTATTAGGGTAACCTATTTGTGGACAGTCGGGTAAACCCATTGCTATCCTAACTACACTGGGTCACATACTTAGTGGTCCAGTACTCCACTCGTCAAAATCGACCACAAGTGTAGCTTGCCATTCAGCAACTATGACTGACTTTTTAAATTTAGAGTTGATTCCTAATTCAGAAACGAGCCCCATTTTTTCACAAATTACTTTAAAGAAGCATATAATGGAAGATAACGCTAAAACTAATAGTCGTAAATCAAATACTGATATTTCTGTTTGTCGAAAATTCGATAAATAACTCTGTTGAACCTTCTAAAAACATTTCTTGTCTGAATTCATCTATTTCACCTGTTGATTTAAATTTTCATATGCCTCCTGAACTATGTGAACAGATTAGTAACTATGTTTCTTCTGCAATTGTTGAAAGGAAATCTTTCGAATCTGAATTGTCTGATAATATCCCTTTATTCCATTCTAATACACCGCAACCAATTATTCGTCAAAATATTATTTATACTGATGATAGAGAAACAATATCACGATTATTGACTTTGAATAAACCTGAAAATGATTCTGAAACTAAGAACAATGCATTCAAGAATACCAACCATTCAAACGTTTTCATTTTTTGTGACAATGAGTCTTGTTGCCCATTCTTAGCTCTACGAATTATTCAGCATTTGTGCGACGATGAGAAAATCAAGTTCCCTTTTGATTCTAGTCTAGCCCAAAGCCACATGTATGAGAACGACTTTCCAGGTGGCACTGATTCTATTCATTCAATTCAAGCTCTCATCGATGAGCTCCATTCGTTAATTCAGATTGGTGGTTTCCAATTCAGAAAATGGATTATCAATGAAACCCTTGCTGTTGAACATTCGCCAAATTCTTTAAACTCTAGCAGTTTTGCACATTCGTTTAATCCTGATTCATTCCAGCGAATTCTAGGACAAGAGTGGAATTGGGAAACAGATTCCCTACGAGTCAAAGTTGTAGAAAATCCAACTCTAATTACTAAACATCAGTTGTTAGCCATAATCATGTGTAATTCTAACCCTTTGTGCATTTTGTCATCTTCCATAGCTAATTCGAAAATTTTAATGCAAGGAGTGTGGAAGGAAGACTTGAAGTGGAATGATCTTGTGTCCTCACTTATTCTAATCAAGTGGAATAAATCTTCCAATTCTTTTGTTGACGAAAAGTCTTCAATTTCAATTTTATTCATGGAGTTATTATCCGAAAATTCTTGTTTAATAACTCAACTAGAACATGATATTGACATTCTCAGCAAATTTTTCTCATATACGAAGCTACTTCAAGTAGTTGCTTACATTCAAAGATCCGCTTATAACGCCAGATTCTCATTAAAAGCAAAGGGATCCTCTAAATGCTGTTGAACTCAACACCCCCTTTAAAACTATCATCAAGTTCTTACAATATTCTACCTTTCCTGATGAACTTAACCTACTTAGCAAGCATAGAACATTGTCTTTCGATTCAAAACAGTCAATCATTCTTCCTAACAACCATCCATTAACAGAAGTCATTATTCTAGACTTCCATATCTATTCTTTGCAAGCGGGTCCTGATCAAGATCTCTCCTTAAATCAAAATTTTTGGATTCCAGATTGCAGATCTGCCGCTAAGAAAAATGTAAGAAAGTATATTCGTTGCAACCAAATATCCACCACTCAACCGATTACTCAGCTAATGGGAGACTTGCCTTTTTCAAGAATTAACTCTTACCCAGCCTTTGAGGGTGTAAGGATTCCTTTTTCAAGCCCAATCAAAAGAAAATGTGAACATATTCGTAAGTCTTCTGTATTTAAACTCTACATTTGTCTTTTTTTCTGTATGTGTGTCAAAGCAGTACAACTACAGTTGGTCTCAGAAATTACAACCGAACCAAATCTCACTTTAGAGCATGTCATATCAAGAAGAGGATGGCCAACAAACATTTTTTCTGATAGTGGGAGATCATTCGTTGATGCAGATTCTTACCTTAAAGAAGTGTACTTACCACTCAAACAATTCAAAATCCAGGACTTTATATCGCAACACCAAATTCTTCAGCATTTCACACCTCCTTATGATTTAAATTATTTACCGGTCTTAAATCAAGGACATATCCTTATTCGTGCTCCATTACTTGCTTCACCTGAATTATCTGATCATTATAATCCATGTTTTAGTGTCTTTTCCAGGTGGAAGTTATCCATCAGTGACAAGAACCATCCAGGTGCTGACAAGATAGTTGGAGTGGTGACGAGCCGACCAAGTAAAGGAACCTTCAACATCTTTTTTAACGAAATGCTGGTCTGCCGCCCCCCAGAGGTTATGGACGAAAAAGAAGCCTACACTCAATGGCGTTTTTGGTCTCCATGGCAACGCTAACCCCCTAGACACCAGTGATTTTGTTTTTCGTTTGCCGAGAAAAGTTTTCTTATTCCAGAAATGTTTTGTGGCATCAGAAGGATGCGTGATTCTGTTTTATAAATTCATTCTATTCTACCGAGTGGCAGTCTGTCGACTAATTTATTCGTTATTCTATTCTGATAAAAGATGATGAAATTAAATGAACGATGTGAATTCTCTATATGCTTTATTCTAATATTCTTTATATTCTTTATAAACTATATTCTTTATTCGAAAAAAGTATGCATGGACAATCCATTGTATAATATTCGCCATATTCGAAATCAGCATTATATTGTGGACGAGAAGAAGTATTCTGGCTGTTGATGATACGAAATAAATGTGGTTTTTTATATATCTCAAGCCCACTCTTTTTTTCCAGTTTGTACTGTCTTTTTGGGAGATGGGTAAGTAACTTTAAACCCATTTTTGTTAACATTCTATTCATCTTATTCGATTTAATTTAAATTCTGTCTTTGGTTTTAAATTCGAAATTCGTAACTCTAAAATTCTTATTCACGCAATTATTATAACCCATTCTTAAATTATATTCTCCATATAATTTAAAATTTTTAAATTGGTAATATTAAATAATAATTACAAGTATATTAATAAAACAATTAAAGAGAAAACAACTGCAGCACATTTCTCTCATCCAGTATTTTCATCTTTTTCCTTTCCCTTATTTGGGCAATACATAAAAAATGTTTCTTTAAAATCACGAATTGACATAATGATTCAATATCAATAGATTCATAAATAATGAATAAAATTTATTTTAGGTCATTTTAAAAAATTACCGTTTTATGATACAATTTAGTTACAAATAAATAAATGCATAAATAAATAAATATGTCAAAATTGTAATTGATGCACAATTTAAATTGACATTGAGTTTAGTAAATTTTAATTAAACGTATATTTACAAAACAAAAAAAAGAAAACGTAGCATTTTTCGTGATCGAACCCGAGGTCCGCGGAACCATGAATTAACGCTCTACGGAATGCGCTACGCTAACACAATAACAGTCTTACAAATTAAAAACTTATGTTGTATTATAATTATAGATCCCCTTGTTTCTCTATAACTAAGCAGCGTTGTATAAAATCCGATGAATCTGAGACTCTTTACCCTACAACGTATGTAAAAATAATCAAAATCTTTGGTTATCAAAGCTTGCCCTCTCTTTGCAAGAAAAAAAAAAGACATCCATTAAGAAGAGATAACACCGAAAGAAAAAGTTAAAATTATTAATTTCCTGGGGAGATATTTTAAATATAAGAATGCATCAAACACCCATAGATTTAACATTAGGGAGAGGTATTCGGAAAGGGAAGTGACCAGCAACCTTAACTTTTGCGAGGATTAGGTTCGCGGAAGTTTTCGCGAAAGCCAAAATCGCGAGTGTTGAGGCTATCTTTCGGTACATAACAGGGGCTTAGGTTTTAAGATTTTGTTTTAATGAGAAAAAATAATTGAAACGTTAAAATATACTTATTTACCCTTCACTGCACCATGTGCCATATCTAGCATATATCTAAAAGCACTATAATTCTCATTACTTTCCATGATTTTGGTCAATATAAATTCTGTCCTCCCCCCCCCCCCCCCCGAAAACAAAAATCCAAAGAATGGAATAACACTTATTTTCTCCTACTGGAGATAGATACATTTGACAAATAATTAGAATTTGTTTTTCGAAAAAAAAAAAAAAATCCATTAAGCTATTTAACTAAGATTTACAATCCTTATTTTTACTGAATACTTACAAATATTAAATAAAAAAAAGTTCAGGAGTGTGAAGCAGATAAAATAAATTATTTGAAACTCAATTAATTTACAAAATATAACAATACAATATTTTAAAACCCTAATTTTGCACGTATAGCACATAACATTAAATATCGAATTTTAGCTCAAAATTTGAAATTTAATTTTTTTGTTTTTTTTGGTTATTTTTCCTTTTATTAGACAGATATATAGATTTCAACAATTTTTTTTTCATAAGAATAGAAAAGAAAAAATCGCGCAGTGAAGATTTAAGCATTAATCAATACATTTAATAAATTTGATAATGCAAATAATTTTGAATAAACATAAAAACATTGTACAAAATTTAATTAATAGTTGATGGACTAAAAAAAACATTAATGTTTTTTTTTTTTTTTTTTTTTTTTTTTTTTTTTTTTTTTTGTAAGATCAGATTTTTTCTTAATGAATTTCCAAATAAGGAAAAGTTGCAACTCTATTTTTTTTATACTTTGCCTCAATACGAAGATTGAAATTCTCGGATCTTAGACTATATATTTCAGTTTAGCTGTCTTATTTTAAAATAATTTTGTTCAATTGGTAAAAGAAAGCGAGTTTGCTACATAAAAATTATTTCGTTGTGAAATAAAATTCGCGAATAACCAGTTCAGTATTAGCGAATGTTGCAATGTTCTTCATTTTCTATTTCGAGAATAATCAAAACTCGTTAAGGGATTACTGTATTAACCCTTTGTAGCTCAATAACTCCGATTTGAAAAACCCTTTATGCACATTAAAATTCTTGATTTTAAGCCTAAAAAAATTTCAGAACAGAAAAATAAATTTTATTCGGAATAAAATGTTTGTTGAATATCTGCAACATCTTACCAACTGGCACAAAATCTAAAAATATTTTAAATAATAATTTACATGAAATTTTTTTAAACAATTGTTAGTTTGTTATTTTATGTTTACCATAAGTATCATTTATAGTACTTTTAAAATGCTGTTAAAAAATAGATTACAATTAAATGATCATAGATTCTAATCCAATTTTTTTTTAAATAATGCAGAATTTTAATTACATTTTGGAAATAATTTTATAATTACATTTACACTGAGTATATCACTTTATTAACTTTGTTTAAACAGCTGTTTTAAGATAAATGATAATATTTAATTTTCATTCAATAATTAAAATTTTCTATTTCATTTTAACTCGGTTTTATAATTACTCTTAAATTTAGCGTATTTACTACATTCACAAAATTTTTATGGAAACGGTTGGATTTAGAGAATTTGTGTAATAAAAGAAGTAAAATATTATTTCGTCAAACTTATTTACAAGCCAGCTTCTAATATTTAATCTAACAAAGATTTCAGCAGTTGGAAGTAGTTATTAATAGAGAAATTTTATATTTATCGTAAGTGACGTTACAGCATTTTTAAAATGTTATTTCAAAAAGCAGATTATGATTTAATGATTATAGATTTTTATTAAATTTTATTTTATTGAAAAGTACATAACTCTAAATACATTTCAATATAGTTTTATAATTACACTCCAAATTCTCAAAACACAAATAAAAACACATTTTAGAGCAAATTTTGTCGCAAAATTTACAACACATTAATGGGTCATGAATTAGAAAACTTCATAGACAAAACGTTTTTTGCGTCGTGATTGCGTTCTTAATATATTGCAAAAGTGTTGCTATCAAGAAAAGTGTTGTAAAAACATTGTTGTTAATTGTGTTGTAAATGGTGTTGATGAAAATATTTTCCTACAAAATAGTGTTGTCTTGCACAACACTGTGTCACTCAGTTAACAATTCATTGTAAGCACAACACACTTTAGAGCAATGTAAAACAATACATGTAAAACACTTTCAAAATTCGAAACATTTTCTACAGGGTGCCTTTGAAATTACACGAACTTAAAAAATAAATAAAAGACAGTTTTCTTCATAGAAAAAAGATTGCAGGAAATTACTGAGTATGTTGACTAAATTTACCAATAAATATCAATAACTGCATTTCTGAAAAAGTTATATAATTTTTAACACTTCTTGCACAATCTTTTTCCTATCACAACATATTCACAACACATTCACAAGACAATCAAAAAAGATTATACAGAAGTGTTAATTATTATGTTCAGTTAATGTTGTAAAAGCGTTTCATGAATTTTCAGTGTACGTTTATACTGAGTATTTTATTAACTTTGTTTAAAAGGGCTGTTTTGAACAGGGGTGATAAATAAATGATCACATTTCTTTTTCATTATAACATTAAAGACTGACTTTGCATTTTCGCGACATTATGTTTTTAATTCTATTAGGTAGCTTTCATTACAAAAAGTAAAAAGCTACCTATTGCAGCCATCCGGAGGAAAGCACTTCCAGAAAATTTTGATATATTTTCACCGATCATGACCCCCAGACCCCAAAACCACCCTCCGTTCAAATGTTGACATATATATATATATATATATATATAACCATACATATATATATATATATATATATCTGATTTTGTCATTCGATAACTATAGCATTTATGAACCGATTTGAATGAAACGTGGTATGTACATGGTACCTACGAATGTCTGAACCGAGTTCGTTAGCCAGCATCATCCGCCATCTTATTAAAAAATGGTCGCCATTTTAAAAAATTTAAAAAATTTAAAATTTAAAATTAAAAGTTGAAAAATATTTTTCTTTTATATGTTAGAACTTAAAACAACGATTCCAGAACACTTTTTATTTTGTCTATATCTTAAAAAATGATTGAGTTATAGCATTTTGAATTTTTCTTATGGTTGACATTTGAAACGATCTCATTTTTGTCACGAGATAACACGCGTATTCTTGAATCGATTTGAATGAAACTTGGTATGTAGATAGTAAATACAAATGTCTCGACCGAGTTCGTTAGCCAGCATCATCCGCCATCTTGTTTCAAAATGGTGGTCATTTAAATTTTTTTAAAGAATTTAAAATTTAAAATTAAATGCGAAAAAATTAAAAGTTGAAAAATATTTTTCTTTTATGTGTTAGAACTTAAAACAGCGATTCCAGAACACTTTTTATTTTGTGTTTATCTTAAAAAATGATTGAGTTATAGCACTTTGAATTTTTCTTATGGTTGACATTTTGAAACGATCTGATATTAGTCACGCGAAAACAAGCGTATTTATGAATCGATTTGCATGTAACTTGGTGTGTACATAGTAAGTTATGAGGCCTTGACCGAGTTCGTTAGCCAGTTCCATCCGCCAACTTGTTTCAAAATGGCGGCCATTTAAATTTTTTTAATTAAAATTTAAAATTAGGTACAAAAAAGTGAGAAATTGGAAAAGATTTTTCTTTTGTTCATTTGACCTTGATACAAAGATTCCAGAGCATTTTTTGTTTCGTCTGTATCTTAAAAAATGGCTGAGTTACAGCACTTTTTCAATTTCTAGTGTTGCTCACATTTTAAAATTATCTGATTTTCGTCACGTGATAACACGAGTATTTATAAACCGATTTCGATGAAACTTGGTACGTACATAATACATATCTATGTATGGACCGAGTTCGTTGGCCAGTTCCATCCGCCATCTTGTTTCAAAATGACGGAATATCATTTTTTAAATTAAATTTTAAAATTAAGTTCAAAAAATAAGAAATTGAAAAAGATTTTTCTTTTTTGTGTTTGACCTTCATACAAAGATTCCAGAGCATTTTTTGTTTAATTTATATCTTAAAAAATGACTGAGTTATAGCACTTTCAATTTCCAGTGTGGTTAATATTTTGAAACGGTCTGAAATTTGTCACGCGATAATACGCATATTTATAATCTGATTTGGATATAACTCCGTATGTACATAGTACATACCAATGTCTTGACCGAGTTCACTGACCAACTTCATCCGCCATATTGTTTCAAAATGGCGGCCATTTAAGTTTGTCAAAAATCTTTTAAATGTATAATGATGTACAAACAAAAAAAAAATGAAATTGAAAAAAGGTTCTTCCTAAAGTATTTATCTTAATAATGAATTCCAAAGTATTTTTTGCTTTGTTTTTATCTTAAAAAACGCCTGAGATATAGCCGTTTGAATTTCTGTTGTGGGTGACATTTAAAAAAAATCAATTTGCCCGTGACAGCACTCGTATATATTAATCGATTTCGATATGAGTGGCATGTGCACATGAATTAAGATTTCGATTAAGCTCATTGGTTTGTTTTATCCATCATGTTGATTTGAAATGGAATACACTTCATGATATCGTGGAATTTGGCGACTCTCTAAATCGCTGAAAATGAAACCAAGTTGAATAAAATATGACTAATTTCTAAATATTCCTAGTAATATTCAGTTTCGACAAAAAGTAGCATTCAATCTTATAAAATCGTGTTCCACTAATTTGAGATCCGTATGTTTGAATAATATAACTTAATTTAAAATAAATAAATAAATAAATACGTATATGAAAGCTACCTCTTCCTCCCGGCATTGCCGGAAGGACTTTTTTTAATTTTAGTATGAATATTTTTTCAGCAAATTTATTATCACATATTGTATATATGACTTATTTTTAAGAACAAAATTGTTAATTGATTCGATTTTTAAAAAACTAGAAAGAAAACTAGGAATGTTTTGAAACTTTTATCGAATTAAATAAAATTCAGAAGTTCAAGATATGGATATTATAATTAATTATCTATAATACAATGTAACGTACCACTTCACGCAAATGGTATAACAGGGATATGTTATGGGAAATTTTAGGTCTTTTAGAGGATCTTTCACAAAATATTTTTTTTAACAACAGGACCCTTTTCAAAAAATTTTATCCCTAAACAGGACCCTTGACAAAACTTTTTATCTCTAAACAGGACCCTTCACAAAATTATTTGCCTCTTAAATAAACCTGTCACATAATTTTTTCCGCTTCAAATTGAACTTTTCACGAATTTAGCCATTTAAAAATAAAATTCAGCTCGCAAATAAACATCTGAACTCACCAAAGAGTATATTACTTAGCTTTTTAATATGTGAAGTATAGAATCTGAATACATCGGTAATTTAATTCACAAAATTATGAATAGGATTTTCAAAAATGTAAAAAAAACCTTCACAATTTTACAAAAAAAGTAGGACTCTATGAGAAAATTCTGGACACACCTCCGTATAAAACATTTCATATAAAAAATTTTGTTGATTTGTACTTTTTGCGTTTCTGCAAGAACATCATATCTCAGATAAAAATTTAAAAAACTTGTAACATCACCTTTTTCTTCTCTTAATTAATGAGAAATATGTATAAAATAAAATTTTACTTCATTTATATAGAGTATAAAAAGGCGTTGTCCTTAATGAGTTCAATAATGCAAAATTTTCGTCACATTTGAAGTAGATATTTACTCTTACATTTAGTAAAATTACTCTATTCAAAAAAAAAAAAAAAAAAAAAAAAAAAAAAAAAAAATTACCGTTTAATTAAATTACAATAATAATCCTTTTTATTATCTTATCTTTAAAAAAGGTCACTGACCGTGCTGTCACGAAAATATTATGTCATAGCTGCACTGCTTTTTTTTTTTTAGTTGCATGATATTACTTACCCACTAGGAGACATTTTCCAAACCCTGCAGACAATTTATCGTCACAAATCACGGTTTTCATATTACCATTCGGGTGTCATCTTTCCACTGATGTCACTTAATTGAGCAGAAAATGACCTGGTACCAGGATCGTCTTCTGATCGACGCGTCTGATGAATGATACTAATCTGGAAATGAAATACAGCAGATGCAAGAAACACAAACCTTACTATGAGGCTAAAAATGGGGCGTTTTTCTTCGAAACAAATTCCTTGCCTGAAATTAGAAAACAAGAAGAAATAAATGGTCTTGTTAACGATTTTATTTAAGCATCAGATTCATTAAGAGGCTACTTCAATCTCCTGAAAAGACAAGCTCATTAATGCTGATAATATAAAATAAAATTTTTAAAGATATCTCATTTGCATTTCAGTATTTTTAAACAATACTTTTTTGTATTGGCTATTTGAAATCAATCTGTACAAAGGTTGTCTTTTACTTTTGAGATTTTGTTTACTGATATTTTTTTATTAGAACACTTTCATTTTCGGAACCGGTTTCGAAAGAAAAAACATTTTAATTGAGCAGAAAATGACCTGGTACCAGGATCGTCTTCTATGATCAACGCGTCTGATGAATGATACTAATCTGGAAATGAAATACAGCAGATGCAAGAAACACAAGCCTTACTATGGGCTAAAAATGGGGCGTTTTTCTTCGAAACAAATTCCTTGCCTGAAATTAGAAAACAAGAAGAAATAAATGGTCTTGTTAACGATTTTATTTAAGCATCAGATTCATTAAGAGGCTACTTCAATCTCCTGAAAAGACAAGCTCATTAATGCTGATAATATAAAATAAAATTTTTAAAGATATCTCATTTGCATTTCAGTATTTTTAAACAATACTTTTTTGTATTGGCTATCTGAAATCAATCTGTACAAAGGTTGTCTTTTACTTTTGAGATTTTGTTTACTGATATTTTTTTATTAGAACACTTTCATTTTCGGAACCGGTTTCGAAAGAAAAAACATTTTAATTGAGCAGAAAATGACCTGGTACCAGGATCGTCTTCTATGATCAACGCGTCTGATGAATGATACTAATCTGGAAATGAAATACAGCAGATGCAAGAAACACAAGCCTTACTATGAGGCTAAAAATGGGGCGTTTTTCTTCGAAACAAATTCCTTGCCTGAAATTAGAAAACAAGAAGAAATAAATGGTCTTGTTAACGATTTTATTTAAGCATCAGATTCATTAAGAGGCTACTTCAATCTCCTGAAAAGACAAGCTCATTAATGCTGATAATATAAAATAAAATTTTTAAAGATATCTCATTTGCATTTCAGTATTTTTAAACAATACTTTTTTGTATTGGCTATTTGAAATCAATCTGTACAAAGGTTGTCTTTTACTTTTGAGATTTTGTTTACTGATATTTTTTTATTAGAACACTTTCATTTTCGGAACCGGTTTCGAAAGAAAAAACATTTTAATTGAGCAGAAAATGACCTGGTACCAGGATCGTCTTCTATGATCAACGCGTCTGATGAATGATACTAATCTGGAAATGAAATACAGCAGATGCAAGAAACACAAGCCTTACTATGAGGCTAAAAATGGGGCGTTTTTCTTCGAAACAAATTCCTTGCCTGAAATTAGAAAACAAGAAGAAATAAATGGTCTTGTTAACGATTTTATTTAAGCATCAGATTCATTAAGAGGCTACTTCAATCTCCTGAAAAGACAAGCTCATTAATGCTGATAATATAAATTAAAATTTTTAAAGATATCTCATTTGCATTTCAGTATTTTTAAACAATACTTTTTTGTATTGGCTATCTGAAATCAATCTGTACAAAGGTTGTCTTTTACTTTTGAGATTTTGTTTACTGATATTTTTTTATTAGAACACTTTCATTTTCGGAACCGGTTTCGAAAGAAAAAACATTTTAATTGAGCAGAAAATGACCTGGTACCAAGATCGTCTTCTATGATCAACGCGTCTGATGAATGATACTAATCTGGAAATGAAATACAGCAGATGCAAGAAACACAAGCCTTACTATGAGGCTAAAAATGGGGCGTTTTTCTTCGAAACAAATTCCTTGCCTGAAATTAGAAAACAAGAAGAAATAAATGGTCTTGTTAACGATGTTATTTAAGCGCCAGATTCATTAAGAGGCTACTTCAATCTCCTGAAAAGACAAGCTCATTAATGCTGATAATATAAAATAAAATTTTTAAAGATATCTCATTTGCATTTCAGTATTTTTAAACAATTTTTTTTTGTATTGGCAAGCTGAAATCAATCTGTACAGAGGTCATTTTTTACTTTTTAGATAATTTTTCATTAGGACACATTCATTTTCGGAACCGGTTTCGAAAGAGAAAGCATTTTCTTGAAAAAAAATGTGCAAATAAAATTGAAAAAAAAAAAAAAAAAAGCAGATGTAGAAATAAATTTCAGCTTAAATAAAATAAAAATAAATAAGTAAATAAAAATATCCAAATGCTAACGATAAACCTTAAAACAAATTTTCCATGAGATTAGCATTAGCGAGGGAGCTTTTCCAGATAACTGAAGTAGCTTCTTAAGATTAATAATTAGATTTTAATTAAAAAAAATTTTTCATGCCCGATATTGAGTATTATGGATTATCGTCATAATTACAGACGTTGTTAGGTTTTTTTTATTTACGTGGGATATTACTATTTACAGAGGTTCGAATTAGAGGCCGGTGCAGATCGGGTTGTTTATGGCCCGAACCCGAGGTTAATAATTTCGTCAACCTGAAACGCAACACATTTTAACCCGAAACCGAAGTAATAGAAAATTAATCTACATTTTAATGCATTTGAAAAAAAAAAAAATAGTCTAAAATTATCTCTACCATCGTTATATTATTTATACAGAAATAAACTCATAAATATTCAAATATATATATTTAATTAGAAAAATATATTGGACTTTCTGTCGAAAAAGCAGGTCAACTCGAACCGACTCGAAAGAAGTCAAAACCCAACCGGAAAACAAAACTTGTAATGAAATATTTCGCATCAACCCGATCTACTGGAGTGAGGTCGAGTTCGAGTAATATCTCGTTACGCAGCAAGATGCAAAACTCTAGTTCGAAGACTCAACCCGAAAACATCAAGGACAACAACAACAAAAATAAATAAATAAATCCCAATACGCGATTATTTTTAAATTTTTGCTGTGCTATGGCCATTTATTTGAAGGAGAATATTAAAAAACCGTCTAAGAATAACCCTTAGTTTATAAAGACCTAAATGCTTATCGGCTGTCGGCACAGTTAGCTTAAATGACAAAGCATTGGTCTTGTATGCCAAGGATCTGGGTTCGTTTTCCAGTTTGGCCAATTTTTCGCTCAGCTGGAAATATTCATTTTGTATCATAACTTTACAAACAGTTTTAATTGTATTAAAGCAATTGTATGCTTAGACACTAATGTTGAACCAATGGGAGCGTTCTTTTCAAATTTCTCGTTCTTATGTCGCTTAAAAAAAAAAAAAAAAAATGCCTCTGTTTTTTCGATGTCTAAACTAATATTTCTTTTCCGATTTCGTTACAGATTCCTTTTTTTTTTTTTTCTTGCAAACTTTTTTACTTTTAGAATCGCTTTCGATAGTGGAAATGTCCCGGAAAAATAATCGGCAGCCTTTAGGGGAAAAAAATAAATAAAGGTAAGCCATTGAAGGAGTATTTTTTGCATAAATATTATACAGTACACTCGCTATTTTACGACCCCCGATTTAGCGACCACTGGATGAGGTCCCGACCAATTTTCAATGCTTACAATATTTTTTCTCGCTCATTTTAACGACCGGCAAATAATCCAAATCTTGATTTAAGTGACCTTTTCACATCTTCCAAAAATTTAATTCTACAAGCAGTAAAATAATTTTGGCTTTCAAAAATGTTACATACATTTTAAAGCGTCAAATGTTATGCAATGTTTGAAAAGATGTATCGAAGGTACTTGTCAGTGGTATTCTAATCAATTTAGAAATAAAGAAAATTCATAAAACAAATTCTTAGTCGCTATTGATAGAGCAAATGATGCTCGATTTTGCTTCCATACCGCCGGATATTCAAAGAACAAAGCTTGGGAATTTGAACCTGATGTCCAGATGTTGAAATAACAGAACACCGCAAATGAAAATTCCAATCATCTAGTATGCAAGCATTACAAAAACGGTTGTATGGCCGGAAAATCTCACATTTGAAAATTATGTTGACGTTGACGATAAGTTGAAAACTGAGAAAATATTTTCAAAATATGATTTAATCTGCAGCCTTCTCAATCCTGATTGGACATTCCAGATAATTTTTACGACAAGGAAATTGAAGGGAATCTATATATATCTCCTGCATAAAAAAATGGCAGATAATGTCATCAAGTTGCATGGAATGGAAGGAAATGAAATACTAACGAATAGTTTTAGAATTTGCTAACTGCCATTTAAAGCAAAAATATATAACATGATTATCCATAAAATGTTAATTAACTAGTCTAACTCATTTTTTTTTTATTTTGTAAATTGTATAAATTTTTGTAAAATTATACCATGATTTTTAATCCTTTTTTGAATTAAAAAATTTAAATTAAATACTACGAATGTTTTTTTTTAATTGCATAAATCCGTATTTTCTACATTAGAATGCTTGATATTTTTGAAGAGCGTTAAAATAAACCAATATTAGCAGCATTTGATTCAACGACCATTTGATTTAATGTCCTATTTGCCGATGTCCCGTGAAGGTCATTAAAGCACGAGTCTACTGTATAAAAAAATCATTTCCAAATTTCTAAATGATAACGAGAAATTTGAAAAAAAAATGTACCATTGGTTTAACATTAGCTTGCGAGTATTTTTGCTCCGCTATACTTAAACTCTTTTGGATGCTCACAAATTTTTTATTTTCTCTATCCGAAAATGAAAATTTTCAATTTTTAAGATAATTACAAATTATTTTCAGCATAAAAAATATTTTCAGATTAATTCTTATTGAGATATTAAACATCTTCCGGTTTATACTTTTTCCTATAACTTTATTTCTAATTGTCACTGAACCAAAAGTAAAGCATTTTTGGAATCCTAAAGATTTGAACATTTATTTAAAATAATAAAAGAAAATATCGAAAATGTTTCACGAAAACTACGATACAAGCGTAGACACATACCTTAAATGAATTACATTAGTTTTTATCAAATAACGATGTCTGAAATTCCTTTTTTTAGGGATTTTTTTTTTTCCGCTGGTCTCTCTCTTCTTTTTCTTCAAAAAGTATTACAGGAAAACAGAGCCTCCGTTTCACACCATTATCCCGAGACAGCTGACATGCTTTTCATTAATGAAGCTAATTATAGGATAAAAATCGACGCGGATATTTTAAATTGCCTTTAATGCTTGATGATTATAGTAATTTTACCACTAAGGTACAGATTTCATATCTATCTATAGTTTAAAGTATAATAACAATGTCATTCAGTTATAGTGGGAACGGAAAGGTGAGCTAGTACAATTAGTTACTTTAAAGTTTATTGATGTTTAGTATTTCCTTTATTGAATATGATTTTTTTTAGCTATTTAAAGATTGTAATAACATTATAGCTATTCTAGCTACAAAAATATACAAGGGTGTTCATAAAGTGCTTAAAATTATTAGATATGTCGTAGGTGAGCAGATTCGCCAACTTTTGAAAAATATTGAATTGGCTGTAAAATATTGGGTGAGCCCAAAAACATTCTCGTAAAATGGTATGATCATTTTGTTTTCCTTCGAAGAATGGATAGTTGGTGAAAGATAAGAAATTCAAGTTAAGTTATCATGTTTTAATAAAGTTGAAATTTTATTAAATTATATTCTCATGCGTTTTTCCTTATAAAGATACTGATATTTATTGTAATATCATCATATGAAGACCATGACTACAAATTGAAATATCAGAAATTTAAGCATGGAACAAAACATTTCACACATTTTCGATTTATGGCTGTCAATCGGAGAATTTAAATACATGACCATTGACAAAATAAATTCTGTTCTAGGGAGAAAAATGAATAATGAAATAATAATGAACTAAACGAACACTGAAAAGTGGGCAATGCTAAATTATTGAGTGGGCTCAGGCTTCACGTACCGATATAAGTGGGCGCCACTCTAGGTGAGACACACATGCATCATTTATCACATTCACAATGTGATAAATGATGCCTGTTCATTCACAATGTCTAATTTTTGTATCCAGAAGATTATCCGAATAGAGTTTCCAAAATGGATCTCTAGAACATAAACAATACGCAATTTTTACAACTATTGTTCACCGTAGAACATTCGTTTTACCATATTAAGGCATTTTCAACACTTGAAGTAAATATGTCTGAGCTGAAAGAAGTCTCCATAGACGTCTCTTTGAGCTTCTCTTTTGAATCTTCCACTGATCTGATATCACAGAATTCCTGAAAAATGAACATAGTAGAGCTCCTGTTTAGTGAGCAAAGTCAAAAGTAAAACAGCATAATTTTAATATATATATTTTGAAATTCTCTAAAATTGTATCCCATAGATGGCCGAATATAACAATCACAGAAATCGAGAAAAACACAGCCTAGAAATGACAGCTGTTGATAGATCACAAATTAACCGATACCATGTGCTAAGGGAAAACGAAGTTTAATAGAATTCCATCCCGTAGATTCCTAGATGTAACTGTCATGGAAATAATGAAAAACACACCACAGCTGCGTCACTTTTTGAGTGATATTCACACAAACCTAATAAGTACCCGCTTATGTTAAATCTGACTGAATATTTAATAAAATTCATTCATAAGATGCCGAGATACAGCTATTGGAATCGTGAAAAAAATAGAGCATAGGAGCTTCACTTGTCAGGCGATATATACTAAAACGCAATCAGCACATATTTCTCGTTGCCGCTCACCAACGGGCCGAATCGCGACAAAATGCCCCATATGGCGAGTAAAAGAACAATAAGACTCACCAAATTGCGAGGTATCAATATCTGTTCCATTTTTTGTGTATGGGTGTGTGTTCCAGTACATTAGAAATATTTATTCACGTTACTGAACGACTGTATGTCGCTTTACATGTTCAATCGTATCATGCCATTGACATTGCTTTATTTATAGAGATACTGATTCAATATCAATTCAGTTTAGAATTAGTCAAAGGCAGAAATGGTTATCCATATATTCTTATTTATTGTCAGTTAATCACTAACTGCGTATTGGCATCGTAGCGTAAACATACAAATAAAATTACTCTCATCAAGCGCTCTCATCTCATCAATAGAGAAATGTTTTGCTGAAATGCGGTGCTAAAATTAGCCATTTAACAAACTATTTATAAAGCGTTTGCAAAGTAATCATTGGCCGATTATTTTTTTTTATATCGAGTCGAAATCTCATACCAATTTTTAGCGCATGTTTTACAACGGTAAATTAACAATAGCAGTTTTTAATTTTTATTTAGACTGCTAAAAGAATGTCTGAAGGATTTACACATTTAATTGTCGGATTTCTATTTTATAAGCAATTACAAAAAAATGGGTTATTTTAGAATATTTGGAAAACAGGGATATAATAAGGTAAAAATACAATTTTCAGTGTTTCACTTCACACCGAATGTGTTTTATCATTTTTTTTTTAATTTGGCGACTGTTTTTTATTTGCTATTCGGAAAATTGCTAATGTTTCTCAAAAGCCAGAGAGAACCCTGAATCAGCACCAATTTATATTATGTTTGTCTGAAGTTTGATTAAATTAGATGTGTAATGATGTGTATTAGTTGTTTTAGACACAGTAGCCGCAAAATTTGTGTCCTGCACAGCCAGACAAACAGATAGATAGTTAGATATTAGCCACACAGACAATTTTCCATGATACTGAATTATTCTGGATATTTCGAAACGTATAAATATATCAATAAACGGAAGTCGGAAATTTTGAATGAACTTATAAATGAACGAAGAAAGCAAAAGTTGGAGAAATGAAACAATCTCTTGCGGTGTATAATCGCATGCAATAGTAATTTGCATACTTATAGACATGTACTTAGAGACATACGCACACATTTGCCTAGATATTCCCAAACTTGGCGATACAGGTCAATTTCTCGTTGACTAATCAATATGACGAATTCTTTGTGTAATGATATACGTAAAGTAACATTCCCAAACTGAGAGAGGGCCTCTTTGTCTTAAAAGAAAAAAAATAATAATCATTATTTCATTAATTAAAACTAAATGGTTTACCCTTTTTTATATTGATCCCACAAAATCTGCTAAAACATGTAAATAGGGTTGAATATGTTATTTAGTTTTTCTTATCGTATATTTTTGTTACATTCTTTGTACGTAACATAAAGATTCAACAATTTAGTTTTGGGTAAAATAAATTGTAATGGTCTCCAAATTGTTCAAAAGTTTTTTACCGGTGAATAAATGAAAAAAATATATCTGTATAGTTTTTGATCCCATGAATAATTTTTAATTTAATTTATATTACGATATTTACATAATCTGTTAAAAAGAAATGCAAACTTTATGTTACACAATTACAAACTAGCATAGCTAATTAGAGAGAGTAGGAAAAAAGTAAAATAAGTTTCTTAATATTTTATGATTAGCACTAATTCAAATGTTTATTTTTATTAATAAAATATTATACCTTCTTTCAAAAGTCTTTTTGGGAAAATATTTGTGATTAAAAAAGCAGACTTTTGATGTGCTAAATAATATAATAATTATAATTCAATTTAAATTGAAGTTTGAAAATTTAGAAATAGTAATTTACAATAATTAATAAAATTTGCACAACTCACAGCTGAAATAGGAATTTACAGTTACTATATGATGTTTTCGATCTTTTTAAAAATTGAGAATTTTATTGAGAATGTACAATAAAATTTAAAAGTAATATAACTTCTATAAAAGTTCAATGTTTTATTGAATATAAATCTAAATTTTTATCGAAATGTCAACTACTCTTTTTGTCAGTTGTTTTCTTCAATTGAAAAGCAAAATTGTCAAACCATCTTTTTTCATTACATGCTTTATTTTCCATTACTTCAAAATACTTGTCAGAATTGACAAGTAAGTGGTAGCTTTCAAATGAAAAAAAAATAGCATGTCACAAATTTTTAAAGTATTAATTTTAGATCTATAGATTCAGCATTATTCAACAAAGACTAGACAGAATTTAGTCTTATTTACTGATATAAGTTATTTCCCGAAGAAATGATATCTTTCCATTAACATAAATTGATATTTCTCTTTTTTATTTTCAATTCAATTAACGGAGGTATTCTATTTTTAGAATGTGATAAAATATGAAAAGAATAAAATGCATAGTTTAAAAATATTGTACAATTTTTTAAATAAATTTCTCTAGATTCTTCGTGATTATATATATACGTAGTGCCTATAGTCATCGTTTGGTCCGTCCGTTTGCCTGCATATAGCATATACTGCACCGAATGGTTTGAAAATTGGTATAAAGATATTTTTTTGAGGCATTTTATGAAAATTAAATCGAAACTTAAAAAAGTGTTATTAAATGTTTTCTATATTTTGTTAAATCCTATCATGCATAATTAATTCAATGCCTTTTCATGAGAGGTAATGATTCTAGGTTGCCATGGAGATTACGTCCGATTTAACAAGTAGCTCTATTGTTGCGGTATAACTGAATTTAATTGCATAATCATAAAAGAATTTTCTATTCATGCATTTTTTTATAAGAGTGCATCACCTATTGAATCAATATCTAAATATTTATAATAAAAAGAATACTGCCCAGTTAAACTGATGGCATTGAGCTCACAGGCTACGCATACTAATTGTACATTACAGCCTTATATTTTCAAGGGTTAATTCCGTTCGAAAAAGAAATTAAGAAGGGGAAACAGCTCTCCCCTTTCCCCTTTTTTATACTTAATCATTGAACCTCCTAAACTATCAAGGACATGCTTTATCATATAAAAAATCTAGATCCAAAATTCAGAGCAAATCGGATAATTCTTAATAAAAACCCATTTAGCATTTGTATAATTTAAGAGGAGTTATCCCCCTCTTTTATACTTAACTATTAAACTTCCAAAAATATTCAGAGATTTGAACGAAATCTGACAATTCTGCTTTAAAAAACCCATTTATATAAATTAAGGAAAGGGGCATTAGAACCCCCGTTCCCCCTGTTTATACTTATTCAATGAACACCTAATAACAGTCACGGAATCATCTCATCAGAATGATCCTATATCTAAATTTTGAACGACAACTTGATTCTGCATGAAAAGCCCACTTATTTCTATTAAGGGGGGGGGGCATGAACTCCCCGTTCCCCCTCTTATACATATCGAATGAACTCCAAAAACTAATCAGGGAAGCGGCTTGTATGGATATACCTATATACAAAATTTGAAGTGGATCGGATATTTTTATCATGAGTTATCGCGTTACGTACGAACATACATACAGAACGGGCGGGCACATAAGCTCTCAGGCTATGATAGCCTGTGAGCTAAAAACTAGTTATAGAACGTGCACACCTCATTTGACAGATATAACGTAAAATTCCCGACTTTTATTTTGTGTGTGTGTATCTTAATGAAATTGTATTAGAGAGAAAATGATATGTGCATCTTGAATAGTCTTAAATTCATTTTGGAAGAGTTTGTTTTATTTTATTTTTTTGCAATATAAAACACTTTTTTAGGTTCGTTTATAATTTTTTAAACACATAGCACCTACGGTCACCATTTAGTCCGTCCGTCTGTCTGTCCCTCCTTTCGTCTGTCTGTCCGTCCTTCCACATATAACAATGCAAAAACTACATAACCGAATCCCTTGAAATTTATACTATATAATTATTACCTAATTTTGTTGAGTTGTTTAAAATTTTATGAAAATCGGATGCATAATTCAATTACAGGACAATCAAAAGTATTCCGTTACATGACGGCCAACGGGAGGGGAAAATATAGCTTCGGACGTATCACACGTGACACCTCCGAACCAAAAAAAATTAAATACAAGTATTTTCAAGCATCTTCATGCTATATTTCTATTGAAAATGTCAAAGATTAGTAGAAGTAGTATTTAGAATGGGAATCTTGTTTTTCTAGAGAATATAAGAGTCTATTTCAGTCAAGTGAAAAAACTGGTTTGCTAATGCCAATTCTATGGAAGAAATTGATAGAGATATCTTGTTTGCATTTCAAAAAAATTAAATGATTATTTTTTTCCTTTTGGATAATTGAGACTGATTTTTAATGAGGACGTTTTTTATTTTTTCAATTTTGTTTACAGGTATTTTCGCTGTTGACATTTTTATTTTCGAAGCTGGTTCCAAAAATGAAAACATCCTCATTAAAATAAATAAATAAATAAATAGAATCATAATTGCAATCATAATCGGAAAATTGAAAAACGGCCTTTGTACAGATCAATCTAAGCTCTCCAATGATATAAATAAATAATAATTAAACATTCAAATCTGTTGAAATTCAAACGGGATGTCTTTTCCATAGGGTTAGCATTAGCGAACTGGTATTTTTGCTTGACTGAAGAAGCCTCTTAAAATTATCACTAAACGAACCGCACAGCTGATTTTCCTATGGTCTTATCATACTAAAGGTAAAGCCAATATATCCGAATAGAAATCTATATGATATATTAATATTGCGAATGTTCGAAAATTTTACCATAAAGGTTATTGTTTAGAAAAATTAAAATTAAAGTAGTGGGTAAATCATTTCAGATTCGCACAGACGGTTTCGTTTAATACCTCTTTTAAAACACTTTTTCTTCAAAATAATGAATCAAACTTTTTAATTTGTGAATATTAAATCCTTATACAAAAGACAGCGCCTTTATATTTCATTTTAAAGTATTAAGAAGAATTTTAAAATCAAATTAAAAATAGTGAAGTAAAATTATTGAAATAAAAATTTAAAATAACTGAATATTTTTAAATTTAGAAATCAAAGATTTAGCAAGATTATAGATAAAATATAACATTTTTTAAAGTAGGAAAATGTTTAAAACATATTTAGAATGCTAAAAAAATTCTGAAAAAATTGATACTAATTCTTCAATTTTCCAAACACTCTCTAATTGCGAAGAAAAACATGTTAACATTTATTAAAATTCGAAATAGAAAATAAAATACTACCTCTGACAATAAAGTTTGGTGGAAACTGTAACGTACATGAAATATTAACAGAAGTTACTTTACTGCCCTTCATAATAGTTCTCTCCCATAACTATGCACCACTGAGATCTGCTATATATGTCTGCTATATATGTATACTACCTCTGACAATAAAGTTTGGCGGAAACTGTAACGTACATGAAATATTAACAGAAGTTACTTTACTGCCCTTCATAATAGTTCTCTCCCATAACTATGCACCACTGAGATCTGCTATATATGTCTGCTATATATGTATACTACCTCTGACAATAAAGTTTGGCGGAAACTGTAACGTACATGAAATATTAACAGAAGTTACTTTACTGCCCTTCATAATAGTTCTCTCCCATAACTATGAACTACTGAGATCTGCTATATATGTCTGCTATATATGTATACTACCTCTGACAATAAAGTTTGGCGGAAACTGTAACGTACATGAAATATTAACAGAAGTTACTTTACTGCCCTTCATAATACTTCTCTCCCATAACTATGCACCACTGAGATCTGCTATATATGTCTGCTATATATGTATTCTACCTCTGCCAATAAAGTTTGGCGGAAACTGTAACGTACATGAAATATTAACAGAAGTTACTTTACTGCCCTTCATAATAGTTCTCTCCCATAATTATGCACCTCTGAGATCTGCTACAGCTCATATTCAAAATATTAGAATAATTGAGAAAAAGTAATAAGAAAAAATTATTTGTCATTGATTTATTTTTTATACTAAGTAAATGCAATTAAATTTCTTATAAATTAAATCTGGAATGTTTAGATAAGATTTTAACATTTATAAAATATAAAATACAGCACAATAAATTAGGTATACAGCTTCCTTAAACACACCAGAATATTAGAATAAAATTTAGATTGGTTCAAAATATTAGAATATTTTATTTTACGCAACAATATTACCTTATGAATATGAAGTAAATGGTAGTTAATATTTTGTAGCATCCCCTTTAGCTTTCATAACAGCGTACAATCGATCTTGCATACTATATACAAGGTGTTTACAAACATTTCTATCAATATTAGCCCAAATAGACTTTATACGTGCCACTAACTCAGTTTTACTTGAAGGAGGATTTTCTTGAATTTTTTTCTTCATTATACACCATAAGTTTTCGATGGGATTAAGATCTGGTGAATTTGGTGGCCAAGGAAGTACCTTAATGTTGCGTTGGCGGAACCAATTCTTAGTTGACACCGAGGTATGCGGGGACGCTAAATCTTGTTGAAAGATGTAATCATCTTCAAATAAATCTTCTGATGATGGAATCATGTAATATTCTAAAATTTCTTGATATATCAGAGAGTTAACCTTTTCGTAGACGATGCATAACTTTCCAGGTCCTTCTGCACTCATACAACCCCAAACCATGACACTAGCAGCAAATTTTACGGAACGTTTAAAGCATTCTTTATCAAATGCTTCTTGCTTCATTCTCCAAACTCGAATACCTTGATTACCATATGAAGCACAAAACATACTTTCATCACTAAATAATATATTTTTCCAATCTTCATTGCTCCATATGTGACAACTCCGACTGCCTAAATTAGATAATCACAGAAAGAGCTGCCACAAAAGAATCATCAACATACACATTGATTCTATAAAAAATCATATCATGAAAATTAGGTAAGATATAAAAAAGGCTTACCTCCAAAATTCCAATTCTTCGGGTATCGAGGCTCAGAATGTTCGAATGCCTTCTTCTGCAGCATAAATATTAAAGACTATTTTCACTCAAAAGACAAAAGTCCGTCTTCATTTTCATATTTTAATAAGGACGATCACAGTTCACAAAAAATAGCACACACAACAATAATATTTACAAATGGCCGTGACACTTTCACTATTACAACTTGGTTCTAAAACTTCTAACTTCTAACTACAAAACAGAAAAAAAGAGAATAAAAATTAATAAACAAAAAGTTCTCAGTCTAATAAAAAAGTTCGACGGAATAAAACATTTCGGCGCATGCGCCGCACATTTGCGTAAGAGAAAAAACAGAGTTTCAGTTTTTAAATTGCGCAATAATTTTTTCCCTGACAGGTGGTGGATGAAAGGAATATGAAATAAGTTCTGAATCCCGACATCCTCCCACCTTTGAGTTTCAGGGGTTCAGCTGGAACTCAAATTTTCCACTTAACTATCGGTTTGATAATGCGTCCATATCTTGAACGATGAACTAAAGAGTCAGAATTTCGGTTCTTGACCGAACCACTGGGAGGATCATTGGAATGTTCTTTGTTTTCGTCCGAAGAACGTGAATTTTCCTGTCGTTGAAATGGCTTCTCATGAGATCATTATTTTGTGATACCTCTAAAGGTATTAGTCTACTTGTCGTTCTGATGAATTCACCACTTTTCATCTTTACCTTGACAAGTCGTACTTGTCCATCCTTAGATGGGAAAATTTCAGTTATTTTGGCCAGAGGCCAATCGATTCTTTTGTTGTTATCACTAGTTACAATCACTACGTCGCCTATTGCAAAAGGTTTTTCCTTTTTGTTATTTTTATTTGGTTGACGCAATTGACCTAAATATTCAGATCGAAATCTTTTACGAAGGTCTTCTCTTAGTTTTTGTTGGTAGGCATGCCTTTTATTCAACGATTCAGCATCCAAAATATCTATATCAGGTGTTCCACTACCTTTTACTTCTTGCAGAAATATTGATGGAGTGAGGGGTACAAGATCATTGTTGTCTTCGGAAACGTAGGTAAGAGGGCGGCTGTTGATTATACTTTCGATGTCACACATTACGGTTTGCATCTCTTCATAATTTAGCGAACTTTTTCCTAAAACTTTTCTGAGTATTCTTTTTGTCATTCCAATTAGTCGCTCCCACCACCCTCCCCACCATGGAGCTGAAGGTGGAATAAATTTCCAAGTAATTTTTCTGGATATACTATTATTTTGTACTGAATTCCAATCTATTTCTTTCAACAAATTTTCGGCCCCTACGAAATTTGACCCATTGTCTGTGTAGATAATAGAAGGCCTGCCTCTACGTGCGATAAATCTTCTCAAAGTTAATAGAAAGTTTTCGGTTGATAAAGAGGTGGCTAACTCAAAATGAACTGCTCTGAAAATTGCACATGTGTAAATTACTAGCCATATTTTCCTGTTTTCTTTAAGAATAAGCGGGCCGGCATAATCCAGACCAACGATTTCAAAAATGGCAGCTTCTCGAACTCTATCTAGAGGTAAGGGAGGAGTGGATATTTCTTGTGGCTTAAAATCGTATCTTCTGCATGTTACACAGTTTCTAATGATTTTCCTTACGGTTTTTCGAAATTTTAAGATCCAAAAATCTTCCCTCAAATTAGACATTAAAATTTGTACCCCGGCATGTCCTAGTTTTAGGTGTCTAGATCTAATTATTTTTTCAACTACGGGATGGTCATGGGGAAGTATGATAGGGTATCGAAAATTCATCGTATCTTCTTTCAGCAGTATACGTGATTTCAACCTTAGAACTCCAGCGGAATCCGTGATAATCTGGAACGATTTTAATCGATTATCTAGAGGGCCACTAAACGATTGTTCTTGAACTAATTTCAATAATTTACTTTCAGCTTCATTCTTCTCTTGTACAGTTAAAGTACTATATTCTCTATCTTCTTTAGCTTTCTTGCAGTTTTGGCAAAATCTGTATATCCAACTAACTATGTTAACTAATTTTTCATACGATGAAAATTTTGTAAAAATTTGTTCATTGGGAATATCTATATTGTTAACGCTAATTATTGTTTTTCTTCTTTCGGCATCTATAATTTCAAAATCTGGAAATATTTCTGATTTTGGCCACTCGTTAATTGGTTTCTTTAGCCACTGTGGTCCCTCCCACCATTTGTCTCGGGCTAAAACCTCAGCGGTACAACCCCTTGAAGGCAGGTCCGCAGGATTTAAATGGCCAGGAATAAAATGCCATTTTGAAGAATCACTTAAAGACCGGATTTCTGATACACGGTTATAAACAAAAGGCGCCCAATTTTCATTTCTTTTTATCCAATAAAGTGCATTGGCCGAATCAGTCCAATAAAAAATGTCAATATCATCTAATTTTAAATCCGTTTTAACACTATTTGCTAATCTAGCCCCAATATTGCAAGCCAACAATTCCAACCTCGGAATGGAAATTGTTTTCATAGGAGCAACTCGGCTTCTTGCTTGAACCAATTGACAGAAATTGTCATTCTCACCTTCAAACCGTATAAATATACACGTAGCATACGCTATTTTGCTAGCGTCACAAAAAACGTGCAAAGAATGCAGTTTATCTGCATCCCGAGAAAAACACCTAGGTATTTCAATAGTCCCTAATTTTTCTAATTGTTTTTTCCATTTTTCAAATTTTCTCTTGATAGAAATAGGTAATTCCGTATCCCATGTCACCTTAGCTTTCCAACACTCTTGTAATAATATTTTAGGTTCTAATGTTACAGGACACGTGTATCCAATAGGGTCAAATATTTTGTGTACAGCCGATAAAATGTTTCTTTTGGTTACTTTGAGTTCATCTTCGGAAATTTCCTTTAAATCAACTGCTAAGGTGTCCCTACTAAAATCCCACATTAGACCCAAAACAGGGACTTTTTCCCTTGTCAAAACTTCCCGAAAACTATGCTCCCACCCGCGAAGCTCGAATTTTGCATCGCTAAGAAGGGTTTTTGACTCTTCAATAAATCTGTTCAGTTGTTCCTTACTATCTACACTCGTAACACAGTTGTCTACATAAAATGATTCTAACAATTTAAGCGCAGTGTTTTTAAATTGTTCCGGTGCGTTTTTTAAATGATATTCTAACGTGGCACCTAAAAGATAGGGGCTACAAGAAATGCCAAATACCACTCTTCTATGTTGAAGCATTATCATTTTTTGAGGGTCCCCTTCTTCATACCACAAAAATTTCAAGAATGAGCGATCTTTTTCTGTAATTCCAATTTGCAAAAAAGCCTTTTTTATGTCAGCAATTACCCCAATTTTTCCTAATCTAAATCTATTTAATATAGAAGGAATCAGTTCTACGAGGTTAGGCCCCTTTTCAATACAGTCATTTATAGACGGCGAATCCTTTTCCCGAGCTGAACCATCGAAAACTGGCCGCACCTTTGTAGTGGAGTTTTCTTTAAACACCGCTCTATGAGGAAGGAAATGCTCACTACCTAATGTTTTTTTCTGATCAACTTTTTCTATTATTTTCTCATCTAACCAGTCATCGAATACTTGATTATAATCGCTTAATTTTCCTACCCTTTTTAATGAATCGACGCATGTTTTTAATCTACGTCGAGCGATATTTTCGTAACTGGGTAAACGAGGGTGGCCCTGTATCCATGGAAGACTAACCTCATACCTACCCTCGTCATCTACTCTAATGTTACTGAGAAAATGTTCTTTAGTGGCTAATTCTATTTCCTCTCTACTCTTTTTCTCCCCAGGATCGCGAATTCCTAAAGTGTCAAGTTGCCATAACTCGGTAATTTTTGCCTCTTTGACATGCAGCGAAAAAATTAAATTATTCATATTCTTATTTTCATAACCTTCAGTTTTCCCAAGAATTGTCCAACCTAAACGAGTATCCATGCAAGCCAATCCGCCCTGTAATTGTTTTAAATGTCCGGTAAATAATTTCCCGGCGACATCTGCACCAATTAACACATGTATCTCATCAGGAGAAAATTCATATAATAAATCATTAACTTTAGTTACTCTATCAGTCAAAACTATTCCGTACCGCTTTATTTCCTTAATAAAGGGTCCATCCGGTATAGGTGAAATTTCAGAGCAAATTTTTTGTTGGTCTAATACCTCAAATTTACATCGGAAACTATTATCCAAATTTCCCAAATTAATCAAATATCTATCGTGTAGTTCTTCACATTGTCGCCCTCCAAATAAGCTATGGACTATTCTTTCTTTACTTATGCTACTATATCCTAACATTTTAGCAGCAAATTTCGATATGTACGATCGCTGCGAACCCGTATCATATAAAATTCTAACATTTCGTACGATATCCCCATTGTATATACGTACAACCAATGTTTGGAGCAAAACTCGTTTTCTAGAAGTTGTATTTGCAAGCATACAATCTTTATTAGCAGTTGAATCCTGTTTAGAATTTTCGCCTAAATTAATTTTACTCTTTTCTATGCACATGAACTGATGGTGATTTTTCCCGCAATGAGAACAGTTAATTTTACTTTTACAAACTTTTGCTAAGTGGTTGACATTGAAGCAACGAAAGCATGCTCCTTTTCTTAATAAAGCATCTTTTCTTTTCGCCAGTGTCATTTTCCATACCGCTCTACAATTTTGACTACGGTGTTTGTTTTCGCAAAAAACACATTGTTCTTCCGACTTTTTATCATCCGCATTATACAGTTCGGCCGCCGTAGGAAGAGAAAAATGTTTATCTTTTCGATCGAATTTTGTTTCTCTGTTTACTGAAACATCTTTATCGAAAGAAAACCCACTCTTAGCTAATTTAACCTTTTGCTCCATCTCAACTTCAATCTGTAAAAATTGCATTAAAACATCTAATTTATTAATTCCCTGATTTTTATCTTTATCCTTAACAGTTAAAGTACCAAGATGTCTTTCCCATAATTTAAGAATATCTGAAGGCAATGCCGATTCGACCAGTGGATATAAAATCGACGAATAATTTTCGCTCGATACTCCTAACATTTTCAATGACCGAAGATAAATTTCGATTTTATCATATAATTTAACAAGCGACAATTTGTGCCCTTGTCCCAAGGAATTATTAATAACTAATCCTAAGACTTCGCGTATATATACTTCAATTAAAACATATGTCCTACCAAACCGTGCCTTCAACGATTGTATCGCTTCTGGATAGCTCTCGGCTGTGGGGGGAAAGGAATCTACTATTTCTCTGGCTCGCGATCCTTTCTGTGTAGCCATTATAAGATACTGAATTTTATCTTCATTTGCTATATTATCATCTTCGTGAATTTTCTCAAATTGCCCCCAAAAAGTTAACCAGTTTTTAATTTCACCGTTGAAAGGCTGGAGCTCTAATTTAGGTAACTTAAATTTTCTTCTTGTTGCCATGCTACCTAATGTTAAGCAATTATCTGGATTAAGACTTTTTTCTAATTTTTGTATATAACGCGATAATTTGTTTTTGGTTTCATAAAATATCGTGTTATACTTATCGATAGAATCATATTCAGTATCAAAAGCATCTTGCTTACAGGTTGGGTCTTCAGACAAATTATCAAGAATTTGTTTATCTAAATTTTCAAGTTCATTTTGTTTTGCTTCTAATCTAATCAAAACTGAAGACAAGCTATCTAAATCATCAAAATTAGCCTGTATAAGGTCTTCAATTTCTTTAGTTAATTTCGTGAAATTGGAACGCACTGGCGTTCTTAACTTTCGTAATTTTTCCATAATTCTAAATCAAAATTTTTTCTAATTTCTAATTCACTAAACTACGGAGCACCCGATCCCAGCAGGGGATGCCACTTTTATGTGACAACTCCGACTGCCTAAATTAGATAATCACAGAAAGAGCTGCCACAAAAGAATCATCAACATACACATTGATTCTATAAAAAATCATATCATGAAAATTAGGTAAGATATAAAAAAGGCTTACCTCCAAAATTCCAATTCTTCGGGTATCGGGGCTCAGAATGTTCGAATGCCTTCTTCTGCAGCATAAATATTAAAGACTATTTTCACTCAAAAGACAAAAGTCCGTCTTCATTTTCATATTTTAATAAGGACGATCACAGTTCACAAAAAATAGCACACACAACAATAATATTTACAAATGGCCGTGACACTTTCACTATTACAACTTGGTTCTAAAACTTCTAACTTCTAACTACAAAACAGAAAAAAAGAGAATAAAAATTAATAAACAAAAAAGTTCTCAGTCTAATAAAAAAGTTCGACGGAATAAAACATTTCGGCGCATGCGCCGCACATTTGCGTAAGAGAAAAAACAGAGTTTCAGTTTTTAAATTGCGCAATAATTTTTTCCCTGACAGGTGGTGGATGAAAGGAATATGAAATAAGTTCTGAATCCCGACACCATAAACGTCTTGATTTACACCAACTCAATCTTATACGCTTTTGTCTTGCAGTTATGAGAGGTTTTGTTTTCGGTACACGAGATTCAAATTTAAATTTATGGTGACGTCTTAATGTTGTCGATGTAGAAACTTCAACTCCTTCTTCTTTCCTTTTTCGGTGCAAGAATCGCACACTTTTAAAACGGTTTTTCTTAACTATACACTTCAGTTTCCTGTCATCTCTAGCAGATGTTTTTGGTTTTCGGCCACCATTTCGGCGATTATTTTGAAATTTTCCAATTTTTGAATATTATGTTAGTATTTTACTAACGCTCGATTGCGAACAATGTAAATAATTCGCTATAAAACATTGATTTTTACCGTGACGTTACAAATCAACCATACGAAGTTTAGTAGATTCAGGAATATCACTCACACGGCCCATTTTAAGACGAAAAAGAAACAAACTGCAAAAAAGAATACTGATTTTAAATGAAATAGTCTGAATTTAATCAATGATGCCACCAGTTAAGAATTGGTAATAATTAAAGGAGAATTAATGTGAAATATTCTAATATTTTGAACCACTTGAATAAATATTCTAATATTTTGACTTTTCAAAATAAATTTTTTTGCAATTAATCTTTTCAAAAATGATATTAAATTTAAGATAACAAGTAAGTTTAATCAACAATAATTTCTTAATAAAAATATCGTTTGCATATTTTCATTAAAAGACATTAAATTACCAAACGATATTTTCAATTTCTAAAAAAAAGGTAATTATTCTAATATTTTGAATATGAGCTGTATATATGTCCTGCAAACATTGCAAGAAGTCTTATTTTGGGATGCAGTTCAAAAGAATCGTCACGTTTTGCTGAATGTCAGGAATATTGTCAAACCTCTTTCCTTTCAAGGGTAGTTTGAATTGTAGGAACAGGAGGAAGTCTGAAGAATTGAGATCTGGTGAGTATGGTGTATATTCAATTTACACCACACCCCTCTTGAGTTTCTCTTTTGTCTTACTAAGCTTAAAACAAAAATTGAAACTGACTTTGTTGTTCAGTTTCTTGTTCTCAGTTAAGAACCTACACAATAAACAAGCATTTTGTGAATCACGTCTTATACGAGACACAATCGATGCTCAACTGAACAACGGTAAGGGCAGATGGTCAATACCTGCCACTACAGAAGTGCAGCGTTTTCTAATGCCAGTGTTGCCAGATCAGCCATTCTGAATTCATTCACCGAACTTTATTGTCAGAGGTAGTAAAATCTCTTTCACTTCCTAATTAGTGCTAAGGATTGATAACTTGAAAAAAAAAATTCTATAGATATCTATAATTTCAATCAATTGCCAGTGGATGGCAGCAGGAAACAAAAATAACCCAGATGATTCCAATATTTATTCCTCTGTATCCAAATAATCATAAAAATGGGGAATATTTTTATATCAAATGTTGATTCAATTATATCATCTGATATGATAAGCCTTAATTGTTAGTAAATGTGTATTTTTTTAGGTACGTTCGTAATTATGTAAATACGTAGCACCTATTGTTGTCGTTCAGTCCGTCCGTCTGTCCGTCCGTCTGTCTGTCCGTCCGCATATAACAACGCAAAAACTACCCAACTGAATCGTTTGAAATTTAAAATACATAATTATTACATAATTTTGTCGAGTCATTTCAAATTTTATGAAAATCGGATGCATAGATCAATTACAGGAACAATCAAAAGGATTCCATTACATTACGGTCAATAGGGAAAAAAGTTTCAAATGCATTTTAAACGTTTGAAATTTTAAATACATAATTATTACATAATTTTGTCGAGTTATTTCAATTTTTATCAAAATCGGATGCATAGTTCAATTACGGGGACCATCAAAAGTATCCCGTTCCATTACAACTAATGGGGAAAAATGTTTAAAATGCATTTTAATGGTGTTACACTCATTCGAACGTAATAAAATTGATATGCATCTATAAAGTACATATTATAATATACATTTTGCATAATCTGTGGTGCAAAGAATATTTGTTATTGATTTACAAGGCCACACAAAAGTGTTCCATTGCATAATGGTATAGGGAGAACATTGTTTGATGCGCATTTTAATTGTAATTGTTTACAATTTTATGAGATTGTTATATGAGAGTAATATTTTTAAAACTTCGTTATCGTACAAACGCACCTCATTTGCTACCCTTCACGTGCAATTTCCAACTTGTTAAAATATGAGTGAATGACTATCTGGATTTTTTCAAATTGAAATTCCACATTTTCTCTGTTTAAAACAAAGTTATAGTAAAACCTCTGAATAACGGCCACCATTGGGAGTACGATAAAGTTACCCGTAATTTGGAGGTTTCCACATTTTAAATGTCAAATTTATATAACATTAAAATCAAAATAATTGTCAAAAATTATTTTATTTTTACAGTTAAAAAATGCATATTGTTATTTTACGCAAATAAAATCACTTTTTTTAAAAAAAGCATATATTTTTCTAAGCATAATCATTTCCACAGATTTGTTATATATTTTACGTGATCGCGATTTTTTACATTTGTCTGAAGTTAAAACGAAAACCAGAATATGAATTTACGCTATAGTTCTGCGATAATTCCATGTTATCTTCTGATTCATTTTCGTCATAACTTTTATTATTATTAACATTGCTTTCTATCAATTCCAATATCGTATTAAAAGTAACTGCCAAATCATTATCTACATTCATGCATTCGCTGGATTTAATGGTCATTCCGATTCTATTTAAAAATATCACTTAAATCGACATCATTTACGATTATTTCTGCATTTCCGGATTCCAGATGTGCAAAATGTATCATTAGATTTAAATTTTAATTTAAAAAAATGAAAAGAAAATAGACAACTGTACAAAAAATTAGAGAACAAAGAATATTTGGAAAAAAATTGCTGTGGGAAGGCCGTTGTTTTGAATTTGTCGTTCAGAGATTCAGTGTTTAATATTATTTATGTGAAAGAGATTCGGTAACACTAAAACATGACTGGTATTCGGAAGTTACCTCTGTTTGGAGTGACAGTTGTAGGAGGTTTCACTGTATTTAGAAAATTCCTACAGCACAAAAAGAAAAAAAAAATAGGCTTCTGAAATGAAAAAAAAGAGGGAGGGGTTAATTAAATCCCTCTGAAAATAAAGTGTAATAATATTAAAATAAAAAACCCGTAAAATGGATAAAAAATACAAAATTTCTTTTAATTAAATCTATAGAGCAATGAACTGTAAAAAATCGAAATTTTCAGCTTCCGCCGGCATGCTTTGAACCCGGGTCCTTTTAGTTAAAAATAACTTACTCTTTTACAGGACTTTAGGGTTCGCGGCAATGTCGTTGATACTAAAATTGTATTTTAAAATCTCTAAAATGGTGGGGTGTCATTACATTCCTTAAAAAAAAAAAAAAAAAAAAAAAAAAAAAAAAAAAAAATCATATTTTTTCAAAATTTTGTGATTTTGGTATAACAGGGCGCGTATGTTAAAAAAAAAAAAAAAAAAAAAAAAAAAAAAAAAAAAAAAAAAAAAACTCAAGTTTGTAACTTAAATAGTTTTTGAGCGCTGCAACGGAGAGGTGCAGACACACACTGTTAAAAGTGAAGGTGACAAACCGGTGCCATTTGGGACCCGAAGGTGAAAAGGCCCTAGGGTCTATTGGAGCCCGGGGCATTTGGAACCCTAGGGTGCCATAAGGGCTTGGATATGTGGTTGCAATGCCGACAGGTCTCTTACTGGGTGATTGGAGCTAAATAAGGTGCCATGCACTTCGTATTGGCAGCATTGTGGCACTCATCGGGTGACTGGAATCATGCGTATGCGCTGTGACGTGTGTCTTTCTGTTTTCTGTGACGGCAAGTAAAATCTATGCCTATGAGTGAATGCAGGTGAGCTCGATGGCCGAGCGAATAGAACGCTGAGCTTGTAATCAGACGTTGTGAGTTCGAATCCTTCGAGGGCCAAAAGTCGATTTGTATGTTTTTAAATTTTTTATTATTGGACACTCTGGATTAAGGGTGCCATCTTTTCACCCTAATTAAAGGTGTCATTCTGGCTCTTTTAGGGGTGTCACCAGTGAGACAAGACTTTCACCCCTAAAAGGCGCAATATGTCACCATTAGTTTTAACTGTGCAGAAAGAAAAAAAAAACGATCATCAAAATTAGATGGTTTACACAAGTGGGGATTTAAGTTTGTAATTTTCAATTTCATTTAGTTAAATCTATTATTATACACATCTTAAATAGAATTTGATACTTTTTGAAGAGATTTTAAATGAACGCAATTAGTTGTCAATATGCTTTACGAAAGCTTGTTAATAAAGCTGATATACGGATTTGAATAAACCACCTCAATTATATTTCATTATAAATCGATTACAATTTTCATATTTGGCACGATGATGCCATTAATAGTAGATTAAATTTAAAATGCAGAGTAAATAAAATGAAAAAAAAAAATCTTATCTGCATACTATTCAAGCAATTAGTTATGAAGCGAATTAAGTATTTTCCATGATAGCTTGTGAATAAAATTGATTTACGGACTTTAATCAACTCAATTTTTCTTCATTAGAAATCGATTATAAGTTCTAATGGGCTTTTGACCCATTAATTCATTTATTGAAGATTAAACTTAAAATGCAAACTAAATAAAATGAAAAAAAAGTATTACTACTATTTCCTTACTATTAAAAAACAAGTTGGAAATTGCACGTGAACGTAGCAAATGAGGTGCGTTCGTACGATAACGAAGTTTTAAAAATATTCAGATCTTGCTGATATAGTAGAGCGTACTTCGGATACAGTATAGTAGTCGAAATCTTTGTGTTTCTGTAAATATGCAGATAATAATTTTTATTACACCTCAGCAACGTATATCTTATTCATAAAATGTGAAATAGTTGAATATAATTAAAACACGCCCCAAACAATGTTTCCCCGTATAGCATTATGCAGGGGAATACTTTTGTGTGGCCCTGTAATTCAGTAATAAAAATTCTTTGCATCACAGATTGTACAGAATGCATATTTTAGTATATATTTCATAGATTCATGCCAATTCTATTATGTTCGAATGAGTGTAACATCATAAAAATGCATATGAATCTTTTTTCCCATTGACCGTAATGTAATGGAATACCTTTGATTGTCCCTGTAAATGATCTATCCATCCGATTTTCATAACATTTGAAATGACTCGACAAAACTACGCAATAATTATATGTTTTAAATTTCAAACGATTAAAATGCATTTGAAATTTTTTTCCCTATTGACCGTAATGTAACGGAATCCTTTTGATTGTCCCTGTAATTGATCTATCCATCCGATTTTCATAAAATTTGAAATGACTCGACAAAATTATGTTATAATTACGTATTTTAAATTTCAAACGATTCGGTTGGGTAGTTTTTGCGTTGTTATATGCGGACAGACAGACAGACGGACAGACGGACAGACAGACGGACGGACTGAGCGACAACAATAGGTGCTACGTATTTACATAATTACGAACGCACCTAAAAACCGATTAATTATGAAGTGAATTAAGTTTTTTTGCACGAAATTACACTTAATTTACAAGCTTTTTAAAATAAATAATTGATATTAATTAAAAACAAAGCCTATAAATTAAGTTTTTTGTAGATTTTTAAACACAGAATTGAAGTAAACACGTACGAATTCACAATCTGACTTCTTCATCGGATTTAAAACTTTTCAATAATTTTTTTTAAATATTACAACAATGTTTAATGAAAAGGCAGAAAGATCACCTCACCAAAAGCACGTGGTTATGATAATAAAGTTAATGATTTGTGTTTAATTAGATTAAAATATTTACATAATAGAATTGCCTTTATCAAAATGAATAAAGCGCAATGTATGCAATGAGTGTCTAGGTTCCAAAATAATTAAATGTAAAGAAAATATATTTATAGAAACAATCTAATTTCAATTTGATTTTTGATAAATTTGAAAGTAAAAACAGAAAAAGATTTTATAAAAGATTTGTGTTTATCAGATTTTATAAATTCTGAAATACATAATATGTATCGAGTTAATATTAAATTAATTTCAATAGTTATGCAAGAATATACGGAATTAAAAAGAACACATGGTAATAAGCTACCTATAAAGAGAGGATGTAATTCTGAAATTAGACACTCTAAATATCTTAACATGTATTTTGTGATTTTGATCTTGAGTTATAACTTAAGGAGACTCAATACATTGAAATTGGCCAAAATATAGATTTTTTTTCTTTTTTTTAATATAAATAGAAAATTTCTTTAATTGTGAATATTTTGCACCACATTTTTACTTATATGACAAGTATGTCGCAAGATATTGTAAATTTTGTTAATAAATCCAGGACAATTACCCACACAGTATGTAAGCATATAGTGTAGTGTCGATGAGAGAGATTTGTAAGTTACGTTGATCTATAAGGATTAAAGGGCGAGGAAGGGACAGTTAATTATTCATAATTTTTTTTTCCACATTAGTCTTGAAAACAATATTATATAATTATCAAATAAAGATTACATTCAAATTTTTCACTAACTGAATAATTATGTTTACGATTTATAAATAATTCAATTGATCATTCCTTGAGAAGTGACTGGGGTAAAATGGATGAAATAGAAAAGTAAAGATTTGCAATAATTTTGAAGTAAAATTGTCTAAAAAAGTTTACAATGAGTGTCGATGAAAGATATTTGTAAGTTATGTTTATTTATAAGGCTTAAACGAAGAGAGAGATAGAAAGAAAAAAACTAATTCATTCATAATTTTTTCCATGTTAGTCTTGAAAACAATATTATACAATTATGAAATAAAAAATATATTTCAATTTTTGAGAAAATTGAATAATATTTTTACGATTTATAAATAATTCAACTGGTCATTCTCTGTGATGTGACTTGGGTAAAATGGATGAAACAGAAAAGTCAAGATTATATATGACTGCCATATCGCACTCATAATTTGTATTTAATTAAGCCTATTATTTATAATCATTTTAAAAATTAGGTAACTACAGCAAGTAATTTTAAAATAAGACATTTGCGAAACAAACAATGAATGCCAAGATAAAGGTTTTATAAATTAAGTTGATTTAACAAGCTTAATAAAATCAGGTATATGTTATTACCTTAAGTACATACAGATTAAACTTTTTGAAATTTATTTTATAAAGTCTTACAAACAATACCACACGATGATAAATTTAAAATGTGGAATAAATAAATATAATAGATACAACTTTTATTTCTCAGTTAGCTACTCATTATGAGATGAGTTATACACAAAGTAAATAAATGAGAAATTATATACATAATATAGACTTATAAGTAGATAAATTATTTCCAATGAGGGAAGAAAAAAAATTGACGTAGATTTTCAAGCAGAAAATTTAATTTATGAACTTAGTTACAAAGTGGCGATGAATTGAAAAATTAGATTTGAAACTAATTCCCTCGTCTCGAAAAAAAAAATTCATAGACTTACGACATGAATCTTTTTGGCACATTTTTCAAAGTAAAAGCATAACACTTACAGGCATGATCACTGAAAATTTTAATCGAACGGTTTCTTTTTTCTTCCATTAAACAAATTAAAGTTTGAATTAAGATATTGCTGCCTTGTGCAGGGATGTAAGACCTGCGCCAATTGCGCCAGACTGCGCCGAAACCGCTTTACTGCGCCAAACTGCTACAAAACAGCTATTTTTTTCAATTTTGCGCCAAACCTGCGCCAAAAGGCACTTAGTGCCAAAACGAAATTTAGCGCGATTTCGTCGATCCAGGAAACAACAACAAATAACTTTTTTAGGCTGTTAATTTCGTCAAAAAACAAAGAAACATTGCAAAAGATCTCGAAAAACGCGCAAATTTCGCCGAAAAATTGCGAAAAACATGTGCATTCGTTCACGAAAAGCACGCGATGTTTTGTGGAGTTTTATCGTGGCTCCGCAAACGACCGGAAGTTGTTTTTCCCTCGAGTCATCGTACGTTCATTTTCATTGCAGCCTATCGCAGAGTTCGGAGCGGGACATCATGTGACTTATAGCGCGCGCGTTTGGGAGACGAATGAGAGCTGCTTCAATATGTTTATTCCCAATTAATGAGAGTTCGCTTCTTATGTCAGGGGTAATTCTCGTCCGAAATTTCCGAAAATTTGAAATTGGGCTATCGGTTTTGCGTGTGGAAAAAACAATCGCGGAGAAATGCAAATTTCGTGAAAGGATCGCCGAGAAAGCACACATTTCGTCAATATTTTGCGGGAAAACGACGATTTCGTCAATGTTTTTGTCAACGAACTTTGTCAAAAGATCGCTGAAAAACGCGAATTTCCTCTGCGGATCGCAAAAAACGGCAATTTCACCAAATATCGCAGAAAAAACGCTGATTTCGTCTGAAGACTGCGGGAAAACGTCGATTTTTTCTAAAGATTGCAGATGTAATGTCGATTTCGTTAAAATATCGCTGAAAAAAACGCCGTTTTCGATAAAAGATCGCTTTAAAATATTTTGCCAAAAGATCATTGAAAAAAAAAAAAAACGCGAATTTCAGCAAAAGATCACGGAAAAAACGCTGATTTTGCCAAAAGATCTCGGGGATAAAACGCCGTTTTCGAGAAAAAATCGCATAAAAATACAAATTTTGTCTAAAAATCGCCGATTTTATTAAAAAAAAACACTGGAGAACGTCGATTTCGTCAAAAGGTCACAGGAAAACTGCCGATTTCGACAAAAAATCGAAATAAATCGCCGATTTTGCTAAAATATCGCAGATAAATCGCTGGTTTCGTCTGAAGATCGCGGGAAAACGCCGATTTCGTCTGAAGATCACAGATACCCCCCTTCGCCCGCCACCGATTTCCAAAAATGCAATGTGAATTTCCAAAAAAAAAAAAAAAAAAAAATTACCCAGAATCGTCCTTGTTTTATGTATTGTACATATTTTCTGTAAATTAAGTATCAAAACTGAAAGCAGAATGAAAGCGCTTATGAAAATCCGCTATATATGTCTCGAACAATCTAAAAAAAAAAAGAAAAATAAATAAAATTTTGTCAAAAAAAAAAAAAAAATTCTATTTCGTCAAAAAATTAACAAAACACAGTCAAAGGAAAACAGTGTTGAATTCAGACACTTTTCTCCGGGAGGGACTTCTGTAGCTCCGCGGGGGACATGATATAGTTCCGGGTAGGGCGAGTTGCACTTTTTGATCATTGAAACCACTTGAATTCAACACTGTAGGAAAAAACCGTAAATCTCGGCAAAAAATCGGGAAAAATGCTCGAATTTCCTCAAAAAATCACGGAAAATACAGGAATTTTGTTGAAGCATCTCAAAAAACATACGCGAATTTTGTCAAAGGATCTCGATAAAATAAAACGTGAATTTTGTCCAAGGATTGCTAATTTCGTCACTAGAATTTCACCAATCGATCGTGAAAAACACTCTAATTTCATTAATAGATCATGAAAAATTTGTCTATAGATCGCAAAAAGCATGCACATTTTGTCGAAAAACATTCGAATTTCATCAAAGGATCGCGAGATAAATATGAGTTTTGCTAAAGGATCGTTATTATCAAAAAAGAGTGAACAAAACACAGCCAAAATATCGCAAAAAAAAAATGCAAGTTTCTTTAAAGGATCCCGAAAAAACAAGCATATTTTGTCAAAAAATCACAAAAAAACGAGCGAATTTTGTCAAATAATCGCGATAAACACGCAAATTTTTATCGAAAGATCACGAATAGTACTTGAATTTCGTCAATATATTGAATAAAATACTCGAATTTCACCAATAGATCGTGAAAAACACTCGAATTTCAACAAGAGATCGCAAAAAAGATGCAAATTTTGACAACAGATAATGCAAATTTCAACTGTAGATCACGAAGAACATGTAAATTTTATCGAAAAATCACGAAAAACACTCGAATTATATGAAAGGATCACAAGAAAAACATGAGTTTTGCCAAAGAATTGTTAATCTCATAAAAAAGATAATAAAACAAAGTCAAAAGATCGTAAAAAAACGTTCATTTCTATAAAAGATGGCGAAAAAACCCCCGAAGATTTCTCTAAAGGATTCCAAAAAACAAGCATATTTCGTCAAAAAATCAGAAAAAACATGAAATTTTGTCAAAGGATATCTAACTTCGTCATAAAAAGAACAAAATACGGTCAAAAGATCATGAAAATAACCCGTTAATATCTTTAAAAGATCGTGGGGAAAAAAAACGAAAATTGCATCAAAAAGATCGTAAAAACCATAGTTTTCATCAAAAGATTTCATAAAACGTACAAATTTCATCAAAAGATCATAAAAAAAACCCCTGCAAATCTAGTTAAAAAACGAAAAAACGGGGTCAAAAGATTGTGAAAAAGCACGAATTATGTTAAAAGATCGCGAAAAACTGCAAATTTCATCGAAAGGTCTGAAATGTGTGGAGAAATTTAATCTGAGTGTTTATTCTTTCAAATGTAAAAATATTTTTCAAGATAGCAATTATTGTAATTGTTAAGAGTTTATCCGCATTAGAATATTTGGTACTTCTAGGTTATCCCATCGACCAAAAAATTATCGCCAAATTATAAGATTAAATGCCAATAATGGATGATCGTGAATGTCACATTCAATGACATTAAATATTAAATGCGATTCACGTGTTTAAAATGTCATTAAGTGATTTTTATTTCAACTTTTTATTAATATTCTACTAATTATTTGTTTTTTCGTTATTTAAAATAAAAATTACGTCAACATGTATAATTTGGCGATTTGTACAATTTGGCGAAATTGGTCGACAGGATAACCTAGAAGTACCGAATATTTCAATCTGCTCCTAAAACAGCTTTTATTGCTACAAAATTACATTTTTGCTGCTACAAAATCCAATATTTACTGCTACAAAATCTGATTTTTGCTACTACAAAAATAGGTTTTACTGCTCAAAATTCGTTTTTTGCTGCTCCAAAGCTGCTACAAAATGGCTTTAGCGCACTTTCATCCCTGCTTGTGACAGTAGTCATTCTCTCCTTCTCTTATAACGTTCGGAAATTCGTTTCAAGCAACTTTGACCGTGGTTTCTCAAAAAATTTTCTTCCTTTACTAAAAAAAGGAAAAAATCTGTTCGATTACATTAGTCAGTTTGGATTTCAGAAACACAGTTTATAAGATTTCTTTGGTTGAAAACATTAAGGGTGTATTCGAAAAAACGCTTTTCCACCTTCAGCATCTCAAAATTTTCCGATACAATTTCAGACATATTTTTAAAAGTAGAAACATGAAATTTGTTGAGGGGATTTTTGAAGGGACATATAAGGTGCCATGTGATGTCTTTTTACTCAGCGGCCGAAATTACCTCGGTAATGTTAAGTCTATGATCGTTTGATGCATTTTTATATTCAAAATATCTAATCAGGAAATTAACATTTTTTATTTCTATTTTCAGTGTTCTCTTCTTAAATAATGTCATTTTTTTTCTCAGTTGTCAAAATATTTCTAAAAATTATGCTCAATTTAATATTTTGTGTTAAATGCTGACGAATTGGAAGTTATATTTCAACACTTCGTATAAAATTTTGCATAATTTTTAGAAATATTTTGAAAACTAAGAAAAAAGAGACATCCTTTAATAAGAGAACACTGAAAAAAGAGGTTAAAAATACTAATTTCACGAGAAGGTATTTTGAATATAAAAAGACCTCAAATGCCCATAGACCCGTTACCAAGGTAAATGCGGCCGCTGAGTGACTATCACCTTTCAGAGCAAGCTACTGCAAGCTAAAGGTGAAAACAATGGCAGCATTCTTTTGAAATTTTTTGTTTGCATTTTAGTCTATGCTAGTGTTTTGAAATAGCTTCGAAAAAGAAAATATCAATGAAATAGAAGTAAGGGGAAGGGGGCTGTATCCTAAGTTGAAAAATTACCAAGATAACTATAAGATTACTAATTGTACTTTTTTTTTTTTTTTTGTAATCCGTTTAATAGTTGAAAGTATTCTCTGGAGGAAAAAAACAACACAAAACTGCAACCAAAATAGAAAAAATACAAAGTACAACGTCAACCATTGACCTCAGTTATTCTATGTGATTAAAAAAATAGATTAAAAATATTGAAATGCAAAATGAGAAAAAAAAAAAAAAAACGCAGCCCTTTGGTTTAATATTAGCTTGCGAGTGTTTTCGCGTGACTAGTGTAAGATATCAATATTTTGTATAGACAAAAATATTACTTAAATTATTTTAACTTATTTATAGTTTCAGATAGCTTTTGTTATTAAAGACACGCCTTAGGAAAAAAAGAAAAAAGAGCACAATGCCATATTTTCATTCTTAGAGTCCATCGTGTGCTGACATTCAATAGCCATTTGCTAGCTTAAAAGAAAAAACTTCTCGATTTCATCTAAAATTCTAAAACATGTCGTTCTGAAAATATCCCGATGTGTTATTTTAGTAAGAAGGTACAGGCATGAAAAAGCATTAACACACACGTGTAAAATCAATAGTGCCATTTTCAACTTTATGAAACTCGTATATATTAGAAAAATCTGTACAGAATTCATACTCTAAAAAATAAAAGTGTAAATTTACACACAAAAATGTGTAAATCGATGATACAAAACCGATTTGTTTACATGTGTAAATTTGTGTGTAAATTGCCAAAATACACGCCTAATGTGTAAATTTCAAAATACACATTTCAGTGTGTAATTTGATGATAACACTAAGTGTGTAAAAGTTATTGTGATCACTCATGAAATACCCACATTAATGTGTAAATTGCGCAAGAATACACATATATCTGCGTTATATTCTTACTCATTGATCTGTGTAATCTTCTGTGATTACACTGATAAATATGTATTACGCAAAAACACATATTATTGTGTTATTGTAATTTACACAGTCCTTTGCGTAATATGCAAAATACGCATATTCGATGGAGGTTCAATAACTATTGTGTCTAGTGTATATGAAATATCTGTACTGCAACGGGTTGATGAAGAATATCGATATATTTATGCTTAGTTTCAGAATCGTAGCTGCAATATTCATATAGTTTTGTAGGGAGGAGTAAAATGGGGGGGGGGGTAGTTGAAAGTCTGATTTTTAGCTTATGGGGCTAGTTTTGTGATAGTGAATGCGATAAAATAGTGTTGTTTGGACTCGGGATCATAGTGATGTACACACTTCTCATCCACTATCACAAGTGTAGCATCATAAGCTCCAAATCAGCCTATCACACTCACTCCCCTCCTCTTAAAAACTCCCTATAAATAGGTTTTTAGAACTTTACCCCTCCCATTAAAACTATGCTACTATAGCAGCTACGGATCTAAAATTCAGCATATAGCCATTTAAGACATTACTTTTTGATATTCCTCATCAACCATCATAGTACAAATATTACTTCTCTGTTAGTGGGGAAGTATGGGACACATTGTGGCATTTTCAATTTCTTTAATTATAAAATTGATTCTTCAAATTATGTTTCTATATTGCTCAAGGACATTAGAATGTTTCATTTTGTATTCTATAAATTAAAGTTTTTGTATTTGTGTCAAGTAAAGTTGATTTTATTATTTTTGTGAAAAGTGTCCCATTCCTGCCCATCTTCTCTAAATATACACATAAAAACTGCTATTTTATTTTCTATATTCTTCCTTGCTTTTTAATTTTATTCTTTCCCCTCATTTATATATTATTCAGAACATGCAATTAAAAATTAAGATAAAGAAAAATAAATAATTAATTAATGATAGATTTTAGTCTAATCAGATGGAATAATCATAGTTAGTAAGCTTGCAATTTCCACACTTTTTATTTTCAGAGTTCAGACTCAATTTTTCATTTTTTATTTTTCAGACTCAAGATACAAAGTCAGTTAAATACTGTGTTACATACAGTTATAAAAGTAAAATTTAAAATACTATAAAAAATAGAAAAAATGTATGTAAACTTCATCTCACACACACACACACATATTACCTGCAAATATTTTAGCTGATTTGTTTATATATGGGTGATTCTCAAAATAGGGGACGATTTCAAAAATAAAAACTTAAAAAAATTACTGTTAGCAAAATTTCTGAAAAAAATAGGTGTTGTTAATATAGTATTAGGTATACATCCCATGTAGTCAGCAGAGCTAAATATTTAAAAATTAACTTAAAAAATAATTAGTATTTTTTGAGCCATGCTAATGACAAAACGAATTGTATGGAATAAACATATTATGAAATTTTTATTTTCTTCCTGTTTAAATATTTTTTTCTATATTTATTAGCCTTCTTTTTCAGCAAATGGTTTCTATTTTTACATATATACATATAAGGAGAATAAAAACATTACCAAAGAGCAAACTTTGTTACATGAGCAACATTCTGACACTAACAATGTAAGAAGCTGTCTTAGTGATTTTCCTACAGATTTAATGCATATTTTAAGGATAATAAATGTAATGCCTAAATTTATACGTAAAATTAAACTTTATAAAGGATACAATATAAGCACTGGTTACATTTATGTACATAGGAGTCTTTAGCATGGGCAGAAAAACCATACTAATGACACTGATATCTGCCCATGCTAATGACAAATTTTAATTTAAATAAGATTTGCATATTCCATTAGCACAATGCAATATTCCTTTCTGGGGCTTTTTAAAACACAAAATTTCTATGCAAATAAATAAAATAAAAATTTTAACTATAAAATAAACATGAAAATTATTATCCATTCTAATGACATACAATTGATGTACGCCCCTAATATTCAACTTCTATTCTTAAAATACAATACATGCTTCTATTTTCTGGCTGGTTTAAAATGACTACTTGTTGCCATGGAGAAACTTTATATTTTCAAACTATTGTCATATGTGAAAATGAAATTTTGATTAATAACCAGCTGTTTTAGTATGACCTTGTTTTGAAAATCGAATATGGAGGACAAACTTTAATTGTTTTTTATGTACTATAATTTTATTTTTAAAAAGAAATTTATTGGATAAATCCTTTCCTTGATTAATTTAAAGAAAGAATAACATTTGTTTTATTTTATAAACATGATATTAACTCTTGAAAAAGCTAGTATATATAAGGCACAGCTGCTGTGGACATCCATGCTAATGACATTTTGAACATTTATTCTATTATTTTAAGGTGTTTTTAACTAAAAAGTGAGTAATTCTTGAGTGCAAATAATGAATAATATTAAGACAAACATATCTAAATATAAAAACATGACAGAAAACCTCTCAATTTTTTTTATATGCCGAAAGACATAAATTGTCCCCTATTTTGAGAATCACCATATACATAAATCACCTATATTACTTCTTGAATTGTTTTCTTTTCATAAATATTCATCATTACAAAGAATTTGCCATATAAAATATTATCAGGACTATCAAAAAAGCTGTTGAATCATTAAAGTAACATCTTTTGCATTAAATTTATATTTAGAAATTTGTGTCTTAAAAAAAGAAAAAAAAATACAAATATATTTTAACATTAATGAAATTAATCCTATCTTCATAAATGAAAATTTCAGATATTCTAATTAAAATTTTAGATATGAAACTAATGTGTATTTTCATTTATCAGCTATAGTAAAAAATAAAACGAGAAATACTGTGTCTCTATCCAAATATCAATTGACTCTTATAAATTTTCGAAATTAATGCTCGTAGAATTTATTTGATAATTACATTTTTGTCTTAAATGTATAAAACTTACCCGGCGGGGGATATTTATGTAGAGGGGGAGGGAGAGAATGATAAGTTCGATTTTGAATATTCATTATGATACAACTGTTATAATTTTTTATATACATAAAATCATATGTTTTATGTTATATAAGTTCTGTAATAATATGCAAAATTGGAATGGAAAAATGCATATTTGAAGAAAAAGCCATTACTTTAATATAAATTTCCTTCAGAATTTTTGATCTGGAGTTATTTTAAATCAACGTATTTGCGCCCTTTTGCAATTTACTTCTGTGTATTTTTATTAATTCTATAATTAACAAGAAAAAATTATGTGTTCTTTACTATGACTATTTTAGTGGAACATAGTTCTTCCGATGTAATATTTTCAAATTAAAACACAGCTGAAAATTTAATGTAATTAAGATAAAAAATTTTAAAAATTAATCTCTCAAAATTAGGAAATGTAACGTAGAAACTCAAAAGTAACGCTATAGTTTTAATCGATGATAAACTTAGTTAACTTTATAAGTTTCATAATTAAAAAAAAAAAATTCAATAAATAAAGAAAACTCAGATGAATTTTTTAACTTATAAATCAGAATATATAATTTATAGATAAGGTATACATTTGTATAATAGTTTATAAATAAACTATAATATCTTTCACACAACCGAACCAAAATTTAACACCTCACCCCCCCCCCCCCCCAAAAAAAAAAAAAATGATGTTAATGTTTATTTTGCTACTGTTAACATACATTCATAAATTCATTTTAAGTTGAAAATTTTTCAAGAAATAAATGACTTTAGATACAACAGTTGTTATTTTAATAGACATTTATCAGGAGTTATGTAATGTTCACATTTTTTAAGGCAAGTAAATTGTACGTGTAACAAATTCTTATACGTAAAAAACAATTCAACATGTATCATATACATTTATACATAAATAGAAACAAACCAGATAAAAAAAATGGAGGTAATACGGACGTATGACATTACATACCTTACATTTTATAAGAGAATAACTTATTATATACTATATTTTTCTGAACGAGAGCGCCTGCAATCAGCTGGACACACCATTAGTTTTCAACTTAAACATGATGAAGCCAAGTCAACGAAGATTACGATTTTAGTTTTGTATGCTAAACTCGCGTCTAACTCGGAGTTGAAGTAGTTCCTGAATACAACCATCATATGCACATTTTTATGAATTTTTTTTAAATTATGAAACTTATAAAGTTAACTAAGTTTATCATCGATTAAAACTATAGCGTTACTTTTGAGTTTCTACGTTACATTTCCTAATTTTGAGAGATTAATTTTTTTAATTTTTTATCTTAATTACATTAAATTTTCAGCTGTGTTTTAATTTGAAAATATTACATCGGAAGAACTGAAAATAAACTAAAATAACAAGTTAAACTTTGAAATGGATAAAAGTTTACAAGCTACCAGACGGCTCAAATAATTTAGGGTAAAATCAAGCATACTTATATTTGATGTGCAAAATGTATAAATAACTCAGGATACGAATTTAGAATTATCTTAATTACGTGAATTATATTTTATATTACATATTATATGAATTCGAAATAGTTTTTAGATTTTACTGAAGATTAAACTACTATCCTTTTAATTAAGGGGGGGGGGGCAGCAAAAAAGAATACCAACAGTACAAAAAATATAATTTAATTTTATGAATAAACATAAAGTGGGATTATATCTCTATTATAATGCCTCGTTATGAAGTCTTCCTAATGTCGCTTTAAGAATGAAATCTAGCACTATTACTGAAAATTACAAGTAAAATTCTGAAAAAGAGCAGTCTGTGCGATGGCTGAAAGAAATTACGATTTAATCAAAACCTATAATTATACAATCAAGCATTCTTATATTTGATGTACAAATTTTAAAAGAGAATTTGGAAAACGAAATTAAAATCTACTAATTAAATGAATAAAATTTTACGTTACATGTAACAAAATATTTGTTACATTTGTTACATGGGTCGAGATTAAATTTTTTTAACTTCTTTTAAATGTTCACATGCTGCTGAAGTGGGAGAGTGAGAGAGGTGGTCAGAGTATCTTATAAAAACATATAAATATATTAATTTATTACTTAAAAATACTGTTACAGCAAAGCAATGACACCATGTTATTTATGAAATGGGTTTACTAAAATGAAAAGTGTAGCTCTGAATAATATGTAAGCCTCCTATCCCTTTCGTAACGTCTACTTTAAATTTTTCAACACAATAATTAGTGTAATTTCAGGAGTAATCTACATTTACACATTTTTATGAGTTTATGCACTGATAACAAACTTACAAACTTAATGCCACAAACTAAACACACATTAAAATAGGTATTTTTTATGATAAGTGGGTGACTTTAGAAATTCACACTCTTACCTATGTGTATATCATTATGTGTAAATTACAATAACGTACCAATTTGTGTAAATTTAGACATTTTTCAGCATTTACACATTTATTTATGTTTTTCAAGTGATAACAAAATACACACTTAGTTTGTTAAGCTAAAATGCACATAAAAACAGGGAAAATTTTGCAAAAAGTGGGTAATTTTCATGTCAGGTGAGCAATTTTAGGAATTTACACACATATATATGTAAATTTGTCTAATTTACACTTTTATTTTTTTAGAGTGCAGTAAGAAAATTCAAATTCAATGAAACAAAGGCTTTGGGAAAAATACAGAAAACACATATTTACATTACTACTAGTACATTAATACTTCCTGCAATTATTAAAATTACTATAATTTACTACTACATTGTTAAAAGTACATTTAAGATCGCAAATCAACATGAATAATTTAAAGATGTTTCCGGTTTTTTACTTATTTATTTTATTTTATTTATTTTATTTTTCATTCTTTCCACTTAGCATTGGGATTTTTTCAGACCTCAGTATAAATCTCATCCCTGATATGCGTGTTAAGGGGCCGATTCAGCCAAAAATTTGGGCCGTGTTGCAGCCCCTTCACAAAATTCCAATCCCTAGAGTAACGGCAACTTTACAAAATTCTAATCCCCAAAAACGGCCCTTCACAAAATTCCAATCCTTAAAAACTGCTCCTTCAAAAAAGTCATTCTTTCAAGTACTGCACAGAAATAACATTACTGCGCATATTTGCGCCAAAACGTCTTAATACCAAGATGAAATTTAGCATGATTTCGTCGATCCGAAAAACAAAGAAAAATTCCGTTTTTAATTTTATCCAGATCGCTAATTTCAACAAAAAATGAAAAAATCGCGTTCAAAAGTTTTCGAAAAACATGCGGATTTCGTCAAAATTTCTAGAAAAACACGCGCATTTCTTCAGAAAATCACGGAAAACACTCAGATTTCGTAAAAAAATCGCGTAAAACGCGCGGAATATGTCCAAAGATTGCGAAAACATGTGAATTCCATCAAAAAAACACATAAATTCTGTCAAAATCGCGAAAAAGACGCGATGTTCGTCTAAGGATCGCGAAAACAAAAATTTTGTCATAAAATTTGCTAATGTCGTCAAAAACGTACAAAACGTGTTTAAAAGATCGCGAAAAGACGCAAATTTCGTAAACATCGCGGGAAAATGTTCCAAATTTCTTCAAAATAATGAGAAAAACAGCAAATTCCGTCGAAAGATCGCAAAGAACACGCGAATTTGTTGAAAGATTGCGAAAAAAAACTGAACAAATCGTAGTCAAAAGATTGCAAAAAACGAAAGTTTTGTCAGTAGACCGCGAAAAACACAAATTTCGTCAAAAAATCGCAATAAATAGGCAAATTTCATTTTAAAAATCGCTAATTTCGTCGAATAATCGTGAAAAATATGCGAATTTCGTTTAAAAATCACAAAAAAAAAAAAAAAAAAAATGGGCGGGATAATCAAGTAGTACCTAAATTCCTTAAGGGTGTCCATTATTGGCTCATCTTACCCTATTGCAAAATTACATTTTGCACTGATGACTGTAAGCTGTAGCTACCAAAACTAAATTTGCAACAAGTAAAAGCGTTTTGATGTTAATAATATTGTTTTTAATTTATTTTATATACTGCATAATTTCTTATTGTAACTAAATAACTATTTTAATTTTCTGAAAGAGGCATTCAATTGCATAAAAACGAAAATAGGAATTATTTTATAGTGTTATATCAAATTTTTGGAGAATTCTTGTTATCAAATTAAAAATGTAATGACTGTAAAATCAGAAAATTTTATATGATACGTATATATATATTCACAAAAATGATTTCTTCTTTTTCACAATTTTTTTTTTCACAAAATTATCTTTTCTCCACAAAAATGGGTTCCATGAAATAAAACATGAATCGAACCTGGTGTTACTATCAGATAATCTTTTTCAAGGGAAAGAGAATTGAATAATAATTTTATATTTTGCTACAAATGTGATGCACATTTAATTTTTGTCGATCGCTTTCTGAAAGTCTTCTTACTTACAGTTTAAAATATCATGCTTCAACGTACATGTTTCGTAATTTAATTGATTTTTGTATTTTCAGTAAGGATGCACAGAATTATGATTTTGGCCGAACACCAAATATACTGAACATTCAGCTAGTCGAACAGTAATTGTTGGTCCAAATACCGAACATTCGACCATCCGATTAATATTCTATTTTATTTTAATATGCTTTTACTTCTAATTATTTTAAGTATATTTATCAATTGACAACAAAAAATAGAAATTGTGAAAAGTTTTTAAAAATATGTTAGAATTTGGTTCGGCTGAATACTTTGTCAAACCGAATATTCGGCCAAATATTCGGCCAAACCGAATATTCGGTGCGTCCCTAATTTTTCAACCTTATAAATACATTTTTTAAAAACTCACAAATGCTACTTCATAATTCATTGCCGCGGCCTATAATAAGGAAATATTTTTTGTTTCAAGTACATTGAAAGTATAAATATAAACAAGAATATGATTAATAGAGAAAACTCAACTCTTTAATAGTACAAGCACATTAAGTTATAAACTATACTTGGCTATATTAAATAACAGCCATGTAATCGACAGCGGAAATATAATGTTCTAGATAACCAGAAGGTCTGATCTTACTTTCTGTTAATAAATATAACACGTCTAAGGAAAGGAATGAAATAAAAATAAGTCAATCCCTGACGTTAATACCATTTAGCGATATATCAATCAAATATGTATAAGACAAGAATCTTTATATTAGCATGTGTAATATCATATGTAAGTTTTAAAAAAATGCAATATTAGATTAACGATAAAAATTACGATGCAAATGTCTAGAAAAATGGCTTTGCAAAATTAATAAAAGTAAAAAAAAAAAAAAAAAAAAAAAAAATTGAACAGAAAAAGAATCTTTCTAAAAGGCATTTTTTCAAATTATGTTTCATTTAAATTTAGTTTTAAACGTGAATAAAATAATAATGATACTAATAAAAATATAGAAATTTCTGCCTAAATTGCTTTACAAAATTAACTAACTAAAGTAACTGAAGCCAATTTTTTTTTCTTTTCTTAAGAAAGAAGAATCTTTCTAAAAGATATATTTCCAAATTATATTTCATTTAAATTTATTCTAAAATGCGGTTTTTAATTTATTATGATTACGAAATCATTCCATCTTGTAATAAAAAAATTTCTTTTAATTCTTATCCCTGTAAACGAACTATATGAATGTTATACATTTCCATTTTCAAGAACGAACACGTCAAAACAAATTTCAATAACATACATAAATTCATGGAAATTCGAGTATATCATTACGCAAGTTAGAGTACTGACAAACTAACAGACAAAACGAATTCATAAACACTTTAACTATGCTAACAATTGGAAAGGATTTATAGCTATGTTGGAAAGTATTAACAGCTATGTTAGAAAAAGTTAACGACTATGACGGAAAGTAAAAGGCTGCTGAGTGCTGGTCACTCACTTTTCGAATTCCCTTCGGTAATATTAATTCTATGGGTGCTTGATGCATTCTTATATTTAAAATACCTCCTCGGGAAATTAATATTTTAACATTTTTTCGGTGTTTTCTTCTTAATAATATAATATATATATATATATATATATATACATTTTAATTTACAGAACCGGTTTGAACCGGTTATGAAACTGAAACAACCCTAATATAAAAAGAGTGTAACCAGAATCAAAAAAGTAAAACCTAGGCCGATTGTGGATTGTCCTCAGCTATTCTATGCCCCCCCCCCCCCCCAAAAAAAAAATCACGTCAAAATATTAAAATTTGAGCGAGATATTTGAAAAGAACGTCCCCATAGACTTCACATCATCCGGCTCTTAAGAATAGATTTTAGAAATATTTTGAAAACTCAGAAAAGAAGAGGCATCTTGTAAAAAGAAATCACTGAAAGAAGAAGTTAAAAATATCGATTTCCTGAGGAGATATTTAAATATAAGAATGTATCAAACGCCCATACACTTTACATTACGGAGGGGATTTCGAAAAGTGAGTGACCAGCAGCCTTATCAGCTACAGGGTGTCCACAGCAAATAAGACCCCAATTTCAAAATTAAATTTCTCAAAAACGAAGATCGATAGAATTATGCGGTAAACGGTATGTTTATTATACGTAAGCTGTAAAAATCTTATACAAAAGTTTCGAACAGTGAATATTTTGAAAAGATTGCATTCTGATTGCAAAGAGTGCTTTGATTTGATTTTTTTCATGTTGTAGATTGCTTGCGGAGAACGAGTGTTTTAGCTTACAGTGCCATATTTAAACGATTTTTGGAATTTTGATTTCTGAAATTTTGAAATTCCAAAAATGTGGTTCAAAAAATCTTTAAAATATGGCACTGTAAGCCAAAAAAAGAAGAAAAAAACTCGTTCTCTGCAAACAATCTAAAGCAAGAAAAATAACAATTCAAGCATTCTTTGCAATTGCATAATTATACGATCTTTGTTTTTGAAAAATTTAATTTTTAAATCAGGGTCTTATTTGCTGGACGCCCTGTATGTTAAAAGTATTAACAGCTATAATAGAAAGTGTAAAAACTTTTTTTTTATTTTGTAAAGTGTTAAGATTGGCGGCATAAAAGACTTAACAAATATAATTAATACATTATTTGGGATTTAGAATTTTTTTCTCATGTGATTTTTCCTTTTAATTCTACCTTTATAAAGAACAGTTAATGGTATATAATTAATGGTTTTCCTAAAATTTTCATATATTCTTTAATATACAATTAGTAAGTACATGATCTAATAATTAATTAACACTTTGCGTAAAAAAAGTACAAAAAAATTATTAAAACATAATAAATAAGAATAAAAAATAAAAAATGAAAAAAATATATACAAAATGTATATAGTAGGTTGGTTGGGTAGGTAGATGTTAGAATACGGGGGAGGGAGGTGTTGTTTGGATAATACGCAAAGGTTAATTTAATGTATTAAAAAAATTGAAAGTGGGAAATTCATTTATTAATTTGGTACAAAATTTCTATGGAGTTTAATAACACCAATGTATAGATTATTGTTTAGTTATATCTATTACATTAATAATTTTAATCATTTACATAATTAAATTGCACTTCACTTTTAATAAATGACTGTACTATATCACTACTAAATGTATAGGGTACATTTCTTAATAAGCTATTTTTTAATCTTTAATCTTCCTTAATTAAAATATTCAGTTCAGTCTAGCATAGCCAAAATAAATATTATTGATTTGAATAACATTTATTTATTATTGTTTTGCTTTCTCATGGCAAATACGAAGATGAAACCACACACTCCATTTGTGATTCCAATGTATTTGGGACATGAAGATTCTGTTTTGGTTCTACAAATTCCATCATTCATTCATTCATTTATTCATACATACATTCATACATACATACATTACATACATTACATACATTACATACATTACATTATGTTAACGTATGTGGCAAAAAAATCATTATTATTTGTTAATTGTTTAATGGCGACGTCCAAATGAAGAGCATCTTATTGGTTACTATAGAAAAGTCCTTTGATATTTAGGCATTGATAAACTGGATTTATTTATGTTTTGTTCCTTCGCTGAAATTATGGAACTTCAAAATATCACTTATATATATATATATATATTGTTGTTGTTCTTTTTTACTAAAAATAAATAAATAAAAGTAAGAATTTTAAACTTTTCAGTTTCAAATTAAAGTTATGTATTGTAAATGAATCGTGTAAAAGGATTATATTATTATATTTTAAATAAATAATGAAATACGAAAAAATGCCACGGGTACAATATTTGGCGATTTATTATCTGCGCCGGGTTAGCATTACCAGTTACATGCATATTTTAACTAATTTCTATTTTTTAAAAAGAAAATAATAAATAAAATAAGTTTAGTTAATAATTATAGAATAAAACAATTTATATCATTTAAAAAAAGAAAATAAAAGTAAACAGTTTATTAATACATAAGTAACAATATCTGGGTTACCATGTGAGGCGCGTATGACATCTGTGTCTATTTCTCTAGCAGAATCTTCTAATTTGGCAAAAAATTAAGCAATTAAAATAAATTATGAATAAAAGCAATGTGATTTAATGCTAAGTATACATTCAAGGGAGATCAAAATAATCGCCAAGGGCGGCTAGTATATTTTATTTTTCTTACGTTTTTACACAAAAGTACAGTCGCAAAACTTGTTTACAATTTCAACTTTATTTAGTATATTTATTTGCAATATTTTAGCCATCATAAATTCCTTGTGCTTTCTATTTAGAAAAATAGTAAGAAAAAAATCATTTCGATCATGAAGAGTATAAATTCGAAAACTACAGAATGGAACTGCACTGGAAGACGAGATTTCATAGAAGTGTGCAACTGCTTCATTTTAATTTGAAATTTTAAATACACTGCGTTTAAAATTTGTTTTAATTTTGTCTTTATAGATATGAAAGACAAATTCAAAATTACCTTTTACTTTTAACGAGACATTTCCCTCCATTTTTTAAAAACGAAATTAATGCATTTCCTTCCTTTTTTTTTTTTTTTTTTTTTTTTTAACAAAACGAACATTTTTTTCCATTTTTTTTTTTTGATTTTATCGAGATTAATACATTTTCTTCCATTTTTTTCCTTTAACAAGACTAATGACTTTTTTTTTTACTTTTAACGAGACTAATACATTTTCTTCCTCTTTTTTTATTCTTTTAACGAGATTAATACATTTCCCTCAATTTTATTTTTTTAACGAGACTAATACATTTCCTTCCTTTTTTTTCTTTTAACTAGACTAATACGATTCCTTCCTTTTTTTTTTTTTTTTTAATTTTTTCGAGACTAATACATTTCCTTCCTTTTTTTTTACTTTTAACTGGACTAACATATGTATATTACTTTTAACGAGACTAATAAATTTCCTTCCAGTAATCTCTATGGCACACAAACAATGATACAGATAGAACAGACAACAATGATAATAAATCACTTTTCACTTATTGTTTGTTTACAACTTTATTTGGAAAGGGTGTAGATGCCATAAGAGTGTTAGAAATGCTTTATTTTCCATGCGATATTTCATAACAAATTAGCAAAACATGTTTACGATTTCAGTTCTATTTATAGTATCCACTCGCATATCTTTCGCTTGCACGTATTCTTTTTTTTTTAATTTTTTACTTTTGAAAGGTAACTCGGAAACAAAATCACTTGATTTATGCATTCTGATACAAAATTATTCAGGATGAGCTGAGATTTTATAGAAAACTCATCAATCATAAGATTTAACAATAGTGTGCATTTCCATTTTCATATTTATCTCTAGTTTTAAGTTAAAGGTTGGATTTAAGTTCGGCTTTATAAATAAATTCCTTAAAAATTCGAGGATTTTTGTATTATTATTTTATTGCATTTGATGTTTTCATTATATTGCCAGGTGTCCCAAATTCCAAAACCTGTCCGGCATTACTACTGGCAGGGCCGTACAAAGAGACCACGAGCCCTGGTATTAGTTTCAATACGGGCCCCCCTACAATAAACACGATACAAAGAACTCGCTGTAAAGGTTCAGAATTATGATTGCTAGTAGTCATGCGGGGACAAAATTTTTTGGCTTGACGACTAATTTTCGATATCTAAGTCGCCATCTTTTGGCGAATTTTGCGGGTGTTGGGTGGGGGCGGGGGTTCCCTGCGATTATTTGACGAAAATCGCGTGTTTTTTAACGATCCTCTAACCAAAATCGCGTTTTTTTTTTCACTATCTATTTGACGAAATATGCGAAACACACACACACACGTATATATATATATCCATTAATTGTAAAACAGTATATAAACCATTGAATTTAATATAGAATTACAACATTGAAACATGGAAAAAAATTAAATGAATAAAATCGAAATTTGTAGAACCAAAGCAGAATCGTCAGGCCTACAAATACTTTGGCACTACAAATAAATTGTGTGGTTTCATTCTCCTATTAGCCATGAAAAAGCAAAATAATACGAATTTGGGGCTACCAACACACAAAAAACCAAAACAAAATGTAGAAAAAATTAAAAATAAAATACAATAATATTATTAAAATGGATAGATAAGGAAAAAATATACCAGACACGACAGTTACCCCTGAAATGATGTAGCGAAAAATAAAATACAATAATATTATAAAATGGATAGATAAGGAAAAAATATACCAGACACGACAGTTACCCCTGAAATGATGTAGCGAAAAATAAAATACAATAATATTATTAAAATGGATAGATAAGGAAAAAATATACCAGACACGACAGTTACCCCTGAAATGATGTAGCGAAAAATAAAATACAATAATATTATTAAAATGGATAGATAAGGAAAAAATATACCAGACACGACAGTTACCCCTGAAATGATGTAGCGAAAAATAAAATACAATAATATTATAAAATGGATAGATAAGGAAAAAATATACCAGACACGACAGTTACCCCTGAAATGATGTAGCGAAAAATAAAATACAATAATATTATTAAAATGGATAGATAAGGAAAAAATATACCAGACACGACAGTTACCCCTGAAATGATGTAGCGAAAAATAAAATACAATAATATTATAAAATGGATAGATAAGGAAAAAATATACCAGACACGACAGTTACCCCTGAAATGATGTAGCGAAAAATAAAATACAATAATATTATTAAAATGGATAGATAAGGAAAAAATATACCAGACACGACAGTTACCCCTGAAATGATGTAGCGAAAAATAAAATACAATAATATTATTAAAATGGATAGATAAGGAAAAAATATACCAGACACGACAGTTACCCCTGAAATGATGTAGCGAAAAATAATTTAATTTGACAATACTAACCTAAACTCGATATCTTAATGTAAGATAAAAGAAGGAATATATATGTAAATTCGAAATTTCTTAAAGCAACGATAAAAGTAAATTTGTATCATATTTCACTCAGCTTGAATATAATTCGATTATTTGATTCGTGAACGAAGATATATACTGTCCGAAAATTTTTTTTCTAAATGGTAGCGTGCGAGCTTGCGTCTTTCGTGAGACTGTTTCACTGTCGATAGAACGCAGTACGAGACAGATTGTGATAGGTTTTGCATACGTGTAAATCAATTTTCAACTGCTTATGCATCTTTCAAATGAAAATCTATTGCAAGAGAAACGCTCTTTTCATCTTTAATATGTTTCTATGAAGCCTGTAAGATAAAAAAAAAAAGAAAAAAAAAAGCTGAAAACACGGCTCTGCCTAACGCAACTATAAAAACCTTTTCATTTTTAGATGGATGAAGTTTTCAGATATTTCTATTCATGTGGGAAAATATGGATTTTTTTTTCGTATAAATGTATATATATATATATATATATATATAACATGATTAAAATACCTGTTGGGTGACATTAGACCACCTATTCGTGATCTTATGCTAGTCGGTATATAATACAATTTTGATAGTATATTCCGAAGTACTTTTTACCTGTATGGGAAAATAAAAGTGGTTCTACGGAATTTGAATAAAAATATGCTCCGTTAATTTCTGAAAAATTTTAAATGTAACAGAAAGGAAGTTTTCAAAATAAGTTGTCTACACGTTTCAGTTTCACCGAAACCAATGTTAAGGGGCTACTTCAGTCAAATGAAAAGACCCGTTCGCTAATGATAATCTTATGGAAAGAATTTAGAAAAATATCTCGGTTGCATTTAGACATTTTTAAATATATATATTTTTTAATAAACTAAAACATTTTGTTAAATCACCATAAAATGAAAAATTAATCAGGACGCGTTCCGAGCTACAACAATAACAGCTCGTCATCAGCTAAACCCAACACGTGTCCGTGACGGACGGATTGACGGACACGTGTTGGATTTAGCTGATGACGAGCTGTTATTGTTGTTGACGGGCTGTTATAACAGCTGTCTGACAAGCTGTTATTGTTGTTGACGAGCTGTTATAACAGCTGCTCGAGCTGTTATTGTTGTTGACGAGCTGCTATAACAGCTGTCTGACGAGCTGTTATAACAGCTCGTGTCCGTGACGGACGGATTGACGGACACGTGTTGGGTTTAGCTGATGACGAGCTGTTATTGTTGTAGCTCGAAACGCGTCCTGATTAATTTTTCATTTTATGGTTATTTAACAAAGTGTTTTAGTTTATTTATCAATTTATCGCCAGTCATTACGGTGTTTTTTCACTATGATTTTTTTTCTTTGTTGCATTGAATAGTTGAGATCGATCTGAATGCTGGATGTTTTTCACTTTTTTAAAATTTTGGTTGCAGATATTTTTTATGAGGGTGCTTTCATCCTCCAAACCAGTTTCGAAAATGAAAGCGTCCCCCCATAAAAAATATCTGTAAACAAAATGAAAAAGGTAAAAAAACCCGGCCTGCATACAGATCGATTTCAGGTATCCAATGCAAAAAGAAAAATCATTTTAAAATATTAAAATGCAACAGAGATATTTTTATAAATTTCTTCCATAGGATTAGTTTTAGTGAACGGATCTTTTCATTTGAATGAAGAAACCGGGGAGGATGGGGGGCGAAGATCGGGGTTGAATAGCCGGAAAAGACAATGATATGCTTTGCAATGAAAGCTTTGTAGTTTCAAAACCAGTTAAAGGAATACAAATTTTTTTTCTATACTTTCATCAAATATTAATGGTTTTAAAAAGACATTCAAATATATATGAGGACCCCAGAAGCCAAGGGGTATAATTGAAAATATTGAGTTAAGTGCACAGGGTATCTGAAAATATGCTTTTTTCATTTCAGGTAAAGAAATATAGGTCATTTTCTGATTATTTGGGGAGTTATAGAGATAAACCACTTTTTTCGAAAAACAAACAATATTGATTAATTATACATTCAAAGAAAATTGTACTCTATTTTTTTAACAGTTATTGAAATGAGACTTCAAAGATTAGAATGCAACAAGCAGATATTTCCTATTTCAATTTAGTCAATTGTTATTGATGTTCCAATTTAACATCAATTTTCTTTAAACTCAATTTACTCCAAATCGATATTTTGTCACTTGTACCCCTTGGCTTCTGGGCTCCTCATATATAGTTAGCAATATTAATTAGTTGAATTTTAATGACAAAATTGACATTTAAAAAATATTAATTTTCAAATATGCATTTTGCGCCCAAGATTTTAAAAATTCTACTGCAGATTGCAGATATATATTCAATGTTGCATTATATTTACTTATACTACTGTATTTTACACCGAACCTAAATTAAAAGTATATTCAAATTCATTTGCATAATTAATGGCTCTAAAAATCATATTTATAAAATTTAGTTTAAAAAAATATATATTTATTCAATAAAAATTTTCTATGGCTGAATTGGGATTCAGTATAAAATATAGTAATATAAGTAAATATGAATGCAATATTAAATTATATATCTGCAGTAGAATTTTCAAAATCATGCGCGCAAAATTCATATTTGAAAATTCATATTTTTAAAGCGTCAATTTTGTCATTAAAATTTAACTAATTATTGTTAAATGTATATATATTTTTCTAAACCACTAGTATTTTATAAAAGTGTAAAAAAATTGTTGTATTCCATTAATTAGTTTTAAAATTACAGAACTTTAAGTAATGGTCAAAGTATTTGCCATTTTTCAGCTGCTCAACCTGATCTCCTCCCCCCCCCCCTTCTTAAGACGGCCTTTAATTTAAATGAAAAGCTTTTTTGTTTCCGCATAGAAAATTGTACTTTATAAAAAATACAATTTAAATATTCAATTTTCAAAAACTTCAAATGTATACAAATTAAAAAAGAAAGAACTAGTCGTTGGGGGCCACCGTAATACTTACCAATCATGGATTTTCATAATATAATATATGAAAATAAAACACGCGTAAACTATTTACAAAATGCATTGCAATTCCAAAACAAAATTTAAACTTACATTTAAATATTTTTAATATGCATAGTAATGCTCTATTAATGATTTTCTGATGAACCATTTTCGACAACTTATGTAACACGCCAAACCACTCAAGTAATACAGAATTGAAAAGAAACATACCGAAAAGAAACATCCTTATAGCTCCAAAAATAATAATCGTATTAACTAACAGTTTACTGCGTCGGATTAAGCGTTCATTCCCAATTATAACATACCTTTGAATTGAAATTTGAATGAAATACAGGGTCATGGAAAATCGAAGAATGTGGAAAACATGATTACAAATATCTCGACAATTAATAATCCGATAGACTTCGTTCTTTGTGAAAAATGTGTATTATTTTTTTGCCTTTTGCGTCCATTCCTTAAAATAATTTTAAAAAAAACTCGAAAACTTTTACCTCTCATCAGAATGAATTTTTCGAGAGTTCGAAAAAAAATTACGGATAATCGAGATTATTGATATTAAATAGGCTTCGTTCCATTCTTACATACTCAGTACATACAAAATTTCAAGTCTCTATCTCAATTTCTTGGGTATATCGAGCGTTTACAGACAGACAGACGGACGGATGGCAATTTTTTTTTCTAAAAATATGTTTTTCGGAATCTCTAGTATCTAAAACGTGAAAAACCGTCAATTTTTTTTTTTTCGATTTTCAAAACAATTGCAAGATTTACCCTATACTACGTATCATAGGTAAGTAAAAAAGAGAGAGAAAGAGAAGAGGAATAAAAGGTATGTTACTGTTAGGCCCGTCACAAACCTGTGAGACATTGAGCGAAAAAACATGAGACATGCGTCAATTTCACCCTGATAACAAGGAAAAAACCCGTTTGACTGCATCATGTTGCACGATTTTTGACGCATGTCTCCCTAGTGTGTGGCGGGCCTTACACAACCCAAAAAGAACTTACTTTTTTATCTCCTTGTTAATCCTATTCTATAATTTGTTGATCATTCGAACTTACCTAGAAAGAAAAATAAAAATATTCAATTACTTTTGTCAAAAAGTACATTTTATTTTTAAAAGTATTAATAAAAAGGTCTTCGTTTGAAATCACATTAAAATATATCTAGAATAAGTATTTTGATTTAAAAAAAAAAAAAAAAACACCTTTAAGTATTTTTTCTTGCATTAAGCAAAATTTCAACCCCCAGAATATATAATTAATTTGTATTAATATTATTTATACTATTTAATCAATTTCCATGATTAACTTGTGCCTAACTTTTAACAAATTGGATTCTTAAAATACTATTTTTAAGTGTATTAAATGCATATATTAATTATCTATCTTTGTTTCTTATTTCATCTTATATTGGGTTTAGGTTAGCATAGTTAAAATAAATGATTTTGTTTAAATATTAATGTATGGTATATATATATTTTTTCTGTTAACACATTGCAAATGCGATTTTAATTATTTTAATTTATTATTTTCCTCTTTTTATTTCGATGATTTAGTTTCGATTTAGTAATTTTGTTGTGTTTCATTTCTGATGTTTTTTCTTCATTTAATTTTGGTTTTATGTGTATTGGTAGCCTCGAATTCGTATTATTTTCCTTTTTCATGGCTAATACGATGTAGTATTTCTCTAATTTATTCTCGCGCGCGTGTTTCGTTTCTAATTATCACTCCATTGATGAAGGAAACGCTATTTTGAAAGAAAAGAATTTATACCAGCCGCATGGCAACAACAACTGCATAGCAACAAACGATGTTATCTTTACCTTTTCATTATTATTTTTCTTGATGCATTATTTTTTGTGAGTCTTGTGAAATGTATTATTAAATGTTTATGTGGTTGTTTTAAATGCGTTAATTATTCAATAATACGCAAACACCCACTAAAATGGTGACCCGGACATGATTTGAACACGCAACCTTCTGATTTTATTTTTAAAAAAAATGTCAGATGTTAACGCAGTTCGTATACCACCATACAACTTTAACGATGTTAGTTTGTGGTTCGCCATGTGTGAACATTCATTTGAATTAGCGAATCCTAAGCCAATAACAGAAAGTCGCACAAAATTTAATTATATTTCGGATAATTTACCTCCAGATGCCGCATCTATTGTACGAGATTTAATTATCAAACCATCAGATACTACACCATATGAGGATTTAAAAACTGAATTAATTAAACGAACAAGCGATTCTTCACAATCTGAAATACGAAAATTATTGTTGGGGGAACAACTTGGTGATCGTAAACCTAGTGATATTTTAAGAGTTATGCAAAGAAGAGCAGAATCCCACAATGTATCTGACGAATTGATGTTGGAATTATTTCTTTCGCATTTACCGTCATATGTACAAAGCATTTTAGCCGCTATTTTGCCATTGACACTTGATAAAGCATCCGAAGTTGCGGATCGAATATTAGAATATAATCCCACTGCAGTAAATGCTGTTTCAATAGAACCAAATATTAATTCTAAAATTTTAAATGAAATTAAAAAGCTTAATGATAGAATTAATCAGCTAGAGTTACGCAGGTCACGCAGCCCTTTCCGTCGACGTTCATTTGGAAGAAAACGTAGCGTTTCAAAAGATTCCAAAGGACAATGTTGGTACCACGAAAAATTTGGCGAAAATGCCAAGAAATGCTCTGAACATTGTTCATTTTCAAAAAACACAGACGGCGAGGTGTAACGGCGACAACCACCTTGCATAAAATATCTCGTCGCCTCTTTCTAAAAGATAAAAAGACAAACATAAATTATTTATGCGACACAGGTTCAGACATAAGCATTATTCCAGCATCATTCGCCCAGGAGAAAAAAGCTCCTTTTATGACTCTTTCTGCAGCGAATACTTCAAAAATCAATGTATATGGAGAAAAGCTTCTGACGCTTGATTTTAATCTACGAAAAACTTTTCGCTTCCCTTTTTTAATAGGTGACGTCACCACTCCAGTTATTGGTGCAGATTTCCTATATCATTTTATTCTAATTCCAGATCTTCGAAATAAAAAGCTGGTGGATAATGTTACAAATTTAGCCACTCCAGGTCATCTATCTACAGCATCTGTTCATTCCATCAAAACGGTTTCGGGAAACAGTATTTATCATAAATTACTACTTCAATTCCCTGATATAACCAAACCTCCTCGTGCTGATCAACCAATAAAGCATTCTGTATTCCACCACATAGAAACTACTGGATCTCCTGTACATGCCAAACCAAGAAGATTAGCTCCAGATAGATTAAAAATAGCCAAATCTGAATTTCAATAAATGCTTGATCTTGGTCACATACGGCCATCGAAAAGTAATTACGCCTCACCACTTCATATGGTTAAAAAAAAAGATACTACTGATTGGAGACCTGTCGGTGATTACAGAGCACTTAAAGCACAAACAATAAAAGATAATTATACTATTCCAAATATTTTGGATTTTACTTCAAATCTTCACGGTACCAAAATATATTCCCATCTTGATCTCATAAAGGCTTATCATCAAATACCAATTCATCCAGATGATGTGCATAAAAGTGCCATTATCACACCCTTCGGTTTATTTGAAAGTACCAGAATGCAATTTGGCCTTTGCAATGCAGCTGCTACATTTCAACGATTCATGGATCAAATTACACGAGATCTTCCATTTGTTTATGTATTTGTTGATGACATCCTGATAGCATCTCGTACAGAAAAAGAACATCTTGAGCATCTAAGAATAATATTTCAACGTTTACAAGAATACGGATTAAGCTTAAAACCTTCAAAATGCACTTTCGGCGTATCATCAATAGAATTTCTAGGTTTTAAGGTATCTGAATTTGGAATTGAGCCCCTACCAGATCGTGTAGATTGCATTTTAAAATTTCCTCAACCTACTACCCTTACACAATTAAGACGTTTCTTAGGGTTATTTAATTATTACCGTCGATGTATCCCAAAAGCTGCTCACATATTGGCTCCATTAAATAAATTTTTGGAAGGAATAAAAAATTCTAAAAAGTCTAAAAGACGTTCTGAAAACAATTCACATGACTCAATTCAATGGACAGAGGAGGCTGAACATGCTTTTAATGACGCCAAACAAGCTTTAGCTAATTCAACTCTCCTACGACATCCTATTCCTGGAGCAAAGTTAAGTCTTTGGGTTGATGCAAGCGACAAAGCCGTTGGCGGTTCTCTTATGCAGCTTAATGAAAAGCATTGGGAACCCATTGCCTTTTTATCAGTCAAGCTTTCAAAAAGTCAGCAAAAATGGTCTACATATGACAGAGAGCTACTGGCAATATATACATCAGTAAAGCGCTTTCGACACATGCTCGAAGGAAGGTGCTTTATCATATACACAGATCAAAAGCCTCTCATATACGCCTTCAAGCAAAATCCAGATAAATGAAGTCCTCGCCAATGGCGACATTTAGATTACATTTCTCAGTTTAGTACAGATATACGTCACGTAAGCGGCAACGACAACACGGTTGCTGATGCACTATCTCGAATTGAAGTAGATCAAATCTCCAGCTCATTTTTAGACTTTGAAGAGTTTGCAAAAGCTCAAGAAGATGATATAGATCTACGCAACTTGCAAAATGATAGCAAATCTTCTCTTGTATTTAAAAGCATGCCATCTCAAATGTCTGCCACAGAATTGATTTGTGATGTATCAGCAGGTTCACCGAGGCCATTCGTACCAGCTACTTTTCGAAGAACGGTATTTGAACATTTCCATAATTTAGCTCATCCAGGAGTTACAGCATCCTTAAATCTTATTGCATCACGATATGTATGGCCCAATATGCAGCAAAATGTAAAAGAATGGGTCAAAAGTTGTAGTGCCTGCCAACGATCAAAAATACACAGACACACCAAAACGCCTCTAGGTACTTTCGCATTACCCGATGCTAGATTTTCACACATTCACATAGATTTGATAGGTCCATTACCTCCATCAGATGGAAATGTATACTGTTTAACAATGATAGATCGATTTACAAGATGGCCAGAAGTGGTACCTTTAAAAGATATAACTGCAGAATCAGTTTGTCGTGCCATTTTTGATGGATGGATATCTAGATTCGGTTGTCCACTCATAATTACAACCGACCAAGGTAGACAATTTGAATCAAATCTGTTCAAAGAAATGACAAAATTTTTGGATACAAATCGCTTACGAACGACATCATTTCATCCTCAAGCAAATGGTTTAGTTGAGCGGTTTCACAGAGTATTAAAGAGCGCCTTAAAAGCTCACGAACATAATAAGTGGACCGAGAGTTTGCTTGCAGTTCTACTTGGGATAAGAGCTGCTGTAAAACCTGATATAAAAGTTTCAAGTGCTGAATTAGTTTATGGAATTCCACTCACACTACTGGCTGAAATGTGCTCAGAAATCCCATCTTTGGTATCCTGTGATAATAATTTCATTCAACAATTGAAAGAAAGAATGAATAGTTTAAAACCTACATTTACATCTACTCACGGGCATTCAAAAATTTTTGTTCATCCTAAATTGAAGGATTGCACGCATGTGTTTCTCCGATTAGATAAAATCCTTCCATCTTTATCTCAACCTTATTCTGGCCCTCATGAAGTTATATCAAGAAATGAAAAGAACATAACCATCATTGTAAATGGAAAGAAAAGTTGTGTCTCACTTGACAGAGTTAAACCTGCATTTTTATTCAATGATTTACCAAATAACGCAGATAATTTTGAAACTAAAAGTGTTCCAGCAGATAGCCAGCCAATAAAATCAGGATCACTAACTACCAGATCAGGTAGACAAGTAAGATTTCCTAAAAGACTAATAACCGAAATAAACTATATTTCATATAATTGACTTTCCTTCATAAATATATTGTATTATTTATATATGTATTATACTTCACATTGTTTTTTGTTGTATCGTTCCTTCGTCACTGGGGGGATATTCATGTAGTATTTCTCTAATTTATTCTCGCGCGCGTGTTTCGTTTCTAATTATCACTCCATTGATGAAGGAAACGCTATTTTGAAAGAAAAGAATTTATACCAGCCGCATGGCAACAACAACTGCATAGCAACAAACGATGTTATCTTTACCTTTTCATTATTCTTTTTCTTGATGCATTATTTTTTGTGAGTCTTGTGAAATGTATTATTAAATGTTTATGTGGTTGTTTTAAATGCGTTAATTATTCAATAATACGCAAACACCCACTAAAACGAAAATGAAATCACACACTTCATTTGTAGTTCCAAAGTATTTGGGGCTTGACAATTCTGCTTTGGTTCTACAAATTCCATTTGTATTTATTTTATTTATTTAGTTCCCCCCCCCCTCATGTTGAATGTGGTAATTTTCTAATAAATTTAATGGTTTATATATTGTAATACAATTAATGGATTAATTAATTAAAAAATAAATGAAAATAAAATCAATATTAAAACATAAAACTGGGTATTAGACGCTCCATTTCACAGTCAACAGGGGGATACCTCTTAAAATTAAGAGCTGAAATTTGCTCTTTTCGTGCCTTTTGCGAATTAGGTCCTGAACACATTGGAACGCCGAGTTTTAAAGTCTAAGGTGCACTAAACTTATGATTAATAACATAAGGAAGGAATATATGACTTTTAAAATTTATATAGAAACACAAAAGAAATTCAACATTATAGGAAAGCAAATAAAAATATTATTATATTTTTTATTTGCCGTATAGGGTAACATCCCCAGTAATTGGCACTTTAATAATTTGTCTTTAAACTGACTTCAATTTTCATTACAAAAAAATAAGATATTTACTTGGAAATATTTTTAAATCAAAGAATGCATATCTGTGCATCTATTTTGCCCACTAAAAGCAAAAATAATTGAAAAAGTATTTTTACAAAAATATATTTATAAAAAGTTGCTGAAATCACCAGTAATTGGCACCTAGAGAACCAATGTATGGCACCTTGTGATCCAGTAATTGGCACCTAGAGAACCAATGTATGGCACCTTGTGATCCAGTAATTGGCACAAGTTTATATGAAAAAAAAAACCTTTACATTTTGCATTGGGTTTAATCGCATTAAATGAATTTACTGTAGATGAAGATGCCACATTTCAGGTTTTTGAGAGTAAGAAATCAACATATTAGTCTGAAATGTGAACACTTTAAAACAATACAATATACTTACATTAATACCCAGTAATTGTCATGCTGTCCCCAGTAATTGTCCTATGAAGCTTTAATGGATTCCAATTGCTGATAATATTTCATATTTTCAAATAAAAACAAATGATAAACAAAATTAGTCTATAATTTTAAAAGTACTTCCAAAATAAGTGGTTTAATTTCAAATTTCTTGCGAATTCCTTGTCATTGGAATAGGTGCCAATTACTGGGAACTAGCAAAATTGAAGCACCATTTATTGGCATCTATCATTAATTCAGAAATCCAAATATCTGTGTGGAAAATACTTTTACACAATTAAAGTAACCTTTTTAACTAAACAAAACTGTTGTCAATTAAAATTTAAAATATATTATAAATCATAAATAATGAATTGAAAAGCATGCCTCCCTTAAACCAAAGAAGAAGCATTTGCAACGAAAATGGCTAATTTCATACAAGCCATAATTGTTTCTCTTTCCTAGGCACTATTGTCATCTAGTAGCAGAAATCAAAGTTATAATCTTTAACGTAAATGAGCATATAACTGGTATATGGTCTTGCATTTTTAAAAGACTGGATATAAATTTTATTTTAGGACATGTTTGTAGGATGTGCCAATCACTGGTGCATGTCAATTACTGGGGGTGTTACCCTATACTAGTGTATTAGTCGAAAATTTTTAGATAAAATTTGGGAGTTATAAATCAAAGGGGAGGGGGGTATCGACTTATATACGAGATAGTACCAGGTATCTGTCCAGACTTTCCTCGCAAGTTCCTGTTTTTGTGAAACTATGAATTTTTTTCTCATATTTTTGAAAGTTCTAGTCAGAATTTTGCGAACTTTAAATTATCGTTGTCTTCAGATTCTATTTTTCATGTATAAAAAGATAAGTATTATGTTCTTTGGTGAGTTCAATTGCTTATTTACAAGTCAGATTTTATTATTAAATGATTAAATGTGTGAAAAGTTCGATTTGATAGTGAAAAAATTCCGTGAAAGATATATTTAAGAGACAAAAGATTTTGTGAAGGGTTCTGTTTTGGGATAAAATGTTTTGTGAAGGGTCCTGTTTGGGGATAAAAAAATTTTGAAGAGTCCTGTTTTAAGATAAATTATTTTGTGAAGGGTCTTGTAAAGGACCTAAAATTTTCCTAAACATATCCCTGAGTATCCAAAATTTTAGCACCCAAAAATCGCAGATAATTAGCGAATGGATACTCGGTTGGTGAGAAAGTGAGGTAAAAGCGAACAATGGCCATTTTCTTGCGATTGACAAAAACAGCTCAACAATGTCTCTTCTCAGCACCCTTTGGGATAGAATTCTCAGCAACATTCCTTTTAAGATTTTAAATCCATATTTAGAAAGAGTTCAACTTTAGAATGCTTCAAGATATCTATGATAAAAGCTGTAAAATACAAAGAAATACTAAATTTTGCAGTGGCTTCATTCAAATTGCCATAATCTTCCCTTCGACTGAATTCTTGGAAAGAATGGGGAAGTCTTTTGTATAGGATCCATTTGCGGTTTCTTCATAATAGAAACGAGGGGAATTAACAAAAGAATCCGGAGATAAGCAATCCACCCTACTTGACGAAAAGATTTTCCTTTTGTCGGACAACCGTCCCTTTCCTGCAAAACTCATTAAGATAAAAAAAACCCACGTCGCCACAACAAATGAGCCGACACCAAACTTCAAGAAGAGGTCAAATGTGTTTAGGCTTTAACAAGAAGGTGTTTATCCTTGTAAGTAATGTTTTAATAGATTTTTAAAGTTTTTTTTTTCTTTTTAAGTATCATTAAATTGGGTTTCAGATCAGTTTAAGCTTCTTCGGTTTTACTTAATTATACAATTTTAAATCGTTGAAGATTTTTAAAATTTTTTATTAGAAACATAAAAAGTTTACTAATTTAATGAAAATTTATTTATTTATTCTTCATCTTTGATTAAAATATTTTTTCAAAATACTACTAGAAATGCACTTTGCTTATGCACGAAAAATTGATTTTAATTTTACTTAAGAATTGAGGAGGAAGGGGTCCACTTATACACGAGTAAATACAGTAAACGATTTATTGCAAATCTATTTTACAAGCCACAAGATGGGATTTTCTGATAAGTTATAACGGTTATTCTATTCACTTTCTCTAATCATTATTAGCTGCAAAAGACTTTATTTGTCGTAAATGTAACATTGAAATTTTTTTTGTATCAATTGTAACTTTGAAATTGAGAAAAAACTAATGTATTAAATGCAGGGCTTGAAATGAACCGTAGCAAAGCGGAAAGATATTCCGGATGGTGAAATTACGATAAATATTGTTCCGGTTCGGGAAATTATAGTAGTTATAATTCCGGTTCGTTCAATTACTAAAATTTTACAGATTTATTATTGAAACCTATTATCACAGTTTTGTATTTATAGCTTATTTTAATCTCTGTCTCTACCTTTTTTTATTATTTAGGATCTAAAATGCATTTTCAACCACTTCCCTCTGTTTATCCCGAATTATTTCGGGTTCATAAATTGATGAAATTAATTTTTACCACGAAAAAACGTGGATATAGCGTACTTAGTCACTACGGTTTGTTTTATGACATTTTAAAACGCTCTGAAACTTAAACAGAAAGAAAATATTCTTATATAACATAATAAATTATATATAATATTTAATTGGCAGTTCTCCAAGTTTTATGATATGAAATGCAAATAGTAAGATGCAGTGGTATAATTTTAAATATATATACAGTGTCTCACATGAGTGATGGGACACTTGTGCTTTACAAAAGGAAACTAATCAAATAAATTAAAAAAAATGTACACATTTTTTTGTGGGTGTGTTTCATACTTAAATTTAGTAAAGATTATTACATAACATACATTTTGTCAAAATATTAAAATATTAATTTAATAAAAATACAAATGTTTAGAACGGAGCAAAAAATAGCTCACATAAGTGATGGGACACCATTATATATGCAACAAAAATCGTCTGAAATAAGCAATAAAAATATTTTTTGGGGTTTTATTTTTACTTAAAAGCAATTGTCAATAATTTATAAAATCGTCTGCAGTATTTCTCTCCAGTTTGTTTTGGAATTTTTGTGTTTTTTAGCTCTGTGTAGCCATGAATGCTAAACGAAAAGAAACTTCGCCTGAAATTCGAAAATTAGTTATTAATTTGCATATTGAACGTGGAAAATCTATTAGAAAAACTGCTGAAACAGTTAACTTGAGTCGTTCAACAGTTTTCAATATCATTAAACGATATAAAAAGAATCATATGATTCAGGATAAAAGAAGACCTGGCCGACCATCAAAGCTATCCAATGAAATAAAGCGAATTATCGTTCGAAATATTTAAAAAAAATCCAAGAAATAGTGCTTCAAAAGTTGCTGCTGATTTACAAGCATTATATGGAATAATTGTTAATCCTGAGACTATTAGAAGGGTAATTCGATCTGTTGGATATCACGGTAGAGTAGCCAGGAAAAAATTCTTCGTAAGTGAAAAGAATAGAAAACTCAGACTAGCTTTCGCAAAATCCAACATAAATAAGATTTCTGATTACTGGAATAAAGTTATATTTGCTGATGAGACTAAATTTAATATATTTGGTTCTGACGGTAGAATCTTGGTGTGGAGAAAACCCAGGGAAGAATTTCGCAAACAGAACTTGGTACCAACAGTAAAACATGGTGGAGGACGAGTTATGGTATGGGGGTGTATGTCGTCCGCTGGAGTTGGTAATCTTGTTTTTATTGACAGTATAATGGATCAGTACAAGTATATTGATATTTTAAAGCAAAATTTGAAATCTTCAGCACGAAAATTGAACCTATTGAACGCACGATTTTAAATTCTACCACGACAATGACCCCAAGCACACTGGTCTGAACGTTAGACTCTGGCTACTATATAACTGTCCTGAAATAATAAAAACACCACCACAATCTCCAGACTTAAATCCCATAGAGAATATTTGGCAAGAATTGGAATCAAGAATTCGCAAACACACCATTTCTTCAAAACTAAAATCGGTGCTTCAAGAAGAATGGGGTAAAATCACTCCAGAAATCACAAAAAAATGAGTCGAATCCATCCCAAAAAGATTAAATCATGTTTTAAAAGTAAAAGGAAATCCAACAAAATATTAAAACCTTTTAAAAAGTAAAATTTTTGGATAAATATTTGATGGAAAAGTAAGTGTCCCATCACTTATGTGAGCCATTTTTTGCTCCGTTCTGAACAATTGTATTTTTACTAAATTAATATTTTAATATTTTGGCAAAATGTATGTTATGTAATAATTGTTACTAACTTTAAATATGAAACACACCCAAAAAATTTTTGCATATGTTTGTTTATTTATTTAATTGCAGTTTCTTTTTATAAAGCACAAGTGTCCCATCACTTTTGTGAGACACTGTATATATTTCTCTCTAGAAAAAAAAAAAAAAAAAAAAAAAAAAAAAAAAGGTTAAGCTATTAAAATTGCTTTTGTATGATTGTCAATGTTTTCAAAAAAAATTTTTTTAGTCAATAATAATTTTGAAAAAGTGCAAATCTCGTCACTCGCATCTTATATTTCCCGTCAATACGAACCTTTTATTTTCACGAGTGTAAATTTGAAACATTGCTTTAATGAACAAATAAATAGTTTCGCTTTACGTTTTTTAGAATGAAAGGTATGTATTTTAATTATATGCATTTACAAAATGTACATAGAAATACACAATTCTTTACTATTTCTTGTTAAAAAATATTTAAATATTGAAACAAATCTGATAGGACTGCAAGCTTTATGACATCAAACCCCATTAGATAATAAATTGCGGAATGTGGAACAATGCAGTTTAAAGCACTTTTCGCGGAAAATCTTGTAATCACTTTACAAAAATTTTCGCTATACACTTGAGGTACTTATCAGGATGCATTACTGTGCCAACTTTTATCTCCTATTATTTTTTATAGAAGTTCAAAAATTATTTCTACACAAAAGAGAGTTGCGAATTGTTGATAATAAACCAAGTTTCATTATTGCAGTTTTTAAAGAAAGTGAGATTACAATTGATCTTGCCGCAGAACATCAATCTCTTGGGAGATTAAATTTACCCTTCAGTGCAGGTGCGTTTGTAAATCCCGATGCAAGTGACTAACAATGATTTTGAAGTATCCAATTCAAAATGAGCAACTCAATATATGCATTTTAATTTATTTGCAAAAAATGTAATATTGTATTTAATATTTAAAAATAAAAAATAAATAAATATGCAAATAATTAAATAAGAATGGTTTCAAAGCTTCTTTTTGTCTTTCCTTTTAAGAAAATATTTAATTTAAATTTTAAAAGAAAACTAAAATCCTTCGTAACTATTTCTATCGTAAAATGTAATTTACGATATACTTGATTTACAACAAAGCAAGTTTTAAAGCTCACGTTCTCATTTGAGCAAATTTTGTGGAAATTTTTATATACAGTAGACTCCCGCAAATCCGCACTCCTGAAATCCGCATCTCTCTAAAATCCGCACTTATTTTACGGATGTAGACAATGAACCATTCAGTTCAGATGTAGGGGCAAAAAATTGATTTTTTCAGTTTTATATCAATTCCATACAGTAATTTTTGTTAAGGTTATTGAATTCATGTTTTTTCATGAAGAAAGAATAATTTATTTCTGAAAAAGTAAAGATATTGCTAATATCATTGATAATTACAATCTTACCAAATATATTTATGTATTAATCAAGCTTTTTAAGTTGTTAAGTCTGGCTAAACCTGAAATAAAGTTTCATTATTTTATGATCCTGATGTGAATTAGTAACGTACCTTTATGAGGCAAGTTTCGTTGAATAATTTAGGAAAAACACATTTCCTCTTTTATAATGAATATTTAATTGTACATTATTAATTATTAACTTTACCTTTCCTTTTAGTATTTCCTAAAATACTAAAAGGAAAGGTAAAGTTTTAAATCATTTAAAAAAATAACTAAACTTTTATTATTTTAGTTTATTACTTTTTTTAATATTTTAGTAATATTTTAGTATATATTTTTAAATCATTTTAAAAAATATCTAAACTTTTATTATTTTAGTTTATTACTTTTTAGCTCACAGGCTATCATAGCCTGAGAGCTTATGTGCCCGTCCGTTCTGTATGTATGTGCGTATGTGCGTAACGCGATAACTCATGATAAAAATATCGGATCCACTTGAAATTTTGTATGTAGGTATATCCTGACAAGGCGCTTCCCTGATTAGTTTTTGGAGTTCATTCGATATGTATAAGAGGGGGAACGGGGGGCTCATGCCCCCCGTTAGTTGATATAAATGGGATTTTCATGCAGAATTAAGTTTTCGTTCAAAATTTAGATTAGGATCATTCTGATGAGGCGATTCCGTGACTGTTATTAGGTGTTCATTGAATAAGTATAAATAGGGGGACAGGGGTTCTAATGCCCCGCCCCCTTAATTTATAGAAATGGGATTTTCATGCAGAATTAAGTTTTCGTTCAAAATTTAGATTAGGATCATTCTGATGAGGCGATTCCGTGACCGTTATTAGGTGTTCATTGAATAAGTATAAATAGGGGGAACAGGGGTTCTAATGCCCCCCCCCCCGTTAGTTGATATAAATGGGATTTTCATGCAGAATTAAGTTTTCGTTTAAAATTTAGATTAGGATCATTCTGATAAGGCGATTCCGTGACTGTTATTAGGTGTTCATTGAATAAGTATAAATAGGGGGAACAGGGGCTCTAATCCCCCCCCCCGTTAGTTGATATAAATGGGATTTTCATGTAGAATTAAGTTTTCGTTCAAAATTTAGATTAGGATCATTCTGATGAGACGATTCCGTGACTGTTATTAGGTTTTCATTGAATAAGTATAAATAGGGGGAACAGGGGCTCTAATGCCCCCCCCCCGTTAGTTGATATAAATGGGATTTTCATGCAGAATTAAGTTTTCGTTCAAAATTTAGATTAGGATCATTCTGATGAGACGATTCCGTGACTGTTATTAGGTGTTCATTGAATAAGTATAAATAGGGGGAACAGGGGTTCTAATCCCCCCCCCCGTTAGTTGATATAAATGGGATTTTCATGCAGAATTAAGTTTTCGTTCAAAATTTAGATTAGGATCATTCTGATAAGGCGATTCCGTGACTGTTATTAGGTGTTCATTGAATAAGTATAAATAGGGGGAACAGGGGCTCTAATCCCCCCCCCCCCGTTAGTTGATATAAATGGGATTTTCATGCAGAATTAAGTTTTCGTTCAAAATTTAGATTAGGATCATTCAGATGAGGCGATTCAGTGATTGTTATTAGGTGTTCATTGTATAAGTATAAATAGGGGGAACAGGGGTTCTAATGCCCCCCCCCCCCCTTAATTTATATAAATGGGTTTTTCAAGCAGAATTTTCAGATTTCGTTCAAATCTCTGAATAGTTTTGGAAGTTTAATGGTTAAGTATAAAAGAGGGGGATAACTCCTTTTAAATTATATAAATGCTAAATGGGTTTTTATTAAGAATTATCTAATTTGCTCTGAATTTTGGATATAGATTTTTTATATGATAAAGCATGTCTTTGATAGTATAGGAGGTTCAATGATTAAGTATAAAAAAAGAGGAAAGAAGAGAGCTGTTTCCCTTTCCTAATTTTTTAACGGAATTAACCCTTGAAAATATAAGGCTTTAATGTACAATTAGTATTTGTAGCCTGTGAGCTCAATGCCATCAGTTTAACTGGGCAGTATTCTTTATTTTAATATTTTCGTATATTGTATGCATTCATTATACTTTTGATTTCATTATTAATTACATTAAAATTATATTTTTAAAAATTTAAACAAAGCAATAACCAGAAATCCGCAAAACTCTAAAATCCGCAAAACCTCTGGTCTCAAGCTGTGCGGATTTGAGGGAATCTACTATATATCCAAGATTTTATAATTAGACGGCACGAATAATAAATTGTCAGATTCCAGTATTCATTCCTTGATATATAATATGCGATAAAACTGTACAATTGTAGTTTAAAATTTATTGAAAAATTAAGACTCTCTTAATTTTGGGACATTGGTGGTGCATGTGAACACGCTTTGATATAGCACTGGTAACGCTTTCCCTTGTGACCCTCTCCACCCCCGCAAACCTTGAGTTTACTTTTCATTTTTACTTCTCTTGCCAAATTTTCTTTCACTAAAAATCGCTAGGGAAAAAAAAAAAAAAAAAAAAAAAAAAAAAAAAAAAGATACCGGGGGAGAAAGTGGGGTGGAGTGCCTCAAAGCGCAAGAAAGAAAATGTTTTTCCAATCCCGAGACCAAAAATTGCTTATAAATGAATATATAATTTATATACTGGAAAATGAAAGAGTTCAATTACAATTCAAAAAACAAGGTTTCAGGTGTTTAAAAATGAATCGCATAATAAATGAAAGTTTTACATTGTTGAGCGGATATTTTTTAAATAAAATTAGCAGGCACTGTTATTCAGAATCTATAAAATACAATAATTTTCCATGCTTCGAAAACAGGAAAGGATTTTTCAGCATTTTACAAGTTGGTATTTTAAACCGAATTTTAGAACACTAATAGACTGATTGTATAAACTGTGCAGAATGTTTCACAACTTTAAAAATAATTGTCAACCGAAAAGTTATCCTACATTTTTGTTTTAATTTACCTAAAATTTTCTTTATTTCGGGAAAGATATGAAGTCCGGGAGAAAGTGGGGGGGGGGGGGGAGGGGGACTGAATTAGAAAAAATGCCTTTTCGAACTCATGGAATTGCAAATTTTATATTTAAAAATTATCAATAATAATAATTCATCAAAAAATACAATCAGAAAAAAATAATTAATAAAATCCGTTAAATTTGAAAATGACATGAAAATAATCATTAAAAAGTGATTATCTAAAATAAAATACTGAAATTCCTATTTATTTCAAGTAATACAGGAAAAAATATGTATTCAATTCTTTTTTTTTCTTTTCTTTATTTATGTAACATTAAAGAGAGAAAAAAAATACACCTATAGAAAAATTTAATATTTGCCTAATAAAATTAATCATAAGTCACGAAATTTGATAGATCTTCGTTATAAAACATTAGAAATTTAGAAATCCATGTAAATTTGTAGGAAAAACAGAATTTTCTAAACTGTTTAACTGCTTTAAAGCCTTATGTTTAATTTCAAAAGATAATTCTAAGAAAAAGGAAATTAATGCAGGCACATCACTCTGACCTGATTTTATGTAAATTTTTCCTAAAAATGTCAAGGGATTTTGACTTAATAGATAAGAGATATGAAGCACTGGACTGAAAACTAGTCCAAAGAAGGATTAAATTTTTCTCACCTAATGGGTTGCTAAGAAGGGGGCTTTGTATAATTTTTGACATTCTTTATAGACCAATTTCAGATGTGTTTGTCAACAATAGGGGGATTAAGGTATTGCACCAGGATATGGCAAAGTTTTATAGAATGTTCTCACAGTTAAAGACCTAGGCTAAGCAGATTCTGTTCAGTTCTCAGTTTGTTAGCGTCCACATAAGTGTGACTACGTCCTGTGTTATATGCGTTCAAATTATATATCATATTTGAATCTAGTTTTGCTGCAGTTAAATTCGCGAAAATGGAGAAGAACCTCCGTAATTTTGGTTTTAGTGAAATTAAATGGAAGATAAAAAACTTCCTTGCTGCAACTTCTAAGGAAAAGTGGGTTATTTCAAGCCCAACTTTTACTGTAAACGGTAAGATTAGTACCGAATGGCGATTTAGCCTTAAGGATAATTACATCGACGAAAAACATACTGTCTCTCTGTACCTGGAAAACATGAGTCGTTCGATAAACGAGCCCATTTTGGTGACGTGGAAATTATTTATTCCAAAAGACATCGACGAAGATAGGATTCAAGTAGTAGAATCCGATTTCTAAACAAACAGTTCAATCGCAATTGAGATAAGTGAAGCCGATGAACTGCAGAATATAATGGAATTCAAAGATGTGGATAAATTGAAGTTTAAAAGCATGATTTTGGTGAGTGTCAAAGACAGCGAAGTACATAAAAGATCCGAAATGCCGGGCTTGAAAGCTTTATCCGAGGATTTAACAGTGTTGTACCGAGTTCATGAGAATTATGATGTAAAATTTCTCATCGGAGGAATCCCGGGTAAGGCACACAAATTTATTTTAAGTTCAAGATGTGCAGTATTGAAAAGGATAATTGAAAGAGAAGACGACGTGATCAAATTACCACAATTAGATGCTGTTGCTGCACGACACATATTCGGATATCTTTACACCGGAAATTTGGATCATGTGCTGCGCAAACCCACATTTTAAATATTAGAATGGATTAAATATTTGGATCTTACACAACTACAAAAGTATTATGTGCCAGACTCTGTTGAAATATTGTCAGAGTTTAAAAGGGAAAAATCCTCACTTGAGTTTGACATACCTCTTAAAAAAATCGCAAATTCCAATGAAATCATATCTTTTCCAAGTTCTGAAAGTGGCTCAAGCTTGTTAGAAAGGATTTTCACTTTGAATTTGTATCCTAATAGAGTTTCTCAAGAAGATGGTTATATGTCCATATCCATAAATAATATGGAAGAAAATTATTCTGATATTTATCAAGCAGTTGTAGCTGCGATCGATTCCGACGGGAAGAGCCGATATCTCCAAAGGAAACAGTGCTGCGATTTTAATCAGAAAATCGCCTTCGAAGTATTTTTACCAAGGGACAGTTTAGAAGATCCTACCTTGACTTGGGGTGGAAGTCTTCATATATTATGCTATTTGTATACTTCTAATACGGCTAAAGGAATATTGTCTACGATAAGAAATGATGTGGTGTACTATAATATTAATGTTGATCCCGAAGAACACTACAAAATGCTGACCTACCATATGGCACTTCTCTTTGAAACTGCGTCTTATAGTGATTTTACATTGAAATGTGAAGGCCAAAAATTTCGTTTTCACAGTTTGATCCTGAGTGCAAGATCTCATGTATTGAGAGGTCTATTCAAGTATAATCCCGCAAAATATAGAAAATCTCTCGAAATTCCTAACATGAAAAGCAACATTTTAAAAGCTGTACTTTATTATATCTATTGTGGCAAACTTCTATACTATGAAATCGGAGATCTTATTGATATTTATGTAGCTGCTGCAAATACATTTTGTGTGCTGCCTTTGAAATACGAGTGTGTTAGATTATTTGAAGAAAATTTGGAATCTCTAGATGTTAAAAGTGTTCTTGAACTAGCTGTGGAATTTAACGAATACAAACTTATAATTTCAATTCAGAAGTTCATTAGCAGTAAAAGATCAGATAATGAGGATGATGTTAAGTGACATTAATCTTTTATAATGTGTAATTGTGATAAAATAATTGTGATTTTTGACAAATGTCTACTTCGACAAGCTCTAATTTTGATTATATACCTGTAAGTTGCATTATTTTAACATTTTATTGTAATATATGTAATGTTAAGTTTATTTTTAACTTCCCAGCAAAGCTTTCAGTTAGCTTTTCAAAAAATTTTATTATGAAAATGCCTAAATTCAAGTAATTTTAATTTTGAACATTATTCTTAACTGCCCCCTCCTTTATAGAAATATTTTATCTATTATCTACCAATATAAAAACCGGTGTTGCCTAAATTCTTATATCATGTTCTTAGCTTTTTATAATATTTTAATGAAAAATTATCTTTTTTATGTTTATGTCTTTTAAAAATTCTGAAAATATTTCTTCTTAAAATACACCAAATTCTTATTTTATATTGCATGTGGTACTGGTTTATACATGACGAAATGTTTAGAACGTTTAATGACTGCGATTTCCATAGTAATCTTAAATTATCGCATTTATAAATAGATATAAAATCATAAATGCACAAATCCAATCTCGGAAAACATCTTTATGAACAATCTGTGATAATTTTAGTTATATTTTCTTTATTAGTATTATTTTATAACTATGACATACGTTACATTTTAAAATATTTTATGAAAACTGAAGAGAATTTTAGCTTATTTCCATATTTTAGTAACACTAAAAGCAACGTTGTGGGAAATTTAGAACATAGAATTTAAATGTTATTACATTAATGTAAATTATAAGTACATGCACTGTTCATTACTCTTGTGTGTATATCGTAATTATGACATCCATTATTGTTTGAAAATATGCTTGGATAATTACAATATGATTTCATTTCACAGCCATGTTTGCATAGTCATAAATAACAGTAAATTAAATTTTATAATTTACATGAACATACATTTTACTGTGATTATTCCAAAAATTTGTCATTTATTCATATCATGTAATTCATCATAAAAGATTCATGATGCTTTTATTTTTGCAATTGTAAAAATTTCATTTAATAAATATTTTATGCTTTATCAATGCTTTTTTATTGATACACGTTGTATTTGTTTAATTTATTTGTAATAATTGCAATTTTAGCAAAATGGAACTTAAATTTAGTGTGTGTGTGGAGGGGGGGGGGGGGGGGGGGTTAACGTTTTAAGTAAAGGACGAAAGATCAATGCTTTATACCTAAAGCTAATATTTTACTCCTCTCCCCCCTTTTTCTCGAAGTTTTATGTTACTTTTAGATGTTTATGATTATAAAAACACTTGGAAAATATAGTTCGAATTCTTTGCCAGTTTTCATGGGACAGCTGTCATCAGTGGGAAATGAGTATTGTAAATTTATAATAGGGGGGGGGATAATGAACGCATAGAAAGTTAATTATCAGTCATGTATTGAGTGCAAAATTTTTAATAATTCTGTTTTTTATATTTTGGTGTTATCAATGCAAACTGTTGATATAAACGAACTGAAGGGTACAACGTGTTGATATAAACGAACTGAAGGGTACAACGTGTTGATATAAACGAACTGAAGGGTACAACGTGCCTTTTCAACAATTTTGTTTATTTTTAAAAATGTAACTCAAATGGTCAGTCCATGCATTTTAATGTTGGAGTTAACTCATTGAATGCCAAGTTGACTGACACTGAACTTCCCGTTTATGCCGCGTCAATCACCGGTGACTAACAATGTCAATTATGATATTAAAAAAAATACATTGTTTTGAGCATTTATTAAGAAAGTACTATGCTGTAATAAATAAAAGTTTAGTAAATTTTAAATAAATTTTCAGTAATTAAAACTTTTTTTAAAGTTTTATATGCACTGAGCATGTTAAAAACAGGTGGCACTGAGCGTGTTAAAAATACATCTAAAAAATAACTGTATATTCAAGGAATTTTTTTTTAAATTTGAATCTATTTAAATATTGATATTTTTGCCTACTTTTTTAAAGACTGATTGTTATGGAATTATTTTTAAAAGATTTGCATACATGCAAAAATTATCTATTCCACGGGAGGTTCAATATATTTTTCTATATTGATTTTGTGGCAAATGGAAGAAAAAACACAAATCTCTAAATAACTTTATAAATGAAATTAATTACAAGGGGAAATTATTATTAAAATATCATACATTTAGTTATCAATCGAATCAAGATTTTTTTTCTTTTTTAAGGGTTAAATAATTTTTTTTCTTATAGTTTCTACTAACATGCATCTTAAACAATTATTTATGGAATTATTTTTAAAAGAGTTGTATGCATGCAATAATTATCTGTTCTAATAGAGATTCAATATTATATTCTATAAATTTAATTTGTGGAAAGATGAAAAAAAAAATCTCTAAATAAGTTTATAAATGAAATTGATCACTAGGGGAAATGATTAAAATCTCATGAATTTAATTATGAATCAAGTCAAGATTTAACTAAAATTCTTTTCTTACAGTTATTATTAACATGCATCTTAAACAATTGTTTATGAAATTATTTTTAAAACAGTTGCATACATGCATTAATTATCTATTTCATGGGAAGAAAATTTTTTATATTATGTTGACTTGTAAGATTGGATAAATTATTTTTTTGTTAAGGGATTTTGTAAAATTTTAAATACAGCATTATAAATATGTTTGATTAATTCAAAATCAAACTTAAAACAAGTACGAATACTATTCAATACTTGTAACTGCTTTTTTATGTACAGAGGCATTCAGTAATTGGTAACAAAATAAATTAGTAAAATATATAAAAATGAAACTATGAGTTTAAGGAAATAATTTTTAAAAAGGATTATAAATTAGATTGATTATAGACTCTTAAATACACAAGTGAATTTTTCAAATTTAAATTGGTTAAATTATGATTCCAATTCATTTAAAAATTTATAATTTATGTAAAAAAGTTTTTAAAAAGTTAATGCAGCAATATTTACATAGACACAGAAAAAAAAAAAAAGAACAATCATCAAAATTAGATGGTTTACATAAGTGGTGGTTTAAGTTTGGAATTAGTATTTTATAAAATCAAATAGTTATATATATTATTATGTACATATTAAATAGAATTTGACACTTTTGTAGAGATTTTAAAATACACGCAATTAGTGTATTTTTAAAGGCTTCTTAATAAAGTCGATATTATGACTTAGATAAATTTAGCTCAACTATATTTCACCATAAATCGATTACAAGTTTCATATTTGGCACGATGATGCCATTAATAGTAGATTAAATTTAAAATGCATGGTAAATAAAATGGAAAAATAAAACAACTTATCTGCATACTTTTGAAGCAATTAATTATGAAGTGCATTAAGTACTTTTCATGAAAACTTGTTAATAAAGTTGATTTACGGAGTTTAATAAATTCAATTGTACTTCCTTAGAGATCGATTATAAGTTTTAGGTAGCTTTCATTACAAAAAGTAAAAAGCTACCTATTGCAGCCGTCCGGAGGAAAGCACTTTCCGAAAATTTTGGTATATTTTCACCGATCATGACCCCAGACCCCAAAACCACCTTCCGTTCAAATGTTGACATATATATATCTGATTTTTGTCATGCGATAACTAACGTATTTATGAACCGATTTGAATGAAACTTGGTATGTACATAGTACATACAAATGTATTGACCGAGTTCGTTGGCCAGCATCATCCGCCATTTTGTTTCAAAATGGTGGCCATTTTAAATTAAAAAAAAATTTAAAATTTAAAATTCAATGCAAAAAAATTAAAAGTTGAAAAATATTTTTCTTTTACGTGTTAGAACTTAAAATAACGATTCCAGAACACTTTTTATTTGGTCTATATCTTAAAAAATGATTGAGTTATAGCATTTTGAATTTTTCTTATGGCTGACATTTTGAAACGATCTGATTTTTGTCACGTGATAACACGCGTATTTATGAACGGACTTGAATGAAACTTGGTATGTACATAGTACATACAAATATCTCAACCGAGTTTGTTGGCCAGCATCATCCAACTTTTTGTTTCAAAATGGCGGCCATTTTAAATTTAAAAAAAATTTAAATTTAAAATTAAATGCAAAAAAATTAAAAGTTGAAAAATATTTTTCTTTTACGTGTTAGAACCTAAAACAACGATTCCAGAACGCTTTTTATTTTGTCTATATCTTAAAAAAATGATTGAGTTATAGCACTTTGAATTTTTCTTATGGTTGACATTTTGAAACGATCTGATTTTTGTCACGTGATAACACGCGTATTTATGAATCGATTTGGATGTAACTTGGTGTGTACGTAGTAAATACTAAGGCCTGAATCGAGTTCGATACTCAATTCCATCCGCCATCTTATTTCAAAATGGCGGCCATTTAAATTTTTTTATAAATTTTAAAATTTAAAATTAGGTACATGAAAGTGAGAAATTGAAAAAGATTTTTCTTTTGTGTGTTTGACCTTGATACAAAGATTCCAGAGCATTTTTTGTTTCGTCTGTATTTTAAAAAATGGCTGAATTATCACATATATATATTAATCGATTTCTATATGAGTGTGCATGTGCACCTGAATTAAGATTTCGACCAAACTCATAATCAGGTTCTACTAATTTGAGCTTAGTACTTTTGAATAATATAACTTAATTTAAAATAAATAAATATATTTATAAGTATATGAAAGCTACCTCTTCCTCCTGGCACTGCCGGAAGGACTATTATATTTGGTTCTATGACCTTTTAATTGAAGATTAAATTTGAAATACAGACTAAATAAAATGGAAAAAAATATTATTTGTATATTATTCAACTAGCAATTAATTATAAAGTGAATTGAATATTTTTCTCGAAGCTACATTTAATTTAGAAGCTAATTAAATTAAGTAATTGATATCAATAAAAATAAAGCTTATAAAGTAAGTTTTTTGCAGATTTTCGTGCAAAAAATATAAATAAACCCATAGGAATTTCAAATCTGACGTCATAGTGAATTTGAAAATTTTCAATTTATTTTTGAAAAAGATTATAGCAACGTTTGAAGAAAAGGGAGAAAGATAATCAAAAACACGTGGTTATGATAATAAAGTTTGTGACTTGTAATTACTAAATAAATTATATCATAGAATTCTCTTTATGAAGAGAAAAAAATCCTAATACAATGCATGCAATGGCAGATGGAGAAGTGAAACTAAAAAGACTTCGCGATTTGAACAAAATCCTAAAATTGGACTAATTAAAGTATTGTATTTCTCGAGAAATTAAACTTTTGTAACGAAAACATTTTTAGTAAAGAAAGTACAACCCATTTTACTATAATATTATCGGCCTCCCCTCGACGTTTTTCTGTTAAATTTCATTTCATATGAATATTAATTTCAATTTTAATATAACATTTGATTATAATATCGAAATTCAAATGGGGGGGGGGGGTCAACGTTTTCCTGTTTAATTTCAATTTCATCCAAACATCAATTTCAGTTCTAAAACATTTTGGTTATGATATCGAAATTCAAATGTCTCAAACCTTTTAGTGCGTTTATTGGCATCCTTTTATCTGTTAAATTTCATTTCATATAAATATTAATTTCAATTTTAATATAGCATTTGATTATAATATCGAAATTCAAATTGGGGGCCCTTAACGTTTTCCTGTTTGATTTCAATTTCATCCAAACATCGATTTCAGTTCTAAAACATTTTGGTTATGATATCGAAATTCAAATGTCTCAAACCTTTTACTGCGTTTATTGGCATCATTTTAATGGCAAGATTCCAGAATACTCTAAATTTTTTTAATATGATATACTATGAAGGCGATATTAATATCTTTTATTCATTATTCACTTTTATTTCATAACTGATTTATGCGATAATTATATTTTTTTTTCGATGTGAAGTAAAAAAAAAAATGTCTATGTAGTGAATTGATAACCCTCTGAAATTAATCTACAGGAATATGTCAGAATTCTATTTTAAGTTCTGATTTTTCTTGTCTTCGCTCATTCCTCATAAAAGACTGTCAGAAAAAAAAATGGCGTTACACGACGCAAATAAAAGTTCATTATTCATATCTATTAATCATATGATATTAAACAAAAGAAAATCGGCCAAACTTATTCTTTTAATTAAGCTTTTTATGCCATAGATAATTCTTAGATATTTTATGTGCTTTTTTAGAAAAAGATTATTGATGAAGCATCAGATATGTACTTTTTTATAATTTCTATTCAGAAATCGAGTTCGATGTACTTTTTTTTTGTAGATAAATTGAATGAAATAAATTTATGCACATACATGGGCAACATATTTTTGTCTAAAGCGATGAAAAATTATCGATTAAAATTAGTTAATAATAAAATACGTATGTATAAGGGACAAACATTTCAAAGAGATATGTTTGAACCAGCATAAATTCATGTGTTAATGCATGTCCTGATTAATAAACTTTATTAAAACTCATAATTGATAAACTCAGACCATGATTAAGTTTCGTTTATTTTTAATGGTCGAGCATTTTTTATTGCTGGCTAAATATATATTTGACTCAGTTTATAATGTTATTGTATTTTTCTTTTTTATAAGACAAGCTGATTTGACAGGTTGGCGTACAGGTCAGTTTTAGTTGTAGTCAAGTGCTTTATCTAAATATGGTAAGTTTTTTTTTTTTTAAATCTACCCAACATAAATTTAAAACTCTCAAACTCTTAAAGAAGATCCACGAATGTTTCACTGCATTGCCACTATTACTAGTCTTTATAAAAATTGCCAGAAAAAAATGGCGTTACACAATGCAAATAAAAGCTCATTATTCATATCTTTTAATCATATGATATTAAACGAAAGAAAATCGGCCAAACTTATTCTTTTAATTAAGGTTTTTAAGCCACAGATAATTCTTACATGTTTTATGTGCTTTTTTAGAAAAAGGTTATTGATAAAGTATCAGGTATATACTTTTTTATATTTCATCTTCAAAAAACAAATTTTGGTGTATCATTTCTTAGATAAAATGATTGAAATAAATATTTATACACATGCATGTCCAACATATTTCCGTATAAAGCACTGAAAAAAAAATTGCATTTAATACTCAAACAACGAAATAGAATCATATTATTAGTAGAGACCGACCAAAAACTCGATTTTGTTTTCATTTTTGAACCAAAGTCAGAGTTTCGTTGAAAATTCATTTTCGGAATGCTGTCAAAAATTTGTTCGGATCGAAACTCGACCGAAACTATGTGTATTTTAAAAAAATTATTTCCTCTTTCGAAATTTTAAACGTGATTAATTGATCTGAGTTATATCGACTTAAATCAGATTTTCTTTATTTATTGCTAGGAACTTCCCTCTTAGTAATCATCAGTCAAAGAAAACTACTGTAAAATAGGGTTTGTGATCTTCAAGAACTTTAAGCACCTTTTACCAGAATTTTCGTAAATTAATTTTTGTCTTATTTAATGGGAAAAATAGCTATCTTCAGATATAGCTACCAGACTTTACGAAATTTATGGTACTAAATCATCCAAAATCCCGTGAATCGTTTAATGCATACGAACCATGCATACTGGTATTCATAGTATTTGGAGCCCAAGTTACCCATGACACCCGGCAATACAAGTTGTAGTAGTCAAATGCTTTATCTATATATGGTAGCTCTTTTTGAATTCTACTTTTATAAAGATTCCTCAAATTCTTAGAGAAGCTCGGCGAATCTTTCTCTGCGCTGCCACTATTACTACCAGAGTTGAAACAAAAGGTCTGGGAGAAGCCTAGTACACATGTCACTTGGAATTATTATTATTATTAATATTATTATTAATATTATTAATATTATACCAGGATCCTATCTGCCGGTTGATATATCTAGCTTAATAAATTTTTAACGTAAATGCGGGGTGAAATTTACTGATCTCATCATGGCGGAGATCTACCTGACTACCACCTAGGCCGTCATGGCAACATTACTATTTATTTTATAACTTTTGTTACTGTGTTGGCGGATTCTAGATTGCTATGACTTATTTTGTTTGGATTTCACTGGATGTTGCCAAAAAAAGAAAGGGGCTGACCTTGCTGTAAAAAAACTGATTGTCAATGGCATGAAACTAAATTTCTGAACAGTCGCTATTGAAGGTAATCGTTATTTTAAAAGAAACGAATATAATTCTCCGTTTGAAAATGTTGTATTGCTCCCTGTATCGAATATGTATTGGGAAAAAATGATGTTGTTTGTATGTGTTACTTTTTTTCACTGTACAAAAGGTATAACTATTTTCTCATTTTAAAATGTTTACTAAGCGCAATTTCCCCGGGTATCACATTTTTCGTTTAAGAAATTTCACATTAACAACACCAATAATTTTAGATAAACTTAGTTTTCCTCGCTCATATACTGCCGCTGTTATAGCTTAACAACTCGTAGTCGCGAATTCAAGTCGACCGGGAACAATGTCTTATTTGGTTAATAAGTTTATCACTCTGAGCTATTATAGCATCATTCAACAATTTGTATTTTTAACAATCGAAAACAAAAAGAAAAATTGCCATTGAATTTAAAAAAAAAAAGGAAAAAAATCAGTGAATTAATAAGCGAAGACGTGATAACAAATAAGAGAAATAATGGCCCGAAATTTCAATGAGCGGTGGTCATTTTGTGATTTTGAAATCAAACTCAAAGCTTCAAGATATTGATGCTAGAGAGAAAACAAAAACATTCAGATATACTTCAGATTTCCCAATTCTCTAACGAGGACATCAAAAATTTTACAAATAGTTAGAAAAAAATATAATTTAACAAATTACAACGACTATTTGGAATATTATATTTTCAAAGACTAAAATTTAAGACTTATAAGTAAATTCTATATTTAAAAAACAATAAGAAGAATAAACATCATTTTTATGATGATCAAAACGTAGTTTACGTAATAACAGAGTCCTATATTACGTATGCCATGGATTAAAAATTAATATTCCTGTACAATTCGTATACAAATTTTAAATGAAATTTTAGTTTTAAAATTTTTGGTACTGCAAGTTTTTAAACTTCTAAACATAACACATTTTCAATTTTTACACCGTCGTATAGAAAAAAATGTACTTTTAAATGCAATTTGTTTGAAAGCTGTATCTCAATTTGTTTTGAAGTTATTAATATTTTTGTCGTTTTTTTTAATACTTTTTTTTGTCATCGTGGCAATAGAAGTATTCCATTTTTAGACATTAAACATGGACCAATCAGAAAACGAATAAAATAAAAAACAGAAGTATTCTAATTTTGGACATTAAGCATGGACCAAGCAGAAGACGAATAAAATGATATAAGTTGCGGAATTCAAAGAATAAAATCATTCACACATACTTCAGATTTAACACTTCTCTACCGAGGACAACAACTATTTTCCAATAGTTTAAAAAACGCTAATTGCATCAAGTAAAAATGATGTTGAATAAATTATAGATTTTTACAAGATGTAAAGTTAGAGAAATCAGTATGCTCACTAAAATTTTATCTGCACACTGTACCAAAAAAAAAAAAAAAAAAAAAAAAAAAAAATGGAAATTTACAAAACTAGTTTTTGTAGAGCTACAGAAATCTGTAACTTTACAAAAGGATTTACTAAAATAATCGTCATCTTACTAATCTTTATGTGTAACTCGACTTGTAGTTACATAAAAAGTTTTAGGCATCGCAGTTTCCCAAAAACGATTTTAATAACCTTAGAAATTGATTAATTTACAGCGCAATCGAGTATCTGTTACATAAATGTTTGTTTTTGCCATTATATAAAATGTTCTGAAAATCCCAATTCCTCCCCCCCCCCAAAAAAAAATAGTAATTTTAATTTTTTTTCTTTACAGTGTACTGGATGCAAGTATCTTTTTACACAAGACAGCTTCAGCAGAAAGAAGATAATAGCATATACACAATTTTTATGTATTATCGACGCATAAAACAACGTGACAATATCTGTTAAAGAAGTTTTCATTTCAAACTTGTGTTCATATGATTGAAGTACAAACAGGGCCGTGCTTAAGGGGGGGCGAGCCGGACATTTGCCCAGGGCCGCCAAAATTTGGGGCCGCAAAAAAAGTTGATGTTATTACATTTCATCAGTTTTTATGAAGAATCTAAATTGACTTGTCAGATGCAACTCAAGCCCGTGATGAATGACCTTTAAATTGACCTCAAATTTGTAGGATTTTATGTCTTAAGACTCCATTCTACCTAAATTTATATTTTTAAGTGAAAACATATTGAATTGGAAGTGTCTGCTACTTTACATTTTATTTTCTGCTTAATTTGATTATTAGAGTCTTTGCATACCGAAAGTGAGTGAAACCACGACAAAACACTCAGATTTTTACCTATTTTGTCAAAATATCCCATATTTCATTTTGTAAAAAATACATATCTAACGTTTTATTTTGTTAAACTGCGGACTTTAGTTACTTTTAAGGCAGGAAATATCGTTTCCATTAAGCGCGAAGTGACTTGCTTTCACCATTGTATTTTAAAAGAATTATCGTAAAATTCATACATTTTACAACTAGTTTCACTATATGTTAGAAAATTTCATCTGTAAGGGTATAATTGTGGTTTCTTGGAAACTCTAAAACTGCGCTATAGAAGGGCGAAACCGCGGCGAATCATTCAATTTGTTACAGATTTCGTCAAAATTTTAACTAATTTAATTTTGTAAAAAATATTTCTACTGACAGAAGCTTTCAAAATTTTTGTAGGTGATTAAATCTGGTCTATTGGGATGCTCTAAAAAGATTATATTAAAACACAGACGCTTAGTTTCTTTTAGTGAAGAAGAGATATCGTCTCTGTCATTACTGGTACGTTAGAAAGGGTTAAAATTCTGGCTTTTTAACCCTTTTACATTACCTTCAATTACATTTTTAATTAGAAGAAGGTTTCAGCTTTTAAGCATACGAGGTGGAACCCGTCGAATTTCGACGAAAGAAAATGTTTATGAAGGAATTGCTTCATTGATTTATAATAAATCCACAAAATTAGCTTCAGTAAAACATGTATCTTAGATTGATCAGTCTAACTCTCAAACAAATATTATTTTAAGCTAAAATTAACAAATAAATATTTCTATGAAACTCAGTTGTCTAAATTATTAAAATTAAACTTTAATCGTATATGTAATTAGTAAAGTATAACAATGGTCAGTTATTATGATGAAATTATTAAATGAAGCTCTTAAATTTAGTACAAAGCGAATGGGAAAAAAAAATATTATTCCTAATTGACATAATGATAGAATTCCCATGTGAAATCTAAACTCATCATAATTTTCATCGTCTCAAAATTTACATACGCACTTTTCATAGCATTTTAATTTGATCATTTTAAAATTACTTGCTTTCTTTTATATATATATATATATATATATATATATATATATATATATATATATATATATATATATAAACGTTATTTGCATCCGCTGAAAGCATTCCATTTTTACTGATCCAGTCTTAAACAACATTTATATAAAAGTACGCATATGACGTCATTAGGACGGAATAGTACACAAACGCAGCAAAAACAATATTCAAGACACTTGGCAAAACAAATCGGATATCTGATGATTCACAAATCTTCACTTCTTTATTTATAATAGCTCCATGTTTTATCGGAAATCACTCATTTGTATTATTTTTCAAAATTTGGAAAATATCATTACATACACACGGATAAATAAAATTGCTCTCATTTAGCTTTCTGATACGAACGGAGTAAATGCGTTGAAGTCATTCGAATATTATTTAAAAAAAAATTTATAAAGAGAAAGTGTTGTATCCTTTGTAAATTAAATTTGGAATAAACTAAAAAAAAATTGATGAATAAAAACGCAATAAAACCAAAATTCATCGGATTTTATATCAGACGATTTTTTTTGACATTATATTTTTACATAGCCTACTATAATACTAGTAAAAGCCTGTTTATTTGAGATTAATGTATGAAGTCTCCCACCAGAGGACGCTGATACCTTGCCCAAGTTAATCAGACCAATCATGTAAACCCTGAACCAAAACAATGACACGTGGGCAAACATGTGCACAGAACAGAAAGCAGCTTATTCAATGCTAATTTGGGCAGGGTTTGCGTCACGTGGACTTACACGTGGTTCAATGAAATGGTTCAGGGTTTGAAGCTGTTGCCAGCTTCACTTTTTCGGCGGTTTTTCGCGAAATGGCTCGGCTGGTAGTATATTATAGTAGGCTATGATTTTTATATCAGTTTTTATCAATTTTAAGAGAAAAAGGCGTACTTCTGTTGCCACAATTACAAATTCGTACTAAAAACTATAAAAAAATTAATAACTCATGAATAAATTGAGATACAGTTTTCAAACAAATTGCATTTAAAAGTGCATTTTTTTCTCAATACGACGGTGTAAAAATTGAAAATGTGCGATATCTAGAAGTATAAAATTTGTTGTACCGAAAATTGCAAAACCGAAATTGCAGGGGAAAGTGTTGCCATTCGGAAAATGACGTATGCGTTACGCACAGATACGTTTGGCCTTTGAATACGTTTGGCCCTATAATATAGATATTTTTGATTTGTTGATACCTCTAAAATTGCATCCCGGTGAGGCATTGCAATAAGAGTAAAAAACGTTTTTCATTAAAACAACCTTTTTTTGAAAATTTTTTTAAGAGTGCTATAAATTTTCAAGACTGTTGTAGATTTTTTTTTAATTTATTGCAGCATTTGAGGCTTAAGAGTACGATCTTTCAGAATGTGCCTTGCGTTTAAACGGTTTGGACGATGTAAGTTAATACATAATTACAAAATTCCTCGAAAATTTACTTTTTTCGTTCCTTATTTTCAACCAACGCATAAATGTATCTTTAGACCATGCGCCGTAGCTTTTCATTTCTCGCAACGCTCGAGATAAGTTTTAAGTGTAAGTGAGTTTGGTTTTTAATTAACAAATCTAATAATTATACGAGTTTTTAAATTCCGAGCTCAAAATTTTCAGATGTAACATGAGACACTTTGGGCTAATCTTACCAAATATTTCATCCTCGTACGTGCCTATTTCTGCTAGCCATCGTGCACAGACTGACATACATACACGTAGACAGAGCTAAACTTTGTTTTATTAATATAAGGAATAGAGAGAACTACTTACTGATCTAAAGAACTGAGAATTTTGTACTGAATAGAAATCTTACTTCCTTCACTTGATAAAGAATAGGCCGAATGCATCGTTTTTCCAAATTTACATATTTTTCGACTCGATAACTGTAAATTTTTTTTAATTGTCAATTTCTCTGTGCTAAATTTGCCGACTGAAGCTTGAATGTGGGGTGTAGGGGATTCACACCTCTTAGGATTATTGAGAAAAAATAAGATGGAGGCAATGACAACTATTTCTGAAGCAAATATAAAATTACGTGACATATGGGATTCTTTCTCCAGTCAATGATTTTCTGCATTTTGGATTAATATGGGGGAAATCAACTGTACAATTATGTTCTCTATCAGATTATGCTCACAACTGCCGTCCTGATATTATAAGCTATAAAAACACGCTAATTTGCATTGTTTTAAAACAAAGGGTCTAATTATCAAATATTGAATTATATCATCGCGAGCAGTAGCGATTTTCTGTAATCGGATTTCCATTCATTTCCTGTTGACTATTTACTGGGAGATTTTTCAGTTCGAGGAAGATTTTTCTACCGAAGTCAATGATGTTGTGATACCTGGTGGCAGTTTTCATGATTGATTATGTAAGATCTATCATTCATTTGAAAATTAGCTTGTTCAAAATAGTTAAGTGAAAACTATTGTTGTCTATTGAGCTTTTATAATAACTTATAGAAGAAAAGTTTTCTTTTAGACGTTATAAGAAATTATTTTAAACGCAACGTTTTAAATATATTGTATTAAATATGTCGTAATGGTCGCCATTAAATGCGTTTCACACGTAATAATCGATTTGTTTTAATGTTTTCTTCCTATTTTAAAGTCAACTTTTAGATATATTTTTAATAAAAAAAAAAGAGGTAGAAAATATTATTTGCTCTTTTTTTAAAACCGACAACTGTAAATAACAAATAAGAAATATCATGCATTAAGCATAGGTTATAAAACACTTTCAAACACACTTCCTGAAATCTTTAACAAAACTTCGTTATTTAAAGAAATAAAGTTACAGTCCATAGCCAAATATACATATTCCAATACTTCTGAACAGCCCTGTATTTGATCTGTCGGTAATATATTTGTTATATAATGGGAAAATTAAATTTAGCAAGAAAATGCCTAGCAGGTTAAAATTTCTGTTTCAGCAATTTATACTAATAAATGGAAACAAACTTAAATACTTTTGTTCAGCCCTATAGATTACCTAGTACCTTTATTACATGCCAGTATTTAGCTAAAATTTATTTTAAACTAAAACATTCCTAAAACTACTGAAATCACATTCTCAGAAATTATCATTCTTAGGCATCCATGTATTCAATTCTTTGCGTGGCCCTGTATATAATTTTATCCATATTCTATACTACTATTTCTTAGTAAACTGAATGACATTTAGCATAAAAATGCATAACTTATTTAAAAACCATCTTTAAGTAATTTACGCTCATACTCAGTAACGTTTGCGATCGCTTTGGTATAGCCCCGCATATCAACTATAGCATTTATACACTACATATAATATGCACAGATTTAGAGAAACTTAAAAGCACATATCATAATTAAAATGCATTTTATCCATCCATCAGCCAGCATCGGATACATATACAGTACGTAGGAAAGAATATACTATTCGAAATCTTTTGTGTGTCCCTGTAAATGCTGTGCACTTTGTATTATATATGATTATATCGTATAACTTATGTTAAGTCTCAGCGACATATAACAATTTTATTAGGTATGAAATAATTTAATATAATTAAAATATGTCGCACACAATTCCCCTCTTTTCCACTATATAATGGAATTCTTTTGCGTGGCCTTGTAAATGAATAACAGCTATTTTTTTCATCGCATATTTTACAGAAAGCATATTTTAGTGCACTTCGTAAATGCATATAATTTGTAATATATTTGACAGGGTGTAACATCTTTAAAATTAATTTGAGATGATTTTTTCCCATAGGCCGTAACGTAACGGTAAACTTTTGACTGTCCCTGTAAATAAACTAATCATGCTAGAACTTTCATTTGAAATAAGGTTCGTGTTAGGGTAAACGTCAATAACGTCAAAATTTTTCAAGGCAATCCAAGTTATTTATGGAAGTTAGAGCGCTGACAGACGGACAGGCAAACCGAAATCATAAACATTTTTTAACTTTATTGGAAAGTATTAAAAAAGTGACTTTTTCTAAATCATTTTAAATATAACATTTTAAATATATTGTTTTAAATATGCCATAATGTTCGTCTTTAAATGTGTTTCGCACGTATTATTTGGTTTAATGTTTTCTTCCTATTTTAATGTCAACTTGTAAATATATCTTTAACTAGGACTTCCCTCAAAGGGATTGTCCGAGCTATTTAATTTGTGACAAGTGACGACACAGTTTTCTGACATAACTTCTTGCAGGTGCAGAAAATGATTACTTTTTAATTCATAAAATTAGCATACAAATTAAAAAAAAATGAAAATTTATAAAACAAAAATGTCAGAATTCAAAGTAGTACATATCAATTCATATATTTTTAGCTATTATGATGATTGTTTCATTAATCCTAGTTCAATATTAATATATATGAAACATATCTAGGCGCCGTTGATCGTTATTATAATTAAAAGAAATTTTCTGAGATCTTCTCTGTATAAAACATTTTTACTGTTCCTTTAGAAAATGGTACTAGTAGGATGTGCCAATCCCAAAACTTTCTTCTATCTGATACGTACACTTTAATATTTTTTAAAAATAGTTACTCATTTTAATGCTTTAATAATTTTAATTCAATATCATACCAACTTTGATTTTCATCTTAAATTTCTTCTTCAGTCAATTAATAGGAGTAAAAACGAATTTTCGTCTCTGCACGAGCCGATAGACAATAGAATGATAGGCAGATTTTTTTTTTCAAATTCAGGGAGATCCTACTTGCCTTACCAAAAAAATAATCATATACAACAAAATTTAGTTCAATTCTAGAACTAACTTCATACACTTTTAGGTGGTGCAATATTGAAAATGGCACAAAATTCGCTATTGCAGCGCCCCCTTCCGGTAGATTTTTTTCAAATTCAGGGAGGACCAATTAGCCATAATCATATACTTACACAAAAAATTTGGTTCATTTCGATGCATAATTTCATATACTTTTGGTCGGTACAATATTGAAAATGGCACAAACATCGCGATTGCAGCGCCCCCTTCCGGCGTATTTTTTTCAAATTCAGGGAGGACCAACTAGCCATAGTCGTACACTTACACAAAAAATTTGGTTCAATTCTATGCATAACTTCATATACTTTTGGTCGGTACAATATTGAAAATGGCACAAACATCGCGATTGCAGCGCACCCTTCAGGCGGAATATTTCAAAACTGAAGTAGGATCTGCTTGCCACAGCCAAAAACATTCACAAAAAATTTGGTTCAATTCTATCCATAATTTCAAACACTTTTTGATGGTAGAATGGCGACATACACACAGACAGACACACACACAGACACACAGACAGACAGACATTTTGTAAAAACATGTTTTTTGGAATCTCTGACCCCTAAAACGTGTAAATCCGTAGAAAACCGGAAGTCGAAAAAAATTTCGATTACAATACTTTCTTCTATTGAAGATAGAAGAAAGTAAAAATTAGTACAAGATTCAAGCATGAAGTCTTTAATCTTTTTCACTCTACTGAGCCTGACATAAACCAAACCTAATATAACCTTTGGTTTATACTTTTTGAATTAATTTATTACATTTTATTTATTGACCTTTTTACAATTTTAAAAAATAGACATTTCGAATACTTTTTGCTACTGAAACCCTCTGTTGATAGCATCCCGAACATAAAATATAGCTCATATTTGTTACTTTTTAATAGGCTCTATCTCCACTAATTTACTTTTGGAATCGGTTTGATGCTTGTTAAGATCGTTTACAAATCGCCATTTAGAACGGTTTTAGAACGCTTTTCACTCAGTTCCCTCTTTTTTAAAATTTCGAATTTTTTAGGAATTGTTTTTAGAGACCACATTTATATCTTATAAGGAACTAAAATTTCATGTTTCTAGGCCCTTCAGTAACACATAAATCGCATTTTTAGAGCATTTTTTTCGCTCCTGCATTCCTTTTGGGGTAGCGACATCGACATAAGATATAGCGTTTGTTAAAGCAAGGACTGTCACCATCATTTTGATATCATTATTTTTTAAATCGGTTCGTTACTTCCCAAGACTGCTTAAAAAACTCAATTTAGAAAGTTTTTATACCGCATCTCGCGCATTTTTTCCCTCTTTAAATTTCATATTTTTTAGAAACTGTTCTTGGCAATCATTTATATTTTATAAGTAATTAACATCTCAAAATTTATGTTTCTAGGTCCGTCAGTAACGCAAAAGTCACATTTTTTAGAACTTTTTTTACTCCTGCACTCCTTTTAGGGTAGTGACACCTATATAAGATATAGCCTATGTTGGAGCAAGGACTATCACCATCATTTTGACATCATTATTTTTTTAATCGGTCCGTACTTCCGAGATGTATTAAAAATTGCAATTTAGAATATTTTTCGCACATTTTCACCGCTTTTAAATTTTGTATTTTTGGAAAACGCTTTTTGAGATAATTTATAAATAACTAAAAAGACAAACTTTATGTTTCTAGGTCCTTCAGTAAGACAAAAGTTGCATCTCTAGAAAAATTTTTACCTCGGTAATGACGCCAACATAAAATACAGTCAATATTGAAACCAAGGACTATTCCATCATCTTGACATTATTATTTTTTTAATCGGTTCACTATTTCCGAAGATAGTTTAAAAATCGCAATTTTGAACGTTTTTAGAATGTTTTTCAGTACATTTGTAGAACTTTTTTGCACCCGTACTCCCTGGGTTAGTGGCATCGACATAAGATATAGCCTATGTTTGAACAGGGAAGAACACCATCCTTTTGGTGGCATTTCTTTTGAAATCAGTTCGGTAGTTCCAGAGATGAATCCTTACATATAAACAAACTTTGCCTCTTTATAATATAGGTATAGATTACGTGCGATTTATGATGTTAAAACCTATAAATTAAAATGAACTGTAATTTATCATGAAAAGCGAAAAAATTGTAAACTAAAAGGATTATTATAAATACTGATGTGCAAGGGAAATTTGATTCTTTTGGTAATAATAATTTTTATTATCTCTTTTTTTTATCTCTCCTCTTCAATTTTTTGTGTTAAAAAGCTCATACTAATTTTACTCTTGTGATACATTTTGTACAGTTTATAACATTTTATAACCGTTTAAAAAATTTCAGAAAAAAGGGCCGCCAAAATATATTTCGCCCAGGGCCGCCAAAGTCCTAAGCACGGCCCTGAGTACAAAAGTCATTTTTTTTTATTTTTTTTTCTACGTTTTACGGAAAGCTATAATTTTATTAACGTCAGTGAAGTATTTCTTTAGTCTATTGCTTATAGAGATATGATTTTTTCTCCAGTCTTTGTGATAAAACAAAACAGCATTATAACAAATATTTATTTACGTTGCAAATAAAGGAAATGGAAATTTTTCTTTTGTAATACCAAGATAACCCCCCAGGGGGATACCTTCTTTAGGTATTCACGGGCTTCACAACCCCGGGGCACCCGAGTGATCTTTCTCCTTTCTATTTCCTCTTACTCCTCTTGTCTTCCTTTTATCTTTGTTTCACTCTCGTTGTGGTTTCCTTTTCGGAGGTGAGGGCAATTCTGTATGAGCCGATATCATCCTGTATATCGACTCATGGAGAATTGTAAACCACCCACGTGTCGGCCGTGCGTGGCGACCCGTGTCCCTGGAAAAGGGGATCCTGGCAGTTGAGGGAAACCAACACACTGCTTTGGCCTCTGCTTCAGGTAGACGGGAGGTGCATATTGGTCCCGTATGTATCAATCGGCTGGTCAGCTGACTTTTGTCACTGGCTTTAGGGATCAAGCGAGCGAGCAATTACTAGTCATCTCGTTCAGGGTGGAGACTGACATAGGATTGTCTTGTGACCGTATAGACCCTGGTTAGCACTGGTGCACGAATGTGCATCCCCTTGTTGGACTCGGGAGTGGGTGGTGCGGCCGGGGTCCGAATTTTATTATTTTTAACATGGATGGGAAAACTTTATTTCCTTCTATGTCTCTCCCCAGTGGAGAGCAACAAACTGTACAGAAAAGTTTTACTCGTTTCTTTCTGGTTAAACTAACTGATAGTCATTCTAATTGTTCCTTTAAGAATACTTCACCTTTTCTAATCGCAAAACCATTTCAGTTTGTCTTCGGTGCTGGTCATTCACTTAAAAAACTGCAGTCTGGGGATCTGTTGGTGGAGGTGAGCTCTCCCAAACAATCTCAATTTATCTCCAATTGCACCACAATAGGACCCTTTTCAGTTTCCGTTCAAGTACACAAAACCTTAAATACTAGCCGTGGTGTAATATCTGAACCAGAACTTCTATTTTCTACAAAAGAAGAACTTTTGGAAAATTTGAAAGATCAAAATGTCATAGATGTAAGGCGTATAACAATTCGTCGGAATGAAAAAGTGCTTCCCACAAAGCACATCATTCTGACATTCAATAGTCCCAATCTACCTACAAGAATAAAAGCTGCCTATCTAAGCTGTCCTGTCCGACCTTATATACCTAACCCTCTCCGTTGCTTTAAATGCCAGCGTTATGGCCATAATAATATCAACTGTCGTGGCAATGTTACCTGTGCTCGCTGTGCAGAAGTCGGCCACGATGATAAATCTTGTGAAAAATCCGAACGCTGTGCAAATTGTAAGGGTGACCATACTGCTTACTCTCGCTCATGTCCTAGTTGGAAACGTGAAAAGGAAATTCTCACAGTCAAAATTACACAAAATCTTTCATATCCTGATGCCCGGAAAGTTGTTGAATCCAGAACCCCATCAGTTGGCATTTCTTATTTTAGCCTACTCAAACGTCAAACAAACTCTGTGAGGCACATAAGCACTCAGACTGATTCTGCCACTCCATTTGACTCACCCTCATCTAGCAATTTGCAGAAAAAAACCCGTGATGTGTACTGTTCCGTTAGTACAAGACTTATGCCAAAATTAGAGCTCTGGCCACCATCATCAGAACCTGTCGAAATAGAATATCTTTATAAACGAACACAAAACTCATCAATCAAAGCTGTAAAATCTACCGACCATGAGACACAGAATACGCCAGTATTGAATAAAAACAATTCGTTGAACTCTAGCCTATGTCCAAGTGAAAAACCAAATAGAAAATCTAGCACACAGAAAGATAGGAATAAACCCTCCACACAAGTCTCTTCACAGTGGAAAACTGTGAAGAAAAAGGGCAAAAAATCTTGTCTCAGCTCAGCCATAAAAAATATAAAGGACCCTAAACAGTTGCTCAGTTATGCTGAAGAGGCTATGGACTCCTCTAGTTATGAGTCTGATGATGATGAAACAAACACTGTTTTTGAGGAATATGTGCCGTCATCATAGTACTTTAGTATCTGTTCTAACATTTTAACGTTTTAACATTTTATGCTCTGTTTTTTTATGACAGCCATATTCTAAGAACTTTTACTATTTTTTATTTAAAGTATTTATTCTTTTAAATTATATTTTGGTTTTATTATACATTCAAGAGACCTGGCTACTCTTTTGCATTGTTTTTACACCTATGTCACTGGTTTTTCAGTCATTTTTTGATTTGCACAGTTTTCATGGTTTTTTCAAAGATATTATAAACTATTATTGCTGCTATTTTATCATTTTGATTGATTTTCTGTATTTAAATATATTTTTATTTTTATTTACACTTTTATGTTATTTTTCTTTTATTGTTTGTTCCAATTTTAACCAGTTATATTTTATTTACATGTATCGATGCATTACATCCCTGTTTTTTAACTCCGTTTTTATGTAGTATTATATGTCAACTTTTACACTGTTTGTATTTTAACTTTTATTCTCAACTTTTACAGTTTTAATTGACACTGAGTGTCTTTTAGCTATGTCTTTGTTTTATAATTACTGTTTTTACTTGGGTTTTTTTAGTGCTGACAACTAATTTATCTCTCTTGGTTTTCTCTCTTCGACTTTGTCTTGGCGCAGCATGTCCTAATGAGGACCTTGCGCCATAAAACCCAAATCAACCAACCAACCAACCAATACCAAGATAAACCTGAAGCACTTTAAATGTTATAAGATGTATCGGCTAGCATTCTTAAGCAGAAGACAGCAAACAGACATTTCTCATGGCTTTGTCTTAAAAAAAGTCCTTAAAAACATTTTAACAAATGAGAATCCTACTTAAAGAAGAATAATATTCATGAGAATGTTTATATGTATATATATGATTTAGTCACATAATTAATAGATTTGAATTATGAGCCCTAATCTGTATTTTCTTAATAGAGAGAGAGATAGAGAGAGAGAGATTCTAACACTTAGAAGAAAAATGTGAGGACATAAATGAAGATTCTCTCTCTTAAAAAATAATAAAAATAACAAAAGCTAAGAGTTTTTAAAATATGGCTCATGATGTATTTGAAACGTAATTCAGATTAGTTTTAAGGATTAAAAAATGGACTAAAAGTTTTAAAATATGGCTGATGATGTATTTGAAACGTGATTTAGATTAGTTTTAAGGGTCTTTTTCGTGTCAGAAATAAAAGACTGCATTATCCCATTAATATATAATGAAATGGGAATTAATGATGAATAAATTAGATTATAGATTTTATTAATCACGTTTTTAGCTGAAATAGTAAAAGGAAGAATGAAACATGCAGCTTTATTCTCAGGAGATAATAAATAAAAATTATTAAGTATATTTGACTTTTAATAGTATGACAATAGTTAAAATTTTTAATTAAGCGGGAAAGCATAAGAAAAATGAAAGATAGAAGATAGAAGATTAACGAAAAAATTTTGAAATTTTTGAAAAAATACTTCATTTTTGAAGAAAAATTCTGTTGGGGATATAATGTATTGAAGTACAAACGACATTTCCCCCTTTCTTCTTCTTTTTTCCTACTTTTTACGGAAAACTATAATTCTAATAACGTTAGTGAAATATATTTTTTTTTTGCCTTTTGCTTGTTTATATATATATTTCTCCTGCCTTTGTGAAAAACAAAACAACATTACAACAAATATTTATTTATGTTACAAATAAAACAAATAAGAATTTTTCTTCTGAAATGCCAAGATGAATATGAATCACTTTAAATGCTGTAAGATGTATGGGCTAACATTCTTAAGCAGAAGACGGCAAACAGAAATTTTTAATGACATTGTCTAAAAAGGTCCATAAAAACATTTTAACAAATAGTCCAGTCATTATAGTAAGTTCACCTCGGTATTCGAGATACCAAGCTGTAAGTCTGTAAATACTTGTATATCGACACCCTAAAAGTTGTCTCAAAACCTACATATGGTAGGGTGTACGCAACTATTAAATTCCAAGGTCAAAGGTCACAAAAATCGGTTTTTTGCGCTTTTTTTTGTAAATATCTCATTTCCTATAGGTTTTTTGCTATTTGTATTTATTATCAATATTGTAGAATACAAAATTCTCTACAAATTTTGTTTGAAAACAATTTTCATACGTCGAACCGTTTTCGAGATAGAGGGCGGAGAGCGCGCGGTCACAGAATCACTTCAGGTCAAACGGTGCCTCCGGTCGAAAACGCGCCATATATCATTTTTTTCCTAACCTATCCACTTTTTATTCAGTATTAATTTATTTAAGACACTTACCTGTCCATATAATTGCAGAATTGTTAATGAAAATATAGGAATTATATTTGAATTTTAACCTAATTAATATAATATTAATAACTTCTTACATGATAAAAAAAACAAATAAATTATGAATTAATCGTTTTATTAAAAAATACTATTCAATACATTTATTTTATTAGAAGTAAAAAAATGGAATAAAGGGTACAAAAATTATAATTTATGTTTTTAATCATCTTCTTCCTCTTCATCGTCGTCTTTCGGCTGCTGGTAAATTTCAAACTGGTCTTCATTATCGTCTTCAACGACATTTGTCTCAAGTTGTTTCATGATTTCGGGGTCAAAGGTTTCATCTTCGTTAATGTCGCTCTGATATGGTTCTGCATTGAGACAAGCTTGCCCATCACATTGGCCACAAGCTAAAGAGCATTGCAAGCCCACTTTCCTGCATCCGCATCGCGAACCACAACCACTCTTGCAGTTGCAGAAAATTGTATTTAGCAAATCTTCTGGAGCAGGTGGTAAAATTGTCATGATAGGCTCCAGAAAATCGTTTTGCATTGCCCAACTCCATACCTGGGGTTCCAAATCATGCCCTAACCAAGTTTGAACTTGATAATATACACGTTTGAAATGTTGATGAGAAGCTGCACTTGTTGGTGGAAGAATTGAAAGCTGCACAGGTTTATTAAGTTTTGTAGACTTAACGTAATGCATATAACGAAGATGATCGAGACTTTTCACGGATTTCGGAGCATTATAGACTGCCAATAAGATTTTAGTTCCACTCTCTATTAATCTCTGGGACGAACTATTTTCTCCTCAAATGCTGCAGCTAGTTCATCCAAATTCGTCAGTTTCTCAAAAAACTTTTAAAAATGATTTTTTTCTCTTTTTAAGAAGCGCAGAAGTTGTGTCACAGCCACCTAATGCATGCAGAAATAAAATATGTGTTTTGGAATGAGGATAATTATCAAAACTTTTAGTCGAGTATGTCTCCGTTTTTACATTTCCTTTCCCAACTTTTCTAAAGAAAATTTCTTGTTCGTAAGACTGTGTACGCCCAATTAAAATGACAAGTAAATCAATATGTTGTCCTTTTATAACTGCAGTTTTTTCAGACTTTGATTCTTCAATTGCAGTTTCAACAATAAGAACATCCGCATCATCTCAGGCTTGTTTGGTAGTAATATTTGCAGCTTGTAATTTTTCAGTTAAGGTATTAATGAGCATATCTTTGTTATTTCGATTTGATAAGAATTTTTCTTGAGTAACTGGTACAACCATTGTTTCATCTAAACAGACTTTATACGTTTTTGAAAGTGCAACAGTTCTTCTCTGCTGCTCCATAGCTTTTACGTTCTTACTGTAGTCTGAATATCCGTCAAATACAACAATTATTTTGGAACTGTAATTCCTCTTTAAATAATTAATGTATTTATCAAAAATAATAGATAAAGTATCTTCTCTGCTCCATACAACATGATGAAGAAGAAATCCGCCATCAATAATGAACGTCACATTATTTTCATTGAGAAAAAAATCAATTGGGCTCATGTTGTCATACAATGACGATTTTGTTATTTTTCTCATGCCATCATTATCAAATAGAGCTGTTGGATACGGACTCAATTCATATTGAAGATATTCTTCAAGATTACTTTCAAATTGTTTGCTGACAGTAATTCTTTGAAAGAGTAATAATGGAGCCACTGCAACTTTACAATCAACAACTTTACAATGCATAAAGAAAAAGATAAAATATAATATAATAGTTAATAAAAATTGATAAATATTTATAATCATTGATTTATCGATAGTTCATCAACTATATATGGCGCGTTTTCGACCGGAGGCACCGTTCGACCTGAAGTGATGCTGTGACCCCGCGCTCTCCGCCCTGTATCTCGAAAACGGTTCGACGTATGAAAAATGTTTTCAAACAAAATTTGTAGAGAATTTTGTATTCTACAATATTGATAATAAATACAAATAGCAAAAAACCTATAGAAAATGAGATATTTACAAAAAAAGCTCAAAAAAACGATTTTAGTGACCTTTGACCTTGGAATTTACTAGTTGCGTACACCCTACCATATGTAGGTTTTGAGACAACTTTTAGGGTGTGAATATACAAGTATTTACAGACTTACAGCTGGGTATCTCGAATTCCGAGATTCTTACCTAATTTAAGCTTAAATGACTGGACTAAAATGAGAATCCTACTTAAAGAAGAATAATATTCATGATCGCGTGTTTTTTTCTTTTGTTTTATATGTTCAAGTCACAAAATTAATTTGAGTTATGAACCCTAATCTGCATTTTTTAACATTTTTTTCATAAAATGTGGAAGAAATCTGTGAAGACATAAATGGAACTTCTTAAAAAAAAAAAAAAAAAAAAAAAAAAAAAAAAAAAAAGACTAAGAGTTTTAAAATATAGCTGATGATGTATTTGAAACGTGATTTAGATTATTTTTAAGGGCCTTTTTGTGTCATAAATAAAAGACTGCATTATCCCATTAATATATAATGGAGTGGGAATTAATGATGAATAAATTAGATTATAGATTTTATTAATCACGTTTTTAGCTGAAATAGTAAAAGAAAAAAAAGTATGAAAATGGTGCAGTTTTATTCTGGCGAGATAATAAAAATTAAGAACTTTTGACTTTTAATAGTATAATGACTATTAAATGATGTATCTATGACTTTTAATAGTATAACAATAGATAAAATTACTTCTGAAAGCATAAGAAAAATTTTAAAGAATAAAATTTTAGAAAAAAGAATTTTATAAAGATATAAAATACAAGATTATCCAAAAAATGTTGAAAATTTGGGGGAAAATTCTGTTACGGATACAATGTATTGAAGTAAGTAGTAGTCGGGCCACTACCAGGCACAGGGCGTTCCCACCTGTCAATCAAAAGGGGGCGTGGCAGGGGGCGTGTCCACCTGTCAAAAGGGGCGTGTCTACCTGTCAATCAAAAGGGGGCGTGTCCGGAAATGACGTCATGAGTGGAGTTGAGTTGTTTTCCTGCTGGATGTTTCGGTTTCGGTTTTCGTCTGCTATAAGACGAGGTTTTTGGTTTCGGTTTCGATGTTCGTCTGCTACAGGACAGGGAGTTAAAAGTTGAGTTGTTTGGGGGGGTTTCGATTTTCGGCAGCTGTAAGACGGGGATTTTAGTTTCGGTTTTCGTCTGCTACAAGCCATGGGGTTAAAGGTTGAGTTGTTTATTTGGTTTTGTTTTTAAGAGTTTCTTTTTTGAAAATGGCAACTTCTAAAGTTGGACTTGTAAAATTTTGGATAGTTTGCAGACCACGTGTTCTATGACGTCATAGTTTCATGTCAGAAAACGTACGTTCATGTCTGGACGGTGAATCACGTGGTCAATGACGATTTGGAACACATAATGAGTATAATTAATTAAGCAAAATAATAGAAATATTAATTTTTCAGAGGGGAAAAGACGAATTTAAATAAATTTTATTAGTTTTACACAAGTTTAATAATAATTTTAAGAGGAAAAAACGAATTTAAACAAATTTTATTAGTTTTACACTATTTTTTCTCATCTCCAACACGGATATAACAATTTTAACAGAAGAATTAAACGTATATTTTAGCTTTAACAACAGAAAAGGAATAAGAATCATTAATTAGACAAAAAATATATATCGATTTTTCAAGAAAAGACAATTTTTTACACAAATATTCAACTTTGAAATACATTTGACAAATTTTATTACTTTTACACTAGTTTAATAATAACTTTAAGAGGAAAGAGACGAATTTAAACAAATTTAATTAGTTTTACACTATTTTTTATCATCTCCAACACGGATATATCAATTTTAACAGAAGAATTAAACGTATATTTTAGCTTTAACAACAGAAAAGTAATAAGTATCATTAATTAGACAAAAAATATATATCGATTTTTCAAGAAAAGACAATTTTTTACCCAAATTTTCAACTTTGAAATACATTTGACAAATTTTATTACTTTTACACTAGTTTAATAATAATTTTAAGAGGAAAAAGACGAATTTAAACAAATTTTATTAGTTTTACACTATTTTTTCTCATCTCCAACACGGATATATCAATTTTAACAGAAGAATTAAACGTATATTTTAGCTTTAACAACAGAAAAGTAATAAGTATCATTAATTAGACAAAAAATATATATCGATTTTTCAAGAAAAGACAATTTTTTACACAAATATTCAACTTTGAAATACATTTGACAAATTTTATTACTTTTACACTAGTTTAATAATAACTTTAAGAGGAAAGAGACGAATTTAAACAAATTTTATTAGTTTTACACTATTTTTTCTCATCTCCAACACGGATATATCAATTTTAACAGAAGAATTAAACGTATATTTTAGTTTTAACAACAGAAAAGTAATAAGTATCATTAATTAAACAAAAATAAATATCGATTTTTCAAGAAAATACAATTTTTTACACAAAATTTCAACTTTGAAATACATCTGTTTACATGTATTATTACAATATATTGCAAAACTAACTATTTTTAAAAGTTTGAATGTCTTTACAAATCTTATAACAAATAATATGCATTTTTTTTTATTCTAGAAAACCGAAAAAGTCACTTCTCGGTGCTTTAGATACTTGACATATTAAAACTACTTCGAGATATTCTACCCATATTATTAATCAAATCAGGACATGATTCATCTTACGCTTCAAAAATTTCTGAATTTTTACAATACTTACTTTCATCAAAATTTATTCTTGATCCTATATGTGTTAGCAGTACAGAATTTTAACATCTGTTTTTATCAATTTATCAGAAAATTATTGAAACACACAACAATTTCCAAATATGAATAGTATCTTTACAGTTTAATAATACAAAACATACACAAATACAAAGTTTAATTTTTACAAACATTTCATATTTCAAATCAAACTATTCGAAATTTTCACAACATAAGAGCAAATATTAGACGAACTTTTTAACATTAATATTGCTTAGATCTTTTCATCATAACTTTTAACTATGGTAATTATCCATTTTTGGGTTGATTGTCAAAAAACTGTAACTGAAATTACATAAACTCAATGTAAAAAACCTTGTTCTCACACAATTTCTTGAAATTCAACAAAGAATTGACTATTACTGCAATACTTATCTACACCAATCTCGACTCTCGATAGTATATAAGTATTTTATCATTACACACTTACAACTCTTTTCAAACGTTTATCAGAAAATAAGTCAATCAAAGTCTAGTAGTTATCACTCCTGTTCCTCAGAAATATTACTATCATCTGAAACAGTAAAGAAAATTGATAGATATTTAATATTTAATAACCTCATACACGAAATTACTGTCGAATGAGAATACTAATAATCAATAAAATCAACTCTTGAACAAAAAATAGTACAAATTACAAAAAATTTAAATGTTTTTTCAACAAAAGTTACAAAAAATTAACATATGAATGACAAGTTAGAGAAATAACTAAAAAAAATTTATGAATATATTTACAAATTTATTAAAATCACACCTTTTTCTGGATTACAAACCACAATTTCTTGAAAAATTTAACACCGAATTTGTAAGATTTTAATCCTTGTATTACATACACTCAATAAATATTCAAAATTTAAAAAAAAAAAATGTTTAGTCTCATCAATAAGCAGAAATTCTATATTAAAAGAATATTTTCATAGTAGTACTTATAAAAATGAGAGTTTACAAACTGATTTTCATAATTTTATCACATTCAAACTTATTTTTCATACAGCATATATTAAACAAAATTAATAGGTATTTAATATTTAATAACATCATACATGAAATTACTGTCGAATGAGAATACTAATAATCAATAAAATCAACTGTTGAACAAAAAAATAGTACAAATTATCAAAAATTCAAATGTTTTTTCTACAAAAGTTACAAAAATTAACATATGAATGACAAGTTAGAGAAATAACTAAAAAAATTAATGAACATATATACAAATTTATTAAAATAACACCTTTTTCTAGATTACAAACGACAATTTCTTGAAAAATTTAACACCGAATTTGTAAGATTTTAATCCTTGTATTACATACACTCAATAAATATTCAAAATTAAACAAAAAAATAATTTTTTAGTCTCATCAATAAGCAGAAATTCTATATTAAAAGAATATTTTCATAGTAGTACCTATAAAAATGAGAGTTTACAAACTGATTTTCATAATTTTATCATATTCAAACTTAATTTTTATACATAAAACATTATTTAATCAAATTTTATACTTTCTAATTCAGTAAAATTCAATACTTTTTTAGTTTTTAACCCAATACCACAATATTTATTTACATCAAACTTGATTCTTTACCTTTTATATTTCAGCATTACACAAGTGAGATAAATACTAACTTGGAACGATTATAGAGTTGAAGTCAATTGATTCTATTCGATTTTCACCTTACACACATTGCTCCTACACGAAATTTCTTACTGCTATAATCATCTAATGTATTAAAACTAATCTACTCATAGTGTTAATCAAATTATATGTTTCCTCTTGCACTTCTGACTTATTGTCCATCAAGTTGCTTAAAATATAAATACTATCTATACAGTTTTAATGAATCATAGTATACATGATTAATCTTGAGTTAGCACTTCCATAGTATTAATCAAATTATATATTTCATCTTGCACTTCTGAATTATCGTCTGTCAAGGTACTTAAAATACAAATACTATCTTTACAGTTTTAATGTTGCATAGTGTACATGACTAATCTTTAGTTAGCCCTTCCATAGTATTTTAACATTTCATAACATTTCATTGAATTTTAACATTCCATATTTCAAATAACCTATTTTCGAAACCAAACTATGTGAATTTTACCACATAGAATGATTTGGGTTTCACACTTTTCTCAAAATTATCAGATATGTACTCCTCAGAGGAATTACTGTCATATGAATAAATGAAGAAAATTTAATTTATATTAAATGTACACGAAATTGATTGCAATATACATGTATTTAATAAAAATAAATAAATAAGCGATTATTTATACATTAAACCTTTACTAAATATATATTTCTTTCATTATACAGATGTTTCAACAAGATGAACCAAAACAGAAGCAAATTTCAGAAATTAATGATATTAATGATTCATCCCTAGCATATGTAGCGTTAACGAATAATATATATGTGAGTACTTATATGAGAAATACTAGAATACGTATATGAAACGTAATAAGAGTAAATGTAAAATGATTTGTCTTACTGCGTACACTTTAACAAGTGCCTTTTTACCTATATTGTTGAAGAGAATCCTAATTGTTTCCATTTATTTCTATTACAGATGTACTCTATATGCTACAAACACTTCTTAAGTAAATGGAATTTAACAGAACATACAAAAATCCATACAGGTGAAAAACCTTACACTTGGGAAGATTACCAAATGCTGTTTTCAAGGAGACGTGAATCAAAAATGTACAAAACATCATATAAAACATCGTCAGTTATATGTAAACTTAGTGAAGATATACAAAAATTAGTCAGACTTTTGTAGAATTTAGAAATAAAGGAAGATATTTAGACTATTTATCCATCATATTTTCATAACACTTACCACAATATCTCAAACTTAAAATTTGGAAGACATACACACTACTGAAAAGTAATTTTGTTACCCGTGATTCTTCTAACCAGTATGAATGTATAGATATTATTTTGCAATGTATTCTTTAAATGCTTACATTAAATATTCTTTTATATGCATATACCGTTGTGTTTATTTTTCTAAGACCTATTACATTAATGAAATACATAACAGTTTAAGTGAAACGACTCACAATTTAAAAAATGCATAAGAGCATACAAAAAATAAGCAAATGTATGAAAAAATATGCAATTTTACAAAATAATTTTACTGTTTTCTAGAAATATTAACAAAAAAATATTTACAATATAAAAAAAATGCAAAAATAAAAAGAAAAAACACAAATGTAAAACAAAAAACCACAAAGTGAAAAACTCACAACAAAGTTTTCGAAAAAAGAAATTACAACAAAAAATTTTTACAAAAACTAAAACTTCAAAAAATATTTTTACAAAAAAAATTTTTTTCAAAAATTTGTTTTTCAAAAAATTTTTTACAACTTTTTTTTTCAAAATAATTTTTTACAAAAGTAAAAAAAAAAATCACAAAGTGAAAAACTCACAACAAAGTTTAAAAAAAAATTCCAACAAAAATTTTTTACAAATTCTTTAAATGCTTACATTAAATATTCTTTTATATGCATATACCGTTGTGTTTATTTTTCTAAGACCTATTACATTAATGAAATACATAACAGTTTAAGTGAAACGACACTCTCACAACTTAAAAAATGCATAAGAGCATACAAAAAAATAAGCAGATGTATGAAAAAATATGCAATTTTACAAAATAATTTTACTGTTTTCTAGAAATATTAACAAAAAAATATTTACAATATAAAAAAATTGCAAAAATAAAAAGAAAAAACACAAATGTAAAACAAAAAAACCACAAAGTGAAAAACTCACAACAAAGTTTTCGAAAAAAGAAATTACAAAAAAAAAATTTTACAAAAACTAAAACTTCAAAAAATATTTTTACAAAAAAATTTTTACAAAAACTAAAACTTCAAAAAATATTTTTACAAAAAATTTTTTTTTCAAAAATTTGTTTTTCAAAAAAATTTTTTTACAAATTTTTTTTTTCAAAATAATTTTTTACAAAAGTAAAAAAAAAATCACAAAGTGAAAAACTCACGACAAAGTTTTAAAAAAAATTCCAACAAAAATTTTTTACAAAACTAAAACTTCAAAAAATATATTTACAAAAAAATTTTTTTTAAAACTTTGTCGTGAGTTTTTCACTTTGTGATTTTTTTTTACTTTTGTAAAAAATTATTTTGAAAAAAAAAATTTGTAAAAAAATTTTTTTGAAAAACAAATTTTTGAAAAAAATTTTTTTTGTAAAAATATTTTTTGAAGTTTTAGTTTTTGTAAAAATTTTTTTGTAAAAATATTTTTTGAAGTTTTAGTTTTTGTAAAAATTTTTTTTTGTAATTTCTTTTTTCGAAAACTTTGTTGTGAGTTTTTCACTTTGTGGTTTTTTTGTTTTACATTTGTGTTTTTTCTTTTTATTTTTGCAATTTTTTTATATTGTAAATATTTTTTTGTTAATATTTCTAGAAAACAGTAAAATTATTTTGTAAAATTGCATATTTTTTCATACATCTGCTTATTTTTTTGTATGCTCTTATGCATTTTTTAAGTTGTGAGAGTGTCGTTTCACTTAAACTGTTATGTATTTCATTAATGTAATAGGTCTTAGAAAAATAAACACAACGGTATATGCATATAAAAGAATATTTAATGTAAGCATTTAAAGAATTTGTAAAAAATTTTTGTTGGAATTTTTTTTTAAACTTTGTTGTGAGTTTTTCACTTTGTGATTTTTTTTTTTTTTTACTTTTGTAAAAAATTATTTTGAAAAAAAAAATTGTAAAAAATTTTTTGAAAAACAAATTTTTGAAAAAATTTTTTTTTTGTAAAAATATTTTTTGAAGTTTTAGTTTTTGTAAAAATTTTTTGTTGTAATTTCTTTTTTCGAAAACTTTGTTGTGAGTTTTTCACTTTGTGGTTTTTTGTTTTACATTTGTGTTTTTTCTTTTTATTTTTGCATTTTTTTTATATTGTAAATATTTTTTTGTTAATATTTCTAGAAAACAGTAAAATTATTTTGTAAAATTGCATATTTTTTCATACATTTGCTTATTTTTTGTATGCTCTTATGCATTTTTTAAATTGTGAGTCGTTTCACTTAAACTGTTATGTATTTCATTAATGTAATAGGTCTTAGAAAAATAAACACAACGGTATATGCATATAAAAGAATATTTAATGTAAGCATTTAAAGAATACATTGCAAAATAATATCTATACATTCATACTGGTTAGAAGAATCACGGGTAACAAAATTACTTTTCAGTAGTGTGTATGTCTTCCAAATTTTAAGTTTGAGATATTGTGGTAAGTGTTATGAAAATATGATGGATAAATAGTCTAAATATCTTCCTTTATTTCTAAATTCTACAAAAGTCTGACTAATTTTTGTATATCTTCACTAAGTTTACATATAACTGACGATGTTTTATATGATGTTTTGTACATTTTTGATTCACGTCTCCTTGAAAACAGCATTTGGTAATCTTCCCAAGTGTAAGGTTTTTCACCTGTATGGATTTTTGTATGTTCTGTTAAATTCCATTTACTTAAGAAGTGTTTGTAGCATATAGAGTACATCTGTAATAGAAATAAATGGAAACAATTAGGATTCTCTTCAACAATATAGGTAAAAAGGCACTTGTTAAAGTGTACGCAGTAAGACAAATCATTTTACATTTACTCTTATTACGTTTCATATACGTATTCTAGTATTTCTCATATAAGTACTCACATATATATTATTCGTTAACGCTACATATGCTAGGGATGAATCATTAATATCATTAATTTCTGAAATTTGCTGCTGTTTTGGTTCATCTTGTTGAAACATCTGTATAATGAAAGAAATATATATTTAGTAAAGGTTTAATGTATAAATAATCGCTTATTTATTTATTTTTATTAAATACATGTATATTGCAATCAATTTCGTGTACATTTAATATAAATTAAATTTTCTTCATTTATTCATATGACAGTAATTCCTCTGAGGAGTACATATCTGATAATTTTGAGAAAAGTGTGAAACCCAAATCATTCTATGTGGTAAAATTCACATAGTTTGGTTTCGAAAATAGGTTATTTGAAATATGGAAATTTAAAATTCAATGAAATGTTATGAAATGTTAAAATACTATGGAAGGGCTAACTAAAGATTAGTCATGTACATGTACACTATGCATCATTAAAACTGTAAAGATAGTATTTGTATTTTAAGTACCTTGACAGACGATAATTCAGAAGTGCAAGATGAAATATATAATTTGATTAATACTATGGAAGTGCTAACTCAAGATTAATCATGTATACTATGATTCATTAAAACTGTATAGATAGTATTTATATTTTAAGCAACTTGATGGACAATAAGTCAGAAGTGCAAGAGGAAACATATAATTTGATTAACACTATGAGTAGATTAGTTTTAATACATTAGATGATTATAGCAGTAAGAAATTTCGTGTAGGAGCAATGTGTGTAAGGTGAAAATCGAATAGAATCAATTGACTTCAACTCTATAATCGTTCCAAGTTAGTATTTATCTCACTTGTGTAATGCTGAAATATAAAAGGTAAAGAATCAAGTTTGATGTAAATAAATATTGTGGTATTGGGTTAAAAACTAAAAAAGTATTGAATTTTACTGAATTAGAAAGTATAAAATTTGATTAAATAATGTTTTATGTATAAAAATTAAGTTTGAATATGATAAAATTATGAAAATCAGTTTGTAAACTCTCATTTTTATAGGTACTACTATGAAAATATTCTTTTAATATAGAATTTCTGCTTATTGATGAGACTAAAAAATTATTTTTTTGTTTAATTTTGAATATTTATTGAGTGTATGTAATACAAGGATTAAAATCTTACAAATTCGGTGTTAAATTTTTCAAGAAATTGTCGTTTGTAATCTAGAAAAAGGTGTTATTTTAATAAATTTGTATATATGTTCATTAATTTTTTTAGTTATTTCTCTAACTTGTCATTCATATGTTAATTTTTGCATCTTTTGTAGAAAAAACATTTGAATTTTTGATAATTTGTACTATTTTTTTGTTCAACAGTTGATTTTATTGATTATTAGTATTCTCATTCGACAGTAATTTCATGTATGATGTTATTAAATATTAAATACCTATTAATTTTCTTTAATATATGCTGTATGAAAAATAAGTTTGAATGTGATAAAATTATGAAAATCAGTTTGTAAACTCTCATTTTTATAAGTACTACTATGAAAATATTCTTTTAATATAGAATTTCTGCTTATTGATGAGACTAAACATTTTTTTTTTAAATTTTGAATATTTATTGAGTGTATGTAATACAAGGATTAAAATCTTACAAATTCGGTGTTAAATTTTTCAAGAAATTGTGGTTTGTAATCCAGAAAAAGGTGTGATTTTAATAAATTTGTAAATATATTCATAAATTTTTTTTAGTTATTTCTCTAACTTGTCATTCATATGTTAATTTTTTGTAACTTTTGTTGAAAAAACATTTAAATTTTTTGTAATTTGTACTATTTTTTGTTCAAGAGTTGATTTTATTGATTATTAGTATTCTCATTCGACAGTAATTTCGTGTATGAGGTTATTAAATATTAAATATCTATCAATTTTCTTTACTGTTTCAGATGATAGTAATATTTCTGAGGAACAGGAGTGATAACTACTAGACTTTGATTGACTTATTTTCTGATAAACGTTTGAAAAGAGTTGTAAGTGTGTAATGATAAAATACCTATATACTATCGAGAGTCGAGATTGATGTAGATAAGTATTGCAGTAATAGTCAATTCTTTGTTGAATTTCAAGAAATTGTGTGAGAACAAGGTTTTTTACATTGAGTTTATGTAATTTCAGTTACAGTTTTTTGACAATCAACCCAAAAATGGATAATTACCATAGTTAAAAGTTATGATGAAAAGATCTAAGCAATATTAATGTTAAAAAGTTCGTCTAATATTTGCTCTTATGTTGTGAAAATTTCGAATAGTTTGATTTGAAATATGAAATGTTTGTAAAAATTAAACTTTGTATTTGTGTATGTTTTGTATTATTAAACTGTAAAGATACTATTCATATTTGGAAATTGTTGTGTGTTTCAATAATTTTCTGATAAATTGATAAAAACAGATGTTAAAATTCTGTACTGCTAACACATATAGAATCAAGAATAAAGTTTGATGAAAGTAAATATTGTAAAAATTCAGAAATTTTTGAAGCGTAAGATGAATCATGTCCTGATTTGATTAATAATATGGGTAGAATATTTCGAAGTAGTTTTAATATGTCAAGTATCTAAAGCACCGAGAAGTGACTTTTTCGGTTTTCTAGAATAAAAAAAATGCATATTATTTGTTATAAGATTTGTAAAGACATTCAAACTTTTAAAAATAGTTAGTTTTGCAATATATTGTAATAATACATGTAAACAGATGTATTTCAAAGTTGAAATTTTGTGTAAAAAATTGTATTTTCTTGAAAAATCGTTATTTATTTTTGTTTAATTAATGATACTTATTACTTTTCTGTTGTTAAAACTAAAATATACGTTTAATTCTTCTGTTAAAATTGATATATCCGTGTTGGAGATGAGAAAAAATAGTGTAAAACTAATAAAATTTGTTTAAATTCGTCTCTTTCCTCTTAAAGTTATTATTAAACTAGTGTAAAAGTAATAAAATTTGTCAAATGTATTTCAAAGTTGAATATTTGTGTAAAAAATTGTCTTTTCTTGAAAAATCGATATATATTTTTTGTCTAATTAATGATACTTATAACTTTTCTGTTGTTAAAGCTAAAATATGCGTTTAATTCTTCTGTTAAAATTGATATATCCGTGTTGGAGATGAGAAAAAATAGTGTAAAACTAATAAAATTTGTTTAAATTCGTCTTTTTCCTCTTAAAATTAATATTAAACTAGTGTAAAAGTAATAAAATTTGTCAAATGTATTTCAAAGTTGAAAATTTGGGTAAAAAATTGTCTTTTCTTGAAAAATCGATATATATTTTTTGTCTAATTAATGATACTTATTACTTTTCTGTTGTTAAAGCTAAAATATACGTTTAATTCTTCTGTTAAAATTGATATATCCGTGTTGGAGATGAGAAAAAATAGTGTAAAACTGATAAAATTTGTTTAAATTCGTTTATTCCTCTTAAAATTATTATTAAACTTGTGTAAAACTAATAAAATTTATTTAAATTCGTCTTTTCCCCTCTGAAAAATTAATATTTCTATTATTTTGCTTAATTAATTATACTCATTATGTGTTCCAAATCGTCATTGACCACGTGATTCACCGTCCAGACATGAACGTACGTTTTCTGACATGAAACTATGACGTCATAGAACACGTGGTCTGCAAACTATCCAAAATTTTACAAGTCCAACTTTAGAAGTTGCCATTTTCAAAAAAGAAACTCTTAAAAACAAAACCAAATAAACAACTCAACCTTTAACCCCATGGCTTGTAGCAGACGAAAACCGAAACTAAAATCCCCGTCTTACAGCTGCCGAAAATCGAAACCCCCCCAAACAACTCAACTTTTAACTCCCTGTCCTGTAGCAGACGAACATCGAAACCGAAACCAAAAACCTCGTCTTATAGCAGACGAAAACCGAAACCGAAACATCCAGCAGGAAAACAACTCAACTCCACTCGTGACGTCATTTCCGGACACGCCCCCTTTTGATTGACAGGTAGACACGCCCCCTGCCACGCCCCCTTTTGATTGACAGGTGGGAACGCCCTGTGCCTGGTAGTGGCCCGACTACTACTGAAGTACAAACAACATTTTCTCCTTCCTTCTTTTTTTCCCCCCTACTTTTTAGGAAAAACAAAAACTTTATTAATGGGAAAAATTTTTATTAAATTAGTTAAGTATTTTTTTTTTTTTTTTGTCTTTTGCTTGTATAGATGTAATTTTTTCTCTAGCCTTTGTAACAGCATTACAGCATATATTTATTTACGCTGTAAATAAAACAAATAAGAAATCTTCTTCTGTGGAAGTTGCTTTTGTAGTTCTTTCCCTTATCTCTTCTCTATTTTCATTTAATTTATATTTAAAATTTATTTATTATTTGTTTATTTATTATTTATTTATTTATTTTTGTTATTATTTTGTTTTAGTTCATTTTTTATTTTATTTTATTTATTTATTTTTCATTATTATTTATTTAATTATTTATATTATTCATTATTATTATTATTTTATTTTTGATTGTCATTATTTTAGATTATTTTGTATTATTTTTTAATTTATTTATTTTTACTTTTATTATTCTTATTTTAATTATTTTATTTATTTTGATTTTATTTTTTTGCCATTATTATAATTATTATTCCGCCATTTCCCTTTCTTTTATTATTTTGGCATCACTTTTGTCTTCGACCTGTGCTCTTTCAACTAGCGCCACCTGTCGCACTCTTTGTAATTTACACCCTCTTTCTTTCAGTTTATCTCTAATTCTGTCTCCTTGCGGGCACGTGTTAGTTCAGCCGATGACGAACTGTAATTGTTGTAGTTCGAAACGCGTCCTGTTTTGCTATGTAAAGTGTTTATTGTAATTAATAATTATCGCCAGTTTCCTCGGTGTTATTTTTTCGGTAATACCAATTAAGCAGAAGATGGCAAACAGACATTCTACATAACTTTGTCTAAAAAAGTCCATAAAAATATTTTAACAAAGTGGTGCAGCTTTATTCTGACGAGAAAATAAAATAAATTTAGAAAAATTAAGTACTTTTGACTTTTAATAGAATGAGAGTAGTTAAAATTTTTGAATTACCTGTGAAAACACAGAAAAAAAATGAAGATATAAGATATAAGATTATCCAACAAACGTTGAAAAATATGATTTTGCTGATGGGAATACACTGTATGCCAAAAATAAGCCCTTTTGCTTAAATTTTGAATCTTTTTTGTTTCTTTTTTTACATTTTAGGAATAAATAAATTTGTTTATTGTTGATAAAGTTATACTTCTTTCACAATTTTCTTGTCAATATCTGTTACAGAAGTTTTCATTTCAACCTTGCGTTTATGTGATTGATGTACACAAACGATATTTTTTCCTTTCTCATTTTTTCTATTTTTTACGGAAAAGTATAATATTATTAATATTAGTTAAGTATTTCTTTTGTCTTTTGATTATGTAGATATATTATTTTTTCTAACCTTTGTTATAAAAGAAAACAGCATTAAACCAAATATTTACTCAAGTTGCAAATAATGCAAATGAGAAATTTTCTTTTATGGTACCAATTTGAATCCGAAGAACTTTAAATGCATAAGATGTATGGGCTAACATGCTTAAGAAGAAGACAGCAAACAGACATTTCTCATGACTTTGTCTAAAAAAGTCCACAAAAGCATTTTAACAAATGAGAATCCTACTTAAAAAAAATGAATATTCATAACCACGTGTTTTTTTTTTTTTTTTTTTTTTTTTGTTATTAGTTACATAATTAATAAACTTGAGTTATTAAGATTTTTTTTTCTTACAACACTTGGAAGAAAAATGTGAGGACATAAATAAAGCTTCCCTATTTAAAGAAAAATAAAAGGTAAGATTTTTTAAAATGTGGCTGATGATGCATTTGAAACGTGATTTAGATTAGTTTTAAGGGTCTTTATCGTGTCATAAATAAAAACTGCACTATCCCATTAATATATAATGAAATGTGAATTAATGATGAATAAATTAGCTTACTGATTTTATTAATCACGTTTTTAGTTAAAATTGTAAAAATAGAAGGAAAGTGCTGCAGCTTTATTCTGACGACATAATAATAATAATAATAATAATAATAATAATAATAAAGTTAAGAATTTTTGACTTTTAATAGAATGATAATAGTTAAAATTTTCAATTACTTGTGAAAACGTAAGAAAAATATAGATATAAGATATAAGGTTATCCTAAAAATGTTGAAAATTATGCTTTTGGAGAAAAATGTTGTTGGAGATACACTATATATATATATAAAAGGCACTTTATTTTGGAATTTTAATCTTTTTGTTTCTTTTTTATATTTTAGGAATAAATAAATTTGTTTATTTGTGACAAAGTCATACTTCTTTCACTGCTTTTTTCTCAATATCTGTTACAAAAGTTTTCATTTCAACTTTATGCTTATATGTGATTGAAGTACAAACGATATTTTTCCCTTTCTCCTTTTATTCTGCATTTTTCGGAAGACTATAAATTAATTAACGTTAGTGAAGTATTTCTTTTGTTTTTTTTCTTTTGTCGATATAATTTTTTCTCCAGCCTTTCTGATAAAAATATTTATTTAATATTAATATTTAATATTAATATTAAAATTATTATTATTTATATATATATTTATATATATATAAATAATAAATTTAATAATAAATTAATTTATATAATAAATATATATATATTATATTTATATATATTTATTATTTATATTATTTTAATTATTGTTTATATTAAAATATTAATATTATTTAATATTTAATATTAATTATTTAATATTATTATATTGTATAATGTCTGATACAAATATTTATTTATGTTGAGAAATAATCTTCTGCATTGCCAACATAAATCTGAAGCACATTAAATACATAAGACATATGGGCTAACATTCGCAAACAAAAGACGGTAAACAGACATTTTTCATGACTTTGTCTAAAAAAGTACCATAAAAGCATTTTAACAAATGAGAATCCTACTTAAAGAAGAAGAATATTTATTACTCGTGTTTTTTTATGTATTTCCAGTCACATAATTAATAAATTAGAGTTATGAGCCCTAATCTGCATTTTCTAAAATTTTTTCTTTCTAATACTTGGGAGAAAAATTTGATGACATAAATGGAGCTCCCACCTTTGAAAAAAATGGACTAAGAATTTCAAAATGTGGCTGATGATGTATTTGAAACGAGATTCAGATTAGTTTTAAAGATCTTTTTAGTGGCATAAATAAAAGACTGCATTGTATCATTAATATATAATAGATTGGGAATTAACGATGAATAAATTAGATTAATGATTTCATTAATAACGTTTTTATCTAAAATGGTAAAAAAAAAAAAAAAAAAAAAAAAGAATGAAAGGGCTGCAGTTTTATTCTGACGAGATAATAATAATAATTATTATAATAATAAAATTAAATGTTTCTATGACTTTTAATAGTATAACAATAGATTCTGAGGAGATAATAAATAGAAATTATTAAGTATATTTGACTTTTAAACTATTTTAACTATAATATGGCAATAGTTAAAATTTAAAATGAAAGCATGCGAAAAATTATAGATATAAAATACAAGATTATTCAAAAATTGTTGAAAATATGGCGAAAAATTCTGTTATGGATACAATGTATTGAAGCATAAACGACATTTTCCCCTCTCTTCTTTTTTTCTACTTTTTATGGATTTTTTTTTTAATTATTACCGTTAGTTAAGTATTCCTTTTGTCTTTTGCTTGTATAGATATAATTTTTTCTCCAGCCTTTAATAAAACAAAGCAGCATTAAAGCATATATTTATTTACGTTGTAAATAAATCTTCTGTAATACCAATTAAGCAGAAGACAGTAAACAGACATTCCTCATAACTTTGTCTAAAAAAGTCTATGAAAACATTTTAACAAACGGGAATCCTCCTTAAAAAAGAAGAATATTTATGACCGCGTGTTTTTTTTTTTTTTTTTTTTTTTTTTTTTTTAATGTGTTCCAGTCAGATAACTAATAGATTTCAGTTATGAGCCCTAATCTGCATTTTCTAAAAGAAAAAAAATGTGAAGACACTTGGAAGACAAAATGTGAGGACATAAAAACAAACATTTTTTGTAGCTTCCCTCTTTAAAAAAAATGATGGACTAAGATTTTTAAAATATGGCTGGTGATGTATTTGAAATGTGATTTAGATTGGCTTTAAGTGTCTCTTTCGCGTCATAAATAAAGGCTGCATTATCCCATTAACATATAACGGAATGGGAATTAATGATGAATAAATTAAATTGCGGATTTTATTAATCAAAGCTATAGCAATAATTTTAGCTGAAATTGTAAAAAAAAAATAATGAAAGTGGTGCAGGTTTATTCTGACGAGATAATAAAATAAACAAAAAAAAATAAGTACTTTTGACTTTTAATAGTATGACAGTAGTTAAAATTTTGATTTACTTGTGAAAGCACAGGAAAAAATATACATATAAGATATAAGGTTATCCAAAATATGTTGAAAATTATTTTTTGTTGTTGGAGATATAGTGTATACCACACTGAGAAAAAAATGTAGTTCTGACATCTAGAATCTAAATTGTGGCTCTAGAAAAAATAGTTCCATATCATCCTTATAAATTCTAGTTCAGTATGTTTGAGAGTTCTATAGTTTCCTACTGGAATTCAAGAGTGTATTACTATATTCTCGTGGTCAAAATCATTTAAAAATCTCTTCAAATAGAGGCGAATACAAGAGGTTTGATATGGTAACTGCAATTCTTGTTTACGAAACCATTCCCGAAATCAAGCGATAATTTCTCGTTACTGAAACGATTCAATATCATTTCGTCACCTAGAAAACACGAAACTAGAAATGGTAGGTCGTTTCGTCTATTCAGCTTAGTTGATTAAACTATTCGCACAATTCGATCATCTATAATTCTAGTTCTGGTATTTAGAAAGTGACTAACTATTCATTCTAAGTGAAGGCGGTATATATTTTTTCTCAGTGCAAAAATAGGCTCTTTAGTTTAAAAATTTCAATCATTTTTGTTTCTTTTTTTACATTTTAGGAATTAAATAAATTTGTTTATTGATGATAAAGTCATATATCTTTCGCAATTTTCTTGTCAATATCTGTTACAGAAGTTTTCATTTCAACCTTGTGTTTATGTGATTGATGTACACAAAACGATATTTTCCCCTTTCTCATTTTTTCTACTTTTTACGGAAAGTATAATATTATTAACATTAGTTAAGTATATCTTTTGTCTTTTGTTTATGTAAATATATTATTTTCCCCAACCTTTGTTATAAAACAAAACATCATTAAACCAAATATTTATTTGCGTTGCAAATAAAGCAAATGCGAAATTTCTTTTATGATACCAATTTGAATCTGAAGCACTTTAAATGCATAAGATGTATGGCTAACATTCCTAATGAGAAGAAGTTAAACAGACATTTCTCATGATTTTTTTTCTAAAAAAATCCATAAAAACATTTTAACAAATGAGAATCGTACTTAAAGAATAAGAATATTCATTACCGCGTGATTTTTTCATGTATTTCCAGTCACATAATTAATAGATTTGAGTTATGATCTCTAATCTGCATTTTCTAAGATTATATATATATATATATATATATATATATATTACTTGGAAGAAAAATGTGATGACATAAATGGAGCTTCCCCTTTTGAAAAAAATGGACTAAGAGTTTCAAAATATGGCTGATGATGTATTTGAAACTAGATTTACATTGGCTTTTAAGTTCTTTTTCGTGGCATATACAAAAGACTGCTTTATAACATTAATATATAATGGAATGAGAATTAATTATGAATAAATTAGATTACTGATATTATTAATCACGTTTTTAGTTGAAATAGTAAAAAAAAGTGCCGCAGCTTTATTCTGGCGGGATAATAAATAAAACACATTAATATATTTGACTTTTAACAGTATGACAATAGTTAAATTTTAAAAATTACTTGTGAAAGCACATGGAAAATAAAATATTATATTAATGAAATATTAAAAGATTTAAGATTATCCAAAAAGTGTTGAAAATCATGCTTTCGGGTGAAAGTTCTGTTAAGGTTACAAAGTATGTACTTAAAGTAACCCACTTCGTTTTAGAATGTTAATGATGTATGTTTTTTAATTTTAGGTTAATTAAAATTCGTTTATTGGGAATAAAGTAATGTCTTTTAGGTAGCTTTCATTACAAAAAGTAAAAAGCTACCTATTGCAGCCGTCCGGAAGAAAGCACTTCCAGAAAATTTTGGTATATTTTCACCGATAATAATCCCCAGAGCCCAAAACCACCTTCCATTCAAATGTTGACATATATATATATATATATATATATATATATATATATAACCATATACAGGGTGTATATAAACTACTGGGCAAAACTTTAAGGTGTGATAGTACACATCAAGACAAATAATATTAAATGGGAAACTAAGGGTCCCAAACATCTTCCGAAGGAGATATGTGCCATCAATGTTTAGGGTCCAAAATTTGAAATGATAATAGGAAACTTAAAAATTGGTCGATTCGTTTGCGGTTTTCAGGAAAACTATTCTTTATATCAGTATTGTCTTGAAAATAAATTATAGAGATAAATTTAAAAAAATGCCGATAGAGGGCGCTTTAGACTTTGCAGTAACGAACAACTATTTTTTACCGTTATTTTTTGCATCTCATTAATTTTTTTTAGAAGTTTAGATATACATTTAAATTTTGAGCTCAAACTCTGTGGTTAAGTAGCGTAAACAGAACTATATTCAATGGGAGTGGGTAGGTTCAAATTTCAAATGATTATAAAAAACAGAATAATTGGTTAATAGATTTGCGGTTTTCACTAAAACTATTCTTTATGTCAGTATTGTCTTGAAAATAAATTGTAAACATAAATTTTAAAAAAATGCCGATAGAGGGTGCTTTAAACTTTGGAGTAGCGTACAATTATTTTTTACTGTTATTTTTTGCACCTCATTAAATTTTTTTGAAGCTTAGACATAAACTTAAATTTTGTGCTGAAAATCTGAATTGTTGAGAGTGGTTAAGTAGCGCTAACTGAATTGTGTTCAATAGGGGTGGGAAGGTTCAAATTTCAAATGATTATACAAAACGGAAAAATTGGTCGAACCGTTTGCGGTTTCCTCTAAAACCATTCTTTATGTCAGTATTTCCTTGAAAATAAATTATAAAGATAAATTTCAAAAAAATCCGTTAGAGGGCGCTTTAAACTTTAGAGTAACCAACAACAATTTTTAACTGTTATTTTTTGTATCTAATTAAATGCTTGCAAAAGCTTAGACTTAAATTTTGAACTCAAATTCTGAATCGTTGGGAGGGGTTAAGAAGCGCAAACTGAACTGTGTTCAGGATTTGAAATGTTACCCTGCCCACCCAGCGAACACAGTTCAAATTTTCGCTATTTAATTACTCTTAACGATTCAAATTTTGAGATCAAAATTTAAATCTAAGCTTTTAAAACATTTTTTTAGATAAAAAAAATAACAGTTAAAGATAATTGTTGGTTACTCTAAAGGTTAAGGCCCCCTCTAACGGAATTTTTTGAAATTTATCTTTAAAATTTATTTTCAAGGAAATACTGACATAAATAATGGTTTTAGAGAAAATCGCAAACGAATCGACCAATTTTCCCGTTTTTTATAATCATTTGAAATTTGAACCTCCTCACCCCCATTGTACACAGCTTATTTGAGCTTCTTAAACACTCTCAACGATTCAGATTTTCAGCTCAAAATTTAAGTTTATGCCTAAGCTTCTAAAAAAGTTTAATGAGAGTCAAAAAATAACGGTAAAAAATAGTTGTACGCTACTCCAAAGTCTAAAGCACCCACTATCGACATTTTTTGAAATTTATGTTTATAATTTATTTTCAAGACAATACTGACATAAAGAATAGTTTTAGTGAAAACCGCAAATCAATTGGCCGAAATTTGAACCTACCTACTCCCATTGAACACAGTTCCGTTTAGGCGACTTAACCACAGATTTTGAACTCAAAATTTAAGTTTATGTCTAAACTTCTAAAAAAATTTAATGAGAGGCAAAAAATAACGGTAAAAAATAGTTGTTCGTTACTTCAAAGTCTAAAGCGTCCTCTATCGGTATATTTTGAAATTTATCTCTATAATTTATTTTCAAGACAATACTGATATAAAGAATAGTTTTCCTGAAAACCGCAAACGAATCGACCAATTTTTCCGTTTTTTATAATCATTTCAAATTTTGGACCCTAAACATTGATGGCGCCTATCTCCTTTGGAAGACGTTTGGGACCCTTAGTTTCCCATTTAATATCATTTGTCTTGATGTGTACTTAGAGGTCTGCACTGGCCGGGCCTCGGCCCGAAGCCCGAGCCCGGCCCGGCCCGCGGGCCGGGCTCGGGCCAATTTCCAATAATGGCATTTGGGCCGGGCCGGGCTCGGGCCTTACTTCTGAAGACTCGGGCCGGGCCGGGCTGGGCCTAGTCACTAATCCTTTCGGGCCGGGCCGGGCCTAGTCACTAATCTTTTCGGGCCGGGCTGGGCTCGGGCCTTAATTTTTTTGCTGGAGTATCGGGCCGGGCCTAACTTTTTTTTCCGTACGAAGCCGAGACTGATTCCATTCTTCCTAGTTTTCATGGACCAAAATAGTCAGTTCCTATTGAATCTTCCTTTATGAAAATCCTTTTCTCGACTTTTTATAAATCAGTAATATTTGGCTTTGCCCAAAAATTTCTGCAAAAAAAGCATATAGTACTTTTAAGCCGTCATTATTCTACAATTAAACATTAGAATTTATTCCTTTTAAAGGATCGTAGATTACTAGGCGTTTTAAAATAGAATTAAATACACACACACACACACACACACACACACAAAAAAAAAAAAAAAAAAAAAAAAAAAAAAAAAAAAAAAACATGATTATGACGGAATTTTTTTTTTAAACTGAAAACTGAAAGTTTCTTTTAAAATGTTCATCCATGCAAAATGAATACAACAATACGGGAGAAAAAAATATATTAAACATTTACATCTTTTAAGAAGGGAATGCATTTTTTTCGTTCCAAAGCGATTTCGTCTTTGGAAATTTTACCATATACCGCTTTTTCGATTTTTTGTCTCCATTACAGGGAATATGGATTAATAATACTAGTGATAACTGAAACATTTACATACAACAAACAAAGATTCATTTAAAAGCATAAATATTGCAGCCTACGGCACTTCTGCATAAATGGAGATTATAAACATGGAAAAAAAAAAGACTAATATAAATTTTTTTGGTCAGAATTCTTCCATAAGATTAAAGATCAATGTTCTGTAGAAATTCACTCGAGCCGGGCCGGGTTCGGGCTGAATTTTTAACTTTTTTCCGGACCGGGCCGAGCTCGGGCAGATATTTTAACTTTCGGGCCGGGCCGGGTCGGGCCATTATTTCTTTAGTTCGGGCCGGGCCCGGGCCTGGAAATTTCGGCCCGTGCAGACCTCTATGTGTACTATCACCCCTTAAAGTTTTGCCCAGTAGTTTAGATCCACCCTGTAATATATATCTGATTTTTGTGATGCTGTAACTAGCGTATTTATGAATCGATTTGAATGAAACTTGGTATGTACATAGTACATACAATGTTTCGACCGAGTTCGTTGGCCAGCAGCATCTGCCTTTTTGTTTCAAAATGACAACCATTTAAAAAAACTTAAGAAATTTAAAATTAAATGCGAAAAAATTAAAAGTTAAAAAATATTTTTATTTTATGTGTTAGACCCTAAAACAACGATTCCAGAACACTTTTTATTTTGTCTATATCTTAAAAAATGATTGATTTATAGCATTTTGAATTTTTCTTATGGCTGACATTTTAAACGATCTGATTTTTGTCAAGTTGTAACACGCTTATTTATGAATCGATGTGGATGTAATTTGATGTGTACATTACATAGTACTTAATAAAGCCTGGACCGAGTTCGTTAGCCAGTTCCATCCGCCATCTGGTTTCAAAATGGCGACCATTTAAAAAATTTTAAAAAGTTTTAAATTTAAAATTAGGCCCAAGAAAGTGAGAAATTGACAAAGATTTTTCTTTTTTGCATTTGACCTTGATACAAAGATTCCAGAGCGAGTTGCTAACATTTTGAAATGACCTGATTTCACGTGATAACACGCGCATTTAGAAACCTATTTGGATGAAACTTGGTGTGTACATAGTACATACCGATGTCTGGACCGAGTTATTTGGCCATTTCCATCCGCCATCTTGTTTTAAAATGGCGGAACATTATTATTATTTTTTTAAATTTAAATTTTAAAATTATGTGCAAAAAAGTAAGAAATTAAAAAAAAATTTATTTTGTGTGTTTAACCTTGATACAAATTTTCCAGAGCATTTTTTGTTTCATCTATATCTTGAAAAATGGCTGTTATAGTACTTTAAATTTCAAGTGTGGTTGACATTTTGAAACGGTCTGAAATTTGTCACGCGATAATACGCATATTTATTATTTGATTTGGATATAACTCCATGTGTACATAGTACATGACAATGTCTTCACCGAGTTCACATGCCAACTTCATCGGCCCTCTTGTTTGAAAATGGCGGCCATTTAAGTTTGTCAAAAAAAAAAAAAAAATTAATGTATAATGGTTGTACATACAAAAAATTAGAAGTTGAAAAAAGTTTCTTTTTAAAGTATTTATCTTAATAATGAATTCCGGAGTATTTTTTGCTTTGTCTTTACCTTGAAAAACTTCTGAGATATATAGCAGTTTGAATTTCTTATGTGGGTCACATTTTTTTTTCTTAAAATCAATTTGCTCGCGACAGCACTTGTATATATTAATCGATTTCAACATGAGTGTGCATGTGCACATGAATTAAGATTTCGACCAAGCTCATTGGTTTGTTTTATCCATCATGTTGCTTTAATATGTCATACAGTTCATGATATCGTGGAATTTGGCGACTCTCTAAATCGCTTAAAATAAAACCAGGTTAAATAAAAGACGACTAATTTCTAAAAATTCTATTAATATTCAGTGTTGACAAAAACTAATATTCAATCTTATAAAATCGGTATCCACTAATTTGAGCTTCGTATTTTTGAATAATATAACTTAATTTAAAATAAATAAATAAATAAATAAGTATATGAAAGCTACCTCTTCCTCCCGGCACTGCCGGTAGGACTTTTACTATTCTTTTGTTGCCTCAAAAAATTCATATCTTTTGTACAACTATCATGGTTGCTATTTTCAGAAATAAAAGTGAATATGGCAATGATATTTTCGAAAGAAATTTGTTTTAGAACTGTTGTTGAATATATTGACATTTTATGACTCTTTAAAGTATTTTTAAGTATAATATTTTAAAACCATCTCAGCAATACAAACTTGTGATAAACTTTCCGCATTTGACAGTTGATTATCCAGAATTAATGAAAAAGAAAAACGCATTAATAATAAGTTAATGATGATGTACCGCATTATGGCGCCAAAATAAAATTTGTCAAATGTATATTGAATTTAAAATTAATTTCAAGTTATAAAGTTAAAATGATTAGACATACGTTTCATTAGAATTAGCTCGGAATTATATTTTTTCTTTTTTTACGCTTCATATTACGCATGTCTTTTTCATGTATTGATGTAATTTTTCTACATCCCGCCTTAGTACTAAAACAAAACAGAATTACAACAAATATTTATTTACATTTCAAATAAAACAAATGACAAATTTGGTTCTGTAAAGCCAAGATAAATCTGATGCACTTTAAATGCTATAAGATGTACGGGCTAACATTTTTAAGCAGAAAACGGCAAACATACATTTCTCATGACTTTGTCAAAAAAAAAAAAAGTTTATAAAAACATTTTAATAAATGAGTGTGCTATTTAAAGAAGAATAATGTTCATGACCGTGTGTTCTTTTATGTGTTTCAGTCACATAATTATTTGATTTGAGTTATGAGACCCAATCTGCATTTTTTAACAATTTTTTTCTAATACTTGGAAGAAAAATGTGAGGACATAAATGAAGCTTCCCTATTTAAAGAAAAATAAAAGCTAAGATTTTTTAAAATATGGCTGATGATGCATTTGAAACGTGATTTAGATTAGTTTTAAGGGTCTTTATCGTGTCATAAATAAAAGACTGCATTTTCCCATTAATATATAATAGAATGGGAATTAATGATGAATAAATTAGATTACTGATTTTATTAATCATGTTTTTAGCTGAAATAGTAAAAAGTGCTGACGCTTTATTCTGAAGACGTAATAGATAAAAATTATAAAGTATAATTGATTTTTAATATTACGACAATAGTTAAAATTTGAAATTACTTGTGAAAGCACAAGAAAAATGAAAGATCTAAGATCAAAGAGTATCAAAAAAGTGCTAACTGTGTACTAAACTGTGCACTTAAATTAAGCCACTTTGTTTAGACTTTTAATGATATGTATTTTTTCAATTTTAGGAATAATTTAATTCGTTTATTGGTGATAAAGTCATATTTCTTTCACTACTTTTTCGTCGTCTCAAAATATTCATAGATTTTGGACAGCTGTTGCGGTTGCTATTTTCAGAAATGAAAACGATGATGGCACTGATATTTTTGAAAGAAATTTGTTTAAAACTGTTGTTGGATATATTGCCTTTTTATGACTCTTTAAAGAATTTTTTAAGTATAATATTCTAAACCCATCTCAGTAATATAAACTTGTGCTAAACTTTCTGCATTTGACAATTGTTTACCCAGAATTAATGAAAAAGAAAAAACGCATTAATAATAAGTTAATCATGATGTACAGCATTTTGGTGACAAAATAAAATTTGCCAAATGTACGTTGGACGTAAAATTAATATCAAGTTACCAAGTTAAAATGATTAGACATACATTTCATTAGAATAATATCGGAATTTTTTTTTTCATTTCATATTACGCATGTCTTTTTCTTGTGTAGATGTAATTTTTTCTACATCCCGCCTTTGTGATAAAACAAAACATAATTACAACAAATATTTATTTACATTTCAAATAAAACAAATGACAAATTTGGTTCTGTAAAGCCAAGATAAATCTGATGCACTTTAAATGCATAAAATGTATGGGCTAACATTCTTAAGCATCAGAAGACGGCAAACAGACATTTCTCATGACTTTTTTTCTAAAACAATCCATAAAAACATTTTAACAAATGAGAATCCTACTTAAAGAAGAATAATATTTATTACCGCGTTGTTTTTTTTATGTGTTTCCAGTCACATAATTAATAGATTTGAGTTATGATCCCTAATCTGCATTTTCTAACAATTTTTTTTTTTATATATTACTTGGAAGAAAAATGTGATGACATAAAATGGAACTTCACTCTTTGAAAAAAATGGACTAAGAGTTTCAAAATATGGCTGGTGATGTATTTGCAGTGTTCTCGCTGACATTTGACCAACGTTAGTAATTTGGCTAATTAAAAATAAAAAACATTCGCCAAATGAAAAAAGTATTAGCCAAATAGATTCGCCATGTAGCACAAAAAAAAAATATCTTTAATCCTTTAATATAACCCTTTTTTTCTGTATGTTCTAAAATAACCTGAGTTTTTATAGCTGTGACAGGGATTGTTATTAATCTAATTTCAACTATCCGCTACAAATAAAAAAATATGCATATATTAAATATATATAAATATATATGCATATGTATGAAAAACAAAAAAGAAAAAGCAAAAATTGAGCACTAGCAATTTGGCGAGTCTAATCGCTTGTTTACTCGCCAAATGAAGAGTTTAGTCGCAATTTGGCGCATTGGCGAGCGACGACGAGAACACTGTGTATTTGAAACGTGATTTAGATTAGTTTTCAGGGTCTTTTCCGTGTCATAAATAAAAGACTGCATTATACCATTAATGTATAATGGAATGTGAATTAATGATGAATAAATTAGATTACTGATTTCATTAATCAAGTTTTTAGCTGAAATTGTAAAAAAAAGAATGAAAGTACTGCAGTTTTATTCCGACGAGTTTATAAAATAAATAAAATATTTTTGACTTTTAATATTATGGCAACATTTAAAATTTTATATTTGTGAAAAAGAAAAGTTTGAGATATATGATATGAGGTTATTCAAGAAATGTTGAAAATTATGCTTTTGGAGAAAAATGTTGTTGGGGATACGCTACATACCAAAAGTAATTCACTTTGTTTCAGAATTTCAATCTTTTTCTTTTTATTTAAATTTTAGGAATAATTAGATATGTTTATTGATGATAAAGTCATATTTCTTTTGTTACTTTTTTGTCTTCTCAAAAATCTTATAACTTTTGGACAGCTATTACGGTAGCTACTTTGCGAAATGAAAACGATGATGGCAATGATATACGCTTTCGCCTTTGCTTTTATTGCTTGCACGCGACTTATAAATAAGGCATTATTTAATTTTTGCACTATCAAATATGGGGGGGGAGGGGTTGTACTTTTGATGGAAAGAGTATAGCCGGGTTTCTTGGTAAAATATGCCCTTGAGTCAACCGCATCGAGTCCTACACCAATAGATTGCATTTAAAAATAAACTCATTTCTCCCCAGTTTCAAGCTTATATCTCAAGTCCATGGGGGGTTATAACCCTTAATACCGGTTTTGAAAAGGCGCAAATTATGCCAAAACCACTTGTCGGATTTAAACGAAAGAAATAAGGGATGTATAATATTATTATACGAATACTGGATATTTTTTTCAGAACTTTTTCAACAAAGGTACGAGTTCTATAAAATTTTTCTTCTTTCTAATTGAACATTTTAATTAAAAATCTATTGAAATATTTGAGTGATCACCTTAATTTTATTGCATGAAATACTATGAGATATGATGTATATTAGGGTGGGCCGAAAAAAACTTTTTTTCGATTTTCGATTATGGCGGGTGCGGAAAAGTGGCCACTGGTGGCACTCAGTTCATACAAAGAATTTGAGATTTTTTGGACATTTCCTTACCCTGCCGCAAACGGCTTGAAGTTTTGCAAAAATGTTCATTTTTGAACTTTTTTCGAAAAAAATTAAAAAATGTTAAATTAAATTTATTTTGGTTGTATTTACTTGAAAAGGCATATTTAATGTACCAAATGTTTAAATAAGATCTGATCATGCATTATTTAATATCTATGTGTATTATAACTTAGGCTATTTTTATAGCTTTTTCGCGTATAATAGGCAAAAGTTGTATTTGTTTGAATCGATCGTTAGTTTATGTATTATTTATGTTCCTTGGTCTTCTTTATATATTTTCTATGTGTCAAACGTCATATATTTGAGGAAAAGACAGCAGTATACTTCAAAAACAAATCTGGAAGGTGAGAAAGTGGTAAAGCAGGACTCTAAGCGAGCGCAATGATTCGTCTAATACTCACGGAGTGAAGGACGAAATAGTTGAGAGCCATAATGCGATAAAGGATTCTTATTATTTATCCTTGCTAAGTTACCTGCGACATTTGTTCAGTGTTTACGTGAAACCCTTTTGTGGTGATATACAGTGTTTTTTGGGTCGTTTAATGTGCCATTATAGGGTTTTGTGCGTTTTATTACAACGAGCTTAGAAATGGCTAGTTTAAGGGTCATGACAATGCAAAGACACGCGATAGCGTGAAAAGTAACTCTTTGGGGGCATCATGCATATTGAAAGAATTGCAATTGCCAACTTATGCTGATAATCATGCGCCACTAATACTGGTTGCTTCACCATGTAGAAGTTGTGACAGCAGAGGATACGAATCTCGTCATCGATAAGAACAAAGTCAGAAGAGAGAAATAGAAACTTGGAAAGAAGATACAGGCATAAGAAGTTATTAAAAGAAGGAAAATTAAAAGCATATGTTTTGATGGTAGAAAGGATAAAAGTATATTCAGAGGAAAAAAAGAACTAGCGGCACTGTCGAAGGAAAGGCGAGGAATACATCACCATGTTGTTTGAACTTGGTTAGGAATACTCGGGTCACATGAAATCTTGTTCCGGTCACGGAAAAGAAATAGCAAAATCATTATACAATCTTCCAAGTCACCACAAGTTAGACTTTTCTGAACTGAGGAGGTATCAAGGTAACGAAACGAGGTATCAAGTGACACAAGTATTCCTAACCAGGTTCAAACAACACGGTGATGTGTTCCTCGCCTTTCTCTCGACGGTACTGCTTGTTATTTTTCTTCCTCTGAATATACTTTTATCCTTTCTACCATCAAAAAATATGCTTTTAATTTTCCTTTTTTCAATAACTTCTTCTGCCTGTATCTTCTTTCCAAGTTTCTATTTCTCTCTTCTGACTTTGTTCTTATCGATGACGAGATTCGTATCCTCTACTGTCACAACTTCTACATGGTGAAGCAACCAGTAATAGTGGCGCATAATTATCAGCATAAGTTGGCAATTGCAATTCTTTCAATATGCATGATGCCCCCAAAGAGTTACTTTTCACGCTATCGCGTGTCTTTGCATTGTCATGGCCCTTTATACTAGCCATTTCTAAGCTCGTTGTAATAAAACGCACAAAACACTATAATGGCAAATTAAACGACCCAAAAAGCACTCCATATCAATACAAAAGGGTTTCACGTTAACACTGAACAAATGTCGCAGGTAACTGAGCAAGGATAAATAATAAGAATCTTTTATCGCATTTTGGCTCTCAACTATTTCGTCCTCCACTCCCTGAGTATTACGACGAATCATTGCGCGCTTAGAATCCTGCTTCACCACTTTCTCACCTTCCAGATTTGTTTTTGAAGTATACTGCTGTCTTTTCCCCAAATATATGACGTTTGACACATAGAAAATATATAAAAAAGACCAAGGGACATAAATAATACAGAAACTAACGATCGAATCAAACAAATACAACTTTTGCCTATTATACGCGAAAAAGCTATAAAAATAGCCTAAGTTATAATACACATAGATATTAAATAATGCATGATCAGATCTTATTTAAACATTTGGTACATTAAATATGCCTTTTCAAGTAAATACAACCAAAATAAATTTAATTTAACATTTTTTAATTTTTTTCGAAAAAAGTACAAAAATGAACATTTTTGCAAAACTTCAAGCCGTTTGCGGCAGGGTAAAGAAATGTCCAAAAAATCTCAAATTTTTTGTATGAACTGAGTGCCACCAGTGGCCACTTTTCCGCACCTGCCATAATCGAAAATCGAAAAAAAGTTTTTTTCGGCCCACCCTAATGTATATTCACTAAGAAATTCAACTTTCTATGTAGGGTGCATCATATTAAAAAAAGGCAAAACCATATTCTTGATGAAATGGGGGGCGTATTTCGCACGAATCTAACATATTTGTTCAAACCGTGATTTAAAGAGAAGGCGGGAAATAACATTATACGACAGATCTTTCCGGTAGACTTAATATGTGAGATTCGTGCAAGACACGCCCCCCTCCGCCGGAATATCATTTTGCCTTTTTTGAATATGATGCACCCTACATAAAACGTTGAAATTGATAGTGAATATACATCATAGCTCATAGCATCTCATCTCATATCATCTCATTTCATGCAAAAAAATTAAGGTGGTCTCTCAAATATTTCAATAGATTTTTAATTAAATTGTTCAGTTAAAAAGAAGAAAAATTTTATAGAACTCGTACTTTTGTTGAAAAAATTCTGAAAAAGACTATCAGGTATTTGTATAATAATATTATGCATCTTTTATTTTTTTCGTTGAAATCCGACAAGTATTTTTGGCACAATGTGCGCTTTTTCAAAACCGGTATTAAGGGTCATAATCCCCCATGGACTTGAATTTTAAAGATGTTATACGCTGTCAAACATATTAAAATTTATATGCATCCACGAAGTGCACTAAAATATGCATTCTGTAAAATATGCGGTACAAGGAATAGTTATTATCCATTTACAGGGCCACACAAAAGAATTCCATTACATAATGGTAAAAGGGGAATTGTATGCGACATATTTTGATTGTATTAAACTATTTTATGATTAGTAAACTGACATAAGTCGCTGATTCTTACTATAAGTACTACGATATAGTCATGCATAATACGAAGATAATATCATTTAAAGGGACTCCCAAAATATTTCAAATAGTATATTATATCCGAAGAACGGTATATTATAAATGATGGCTGATGAAATGCATTATTAATTATGACATGCGCTTTTAATTTTTAATAAATTTATGCTTGTTATATGGCGGGTATAAATGCTATAGTTGATATACAGGGCTACACAAAAGAGCTCAAAATTTTCTGAATATGAGAGTTAATTACTTAAATTTCGCAAAGAATTGGATCATAAAGGATCGCCTACGGATGATAATTTCTGCAAATGTGATGAAAAATGTGATTAAAAAATGTTCAGTAGTTTCAAGTATTTCAGTTTGAATTAAATTTTAGCTAAATACTAGCATGTAATAAAGGTACTAGGTAAACTACAGGGCTGCACAAAAGTATTCAAGTAGGTTTTCATCTCTCAGTATAAATTGCTGAAAGAGAAATTTAAACTTGTTTGGCGTTTTCTTGCTGAACCAGTTTTCCCCATTGTATCAACAGACAGATCAAATACAGGGCTGCTCAAAAATATCAGAGTACACATTTGGTTATGGACAGTAACACGTTATTTCCCTAAATAACGAATTTTTGTTAAAGCTTTCAGCAAGTGTTAGAAAGTGTTTCATATGATTTTTCTTTCTTATTCCTTTTAGTATATGATAAAATTATCCGCAGTGATTGAAGCTATTTTTTCTCTTTCTCCATTCCAATCATCGAGAATTTCCATAACTATACAGAGAGCTTTTATGACAAATAATAGAGCCACACTTTTTCCGTCAATCAATAATCGCCCCACAATTGCATATTATTACTAAAGCAAAGATTTTTTTTATATCTCCAAATAAAAGACCTTTGGGGTATAGAGATTAGAATGGCCTTTTAAACTGCATATAAAAGTGAGACTTTATTCCACACAAAAGAATTCATTAATAATAGTCAAAGGTATTTCAGCTGGAAAAAAAGATTTATTTTCATAACAATTATTATGTGGGTACAATAAAAAATTAAATCGCATAATATTTGCTTAGGCGTGTTATAAATTTTCAAATTTGTCTCATTAATCTATATATTTTAGGAAGTAAATATTTTAAGAAATTGATGTGATATTTCTGGAAAATAAAAATGGTTTTGTAGTCTTGTGTATAATTCGTAGTGATTCTATAACTAAGATTTAAAAAAATATTTACTCAGATGTTAGAATATGTAAATTTAAACATGTAAAAGATTAAAAAAAATAAATCGTAAAATTAAAATGTATATATATATATATTGGCTAAAAGGTACAGAATTCTACATACTTTTCTCATTTTTTTAATACAAAATTTTAAAATACATAAATTTATCTTTGTAGGAAATCCATGTCAACAACTTTTTTAATTTTATAAATTTTAGTTAATTCTAGTAAAAACGAAGTAAAAAGACTAAAATGATAAAAAAAACTTTGGCATAAAAAAGTAACTCAGTATTGCCGTCTTTAAAAAATTTCGTGGACAATTGATATTAAATGATGTGTTGTGAAGAGGCAGTAATAAAAAAAAAAAATCTAGTTTAAACCCTTCGGAACGAGTGTATTTTACGAAATTTTTAAATTTTGAATTTTTTTTAAATAAATTTAATTTAAATAACTTCATTTTTGTCAGTTTTAATTTGTTTTAACTATAATTTTGTCATTTCGACATTTATGTGCATTTATATTGAAATTTAACAATCAAAAACTACGATTTAAAACGGAATCCAAAATTTAAATTAATTAAAATTGTTTCAAGCTCAAAATTAGTCCAATTCAGCGTAGTCGATTCAATTACGTTAATATAAAAACAACTTCATCGAGCATTTTTTTTTTTTTTTTTTTTTTTTTTTTTTGATTCGTTTAATTTCATGAAAATATTTTTTTAAGATGAATTTTTTATGTATGTGAAAATATTTCTTTCAGTGATAAATTAAATAACTGCTGCAACAAGCAGTACACATAAATAATACAATATACATACCGGGTGATCCAAAAGTCAGGACGAACTTTAAAAATGAATAACTCGAAAACGAATCAAGATACAAAGATACGGTTTGCACCAAATGGATGGAAAAGAAACCGGATTTTGTGTGACAACAAAAAAATATTGTTCTATTGGCGACCAACGGCATCACTAGCAGCATTGAAAGATGCCATCCGCCAAAACGTGTCTGCCATAAAGCAAGAAATGCTACTAAATGCTGTGAACGGTGTAGTGCCTAGTCTCACAGCTGCACTTATGAATGAGGGACAGCACATTGAACATTTTCTGTTGTACTAATTAACTGTAACTAAGCTGACTTGGAAATTGTCAACATTTTTTCATTTGCAAATCATCTTTTGGTGCAAAAAACACTACCGTGTCATTTTTTGGATGTCAACGGCAAACTATTTTTTTCGTTGTCACACAAAATCCGGTTTCTTTTCCATCCATTTGGTGCAAACCGTATCTTTGTATCTTGATTCGTTTTCGAGTTATTCATTTTTAAAGTTCGTCCTGACTTTTGGATCACCCGGTATATACAGGGTGTCCAGTAAATGACTAACCCATTTTGAATGTAAATAACAAAACAAAAAACAGTTTGAGATAAAAATGCGCGGTTTGCTGTATTGTTATTAGAAAATCAAAAATTTTTTAGATATACACTTTCTTAAAATAGTTCGAAATTACGCCAACAGATGGCACTGACGGCGGCAACAGGCTGCCGAAATTCAGATATTACTCTAGTTTTCATATGCATGAGTTTTTCGATTCATTTCGCAGAATCGAAACCCAGTCGACATGCTAAATTGACTCTCCACTCACCTACAGAAAGAGAGTTTGTTGGAGGAAAAGGGATTAAAAATAATTTTTGTGATTAAATAATGTCTACTTTCCTAAATAAAAACCAACAAAACATACTTTTTAATAAGCATTGACTTTTCACACATTTACCATAAGTAAATTGTATTAAAAATGTTTTTTGTAACCGGTTAATATGCAATAAATTGTCCTTTTTACGTGCAATAAATTGAAAATATGGGATAAACACCGCTTTTTAGGGTTAAAAAATGTTAATATTTAATCTAAACATTTCTTCCATTAAATAGTATGGAAATGTATTTAAAAAAAATTAGTGATGTCAAAAAACTTTAAAAGATGGATCAAGCAAAGTCTTCTTGCCTTAACTTCTGATTTCACTACTTCGTGTAGTGAAATCAGAAGTTAAAACAGTGGGCCGCAAATAGGGTGGCAAGTTCCCTGTCTAAAATAAAAGCGGGACAGTCATAAATCGGCACAGAAAAATACATTAAACCTTGGAATAAATGTTCGTCTATATTTATAAACATGAAAAATATTGATCAAGACGGAGAAAACAACATACGAAACTAATTGATAAGAAGGAAACCTGTCTAAAAGGAAATATTTTTCCTTTTTTCACAAACCGAATTCATTTCTACGTTTTATTTATACTTTGATATTTAACATATCTGAAAATTTTATTAAGAAAGCCACGACAGATTTTAAGATGCTTATTACAGAAAACCCTTCCCTCTTCTTCCCCTAACTGCAAACGCATCTACGGTGAAATGAAAGAAAGCTTTAAAAATAGCGACTTACTTGTTTTTATAACCTGCGAGTCATTCCTTTTCAAAATTTCATTACAGAAAGCATAATAGATCCTGAATTATCATAGAATTACCATAGGTCTACTTATTTTAGTTCAATTTTATAAATATAAATACTGTCAAGTCTCTCTATAACGAAACTCCATCCAACGAATTTCTTTATTTAACGAATATTTTTATGGGAACGGTTAATTTTTCATGATTACATTAAAAATAATCTCCATATAGCGAAATATAATCTCCATTTAACGAATATTTTCGAAAATGTTCTATCTTAAGCTCAGAAAACATTTCAAATTATTAGGAGAATATTTTTTCTTCGTTGATTTCTGGTTTATATTTCATAGCTACAATCCTCTAACTTATTCCTCATGTCCAAAAAAAAAAAAAAAAAAAAAAAGACATTCAACTTCCCCCCAAAAAAAACAATCTTTTTGCATGGTTACACTTGACATTGTTTTAGCCAAGATGAGCGTACATTCTTGGAAAAGATTGAAACATTTGCTTGCTAGTGGGGCGATTTGCAACTATCTCATAAAGATAAAAGATAAAACTATTCTTTTATTGTCTTGAAAATGGTTTTTTGTTTCTTGGTTTGGATAGTAAGGCAGGAATAAGGAAGGGATAAGGGGGAATTGCAGAAAAGGTCGTTTTTCAGCAGGTTTTCATCTCACAAATTAACTCTCATTACTTCTACAGTTTAGAGAAGACGTTTGTTGTTTGTGGCGACTGGGTGCAATTTTTGTTGTGTGAGATCATTTGAATGAAGAATTGTTACAGAATGTTATTTTTGTCGGTGTTATCTTCTACTGCATTTGTATAAAATCGCTTCTAGTTTAAACATAACTTTCAGTGATAAAGTAATAATTTTGAAAATAATCAATAAGATACTAGGAATAAAATGTAAGTGGCGAAAATGCTTGAGATTCTGAAAAAAATTCCGTTAAATATTTCAAAAACTTAATTAAACACCTCAAAAATAATTCTGTTTCAAAAATTTAAACATTAAATAAAAATTTTTTGCCGTTCTCTATTTAACGAATTTTTCTACATAACGAATTTTTTGTCTGAACGATGGTTTTCGTTATATAGAGACTCGACTGTATTACCAAATTACTGGAACATTAGTGTTTTTCATATATAATTTTTAAAAGTTTTTAGAATAATTTTTTAAAAATAACTCTAAATGTCAAAATGTGAATATAATGTAGAGATAAATTCGTTTTTCAGATAAATGAACAATATTTCGTTTTAGGCAGGTTTCCGTCTTAGCAGCTGGTTTTGTATGTTACTTTCTCCGTTGAAATCCATATCTTTTTACGTTTGAGAAAAAATTTGTTATAAACGAATTCGTTCATTCTAAGGTTTATTATATCTTTATGTGCCGATTTATAAGTCACTGTCCCGCTTTTTTTAAGACAGAGAACTTGCCCCAACACTATTTCCGTATCACTGTTTTAACTACTTAACTGATTTCACTTAACAACGTGGGCAACAGGACTTTGCTTGATCAATCGCTTAAAGCTTTTTAACGCTACTAATTTTTTTAAATACAATTTCATACTATTTAATAATAATGTTTAGATTAGATATTAGGATTTTTTTAAATTAATAAAAGCGGTGTTTATCCCATATTTTCAATTAATTGTACGTAAAAAGAGAATCAGTTAACCGATTACAAAAACATTTTTTGAATACAAATTATTTATGGTAAATGTGTGAAAAGTCAATCCTTAAAAAGTATGTCTTGTTGGTTTTTATTAATTATAATAGACATTATTCAATTATAAATATTATTATAAATCTCTTTCCATCCAACAAATTCTATTTCTGAAGGTGAGTGGAGAGTCGATTCAACATGTTGAATGAGATTCGACTCTGCGAAATAAGCCAAAAACCTCATGCATATGAAAACTAGAATAAAGTCTGAGCTACGACATCATGTTTCCGTCGCCAGCGTCATCTTTTGGCCGAAATTCGAACTATTTTAAGAGAGTGCATATCTAAAAATTTATTGATTTTATGATAACAATGCAGCAAACCGCATATTTTTATCTCAAACCGTTTTTTTCTTTTTTATTTATTTACAGGGTGTCCACCAAATAACACCCTGATTTCAAAATTAAATTTCTCAAAAACAAAGATCGATAGTAATATGCGGTAAACGGTTTTTTCATTAGGTAAAAATTCTGTAAAAATCTTATACAGAAATTTCCAACAGTGAATATTTTGAAAAAAATTGCGTTCTGATTGCATAGAATACTTTGATTTGACATTTTTCTTGTTTTAGATTGCCTGCAGAGAAATAATGTTTCGGCTTACAGTGCAATATTTTAAAGATTTTTCGAAGTAAATTTTTAAAATTTCGAAATTTCAAAAATTTAATAAAAAAACTATGAAATATGGCATTTTAAGCCGAAAAACACATTCTCTGGCAGCAATCTAAAGCAAGAAAAACGTCAAATCAAAGCATTCTTTGCAATCAGAACACAATCTTTTCAAAATATTTACCTTTGGAAACTTTTGTATAAGACTTTTACAGCTTACCTGATAAACAAACCGTTTACTGCATAATTCTATTGATCTTTGTTTTTGAGAAATTTAATTTTGAAATCAGGGTGTTATTTGCTGGACACCCTGTACATTCAAAATGGGTCAGTCATTTACTGGACACCCTGTATCTATATATATATATATATATATAATTCATTAAATACATTTTTTCACGCATTTTAAAAATCCATTAATAAGTAATTTTCTGTTGCATTAAAATCATTTGCTTTTGGCGAGGAAAAGTGCTACTCGCCAAATCGCGTGATGCTTTCGTTTTTTCTCGCCAAATATTCGAAAGTATTTTATTTATTCACAGACTTACTACTGTAATTCCAACGCTAAATTTTATTGATGCTTTATTACGTACATAAGTAGCTTAATTAGTATTTTTTTTTTTAAATACTCTGAGTATGAAAGTAAGGAGACCTTCCTTGTTAGTAATAAAGTTCTAAATCTCAAATTTTATGAGTAAGACTTAACTGGTTTTTGAATAACAGTTCATTAAAAATGCATGATCTTTTCCCATTTCCTTTGTATTAGATAAATTTTATTGCAGGTATTTTTTGCTTAGGTAACAGTGAAATTGACAATAAAGACAAATTTTATGCAGTATTGATTAGTTCAATGTAAAATTAAGCAATGTTCAAAAATTTTAAAATTTGAACGGATAATTCTGAATAAAAATGTTATGATTCAATGCATAAAACAAAAGAGTTTTGGTTGTAAATTATACCAATGGATTTGAATAACAAATAAATTTTAAACATTTTCGTTACTAATCGGTTTGGATAACTAATAAATTTTAAGCATTTTCGTTACTAATGGGTTTGAATAACAAATAAATTTTAAACATTTTCGTTACTAATGGGTTTGAATAACAAATAAATTTTAAACATTTTCGATACCAAGGGATTTGAATAACAAATAAATTTAAATAAATTTCATTACTAATGGTTTTGAATAACAAATAAATTTTAAATATTTTCGATACCAGTGGATTTGTATAAGGAATAAATTTTAAAATTTTTCGTTATTAATGGGTTTACAGAACAATTAAATTTTAAACAGTTTCGCTACTAATGGGTTTGAATAACTAATAAATTTTAAACATTTTCGTTACTAATGGTTTGAATAACAAATAAATTAAAAAAATTTTTGTAAGATATGTGAAAAAACAGTACCAATACAAAAATTAAACGTGCGAAAAAACAAAAAAATATTTTAAGGAGTAAAAATTATTTTAAATGATATACGGCTAAAAGTTTATTCAGTAGAAATCATATAATTTTCCAGTAGTGTTTTATATATTTTTCTGGATTTTAAATATTATTTCAAATATCTTTAAAATGGGCTTAGGAACAATTTTTATTAAGAAAGATTAAAAGCTATTTTTAATAATATCAAGCTTTTTTTTAAATCTTTTCAATGTATGTAATAATGTAAAAAAAAAAAAAAAAAAAAAAAAAAAAAAAAAAAAACTATCTTTTTTTTTCGTATATCAGTAGTGTTTAAACATAAAGTTACATTTTAATCGATCTTGATAAGACTTCAAAATGCCAGGGTTTTTATTTTGAGCTGGAAATGAGTGGTTATTTCTAAAATAACCTTCGATACAATTTAATATACCATTAAAATAATTCTGTTTCACTAAATATTCAACAAATATCAAAAATATAAATAAATAAATAAATAAATAAATAAATAAATAAATAAATAAATAAATAAATAAATAAATAAAATAAAGTAAAATAAATAAATAAATAAATAAATAAAATAAAGTACACTGCTCAAAACAATTAAAGGATATTGCAGTTTTAGGTGGATTTTGTATCTAGGAAACTTTTTAACTGATTGATACATGGTCGACAGACATAGTAGGTTATATGAGAATAAATTACACATGTTTGGCAGAAAAAAATGCATTTTACTGCGCATTTGTGTACAAAAGGAAAAAACACAATTTGTGCATATCAGAAAAAAATAATAAGAAAAGGTGTTTTCTTCAAAGAAAATCATTTTCAGTAGGGGGTATGGTTTCCACGGGCGGCCAGCAACGTTGAACACCTTTGAGGCATGGACTCAATGAGGCTATTAATGACGAGTTGGGGTATTCTGCCCCACTCTTCCAGAAGAGCTCTTTCCAGTTCTTGGAGAGTTTGTGGGGGTTGTTGGCGGCCAGAAACTCGTCTTCCTAGAGCGGCCCAAACGTGCTCGATTGGATTCATGTCTGGAGAACACGCTGGCCATTCCATTCGAACGATTCCTTCCTCGAAAAGGAAATCCTCCACCAGGTTTGCACGATGTGGCCTGCAGTTATCGTCCATTAAAATGAAGTTATCTCCGATTGCTGCAGCGTAAGGGACTACAATAGGTCTGAGGATCTCATCCCTATATCGGCGACCAGTCAGAGCTCCATCTCGAATGATGTAGAAGTCAGTGCGCCCGTCAATGGAGATGCCACCATACACCAACACTCCTCCACAGCCAAATCTGACACTTTCGTGCACGAACGCAGGATTATTCCTACTGCCACGGTCCCTCCAGATGAAAATACGCCTATTATCCGGATGCACAGAAAAACGAGACTCGTCAGAAAACAGAATATTGCTCCATTCATTTCTCCCCCAGTTGACATGTTCGGTTGCCCACTCCCTGCGGTCGCGACGATGCCTTGATGTTAATCTAACACATACCATCGGTCGGTGAGCATACAGACCTACAGCATGGAGCCGGTTTCGGACAGTCTGAGTTGAACTCGTGGTGCCTGTAGCCGAGCGAAGGTGTTGTTGGAGAAGAGTAGCGTTCATGTTTCGGTGTCTCCGAGCTGTTAACGCTAAATACCGATATTCATTGGGCGTTGTTGCCCGTCTACGACCTTGCACTGGTCTTCGGCCTGCACATCCACTCTCCAAAAAACGGTTCCAGATCCTGGAAATGACACTTTGTGACACTCCAATGGCTTGCGCTACTTCGGCTTGAATTTGGCCACTTCTAACCTACCAACAATTCTCCAAGCTTCTGAATCTGTCAAATGACTTCGCTGAGACATCGTACTCATCAAAACAAAGCAATCACTGAATGCCGATCATCCTTGTCTTCATTCTCTTTTATCCAGTTGAAAGTCAAATTTCGTTCGCTCCCGCTGAAGCGACGTTTTTGACGTCGAACTCAAAATTTGCATACTCCACAGTTTGAAAACCAGAAAAATTTGCATTTGTGATTCTCTTCTTCTATTTTCGGCAAAAAAAATTTCGTTTATATCTTTATTTTATATAAAACTTCAAATATCCTTTAATTGTTTTGAGCAGTGTAAAATAAATAAATAAATAAATAAAAGAAAGAAAGAAAAATAAAGAAAAAAGTATGAATTTCGGCAATGCGATTAAAAGGAATATTTCATACATCAAAATGAGACAAATATGATACTGGACAGGGACACTTTTAAAATCTTTCTTGAAAGGGGTAGATTCTTATGAGTTTATTCTTCACAGCTGATACTGTTTTATTTTAATTTATTTTTTAAATTTGCCTAAGTACTCGCTAAGAAGCTACTTCACTCACGCTAAAACACCCTCTTGCTAATGAAATTTTATGAAATAAGATATTTTTCATACGCCCCTGGCCCTTGCCTTACTCCATGCCTACTGTCACATATGACTTACTTTGATTTTTGAAAATGCACCTTTTATTCGAATTAACGGAATTCACATTTTTTCTTTAAGTCTAAGCCTTCTTCTTCTTCATCTTTTTTTTTTTTTTTCTTGTTTAAACATTCGTTAAATATTTAGCGTAACAGTATTAATTTAACTGTCTATCGAATAGTATTAAAAGAATTTTAAAACTTTTTGTGTTGGTGTAAAGGAGGGGATTGCTGAAAGTGGGGTCGAGTAGAAATAATATCATTAGTAACGTTATAAACTAAATTAAACACCGTTGATTATAATAAATTACTTTAATACATCATTAAAAAAGTTAGTTTGATAATCATTAACTTACCTTTAAATAATTATATCACAATTATCAAAATTTAATGTATATATATGTTACAGGCCAAACCCGATATTAGGCCAAACTACATTGGCCTAGGCCAAACCGGTCTATCTTAACGCCCACCGGATAATCTAGATTTTCCTAGGCCAAACTAGTCCATCCTGAAGCTCATAGGACAAACTAGTTTGGCCTAACTCTTATAGGATAAATTAATTTAGCCATTTGTTTATTGATCTGAACTAGTTTGTCCTGGGCCGATCTAGTTTATCCTAGGCCATTTCAATTTGGCGTGATTTTATTGAATTCAATGACCGCCTCAGCGCCAACTTTCTAGTTTGTCCTAGGCTGATCTAGTTTATCCTAGGCCAATGTAATTTTGCGTGTTTTTAGTTCCAGGGCTTCAAAGTCTGAGAAATAATGGGCTCGCGGGTTCTGTATGTACGCATGTATGTACACATGTTTGTATGTATGTTTCACTGAATTTTGTACAGGCAGGGCTCGAGCTGAACTTTTAGTTTTTATACAGGGTCAAGCCAAAATAACTTTCCTTCGGGAAGGGCGGGGCCCGGGCCTCGAAATACCGGCCCGTGCAAACATCTAGCAGTATTCTACTACCCTTCGAATAAAATACATTATACAGGGGTGATGGCAAAATATCTTTTCACAATGTTAGCAATGGAGCAGTAGTCGGGATTAATATTAAAAAGAATACTTCCCAGTTAAACTGGTGGCTTTGCATTCACAGGCTGTTTACACTAATTGTATATTACAGCCTTGTTTTTTAAAGAATAACACCCCCGAAAAATAAAGTAAGGGGGATTACTTTTTCCCATTTCCTCTAATTATACTTAAGCATTGAACCCCAAAATTAATCACAGATACGCTTTATAAAATTGAACAATTATCCAAAATTTGAAGCAAATCAGATAATTCTGCTCAAAAAACCATTCATCTGATTTAAGGAGGATAATCCCCCCATTCCTCCCTTTATACTTAATCATTAAACCCCCAAAACAATTCAGGGATTCGCCTTATAAAGAAAAAAAACTATATTAAAATTTTACGGCAAATCGGATAAATCTGCATAAAAATCCGTTTATTTAACTTAAGGAAAACGATAAAACATCCACTACTCCATTATTCTTAACCAAAATAAAAAACCCAAATTAATTAAAGAAGCGCCTGATCAAATGAATTCATGTCCAAAATTTTAAGCAAATTGGATAATTCTGTATTATAACATATATACCTAATTTAAGGAAGGAAATAAATTGTAAGTTTCCCCCTTATATTGAACCCCTTGAAGGGCACCGGTATATGTTATATACCACTCAATTTTAATTCTCAAATGCCGCATTGACACCAAAATTTAAGAATCAACTTTTGTTTCATATGATATACTGGAAGAAAAGCTTTTTCTTTGTTTCATATGAAATTGTTTATAAATACCTGTGTCAATCAATCATTTTAACATTTTAGTAGCAGAAGGGCTTTGCCCCTCAAGGGGTTAACCGAAGAACCACCAAAATTTATCAGTGAAGCGCTTCACCAGAATGAAAAAATCTAAGATTTGCAGCAAATCGATTAATTCTGCATGAAAAACCCATTCGGCAAAATAAGGAGGGAGTCTCCCCTTTCTTCTTTTTTTTTCTTAACCAATTAACCCCCAAAACTAATTAGGGACGCACCTTACCAGAATGAATCTATTTCAAAAATTTAAGCAAATCAGCAGATTCTGCGTGAAAAACGCATTTACATAAATTATGGGGCGTTACCCCTATTCCCTTCTCCCTTTATACTTAAAAAATGAACACCCACAACTAATCATGGAGGCATCTCGTCAGAATGCTCCTATATATAATTTGTTTTTATAAAATATGCTAATAATGCATGGAAACCCATTTATTTGAATTAAGGGAAGGGGCGAATCAGTCTCTCGATCTTCATCCTCCTTATTCTTCTCCAATGACCTCCCAAAATTAATCAGAAAAGCTCCTCATAAGAATAAACCTATAGTGAAAGTTTGATCCAAATCGGATATTTCTATCAAGCATTATTGTGTTACGTACTTACGTACATACAAAGATACAGGACCGACGGGCACATTAGTTCTCAGGCTTTGGTAGTCTGATGAGATAATAATGCGTCAAATTACGTTACTTCTAACAACAGTTTTCGCGTAGCGTACATATGTACGTACATACATGCGTACATACATGTGTACATACAGAACCTCCGAACCCATTATTTCTCAGGCTTCCTGTGAGCTAAAAACAGGTTGAGTCAGGTTGGCCTGTGAGCTAAAAACATGTAAAATTACAATGGCCTAGGATAAACTAGATCAGCCTAGAACAAACTAGAATGTTGGCGCTGAGGCGGTCATTGAATTAATTAAAATCACGCCAAATTGAATTGGCCTAGGATAAACTAGTTCAGATCAATAAACAGCAGGCTAAACTAATTGATCCTATAAGAGTTAGGCCAAACTAGTTTGGCCTAGGAAAAATTAGTTTGTCCCATGGGCCTAAGGATAGACTAGTTTGGCCTAGGAAAAACTAGTTTATCCGATGGGCGTTAGGATAGACCAGTTTGGCCTAGGCCAATCTAGTTTGGCCTAAAATCGGGTTTGGCCTGTAACATATACATATTTTATAATAAATTGTATGGGGCTGATTATCTTTTTTATTGAAGTCCATATATCTGGAATGATGATAACTAATAATAAATTTTTGAAGTACCAAACTATAATTATTTAAAATACTAGCAGGTATTATGCCACCTACGAGGTAAGCTCACCAAACCCCAAATAATCTTGATGAGAACAGAAATAGGATTAATTCAAAATTAAAAATAGAATATACTTTTTTAAATGATAAATATAAAAAAAGAATATTTGAGTATAAAATAATTAAAAATGCATGTTTCAGGTAAATTATATGATTAAATAAAAATACAATATGAATACAATAGACTGTAGAATGAAATATAAAATTACATCAGATTTTGAACAATAATTAAACTTTCAGCAATATTTTGTGGACCCTGAAGATTAGGGTACGATCTCTCTGCTTCAACTGTGAACCTAAAATTCACAAGTTCATATCACTCACCCTCAAGAAAAGGGACGCAACTCGGTTAAAGGAATTTTCTCAAAAGAAAATTTGCATTTTTCTTAGTATTATAGAATTTAGCTCTGCATGCATTAATAAAAACGAGCATAAAAATACAAAACCCTTAAAAATGAAGACATAAGATGAGGTTTGGAGGGTTGGGTAATTTACCTCCCTACACTATCTACCCCTTTCTTCAGATCACAAATGGATAAATAGCGTAATACAATGTTTTTCCACATAGCTACAACTATGAAACGCAAACATAGGTGCGTTTGGGTAGCCAGACGGACCTATGACAAAACCTATTAGTGAAATAAAACTCAAAATGAATGTTTGTGTCACTTTTCTTGTAGGCAAGCGATATTATAACATAAAATTTTAAAGGTAGCATAAAGCAAAATAAATAAATAATCAATTAACACGAAATGAATTAGGATGAAAAAACTATAAAAAAATATAAGAATTTTATTGTTATCCAAATGAAATGTATACATTTTTTTAAAGTTCCCGATTTTTTGTTTGTTTAATAAATTAATTTGGGCAATATAAATACCTCAAATTTTCAGAAGTTAACTGAAACAGTGAAACAGCCTTTCGGTAAGCTTTTAAGTTACAAACTACGCTACTTCAGAATGAGATATACGTATGGACATTGAATGAATTTTAAAGTTACATTTTATTTCATTTAAATAGCATTTTAAGTAATAAAATTACATTTAATTAGCCTCTTTAGTTAATCTCAGTTTAATCTCATAATTCATTAAACCTCAAATCAAATGCAACTTAAATAAATTATGAAAATGCAAAAGGGATATTTTCAAATCAAACAAAATCTAATAAAACTTTCTTTTTTTATTTTGTTTGTTTATTTATGGTCTGAAAGCTCTAATTCAGCTTATGCAAAAGATATTTTAACATAAATTCAGATTTTAATTATCATTACTTTTATACAAAAAGAGTGAAATTCTTGAAAGCCCGCGAAAGAAATATCTTTTCCAATTAAAAAAAAAAAAAAAAAAAAAAAAAAAAAAAAAAAAAAAGGAAATCGAACGATAATTTAATTCAGACAAAATATTTTGACATTGATATTAGCTCAGCGATAAAAAAAAATTATTATGAGTGACATTTTTATAACATAAGCATAGAATAATCGATAGAATTTATGCGAATAAGCCAAATATCTTCAAAAATAATGAATGCAAATAATAAATTAATACAAAATTGAATGATTATCTATTTTCTTATAATTTGAAATATTGTTTAACGGCTCTATTAAGGCATAAAAGAAATAAATACAAGTATTAATTTCAAACATTTCTACCGTTATTATCATGGTTTATTTTTAACTTTGTAAAATTAATAATCGCATTCCAGCTGTTTTCAAAAACGTTACTATAATTTGAAAAATGCTAAGGAATTTAAAATTTAATATTTCTTGTATTTTAATTTCGTTTATTTGATGAAGGATTTGTTTTTTCACACTGCACGATGGTACTTGCTGAAAGCAAATTTATGATCTCTGGTTTAATTGCATTAAAAGGCTTATTTTAATGTTATTTTAATTGCTTTTTAATGTCAGCCATTAAGTTCGCGGCACATTTTTTTAAAGATCTACATATTTATCTTAATGATCTGTGTTCATTATTATAATATATTCGTTGTATTTTTTTTTTTAATTTGCGAATAATTTTATCTAAATTAATATATTTATAATAAATCCTTATTCAAAATAATAATAATAATAATTAATAATGTACTATCATTATGTATTAAAAAGTAAAATGGTATAAAATGACTAATTTTTTTAAGATAAAATTTTAAATGATACTGTATTCGTCAGAAATTTCCTTGAGAAGAGCATAAATCCCTAAACTAATTTCCATATATTTTAAAAAGCAGGTTTCACAAAAAAAATAATTGAAATGCGTTATAGGCTATTTTAAAATGCAACATTGAGATTATAATCACATTTTTCATTGGAAAAATTAAAACAGCAGAAATGCATTCTAATATTCATTTAATAATATTAATTGTAAAAAAATTACATTAAGTAGAGTCTCCATACACAGAAAATTGTATTACATTGAAGATATCTAATTTCGGATTATAAAATATCTAAATGGAAATTTCTCAAAATTTCGCGTATATAAAGTTAACAAGGACAAATAACAAGGACTTGTTTAATTTTAAAACAAGGAATTTTATGAGATTTGGTAATTTGAACCAATTTTAAAGAAAATGAGAATCATGTAAGTAGTTATGAAGTAAAAAGTTGCTATGTATTAAGATATATCTTCTTTATAGAAAAAAAATTAAAATTAAAATAATAATAATAATAATAATAATAATAATAATAATAATAATAATAATAATAATAATAATAATTTGTCACATAAATGAAACCACCAAAATATTTCTAATCTGCGTCAAGGACAGTAATTTTCTAATTTTGTCAAAAACAAATAAATAAATAAAAGTAAAATAAATTGGTACACTGGTAAGAATTTCTGTAAAAATAGCATAAAATAAACAGAGATTCTTGGTAAATTTACAATAATTTTCATTTAAAAGTATTTGACTATGATTATCGATTATCAGTTTGCGCATTTTTTATTTGTTGTAGGAGAAATTAGTAGAGAAATTTCCTACAAAGTAACACAGTAGATGTTGTTCAATTCTGTATAGAAATAGTGCAGAAATTTTCGTTAGAGAGAGAGTTTTTGTGACAGTAAATTTCCTCGCAGTTTTTGAAAAACCACTCACATGTGCATGATAGGAAACAATAGTATGCAATGTGTTATAATTTAATAGCAGAATAAACAACAAAACTACACCTGTTGTCAGTTTTCTTTTGTGTAAAATTACAGTGTTAGTACCTTTTAGCATAAGATTTTTCCATAAAAAGTTACACATATTGCTAAACTAAACCTGTGATTATGCAATCATCATGCTCTGTAGTGTCCAGCCCTGTTTGCTTGACCCTGGGCCACAAAGTATAGCCACTGTATAGCCTGGGCCACTGTATTGCACATCTCTCACCCGCTAGAAAGGTGACACATCTCGCAAAAATTCCTTTTGCGTTTTATTACACTAATAAGTCTTTCATAGGTGAATATTTCTACAGTGAATGTTTCATAAGGATAAGTTGCCGAAGAAAAATCGTTTTATTGCGCTCTATGTCCATTCGTGGGCACAAAACAAGGAGAAACCGGCTTAGTGCGCCGGTGTCGACTCTCCTTTGCCTTCCCCTGCATCATGTGCGTCCTGCTTCACAAGGACCGAATATCATTCTCATCCCCTTTTCTTATACTTGTGGGTACGACGTTACAGCTTCTGCTGGTAGAAAAACTGTTTTCTGTTGGCGTTAGTTCGCTAAAATGGGCGCTTTATCGATATTTTCGACTATCAATGTTTTGTTTTTCTTAAACTCCTAAAAATTTTATACACATATATTTTATATACGTATATAATAATTTTTTTAAAAATAATCACCATTAAATCACAGAAAAATCGATGCTATAAAAGGTACATCCGTTAATATAAAATGCACAAAATGAAAATAAAAAAGGATATAATAATGATAATAAAAGTATGATGATAAAAAATCCATACATATATGTATATTAGGGTGGGCCGAAAAAAACTTTTTTTCGATTTTCGATTATGGCGGGTGCGGAAAAGTGGCCACTGGTGGCACTCAGTTCACACAAAAAAATTGAGATTTTTTGGACATTTCCTTACCCTGCCGCAAACGGCTTGAAGTTTTGCAAAAATGTTCATTTTTGAACTTTTTTCGAAAAAAATTTAAAAATGTTAAGTTAAATTTATTTTGGTTGTATTTACTTGAAAAGGCATATTTAATGTACCAAATGTTTAAATAAGATCTGATCATGCATTATTTAATATCTATGTGTATTATAACTTAGGCTATTTTTATAGTTTTTTCGCGTATAATAGTCAAAAGTTGTATTTGTTTGAATCGATCGTTAGTTTCTGTATTATTTATGGCCCTTGGTCTTCTTTATATATTTTATGTGTGTCAAACGTCATATATTTGGGGAAAAGACAGCAGTATACTTCAAAAACAAATCTGAAAGGTGAGAAAGTGGTGAAGCAGGACTTTAAGCGCGCGCAATGATTCGTCGTGATACTCAGGGAGTGAAGGACGAAATAGTTGAGAGCCAAAATTCGATAAACGATTCTTATTATTTATTCTTGCTTAGTTACCTGCGACATTTGTTCAGTATTAACGTGAAATCTTTTTGTATTGATATGCAGTGCTTTTTGGGTCGTTTAATGTGCCATTATAGTGTTTTGTGCGTTTTATTACAACGAGCTTAGAAATGTCTAGTATAAAAGGCCATGACAATGCAAAGACACGCGATAGCCTGAAAAGTAACTCTTTAGGGGCATCATACAGATTGAAAGGATTGCAATTGCCAACCTATGCTGATAATCATGCGCCACTACTACTGGTTGCTTCACCATGTAAAAGTTGTGACAGCAGAGGATACGAATCTCGTCATCGATAAAAACAAAGTCAGAAGAGAGAAATAGAAACTTGGAAAGAAGGTACAGGCAGAAGAAGTTATTGAAAGAAGGAAAATTAAAAGCATATTTTTTGATGGTAGAAAGGATAAAAGTATATTCAGAGGAAGAAAAATAACAAGCAGCACCGTAGAGAAAAAGGCGTGGAACACATCACCGTGTTGTTTGAACCTGGTTAGGAATGCTTGTGTCACTTGATTTAATTTTTCTTCTTTCAATAACTTCTTCTGCCTGTATCTTCTTTCCAAGTTTCTATTTCTCTCTTCTGACTTTGTTTTTATCGATGACCAGATTCGTATTCTCTGCTGTCACAACTTCTACTTGGTGATGCAACCAGTATTAGTGGCGCATGATTATCAGCATAAGTTGGCAATTGCGATTCTTTCAATATGCATGATGACCCCAAAGAGTTACTTTTCACGCTATCGCGTGTCTTTGCATTGTCATGGCCCTTTATACTAGCCATTTCTAAGCTCGTTGTAATAAAACGCACAAAACACTATAATGGCACATTAAACGACCCAAAAAGCACTATATAATCACTACAAAAAGGTTTCACGTAAACACTGAACAAATGTCGCAGGTAATTTAGCAAGGATAAATAATAAAAATCCTTTATCGCATTTTGGCTCTCAACTATTTCATCCTTCACTCCCTGAGTATTATGACGAATCACTGCGCGCGCTTAGAGTCCTGTTACACCACTTTCTCACCTTCCAGATTTGTTTTTGAAGTATACTGCTGTCTTTTCCTCAAATATATGACGTTTGACACATAGAGAAAATATATAAAGAAGACCAAGGGACATAAATAATACAGAAACTAACGATCAATTCAAACAAATACAACTTTTGCCTATTATACGCGAAAAAGCTATAAAAATAGCCTAAGTTATAATACACATAGATATTAAATAATGCATGATCAGATCTTATTTAAATATTAGGTACATTAAATATGCCTTTTCAAGTAAATACAACCAAAATAAATTTAATTTAACATTTTTTAATTTTTTTCGAAAAAAGTTCAAAAATGAACATTTTTGCAAAACTTCAAGCCGTTTGCGGCAGGGTAAAGAAATGTCCAAAAAATCTCAAATTTTTTGTATGAACTGAGTGCCACCAGTGGCCACTTTTCCGCACCCGCCATAATCGAAAATCGGAAAAAAGTTTTTTTCGGCCCACCCTAATGTATATATATGTACGTATTTACGTAAGAAATTTAAACGTTGGAGAATTATTGTAGAACATTGTAGAAACTACTTTAGAAGAGAAAATTTTGTGTAGAACTTTTATGAATACTTGTTACCTATTAATGCCCTTTTTTCCCAAGCATATTATTTTTCATTCAGAAAAATATTTTTAAAATATTTGACGTGGTGTAATTATGTATGGAAACAAATATTTTCGTCAGATTTAAACTATTTTCTCGTTGATTACGCTTTCAGGTGTTTGACTCTAACGTTCTTAAAAAACCTCAAACATTGAAAAAAAAAAAAAAAAAAAAAAAAAAAAAAACAGATATTTTGTGTTTTATTTAATATGTTGGAAATAATTTCTACAGTTAAAATTATTCTGTGTAGTATTTTGAAAGAAAGAAAAATGCTGAGGAAAAAGAACAACATTCTAAATACAAAAGTATTCATGCTGCTGAAATATTCCTATGAACGATACTTCTTTTATTGCTCTTAATATTATTGTTTTTACTATTATTATTATTATTATTCATTTTTATTAAAGTTCATTGAATTGTTCATTGAATTCATTTTTATTAATTATTCATTTTTATTAATTTTTTTATTAATTTACTTAAAGGAATAAAACTAACACGCCTACTGAAGCGATTTTTAATTGAATAGCATTTTCCATTTTCAGATAAATAATTACCTATATAGAGTTATAAGCCATTCTTGTTACGTGATGACAAATTTTTCTTGTTTCTCGCACTGCTGCGTTGTAAATTTGGTTTAAAACGTTAACTTTTAGAGTATTTTCTGTAAATTCCTCTGCTTCTACAACAAAATGGAACGGTTTTCCGATTACGTAGTTTCTGAGTAAGAACACCTTCTAATTTATTGTGTTTTAAAGGAAAAATGAATTCAGAAATATGTAAGAAAATATCTTCTTTGAGTTTGAGAGCACGCTTAAGCCTGTTTTTAAATCCAAATTGATTACTTTCCAGAATTCATATTTATTTGTGCTTGCATGAGAGTGACATATGCTGCTATTTAGAAACTATGATATCGAACGGTTTTTCCGATTTTCATTAAAGGCAATTTTTTACAAAATGGTGTTGAAAGTATTTAGCATTTGAAATGAATTTCCACAATGCGTTGTTCTAAGCTAAATTTCCAGACGTGATATCCAGACTCCAATAAAATTTTCATCAAACTATAATCTCTTATAATTCCACATGTCATTCAGTTATGTAAAAATGAAATATTATTAGATGCTAAATCATTAGATTATTTCAATTAAATAGTCATGTCTGCAAGTGATTGCATTTATGTTTAAAAATGAGTTTGTAAATTAGAAATGCTTGATTGGAACTCCTACAATACCCTTAAATCTTTAAAAAAAGATTGCTTTCATCCACATAAGATTATGATTTTCTAATTTTTAAAACAATGCTTTATCTCTAAATATAGTTTTTCTATTTTATTTTATCTATAAAAATAAAATATCCTCTTTAATAATAGATGTCTTCTTACAAAAGAAAAAAAACTTTAAATGTTACATAATAGTTGACTTTACGACTTTTAGCCTCAAAATATTTTTTAATTGAATTTTTGCTGACTTTTAAAAGATTTTTAAGTAAAACAGATGGATCAATTATTTGGTACCTAAAAGATAATATAAATGCATGAATAGCTTTAAAAAAATGTGATAGAACAATTTAACATATATTAAAGATTTTTGAAATAATCCTAAACTAGGCCTTTTTCTTTGTTTTACCTCAAATAATATTTGAGGGATCAAATAAAGTTCAAGCCCATTATTTTTTCTTTCAAAAATAAGAATTTTCATTGCGTTTTTAAAGTCATATAGCTATGGAAATGAGAGTTATGATTTTCTGTTGCAGGTTATCTCGTGATTTATTTCGGACAACACTACTTAGCAAAAAAAAAAAAAAAAAAAAAAAAAAAAAAAAAAAAAAAAAAAAAATCCCATCAGATAATAAGCATTACTATCGATTTATTGCAAAAATGAATACGTTGTAATGATTTCAATCTTTCCCTTGGTTCCGATGTGTAAGGCAGCACGATGAATTCTCATTTTCATGAGAATAATCTTTTTTATTTCATCACACGGCATTAACAATTACACAATAAAATTTGACAACTAAAGACTTTACACACATAAAAATCAAACAAGTAAAATAAACGTTAAAATCATCATTGAAAATCAGACACCGAAATCCAAAAGTCACCGTCCTATTCTCCCGTCTCTGCTTTTCCGTTTCCAGCAGAAGATTGTACCACATCAGCGCCGTCTGGCAAACACAGGCGAAACAGTTCGAATTCAAAGCAGGAAGTTAAGATCGCTTCTTGCGAAATCATGATTGGGAGTTAGGTGCCACAGTCAGTTACTCGGGGTCATCACAGACTCCTCCCCCCTCCAAATTTTGGAAATGTCCAAACAAAGTCCTAGATAAAGGAGTCATAATGCGACAAGTTTCAAAGAACACTAAAAAGTCCTTTTCAATTCATAGTGTCCACGACTACTTGCAAATTTGCCACAGGCACATCTCCCGAAACCCATTACAGCATTGTGCCGCTCTGACCAAACTGCCACAATTTTACTAAATTTTTACAAATTTTGAATGCGCGGTAATATAGCATTCCGCAATACCAGTCACAATATAAGTGCATTGTTCAATTTACATAACACTAATTTTCTGCAAAATAAAAATACCAGATTTTTCTTATTTAAACTAAGTATTATAACTAATGTAATTCCTCCCTAAATACTATTACAATTAACAGAAATTCTTCCTATTTTTCTTATTTCTATAAAACTTAACACTATACAATAATAAATATTAAACAATGCATATCTTTCTGTTTTTAAACTGAACTGAACTATACTTTTTTTCACAATTATAAATAAAAAAAAATCAATACATATTAATCAAATTATGGACTACTAGATCAAAATCATCACAAGAATTTTTTCTATGTTATTATGCAACAATAAATAACATTAAACATACATTTTCTTTAAACAACTATTATCATTAATAAAACTGCACAAAATCTATAAAACTTAATAGCTACTAATGAAAGGATGGGTGCCGTGATAAAGTGTCAGCATTGTTGAATGTTTTTCTTTTTTTTCTCCTCTTGTGATTTTTCATTATTCGATTTCTTCCTGGCTTACATTCCACTGTTCTCTCCCTCTTCTCGCCAAACCTCTTGAAACACTTTCTGTCATCAAAACCATGGCTACATTTTCCATAAACTCTCTGCTTGAACAGAACATAAACAACCCCGGTTCCTCTTTCGGGCAATTCTTCAGTTTCTTTACATCTTTCAATTAACCAATCAAGTTCAAGATCAATTTCATCTTTCTCAGTAAATGCCCTCCTAACAAACTCAACTGCAATAGAGTTTTGTTTCATATCCGTACTCTTTCTCTTCTCCTTCGTGCTTTCAGTCGCATTATCAGTTATGAACTGAAAATTTTCGCATAAATTTTCAACGTTAAGATTGTCTTCCTCTTGAACCTCATCTCCAGTCTTCAAATTGTCCTTAGTTTTCAAATTAATTGAAATAAGAGAGCCAATTTCATTATCTCTACAGCATTCATCAATATCAACCTGAGAAAGTTCAATATTACCTTCAAACGTACTCTCATTATTAACTTCAGATCCATCTCCCAAATTTCTACCTTGTGACAATAGGAAAATTTCTTCATCCTGTTCAGTGACCTTCTTATCGTTTCCACAATTCAGTTTTAGGTTCAACTTATCATGAACTCTACTTTCATCTTTTATCAATTTTATCTCTTCTCCCTTCGCATTTTGAAGTTCAGAAAGTTCAAACACCTCGATTACGTCTATAGTATCCACGATTTCCTTTTCAAGCGAATTACTTAATTTCCCAGTCGATGACTGATTTTCCGTTACTTCAAAGTCCAAAGATCCCGTATAGCTACAGAAAGTTTCATCAGTATTACATCCCACTCCCTCTTCTACTCGATGCACATCATCAATATTTAACATTGTTTCTCTCTTCTCAGGAACCTCTTTAAACAAACACACAAGGTCCGACAAAATATCCTCAATATGACACCTTTCCTCTACCACTTTATCAATATCAGCAATATTTGATATATTCTTTTCTTTATCAGTTACTTCTAGTATAAACCCTCTTTCATCCGCCCTTTTTCTCTCGATAGCTTTCTCCCGACTTACTCTCTCATCTATCACAGTCACAAGAATGTACCTTACAAATTCTTCATCATACCAAACGCTCTTCGTAATTAATTTATACAAGTCAATGATCTTCATATTATCATTAACTTCCTCGCCCAATTCCATTGCAACGATTCTCAAATCCACCTGTTGCCCTCTTCCAAGGAAAGCCATTTTCAATTTCAAGTTCAACGGACACCCAACAAACTAACAAAAATTGGATCAGTGCACTATCAACCTATTTATTCAAAACTCTAAATAAATATTTTCCCCAATAACTTTAAAACATGTATATAATTACTATTTTTATACACTTTATACAAGTAAATATCATTAAATATTTTTCTAAAAAGAAAAAATAAAATAAAATATCTATATACCATTACTTTCAATGCAACAGAAATAATACACCAATTTGATTAACTTTTAAGATAATTTTCACTTTCTGAAAACTCACAATTTTGACTAAACCAGCTTGGTTTAAAACACGATATGCTTCGATGCGAAATGTAATAATCTTAAATCAGTTTGACCTCATTTATTCAGTAAACCAGTTTGGTTTTAAACACTATATGTCTCGATTCGAAATTTCATAATCCTGAAATCAGTTTGATCTCATTTATTCAATAAACCAGTTTGGTTTTAAACACTATTTCGCAAGACAAAATATACCAAACCTGAAATCAGTTTGACTTCATCCAATCAATAAACCAGCTTAGTTTAAAAAGAACATTTTTCGATGAGAACTATATTATACTTGAAATCTGTTTGACTTCACTTAATCAATAAACCAGTTTGGTTTTAAAAATACATTTTCGATGCGAAACACATTATATCTGAAATCAGTTTGACTTCATTTAATCAATAAGTTTGGTTTTAAAATATATTTTTCAATGCAAAACACACTAAACCAACATGGTTTTAAACATTCTTTTTCATGTTTACACATTTTATAATAATCAAAAGTATAAAATACGAATCTGGATATTGCGGCTGCCATATCATTTAAAACAAACCAATCAAGCAAGAATTCAATTCAAATAAACATCACCAATGTTTTACGCTTAAAAGAATATGGCACGCTGTAATGAATTCAAAAAACATACCTGTAACCACACATTTATTCTTGCCACAAACTCCAAGTCCAAATCTCGGTGAGAAGCTCCAAAATATTAAGACTGTAATGATTTCAATCTTTCCCTTGATTCCGATGTGTAAGGCAGCACGATGAATTCGCATTTTCATGAGAATCATCTTTTTTAATTCATCACACGGCATTAACAATTACACAATAAAATTTGACAACTAAAGACTTTACACACATAAAAATCAAACAAGTAAAATAAACGTTAAAATCATCATTGAAAATCAGACACCGAAATCCAAAAGTCACCGTCCCATTCTCCCCTCTCTGCTTTTCCGTTTCCAGCAGAAGATTGTACCACATCAGCGCCGTCTGGCAAACACAGACGAAGCAGTTCGAATTCAGAGAAGGAAGTTAAGATCGCTTCTTGCGAAATCATGATTGGGAGTTAGGTGCCACAGTCAGTTACTTGGGGTCGTCACAACGTTTGTAGGTAATTAATGTACTTTTTAATTAACAATATATTTTCAATATATTATAATTAATATATTATTTTCAATATATTAATTAACAATATATTTCAATATATTTTCTACTAAAAAATAAAATATTCCAATTTAAACAGCACAGGCGCAAAGTAAAGTAAGAGGGGACCGAGATATTAACTTGAATTTTATCAATTTTAAGCATTTTTTGTCATTATAAATGGAAAAATGTTTTTTATCCAAGTCACAATAGGACGTAATGCAATGCTAGATGAATGTAGACCAAGTGTTTATAAGTGTTATGAATATTGTCGCCAAGAGTTACGATGGCTTGATTTGCACCGAGAAGAATTTTTAGGAAAAAATGTCATTAAGGCAACCCTCAATAGAATGATGGATTACTTATCTCACCCCCCTCAAGCGCACAAGATACAGATGGGAAAGAAGCTGCAAGCGTACTAGATGATCTCCTCCTACTTGTTTGCGCACTTGGTGTACATCCGAACGGGGGGGAGGGGGGTTATGAGATATATGAAACTATCCAACCCTCTAAACTCATATATGTCTTCACTCTTAAGGTTTTTGACTATTTATGTAGATTTTTACTGCTTCATGCATAGAACGGCGCTATAATTAATTCTAAGTTAGAGTAAAAGCACGTTGATCTTCCTTTGTTTCTTTTGCGAAAATTACTTTGATCATAATGTTTCCTTTTTCTTGAGAGTAGGTCATATGTCGCAGTAAAGTTGGTAGCCTAAAGTGAGACATTCGATGTTTAGTTCTCAAGCAAAATTGGTTCTCATTTTATCGACACCAAAGGGAAAAAAGGTTAATGTGTACGTGAAAGGGTTTCGTAAGTTCTTGTTTCTATTTTTTTAGTCCCACCAATTATTTTTGAAATAAATAATGAAAAATTTAGTCCTACCTTGAATCCGGAATCACGTTCACAATGGATTTTATGATTTATCCAGAAATGAGAGCCTCGAACTGCAAAATTACAAGAAGAAATAATTATTGGTGTATATTCACAGAATCTTGACCATACACGTAGCTTCGATTCACACAAAACTTCTTTATTTAATTCTCTTGATTATAATATGAGGATTATTAATTTTCTGGACTAGTAGAAGGCACAATATTCATGATTTTAGGTTTAGAATAAAGGGTTTTACATTTTTACCAGCCATCCGGCTTGGAAAGAATTACAATCACACAAAAAAACGCGTTTACATTTTTAAAAACTTAGAAGTACATAAAGAAAAACCGCTGAGATAAACAGTTTTATTTTATTGTTCGTTTCTGTGATGATAGCTTCATAAATTCGCGTCTATGCAGTGCTGCAGTCTGGTGGAATTAAAACAAGTTATTTCACAGGTTGAAAACAAGTTCTTTCGTTTTCCGAATAATGAAAACACACAATCAGGTTATAATAGGAGTTACGATATATTTTATGCATATTTCACAATGAAAAAAAAAGTTGCATATTTCACAGCATAAAGTTGCATATTTCACAAACGTCAATACCACTTTTTAATTCGGGCACAAAACACACGTATGATATATTATTTCTGACAGAATGAACATCACCCATCCGGGATTCGAACTCGCAACCTGTAGCACAGCACCCAGACGAGCTGACTATTACGCTGTTCGATTGTTGGAATTTGGTAAACACTAGATTCTCCGATTTCACGCTGAACCTTGGTTTTCATCTTTCTAAAACTACGTACTATACTTAATATAACAGATTATCAATAAATGCACTATTATTATACATAGACACACATGAAAAGAAATAATATGTAGCACATACTTGGAAAAAAAATGAGTTACATTGCTAAATCGACCCACTATATTTTATTCTAGCTCTGGCAGTAATAAATGAAGAATTAGCAGTTTCTTTTATCTGTTCTCCTAAACTCTACTTTGTCTAAGATCAGCTATCTGAGATCATATGAAAGTACTCAGTCCCGGAGATTTTCCTTTTCTAAGAAATACCTTTTTTATCCTTCTTTGTTTAATGTAAGAGCTTTTCTTTCATCGCCAAAAAAAAAAAAAAAAAAAAAAAAAAAAAATATTTTCTTACGCTTTTATTGGCCTTATTCAGATGGAGATTCATCTTTCAGTCTTATATTCTTTTCCATAATCGTTCACCTTGATCGTTCCTTCTTATGCATTTTTATCTTTGTTTTTTAATTTGACCTTTCATCACAACTTTCTTACTATTGAATGTATATTACATTAGACTATGTATTTTTACAATTTTTTTTTTTTTTTAAATTAGATTTCTCAAATACGGAGAAATAGTCAAAAATAAAATTTGAGTTGAAGTTCCTAAGATTCATTTTTCAGTCTTATATCGTTTTTCTGAATGCTTAACAAATTTTTTATGACATGGTCTTTTGTATTTTGCGTTTCACTTTGCTTCATTATGTTTTATTTATTTATTTATTTATTTATTTATTTTGCTTGATGCCTAAGACATCAGATTCCTGATTTCAATTTCGACTACGTGGTGGGTACAAAATACTCTTACACTTTGAATTAGAATTAATTTTAATAGTTTGGTGAGAAAATTAAGCTCTCTATTTTTGTATTTACGATCTCTGTATTTAGTGGGGAAATTGAAAAGAATAAAGGGTAAAATTTTGTGTTTTAATGAAATATAATCAACAGAAAAAAACTGTTTAATTCACAGTTTTTTTTTTTTTTTTTTTTTTTTTTTTTTTGAAAGTGTTGAGTGTTTAGAGACAAATTAAAAATTTGGATTTATTTAATAATTTTCAATATGTTGTTTAAAAAAAAAACTATGCAATTTCTACAAATATTTTTTTTTATTTTTGTTACCAAAATAATAAGAAAGCTGAAAAATCGTGGTAACATTATTTATTATCATACATAATTTATTTGTTACAATATCTAAGATGTTATTTTATTCGGCACTAATTTTTTTATCAAATTTATCAATGAAAGATTTCATTCAGTCCACAAATATTCACCATAACAACATGAATTTTAAACATATGTTTAGAGTGCCTTATCTGAAAAGCCTAAAAAACGAATTTGAATTATATTTTTATTCAAAAATCAGGTATCATTCTTCTAAAGCCATAATAAAAATCTGAAATCAGCATCAAGTCATCTATGCACCAGATGCAACTGAGATTACAAAACAGAGGGAATTTAATTTCCAGTAATTCCATATCTATTTTATAAATTCAAGCAGCGATAAGAGACAACTCCGTTTCCCAGTTTATGTAGCGAAGTTTTCCATTAAATGTGGTTTGCTCTACACTTATCTTTCCCCAGAGGACTACACTTTTAAAGTTCCTGCAATATTATGATGGCGAACGTGTTTCGAATCACTAAGTTTCATCGGAGTGATAAGAATGCAGATATTTTGTTCGACTACGTTTATAAGATTTTAATGTTTCCTAAAACTGGAAATTTGGTTAAAAGGGAGAGTAAGCAGATAAAATGAATACTGTTCTATTTTTTTTATCATTATTATTCTAAACTAGAATGAATTAGAGAATTTGCAAAATTATTATCTTGTTTTATAAATAAATTATTTCTCTCTCAAATACTTTGGCTCACAGCTGTTTTTGTGGGGTTTTTTAAATCTACACTGTAAAACAATGTACAGTGCTAAAAAAACCAGGAGAGCAAGCAAAGAAGTTGAGAAAACTATGCGAGAAAGCATATAATGAAATAAAGTGGAAAAAGTACACGCATATCAATGCGCAATACAGAAAAAAAAAGACGCAAAAAATTTGTAATTAAATATTAATTCTTTGAAAGGAAGGAAAAACATGAAAATATGATTTAGGGCAACAATTTGGTTACATGTAAACAATAAAAAAAAGGTATTAATTATAAATGATGCAAGATTTTTAATATGGCGCGTGGTCTCCTCGAACAGCTAAGATTGCTGCACACCTGTTTTCCATAGATCGGATGATGTTATCCATAAGACTTTAGTGATACTGTTCCAATCCTCAAGAAGTGTTATCTCCAAGTCTCGGACAGTAAAAGAAAAGATTGGTCTCACAGCAGTGCATCGTTCGAGCATGTCCCAAACATTCTCGATAAAACTCACGTCAGGAGAGCACGCTGGCCATTCCATACGCTGTAGTGTTTCAGGTTCAAGCATGTTCTCCAAAAGACGAGCTATATGCGGTTTGCCATTATCATGCTGGGAAATAAAGGAATCTCCAATGGTTGCAGTGTCATGGCAAGGTACGACATGAAGTCTCAGTATCGCGTCTGCATACTTTTGAGTCATCAAAGCACCATTCCAAATGATATGCAGGTTCGTATGTTTACCTATGCTGATTTCACCCCATACCATCAAACTATTTCGTCTGTATTTTGACCGTTCACGGACGAATGTGGGATTATTTCGAGCGCCCCTTTCTTTCCATACGAAAATGCGTCGGATGTTACACTCAAGACTGAGTCGAGACTGGTCTGTAAAAAGCACTTGGCTCCAATCATGTTGCTACCAATCTCGGTGTTCAGCAGCCCATATTCTTCTGGCCGCACGGTCGGTGAACGGAATGTAGACCATTGGCCTACATGCATAAAGACCTTCCTGATGAAGCCTATAACTTACTGTTTGTCTGGACACCTTTCAACCTGTTGCCAAGAGCAACTTTCTTTGCAGCTGAGTAGCATTATCTGTTCTGGTTCGACGAACTGTTAAAAGTATATAACGGTCATCAGTTGTTGTAGTGCGGCGTTGCCGATCTTGTCCTACTCGACGTCTAACAATCCCTATTTCTTGGAATCGATTCCACGTGCTTTGCATTGACAATTCTGGCGACTCTAGTAGCGTCCGCATCACTTCATTGTATTTGCCTCGATTCAAGTCTGCCTATAATACGCCATGCCATAGACTTTGGCAAATTGTGCGCTGTTGAAACATTTTCAAAACACCCTTTCTCAAAAAAAAAAAAAAAAAAAAAGTGAGCAGTTGAATTTTATAATTAATGTAGTGAAACAGGCGTTTCTGCAAAATCCCGATTTCTGCCTTTATGTTCTTTTTCTGGATTTCGATGTCATGAACTTTGACTTGTATATGAATTTTTCTTCTTCTTTTTTCTTGCTAGGCTTTAAATTATGGATGATTTATTTTATGTTACTTATCGGTGTACGTATTTGCGTAATTTCGCTAAAATCAAGTGATCCCTTTATTCTTTTAAACAGTGTATTTTTTAATCTACAAAAATATAACATAACCACGCACAAAAATATGTAATAACCTCTTACCAGTTTCTTACGATTCCGAAAAGCGTACTTCAATATTTAGAAATCTCAGAAACCAGCATATTTCCGAGATTTAAAAAAGCATTTATGAAAAATGCAGCTTCTATCTCTTTCACTGATATTTGGAAACATTGTACCAGTATTTATTGCGAAAAAATTAGTTTTCCGAACCCAACCTATAGATATTTCGGATCACATAACAATTTCCACAATTTTAATTTTTCTTAAAACTGAAATTTTGTTTAAAAGGGAGAGTAAGCAGAATGAACGAATAGTATTTTTATTTTTCTGCTATTCTTCTGAACTAGAACGAATTAAAGTATTTGGAAAATTAATATTTTTTTGTTGTTGCTGTTTTGTTTTATTTTTAATAAATAAATTATTTCTCTTTCAAATTCTTTGGCTCACAGTGATTTTAAAGTTTCATTTTAGAGCATATCTACTAATTATTAAGGAATTTTAAATCGTGTGAAAGTGCCCTGTTAAAAATATCGTGAAATATTATCTCTGTTTTTAAAGTCTACCTATTTTCTAACCAATGGGAATGCTGAATAAACTCTTCAGGATTGTTTTCATTTGTCAAATTAGCATTTAAAAATAGAAGTAATTGTCCAAGATATTGTTAACACTGTGCAAAAGAAAACGATACAAAACAAAAATATTTAAAAAATAAAATAACCATAAACAATGCTTTAGTTACTGACCTTATTATTTTTTTCATAACTGAAGTATACAAAAGTGAAGCTCCATTCTTTTCCCTTGAAAAATTGAATTATTTGATTATTGTTATTATTTTTAAAATTGGTAGTTTACTTCAACATAGCTGAACTGTTTGGCTTGGAACAAATTCAATAAATGAAAAACAAAAAATAGAGTTAGGCTTGGAATTTAACGGTCTGTCCTTATGCACTAAAAAAAATTTTAAAGTTACTGAAAGTTTTTTAGGGATTCCTAGAACTCTTCGTGTAACGTCAACAACAAAAATCAATATAACAGGTACACGTTTGGACTGTAGATCTTAAAATCTGTAAAGTTACCAAGACTTTTTAAGAAAATTTTTTATGTAACTGCAATCCCGGTACAGATACAATTTTAGTAAAATCACCGTATATTTAGTAGATTATTTTGTAAAGTTACCGATTTCTGTAGGAAAAAATATTTCTGGCAGTACTTTGGTAACTTTTAAAATTTGCACACGACCAATCGGACAACAACATTTTCTCTGAAACAGGCGGAAATAAAGAAATAATAAAACATGGTTCGTACGTGTTAGGGAATTTTCATAGCAGGAAATTTCTCTACACCAGTATTTCCTTATAGATAATCTTTTCTTAGACAATGCGAAATTACTCTTTCAAAAGTGCTATTGTTTTAGCTGGAAAATTCCATTAGATGTTGGAACCCTGTTAAATGTTAATTTTAACTCCTTTGCAACAAGCGAGTTTTAAGCATTTTAGTTCAGTGTTACGATAGCTTTCACACAATATTAAAAAAAAAAGACCCTTTTTTTTTCAAGTAAGATAATTATCCCCTCTACATTTTTCCTAAATATATTTGTGAATGCAGGGGTGTAGTCGTAAAAATACCAGAGGATATACGCTCTAAGCAGAGAGTATACGCTGAAGGCAGAGAGTGTGTATACTGTGGATTTTTGGAGAAACAGAGGTTATACGGTGTTCTTTTTAAAAAATCCAGAAGGTATACGGCGTATATCCCCGTATGCGCCCCACTGCATCCCTGTGTGAATGTTTTATTATTTGTTAATATGTGGGTCAATAGTCTTTATTACGTCTCTCAATTTGAATTCTCCATTGTATATGCGTAAAATGGCCATGACAGACAGACTCAGGAGTGATCGTATAATGGTTCTATTTTTCACTTCTTAAGTAACCGAACACTAAAAAGAACTGACGGTGGTGGTGGTGTATTTGTGTCGGCCGATTATCTACACTAGGGATATAGGCCCATGGGGAGGAGTGCCCTTCGTGGGGGTCTTTCTAAGGGAACCTAACCCGTATTTACGCAAGGTTTGAAGAAAACCACGAAAACTCCAAACGGTTAGGCGGACGGCCGCGATTGGGTTCGAACCCAGCACCTGCCGTCTACCAGTTGAGAGGTCAGAATCTCTCGGCCACTGGTCGGGCAAAAAGAACTGACGGAAAAAATCAAGGATTCTGATTAGTTTATGCGTTTAGATATACATAACGCTCATCTCGAAAGGAAAAAATACCTTATAAAAAAACGAATTTCAGTTAAAATTCTTATGCAAGTCTAATTCTGATGAAAAAATAAATATGAAATAAAGATTTTTCAATAGTGATTTTTAAGAACTCAATGTTTGTTTTGATAATAATGGTTCATTTCATGATCGCAGTTATGATTTTTCCAAAAAGTCAACAATACATTAATTTGAAGTGAGCGCTGAAATTATGGAAAATTTTCCGCTTTCTTTGCGTTTAGTAAAAAGTGAGAGCTAATGAATTTATTTATAAAATATAATTTCTGTCATATTTTAAGTTATGCAATGCACATGTATATAAGCTAGGACAACAAAGAAAAATAGAATAATTTAAACTACTTATTCGAGATTTGTAAATTGATTTATCAACGTATAATCAAAATTTAATCCTCATTAAATAGTTAAGTGATAAAAGCGTGTTTTTTTTTTATTATGACATTCTTTCTTTATTTTTTTTTAATTTCTACTGTTTATCTCTGTCTATATATTGCTGTCACTATGGTTTCGTTGAGTCTATTCTGGATTATTGCAGTTTCACAAGCCAGTTGACCTTCTTTTGGCAAGCATAGTTTGGCGCATCATAAAAAACTATGCTTTGTAACTCTATACAATTGCAACCATAAAAAAAATCTTTGGCAATTTATCACTGGTGCCTGGGAAAATGTCTTAAAATTAAGTTATTTAAAATGAAGTTCGTAAAATATTAAAGCATTATATTGTCCTCGAAAACAAATTGTTGCATGAAACCTTAAAAATAGTTTTATAGTACTAGCTTTTCAAAATATGGATAAAAAATCGTTTACAAAATTCACTTTTTGCATTCAAAACCACGTCAAGTTAAAATTTTAAAACAATGTTAAATCTAAAAACTATACGTCACTTTCACCCAAAGGGTCTTTCAAGAAAAAATTTCAACCCAAGATATCCGATATATTACAATGCTATAGAAATACATCGAGAGTTTCTTTCGGTTTATTGACTGATTGCGAAAGCAAATTTGTTTTAAGAAAAACTTCTATACGAAACTATGAAAAATATAGTGTTTTCGGTGTCTTGTTAGTGGCTTCTGTTTTTCTGAAAATTTTATTTTTTCTTGAAACAAGTCTTTTATTTCCATAAGAAATAAATAAATGCGGCTGTGTTCTGGAATAAATGTTTCTTTTCCAGTCTTTTTTTCGGCACTTCTTATTTGATAGACGAACTTTTTGTCGACGACAAAAGATTTTTCTATTTCTATTGTAGACATGCTTCAGCCAGAGAATCATCTATCAGTGTTTCAGTTTCCGATATAGATAATTTTCCCCATAATTCATTGCGTTCAGTTTATTTTTTATTTTTTTATATTTTTGTCTCGGTCTCAATATTTACGTTGCCTCATACCATTTATTGTGTGTTTTCTGTTTGTTAAAAGTCTCTAGAATATATATGGCTAATTCCATGCGAATTTGTTTGTCTGTTACGTCTGTTTGTCATACTATAATTTTTGGCTACCAGTATTTTAGAGCAGAAAAATGTGATTTATTTTAGCGGACAAATCTGATCAATTGCATAAGTCTAAGCGAGCTTTTCAGAAAAAACGGTGGCCAACAAGCATAGCGATTTTCAACTGTGTAACAGACAAACAAGTTCGCATGGAACTACCCATATGAAACATTTTTATGTGCTGAAAGAAAAAAAAATATTAAGTTAAAATCATAAGCAAAAATCTTACGCTAATTTATTCGTACATTGTTGGGAAACTACGTCTTTGTACACTAAATTAATCCTCTATTTTTAGCACTTTCCAACAAAGTTGAAAAGTTCTTATGCATTCGGTTTGTCTGGCCGTCTGTCCGTCTGTCCGTCTGGCCGGATGGCCGTCTGTCCGTCTGTCCGTCTGTCCGCGCTCTAACTCCCGTAAATATACTCGGATTGCTATGAAATTTTTATACATTATTGAGGTTTACCCTAGCACGAACCCTATTGAAAATGAAGTATCTACCATGATTAGTTTATCTACAGAGAGAATCAAAAGTTTCCCATTACATTACGGCCTATGGGGAAAAATCGTTAATATACTCGGATCGCCATGAAATTTTAGGACGTTATTGACGTTTACCCTAGCACAAGTCCTATTGAAAATGAAGTTTCTACCATGATTAGTTTATCTACAGGGCGAATCAAAAGTTTTCCATTACATTACGGCCCATGGGGAAAAATCGTTAATATACTCGGATTGCCATGAAATTTTAGGACGTTAATGACGTTTACCCTAGCACAAGTCCTATCGAAAATGAAGTTTCTACCATGATTAGTTTATCTACAGGGCGAATCAAAAGTTTGCTATTACATTACGGCCTATGGGGAAAATCGTTTCAAAGGAATTTTAAAGATGTTATACCCTGTCAAACATATTGAAATATGCATTCTATAAAATATAAGGTGAAAATGTAGCTATTATTCATTTACAGGGCCACACAAAAGAATTTCATTAGATAATGGTAAAATGGGGAATTGTGTGTGACATATTTTAAATATATTAAGCTTTTTCGTGTATAATAAAATTGATATATGTCACTGAAGCTTAATATAAATTATACGCTACTGTTTTGCATAATATGAAGTACATAGCATTTACAGGGCCATACAAAAGATTTCAAAGAGTATATTCTTTCCGAAGTAGCGTATATGTATCCGATGATGAAATGCATTTTAATTATGATATTCGCGTTTATATTTCGCTAAATATATGCACATTATATGGTGTGTATAAATGTTATAGTTGATATACAGGGCCACCCAAAAGAGCTCACCAACGTTACTGAATATGAGCGTAAATTATTTAAACGTGGTTCTTAAATAAGCTATGTATTTTTACGCTGAGATGCATTCAATTTACTGAGAAATGTTTGCAGAATATAGATAAAGGGATATACAGGGCCACGCAAAGAATTCGGTACATGGACGCCTATGAATGATGATTTATGATAATGTGATTTTAGTTGTTTTAAAAGTGATTTAGTTTACAATAAATTTTAGCCTAATGCTGACGTGTAATAAAGGTACAATGTAAACTACAGAGCTGAACAAAAGTACTCAAGTATGTTTCCATCTAATAGTATGAATTGCTGAAAAAGAAATTACAAGCTACTGGGTATTTTCTTGCTAAGCTAAATTTTCCCATTATATGAAGTGATATATGAAATACAGGGCTGTTCTAATGTACTGGAATACATATTTGGGTATGTTTGGCTATACACTATTATTTCCCTAAATTACAAAGTTTTGTTAAAGATTTCATTAAGTGTTGGAAAGTGCTTCATAATCTATGCTTAACGCATGATTTTTCTTACTTGTTAGAAGATAATTTCTGAACTCCTAGAAAACATGTTTCATCCGGGAGTTTTTCGCAAAAGTTCGAAAAAAAAAAAAAAAAAAAAAAAAAAAGAGGGAATTCGTTTATTGCTAGCAAACATGTATATTGGTTGTTTCTATTAATAGCAAAATTTGAATATATTTCTTAAATGAAAAACCAAATATTCTCTAAATTGAGATTTCTTATTAACTTAGAAAATAAAACAACAATAACAAAAAGTTTTCGAAAGTAAAAATTAATAACAAATTTCAATTGCATTTTAAAATGCTCATTATTGGTTTCTTGAAAAACTTTTTTTTTCCCCTCTGCAACCCAAGATTGCCCGATATTACTATCTTATACAGATACATCGACGACGGTTTCTTTTGGTTTATTGACTGATTGCGAAAGCAAATTTGTTTTTAAAAACACTTTTATGCGAAATTGTGACAAAATACTGTATTTTCGGTGTCTTGTTAGTGGCTTTTGCTTTTCTAAAGATTTTTTTCCTTTGAAACAAGTCTTTTATTTCCAGTAAAAGAAAAAAAATGCCTGTATTCTGGAATAAATGTTTTTCTCGAGTGTTCTTTTGGAACTTTTTATTTCATAGACGAGAATTTTGTCGATGACAAAAGATTTTTCTATTTCTTTTGTAGACATCCTTCAGCTAGAGAATCATCTGTCAGTGATTCAATTTCCGTTATACAGGTAACTTTCCCCATAATTCGTTGTGTTCAGTTTGTTTTTTCTATTTTTGTCTTGGTCTCAATATTTACGTTGCCTTATACCATTTATTGTGTGTTTTTTGTTTGTTAAGTCTATGGAATATGTATGAAACATTTTAACGCGCTGAAAGAAAAAAAATATTAAGATAAAACCAAAATAGAAATCTTACGCTAAGTTTATCTTACATTGTTGGAAAACCTCGGCTTTACATACTAATTTATTATATGAAGAATAAAAATTTTTTTTATTTAATTTTAAGTGTTAAGTATTGTGCCACCTCATATTATTACAGTATTATTCAAAATTGAAAGTATGGTTTTAAAGATAGTGAGTCTCTTTAAATAATAATAAAAATCAAATGCAATATCCTAGAAAAATCTCTTGCACCAATAATATCTCCCAAGAAACCACTACAATGCAAGACTGTCCGATGAATTACTATGTTATAAAGATAAATCGACAGTTTCTTTGATTTACTGACTGATTGCGAAAGCAAATTTGTTTTTAAAAAAACTTCTATACGAGACTGTGACAAAACACTGTGTTTTCGACGTCTTGTTAGTGGCTTCTGCTTTTCTTAAGATTTTTATTTTTTTGTCTTGAAACGAGTCTTTTATTTCCGGAAAAAAAAGAGCGTCTGTGTTCTGAAATAAATGTTTTTCTCGAGTCTTTTTTCGGCACTTTTTATTTGATAGAGGAGCCTTTTTTCGACGACAAAACATTTTTCTATTTCTTTTGTAGACATCCTTCAGCCAGAGAATCACCTGTCAGTGTTTCAGTTTCCGATACAGATAAATCTCCCCATAACTCATTGTGCTCAGATTATTTTTTTCCACTTGTGTCTCGTCTCAATATTTAACTTGTCTTATACCATTTATTGTGTTTTTTCTGTTTTTAAAAGTTGATTCTGGAATTTATATACATATAGGTATGACGCATTTTTATGCACTGAAAAAAATTAAGATAAAATCATAAGGAAAAACCTTATGCTAATTTATTCTTAATTTGTCGAAAAACTTCTGTTTTATAGATTAAATTAATTCTCAGTTTTTAACAAATAATTTCAGTACTCCTAGAAAACAAGTTTTATTTTTAAATTCTTCACGAAATTCCGAAAAGCAGAGGGAATTCCGCTTATTACTAGCAGGCATGTATATTGGTTCTGTTAATAGTAAAATTTGAATATGTGTTTTAAATGAAAAAAAACAACAACAGACGATTTTCGAATGTAAAAAAAAATAATAATTTTCACATTCATTTAAAAAAATACTCAATTTTGGTTTCTTGAATAACTTTTTTTTATATTATTTCTCATTCTTTTATTTATTTATTTATCTCTTACTCTATGATTTCCAGTTTTTCTTTATTTAAAAGTAAGTTTTGAAAATGTTAAAACATTGCATCGTCTTTGGAAGCAAATAGTTGTATAAAACCTTAAAAATATCTCTTATAATACTAGCTTATAAGGAAGTGGATAAAAATCGATTACAAAATTTAGTTTTTGCTTACGAAAACCACGTCGAGTTATATTTTCTAAAAAATGTAATATCTTAAAAATATACGTCACTTTCACCCAAAGTATCTTCCAAGGAACCATTACAACCTAAGACTGTCCGATATATTACTATGTTATAGAGATTCATCGACAGTTTCTTTCGGTTTATTGACTGATTGCGAAAGCAAATTTGTTTTAAGAAAAACTTCTATAAGAAACTGTGACAAAATCCTGTGTTTTCAGCGTCTTGTTAGTGGTTTCTATTTTTCTTATTATTTATTTATTTATTTATTTTTTTTTTGAAACGAGTCTTTTATTTCCGGGGGAAAAAAGAGCGTCTGTGTTCTGGAATAAATGTTTTCCTCCAGTCTTTTTTCGTCACTTATTTGATATACGAGCCTTTCATCGATGACTAAAGATTTTTCTATTTCTTTTGTGGACATCCTTCAGCCAGAGAATCACCTGTCAGTGTTTCAGTTTCCGATGCAGATAACTTTCCCCAGAATTCACTGTGTTCAGTTTATTTTTATTTTATTCTCTCGCAAGGGTCGCAACGTCCCTAAAATTTTCGAACTTTTCTTCTAACATTTTAAATCAAAGGTCTTCAACTCAAATTCTTTTAACATCTACAATGAAATTCTACATTAAAAATTGTCGTTTTAAAATTATGGTAGGAAAGTGTGAAAATTTTAGGGACGCTGCGACCCCTGCTCTCGATCTCAATATTTACGTTGCTTCATGCCATTTATTCTGTGTTTTCTGTTTGTTGAGAGTAGGGATGGGCATTATTTATCGTATTAGGATAAATAACAGTGTTACTACGCTAGAACCTAATATTGCATTAATATGTTACTGAAAAGTCCCTGTTAAATAAATAACACATGGTTCTTAATGACAGCATCTTCCTTCACTTGTTTTAATCAAGGTTTCATTTTTGTACCTCTAAAATAACAATAATTTCTATAAAAAAGTCCTTAATCGTTTCTTTTGAGACGTTTGCCGAACAATGTTGAATGTCCGGTCTGGGTGCCCGGACAGAGCCCCCCCCCCTTCCTGCTTGCGCAGACCCATTCACAATTATTTAAAAAATTTGCGTCCCCCCCCCTTATTAAAACACCCTTAAAAACCCTTATTAAAAAAAATCTCACAATTATACACTCTAAGATAAAAAAAAACTGTCTAAAACGGAATTTAAAACTGTTTTATAGGCTTCCGTTTTAGAAGGTTTTACTATATAAAATAAGATATTGTTTGTATCCAGCAAGTACAGCCCGGACAGCCCCACCCCCCCTGCTTGCGCAGACCCATTCACAATTATTTAAAAAATTTGCGTCCCCCCCTTATTAAAACACCCTTAAAAACCCTTATTAAAAAAATCTCACAATTATACACTCTAAGATAAAAAAAACCGTGTAAAACGGAATTTAAAACTGTATTATAGACTTCCGTTTTAGAAGGTTTTACTATATAAAATAAGATATTGTTTGTATCCAGCAAGTTCAGGTTAAAAATTCTGGGCACCCGCCCGTTCAAAAAGCTGGTTACGCCTATGCAACCACAAAAGAAGTAACTCCTTAATATTCGCAAATTCAATAACTGTTAGATTTTTCACCAGTTTTTCAATTCAGTTCAGTTATGTAGTTCTTTTCTGTTAGATTTTCCACCCGTTTTTGAAAAAATGTAGTTTTTTACATTACAAAAGAACATTTTATCGCTTCATAACTGTTGTTTATTTTCAAACGTTTTGTCTGAGGATAATGTTGTTATCGTTAACGACTTTTGATTTAAAGTTTCGTTTCCTGTTTGGTTTTCATTCGCGGTTGTTGAAGAAAGAGGATAAATAAAAAATGATTTCGTCTCTTTTTTTATTAAATATCAGAAAGACTGAATTTGAGATTTGTGGATTTGATTTCTAAAGGGCTCTTCTGGGGGGGGGGGGGGCGTTCCCTATACCATTTTTTGGGAGGAGGGGCTGGGGGGGGTGTTTCTCATTTTTTGATGCAATATGTCTATCGAAAGCTTATGCTTCATACATTACAAATCTAGCATAAAAAAATTTCTCCCGTTATTCTGGGTCACGTTACGGACCCATAATGGGTTGAAATTTAAATTTCTTAAACTTCTTCGAGGTTTTTTTGCCAAATCGGTATCAGAAAAAAATTGTGCCAACGTGATGTGTGTATGACATCTGCGCCATATAAATATTATTCAGTCTTTTTTTATTGCAATTTTTTTTATGTAAAACAATATGCATTATTTTTCATGCACAATTGCGCATTAAATGAAAATTGTAATGCAATTTTCGTAGTAGTACTTTATAATAATGAATAAAAAAAACACATTATTTAAAAGTATTTCCTGCACAATAAAATGTTTCCTGACGATTACAAAAAAATATGTCCTGACAATTCAAAAAATAAAAACGTAATTGTCCAAGTTTTCACTTCTGTCGACACTCCAAAAATGTCACTTTTTTAGGGGGGGGGGGGGGGTGAAAATTTTGTGGAAATAAGTCTTATTTTTTATTTATGTATGGATCCATATAAAAAAGTATGAGCTAGTGAATTTTGGAACCATTTTAATACAACTCATATTCCAAATATTAAAATAATTGAGAAAAATTATTAAAAAATTATTTTCAATTTAATCATTTTTATACTAAGTAAATGCAATTAAATTTCTTATAAATTGAATCTGGAATGTTTAGATAAGATTTTAATATTTACAAAATATAAAATACAGTACAATATATTAGGTTTACAGCTTTCTGAAAGACATAAAAATAGTAGGATAAAATTTAGATGAGTTCAAAGTATTAGAATATTTTATTTTGCGCAACAATATTACCTTATTAATATGAAGTAAATGGTAGTTAATTTTTTGTAGCACCCTCTTTTGCTTTCATAACAGCGTACAATCGATCTTGCATACTATACATATCTGCTATTAAGAAACTAGTAAAAAAAAACTGAGTCTGGAAAAAATTTCATTCTCTACCATCTGTCCTATCTCACAAGTTTCTTTGTCCTATCAGTTAATATTTGTTTTATGTTTTGCAGCCGCTCTAGTAGTGGCAGCACGCATTGACTTGCTGTACGAAAATTCAGTAATGCATTTCATCTCAGATTTTAAAACATCAACAGTGCTGATTGAGAAAACGCGGTATACGGAAAATGGATTTTTGAAAAATTCGTTTTCCTCTGTATGTTAAAGAAAGTTTTCTTAACATGTTTTCTTGTACTTTCTAATTTTCCTGCTTTTCGTATTTCCTATTGGATACATTATTTTATATTCAAAAATACATGTGCCTATAGATATTTTCTTAAATGTTGTTGCCCCACCAGTGGCTGAGAGATTCTGCCCTCAAAACTGGTAGACGGCAGGCGCTGGATTAGAACAAAACCCAATCGCGGTCGTCAGCCCAATCATTCGGAGTTTTCCGTGGTTTTCTTCGAACTTTGGATTTCCTTGCGTAAATACGGATTGGGTTCCCTTAGAAAGACCCCCCCCCTCCCTCCACGGAGGGCACCACCTTGGGGGCCCGTATCCCATGTGTTGTCCATTTGGGAGCATATTTAGCAATTGTTTATAAATTGTTTATTGTATCCTGTTACAAAAATAACAGGATGTTGGAACCTGTTACCAGCGCTACTGTGGAATGATGTAACCTGTTAACCAAAAATAACCATATTTCCCATCTCTAGTTGAAAGTCTCTGGGAATTACATGGAATATTTTTATGCGCTGAAGGGAAAAAAAAAATACAGTGAAACCTCAAATAAGGGATGCTCCGAATAACGGACAAAACTTCCGGTCCCAGCCCCATGGTATAGGACGTGTAATGTATTTACCTCTAAATAATGGACACTCGATTTAAGGGACACTTGAAAATGAGACTAAAGGGGTTGTTTTTTTTGCATTTCAGATAATGAAGTATTCTGTGATGAAAATGAAAATACACATTTTTGTGAACTTATCAAACAGACAGACAGTCATGTTGATACAGAGGCGTACAACGCAATTAACGAGTATTTATTTATCCACAATTCATATTCAACATCAGTGAGTTTATCCCCAATGAAAGTAATGTTGAAAATTGTGTGGATGATTCTGAAAGTAGAGAATAAAGGAAAGTTGTGAAATGAAGAACTTTACAGATGTTTTTAGGCTATCTCAAATCCAAAATGGCAACTTTTAATTCATAAGTTTATTTTTATTCGGAAATGCCTGAAATTAGCAGGTGTTGTTGTTCAGAGTATATGCAATTAAACTTCTTTTTAATACAATAGATCTTTTGGCAAATATAAAAGTGGGCGTTTCGAACAGAATTTTCACTCGAAAGCAGAATAATTACTCAAGAAAGGTTGAAAAAGTCTTTGTCACGTGCCCAAAATTGCTTATAAGTCAATAGGTAATTTATTTATCCCAAAATTTAAAATACAGTTCAATTCCAAATTGCTTTCATAGTCAAGCGTTCCAGTTATACACCTTTCCGTTAAAAAATGAATTTGTAAATTTGTCACAACTTTTTCCGCTTGCTGAGCAGCTCATTTGGGAAATTTGTTGTTTTAAAATATGCAAAGCAGTTGACTACATTTTTTTGTAAATACTGCTGATAATGAAGAACTAAAATTTATAAGTATGGTAAATGAACACTTAAAAAGTTTGTTGTGAAAAACTGATATTTGCAAAACAATCTCTTTTGATTGATTACTTCTAGTAAAATTCTTTTAAATACTTTTATACTTTTTCCATGTACACACAGTTTGCATTAAAAATATAAACCAATAATTCTACAAATCATATAATAATTTAGTAATCAATTAAAAAAATTTTTTTTAATTAATTATCCTTTTGTGTCTGATTAACGAGATTTGTACACTTCAGGTGCATTTAAATTTCTCCTTTAAAGTTTTCTTATTTTTATATCCCTATGAACGATTAATTAAAAATAGTAACAAAAACTCCGAATAAGGGACACCTCTGTTTAAGGGACAAAAGTTCCAGTCCCACAGGTGTCCCTTATTTGGAGGTTTCACTGTATTAAGATAAAATCATAAGTAAAAATTTTACGTTAATTTGTTCTTACATTGTCGAAAAACCTTGGCCTAATATACAAATTTATAATATAAAACCTAAAATATAATTTTATTTAATTTTTACTTATAAGTATTGTGCTATCACTTATTATTACAGCATTATTCAAAATTGAAGCGATGATTTCAAAGGTAGTGCAAAGGTAGTCTCCTTAATAAAAAAAAAAAAAAAAAAAAAAAAAAATTGCAATATTTTAAAAATATACGTCACTTTCACCCAAAATATCTTCCAAGGAATTAATATAACCCAAGACTGTCCCATATATTTTTACGTTATAGAGATACATCGACAGTTTCTTTTCGTTTATTGACTTAGCGAAATACTGAGATTTTATAAGAAACTGTGACAAAATCCTGTGTTTTCGGCGTCTTGTTAGTGGTTTCTGCTTTTCTCAAGATTTTTTTTTCTTAAAACGAGTCTTTTATTTCCAGAAAAACAGAAAGAGCGTCGTCTGTATTCTGGAATAAATGTTTTCTCCTGTCTTTTTTCGGCACTTCTTATTGATATACGAGCCTTTTTGTCGATGACAAAAGATTTGTCTATTTCTTTTGTAGACATCTTTCAGCTAGAGAATCATCTGTCAGTGTTTCAGTTTCCGATACAGATAAATCTCTCTATAATTCATCGTGTTCAGTTTATTTTTTTCTCTTTCTGTCTCAGTCTGAATATTTACGTTGCCTTATACCATTTATTGTGTCTTTTCTGTTTGTTAAACGTGCGTTTCTGGAATATGCATACATGAACCACTTTTATGCGCTGAAAAAAATATCAAGACAAAACGATAAGTAAAAATCTTATACTATTTTATTCTTACATTGTCGGAAAACCTCGGTTTTATCCACTAAATTAATCCTCAATATCTAACAGATAATTTCCGATCTTCTAGAAAACATGTTTTATCCGAGATATCTTCGCAAAAGTTAAAAAAAAAAAAAAAAAAAAAAAAAAAAAAAAAAAAAAAAAAATGGAAGAGGGAATTTAGTTTGTTACTTGCAGGCATGTACCGGGTGTCCCAAAAATTACTGATGGATTTTTAAATTCAATAACTTGCAAACGGTGACAGCTATTTAAAAAATTTTTGCAGAAGGGTTATGTTTAATGTCAGGAGTTTTTTTTTTAACCGTAATTATTTATTTTAGTTCGCATCTCAAACAATAGGTGGTGCTGACGGCGATTGAAGGCCAGGTGATCAGTGCTGAGTGAAGCGTCGACCTGGCCTTCAATCGCCGTCAGCGCCACCTATTGTTTGAGATGCGAACTAAAATAAGAAATTACGGTAAAAAATCTCCTGACATTATACATAACCCTCCTGCAAAAATTTTTTAAATAGCTGTCACCGTTTGCAAGTTATTGAATTTTAAAATCCATCAGTCATTTTTGGGACACCCGGTATATTTATTCTGTTAATGGTAAAATTGTAATGTTTTCTTCTTTATTTTGTTTTAAATGCTTAGAAAATATTATTATTTCAACATTATTTAAAAAAAACTTTCATTACGGATATAAATCTATGAATCCATAGAACTATATTAACTTAAATATTGCTTATATCGCAGTGAAACCTGGAGCTTGGTGAACGGAATGTTACGTTCCAAACACTTAGAGGGATAGAAATACATCGACAGTTTCTTTTGACTCTTTGACTGATTGCAAAAGCAAATTTCTTTTAAGATAAACTTTTATACGGAACTGTGACAAATACTGTGTTTTCTCCGTCTTGCTATTGGCCTGTGATTTTCTTAAGATTTTTTTTTTCTTGAAACGAATCTTTTATTTCCAGAAAAAAAGAGCGTCTGTATTCTGGAATAATTTTTTTTTTCCTCTGGTCTTTTTTTCGGCACTTCTTATTTCATAGACGAGCCTTTTTTCGAAGACAAAAGATTTTTCTGTTTCTTTTGTAGACATCCTTCAGCCAGAGAATCATCTGTCAGTGTTTCAGTTTCTGATACAGATAACTTACCGATAGACCTATATAGAAAATTATGAAAAATGCAGCATAACAGCGGCGATTTACATCAAAAAGTAAACAGCCTCAATTCATGTCAAGGAATAATTGAATCTGAAGTTCGATGGAAATCCGTGCATTAGTTACTGAAATAGAGCTGTTGCTTAAAACCTAAAAAAATGCAACATACCAGGGCCAACTATTGAGCGATTTACACCAAAAAACAATCAGCATCAATTTACATCGTTTTTTCTATCTGAAAATAACTTTTTACTAAATTCCTTGCATTAGTTCTTGAGATAGAACCCCCAGAAATTTTTTGTCACAGACAGACGGAGTCACAGAATCACAGACCAACATTTTGTAAAATCATGTTTTTTTTTTTTTTTTTTTTTCTGGCATCCCTGACCCCTAAAACATGTAATCCATCAAAAATCGGAATTCGAAAATTTTCCCGAATCCAATATTTCGTTTATGTAAAGATAGAAAAAAGTAAAAATGTAATATCTTAAAAGTATACGTCACTTTCACCCAAAGTATCTTAACAAGAAACCTTTACAACTGAAGACTGTCCGATACATTTATTACGTTATAGAAATACATTGACACTTTCTTTAGGTTTATTGACTGACTGCGAAAGCAAATTTTTTTTAAGAAAAATTTCTATAAGAATCTGTGACAAATATTGTGTTTTTGGTGTCTTGTTAGCGGCTTGTAGTGCTTTTCTTAAGTATTTTTTTTCTAGAAATAAGTCTCTTATTAAAAAAAAAGCATCGTCTGTGTTTTGGAATAAATATTTTTCTCCAGTCTTTTTTCAGCACTTCTTATTTGATATACGAGCCTTTTTGTCGATGACAAAAGATTTTTCTATTTCTTTTGTAGACATCCTTCAGCTAGAGAATCATCTGTCAGTGTTTCAGTTTCCGATACAGATTACCTTTCCCCATAATTCATTGTGTTCAGTTTATTATTTTTTCTATTTATGTCTCGGTCTCAAAATTTACGTTGCCTTATACCATTTATTGTGTGTTTTCTGTCTATTAAAAGAACATTTTCTGGAATATATGTGAAACATTCACTAAGAGATTTATGTACTAAGAGAAAAGATTATTCAGATAAAACAACAATTAAAAATTTTACCCTGATTTATTCTTATACTCTCATAACAACTTAGCTTTTATACTCTAAATTATTCCACTATTTCTAAAAGATCATTTTCGTACTCCTTGAAAACATATTGTATTTTTCCCGGAAGTTTGAAAAAAGAGGGGAAATTCCTTTTAATAACTAGCAGGCATGTATATTGGTTCTATTAATAGGAAAATTTGAATATATTTTTAATTAGAAAATCAAAACTTCTATAAATTAAAATTTCTAATTTAAAAAAAAACATTTTTAATTTAAAAATATATAGCAAATAATTTTCACATGCGTTTAAAACTATTTATTACTGGGTTTCTTGAATAATGTCCTTTTTTTTCTTACTCTTTTTTCAATTATCTCCTACTCTGTAATTTCTAGTTTTGTTTTGTACGAAGATGGTGTTAAAATTGCAGTTTTGCTACTTCTATTGTCACATTTTCCTTTTTTGTGAGTTAAACTCCTTATAAGAAAGGTATTAATATTTTTGGCAAAATACTAACGGCTGAATTACGTGGGTTTTTTTTTACTTGATGATGTCTCACAAAATGATGATGTCTAGGTTGGGATATGAAATTTGCATTATTTGACACATCTTCATTCTTTGAACCTTTATTGGCAGGTCTTTTATTTATTTCAGAATGTGCAAAAATATGTTCAGGGAATATATCTATGTTAAATGTATATATACCATATTTTCAAACGGTTTAACAGCAATTTTCAGAGCAGCTACACTGGAAAAAGCATTTCTGATACGTTTTTCAGCTTAAACAAGTTGGAAATTGCACGTGAACGTAGCAAATGAGGTGCGTTCGTACGATAACGAAGTTTTAAAAATATTCAGATCTTGCTGATATAGTAGAGCGTACTTCGGATACAGTATAGTAGTCGAAATCTTTGTGTTTCTGTAAATATGCAGGAAGTAATTTTTATTACACCTCAGCAATGTATATCTTATTCATAAAGTGTGAAATAGTTGAATATAATTAAAACACGCCCCAGACAATGTTTCCCCGTATAGCATTATGTAGTGGAATACTTTTGTAGTGGAATACTGTAATTTGATAATAAAAATTCTTTCCATCACAGATTGTACAGAATGCATATTTTAGTATATATTTCATAGATTCATGCCAATTCTATTATGTTCGAATGAGTGTAACATCATAAAAAATGCATTTGAATCTTTTTTCCCATTGACCGTAATGTAATGGAATACCTTTGATTGTCCCTGTAAATGATCTATGCATCCGACTTTCATAACATTTGAAATGACTTGATAAAATTACGTAATAATTATGTGTTATAAATTTCAAACGATTAAAATGCATTTGAATTTTTTTCCCCATTGACCGTAATGTAACGGAATCCTTTTGATTGTCCCTGTAATTGATGTATGCATCCGATTTTCATAACATTTGAAATGACTCGACAAAATTACGCAATAATTATATGTTTTAAATTTCAAACGATTAAAATGCATTTGAAACTTTTTCCCCCATTGACCGTAATGTAACGGAATCCTTTTGATTGTCCCTGTATTTGATCTATCCATCCGATTTTCATAAAATTTGAAAAGACTCTACAAAATTGTGTTATAATTATCTATTTTAAATTCCAAACGATTCGGTTGGGTAGTTTTTGAGTTGTTATATGCGGACTGATAGACGGACAGACAGACAGACGGACGGACTGAGCGACAACAATAGGTGCTACGTATTTACATAATTACGAACGCACCTAAAAATTGTTATACTGCGTTCAGGATGTTTAGGATGATTTGTTAACTATTTTATGGCTTTTTGTTCATAAAATTCATTAGTAGGTGGCATAAAAGACGAATCGAAATGCTACAGCAGATATGTCATCTGAGGAGGAAAACACAGAAATACGTAATATTTTTTCGAGCAATATTTACGAGCTCGAAGTTTTTTTGTATGAGAACTATTGTCACCAAGTATTAATAACATAAGTTTCTTAGGTCCAGGATTAGAATGTTCAATTAAAAAAATAAATAAAAAATAAAAAAAGGAATGTTTTCTTGCAAATCTAGCCGTTTTCAAGAAACACCACAAGCGATTCAGGAGGAGCATCATTCATCAAGAATGATGCTCTTCCTGCTCTTTTTTTCCTGGAACTGTAAACATTGATGACATGAAATTTCCTACAAAATAAGCACAGATTTCTGATGACACAAGCATCTTCTTTCTGCTGATGTCAAATTTATAACTTGTTTTTTGCCATAAAGAGCAAGGATTTTTAAACGGCTTGTTGAGTCGTTTGGTCAAGATACCCGTTGCATCAACTTTGTGGATTATCTTTAGTTCGGAAGTTAAATTTCAAGTATAATATTTCTAATAAATCAAAGCAAAAATTGACTACGACGCAATTGAAGACTTTTAACGCTTAATTATTGAGGGATTTTTTTTCAGGGTCACATAGAGAAAATCTCGGATGATATTTTAGAAACCTATGTAACTTTCCGTTTTCAGACATCCTTTTTTTCCTTGTTGATTTGAGGAATGTTTTTTTTCAGCTAGTTCGAATGCGTAACTTCTTAAATCGGACAGTGTGATGCCAAATAACTTTTCTTGCAAATACAATAAATGATCCGCCATTTTCTTCGATTCTCTTGGACTTTAGAGAAAACTGTCGCATACTTGTATCGGCCTAATTTTCTTCCAGCAGCTGATTCATAAACAACTTTTAGAACCCTTTTCACTTTCATTCCAATGATGTTTCTGGAACATTAAAAGCCTTTGATGTCCTCCTGTAGTCAATCTTGCCTTCTAACTTTTTGAAACGTTCTGCTAAAATGAAACTTCACAGTTTATAAGTATAAGGCGGAAGATAATATATAGGGGAAGGTGGTGTACCTCGGAGGTAATTTCAAACTTTGATTTTTTACAAAAAAAGTGTTTGGAAAATATCTGTAAAACATTTTTTTTCAAAAATTTAAGGATCTTAGCTGTTACATATTTTTTTCTGAAATGTCCAAATATATTTCTTCACTACTTTTTTATTTTTTTAAAAATAGCTTACAATACAGCCAAGGTACACCACCGGTAGTGTACCTTGGAGGTAGGTATGGTGTACCTTGGAGGCATTTGTTTTTTTACAGATTAAGTACTACACAGCATGAAAGAAAGCTGATTTATTATTTGTTTACAGTAATATGATTTAATATAAGACAACTTTAGGATAATATAAGTCTAATTAGTTTAAATTTACAATTTTAAGAACACAAAATCGTTCATATAACTGAAATAATAAAGTTTGAACAGTTTAGCCATAAAATAAAGTTTAGTCAAATACAAATAACCACTGTTTAACACTCCCTCTTTATATCTAACATCTTTAGTTCCATTCCACATTCAGGTGATCTAAATTTATATCCAGTTTTACTTCTAGGCATTTTAGAACCTTTTACTTCTCTGGAAATAATTGCAAGAAATTAAAAACAGTAAAAAATATTATTTATAAAATATTAATAATATATAAATAATTATTTATAATAATATTTTAATAAATATATATATATAAATAATTATTTATATATTTATTAAAATATTTATTAATTGTTTAATACTAAGCTTAGATAACTTTGATTTTGAATTTTTACTTAGGCTTCATCAATTTATAGCCTAACATTTAAACTTAGGCCCATTTGCCCAGCCCAGTACTTAGGTTATTAAAGTAAAGAAATACTTTCTAACAAATTTTACTCTTAATTATTAATAAATTTAGCAGGTGTGTATCTTGGAGGTACCTCCAAGGTACACAACATTAGCTACCTCCAAGGTACACTACAAGCAAGTGTTTTACAAAAATGGTTTCCACATCTTCATATTTTAGATTTAGACATTTTCAAGCATACATAAATGTAGCTGAAAACATGCCTTTCAACTTGTGATAATCAGTTTAAAACAAAAGTTGATGCTTACAGTTATGGAAGAAAAAGAATATGTCCTTGAAAAGTAACTTTTTGGTACTGAAAATAAACTTTGTTTTTTACAGCAGCAACAAGTGTGTTGATTAATAGTAGAAGAACTTCCCATGAGACTCTAGTAACAAATACATGCAAATAATATTTTAGTTTAAATTTATCACTCAAGGTGGCTGCACAATCAATGTGCCTCCAAGGTACACATCCCTCCAAGGTACACCACCTTCCCCTAAGTAAACAATTTAAAAAATGCGCAATGTAAATGAAACCCCAATTTGAGAAATTTCTATCTATAGTCAGAAAATATCCGAATTCTTCTGTGAAGCAAGGTATATGATAGATAGATTTGTATATATACTATATAGTATGCAAAAATTTACTTTCGACGACTATAACAAATGAAAATTCTTGAAAATAAAATGAGTAGTACCGATTGAAAAAATTGTGTTATAAATTAATCAATATAATTTCGTATGCAGACTTTTCTACAGTTTCCATATATTGACCTTCGATGTATTATTTGAGCTGATCTATAGTATTAGACCAGATTATATAATGGTTAAGGTTATATGTCTGAAATAGTCTTCCAGTTTTCGTGTCCGGGATGGCTCAGTTGGAAGAGCATTGGTGGCTTCAGCCAATACATTCCTGGTTCGAATCCTGGCCCGGACTTTTTTCACCCTCATGGGAAATTTACATATGTTAAAATGAGTAGTGTCTGTAGATGGTGCAATGATTACGTTAGTAGGAATTTTTTGTTTTCCTTAGTGAATGACATGTGGTGTATGGTATTTAATTACGGTAAAAAGTACGTTTGAATACTTGTTTAGATAAGACGTGTGTTTGAATTTATAGTTCTGTGACGCTTTATTGTTCCAATCTGATTCAGCGTGCAGTTGGATACGCAGTTTTTTGTTATTTTCTAAAGGAATATCTATCACGTACCTTTCTAAAAAGTTTTCAACATTAAAAGAATGCCAATTTGTTAAAAGGGCATCGGTCATAAAATTCATGTTCAATGTAAATAGTTTTTAAATTTTTTTATTTATCTAAAATTATATTGTTGGACAAAAGACAAAACAAAACACTCCGTATATTATAATTACTAAATAATAATAATAAAGAAATCGGAAATAACTTATATGTTCTTTCAATTAATATTTGAAAAATAAATTTAGGGTGGAATCTTCGTAATGAAATCGCAAACTCTAAAACTTTTAATGAAGGCTTTTGATTGAGGTACGGGAAATCAAAAGTTTAGGAATTATCAAGGCTTAAAGTGCTGACAATGAATTATGACGTCATTTACCGCATTTCTGTGCAGTGCATTTTTCAGACACCTGATATAAGTTAAACCCAAGAGAAGTTGAAATAGAAATTATCCTTTAATTTAATTAATTTCTTCAAGTGCGATTGTACATAATTTATACCACTTAATTTTTGTTCCTAATTTGCTACACTTACACCGGAATTTTGGAATATAATTTTTCTTTGATAATGCATATAAAAAGAAGTTTTTACTAATTTTCAAATAAATTTGTTCGAAGTGTTCTGAAAGAGTTAACAGAAAACATATTCGTATTTTCGTTTAAATACAACGTTCTAATGACTTTATTTTTAGTTGCTATTTCGGCGATTTTTAATGCACTTCACGCACAACGGCTTCTAGTTAAGAGTGATTAACATTCGAAATATGGCTGAGTAGTGTCTGTAATGGCGCAATGATTATATTAACATGAATTTCATGTTCTCACGAATGACGCTCGAAGTGGATGGTGTTTCATTACGGTTAAAAGCACGTTTGGATAACTCTTTAGATAAACCGTATGTTTGAATTTAGAGTTGCGTGACGCTTTATTGTCCCAATCTGATTCAGTGTGCGTTTGAATATTGCTGCTATTGAAGGTATTTTCTAATGGAATATTTCACATGTAGCTCTCTATAAAATCTTTTAAACATTAAGGCAATGTGAATATGTTAAAAGGGCAACAGTCAATGAATTCATGTTTAATGTAAATAGAAAAAATAAAGTTTTTTTAAAACAAATTTTATGTATGTAATAATGTACTGTCGACTAAAAAAATGAAAGAAAAAAAAAAAAAAGAAAAAGAAAAAAAAGGAAAAAAAAACACTCCATTTATTATTATTGCTGAATTATCACGGAAAATATAAAAAACAAATTATATTTCTTCTTTCGATTTATATTTGAACTAGAAAGAAAAACCACGCATTAAGCATAGATTATGAAACTCTTTCCAGCACATTCAAACTAATGTAAAAAAAAAAAAAAAAAAAAAAAAAAAAATTATTGTTTAATAAATTAAAATATGTTGTCTAATAGAAAAGCTTTGAAAACGCATGACACATTTAAAAACCAATTTCAGCAGTTCCCAGATATATTTGGGAATTTTTTAAAATTCTTTTGTGCAGCCCTGTATGTAACACCTAAATTTGTTTGAACGTATCATATTATCTAAAAACTACGTATGTGCAAAAATTTGGTTCAATTACGATATGCAAACCTCTGTTGAAAATTTTCTTTCAGCACCTCATTTGTTACATTTGATGTAAAGTTTCCAACATTTTTTTTTCTTTTTTTTATGTAAAATTTACTTTATTTAATCAGCGCTTTTTCAAGGTACAATTAAAGAAAAATTTCTATTTAGAAAAACCGGCAGTAAAAATTTTAAAATTACGCAAAAGGCTCTCGTCGTCGATGGGTTAATACAAAACAAAATTATTTTTAACACCTTCGCTGCCACTTACCTGAAGATGTGATGATAGTTAATGCCGCACTGTAGAAGTGTCTTTTTCCCAGAAGCCGATTTACTTTTTGTAACAAAGAATCAGTGAAAGATTTTCCCGCGCCAGCGCGTGAGTGGCTATTGGACATCACCCCATATCACGTGCTGCACTTGAGTGGCCCCTTAACGTTGGCGCCATATCACGCACTGGCGCGTGATCGGCAGCGAATGTGTTAAAAACACCGGTCTAACGGCTTTATTTTTAATTGCTATTTTATCCATTTTTAATTCACATCACGCACAATTCACACTATGGTTTCTAGTTAAGAGTGATTAACATTCGAAATAAGGCTGAGTAGTGTCTGTAATGGCGCAATGATTACGTTAACATGAATTTCATATTCTCGCGAATGACGCTCGAAGTGAATTGCGGTGGATGGTGTTTCATTATGGTTAAAAGCACGTTTCAATAACTGTTTGGATAAACCCTATGTTTGAACTCAGAGTTGCGTGATTCTTTATTGTTCCAATGTGATTCATTTGAATATGCAGCTTGAGATTATTTTCGAATGGAATATTTTTCACGTACCTCTTTAAAGTATTTTAAACATTAACCCTTTCGTGAGAAAAGACATAATAAAATTGATATGCGTCTGTAAAGTACATACTAAAAAATACATTCTGTTCAATCTGTGGTGCAAAGAATATTTAATTTATAGGGCCGCACAAAAACAGTCTATTTCATAATGGTATAAGGGAAAACATTGTTTATAGCGCGTTTTATTAATGTTAAACAATTTCACATTTTATGCAATTAATATACGTTGCTGAGGTTTACTACAAGTTACTTCCTGTATGAAAGAAAGCAGATAGTATTTACAGGGATACACAAAATATTTTGGATACTCTACTGTAGCGAAGTATAGTATACTTTTACACCTAGATATGATTTTTTAAAAACTTCATTACAGCATTAACGCACTTCATTTGTTACGCTTGACGTGCAGTTTCCTAGTTGTTTTTTGTTTATTGTAAAGTTTACTTATTTAATTAGCGCATTTTCGTGTTAAAATTATAGAAAATTTTCCGTTTAGAAAAACTGGTGGTAAAAATTTAAAAGCAAAATACAATTACGCAAAAGGCTCTCCTCGCGGAGGGATTAATAGACAACACACTTATTTTTAAAAACAACCTTCTAATGGCTTTATTTTTAGTTGCTATTTTATCCATTTTTACTGCACATCACGCACAATTCACACTACGGTTCCTAGTTAAGAATGATTAACATGCGAAATATGGCTGAGTAGTGTCTGTAATGGTGCAATGATTACATTAACATGAATTTCATGTTCTCGCGAATGACGCTCGAAGTGAATTGTGGTGGGTGGTGTTTCATTACGGTTAAAAGCACGTTTGAATAACTGTTTAGATAAACCGTATGTTTGAATTCAGAGTTGTGTGACTCTTTATTGTTCCAACCTGATTCGACGTGCGGTTGAATATTGCCGCTTGGAGGTATTTTCTAATGGATTATTTCGCATGTACCTCTGGGTTATATCTTTTAAACATTAAGGCAATGTGAATATGCTAAAAGGGCATCGGTCAATGAATTCATGTTTAATGTAAATAGAAAAAATAAAGTTTTTTTAAACACATTTTATGTATTTAATAATTTATTGTCGACGTTATATATATATATATACATATATATATCTAAGAAAAAAAAATTCCATACATTGTAACTGCCGATTTGTTTCGGAAAATATCAAAAATAAATTATAGGATTTCTTTCAATCTATATTTAAACTAGAAAAAAAAACCATACGTCAAGCATAGATTATGATACCCTTTCCAGTACATTCAGACTAATGGAAAAAAATTATCGCTTAATAAATTAAAATATGTAGTCTAATTCAAAAGCTTTGAAAACGCGTGGTACATTTAAAAACCAATTCCACCAGTTCCCATCTATAGCTGTGAAATTCTTCGAAATCCTTTGTACAGCCCTGTATGTAATACATAAATTTGTTTGTACATATCATACTGTCCAAAAACTACGTATGGGCAAAAATTTGATTCAATTAGGAAATGAAAACCTCCGTAGAAAATTCCCTTTCAACAAATTCCTTGCACCTCATTTGTTACGCTTGACATGCAGTTTTCGTAGTGGTTTTTTTTTTTTTTTTTTTTTTTTTTCGTAAATTTTACTTTATTTAATCAGCGCATTTTTGCGGTACAATTATAAGAAATTTTCTGTTTAGAGAAAAGGGTAGTAAAAATTTAAAAATTACGGAGAGACTCTCTTTGCGGAGGGGTTAATAAAGAACATAATTATTTTTAAAAACACCGGTCTAAAGGCTTTATTTTTAGTTGCTATTTTATCCATTTTTAATGCACACCACGCACAATTCACACTACGGTTTCTAGTTAAGAGTGATTAACATTCAAAATATGGCTGAGTCGTGTCTGTAATGGCGCAATGATTGCATTAACATGAATTTCATGTTCTCGCGAATGACGCTCGAAGTGAATTGTGGTGGATGGTGTTTCATTATGGTTAAAAGCACGTTTGAATAACTTTTTAGATAAGCCGTATGTTTAAATTCAGAGTTGCGTGACGCTTTATTGTTCCAATCTGATTCAGCGTGCGGTTGGATATTGCCGCTTGAAGGAATTTTCTAATGGAATATTTCTCATGTACCAGTGTAAAGTCTTTTAAACATTAAGGGAATGCGAATTTGTTAAAAGGGCATCGGTCATTGAATTCATGTTTAATATAATCAGTTTTTGATTTTTTAAATGTATGTAAAAATATATTGTCAAATAAAAGAAAAACTATTCTCTACATTATAATTACAAATTGTTTTTTAATAGGGAATACGTTATATCTTTTTTAAATTAATATTAAAAAAATCAATTAAGAAAGGCGTCTTCATACTGAAATTATACCAAAATCTGAAAAATTCAATAAGGACACTTATAGTTTAAATCCAAAAGAAGTTAGAATAAAAAATATCTTTTTAGTTTTGAGATGTGGTGGTACATTATTTATATTACTTAATTTTATTCCTTGTATGTCAGCGGTACCGAGATTTTTGAATGTGATTTTTCTTTTATAATGTAAATGAAAAAAAAAAGTTTTTACTAATTTTCAAATAAATTTATTCATTAATTCTGGTGTCATTGAATCATATCATCATTATATTACTCCTGTAAGGCTTAACCCCTTAGGAACGAACGACTGGTGTATACATGCCATTTAAGTTGTTCAAAATCATTCATTATTCTTACAAGTTATTCTTGTATTGTTAAGCTTACTTTATTAAATCAGTGTATTTTTGCGGTTCAATCATAGAAAATTTTCTTTTTTGAAAAAATGGCAATAAAATTTTTAAAAGTACGCAAGAGGCTCTCGTTGCAGAGGTGTTAATAGAAAACACTATTGCTTTTTAAAACGCCGGTCTAATGGTTTTATTTTTAGTTGCTACTTTATCCATTTTTAATGCACATCACGCACAATTCACACTACGGTTTCTAGTTAAGAGTGATTAACATTCGAAATATGGCCGAGTAGTGTCTGTAATGGCGCAATGATTATATTAACATCAATTTCATGTTCTCGCGAATGACGCTAGAAGTGAATTGTGGTGGATGGTGTTTCATTAAGGTTAAAAGCACGTTTGAATAACTTTTTAGATAAACCGTATGTTTGAATTCAGAGTTGCGTGACGCTTTTTTGTTCCAATCTGATTCAGCGTGCGGTTGAATATTGCCGCTTAGAGGTATTTTCTAATGGATTATTTCGTATGTACCTCTCTGTTAAATCTTTTAAACATTAAGGCAATTTGAATATGTTAAAAGGGCATCGGTCATTGATTTCATGTTTAATGTAAATAAAAAAAAAGAAAGTTTTTTTAAACAAATTTCATGTGTCTATCTAATAATATACTGTCGACAAAAGAAGAAGAAGAAGAAGAAGAATTATACCTTATAAAGCCGAATTGTCTCAGAAAAAATCCAACATAAATTCAAATATCAAATATAAATCAAATATCCCTTCTTTTAATTTATATTTAAACTGCAAGGAAAAACCATGCATCAAACATAGATTATGATACTCTTTGCAACACATTTAAACTAATGTACAAAACTTTTTCGTTTAATAAATTAAAATATGAGGTCTAATGGAAAAACTTTGATAACGCATGACACATTTAAAAAACAATTTCAGCAATTCTCATTTACAGTTGGGAAAATAACCAAAATCTTTTGTACAGCCCTGTATATGATACATAGATTTTGTGCAGTCCTGTATACCATCTATAGAATTTATAGACAGCGAGTATCATGCAAAGATTAGCTTAAAGTTAAAAGAAAATTTGACGGAAATTGAAAACGCACTTCCAGCAACTGAAAGAGAGCACTACAACCGAATTTTTTTGCGTATTCCTGTAAATGAACGCTAAATACCATGAATAAACTATTCTATTGCAAGGATATTCTAGTGACCTTCGGCGATTTGTGTCAATTTTAATATTTTTGAAATAGTGTAAGGTAATTAAAATACTCTGTAAACGATTTTTTTCCAATGATCATAATATAACGGAAGTATTTTGAATATCCTGTAAATGCAACATACAACTTTTTCAATACCGAATACGACATGGTAAACATCATTAACGTATATCAATTTAAATAAAATACCGGTGTATTTACTTCAGTTAGAGCTTGGACAGACAAACCGAATTCATAAATACACTTCAACTATGTTGGAAAGTGTTAAAAAACACATCAGGCGGTCGTCTTTGTTACAGAAACTGTTTCAAACTCTGAAATTCAAACGAGAAATCATTTGGTCAAATTGTTTAGAAATTATGATGTTTTAAAATTTCCAAATCTTAACATTTTATGTTCTTAACATTAATGTAAGCTCTTGAAGTTAACTCTTAACTGGTAGTAGCAGTCTCGCAGACTGCTGCCTTTTTTGTATATTTTCACAGTTTAACTAGTTCCTACACTCTTAAAAAAATTGTTTCGTTGAACCATCTTTTGGTCTTACATCAATTGAAATCAAAAGATGTCGATTATAATCGGATCTCCAAATTTTGGAACCACATTTCATTATTTTATAGTAGCAGTTACTGCACCATTAAAAGAAAGTTCAACTAAGCACAAACTTTTAATAGATGAGATACAAATGCTTATCATTGTTATGGATAAAAAATATACAACTCTTTTATTCATTATACTTATATATATAAATTCTTGGTAGGAATCAGAGCACTTACTAATGATTAATATCAACTCTTTTGTTATTCCTTTTTTTTATTAGTATGAAAATCTTGTTATCTTTTAAAAAAGTCTTTTTTAAACTTCGTTTTTACAATGATGAAAAATTTACATGTCAATAAATTTTAAGACTATACCTGTATTGAAAACATAGATCTTTCTTTTTGATGTTTCTATAGATAAAAAAAACTGCTAATTTATTAGCCCGATATTAAACAGGGAGCATAATTAATTATTTTATCTTAAACAAATACTCTTAAAGTATGTTACTAATTACCGATATCTAAAACAATTGTAGTTCGAAAATGCTAACTAAGTAAGAATGACTGAAAGGAACCCGTTTAGATTTTTTTTTTTAATCTTCTTTAAAAACACAAAAAGCTTATGTATAGATTTATCGATTATGCATTTTTCGAAAAAGTTGCATTCAAAAAGACTTATTATATATTTATGTGTAAGACAAAATTTTATATTTTTACTCCATTTTGAATAACATAAAAGTACTAAACCTTTTTTACGCGCTGCTGGATATTCGAACTCTTAAATATTTAATCACTTAAGCTACAGTTCCTTACAAAAGAATTTTATCACCCATTTTTGATATTTTACGAACTTTTCTTCTTTTTCGAAAAAGACTGTTCACATGTTACCTTTTTCAGTTTCATTTATTGATATATTTTTTTTCTTTTCATTACAGTTCTTTGTGTTATTTAGTTTCCTTTTAAACAGGAGAAAACTTTTTTTAGGTAAATCTTGAAATTCTTTCAGTAGTCGCTGTGGAATTATTTTATTGAGTTTATTTAGATTTTGAAAATAATGCACCGCACGTATGAAAAATTTCTTTCAAAATTTTTCAAAGCGGCCATCATTTTTTTTTTCTTCAACACAATATTTGAAGCATAAGTCTCGAATGTGGACGATAATTATTTTTATTTTTCCCTTTTCATTTTGCTATCTAATTTAGCAATTTTGATGTGCCTTGTTTCTGATGCTTTTTCTTCATTTAATTTTGGTTTTATGTGTGTTGGTAGCCCCAAATTCGTATTATTTTGCTTTTTCATGGCAAATACGAAGATGAAACCACAGACTTTTCCCGGCACATTTAGACTAATGTAATAAAATTTTATCCTTTAATAAGTTAAAATATGTTGCCTGATTGGCGAGTTTTGAAAATGCATGACACATTTAAAAACCAGTTTCAGTAGTTCTCATATACAGTTGTTAAATTCTCCAAAATCTTTTCTACAGACCTGTATATGATACATAAATTTGTTTGTGCGTATTATATCATCGAAAAACTACGTATGTGCAAAAATTTGGTTTATTTAGGAAATGCAAACTTCTGTTGAAAATTCCCTTTCAGAAATTTCTCTTAATAAGAAGAAATGTATGCGAATTCTTTTAAGCAGACTTTTATACTATCTATAGAATTTATACACGACGAGTATCATACAAAGATTAATTAAAGTTAAAAGTGCATACCGAAAATGAAAACGCACATCAAGTAATTGCTGAATAAAGACAGTAATGTAACCCAATTCTTTTGTGTGTCCCTGTAAATGAATGCTAAATGCTATGAACACACTTTTCTACATTAGGGGAGGATGGACGTTAATTTTTTTTTTCATCATAGCGATATGAAATTTTGTGCATATATACATTTCACTAAAAGCATATAGAAAACCTTAAAAAATTTCCAATCTTATTAAAATTTTAAATTAATTTTTTTTATTTTAAACGAATTTTTAAAATGCTCCTCGTGTTTTAATTTTTGAGATATTTTCATGCTTTTGCATTTTTATCTATTAAAACTCTAATATAAACAAATTTGTGTAAGATTTTTTTAATCTCTTGAATAGTTAATATTTTACAAATCTTTTTCTAAATTCCATATCGATTTACATCAAAATTTTGCCTTTTATTATGTAAAAAATCAAATTTGATTAACTTAATGAAGACGAATTTAAAAAAGCTTACACCATTTCTTTCTAAACAATATCAGGATACTTCCTTATCAATTTCATAAATATTGATCAAAAATTGCGTCGCAAGAAGCATTTCAAAAATCTAAAAACGCTGAAAAATTAGTTTTGAGCAAAACTGATTTAAAGTATATAAATACACTTACCTTTTACTATTTACTTCTTAAATCCTTCATAAATGATATTTTAATAAGAAAAAAATGTTTTTGTGCTGTTATACCACAGAAATAGACTTTTTTTGCGCTGATTTTGCTATAGACGATTTTGCTCAAATAAAGGTCTAATGTCCCCTTAAAGATATTGTAGTGACTATCGGTGTTTGATATATATTTCAATACATTTGAAATAGCCTAATCTAATTAAAATAACACTGTAATTGATTTTTCCCTCCATCGACCAAAATGTAACAGAAATATGAAATGAACTATTAATTCTACATGCTATTTTTCGACACTGAACTTACCGTGGTAAACATCATTAACATATAGAAATTTGAAAAAAAAAAATCCGAGTATACTTGTACAAACTAGAGCGTGGGCAGACAAACCGAATTCATAAATACTTTTCATCAATGTTGGGAAGTACTAAAACTAGTCATTGGAGGGGCACCGTAATAATAACCTATCATGGATATGCATAATAAAAAATATGAAAATAAAACATGTGTAAACTATTTACAAAATGCATCATAAATCCAAAATAAAATGTAAACGTATATTTAAATATTTTTAACACGGAGTAATGCTCTATTAATGAATTTCTGATGAACCAATTTCGATAAATTATTTAAAACGCCAAATTACTCAAGTAGTATCGAATTACGTAAAAGAAACATCCGTATAACTCCAAAAATAATAATCATATTAACTGACAATTTACTGCACCGGATTAAGCGTCTCATTTCCAATTAAAATATATCTTTGAATGAAATGAATGAAATACAGGGTCATGAAAAATCGAAGAGTGTAAAAAACAGGATTATAAATATCTCGGCAACTAATAATCCAATCAACTTCGTTCTTTGTGCAAAATTTTTGTTATTTTATTGCCTTTCAATTTGAGACCTTAAAATAAAATAAAAAATCGAAAATTTTTATGTACCTTTCATCAGAACGAATATTTCAAGAGTCCGAAAAAATAGTTCCGGTTAATCGAGGTTACTGATATTAAATAGGCTTCGTCTCATTTTTACATACTAAGTATACATACAAAATTTCAAGTCTCTATCTCAATTTGTTCGAAAGGTAGAGCGTTTACAGACAGATAGATAGACACACAGACGAACGGACGGCAATTTTTTTTTTTCTTCTAAAAATAGGTTTTTCGGAATCTTCAGTATCTGAAATGTGTAAATCCGTCAAAAATTTTTTCGATTTTCCAAAAGATTGCAAGTTTTATCCTATACTACGTATAATGGGTAAGCAAAAAGTGTCAGGCGGTCGTCTTCGTAACTGAAATTGCTTCAAATTCTAAAATTCAAACTCGAAATCATTTGGTTTGATTGTTTAGAAAATATGATGTTTTGAAATTTCCTAATCTTAACTTTTATATTTAATGTTAATATCAGCTCTTGATGTTAACCCTGTGATATCTTAGCTAAACCAACTGAAGAAACAAACTATTTTCCAATGTACGTGAATGCTTTTCTAAATCTGGAAATCATTGTTTGAATTGTACTTGGGTATTTGGTCAATAATCCGTTTACCTTGAAAAAATGTAAAATGGATTAAGATAACGAGAACCAAAGGGATATATATCTATAATCCTTTGTACAATGAGAAGAGAAAGTAGAATGGTATGGCAGTGAGGCTATTCTATTATGAAACATGACAGTTACTTAAAGACTAGAAAGAGATAAGATTCTGGAAAATACAAGGGGTTGAACAGATGTTCAGAGAAGAAAGGCGATGACATTCTCTGTGTAGTTTTCGGAGGAGGAGGTTGGTTATTCTCTCAGAGATAGTGAGAAGTGAATTAGTGATTCTCTGAGTGTTTTTGGAGAGACTGATCGAATGGTAAATTGTGTACGAATGGAATCTAACTCACTTATGATTGTGAAGTTGACTGTATATTTATTTGTAATTAGCAGTTCTAATAAAGAACTTAGGAATGATATTTAGTATAATGAATTGTTTCTTTTATATATATGCTAAAAGGGTGGAAATACCGGCCACGACACCACACCCCTTAACTGCTAGCAGCAGTTTAGCAGCCTGCTGCCTTTTTGTATATTTTCACAGCTTAACTAGTTCTACACGGTTAAAAGTATTGTACTATGTTGAACTATCTTTTGGTTTTTGCATGAGCTGAAACCATAAGATGGTGAATCTTCGTACCAATTATAACTCTTTCAGATGTAAGTTTTTTTTTTTTTTTTTTTTTTTTTTTTAAGAAAAAAATTACTTTAATATTTTTAATCATAGCGATCCAACTAGACTTACAGTTAGAGATGTTTAAAGATTATTTCTTTGTCTGAAATGCAATGAATATACCTATTTTGTGTACATTTCAATTCATATTTATATGATATAGGCTATAGAAGAATTTTTTGAGACGTTTGGGAATAATCATGCGATCCAAATAGACTTAAGTTAGAGATGTTTAAAGATTATTTCTTTGTTTGAAATGCAATGAATATACTTATTTTGTGTATATTTCAATTCATATTTATATGATATAGGCTATAGAAGAATTTTTTTGAGACATTTGGGAATAATCATATTATAACAGGTTTTAACAGACATTACAACTTTCTAATGTTTTTTGCATTATATCACGCATGATTCATTCAGAAAAGTAACCTATAATTTAAATTTAAAGAGTGAAATGTATGTATTAAATAAAAAAATAGGCGGCGGTGTAAAGAGAATTAAGTAAACTTTTAATGTTATTGTTATTACTAAATATCAAATCACAAATAAAGTCACAATAAGAAAGGCATTGACATATACCATCTATTATATATGTAAGAATATCTTATTCTTACGTATGAAACTTCGCATTTCTATATGTATGAAACGCTTTTTGTCGAAATAATTTTAAAGGCAAAACAATATTCGATGAAAATACATGTACTCTTAATAATACACCAGCTCCGAAAGAGTTAAGAGCATAGCACAAAAAATTAAAGTGTAGGATTCAAATGCTAAACATTGATAGAGATTAAAAAAATATATACTGCTATTTTAGTCATTTAAAAATATATAATTGTTAAGCATTAATAAACTTACTAATGATTAACGTCAACTTTTTTTTATAACTTTTACTTTATTAATACGATAATTTTTTTTTAAAAGTAAATTATAATTCCCATGAAAGATTTATATGTCAATAAGTTTTAAAACTACCTGTATTGAAAACTTAGTACTCTTTTTAATGTCTCTAAAAAAAACAAAAATTGCTAATTTATTAACACAATATTAAAGAGAAAACATAATTAATTATTTTATCTTAAACAAATACTCTTAAACACATATTACTAATTTTTGATATTTAAAACAATTGTAGTTTGAAAATGATAACTAAGTAGAGATGGAAAATATAGTTAATTTTGATTAACAGGTTTCATTGTTACATTCTTGCACAGATAACAGGTTCCAAAAACCTGTTATTTTTTAAACATATAACTAATCGATGCGTATGATGTCAACGGATGTTTTAATTAGAAGACAATTGTTCAAAATGCTTGAAATACTTTTTGGATGCAATTTTAGAAGCAGTTTTTCTTTGAAATGAATTCACACCATTACATTAGTTTGTGGTTAAAAACTTTAACTAAACTTTAATTCTGCAAAGCAAAAATGTATCTAATTATGATAGTATAAATTTCATGCATTTCTAGCGTTGCTTTTTCTTTTTCTTTTATTATTATTTTCACTAAAAACACATTTTTTATTGCTGTGATTAAAACATTGAAAATTCATAAAATTGAAAGTATCATAACTCAGTAAATTTTGGTGATATAAGAATCGATTTTTATTGTTTACTTGTTAGAACATGGAGAAACATTTTCTAAATGAAACTTGCGATGGAACCGAGACATTGTATAAAATTCGGAATTTCTTAACCTTTTAAAAATGCATTATTTTAACATAAATCGACTTTTAAAATAATGCAGAACAAAATGTAAAAGATTTTTGTAACTTGAACCACACCTCTAAAACTAATGGTTATTAACTATAGGTAAACAATAATAAGAGATATTCTGTATAACAATAGACACAGCTTTAAAAGCCCGACTGTAAAAAAAAAAAAGCAAAATTGCAGTCATATCCATCAATGCATATTTAAAGTGAATGGCAAGAATACGAAAATATTATTTATACACTTTAATTTAAATTAAATTCCTTCAAACAAATTTATTACGCACAAATATGTTTTTCAAATTAATTACAATTGTTTTCAAACTAATTGACCGGGAGGTAACAGCAAAGACAATCTCCTCATCGAGTTCATGGATGAAATTCTAGGATTAGTTAAATTGCGATTCCCATATTAAAACTCTCTGCGAAGTCATATCTTGAAATCCCGATTTAAAAGGTTGACTCGTAGGTTTATCATTGTGATTGGCTGGTCCTAGTCCTTCATGCTTTCATAACTTTGGTTGTAGAAAAACATAATGGTAAAATTACGAGTGAATTGCTAAAATCGGGCTTTCGGTATTTTCCTCCAAGATATGACTTGGCAGACCGATTGCATTTTAATATACGAATCGAAATTTAACTAATCTTAGAATTTCATCCGATAACTTGATGAGGTGAATGCCTTTGCTACCTCCTCCCAGTCTATACGTGTCCTCACAAATTTTAAAATGCTATTTTCTTTTTTCTTTTTTTTTCAGCAGATTAAAAACAAGAAAATAATAAAAAAAAACTTTATCTCTCATTTTTTAAGACGCGATAATGACAAAGGAAAAAAAGGGAATAAAAGGAAAGAGAAAAAAATAATAATAAATCATTCGCCTCGCCACTCACACACACACACACAAAAAAAAAAAAAAAAAAAAAAAAAAAAAAATTTAGTATCAGAAATCTCTTCTCGAAAATTCGAATATTTAAAACCAAATAAACTACCATCTGCCAAGCAAGGGCTGAAACTAATCTTTTTTAGACCCGGGATAAATATGAAATTCGCCCCCACCCCCGCCTAAGCAAATTAAATTTTCAGAGGTAATATTTATAAGTTTCAAATAGCTGACATTTAAAAAGTACAATTATTAAATATGTTGTACTGAACAACATAATCAGCTTTGTCAAATATAGATTCATTAAAATCCTGAAAATGGAATCGAAAGGAATAGAAAAACATTCCGTATGATACAGGCAGGATCCTTATAATCCTATATCATTTCTAGATTCCAGACAGAACTATTTTAACAATATCGTGCTAAACATAAACTTGAAAAAAAAAATAGACAAACAAAATCTTTATTTAGCGCCGCCTCCGTCCCTTTTGTCTGTTGCCCGGGGCACATGCCCCTCTGTCTGCCCAATCCACCCCGCACCTCCTTCACTCCGCCCTGGGCAAGCGAACGCATTTAAAAGGATCCGAACTTAAAACACACCTTTACACTACAGAAACCCTCTACTCATATCCATTGTTCATTCAAATCAATCTCATTTTCCTTTCGATTTCAAAAAAACACAAGAACTCTTTTTCACTTTCGTTGCAAAATATTCTATACCACTCAATTTGTTCCACAAACTCTATTTAACTCCACAACAAATAAGAGTTATTTTAAGTTTTAACCGCAATCCTTGATTTTATAACTCTGAAGAGTAAAACGATCTTTTGTTTCATACCGATAGTTGGAATAAAATAACTGAAAAGATAATAGAAAATCACCAAAAATTAATAATAAAATATGCGTTTTTCCGAGAACTTAGAGAGAAAGAAAAGAAAGCTTTAAAAACCGTAACTAATTGAAACAGTGCTAACAGCTCTGCTGGGAAACATGCTCAAAGAGGGAGATCGGCTGGTTCATTGCATCCATTGATTCGCTAAAATCGTTTGAAATATGATTCATTTTAATCACAATTTTAAGCTCTTTTTTTTACGAATACAGAAAACAAATTTCGGAAATGTTATTTTTTACTATAATTTTAATGTATACTTCTAAAAAACGATTGTTTCAAATCTTTGTTTTTTAATACGTTGCTGGGATTGCGTTCTAAATTTAACAGGGAGTTTCCGTTAATCTATTATTAAATAATGAACTATATAACAATAACATTGTTATTTATCCTAATACGTTAAATAATGCCCATCTCTATAATTAAGTAACAATGACTGAAACAAACTTGTTTTGACTTTTTTTAACCTTCTTTCATATCATCAAAAGATTATGTATAGAATTATCGATTATGGATTTTCCGAAAAAGTTGCATTCAAAAAGACAAAGTGCTTTCTTATTATAGATTTATGTGTAAGACAGAATTTTATATTTGTACTTCATTTTGAATAATATAAAAGTATTAAACCTTTTTTACGCGCTGCCGGATATTCGAACTCTTAAATATTTAATCACTTAAGCTACAGTTCCCAACAAAAGAATTTTATCACTCATTTCTGATTTTTTTTTTTTTACGTACAATGTTTCTCTCTCAAAAAAAGACTGTTCACATGTTGCCTTTTTTCAGTTTCATTTATTGATACATTTTTTTTTCTTTTCATTACAGTTCTTTGTGTTATTGAGTTCCTTTTGAACAGGAGAAAATTTTTTTTAGATAAATCTCAAAATACTTTCGGTACTCGATGTGGAATTATTTTATTGAGTTTATTTAGACTTTGAAAATAATGCCCCGCATGTATGAAAAATGGTCCTTTTAAAGTTTTTGAACGTGGCCGTCTTCTTTCTTCAACACAATATTTGAAGTATAAGTCTCGAAGAAATATACATAAATAATTTTTTCATTTTTGAGAAAAGGATTTTAGGAATATCCGTTTAGATAACTGTGCTAAAACATATTTGAATGTATTTAGAAATACATTTCTGATTAATAAATATTCTAAACTGTTTCTAGTTTTAATTATCTTTTAAAAATGTCATAATAGAAGCTGCTTCTTTTTTTCTTCTTTTTCTTTTCTTTTCTTTTCTTTTCTTTTTTTTTTTTTTTTTAACTTTAAAGGAACATTTCTCTACAGGTGTGTTTGGCTGTAGTGTATCACTTATAATTTTAGTATCTGAAAACTGCTAAGATTCGTTCCAAATCGAAACGGTTTATTTTCTTTATAATTATTTACGTGTTTAACAATGGAAACATAATTCACCGACCCCCAAAAATTAGATTTGTTAGTTCTTATTTTTTTCAACATATCTGTACTTAAAAAAAATGACTAATGTGTTAGCCCAATATTAAACAGGGAACATAATTAATTATTTTATCTTAAACAAATACTCTGAAACGCATGCTACTAATTTCCGATATTTAAAACAATTGTCGTTCGAAAATGGTAACTAAGTAACAGCTCCCCCCCCTCCTTTTTTTTATCTTCTAACAAAACATAAAAAGATTATATATAGAATTATCGATTATAGATTTTCCGAAAAAGTTACGTTAAGAAACATTTTGCATTTTTATGCAATATATATGGGTAAGACAGAATTTTTACTCCATTTTGAATAACAGAAAAGTAGTAAACCTTTATTTACGCGCTGCCGGATATTCAAACTCTTAAATATTTAATCACTTAAGCTATAGTTCTCAACAAAAGAATTTTATCATCCGTTTATGATTTTTTGCGGACAATGCTTCTCTTTCAAAAAAGACTGTTCACATGTTGCCTTTTTTCAGTTTCATTTAGTGATACCATTTTTTTTTTTCAATTCAGTTCTTTATGTTATTTAGTTTCCTTTTGAACACGAGAAAACTTTTTATAAGTAAATCCCAAAATTCTTTCAGTACTCGATGTGGAATTATTTTATCTAGTTTGTTTAGATTTTGAAAATGTTGCTCCGCACGTAAAAAAAGAAAAAAAAAAAAATTCTTTTCAAAATTTTTGAACGTAGCCATTTTTTTAACCCAATGCTTGAACTTTAAGTCTCTCTCTCTCTCTCTCTCTATATATATATATATATTTACCGGAAGATCCAAAATTGCAAACGGTGACAGCTATTTAAAAAAATTTTGCAGGAGGGTTATGTATAATGTCAGAAGTTTTTTTACCGCAACTTTTTATTTTAGGTCGAACTTCAAACAATAGTTGGCGCTGACGGCGATTGAAGGCCAGGTGACCAGTGCTGAGTGAGGCGTCGACCTGGCCTTCAATCGCCGTCAGCGCCACCTATTGTTTGAAATTCGAACTAAAATAAAAAATTACGGTAAAAAAACTCCTGACATTATGCATAACACTCCTGCAAAAATATTTTAATTAGCTGTCGCTGTTTGAAAGTTATTGAATTTTAAAATCCATCAGTCATTTTTGGGACACCCGGTATATATGTATAAATATATTTCTCTATATTGAGATTAATTGAGATTAATTATTTTATTGAAAAAAGGGTTTTGGGAATATGCATGTAGACAACTATGCTAAATATGTTTGAATGTATTCACAAATACATTGCTTATTAAAAAATAAACTAAAAGCTTTCTAGTTATATTCTTCTTTCGAAAATATAATTAAACCTTCTTTTTTTTTTGTAAGTGTGTTTGACTCTAGTATATCACTTATAATTTAAATATCTGAACATTGCAAAGGTATTCTTCAAATCGAATACTAAGATATTCTTCAAATGTACTTTCTTTTTAATTATTTACATGATTAACAATGGATACACAATCGATCAACCTCCAAAAATTATTATTTTTAATTCTCCATTTTTTTCAACACCTCTATACCTAAAAATTTGATAATGTATTAGTCCGATATTGCGACATTAGACAGGAAACATAAATAATTATTTTATCTTAAACAAATACGCTTAAATGCATACTACTGATTTACAATAGCTAAAACAATTGTTGCTCGAAAATGGTAGCTAATTAACAATAACTAAGAAAACCGTATTTTTTCTTCTTTCAAATCATAAAAATCTTATGTATATAATTATTGATTATAGATTTTCCTTAAAAGTTATATTCAGAAAGACTGTGCTTTTTTTATTAAATATTTATGTGGAAGACAGAATTTTATATTTTTACTCCATTTTGAATAACATAAAAGTAGTAAACCTTTTTTACGCGCTGCCTAGTATTCCGACTCTTAAATATTTAATCATTTAAGCTACCCTACCAAACAAAAAAATTTTATAACCCATTAATGTTTTTTACGAACTTTTCTTCTCTTTCGAAAAAGACTGTTCACATGTTGTCTTTTTTCAGTTTCGTTTATTGATACAGTTTTTTTTCAATACAGTTTTTTGTGTTATTTAGTTTCCTTTTGAACAGAAGAAAACTTTTTCTTCAGTAAATCTCAAAATTCTGTTAGCACTCGATGTTGAATTATTTTATCTATTTTATTTAGAATTTGAAAATAATGCTCCGCACGTACGAAAAATTTCCTTTCAAAGTTTTTGAACGTGGCCATCTTTTTTCTTCAACACAATATTTGAAGTATAAGTCTCGAGGAAATATATATAAATAATTTTTTCATTTTTGAGAAAAGGATTTTAGGAATATGCGTATAGATAACTATGCTAAGACATATTTGAATGTATTTAGAAATACATTTCTTATTAATAAATATTCTAAACGGTTTCTAGTTCTAATTTTCTTTTGAAAATATCATAATAAAAACTCTATTTTTTTTTTCTTTTATTTAAAAGGAAAATTTTTCTACAGGTGTTTTTGGCTGTAATGTATCATTTATAATTTTAGTATCTTAAAACTGCTAAGACTCTTTCCAAATCGAAAGGTGCATTTTCTTTGTCCTTTGTATTTACATGATTAACAAAGGATACATAATCCACCGATCCCCAAAAATTAGATTTGTTAATTCTCCATTTTTTTTTCAAGGTCACTGCACTTAAAAGTTTCTAATGTATTAGCCCAATATTAAAGTTAACATAATTATTTATTTTATCTTAAACAAATACTCTTAAACAAATGTTACAAATATCCGATACCTAAAACAGTTGTAGTTCGAAAGTATTAACTAACAATAACTAAAAAAAAAAAAAAAAAAAAAAAAAAAAAACTTTAGGTTTTTTTTTTTTTTTTTAGTTTTATCTTTTTTCAAAACACAAAGAACTTATGTATAGAATTATCGATTATGGATTTTCCGAAAAAGTTATTCAAAAAGACTGTGCTGTTTTATTAAATATTTATGCGCAAGACAGAATTATGTATTTTTACTCTATTTTGAATAACATAAAAGTACAAAACTTTTTTTACGCGTTGCCGAATATTCGAACTCTTAAATATTTAATCACTTAAGGTACAGTTCACAACAAAAATTTTTTATCCCTCATTTATTATTTTTTATGAACTTTGCTTCTCTTTTGAAAAAGACTGCCATTTTTCATTTTCATTTATTGATACATTTTTTTCTTTTCATTACAGTTCTTTGTGTTATTTAGTTTCCTTTTGAACAGAATAAAACTTTTTTTGGGGTAAATCTCAAAATTCTTTCAGTACTCGATGTGCAAATTTTTTTTTTTTTTTTTTTTTTTTTTTTTATCGAGTTTATTTATATTTTGAAAATATTGCTCCACACGTATGAAAAATTTCTTTCAAAGTTTTTGAACATGGTTACATTTTTTTTTTCTTCAACAGAATATTTGAAGTATAAGATTCGAAGGAATAAATAACTTATAAATTAATAACTTTTTTTTTTTTTTTTTGAGAAAACTGTTCTAGGAATGTAGACAGACATGCTAAAACTTGTATGAATGTACTTAGAAATATATTTCTGAATAAAAAATGTACTAAACGCTTTCTGGTTTCAGTTTTTTTTTTTTTTTTTTTTTTAAATATCATAATAAAAACTTCTTTTTAAGTAAAAAAATAAAAATATATAAAAGGTTCCTTAAAAGGTTTGGCAGTAGTGTATCACTTATAATTTTAGTATCTGAAAATTGCTAAGATTCTGTCCAAATCGAAAGGGTATATTTTCTTTATAATTATTTACATGATTAACAATTGATGCATAATTCACTGACCCCCAAAAATTAGATTTGTTGATTATTGTTTTTTTTTTCAACATGTACCTGAGCGACTAATGTGTTAGCCCAACATTAAACAGTGAACATAAATAATTATTTTATTTTAAACACTCTTAAACACGACATGTTACTAATTTCCGATATCTAAAACAATTGAGTTCAAATATTATAATTAAGTAACAACAACTAAAAAAAAAAAAAAAAAAAAAAAAAAGAATCTTTTTTTTTCTTTGAAAACATAAGAACATATGTATAGAATTAACGATTATGGATTTTCTGAAAAAGTTATATTCAGAAAGACTGTGCTGTTTTATTAAATATTTATGCGCAAGACAGAATTTTGTACTTTAACTCTATTTTAAATAACATAAAAGTACTAAAACTTTTTTACGCGCTGCTGAATATTCAAACTCTTAAATATATAATCACTTAAGCTACAGTTCCCAACAAAAGAATTTTATCAACAATTTATGATTTTTTCCGAACAGTGCATCTCTTTCGAAAAAGACTGTTCACATGTTGCCTTCTTTCAGTTTAATTTATTGATAATTTTTTGGTTGCAAAACAGTTTTTTGTGTTAATTAGTTTTCTTTTTAACAGGAGAAAACTTTTTTGGGGTAAATCTCAAAATTCTTTCAATACTCAATGTGGAGTTATTTTATCTAGTTTGTTTAGATTTTGAAAATAAAGTTCCGCGCGCATGGTAAATTTGCTTTCGAAGTTTTTGAATGCAGCCATCTTTTTTTTTTTTTTTTTTTTTTTTTTTTTCTTTTTTCTTCAACACAATATTTGAAGTATATGTCTCGAAATATATATATATATATATATATATATATATATATATATGCATTATTTTATTTATTTATTTATTTTGCGAAAAGTGTTTTAGGAATATGCATATGAATAACTATGGTAAAACATATTTGAATCTATTTAGAAATATATTTATTAAACATTTTACTAAACGCTTTATAGTTTTAATTTTCTTTTGAAAATATCATAGTAAAAACTTTTTTTTGCCTAAAAGGACTTCTCTGCTGGTGTGTTTGGCTTGAAAATTGCTAAGATTCTGTCCAAGTCGAAAAGGTGTTATTTTCTTTATAATTATTTACATGATTAACAATGGATACATAATTCACCAACCCCGAAAAATTACATTTGTTAAGTCTCATTTTTCTCAACGTATCTGTTTTTTAAAAAATTCCTGTCAGCCTGGCCTATAGGCGGAGGTAGATTTCGAAGAGTTTTCATTTCAACAACAAATAATAAAATATGATTAGAGATAAACCCAGTTTAACTACTTTATTTGGCCGCTTTTGAAAAATTTTAATTTCATTTTTCTGTAAGAATTGGTTTTATCAGAATCATCTTAAGCCCATTTTGACAACATATTTTGAAATATGTTCTGACTTTATTAAAAAAGTCGACCAATACGCACATTATATAATTCCTAAATAACAAAAAACTTTCAATTGAATGCGTTTGAGAGCAAAATTGAATTTAAAAATGAGTCATAAAATAATCAATTTGTTATTTGAATACATCTTCAATTCTTTAATCATGATGTCTTAGGGAAATTTTCTGCGAATTGCTTACTTTGACAGTTTTTTTAAAAATATATATTTAGCTTTTATCAGAAAACTGACCAATACGGCACATTACACAGTCCCTAAATAACAAAAAACTGTCAATTGAATGTGTTTGAGAGCAAAATTAGATTTAAAAATGAGTCATAAAACAACCAATTTGTTATTTGAATACATCCTCAATTCTTTAATAAAGATCGCCTTGGGAAATTTTGTGCGAAGTGCCTGTTTTGGTAAACCTTTTTTGAAATATATTCTACCTTTATCAAAAAATTGGCCAATTGGTCACATTATATAGTTCTTAAATAAGAAGACTGTAAATTGGATGTGATTGAGAACAAAAATGGATTTAAAAATGACTCAGAAAAAAAGCAATTTGTTATACTTTCTCAATTTTCAATCACAATCACTTCGGGGAATTCTGTTCAAAATACCCTTTTTGGCAGCCTTTATTGAAATATATTCTGCTTTTATCAAGATACTGGTCAATACGTCTTATTATATAGTTCCTAAATAAGAGGATTTGCCATTTGGATGCTTTTAAAATCAAAAATGAATTTAAAAATGATTCACATTATGTGCAGTTTGGATTTGATGTTTTTTCTCCAACTCTTATTTTTGTTTAATTTATTTTTGCTATAAGAATTGGTCCTATGAAAAATTTGTTAATATAAAAGCTGTAGATATTATTGAGAAGATGTAAAATAAATTTAATTAGATTTGATTGCTTAAGAATTGAAGTAAGTTAGGGATTTTTTTCCTTTTCCACCCCCCTTTTCTTTTCGTTTTTAATTTTTTTCAAAGATAAAAGTTGGTCCTATCAAAACCTTGTAAATACAAATGTTTTAGATAATTTTAAGATCATTTATAAAAAATTCAGTTGGATTTGATATCTTGAGAATTGACGAAGTTATGTATTTTTTCTCCCCAAAACCCTGTTTTTTAAGCCTCTTGAGCCCATTTTTAACTTTATCAATAATCTGTCATGCATAAACTTTTAGCCCATTTTTTAGATGTAATATAAACTTTAAACTGTTTCGATATCTATTTTAATTAAGAATTTATCGCGTTTCTTCGGTTTTCACAAAAACCTTCCTTATTTACACCCATTTGGTCCGATTTTGCCCATTAACGAACTCAACAGAGATTTTATGCCCCTTGATTTTATGTAAAAGTTTGAAGAACTGAGCATAATTAATCGTTAATCATAAGTTATCGTGTCTAGAAGAAAGTGATATATATATATATATATATATTAATTCCATATTAAATGATAAAAACTGTCAATTTCCTATTAATAATATTCATATATCTAAAACCTTTAAGTATCCCATATCTATCGGTAGAACGATTTTTAACTATAATTCTTTCTCTAAATCTTCTTTTGTTGCTAGTACATTACCCTGTATATGCAATGACCCCTCTCTACAAAAGTATATAAATAAAGATCATGGACATATTATTACTGGTAATCTTAATCTAGTAGATGATTTACAACTTAGGAGAATTATGGGTTATGGGACCAAGTACAGAATTCCATCCAAATTAAACATTAAATCTATCATAAAACAATTTACCTATGATATAGATATATTTATTTATAAACTTGCAATTTATTACAATAAACCCATTGAATATTTTAATCAATGGAAAATATTAGTTATCGATAAATTAACCAGGTCCTTAAAATATAATATTTCACACCTAGAATATGTAAATATACAGCATCTGTTTAAGCAAATCAATAAATTACAACAAAACTTTGTAATAACTTATGTTGATAAATCTCCAAATAATTATGCAATTATTTGTAAATCTTATTATCATCAACTGCTTAAATCTAGTATATCTATTAATAACACATTCCAAAAAATTAATGATAACTTACTTGCCAATAATCTTAAAATTAAAGGATTCTATAATTTATTAGACATTAACCCTACTAACTTTAAATATCCTTATCTAGTCCTTATACCCAAATTTCATAAGCATCCTGTTAAATTCAGAACTGTTACAATTGGTTGCAATACTTACAATAATGCTGCTAATAAACTTCTATTAGTAATACTTAATCAAATATATAATATTACAAAAAAAGTGATAATACACATTGCATAAAAAATAGTTATGAACTGGTCCATATTATGAAAAATTTTAAATGTATAAAAAATATCACTACTTATGATTTTAAGGATTTATTTAATAATATCGATTTATCGGATTTACATAATATCATAAATGAGCTTTTTAAAAAATATCAACACGAGTTGGATATATCACATAATATCGATTCTGATTATTTTCATACCTTAACCAATTTCATTATCTATAATAATTTTATCATGCATGATAACAATATATATATTCAAAATGTTGGTATACCACAAGGTGGTAGTACATCTAGTGTATTATCTGATTTATATTACTATGAACGTCATTATTTAAATAATAAAATACATTTATATCGATATATAGATGATGTAATTTTAATTGATACTGATAACACCTGTATATCTCAATTCCCTGTTGATTATCCTTCTAATCTAGAACTTTCAAAAAACCTACTTTTTAATAATACAATCAATTTCTTAGATATTAAAATTATATTAAAAGAGAACAAATTTATAACTGATATTTATGACAAAAGGAAAGAATTTAATTTTAAAGTTAATAGCTTTACTAATTTTAAATCATGTCTTCAAAATTATGTATATCGTAATACAATACTTAACCATTTATATAGAATAAAATGTCTATGTTCTTCCCATTTAATTAATACTAATATTAAAAAGCTTGTATTTGATGCTATAAATAATGGTTATCCTAAAAAATTCATATATTCTTTAATTTATAATTAGATATTACATGATCTTATAATTAATTCTTTGCGTAAAAATGTATAAAAAAATTATAAAACATAAAAAAAATTAAAAATGTTAAAAAGTAATAAAATATATATATATAGGTTGGTTGGGTGGGTAGATGTTAGAGTACGGAGGAGGGTGGTGTTGTCTGGATAAAAACGCAAAAATTAATTATTTAAATAAACAATATATATATATATATATATATATATATATATATAATTGAGAGTGGGTTATTCATTTTAACATAATTTTAAACTGTTTAATTGACACCAATATATGGATATTTGTCTAGTTATATCTGTAGTTAAATAGCTATATTTTAATTATTAAATTAATTTTAATGTTATTGATATAATTTTTGGTATTATTATTAATAATATCATTACTATTATTATTATTATTATTTTTAATTTTTACTTATTTTTATTTTATTTTATTTTATTTTTTTAATTTTTATTTTTTAATTTTAATTTAATTTAATTTTATTTTATTTTTTAATTTTTATTATCCTATATTAAGATAATGAGTTTTTACCATGTAAAGTCACAATAAATGTTACTGATTAAAGTAACAAAATGGTATTTCAAGTTATATGTTAATATGAATGTTATCTCTTAATTCTAATTTTAATTATTTTATTAATTTAATTTTATGTTAATATCGATTATTAATTATTTTCTCCGGTTCAATTATATTTCAATTCAGCTTTATCTTTTTTGTTTGTTATGGATAACTATTATTTTTACTTACTTTCAACTCCTTTTTGTAAAATATCTTTGTTCCTTGTTTAATAATTTGGTTTTTGTGTGCTGGTAGCCCCAAATACGTATTATTTTGCTATTTCATGGCTAATACGTGGAAGAAACCGCACACTTCATTTGTAGTTCCAGAGCGTTTGGGGCTTGATGATTCTGCTTTTGGAGCTACAAATTCTATTTGCATTCATTTTATTTATTTATTTTTTCAGATTTACTCGTTACACTATTTTTTTATTTTATTATAATTCAATTCAATTCTAATTCTTCGTTTTGGTTTATTGTTTTATTGATAAAATCCATTGGTGAATCTTGTCTACTTTTAATGGTATTATATATATATATATATATATATACATATACATAAAATCTCGGTTGTGTTCGTGAATGGGCAAAATCGGACAAAGGGGGTGGAAATAGGGAGGGTTTTGTGAAAAACGAAGAAACGCGATAACTTCTTAATTAAAATAGATATCGAATCAGTTGACATCCTTGAAAGAATCAAACAGCTAAAATGGAAATGGGCTGGGCACATTGCAAGAAGACAAGACAATAGATGGAGCACAAATATACTACAGTGGTATCCCAGAGATGTAAAACGACCACAGGTAAGATGGAGTGACGAAATTCGAAAAGTGGCTGGTGTAAATTGGATGACGAAAGCACTAGACAGGAAACATTGGGAAAATCTGGGGAAGACCTACATCCAGCAGTGGATCGATAACGGGTGGTTATGATGATATATATATATATATATATATATATATATATATATATAGATATAGATATAGATAGATTGATAGATAGATAGATAGATAGAGAGAGAGAGAGAGAGAGAGAGAGCGAGAGAGAGAGAGAGAGATAGACATTTAGATAGATAAACTTTTTCATTGAAGGTAGTTTTGGAGTCTAGGAGTCATGATCGGTGTAGATCTGCAAAAAATTTTCAGAAATTCCAACATGGGAGAGTATGCAATAGGTAGTATTTCATACGAAATCTACCTAAAAGGCGACTAATGTGTTAGCCCAATATTAAATAGCGAACATAATTAATTATTTTATCTTAAACAAACACTCTGAAACGCATGTTACAAATTTTTGATATCTAAAACGACTTTTACTCTATTTTGAATAACATAAAAGTACTGAACCTTTTTTACGCAATGCCGAATATTCGAACTCTTAAATATTTAATCACTTAAGCTACAATTCCGAACAAAAGAATTTTATCACCCATTTATGATTTTTTACGAACTTTGCTTCTCTTTCAAAAATGACTGCTCACATGTTGCCTTTTTCTATTTCATTTATTGATACATTTTTTTTTCTTTACAGTTGTTTGTGTTATTTAGTTTCTTTTTGAACAGGCAAAAGCTTTTTTTTAGGTAAATATTAAAATTCTTTCAATACTCAATGTGGAATTATTTTACTTGGTTTATTTAAATTTTGAAAATAATACTTTGCACGCATGAAAAATTTCCTTTGAAAGTCTACGAACGTGGCCATATTTTTCTTTTAACACGATATTTGAAGTATAGGACTTGAAGAAACATAAATAAATATTCTTTTTTTTTTTTTTTTTTTTTTTTTTTTGAGTAATCGGTTTTAAGAATACGCAGATAGACAATTATGATAAAGCTTGTTTGAATGTATTCAGAAATACATTTTATATTAAAAAATGTAATATATGATTTTAACTTTTATTTATTTATTTACTTATTTTGTTTTATTTTATTTTGAAAGAGTTATAGAACACGGTTCTCGTATATTCGATGAGATCCTATGATTTGATGATAAAATTGAATAGATCAATGTGGACGACAAGTACATACTGCTCGCGCATGCAATGACATTTTTTTTTTTTTTTTTTTTTTTGACTTATATCACATTTCTAATAAAGGTGATCATGGTCGCTTAAAAGTTTCATTATAATATGCAGTTTCCTGAAATATACTACCGTCGACAAAGGTTGAATTAGGGTAGAACATACTGCATTTTTTTTTTGTTTAATACTTGATTTTAGATCCCATGCTCTATAGTAATTTTCCATCTTCTTGTAGCTTACTACGATCCCTCTGAATCTAAGGTCAAATTCAGAAACACCCTGAATGTTCATCTTCTTTGGAAACATAAAATACTTATGTATGGAATTAAGATTTATAGATTTTCCGAAAAAGTTACATTGAGAAAGACCGTGCTTTTCTTATTAAATATTTATGTATAAAAACCAAATTCAGTATTTTTACTCCATTTCAAATAAAGTAAAAATAGTAAACTTTATGACATGCAACTGAATATTCAAATATTTAATCATTTAAACTACAATTCCCAACAAAGAAATTTTATCACTCATATATAATTTTTTAGGAACAATGCTTCTGTTTTGAAAAAAGACTTTTCACATGCTGCCTTTTTTCAGCTTCAAATATTATACCTTTTCTTCTAAACAGTTGTTTCTGTTATTTAGTAATAAACAAGGAAATAATTTTTATTTTTAGCTAAATCTAAATATTCTTTCAATACTCGATGTGGAATTGTTTTATCTATAGTGTTTAGATTTTGGAAATAATGCTCAGCACGTATGAAAAATTTCCTTTCAAACTTTTTGAACATGGTCTTCTTACTTGTTCAACGCAATATTTCAAGTAGAAGTGTAGAAGAAATTATCTTTAGCAAAAAGTATTTTAAGAATATGTAAACAGGGATGCATGTTATAACATATTTTAAAGGTATTTAGAAATGCATTTTTTATTAAAAAATGTTTTCTATTTTTTTATTAACATATTTTAAAGGTATTTAGAAATACATTTTTATTAAAAAATGTTTTCCTATTTTTTTTATTAAAAAATGTTATTAACGGTTTCCATTTTAAAATTGCTTTTAAAAGTACTATTACAAGTTTATTTATTTTTATTTATTTTTTAAGCAATATTACTTTTAAGATGTGTTTAATTGTAGTGTAGCGCTTGTATTCTTAGCATCTCCAATCACTGATAGCCTAACCAAACCAAAAGTAGGTATCTTCTTTATTTTTACTCATGCAGATAGCAATAAGCACAAAAACTTTCTTCCCTTCCTCTCCCCCCCCCCAAATTTTTTTTATCCCTGGGTCTCCATTGAGAAACCTCTGTTCTTTTTCGTATAACAACTACAATGTCCGATTTTTTAACATTTTCGTATCACTTCTTAATAGCTAAATGTTTTTTTTTCTTTTTTGCGTACAAAGCAATAGAATAAATGGCTGCATCTATAACAAACATAAAAAAAATATATTCTCATTAGAGTTAGCAAAATTCCTAGAAATGCACAAAACACAATGTGACTAAGAAAGTGATAAATTTTCATAGGTATTTAAATCAAACCTTTTTCAATAATTTTTTTTGAGGATTTGTAGATTATCTAATTTTTTAAAGCTCTTAAATATAAGTGCATTAAAATAAATTAATAGTTATTAAATTGGTGTTTTAAAGGGCTTCGTAGTTTTAGATTTATATTTCGAAGCCGAAATTACTAACCGCAGAAGGATCAATTTCACAAAGATATTTTTTCTGTTATTTCTGATGTCATTTTGTTTTGGGAAAAAAAAACAATGAATAAGTATTTGCATTATTATTTTAGCTTCGGAACTGAAGTGGTTAAAAACCGCAGTTCTAGAGAATATGATATTTTACAACGATTATCAATTTCATCTGTAAGGCATAGATTTATGCTGATTGGTTAAATAATAACACTGCGCATAGATGATAAATGAACCAATAATGAATTTTTTGTTACAATTGGAGGCAGCAGGGTTTGTCACGGAGTCGAAACTAGCCTTTTTTGCAGCCGGAGCGAATATGGATTTTGGCACATCCCCCTCATACCCCTCCTCTGTAAAATATATTTACAAAGATAAGTTTACTAATTTTCTAATAGCCGAGATAATTTAAAATATGTAATACTTAACTATGTAATCTGCTTTGCCAAATATTGATTCATTAAAATTTTGTAAAAAATCGAAAACAATTCCGCTTTACACAGGATTACGTATCATCCTTAAACTCTTCTATGCCTTGGAATAACTCAGACAGGACGATTTTAGCAATACCATGTTAAACATAGACATGAGAAAAATCGACCCACAAAATCTTCATTTCGGCGCCCCTTCATTCTGGCACCCGAGGCACATGCCCCTTGTCCCCCCCCCCTCCTAGTTTCGGCCCCTGGTTATCATTTTCACGTGATCGACACATAATTGTTTTAACAACTTTCGATTCCATCTTATCATAACATCTCATATTATTTATTACGTTCCACAATGGCCATATGAGGTATCTGAGGCCGTCATAGTTGGCCCAAGAAAAAAGAGACAACTGCCGGAAATTCCTAATCCACAAAAATATAGTACATTCATTAAAATTCGCAGTCATGTCTTCCGAATTCCGAAAACCGTGCTTTATCATTAGAAACGTCAGAAATGAATATACAGTAAAACCTCTATTTAACGAAGTATTATAGTGACACCTAGACATTTGAATGAATCTCAAAGAAATCATCTGATCTGTGAAGAAAATTCGTTATATAGAAATCAACTTAAATTCATAAAGTTTCAAATTAAAATACACATAAATTGGAAACATTGAAAAGTGTACTTTAGTTTGGGCAGAGATTTTCTCTGTTTGCAATGTAGTCATATGAGAATAGTTCAAATAATAATAGTAAAAAAAGTTTAAAAAAAAAAAAAAAAAAACTGAATGGTAAAATACCTTTTTTCTTTTTTTTACAGTGTATCAGATACTTATCTGTTAAAAGATCTGTAAATTACTTTGTGCAGGTTTTTTATAAAAATAAATAAATTAATTAACTGTTCATTAGAATTTTCGCGAATCCGAAAAATTCATCCATAACATTTTTGTCAAACTGAAATCCTCTTCTTATTCTATCGAACGCATCCCCCCAATGACAATGCCGGAATTTCTGTGTGAAAACGTACGGCGTTAGCAAATGTTCATCTTGTCATGAAAAAAATTGCTTTGTTCACAAAGAAGAATAGAAAGGTTTAGATAATATCACTTTCATGCAATCTGCTGAAATAAATTCATACATCCACTGCAACAGCAACCTGTCCGTTTCAGTGCTGTACATGCATAAAAGTGGAATAAACTTCGTTATACATAACATTATTATTCGTAATATGAAGATTAATAAACATGCGAATGGTGTCCTGGTGTAATGGAAGGAAGTCAAGGTTCAGCAGAAAATTTTGTTAAATGGCAAACTTCGCTAAATAGGACAGGGCGTGATCGAACAATTACTCATAGAAAATCTAGACTTTTTGAATGAAAGGTAAGAAGGTTTTATTTTACAAAATAATATAAATTGAACAAATTAATATGATTAAATTAAAAAAATAAATTCTTGAGATATGTAAATGCATCTTTCAATATTTAGTGAATTTAAACTTAGTATTTTAACCCTTTGCGGGGCAGGGCAAATTCATTGCTTCAGTATTGAAATAAATGACTGACACCGGAATTCGAAAACAACTTTATTTGTAAATAAGAAAACGCTATGTTTCACGCATTCAATAAACCGTAATTTTCCTTAACAAAATTCTGGTGCCAATGTGGCGTTTGGGAATTAAAATTAAGTGGTATATCTATGAAACCAGCGCCCCGCAAAGGGTTAACTTAGCATTTAAGCTTAGTGTATTAAAAAAAATGTCAATTTGCTTTTTACAACTAACTAATTGTAGTTGATTTTCATTTTAAATGAGTAGACTTTGAAAGATAACTTTATATATGCTTAATTTTATCATTTAAAAAAGTTTTTTTGTCTTTTATTTTAAGATGTGTTAAATTCGAGAATACGGCGAGTTTTCATACACATTTTCTATTAACAGAGATTTCCGATATCCGAGGTACTGGTGGTCTCAATTAACTCGGATAATCGAGTTTGCACCGTATGTAAGATAAAGTCTTGTAAATTTTAAAAGGTAATATGAAAACATTACTATCATAGGTAAGAAACTGAGATTTCTATTATACCAATTACGGAAAAGGTTGTTTTTAAATTTTATTTATAGGGAAGTTGCAATAAGCTACTCTGTAGATGTTTTCATAGAAACTCAAGGCAGTTCTAACGGTCGGAACTACCTATTTGTCGTTTGCGATATTCTCGATGACGTCATTTTCAGCTACCCAATTCAGACAACATTTTTTAAATTGCAATAATGTTTTTTATATTAGAAAAACACGATTTTTAATGTCGAATTTAATGAGTTAGCCGAACGGAGAGTAAAATGAAACACCGGTGCTGTTTAAAAGAATAAAAAAATCATTGACATACATTCCATCTGTTTAAAATGTTTATTTGAAATCCTCCCAACTCATTTTTCTATATCCCACAAAATTTGTTTTTCAAAATATATTATATATTGTACTAAAAACATAAATTATTACTATATACACACATAAGCTTGCAAATTTATGCTACGAAAATAATTTTTGACTTACTTTATAAATTCAAAAAATAAAATTTCTGTGTAAAGACAGCGTTTATTCTCGAAAACGGGCATTCACGATTTGCAATGTAATATGTTGCCAAAACACTCTTTTTAAATTTTGATTAAAGAAACACAAAAAATCAATGAACTTGTAAAAAAAAAAGTGTTGTAAGAGGGAGATAAATGCACAACAACATAGAAATTTCTTTCATTGAGACACATGTGCACATTAGAGAGCCAAAGAGTTAAGGGATTAAAAATATATATTGATATATAATAGCAATAGTAGAATTGTTTTTCGCAGTTAATGAATTTTCCATTTGCAATCAACGCAACGTTGTATGGAATAGTAGCTATTTTTTTTTTTTTTTACTTTATGGAAAACCATATAACTATAGTATTTATTTTTTTATAAAAAAAACTTTATTTTATTTTAGATATCTAGTTTACTTTTTATTATTCCCAAGCTGAAAATATCTTATATAAACACATAATTTTATTAGAAGACCACTTTTCAAAATAAAATAACCTTTTGCAAAGAAATGAATAGAAATAAAAAAAATTTCACCGGATTAAATTTTGTAAATATTCCTTAAAGCCATATAATATGAAATGCTTTATCTAAAAGAAGAAAAACTAGTTGGATGTGTCAATCCCGAAACTTTCTTCTATCTCATAAATACATGATATATATATATATATATATATATATATATATATATATATATATATATATATATATATATAAAACGTGGTGACTTTAAAGTTACTTATTATCGAATTTCCTCGAACATTTGAGCTAGCCTAATGAGATTCTGGTATCCGAAAAGCCTAAAACGCAAAATGTAATTAATATTCTGAGAAAATGAGCTTAGTAGTGCCTCTTGGTGGGTAATTTATACTAAAACCTAATAAGCATCTATTGATGTCAAGACCTAACAGAATCTGAAATTTGATGGAATTTCGTCCATTAGTTCTTGAGATATAATTATAACAAAAAATTTGCAAAACGTAGCACAGCAACACCATATTTTGGACAATTTATGCCAAAATGTAAAAAAGCGTCTAATTATGTTATGGTGTAAAAGAATCTGAAGTTTGATGAAATTCTGTGCATTAGTTCTTGAGATATATCTAGTTTTAAAAAAACGTGTAAAATATAGCACAGCAGCACCATCAGTTGAAGGATTTATAACAAAACGTAATCATCGTGTAATTATGTTATATGTCATTTTGTAACAAAATCTGAAGTTTGATGAAATTCTGTGCGTTGGTTGTTAAGATATAGCTATCGGAAAAATCGTGCAAAATGCAACATAGCTGTACCACCTGTTGTAAGGTTAATACCAAAATGTAATCAGCGTCTAATTATGTTATATATTCTAGTGTAAAAGAAACTAAAATTTGATGAAGTTCTCTGCATTAGTTCTTGAGATATAGCTATCGCAAAAATCGTGCAAAATGAAGCATAGCAGCGCCACCTATAGGGAAGTTCACACCAAAACCTTATCAGCAACTATGTATCTCAAGGTATCGCGGAATCTGAAGTTTGGTGAAATTCTGTGCATTAGTTCTTGAGATATAGCTGTCATAAAAATCATGAAAAACGTGGCATAGCAGCGCCACCTGCTGGCCAATTTACACCAAAACGTAATCAGCGTCTATGTATATCAAGGGGTAACAGAATCTGAAGTTTGGTGTAATTCTGTTCATTAGTTCTTGAGATATAGCAATCTTGAAAATCATGAAAAACGTAGTATAGCAGCGCCACCTGCAGGCCAATTTTCACCAAAAACCAATAGGCACTAATTCATATCAAGGTCTAACTGAATATAAAATTTTATTAAATTTCGAGCATTAGTTCTTGAGATAGAGCGCCCACAAATTTTTTGTCACATACAGACAGACAGACTCACAGACAGACACACAGACTCACAGACAGACGGACAGACTCACAGACAGACATTTTCTAAAAATAGTCAAAACGTGTTCAGGACCTTCTAAAACGTATAAATCCGTCGAAAACCGGAAGTCGAAAATTTTCATGTATCCAATACTTTCTTCTTGTAAAGATAGAAGAAAGTAAAAAGATAGAAGAAGAGAAAAGAAATTTGGACAATTTTATGTTGTGTTAAAGTACTTCAAATTGCAAAAGATTTAACCAAACTTTCTTTAGAAAGTGAGAAATTCTATTGGTGGGTTCGTAAATTTTCGAGACAGATATTGTTTCTTCTTAAACTTTGAGAACTCTTACATCAGAAATATTATTCTTTAGGGAACATTCTCCGAGAAAAGATTTTGACAAGGAGACTTTTCCTTAGATTTTTCTGGCATTTTCTTTCATGTATGTGGGATTTTGATCAAAAAAGAAGAAAGAATTCTGCGAAAAGTCTGCGACAACGCTTTTAGTAAACTTATTACTAAGTCGGATATCCTTCCTTCCTTCTTTTCATGTTTGAAATTTTGTAGAATTTTGGGTATCAAATTTAATTGAATATTTGATGGAAGTTGTTAGTCCTTATAGCTTATATCAAAGGTAAAATAAAAGTATTTCTTTTATTACCTTGCACATTCCACGATATAAAAAAAAAAAAAAAAAAAAAAAAGTTGGAAATTTTACGTCAAACGTAGCAAATGAAGTGCGTTCGTACTATAACGAAGTTTTATAAATATTCAGATCTTGGTGCAATGACACATAGTGCATCGAATACAGTTCAGTGGCCTGAATCTTTTGTACGTCCCTGTAAATACTATCTGCTTTCTATTATATAGGAAGTAACTTGTAGTAAACCGCACAAACATCCATAAATTTTACAAAATGTGAAATAATTTAATATAACTACATATAAATTTATATAATAAGGTTTTTCCTGTTAGGAAAATATGATTTTTAGCTCACAGGCTATCATAGCCTGAGAGCTTATGTGCCCGCCCGTTCTGTATGTATGTACGTTCGTTCGTTCATGCGTACGTGCGTGCGTAACGCGATAACGCATGATAAAAATATCTCATCTACTGGAAATTTTGTATATAGGTATATCCTGATAAGGCGCTTCCCTGATTATTTTTTGGAGTTTATTCGATATGTATAAGATGAGGAGCTTATAGAGGAGGTTCATGCCCCTCCCCCTAATTGATATAAATGGGTTTTTCATGCAGAAATATTAGTTTTTGATCAAAATTTACACATAGGATTATTCTGATGAAGCTCTTCCGTGATTGATATTATCTGTTCATTGGATAAATATAAACAGGGGAAACGGGGGTTCTAATGCCCCTCACCCCTTAATTTATATAAATGGGTTTTTCTTGCAGAATTGTCAGATTTCGCTCAAATCTCTGAATAGTTTTGGAAGTTTAATGGTTAAGTATATAAAAGAGGGGGATAACTCCTCTTAAATTATATAAATGGGTTTTTATTAAGAATTTTCCGATTTGCTCTGAATTTTGGATATGGATTTTTTTATATGATAAAGTATGTCCCTGATCAGTTTAGAGGGTTCAATGATTAAGTATAAAAAGGGGTAAGGGGGGAGCTGTTCTCCCCTCCTTATTTTTTTTTCAAACGGAATTAACCTTTGAAAATATAAGGCTGTAATGTACAATTGGTATGCGTAGCCTATGAGCTCAATGCCGTCAGTTTAACTGGGCAATTATCTTTTTTTTCTTAATATCAGTGAAAGAGATCTCGAGTTTAATGAGTTAGCCGAATGGAGAGTAAAATGAAAGACCGATGCTGTTTAAAAGAATAATAAAATCACTGACATAGATTCCATGTGTTTCAGTTTTATTTGAAATTCCTCTAACTCAATTTTTCTACATCCCACAAATGTTGTTTATCAAAATGTATTATATATTGTACTAAAAACATAAATTATTACTATATACACACATAAGCCTAATAATCTTGCAAGTTAATGTTACGAAAATAAATTTTGACTTAATTTAACAATTAAAAAAATAAAATGTCTATATAAAAAAAGGCAACAGACATTCATGATTTGCAATATGACAATGTTGCATAAAACACACTTATTAAATTTTGATTCAATGAATTTGTAAAAAAAAGTGAGTTAAGCTGAAGATAAATGCTCAACAATGTAGAAATTTCTTTCATTGAGACACATGTGCCCATTAAAGGGTCAGAGGGGTAAGGGGTTAAAAATATATCTTGATATTTAAATTGATATCAACAGTAAAATTGTTTTTAGAAGTTAAAGAATTTTCCATTTTAAAGGGTAAGAGTGGTAAGGGGTCAAAAATATATCTTGATATATAAATTGATATCAACAGTAAAACTGTTTTTAGAAGTTTAAGAATTTTCCATTTGCAATTAACGCAACGTTTTATGGAATAGTAGCTATTTTTCATTTCATGGGAAACCATATAACTATATAGTCTTTATTTCTCATGAAAAAACTTTATTTTATTTTAGATGTTAAGCTTACTTTTTATTATTCCCAAGCTGAAAATATCTCACATAAACACATAATTTTACTACAAGACCACTTTTCAAAATAAAATAACCTTTTTCAAAGAAATGAATAGAAATAAAAAGTTTCTTCACCGGATTCAATTTTGAAAATATTCCTTAAAGCCATATAACATGAAATCTTTTATCTAAAAGAAAAAAAAAGCCGATAGTAGAGAAAAGAAATTTGAACAATTTTATGTTATGTTAAAGTACATCAAATTGGAAAAGATTTAACCAAACTTTCTTTAGAAAGTGATAAATTGTATTGGTGGTTTCGTAAATTTTCGAGACAGAAATTGTTTCTTCTTAAACTTTGAGAACTCTTACATAAGAAATATTATTCTTTAGGGAACATTCTCCGAGAAAAGATTTTGACAAGGAGACTTTTCCTTAGATTTTTGTGGCATTTTCTTTCATGTATGTGGGATTTTGATCAAAAAGACGAAAGAATTCTGCCAAAAGTCTGCGACTACGCTTTTATTGAACTTATTACTAAGTCGGATATCCTTCCTTCTTTTCATATTTGAAATTTTGTAGAATTTTGGTATCAAATTTAACTGAATATTTGGAGGAACTTGTTGGTTCACACAACTCTGTTAAAGTTGAAATAAATGTATTTATAATCAATATCAATAAGCCTAAGAAACTTACAAGCGTATTCTTATAAAAATAAGCTTTGAATTACCTTATCAATAAATATAAAAACTTTGTTAAATCACCATAAAAGAAAAATTATACAGGACGCGTTTCGAGCTGCAAAATTACCGCTCGTCTTCAGCTGGTCCAAACACGTGTCCCAACGGACAGAGTGGAAATAACAGTGAAATAAAGAGGGAGGAGATTACACAGAGTGCGACAGGTGGCGCTGCTTGTCAGAGCCAAGGGGAAAGAGAAAAGTAAAGATAAACTCAAAGAAGGAGGGAGGAGATTACAAAGAGTGCCCCAGGTGGCGCTGGCTAAAAAACCAGGTGGCAGAGAAAAACTAATGAAAGATAAAGAAAACAATTGAAAAATAAATAAAATAAAATAAAATAAAATAAAATAAAATAAAATAAAAAATTAATAAAATAAAATATATAAAAAAAAAAAAAAATTAATTAAATAAAAATTAAAAATAATTATAGTAATAATAATAAACTACAAAAGTAATTTCCATGCAGGAGAAAGGGAGGGGGATGAAGAGAGATCGTTGACAAGAGTATTATAATTTTTATAAATAAAATAAGCTTCGTGGGTATCTAAATGAGAAGGAGATTCAGGATTAGAAATAATTCTGGCCATGGAAAAATTGAAAAAATGACCGGAAGACCAACAGTGAGAAGCAATGGAAGACCTAGATAATTCCTGATTTTTAATGTATCTCTGATGTTCATCCAATCTTTTCTTCAACGCTCTTCTGGTCTGACCAATATAACCCAAATTGCAAGAGCAAGGAATAAAATAAACACCCCACCGGTTCTCAACAGGAATAGGATCTTTCAAAGACGAGAATTTAATTTTATTCATAGGTTTAAAGATAACTTTAAAATTGAAACGAGAAAGGATTTTAGCTAATTTGAAACAAAGAGGAGAATAAAAAGGTAGAACTATAGAGTTAATATTAGACGAATTATTAGAATCAGTAAGAAGACGTTTAGGCTTATTAAATTTATACAGAGCTTTGTCAATCAAAGAGGGATTATAACCACGAGTGAGGGCAAGAGATTTGAGGTAACTAATTTCCTTATTTAGAGCAGAAGAATCAGAAGAAATCCGAAGTGCTCTGTAAACAAAAGTATAAAAGGAAGCCACTTTATGCTGTGGAGGATGGTTAGAAAAAGCATGCGGAGGTAGAGATACAGCGAAAGGTTTTCTATAAACAGAAGTAGAGAATTACCTTATAAATTCGAAAAATAAAGTTTCTTTATAAAAGTAGCGTCTTATCTCGAAAAAAACATCCGTCATTTGCAGTCCAATAATGTTGTTAAAATACAATTCAAAAAGAAGAAATGAAAAAAAAAAACCCACAAAAAATAAGATTATTGAAAAACTGGGTTAAACAGGAGATAAATGCACAAGACAGTAGAAATTTCCTCCACTGAGATATAATTCCCTATTAGAGGTGAAAGGGTTAAGGGTGAAAACCATCCATGTACCAACCAAATTACAGTTTTTTGTTGTTAATGAACATTTCAATTGCAATTAACGCAAAGTTCAGTGAAATAGTAGCTATTTTTCCACTAAATGAGAAATTATGCGTTATTTTTTATAAAAAATTCTTTATTTTATTTTAAATGTGAAGTTTATTTTTTATTATCCCAAAGCTGAAAATATCTTATATAAATACATAATTTTATTAGGAAATTATTTTAAAAAATAAAATAGCCTTTAAAAAAGACATGAATAGAAACAAAAACTTTTTTCACCGGATTCAATTTTGTAAATATTCCTTAAAGCCATATAATATAAAATGTTTCATCTAAAAGAAGAAGAAAAAAAAGATAGTAGACAAAAGAAATTTGAACAGTTTTATGTTATGTTAAAGCACTTCAAATTGCAAAAGATTTAACTAAACTTTCTTTAGAAATTGAGAAATTCTATTGGTGGTTTCGTAAATTTTCGAGTCAGAAATTGTTTCTTCTTAAACTTTGAGAACTTAGATCAGAAATATTATTCTTTAGGGAACATTCTCAGAGAAAAGATTTGACAAGGAGACTTTATCCTTAGATTTTTGTGGCATTTTCTTTCATGTATGTGGGATTTTGAACTAAAAAAGAAGAAATAATTCAGCTAAAAGTCTGCGACTACGCTTTTAGTAAACTTATTACGAAGTCGGATATCCTTCCTTAATCCTTTTCATATTTGAAATTTTGTAGAATTTTCGTATCAAATTTAACTGAATATTTGGAGGAACCTGTTAGTTCACACAGCTCTGTCAAAGTTGAAATAAATGTATTTATAATCAATATCAAGAAGCCTAAGAAACTTACAAGAGTATTCTTGTAAAAATAAGCTTTCACTTACTTTATAATTTCGAAAAATAAAGTTTCTTTATAAAAGTAGCGTCTTATCTCGAAAAAAAAAAAAATTGTCATTTGCAATCCAATAATATTGTTAAAATATAATTCACAAAGAAGGAATGAAAAAAAAAAAAAACATAAAAAATAAAATTGTTAAAAAACTGCGTTAGAAAGGAGACAAATGCACAGGAGAGTAGAAATTTCCTCCACTGAGACATAATTGCCCATTATAGGTGAAAGGGTAAAGGGTGAAAACTATCTATGTACCAACCAAATTATGGTTTTTAGTTGTTAATGAACTTCCAAATTGCAATTGACGCAACGTTTAGTGGAATAGTAGCTATTTTTCCATTAAATAAGAAACTATATAACTATAGTTATTTTTCATTAAAAAAACTTTATTTTATCCCAGATGTCAAGTTTATTTTTTCTTATTACCAAACTGAAAATATATTACATAAACACATAATTTTATTAGAAGACTACTTTTCAAAATAAAATAACCTTTCGCAAAGAAATGAATAGAAATAAAAAGTTTCTTCACCGGATTCAATTTTGAAAATATTCCTTAAAGCCATGTAATACGAAATGCTTTATCTAAAAGAATAATAATAAAAAAAAGATAGTAGAGAAAAGAAATTTGTACAATTTTATGTTATGTTAAAGTACTTCAAATTGCAAAAGATTTAACCAAACTTTCTTTAGAAAGTGAGAAATTCTATTGGCGGTTTCGTAAATTTTCGAGACAGAAATTGTTTCTTCTGAAACTTTTAGATCTCTTACATCAGAAATATTATTCTTTAGGGAACATTCTCCGAGAAAAGATTTTGATAAGGAGATTTTCCTTAGATTTTTTTGTGGCATTTTCTTTCATGTATGTGGGATTTTGATCAAAAAAGAAGAAAGAATTCTGCCAAAAGTCTGCGACTACGCTTTTAGTAAACTTATTACTAAATCGGACATCCTTCCTTACTCCTTTTCATATTTGAAATTTTATAGAATTTTAGTATTAAATTTAACTGAATATTGGGCGAAATTGTTGGTTCATAGAGCTCTGTCAAAGTTGAAATAAATGTATTTATTATCAATATCAATAAGCCTAAGAAACTTACACGAGTATTTTATAAGAATAAACTTTGACTTACTTTATAATTTCGAAAAATAAAGTTTCTCTACATAAGTTGCATCTTATCTCGAAAACAAACATCTGTCATTTGCAATTCCATAATATTTTTAAAATACAATTTACAAAGAAGGAATGAAAAAAAATATGTATAATAAGATTGTTAAAAAATTGTGTTAAACAGGGACAAATGCACAAGACAGTAGAAATTTCCTCCACTGAGACATAACTGCCCATTACAGGTGAAAGGGTTAAGGGTAAAAACTATCTATGTACCAATCAACTTATGGTTTTAGTTGTTAATGAATTTTCCAATTTCAATTAACGCAACATTTAGTGGGATAGTAGCTATTTTTCCTATGAATGAGAAGCTATATAACTATAGTTATTTTTCATCAAAAATTCTTTATTTTATTTTACGTGTCAAGTTTATTTTTTATTATTCCGAAACTGAAAATATCTTATATAAACACATAATTTTATTAGAAGACCACTTTTCAAATAAAATAACCTTTCGCAAAGAAATGAATAGAAATAAAAAGTTTTTTTTTCACCAGATTCAGTTTTGTAAATATTCCTAAAAGCCATATAATATGAAATTACTTATCTAAAAGAAAAAAAGAAAAGATAATAGAGAAAAGAAATTGGAACAATTTTTGTTATGTTAAAGTACTTCAAATTTAAAAAAAATTAACCAAACTTTCTTTAGAAAGTGAGAAATCCTATTGGTGGTTTCGTAAATTTTCGAGGCAGAAATTGTTTCTTCTTAAACTTTGAGAACTCTTACATCAGAAATATTATACTTTAGGGAACATTCTCCGAGAAAAGATTTTGACAAGGAGACTTTTCCTTAGATTTTTGTGGCATTTTCTTTCATGTATGTGGGATTTTGTTCAAAACGAAGAAAGAATTCTGCGAAAAGTCTGCGACTACGCTTTTAGTACACTTATTACTAAATCGGATATCCTTCCTTCCTTCTTTTCATATTTGAAATTTTGTAGAATTTTGGTATCAAATTTAACTGAATATTTGAAGGAAATTGTTAGTTCATATAACATTGTGAAAGTTAAAATAAAAGTATTTTTGTATTACGTTTCTCATTCCTCCATGTTGAATTCGACGCTGAAAAAAAATTCAATCGTAACAAATGAGTTGCATTCATATAAAATCGTGCTATAATAAAGTTTTAAAAATATCCAGATCTTGGTGTAATAATAGATAGTACATTGAATACAGTATATAGGCCTAAATCTTTTGTGTGTTCCTGTAAATACTACTTGCTTTGTATTATACAGGAAGTAATTTTGTATTAAACCTTAGCATCATATATCAACTCCATAAAATGTGAAATAGTTTAATATAATTACAACGCCCCACAAATAGTGTTTCCCCCTAAACCATTGTGTAATGGAATACTTTTGTGTGGATTTGTAAATTAATAACAAATATCCTTTGTACCCTAAATTGTGCAGAATATATTTATTAGCATATAGTTAATAGATGCACATCAATCCTATTATGTTTGAAAGAGAATAGCATCATTAAAATTTACTTGAAACTATTTTTATCTATTGATGGAGTAACGGAGTGCTTTTGATCGTCCCTGTAATTAAACTATACATTTAATTTCTATAACGTTTGAAATGACTCGAGAAAATTATAAAACACATATACATTTTAAATTTCAAACGATTCGGTTGGGTAGTTTTTGCCCTCTTATATGCGAACGGATTTACGGACTGAACGACAACTATAGCTGCTACGTATTTATATAATTACAAAAGCACGCATTTAATAACGTATTCAAAAAAGAATTAATCCATGTACTCATATCGAACTGAGTACGTTTGGATCAAAATTTTCGGCTGTGGCAAAAAAGGATTTTTTTTTTTTTCAATTTTGAAATATTTTGCCGGAAGGGGACGCTTTAACAGAGATTTTTGTGCAATTTTCAACATTGTACCATAGAAAAGCGTATGAAGTTATGGATAGAATTGAACCATTTTTTTTGTGTGTGTGAGTTTCACTACGACTAGTAGGTCCTCCTTGAATTCGAAAAAACTCCGCAAAAAAAAAGAGCGCTGTAATACTGATTTTTGTGCCATTTTCAATATTGTACCACCGAAAAGTGTATGAAGTTGTACTTAGATTTCAACCAACTTTTTTGTGTAAAAGTTTCGCAATGGCTAGTTGGTTCTCCTTGAATTTAAAATAAATCCGCTTGAAACGAGAGCTGTAATAGCAATATCTGTGCCATTTTCATCATTGTATCATCGAAAAGTGTATGGAATTGTGCATATAATTGACAGGGTTCGCACACTCATATTTTGTAAGGACACCGTCACCACTGTTCATGATAAGAAAATTTATATTTAATTTTAAAGAAATTGAATTTCGAACCACCCCCTTTACTCTCAAATTTTGCAATGTTTTCTGCAGTGAAATACTTTGAAAATACTGTTAAAGTTTAGTGGTACAGTTGTGCGAACCCTGATTGAAAAAAAAATGTGAATGTTTTTGCCTGTGACCAACATATCTTTATTGAATTTGGAAATATTCTTAGGGAAAGGAGCGCTGTGATAAAGATTTATGTATTATTTTTTCGTTTCTTTGCAGTTATATGGTCTATCGGCCCATATGCAGAGACAGGAACTCCCGTCTTGATAACCGGCCATTTGCAAGCAGCTGATGACAACAGAATAAAGTAAAAACTATTGATTTCATCTACATTATTATAGTTATTATTATTATTATGCTTATTAATTTACTGAAGCAGAAATTTAAGATGAAAATCAAATTTGATATAGTATTGAACGAATAATATTTACGTATTAACATATATAACTACTTTTTGAAATATCAAGATGTACATATGAGATTATATGTACATATGTACCGGGTGTTCCAAAAATGACTGATGGATTTTAAAATTCAATAACTTGCAAACGGTGACAGCTATTTAAAATTTTTTTTGCAGGCGGGTTATGTATAATGTCAGGAGTTTTCTTACCGTAATCTTTTATTTTAGTTCGAATTTCAAACAACAGGTAGCGCTGACGGCAATTGAAAGCCAGGTCGACGCTTTACTCAGCACTGAGCACCTGGCCTTCAATCGCCGTCAGCGCTACCTATTGTTTGAAATTCGAACTAAAATAAAAAATTACCGTAAAAAAACTCCTGACATTATACATAACCCTCCTGCAAAAAAATTTTAAATAACTGTCACGGTTTTCAAGTTATTGAATTTTAAAATCCATCAGTCATTTTTGGGGCACCCGGTACAAGTTGGCACATCCAACTAGTTCTTAATAAATAATCAATTAAATGTTTCTTGTTAATAACCTTGAACAAGAAATACATGTCAGTGCATTTTTACTTTGATTTGTAGGTTCAAGGGGGCTCTACATAAGGATTTATATATGAACAAAGCCATGGAAACAAAAATAAGTACACGAGTTTTTCAATTTCGAGTACATTTGGATCGGAGTTATTTTGAGTATGTGATATATTTAAAATTGAGTACTTTTTAGTCAATTTTGAGTGCCCGACTTTTTTCAGTACATAATTAATATGCAGCGTGTTCCAAAAGTGCCTGACACAACCCTGACAAAAGTCAGTACATTTATACTTTTATTTATAGGTTCAAGGGAGCAGCACAAAAGGATTTATATTTGAACATAACCAAGGAATCAAAAGTCCATGTTTTTTTAAATTTTGAGTACAATTGGATCGGAGCTATTTTGTGTTATTGACATATTTAAAATTGAGTATTTTTTTTTTTTCTCAATTTTGAGAACTCTTATTTTAGTGCATATGTAGGGTGTCCCTAAAGACTCTGATACATTTTAAAATTCCAAAACAATACCAAGTACTTAATGTACAGCAGTTCGGTTTGGACTAAAATATTTTTCAGGATGAAAAGTTTTCTGCAAATGAATAATATTAATAAAATAGTTTTAAATTTCAATCATAGATGACGCCACTTTTCAGCTTGTTTGATTTCAAACATGCGTTTCTTTCTTCCTTTCATTCGTTTTTTTTTTTTTTTTTTTTTTTTTTTTTTTTTTTTTAAGATTAGTTTCGATTTGTTTTTAAATTGTCAGACTACGCAATTAGCTTTTTCGCTGGGAGTCGTCATATCTACGTCACTTTCTCAGAACTAGTCTAAAAATCAGGAAAAAAAAAAACATATTTGAAAGCAAACATGGGGACAAATTGCGCCATCTAAGATTGAAGTTTAGAATTAATTATTTTCATGCGTTTGAAGAAAACTTTTAATCGTAAGAATTTTTTTAGTTGAAACCATACTTCTGTATCCCAATTACTTGATTTTATATTGAATTTAAAATGTATCAGGGACTTCTGGGCCAACCCCTAAATTATCTCCATATTGACATGCGTCTTCTCTTTATCGGTACATTTACTTACATCGGTACACATCTAACATACATGCATTCGTCTTAAAAAAAAAAAAAAAAAAAAATTACGAGTTATCATTTACGGGTTTCCTACGATTTCAAAAAGCGTTTTTTATTTTTAAAACTTCAGAAAGGAATTAAAATTCGATACTTAAAGAAGCAATTATGAAAAGAACGTTTCTTTTGCTGTCGCTGATTTTCGGAAAAGTGTGGTGTTATCATCAGTTTTCTCCAATCCGTTTTTATATAAAAGAATATGCGAAATTGTTAGCACGAATAATATTTATAAACAATTTCAAATTAAGACTTCAAGAAGTTAATTACTCCTGATATCGTACTTTCAGAAGTGTTTTTCTTCATTTGAATATTGTACTAATTACCATGAAATTATGGATGCTATCTATTTTCGACAAACCTTTTCAGCTGCGTAATTGATTTCATACATGCAAGAATTACAAAATAACAATAATGTTAGTGTTAATATGAATGCTATAAATTTATCATGTTAGTCAGTGAAGCATGTTTGACGATTATGAAAATATTTAGTTAAGAATTGATAATGGTTGAAAAACATCTATAGTGCTTTGATGACAGTGGTTAATAGACAGTAAATATTTTCGTAAACATTTTCAAAACGCTGTAGCAGCAAAAGAAACTTCATTTATGTTTTTTAATCGTCGATGATATATTTGTTTCTGAAATTTATACAAACAAATAATGAAAGGTCGATTCGTAATAAAATGTTTCCTAAGTATTCAGAAACATTACCTCGTCTACAGAAAGATTTCTTACACTGTTAAAAATTTGACCCTTTTGCTGCATCGTCACTCCATCGCTTTTATAGAAAACAATTTCTTCGCCCTATTATGGAGCATTCTCATGGGTCAAAAGAGAGATATTCTATAAAAGCAGAGGTGTGATGATACAGCAAAAGGGTCAATTTTTTTTACAGTGTACGTATGCAGAAACATTTCAAAACCGTAATGAAAGGTTTCAGATACATTCAGGAACTTTTCATTGCGAATCGGAAAGGATCTCTGTTTTAGCCGAAACCTTTTTAACACTTTCCATCAATGCTGAAAAGTGTTTATACTTTCGTCTTGCCTGTCCATCTGTCCGTCTGTCCACGCTCTAACTCTCGTAATTATATTCGGATTGTCGTAAAATTTTTGAATGTTATTAACGTCTAACCTAGCACAAAACCTATTGAAAATGAAGTTTCTACCATGATTAGTTTACTTACAGGGATAGTCAAAAGTTTTCCGTTACATTCTTACCTGTGGGAAAAAATCGTTTCAAATGGAATTTTAAGGTATTACACCCTGTCAAACTTATTTGCATTTATATGCATTTTCGAGGTGCACTAAGGTATGCATTCTGTAAAATATGCAGTGAAAATAATAGTTATTATTCATTTACAGAGCCATACAATGGAATTCCGTTACGCAATAATAAACGGAGAACTGTTTGCGATATATTTTAATTATCTTAAACGATTTTATGTATAATAAAATTTGTATATGCTACTGAGACTTAATATTTCACGAATAATATGAAATGCATAGCATTTACAGGGACACACGAAAGATTTCAAATACTATATTTTATCCGAAGTACTGTACATAGTCGATGATGGCTGATGGATGGATGAAATGCATTTCTAATTATGATATGCGTTTTTAAGTTTCACTATAGGTATACATATTATATATTGTTTATAAATGTTATAGTTGATATACAGGGTTACACAAAAGAGCTCGTAAAGTCTTCTGAATATAAGTGCAATTTACTTAAAGGTGGTTTTCAAATAAGTTTACGTTGAACTTTAATTACGTTACGTTGAGTTGCGTTTGTTGTTGCCTTGAGTTACGTTTAAGTCTTACGTTGAACTGCATTCAGTTTACTAACAAGGAAGGTCTCCATACGGGCATACTCAGAAAAATCTGAAAAAATTACAGAATGTTCTTCTCATATAGTTACATATGTTTATAAAAAAAATTTCGGCGGAATCTCCTTATAACGTCCGTAAAAAAATAATAAAAATTTCGTTTATTTGGCGATTTATCTCCGGTTGGCGAAAAACGAAATTTTGAAAAACACGCTTTTACGCTTCGAATACATTTTACAGAAAAAACTTTCTATGTTCAATTTATTTAAATAAGTTTAGTTTAAGTAATTTTAGTTTTGCATTTTTACTTTACCTTAAGTGTAATTTTGTCATATACGTTTATATGTACTTATAACAAAATGAAATTAATGTATTTTATCATTTAAAACACAATTTAAATTGATTAAAATTGTTCCAAATTGAAAAAATACACTGTTAAAAATCTGCTGCATTTTGTTGCAACGCACTCCCTTGCTTGTATAGAAAACGGTTATTTGGCCATGAAATGGAGCTTTCTCATTGGTTGGAATAGAGATATTATATACAAGCGGTGGAGTGCGTTGCAACAAAATGCAGCAGATTTTTAACTGTGTATGACACGGTCAATTCACCATGCTATGGAGCATTCTCATTGGTCAGAAGAGAGATATTCTATAAAAGTAGCGGAGTGACGTTGCAGTAAATGCTGCAGATTTTTAACAGTGAAGTCAATTAAAATCAATTTTCAGATTCGTTAAAATCGTCTGCTTTTGGCGAGGAAATGCACTGCTCGCCAAATCCCGCGTCGCTTTCAGCTTTTCACGCCAATTATTCCAAACTATTTTACTTTTTTACATATCTAATAATGTAATTCCGCCGCTAATTTTCACTGATCTTTTATTACCTACATGAGTAGTTTAATTCGTATTTTTTTCAAAAAATTCTGAGTATGCCCCCAATGGAGACCTTCCTTGTAAGTAATGTTTGTAGAATACAGATAAAATGATATACAGGGTTACGCGTAGAATTGGCTACATGTTCACTTATGGATGATAATTTCTGAAAATGTGATTTAAGTAGTTTTAAGAGTATTTTTGTTTGACCTTAATTTTAGCAAAGTACTGGCCTGTAATAAAGGTACTAAGAAAACTACAGGCTAAAAAAAGTATTCTAGTATGTTTCCATCTAGTAGTATAAATTGCTGCAAGAGAAATTTTAATCAGTTAGGCTCTTTCTTGCTAAACTATATTTCCCCATTATATAATATACATATGAACCGACAGATCAAATACAGGATTGTTAAAAAATATTGGAATACATATTTGGCCATGGACAATAACAACTTCTATCCCTAAATAACAAAGTTTTGTTAAAAGCTTCAGGAAGTGTTGAAAAATTTTTCATAACCTATGCTTAACACACTCGCTGCCGATCACGCGCCAGCGCGTGATATGGCGCCAATGCTAAACGGCCACTCACGCGCCAGCGCGTTATATGGGGTGATATCCAATAACCAGTTACGCGCTGGCGCGGGAAAATCTTTCACTGATTCTTTGTTATAAAAAGTAAATCGGCTTTTGGGAAAAACCCACTTCTACAGTGCTGCATTAACAATCATCACATCTTCACGGAAGCGGAAGCGAATGTGTTAACGCATGATTTATATTACTTGTTTCTGTTCGAATGAGAAACATTTCCGTTAATATCGTGCAGCAGAGGTCTCCGATACTTTCAGAAACATTTCTGAAAATTTTTTTCAGTGACAAATAAGAAGACTTTTCGAAATGTGAATAATTGTTCTAAATTGTGAATAATTTAGAAGTGATTGCTATAAACTTCTGTTCTTTGTTACAATTTAATTTCGTAAAATAAGAAACATTTGTCTTTTTTCATTGTTTACATCTTATATATATTTACTTGCAGCATACACACTTTTACATACATAAGCCTTATAACATGCATACAACTCTGAAAAATGCAATACATATATACAAGATGTCCGACTAATACAGATAATATTAATACAAATATTACAAAATTACATTTAATACAAATGTTAATAAAATATCAAGATATTTTAAATATAAGAATATATCAAACGCCCATAGACTTTACATTATGGAGGGAAATTTGGAAAATGGATGACCAGCAGCCTTAAGTTTACTACAAGTAGTTTGCCACAGTGGTAAATGAACCCCTGCGAAAGCGGCTACTGTTGAAGCGTATTTTAAGGTCAGTTTCTCTTTCTTAATATTTCTATGCTACATATATAGAGAGAAAAACGTAATTTTTATTGTAAAATTATCCCTTCTAAGACTGTCTATAATACTTTTTAACTTGTGCATAACTGAATTTTTCTCTTGTCTCTTGGGATTCCGTCTTTATAGGTTAGATCAGCGGTTCCCAAGCTTTATTGATTTGCGATCCACTTTTAAGTAAAAAGATTTTTCGCGACCCACCCAAAATATAGTCGTATATCAGTATGGAAATTGTTGTTTGACCTCTATAAGCTATTGGCTGTCCTATACTACGGAAAAGGCAAATTTTCGTACAAAAAATACAGTATAAAAAAAATTGTAATTTCAAAGTGTGTAAGTAGAAATATAATTAACACAACACACAAACTAGAAAGATAATTAAAAATACATTTAATTATTATCAAAACATAACTTTATAATCAGTGCATTTTTTAGCAAAGCATCTACATCAGGATTAAAACTTTTTAATTTCAACCTTAAATCATTTTCAACACACAGTTATTTCTATACTTGTTTTTCCAAAACAGCAAAATACAATAAGCATGTTCACACAAGTATGCTGTGTGGAACTCCATCAAGGAATACTAAGCTCATTTAGATATATCTGGATATTTTACTCATATATCTCTTCATGTGGAAAGTAAGGAATTTGCCTTAAAATATTATTCGCTGTTGAAATTGTTTATTTTTTAACAGATAAAATAGAAATATTTTTGTGACAAACCTCGATTGTTTCCGCGACCCACCAGTGGGTCGCGACCCATAGTTGGGAACCGCTGGGTTAGACAATGCATAAAGATTTATTTTTTCAGAAGGTGAAAGAAACAATGGCTAATAATTACAATCCTAATCTACAATGCAACAATCAGTACACACATGCTTTTTCTTTCAAGATCGTGAATTCTTATCATAATAGGCACAAAGTCTTTCTATTGATATAAAGTAAATAAGCAAGTCTTTTTCTTAACACTAGAATGCCGGGAAAATTTTAATCAACTTTGATAATAATATTTCACACCGGAAATTATATTAAAGATTATTTAATTGATTTACTTAACGTAAATTTGAGTGGTTTAAGTAGAACTCATTTCAAGAAACAATTTTTGGCTTGAATTAAAATTTAATCACATGGTTGGAGTCGAATCGACTCCTTCTGGGCGTTCTAGATTTAAAGTGAAAGACATATTTTCAAAATATATACATATAATCAATAAATTTTCCAAAAAATGCAACAATTAACATCAGAAAGAAAAAAAAAAGCAATCATTAGGAAATTTACTTAACAAAATTCTTTTTCTTCGAATATGTACATAAACGAATATGCGAGATTGCTAGTATGAATAATATTTATAAACAATTTAAAATTAAGACGGCAAGAAGTTAATTACTTCTAATGTCATACTTTCAGCCGTGTTTTTCATCATTTGCATATTATTCTAATTACCATGAAATACTTGACATAATTAAACGTTATAAATATAAGAAAGTAAACGTAATTTGCATTTTTTAATTATCCGTATTCAGATATTGCTCATAAAAATAATTTAGTTCTCGACTTAAATGAAGACATTAATCAAAGAATGTAGGATTTTTTTTTAATCCAGCAAGCTTAAACAAAAAGAAAAACTGAATATTTATTTAAATTTTTATTAGTCTGAAATAATATAAGAAACTTTGAAAAAATAAAATAGTCATTTTTTTTTAATAATAAGGAAATTATTAAAAGGAAATAGCTTTTTTTGGTTACAGCACAGCGAACTCAAACAATTATAATAGTTTAATTGAACATTTACTATTATATTTTTATAAAGTTAATGACAAGGCATGCATTAAAGTTATTTCACGATATCAGACGTTTGCGCGGGTCGGAGTTTCCAGGCTCGGACCCGGCAAAAATGAATGAAAACAGATCCGATTCAATTTCCCCTGAAAATACAATTTTTTCTTAACATACAATTAATGTTTTTTTTTTCTCTAGAATACCGCATACATATTTATGGGAAAATTTATCATTATGGATTACTACATGTACCCCACCAGTGGCTGAGAGGTTGTGCTCTCGAAGCTGGTAGACTGGTTGGTTGGTTGGTTGATTTTTGTCGTCCGATTATCTACGCTAATGGGATATAGGACCAGGGGGAGTGCCCTCCGTGGGGTCTTTCTAAGGGAACCTAACCCGTATTTACGCAAGGTTTGAAGAAAACCACGGAAAACTCCGAACGGTTAGGCCGACAGCCGCGATTGGGTTCGAACCCAGCACCTGCCGTCTACCAGTTGAGAGGTCCGAACCTCTCGGCCACTGGTGGGGAGCTGGTAGACTGGAGATGCTGAGTTGGAACTTAATCACGCCCGTCGGCCTAACCTTTCGGAGTTTTCCATGGCTTTTTCAGACCTTGGGTAACATTGCATAAACACGGGTTAGGTTCCCTTAGAAACTCTTTACCATAAAGGTCATTCCTCCTAGAACCTATATCCCTTGTGCAGATAATCCACAGTCATAAATAAAACTTAACACACCTTACACACCGATTACTATATATTTGCAAGCCATATAATACTGAATAGCAGTTAGTATTGACCAGCCATGTAGGCCCAACAGGTAAAAAGAAAATATAAACCTGATCCTGGCTTATATTTCCTGGTTTATTATTAACTTATCCGAGTCTGTGAAATAATTACCGTGTTTTAGACACGGTACAACTCTTTCTCTACGCTCGGCATGTTATATTTCTACACTGATGCCAATCTAGAATCGATTCGTGTGACATATTTATTCCCGTCTCAGCCATTCCATTGGAAATTGTTCACATTTTATTGGCTAAGTTTGATCTTTTTAAACTTTTTAAACTTATAAACTTATTTTTTCATATATTCGACCAGTTCCTCTTTTTTTTTCTTCGAGCCCTGTTTGTTGAAAAGGTTGTTTTTAAGCCGCCGCAGTCCGGCCCATTCGAATTTTATCCTCCATTCCGGGTTAAGCCTGGATCCGTGCAGACCCTTCAAGATGTTCAATAATATGTTCGATATTAGATGTCACAATAATAAGGAAACGCCACTTCTATTTATTTATTTTTTAAATAATCCAAATCACACCCAAACATGGCACAAAAAAAAAAAAAAAAAAAAAAAAGAGAGAGAGAGAGAGAGAGAGAGAGAGAAAGGAAGAAAAAGCAAAAGAAAAAAAAATCGTTAATTCGAAATTAGACCTACATAATAACCCAACAAATAACAAATTTAAACAATACAAGATGAGTTAGCAATATTGGAATAATAATGAATTATTGGAAACTGTGGTTCTTGGCTCGTTTTCAAAGGTATTACCAAGTAGACACATCAATTACAATTAATTTCTGATATGTATATTTACTAACTCGTGTATAAATTGTCTCCCCGGTTTTAACTCCCAAATTTTGTCCAAAATTCTTCGACTTATACACAAGCATACACGGTATGTATAGCATTTTAAGTTTATCGACAAATCCCTTGATTATTCAAAATAAAGGAAAAAGATTCAGTAACGGCGATTTTTTTTTTTTTTTTTTGGTTTAAATAAGGAAAATTAAACTTGCGTGTTTAATTTTCTTAACCGCAATTTTAAGCTTTCATCTCTGTAACTTTTTATTTTCTTCCAAATTGTTACTCATAATAAATTTACATATTACCCATAGAACACTTAAATAAGAAGTAATAACAAAGTTGTATTTTTAAAACAAAATTTTGGTATGATATTGTCTTAAAGGGATGTTAAGGAAAGAATAAGAGGGGGGGGGGGGAGGGAATGTAATGATTTGACGGCAATGAAAATTACCAACTATTTTTAGAAAAACCATATTAAGACTAACAAGGAGACAGTAAGGGTGTGAGGTTTTCCAAATCAAAGTATTTTTTTTTTTTTTTTTTTTTTTTTTTTTTGCACAAATAGTAATCAGTGAGAGAACTCGTATGACCAAGCCGTAGCGCGCAATACTTAGTAGTGAGAAAAAAAAAATTAAACTTTTTTTTTATATGTGTTTACTTTGGACGGATGTCTTTTGTTATCTGTGTAATATATAATATATGATTTTTTTTTTTTTTTTTTTTTTTTTTTTTTTGCAAAATGGCGACTAAGGAAAAATTTCCTGGCTCCTCTTTACATACAGATCCTATTCCTGAATCATCTTTGTGCAGTGATAAATCAAAATTTTTATTGAAAAATGCAGTAGTATATTATGAAAATCTCCTTGCCGAAAATAATTTAACTGCATCAAACTCTTCATCTGTTATACTTGAAGATGCAATGGTAATTGGCTAAGAACTGTATAATAAGACTTTGGAAATATTTAATGAAAACGAATTTTTGCAAGATGAAGAATTAATACATATTAATGAAGAATGTGAAAAAGTGATTTTTGATGTGGTGTATGTTGATTCGTCACCCGAACAATACGAATTCGAGTATAACAAGTTGGAAATTGCACGTGAACGTAGCAAATGAGGTGCGTTCGTACGATAACGAAATTTTAAAAATATTCAGATCTTGCTGATATAGTAGAGCGTACTCCGGATACAGTATAGTAGTCGAAATCTTTACGTTTCTGTAAATATGCAGGAAGTAATATTTATTACACCTCAGCAACGTATATCTTATTCATAAAATGTGAAATAGTTGAATATAATTAAAACACGTACCAAACCATGTTTCCCCGTATAGCATTATATAGTGAATACTTTTGTGTGGCCCTGTAATTTAATAATAAAAATTATTTGCATCCCAGATTGTACAGAATGCATATTTTAGTATATATTTCATAGATTCATGTCAATTCTATTATGTTCGAATGAATGTAACATCATTAAAATGCATTTGAAACTTTTTCCCCATTGACCGTAATGTAACGGAATCATTTTGATTGTCCCTGTAATTGATCTATGCATCCGATTTTCATAACATTTGAAATGACTCGACAAAATTACGCAATAATTATATGTTTTAAATTTCAAACGATTAAAATGCATTTAAAACTTTTTTCCCTATTGACCGTAATGTAACGGAATCCTTTTGAATGTCCCTGTAATTGATCTATCCATCCGATTTTCATAAAATTTGAAATGACTCGACAAAATTATGTTATAATTATGTATTTTAAATTTCAAAGGATTCGGTTGAGTAGTTTTTGCGTTGTTATATGCGGACAGACGGACAGACGGACAGACAGACGGACGGACGGACTGAGCGTCAACAATAGGTGCTACGTATTTACATAATTACGAACGCACCTAAAAAAAAGCCCCTTATTGTAAGTTTCTAGTTGAGACTTGTTGGTAATCTTGTCTCGCTTCAATGAAACCATCATAAGTCTATGAATCATTTATAGTATGTTTATCAATGATAATTCCTCCTTTTTTAACATCTTCCTTCCACTTCGAAAAATACTCTTTTATTCATTTATTTATTTTTTTCAAACGGTTCCAGCCATTTTTTGTAGAGTTGTCAAGCTCCATGTATGAGGTAGCTCAACAATGTTATTAACTTTTGTTTTATAATCTAATAAAATGTAGTCATTAGTCTTACTTTTATACTCGGGTTCCTATTGTTCTGGTGACGAATCATCATGTAATATACCAAAAATCAATTTTTCACATTCTTCATTAATATGTATTAATTTTTAATTTTGCAAAAATTCTTTTTCATTTAATATTTGATGCAATTAAATTTCCGTAAGGAGACCTTCGTAATATACAATTGCATTTTTCAATAACAATTTTCACTTGTCACTGCACAAAGATGATTCAGGAATAGGACCTGCAAATAAAGAGGAGCCAGGAAAATCCTCGCTGTTTGCCATTTTGCTAAAAAAATTTTTTATTATACATCATACAAATAACAAAAGACATCCTTTCAAAATAAACACACATAAAAAAAATAAAGTTCATTTTTTTTCTGATTTACTACTAAGTATTCAGACTACGGCTTGGTCATGCGTGTTTTCATTTTGAGTACTATTTTCACACACACACACACAAAAAAAACTTACTTTGATTTGGATACCCAACACCCTTTCCGTCTCCTTGTAAAGGAACTGGTTTTGTGGCCTCATGCATGCCGTAGTGCATTTTGTGTTCCCATACATAAAACTTAGAGAACTAATAAAAATTCTCTGTTAAAATCATATATATATATTTATAATACATATTTTATTTTCATTTTCATTTATTTATTTGAAAAAAGAAATGATGAAAAAATAAGTTAAGTTGCCAAATATAGCACTAAAATTTTTGCTTGCATATCTTTGGGACTATGATATTCGGCCAGGATTGGGGGAAAACTCAACTTTTGAAAATACGCCAATTTTTTTCCCGATAAACATATGAAAATAATGTAATTTTTCAAATCAAATTTGAAGGCTTTTGAAAGAATTTTTAACCTTTTTTCAATATTTAATTTTTATTATTAACTAATTTATGTTTTAAATGCTTTTCTTTAAAAAAGAAACAATATTAATAGACCGATAAGTGATTTCAAAAATTGCATTTTCAGAAAGTCATGCTGCTGTAAAATCATGGTAAGTGATTTTAACAGATTTTTTTTTCGATTCTCAAACTTCCTAATACAAACTTCTTAATAGGGCTATAGAATGCACAAAGTCTCAATGTTAGATGCGAGCAACACCAAAACAGGTACCTGTAGTGTAGATCTGTATTTTAAAGTATTGTGACCAGGTTCTTTTCAAAAAATGCATTCGCTAGAGTTGTAGGCTGTGATCGCTTAAGATAATAAATGCTTTTTAAGAAAATTCTTTATTTGCAGTAAACTTATAAATTTTAAAGGTTTTCATACAGAAAAAGCTAGGGATGGTGCCTGAACGCATTATCAAGAAAACAGTCTTCACATGACTGCCCCGTGAAACGAGAGGGAGGCAATTAATTCCTCACTGAAAAATTTACACATTGGCATCACAAAATTGGCGACATTAAGCATATGAAAAATGACTGATATCATCTACGCAAAATTGTCTGTTACGCTTAAACAATAAAAAGATTTTGAATTTAATAGCAGGGCAACCAGAAAACAACAGTCCTAAAAAATACGCCAAAAAGGAATCCGACTGCCAATTCGTACGTTAGGAGCATATTTTGGGAAAATGTTCTCAAAAGACATAACAACCATTATGTACATAAAAAGACTCATATGCAACGAATAAGTTATACTTAAAGTTACGCAGAGAGGAAAATGAAATTTCACTGACCGCAAACACATTCGAACTTTATTCTTTTTTTATTTGTTTCCAGCAAGGGTGAAATACGCATCTTAATGAATTCTCTTTATCTGATAGCCGTTTTTCAGTAATAAGGCAGATGCTAGATGTTTTTCTTTCTTTTCTTTTGAACGGAAAGTTATTGTGGAATCGAAAATAAACGTTAAGATAAAATGGACATTTAATTAAAGATTAGTTTTAACGGTAATATAGAAAAATGTAAAATTTAAGAAAACTATATGTGATTCTACATCACATATATCACCCCTTTCACAGGCGAAAAAAAAATCTATAAAGGTACATGCAGGAAGAGAAATCAATTTTCATATGCTCTTACAAGTAACAATGTGTAAAATGTTCATGAAAACAAACTAAACATTTACTAAATAAAGTAAACAGTAATTGAACTTCTCTCTAAGTAGGCAACCATCCCAAATAAAAGTATATATATATCATGATATAAATATATCGGTACCATAAATTTTGTCATACAAATGACATCATATATTGTTTCTATTTAGAAACAGCTGCAGCTTCATTAATAAAATTTGTGATCACTTTTCAATTTGTCTTATTTAGACAAGGACCTGTATAAAAAATGTGCACATACAAATAAAACAAAATATCAGGTATAAGTCTACAGGTCACTTACCAATTGGCAATAAATTCCAAAATGTTTGTAATAAGAAACATTAAATATGTGTATTGATCAATACAATAATAATAGCAAAATACTGGAGTAATATAATGCAATTAAACACAAAACATAATACACAAATAAACAAAAACATAATCTAAATATAAGGATTAAAAATGTCCATAATAATGAATAATAGGAAATACTTGAAATTTCCACCATTTTTTTTTTAAGTTTACAAGATAAGTTTTACTACCAACTTATATCTGAGATGAGAGTTCAAGCAATGCTAGACAACCAACATATGGAAAAAAAATTTTGAAACACTGTCGTTGACCTCCATGTGACCTCCTTGACTTCCATGTGATAACTACGTTCCTAAATGCATATCTTCTAATTTTTGTCCTTTTTTTAATACCTAACCTAATGAATTTTTTTATTAAGTTAAATCTGAAATTTAAAATCAATGTTGCATTATATTGACATCTAAAACGGTATTTTAGTGTAACATGAGAGAAGAAATCTCCGTAAAGAATTCGGTATCTTCCCAAAAATACTTTTATTCAAAAATAATTACTGTTAAGTGGAAGAGACTGAACTTTCATGCAAAAGTGTAAAAAGTTTAGAACTGTGGGAAAGATGTGTGGAAATGTAATATGGAGACCTATAAAGTAACTTCAATTTAAGATACAACTGGTATAAATACCAATAAAAGACATGTATTAACAAGTAAAGCAAACGTATGACAGCCTCTTTGCTTATAAAAAATTACAATTTATCTTCACTTCATATCCTTTGAACAGAAGTGTGAAAACATCGACAGGTATGCAATTTTAAATATCACCTTGATTGCCGTATACCACTCATCGTTATATACAAAATGACTAAAGTGTAATATTTTTTTTTAATGTGGAAGTACCCTGTACAAATTATAAAAGGATGAGTATTGAATAAAAGTGAATAAGTGTGTGAATTTTAGTCTATATATAAAATTTTGGACTTTGCTAGAATTTTAAATAAAGAAGGAGTAAGCTTCGCTACCTGTGTAAGTATTCATTGACTGAAAACAAATTTTTCGTAACATCGTAACTATAGTGTAAAGTACTACATTATATCATGCATACATAACTGAAAATAAAGAAATGTGGAGAAGTGAATGCAAATGATATCTAATTACCAATAAAAGTAATGAAATTCATATGTGTAAACGGGAAAACATGGGGTAGTGCAAATGGGAAGGCAAAAAAATCTGATTGGATTAAATCATCCATAATCAAAACAAAAAAAATGTAAAGAAATGACTTATGTATTAAAGATAATAATCAATATGTTCTAAAAAAACTTCACAGAGGACCGATAATTAAACAATTGCTTTTGTAAATGTATATGTATGTGAATAACTTCCTCTGCAAAGCAAGCAGCAAAATATATATACCTTTGTAAACTACCATTGTAAAAAAACTTTGTATAAAAACATTGTAATTTAATACACATTGCATGCAAAGAGAAGTTGTATGAAAAGTGAGTCAGTTGCAAATATCCACAAGTATATCAAAAGTAAAAAGAACTTTGTAAAAATTTCACCACTGTAATATTGATACACCAGTGAACATTCGCACTAACACTGTGTGCAAAGAAAAGTGCAATTGATAATTAAACAGACCCACTAAGAATTAGAGTAGCTAAATCGAGTTAAGACAAAATAGATGTCCAATTTTTTTTTATCTATCACGAAAGATACAAGTAAAGAAAAATAAATTGTGTAAACAAACATTTAAGATTCACCGCAGAAGTCTTACTGATAATTAGGGCTTAACCACCAGAAGAAAACTATCAATAAATCAAAAATGTGAAATTTCGAATCATTCATCTATTCCTGAGCTCACGAAACAGTTGAATGAAAGAGAATCCAAGATATGAGCATTGCACGAAGAATGTAAATCATGAAATGAATGAAAGTAATCTTTAAATAACAATGTATTAAAATGTGTACACCATATGAAAAAATATATATCTACGAAAGAATAGTGTATGAAAAAAAAATATAATTATTAATGCTTTATGTTTGTGTTATGAATAAAAAGGTTAACAATGTAAAAAAAAATCTGTGTAAAAGAGCGGAGAAATCCAAGTATCACCTGAAGGTAACCAACAAAATATGTAAATAACTAAATATACATGAAATAGCATACCTGAAGAAGTGTTGAATATTTACGTTATATTTTAGAGTGATTAAAAGCTTGTTTTTGCTTGAAATAAAATTTAAATGTATTACAGCAAGTGGAAAAAGCAGGGTGATTTATGTCGAAAAACTTGTTGTAAGCACGGTTATGTGCGATGCAGTTAATGCATCTTGAAGCATTTTTACAATTATCTGAAGTGTGTGATTCACCACAATTAGCACATGCCAAAACGTATGCACAAAATTTTGCCTGGTGGCCAATTTGTTGGCAATGAAAGCAACGTTTTATGTTAATAAATGGCCTGACAGTGTAGTCAACAGAATTAATATTTAATTTTCCAAGTTGAGTTAAGAGATCAGCTATCCATGATGTAACACTAATTGTCCAGTTATATTTTAATCCCTGTCTTAATTTATGCTTTCTTTCAAAGTTAATGAAAGGAATGGTACTGCCAATCTTTTCATTTATAGATATCATAATATCTGGTATACCTATATTGTCATCAAGACCTAACAGAATTATTTTTGTGCAGTCAGATAAATCTCTAACTTGATTTTTGTGCTCACATAAATTTAGGATGTAATCCGGTATTGAAATAAGATCAGTATTTTTGTCTTTTGATAATTTAGAGTTATTCGTACCAAAATTTATGTGTGTTTCAGATTCAACTTTATCTAGAAATTTGGCCAAACCTTTCCCATCAGAATTACATTCCTTATCTTTAATAACATTAAGGGGTTCATCCAATTTAGATTCATCAATGTCGCATTGAATAGCTATCTCATTATGCTTAGACTGTTTGGACGAGTTCAGTGTTCTTACTTTTTCGAACAACACCTCATTTAACCTATGTAACTGGTCGTTATTTTTTTGTAAAACAGTCCACTCAGATTGAACACTACTCACCAAATCACTTAAAATATTAAATTTTAATTCAATTTCTTTTTGATAGGAATTATATTTTGCCCTAAGTTCTGGATTAATCTGATTTAAAATAGGATCAATTAATTTCTGAACATCCGAAACAACAGATTTAGAATATCTATTAATAGATTCCTTTAAACTACTCAAACATGAAATCTCAAAAGAATTAGAATCTAAACCAATTGTTTCAGAATCTATATTAGTTTTAGAAGACATTACCTGTTTTGCATCAGGTCTTAACTTAAAATTAAACACAAGAGATGGATCTTGTGTCAATTTACGTGACCTTTTTTTTAGTCATTATAAACAATTTATATCCTAAATTATAAAAATACGAAAATAAACAAACGAGCACAGTATCTGATTATTAAAAAATGGACCTATCTACAATGCAATATAATAAAAGCAGCTATATGTGAGAGTATTTTTAAATAGACGCTAAAAATTTAAAATAAATGTCTATCCATAAACTAATCAAAATTGTGTTTTACATTTATAAAAAGTGAAAAAACATGAAAAAAATCTCAATATTTATTTAAATATTAGAAAACTGGACTCTCTCTAACGAAATATTTTTGCAAGTGGGGTGCAAATAGGAAAAGCAAACACTGGAAATCTATGTATAAAAAGTCTTAAAATAAATTAGAAGGGGGGAAATTAGTCACTTTAGTTAAGACGATATTTTGTTTTAATGTACTGTTTATATCCTATATGAAATGCATAAGAAATATCATAATAAATATTAAGGAATTTATCATTTTTTTTTTTTTTTTTTTTTTTTTTTTTTTTTTTTTATTGAACACTCCTAAAATTGAAGTTTTTATTAGCTAATATAATTGACGAAAATAATGATTCATACTGTATCTTATTCAGTATCATACTGTATCTTATTCATCTTATAATTTTTTTTTTTTTTTTTTGCAGACTAGAGTGTAAAAATAATTCTACTCGAACAGATATAAATAATGCACACACTTTAAGAATATTAAGATGTTAGATAGGTTTAATTATGCAAATAAGAACATGGCTAGTCTTTGCACAAATAAAAACAATCTCCCAATAAAATTACTGTACAAACAATATAAAGCACAACTTACCTTTAAAGTGAAAAAAATCAGGAAAGAAAAGTAGGATAAAATGTAATAATATATTTTTTGATACATGAATTTATAATTCGATTATGCATGCATCATTATTATTATTTATGTCATGTGCACATGGCATGTGATTCAAACGATAAAATTTTATTTATCTGAAAATGAGCCCACTGTCAATAATATATGAAGGTGCATACATCCTTATTGTATAACCAGTATTCACATGCATCTTTCTCTGTATTGTTTCTTTTATATAAACCTCATATTAAAAAAATAATGGTTGCAACCCGACAACATCATGCCTTATTTTTTATAGGAAAAAGAGATGCACCATTAACTTACCTAGAACTTTTTCATCTACATGAAAATATAATATAAAATTTATGAAAAAGAAAAAGGAATATATGTCAATTTATAACACTTCAAAAATAACTGTATTAAAAAAAATAAACAAAATATATAGTCATTAATTAATAATGGAAATTATAAAAATACTTTCTTTAAAAAGTAATAAACTGTCTTGATATTTCTCAAACGACTTTCAGCAAAAAGTGCACAGCAATAAGTACTTAGATATTTGAAAAATATAATTTTATCATGCTATCGTTTGTATCATAGTTTTTAAATAGCACTTGTAAAGCTGTGAAATGTTTCAAGACAATCTAAAGTCATTTATAACTGTTCGTATTTAAAGAAATTCAATTAGAGCACAGAAAAACTAATACATAATAAACTAAAAATGGTTGAAAATTACTCAACATAATTTTTTTTTAATAAAAATATCATATAATTAAAATAGAAATTGAGATTTCACCTATTAAATATAAAAGCATACACTTTCTCATCTGCGAAATTTATGCTGTAAATATTTATCAATGAATGTCTTCTTCACTCATTTTTTTTTTTAACTTTCAACTACTACAAATAAACTTGTAACAGTATTATCGTAAAAATAAACGTTCAATAGCGCACAAAATTACAGACACAAAATTGATCAATGCTGTAGTTTTAAGGGTTTTTTTTAATAGTATAGCGCATGTAATTATTTTTGTGAAAAACATCAGTGTCAGCATCCAAAAATTTAAAGAATAAATCCAATGTGAAGATCATATTATCGACGAATGACGAAGAATTTAAACGTCAAACACGGAATTCTGTGTCACTTTAGTCGAAAGCATATGGAATCGTCACTGAAGTACACCGCTAAGATGAAATAAAAACATTATGTCAGTAAACGTTTAACGGAGGTGAAATAAGAGTCACAAATCGCCAGTCGTAGATTCTTAGGCCTACATCGGCAGGAGAAAATTTAACGAGCGGCCGCGTTAACACCGAGCATCTCGAAAGGTCCCGATCAGAAGAATCAATCGCTCAAATAAAAGATAAATCGGCACTATAATCCAACTCCATGAGGTCCATCAAGAAAAATCCATCAGACATAATTCACAGGAACATACGCATTTCAAACAACATTCTGTGAACAAGGGGGGCACTTATTTAATAATCCATGGTTCACAAACATAAGTGGGACTTATCTGACGAGGAGACAGTCATTCGAAACTATTTGAAGACAGGCATTAATAATCCAATTTCACACTTATAAGTAGTCCAAATAATAGTCCCGATATAGTTCAGATAATTTCTAATGAACTAGTCCAGAAAATAAATTGGCAGACAAATAAAAGCTGGCTAAAAAAGCAGGCAAATAACAGCAGGCAAATAACAGCAGGCACCATCCCTCGATGTTTGAAAAAGTTGCGAATGCCTGGTGTAGGCACCATAGTTTCTGTAGTGTAGATCTGTATTTTAAAGTATTGTGACCAGGTTCTTTTCAAAAAATGCATTCGCTAGAGTTGTAGGCTGTGATCGCTTAAGATAATAAATGCTTTTTAAGAAAATTCTTTATTTGCAGTAAACTTATAAATTTTAAAGGTTTTCATACAGAAAAAGCTAGGGATGGTGCCTGAACGCATTATCAAGAAAACAGTCTTCACATGACTGCCCCGTGAAACGAGAGGGAGGCAATTAATTCCTCACTGAAAAATTTACACATTGGCATCACAAAATTGGCGACATTAAGCATATGAAAAATGACTGATATCATCTACGCAAAATTGTCTGTTACGCTTAAACAATAAAAAGATTTTGAATTTAATAGCAGGGCAACCAGAAAACAACAGTCCTAAAAAATACGCCAAAAAGGAATCCGACTGCCAATTCGTACGTTAGGAGCATATTTTGGGAAAATGTTCTCAAAAGACATAACAACCATTATGTACATAAAAAGACTCATATGCAACGAATGAGTTATACTTAAAGTTACGCAGGGAGGAAAATGAAATTTCACTGACCGCAAACACATTCGAACTTTATTCTTTTTTTATTTGTTTCCAGCAAGGGTGAAATACGCATCTTAATGAATTCTCTTTATCTGATAGCCGTTTTTCAGTAATAAGGCAGATGCTAGATGTTTTTCTTTCTTTTCTTTTGAACGGAAAGTTATTGTGGAATCGAAAATAAACGTTAAGATAAAATGGACATTTAATTAAAGATTAGTTTTAACGGTTATATAGAAAAATGTAAAATTTAAGAAAACTATATGTGATTCTACATCACAGTACCATTGTAAGTGATATTCGTAATGTTAATTGTTTTTAGCAACCTTGGGTTAAATAAATAAAAAAAAATAAAATTAATTTAATTTAACAAATTACAATGACTATTTGGAAAATGATATTTTCAAAGACTAAATTTTTAAAGACTTATAAATAAATTCTATACTTAAATTATTAATGATAATAAACATCATTTTTAAGATGATCATAACGAGTCATATATTATGTACGCCATGCAATAAACATTAGTATTCTTAGACCAATGATAAAAAAATAAATAAAAATAAACTAATCATAGTAGAAACTTAATTTTCAATGAGGTTCGTTCTAGGGTTAACATCAATAACATATAAAATTTTCACAGCAATCCGAGTATATTTAGGGTGTTTAGAGTGCGAACAGACGGACAGACAAACCGAATGCAGAAACACTTTTCAATTTTGTTAAAAAGTATTAATAAATTTGAATATGTCTGACAGGGTGTATCACCTTTAAAATTCATTTGAAATGTTTTTTTGCCATAGGCCGCAATGCATCGGAAAACTTTTGACTATCCCTGTAAATAAACTCATCATAGTAGAAACTTCATTTTCAATAGGGTTCGTGCTAGGGTAAACACCAATAACATATAACAATTTCTTAGAAATCCGAGTATATTTACCGTAGTTAAAGCGCGGGCAGACGGCCAGACGTCCAGACAAACCGAATGCATAAACACTTTTTAACTTTGTTGGAAAGTGTTAAAAAACAGTAGTTTATAGATCTATAACTTTAACTGTTTAAAATGTGCATTTCTATTTGATGGAGTTAATCAGACTGACTTCTGAACGCTTCATATTAAGTACGACTTGGAATAAACATTAATAGTCCTGCACCCATCATAAACAAATTTTAAATGAAATTTCAACTTTACAATTTTCAGAACTGCAAATTTTTAAACTTAAACATCGCACATTTTAAAATTTTACACCGTTGCGTAGTTTTAAATGAAATTTGTTTGAAATCTTTAACACAATTTGTTTTCAAATTATTAATTATTTTAAAAGTTTTTATTACTTTTTTTGTCAGTGTGGCAACAGAATTATTTCATTTTTGGACATTAAACATGGACCAATCAGAAAATAAATAAAATAAAAAACAGAAGTATTCCATTTTTGGACATTAAACGTGAACCAATCAGAAAACGAATAAAATAAAAATAATTGTGGAATTCAACCATTAAAAAGATTCATATATACTTCAGATTTCTCAACTTTCTATCGAGGACAACAACTATTTTCCAAATATTAGAAATTTTTTTTTTAAAGTGCAGGAATAAATTTTGGGAACAACAAAACTACCAATAAAGCCACAATGCTTGAAATTGAAACCTAAATTCCGATTTAAATTCTACAGTAAATTTCCTGTAAAAGAATTTTAGCCATTCCTCTTTTAGCATACTTCTGCATTAAAAAAAAAAAAAAAAAAAAAAAAACTGAGAAAAATTCTGCGGTTGCATCTGAAGTGATTTTCTTTGCAATTTTAGCAAGAGGTACGGTATAGGAAATATCTAAAATCCAGCTACAGAGTTCAAAAAATAATTACAACAGTGAAACTGTGCGCAGGTTAATTTTTGTTACATTACTTATATGAAACAATAGCCCCAGTTTCAGAAAAAAGTTATTTCGAATTATTTTTCTTGAAACAATTTCAAACAGACAGCTCCAAACTTACAAATCAGCATCAGGGACACTGGTCACATGCAAATAAGCACATGTAAATAAAAAATTTTAAACACATGTAAATAAAAATAATTTAAAAAGACCCTGAAAAAATATAAGAATATTGCTTGATATTTGAAATTTTAGTGTGATATTTGAAATTTTAGTTCATATTATTTATTTATTTCATCCAGAAAATAAATGATTAATAATTCCCTTTTAAAAGCTTTTTTAAAAAATCTAGTGAAAAACTATTTATCTTTATTATAAATGCCAAACGTATCTATGTGTAACGCATACTTCATTTTGCGAATGGCAACACTTTGAAATTGTAAATAAAATTTCTGTTTTGCAATTTACGTTATTGCAAATTTTTAAACTTTTACGTATTGCACATTTTCAATTTTTACACCATCATAAAGGGAAAAAAATGTACTTTTAAATACAATTCGTTTAAAAGCTGTATTTCAATTTATTTTTGAGATATTATATATTTTGTAGTTTTTAATACACATTTTGTAATTGTGGCAACAGAAGTACTCCATTTTATTTAAAAGTAAAGCGAAAAAATGAAGAACTATGGCAATTTTTACTATCCGATAGTAAGATTAGAATATAAATTTATGAGTGCGACTATTCATGTGTAAAGGTGTTGCTGACAATCGCGATTTACAGTTTTATGTTAAAATGATTTTAAAATGACCAGATAAAATACCAATCTTTAAAAAGTGGTAAATGCGGATTTAGAGTTGCGTATGTAAATGTGAAAATGATGTTGGAAATGATTTAATAGAGGAATAATTCTATGATCATATCATAATGGAATATATTTTATATTTTTTTTTGTTCCGAAATACCAAGCATAAGATCCCTGACAGATAACTTCACCATAATAACTATTCTTTTTTATTTTTTAATGATTAAATATGCATTAAAGTTTAATTTTAATAACTTGGGCAACTGAGTTTTATAGATATAGTATTTTGTTAACTTTAGGTTAAAATAACATTTGTTTGAGAGATAGACTTATGTAAGATGCAGTTTTTACTGCAACTAATTTTGTAGGTTTATTATAAATCAATGAAGCAGTTCCTATTTATACATTTTGTCTCGTCGAAACTTGACTGGTTTCACCTTGTTTATATAAAAATAAAATGTTTTCTTTGTCTAAAATTAAACATTTTACAAGTTTGCAAATGGCTGCTTTTGCATGCATAAAAATTGTCAAAAAATATAAAATAAAAAAATCTGACGCATATTTATACCTTCTTTTATAAAGAAAAATTAAATTAAATTTTATTATGCATTTTGAATGATATTATTTTATCATACAAGTTTATTTATCACTTTACCGCAAATGCTATTCTAATCTCGTTGGATACCCTCTGATTGAGTCCTCTTCTAAATTCATTCCAGAAACTTTGTTTATTTTAGGAGCCCGTTGTGATTTGAGCTGACATTCCAATCAAATGAAAATCTCATGGGAGATATATAATTTCGTGTAACACGATACTTAAAATTAGATCAGCTTTCTTGTAAAAATAGGACATTGTAAGTTAAACAGATAAAATAATTATGTTCTATATACTGTTAAAAAAATAATAATCTGTAGTTTTATAGGCGTAAAGTTATTGATTTACTACATGCTTACTAAATTCCTATTTGTATACTGTATAAAAAAAAGATGTAAATCTATAAAACTAGTTTTTTTAAGCTACAAAAATCTGTAGCTTTTACTAAAATCACAGGAATCTTATTAAAATTTTATCTGTACACTGTAAAAAAAATTACGTAACGTTATTCCATAAAATTGGTGGCAGCTTGCTCCTTCCAATTTTATGGAGTAGTTTTTTCACTTATATAATGGTGTAATTTAAACCTATATTACTGGTGCAGCATTACAATGTTACGCCAGTTATATCGGTTAAAATATCTCATAAAATTGGAAGCCGCGAGGCTGCCACCAATTTTATGGAGTAAGGTTACATAAATGTTTTACAATGTAACCCGGCCAATGTAACTCAATTTGCTAAAAATTCTCAGTAACCTAATAGATTTTTTGATTTATAGTACAAACGTCTATCTGTTGTTGCCATTACGTAAGAAATTCTAGAAATCCCAGCTCTCTACAGAAATTTTAGTAACTTTGCAGATTTTTTTTTTATGGTGTAAAATTGGAGAAATGTAAAAAAAAAGGATTTTCTTTTAAATATAATAAACAAAATTTTATAAATTTAGATGAGACAATAAACCATACTCTCTTAAAAAGTCAGCCACAAAATAGCTCAAGTTGAGCTGAACTCCACTCATCCCAAAGTTGAAAGGCAGCTTCTCAAAAAAGAGTTGTATTTACCAATACTCGAGTATTTACCAAACTAAATGAAGTTGAGCTACTTAAATAACTAATTTAGATCAAGAAGATTTAATCGTTTGAAAAACAAATCTTTTATGATCGAAAAAATTACAGCTCTTTCATGAGAAGCCAAATCAGCTCTTTCGTTTTAAGAGTGTAGTTAACGCGCAAATTATTTCACTGTTAAAAATCTTGTCCTAGTTTCAGCCAATTTTTGTTGCTGAATAGCTGTCACTGTAAGATGGTGAAATAGTGAACCAATATTTGGAGCTCCCGTTCAAGCACAGTTCCAACAGTTGGAACGAGGTTGGAATAGGAAGCTCCAAATGTTGGTACGACATTTTACCATCTTATGGTGACAGCTATTGAGCACCAAAATTTGGTTCAAACTAGAGCAAAATTTTTAACAGTGTAATAAATATTTCGTTATCACTAGAACACGTTGCATCATTATGTTCCTTTAAAAGACATCGTGATTTATATCACGAAAATATCAAAAATATATTTATATATTTGAAAATAGAAATTAGAAATATAGTTGTGTTTAATGTGTTTTTGATATTAATTTCTTCTAAATTCTTAAAAGTTTAGAAGCTTTATTGAAACACTCTAATTACTTAACACCTGCGCAAATTTGTTTTGTTAAAAACAAAACAAAAAATTAAATGATAGATTAAAAATTCTTGAGTATAAAATGGAATTAGTGTTGAAGATATAATATATTTAATTTGTTTAATAACTGAAGGAATATTTAAAATTTCAATTTAAATTTATGAATTTTTTCTAATGCAAGTTAGAATATTCCCTTGACATTTTGCTTGATGTAAGTTAACAAATATGGCTGAAAAATAATTATTAATTTAGAAAATGCTTTAAAACATTTATAAATGCTTTAAAAATTTATGAAAGAAATTGACGAAGAATTAAATTAAAAGAATAGTTAAATTTTCAATTCAAATTAATGCATTTTTTTTCTTTAATTTAAGTTAGCTGCTTTCTGTAATAACTTGTTCCGCATCATTTAACAAATGTGGCTGAAAACTATTAATGTCGAAAAAATGTTTCTTTAATTACACTAATGTGAAATGAAATAAACTAATGCGAAATGAAAAATGTTTATGCGTTCGTCTATCCGTCCGCGATGGTTAGGAAAATCTATCGTATATGGAGGTTCGAAAATTTGTGCGAAGATAGTCTAAGAGAAGTCTTGATGCACCCGAGGTTAGCGGGCTATGCCGACCTCGGGTGCGGGCTACGACAGTTCCGGAAGTTCGCTAGCAGCGAGGCCATCTTTCCAAACTCTCGTCGGCTAAATCATTCGAAGTACCGAAAAACTAAAATTACGCTTTTAAATGTCGAACCCTTTACTTTCATCCTGCTTAAGAGCCCACACTATTGAGTGAAAAAGACCGGGATGATAATGTTAAGTCTGTGGAGGCGTTCTTTTTAATTACCAAATACCTCGTTCAAATTTTAATATTTTTTTACATGATTTTTTTTTTTTTTTTTTTTTTTTTTTTTTTTTTTTTTGCATAGGATAGCTGAAGACGATCTACAACCGGGCTAGTTTTTTCTTTTTTCGACTTTGGTTTTACATTTTTTGTATTATGATAGCTTCAATTCAGAACCGAATCAAACCGGTTTCGAAATTTAAACTTATTTTTAAAAAAATCTAAATCTAAAATTTAAAAAGTAAAATCTAGCCCGGTTGTAGATCAGCCTCAGAATTCTTTGCTAAGAAATCATGCAAAAATATGAAAATTTGAACGAGATATTTAAAAAAAAAACGCCCCCATAGACTTAACATTATCATCCGGATTCTTTTTACTCAGTAGTGTGGGCTCTCAATCTATTACAAAGGTTCGAATTAACACTTACGAATTAACACTAAGCAGCACCAAAATTGGTTCTTTTGCGAGACCATTATGTGTTTGATGTTTTGTTGTTGTGGTTTATATATGTACTGATGAGGCTACGTGACAAAAAGCATATTTTGTAACATTTTTATTTTAATTAAATGTTTTTTTTATATTGATATATTTTTTAATTTAACTCCTTTTTTAATGTATTCAAGTGTGCCTAATGTTCCATATTTAATTTAAATGGTTAGTAGGTTGTTTGATAAAACTTTCTTAAACGCTGATATTATGTACTAGAAGATAGCCCGTCAAAATGACGTGTTTGCATTTTTAAAAGAATGATAAAAATTACAACTGTGGTCAGTCATAACCACTTTATTCTTAAACAATTTTGAAAAATACAGCGATTAAACATAGAGAAAAAATCTAAAAAAAAAAAAAAAAAAAAAAAAAAAAAAATCAACAGACATCTGCATTTAAAACTATAATAAAACATATCTGGTGGAGGGGGGAGGGGTTGTAATGAACAAATGTTAAATACATAAATTTTAAAAGAATAAAGTAAGGCAAAAAATTAATTATAAAAGAATATATTGTAAAATTACAGCCAAAAAATATATAAAAATACTGTGAGAAAATAATAAAAATAACCAATATAGGCAGGGAGATGGACTAGGTTCTATCGAATCTTATTTTAAACCATAAAAATAGTGCAGTAATTGAATAATTTTAAAATTCCTTTCTTCGATAACAACTACTCCATGCAGAATCTTCTGAGCGCGCGCAGCGCGGGTGACCCTCAAACACGCCCAATCATTCATGAGTCGTGAAATGACAATAAAGTCATTAATGGCTGTAAAAAAAAAAAAAAATAAAATAAAAAATAAATAATAATCAACCCGAATTTAAAATTTTAACAATATGCCATTTAAAACGCATTTTCCTTTCCTCAAATAAAAAGTTTTAATTAAATATTGTTTTTGAAATCGTGAAAAGATTTCAAATAGCAGTAAAATGTAGTGACGTCATTTAGGATAGTAACTGTAGGATATTAACCCACTGTAAATCTGACCTCTTCTTTTCAACTATGGAACGTTTTCATTGGTCAGAAAATAGATAGCCTTTAAAATCGAAGGTAACTTTTCAGAATATTTTTTATAGATTTGGAATTTGTCATTCTTGAATGGCAACAGCATTAATTTGCTTACATCATTTGTGTTTTTCTGGTAATTTATCGTTTGTTTTTCTCGTAATTGCTGTTTTTTTTTATTTAGAACTTAAACATTATAATTAGATAATTTTTGTAGGTTTTAAAGAAAATGAGTAATGAATAAATCTTTTACATGTATATTTCCATAAGTTGAACAATTAGAATATTTGTAAACGGCTCGGAATACTTAAGCCTGACATGGGCAAAATAAGTTTCTTTTTCTCGTGAATGGGTTAACCCGGAATTGTTATACACGGAGGGGTTTGATATATATAATATTTAACATTATTATCAAAGGCACGAGCAACGATGGACTGATCATCTAGAAGCATTTATAAATAAAAGAAAAAATATGACAGAAGAGAAATTTCGAGAAATAAAATCTACTTTAATTTAAAAAAAAAAAAAAAACCTTGAAATATTTTTAATTTTTTGAGAAAAGTAGGGCAATAAAATAAAAAAAGCTTTGAATATCATACAGTAAATAACGTTATTTAAACTCAACTCTTTATTTAATCATTCTGTCATAAATGTAATTCAGATCTCATTAGATCCAGTACAATTGACAAATGAGATTCATGTGATCACTTTACTATTAATTTCATTTGCTATTCAGTTTAGTACTGCGGAAAGAATTTTATGCTTCGAGTGTATATCCTTTTATTTGCAAATTTCGTGGGAAGACAGGTATATGGAATGGTGATTTCATGTAAAATATTGTTTGAAATTAATTAATTTGGATAGTAATGGAAAAGGAATACATGAGAGGCACATGTGGACTATTTTAAAAGCTTACGTTAAATAGACAAAATTAATATACTCCCATAGAATTCCACAAACAAAAATATATTTTCAGTTTTTTAGTTAAAGAGTAGACAGCGCAAAAACTTAAGGTATCAATCGTAATAAAAGAAAACCTTTATTATAAGGAAGAGTAGAAAGAGGGAAAACTAATGATCTGTGTTTGCCGGAAGTGAAGTAGTACATAAGCCAAAAACTAATACCACAGTGGTTGACACGTTGGTTTATCACCGTGTTTATCCTACAAAGAAAGGTGTGAAAATATGGAGAACTGGGTGTAGGAAAACACAATGATAAATCTACAAGTAAACCACTAGAGGTATTAATTTGTTGGCTTATGCACCATTTCACTTCCGACAGACATGAATCATTAGATTCCCTTACTTCTTCTCTTCCATTAAATAAAGGTTTTTCTCTTGTGCTTGATAACTCAATCTTTTGCGCTGTCGGAACTATTGAACTATTGAACTCTTGAACTATTTAACAAGTTCCAACAAAATAAAGTGTTTATGCATTCAATTTGTATGTTCGCCTGTCCACCCTCCAGCTCCCGTAAATATACTTAGATTATCCTGCAATTGATAAACGTCATTTAGCGTCATCAAATGATGTTTATTATTGTACTTGAAGTATGTGGCGTTGATAGTTCATTTTCAAGGACATTCAAAAGAATTACATTACATTATGATGGTATATTGGGAAAAATCATTTGCAGAGAAATCTAAGGGCATTACGTTATTTCAAATGTATTGAAACTGATATAAATCACTGAATATTTCCCTACAAGATGATTTCGATAGAATAGGACATTCACAGCATTTGTCGTTTATTTACAGGGACACACAAAAGAAATCAATTAAAGTAGTGTCTTTAAGTAATATTTGTTTGAAGTGCGTTTTAAAATTCAATATGCGCTTTAAAATTTTTACCCTCTAAGTGTTTGGAATGTAATATTCCGTTCACTAAGCTCCATATTTTACTGCGATACAAACAATGTTTAAGATAAGGTAATATAATTCTATAGCTTTCATGAATTTTCAATATATTTTAAAATGATTAATACCCTTAAGGATTACAATCATATTGGTAATTAATCTTATTATAATGTAGAAAGAACCATATTTGTTGAGCATTTAAAACAAATTACAGAGAAAACAACATTACAATTTTACGAATTACCAAAACACTCAGAGGGTTAAGAATTTTTTGCATGTTATTCTTATATATATAAATTATACACCTCATAACTGGGCTGCGTAAAAGAATTCACGTACCAATCTCCTTATTGGCGAAAATTGCTGGAGGGGATTTTTCAACAGAGGTATGTGTCTTTCTTAACTGAACTAAATTTCAGCATGCATGTAGTTAATAGATACAAATCTATATTTCCTATACAGGGCTGCTCAAAGGATTCGGTTTATTTTCCTATTGTAGATGAGAGCAGTTCAAATTGGGTTTTCAAATGGGTTGTGCGTTTCCATATGATTGAATTAGACATAATATTTTTAACTATTAAACGTTACAATTTTATTACATTATTCTAAATGTGTTGAAAAATATTTTTTAAAACTATGCTTGATGGATGATTTTTTTTCTTTCTTGTTTTTATATGCAATGATTAGTAAGAAAACTATTCACAATTTTAAGCTATTTTAATAAGCTTCAAAAACCTCAAAAATTAACAGAAATCAGGATCACAATTCTTTTATTCAGAGGAAAATATAGGGTCGATCACAATGCTAGTCAAACACAATGGAATCGATCGAATTCGAAAGTTGGCTTTGCATTTTGAAACGGGAGAAGTTACCTCCACGACACTAATGCTTAATTATATCTTCATATTACTTATCACTTATTCTCTGTGACATTTCCTTGCTGATTTTTCCTGTAGAATTAGTCGCAAAAGATTTGAAAGTGACTGACAAATGGAAAAATGCCTTATACGTCGACTAATTTTTACGAAAATCAATACATTTATTCTGACAGTAATCTATAACGTATTAACCCGATAGGATGTCAATTGAAATTCAGGCATTTAAACCGTTTTCAAACAATTCTGCATCCGATTCAATAGAGAAAACCACCAATGAGTTATGACAGAGTTTAAATAATAAATATTGAGGTTACTTAACCAAGCATTAACAAGACAAAGGCAAGGGCGCCAATTCACACGTACGCCGGAATTTGGAATGTTGAGTGAAAAGTCACTCCAGATTTTTAATTTATGTGTTCTAAATCTTAACAATGCAGTCACTCGTCGGCATTATGACCAGCTAACATATAATATCCATACTTCAGAATTTCCTGAAGAAATATCATAATAACATCAGCAGTAATAACTGCTTATTTACAGAATATTGAACGATGTTTATTTAAATTAATTGATTACTGAGTCTATGGATGGTTATTTCTGGAAGTGCAATTTTTGTTAAGTTATGCATTTTCTGGCTACAATAAATTTTACAAATCAGCTACTTAAACGCTTATTACGTTATAAGAAGCTTACGCGAAGTATTCTTTGTTCAAGCCTCAAGTGTTTAGCTAGCATAATGGTTGTACTTTAAGGTTGTTCTTAACTGCTCTTATCAACAAAAGCAAAACGTTTTGACACAAGTTTATTTTTTAACGGAAAGATATCAAATTGAAAGAAATGAGTAAGGAAACGGTTTAGAATCGAACTGAATTTTCCATTTTCTGATAAATAAATTACCCATTGAGTAATAAGATTTTTCGATCACAAGACAAGCAAATTAGATGATATGCAGGACTGCACAATAAATTGCAAGTTACCTTTTAAGGGCGGTAAGTGCTGAAAATAAATTTTCAAATGCTTTACCTCTTTCACTATTTAATTAGACTTTAATAAACCATGTGATGTGTATACGAATCTAGAGATCATTTACAACTCTTTGCAAAAGAATTAAAATATCTTATCGACTATAGGCGCTAATTACAGAAATTAGGTATACAACCGTGTTATGTGCTTTTCAATTGTTAACCTGTAGAGTCTATCGAGAAAATAATGAAACTGAATCCATAAAATTTCTTTTTTGAAGATAATTTTACGCACACTTAATATACTTTAATATAACTTCCTCCTGCATTAATTCACCGTTTTCTACGACTCTGTCACTATCTATAACAGCTGGAAGTTTTCTACTGCAATGTCGTTTAGAATGTGCAATACATTTTTTTTTCAATTTTTCCTGAGCGTCAAAACAATGACCTCTTAAACTAGGTTTTAACGTTTTAATCTACGAATTAGGAAAAAGATCTGCGATGACAGATTGGGGTTGTACGGTGGTCAAGAATTGAATAACTTTAAAATATGTGTTGAAAACAGTTCGGCACATTTTTTTTTTTTTTTTTTTGGCATTTAAGTTCTTTCCTGATGACTTGATGGACAGTTCATTTTAAAGGTTCCGATGTCTCCACAATCTTTCTGACACACATCCGACGATCGGAGTTCTAAAATGCAATTTTCTTCACATTGTCAAAGTTCTTTGTAATTGAAGTCCCCCCTTCAGCCTATAAGATGCGGCCAGACATAACCACTATTTGCAGTCAGACGTCGGCGTGTTTTGTGTTTGCAGGCGGCGTGTTTTATGTATAGTGACTGCATATGAAGGATGGAAAACTTCAAAACAACTGCACGACATGGAAGCTTTCCCTCAAGTACGGTTGAGATCGTTATCTTCTCAACTACCTTAATTTCCCCTTTTTCTATTGTCAATAAACCGTTGAAGAAGTGAGAAGAAAGGATTTCGTCAAATTCAGTTTAAGTTGGGCAAAATACATGTGTGCTCGGAGCCTTAAAAGTTTTGTGCCAGCTAAACACTTAGCCTTGGACAAAGAATCCTTCCCGTAAACTTCTTGTAAAACAGCAAGCGTCTCAGTAGCCGATTTGTATAGTTTTGCATAAAATTTTATAGTTCATCCCTTTTTGATGATAATCCGCAGCATTATGAAAACCTGATGCCACTTTCAAACACGTGTCTGCATTACGAGCACTGGAAAAGTTCAAGGACAACTGACTAACTTTAGACAGCACACACCGCGCAAACTCCCGCATTTTTGACCTTCTGCTTAGAAAAAAAAAAAAAAACAATCTCATTACTTCTTGGACAGACCCTGTATATATCTTTTTTCCTCACTTCGTTAAATTGTGAGGATTCGTTACAGTAGTCTGGAAGTGTTTGAAAATGTTTCATAATCAAATCATGATGTTGGTGTATGATTTTTCTTTATTGCTTCAAATATTTCTACTTAATATTTTAAAACCTGCTAATTTTACAGCATAAATATATTTATAAAATGCTAAAAATTACATAAATCTCATTTCATTTTAGATTGAATTGAAGATGGAATAAATGTTACACTTGTTTGAAATATTCTGCTGTTTGTAACAAACGCTATAGTTTTTTAAAGAAAAGACATACTTTCTCATGTGTAGTCCAGTCATGAGAAATCTATGGTTCAAATGACTGTTTTTCGAAAAACCTCGAGGGTACATTTGAATGGAAATATACTTATATTTTGATATCTTAAAATAAAGAGTAATCTCAGAGATTAAGTAGAAAGCGTAGATCAAAGCCAAAAGAGATAGACTTTATTTATTTTGCTACAGCATATTTTTGAATAGAAGAGTTAATGAAAACATACAAGTTTTATAAAAGGAAATGAGGAAGCTTTTTCTATTGTTTAATTTTTCCCCTCGGGTTTGCAAGCAATAACCATAAATTATTTTTCTTCACATTGTCTGAATTCTAGAATCTGATGCCCGCCCAGCGCGTTGTTCATCATCGAAGTCATCTCTTCTGTCGTTCAACGCTTTGTGCCAGTTAAATACTTGAGCCTTGGACAAAAAATCCTTCCCGTAAGCTTCTTGTAAAACAGCAAGCGTCCCAGTAGCCCATTTTGTATAGTTTTGCACAAAGTTTTATAATTTTCCCTGCTTGATACTCCGCTACATTATGAAAGCCTGATGCCAGTTTCAAACACGTGTCTGCTTCACGAGGAATGCGTGCTTTACAAAGGGTCAAGTCCAACTTAATACATCTAAAATCAGTATCTGACAGCCCACACTGCACCAACATCCCGCAAATGCCCGCCCTTTAGTTTCCTGCTTCACACGAAAAATCAGTCTCATTACTTCTTGAACAGACCCTGTATATATCTTTTTTCCTTATCTTGTTAAATAGTGAGGATTCATTACAGTATTCAGGAAGTGATTGAATGTGTTTCATAATCTAAGTATGGCGTATGATTTTTCTTTGTTTTTTGAAATATTTCTATTTAATATTTTAAAACTTGGTAATTTAACGGTGTTAATATATTTATAAAACGTTGATAAGCCAAAATAATTATACAACTTTATTTTAATGTAGGTTAAATGGGAGACTAAATAAACGTTACATTTGTTGAAATATTCTGCTGTGTTTGTAACAAACGCTACAGTATTTTTAAAGAAAAGACATATTTTCTCATGTGTATTCCACTCAAAGGAAATCTTTGGTTCAAGTGTCCGTTTCTCTAAAAACCTCGGGGGTACATTTGAATGGAAATATACCTAAACTTTTATATCTAAAAATAGAGAGTAATCTAAGAGATTAAGTAGAAAACATAGATCAAAGCCATAAGAGATAGATTTTATTTATTTTGATACTGCATATTTTTGAATACAGGAGTTAAAGAAAGCATAGGAAATTTATAAAAGGGAACTAGAAAGTTTCTTCTATTGCTTAATTTCCACCCACGGGTTTTCAAGTAATAAACATAAACTATTTTTCTTCACATTGTTTGAATTATAGAACCTGTTGCACACCCAGCGCGTTGTTCGTCATCGAAGTCCTTAATTTTGTCTTTCAACGATTTTTGCCAGTTAAACACTTGAGCCTTGGACAAAAAATCCTTTCCGTAAGTTTCTTGTAAAACAGCAAGCGTCTCAGTAGCCCATTTTGTACAGTTTTGCATAAATTTTTATAGTTTATCCCTTCTTGATACACCGCTGCATTATGAAAGCCTAATGCTAGTTTCAAACACGCGTCTGCTTCACGAGGAATGCGTAAATTGCAAAGGCTCAAATCCAACTGACTACCTCTAAAATCATAGTATCTTACAGCCCATACCGCCCGCCCCTTTGGCCTTCTGCTGAACACGAAAAATCAGTCACGTTACTTTTTGGGCAGACCCTGTATGTATCTTTTTTTCCCTTATCTTATTAAATAGTGAGGATTCATTACAGTATTCTGGAAGTGACTGAAAGTGTTTCATAATCTAATCATGGCCTATGATTTTTCTTTGTTGTTTCAAATATTTCTTCCTAATATTTTAAGACATGCTAATTTTACAAATTTGATGAATTTATAAGACATTAATGCTAAAATAATTACATAAATTTTATTTCAATTTAGATTGAATAGGAGACGGAATAAATGGTACCTTTGTTGAAATATTCTGCTGTGTTTGTAACAAATGCTACAGTATTTTTAAAGAAAAGACATACTACTTCATGTGTATTCTACTCATGGGAATCTTTGGTTAAATTTCGCTAAAAACCTCGAGGGTATATTTGGTTAAAAATTTACTTTAACTGCGATATTTGACAATAGATATTAATCTGAGAGATTAAGTAGAAAGCATAGATCAAAGCCAAAAAGAGATAGATTTTATATATTCTGCTGTTGCATATTTTTGAATAGTGGAGTCAAGGGAAATATACTAGTTTTATAAAAGGGAACGGGGAAGCTTTTTCTGTTGTTTAATTTTACCCTTCGGTGTTGCAAGTAATAATCATAAATTAATTTCGTTGTCTGGATTCTGGAACTTGATGCACGCCCAGCTCATTGTTCGTCATCGAAGTCCTCTCTTCTGTCTTTAACGGCTTTCTACCAGCCAAACACTTGAGCCTTGGACAAAGAGTATTTTCCCACATGCTTCTTGTATGATGGCAAAGTTAGCACATCAGTATAGTTTTGCACAAAATTTTATGGTGTATCGCTGCTTCATACTTCGTTGTATTCTGAAAATCTAACGCCATTTTCAAAAACGTGTCTACTTTACGAGCTATGTGCACTGCAAAGACTTACGGCCAACTGGTTGCCTCTAGAATTTATAGCTAACATTAAGAACCCATACTGCATGTGTTGCACACAAACTCCTGCTGCTTTGGCCTCATGCTTGGCGTGCAAAATTCGATCTCATTATTTCCTGAACAAACCCTGTGTATATCTTTTTTTTTTTTTTTTTTTTTTTTTTTTTTTTTTTTTTTTTACCTTATTAAATAGCAAGGTTTTTTACAGTATTCTGGAAGTGTTTAAAAGTAATTTATAATCAAATCATGGCGCATGAATTTTCTTTGTTGTTTCAAGTATTTTTACTTAATATTTCAAAATCTGCTAATTTTAAGGAGTTGATAAATTTATAAGACATTAATACTAAAATAATTACATAAATTTTATTTCAATATAGATTGAATAGGAGATGGAATAAATGGTACTTTTGTTGAAATATTCTGCCGTGTTTGTAACAAATGCTATAGTATTTTTAAAGAAAAGACATACTTTCTCATGTGTATTCCACACATGGGAAATCTTTTGTTCAAGTGTCAGTTTCTCTAAAAACCTCGAGGGTACATTTGAATGGAAATATACTTAAACTTTGATATCTGACAATACAGAGTAGAGAGTAATCTCAGGGATTAAGTAGAAAGCATAGTTCAAAGCCAAAGGAGACATATTTTATTTATTTTGCTGCTACATGTTTTTGAATAGAAGATTTAAGGAAAACATACTAGCTTTATAAAATGAAGGAGGAAGCTTTCTCTATTGTTTAATTTCCCCCTTCGGTATTACAAGTAATAATTATAAATAATGACAATTTTTTTTAAAATGTTCAGATGATATTTCTTCTGCCCTTTTCGATAAACATGATATATGCAGAAAATCAACAATTAAATTATAAGTAGCTAAACGCGCGTCAATTCTGACGGGTGAAAGTGTAATTAACAATGTTAAATAAAAATGCATTTTCTGGGACAAACACTTCAAAACTATCCTATGTATACACTGTAAAAATTCTTCAGCAGTCTGTCTAGTAATTCCACCATTTTTATTGAAAACTGTAGTTTAACATTATTATGACCGTAATATTGTCAATAATATGGCCAACTGCACTTAATAATATAGACAAGTGACCGTTACCTTTAAAAACTGTTAAATTTCTGGACAGTCTGCTGCAGATTTTTAACAGTGTACCATGAAAATACTACAAATATTATATATATATAGCTAGATAGACAGATAGTTGGATTATTTGTGTACAATGAGAACTAGATTTTGACCTTTGGAAGTTGTGCGCACAAACTTGACTTAAAGACTTTATGTCTATACAATGTAGGAAAATGAAATAATTCTTTTGTATACGCACAATGTATGTAAATTTTAAATGCAATCATAATTAGATTTCTTTAATTCCATCAACATTAATCTGCTAATAATGTCCATGGAAAATAAACATCATAGAAAGCTTCTTAATTCATATTTATAAAACATGTATGTTTTCCTTAATTCCTCATTCAAAAATATAGCTTTACTAACCATAAATCCATAACCCTTTTCTTTTCAATGAATGTGAATCTAAATTTAATTTGCAATAAATCTAATAATATTTCATTAATATAATCATAATTGCATAAATATATAAATGCATTTCAAAAAGGAAAAAAAAAATGAAAGCGGAGAGCCCCATGCATTTTCACCAAGTTGTTGCCAAAAGATAAAAGGAAAAAAAATCTGTTTTTCTGGAAATCATATTGTTTATAAATATATTAAAAAATGGTCTTTAAGGGTGGAGGGGAGGGTAATGCATCCACCTTTAATTTGGTATTACATCAAACTAATAATGTTTTAATACGAATTTTAAATATCATGTCATCACACTTGGCTTTTTCAATAAACTTTGCTTTAGGATACTGAATGAGATGTTATTCTACCAAGTAAGTTAGGGATTATGATAGTTTAAAATTTTAGAACTACTAACTTTAAACTTATTTGTAATCGTTGCAAAACGGATTGTAATATGGGTGATTTTTTTAAAAGTAACTCAAGTACTAGTGAGCGGAATAAGCTATAATTTTGGATTAGCATATTCAAGGACTTAGAAATCCATTTCTGTTTTAAGGAAACTATCGATTACAAATAGTAATTTTCTCAAAAATCAATTTCGAAAATATATGTAATTTAAAGTTAATTTTCGAAAAAAAATATTTATGATTTTTTTTTTTTTTTTTTTTTTTTTTTTTTTTTTTTTTTATAATTTTATAAATTTTGATTTTCTTATAATTTTTTGATTTTTGATTTTTTATAATTTTTTCATTTTTTATCTTTTATAATTTTTACATTCATTTTATTAATTTCTGTACTTTTATAATTAAAAAAGTACAAAGAGATAAAGATCTACTCTGTAACTCAGTCTGTTCTGATACCTTTTAACAACATAGAGTTATTTTATAAATCAGAAAATATTGTTATAAAAATCTAAAAAATTCCGAATGAAAATAAAATTAATATATGAAATATGAGCAATGAATGGAATATTTTTAAAAAATGTATCTGTAATAAAGTTGAAATTAAAAGCGCAAACATGCAGTAATTTTATGAAAGTATTTAAAATTAATGTCTCAAAAAAAAAAAAAAAAATCAAAGTTATTTGTTTTTTCATTTTCTCTTTATTTTATAGAAATATTCTCTTTCTCAAACAGAGAACATATGTCAAAATAACTTTTACCGCATTATTAATAATGTATTTTTTCAGGAAACAACGTTAATATAAAACCTGATTGATGAAGAATCTGTCATCTCATGTTAATTTATGACATGAATAACATAAATAAATATGAGGACGTATTTACACCTATTTGTTTTAGTACTATATTACCTCATCAATCTATTTCATAGAAGAGGTTTGACAAAATAACACTCGATATATATTCAGTATTTATTTCATATTCGCATTACAGAGGAAAATTCTGTTTATATTAATCATCTTGCTTCTGTCGAATCGAATTTACATAGTTACATACATATTTACATACATATTTATATACATACTTACATAGGCCCTAGGAAGTTGACAGTTAAAGTCTTACTATTAGATGAACGTCCGTCAAACACAACTGATGAAAAAATAATTAAAAATTGAAAAAAAAAAAAAAAAATTCTGTAATTCATTTTTTTGAAAATTTTTCCCATGGTGCCCTATTGTATAAAAATATCCGTAATAAGCTTATTTTGGTGGAATCACAGCCCAAATATGATTTTTTGCGATCCTTGATGCAAACTTGAGATGGGGGTCTCTACTACATATGTATACAATTGAGACCCCCATCTCAAGTTTGCATCCCATTAAAACCTCGTGTTTAATGAGGTTAAAATGGAACTATAGAACAATACTGCCATGTTGAATCGGTGGGGTATCGTTGTCAAAAGATATCTCAAAACTAGTCGTTGGGGGGGGCCACCGTAATACTTACCTATCATAATATAAAATATAAAAATAAAACGCGTGTCTATGGAAACTCCAAAATAAAATTTAAACGCATAAATAAATAATCTTAACATACAATAATGCTCCATTAATGAATTGCTGATGAGCCAATTTTGACTAATTATATAAAACGCCAAAATACTCGAGTAGTACCGGATTGCGTAAAAGAAACAACCTTATAACTCAAAAAATAATAATCATATTAACTAAAAAATTATTGTGTTGGATTAAGCGTCTCATTTCCAATAAAAATATACCTGTGAATTGAAATTTTAATGAAATACAGGGTCATGAAAAATCGAAGAATTTGAAAAACATGATTACACATATCTCGGCAACTAATAATCCGATCGACCTCGTTTTTTATGCAAAATTTGTGTTATTTTATTGCCTTTTACGTCCAGTCCTTAAAAAAAATCGAAAATTTTTATATACCTTTCATCAGAACGAATTTTTCGAGAGTCCGGAAAAAATAGTTCCGGATAATCGAGGTTACTGATATTAAATAGGCTTCGTCCCATTCTTACATACTAAGTACATACAAAATTTCAAGTCTCTATCTCAATTTGTTCCGGAGATAGAGCGGTTACAGACAGACAGACACACAGACGGACGGATGGCAAAATTTTTTTTCTCAAAATATGTTTTCGGAATTTCCAGTATCTGAAACTTGTAAATCCGTCAAAATTTTTTTTTCGATTTTCAAAACGATTGCAAGACTTACTCTATACTACGTATGATGGGTAAGTAAAATACTAATAATAAATTAAATTTCTTTTGATTTCGGCATGAATATGAATGAATGCATTTGAATTCAGCAAGAATAAATGATTTAATAACTATCTCATGCCATTTTATCTTTGTGCATAAGAAAATGTCAAGTATCTATGCCAAATTTTTTTCCGGGGTACTTTTCTAGGATGTGAAGTTATTGATGTCACACCACGTGGTTCACTTGCGCAGAACCAGAATTTACCATGTGAGTTAAGGCTGCCAGTCACTCACTTTCCAAATTCTCCTCCATAATGCAAAGTCTATGGGTGTTTGATACATTTTTGCATTTAAAATATCTCCTCAGGAAATTAATATTTTTAACGTCTTCCTTCGGTGATCTCTTCTTAACGGAAGTCACTTTTACTCTTAGTTTTGAAAATATTTTAAAAATCTATGCTGAATTTTATATGAAGTGTTAAAATTTTATTTCCAGTTCGACAGTTTTTAACACGTAAAATATTAAATTCACCATAGATTTCAGGAATATTTTGAAAACTAAGAATAAAAGTTACGTCCTATAAAAAGAAAACAAAGAAAAAAGAATTTAAAATATTAATTTCTTGAGAAGATGTTTTAAGTATAAGAATGCACCAAACACGCATAGATTAACATTACGGAAAGGAATACGGAAAGTGAGTGACCGTAAGCTTTGGACATGCAGTCGTTGAAACCGCGGTTTAGATTAAAGCAGATTTCGGTATGAGAGCTCTAAGAAGTTGTAAACTATTGCTTCCAATTCTCTTACAGAATACATCCTGTATTTGCTTATAACGTAACGAAACTGTTCCTTTAAGCTGTTTTCAGATTCACGAACTTTACGCGCGACAAACTTTTCAGCCGATTTTAACTCCAACTTTTTCCCGTTCAGATAGAGAAAAGGGTTACAATTGTCTTGGAAATAGTCGGAGAAAAAGCAGGGAAAGCAGTATTACTAATAACAGCCATTAATATTTATCACCTATTCGTATTAATCGCTTATCTCTGATTCGTTAAAATGTTCGATGCTGCATGAAAAGCCTGGACTAGCGGAGATTTTTTTGGAACTGCAGAAAAAAGTTGGGGGACTTTGCTGTTTGCTATCACACTGGATGTTGTGAGGATATTTCGCGAAAAGTTGGAGGAAATCAAGTGTTGGCTCAAAAGTCTCTCGAAATGTTGGAGAATCTGATAGCAGCTTTAGAGTGTTTCGCCTTGATTACACTTACGTCACCTTTTGGTGCAAATATTGAACATAAAAGTAAAGCACTGTGTCTCCCAATAAATTGATTTTTTTTTTAACAAATTGAAACATTTGATCGCCAAGATGTTTTTAATTTTCGATCTCGATTTCTTTTTCTTTTTGTTAAGGTATTAGAAAGATTTCAGCTTAAAATGATAAACATGTTTTGATAGAAAATAAGCTAATAAACACGTTTTATACGTTTTTATACGTTAATGGAAAATGTATGTATACGAATGGGTATTTTCAGAGTTTTAGTAAGGGTAAGAAGTACATTAATACTTCAAATATTCAATTAAGGCTGTTCTCAACAGCTCCACTCAACAAGTGCAAAATGTTTGGACACATTTACAAGTTCATTTTTTAATTGAAAGATATAAAATTGAAAAGCCTGAGTATGGAAGTGATTTCGAATCGATATATATATATTCTTTTATTGTTTTGTTTAATAAGTTACCTATTAGTCATGTGACAAAGAAGTTTTTCACTCTTGTTTGAGTATTTATTGTTCTTTCACGCGGAAATTCAGTTCAAAATGCTCACTTTGACACTATTTTCTGAAAATATCTGTTGCGCTAAAGAAAAAAAAATGGAGGAGAAGAATATTTTCTTAGATTAAATCATATGAAAAACTGGTAGAACCAGATAGAAAGTAGAGTTCGAAAAGTAAAGCTCATGAAATTACCCAAGTTTTTGAAAAACCTGCTAGTTTCATTCATTTCTAAACAAAAATAAATTAAAACTTATCCAGTGCTGGTCAGAATTATAAGAACAAGTGAAAATTGCACAGAAAAAAATTATTTATGAACTAAATAAAGAAAAATTTATGGGTAAAATGCTTTTTTATACTAAAAACTATTGTAGAATGCTAAACATTGGAAAATGCAAAATATGAATGATTTGGTTTAATTAACAAAATATGTCATAGTAAAAATTGGACAATATTATAAGGACAATGATTGTTTTTGCCTGAAATACAACAATCATTATTAATCTCACCCTTCTTTTCAATCACTTTTATCTATCTTGACATCATGAAAATTTGACAGCTCCTTAAAAAAGTTCTTGGAAATCTTTGACCAGGCTTTTTCGACGAAGGATATGAGCTTTTGTTTGTTTTAATATTGTATGTCATTTTTGTATACGTCATGTGCCATAATAACTCCATTGGATTCAGATCAGGGCTTCTGGACGGCCAATCAAGTAGTTTTACGAAATTCGCATTAAACCACGATTTTGAAGTTTTGAGAACATGTACCGAAACCATTGCTATGTTGAAAAAAATTCTTCACTCAATATTAACGGTGCTTCCGGTAAAATATAATCACCTAATAGATCGACATAGCTTTCAGAATTTATTCTACCCTGCACAAAAACTATTCGAGTAGTTTTACCAGTTACAAAACCTCCCCCAACAATCATTGAGCCATTTCCAAATTCATACTTTGAGAAAATTTCTTTTTCTCTATGAAGATCATACCAGAAGTAGCGAAAAACATCTGGTCCATCAAAATTAAACTTTTTCTCATCGGAAAAGACAACATCATCCCATTTTTTCCCCGTAGTAATGTATTTTTTGGAAAACTCCATCTTCAGTCTCTAATAAATTTTTGCAAGAGGCGGTCGAGACATATGTTAAACATAGTGAACCTTATTTTCTTAGTGTAAAACACGTCGAACAGATCGAGCACTGCATTGTAAGTTCAATGCACGTTTTAATTTCTGTTGACATTTGTTTCTTGGAAAAGGCTCGCCTAATTATCATTCTTTTCTCCCGTAAAGAAACAGAAGATGGCTTATCTGTATGTTCCTGCCGTCCATATTTACCGGGATTTTTAAGATAATAGTAAATAACCGTTCTAGATCTTTTCAACTTTGTCGCAATTTGGCGTCAGAAAGTCTTGAAATTTTAAATACATTCACTTTTACTTTCTCAAACTCTTTGTAAGCTTCGAAAGATTTGTACCTAGCGTCATGACTGAAAAACTGAAAATGACGATCCCAAACGTTTGTTACGCATTTATATTGTGCGGAAGTTCCGTGTGCAGAGCAAAAAACATGCAAATTTTGCTTTTTAGAAATAAAAAATACAGTTGTTCTTATAATTTTGTCCATATCAGATGGCTGTATAAATCTATTATAAATTTTATGAATATGAATTTTCTACATATTTCCATAAAAACTTATAAAAATAATCTTCATTTTTCATTTATTTCCAGCCATTAAATTTGTTTAAGTTTCCGGCCAAATGTAGCAAAGATTTCGCCATTTTTGTCTTGTCCATGTAATTCTGTCCACCACTGCCTCATAAAGTTACCCTTTTAGATTTAAGAGCAGCCTTAAACAAACACACAACTCACATATTATAAACTTTTCTTTAATTAAATACTAATTGTTAATTTAAATAAAAAATGCCAGGAAATATTATCTTAGATATCTCAATGAATCAAGTTCAACCTTATGCACGCAACAGATTATTTCTACAAAATGGATGTAAATATTCGAAAAGACCCGAAGTTCATTTTTTATTATACTTTAGAATCAGACTACAGCCACTGAATATAAATAGAAACATCTTCTTAAAAAGATTGAGCAATGTTAGTTAATTTTCCCTCTTTTAGAAGTTATTGCATAATGTACAGTTCCCATAAGATTTCAAGATATAACTACTGTACAATGATCACTATTAAAATGTCAAAAATATTATTGCTCAGGGAGAAGATATTTTATGACTGCTCTGGAGCTACTTAATGTCTGTTATTTAGAGTTATAACCTCAGGATATTAGTCACTTTTGAATGTTAAACATAACAGATAATATTTAGAAACATTAAGCTTTATATGTAAAACATACTATAAATTTTTGTATTTCCCATTTAAAGGAATAAATTTGCATTTAGAATACCGCAAATAGTTGGTTAGGATAATATTTCAGAACTAAAGAATTCATATTGTAAAAGTTATTAGAGCACTCCTGTAATTATTTTGTTTGATGCCCTTAAACATGACTAATTGTCAGAGAATATGTATATGATAATTATTGAACTAGAAATTAAACCGTCATAATTTCTTGGTCATTTTCTATTTTTTGGTGAAGCCCAAACTTCGTAGTTGACCGCAGGACATGATGGGAATAAGAATGCACATATACACACAACTTGTTGTTGTCATCCCACTTTCTTTTGGATGGGTTCGTCAATAAGAAAAAGTGGCTCATTTAATGAACAGAAAATCCGCATTTCGCATTCGAGAAGTCTCAACAGGTAACCCTAAACAGATGACTCTGTGTTGTGCAATGTCCAGTCACGGAATAATCGGTACAATATTCTTTGACGGCACGGTGGCTTCTGAAAGATATGTGAAGGTTTCATCCTCATTATCGAAAATGATCCTGATTTCGACATGATGGGTTCATGCAAGACGAAGCTAGACCCCATCAAAAAGAGAAAGGTTTTTGATGTCCTAAAAGAACATTTTGGGGACCACATTCTGGCTTTGAGAACCCAGAGACCACTGGAATGGGACTCGCTTGGCCGCCTTATTCTCCGGATCTGAACACATGGGACTAATTTTTATGGGGTTATATTAAAGACAATGGGTACAGAAATTACAATATAGCCTGTTTCTTAACAGACTATATTGTAAAGCGATCTTGTATTTTAATGAACAAATTGGTATTCTTCAAATAAAACAGATGTTTGACCTATTGTCTTTCTAGGCGTAAAAAGTTTTAAAAGAATATCTATTTGATACACTAATGAGCTGCCATGTTTATCAGGAAAAAAAAGAAAAAAAACCCCTGACAACTGTTGAACTTGTCTTCTTCAAATGTTTATCTCGTACTCGCTGCTGTTTTCAAAATTTTGAACATGATTTACAAATGCAACAATACTTTGTTTTCCTGCAAACTTTACCAATGCACACTATCCCACCATGGATTTGCCTATAGCCTGTAAGCTTTTGGCCCTATCTTAAGCAAGTTTTCAATCTGCAGAAAAATCAGAATTACGTGAACAGTTAAATTTATCACTACTGCTATCACACAAATCATATATTTGTCTTCCTTTCAAAGGCGGTTTTTACCAGTTTTGCTAGTGCAGCTGCCTCCACCTTACTGCTTGATGAAAATTTAATCTGGTTGTGTACTTTTTTTCTGTAAGATGCATTTGGTCTTTTTAACACCCAAGGTGCCCCACAACTGAATGTCTCAACCTGTCCCATCTCACACATTAAATAACAAGAACTTTTGATCTGTTAATCTTAGCATTACAGTCAATTTTTACCAGTAAAATAACAATAAATTTACAGTTTTTCATCATATCATGCTTCCATTTGTATTACTTCATTTCTTTAAGGAAAATTTTAATCTTCAAAACACACATTAATGCTACTCAGTCTCATTCAAAACAAAAATAATGGTATTGTTTGTTACCAGCAAACACCAGAGATTACAAAATACATAGGAGATTAAATTATAGTATCATTTATTGGTACTTATGTGTGCTAATGTTTGACCTCAAAATAAAGCCTGAAAATTGAGATGTTCCAAGGTGGGCTATCCCAACGTGCTCCACTTTCTCCTATCTATGCAAAATCCTTAATACCACGCAAAATCCTTTTTGCATATTTTTTTTCATTATTGAAATTTACAAAATTATTACAGAAAATAATTGACTGCATCACCCTATTTGAAAAGAATCAGTATACATTTCAACTTGCGCATTAGCAAGCTTATCAAATCATATCTCTCTTTAAACATTTCTAAAAACATTTACTCTGTCAAACTTTTGATAGTTGAACTTTCTAATTAAAAAGTGCATCTAAAAATTTTTATAGACATTCACAAACTCTTAATTTTCTTAATTAACTCTTCTATTTAAAATTTTTAAACTTATGTATTTTAATATTTTAATAACTTTAGGTTCGCCCAGAAGAAATTGGGCAACCATTTGTGAGACAATTGTATATATATATATATATATATATATATATACGTATATATATATTTTTTAAAAGAAATGTTAGGTGGGGCTTGTTGAACTCAAGCCAGGCCTCCACACCTAACTGAATCTGAATTTGTATCCGATTCGTATATATATATGGGAGAATACAAAGAAAAGTTTTTTAATGAAATATATGTGAATTCAATTGAACTTCTTTTTGGAACAAAATCTGTAGTATTGGTGAGTTTCCAAATATGTCCAATTTACAAAACTCTTCTCGAAAGAAAAGGGGACACCGAAATGAGATTTTGTTTCCTATACCTTCAGAAGTTAATGGGGCTTATTCTTAAACTACTATTACCAGCTTTATTTAGGTATTATAATCTCCCAAGACGATATACTTAAAAGGATATACAGGGTGTCCCAGACGTAATGGGACAAACTTTGAAGGGAGGCAGGAAACATCACAAGGATTCAGTTTTACATAGCAACCCATGGTTGGAAACGTTTTCCTGGCACGGTAAGGACGACACAAAACTGAAGAAAGACCGAACACGAAAATGGGGAGAAAACATGTTTATTATCCTTAATACAGCAGAAAACTAAGAAAAAAAAACATTAACGAGACAACGTTCGTCATCAAAACAGGTGTTAAAAATTACGATCCCGGGCCGTGATGCACGGAGGGCATCTGGAAGCAGATGAATGTTCTAATGATCTCGAAAACACCAAAAATGCCCCGAACAGCTGCCACGATGCGTGTAACAAGTTCCACCGCACTTCCGAGCATTGTCTTATTATTCATGAAGCACTAAGAATAATAAACGTGTTTTCTTTCCTTGTTCGTGTCCTTTTTTTCGTGTGTTTTGTGTCGTCATTACCGCACCAGGAAAACGTTTCTAACCATGGGTTGTTATGCAATTCTGAATCCTTGTGATGTCCCCTACCTCCCCTTAAATTTTGTTCCATTACTTCTAGGACACTCTGTATATTGGTCATTTTTGAAATGTCACGAATATCAATATTCAATGAGATTTTGTATTATTATTATTATTTCAAGAATACCGTAAAGCACTGGATACATTTCTGTGTCTTTTGCCAGTTGATTTACAACTTGTAAATAATCCAGAGTTTAAAAATTAATTATTATTTATAGAATTCAATAAAAATATGCATTTTGTCCGTGGAGAAAAATAATTATAACAACTTTATTTAACTACGAATTACGCTTGATTTTATTGTACATTTTCTGAGAAATGTATATAAGAATTGATAAGTAAATTGGGATTCTCATAATAAAGCGGGGAAGTATTTCAAACAATACTCTTGAGCTCGATTATGCCTCGTGAATATAAATGGAATCATCTTCGTATAACAAATCTGAAACCGTCAGATTTATTTCTTATTCCTTTAGAGTATGGTATATAAATAACAGTTCTCTCAGAATTCAATAGCTGGGGAAAATACAGTGAGCTCTATTAAATTGTCAAAAACATTACTGCTCGGGGAGAAAATATTTTATGGCAGTCGTGCTGCTGCTTAATGTTTGCTATTTAGAAATCGGCGTATTAATCATATCTGATAGATACAGTATATTTTAAAATGCGGTATTTCAGCAGTAGAAATTGAGATAGTGTTTTATTAATTTCATTTTAAAATAAACTTATTTTCATTTAGAATTATATGAGATGTTAATTAGAACAGTAAAATTAAGTTAAAGCAGTAAAGAATAATTATGCTTGAAGATATTCAATCTTAAATTAAATAAAATTTTATTCATATATTAAAAATGTGGAACAAAAAAAAATAAAATAAAATAAAATAAAATAAAATTGGAGTAATATATTTCCGGGAACTGGAAGATATATATTTTTGTTTAAACTTTAAAAACCATATAGAATATGCGTGTAATAACTTCCCTAAATAAATATTATAATTGTCTCTCAAAATTTGAGATTGACGTGCAATTTTCATTTCCCAAACAGTTGTTAAGTACAACAACCCGAAGATATATATTTTCATTTACATTCTAGAGACCGAATTTGGAAAATAAAGTATAATTACTTTCCTAACTAGTTGGATGTGCCAATCCCAAAACTTTTTTCTATCTCATACGTACATTTTAATATTTATAAAAAAATAGTTACTCATTTTTATGTTTTAATAATTTTAATTCAATACCATACGAACTTTGATTTTCATCTTAAATTTTTGTTTCAGTCAATTAATCGGAGTAAAAACGAATTTCCGTCTCTGCACGAGCCGATGAACAATAGAATGATAGGCAGATTAAAAAAAAAAAAAATCAGGGAGGACCTACTTGCCTTACCAAAAAATAATTTTATACAAATATTTAAGTTTAGTTCTAGGACTAACTTCATACACTTTTAGGTGATGCAGTATTGAAAATGGCATAAAATTCGCTATTGCAGTGCCCCCTTCCGTCGGATTTTTTTCAAATTCATGGAAGACCAACTAGCCATACACTTAAACAAAACATTTGGTTCAATTCGATGCATAACTTCATGTACTTTTGACCGGTACAATATTGAAAATGGCACAAAAATCGCGATTGCAGCGCCCCATTCCGGCAGAATATTTCAAAACTGAAGGAGGACCTGCTTGCTACAGACAAAAACATTCACAAAAAATTTGGTTCAATTCTATGCATTACTTCATACACTTTTTGATGGTAGAATGGCGACATACGGACACATACGCAGCCACACACACACACATGTACGGACAGACAGACATTTTGTAAAAACAAGTTTTCTGGAATTTCTGACCCCTAAAACGTGTAAATCCATCGAAAACTGGAAGTCGAAAAAAATTTCGATTACAATATTTTCTTCTATTGAAGATAGAAAAAAATTAAAACTTATGATATTTGTTCTTTTAAATTTCGAAACTGAGATATAATTTACAATTCCAGCACGATTATAAAATGTGAAATATAATTTTCTTTGAGAAGAGTATATTTTGTGACTATTGTGCAAATCTTACTGATTTTATACTAATGGATTCAGAATATTAAGTACTTCTGAATGTGACAGTTGTTCAAAAGTTATTAAAATTCAGTAAAAATATTGTAGTAAATGCGATACATTTTACGTCTCCATTTAAAAAATGAATGTATAAATAAATATAAATAAATATAAATAAAAAAATATAAATGTAAAAATAAATATAAATAAATAAATATGCATTTAAAATTCCTCGAAAAGTTTGTTGAAGACGCATTCAAATTTGATTAATACAATATACAATAAACAAAATAATTACATATAGATTTAACTGTAGATTTATGCAATTTCTACCAACATTATCTGTATAAAGATAAGAAAAGAACGGAGAGTAAAACTATAGTCATCTAAGTAACTCACTGAAATGACTTTCAATGATCCTATGAAGATCAATTATATCTAGTGAATAAAAATGACATCATTTTCATAATAAGATTTTGAAACATTGGATTCATTTCTAACTCCTGTAGACCTTCGTGTTTAATTAACAAATTCTCCCATGACTATAAAAGAAAATAAAAGGCAATAGTCTCTATTTAAGAGTCAAAATTATTATAGCTGGGAGAGAAATATTTTAGATTAAATACTGGCAACAAAAGTAAATAATGATATGCAATAAAAATTATAATATATTTTTATGTCTTTCATTGGAATAAAAAAGAAAATAAAAGAAGAATAAAAGAAAAAATACATTTAAATTTTCATAAAAAGTATGTCGGAAGTTTATTCCAATTTTATTAATGCAAATTACGATAAAGATAAATTTCTTTATAGACAACAATAATTATATGTAACTAACTGTAAATTAATGTAATTTCCATTTACATTATCTGTATAAAATACGGATATAAGAATAAAGAAGTAGAACTGCGATTATCTCCGTAACTCACTGAAATGCCTTTTAGTGGTCCTATTGAGACCGATTATGCCTAGTGAATAAAAGTGACATCATTTTCATCATACACTCTGAAACATTGGACTCATTTCTTATTCCTCTAGTAGTTCGTGTATATATAACCATTCTCCCATGACTATAAGATAAAAGAAAAAGCAATAGTCTCTGCTAAAATGCCAAAATTATTATCGCTAGGAGGGAAAAATTTAGAATAAATAATGGTAACAAACGTAAATAATAGTATGTAATAAAAATTGCAATATGCGTTTATGCCTTTCGTTAAAAAAAAGAAGAAAAGGAAGAAAAAAAGAAAAGAAAAAGAAAAAATTCATTTAAAGTTTCATGAAATGTATGTCCGAAGTGTATTCCAATTTCATTAATACAAATTACGATAAATATAAGTTTCTTCAGACACAACAACAATTACATGTAACTAACTGTATATTAATTTAATTTCCATCTACATTATCTGTATAAAATAGGGATATAAGAATAAAGAACTGCGATTATATGCGTAACTCACTATAATGCCTTTTAGATTCCCTAGAGATAATTATGCTCAGTGAATAAAAATGACATCATTTTCCTAATAAGATTCTGAAACATTGCACTCATTTCTTTTTCCTGTAGAACTTCGTGTTTAACAATTCTCCCATGACTATAAGAGAAAAGAAAAGGCAATAGTCTCTATTAAGTGTCAAAATTACTATAGCTGGGAGAGAAATATTTTAGAGTAAATAATGGCAACAAAAATAAATAATGTTATGTAATAAAAATTGTAATATATTTTAATATCTTTTGTTGAAAAAAAAAAAGGAAAAGAAAAAAAAAATTAAAGCTTCATAAAAAGTACCGTAGTTTCCTGCGTATAATCCCCAGATCAAACAATAATTTCTTGACCTAGAAAAACTTTAAAATAAAATATGTAACATTTTATATTTAAATGTTTGGCTACAATTACTAAGTAAAATTCCTGGGTTGAAAAATAATTGTTCGACCCGCGGATTATACGCAGAAAATTACGATATGTTGGAAGTGTATTCTAATTTTATTAATACAAATTACGATAAACATAAATTTCTTCAGACACAACAATAATTACATGTAACTAACTGTATATTAATTTAATTTCCATCTACATTATCTGTATAAAATACAGACGTAGAAGTAAAGAAGTTGAAGTGCGATTATCAGCGTGACTCACTGTAACGACTTTTAGATTCTCTAGCGACCAATAATGCTTAGTGAATAAAAATGACATCATTTTCATAATAAGACTCTGAAACATTGGACTCATTTTATACTCCTGTAGAAGTTCGTGTATAATTACAGTTCTCCCATGACTATAAGAGAAAAGAAAAATGCAATACTCTGTACTAAAGTGTCAAAATTATTATCGCTGCGAGAGAAATATTTTAGATTAAATAATGGTAACAAAAGTAAATAATGTTATGCATTAAAAATTGTAACATATTTTTGTGCCTTTTGTTGAAAAAAAAAGAAAAGTAAGAGGAAAATTACATTTAAAGTTCCATGAAAAGTGTATTCCAATTATATTAGTACAAATTACGATAAACGCAAATTTCTTCAGACACAACAATAATTACATGTAACGAACTGTAAATTAATGTAATTTCCATCTACATTATCTGTATAATATACAACTATAAGAATAAAGAAGTAAAACTGCTATTATCTGCGTAACTCACTGTAATGATTTTTAGATTCTCTAGTGACCAATAATGCTTAGTGAATAAAAATGACATAATTTTCATAATAAGACTCTGAAAGATTGGACTCATTTCTTACTCTTGTAGAAATTCGTGTATAATTAGCAGTTCTCCCATGACTATAAGAGAAAAGAAAACGCAATACTCTGTATTAAAGTGTCAAAATTATTATCGTTGGGAGAGAAATACTTTAGATTAAATAATGCTAACAAAAATAAATAATGATATGCGATAAAAATTATAATATATTTTTATATCTTTCATTTAAAAAAAAAGAAAAGAAAAGAAAAGAAATAAGGAAAAGAAGAGTAAAAGAAAAAATACATTAAAATTCCATGGGATGTCGTACTATTTTCGATACAATAAATCCTGATATTATTTATTTCTATTAACATCGGGATATCTATTAATATTTCCGATAGTATTTATTTCTATTGATATTAAAAGTCACATCATTATTTTCAATAGAAAATAGTTAGCAATAATGAGCAGTAAAGATTGAAATCATAATGCAAATTTTATTTATAATAATGGATTCAGAATAGGACCTAATTCTGAATGTGGTATTTGTTTACAAAATGTATTGATATTTAATAAAGATATTGAGGAAAATTAGATACATTTTTATGATCTCCATTTTTAAAAAATTACATTTAAAGTTCCTCGAAAAATTTGTTGGAGGCGTAACTCGCTGTAATGACTTTTAGATTCTCTAGCGACCAGTAATGCTTAGTGAATAAAGAGACATCATTTTCGTAATACGACTGTGAAATATTGGACTCATTTCTTACTCCTGATAGAAGTTCGTACACAATTAACAGTTCTCCCACGACTATAAGAGAAAAGAAAAGGCAATAGTCTCTCCTAAAGTGTCAAAATTATTATCGCTGGGAGAGAAATAGTTTAGGGATGTTCTGTAACTGTTTAATGCCTGATTGTCGGTGCAATAAATCCCGATATTGTTTATTCCTGAAAGTCACTTTTAATAGAAAACAGATAGAAATGGTGAGTAGTAAATATTGAAAACAATTTTCGATCTTCCTCTTCAAAAAAATAATTTGCGATTAGTATACTTTATTTTCACACGAAAAGTTTATTAAAGCAACATCCCAATATTATTAATATAAGTTAAGAAAAAATATATGTATATTCATTCATTATAAAAAATAGTAAATATGACACTTAGTCATGTATAATACACGCCTCTCTTTTTAAATTAGAAAATATATGTGCATATTATGTCTCGTGTATAATGCAAAAAACAGTATTTTAGCAAATAATAAATAAATAAATAAATAAAATGGCATATAATAAAGATTGAGAGACATTTTTGCTTTTCAATTAAATATGTGCGCAGTCGTGGAGGGAAAAAATATCTCCCCCTCCATACTCTAACAACGCAACAAATTATTGTGCGAAAAAATTACCAGTATCAAACGATTGTAAGTAATACCAATTTTTAAATGATGTATATAAAATTTCCTTAAAAGACCATCTACATATAAAAACAAAACAAAACTTTGGTAGTTTTTTTTAATAGTAAGACCCAATTTTGACACCATAAATAAATTATACACCCTTCAGTTACCTAACTATAAATTTGCATGAAATTTGTACGATTAATGTACGAGGAATATTGCATTACTTTTACAAAAGAATTATTTTTGGGGTTGTATCCATATTGAAGTTCGGTGCTCGAAGGTTATTGCAAAGCTACACATTGACTAAGGCACTTCTAATAATGTATTTTCTTTTGCCAGTATGACCATTTCACTGACTTAGTATGCTTTGCCTATTTTTATACAGTAAAATCCTCTTCAATATTCATTTTGTAAAGCTTATTAGCAAGTTTTGTTCATATATCAATGGGTATATATCTTGACATATTATGAAATATATCCGATATTTGTTTTCTAAATATCATGAAGTTTGATATTTTTGATATTTTCATATACTTGAAACCAATTTTCAAAATGCAATAAATTCTCTGTAAAGTGGACTCTGAGTAAGATGAAATCAGTCTAATTCGGAAAGATTTTCAGGTACCTGCGAATCCATGGACATACAGTAAAATTTGTCGGAATACTGTCTAATATGAAAAATTTCTTTGCTGTTTAGAGTTTACTGTATTGCGTTTGATAGGGTAACATCCCCAGTAATTGGCAGGCACCAGTGATTGGCACATCCTACAAAAATGTCCTAAAATAAGATTTATATCCAGTCTTTTAAAAATGCAAGACCATACACCAGTTATGTGCTCATTTACTTTACAGATTATAACTTTGATTTATGCTACTAAAGGACAATAGTGCCTAGGAAAGAGAAACAACTATGGCTTGTATCAAATTAGCCATTTTTGTTTCAAATGCTTATTCTCTGGCATAAGAAAGGCATGCATTTCAATTTATTATTATCTGATTTATAGTATATTTTAAATTTTAATTGACAACAATTTTGTTTAGTTGAAAAGGGTTACTTTAATTGTGTAACAGTCTAATTGCCAATTACTGGTGCTAACAGCAACTTTTTATAAATATATTTTTTATAAAAATACTTTTTCAAATATTTTTGCTTTTAGTGGGCAAAATAGATGCACAGATATGCACTCTTTGATTTAAAAATATTTGCAAGGAAATATTTTATTTCTTGGTAATGAAAATATAAGTAAGTTTAAAGACAAATCCTTAATGTGCCAATCACTGGGGATGTTACCCTATTTCTTTATTTTCAGTCAAAGCAAGTGTAAATGAATTTTTTGACTGTTGTTAATTGTTTCATTCTGTAGATAAAAACTCTTGCTTCATCTGGCAATTTTTAATTTTCTGAATCCTCCCCCCCCCCTACTCCATAAAACAAATCTTTCCTGTGTTTTACATTTGAAGCAAAATTATTTTATGTAAATTGTAGAAATAATAAATTTTTATTTAAAACAGCTATTCAAAGATAAACTGTCAAGTTTAGAGAAGTTATTTACTGCTTCATTAGAATCTATTATGATTTTGATTTCTTTAGTTTAAACCACACAACAGTTTAGATATGTTCAAAATTTTCAATAAAAACAAACTACAGTCGGTTCCCGTTAATTCGAATTCGTCGAGACTACTAAAAATGTTCGAATTATAGAAAATATCAGACGAAAACATGTTTAAAATGGTAAAATTACAAGGGAATTAATGTTACAATGATTTTCTAATATTGATTTCGACTGTTATCGTTAGAGTACGACTTAATATTAAATTAAAAGTTGTAAATACATAAAATAATTAATAATATTAAAATAATATAAATAAAGCATAAAAATTAATAATACAGTGCACTTCATGAAAAATAGTTGCGTTTAATTTTTTCATTAATTGTGCTATGATTTAATTAGATGAACGAATAAAAAAATATTTACACTGTTTATCATCACTGTGAAAAAAATTATCAATTGTTTTTTTGTTTAGTCCTATGCATTTTTGACTTTTTTGCCAGTTTTTCTTATTTTTAACAAACAATTAAATTTTTCGTCCGATAACGGCTGCAACAGGATAAATACACACAAACACTAAACTGATTGTGTAATTGACATTAGAGTATTGAGTAGAGTCTGAAATAAGGGGATATCAAATGCATGGGATTCTATGTATACTAGTTCAGAACAATTCTGTCAAAAATAAAAGAAAATTATTTTAAGAATCTGAAGCTCATGAGAAACTAAGGAAAAATGAAAAAAATGAATTCCCATTAGTTCCAATTAAACAAAGTTAAGATAAAATGAAATTGAATTAATGAAAAGTTTTAACGCTATTCAGCCATTGAAAATTTCGGGTCTTCATGTTTAGGTAGAATTAAGCCGAAAATTCGATTTATCCGATTTCGAATTAACAAGAATCGACTATATTTTGGGTGTAATGTTGTTGTGTAAAACACATTTTTATTTTTTTAATTTTGTAATTAATTTCATTGTTTTTTTTTTTTTTTTTTTTTTTTGTATGTGTGTGTGAGAGAGAGAGAGAGTAAAAAGCAAAGTGTGTCTGTTTAAAATTAGTTTATCTTCATTTTTGTTGCATAAGTGAAAACAAAAATATATTTAGAATACTCTTTTATTAAATTTTCATGCAAAATGTAATATGTTTACTTTATAATTTATATTATATGTGAAAATATTTATAATTATCAATAAGTTGATCTTTTTGAAAATATCGGATATCTTTGGTAGATGTCAAATACTACAAGTAGATTAATAATTTGCCGTAAAATATTAAGCATGCATTTAAAAAGAAAAAATATTTCGCGTGCTTTTTTATTTTGTAGAAAGCATTACAACGAACAAATTTATGTTTATACAGCTAATCAAGCTTTGCTTTGTGAAATTCAACTTAAATGTGATCATCACAGATTCTTTCATTAAAATTAAACATCAGCTAAACACAAACATCTATACAAGAATAAACTGGTCCACAAAATGAAACCCATAAAAAGCAATAAATTCAGCAAGTTGCTCTCAAAACTTTAAAATACTGTAATAAATCTAAATAAAAGAAAAATATGATTACACCAAATAACAAAAATTAGTTTATATGAGAGAATAGTAACAAAAGAAGAATAAAGAAATTATGCGTAGATTAGTACACATAAAAAAACTAGAGTACAAAGAATGGGTAGGTTAGTAAATCTTCCCCCTCTTTTCAAAAAAGGTCACATGCTTAGTCTTATTTTTCAATTATTTGATACTAATAACTTTTTCTACGATTACTTATTGCAAAGTTAGTAGCGGGTGTTTAATTTTTTCACTACTGTACATTTACAGTATATTACGAAAAGTTTGTTAGTGACTTACTTTAGTGTTAATAATAATGAAAAACATAAATTCATTCATATTCAACAATAATTACATCTAGCTTCATTAAACTGCATATTGATGTAATTTTTATCCACAATATCTATCAAAAATACAGGTGAGAACCGAGAACCAAAACTGGAGTCATCTGAGTGAATCACTGTAATGACCGTGGATGATCTCCAGAGAATGATTATAGCTAGTGAATAAAAATGTCATCATCTTCATTATAAGACCCTGAAACATTGGATTCATTTCTTACTCCTGTAGAAGTTCATGAATAATTAACAGCTATCCCATGACTATAAAAGAAAACAAAAAGGCAATATTCTGTATTGAAGTGACAAAATTATTATCATTGCGAGAGAAATATAATATATTAAGGCTGTCGTGTAAGTGCTCAATGCCTAAAGAATAAGTGAGCAGTAAAGATTGAAATCTTAATGCAAATTTTAACCCCTTGGGGACGAGTGACACGTATACGTGCTGCAAAAAGGCTTAAAAATCCTAGTTTATTTCTACCAGTAAACTTTTACTGTAAAATTTGCCTTGTTTATTAGGAGCATTTTCTCGATTTAATAAGAGACAAATTTTTGGTTTTAAAAACCGGCGATAAAAAATAAAATTTTCTTAAAAGGCACCCACCGCGAAGGGGTTAATGTATTTATTTTATTTATAATAATGGTTTCAAAGTATCCCTTTAATCCTTTTAGTGCCAAGGAGCACTGTCGCGCTGCTCTGAAAAGTGCCAAGGAGCGTCGTCGCGCTGCTCTGTCGTGCTGTATCTGAAAATTCTCTTGTGTCCGACATTTTTAAATCAAATTTAGAAATATTAAAAAAATAATAATCCCGATGTTTATATAAAAAATATGCGATCGGAGGTAGTTAGAATGCAATATAATGAATAAAAATACGAACACGGTAACACGGCCGTCGCTATGTTTATCCAATGTTCGAAATTATATCACAACAATAAAAATAAAGATATTTTTTCAAAACTTAGAAAAAACTGCAGAAATAAAATGATAATGTGTTCATTCACAGGTTCTTGTTTGCAATTAGAAAACTTCTTACACTTTGGTAATTATGTTGCTAGGCGACAATAAATTAAATTAATTTAAATAGCACTTTATCAAACACTACGCACACAAAAAGTAAACTGTCTAAAGGAGCGCTGTCGCGACGACGCTGGTATTTTTCACAACTAGCGAGAGCAGCGCGACGGCGCTCCTTGGCACTAAAAGGGTTAAAAAAAGCATGGAACATTATCAAAAGAAGTCTGATAAAATGTTTCCAGATACCATGAACTTCTCGAGAGTTTTGAGAGGTACTATAAAGTGAAGATATTAGGATTACTCAAGAACTCCTAGATAATATCTTATTGAGGATAAGTAGGCTGGGAACATGGTGTTTAACATTTTTCAATCAACACCATAGCATTTTCCAGACTTGAATGGTTTCAAATAGATGTTTTTTGTCTTGCTGCGCTGGCATTTAGTATTTTAAATAAAGGTCTTTTTCATACTTCCTTTTTTTTTCTTTTATATGAGAATCTTCATATCGTTCATTTTTATTCATATCCACGTATGCATTTTTTTACTTATTTGCTACATGAATATGATAGTTTATAGATAAAGAAGGTTATCTAATCCTTAAATGTTGAAAACCAGTGGGTGTTGACTAAATTAGATCTCAATGCTTCTCAATGTCTTACAGAAAATGTGAAGCCACATCAAAAAAAAATAAACATTGAAAAAGTTTGGAAACTGCATTCCGTTCTGAACCTACCGACAACATGTAGAAGGATGTTTATAAATAAAGATGCTTACACAAAATGTAAACTTAGTGAGAGCAATGGGGAAATTTTATGATCTTCATTAAGAATAGAATAAGGATGCCTGCTCTGTCATTGTCAACAAAGAATTGTAATTTATATGTAGTTGTAGTGATCTACAAAAAAGACTTATCTCATTAATGAAATTTCAACTAGTGAAAGTAGATGGAATCCAAATTGCAGAATATTATAATCTTCGGAATAATAGAAACAATGGAGAAAAGGTTTTAGATCATGATGTACAAAAAGACAAGCGTATAAAACGTAAAAAATTCCGATTAAAGTTTTTTCTGGTAACAGATGGCGATCAGTTTTGGATTTTGGTATCTATTTTTTTTGTGTGTGTGTGTGTAGTTGTGGAGCTATACTTATCTCTATATACGCTCTAAACAGACCAGAATTCTAGGGATTTTAAACAGCTATGAACATTCGTAATTGAGCCAGAAATTAAATCTGAAACTCTTGGTTAATAAACTACACTCTCACCCCAGGACAATGTGTTGAGCAAGGAACTATGCACAACTGTACGCAAGAAATAAATTCACAACTCTAATATAAAAATTTGTTTAAATAAAACTAATTTAGGGAACGATATATTGGTAAGAATAGTGTCAGTAAAAATAAATAAAGAAAGAATCTAAAGATCAAGAAATTTTTGAGTATTTCTGTAATACAAATTTTTCAAGTATGCCATGAAACTGTAAAAGACAACACGTTCGGAGAATTTTAAATGTCACAACAATTTTTGTTATAGAAACAAACTAATTTTCAATGATCTGGATATCTACAGAGATTGCGTCCTAATTCTCAAAAGTGAATTTTAACTTTAATTATATAGCTTCTTTATTTGAAGATATATGATCCAGTTAAAACAAGAACATATTTCTTTTCTTTCTATTTTTTTTTATTTTTTTTGCTTCATTTAAAGAAATCTTACAATTAAATGTGATTTTTAGACAGTGGGAGAAGTCATGTTTTGTTGAGATCTAATTCATTTGCTTATCAAATAAATTTTCATATGTTTTGTCAAGTATGCTAATTTTTTTTTTTCATCATTGCTTATGATATTGTCACTGTTTTCATAATGTTTTCCTTCAATAGCAAACGTATTTCTTTCAATAAACCATTTTTAAAAGCTAATTTGAGTTCTTTTCACTAAGAAGAATTAATTTTGAATAAATTAATTTCTCATATTTTGCTATGTTTTTTTACCTTTGTACTGATACAGGGGAATTTTTAACAAGAACAATATTGTGAAGTAAGCATCGAAATTTGGCTCCGAAAAACGTTCAGTTTCGGCCACTATTGGAAATTTCAAAAATTAACGGTCAGTTGCATTTGGGTGCATTATTGCGAACTGACCGGCTAAATTCTGACGAAAGCCTTAGCGATTTCGTAATGTTTTCTTTTTAATCTCATAATTTGGCAAAAGCTAGAAGTAATTATATACTTCGTCAAGTAACCAAACTTTGAATGGATGGATGAAATAATTTCGAAAAAAAAGGTTCTTTGGACATACTGAATGAAATGCGATGTAAAAACACTAAGCCTTGCATTAAAAAATGAAATTACAAACAGACAACTACAAAAATTACCAAAAGTTTTTTACATACGTAGCTAGATTCTGGATTTTCACTAAAACATGCATAAATATACTGGCCACTGATTTCGTTAACTAGTATTTTTTCAACTATGTAGATATTTATATTCAGAAATAAAAAGATCTGATATGTGACCAAAATTATGCGGTTAAAGTAAAAAGATACATTTCTGGGAAAGAAAAAGAAATCTAATTTTTATGCAAACTTTCAGTTCTACACTTATGAAAGTGTTTTCATGCACTAATATGTGAAACAAACAAAGGGAAAATCATTCTTTCAAGGGCAAATCATACGTGCTTAAATTTGAAGCATATTTTTTCTGAGCAAACAAAGTTTAAACACAAATCTCGTAAGAAAACAGACCCTTTAAAAATCACATTGGATATATAAGTTATCAGCATAATTTCTGAATTTCAAAGACTTAACGAAGAACAATAGCCCAACATAATTCAAAATGGGTAACATAAAATTATTTATAGAAAAGTGCAGTGAACTTGTTTCACATGTGCCTGGAAGCTTTGAAAACAATAATACACATTCTTCATTTATTATTCAATGGTTTGAGTGACTCTTGTGCCTTTTATCACGTGAATGTAAGTTGTATTTAACGATTTACAGAATCTTTTTTTCGAACGACACATCTTGCTTGCATCTTGTTTGCACAAAATAAATTAAAACTCAAGTCGACAGTTGAATAATTTGCGTCATTTATTCCTGTCATTCCTCGTAAATAAACATGATCAATAAAAAGAATATTGCTCGATAGGGTGGAGTGACAAGAATTTATTTTCTTTTATCCAAAAAAGGGTGGTTGCCAAACGTTGATTTTATACTATTACATCAACTGCGCGAAATTTTACGGCAGAAAAAATGGCTTAAATCTGCGCTTTTGGTCCAAAACTCGAAATTTTGGTTAAAATTTGACATTTTTTCCAAAAATTTAAAAAGATCCTATAGAGAGGATTATTATTTAAAAGTGTTAGTTATATCTTTATTATTAATTGCTTAACATTTTTAAACTATAAAACAATACCTTTATTCTGTATAACTGCAGCAAAACTGACAATTTTTGGCAAAAATCGGCCTTACCACTCTATTCTGGCATACAAAGAATTGTTATTTTGAATACAGCTCTTACCTAGTCGATTTCAAAACGACCATGGACATACCTCATGGAGGTGGATGCATTTCCCACCCATCCCAATGCCAACTATCTAGGCACAGTGTTTTAAATATACATTAAATTGTGATTGATATATATATATATATAAGGTACCCTGGGGGTAATAACGCCACGTTAAGGTTCTACCAATTTTCACGGCTTAGTTTTAGATTGTATTTTTAAAACAAATATAGGATCTGATACAGCAACTCATTGACTATCTATAGAAAATAAAATAATTTAACAGATATGTATTCATAAAATGTAATGGCGTTTTTTCTTGACCAATGCTATTTGGCGTTATTACCCACCTATATGGGTAATAACGCCATGCAAACAAAACTATGAAATAAGATGGAATAATTGCATGTAGACAGCCCAATTCTAAAAATACAAACTCTACAAACTTAGAAATTTACAAATTGCATTCTAAGCTATTGAAAATGTTCATTTTTTTGTGAAAGTGTAAGAAAAATAAAGGTGTGGTGTGGGAGGGGGGGGATGAGGCAAAAGAATATCAGACCGTGAACTTTTTTTTGCTTAAAAAGGACCGCTTAAATAGAAATATGAGAAACATTGCACAGTTTTAACTGTTTTTATTTGAATCAGTATTTAGGATGTAGCTCGGCCACTGTAGGGAATCAACCGGGGTGTTAATGCCAAGGATTGGCGTTATTACCCCGTTATAGTTATTGCGCTGTACATTTTAAATTACAAATTATCTCGAGAAGATATCCAAAATCTTCAACAACATTTTGAAAGTCCATGAAATGTACTACAAATTTATGTAATTAACAAAGTATTTCCGGATAAAAAAAATAGTCTTCACATCACAAAACGTATCTCGCAAATTTTAGATCAAGCGTTAATTTTAGTTGTTTGTAAAATCAATAAGACCTAAAAATGAAACAAATTAACTTGAAGTTGTTTTTTGCGATTTATATGACTCAAAACCCTTCTGCGCAGAGCACATGGGTGTCATTTATCTGATTATTTCATAATTATGCAAAATATAAGCACTTGGCGTTATTACCCCACCTGGCGTTATTACCCCAGGGTACCTTATATATATATTGTATCGAACACTGGCATGAGTTTTCTATGTATCAACTTAATTCATCTTTGTTTGTATCCACAGACTTTGGATGATGCTACTATGATTTCCTTCATGTATCTTTTTATAATTTGTATACAAAAAGACTAGTGAAATAATGTACGGGTATGTTATTAACGGGATATATTCAGCCATTTATTATCTTTACCAAAATTGCATTCAATTATTGAATGAATATTAGTGATTGGAAGTTCTGCTACCATAACATTTTTTCAATGAATTATATTTTCATAATGATATGCTTGAAAGGTGATTTTAGGTATTGCAATTTTGAATATGCTATCATTTGCACTACTTTTTGCAATTTTTATATACTAAGAAGTGAATTGTTTGTGCAAAACGATCATTGTCATAAATAAGTATTTTTAGTATTTGTTTTATGCCGTTTCCTGTGTTTTTCAGTGGCCAAGTAATTTCCCATTAAATTTTACATTTCTTTTTTAGAAGTGGATTACATTTGAGGGTAAACCATTCTAGCGCACAAACTTGGAATACCTTGTACTTTGTGAGCGAATGTATAGACAATTAGTGCTCATTTAAAAGGAAGAGAATTCTATTCGCTGTTGTGAGCTGTCTTTTGAGGAAGATGGTTCTGGGTTTCTATTTGCTCAGCTAAAAAGCAAATAGAAACCTAGCTATTCTACAGCTATTTCTCAGTTTTTCTGAAAAATAGCTTTACTGTTGAAATTGATTTGCAAATTTCCAGCAGGTATTTCTGGTCTGAGATGAGTGTCTGTTTCTCAACTTGAGTCAATAATTTTTCAAAATTACGTTATGGGTTAAATATTGCAATAGGAAGTGAATGACACGTAGACAAAGATTTTCCAATTTGTCCGGTGAATCCCCTTGGGTTAGAATTTTTCTCTTCGATTTTGAATGACGCAGAGGATGTTCCCTGGAGTGGAAGTAGTGTATGACCCATTATTATAGTCCATTCTAAGCTTGTTTCACGCAAAATGGTTCACAACGTCGTATAAAATTCTCCGACTTTTAAATGAACACTCATTACCCATTAAAGTCTGTACATCCATTCTCAAAGTACTATATATTATTCCAAGTTTGTGCCTCAGGATGGTTTACCATCAAATGTAATCCACGTCTAAAGCCGGGATATAAAATTTAACAGGGAGTTAACTTTTGGCTACTAACTTCACTACTAAAGAAACATAAAAACGGACATAGAAAGCACATAAAACAGATACTAAAAAAAGTTTTTTAGGAAAAGTTTTATTATTTAAAAGTTGTTTTGCACATGCAGAACAAATTTAGATTGAAATACTTTCTGACAGTTGCCATCACATTAAACAGCTCGATTCTCAAAATGTAATAAATGCGAAATATAGAGTAAATGATGGTATACTCAAAATTCATCATCTTTAAAGCAGATCGTTATGTAAAAGAATATAATTCGTTGAGAATTATTCCAAATACTATGAATTAATTATATGTAATTTTGGTAAAGGTAATAGATGGCTGGATAGATTCCATTAATAACATCCCCATTCATCTCCTTTTACACAAACTGTACAAATATACGTGAAGGAGGTCATAGCAACATTATTTAAAGTCTGTCATACTAAGAAAGGTTAAGTAAATTGATACATAGAAAACTTATGTCAGTCTTCGATTAAAAAAAAAAAAAAAAAAAAAAAAAAAAAAAAAAAGAAAAAAACATATCACAATTTAATCAATATTTAAAACATTGTGCCTTGATGATCGGGCGGTTGTGAAGGGTGGGACATGAAATTCAACGACCTCTCTCTACGAGACATGCCCATGATCATTTTGAAAGCAATTAGGTAAGAGCTGTTTTCAAAACAACAGTTTTTTGTATGCCAGAATAGAATGGTAACAGCCATTTTCAACATAGTGTCAAGTCTGTTACAGCACGGTTTTTAATGATTATCATTTTTTCGCCATTCTACTTTTATTTTTCATTCAACTAAGAAACAAATATGCAATTTTCTTCAAATTTAAGAATTTACATGAATATATACAGTAATTATTAGAAAAAGTTCTTGTATAATTTCTATGTGATCAAAATCTTGTGGCTAAAACTGTCTCTCATTTCAATTTAATTTAAGTATTATTAAAAAATATAATGTTTTGAAATTTAGGGACATAAGTCACTTCAAAATAAGTTGATTTTAGGAAATTTAATAAATTTAAAGCTGAGTATTTTCAGTAATTTTGTATGGTAACGGACATGATAATTTGCCTTACAAGCCAACTTTAAGTAGCATCTACATATTATATTATAGGGCAAAGTGCACAGTTAATTTTTTATGTACCTTAAACATTTAATTTAACACCTGTCTATTTTTTTAAAAGAAATTATTAAGTTTGAAAAATGAAAATAAAATTCTGAAATGTAAGCGAATGGTGAAAATGGCCTCCTCTGTAACTGTTTTTTTCTTTAACCAAAAGTTGTCCGTATTGCTGAAATTATACAATCTTTATAGAACAATTTAAAATTTTTTAGGTGTCAAATTTTATCCAAAAATTTCGGTATTGAACCAAAAGGGCAGATTTAAACTTATTTTTTTTCATCGGTAAAATTTCACGCAGTTGATGGACTAGTACAAAGGCAAATTTTGGCACCTACTCGTTTTGTTTAAAGAAAATTCATTTTTTTTTCGCTCCACCCTATCGTCCAATTAAACCGATGGCACTAAGCTCATAGTCTATTCATACTAATTGTATATATTACAGTGGTTTTTTTTTTCAATGAATAACGCCCCTCGAAAAATAATAAGGGGTGATTAGCTCTCCCTTTTCCCCCCTTTTATAGCTTAATCATTGAACCCCCCCTCCCCGAACACAAATGAGAAATACGCTGTATCAGATTGAACCTATATCGAAAATTCGAAACAAATCGGATAATTCTGCATAAAAATCCATTTATCTAAGTTAGGGGTAAAGTGCTCCATTATTGTGCCCCAGTCACTTTTAGGCACCTGAAAGATTTAATTTTCTGTGAACACATACCAAATTGGGATTTAATATAGATTAACTACCCACGCACATATAAACATAGGCAAATGTCACAGAAAAAAATAAAAATGAGTAAAATTGTGTTTTCAAAAGCATTTATATATGACAAAAGAAAAAAAATGTCTTAATTTCGCCCCCCTCAAAAATCCAATACGCGGAGACTTAACATATAACTAAATCAAAATGTATTTCTAAATGAGTCAGTAATTTAATTTACATTAGATCAAGGCGCAAAGAAACTACTAATTACCAGTGGGAGAATAACATAATGAAACATTAGCCATCCAAACATGAGGAATATCGGGTGTTTCAAAAGCTTGGTTCGAAAGTAAAACGCAAATAAAAAAGATCTATAGGTTGGAGAAATACGTAGTTTGCAGATAAGTATTCAGCATGTAAGACAATTAAAAATTATTTAAAAATCTCGGTTATAAAGGGCGCTACTTTAAATAAAATTTATGGAATAATTCCAGAGGGATCTAGAGAACTAGAATACCACTTATTTCCATTCTAGAGTTCCAAATTTCCTGAACTACCAAGAGGATACACGTTGAAATTTACTGAGATACGTAGTCTTAATAAAAACGCGCGCAAACCGCACGATCTTGCGGGTTAGACATTCATTTAAATTGTTACTTCCGAGTTGTATGTAATAAAAATCCAAACCGAACGATCATTTTCTGGTTTGAAAAAAAAGTAAAGTATCATTTTCTTTATCAACAGATAGTGGTTGTTTTGCATGTCTTACTTTCAGCAGGCATGATTTGCTTTCTCATTGGATCTTAAAAGGACATTAACTACTTCTGAATTCCACCTGTTTACGAAGCTATTGAGATTCACTAAAATATTGTGGAAAATTAGATACTTTTATGTCTCCTATATAATAAAATAAAATAAAATAAAATAAAATTCCTCGAAAAATTTTTTGCAGGCGTATTCTAATTTTATTGATACATATTACGAAAAACAAAATAATTACATATAACTCAAACTGTAAATGGATGTAATTTCTCTCTACATTATCTGTTTAAAATACAGATAAGAATCTAGAAGTAAAGCTATAGTCATCTGAGTAACTCACTGAAATGACTTGCAATGATACTCTAGAGCCCGATTATGCCTAGTGAATAAAAATCATGTCATCTTCATAATAAAACTGTGAAACATTTAATTCACGTTTTATTATTTTAGAAATTAACGTATAATTAACAGTTCTCTCACGCATATAAGATAAAAGAAACTGCAACAATTTCTATTAAAATGTCAAAATTATTATCGCTTTGAGAGAAATATTTTGCAGTCCTTGTGTAATTGCTTAATGTTTTCAGAACAATATATTCAAATATTATTTATTTCTGAATGTTGCTTTTAACAGAAAACAGTTTAAAATGTTATGCAGTAGAATATGATATGCATTCTTACGTCTAAAATTTAAATAAACGCACATTTAAAATTCCACTTGAAGTTGGTCAGAGGCATACTCAAGTTGATTTTTACGTATAATGATAAACATAAATCCCTTCCATACTCAAATATCAAATGCAGATTTATTTAACTGTAAATTGTTGCAGTTGCTAATAATGTTATCAACATAAAATACAGATAAGAATCGAGAAGGTAAACTGGAGTCATTTCAGCATCAAAAGGTGGAACTTTCTATTCTCTGAAGCCCGATTATGCCTAGTGAATAAAAATGACATCATCTTCATAAGACTCTGAAACAAATATTCATGTCTTACTAAGAAATTAACATATATTTAACAACTCTCTCACAAACATAAGATAAAAGAAACTGCAATAGTTTCTATTTAAATGTGAAAATTATTATCGCTTGGAGAGAAATATTTTGTGGTCCACGTCTAACTGCTTAATGTTTCCAGATCAATAAATTCAGATATTATTTATTTCTGAATGTTGCTTTTAACAGAAGACAGTTTAAGATGTTACATAGTAGAATATGACATGCATTTTTATGTCTACTATTTAAACAACTGCACATTTAAAATTCCACCTGAAGTTGGTCAGAGGCATACTCCAGTGCCACTAATACATATTATGATAAACATAAATCTTTTCCATATTCAAATATAATTGCAGTTTTATTTAAATGTAAATTGTTGCAATTGCTAATAATATTATGAACATAAGTACAGATAACAATCGAGAAAATGAACTGGAGTCATTTGAGTATCATAAGGGGGAACTTTCTAGTTTCTATTCTCTGAAGCCAGATTATGTTTAGTGAATAAAAATGACATCACCTTCATAATAAGAGTCTGAAACAAACATTCATGTCTTACTATTTAAGAAATTAAGCTATAACTAACAGTTCTCTCAAGAACATAAGATAAAAGAAACTGCAACAGTTTCTATTAAAATGTCAAAATTGTTATCGCTTGCAGAGAAATACTTTGTGGTCTACATGTAACTGCTTAATTTTTTCAGATCAATAAATTCAGATATTATTTGTTTCTGAATGTTGCTTTTAACAGAAGACAGTTTAAGATTTTACGCAGTAGAATATGATATGCATTTTCATGTCTACTATTTAAATAAATGTACGTTTAAAATTCCGTTTAAAATTTGTTATAGGCATACTGAAATGCCATTAATACGCATTATGATAAACATGAATCCCTTCCATACTCAAAACTAATCACATGCAGTTTTCTTTAATTGTAAATTGTCACAATTTTTAACAGTATTATCAATATGAAGTACAGATATGAATCAAGAAGGTAAACTGGAGTCATTTTTAGTATCATAAGGGGGAACTTTCTATTCTCTGAGAACCCCGTTAGGCCTAGTGAATAAAAATGATATCACTTTCATAATAACACTCTGAAACAAATATTCATGGCTTACTACTTAAGAAATTAACAGCTCTCTCAAGAACATAAGATAAAAGAAATTGCAACAGTTTCTATTAAAATGTCAAAATTATTATCGTTTGGAGAGAAATATTTTGTGGTCTACGTGTAACTGATTAATGTTTTCAGATCAATTAATACAGATATTATTTATTTCTGAATGTTGCTTTTTACAGAAGACAGCTAAAGATGTTACGCAGTAGAATATGATATGCATTTTTATGTCTACTATTTAAATAAATGCACATTTAAAATTCCACTTAAAGTTGGTCAGAGGCATAACCCAGTGCCATTAATACATATTATGATAAACATAAATCCCTTCCATACTCAAAAAGAATAACATACAGTTTTATATAAGTGTAAATTGTCACAATTTTTAACAATGTTATCAACATAAAGTACAGATAAGAATCAAGAAGGTAAACTCACATTGAGTACTATTTGGAACGACTTACGATGATTCTCTGGAGTCCGATTATACCTAGAGAATAAAAATGATATCATTTTCATAATAAGACTCCGAAGCATTTAATTCATTTCTTACTCATGTAAAAATGCATGTATATTAAACAGCTTTCCTACGAATATACCAGCAAATAAAATTCAATGGTCTGCGCTAAATAACATATTTATTATCGTTTGCAGAGAAATATTTTACGACTGTCGGGTAACTACTTAATGTCTGCTTTCGGAAAAATGAATTCCAATATTACTTATTTCCGAATGCCACTTTTAAGAGAAAACATTTAAAATTTTTATGCAGTTGAAATTCGTATACATTTTTAAGTTCCCTTTTTAAAGAAGTTAAATTTCCAGTCCCAGAAATATTTGGTTAGAGACACCATTCATTTTTTATTAATAAATACCATTAAAACATCAATATTTTTATGTACAAATACAATTACATGCAGCTTTATTTAATTCTAAATTGGTATAATTTTTATTCCATTATGTGTTTAAAATATAGATACGAACCAAGAAGTGCAGTGAGGGCCGAACCTTGAAGAGAATAATAGGGGGAGAGGGGGGGGGGGGGAGTCGCTTAAGAAAATATACATGCTGGGGTCATATTCTCTCTCTCTCGTTGATGCAGAAAGATAATTAGTGCATATTCACACTATGTTTCTTATTAAACTGTTGTTATAATTTCATTTTATGCTGAAAACAGAATATGATGATGAAAAATTTAAGTGTATAACTAGTACAATATTAAACATCATGCTAGTTTCATATGTGCAAATAGAGTGAGCAAGTGTTGAAACACTTATTTTAGCTACAATTTAGTATTTTTGCAAAAATGTGAAAGGACCCCAAAACTAAAATAGATTTTTGAACAGAATTTCATTTGGATTTTCGGAAAATAAATTCATTTTGTGAAATCAGAATCTTTTTCAGGGGAGGTTCAAACTGTTTTAGAAGAGGGGGACGGGAGGTTGAGCCACCCCTACTCTCTTAGTTACGGCCCTGATTGCAGTTATCTGGATATCCGGTCGAAAGACTTTTGATGATTCGCTTAAGCCCGATTATCCTTATAAAAATGTCATCATTTTATAATAAGACTCTGAATCACTGGATTCATTTTCAATACTTTCCAACATATTTGAAAAACGTTTATGATTTGGTTTGTAAATCTGTCGGCCAATGATCTAACTCTCGTACATATAATCTATTTGCCTTGAAATTGATATATGTTATTGACGTTGACTATGATTTGTTCGTTATTGATTATAAGTGTATATAGCATTAACGGTTTATTCACAGGGATATTCAAAAGAATTCCGTTACACTACGGTATATTGGGAAAAATCATTCGCGGTGTATTTTAATGTTATAGTATTTTAAGTATATTGTAATTGCTATATATCGAAGAAGTGTACTACAAGATTCTTAATGCAAAACGTCATGAGCACATAATTTATCGTTGATACGTAAGAACACACAATTTTTTTGCTATAGAAGTCAATGAGCAATAATTGAACTTAAGAATAGCAAAGAACACCGTTGGACAAGAAAATTTAATATAAAAAAAACCAACGTTCAAAAATATAGAAAGATTTGTAAAAAGCAGCAGACCGTTGTTTTGAATCTTCAGTTAAGATTCCTCTTCCTTTTTTTTCTTTTTTTCAATGAAGAAGAATTTTGCTTGGATATTCGAAACAGCTGTTTACTGCTTTTTGAATATTATTAGTGTATTTATATTCTTTCTTTTTTTTTACTTTTAATTGAACTATTCAAACCTACGGACAATAATTGTTAGAAATTAATTTTCTGTTGTGGTACTTACGAATTATGTACTTTTTTAAATATTACTTAGCGTGTATAAATTCTACGGATCATATGCAGAGTTGATCAAAAGTTTTCGACAGCATCCTTTTATTGGCGGAAATTGTTGAGTAAAATTTTTCAACGATGCCATGCGTTTAACTGAAATAATTTTCATAAGATTATGTAGTTTATATCTATAGATTATATACAAGACTGCACAAAAAAATCCCACATTTCCCCAACTGTTCACGATAATACTACTAATCGGGCTGATGAGTTTTTCTAAATTACTCATTTGGGCATCATCTTTCTCCTTGGTAAACTGGGAAATTTTGTTATTGTATCCTGAATGTGTTGGAAACTTCTTCATAACCTATGCTATACGTATAATATTTGTTTACTCTTTAGAAGTTAATTATAATTGAGGACCCCAGAAGCCAAGGGGTATAAGTGATAAAATTGAAAAAATAAACTAAATACACAGACGACCTAAAAATATGCTTTTTTCATTTCAGGTAAAAAAATATAAGTGATTTTCTTATTATTTGTTGAGTTATAGAGGCAAACCACTTTTTTCAAAAAATAAACAATAATGATTAATTATACATTTAAAGAAAATTGTACTTTATTTTTTAACAGTTATTGAAATAAGAGTTCAAAGACCAGAATGCAACAAGCAGAAATTTCCTATTTCAATTTAGTCAATTGTTATTGATGTTCCAATTTAACATCAATTATCTTTAAACTCAATTTACTCCAAATCGAAAGTTTGTCACTTGTACCCCTTGGCTTCTGGGGTCCTCAATTAACATTTAAATCACAACTATAATAGCAAAGAAAATACCAATAGTCTCTCTGTAAAATATCAAAACTAATATTCTCTCGGAGAGAAGCAATTAACACCTGTCACGCAATGGCATAATAAACCTGTTTTTGGAATAATAAAAGTATTGTTTATTTCTGAACACCATCTCTATGTAATAAAATACAATGTAACAGATTCGGAACAAACCCATCGATCTTACAACATTATATGATCAATCGGAGCCGCGTTAGGCTTAATTTCGAGATGGGTATGAGAAAACTTATTTGCCTAGATAAAATCTTTTTCTACCTGAAATCCCTTCTATTAAACATAATTTTCTATAAAAGATTCAAAACTAACAAAATTTCAATCATTTGCAGAATTAAAAAAAAACATTTCAGAAATCGAGTTGTAAACAATCGTAGTGTAAAAAGTAAATAAGATTTGTAGTAGGGAGTCATTCATTGAAAAAAACTGAAACCATGGAACTAGATGTCACCAGAACCTGTCCTACTCCTGTTTATTCATGTGTCTTCAGTTTTATTGAGAGATTTAAAACACACTGCAACTGTTTTATTTCTTTAAAATTTATCATATAGTCAATATACATTTCTGAGGGGGAGGGAGGGGGGGGGGTAAACGGTAAAAATACGATTTCAAAGTGTTAAAAAAATTACTATTAATTATTAGTATTATTTCAACGTGGTGGAACCCGTCGAAATTCGACGAAAGAAAATGTTTAAGAAGGAATCGTTTCATTGATTTTTTATAAATCTACAAAATTAGTTACAATAAAAAATTTATCTCATATTGGTCAGTCTAACTCTCAAAAAATAATATTTTAAGTTAAAATTAACAACATGCTATTTGTATAAAACTCAGTTTTCCAAATTATTAAAATTAATCTTTAATTGCATATGTAATCAGTAAATTGTAATACTGATAAGTTATTATTAAGTTATCAATTGAGGCTCTTATGTTTGGTATAAAAGTGAACGAAAAACAAAACAAACCAAAACAAACAAGCAAAAAAAAAAAGGGACACGATCACAGACGATATATTTTACATAGTATACGCATTTTAATTTGTATCTTTTTTTTTTTCTTTCAATTTTAAGAAACAATGGAGTGATTGTGTTGCCACAATTACAAAATTTGTGCTAAAAACTATAAAAAAACTAATATCTCAAAAACAAATTGAGATGCAGCTTTCAAACAAATTGTATTTAAAAGAACATTTTTTCCCCTTTACGACAGTGCAAAAAATTTAATTTTGCGATGTTTAGAAGTGTAAAATTTGTTGTAACGAAAATTGCAAAACCAAAATTGTATGGGAAAGTGTTGCCATTCGCAAAATGACGTTTGCGTTAAGCACAGATACGCTTGGCCTTTATAATCTAGCTATTTGCAACAGAATTTTAATTTTTATTGCATATATTTGTTAAATTTTTGTTTTATTAAGAAATTTGAATTTTGTTATGCTATATTAGCCGGAAAGCCTGGCTTACCAAAAGAATTAATACTAACAGTTTCTTTATTATAACATAAACTAGCAGACCTTGCTCATCTAAACGATTCTATGATGTCAATTATTTTAACCCTTTTTTCAAATTTTGAATGAAAAACACTATTTTTATCTACCGTCCTAGGACGGCATTTACACTAGTTTTAGACAGAAAACAAAAAATTATGGCATGTAGTAAAAAATGAAATGCATTTTTATTTCTTTCAATTTAAAAAAAACGTACATTTAAAATTTCACGAAAAATTTGTTCAGGGCATATTCCAATTTTATTAATACAAATTACGATAAACATAATTCAGGGATTAGGGGTTGTCAGCTGCATGAAAAAATGAAAATTTTTAATATATATTATTATTATTATTATTATTATTATTTGTCAGTAACTCAATTTCTTAAATAAAAATAATAATATGACATGATTACATTATGTTTTGACTCGACTTTAGAAATATTTGACAAAAAAAATTAATAATTAAAAAAATATATTGATGTTTGTGTTGGATTCTATTTCATAAGGAGTGCCTTGAGGTGACCATCACAAATCTTTGGATATTCATCTAAAATAAATCGGACAAGAATAATTAGTTATTTTAATAGATGATCTAGTGCCTGATCGAAGCTTTTTATTTTAAAAAACGAATCAACAAAATGGCGGCCTTAGGAAATTTATTTTCATATTTTCGAAAAAACACCAACAGATAATTGTTTATAAAAATCGAAGTTTTTTTAAGAAAAAATAAATCCTTTATGTTTTTCAAAAGATATATAAATTTCAATGAAATCTACTCAGCGATTTTTGAGTTACAGTGGTCACCAGTTCAAAATACATAGTTTCGAGAAAAATGCACTTAAAGTTTTACACTCGATTTATGAAGAGTAATACGAACTATTTAGTTACTTACACCAAGTCTTCTATTTCTGATCCGTATAATAGTTCTTTAGCCGTTGTAGAAGCTTCCAAAACATCGATTTACTATTGTCTACGTCACATTCTACCTTCTCGATTGTTCTCATTAGTTCGCTTATCTACCACCTTCACACGTGCAATATCAGTTTTTTCGGCATACCGATGAGAATTATGCCCACAATTAAGTCCCAGTGTTTTCATTACTATCAATAATGATTGTATACCTTCATTAGATATACCAGTATGATTGTATGCAGCAATTTGTACGATGGTTTAACTTGTATTTGTGGTTTTTAGGTGCGTTCGTAATTATGTAAATACGTAGCACCTAGTTTTGCCGTTCAGTCCGTCCGTCTGTCAGTCCGTCTGCATATAACAACGGAAAAACTACCCAACTGAATCATTTGAAATTTAAAATACATAATTATTACATAATTTTGTCGAGTCATTTCAAATTTTATGAAAATTGGATGCATAGATCAATTACAGGGACAATCAAAAGGATTCCGTTACATTACGGTCAATGGGGAAAAAAGTTTCAAATTCATTTTAATCGTTTGAAATTTTAAATATATAATTATTACATAATTTTGTCGAGTTATTTCAAATTTTATCAAAATCGGATGCATTAGTTTAATTACAGGGACAATCAAAAGTATTCCGTTACATTACGGTTAATAATGAAAAATGTTTCAAATGCACTTTAATGGTGTTACACTCATTCGAACGTAATAAAATTAATATAAATCTATAAAGTACATATTATAATATACATTTTGCATAATCTGTGGTGAAAAGAATATTTGTTATTGATTTACAAGGCCATACAAATGTATTCCATTGCATAATGGTATAGGGAGAACATTGTTTAATGCGCATTTTAATTGTAATTATTTACAGTTTTATGAGATTGATATATGAGAGTGATATTTTTATAACTTCGTTACCGTACGAACGCACCTCATTTGCTACGCTTCACGTGCAATTTCCAACTTGTTTACTTTATTTTCCACATTAGTTGATTGAAGCTCTCATTATTATTCTAACTGAATCCCCCTACACATTTGAAAGTAAAATGTCACTAAACAGATCTTCATAAATTGCTTTCATATTTTCTAAAACATCAGGAGCCGGGCACATAGCCTTTTCGCTAGCTACCTGCTTTGGAGCATCCTCGAGAGTCCAAGAACCCTTGGTTAATTGCGGAATTACTCGAAAAGTATTTGTCAGATGGACTTCAAATTTTCAGAGTATATTTTTCGGATATTATACTTTAAGAAAAAAAAAAAAAAAAAAAAAAAACGATTTTTTTAAAATTCTGACTACCTCTAACCCTTTCATCATACACAAGAATAATTACCGATAATTGCAACTGTAAATTGATGTAATTTCTACCCACATTATCTGTGTGAAATACAAATATCAACGGAGGAGTAAAACTGAAATCATCTGAGTAACTTATTGCAATGTCTTTTAATGAACCTCTAGAGACCGATTATGCCTTGTGAATAAAAATGACATCATTTTCACAATAAGACACTGAAACCTTGGATTCATTTCTTACTCCTTTGGAAGTTCATGTATAATTAAGAGTTCTCCCATGGCTATAAGAGAAAAGAAAAAAGCAGTAGTCTATTGAAGTGACAAATTTATTATTGCTGAGAGAGAAATATTTTAGAGCTGTTATGTAACTGCTTAAGGCTATTTTCAGTATAATAAATCTTGATATTATTAACTTTTGAATGTCACTTTCAGTGAAAAACAGCTAGAAACTGTAAGCAGTAAAGATTGGCATACATCAAATTAAAATCAAGTAATCTTGCTAAAATGTACATTTAATTCTTTATAAATGTCAAAATTGTAAAAGTTGCTGCTACATTAAAAAATAATAAATTAATAAATGAATAAAATAAATAAATAAAACTCAAATACTATATACCACATATTTTCGATCACAACGTGGTCATCTTCTAGGTTTCATAAGTGCTCTTTACATTTCTAAAAAAGAACATAGTTTCGTTTCAAAAATAAAATAGGATTATTATTATTAAGTATAAAAAAATAATTCACCAAAAATTTTAATTTTTTAACATTGATATACGTAAAAAAATTTTAAAGATCTGTATCGTATAGAGTATCAGGTTTGAAGAGGTTATTAATTCTCGATGCATCATCAAATTTTATGTACAAAAAAAATAAATGTAATTGATTTTTGCTTTTCAGTCTTTCTTAGTTACCAATTTCTTAACATAAGTTTATAACTGAAACTACAATGTTAAAAATTTCTGTAATAAACTGAAAAAAGAAAGACCTTTCAGCGGTAACTTTACACTAGTTCTCGGCGAAATGCATTTGATCGAGTTTGTGAATAATTTTACCGACGTTTCTCTCCTATTATATAGGAGGAAAACTCCTCCTATTATGTGAAAACAAAAATGTCTCTATATCTGAATTGTAAAAAAAAAAAAAAAAAAAAAAAAAAAAAAAAAAAAAAAAAGTTAATTTGTTTTGTTTGTTAGAAATATTTTGAAAGGGAAAAATCATCTCCTTGGTATTAGTGGGGATTTTTATTAATATCTCCCAGCTGAATCATAAAAGATATATTTTGAACAAACTAACAAAATCTCCTATATCTTACCCAAAACGATGCTCTTTCACTGTCAAGAGATCTCGGGTTCAAACTTCAGAACTAATAGAAACATACTATGTAAAAAATAAATGATGCAGCAGTTTAAAGTACTCAAAAAATTCAAATTCTTTTAGGCTCACTGCAGTTTAGGTGATTTCCTGATTTTGAAAATTAAATTAAATTATTATCATTCAAATAAATTTCCAGAGTCTTGTGTATTTTTAACGATGTTAATTTACAGAGTCTATTGCAAATTTACTGAATAATTTCTTTGTTATTCAACAGAATCTCTATTTTTCTAATTTCTGTAATTTTACATAAAATTTAAACAGAAAATATTTAAAAGTGTTTTTTTTTTTTTTTTTTTTTTTTTTTTTTTTTTTAATTCTGACTACCCCTAACCCCTTCATCATACACAAGAATAATTATGGATAATTGCAACTGTAAATTGATGTAATTTCTACCCACATTATCTGTGTGAAATACCGATATGCACTATCTTTTAAAATTTGAACATTATAAAGAAACATTAATTGTAAAGAAAAATAAATGCCTTTTTACGTTTCTAAAAAAAGAACATATTTCCATTTCAAATATAAAACAGGATTATTATTGCTATGTATGCAAAAATAATAATAATAATAATAATAATTCACCAAAAATTTCATTTTTTAAAAAGATATTTAAATATCAAGTTCTATTATTCATAACTGTGATTAATGTTTATGGTTGGTATTTTTTTTTATTATAAAGTATTTATCTGATTAAAATTCAATAAAAGTTTTTCTTCTATTATTTTTAAATAAAAAATACTTTCATATTCCCGGAAAAAAATTAAAATTAAAGCTTAATGCTTTTTGCCTGTTGTTAAATAATTTATTGAAGATAACAGTCCTCCAATGAGGTATTTAAAAATAGCATATTTTCATTCATAAGTATGATTTTTTTTTATTAGTTACTATGTTGTTTCAATTATAGGTAATTATCAGATTAAAATGTTACAGTTTTTTTTCCTTCTATTGTATTACGAAAAAATAATACTTCTTAAAAAAAAAAAAACGAAAAACTAAATATTTTCAGGCAATTTTTTATATACATAATTAAAAATTAATGGAGTAAGTACTGTTTTAGATTTTTACATTAAAATAAATAATATAATTATTTTTTTAATTAAAGCATCCATTCTTTTACAGTATAAAAAACAATAAGTTTTAAATAGTTTTAAGCATTAAGGAAACTTAGAAAAGAAATAGTACTGCATAAAGTATATAAAAATACATTATTATTGCCATGTGCAATGATTGCCGATTTTTTTTATAAAAATAGAATATGTGTCATAAAATGCTATCAAATTTGGCGTTTTATACCAAATTTTCCTAGGTGAGAGAGCTGAAAATTATTTTACTGATCATACTGAGAATATGTGTGCTTATAAATTAAATTCTAAGAAAATGAAAACACACTTTTGTGTTTATACATCCCTCTAAAATATCATGTCAACAAGTTTCTTGTTTTCACTTTAAAAATGAGTGAAAATATGTCTGAAATTTCGAGCTGTTGAGGATAGAAAAATATTTTTTAAGCATATCTTTAAATGCAAAAAGTTCAATTAAATATTTAAAAGAAAAAAAAAGGTTTGTACCTATATTCATTAGCCCTGAAAGGACGGGAGCGGGGGTAAGGGAAGGTCCAGCTTTTTCTCTTACGTGTAAACAAAAGATAAAAATGAATAGACCTCCCAAGCAACAATCCCCATGGGGATGCGACTTTTCACACCTATTGCAATCACTTTTGAAAAGGAGATTATAATTGGAATTCATAGTTCACGTAGTTGATTTGATGTAGAACTATCTGTAAGGTATAGAGGGATTAAGGTATTGCATATTTCACAAGAAATTGGAAAGGGTTGTAAATTGTACTTAGGTGTCCGAGACTAGATTAGTAGACAGTTTTCAGTTTCGTAGCTTGCAAGCAACAACTAGTTTCTTACATTGCGTATAGTAAATGTGCCATTTGTATTAATTTTACTCGAGTATAGTTCAATTTCTATCAAATTTATATCCATCAAAATGAAGAAGAATCTGCGACATTTTGGCTTCAATAACATTAGATGGAAGATTAAAAACTTTCTTGCTGCAACCTCTAAAGAAAAACGGGTTATTTCTAGTCCAACTTTTACTATTAACGGAAAAATTAGTACTGAGTGGAGATTTTGCCTTAAGGATAACTACATAAACGAACGACGTACTGTCTATATGTATTTAGAAAACGTGAATAAATTGATAAACGAGCCCATATGGGTGACGTGGAAATTATTTTTTCCGAAAGGTATCGGTGAAAATAGAATTCAAGTAACGGAATACGATTTTCAAGGAAACAATTCAGTCACAATTAAACTAAGTGACGCCAAAGTACTTCAAAGTATTATAGAATTCAAAGATGAAGATATATTGGAATTTAGAAGCATGATTTTCGTGAGCATCAAAGACAGCCAAGTGCATAAAAGATCCGAGATGCCGGGCTTGAAATCTTTATCCCAAGATTTGACATCGTTGTACAGAGTTGACGAGAATTACGATGTGGATTTTCTCATCGGGGGTATACCAGTCAAGGCGCACAGATTGATTTTGATTTTTCGAAGTACTGTATTGAAAAACGTAATTGAAAGCGGAGAAGAAGTGATCAATTTACCAGAACTAGATGCTGTTGCTGCAAAAAATATATTCGGATATCTGTACACCGGAAATTTGGATCACGTATTACGTAAGCCTACATTTGATATGCTGAATTGGATTAAATACTTGAAGCTTACGCAACTAGAGAAATACTATGAACCAGATAATCTTGAAATAGTGTCCGAGTTTAAGATGGAGAAATGCTCACTTGAATTCGATATACCTCTTGAAAAAATTAGAATATTTCCCAAAATTGTATCTTTTCCAAGTTCTGAAAAGGGCTCCAGCTTATTAGACAGAATGTTTACATCGAATTTATGTCCCAATACAGATATGGATAGCGATGGTTATATGTCTCTGTACATTAACAACATGGACGAAAATTTCTCCGACATTTGCCTAGTTGAAGTAGCTGTTGTTGATTCAGAGGGCAAGAGCCGATATCTTCAAAGGAAAACTTGCGGTGATTTTTACCAGGAAATCGGATTCAAAGCATTTTTACCAAAGGACAGTTTAAAAGATTCTACTCTGACATGGGGTGGAAGCCTCCATATATCATGCCATTTGTATACTTCTGATATGGCTGAAGGAATTTTATCAACTATCAGAAATGATGTAATGTATTATAATATACACATTGAACCTGAAACCCACTACAAAATGTTAACTCAGCGTATGGCCCTTCTGTTCGAATGTGGAATTTACAGTGATTTTACATTAATTTGTGATGAACAAGAATTTCCGGTGCACAGTTTGATTCTAAGTGCAAGATCATACATGTTCAGGGATTTTTTTGAAAGGAATTGCGCAAAAAGTGTACAAACTTTGCATATTTTTGATATGAAAAGTAAAATTTTAAGATCTGTTCTTCTTTACATTTACTGTGGAAAACTTTTGTGCTATGAAATTGGCGATCTTATTGAGATATATGAAGCTGCTGCAGAAAGATTTTGTGTGCTGCCTTTAAAAAATGAATGTTGTAGACTGTTGGAAGAAAATTTGGAATCACTTGATTGTAAAACTGTTCTTGACTTAGCTTTGAAACATAAAGATTATAAACTCACAGCTTCAATCCAAAAGTTTGTCAATCGTAAAAAATTAGCATATAAGGATAATAATGATTTAATTAATAACTGATATCCATCATATGTTTGTGTGTGATAAAAAATGATTGTTATGAAATGAGAATTTTAATGAAAATTCATTTAGCTCTAATTTTGATAAGGCTGTCGTAAGTACTATTTATTTTTATTATTACTATCATTTTTTTTAAATGTCGGTATTTTTCTTTCTTTTTGACTCCATTTTTAAATGTTTTACAATTTGTCTTTTCCAAACTTTGTTTGTAATTTTCTGAAAACTCGGTGATGTTAAAATTTAAGTAGCTTTATTATGTATTTTTTAATTTAATGCTAAATCTTCCCACATTTATATTTTAATTATTATTTAATATTTTAATTTTATTTTATATATTTAACCTAAAGAAAGACCTGTGCTACTAAATTCATATTGTATCTTGAATGTTTTACTATTAACAGAAAAATATGAATTATGTGTTATATATATATAGCTTTTTATTACACACAAATATTTCATATAAATTACTTGTGATGTGTGCTCTATGAAAATATTCTACTTTATATAGTGTTTAGAATACTGAGGGACTGGGATATCGATCTTCATTTTAAAGTGTGGCATCTGTAAACTCATAATTTGATTTTTTTTTTTTTTTTTTTTTTTTTTTTTTTTTTTTTTAAGAAAGGAAGAAATTTAAGTTCTAAAAATTATACTTTTTTAACTGTTTAAAATAAAAAGATATTTTATAGAAAAATCGGTGATATTTCACATACATAATATTTTGTTTTGTTATTATATATACTGGTTTCTAAATATGACATGTATGGTGATTTTAATGAATTAATAATTTAGGGTGAGTTTTTGTTTATTTTCCCATTTGAGTAACTGCAACAAACATATTATGAATGATTTAGAACACTTTTTGGATTTTTATAAAGTACATTACATGAATCTTCAGTAGTAATTGCAGGATCTGTTCATTTTTCTTGTGAGTATTTTATAATTTTCACATCCATATTTATTTAAGATTATATTGTGGAACAATTATTTATGCATTTCCTTTTATGTTCATATTATTTTTGCACCAAGATAACACTTAATTAACTTTTGAAATTTATGTGAATATTTGTTTCGCTATCATTATTCATACAATTTGTCATGTTTTTCATATGTTTGTCTGTTATTCATACAATACAATTCATTAAAAATATATGTAATGAAGATTTTGTTAATTGAAAAAAAAATTCATAAATTATTAATGCTTTATAAATGTCTCTTTATTACCACATTTGCTTTATTTATTTATTATAATTACAATTTTTTCAAAATAAAACTAAATGGTTGTAGGGAAAAAATATTATATTTTTCTTTAAAAAGAAAAAAAAAAATCATTATATCAAAATACAAAGCGAGGATTTTGTTTAAATTCTTATTATCTTCTGTTTTTCACTCTATGTTTTAAGTTTTTTTGATTTCAAGAATGGTGATTTTTAAAAAAAATGCTACATAATAGATTTTTAAAAGTTTTAAAGAGTCAACTGTTATAAAAATATATCCTACAAATTTAAACTAAGGGGGAATAAATCGATAATGCACAAAGAATCTTATTCAAATATCGAGTTTTTGAAATATTCTGTTTTATTTTATATTTTGCAGTCATAGAATAATAGTAATAATAAACTGTGGATATAAATGAAACAATCATTTCGTTCTGTGATACATATTATGTTTTAAATGGCTACTATGATAATTAAGAGAAAAGGGTTCGTTATTAATAATATTTAATAACAGTGGAGGCTTTCTTTTTTTCATATGTATATACGGACTGGAGTGAAAAATTAGCGATAACCAGGAATTTTTACTCCATAGATTTTAATTTTTCAATCCAGTTAGGTTTATTCTATTTATCGTTTCTATGTCTGTATACACTATATTGCCATTGATTATGGGACACTTGCGATTTTAGACATTTTACTAAATATCTAGAAAAATACATGAGGAATCATCTCGAAACTCTTAGTGTATAAATATAATAGTATAAGTCATACATCTCCGTGAAGATTTTTTCCCGAAACTCCAAAGGGGACCGTCAACAAATTAAAAAATAATGAATATCTTTTGAATAACCCTGTCAAAACTAATGTAGCAAAAGCGCTCAAACTCTAGACTGTGATTGAATGCCTTATTGTAATAAGCTTTGTTCATTTTTATGCAAATAGCATGCATACTCGCAGAGTAATTAAGGTTTTTATAAAAATGATCCCAAATTTTTCAAAGTTTTTCCATTATAATTTTCAGAGTTCTTAATATAAAATAATATTTTTTTCAGAAAATATGACAAACAACATTGCACACAGTACCTTGTAGTCAGAATTAAAAAATAATGAAAATTGTATAAAAAATGAGTTGGTTTACTAAATAATTTTTTATTGCGCATGCGTCAACGATATCAAAATTTCATTTGCATATTATGTTAGCTAAATGTATAGAGCAACTTTTGTGAAAGTCACAAAATCATAACTTGAAAATTCTAACAATAATCGTCAATTGAATAAGTCGAAAATCCGTTATTCTCAAAATGAAGCAAAAACAAGAGGGGTTGTATCCATATATTCATTGATTAGTGTCAATATAGAATACACAATATGGGATGTACTACTGCATTTGGATAAAATCCCTCATTTTTTTGCTTCATTTTGGAAACAACGGATTTTGTCCTTTTTCTATAGACGATTACTTTCAGAATTTTCAAGCTATGATTTTGAGACTTTTACAAAAGTTACTCTATACATTTAGCTAACATAATATGCAAATGAAATTTTGATATCTTTGACGCATGCGCAGTAAAAAATTATATAGTAAACCTACTCATTTTTCATACAATTTTTATTATTTTTTAATTCTGATTACAAGGTACTGTGTGCAATGTTGTTTGTCATATTTTCTGAAAAAAATATTATTTTATATTAAGAACTCTGAAAATTATAATGGAAAAACTTGGAAAAATTTGGGACCATTTTTATAAAAACCTTAATTACTCTGCGAGTGTGCATGCTATTTGCATAAAAATGAACACAGTGTATTACAATAAAGCATTCAATCATAATCTAGAGTTTGAGCGTTACACATTAGTTTTGACAGGGTTATTCAAAAGATATTCATTCTTTTTTAATTTGTTGACGGTCCTCTATGGCGTTTCGGTAAAAAATCTTCACGGAGATTATGACGTATGCTATTATATATATACACTAAGAGTTTCGAGATGATTCCTCAAGTATTTTTCTAGATATTTAGTAAAATGTCTAAAATCGCAAGTGTCCCATAATCAATGGCAATATAGTGTATTATTTGTATGTATCCTTATGATTTGAATGCATGTGTTTGTGTGTGTACGCGTGTTTTAAGACGAAAAAAAAAGTTATGCATTAAATACATACTTCAATAATGTTATATAAGTTTTCCCTGTCAGTTTCAGAAAGGGGGAGGAAGGGAGTGCCAAAATAGTACTTCCCTTGCTCCTCATTAAAAAATTAGCATCTTTCTTACCCTTTATTTTAAAAAAAAATTGCACTATTTTTGCCTCTCAGTAAAAAAAAAAAAAAAAAAAAAAAAAAAAAAAAAAAAAAAAAAGTGTCTTTTATATATTTTGCATTAACAAAAAATTGCTTTCATATTAAAAACTGATTGAATGTTGTCTTGCAAGGCTGTGAAAATCAAGAGAACAGAATAAAAAATTTTATTAAAATGTGACAATATATAAAAATACTAAAATGTAAAAATATTAAAAAATATACTCATACGAATTTGAAAAGAACCTAAAAAATTCAAAAAGTGTCTTTTAGAATTAAAAAAAAAGCATCCGACTGAATCCTGTCTTTTAAGCTAGGAGAAACTCTGGATTATTATTAATAATTATTGTTATTATTATTTTGTGTGTGAGATAATTCAAACACATTTTCACAAAACATTAAAAACATATTCAGAAAATATTTCGCTTTTCATTTTTTATTTTCTATATTTTAGTGTTTAATACTTTACTGCACCCGTGTGGCACAGCTGGCACATACCTAAAATCTCTATATTTATCATTGCGTGTCATGAATTTGGCCAATATGGTTATTGTAACTGATCAAAAACAGTTCAAAGAATTGAATAACACTTATTTTGTCCAAGTCGGATGGCTTAATTTTGACAAAAAAATAAAGTTTGTTCTTCGGAAAAAAAAGATCAGGCTATTAAGAACTTACACTAGATCATTCAAAGAGAGCTGGGTGATAATTTTAAGTCTATATTTTCAAATATTTCGCTCAAATTTTAATATTTTTGCATGATTTATTTTGCATAGAAAAGCTGAAAATAATCTATAACCGCGCAAGCTTTTACTTTCCCAATTTTTGGTTTCAGACTTTTCTTAAGAAATTACTTTAAATATCAGAAATTGAAACTATCATAATATAAAATTATATAACCAAAATCGAGAAAGTAAAAACTAGCCCAGTTGTAGATCGTCCTCAGCTATCCTATGCAAAAAAACATGTAAAAATATTTTAAAATTTGAGCATGATATTTGAAAAAATCGGACACACAGACTTAACATTAGCATCCGAGTAAATTTGAGTGACGTGAGTGGCATCTTAAGACAAAATTTATTTTTATTATTTTTACTTAACACTTAAAAAAATAATAAAAAGAAAATTGCAGAGTGTTAAGCAGATAAAGTTAATTAATTTAAGCCCATTTAATTGTAAAATATAGAAATACAATATTTAAAAACAATAATTCTGCATATAAGAATACACGTCATAAAATATAAAAGTTTAGCTGAAAATCTGAATATTTTTTTCCATTATTAGGCGGATTTATAAATTTCAAATATTTTTTTATTTTTATAAAAATAGAAAAAATCGTGTTCGTTTAAAGCGTTAAAATATTTCCTTGTTGCAGTTGGCCTACTTAAGCAAGCGTGATTTGGTGCACAATTACCTTCATTATTGTTATAACTCGTGCGCAGTTGCAACCGCAATGAAAATTTCGTGTTTTATCAACTGTGCATGGCTAATAGAAAATAACTTAAAATTAGTTTTTTATTAAGTTAAAAATACATAAATTTAGTATAATCTTCTGAAATGTACCTGTGTTTATTTTTTATTTTGTTTATTTATTTTTAACTTATTGTAGCATATCAGGAAGTGTTTGAAATAAACTATTAGAAATGTTCTTTTTTCCATACACAAGAATCCAAGTGCACTAAAAAAATGAAATACTCAAAAATGAATTCATCGATGTACTCGTACTGAATTGAGTATGTTTGGATCAAAAATGATCACATTGCTTTCTCAATTTTGAAATATCATACGTTATCAAATCCAAACTAACGATAATTTTTAACCCTGTAATGGTTTATTTTATTAATGCTTGCATAAAAGATGCTTATTAATGTAAATATTAAATTATACACAGTATTTTGAAAAATTTAAAAGTGCTTGCAAATAGTGCTCTTGCCATAAAAATATCCGATTTGGGAATTTTGCGGATAATTTTTGCTATTTTTCTTAATAATCAATCAATTAAACTTTTATTGTTAATAATTTTGAGCCAGAAAAAAATGCTAGTATATTTTTACTTTAATTTATAAGTTAAAGGGGCAGCTCAGAGTGATTTATTTAAACACAACCATGGAATAAAAAACAAGTACATGTATTTCTCAGTTTTGAGTACGTTTGGATCGGAACTATTTTCAGTATAAGAAGTACATAAAATTGAGTACTTTTTACTCAATTTTGAGAAACCATTTTTTTTTCAGTGTGCTGCGCCGCAAAGGGTTGATTTCAACCACTAAAATTTAACAGTATTTTTTGGTTTATTAAATCTCAGAAATACTGTCATTACAGGACTCAAAGAAATACGATTGAAATTTAGTGGTACCAATCAGTCATTTGGAAGCAGTGCTGGCATCCCTTTATTACATGAACCAAATGGAATTAAAAAAACAAAAAAGAGTAAAAATTGATTTCTCCACGTTTTAAAATAGATCCATAAATAGAAATTCTTTGAAAAAAAAATTATACTATTTCCTGATAGAAACAAACAAAAAATTGTTAAATGTGGATTTTCTAACCATGTGATCAAAAGAGAGTGGTTCTGCTATCTGTTGCTGCATTTCAGAAGCATTGTTCAACATTTTATGTTGTGATACAGGAATCACGGAGGAGGGGACTCGTGAATTAAAACAGTCATTGCCAGTTATAAAAGAAAATCATGTATATAAATACACAATAAATAACAGTTGGTCTCTTTTGACTAAAAAAAAACTATCGTACACGATGATAAATTGAAAATAAATATAAAATATATGAAAATATTAAAAAAGCATGACATTTTGAAAATAAACATCGGTTATATATCATCATAGATCGCGATATTCTTTCCATTCCATTTTTTCCATCATTGACTTATATCAAAGAACCCTGTCCTCACCCCAAAACAAATTATAAGAAAAGGGCATATAAAAATAATAACATGTAAACTTAAGAGCCCACACTACTGAGTGAGAAAAACCAGGATGATAATGTCAAGTCTATGAGGAAGTTCTTTCCAAATATCTCACTCAAATTTTAATATTTTTACATTTTTTTTTTTTTTTTTTTTTTTTTTTTTTTTTGCATAGGAAAGCTGAGAATGATCTATAACCGGACTAGTTTTTACTTTTTCGATTTTTTTAAATATTTTTTTCATATTATGAGAGTTTCAATTTCAGAACCGGATCAAACTGGTTTCGAAAGTTAAAGGAATTTAAAGAAAAAAACTAAAACCAAAATTGAAAAAGTGAAAACTAGCCAGGTTGTAGATCGTCCTCAGCTATCCTATGCAAAACAATCTTGTAAAAATATGAAAATTTGGGCGAGGTATCTGAAAAGAATATCCCCATAGACTTAACACTATCATCCGGCTTTTAAAAATTCTTATATATATATTAAAAAGCATCATTTTAAGCATGGAAACGAATAATGAAAGAATTTCAGAACAGAAAAATAAAATTTCATTTGAAAAAATGGGTTTGTTCTATATCTGCAACATTTTGCCAAATGACACAAGAAATGAAAATATTTAAAATTTTAATTTACATGAAAAATTTTGAAACAATTGTTAGTTTTGTTGTAGTAAAGTTCCACTCCACATTTCGCAGAAACAGTTTGAGTAAACTCTTTACAATCCTGGTATTTACAACATATTCTTTTGATTTTTATATCTTGTTCTTTCGACATTTAAGAAAAAAAAAATCTATTTTAAGGACTTTTTTAAGAAGTGGCACGTTAATGCAGATCTGCAACAAACAAAAGTTTACATATATCCTATAGAGATGGGCATAATTTAACATAACAGGATAAATATTCATAATATTAACCAAAAACTTATTATTCAATAACAGATTACCAAAAAGTCCCTGTTAATTTTGGAACGCCTCGTATGATAAGCATTTTAAAAAGAAGAAACAAATAGTAAAGCTGAAAATCATTTTAGGAATACATATTTATAAATTAATAAAAGTTTAGTTATATAAAAAAAAACTATAAATCTATTTGAATTCTGAGGCAAAGAATTTCTATTACTGCAGAAAACAAAAAACCCCAACAGCATTAAAACGCTTTTGAGACAGAGAAAGAAAAAAAAAAAATTCCGACGCACAAAAAAAAAAAAAAAAACCCTATGAAACTTTCTTTTTCACGCGTCACTGTTGATCTACGATTCCAAAGCATTAAAAATCCTTTTGGCCTAATCAAGGAAGCCAATCACAGGAAACCTTGTCCTTTTGCAATCTCAAACGTTCACGTGATAAAATCTCTCAAAATCTATTCGTTGTTGATTATTCTATGAATATTTAAAAACATCTGGATCCGATTCTTCACAGAATATATTTTATCGTTTGAATTTTTTATAACGCTCACAGTTACAAAGATTAAAGCAATAGAATCAGTTTTTAGAATAACGAAAACAACATTTATTAAAAAAAATAGCTGGAATAATGAAAATTGCTTTTATCAAACAAACAGGTAGAATATTGAAAATGAAATGAGGGAAAAATGTGTTTTTATTCTAAAGTACGTGAAGTTAGTGAATGACGCTTGCAGATTATTAAAAAGCAAGGAGATAATGTCGGCCATCTTTGGTCATATTTTTAATGGGAAGGAATCTGTTTGAAAAATGGAATCAAAGATTTACGGATTTAATTGTTGGTAGAAAGCTGTTTTATCGCTCGGGCACGGGACATAATCTTTCGTTGATGTAGTTAGATGGGTAAAACGGTGGCAATCTTTGAGTTTGAATATTTAAAAGGGATATTACTAAGTACTCATGATATTTGGGGAAGAGAATTGCTGCTTTTTTTATCATTATTATTTTGTCAATATTGCGTCTTTAGAAAATACGAACTGGAAAACATTACTTTTGTAATTGTATTTTACTGAAAAAAAGAAGAAAAATAGCCTGGTGAGGACACAGACATTCGAAAAGGGCTGGGAGGGGGGAAGGGGGGCGGTCCCGACGGACGCGGAAATTTATAGGGCGCCAATTTTATACTACCAAAGTCATTGTTTGGCCTGTCACAAGTTTTGGGGAGGGGATTTTAAATACGTACTTGCACATACGAAATTTGTGGGATGAATGACATTTGATTAAAAATATACAAGTAATGTTTCCTGCTCTTGTGGGATAAGCTTTGAATATGCGTTGACAGATATTGATTCGGGGATGTCAAAATTCGAACTTCAAATCAAGGTGCTAGCGAATGAAGATCAATTTTATTTTTTTGAACAAATCGCATTGTTAAAACGGTGTTGTTTTTATTGAGGATATTTCTGATCGTTTAAAAAAATTAATTTCTAAACCGTCAGTTTTGGAGTCATTGTAACAGTTGCAAAAATGCTTTAAACTTTCTTCTGCATCATATAAATATTAATTTACATTAAAATAATTATTTTTTAAATTGTTAAGAAACTACATATTTTATACAGTGTTCAGTAAGTTCCCTATAACTTTTATTTAGAAAAAGTTTTTATGTGTTTTAACAAGTAAATCAGAAAAAAAAGTTCTAGGGGCAAAATTGACTGAATTATGACACTTATAAATTTTCAACGAGGAAAAATGCATTTTTAGTGCAAGAAAACGATAATAATACGTGAAATGTAAAGTATCACAACTAAGTTTTTGTCTTGCAAAAATTAAAATTTTAACTCTATGTTGATTTTAAAGGCGCAGGTTTATCTGAACTAAAGCAGCGTCTATACTTATGTATCAAAATTATTCAAGATATCTTAGTTAACGGCCCTATAATTGAAATGTCTGTTGACAGCATAGTCTCATCGATTAGTTATACGTTACAAAAATAACAGGTTGTTGAAACCTGTTACCTGTGAATGTGTGGAACGATGTAACCTGTTAACCAAAAATAACTATATTTCCCATTTCTAATATCCTATACATATTACAAATCTCAGCTCGAAAAGGGTCTTTAAATACATATGATTCTAATTTAGCTTTGTAAACAATATACTTGTAGATATCTGTAGACTTTTTTAACTCCTGTGTTTCAAAACTGAATTCAGCAAAAATCACGTGTTGATCGAGCTATAAGTCCAATTTTAGTGGTGGTGGTGGTGGTGGTGGTGGTGGTGGTGGTGGGTAGGGAAGTATTGCTATTTGTTGCAGATTTAATGAAATAGTTATGTTAATAGCAGAGTAATAAAATAACAACAATAAACAAATTTGTCTTTTGAAGTTTATTGTCGGAATAACATTGACTTTTTCGGTATGTTGCAAATCTCAACACGATAATACAAAGGGTTAAACTTGTTTTAGATCTTTGTCTTAGTCTTTTTGGTTAACCTTCTCCTTTTTTTACTCTGGATTTCAAGAAAGGATTCAAATAAAAATTCAATAAAATATTGAATGATTTAGAATATAAGAAAAAAAAATAAAAACATCATAACTTTTGAAGCTATACAATAAAAAGTAGATTTTTGAAAATATTTCAGTATCAGTTATTAAATATTTTTTCAAATTCAATGGAGCTACTTTCTGATAATGTCCGAACCCATTTCTTTTTAAAAACGCATAAGATAAGCAGATTTTCTTATTCAGAAACTATGTGATCAAATGACGTTATATATATATATATTATTTTTTTGATAAAGCAATATATCTTTGTGAAATTACTGTCAAGTTTAACGATTTGAATCAAATTTCCGGAAGCCACAACATGGGAGAAAAAACTGCAGCCACGTGGCAGGAATCTCTTTTACCTTGACAAGTAATGTACGATTAAAAATGGAAAACGCTATTGGATTTCAAATCTCTTCAATAGTCAGGCTAGTCAACTTTATACATTTGCAATTAAAAGTTAGTCAGAAAATCAGTCAAAGTTTCGTGTTGATGAGTAGGGAATTTAAGAATCACCAAAAAGTATATTTCCAAAGATTACGTTAACAGAAGTTCATTATCGCTATATGCAGAAATACATTACAAGTCTGATCTCGACCCAACACGAGTCTGATAAAAAATACTAAGCCCAGGTTAGACACAATGTAACTTTCCGATGCCGATCTCTACACTGGACAAGTTACATTTCTGCACTGATATTGCCAGGCTAGCACATTTATATTTATTCTTGGTAACGCATTCATTGAAAATAGATCATATTTTATCATTTTTGTTTAAATCTTTATATTGGGTCGGTAGATCCGCTATTTTTTTTTTATAGGCCCGTATTGCTCATTCATTTTTTTTTTTTTTTGTTGACCCGACCCGTTTGAAAATTCACATACATTCCGTCGGGTACGGTGCTCGGGCTAAGTTCGGGTCTCTGCAGATCTCTATATGCAGTACTTATATTTTCCTACATTATAAAAATCTGGTCTTTCCAGCTATTATCACTACCGTAAAATGAAAATCGTTAGTTTCATAGTATATACATTAGCTCATACAATTAAAAAAATATCCAACGAAACAAATCTTCGGAACACTAAACATCGTTAACAAGATAAAGTGATGCTTTTTATTTTCGTGCATTCAACATCTAAAGTGACAAATTGAAACGCAAAAATTATAAGGCGGCTTTATAGCCAGTGTAATTAAAAATGATTAACATTATTGACGTAACTTCTATTAAAGAAACTTCTGTTAATTTTCATAACGGATTTCACAGCAAATTTTTGATTTCACAGCTGTGGTACATTCACCCCCACTCCCTTCTTTTATTTATTTATTTATTTTTTAACCTTTGAACATGAATAAAATACTAAAATAAGCTTTGAAACTTTTTGCTAAGAACTAAAAATGCTTTTTAATATCATTTATAAAAAATTAAATGAAATCCATTATGATTGATTATTTTCAGTTATATTTCTTAAATTCAAATTAATTTTAAGAAATACAATAATGTATGTTTTAAATGTTTAACGTTTAATATATAATGCTTCCTTATACTGTAAATAAATAAATAAATAAATAAACTAATTAATAATAATAATCCGTGTAATAACAACAGTGTAATTTACAAAAAAACTTCTGTAATTTTTCATTGAAACAGTTCTCTTCTGAGAATAATACCTTTTTTCTGTAAAAAAATGCAATTTATTTTCTGTAAAATTTTTTTACAGCGATATATTATTTATTATCATACCATCTTTTTTCTCGCTAAATTTAACATATATACTCTTGTATAAGTGAACTCCTCCTAAATTCTTAAGCAAAATTTGGAAACGAATGAAATTTTCATGTGTAAGCCAAGCCATATTTCTGCAGTATGTTGAAAAGATATTTGTAATCAGATTTAAAAAATAATAATAAATTTTCATTAAAGTAATCAAAAAAAAAAAAAAAAAAAAAAAAAAAAATCTACTGCTGAACCAAGCATTAAAGACCGGTCACGTGAGTAATAGGTCCGAGTTAGACGAGTCTATTGTTGATAATAGGACTGGGAGCAATGAAAAGGAAGTTTTTCCTACTGTTGCTTTTATGGAGAATGGAGAGGAATTTTGTCCCCTCCTAATGCTTCCCTGACTTCGGAAAGGTCCATTATTTTGGGAGTATGCTAAGACAGGTATTTTAAAGCTGATCAAGCAGTATGTTTCTAATCAGACTTTTTTATTATTATTATTATTAATCATTTTAAAACTGTATAACTATGTAAAACCAAAGAAAATTAAACTATTTCCAAATCTATTCACATCAATTCAATGATACTTAAAAAGAAAAAAAATCTTTCAAAAATCTATTCAAGCCTTATTTACAAGGGTAAACAGCTTCTTAAACGGCTAAAATATAGTACTTCTTTGTATTGTGGGAATTTTAAAAGGGATATCTAAAAGCATTTTGAAGCATTTGCAACTTTATCTCTTTTTTAAAAGCGGATTAAAATGTTAATAGGGATTTCCAAGAGAAAGAGGGTGCAGAACAATTACAGAGATATTACTGTTGAGCTTTTATTGTCAATCACAGGGAAATCACCATTGTCCGCTTTTATCTCTCTCTACAACCTAGATCCAGATGAGATTACTTTAAAGACTTGCCCATTCGCCCATTATCTGCAAAAAATTTATACTTTTTCTTTTTACCCATTTTCGTATAAGTCGACCTTCTATTTCCAACTCCCAAACTTTGTCTAAAATTCTCCGACTTACATACAAGTATATCCAATATGCAATGTATATATATATAATACCATTAATTGTTAAACAATATATGAACCATTTAATACAAAATTACCACAGTAAAACAAAGGGAAAAAAGTTAAATGAATACAATCAAAATTTGCAGAATATATAAATATATATATACACAGGTGTGCAAAATTTAAGTTGGAATCCCAAAATGCCAATTTTCAACGGATTTTCAAATGATGATTTTCACGAGAACATTCAAAAGGAAGTAATATAATTCGAATAATTACTATCTCTGCATAACAGCTAGTCCATGTAACCTCTCATTCAAGTCACACATGGTCACAAGAGTCACAGTCACTACGGCGAAACAAAAAATAGGAAATTCCATTCGTCTCATTTATGAATATCAAATGACTACTATATGAGAGTCCAATTACTGGTCATTGTGAAAGCTGCTTTGTGGCGAGTCACCAGGTGACTTTACAATGTCGTTTCATTGAGACTCTCGTGTGACCTCTCATCTGGAAACTCAATTTCAAAGTCATTGTTAAAGTTGCATTATGATAAATTACCCAATAATGTCCCATTAAAGTCACATTGTGACTTTTCACCACTTTTCACAGTGGTTACTTAACAGTAGGGTCTCTGTCACCATTTGGCAAAGTCTTGTGACAGAAAGTCACATATGATTTTAATGTGACATCAAAGTCACATGTTTTTTTTTTTTTTTTTTTTTTTTTTTTTTTTTTTTTTTTTTTTCGCAGATTTTTTTTCCCGAAACCCCATAATGGACCTTCATCAAAGTGGGAAAAAAAACGAATACCTTTTAATTAACACTGTCAAAACTAATGTAAAAAAAGTGTTCAAACTATAGATTATGATTAAGTGGCTTATGGTAATAAACTGAGTTTATTTTTTGATGGTAATATGTATAATCGTAGAGAAATGAAGGTTTTCATGAAAATAGTCTTAAATTTTGCCAATTTTTTCTCTTATAATTTACTAATTACTACATTACTATATTCCTTAATAGTAAAAAAAGGTCTTTTCAGAAAATATGACAAACAAAATTATACGCAATACCCTAAAATCAAAATTAAAAAGTAATAAAAAATGTAGGGAAAATGAGTAAGTTTACTAAATAATGTTTCACTGCGCATGCGTGAATGTAATTAAAATATAATGTGTATAACGTATTAGTTAAATATATAGAGCAACTTTTGTGAAAGTCTCAAAAACTTAGTTTGAAAATTATGAAATTTATCATCGATAGAATAAGTTCAAAATCCGTTGTTCCCAAAATGAAGAAAAAAGGTAAGGGGCTTATCAATATATCCATTGATGAGTGTCGTCAATATAGCAATAGTAGTCCGTGCCTAGTATTGCACGAACTACTATATTTGAATACAGCCCGTCATGTTTAATAAACGTTATCTAAATAAAATGTTATCGTAGAGAAATAAAATGTTATTAAAAGTAATGAAAATTATAAAATACATTTTAAAAAAAGCTGGATGAAAAAGCATATTTTATTTGATTAAACGTAATAATATAATAATAATATGTAGTGCTGTATTTGTACTCTAATTCTATTATTATATTTGAACCAGAAATTATAATATTTAATAACCTTATGTACCAAATGCTTTAATATAAAAGTAAAACAATAAATTTATATTCATCTAACTGTACTAAACAATCTAATCACTATAAACATGTTTAATACCGAAGTATATTAAAATAATTTAGTTTTTTCTTATAAAGTATTTTACTATTTAAAGGTCAGGTGTTTCCGTTTAGTTTTAATGAATTGTTAAAACTAATTTAAATATGGTTTTTAACTATCTGTAAAGCTGTGTATTTTAATAACAACTGTATGGTGATATCAATGCATAATATTTTGATTTATATCAAAATTAATGAATTAATACTCGGTTGCAACTAGATCAAATATTCGGTAGTCCTGCCAAATCACTATTCATTGTACCACTACTTTAGATGAAAAAATAGTTATTTAAAAAATATGTATAAGAAAAAGTTATGAAAAAACCTTTTTATTTTTACTAACATTAAAAATATATTTACCTGGAACGACAAAATATTATTTCCCAAGATAAGTTTTGCTGAATATTTGATAGTATGTGAATGACTGTTTTTGATTGATTAAAATTTATCTCTGCTATTGATACTCGATAATGACTTTAATGGCTTTCTGATGATGATACTAATGTAATTTGCTATCATAATTCCAAAGCTATAATGATTTGGAAACTTTGTGCGAGCGATCAATAAAAAATAACCAAAGATTGAAATAATTTTCAAATCATATTGTAGACAATAAAAATAATAAAATAATTAAAATAATTTTCAAGATTTATCATACAATCAGTATATAAAAACAAGAAAGAAAAAAATAATGCATCAAGCCTAGATTATAAAACAATTCCAAACACATTCAGAATAACGTAAAAAAAATATATGATAATGACACTTTTGAAGACTTATAATTTCAGTAATTCCCATCCAGTGATGCCAACTTTTGAAAAATGTTTGGTTGGCTCAAAAATATTGCGTGGGCTCAAATATATTTTGGTAAAATAGTGCAACCAATTTGTTTTTCTTTGAAGAGCGAACAGCTGGTAAAAGAGAGACAATTAAGTCAAGCTATCATATTCTAAGATAGTTGCAATTTTTAAAAATTATATTCTCATGCGATTTTCCATATAAAGACATTAATATTTATTGTAATATTATCATATCATAAACATGATTACAAATTGAAACAACAGAAAGTTAAAAATTTACATTTCAGTCATCTTTGATTTATGGGTGTCAGTCAGAGAACTAAAACATGGGGTAATTGGCAAAATAAATTTTGTTTTAAGGAGAAAAATGAATAATAAAATAATACTGAAATAAATAACGAAATAGAACAATGAAATTGGACGCGCTAGGATTAAAAATTATTAAGGGGGGAAAGGACTGTAGCCTTACGGGCCCATACAAGTTTGCGTCACTTTTCCCATCTACAATAAAAAAATTATCTGAATTCATTGATCTCTTCTAATGAATCGTTTTGAAAAAACAGTATATAGCCATTAATCACCAGGTAGTTTCAAATTAATGTAATTTTAGCGTATATTTAAATCATATTGGGTTGATTTTTACGGGTTTGTACGGGTTGATTTTTTTCTGGAACTTTAGATTTACAAAGAATATATTAGATTTCATATTTAGCATCAGTGATTTAATCAAAAGGACAATTGACAGACAAAAAAAAAAAAAAAATTATATTTGGATTCACCCTGCAAAATGCACGAAATGATCTACCGCTATAGCTTACGAATATTCAGATATATTGTACAAAATGAATATTCATTTGTATAAAAATAGCGCGTAAATTTATGGTGATATACATTTTTTTTTCTTAACGGTAAAAAAAATTCCTGCACCACGTTTTTTTGTTTTTGTTTCTACCACATTTAATGCTAGGTTTAGCAAATTTGACAAAGCGTACTCGAAATAATGTAGTGCATTTGCAATGTATAAAAATTTGATGAAATATGAGCAATTGTATAAAATATTTTTTGTCTGCGCATTTATGAACTTTTCGAAATGCACCATGACCATTCAATATCAATTAAAACCCCAATATTTTTATAGATGTTTCTTATTATATATGCCATAAAAAGCTTTTTTTTAATGAATACAATGAAAAAAGTTAAATGTAATTAACTGTAGAAATATAATGCAAAAAAGCTAAAAATTCCATAAAATTAAAAAAATATTACTTTTTTTTTTTACATTGATATTCAAATATATAAAATTCGAGGCACAGTTTCATTTGTATATGTAAGTAAACTTGCATAAAAGGCATTGAGAATTTTAATAGCAATAGAATGCACATGGGGTATTTTGAAAAGTTCGTTAGAACGAATAAAATAGTTAAGAAAATTACTCTTTTTTCTCATTTTTTTTAATATATATATATATATATATATATATACACCTTTCTTGTATAATTATATTCCATGATGCGTGTGTTCGATTGACCCTAATGCTTAAAGTGAAATTTAAAACAAATAGATAAATGAGTTTTATGGTATTTTGTCCCCTTAAGGTTTATATAAGCTGGTGTTCAATAAGATCAAAAAATTTCATAAAAATATAAAAATTTTACAAGGAGCTTGTTCTTGTTTTGAAAGTAGTAGGACGTGTTTTTTGCTCCTGATGAAGAAAGACTGTTTTCTTTTGCAAGATCTTAAGTTATTTCTGTAATTTTACGGTGTGTTTTTATAATTATTATTATGAATCGTGTTAAAAATAATGGAAGGAATAATAAAATTCACTCTAGAAAACTTTCTGGCATTGATAATGACTTCATGATTTAATGAATAATAATCCACAGTTTATTAAAGAAAAGATTGCTGAGAGACTAAATGTTGGCAATTCGTTTGCATTTCGCCAGTGTATTCTAATCAAAACTGCTTATTTTCTGATTTATTTTTAAATTCATTTTTGCTCTCAAATGCATCAAAACTGGCAATTTTCCTTATTTATATACTGCGTAACGTGCCATGTTTTTATCGATTTTTTGATAAATGCAGAAAATGTTTCAAAAAATGTTGTCAAAGTTGACATTATGAAACTAATTTTCCGAAGTAGAACATCTGGGAACGAAAAAAATGGTCATTCTGAGAAAGAAATTGTTTATTAATCAAATTCTAATGAATTGAGCGAAAAATGAAATAACAAGGCCGCTTATACATCTCTTCAAAAATCACCTCAGCAAATTCCATGTTTTTACTTTTAAAAATGAGCATAAAACTGTATCAGAAATGTTCAAGCTGTTGAGACTGGAAAAATATTTTTGTCGAATGCACCCTTAAAACAACTTACAAGGAAGGTCTCCAGACTGGGCATACTCAGAATTTTATGAAAAAAATACTAATTAAAGTACTTATGTATGTAATAAAGGATCCGTCAAAATTAGCGGCGGAATCACATTAGAAATTATGTAAAAAAATAAAATAGTTTCGAATATTTGGCGTGAAAACACGAAAGAGTCACTCGATTTGGCGAGCAGCTCTTTTCCTCGCCAAAAGCAAACGATGATTATGAAACTCAATACTGTTGGATATTTAGAATGCGTGTAAATCGTATTTAATGAATTTAAACATAAACAATGAGATACTTTAATATATTATATACATATATATACATATTATATTGCATATATATATATTACTTGTTGAAGTAGCTATTTAATTAATCACTGGAAAAAATGTTTTCATAGATAAAAAAAAAATCATATTGAGAAAAATTATCTTCATAAATTTAAGTGTATTCAAAAATAAAAGCCACATGTTTCCATAGCAGCAAAATCTAATAGACAATTCTCAATTAGACTTTGAGCAGGAAACAAATTTATTTATTTTAAATTATAAATTTCGTGTTAAATCTCAAATTTTGATGATTAAATTTGAATATGCATACATATAAATATCGATATAGCAGAAATATACTTAAAACAAATTAAAACTTATAAAGCTAAAGTTATTTAAATTAAATTTATCAAAACAAGTTCAACATGAAACTTTTTTTTTCTTGAAGTATATTTGACGCAAAGTATTTTTTGAAATTACATTCCTTCGCCAACAGGCGATAAATCGCCAAATAACGAAATTTTCATTATTTTTTTACGGATACTGATTGGAGGTTCCCCAGATTTTTTTTTTTTTTTAATAAACGTATATATGAGCACGAGAAGAACATTCTGTAATTTTTTTCAGATTTTTTGGGGTATGCCCGAAAGGAGACCTTCCTTGTTAGGTAAACTTTGAAAACTCGAAGCACCGGAAATCGAGTATAAACTTTTGCATCACGGAATAATAACAATCTCAAATGTTGGGTATATAATAATTCTGAGTTTTTATAGTTCTTCCAAAAAATACAATAATTGAAACAAATGTAGTCTTGAGAAAATTACTAAAGAAAAATAATTTAATCTGCTAAATAAATCTGTGCAAGAGGATTTTTTTTAAACTATAAATAATCTTAAATGAAAATTTTAATTAATTCGAAAGACAAACTTTTTAAAACGTGATTTATTAAATTGTATGTTTAAACTAATTACCATAAAATGTTTGAGACAATTAAATGTTATGAATGTTTCAAAGTAAACTAATTCAAATTTGTAATAATTTATGTTTAAATTTTATGCATAAGATTTAATTAAATTCTACTATTAAACAAAGATATCAATCAAAGAAAGTACATTTTTTTAAAGAAGTTATAGAAATAATAATAATAATAATAAAGATAAAAAAGATAACTACTTAAAAGTAACCTAGTTATATGATTTCTTTTTACATGTTCAGAACTATAAATATGTTACTATGTTGCCTGTTTTAAAAAGAAAACATAACCAACTGTAGAGATAATAGGGGTGGCTCAAGTATCGCCTATATCAAGTATCCCCGCTCTCCCCTATACGCTCTAGCAATGAATTTTCATAACACATTATTCATATCTTTACTTATTTGTTGAGTAACTTAGCGGGAAAAAAATAAGAAATAAAATTTTGTTGATTTAATGTTAAAAATATATATCTCTGAAGAAAGTATGGTTTTAATTTGAAGGACTTTTTATTTAAACATTAAATTAATTGGCCGTTTAACCTAATAACCATAGTGTTTTTTTAGTTCATTACAATTTGTCTGTGATAGTATCGGCCGCGATCCTTAAATGGAGTAAAAACTACATGTTTAATACATTTTTTTGGATACTTATGATTAAATATTTAATGCCTAATATTAGCTCTGCGCTGCACGGAGTTTTCTTTTGGATGTCTGTGCTCATATTTAAGGTTAGATACCACAAATTTTAAAAAGTGATTTCCTGCCTAATAATTTAACTTGCAACGATTTTTTTATCCGTTTTCGTAACTGCAACCACTCTAACTCAATTTCATCCATATTTATTTTAATGTATTACATTTTAACCTTACTTTGACTTGTATATATTTTAACTTTTAATTTTCAGTTGTAATCTTTTAAATTTTATTTAAATTTTAAATTCACTGTTTTATTTATTTTTCATTTACTTTTAAGTAGTTTAAAACTAACTTTGTTCTACTCTTTTGCAAACCGCGGGAAAAAAAATATGACTAGCTAGTTACTGAACATGAATATTTATTATCATTATTATTATTTAAATGCAACACGAAAAATAACTAAATTTGTTATTTTCGACTCGAACATACAGTCGAACTCGATCAATACGAGACCATCTAATATGAATGCAAGGTTAAAACGAAAAATATACACATTAAGAAAGGTTCGACTTACAAGGAAGGTCTCCATACGGGCACACTCAGAAAAATCTGAAAAAATTACAGAATGTTCTTCTCATATAGTTATATATGTTTATAAAAAAAATTTCGGCGGAACCTCCTTATAACGTCCGTAAAAAAATAATAAAAACTTCGTTTATTTGGCGATTTATCTCCGGTTGGCGAAAAAACGAAATTTTGAAAAATGCGTTTTTACGCTTCGAATACCTTTTAAAGAAAAAACTATCTATGTTCAATTTATTTAAGTAAGTTTAGTTTAAGTAATTTTAGTTTTGCATTTTTTCTTTACTTTAAGTGTAATTTTGTCATATACGTTTATATGTACTAATAACAAAATTAAATTAATATATTTTATCATTAAAAACACAATTTAAATTGATTAAAATTGTTTCAAATTGAAAAATACGCTGTTAAAAATCTGCTGCATTTTGTTGCAACGCACTCCCTTGCTTGTATAGAAAACGGTTACTTGGCCGTGAAATGGAGCTTTCTCATTGGTTGGAATAGAGATATTATATACAAGCGGTGGAGTGCGTTGCAACAAAATGCAGCAGATTTTTAACAGTGTATGACGCGGTCAATTCACCATGCTATGGAGCATTCTCATTGGTCAGAAGAGAGATATTCTATAAAAGTAGTGGAGTGACGTTGCAGTAAATGCTGCAGATTTTTAACAGTGAAGTCAATTAAAATCAATTTTCAGATTTGTTAAAATCGTCTGCTTTTGGCGAGGAAATGCACTGCTCGCCCGCGTCGCTTTCAGCTTTTCACGCCAATTATTCCAAACTATTTTATTTTTTTACATATCTAATAATGTAATTCCGCCGCTAATTTTCACTGATCCTTTATTACCTACATGAGTAGTTTAATTCGTAATTTTTTCAAAAAATTCTGAGTATGCCCCCAATGGAGACCTTCCTTGTTAGGTGCGTTCGTAATTTTGCAAAATAAATATATAAAAAAGGAAGTAAAATAACAATATTGTTAGATATATGACTTGAAGTAAAATGTGCTAAATAAACAAGTAACATTCGTGTGGCATAATCTGTGGTCATTCTACCATGATTAGATTTTCAAATTCGACTACTATTATATTAATAACTTTATTGCTATTACTCTATTATACATATTAACTAAAGCATACGACATTATTACTTGCTTATTGGATTTAAAACTCATTATACATTAAGTGAGGTTAAAATCACTGTGGCGATGTGCATTATCTCTGGACTTCAGGGTTTAAATGAGTCAATATTCAGTTGGATTTCGTTAATCACTCTAATTATTAACCGCGATATAGTAATTGTAAAATGATCTGTTTAATTGACTCCCCAGTATGTACCGAATAATAGATAATGTTATCTCAGGTTAAACACTTCTCAAAATTATGTACGGATGAAAAACTTGAAATATACAGGTTGTTAATAAATTATTTTCGGGAGTTCATTACTACATAGCAAACCCCCTACTCTCCTGCACAGTTTAGCAGTTTAGTATCCAAAATATAACCCCAAAAAATAAATACATTATTTATTCAAAAAAAAAAAAAAAAAAATTGAATAAAAAATGTTCTATATCTTTTTTACTGTAATATGAAACCTTCGCTATTTCTTAACTTTAAATTTTCGATTTGCGAACGATTCTGACATGGTGATTAAAAATGAAGGTCATTTTCAAGTTCGGCGCTAAAAAGTACATAAAAATCAAATAAAAAGGTAAAAAACGTAACTATCAGCTCTATTTTATGGTATCGAATTTGCTATTTTTTAAACTTTGAAATTTATGATTTGCAAAAAATCGTGACTTTATTGTCATGTTTTTGACACTTGTGAGCAGGTAACACAGGTCTGCAATTGCAATGGTTTTCCTCTTTGAAATCTGAGTAACGTTTTCTATAGTTTCTGATGTGCTGATTACGAGAAAAATAATAAAAAAATTCTATCACGTCAGGATTTTTTGATATTGAATATTTAAGATTTTGCTGAAAAATGTCTGAGCGTCTACATTTTAAAATTTATAAAACGTCATTAAATTACTTCAGCTTAATTTTTATTGCATTTAATTAGTGTAAGGTGACATAGAATTACTTCAAAACAGTAATTTGTTAATTACTACATAATAAGTATAAGTAATTCACATTAACCATGTTGAAAACGGGTCATTTTGGCTTAATTTAGTAATGAGCTCATTAATACATAATGATTAGGTAATATAACCTAATTGTTGTAAATATTAGTCGAAAAGGGTGTAATAAAGATAAACCAAAGGGTTTTTGTATAAGTACCCGCACTGATTTAGAAAATTAACAGTTGAAGTGGGCATCTTGCAACATAACCTTTAAAATGTCATCGCGAAGCTGTTTAAATTCTCCGAATTGTTTTCGTTATATTTGCGCGAAATTTATGGTGAAAAAACAACGAAACAGCATTACAGACTTTGTAAAAAATATTTACAAAAGTTATTTTGGATACGTTTTAAGCCTAATTTAAGAAAATTAATGTCGGACGAAAAGTTTGATGAAAAACTTAATGATATCGAGTTGCAAGCATGACAGTCATTTAAGGAAGTGGTGAAAAACTTTTTGGGGAACAACAAAAGCTCCGACTATAAACAAATAGTGGCCAAAATGGTTACAAATTTTGGTGTAATGGGCTGTAGTATGAGCATTAAACTTCATTTCTTAAATTCGCACATAGATTACTTCCCAGAAAATCTAGGAGCCGTTAGCGAAGAACAAGGCGAAAGATTTCACCAAGATTTGAAAGAGGTAGAAGTCCGATATCAAGGAAGATGGTATACTAGCATGATGGCGGATTACTGCTGGTTGTTGAAGCGCGACGATCCAAACCGGAAATTTAAGCGAAAATCGTACAACCGAAGCTTCCAGGAAAAAAGGATCAGGTTCCACAAATAAAATTTACATGTAATTTAGATCAGTAATAAGTTATTATTATATTTTAGTTGTTTTTTATGTTAAAAGTAATGTACTTTTTTAAGTATATATTATTTTTATGTGAAAACTTTTTTTTTTCTTTTTTCTATCTGTATCTTTTTTTGAAAAATCTGAAGGGGATGGAAAAAAACTAAGTACATATTCGTAATCAGCGCACCAAAATACCCTAGAATCAGCTCTCAAATTCTAGAGAGAAAGTTATGACTCTCAATTTGCAGGCCTGTGTAATTAATTAAGATTACTATTACTTGATATTATTTGTTTACTTATTTATTTATCTCATACGTATCACTTGCTGCATACGTGGGTTTAAAGTAATATTTTCTCTTATCTTGAAGTTGATCCTTATTGTATGAACAAGCTTCATTGCACCAAGAAAATTTAGTTCCCTTTTCTATTCAGTAATGCAGACTACAGACAAAGCAAACAATGACGTTCCCAAGCCATCTAATAAAATAGTAAATGCTATAGTAAGGAACAAGATTTAAATAAAGATAGGACCCCTGTTGGCACAAGAAAAACCCCGTATGCTTCTTTTAGAAGAGCAATCAATGAGACAGAAACAAGGATCTCTAGCAAATAACTTGAAGTCTCTACGAGTGGTGATCGTGCTTCCGGTAAAATTCATCAGCGTGTGGATTAAGAAAGAGTGCAACAATGATAGCTAAATATCAAAATAATTTTCTGATCCAGCACAAAAAATGCATACGAATCGATTGTCAAAAGTTAAAATACACAACTACCTCCTCTTTTTTTTTTTTTTTTTTTCAAAATCAGATTTTCACTTTTTTTGTTTTTTAAATTTACGATTTGGAAAAAATTGTAATTGATTAAAAGCAAATATCAAAATACCATTTTTGGATTCAGTGCTAAAAAATACACAAACCATTGCAGTCTTGAGTAATTAATAGATAAATACCAAAAATACTCCGGATAGTTGTTTTCCATTCATATATATATAAATATATAAACATTTTAATTAATCAAATAAGTGTGAACTGTTTGTAGAACCTTCAAGATTTTATCACTATAAAAAAATATATACATAACGTATAGCATGTAATTCTATTTATTATTAAAAGTTGAATCATTAATTTAGATTAATCTTCAATAATCGAAATTCTGGATTCTGAAACATTCTTATCCTGCTATTTCCAGGCATATCGTCTCCGATGCAGTTTAATATACATTAGAGTAATGTAAATAAAGACAATGATAGATACGAACCTAACAGTGATAGTAGACTGTTATTTCATAGATCATTAGTATATACTAACATTCGATCGGCATTGAATAGCTATTTGGCTAACGCATCAACAGAAATTACCTGTTAGTGATTGGTATTTCCCCTTGCTATCATTTTATATTCCTATAGAGTGGCTGTAATAAATGAGAGGTTAAGATCTTTCATTATCATCACTTAAAATATCACTTAATCATTAATAAGGAGAGTTAAGAGTGACGCAATTTGAAATATTATTTAGAATACAATTCAGTATGTACAGGGTGATCAAAAAATAATGTTTCCTACTTCAGAGAGCTCTAGAATGTGTTGTATGATCCAAATGAGTTCAAAATTCAACTACAGATAATTCTAGTGATGCTCAAGCTGAAAAAAAAGAATTAAAAATGCAAATTTCGTTGCAAGAATGCGCTGTAATACACATAAATATTTAACTCGCTTTATAAATAATAAATAACATTTAAAAAAAGGGAATCTGCTCAATAAAAATGCAAAATCCACCGTAAGATTTTCAGTGAAATGCGGCATACCAAATACTCGAGAAACAACTGGCATACTCATACAATCATGCGGAGACTGCAAGAAATTACTTGCCCACTTCAGAAAGTTTTGAATGTTTTCTATTGGTCCAAATGAAATCAAATTTTAACTAAAGATGGTTAAAATAATGCGCTAGTTATTTAATAAAAAGAAAAAAATTAAAAATTTAAAAATAAGAAATTTCACTACTAGAAGGCATTGTAATACACTTAAATACATTTAAACATTAGCGACGAAATTTTGTAATCTTAATTTTTGTATTTTTTTTTAGTAAATATCAAGTATATCATTTGGAAAGTCAGATTCACGTTTGACAATTTCTCTCGTCATTAAATGCATATTTACACAAAATAAAAAGCCAATTTTTTTTAGATTAGTAAAATAGTGGATCAGCTAACACTTACATCACTTAAATTATCGTAAATGATTGAAGGTAAGGACACATAGGGAATATTAGGGGCTATGCAAATATAACGTTATCATTTTAGGGGGGGGGAGGGGGTCTGGCATTTGGTATCGAAAGATATTGCTGGAGGGAGGGGGGGGGGTTGTCTTTTGATATCGTTAACATTTTTAATTCAGACTTTTTTTAATAAGTTAAAAAACTTTATTTACTCTTTTTTTATCTACTTTTATGAAAATTCAAACTTATTTTTATTAAATCAATCTGTCATAATGTACACATATCGCACATAGAAGTAAACAGGTGCAAAGTTCAGTTTAGATGATTACTTGTTTATTTTAATAATAAAGAAAGAGAAACAACATTGTCCATCTGATATGTTGAAAAAAGCTGTGCTTTTCTTTTGCCCTGCACTGGAGGCAGGTGCAAGAAACTACTATGGAAACGACAAACGCGTGAAATTAATCAGATGAATTTTGTGCTGTTCCATTTTGACATTTTCTAAAGTGGCAATTTTCTATTTTTCGGTCGTTATATGATTCATCATAGATAGAAATAAAAAGTTTTTGGAATTTCATAAATGTTTTGAAGCAGTGTATCCAGATTACACTAAACAAGAGTTTAGTACACTTGCAAAATAAATAAATAAAATAAAATAAAATAAGAATAAATAAATAAATAACGAAATCAAGTTTTCTTGCATTTTGAGAAAAAGGTAAGATACCCTTTTAAATAATTGTTAGTGTTTTTAGTAAATAGTTAATAGTAGTATTTTTTTTTCTTTTTTGTAAGTAAAACTATGGGTAGGTGTTCGTGACTAATACTGGTCATCACACGGTGCTCTGGTCGGGGCCGCCACGGCGGCACTATTTCGAGTCCAACTATTCTAAACATAAACATCCAATAAAAAAAATCTGTTTATGTAACTTAAAATTGGAACTTATTTATCTAGTACGCTGTAAAAATATCCTCAGGTATACAAAGGTAATTTTATGTAAAATTTCTGTCTTTTAACGGACACTTTCTGCTTTGATGGAAATTATTACATTTTCTTCTAATAAACGGAACATTCCCTCTTTTATACTTATTAGTTGAATGTTAAATAGAGGAAGTTTTTACCAAGGTTGATAAGCATTTTTTCAATTCAGAAAAAATGAAAAATTTATAGTTAAGTTTTCGTACTCGGTGTTTTGCCTTGTAATCGAGTCGGATGTAGCCAGATTAGATATGAGAACAGAGCATTTAATATATAATGGAGCAAATACCGACGTCTGAATCCTGAGAAAAGGAGGTCGATAGAAAACGTGTGATAATATACAATACAAATACCAATTCCGTTTCCGTATACATAATTTATATGTGGAACTTTCTTTTAACAATGCTCGATTACTATACTCATATTAGTATTTTATTATGTAACAAATAACAGCAAAAATAATAATGGTATATAATAGTAAATAGTAGTTTTAAACAATAATTATCCGTTTTCCATCTGATTTAAAATAAAGTTATTCCATGTGTAACAACATTTTGCTAAAGTCTTCTTTTCATTCGAAACAGTAAAGAACGTTAAAATTATAAAACAATATCTGTATATAGCTAGAAGTATAATAATAAGAGAAATAAAGTGAAAAAACTTTAAAGACAAAAAAAAAAAAAAAAAAAAGCCACTGATATTGATATTATTGATGGGGGGGGGGGGGGTCGAGAAATGATAACGTTTGATATCGCAAGGGGGGGAGGGGGTACAAAATTTCCAAAAAGTTGATAACGTTATATATGCACAGCCCCTTAACTGTCATCTTATCCATCACGAATGCTGATGTCGATAGTCTAAAAACACTTTTGAAGTGAGTAGTAAATAATAAATTATTTTCCCCATTACTCACAGCATTAAATATTCCCAAACATGATACAGAGATAGAACTATGTTTTATCTTGGAATCCTAACCTGTTTACACATTCCCTGAAATGAATAACTTCTGAGAGCCAGTGTCACATAAACTTCTACATTTTACAAACTCTTGTTTAGAAATTTGAACTTTTATTAATGCGGTACACAAGAAAAAAAAAAGGCTTTTTTGGTTACTCAACATTTTTAGGGATAAATTCTTGTGCGTGTGGAGATATACTATTTGACTGAGTCTTATTTCCTGATTTATTTACCATACGCAAAATACCCCAGAAGCAGAATTTTCTGTGTCAATCTGTAGCATACTAAAACTTATCTGGGATCCAACACTGTTCGACAAAGCTTACTAAAACAACAATATCCCATAAAACTAGTCATCGGGGGTTGCCATAATACTTACCCATCACGGATATACATAATATAAAACATGAAAAATAAAACATGTGTAAACTAAACTATTTATAAAATGAATCGCAATTTCAAAATAAAAATTTAAATGTATATTTAAATATTTTTAACACATAGTAAATACATAATCATTTTAACACATAGCAGTCTTAACACATGATCTATTAATGAATTGCTGATGAATCAATTTCGACAAATTATATAAAACGGCAAATTACTAAAGTAGTACCAAATTGCGTATAAGAAACATCCTTATAACTCTAAAAATAATAATCGTAATAACTAACAGTTTACTGTGTCGGATTAAACGTCTCATGTCTATTTAAAATACATCTTTGAATTGAAATTTGCATGAAATACAGGGGCATTAAAAATCGAAGAGTGTGGAAAAAAAAGGATTACTAATATCTCGGCAACTAATTATCATATCGACTTCGTTCTTTATGCAAAATTTGTGTTATTTTATTATTTTTTCCGTCCACTCCTTAAATTAAAAAAAAATCGAAAATGTTTTGTACCTTCATCAGAATGAATATTTCGAGAGTCCGAAAAGAAAGTTCCGGATAATCGAGGTTACTGATATTAAATAGGCCTATTTCCATTGTTACATACTAAGCACACAACAAATTTCAAGTCTTTATCTCAATTTGTTCGGGAAATAGAGCGTTTACAGTCACACAGACTAATGAACGGCAATTTTTGTTTTTCTAAAAATACGTTTTCCGGAATCTCCAGCGAGCGTCTGAAATAAATAAATCTGTCAAAAAATAAATAAATAAATAAATAAAAATAAAAAGGATTGCAACATTTATATAGTGGGTAAGTAATAAGAAAAATTTGCCTTTATATAGAAAATATAATAAAATTATTAACCAAATGCCATAAATTTAGAAAGTTAATGAAAATTTCCATTTTTTTCTTTTTCGAAGCACATCTTTTTGTTTTAAACTAGTGGATTAATCTGCAATAATTAAAATATTTTGCAGCAACTGCTGCCGCACTGGACAGTTTCTGCTACTGGGCAAAGTACTGTGATGTTTCCTAAACAGTGATGCCTTGTATTTAGACTCACATTTACTAAGAAAATGCTTATTAGAAAGGCAATTAAAACAATAATGATTATGTTTTACGAAATCTATTCGTTGTTGAACAGGCAAATTAAGAAATTTCGAGCACTAGGTTAAACTTATGCCTTCTTTACTGTAACCACAACCCAAGGTAGCTACAAAAACATTACTCCTACTTAAAAATACAGATTTGGGTATCTCATTTATTTCTAGTTTGCTATTTTGAAGAGTTCTTGCATAATTCTTAAGAAATTCAATCTTAATTTCGGAATTTCATATCATTTAATCTAACGTTCCCTTTACAATTTGTAGAAGGATCGAATTTTTGGAAATTAAACAAGTCATTAATGTGCACCAAATTTGTCAATTGTTTGGTTCAATATTTCCAATGAACAAATAATTTCATTAATGATTACAACCAAATTTAAAATAGCAATAGCTGTTTCTGTTTGAATAATTGATAAACTTAAAAATCGTTTATTATCTGCAAAAATTTGTTCTCGCCTATTCGAATTATCTTTCGTCCAGTAGATTCCACGCAATCGCAAAATTATAATCTGAAATTTAAATTGACTGAATTCCATGATACACTTCACCTTTCAAAGAAGTTTTGAAATATTGTAATTGTTTAGCATTAGATACATTTGTATTACTGTTTATGCAGCATTGAAAGGATCCTTAAACGCTATCCATTCTGCAATATCACCTCTAAAGGTAGGTAATGATAACTTAGGTAATTTAATAGTCTCAAAAACATTTTCTGAATTTACACTATCAGGTTTAATTTCACTCTTATTTAACTCAGCATTTTTAATTTCCGTTATTTTTTTTACCCTTAAATTTCCACAAAATAATTTTATCTTTAATTTCTTGTGAACCATCTATTTTATTTTCTAATTATTTAGGTTCGGTAATTAAACCTTCAATTTATCTATCAAGCTTTTTTAGTTCGGTTTCATTCTGTTTTAATAATTCGATATTTTCTTCCAGTTCAGTTACTCATCATTTGCGATTATACTTTCGATTTTCTTAATATATTTTGTTATACTTCTACGTAGAGCAGTTCTTTTTGTTTTAAAAGCTACAAGTTCATTCATTTTATCAATCAAATAAAATCTTAAATCAATTAAAAAACTTACCTCAAAACCAGAGGTAATCTTTTAACACAGACAATATTCGCATTAGTTCAGAAACGCTCTACTCGACAATTTTATTTATTTATTTATTTATTTATTTATTTTTTTTTTTTTGCTAGCGTTTTGACTAGACTTGTGCCAAAAATGTTTTTGTATTTTAACTAATAAGTAATATAACACTGCTGGTTCTTATGCTTTTACACAACACATCGGATCATAAATGCTTTTTATTTTCACACCAAAATATGCGAGTCATAGCACGGCTTACAAGTTCCAACATTGTATTCTTTTTCACATTTCAAAACATCATAAACACAGAGTGTTGCCAACACGAAAAAAAGAAACTTACACTGATTTGGAACAAATGAGATCAAGAAATATGCAACTTCAGCTCGTCGCAGACGATATTTATCTAACAGTTTGTAACGTTACTTGAATTATACTTTTTTCTTTTTACCTATTGTGTTACCTTAATTTTTCACCAGCAATGATACAGAAAATTTCTAAAGGTGAAACATTAATTTACGATTCTTTGCTTAAAGTAAAAATAACCACTCAACATATCTAAGATTTTAATTATTGAACAAAAGAACATTCTTTCGAGTAGTAATTTAGTATTCATTTGTTTAAACCGTGAATAGCTATTTGAATAATTGAGTTTTCGATGAGGAACTGATTCATAATAGTAGCTTGTAATAATGGTGCTTGAATTGTAACTCTTATCTAATCTGATCTCATGTTTTGGAAGCTCTAAATAATTAGAAATTTTTTCAAATTAATCGGTTTTGCAATACTTAAAAGATTGAAACATTAGTCTGCGTTTCTTGATTTAAATAGAAATTTTTCTCTCACTAAGAAAAACATTTTAGTTATTACATGACAGAAGCGTCTTTCGAAAAAAAAAATCATCTCAAATTTATACTCATAGACGACTATTTGGATAAGTGAATTACCTTTCTTTTACGATTTATTTGTTTTCTATTAATAAGAGTTCAAAAAAGAAAAAAGAAGAAAGAACAATAAAAAAATCACACATAAAAAATGAATGTTCATATTTGGGGCCGCTGAGTGTTACTGGTAATTTATAAATTAAATGATTTCTTAAAAAAAAAAAAAAAAACAGTAAAATTTCCTTTTATATTTCTATAAATTACTAAAATTTAATGCATTTAATATATATAATTTTATTTTCATGAAATATTAACGATGTTTTCGAATAATCCAAAAAAATTGACTGGCGAAAAATTACTCCACGCTTTATTTATATGTCTACCTGTACCTCAGATATAACAGTATAAGTGCAGCTAAACTCTAAAATTTTTATTTCTTTTGTTGAGAAATTCTGAAGGGAATAAAATGTTATCAAATTTTCGTTCTTTTTTTATTGACAGCAATTATATTATAAAAACTAAAAGTTCATGTATTTTGCTAAGGGCATGAGCAAGTTAATGATATACAAAAATTTTGACGTTAATTAGCTTACTAATAATAGCAAAAAAGACTAAAGCATTAGTCTTATTTTCTGGGTTTAAAAAGAAATATTCGTGATCCAAAGCAAGACATTTTAGTTATTAAATGTAGGAAATTTCTTTTCTATCTTAAGTTTTTGCTCGTGAATAATTATTTGAATAAGCGAGTTTTAGATTAGATATTTATTCATGATAGTACACTGTTAAAAATTTGACCCATTTGCTGCAGCGTCACTCCACCTCTTTTATAGAAAACGGTTGTTTAACTGTGTTATGGAGCATTCTTACTGGTCATAAAATAAGATATTCTATTAAAGCTGTGGAGCGACGCTGCAGCAAATGGGTCAAATTTTTAACAGTGTAGCTTATATGATTCTTGAATAATAACTTTTATCTAATCTGTTTTCTTTTTCTTTTCGATGCTCTAATAACACAGAAAATGTTTTATGGGATTCAGTACTAGTTAAAAGGCTACATCAAACTAACGACAACTCCCGTTAACTAATGCTAATCCTACGGAGGAAATTTATAAAGATATTTCGGTTCCAATTCAGCATTAAAAAAAATTTTTTTTTCGTTGAATAGCTGAGATCAATTTGTACAAAGTTTTTTTTACTTTGCGATTCTCTTTCTAAGTAATAATGAGAATACTTTCATTTTCGAAACCGGCTCTAAAAAAATTCCCATTAAAACACACACACACACACACACACATATATATATATAGCAATCAAACATGAAAAAGTAAAAAATAGACTCTATACAGATTGATTTTATCTCTCCAGAGCAAAAAAAATATTTAAAAATATTGAAATAGGCCGAGATATCTTTAACATTTTTTTCCATAGAATTAGCATTAGCTAACGAGTAATTTGATTTGATTTGATTGTACCCTAGTAAAATTAGTATGCATTTATTAGTTTAAAGAGAATTTTTCCTCATACTATAAAAAATATTTTATTTATTAAATGAAACGTGATTTTTCCGAAAATAACTTGATCTTAAATTTATGCACATGAATTTGAATAACAGAGTTGTAGATTGGGTATCGATTTATAATAAGTAGTTTGTAATGGTTCATATATTATAACTCTTTTCGAATCTCTTTTCATGTTTCGAGGCTTTAATGAGATAAAAATTTTTGAGGCATTGGCTTATTAATAATTTTTGTAGAAATAAGACATTTTAGTTAAATAAAGGAAATTTTATTCAAGAAGTAATTTCAACTTAAGTTTATACTCCTGAATGATAATTATTTGAATAAGTGGATAATAATTAGGCATTGATCCATGATAATAGCTTATAATAAAGCTTAAATAATAATTTGTATCTAATCTGTTCTCATGCTTTCGAAACTCTAATAATACCGAAATTTCTCAGCTTAAGCAATTTTTAAGAGATTGAAACAAATGTCCGGATTACTTGGTTTAAACAGAAATTTTCCTCTCGCTAAAAAAGACATTTCAATTATTAAATAAAGGAAGTTTTTTTCGAGACGTATTTTCATCTTAAGTTTATAATTATGAATAACTACTTGATTAAATGAGTTTTAGATTAGATATTGATTCCTGGTAGTAGTTTGAAATCATAAATTTTATCTAATATGTTCTCGTACTTTTGAGGCTTTGATGACATAGAAAAATTCTGAGGTGTATTGGCTTAGTAATAATCGCAGCATAGACTGAAATATTAGCCTACATTTCTTGTCTTAGAAGAAATTTTCCTCTCACAAAAAAATACATTTTAATTAAATAAAGGAAATTTCTTTCGAGAAGTAATTTCATCTTAAGTTTATACTCATGAATGATGGCTATTTAAATTAGTGAATTATAGATTAGGAATTGATTCATGATAATAGCTTGTAATAAAGCTTAAATAATAATTTGTATCTAATCTGTTCTTATGCTTTTGAAACTTTAATGATACAAAAAATTTTTCATCTTTAGTAATACTTAAGAGATTGAAACATTTGTCCGCATTATTTTGTTTAAAGAGAAATTTTACTCTCAATAAAAAGGGCATTTCAATTATTAAGTAAAGGAAATTCCTTTCAAGAAGTATTTTCATCTTAAGTTTATACTTATGAGTAACTACTTGATTAAGTGAGTTTTAGATTAGGTATTGATTCTTGATAATAACTTCTAATTAATTCCATCTAATCTATTCTCTTGTTTTTGAGGCTCTGATGGCATAGAAAAATTTTAAGGTGTATCGGCTTACTAATAATTGCAGAGGATAATGATATATTAGCCTACATCAGGGTTCGCGATCCTTTTTGCATCCGCGTGCCTAACTTTTTTTTTTTTTTTTTTTTTTTTTAAATCGATTTTAAATTAACATGATGTGCCAAGCAAAAAATAAATAATAATAATAATAATAATAATTTTGTGGACTATAATTTCTGGATTTTTATTTATTTGGATTTTAAAATATATTATAATATACATCTAAAAATTAAACTAGCATATTTCATGAATTAATAAAATAGTGAATGCGATTTCGGTTATGCCGAATATAAACATTGTCTAATCTAGTTACTTTTAGCAAGATTAGCGGAATTCAAGTTATCTGAAAAGTGGTTCAAGTTTCTAATGTTTAAGGTTTTCGAATTATTTCCAGAAATAATGACCAGTAGGAATAAATAGAGTTCAATTCTTAAAACTTCAAATTTAATTCCGAGTCGCTATTGTTTCATGACTGGCATTCTTTCTTATGACTGATATTTTTATTTTTTATATTCTTCTAACCTTTTATTAATTTGATGACTTATTCAGCCTACATTTAAATAGTTTAGGAATTAAATTAATTGATTTCCAATAAAAAAAAAGAAAAGAAAAGAAAGAAAATACCAACTTGTAAAAATTCACATGCTTTGTTTAACTTTATTCTATTTTGTTTTAGAATATCAATCAATGCCGTGATGAAAATATTCTAACACGTGCCAATTTTGTCACGCGTGCCATAGGCTTACCGACCCTGGCCTACATTTCATGTTTAAAGGAAATTTTCCTTTCACTAAATAAGGCATTTAATTAAATAAAGGAAATTTTCCTTTCACTAAATAAGGCATTTAATTAAATAAAGGAAATTTCATTCAACAAGTGATTTCATCTTTAGTTTATACTCATAAATGATGACTATTTACATAAGTGGATTATAGATTAGGCATTGATTCATGATAATGGCTTGTAATAAAGCTTAAATAATAATTTGTATCTAATCTGTGCTCATACTTTCGAAACTCTAATGATACAGAAAAATTTACAGCTTAAGTAATACTTAAAAGACTGAAACATTTGTTCAAAGCACTTGATTTAAGGGTGTATTCCGATCAAACCCGCTGACTTTCAGATTTATTTTTAAACTCATTTTTGCTCTCAAATGCACCAAACTTTCAAAATCTCTTATTTAGAAATTACACGAGGTGCTGTGTTTATCTGATTTTTGATAAATGTAGAAAATATTGCTAAAAATGCTCCCAAAGTTACCAATTTGAACAGAAATTTACGAACCTGGAGATCTGAGGACGAAAAAATTATCGAACTCAGAGAAGTAATTTCATCTTAAGTTTATACTAATGAATGACTATTTGAGTGAGGAGTAGTTTATATGTTATTGATTCATAATAGTAGCTTCTAATGAAGCTTGATTTTCAACTTTTATCTGATCTGTTTTCATGCTTTCGAAGGTCTATTGGTGTAGATCATTTTTTATAAATATTTCCTTAGTAATTCTTATGAGACTCAAATATTAATTCTGCATTTCTTGAAATAAAGATAAATCTTCTTTTCACTATATTAAAACACTAGTATATGGAGGAAATTTCTTTCGAAAAATATTTTCATCTTCTTTTTTATGATACGTGAATAACTATTTAAGTTTAATATTAAATATCGATTTTCGGTAATATCTTGTAAAAATGTTTGAATTATAATTTTTATCAAATGTGATATCATGATTTTGATGCTCTAATGACACAGAAAATTGCTGCAGCGATTGAGCTTTGTAATAATTAAGAGATTGGAAAATTAGTCTGCATTTCATGGGTTTGCAGGAGAAATTTATTTCTTTTACATTCGTGAGATATTTTAACAATAATTATTGTATTTCATGTAATCATATTGTATTTCATGGGTTTGAAAAAGAAATTTCTTTCTTTTATACACTGTAAAAAAATTGTAAATTTACGGTACTTTACCGTGAATTATACAATAAATTTACGGAATATGTCATTTTTTCACATAAACGGTCAACTTTCGCAATTTTTGCGTTTTACGGCCAAAAACCGTAATGTAATGGAAAAGTCCGTTGATATACGAATAAAGTCCGTTTTTTTACAGACATTGTCTGGAATCGCTGCTGCAGCTTTTTTACAGTATATTCATGAGATATTTCAATTAGTAAATAGTTATTTTAATTGTATTTGTACCATATGCCATTATATCTTATACTATAATGCGAGCAAAAATTGTGTGTGTGTTGGGGGGGGGGGGGGGTAAATTTTATCTCAAAAACGGCTCTAACGATTTTCGCAAAAATTTGGATTTTAACATTTTCGGGCACGAGAAGACCATTGGGCTAGGTCCCATGTTCGGGAAAATTCGATTACTGGGTCATTTTGGGTCACAATGGGTCAGGATCAAGCTATTTATATCTAGAGAACGGCTGGATGGATTTAAGGCAATTTTGTATCTAATCGTTTTTTGGCACGAGAAAACTATTGGGTGGGTCACATGTTCGAAAAATTTCGATTAGTGGGTCATTTTGGGGTCATTGTGGGTCAAGCCATTTTTATTTAAAAAACGGCTCTAACGATTTCGACCAAATTTTATATTGTATCGCTTTGGATTACAAGAAGACCATTGGGTTAGGTAACATGTTCGAGAAAATTCGGTTAGTGGGTCATTTTTGGGGTCATTGTGGGTCATGCTATTTTTATCTAGAGATCTTCTGACGCAATTTTGACTAAAAATTGCATTCTATGGTTTTCGGGCACAAGAAAAACATTGGGCTAGGTTACATGGTCGAGAAAAAAATTTAATGGGTCATATTGGGTCATTAAGGGTCTGGGCCAAGCTATTTATATTTAAAGAACGGTGTGATGGATTATAACGAAATTTTGTATGTAACAGTTTTTTGACATGAGAAAACTAATGGGCTAAATCACATGTTTGAGAGATTTCGACTATAAGAGTCATTTGTGGGTCATGATGGGTCATAATGGGTCATGGTCAAGCTATAGCTAAAGAACAGGTGGATCGATTTTAACGAAATTTTGTATACATTTTTTTGGCACGATAAAATCATTGAACTAGGTTACATGTTCGAAAAATTTCGATTAATGGGTCATTTTGGGTCATTAAGAGTCTGGGTCAAGCTATTTATATTTAAAGAACGGCGTGATGGATTATAACGAAATTTTGTATGTAACAGTTTTTTGACATGAGAAAACTAATGGGCTAAATCACATGTTTGAGAGATTTCGACTATGACGGTCATTTCTGGATCATGATGGGTCATAATGGGTCATGGTCAAGCTATATCTAAAGAACAGGTGGATCGATTTTAATGAAATTTTGTGTGCAACATTTTTTTGGCACGATAAAATCATTGGACTAGGTTACATGTTCGAAAAATTTCGATTAATGGGTCATTTTGGATCATAAAGGGTCTGGGTCAAGCTATATATAATTAAAGAACGGCAGGATCAATTTTAACGAAATTCTGTATATAACAATTTTTAGAAACGAGAAAACTAATGAACTAAGTCACATATTCGAGAGCTTTTGATTATAAGGGTCATTTGTGGGTCTTAATGGGTCAAGGTCAAGCTATATCTAAAGAACAGGTGGGTCGATTTTAACGAAATTTTGTGTGCAACATTTTTTGGCACGATAAAATCATTGGACTAGGTTACATGTTCGAAAAATTTCGATTAATGGGTCATTTTGGATCATAAAGGGTCTGGGTCAAGCTATATATAATTAAAGAACGGCAGGATCAATTTTAACGAAATTCTGTATATAACAATTTTTAGAAACGAGAAAACTAATGGACTAAGTCACATATTCGAGAGCTTTCGATTATAAGGGTCATTTGTGGGTCTTAATGGGTCAAGGTCAAGCTATATCTAAAGAATGGTTGGGTCGATTTTAACGAAATTTTGTATACAACATATTTTTGGCATGAGAAAATCATTGGGTTAGGTCACATGTTCGAAAAATTTCGATTAGTGGGCCACTTTTGGGTCATTCTAATTTTATCTAGACAACGTTTCGCGCAATTTTGACTAAATTTTGTATTTTATCGTTTTCGGGCACAAGAAAATCATTGCGTTATGACAGATTTTTGAGAAAATTCGATCAATGGGTCATTTTGGATCCTAAGGAGTCAGGATCAAACTAACTTTATCTAAAAAGCGGCTCAATCGATTTTATCTAAATTTTGTATCTAATGTTTTTCGGCATGCTAAAAGTAATGAACTAGACCACACGTTCGAGAGATTTCGATTATAAGGGTCATTTGTTGGTCATGATGGGTCATACTAATTTTATATAGAAAATAGTACTCACCATTTTGACTATACTTTGTATTATATCGTTTTTGAGCAAGAGAAACCATTTGGCTTGGACACATGCTCGCGAAAATTCGATTTGTGGGTCATTTTGGGTCTTAATGAGCTAGGGTCATTCTAATTATATATAACAACGACTCAATCAATTTTACCTAAATTTGGAAACAAAACGTTTTTTGTCACGAGAAGACTATTGAGCTGAGTCGCATGTTAAACAAAATTATATTAGTGGGTCATTTCGCTTTATTCCTGAATGCTGCCAAGATAATTTTACCTAAAAAATGGCTTAAACAATTTTCATTCAATTTTATATTCTACTGTTTTTGATTACCTGAAGACGATTGAGCTATGTCACATGCTTGATCAAATTTGATTAGTGGCTCATTTTGGGTAATACTGGTCAGGGTCACGAAAATATAGCAAAAGCCAATAACTTGGTGATATTTGAGAAAATATTGGCGACATATGGCCAAAAAATCGACTATAAAAATTACGAAAACCAAAACACGTATTTGGAGCCAAATTAAAGAATGCCTCCAAATTTGGCTATATCTAGCAAAAAATATTGTCTTTCAGAATGTAAAGAATTTTTTTATACATTCTCAGAGCTGCCAAGTCTCCGGCTTTTTGGATACCAGTATTATTATACAGAAAATGATGTTTTACGTAATTGGAACATTGAGACGATTTAAAAACAGATGATTTTCTCTAAAATAATACTGGTGTGCAAAAAGCCGGAGACTTGGCAGCTCTGCATTCTTAAGAGGATTCGAGATGGATGGTTAAACCAATCAGAGTCGAGCTAAAAAAGTGATTTAGATCGATGTCCTTTCGTTGTAAATTTTAAAATAAAGTAAAATTTATAAACATGCGCATAAAAACATAGTTTTCTTATTGATTGGTTTTCTAAATAATACTATTATAAACATGTTTTACAGTAATAATACAGAGTTAATGATACGGTGAAAATACTACATCGAGTTGAACACAAAGTTAATTTTGACCGAGCTAAGCTCGGTCTCCCCTGCTAGTATATATATATATATATATATATATATATATATATAGTATATTCTTAAAAAGAAGTGACTAGAAACTTTTATTGTACTCGATTATGAGCTTCGGAATCCGGAAACGGAATATTTATTTTAAGAGTAAACATATTCCCTTGCAACAACAAAACTTAAATGCTGTAAATAATTTTATTTTAATCTAGCCTACTTTTAACCTTCATTTAAAAAAAAATATTTTTAATGAAGGGAAAACCAAAATATTCAATTTTATTCTGTTGAGAGTTTTGTATATCTTCTGAGATAAAAGATTAAGAATTATGTTACTTCATAACAAAATCTTATTGTATATGCATTTTTTTTTAACTTAAAGCTTCAGTCCTTGCAAGCGAAACACTCGCGAGCTAATGCTATTCCTATGAGAAAATTATTTTCTAATAACTCGTTTACATTTCCACTTTTTTTTGTTTTGTTTTTGGATAACTGAGGTTCCTTTCGACAGCACGCCTTTTTTACTTTTTGATTTCGGTTGCAGATACTTTTGATAGAGTTACTTTCATTTTCAAAACTGATTCCAAAAAACAAAAGAGTCTTTCTAAAAAATATCTGCGACGAAAATTGAAAAAGTAAAAAAAAAAAAAGACCGATGCCAGGAAGAAACTCAGCTATCCAATGGAAAAAAATTAAAAATGTCAAAATCTACATGAGTTATTATAAAATAACCTCCCCACAGGAAGAGCATTAGCCCGCGAGTGTCTTTGCTTGTAGGAACAGGAGCCTTGAAACCCCAATTCTACTTTATTTAGTGTTTTAACGCCATCGATATTGATTTTTTTAACAATACATGCATATTTGTTGCAACAAAGAATGAATAATAAACTTTTTTTGTTATTTATTTTCACAACAATATAAAAATATTGTTGTAAATGCATTCGTAATGCATACTTTTTTTTTTGTAACAATGAAACATTACATTACACAATTATTTAAATTCCATAGGTTCTGTCATTCTATCAATGACGCGTAATTTGTGTACGAACTTTAAATATGCAATTCAAGATTTTTAAATTTATGATACATTCAGATATTAATTATTTTAGAATACCTTAATTCCCTTTTGAAGCCGAAATTTCATTGTCTTACACGAAATATCCGAAAGCAAAGAAGGTATGAGATTTTTTTTTTTTTTTTTTTTTGTATATGTTTAACACTGATGTTTAGATTTTATTTTTATTTATTTATTTCACTGTTGTTACTGTTGGAGAAAATCTTTGTTTAAAACCATATACGCATTAACCTTTTTACTTTTAGAATAAAAACTTTAATTTTATTATGTCCAGCATCCACATCATGTGTACTTTAGTACAAACGTTTTCATCATAAATACCTAGCGTAAAAGTAATTCCAAATTTCACGACATACTCTATGTTCTTCGATTGTTTTTGCTTTTGCTATTAAATCACATACTTTCAATCTTTAACTCTAGGCCAGCGGTTCCCAACCTTTATTGGTAGACGACTTATCTTTGAGTAAAAAAAAAAAAAAAAAGAAAAATTCGCAGTCCACCGACTAGAAGCAGTGTAAATCAGTGTGGAAATCGTTCAATGATTTCTATGAGCTGTAAACTATTCTAGACGACGAAAAAAGGCAACTTTTAGTACGAAAGATACACAATCAACAAAAACAAGAATTGATAATCTGAATGTGTATAAGTAGAACAACAATTAAAACAAACCACCTACTACAAAGATAATTAAAAATACGTTTAATTATTATATAAACATAAATTTACAATCATTGAGATTTCTGGCACTGATGTTTACAGATGAGGGCATCTATGTCAGGGTTAAATTCTGAATAATTTCAAACTTGTGTCATTTTCTAGGAGCAGAGTTTCTGTACTTATTTTTTTAGAACAGCAAAGTAGAAAAATAATTTTTTCACACAAGTATATCATGTTAAACCCCATCAAGCCAGGGGTGCACAGAGAGGGGTTTGGTGACGAAAGATGCATCATACAATTTAGTTTTTTTTTTTGGGGGGGGGGATTTGAGATAAAGCACATTTTGGGGGAGATTTTTAAATTCTTGATGTGTCCTTTTTTTTACTGTTAAAAAAAAAAATTGATTTTTTTAATATCACTTTTAAATTTTTTCAACATTGAATTTCCAGAAATGTTCCTGTGTTTTATTTCTTTAAATTCTAGATAAGGGCAATAAGAGCTCATTCTTCTATACTCAACTCGCTATCTTTTGTAAATCTGATTCTTTTAATACCACTTTTAAAATTTCTCAAAAGTGAATTTTCAGAATGTTCCTGTGTTTTCTTTCTTTAAATTCTAGATAAGGGCAATAAGAACTCTTCCGCTCTGCTCGGCTCTCTATCTTTTGAATATGCAGTAGATTATAAGTAGAATGTACAATTTTGCAATAGATATTCTGTTTAGAGGGGGGGGGGAGGAGGTCAATGTTAAAGTATGAAGATTTTTTGGGGGGGGATGGTCATCACTACATCAAGCAATTCAAAGCTGATTTAGATGTTTCTGGAAATTTTGTTTGCATAATAATTCAAAAGGAAATTAAATATTTTCCATAGAAATATTATTTGCTACGGAAATAGTTATACTTTTAAAATGGTGAAATAAAAGATATTGTTTTGGTAAAAATCGTCTGCTTTCATTTACGTGAAAAAGCTCCTGTAAGAAATTGTATTATTCGTTACCATTTTATTTATTCTTTTTTTTTTTTTTTTTTTTTTTTTTTTTTTTTTTTTACACTGATAATTTTTACTAGCTCCGGCTAGGCTTGAGACCAAAAATGTTCGTAATACCAAAAATGGTCTTAGCTGATTCTGTTTGAAGTGTAGGTAAACTCAGAAATCGTTTAATATGCGCAAAAATTTGCTCTCTCTTATTTGAATATCTTTCATCTAGCAAATTCCATGCTAATTCAAAATTAGAATCTGAAATTTGAATAGAATGGATGACGCGATATGCTTCACCTTTTAATGAAGCCTTCAAATATTGCAGTTTTTGGGCATTTGAAATATTTTTATTGCTATTTACGCAAGCATTGAAAATATTATTGCGGTGGATGAAATTAATGTGAATGATTTAGAAGAAAACATTGAGTTTTTAAAACAGAAGGAAACTGAGTTAAAAAAGATTGATAGAGAAATAGAAATTTTAATTAAAGATCCTAAACAGTTAGAAAGCGAAATAGACGGTGCTGAAGAAATTTCAGATAAAATTGATTTATGGAAATTTAAAGGTGAAAAAATATTAAAAATTCAAAATGCTCAGTTAAATAAAAGTGAAAATAAATCTAGTGTAGTTACAGAGCAAGTTTTTGAAAATATTAAACTGCCAAAATTATCCTTACCTACTTTTGGAGGTAATATAGCAGAATGGATAGGATTTAAGGATCTTTTCAATGCTTGCGTAAATAGCAATAAAATTATTTCAAATGCCCCAAAACTGCAATATTTGAAGGCTTCATTAAAAGGTGAAGCATATCGCGTCATCCATTCTATTCAAATTTCGGATTCTAATTTTGAATTAGCGTGGAATTTGCTAGATGAAAGATATTCAAATAAGAGAGAGCAAATTTTTGCGCATATTAAACGATTTCTGAGTTTACCTACACTTCAAACAGAATCAGCTAAGACCATTTTTGGTATTACGAACATTTTTGGTCTCAAGTCTAGCCGGAGCTAGTGAAAATTATCAGTGTAAAAAAAAAGAACATTTTTCCGAAATCCTTTTCAATGTTGACATTCATAGCAAGGAAAAAAAGAGAAGGTGAGTTAATTTGGCATTCGATTTTATGTGTAAAAAAGAATTAGTACAATTTAGAATTACTTTATTGGTTTAATATAATAAAAATGACTGACTTGAACACTTTTAAAACTAAACGAGCTGCTTTACGCGGAACTATTACAAATTATATTAAGAAAATTGAGAGATTTTTATGTTGATGATGTGTTAACTGGTTTTAAGAGTAGTCAGGAAGATGCGGAATTGATAAATGAATTGCAGAATATGCTAGGAAAAGGTGGTTTTGAGCTACATAAATGGTGCACAAATGAATTATCACTGTTGAAAAACGCTGAGTTTACAAACATAAGTAATGATAATATACATAATATAGTGGGCAATAAGGCCATAAAAGTTCTAGGAGTTGAATGGCATCCTCATAATGATATGTTCAAATGCAACTTCAGTGATATAGATTATCAAAATGTCCCTACTAAAAGAATTATTTTGTCATATGTATCAACGCTTTTTGATCCACTAGGGTGGATTGCACCTTTTGTTATTTTAACAAAAATTATTCTTCAGCAGCTGTGGAAATTACAATTATCATGGGATGATCCAGTACCATAAATTATTAACCAAAAGTGGAAAATTTTATGCCATGAAGTCAAACTCTTAAATTTCATATATATATACAGAAAAGTCGTCTTGCCCAATTATTCTCGATGTGAACTTCATGGATTCTGCGACGCTTCAGAAAAAGGTTATTCCGCCGTTATTTATGTTAAAACTTGTAGTTACTTGAACATTGATGTGAAACTTTTAGCAGCAAAGACTCGAGTGGCACCCTTAAAGCCCATCACGATTCCAAGGCTCGAATTATGTTCTGCAGTATTACTGACACATTTAATACAAGCTGTTAAATCAGCATTACTTTTAAAACCAGATTTAGTGCGCGCATGGAGTGATTCAAAAATTGTGTTGTCATGGTTAACATCAGATCCTAAAAGATGGCAAGTATTTGTAGCCAATAGAATTGCAGAAATTCAATCCATATTCCCATCTGAAAATTGGAGCCATGTAGATGGAAAGGAAAATCCTTCTGATTGTGCATCTCGTGGATTATTTCCAGCAGAATTACTGTCTCATGAATTGTGGTGGAATGGACCACCATGGTTAACAAGCAGTGAGGTTCCAGTGAATAAACCTATTCCCATAAATGAAGAAGTTTACCAGAAGCACGGAAAACATCATCACTTGTAATTTCTGAAACTGCAAAGGAACTTGATATTATATCGAAAATATCCTCGTTTCCAATGTTGCAACGCATATTTGCATGGATATTGAGATTCATCTCCAACTCTAAGGTGACTAAAATGTGAAGTTATGGCCGTTTTAGAGCTTTTTGTGACGTCACATTGTGAAGTCACGGTGTGACAAATTTGTATGTGACAACTTCATTGTGACGTCACTTTGACCATGCATGCTCTGAGGGAAAGTCACAATGTGACTTCACAACGACGTCCTCAACTGTCGTTTAAATCAGCATTGTAATAACCTCTTCTATTTACTATGTAGATGACGCAAATCCCTCAAAATTTAAACTTGATATTCTGCTAAGAGCATCAATTTAATGTTTATTGCTTTTTTACTGTTATTCGGTATTGCATTACACAAATATAGGTTCAAAAGTTGTAATCTAGGCTTTTAAAACCGATTCGTATTTCAACTCATCGAGTTACGTCCAGAAAGAAATACATCCTTTTTATCAAGCAAAGAAATTCAAGCCGCAACACGTTGCATTATTAGAATATTTCAACAGATGAACTTTAGTAAAGAAATCCACTGTTTAGAAACCGGAAAAGAATTACCTGGAAATAGCAGTCTCATTTCTTTGTGACCTATTTTAGATGATGACAAAATATTGAGAATCGGAGGGAGATTGAAAAATGCACAGCTGTCAGAGAATGAAAAACATCCAATCTTACTATCATCAAAGATTCATGTGACTCAGATCATAATTCAACATTTTCACGAAAAATATTTACATGCAGCTCCAGAACTTCTTCTTTCTTTAATTAGGCAGAAATTTTGGATCATTGCTTCCAGATCTGCTATTCGTAAAATAGTGAGAACTTGTGTTACGTGTTGTAGATACAGAGCTCAATCTGCAAAACAAATAATGGCTAATCTTCCAGTATCCAGAGTAACACAATCACGACCATTTAATCGAGTTGAAACAGATTTCTCAGGACTATACATGATTAAATATCGTGCTGGACGTGGATCAAAATCACTTAAATCATATGTCAGTGTATTTGTCTGCTTCGTGATCAAAGCAGTCCATCTTGAAGTCGTAGAAGATCTTTCGACAAAGGCATTCTTAAGTGCATTAAAACGATTTATTGCAAGAAGAGGAAAACCTCTTGAGATTTTAAGTGACTGTGGAAGCAACTTCAAAGGTGCAAAAAAGGAAATCAACAAGTATCTATTGCAGTGCAAGCAGAATGAAGAAATTCACAAATTTCTGTCGTCAGAGAAAATAACTTGGACATTTGACCCGCCTTCAGCTCCACACTTTGGTGGACTGTGAGAATCTGCAGTAAAATCAATGAAATCGCACCTTAAGAAAACCGTTGGTGATACTGTGTTAACTTATCCCAAATTCCAAACCCTGGTTACGCAAGTTGAAGCTTGTCTCAACTCTAGACCATTGTGTCCTATATCCTCTGACCCAACAGACTTAACTGCTCTAACACCTGGTCATTTTCTAGTTGGAACTTCTCTGACTGCCATACCTGAACAAGATCTGAGTCACAGTCCCTTAAATCACCTTGATAGATGGCATGTGAGACAGTTCATGTTACAGCAATTTTGGAAAAGATGGAGCCGAGAATACTTGTCTCAACTTCAGCAAAGAGCTAAATGGCAAAAATGCCACAAAGATTTGCAAGTTAATGACTTAGTTCTCATCAAAGATGACAACCTTTCACCGCTAAAATGGAAACTAGGAAGAATAATAACTGTTCATCCAGGTTCAGACAATAGAGTCAGAGTTGTCACGATTAAGACTAATAGTAGTATCATAAATCGACCAATAGTGAAACTCTGTCCCCTTCCTATAAAAAGCTAAAAACTATGAACTATAAACATCTTTTTTCATTTTTTATATTTTGTATTAATTTTATTTGTGTTATTAATTGTTTTTTCATTATAGTAAAACTGTAAGAAGACCACTTAGCCACTTGTTGAAATCCTAAGGGATTTCAACGGGGGGCAGGATGTTTTGGTAAAAATCGTCTGCTTTCATTTATGTGAAAAAGCTCCAGTAAGAAATTGTATTATTCGTTACCATGGTAATTTATTTTTTTTTTATTTTATGTTTTTGGCAGCATTCTATGTTTTGTTTTTAAGTTTGTGTTTATTCGAATGTAAAAAGAGGATGGAATGTTGATAGCCGATCAATGGCTCGCATATTTCAGTGTTAAATAAAACTCATCTACAGTCCACATTTGTTGTGTTTAAGAACCAGCGTGTGTTGTTTTTATTAGTGTAAAATCAGCTAAGACCATTTTTGGTATTACGAACCGATATATTTGTGTGAAAACCTCGTGGTTCCGCGACCCATAGGTTGGGCGCTGCTCTAGACGCTTCAGTCGTGACGTCAATTATGAAGTTTTGGTGGGAAATTAATTTCAAACAAACGATTGCTAACTTGTATTTTCTATTATAATTGTATATTGTAACTGTTTCTAATAGCTGTATCTCACAGCTGAGTGTTTTAATATGTTTATGTTTTCAGAATATTTATGCTTTTATTGGGTAATTTTGCGTTGTTACTTACTTCTGCGAAAAGGATTTAAGTTTGTTCACAATAAATTGAGATGTTAAGTTCAACAGAGGAAAAATATTGACATATTTATCTATTACATTATTCTAAATCTCAATGTTTAGATTAACGGATATTTAAAATGAGAAGTTAAGTCGGCAAACTCTACAGTTTTCATTTCTAATACTGAAATTAAACTAGTCGTTGGGAGACCACCGTAATACTTACCCATCATGGATGTGCATTGTAGCGAAGATTATCGCTACATATCTTTTCCCTTTCATAAATGCAGCAATTTTTTCCCTTAATAAATTCTTAGATTTATTTTAACTTCCCTTTTCACTAATGAACCCATTTGTTTAAATTAATTCTACATTTAATAGTTAATTTTTTAGCTTTCATACTCCCACTATTAGAAGTTAAATCTTTTTATCTTTTGGAGCTCTCTGTAGAAAACAATAATAGAATTTCCTTTCTCACAAATCTCTGTTGTGTCTTTGAAAAACATCTGTCCAACAGATACCGCACTTATTAACACAATAAAGAACATTCTGTGCTTGGTTCATCATAATCTTTTATCCATTACATTTTTACTAACATCTGCCTTCCACATCCTATTTCCAATCTCACAATTAATGCTTTGAGCTAGAAATACTTTTATTTCTGTTTATCCTGACTGTGCCTTTTTATCTGTTCAATTGCCCATCTGGATAATATATTTTTGGTCAGCAAAAGTCCAATGTATGTAACGGCCTGCTTATCTCATCTACTTCCCAGGCTTAAAATATTTCTATAACCCTAAAAGACATTCGCGGGTGTGAGAAAATCTTTGGGTTCCTAAACCGCAAAATTTAGCCGAGTCTGAAAGTGTGGTCTACCAAAGTAATATCGCCAAGATCTTTGTATAAAAAAACTTCTTACAACTCTTGGCGATAAGCGATATGACGCTATGTCGTCACTTCACTGATTGCCATCAGATTGTCAAGATGTAGCTCGGTTGAGCTCTGAGAATTCCCTCCCCCTTATGGGGGGGACCTGCTGGTCTTAACTCTCACTAATAAATGTGTCGTTAAATATGTAACTCTCTCGTTTCGGAGTTTTTTGTGTGCTCCCTTTCTTTGGCAAATCCCCTGGGCCGATGATATCACCTGGGCCGATGATAAACACCTCCACATGCATAATATAAAATATGAAAATAAAACTTATGTAAACTATTTATAAAATGCATCACAATTCCAAAATAAACTTTAAACGCATATTTAAATAGTTTTAATATACATAATAATGCTCTATCAATGAATTGCTGATGAGCCGATTTCGACAAATTATATAAAACGCCAAAATATTCAAGTAGTACCGGATTGCGTAAAAGAAACATCCTTACAACTCCAAAAATAATAATTATATTACCTAACAATTTACAGCGTCGGATTAAGCGTCTCATTTCCAATTAAAATATATCTTTGAATTGAAATTTGGATGAAATACAGGGTCATGAAAAACCGAAGAATGTGGAAAACAGGGTTGCACATATCTCAGCAACTAATAATCCGATCAAGTTCATTCTTTATGCAAAATTTGTGTTAGTTTATATCCTTTTATGTCCACTCCTTAAAATAAAACATTTAGAAAAATTTTGTATACCTTTCATCAGAACGAATTCTTCGAGAGTCCGAAAAAATAGTTCCGGATTATCGAGGTTATTGATATTAAATAAGTTTCGTCCCATTCTTACATACTAAGCACATACAAAGTTTCAAGTCTCTATCTCAATTTGTTCGAAGGATAGAGCGGTTACAGACAGACAGACAGACACACAGACAGACACACAGACGGACGGACGGCAAATTTTTTTTTCTATAAATGTGTTTTTCGTAATTTCTAGTATCTGAAACGTGTAAATCCGTCAATTTTTTTTTCGATTTTCAAAACGATTGCAATACTTACCCTATGCTACGTATGATGGGTAAGTAAAAAGGAAAGAAAAAATCCTAGAAAGTTAGCGACAAATAAAACAATATTTTTTCTATTAAAATGAATAGGCTTGAATCGTGACAACAGAATTAAAAGGCACATATATGCAAAAAGTCGTAGAAAAAAAAGTGAAAAGAGTAATTAAGCTAGTGTGCAAATTTTGAATTAAATGATGATGTAACAATGTGTCACAATAATGCTATACGCTTTATTATTCTTGAAAGTTCATAATAAGGCATGCAAGTTTACAACAATGAAATTATAATAAACAATTCCTCCATTCCAAAAATTCAAATTATTTTAGTTGCGTTAAGTAGGTTTTAGTCCCAGTTAGTTTTACTAAGTTAAGTCCCAGTGCTAAGACTACTTATGTTTGGGCCAAGAATAGGGGTGACGATTGTGTGATTTTTCGGCTTTTGTGCAAAATACCGTTAACCCCCGCAGTTTTAGCTCGTTTTAAGTTGATTAGGGACGATAGGTGCCGTTCGTGTGGCGTGTCTGACTCCTTGGAGCATATTTTGTTTTTCTGTTCTAAATATCGGTCTCAGCGTAGGCAATGTTGGAATAGTATCACTTTGAATAGGGACTGTTTTCGTTCTTTTGTTCATCTGATGGATTTCGTTTGGCTACTCTTTGCTTTCTTAAAGTATTGATGGGATATCGTTGGTTGTGAGTTCTAGTTATGGCGACTTTTTGTGGATAAACTGAGACTACAGCCTGGTTGCTAGAGGCCTCAAACACCTCCTTCAACCAAGCTTCAAACAAATCAAACAAGTTTTTCCTGTTTGCATTGAATTTACGATATTTCCGTTTCAATTATTCTGTATGACTAAATCCAAAGTGTTACGTATTTCTAAATAAAAGTTAAGTTTCGACGCATTACGAAAATATTATGAAATTGGCGAGTGTTTTCATATCTATTTATTGAAGATTATATAATTTTGCTCTTATTAATAATACTTTTCGACCTGAATTGACATTTTTCGATAGTACGAAACTTACATATACGCACAGAGGTACGGACGGGAAGACAAATATTTTGTACAAACATATTTTTCGTATCTATTTACATCTGTACATCCTAAAAGATGCAAATCTTTTAAGTAGAAAGTCAAAATAATTTTCGATTGCAATAGTTTTTTCTTTACTAAGAAGAGAGCAAAAAGCGTCAAAATAAAAAATAACGAGGATTATCATATTTTTACTTGAGAAATTTGAGAAAAATAAAATTAATTTAAATAAAACAGAAAGCTGTAAAATGGCGATTTATTTACTTTTATCAATGCTTCATGTAATTGGAATTTTTTCAAAAATCAATTACATTTTAAACATCGCATTTAAAAAATGTATCTTTTCTAATTTTTTAATAATAATACGTTTACTGCCAAATATAAAATAATTTTTAAATCAGGTTACTGCATTCAATATTTACTAATTTATTGCTTATCTCAAAAAGATAATTTAAATATGAAAATAGTAAGAAATAAATAACAATTTTTTTTCTTAAAGCAAAGGAAGAAGAACCGTAGACTCTTACAGATGGAAATAATAAAAGAGGTAAAAAATGATATCAACAGTAGAAATAGATGAAGAAAAGAGCATCAAAGATATGGGGAACACACAAAAGAATTTCAAAGACGAAAGTTTGAAAGACACAAAGTAGAAAACGGTGATCTTAGAAAAAATACGTGAAAACAAGTAAGTCAGAGATATGTCTTTTTAAATTGTACTCTAAATGGGTAAGAAACTAAGCTTTAATGTTGTATATTTGTAATGTAACAAAAGATTTTTTTTTCAGGAATGCATATATTTAAAAGAAACTGCACAAATGTGCAATTCTCTGAATTCGCAAGGAAAAACATCTCAAAGAATTCAAACAAGACAAAGGTGGAAATGATATCCAATGAAGAAAAGAAAACAAGAACATCGGAGGTTATGTATTATTAGATTCGATTAGAAACTTGATTTTAATTATACTTAAATATGTAAGCTAAGAAAACACTTTATTTCAGGTATGCCTATTTTTAAAACAAGTGGTAAAAATATGCATCTCTCCGAATTCCCAAAGACGAACATCTCAAAGAATTTAAAAGAGACAAAGGTGGAAATGATGTCCGATGAAGAAAAGAAAACAAGAACATCGGAGGTATATATTATTAGATTCCATTACAAATTTAATTTTAATTATAGTTATGTATGTAGCCTAACAAAAGACATTATTTCAAGTATGCCTGTTTTTAAAAGAAGTGGTAAAAATGTGCATCTCTCCGAATTCCCAAGGACTAACATCTCAATGAATTTAAAAGAGACAAAGGTGGAAAAGATGTCCGTACGAAGAAAAGAAAACATTCTATAGGACGAACATCTCAAATATTTTAAAAGGCACAAAGATGGAAATAATGCGGTATAAAGGATGTATGTATTATCAAATTGGATAAAAACCATTATAATAATTGTAGTTATCTTCGTAACCTATCAAATGTCTTTATTTTCAAATTCCCAAGGACGAAAATCTCATAGAAGTTATAAGAGACAAACGTTTAAATGATATCCGTAGTAAGAGAAGAAACAAGAACATCAGAGATATGTGTTAATAGATTGCATAAGGATCTTCATTTTAATTATAGTTATGTATGTAAATCAATAAAAGACTTTATTTCAAATCTGCATATTTTGAAAATAAGTTTTTAAAATATGCATCTCTCCGAATTCCTTAGGACATACATCTCAAGAACTTAAAAGAAACAAAGTTTAAATGATGTTCTTAGGAAGAAAAGAAAACAACAACATCGGAGGTATGTATTATTAGATTCGATTCGAAACTTAATTTTAATTATAATTATCTTTGTAACCTAATAAAATACTTTATTTCAGGTATGTACATTTTTAAAAGAAGTGGTAAAAATATACATTTCTTTGAATTCTCAAGGATGAACATCTCAAAATATTCAAAAGAGACAAAGGTGGAATTGGTGTCCGTAGGAAGAAAAGAATACAGGAACTTCGAAGTTATATATTATTAGATTGGATAAGAAACTTAATTTTAATTATAGTTATGTTTATAATCTAACAAAATAATTTATTTCTGGACTGCATATAGACGATGTAAAAATGTGCATTTCTACAAATTCCCAAGGATGAACCTACTCTCTTAAAACGAAAAAGCTGAAATAACTCAAGTTGAGCTGAAAACAAAATTTTTTTTTTCATGTTGAAAGGAACCTTCTCAAGAAGAGCTGAAACAACTCAAGTGAATGAGTTGTTTTTAATCAACTCATGATTGAGTGATCTCTCTTTTACTCATACTTGAGTGAAATCAAATCAATAAAGGTTAAATTCAGTAGTACTTGAGTGATTTGTAATAAAGTCATACTTGAGTGAAATGAAGTCACTTAAGACTGAATCTCGTAGCACTTGAGCGATTTGTAACCAAATCATACTTGAGTGAAATGAAGTCTTTAGGATTAAATCGAGTAGCACTTGAGTTAGCTGCAGCCAACTCGTATTTGAGTGAAGTGAAATAATTTAAGGCAAATCCAGTAGCACTTGAGCGATTTGTTATCAATTCAAGTTGGAGTGAAATGTTGTCATTTTTGATTTAATCCAGTAGCACTTAGGCGATTTGTAACCAATGCATACATGAATAAAATCAACTCATTTAAGAGTTAATCCAAAACTCCTTCAATTTGTAGAATTGAATAAATTCACTCTTAAGAAAAGCAAAATTGCTTAAAATTACAAAAATCTTCAAGCGATTTCTAAATCGTCTAAATAAAATCACATCATTTAAAACTAAATTCAGTAATCCTCGATTAATTTTTATCAATGAAATTCAATATAACATGGAATTATTGCCACATTTTCAAGTGTTGCATTTAAATTCTCATTTCGGATTTAAATTTCTGTTTATTGACATTACAAGGGTATATATATATATATATATATATATATAGAGAGAGAGAGAGAGAGAGAGAGAGAGAGATTGGAAAACTGTAACATGGATTCTCCAATATTTCTTCCAAGTCTTTAATTAACAAGACTTAAAACATTCTAATTTACATGACTGAAAGTTCTCTAATGAATCATAAAAACATTTTTTTTCTTTCTAATTCAATGAAACTGTTTCCTATGTCAATTTAGGGGAAAAGGCAATTGAATCGTTATACAAAATTAAATAGAGCTTACATGAATTTTTTATTATTCTGTCAAATCAGAAATTTTTAACATCAGAATTTTCTTTTGTTAAATTTAAAAGTACATATATTCATTAAATTAAAAATACTGGTGATCTCAAAATTGCAAATTTGAAAACACTTATTCATGCAAACTGCCTAAATTTGCATAACTGTACAACAGCACCCGAACAACATTAAACAGAATATCAGCTTCTGATGCTGTGGTGCTTATGGGATTTTTCCTTTCTTTTCTTGGGCAATTTCAATTTTACATATTTTCCAATGATACTTATAGCTTCAGATATGCTTATATACAATTTTAATTTTTTCATTAGCTTCTGATTTAATTGTAAATAACAATTATTTTTTTATTAAAAATTTACGATTTCAATCAAATAAACCAATCTTAGGCATCTTACTAAAAAAATATTGAAAAAATAAACTTGATATCAGCCCAACGACTCAACTTCAGCACCACAATGTCAGAAGCTGATTGTTCCCCTTAAGAGTTTAGATAATCCTATGCAGAAGTTATTTTCAAATATCTTGTTTGGATTTTAAAATGTTTGCCTTTTTTTTTGGGAGGGGGGCATAGAATATTTGAGGATGATCTGTAAGTGGGTTAGTTTTTACTTTTGCAATTTTGGTTAATAATTTTTTTTTAAATATTAATAGGAGTTTCAGACCCAGTTTTGAAAAAGAAAGTATTAAAAAACATAAAACCTAAATTTAAAAAAGTATTCCCCCCCACACATGGCCAGTGCAGTGTTTAAATAATTGAAATTGAAAATATTTTAAATGGATAAACATCAACCCATGATACCTTGTTGTAATTATTCCTCGATTTAAATCTCAATCAAAATCATATTTCTTAAACTGACTAAATTAAAAAAAAAATATTTTAATTGTTTAGTTTGAAATCTGAAATGGCTTTGAAATCTTAGATAAAATAATTGTTACCCATAGCATTTATATAAGCACATTGCAATTGGGAAATGTGGAGGAATGTCATTAAAAAACTTGTATAGCTAAAATTTTGATTATGGACAATTATTTTATTGTATGAAGTTAAATGCAGAAATAACTGAGAAATGGATTTATTGACCATGTGCAATTATTCTTTATATCATTTAAAACATTTGTTAAAACTTGAATTTATATTCAAGAATAACTTACTTCTTCTTCATAAAGAATTTTTGATTTAATTTTTGATTTTATTCAAAGTTTCTTAAATCAACTAACTTTTAAATAAATATAAAAGTATAAGACTGCAGCAGTTTATGTCAAAAGTAGAGCCAAATGTGCAATTTAGAATGTTGCAAGAAAGAAAAAAAACTAATTTTATTTAACAACAAAAACATTTTATTTAGCAAGGACAAAATAAACCTAACATTAATTGATAACAATTCTTTCCAACATCAGATAAACAAGTTTCAATAACATCTTTAACAGGACCTTTATAAATATAACAGTCCATTTGCATTAAACATTAAATACATAAAGAGCATATTGTAATCTGTCCACTGGTTTGTCCAACTTTTAAAATCTTAGGCAAAATAGACGCTTTCTTGAAAATCCTTGAGATTAAATAAGATTGATGAATTTGACTCCTCACTCACAGTAGAATTTTACTCCTCCATGAAATCACCATCTTCCTGTGTTAAAAGAAAATATTGAAATTAAGTTAAATAGCAATAAATATAATGTTAAGGAATGATTATGAACATATTAAAATATTTTGCAGCTTTCAGATTAAATGTTTTATAAAATTTCCCATCCATAGTCTAAACATAAAATGAACCATACACTAAAAATTTTAGCTTTATAAATATTACACTACTGAAAATTCAGCCAATCATGAATAAAATGGAAATAGAATAAATAAATCCTGTGCGATTACACTTATCTGCTTGTTTAAATCATGGTGTTACATCTGATACAATAAATCACCATTTTAAAAACAAATTTAAAATGAAAGTTCTTAAAGCAACATTATAAAATATTGTTGAAAATTCACCTTTGTTGCTACTTTCAAAATGTATCAGCGCTGGCAAATACCCAACCAATACAGGTTTTTGTGGATTTTTAGTTGTTTTTCTATATATTTGCATATTTATATAATACAAGATAGAACCTACAACAATTAGACCAGGGTTGGCACGGTTTAAACCAATTGGTTTTAACTATGGTTTAAACAACTGTTTTACTCCTTTTGGTTTAAGCAACGGTTTAGTTTTAAACCAACTGGTATTTTTCTAAAAAAAAAAATTCAGAAGAAATCTAATGACATTTTCTCTTTTTCTTAATAATTTATGTATGTCAGATTATTGAATATAAATAACTTCTATTTTTAACACTTTATATCAGCAATAAGCATTGGATGTAGCAGGTTTAGATCACTTTTTGGGTATAGGATTAAAATCAGTCTGCATTGGTGAATATATTTATTTCTCTTTAGAAAAAGCTTCAAACATGTGAATCGATCTAATATAAAATAGATTAAAAATATTCAATATTTAATAGAAAATATCTTAATTTTTTGAAAACTGCAGATTATTTAACGCAATAACATAATACAATCCATAAGATTTCAAGCTGTAAAAGAAATCCCCAATCTTAATTGGGGAGGTTATCTTAAGCATTAAAATCAAAATATGAAGTCGAATAAGAGAGTTTTCAAAGATTGGATGCTACTTAGAGCATTTTAATAAGTGATTCCCCCCCCCCCCTGTTAGTTATCTGCTGAATCTATCACCAAAAATGTTGACTTCAAATTGTCATTCAAGAAACAAAATCTCAAGAAGTATTTGAAATTTATTTTTTGGATAGCTATGGAGAAGAATATTTTATTTATCAGACTACTTTCAAATGTTTATTATTAGTAATTAAAATATTAGTTATAAAGATCCACGCTGCGTGTGGATGAAGATTTATTTGACAACGGTCACTTCCGGACTGACATTTCTGTCACTATTAATCCCACCCCTCTCCTCCTTGTCGTCCCCTTTATAATTGGCCGTTGATCTGCCGTGATATAACAACAAGCTGCACTCATTGATGGAGATAAACTTTAACTCTTTCCTCACTCTGGTCCAAAACTCGAAGGCTAAGTTCAGCACAGCTAGATCTAACCCCACAATGAACCTTCCAGTTTAGTGAACTAAAAGGTGCAGTAATCTCCACAATCGGAAGAATTTTTTTTAAATTTGGTTGCATAAGATCGGGGCATTGCGGGTCTCTCCCCTAAAATTCATTTGTGCTGTGTTCTGGGACACCGGGGGATCCCCTTAAATGAACAAGCTGATGATCTCACTAAGAGGTTTACTGACTCCAGTGGTGACCCCCCCCCCAAAAAAAAAAAAATCTTCATACTTTAACATTGACCCCCCCCCCCTAAACAGAATATCAATTGTAAAATATATTTTACTTATAACCTACTGCACCATCAAAAGATAGTGAGTTAAGCATAATGAAATGAGTTCTTATTGCCCTTATCTAGAATTTAAAGAAAAAAAATACAGAAACATTTCTGGAAATTCAATGTTGAAAAAATTTAAAAGTGAAATTTAAGAATCAAGATTTACAAAGATAGCGAGTTGAGTATAGCAGAATGAGTTCTTATTACCCTTATCTAGAATTTAAAGAAAGAAAATACAGGGACTTTTCTGGAAATTTCCAGAAAATACAGGGACTTTTCTGGAAATTAAATGTTGAAAAAAATTAAAAATGATATTAAAAATAAAGATATTTTTTTAACAGTAAAAACAAGAAATATTAAGAATTTAAAATCCCCTCCCCCCCCCAAAATGTACTTTTTCTGAAATTAACCCCCCCCCCCCCCAAACTAAGTTATAGGACGCATCTTGCGTCATCAAACCCCTCTCTGGGCACCCCTGACTGAGTCCGACATCCTGACTGATTAGACCTCTCCGGAAGACTTGATCCAGCCTATAAGCAGAAGATCAAATTGATGGTTGGTTAATTTTTCAGTTGGTCAGTTTTTCGTTCCTTTGTTCATTTTAGTCGTAAGTTCTGTACATCTGATGGATTTTGTTCAGCTACTATTTGCTTTCAGTAGAGTATCGACAGGATGTAGTTGGTTGTGAGTTCTAGTCATGGCGATCTTTTGTGGATAAATTGAAACTACAGCCTGGTTGCTAGAGATATCACCCCCCCCCCCCTTTAAACCTTCAAAGAAGCTTGTTTTTGGCATTGCTAATAAAACAAAATTTATTCTCGTGAATAAAATCAAGGCATATTATTACATCTTGAAAATAATCCTAGCTTTATATGTTATATATACAAATGTAAAAATTGCTGATATATCTTTACCAACTGAATTTGATATTTTGACTGGGTAAGTAAATTTAAAGGGTTAATCTCCTCCCCCCAAGGGTCCTCTAAATCATATATTTTATCAGATTATAGGCCACAAGAATAAAGCGATGACACACCACAATGAATTGTGGGGGTGACACCTAATATTGAGTTAACTGAATGAAAATGAATTAAATTTAATAATTGCAACTGTATTAATGCTATATTGTCATCAAAAACATTATGTACAACTTTTATGATTCTAACATACCAGGAAGCCGGTTAAAAATCGTTTGAAACATTACAGACTTACATAAACCAGATTATTATTATTAAATATAAATGAAAAAAAAAATAAGGCATGTTTTATTAATATAACATGCACAATACTGTACATTTTTAAAAAATGCATTAAAAGATAGAAAATTTCACTAAATTGTTTTTATATATGGCAAATTATTTTTGCTGCCAAATTTAAGGATATCACAAGTGGGTCAAAATTTGGCACTTTGCTAGTAATACTGCTGTTACAGTAGACTTCCTCAAATCCGCACAGCTTGGGACCAGAGGTTTTGCAGATTTTAGAATTTTGCGGATTTCTGGTCATTATTTTCTTTAGATTTTTTAAACAGTAATTTGAATGTAACTAACAAGGAAATCTAAACTATTGTAAAGGCTTACAATATAATAAAATATTAAAATAAGTAATAAACTAAAATAAGGATGCACAACCTGTGGCCCGCGAGTTTCATCAATTTACAACTGGAAAAAGATTGAAATTTTTGTGCTTATGTCGTAGGAAAAAATCGTCAATTTACTGTGAGAAAATGTAAAATTTCATCACATAAGAATCGCAAATTTCTTTGGTTGGTACGCAGGGTTGGCACGGTTTAAACCAATTGGTTTTAACCATGGTTTAAACCATGGTTTAAACCAAATGGTTTTTTTCTCAAAAAAACCAATTGGTTTTTTTAAAGAAATCTAATGACATTTTTTATTTTTTCTACATAATTTAAGGGTTTGAAATTATTGGATATGAATGTTTTCTACTTTTAACACTTTATTTCAGTAATAAGTATTAAATATAGTGGGTCCAGGTCATGCTTATATTCATAGGATGGAAATTAGTAGTGTTGGTGAACATATCTAATGCTTTAAAGAAAATTTTTAAAACTTGGGAATTTTTCAAAGATAAAATAGGTTTTTAATAATCAATTATTTAGTATAAAATATTTTAATTTTAGAAAAATGCTTTTTTTTTAAAACAATCTGTCATAACATACATGATGATTTTGAATATGGAGCCACAGAACTGCATACAACTTGATCTTTAAGATTTTAGTCAAGTTGTAAAAGAAATTCTTCTTGATTAGGGAAATTACCCGGGTGTCATCCTCTAAAGGGTGACACCAAATCTTTATTTGCAAATAAAAAATACAATTTTATAAAATTTTGGAGACTAATTAGAAAATAAAATGAGATTTTTAGCTCATGATGCAATACAGCTAGTTTTCTTTTCTTTGCTAAAGTGAAGTTTTATACAGAACGGTGTGTCTAAATAAGATACGCACCAGGGAACAAAAACCAACCTATTCAACGAGTGGGTAACAAAAGCAAACTTTAAAAGAAAGAATTTTCTTCTACGTATAGGCACGGCATTGACTTGTGCAGACTATGGGTCGAGTGATGATTCACTTCTGCGGTTTTTTTTATGCAGAAGGACAAAAGGTAAATAAGGAATGGTAAGGTTATTTTTTATAAGAATGTAGAATTGAGATTGAAAAAATATGACAGATTGGAAAGGAGGAGGAGGGGGGGGGGCTTGACACCTTTTACATCTGTCCCGGGATGTCACCCATCCTAGCTACACCACTGCACACCCACTTCATCTCTGACAAGTAAATAAATTTTCCTGCCTGAGAAAACGTACCAAACACAAACCATAAAATAATACTTGAAAAAATAATTATAAGAAAATATTGCATTAATCCTTACTATCTGTTAAATAAATAATCGGAAATAAAATACACAATTTTATAGTTTTAGTTTACATACTACATACTTTTTTATAAAATAGTAATTTTCCATTTTATTATGCCAAAAATTTTGTATAACTGCAAAGGAAGTTTGGTTTATTTTACATTCTAGTAGGAGTGTGTGTGTGTGAAGAGGGGGGGGGGGACGGTTAAAAGTATTTTACAGAATTTTATGTAGCGGGTTACTGATGACTATTTCTGACCAGTAAACTCTCATGCGTACTGGTCTTTGGGACCAGTAACTTTTTTTAAAATCAATTCTACCACTGGGCTATGCATAAAAAATGTTAAGGGAAAGGGATGATATTACAAGGTATTTTCTAAAGAGAAAGAGGATTTGCTTTTTGGTATCGTTGCATAATATTTAGGAAATAATACATGCATTTACCAGTATAGAAAGACAAACTTTTGTCCACTGTTTTCGTTTTATTTATAAATTCTCATTTAGATTTAAAGCTACCTGGGAAGCAGGCACAAGAAAACTATTATTTCTGCATGCATTATGTAACAACTTATAAATATTAAGCAGATTATTATAATACAGACCATGCATGCAATAATTTTGCCCAATAACAGTATGAAACATTGCCAAACAAAACAGTAACACAAGTTCAACATTAAGAAAGAAAAAAAAAAAAAATCTCAGAAATGTGTATAATGTAATCCGGAGCACGTTTTTACTAAGACACTGCAAACAAGACGTAAATACAATGTTTTGATAAATTTCTATGAATAAAGATATAATAATTACAAAACTTTAATACAAGGCAATTAAATAACGAGATATTTACATTGCATTAACAATTTTTACTCTGATTAAATATACTAATTTATTTTATTAAAGCACGAAAGTTTTGTAGCAGCACTGTAACACCAATTATTAATATAGAAATGCATTAAACACATCCTCAATATTACCGTGTGACACGACATTTTAATTTCAAGGTATGATACTGTTATGAATTTTAGTCTGTTAAAAAGAGAAGGGAAAGTTATTAAAAGAAAGCATAATTAAAATAAAATACTTATATAAAACTTACTTACTTCGTAAAAAAGGCATTTTCAGCAAATTGTTTAGCGAACGCCGGAAGTCTCCATCTTATCTTGCAAGGTCACGTGACGAGTCAGCGGCGAAAATCAGCGCGGAAAAAGAGCTGTTTCATTATTGAGTTGAGTTGTTTAGTTTTAAAGCTGTATGAGTGGATTAGAAAGAGAAAAAATCAAACCAAGATGACTGAATCGGTTAAAAATTACCTCATTCACGATCCAATAAATTAGAACTCTTTCTTGAGCAGCCAAATCCACTCTTTCGTTTTAAGAGAGTAAGAAATATTTAACAGACGAGAAATACTATTATTACTACAAACGAATCTAATAATACATACCTCCGATGTTGTTGTTTTCTTTTCTTCCTAAGAAAATCATTTAAACTTTGTTTCTTTTACGTTTTTGAGATGTTTATCCTTGGGAATTCGGAGAGATGCATATTACAAATTTTAAATTTTTTTTTCGCAAAAATTAACCTATATACTATATAGGTTAATTTACTGTATCAATCTCAGTGATTTATAGATATTTATAAATATAAGAGTTATTAACTAATAATATTATTGAAATAAATCTTTTCTAAAATAATAATAAGACTTGTAGAATAGTATGCAGCGTAGGGTTGTGTATAGTGCATATGCCAATATCACTTAATTATGCTAAAGTGTGATACAAGTAAAGCAAATTTAAACCTGGGAAGTGTTTATAATAAAATGTATCTTCTTTCAACATGGTCTTATTAGATTTCATCTTAAAACCGTTTATTAAATAAAATTTCCAGTTGGAAATACGCTTTTCTACAATCAAACTTTTTAATCATTAAGATATGATGATGTTTTATCTATGGGTATTACTGTACATACTAGAAAAGTATGAATGTTTATGTAATAAAATTTCAAAAATGATGTGAAACCTAAATATCTGATATTGCTATTCTGTATAACTCTTTTTTTTAATGTTATGTTAGTCTTTCTTCTGTTTCTTTTTTATGAACTTAGATCGGTACTGAGAATAAAAATAGTGCATATTTAAACTTTACTTCACATTTCATAAAACTAAATTCAACATAATAGTAATCTTTTGTTTTTACATTATAGCTGAAATAAAACCTTTGTTTAACATTTATTTTCGACGTTATGCTAAGCGCGTTTTCAAAAAATGCCGCAAATTTGGAACACTGTAATGGTCCGTGCCCCGTTTTTCCAGATAGGTTTTAACACTAGAAAGGCTGGAAATTTTTGGCAATCTTTTTAAAAATATTTCACACCAGAATTTTGTGTTAAAATAGTTTAAATTATTTATTTAATGTTTTTCCGCTTTGTATCTTTTATAATTTTTTTATAATAAAATATTTTGTTTGAACTGAAAAAGGAAATTTTTGTTATTCAATAAAGGAAATTATTTCTTTCTAGAAGTATTTTCATCTTAAGTTTATACTTTTAAATAAATACTTGGTTAAGTGAGTTTTAGATGAGGTGTTAGATGAGGTGTTAATTCCTGGTAGTAGGTAATTACAAGGTTAGTAGGTAGTAATTATAACTTTTATCGAATCTATTCTAGTGTTTTTGAGGCTTAGATGACACAGAAAATTTTTAATGTGCATTGTCTTATTGATAATCACAGCAGACACTAAAAAATATTAGCCTAATTTTCTTGCTTTAAGGAAATTTTCATCTCACTAAAAAATAAATTTTAATTAAATAAAGGAAATTTCTCTCCAGAAGTAATTTCATCTTAAGTTTACATCTTAAGGTACTAGCTTCTAAGAAAGCTTGAATTTGAACTTTTCTCTGATCTGTTCTCATGTTTTCGAAGCTCTAATGACCTAGAGCATTTATGATATGCATTAGTTTAGTAATACTTTTAAGAAACTCAAATAAAAATCTGCATTTTTTGTAATAAATTTTTTTCTAACTATATTAAAAAGCCATTTCAGTTATTATATGGAGGAAATTTCATTCGAAAAGTAATTTAATCTTTTTTTTTAATATAACGGGAAAAACTATTTGAATAACTGATTTTTATATTAAGTATCGATTTTCGGTAATATCTTGTAATGATGCTTGAATTATAACTTTTATGGAATGTGTTATCATGATTCTGATACTCTAAGGACATAGAAAATTGGTTCGGTGATTCAGCTTTGTAATAATTAAGAGACTGCTACATTAATCTGTATTTCATGGGTTTGAAAAGGAAATTTCTTTCCTCTATATTCAAGATATATTTCAGTTATTAAATAAAAAATATTTCAGTTAGTAAATAGTTACTTTTATTGTACTTGTACCAAATGCCATTATATACATATATTTTATTTTTCTCTCCTTAATTAATCAACTTTTTGGAATACTGATATCGAATTTTTTTTAGTATCAGAAAAAAAAGAGACTGGAGATTTTATTGTACTCGATTAGGAGCTTCGAAATCCTGTAACGAGATATTCCTTTTAAGAGTTGCAACAACAAAATTTAAAAGCTGTAAATATTTTTATTATAATTTAGGCCAGTATTAATCTTTCTTTTTAAAATATTTTTAACAAAGGTGATGTTTTTTTAACAATACTTCCATATTTCTTGCAACAATGCATGAATAATAATTTTTTTGTTACTATTATACATTTCACAAGAATGAAATTATTGTTGTAAATAAATCCGCAATGCATACTTTTTCTTTAATGCAACAATGAAACCTTTAATTATACAATTGTGGAATTGCAATGAGCTGTTTTATTCACTAGCCCTTCAATGACAAACTCCCTCTGTACGAGGAAGGATCATTCCATTTTTTAGCAGGTGGGGAAAGGTAGGAGGGAGTGAACATTTTTGCACAGATAAAGCATTTTTATTAAGTACTATATGTCAGAATAGTATTAGAGAAATCAATAAATTTTTTTGCCATGTTTAGAAAAGAAAGAATATGAAAATGATACAAAATACTAAGCTCATAGTTCATGTAAGTGAAATGAATCAGTTTATTTTTTCTGTTTTCTTTTTGGAATTTTAAATTTCCTTTGAGGAGATATTTTTTTATTAGAAGAAGTAGTTTGGGAAATTTTGGAAATCTGGCGTTCAGATTTTTTGGTTACTTCCAAGTATGCTTGAATATTTTTCAAATTGTCTTCAACGTGATCTAAATCGTCAAAAGATTCTGAAGACTGGATTTTATTGGATATGTCTTGAATTAGGGTTTGAAGATTTGCTTTTTTGTTGTTAAGATCCAGTCTCGGTTTTTTATTTACCTGTTTTAAGATGATGTCCTTTTCTACATTTTCAGAAATTTCTTTTTCCGAAATATCAATAACCAAATGTCCTTCCTCCAAAGATGTACCTGGACAATTGATATTTATACTATCTTCTCGGGCAATTTTATATTTTCTATAAACAAAATGGATATGTTTGCAAATGAGATATCTTATGTTGAAATCAGGACAAGAACATGATAGTGTATGGATGCAAATTTTGCAATCCATGCATGCCGTAGAGCAATTACACTTGACATCTTCCATTTCAATATCATATGTCACAATACCTTGTTCTTGTATTTTGCTAACGATGAATGAGCCATTATCCATTGGTGTAATGGAATACATATTTTCATCCATCTTTTCGCTTTCTGTATGCCTTTTCCTAATTAATTTAACACGATTTGTTAATTTCCCTCTTTCAATCGAAATCAGACGATTCATAAGCTTTTTGGTCACTGCTTTCAAGATTATGTTTAATGACTTATCCAGTCTCTTCATTACTAAACCACCAGCTTCTTCATACTTAATTTGCCGGTGCCACCGCTCAAGTTTCATGTTAGTGTTGATTTTTAAGCCTTTCCTATGACAATATGCCCATTTTTCTACTCTGGGCACATAGTACTCCTTAAAATATGTGATGAAAGCTTCTTCATCTTTATAGTTTTCTAAAAAAGTTTCAAGAAATTTCTTGAATGTAGTTAGATCTAACTCATGTAACAGTTGTTTTAAGTCTCTTTTCATCTTTTCTCTAATTTCAGTATTTTTTACTTTTGAGTTTAAGTTTTTGTTTAAATTTTTCATCACATGCCATGAACATAATAAATGTCTTGGATTGTTTTGAAACGTTTTGTTCCACGCATTCAGAAATGTAGTTGTATCATCAGTCATTAGTACCGAAGTCTCAAAATTTGACAATTTCAATTTGATGGCATCAAAAAATGGCTCAAAACTTTCTGCTGCAATTCTTTTTGAAAAAAATATTGCTACTGGTAGTCCTTCGTGGTTTGTATCATGGACTAATAGAGTTGTTAAATAAAACCCATACTGATTTGTGCCATGTGTAGAATCTAACATGACACAATCTTTGCCATATAAATTTAACAATTCAATTTGAGCTTCTGTACAGATTCCCAATAAAAATTCTTCTTCCTCAATGCATGGATATTGCTCCATTTTTTGGCCGACTGGCTTGTAGACTAGTATAGGATTGTACTCCTCTTGCATCATTTTTTGGACAATAATATCAACTGCCATTGCATCATCTTTATGTACAATGTTATTGACATTGAAATCTCGTGCAACATTGTACATATCTTGGCGTGTTGTATAGCCCAATCGTTTGGTAGGTGAGAACTGGGCTAGAGTTTTATCCATTACAGCACTAATTGGTATACCAGAACTCAGCATGTTGGCTAATATTTCTCGATCATCTTTTGGCAGGGGAAGTTTTCCTACTTCACATTTGTGGCCTACATGTGTTGATTGGTATCTTACAGAGATCTGAGTAGCCTCGTGAACAGTTTCTTTAATAACCTTGATCATTGCTGGACAAGTGATACCAGTTTTTATTTTTCCTTCATGTTTAGAACGTCTTTTATTCTTTTTGCTTGTTTGGGTTTCACAAGTTCTTGAAAAACCACTTCTGTGACATTTATAATAAAACACTTCTGAGTTTTCATAAATTTTATGACTGTTTAAAATGAAAGACGAAACTGATTGACGCTCTATTTCACCTTTCCACTGATCAAAATCAGATTGACAATAAAATGTCTTATCATGGAATTGCAATTTGATTTCAGGATGTTCAGTTTCTATGTGTTCATGGAGGTCGAAAATTGTTCGATATTTCAAATGGCACACACCACATGCTTGGTTGTTCGTTGTTTCAACCAGAGAGTGAATTTTTTTTTCGTGCCGGCGTAAATTATCTTTACGAGAAAAAGTCACTTTACATAATGCACATGAAAATTCATTCACTCTTTGGGAATAAACCAAAGGTGACGAGTCCTGGTCAATATTATCCACCGGCGTCAATACCTTATCCGTATTCATGCAATCTTGAGCCAAAGTCCGTTCCAAATCGTCAACATCGTTTTCTGAGGTCAATATTGTATTCCTATAATCGTTAGCCAAATTCTGTTCCGAGTCGTCATCAAAGTTAGTCGAAGTTGGCCTTGAAAAAGGCCTTTTGGTTGTATAATCATTAGACATAGCGCAGGCTTAATCAAACTATCAAATGGAGTCGAATCAAAACAAATCGTACTACATTCAATATCTTCGTACCGCGTGCAGCGGCCGCTATCACTCCCTCCTACCTTTCCCCACCTGCTAAAAAATGGAATGATCCTTCCTCGTACAGAGGGAGTTTGTCATTGAAGGGCTAGTGTTTTATTCTATCACTGACGTGTAGAATCACTTTTGAAGTTATTATTCCAGATATTAATTATTTGTAATTATTTTACTGTCTTAATTTCGTTTTGAAATCGAAATTTCATTGTCTTATGGGAACAATCTCAAAGGAAAGTAGGTTAGATATTTTTTGTATATGTTTAACATTGAATGTTAAGATTTTGTTTTCATTTGTTTGTCTCACTGCTGTTCCTATTGGAAAAAGTCTTTATTTGACACCAATAAAACATTAATATTTTGACTTTCAAAACAAAACTTTCATATATATTATGTCTAGCATTTGCATTTTGAAAAACGACCTTTTTTGACATAAATACCCTAATTTCCTGCCTATAATCCGCGGATCAAACAATTCTTTTTCGACCCAGAAATTTTATTTCGTAAATGAAGGCAAATATTTACGGCGATCTGAAAAGTTATATTTTATTTAATAAAATTTCTGGGTCGAAAAATGATTGTTTGATCCGCGGATTATATGCAGGAAATTAGGGTATCAAGCAAAAATGTAATTCCAGATTTCGCGACATGTTGTATTTTCCTCTCATTGTATAATTTTGGTGATTATTTTTCAAAACTAATTTCAAACAAACAAATGCTAAGTTGTTTTTTTTTTTTTGCATTTGCTTCTAAATAACATACAGTCGACTCTCGTTAATTCGAAATCGGATAACTCGAATTTTCGCTTAATTCGAAATAAACATGAAGTCCCGAAATTTTCAATGGCAGAATAACGTTAAAAATTTTCATTAATTCGAATTCATTTTCTCTTGACTTCGTTTAATTCGAACTAACGAGGATTCCGATTTTTCATTTTTCTTTCCTTTCTCACGGATTTCAAATCATTTGCATAACTTTCTTTCTTTGATTTTTGTGAAACTTGTTTCGAACGAGTATACATGTAATACAATGCATTTGATATCCACTTTCTTAGAGTCCCATTTGTCCATCAGTGACGCTTTAATTTTTTCTTCCATCATGCTTGTATCTAATCTTTTAATTAGTTTATGTATTTATACATTCTAATTTAATATCAAGTAATATTCTAATGATAACAGACGAAAAAAGTCTAAAAAATACTATAATGTTAATTCCTTTGTAATAGTACCACATTAAGAATGTTTTCCATAATTCAAACTTCGGATAATTCGAACAGTTCTTGTGGTCCCGACGAGTTCGAATTAACGAGAGTCGACTGTACTTTGAATCTTTAATGGTAGACGCTTCAGTCGTGACGACAGTTATGAAATTTGGATGACTGATTTTTGAAAAATAATTTCTAACAAACGGTTGTGAAGTTGTATTTTCTATTATAATTGTATATTGTAACTGTTTCTTATAGCTGTATCTCACTGCTGAGTATTTTACTTTGTTAACGTTTTCAGGATATTTAAGCTTATATTGGCGATATTTTATAACTGTTCGTCATTGGATATTTCTGCGAAAATTGTTTAAGTTTGTTTAGAATAAATTGACCTGCTAAGTTTAATAGAGAAAAACTGTTGACGTATTTATCTATATTACATTATTCTGAATCTCAATGTTTTGTTTCATGGATATTTAAAATGAGAAGATAAATCGGCAAACTATCCGATTTTCATTTCTAATTATGAAAAAAAAGAAAAATATATCTTAGATACTTAGCGACAAATAAAACAATATGTTTCTATTACAATGAAAAGGATTTAATCGTGACCACTAAATAAAATATAAAATGTCGTAAAAGAAAAAAAAAGTGACTAGAGTGATTAGACTAGTGTGCAACATTTGAATTAAATGATGATGTAACTTGTAACAATGTGATGAAAAGTTTATTAAATCTAATAGATTTTTTAAATCACCAGATTTTAAAAGATTTTAGATTATTGTAAAAATGTGTTACAACGATACTATACGCTTTATTATTACTTGACAGTTAACAAAAGGGCGCGAAAGTTTACAACAATGAAATTTTAATAATGAATTCCTACATTTCAACAATTCAAATTATCTTAGTAGCCATAAGTAAGATTTACCTGATTGCATTGAATTTACAATATGTTGGTTTGAATTATTCTGTGTGATTAAATTCAGGGAGTTCCGCATTTCTATATAAAAATTAACTGTAAACGACTTACAAAATATTCATCAAATTAGGTGAGTGTTTTCATATCTATTTATTGCAGATTATATATTTTTGCTTTTATTATTAGTATTTTTTGACCAGAATTGACATTTTTCAAAAGTACAAAATGGACATATACACACAGAGGTAAACAACAAACAATGTTGAACAAACATGTTTTTCGTATCTATTTATATTTCTGCACACAAATTTATTAATTAGAAATTAAAAAAAAAATCGATTGCGGTACTTTACAATAAAAAAGTAAAAAGCGGCCAAGAAAAAAAAAAAAAAAAAAAAAAAAAAAAAAGAAAAAAAAAAAAACGAGGATTTTTATATCGTTACTTAAGAAATTTGAGAAAAATAACATTAATCTAAATTAAAAAGAAAGCTGAAAAATGGCAATTTATTTACTTTTATTAATGTTTTTATATAATTGGAATTTCTCTAAACAGCAATTACATTTTAAACATCGCATTTAAAAATTTTATTGTTTTACCAATCTTTTAATAATGATACGTTTACTACCAAATATAACATAATTTTTAATTCAGGATACTGCATTCAATATTTGCTAATTGATAGCTTATCTCAAAAAGACAATTTAAATATGAAAATAGTAAGAAATAAATAACAAACTTTTTTTATTTCTTAAAGCGAAAGAAGAAGAATCACAGATTCTTACAGATGGAAATAATAAAAGAGGATAAAAATTATATCAACAGAAGAAATAGATGAAGAAAAGAGCATCAAAGATATGGGGAACACACGAAAGGATTTCAAAGACGAAAGTTTAAAAGACACAAAGGAGAAGAACAGTGATCATAGATAAAGAGGTGAAAACAAGTACGTCAGATGTATGTCTTTCTAAATTGGATAAGTCACAAAGATTTAATTATTGTTTTCTTTGTAATGTAACAGAAGATTTTTTTTTTCAGGAATGCATATATTTAAAAGAAACTTCAAAAACAAGAACATCGGAGGTATGTTTTATTAGATTCGATTAGAAACTTAATTTCATTTATAGTTATATACGTAAACTAACAAAAGACTTTATTTCAGGTATGCAAATTTAAAAATAAGTGGTAAAATTATGCATCTCTCCGAATTCTCAACGACAAACATGTCATAGAATTTAAGAGACAAAGGTGGAAATGATGTCCGTTGGAAGAAATTAAAACAAGAACATCGGAGGTATGTATTATCAGATTAGATGAGAAACTAAATTTTAATTATAGTTATATATGTAACCTAACTTAATTTCAGGTACGCCTATTTTTAAAAGAAGTGGTAAAAATATGCGTCTCTCCGAATTTCCAAGGACGAACATCTCAAATAATTTAAAAGAGACAAAGTCCAAATTGATGTCCGTAGGAAGAAAAGAAAACAAGAACATCGGAGGTATTTATTATTAGATTCGATTAGAAGCTTAATTTTAATTACGGTTATGTACGTAACCTAACAAAAGACTTTATTTCTGGTATGTTTATTTTTAAAAGAAGTGGTAAAAACATGCGTCTCTCCGAATTCCCAAGGACGAACCTCTCAAAGAATTTAAAAGAGACAAAGTCGGAATTGATGTCCGTAGGAAGAAAAGAAAACAAGAACATCGGAGGAATGTATTATTAGATTCGATTAGAAATTTAATTTTAACGATAGTTATGTATGTAACCTAACAAAAGACTTTATTTCGGGTATGCCTATTTTTAAAAGAAGTGGTAAAAATATGCATCTCTCCGAATCCCCAAAGACGAACATATCAAAAAATCCAAAGAAGATAAAGGTGGAGATGATGTCCGATGAAGAAAAGGAAAAAAGAACATCAGAGGTATGTATTATTAGATTAAATGAGAAATTTAATTTTAATTATAGTGATGTATGTAACCTAACAAAAGACTTTATTTCAGGTATGCCTCTTTTAAAAAGAAGTGGTAAAAATATGCATCTCTCCGAATCCTCAAAGACGAACATATCAAAAAATCCAAAGAAGATAAAGGTGGAGATGATGTCCGATGAAGAAAAGGAAAACAGAACATCAGAGGTATGTATTATTAGATTAAATGAGAAATTTAATTTTAATTATAGTAATGTATGTAACCTAACAAAAGACTTTATTTCAGGTATGCCTCTTTTAAAAAGAAGTGGTAAAAATATGCATCTCTCCGAATCCCCAAAGACGAACATATCAAAAAATCCAAAGAAGATAAAGGTGGAGATGATGTCCGATGAAAAAAAGGAAAAAAGAACATCAGAGGTATGTATTATTACATTAAATGAGAAATTTAATTTTAATTATAGTAATGTATGTAACCTAACAAAAGACTTTATTTCAGGTATGCCTCTTTTAAAAAGAAGTGGTAAAAATATGCATCTCTCAAAATTCCCAAGGACGAACATCTCTAATAATTTATAAAAGACAAACGTAGAATTGATGTCCGTTAGTAAGAAAAGAAAACAAGAACATCGAAGGTATGTATTATTAGATTCGAAGAGAAATTTAATTTTAATTATAGTTATATATGTAACCTAATAAAAGACTTTAATTCAGGTATGCCTATTTTTGAAAGAAGTGGTAAAAATATGCATCTCCCCGAATTCCCAAGGAGAAACATCCCAAAGAAGTTAAAAGACACAAAGGTGGAAATGATGTCCTTAAGAAGAAAAGAAAACAAGAACATAGGAGGTATATATTATTAGATTCGATTAGAAACGTAATTTTAATTACAATTATATATGTAACCTCACAAAATCTTTATTTCAGATATGCCTATTTTTGAAAGAAGTAGTAAAAATATGCATCTGCCCGAATTTCCAAGAATGAAGATCTCAAAGAATTTAAAAGAGACAAAGGTGGAATTGATGTCCGTATGAAGAGAATAAAACAAGAACATCGGAGGTATGTATTATTAGATTCGATTAGAAACTTAATTTTAATTATAGTTATATATGTAACCTAACAAAAGACTTTATTTCAGATATGCCTATTTTTGAAAGAAGTGGTAAAAATATGCATCGCTCCGAATTCTCAAGTACAAATATCTCAAAGAATTCAAACAAGACAAAGGAGGAAAGATGTCCGATGAAGAAAAGAAAACAAGAACATCGGAGGTATGTATTATTAGATTCGATGAAATGCTTAATTTTATTTATAGTTACATATGTAACCTAACAAAATACTTTAATTCAGGTATGCATATAGATGCGGTAAAAATGTGTATTTCTCCAAATTCCCAAAGACGAACATCTCAAAGAATTCAAACAAAACAAAGGTGTAAATGATGTCCGATGAAGTAAAGATAAGAAGAACATCGGAGGTATGTATTATTAGATTCGATTAGAAACATAATTTTATTTCTAGTTATCTTTGTAACATAACAAAAGTCTTTATTTCAGGTACGCCTATTTTTGAAAGAAGTAGTAAAAACATGCATCTCTCCAAATTCCTTAAGACGAACACCTCAAAGAATTTAAAAGAGACAGACAAAGGAGGAAAGGTGTCCTTAAGAAGAAAAGAAAACAAGAACATAGGAGGTATGTATTATTAGATTCGATGAGATATTTAATTTTATTTATAGTTACATATGTAACCTAATAAAAGACTTTATTTCAGATATGCATATAGATGCTGTAAAAATGTGTATTTCTCCAAATTCCCAAAGACGAACATATCAATGAATTTAAAAGAGGAAAACTTGAATGAGGCAAAAGTAAAAATGGTGTGTCTTTATGAGAAAAAAAAGAGAACGTCAGAGATGTGCATTACTAAATCAGATAAGAAACTCAATTTTAATTATAATTATCTTCGTATCCTAAGAAAAGATTTCATTTCAGGTATGCACATTTTTAATATATGCGGCAAAAATATGCATCTCAAATTCTCAAGGACGAACATCCGAAAGAATTTAAAAGTCGGAAAATTGAAAGAGACAAAAGGCAGTAATGATGCCCATACGAGAATAGAATGAACGTGGGCGGTATCATGGGACATTTGCCCCATGCTGGCCTATCTAAATGTCACATCTGTAAGTACATAATAAAGAATGACAGTTATGTTCATTTCTTTTTCCCCTAAAAAATAATCTAACTTTTTTTACTCATTCATAACTTCGACACTGCATCACATAAAGAACCAACTAGATGTGCCAATCCCAAAACTTTCTTCTATCTCATACATTTATCTCTATATTTCAAACAGTAGGTACACGTGTTAATCTTTTAATATTATTAATTCAATACTAGGGTAATATCCCCAGTAATTGGCAGGCACCAGTGATTGGCACATCCTACAAGAATGTCCAAAAATAACATTTATACCCAGTCTTTTAAAAATGCAAGACCATATACCAGTTATACGCTCATTTACTTTACAGTTATAGCTTTGATTTATTCTACCAAAGACAATAGTGCTTAGGATAGAGAAACAATTATGGCTTGTATCAAATTAGCCATTTTTGTTGCAAATGCTTCTTCTATGGCTTAAGAAAGGCATGCATTTCAATTTATTATTTTCTGATTTATAGTATATTTTAAATTTTAATTGACAACAGTTTTGTTTAGTTGAAAAGGGTTACTTTAATTGTGTAAAAGTCTAAGTGCCAATTACTGGTGATTACAGCAATTTTTTATAAATATATTTTTATAAAAATACTTTTTCAAATATTTTTACTTTTAGTGAGCAAAATAGATGCACAGATATGCCCTCCTTGATTTAAAAATAGTTGCAAGTAAATATTTTATTTCTTGGTAATGAAAATAGAAGTAAGTTTAAAGACAAATCCTTAATGTGCCAATTACTGGGGACGTTACCCTATATCAACTTACATTCTCGTCTTAAATTTCTGATTTAGTCAATTAATCTGAGAAAAAACGAGTTAATGTGGATCATAAAAAATCAATAGTTTTGATGGAAGACCTATCCACAGTCAAAAGCACACACAAAAATAGTTCAATTCTATGCGTATGTTTAAACAAATTTTGATCATAGATTGGCAACATACGGACACACAGACACACGGACAAACAGGCATTTTCTAAATTTTTTTTTTTTTTTTTTTTTTTTTTTTTTTTTTTTTTTTTTGGTAACTCTGATCCCTAAAACTGTAAATATGCCCCAAACCGAAGTCTAAAAAAATTTCTATCGCAATCTTTCTTCTATCGAAGAAAGTAAAAGAAAGTAAAAATGCTTATCGAGTTTCGTCGTTTCTCAAACTCAGCCATATTAGTTTTAAAATTATTTTTTTTAAATACTCTTCACATTTAATTAATTTATATACTTTTTCTTTTTTATATATTCATTAAAAAAGCTAGGAAAATATTTTTGAGATCCATCGAGTAAAGTAAAATATGGAAATTTACTTTACTTATTACTAAGAAAAATGCGAACTAAGATTATTTAAATATTTTTTCTTGAAACTTCAAAGTAATAATCTTTATCTTAATGAATCTTACTTTTCATTGTAACTATATTCAAAATGTCTGTTATTTTTCTTTTTCTTTTTCTTTTTGTATATTTTATAATCTCTTCTAATCCAATCTTCATCCTATTTTGAAGCCAGTCGGTTTAAAGTTTTCTAGTTTTCCCTCTTTTTTTTCCGCAGTAAATAAAAGTTCTGTATTTTTCTTCTTTTTAAATCTGCAAGGATAAGATAAATAAATAATAGCGAGATAAAATTTAAAAAATCCTTTTGATATGAAGGGATTAAAATGAAAAAATATTTCTTGGGGGGGAAATGTTAGTAATACTTACAGACAAAATCTGCAGAAAATTAAAACCCTTGGTTTCATAGATATGTTGTTAAAATGAGAGATAATCGTTATAAAAAGATCAGAAATGTGTATATATTTTTTAAATTTTATTTAGAGTTTAACTTAAATGGCATTTTTTGCAAGTTTATATTTAACTTATTTCTTATGTTCATGGTGTTTCAAATTTGCCAATCCAACTTTATCACGCTTCCTGGGTACAATAGATAAGTTACATGCAACGTCATTTCTAACCAGCAGCCTAATAATCTCGCGGGCATTTCGTTTCCTCAACAGATTTTCAGTTTTTTCTCGACTTTGATTAGTTAAAGGGTAATTTTCCCTAAAAAATCGATGATTTTGATTGGCTAATTGAAAATTAGGAAAATCTTGTTCAAGATCCAAGATCGTAGTTGAAACTGATCTATTGACTATGAATTTGGTAGTGACATACGTATATTTCTGCTGACAATAGTATACCATGCGAAAGATATATTTGCAATTTGTCTCCGTCATCATTCACGCGGCAAAAACAGTTGTCCAATAAAGCTATGTAAATGTCATAAGGTATGTGATCGTACAAATATCACACTGATTGCTCCAGAAATGTGTTGGTGGTATTCGATTGGTCGTGGCATGGAAAATGCGCATCTTTCAGTTCTGCACAGAATGGGAATGATTATAATGTTCTATCCTCAGGAATACACGAATCGTTCTTTTTTTCTTGCTAGGAAGCTGGATGTAAAGTTTATATCGAATTTATTTTAAAATAACTTAAAAAAAACACTCGCATTTCTTTTTTTAAGTATTTGTAATTTATTTACAAACAAAAAAGGAAATTTTCCAGAAATATAAAAATTAAATATTCAATATGAATGAATTCTTTAATAGATAGCACTAAATTTCTATCGGTATATGTAGCCTTTTAAAAAAATTTATTTGTGATTATGTTATTTGTAATTTTCAGATTAAAACAATCACATATCATTTATATCACGATATTTAATCAGCTTTTAGCTCTTTCTTATTGACTTTAAAAATTACAAAATAAAACAAACATAAATCAAAACTATAAAAGGCGTCATTCGATACCAATAGAGATAGCATTAATTGATAGTCATATGTTTCTAAAACTTTATTTGTTCTAATTGTTATCAAGCCAACATTATTTTTTTAAATAGCGAAAAATGGCGCACTGTAAAGGGGTAAGCAATAATGAAATCAATAATAGTTTTTTACTAACTAAATATAATTTCAGTACCAAAGCTTATAACTCGATGCAGTAGCAGTATGCATCCATTTTGTTTGCCCATTTATATTCTATTTATATTTAAGGGGAAACAATAGTTTTGAGGTCAGATCTATTAAAAAGTATGAGTTAAAAATTAAAAATCTCGAGATCAAAAGAACCTCTTTTACTAAATGTAAAATATTATTGCTAATTCCGACATTATATTTTTTGTTGCCAAATCTAAGAATCCTTTCTCTGCTGTATTGCAGTGGAGAGAAAAAAAAAAGATGCTGCTTTTTAATTTCATCAAACTGATTCCCAAATACTTTTCTCAACATCGAGAAACTTTCTGATAAATTTCCTAACTCATTTTTTTTTTAATATGAAGGCTTAAAATTGGCAGGATTAAATTATTTGCTATTAAATGATTTGGAATTTAAATGTATTTTCCATTTTCTCCGTAAGTAAATTATACAGGGTGTTTCTTATTAAATTGACGCTATTCAGAGCCTGTGGTAGATCGTTCTAATAACTGAAATGGCACAAATTATAAATGGACTAATTTATAAATGGACATTTTATAAATGGACTCATAAAACCGTGGGAAAAAAAGATTCCAACAAAAATAAATAAATAAAAAATATTTCCAATCACTGACGATAGTGAAATATTTGGCGCTGTATAAGGAAAGAAAACATCAGATTCAGACAAAATTAATATTTTGGATAAAATGCCATGTTTTCTTCATTATATTCACTTTCTCGATAAGGAATTCGACCATATTCAATGTGACTACTGATCTCTTGCACCACACCTTGCATTCTTTGTACAACATTTTGACGGCCGAGTATAACATGTCACTATTATTTTTTTAAATCTTTTTTCTCTTGGTTTCATTAGTCCCCTTATAAATTTTAGAGCAGTTCCAGTTATTAAAATTAGCTACACAGAGATCTAAACAGCGTCAGTTTAAAAAAAAACCTGTATAATGAGTTGTAAATGATATTGATCGCGTTATAACCAGTTGTTCTTCTGTTTCATTATGTTGTGCGCGGAAATGCGGATCAAAATGCCCACTTTGGTAGAATTTTCTGAAAGTTCTTCTGCTTTTACCAAAATTAAATAAATAAATTATTAAATAAATTGAAAAAGTCTTGTGATTAAACAATCTTTCTACAACATCACCTGTGTTTCCGAGCAAAAATAAATTAAAAAAATTGTCAGAATGCTATTCCTTCGGATTTAATAGGAGCCTTGAAATTGTTATCTAGCTTTTTTAGACATCTGTTGTAGGTTTTGGTATTATTCGTTTGCTTCGTTATGACGGATAATAGCTTTTTAATTTCTTATGTCTGTGCTATTTATTCCTTTTCATTCTTTCGCAAACATATGCATTTTAAATGCTACCGAATATATTAAAATATTTTTGAATATTCAAACCGTCACGAATGCTGTTACTTTTTTTTTCAAAGTAATATATAAATATCTGTATCGACTCTATTAATATTAAAAGTTAGATTTATTTTTAAAATTAAAAAATTAAAATTCTATAAATTAAAATTTTTTTCTTATTTAAAAACAAACCAACAAAAAATGCTTCCGAATTTATTAAAGTAACAATTTTTCCATTCATTTAAAATTATTCACAGTTTATCTTTTTAGAGAATTAAAAAATATTTCCATTTAAAATATATTCTAAATAAACACTTTTGAAAAACATATAATTGTTCAAATAACTTAAAAAACGCAATTTTACTTGAAAAAAGAAAAAATTTCTTCTCGAATTTAATTAAACAAATGTTGTTCCATTAAAAATAGTTCTAATTCCCATTTTTATCCCCTATTATTTTATAAGTGTTAAAACACAAACTATTATCTCTTAAAGAAGAAATCTCATCACAATTAAATTTAAATTTGCGATCTTTTTGAACAAGAGATGGACGCAAGGACATATAGAATTGGAAAAGCCTCACCCAATTCCCCATATGAAGAATATTATTTTCAAAAGTCATTTTAAACTTGGACGCTAGTAATAGTCCAAGAGCTGACCGCACAAAACCCTATCTAATCGAACACAAGAACAAATCCTTTATTTTATGGAAGAGTAGTAATCGAGGAGTCAAATGATTTACATCTGCCGGAAGTGAAGTGGTGCATAAGCCAAAAATTAATACCACTAGTGGTTGACTCGTAGGCTTAGCATAGTGTTTTCCTGCACCCAGTTTTCCATGCTTTCATACTTTTGATTGCAGGTCAAACACAATGCTAAACCTACGAATCAACTACCAGTGGTATCAATTTTTGGCTTATGCACCACTTCACTTCCAGTAGACATGGGTCATTAGATTCCCCTATTACTACTCTTCCATAATATAAAGGAGTTTTTCTTGTGCTCGATGACATAGGATTTTGTACGGTCGGTTTTGGACTATAAGCGGCGGCTGGCTTAGTGGTTAAAGTATTAAATGCATATCCGTCAAGCCACCGGCATCGATAACATCAAGAACAGAGGACAGAGGTCACAACGTCATCACTAATGGATCGAGTTTTCACTACTATTGGAATGAACAACGGAAATTTTTGAAAGGCAATTTTATTTTATTTTACTTGCAGAATATCTATCACCTTATAAAACAATAATAACATTTAAAAATTACTGGTGAGAATTTAGAATACGCAATAAAAAATCAGCCAGATGCGGCAAAACTGTGAAATTCAGCATCTTAATGAATTTTTATTTAGGGAAATTCCGAAATCTCACCAGTAAGTTTAAATAGTTATTATTGTTTTATAAGATGATAAATATTCCACAAGTAAAATAAAAGGAAATTGTTATTCAAAATTTTCAGGGGTATTTGCTTAGAACTCGATCCATTAGTGGTGACGTCATGCCTCCTATCCTCAGACCTTGAATGTTTCGATGACAGCGACCCAGCCCATAACTTATTGCCAAGGTCAGTCATAGATGAAAAAGGGAGATATTTTTTAAACTCCTTTCTTCAAATTACGGAAAATTTTCTCTCCTTTAACGGAAAAGAAGGAACGGAAGTTTCTTCTATTTACGGATATTTTCTTTCTTGTCAGACAGAAAAAAAAAGATATTCCTCAAACTACGAAAATATTCCAGTATCTCTGCTGCCAGGAAAATTTCCAAAAATTGAAGAAAGTATTTCTAATAATGTCCTAAGACAGGGAGTTTCCGTCGCGAATAATATGTTGTGTTTCCGGCGATTCTAAGCAATATGCAACCCTACCCCACACAAAGTATCAAATGAATTTATTTTTAAGACTTTTTTCCCTGTGTTCTATCTGTATCATAATTATATTTAAAAAATACAATTCCGTTACGATTCCATTAAAAGCATTAGAGCAATTTTAAGGTACGATATCGGTACTATTGAGAAAAAAATCGTATATTTTTTAAAATATTTATATTTTAATCTTTAGAGAATTTAAAATGCAGCAATATATTTTCATGCTTTTAAAAAGAAAGAAATGCAAATTTATACTTTAAAAATATATATCGTTGGATTTTTTTAAGAGATGAAGGTTTTATTTTACAAAATTTTCTATGCACAATACATCGTGAAAAACAAGAGCCTATTTTATATTTATAAGCAATGATTTTGTAAGGAGAGGCAAGCATGGTTTTTCTTTTATTTGCAATCCTTTTTGGCCTTTTGTTACTTCTTTGACTATTGTGAACATGAAATGCGCATTGAACTGCGGAATATGATTTGTTTAAAATTTTATTTGTACGTAAGAAAAAAATTGTAGTTTTTTAACATTACAACAAAATATTTTACGAAGCATTGAGATTTACTATGGAATGTTCAGTATTGAAAATGAAGTGTGCTCTTTTAAAACCGCAACCACAAAATAACTCAAGCTGGGCCGAAATTCACTCATCTCGCGATTTGAAAGGCAGCTTCTCAAAAAGAGTTGAAACAACTCGACTAGCGAGCTCTTTGTAAGCAATTTAAATCAAGATGAGTAATTTAAATAAAGCAATTTACGTCAACACGAGTAAAATGTTTAAAAAACAATTCATTTACGATCCATTAAATTATAGCTCTTTTTTGAGAAGCCCAATCCACTCTTTCGTTTTAAGAGTGCGTTATATTTATAGTTCTTTTAAAAGGATAATCAAAATAATTCAATTTCATTACGATCTATGGGAAAAGTTGTTTGTAGTGGTTTTTAATGATGTGTCAAAACTTCAAATACATTGGAAGTTACACACATGTCTCTGAAATGCTCTATAAACTGCTAAATATAGAATATAGTATGCCTAGTTGTATTTTGTTCCATGACAGACTGTGGAGAAAATCGTTTGCGTTGTATTTCGTAGTATTTTATTCATGTTACTATATTTCGAACATATTTAAATTGTTATATATCTCTGGGTAACCGCAAGATACCTGCTATACAATATCGTATGGATAGCATTCTTCGTTTATATACAAGAAGGCACAAAATATTTCGTTTACAGTATGAACAATGGACTATTATTTCTGGGAATGCATTCTCAGTTGCGTAAACGTTTATAAAAGTAAAATGACTTTTTCTCTATTATCTGGTGTGTATAACTTCCATAGATAATATACAGTGTAACACAAAAGACCCGAAGTACATTTCCGTTTACTGATGGAAATTGATGAACGAGGAATCTCAACTATGCTATATGCGTTTCCTAACTGAACTAAATTTTAGCATACTATGCATAACATAATATTTCTATAAATCATACACGAAGCTTAAAAAAAAAAAAAAATCAGACAATTTTTTTTAAAATTATTATTGATGAATTTTCAGAAATTGTGATTTTTATTTATTTTAAGTAAAGTTTAGTTAGTCACTTAACCCGGCAGAGATCGTCCGGAGCACAGAATCACCCCAGTTATATAAAAACCAGGAGAAATATTTATTTGAAAGGTTCATGCCTTTCTGCATCTTCCTGTCTGACACGGGATTGGTGGGTGCAAAATTAATTTATTTTTCTTTCATTTTTTCACGTTAAACAACGTTTATGGTAACGGGGTGACTCAGCCTTCCCACGCGATCGTTATTGCTTCGAAATATTTCATTCTAAGTACTATAGTTGTATGTTCTGAGATGTTCCTGCTGATTTGTGCTATTTCCTTAACGAATTAATGCAGTTGTTGTTTATAATCAAATGCCCTCCCCCTCCCCTAATTTATAGCACATTTTTTGTATACAACGATTGAGGCGGATCTAGTCATCCCGCGCAATTTCCATTGTTACAGTTGGTGTGCGCCTTCAAACTATAAAGAAAGATTTCTCAACTAAAGATGCACTTTTCTTAAATACCCTCTTAATGATAATGTACATATTGTTTATAATCAAGCGATTTCTTTTAATTTATAATGCATTAAAAAACCTCTGATTGGGGTGATCCAGTCATCCCAATGATTTTTTTAACCCTTTGAGCTCTGATGGAAAAATTACCTGAAAATTTCCAAAGTCACATTGGCATCAATGCATTGCAAAGAAAGAATTCACTTTACAATATACACGATAAAACACACTAAAAAACTTTTTCATATAAATTTGGTCGAAAATTCTGGTGCCACTGGGAAATTTCAAAATTAAAATTAAGTGGTTGAAGATTCCTCCATCAGAGCTCAAAGGATTAGTGTCACAATTGGGTGCGAATATTCTGCTGGATAATAATTTAAGAACATTTTCCATGGATAGATATAAGGAAAGCCTCAGAATGCCTCTAGATGCTTTGTCCTGAGCCCTTAGTAGTGTTTATGTCCGGCCCTGGTTATATTGAATTAATAATAGGTGAAATAATAGGTAAAACTATTATCTATACCAACCTTTCTATTCATATGCAGTAATGATATTACAAATTAGATTGTTGAGCAAATATATTGTATTTGTCAAGTGGATTGCAAATTAAAATGTTTATTAACTTTACTAACTTAAATTTTGCTGCGGGTAAAATATTTTGGTCTTGCAGATGAAATCACTTAAAGATTCAAGGCGTATATTTTCTGACTTCGAATTTTATTCGGTATATCAGATATAAGGAGGAATAACTCCCCATGCTTTATAAAAATATAAGGTATGTAAAGTAACTGAACGGAAGGAATTTAAAATACATAGATATTTTATATTTTTTTATATTTTCTCGTTTTTGGAAATTTTAAAAATTTTATTGGATACAATTTCCCACTCTTTAAATTCTGAACATTTCCCGGATCAGACAAGAAGGAATATTCGCTCTCTATTATACGTGTAATGAATACCAATTCTATATAATTTTTTTTATTTATTTTACTTTTTGAAATAAATAAAGTAACGAATGATTGGAGTATATTTTATTTACTTTTGGACCATAAGTGTTTGAGAATCTAAGCATTTTCACATAACTCAATATGGGTCATTGCATGGTAACTTACGTTACTTTTAAAACAAGTTATTTCAGTAATTTTACTAATATAACACAAACACACACACACAAAATGAAGTTGATGCGATTTGTTAGTTGCCCAAACCTCAATTTTGATAAGAGTTACCTGAATATAGTGCCATTTTTAAAACTCTGGCAATTATATTTGATGGAGAGATTTTTACATACCTAAAAATAATTTGTAATAATTATATATTAATTCTTTATTACCTTTGATTTTTCTCCGAGATTTCTCTCCCCAAAAATGTGTGCATCAATTTGATCAACCAATTTTTTTATTTTATGATAATTATAATTAAATCCGTTAGTGATCGTATTAAGTTTCTAGGATCTGATCAAAGAAAAGAATATTTTCTGCGGCATAATGAATAATAATAATAATACTAATAAAATTGATAACATTCCTCACAAAATACTCCCAATTAAAATTTCACGCAAAAAAAAAATATTCTCATCCAAAAAATTTAGATTAATTTATGCGTTGTGTTATTTCGATGCTATCAGATTCCTTATGAAACGTTGACCAGCATGCACCTATAGTAATTTTGACACATACTCCATAAATCATTACCATGCTTTGTCATTTATAAAACAAAAAAAAACATTTTATTGTACAACACAGAACACACATAATACACTAAATATATACATGCACATAAATAAATTACAAAAATACAAAATAATCAAATCAAAATCTATTTTTTTTTCTTTATAGCTGTTGGCATTGCTGCATAATTACATTTTATGCTTTGTAGCACGATATTTTCAACATTGAAATTGATTTCATAAATTTATGAGTAATCATCACCAAAATGAATTAACCTTCGGGATCATTGGCGTGCAAGTGTTTCCCTATTATTTTATTGTTTTTATCATACTCTATGTTTGTGGGCAAATATAAGGGGAAATAAGTCGGTAAATTGCATACCTTTTCTAAAGTTGCTGACACCATAGGCAAATGTATATCCGGACAGATGAGGAGAAGCCTGGAACACTTTCGTTACCCATATTGGCACACCTCACTCGAGCACACTTGGTAGACTGACTGACTGACTCTTATTATCTCGAAAAACTCAAGAAGCAAAAAGTATAATAATAATTCTGTAGTCGAATATCCTTCGACCATTCACAGTTTTCTTTTTAACATATTTTTTTCCCCTTCCAATTTCGTGTTATTTCATTTGTGCTTCTTTTAAGGCAGTACACTGTTATTGGCTGTCCTTAAATTGACTATTAAATTGAACACTCCCCTAATTTTAATTTTCTAGGGGCTTGTAAAGTCCTAGTCGTCGGAGTGTCTGTATGGTTGATAATTATTACCCCACACATCGATTTCCCCTTTGCCCTGTCGTAAATACACTCTTAGTGAAAGTGTCTCTGTTTTGTCGTCTTATTTATGGCCGTCCGTCACAGTCTTATTGCCGCTATAAATTTCTTGTCTGAGCTGTAAATCAACTGTCCTCTGTTCCTTTTTTTTCTATAATTTATTTCAAATAGTTAGTTTTCTTTACGGAATTATCTGGTTTGAGTGATGTGGGGGTTTTACACCCAACATCTATTCCCTGGGTCTAAAAAAAATGAGGTCTGTAGATATCATTTTTGTGTACACCACACTGCCGCAAGTGTTGTATCCATAGTCATTGGAATGTTGATTCAGTTCTGGTGAACACTTCCAAGATCCGATTCTCTTCTCTTCTGTGTATTATTTCCCCATGCCCAAATTTTGATGTAAGAGGCACCGAGAATATCGCACAGAACCGCGAGCTCTATGAATACCTTATTGCTCTAGATGCAATAAGCGAACTGTCTCCTACGTTATAAAAAGGAAAAAAAGCGAATTAGCGCAAAAACACGGATCCTCTGCAAGTCGCGCATTTTGATTGACAGGTGCTAATGATGTGCTTAGTAGCCTAACACCCTGAAATGGTAATGGATGACTCTTCCTAGAATCAACTCCTCTCCTGCTAGTGTGTGAGGGAAAGTGTATGTTCCTTTCCAGTCAAGTCAAGCAGGTATCTAATTTTCTCGGTTTTTTTTGTCTTAAAATTATATTTCTTTCGCATGAAACTCATGTTAAACTATATGAAACTAACCCGTATTAACCTATAACCTGTTACGCATGCCTTCAGTGTAAATTCTCACCCCTTTATTCTATAAAATTGACATATATTCGCTATAAAACCATGTACTGTGTACTGTTTATTTTTTGTTTTCAGTGAAAATGGCTTCCTATAACCTGAGTTATCTGCGGAAAGACGCTTGCTGTCGAAATATATTGGAGTCCTAGAGAAGTATTATATTTCCTAAATGCTTCATTTGAGGGGGGAAGGAGGGAAGGGTATTTAGCAAAATATGAAGAAAAGGGATTGAAATCCCTAAAATATTTTTATTTTATTTTATTTTATTTTATTGTTTTTTTTTAATATTTTTTTTTTTTTTTTTTTTTTTTTTTTTTTTGCTACATTATAAGAATCTAAAATAATATTTCTAAGCCAATTTGCCTTTAATCAATGCTATCTGAACAACACAATTTACTTGTTATTTTACTAATCTCCATTAATAATCCTGTCACCCAATTCTGGGTACAAATAGAAAGTGTGAAATGAAATAATATTGATAAAATGTGTATATATACCATCCATTTATTTACCTTTTCTTGTTGTAGTTTGAGTATTTAAAATTTTAAAAGACACTATAGTATAGAGGAAAAAAAAATACATTTTGAAAACAAAATTACCTAATCATTTGAAATATGTATTGACTTCTATATCTAATTTTATTACTAAAATGATTCAGCATGTCATACTGATTAAAATAATTTATCTTTTTTATTTTTTTTTTTATTTTTGTACCAAAATTTACTAAGTTGTTTAGAGTTAAATTGAATTTTTTTTTACTAATACCTAAATATTTGTATTTATATATATATATATTAATTTGTACGGATTATTGACAATCGAGTATATACACTTTAGTGAATAACCTGGCCAGGTTTGAGAAATACTCTCTGCCCGCAGAAAGATTTCCTTATATTCATAAATACAGGGTGTTTCGCTACCAGACCGACAAACTTTGAGGGATGATAGTAGACATGAAAACAAACATTATTAAATAGGGAACCATGGGGCGCAAACGTCTTCTGTAGGAGCTAGCGGCCATTAAAGTTTGAGGTCCAAAATTTCAAACGATGATAAAAAACGGAAAAAAGGGTCGATTCGTTTGCGGTTTTCACTAAAACATTCTTTATATCACGTTTTTCTTAGAAAAAAATTTCAAAGGCTATGTTCAAAAATTGTCGATAGAGGGCGCTTTAGACTTTAGAGTAACGAACAGTTACTTTTTACCGCTATTTTGTGTGAGGGGTTGAAATTATTCTAAAGTTTAGACTTTAACTTAAATTTTAAGCCCAAAATCCGAAACATTGGGATCGGTTAACTAGCAAAAATTAAACTGTGAACCGAGGGGGAAATTTTAAACGCTCATAAATATTGGACAAACAAATCGATTTTGTTGCAGTTTGCGTGTAAGTCATTCCGTTGGTAATTATTTTATTCAAAATGATGTACAGTTTGGTGCCCTCATATTTTGATAGAGGGCGCTTCCGACACATTTCTGACATTTCAGTGGCATTACTCCTGCGTGTTTTACTACCAGACCATCATACTTCCAGGAAGTGTTAGGGATACAAAGACGACTTGGAATCACATAGGAATGTAACGTTGGAAATGCACTTTTTGCGAGTTACGGTTAAAGGAAGCAGAGGAAAAAGTAACAGAAACAGCAGAGAAAGAACGACACATTAATGTGACAGAAAACAGTTTATTTAAAGGTTTTATGAGAAAAGGTGTTCAAAATTACAACCAGAAGTAGTCCGGTATGCTTGACAGCGGCGTCAAGTGGAATTCCGTACGCTTTGAAAGTTTCCTGGCATCTCTGATAGTTTCCTGGCAACTACAGAAATACCAGTTGCGAGGTCGTCAACTGATGGTACGGGAGTCTCATACACCCAATTTTCTATTAGACCCCAGCAAAAGAAGTCCATACATGATAGATCCGGCGACCTGGCAGGCCAATGAACCAGGCTACCACGACCTAACCACCACTGTCCATATGTTACTTTGAACTGTCGGTAAACGTCATTGGTAAAATGTGGAGGAGCCCTATCGCGCTGTTTATCGTTGAAATACTTCATTCTGCTACCTTTGGAACCGGTTCGCGAATGATCACTTCAAAGTGATCTTTGCGCAGGCGCATTACCGTTTAGCGCCATCTACCGTCGCTGTCAAACTTGCCGGACTACTTTTGGTCGTAATTTCAAACACCTTTTCTAGTAAAACCTTTAAATAAACTGGTTTCTGTGACATTAACCTTTACGTAGGGGCTCGCTCAGTGTCTACCTTATAATGCATGTAAACCCGGACAGATGCTGTCACAGCCCTTCCGTAAAGGTTAACGTGTCGCTCTTCTCGCACTAACGTGTCTCTTTGTTTTTGTTACTTTTTTCTCTGCTTCCTTTAACCGTAACTTGCAAAAAATGCATTTCCAGCGTTACATTTCTATGCGATTCCAAGTCATCTTTTTATCCCTAACACTTCCTGGAAGTATGATGGTCTGGTAGTAAAACACCCAGGAGTAATGCCTTTGAAATGTCAGAGATATGTCGGAAGCGCCCTCTATCAAAAAATGAGGGCACTAAAGCTGTACATCATTTTGAATAAAATAATTACCAAGTTAATGACTTACACGCAAACTGCAAAAAAATCGATTTGTTTGTCCAATATTTATGAGCGTTTAAAATTTCCCCCTCGGTTCACAGTTTAATTTTTGCTAGTTAACCGATCCCAATGTTTCGGATTTTGGGCTTAAAATTTAAGTTAAAGTCTAAACTTTAGAATAATTTCAACCCCTCACACAAAATAGCGGTAAAAAGTAACTGTTCGTTACTCTAAAGTCTAAAGCGCCCTCTATCGACAATTTTTGAACATAGCCTTTGAAATTTTTTTCTAAGAAAAACGTGATATAAAGAATGTTTTAGTGAAAACCGCAAATGAATCGACCCTTTTTTCCGTTTTTTATCATCGTTTGAAATTTTGGACCTCAAACTTTAATGGCCGCTAGCTCCTACAGAAGACGTTTGCGCCCCATGGTTCCTTATTTAATAATGTTTGTTTTCATGTCTACTATCATCCCTCAAAGTTTGTCGGTCTGGTAGCGAAACACCCTGTATATACACTCACATTGCCATATGATATCCATACATGAACCTTTATATTATTTTATTATTGTTGTATTTTAATGCCATATATAAATATTAATATGAAGTGTATGAAAGCGTGAAATCGATACCACTTAAAATTAATTGCTTTTATGTGTAATTATATGATTTTTTATAAAATATTGCTATGTTTCCATACGCCTATGTCGGTAAAAAATATATATATATACCTAATAATATATATAGTGTCGTTTAATCTTCACATTTAAAAAAAACTTCCTAATTTATTTGCTTTTATATATATTCCTGATAAGACTCTAAAATAATTTTGCATCTGTTACTTATCCAATGTAACTAAGTATTGCCTTGTGATGAAGTCTAATTGTTATAACTTTCTTTTGTATACTATCCCATAAGACCTTCTTTTGAAACTACGTTGCGTGAGTAATGTCATCATACTTATATCTAACGTGCAGAAAAAGAATTTGTAATACCTTTTATTTTCAGGCAAAGGTAAAAGAAAAAAAATTCCTGTAAAATGTCCTCCAAAAAAAAAATACCCTTTACTTATTTATTTATTTATTTATTTTTTTATTTTTTATATATATATCTGACTCTGCCGATTAAATATTATTGGGAATGCTTATATCACACGAGTTTCTAACGTAAGATCCTAACCTTAACGCTTTCTCTTCTAGTGAACCATCTTAAATCTGCCATGCGACTTAATCTGATATTCAATTTTATAGCTTTCTGCCATGCACTGACTAGAGAAAGATTCCCCATTCGGGAGCAACTCTCCCCCTCCTCGATCTGTGGTGTGGTAACTTGGTAACTGTTTACCCCCGAGACCTGTCAGCAGATCCATCAATCTCGTCAAGCGGAAAGTCTTCTGTTGGTGAGAAAACCTTATTTTTTTTTTCTTTGAGTTCTTTATTTTTGTGAATCCTATGTGCTGAGTTTCCACGTTATTTTGTTTTGTCAATAACTTGCCTTGCCATTGTTATATGTTATTTTATTATTGCGTACTTCGCCGAACTTCTCATCAAATTTCTATATGAAAATCTGTATTTATTTATTTTTTTTTATGTACCAATATACATATCTTTAATATCAATTTTGCATATGCGTTGTTTGTAAGAGTTATTTCTCTTCAAGTTGTTTCCACTTTATTTAAATATGCAGAATAAATAATTAAATTTTTTTTTTTTTTTTTTTTTTTTTTGTATCATTGATTATGCACTAGACGAATTTATTCTGAGCAATTGCTTCCGTCCTAGTCATCCAATGTACAATTATCATTATTGTTTATTTATTTATTTTTTTTTTATGCAACATGAAGTTCTGTGAAGTACTTATGTAATATTTAGTGTATGTAGTAATTTTTTTCGGGTGTGCCTGCACATTTCCCCAATTGTAACTCAGAGGGAAATAGTACACTCATCTTGCTATCTCTTTATATTTTCTCTCTATATTGCTTGAATTTGAAAGGCAAGTTATTGTATGATGTCTTAAAAATAAATTGTCATAAATTCAAAAACTTTACAAAACTTATAGTTTCAAAAACAGATAAAATAAAAAATTATCTACATTAAATTTGTTTCTTAAATACATATATTTCAAATATATATAAATATATATTTCAAGTACCCTAGATAATGTAATATAATCGTTAGGGCTTATGTTTTTTTTTTTTTTTTTTAATTTTCCCCCTCTGATTCCTCCTCTGCTGTACTGTCTTCCACGTCTATGTGTGGAGTTGCTGCCTTAGGCGCGAATAGTAAATCGATGTTCCTTTTTATAGGCCGAGCATAATTACCTGTCATGTCTTTTAATAAATAATTATTGTTGCATAATTTTTTATTACTTTAAAAGGACCGTCAAACTTGTTTGCCAGAGCGCCCGGATTTATGCGTTTTAAGTATACTACCTGCCCCAAATTCAGAGTAGGTGTATATAGCAGGTCCTCTTCTTTAGCATACTCATCCTGCATGCGTGACTGATTGGCCAGTGCTTGTAGTTTCACTTCTTTAATGTGTGCCATTCTCTGTGCCACATAAGTTTTAGTTGAGACCTCTTCTGTGGGAATATGCGATGTAAACGGATTTCTCAATTTTCTCGCAAAGAAAATGAGTGCGGGAGCGAATCCTAAAGCCCTGTGAATTGTGTTATTGTAATGTAGTTTGAAAAAATCTAGCCTAATGGCCCATTCCGTTGTGCTTTTTGACATTGCGATTAGGGAGCTCTTCAGAATTCGGTTTGCCGTTTCAGCAATTGCATTCGCCTTGGCTCTGTATACACTCGTAAAGTGTAATTCTATATTTAACGCCTTTGTATATTCTTTGAATAAATCACTTCTAAAATATTTTGCATTGTCCAGATATATGCTGTTGCAAATTCCAAAAGTACTGAAGTACTTATTCAGCACATTGACAATTGTCTGTGTTTCTACATTTCTTAATGCAACCGCTTCTAAAAATCTGGAAGTTGCGTCAGTGATAGTCAGAATAAATTTATTCTTTCGCACAGAAAATGTTAGAGGCCCACATACGTCAATATGTAGTATACTTCCTACTTCCTGGTCTTTAACCACCCTTTGCACTGGTACTTTTATCGTTTTGTGGTGTTTAGCTGTTTGACACGCTGTACAGTTTGCACAAAATGTTTTAATATCCCTGTACATTCCATGCCAAAATATCCTATCCTTAATGGTGTCATAAGTTTTCTGGAATCCAAAATGGGGAGAATGCGCGTCATCCATAATGGCTATTTTCAAAGAGTCAGGGGCAATGAGTAGTTCCTTTTTTTCTGTCCCTGGTCTCAGAATTAATATTTTATCCGCATTTAACATGTATCTTTTTGTTGTTCGATTGTTTTGTCCCTTTTCTATTTTGTCAATTATTTTTCTTAATTTTTCATCCGCATATTGTTCTGATTTAATATTGTCATTAGACAAAGCCTCATTGACTTTAAATAGAGTATTGTGTAATTGTAAATCCGTTTCTAAACTGCATAAATTACGAGACACAAAATCAGCCGGGTTGACCTTACCTTCGATATGCTCGAAGACATAATTATATTCCGCCAAATCTGTCATCCATCTTTTGACTATGTCAGATTGCGTTTCCAAATTCATTTGCTGTGTAATGGGTTTCGAATCCGTCATAATCGTGAATGGTCTACCCCATAAAATATGTTTAAAATGATTGACTGATTCATGAATCGCTAATAACTCGAATTTTATACTAGGATAGCTTTTTTCTGCCTCTCTTAATTTTCTCCCAAAAAACTCAATAGGCAATAAAATGCCATTAGTCTCCTGCGCCAGAATTGAGGATATGGCTAGCTTCGAGGCGTCACATATCAAAAATAATTCCTTATTAAAATCTGGAGGTCTAAGTGTAGGGTTTTGTATTATCGCTTCTTGTATGTTTTTCAACGCCTGTTCATGCTCCTCACCCCATTTAAATTTTACCTTTTCTTTTGTAAGTTCCACTAAGGGATGTACAATATCTGAATAATTTCTAATTAAAGATCTAAAGTAGTTTGCTAGACCCAGAAGTGATCTTACACCTTTTTTTTTTGTTTTTGGACGTACGAGGGTTTTAATTTTGTCTATGTTTTTTCTTGCTGGGGAATATCCCCATCTGTTGAGTTGAAAGCCCAAAAAATCTATTTCTTCTTTGCATATTTCCATTTTTGAAGGCTCTATGGTCAGATTGTGGTTAATGAGGGTCTGTAGAACTTGCTCTAAAATTTGTAGCATTTCCTGGATTGTATTGGTACCAATTAACATATCATCCATGAAGTATGCCACCTGTGACTTGTCGAAGTGTCCCAACACTTTATCAATTAATTCTGCGAAATAGGCGCTGCTGTTCTTTGTTCCGAAAGCGAGCCTTAAAGGGTTAAATTTTCCTTCCTCAGTAATAAATGCTAGTTTTTGCCTATCCTGTGGCCTTAAATTTATCTGAAAAAATGCACTGTGGAGATCTAACACCGCGTAGTACCTTTTTCCGCTGATCGAGTAAAGAATTTCTTTAATATCCGGTATGGGAAAGCTGTATGTGTGTAAAATTTGATTTAATAACCGATAATCTATAGCCATTCTATATTTGGTTTCATTTTTCTTTTCTTTGTTACTTTGTTTCTTTTTTACAAAAATTACCGGAAACGCATAATTTGAGTCTGATTTTTCAATAATCTTTGCTCTTAGTAAATTCTGTATCTCTGTTTTTGCATATTGTTTGACCGTTTGAGGTAGTTTATAGGGTTTGGTTTGTATAGGGTAGTCATGACTTAAATTAAATTTTGGTATAACCAAAGATGTTTGACCTAAAGTATCATATGACTTTGAAAATGCATGCGCGTTTCTCATGAGTATGTTTTTTAATTCTTCTCTTAGGTCTTCCGATAAATGTGTTAAATCAAAGTCTGACTCCTTTAACTCTGCTTCTCTTAATTTTCTGATCTCTTCGATATTTAAGCTATTTAATTCGTAAATTGTTCCGTGTTCAATGTCGTCGGATTTTGTATCCTGTTTAAAATCTATATCTTTTGTTATTTTGCCTACATTTATCCCTTTATTCAGCTTTATTCTTTTGTCAGTGTTACTTGCTATTATGACATGAATTCTATTATTTTGTTGCACTTCATGTAATGAAGTTTGAAATGTGAATTTAGAGTCGTCCCTCAAGGGTTCTAATAATATTACCTCTTGTTCTGCTATGGAATCATCACACTGTAAATTAACTATTTTTTTTTTTTTTTTGAATTTGCATTTATAAAAATTGTTGCTATGGTCTTAGCATACATATTTTTATATTTAGTGATGGTTTGTGTCTCTTTCTTGTTATTATTATTCTTTTCCTTTTTGTAAGACCCTGATGGATTGTTTTCTTGCCTATTCTTGTCTTCTGTTTCTGAAGTTAAATTATTAACTTGTATCCCTGTTTCCTTTTCTGGAATATTCAGTTTAATTTTTATGTTTTTGAAAATAAGTGTTTTTTCTTTGAAATTCAGAATCATATTATTATCCCTTAAATAATCGTATCCCAAAAGCATTTGGTATTCTCTACCGAAATCTTTATTCGTGATGTAAAATGTACCTGTTGTAAAACTGCCCTGTATTCTGAAAACCAGTCTAACACATTGTTTAAAGTAAATTTTCGAATTCGTTAAAGTTTGTATTTGTATTTGATTTCCTAGATATTTAAATTTTACATTTTTTTTCTTTAATTTATCAAAAATAATGGGCGAAAGTAATGAGACCGCCGCCCCACTATCACATAACGCTTTAAATTTGATATTATTTATCTCTAGGTCAATGATGGGTAACTGATTTTCTCCTTCATTTCTAACACTGGCAATAAATCTGTTTATTTTGCGACACCCTTTAAACTGAGACTCACCTGTGTCGCTAAAATACTGTTGTTTATTTTCAGCGAGCCTCTGATTTAGTTTTCCGACATTGGTTTTTCGTGTCGTTTTTTGTTATTGAATGAACCTCTTTTGGAATGGCCTCTGTGCTTATTTTCCCTTTTGCTATTTTGTTCATTATAATTGTCCTCTTGCTCGTCTGTCTGGGATTTATTAAAATTGTTATGATAGCCACCTCTTCCACGACCTCTTGAAGGCTGTGCGAACCCCTGTGCTCCTGTATTATGGTAATATTCCTGTGGATACATATAATTGTATATGGGGGGAGGGGGGGGGGGTAGAAAAGTGAGGTGCTACATAGCCATAGTTCCAATTGCCAAAATTATTGTTACCATTATGTCCCTGATACCCCATATTTTGGAATCCTTGTTGCTGTTTATAGTTATTTCTGTAGCCTCTTGTGCATGAGACCTGCGACCCTCTATTAATTTGAAATCTGTTACTATTCGTAGCCGCGTTATCATTCATATATCTCTGTCTGAACCAGCAATCTTTTGTCTCATGATTTACTTTCCCGCACACCTCACAGCATTTTTTTTCGGTCTCCGACCTATTATTTAATTTCAATTTAAGGTTGTTTATTTCGGTGACTAACGTCTGAATTTGCTCTGCACTGTCTGTACTTAATTTATTCAATTTTCCCAATATCTCATTCTCTTTTGTAACGGTAATGCTATTTATTTCGGGGATGTTTGCTTGATTGTAAGCCTCTTCCAATCTTAGTGAGCACTTGCATGCTGCTTCAAAATTTTCGGGTGCATTTTTTCTCACTTCTAAACTAATATCTGCGCGGATTGCATCTAGGAATCTTGCCAATTTCATTTGGTCTAAAAATTTTGCGTTGCTGTTATCATCTAATTTTTGACCACTTTTTTTTATATATAAATTTGCCGTAGCATTAAATTCATTTATAAAATTAGCTAATGTTTGATCGGGTTTCTGCTTTAGGCTGAAAAATAAATTCTGAGCACCCCCGAAATTACATTTAACGGAAAATAATTCTTTTAACTTCTCCTTGAATTTTCCTATGTCTGCTTCTAAAAATAATGATTCATCCTGCATGAGAGTTTCCCTTGCCGATCCTATGATTTTAGCTTTCAAAATTGTTAATTTGTGTTCATCGCTATATTTCGATTTGTCAATTAAATTATCAAATTGTAGTAGGAAATAATTGATATTAGTTTCTTTTTTACCATCAAACGGATAAATTAATCCTACTAAATGCTCTGCGTTAGGAGTTGCCATATTTCCTGTCCAAGAAATTTTTGATCCCGAATTCTTTGTTTTTTTTCTTTGTTTATCGTTTTTGTTCTCTCCCGAAATTTCTTCGTTTTTATTTAATAATATTTTAAATTGCCTTCTCGTTTTAACACCACTTAAACGCGTGCTGTTTCTGAGAGATTTCCTCGTACCTCCTTTAGTCATAAACTCAATTATCCTCAATTTTTTAAATAATAAAACCACAATGATTTAATTAAAAATAACCAACTTGATATAAATATATCCACATATCTTATTATTATTATTTTTTAATTTATACAGTTTTATCCACATGTACTAAACATAAAATATCAAAATATTTGATGAATTTTAGAATAAAATCCTTTCTATCATATCACACATAAATACATAAAATTAAATAACAACCTTTCTTTCTTTTTTTTTTTAATAGTGTAAACATACATATATATACAGTTTTTTTTTTTTTTTTTTGAAAAATATGCCAATTATCTCAAACAAAAATACACTTGCATGCCAATGTCTCGGTTTAGTATCATATTCATAAAATTTATTAGGTGAAAAAAAAAAACAAATTTTTATTTATTTTATTATTTTACGTATATATATATCAATTTTAACAACAACTCCTATTTTCTTGTAATAAAAAGAGAATCTATCTTATCTCCAATCTAATTATCTCCTTTAACATGTGTATTTGTCAGAATCATTCATTCATTTCATTATCATTTTTTTTTTTCACAAAAGGAATTCAAATAATCACAAAATTATTTTTTTTTCTTAAAAAAAAATTCAAATAATCACAATATTAATTAAATATTTACTTCCAATATGGCAGTAATAATATCTAAATTGAAGCTAATTAATTTCTTGAAAAATAATTTGGTTCTTTAAAGTACTCAAATTAAAAGAAATTACAATACTACCGTATTATTAAAGTACTAAAATCAACCAAGTTCGTTCTTTTAATCATTTCAATTAAATACATAAAAATAAATAATTAAGGAACTGGTATCACGGCACCAATTTTTTGGGGGGGTTGAGATGATGGAGAGATTTTTACATACCTAAAAATAATTTGTAATAATTATATATTAATTCTTTATTACCTTTGATTTTTCTCCGAGATTTCTCTCCCCAAAAATGTGTGCATCAATTTGATCAACCAATTTTTTTATTTTATGATAATTATAATTAAATCCGTTAGTGATCGTATTACGTTTCTAGGATCTGATCAGGGAAAAGAATATTTTCTGCGGCATAATGAATAATAATAATAATACTAATAAAATTGATAACATTCCTCACAAAATACTCCCAATTAAAATTTCACGCAAAAAAAATATTCTCATCCAAAAAATTTAGATTAATTTATGCGTTGTGTTATTTCGATGCTATCAGATTCCTTATGAAACGTTGACCAGCATGCACCTATAGTAATTTCGACACATACTCCATAAATCATTGCCATGCTTTGTCATTTATAAAACAAAAAAAAAACATTTTATTGTACAACACAGAACACACATAATACACTAAATATATACATGCACATAAATAAATTACAAAAATACAAAATAATCAAATCAAAATCTATTTTTTTTCTTTATAGCTGTTGGCATTGCTGCATAATTACATTTTATGCTTTGTAGCACGATATTTTCAACATTGAAATTGATTTCATAAATTTATGAGTAATCATCACCAAAATGAATTAACCTTCGGGATCATTGGCGTGCAAGTGTTTCCCTATTATTTTATTGTTCTATCATACTCTATGTTTGTGGGCAAATATAAGGGGAAATAAGTCGGTAAATTGCATACCTTTTCTAAAGTTGCTGACACCATAGGCAAATGTATATCCGGACAGATGAGGAGAAGCCTGGAACACTTTCGTTACCCATATTGGCACACCTCACTCGAGCACACTTGGTAGACTGACTGACTGACTCTTATTATCTCGAAAAACTCAAGAAGCAAAAAGTATAATAATAATTCTGTAGTCGAATATCCTTCGACCATTCACAGTTTTCTTTTTAACATATTTTTTTCCCCTTCCAATTTCGTGTTATTTCATTTGTGCTTCTTTTAAGGCAGTACACTGTTATTGGCTGTCCTTAAATTGACTATTAAATTGAACACTCCCCTAATTTTAATTTTCTAGGGGCTTGTAAAGTCCTAGTCGTCGGAGTGTCTGTATGGTTGATAATTATTACCCCACACATCGATTTCCCCTTTGCCCTGTCGTAAATACACTCTTAGTGAAAGTGTCTCTGTTTTGTCGTCTTATTTATGGCCGTCCGTCACAGTCTTATTGCCGCTATAAATTTCTTGTCTGAGCTGTAAATCAACTGTCCTCTGTTCCTTTTTTTTTTGTATAATTTATTTCAAATAGTTAGTTTTCTTTACGGAATTATCTGGTTTGAGTGATGTGGGGGTTTTACACCTATCAATATTTACTCAGGTAAATTTCATTACTGAAAACATAATGTAAGTTACCACATAATAAGTATAATAGCCTGAGTTAGAGACATATTTTTTAAATCAAAATTGAAATTTGGATAGGTTTAATTATCAAATCGCATCAACTTATATTTGTTTAGTGTTATATTATTAAAATTTCTGAAGTGATTTTTCTTAAATGTAACGTAAGTTAAAACGGAATTACCCAAATATGTAATTAAATACATTTATATATCACCTGTATTTAATTCTTCCTTTTACAATAAATAACTTTTAATTAAATCGTGAAAATAATAATAAAAAATATACATGGGATAACATTGTGAGCATTTAAAAATATTATGCGTTGCAAAAATATTTTTTACACTATTTCATCATGAATTTAGAGATTTTATATTTAAAAATATCTGTTTGTAAGCTATAATCTATCTATCTCTATGTATGTAAAATAGTTTGTATTGACTGACTCATAATCAACGCACAGCTCAAGCTATTGAACAAAGAAATATGAAAATTGGGGGGGGGGGATACTTCTAATGACATAAGCATGAAATAATGTGTAAAAGTAAGACAGTACTTTTGAAAGCTGTCCCCCCGCCCTTTTTAAGCTGGTTAAAGGATTTGTCGATAGATCACCTTTCTATATATTATCAGCAGTTTTAGGTAGGTTCAAGAAATTCAGGATAATAAACCTATTAATACGTAGTATTTAAACTCCTATTTCAGGAATATTAGAAAGCCATCCCTCAGGAGTGGTCGAAAATTTTAGGACATTTCGCCATAACTCTGCAATAGTTTTAGGTAGGAGCAAGAAATTCAAGATAAAGAAACCTACTAATAAATAGTTAAACATACAGTAATAGTTAAACTTGAGTAATTTTGAGCAATCTTTCTATTATGTCGACTTAACATAACTTATTAACACCGACTTTCAACTGGATAATGTAAGGTTATACAAATAAGACAACAATTATGGATATGTGATTAGATTTTTTTTTAAATTTATGTTTACTAAACATGTTTTGTTTGATTCAAAATTATTTTAGAGAAATTGACTAGCGTAGCGGGCGAAGGCTGCTACTCAATTTTAAAATAAATACATTTTTGAGTTGCTTTAATCCAAAAACCTCAAAATTGTATTTAAAAAAAACTGTTATAGCTTGAATAATAGTACTTGGTACAATTTTTATTTTATAGATGATCCTTCACTATAAAATAAACCAAACAGAATTATAAAGACTTCATGTAGCTATCATTATTCGGAATTTTTTTCTAAACTGCACTTTTGAACTCTGATTTCTAAAAATTATCGAACTTTTTGTATCTCGCTAAAAGAGATATATAAGTAAAGTACGTTATAATAGCTGAAAGCTCAATGTTTGCAGATTAATAAATCAATTTTAGTATTATTATTTATTGGTAAGAAATTTAAAATTTATGAACGATTCAGTCGACAGAAATAGAAAGTCCAAAATTTGTAGCTATCTTTATTAGAATAAATAATTTTCAAAAGTATCGAAACTTACATTTTTGTACAAAATCTTTTGAAAGAATTTTACACCCGAATGAAAAATTGCTCAAGATGCAAATTAAAGTTATCTTAATCCAAATCTCGCCTTTTTTTCTTTAATTTTTTTTTCTTTTATGAAAGCAAAATTATTCCAACTTTCATATTGTTCAAAGAGGGAAAAAAGACCGTGTTTAATAAGAAAATCGTTATTCGTTTTAAAGATTCCTAAATTTGAGAAACGGAATTAGAAAAATTTTCTCTTTATGAAAAGATTTTAAAAAATTTATTTTTAAAACTCATCACAATATGCCTTTTATCTTATTCCACTGATACTTTGGCGATTAAATTTTCATAAAAATTTTATTATAACAAAAATGATTTTCTTTATATTATTCTTTTTTACATTTATTGGAAGAAAGTATTGGATTCGTAATGAATTGTGCTTGTTAGATACCTTTTATTGTTGGGAGGACGTCCTCTATATAATCAAGCGGGAATTTTGTCACAAAACTAAATACAGTCAACACTGGTTATATAGTACTTTCAGGGGACCAGAAAGTATGGTACATAATAACCCCCGAAGTACGTTATAAACAATAACCAACAAAATGCAATGAATAACGTGAAAGAAAGAGGTGCATAAGAAACACACGTAATAATATGAACTTAAAATAAAAATTTTATCATTTTATCAAATTAAAGTAGAAAAAAGAAAATATCACTGATTGCATGCTTATTTTGCAAAAAACAATGTAGTAGTTTCGTAGTTTTATTTTAAGACATGAAGCAGTAAAATTTACATTTTCATAGGTCAAGTTAGAATTAATTTTTCTCCCATAAAAATTGACTTGGCAGAATTCAAAAAGCCTTTTTTTTTTCGTTTTGCTTTCCTTTAACTTGAAATATGGTTGTTCCTTTATAAAGCAACAGTTTGCGACTGATAACAACAGGTTGGGGTGATTCAACGATGGAGTGGAATAGATCAGTATCTTTCGTCCTACACAGTGATCTTTCAACATACGCGAAAGGCAATTAAAAATGAAAGGCACCGCCTCACCATAACAAAAACGCTGACAATTTAGGTCTAAATAGACATATCCTTCAAATGTCGGTAGCCTTTTTTTTTAAGGTTTCGCGTTGTTTTTCATTTTAAACTTCTTGATGCATTATTATGAGGGACGGAAATCTTTCCCTAAAATCCATCTTCGTTTCTTTCCGTTGAGTCTCCCGGGCCTTTTATCAATAAACATACATGGGTAGGCGAAAAAACGGTGATAATTGCTGTTGAATTAGAATATTTGAAGGAAGAAGTAAACTCAGCCTTATAGCACTGTGATAAACGCCAAGACAGTTTACTGATTTGTCCGGGCGCAAAATTGGAGCAACACTGCGGCGCACGTCGCAGACTCTTGAGAATGTCTGCAGACTATTTATCAACTGTTAAAATTTAGAGAAAAAAAATAGAAATTATGTGTCATTGTAATATGATCCAGATCATATGCAATTGACGAAGTTCCGATTCAAGTTATACAATAAATCAGGGACAATTCTGTTCCGAATTTTCCGTTCCGAAAAATTAAGGCAGTCATTTTCAAAAAAAAAAAAAAAAAAAAAAAAAAAAAAGATTTTAAATCCAAAAATACGGATATAAAATGTATCTCGTATTTCTACAAATGGTCTAAAAAAAAATCAATTTCGTTAATCGTGCGAAGAAAAATGGCCAATTTCACCATAGATATCCGGAAAAACACGAATTATGTTAGGCGATCGCGAAAAAATGATCAATTTCTTCAAAAGATAAGGAAAAAACAGCAAATTTCAATACGAGATCCCGAAAAAGAAGGCAAATTTTGTAAACAGATCACGAAAAATTGTCAAATTTCGTCAAAAGATCGTGAGAAAACGACAAATCTCGTCAAAAGAATGCGAGTAAACGACAAATTTTGTTCAGGTATCACGTAAAAAAAACCTCTAATTTCGTCAAACGATCGCAAAAAGCGCAGATTTTGTTCAGGTATCACGAAAAAACGCAAATTTCGTCAAAGTATTCCGGAAAGAAGTCAAATTTTCTATATAGATCGCAAAAAATGACAAATTTCTTCAAAAAGTTGCGAGAAAATGACAAACATCGTTAGCAAATGTGAAAAAATGGCGAATTTTGTCAGAAGATTTCGAAAAACCACAAAATTTCTCAAAAGATCATGAAAATACAAAATTTTTTCCAGCTATTATGAAAAAAGCGCGAAAGTTGTCGAAGAATCGCGATAGAACGGCAAAGATCGTAAAAAACGACAAATTTCGTCAAAGGATTACAAAAAAAGTCAAATTTCGCCAAAAGGTCGCGACAAATTTCGTCAAAAGATCGTGACAAAACAACAAATTTTTCAGAAGAATGCAAGTAAAAGACAGATTTCGTCAGAAGAATGCAAGAAAAAGACAAAAAGGATGTCTGAAGAATGCAAGAAAAGGAGAAATCTCCGCAGAAAGTTGCGGAAACCCGCAAAATGCGCCAAAAGATCGCATAAAAAGGAGTTTTGTCTAAGTATTGCGAAAAAAATGCAAGTTTTTGTAAAAAAATCGCGAAAAAAGGCAAAAATCGCAAAAAATGACAAATTTCGTAAAAAAAATCGCGAAAAAACGGCAAATTCTGTCAAAAAATTGCGAAAAAAGCACAAATTTGGTCAAAAGATCGCAAATAAAAGCAAATTTTCTCAATTGGGCTCGAGGAAAAAAGTAAAAATCAAAACAATTCCGGAGCGGATTTCCCCCCCCCCCTTTCAAAGAATCTATGACGGTATCAGAAATTCTGAGGATAAAAGTAACTCTTTGTTAAAAGTACTTTCCTTTTATGTTAATCACAAATACTTGGGGAATTTGAGTGCATGTAACATAATGCGAGAGACTGGAAAGAAAGCATTTGGCCTTAAGTTCTACAGACTGTTTTTAAATTTCTACTTGTATTGCAGGCTGCCGAAAAAAAATCTGTTGCTGGGCTGATTTGCAAACTAGAAAATGCAAGGTTGAGACTTAAAATTTATTTTTCGTTCGTGTAAAAAAAGACGTTATAATCAGATTAAGACTTTTTCATAGACCGTTATAGCCGATGTTGTAAAGCATTATTTAAGAGGAATTTTTTTCGGGACCAAGCATCCTGGTACGTTATAAGCGAAGGTACTTTAAAGGATTGCGAATTAGGCCTCATACTTTCAATTAAAATATATATTTGAATTGAAATTTGAATGGAATATAGGGTCACGGAAAATGGAAAAGTGTAAAAAATATAATTACAAACATCTCGGCAACTAATTATCCGATTTACTTCAATCTTTATGCATTTTTTTTCTTTTCTTTTCTTTTCTTTTCTTTTTTTCTTTTTTTTTTTTTTTTTTTTGTATGTTACATTCACTTTTTAAAATAAAAAAAGCGAAAATTTTTATGCATTTTTCATTGGAACGAATATTTGAATGTTAAAAAAATAGTTCCGGATAATCGATGTTACTGATATTCAATAGGCTTCTTTCCATTATCACATATTAATTATACAACAAATTTTAAGTCAATATCTTCTTTTGTTCGGCAGATAAAGCGTTTATAGACACACAAGCTGACGGACAGAAAGACATACAGACAGACAGATGGCAATTTTTTTCCCTAAAAATATTTTTTCGGAATCTCTGTGTCTGAAACGTGTAAATCTGTAAATGGGTTTTTTCGATTTTCAAAACGATTTGCTAGACTTGATTTATACTACGTATGATGAGTAAGTAAAAACAAAGAAAAAAAACAAAGTAACATTATAACAAAAATATGATCAATGACCGCAAATAAATAAATAAATAAGTAAATAAACAAATATGTATTTTTTATTTTTAAATATTTGGAGCAATATGTTATATATTAAATTTTCTTGAATAAATTAAATATCACAGCTTTTAATACCTGATAAGATTCCCGTGAATTAAACTTCTCTTCTAGTATTATTAGGCTTGGAACTTAATTCTAAAAGCCCTGTCTCCTGAATCTGTAACTAATTGGAGAAACGTGCCTAACTGAATCGCTTTTGTTCTTTTGATCGAAGAGTAAGTAAATCTCAAAGGATGCTTAAAGGAATCAGACAGTCGAATTAATGAGAGAAGTAAATCACGAACTTCAAGGTAAACTAATAATTCAGAGAACGTTAAATATGTTTTTAATGCATGAATAATCTACTTATTCATTAAAATCTTAAAAAAAAAAAAAAACTTTTCCGCTAAACATATTTACTTTTAAATGAATTGTAAGATGTTTGGAAAACTTTTTTACAAAACTCCCAAATTGAACCCAATATATTCCGAGAATTTTAAATGTTTCTTTTATGCATGGATGGTCTATTTATCTTTAAAAATGTCAATTATATAAATCTTGTGAACATATTTAAAATTAAATAAATTACACAATGGTTGGAAATCCTTTTGTCAAAGCAATATTTGTTATATTACCCATATTGAAAACAATGTATTCAGAGAATTTAAGGATATATTTTTTTGGATTGATGATCTATTAAAATGTTACGTAAAAAAACGTTTTCGACAAACATATTAACTTTAAATAAGATATAAGATGGTTGGGAATTTCTTTTATAAAGCCAATATTTGTTGTATTGCCCATATTGAAATCAATCGATTCAGAGAATGTTAAATATTTTTTGTTCATGGATGCTCTATTTATCAGTTAAAATGTCAGATAAAATAGTTTTCGGCAAATATATTTAAAATTAAATAGTTGTAAAATTGTTGGCAATCTTTTATGTCAAACGAATATTGATTACATTGTCCATATTGAAAACAATATATTCAGGTAATGTTAAATGTATATTTTATGCATGAAGGGTCCATGTATTTTCTAAAATATCAGATAAAAAATATTTCAGTAAACATATTCAAAATTAAATAATTAGCAAATGATTGGTAATTCCTTGAACAAAATTAATATTGGTTATATTGCCCATATTAAACCCTATATATTCACAGAACATTAAATATGTGTCTAATGCATGTAATTATTAAAATATTAGATAAAAAACTTTTTCGGTAAACATATTTAAAATTGAATAAATTATAAGATGGTTAAAAATCCCTTGGATCAAACCAATATTTGTTATATTTAATTTGCTATATTGAACCCAATATATTCAAATAATGTTAAATATGTTTTTAATGAATGAATGATCTATTTATCTATTAAAACCTCACATAAAAAATCTTTTGATAAACAAATTAATTAAATTGTAAAGTGGCTGGAAATCAATTGTACTACACCAATATTGGTTATATTGGATTGGCCAAATTAAACTCAATATATTTAGAGAATTTTAAATATATTTTATATGCGTAAATTGTCTATTTATCTTTTAAAACGTCGAATAAAAATCTTTTTCGATAAACACATTTAAAATGAAATAAATTTAAAAATGGTTAGAAATCCCTTCTATTAAACCAATATTGGTTATATATATTGAACCTAATATATTTAAAGGTTGTTTGCTTTACATGCATGAATGTTTTACATTCCATTATTTTACAGAAAAGGCTTGATTTAATTAATATTTAAAGCTTGATGAACAGTGCTGAAATATTCGTTGGAGAAAATTCTTATGATGTATGCTTTGGAAGATGTGCATTTGAGATTTTATTTGAATCTTACTGTGATAAATAAAGATAAGCGTGTTCATTTTATTAAAATAATTCGTTTCATATTTATAAATACGGATAAACGCATTTTAGTACAAGAAAACATTGAAAATCCATAAAATTTAAAGTATTATAGCTCCATATGTTATGATCATTTAGGGCTTTCTTCTAATGTTCTTATATCTCTAACTATAGCTTATACGGAAAGGAATTCGTAAATAAATAAATAAATCTCGTATTTTAATGTGTAAGCAGTCCTTGTTAAACAAATTCCAGATAAATTCAACTAAATCTTTCATACTTGATTTATATACTTTTTGTAATCCGAAGCGTATTTCTACTGCCGACGGTTAAAGAGATAATATTCATTTACATCTATTTTTGAATCCCTGGTATAGTTAAATAAATAGTAATGTTAACACAAAATTTGATGGCATGTACATGGTATAATAGTAAATATTAGAGTTTATAAAATAAGGCCTCATATGAAAATATAATTTAATAAAATTATAACTTTATATTATATTCTAATTTTTTTTGTTTGACTTATTGTAACTTGAAATGTAATATTTTCACATACTTTGTCGCGTAATTTTACGCTAAACGGCCAATATTTTTCTAGAAGTTGGTTCTATTGATAACAATGTTACCCCATCCTTCGCCGTAGGAGATTCCGCCGTGGAGAGTATTTTCTGTGGATTCGAAAATATGGAGTTCAGAATATATTATACATAATAGAATGTATTTTTCTGGCAGTATTTCTGTTATTCACGTTAGAATTTATTTTTCTCTACCGCACGAGCCTAATAAATAAGTTCCAAGTATTATGGCTGAATACTAACCACAATTGTTCATTGGGAGAGAACTTGGATAGCGGAAAAACCCCACCTTCAACACTAACAATAGAACAGTATGAAACTTTCTGTAACATCTTTCAAGGTGTAAAAATCTCCCTTTTCTCGAGACATTTTTACGACTTTCTTTGCTGAATGGGACAGCTATCATGGCTATGCTGTGAAAATAAATATTAAACGGGAAAACCTTTGAGGCGCTTTCTAGTTTTGTATACAATAAACTATTCCAAAATAATAATAGCCTTTTTTTTTTTTTCGAATTTACAGCACAGGTCTAACAAATACATTTATGTTGAATTTGCCAAATCTGACTTCTTTACCTATTCCATGAAATTGATAAATCATTTGAGATACGAATACAATTCATGATTGAAGGTGTAACTAAGCACCTCTTTGACACTTTCGATTGAATCAAATTGTGATACTTTGTACCGTCTTTATAGGATGAAATCCTTCTTCTTCAAGAAATTTTTACGACTTTTATCCAGAATAATGGGCGAACATTCGCATATCAAGAATTTGCTTGAAATTCTCTCTAGAGCATTCACACAAGAAAGTATTGATACTTTCCGCTTTTTCTACACTTTTTATTGAATCAATCTTAGGTGAATGAATAGGGTTTCTCTTCAATCCTCCTGCCCCATAAACAATTTTTGACTAATATTTTATGATATAATGAAAATATATTCAATTCAGTAAAGGATTTTCCTGAATTTCAAGTGATCGCGTAATATTGTAATGTTCTTTATAATTTCGTGTGATTAAAATTCATTTGCACAAATATCCAATGCATCTGATACAAATATTTTTTATAGATTAAAAATCAAAGTTAGAAAGAAAATATATGTGTTAACGTCTTCAGACTCTGCAAGCATTTTTATAGGCAGAAATTATTTTAGAAATGCGAGTAGCTTATTATTTATTAGCGTGATATAAATTCACCTTCAATTTTCCATCCTTACGCAAATTATTACTTTTTTGGATATTTAGGTTTTGAGCTCATTCATATTTAAAATGACAGCATCAAATGCAAGATTTGCTAATTTACGAAAAACTTCCACGATCGTTGATCTAAGTGCATTTGATAATCAAAGAATTTTTTTTCTCTGGAAAGGACTCTTATAAAAATGGTATAGACGTCGGAAGAATGTTTAGAAAGCTATAGTGAAAATTTTTCAATTTCTAGATGTATAAAGTTAAGAAAGAGTAGAAATAAAATATCCGGAATAAAATGCGTTACCTTCAACCTTCATGGATTATCATCTATCATTGATGAAGTAGAAATGCACATTAAATCAAGCGACGACATGAGTGGTATAATACTTAAGTTGCAGAATCAAGTTAAAATGCCTCTTCAAAACGTTATCGGCTACAAGGTCAGCCATTATAAGAAATATATTCTAACCTCCTATGGTACCCTTGCTTCAAGATAAAAATTTTCAGATATACTATGGCGGGAAAACCGATGAATAATCCAGAATTCATCAAATGTTATCCATGCCAATCAGGCACGCTGTTAAAACATATATATTTTAATCCAACAGCGAAAATGAGATAATCTAAAATTCCTTCAAAGCTCCATTCTTCAAAAAAAGATGTTTTTTTCTTTTCTCGCGCAGATTTTGCGACAAAAAATTTAAAATGTGGATATAATAACTTATTATTGGAAGTGACTGTTATATTCTTCCACCTCACGAATTCACTTCAAAGAATAAATTTGATTGTAATAATTTATCTGTGTAAAATAATACCTTCTCAAACACTAAATACTATAGTAAAAAGTGAAAATTAATTTTTCTTCGATTATTTTTAAATGTTTACAGGGTATTTTTTGTAAATGTGAATCATATTTATGTATTATTGTAATTATGTATAAAGTTAAACATTGAAATATAAAATGAACCTACATTTTAAAAATTGATCACTTCATCGCTTATTAACATTTTAAAGAATCTTATCGGAAAACATTGATTTATATATTTCAAAAAATGGTAGTTTCAAGAGATACTGTCCGTCTTGAGAAGGTTTAATAAGTTGTGTGGAGGATTTACTCAAAAGAAAATTGTCAGTCATTACGCTCACCTCCTCTAACCGCTACCGCTGTTTCCGTACTCTCATATTTTTACCAATAGGCTTTCGAACTTTAAAATTGCATAATTCCTAATCAATATAGAATTAAGAAGCAATAAATGACAGATTTATGAGATAGTTAATAAACTTTTAACACATTAGTTTTCAAAACAGTTAGGAACACTTGGTTTGGCTTGAACTATGACGAAGAGCAAAAAAAAAAAAAATTTTCGCTTTTTTTAGTAAGCTTAGTCATTCGTACCAGAATGTTATAGAGCAGTGTTACCCACCGATAAAAAATTAAACCAACTTTTTAATTTAATTGAAAAAAAAATATATATATATATATTTATCTATTAGATGAACTGATAACATTTATTTGAAATTCATAGCTTTTATAGTTGTTGAATTTTAAATTTCAGATTTATCTCAATTTCTTAGCAATTAATGAATTATTGAATTTTAAATTCCACTTGTATTTTTCTGGATCATGTAACAAAATAGCATGAGCGCTGAATTTTGTATGCAAATGCTTGCTTTTCTTAAAGCATTTAACTATTGTATGTTTAATTATAAACACACGGTATATCTGAATTTTATAAAAATACAAAGGAAGAACAGATTTATTTAAAGTGATTGATATTTGAAAATATTTTATTGTTTTAATTTTAAAAAATCCAACTAAAAAGTTGTTATTAAACTCAATCATCATATAATCACATGTTACTAAATCACATTTAAGAAAAAAAAAATTAAAAGTTTTTTCACTTATTAAAATACACTTTGACTCTCATTTTTAACGTTTTTCTGCTTGTTAACTCAATAACAAGTTTTCGAAAGATTATCGATATCTATTTTTTACTAGAACAATTTTTTTATTGAAATGAAATTAAAACATATTTTATGATTTGAAAGTCTTTTTAATTCAATGACTAAACTGATAATGATTGGAAAAAAAATTTTCTCCATTATTTTTTATACATATATATATATATATATATGACAATTAAAAAATATTTTTTAAAAAGTCTTTTCTTTACCGAAAAAAAGTGAATTAAAAGCATGCACTTAAAAGAACGTTTTGATAAAATTCTTTTATGCTGTAACAAATCGTTTCTTTTTGCTCAAGGAAAATCTAATAATTATTCTAACAAGGAAAATATTGATTTTCTTCCTTTTTTATCCAGTTTTGTTCCTTTTTGATTGATTTTTTCTTCAGAAATAATTGTGATTATATGAATGTAAGTTCAGTTTAAATTATGAATTTAATCTTCTCATTACTGTTACTAACAATTTGACTTAAGGCTGTGGAATAAATTTTTAAAACATGGGCTTTTTAATGTTAAACCTTAATTGTGCTGCGTATTTTTCAAAGTAGAATATCATTATAATTAATGTATGTTATAAAGTCATGGTTTATGATTTATCAGCGAAATAGTTCTTGAAACATTCTATTTGATATTTACTTTTAAGAAAAATCTGGCTTTAAATACGCAGAGTTACAAATAGATTTTAAAATAGACAAAAATAGTCCATTTTTCAGAATTTTCTCAATTTAAATTGTCTTGAGTAGTTCAGTCTGCATTTTGAAAGAAAAAAGATTAATTTTTTAGCATACCATAAAACATATAGAGGCAATTTATTATCGCACAATGCTGGGTTAGTGTTGGTTTTATCATTTTTTAGTACACCAAAAATAAATAAATAAATAAAATGCGAACACGTATGGCAGCACGATTGGGTCGGTGTTAGTCCGCCTTTTTTTTTTTTTTTTTTTTTTTTTTTTTTTTTTTTTTTTTTTTTTTTAGTGTGTCGCAAAAAATGTAAATGAGCCGATATATATATATTGTATGTTATCACACATGTGTTGGGCTTGGTGTTACCATATTTTACCACATCACGAAAAAAAAATATAAATGAAATGAAATTTATATTGGCTCACAAGATTGGGTTGTAAAAATATGTTATGCCGTTTTTGTCTTTCCTCAAGATTGGCAGACCAAAATTTTTCTTTAAAGACTGTTATAAAATCAAAAAGTCCAATTTTATGATGCAAGTTTTAATTAATTTTTGTTCGGAAACGCATGAAATTGGCAGGTGTTGTTATTCAGAAAATCCAAAACCGATTTTTACTTTTTTTTCTTGCAAACACATTAGACCTATCAGAAAATAGTGCAAAATTGCCCTTTTGACCTACATTTCCCGACAAAAGCAGGAAAATTAGTCAACGTAGGGAGAAAAACGTCTTTTCATGAGAAAAATACTTATAACTCGATAGGTAATTTATTTATCAAAAAACAAAATAAAACAAAAATAAAGTCCTTTCAATTCTATTGTCAGTTTTTTTTCAATTTTATACCTTTGTGTTTTAAAATGTGTGTGTTATTGTGTCCGAAATAATTGCGCTTGTTGAGTACTGAACTTGAGAATAGCCCTTACGACGCAGTAGAATTATCGAGAAAATAGATGGTTGGTTGGTATGTTGGTTACATAGGATTTTATGGCACAAAATCCCTTAAGGGACATGCTGCGCCAAAAACAAGTTAACTAGAAAAATAATAGAGTGAAAATAAACAATGAAAAAAGCAATCTGGATGGGGCACCCCATCCAGATGTAGTCAAAGTCATGAAAGGTAAAGTTTAAGTACTAAATCCGTAAAAAACAATGTCCAGGTAGGAATCGCATCCAAATGTCAAAGAATGTATAAATGAAAATTGTAAACAAAAGAAAGAAACTATATTTGAAAATAAAATCCGGCATGTTTTAAAAAGGTAAAGAGTGCCCCATGAGGTGTTTCCCCAATGAGGTTAGTCAAATTAGGTGAAGAAGTCTTAAAGTAAATTCTATATAAGTGTCGCAAACCAGCACAGTCAGTCAAAATGTGATGAATGGTTAACTGAACAAAATGACAATGAGAGCACATAGGTGCGTCCTCTCGAAGTAAAAGATGTTTATGAGTGATTCGGGAATGTCCAATTTTCAGACGAGTTAGAATGACGTCTGTTTTCCTTGGATAGTTCGGAGGCCAGGTCGTTATGATAGGTTTAACATGGTGCAGTTTATTATTGTGTTCCAGATTACAACTATCTTGCCACTTATTATAAATGAAGTATTTTATGAGTAGTTTGATGTCTGAGAATGGAATTTTATAGTTTAATGGAATAAGAGCATGTTTTGCTGCTTCATCAGCTTTTTCATTTCCAGGAATACCCATATGCCCCGGTACCCAGCAGAATAAAATATTATAGCCACGTGTTGTCAAATTATTATAAAGCTCAAGGATGTAAGTGACAAATGGATGCTTATTAAATGAATTAATAGCCTCAATAGAACTACTAGAATCAGTATATATAATGAAAGATTTATTACGATGATGAGATATGTGTAACATTGTTCTGTGTATTGCAATCAATTCAGCAGCAAATATAGAAATGGAAGGATGAACACGATAACTCAAAGAAGTGTTATCAAAAAAAACCCCACATCCAACAGTATCTCCTCTTTTGGATCCATCTGTGTATATATCAGTGTAAGAACTGTATTTTGCTCGATGAACAGCAAATAATTGTTGGAAAACAGCAGGAGGCAAATTCCTTTTATCAAATCCTTTGAATGGATGGAGAGTGGTAATATTAGGAGGCTTCCACGGAGGGAACACATGTGGTGAACATGGACTCACCTCAATATTGCTGAGAATGCTATTGTCAATTGTATTTCTGATCCTGACACCAAAAGATGGAATGCATGATGGACGATGCTGATATAGAATGTCATTGTCTGTATTTAAAATGTATGAACGAAGTGGATGACCGTGATGTAAAAGAAGACGATAAAAGAGATTTAATGACAAGTTTTCACGAATATGATGTAAGGAGGGCTCATTACAATCAACATACAAGCTTAGAACAGGAGAAGCACGAAATGCACCAGAGCAAACACGAAGTGCGCTATGGTGCACAGTGTCAAATTTTTTAAGAACATGATTACGAGCAGAACCATAGATCTGGCAAGCATAGTCAATTTTAGAACGAATAACAGCACAATAAATTTTAAGAAGCGAACTGCGGTCTGCTCCCCAAGAAGTATTTGATAGAACTTTTATTAAATTTAGCAATTTTTCACATTTTGTCCGTAATTGTAAAACAAGTGGTAAAAATGTCAGTTTCTTGTCAAAGTATACGCCGAGGTAACGAAGAGTGTCCACAACAGGAATTTGGGTAGAACCAATGAAAATTTCGGGATCTGGATGTAGGTCCCTACGTCTACAGAAATACACACAAGAAGTTTTGTCTTGAGAAATAGTAAAACCATTTTTATTTGTCCAGTTAAGAATGCGGGTGATGGCAATTTGCAGCTGTCTCTCAATAAAACGAATATCTTGTCCCATACACATGATGCGAAAGTCGTCAACATATAAATCTCCCTTCACAGAAGGGGGAAGTTGACTAAGTACCCCATTTATTTTGATAGCAAAGAGGGTAACACTCAGGACACTGCCCTGAGGTACACCCTCTTCTTGTACATAAAAATTAGAAAGAGTTCCACCTATTCGAACTTGAAAAAGTCGAACAGCAAGGAAATTTTTGATAAAGATTGGCAGATTGCCACAAAAGTCCAAGTTAAAAAGATCATGAAGGATCCCATAACGCCAAGTTCTATCATAGGCTTTCGCCATGTCAAAGAATACTGACACCAAATGGTTGCGTTTTAGAAAGGCAGTCCGTATGTAATTTTCAAGTTGAATGAGGTTATCAATAGTAGGCCTACCTCGTCGAAATCCACTCTGAAAATCGAGAAAATAGAATACGAACCCAATATACAGGGTAATTCAAGATGAATATAGCGATTAAAACAGCTATAACTATTTAAGACCCACAATAGTCACTGAAGACCCGGATGATAATGTAAAGTCTATGGGGGCGTCCTTTTTTAAATATCTCGCTTAAATTTAAATATTCTTACATGATTTTTTTTGTATAGGATAGCTGAGGACGATCTACAACCGGCTTAGTTTTTACTTTTTCAATTTTGCTTATACATTTTTTACATTATGATAGCTTCAATTTCAGAACTAATTTAAACCGGTCTTGAAAGTTAAAGTAATTAAAAAAAAAATCTGAAACTAAAACTTAAAAAGTAAAAACCTGACTGGTTGTGGATCGTCCTCAGCTACCTTGTGCAAAAAAATCATGTAAAATCATTAAAATTTGAGCGAAATATTTGAAAAGAACGCCCCCATAGACTTTACATTATCATCCGGGTCTTTTTCTGTGACTAGCGTTGCACCTTAATCGAAAGAAATTTATGGATAAGAATTACACAGAACTTAAAAGAAAGTTCAAAATTTTGTTTACATACTTTATAAATATTCCATGTGATTCTCCTTAATCTTATAGACGACATCAAAATATCCTTTTTATTCAAACATCTGATAGCATACGTGTATTTTGTTATAATTTTAAGGTACTTAACTGTACTGCTAACAGAAATAACAATTGTGAAATTCTAACACACAGAATGCAAAAAAATGCCAACAACACATGCAGATGGTATCTGATGTTTGAGCAAAAAGAATGTTTAGAAGTTGTCCGTGTGACACAAAAGAGTCACATTGAACATTTATAAAGTGTATAAACAAAATTTTGAGCCTCCTTTTACATTTTGTGTAATTCTTATCGATACATTCTTTTCGATCAAATAGTATAGCCGTTTGTAATGGCTATATTAATTTTGAATTATCATGTGTATCTTATACTTATCGTTCTTCCTCTTGAAGGATGGTGATATATTGTAAATTGGAACTTAATTTTTTTATCCGGAAACAACGTAATAGCATCGGAATTGTTGAAAAAATTGTATTTATAATGTACACAAAGAAACCTTTTTACAAATCTTGAAATAAATTTACTTGAAACACTATTGTCATTCAATTATTTTAACATTTTAGCAACTGAAATGTGTTTACCAAAACGGTAATTAATAGGTAACGCATACATGGAATTGACATTCAGGACTCTATTTATATTAATATATAAAGTTATTTTTAAATGCATACTTATATTTCAGAATTTTTATCCTCATTTATAATAAGTCGTACTTAAAAAAAAAAAAAAAAAAAAAAAAAAAAACTTAAATTTACTTTTTTTAATAGATTCTTTTAACTCGAATCAAAGGCATGTGGTTGCATGACCACGTTCCTGCTAATGGAGGTATAGGTTTAAAATTATTTTAGCTAGATCTCTTTTAAATTTTGATATAAATGTTGATCATCCTAACTGAATTCTTACTTCATTTAAGCACAATTCTTAAACATGATAAGTGCGTACAGTATTTAATTAACACAATAATCAGGCTTTGTATGCATAGAAGAAAGGAAAAAAGTGCAGTATTTACTTATTTATATATAAAAACGTTTTATAAAACTGTAAGGAGTTCAAATGTCAGTCGTCTCTCTCCCATCCTTGTCAGGATAGAAATGATAATCTTTATATAATAAATAACAGTGTATTGCATAGCGTGTTAAACAGGTTTCTCCCTCAAAAAACTGTCCTAGGAAATGACGCTCCCACCGAGAACGGTCGTCAGTGTGTATTCGCAGCTTAACAGCAGAAACAGAAATTTGACTTTTTTTCGAGGGGATAAAGGTAAAAAGAAAAAAAAATACAATTTCAGAGTGCTGTAAAATATAATTATTAATTATTAGTATTATTTCAGTAATTGCAGCAGACTTCTTTAATTACGTAATTTTACTGCATATTTGTTAAAATTTTGTTTCAGCCGCAACGCCTGATCTACCCAAAAGTATTGTAAATGCTAATAGTGTGTTTATTAGAACATAAACTGACCGAACTTTGCTCATTTAAATGCTTTTATATTTTCAATTAATTTTATCAGTTTTTTTCAAATTTATGTCAAAAACACAGTTTTTACCCACCGTCCTAGGGCGGGCACGTACACCAGTAAACACAGAAAGAATATAGTACTGATGTTATCAAGGCCCGATTAACCTCGAAAGATATGCGAAGCACTGTGTCATTTTCCGGCCCCATTTCATTCAGAAAAAAAAAGAAACTTTTTTAATTCGATATACCTGGAAACTCACAGATAGTACATAGCGTGACTCAGTTCTGTTCACATATATTTCACTAAAGAATTTTTTTATGTTCCCCTACTTATATATGCGTAATAATTGGATACAATCAAGAAAAATATGGAAAAATGATTTTGCACAGTGTTAACAGCGTAAAAATTAAAGTTGGATAAAAAGATTGAATTTAGGATACATAAAATATTAATACTTTGAAATAATTCTTTCCATTTTGGCAACTGTTTAAATTATTAACATTTTATATTGTGCGTACAAACCAAATTAAAAAAGTATCAGTATTCAGTTAGGTAAAATAAACATAATCAAGCATTACAATTAATTCATGAGAAATGTTGGAGACCCCCATTTTATCAATTTTAGACCCCTTGAAACTTTTCTAAAAGAAGCACGCGCTTCTCGTGCCTATTCGGTAATCAACGCCTAGATGTATAATGGGGGCACACAGTTTTGCAAATTGGAGCATTATGACTCCCAACCTTACTACAGCAAGATCCACAACATAACCAAAAAGAAGAAGAAGGAGAAAAATTGTAATTTAAGAAATTACACCAACCATTTGAAAAATGTTTCACGCGAAACATTCATCTATCATTTTAAGCTAAATACCAGTTGTTTTATTGTGTATTATCCGTGCCACTGCTATAAATGACTTTATACATGCTGCAATTTGAAGGTACAGTTCGTTTAAGTTACATCACTCCATTGTCGCCAAGCATAAAAGTTGGCGTCGAAAGAAACATTTCAAACTATGTAACATTGTTGGTGCGAAAGTAATCATTATTAAAATACAGCTTTGACATATACTGTTATACTTGTAAGACTTTGGTATATACTGTTTGATTTTACAGAGCAGAATTTTGGTGATGGAGGTTTTAAACCAAAGTCGATCTCAGCACATGCATCTGTGAATGGGTCCATCAGACATTGAATCAAAAAAGTTTTTTTCCAGTTTTTTCCAAGCCGATTGCTTTTTAGTTTTCTTTTTAGGTGGTGGAAAATTAAGAATAATAGCTATAACATTTTCCGGCTTGTTAGAATCACTATTGACACTCAAATTTTCCTCGTTAGAACCGACCGATTGTAAAACGCCATGGCTAGTGGATTGGTCGTCCTCGAGACATGATGTTTTACTATTAATCGTTTCGGCATTAAATTGCTTCCTTTTTCGTGATCGCCTTTCAACACGTAATTGGTTTTCAGCGGCTCGATAATATTTTGATTTTCTCGTTTTCTGCATTGAAAGACGTTCTTGCGCCAAACCAAATGCAGTACTACTTAGTTATAACGTCGTCCAATTTCGCCAAATGATACGAATCGTCAAACTAATAAACAACTTATACATGTTGACTAAATTTTTATTTTAAATAACAAAAGAACAAATAAATTAGTAAAACATTAATAAAAAGTCGAAATAAAAATCACTTTATGATTGTTTAATTACGCGTATTGTGTTTAATGTCATTGAATGCAACATTCACGGTCATTCATTTCTTTGGCTTCGGCTTTTACCGTATCTGTTAATTTCCGTCTACCCATTTTTAAATTTGTTAGTTTTCTCCTTTATTACAATGATTTTAAACATTTTAATTTCCTATTCAAATAAAATTCTTCTAACAGTAAAGAATTTAATTTAAATTCAAATAAAAATTCTTCTAAAAGTAAAGAATTTAATTTAAATTCAAACGTGACTACGTCATTTTGTCAATCCTCCACCGAAAACAACAACCATTTTTCAATGGTTAAAAAATCGCAAAAATGTCAGAAGTGTAAAAAATAAGACTTTTTTTTAAAATAAATATTTTAAATTAATTCGTAACTGTCATTATTTCAGACTTTTCCAGGTAGAATTTTTAAATATCTCAGTTTAATGTAATTAAGTTTTCATTCAAAATCATTAGTAATAATATTTAATAGAAAACTGAACCAATCTCCAATAAAAAAGTTATATTATGCCCTTTTATTTAACTTAACTATGTTCATGTATCCAAAAATGTGAAGTTCGTAATAGATTTTTCACCCACTTTCCGATATGATGGAATTTCCAAAATTATGCACACAGATATATCTGAAAAATTTAATCTGTTTGCATCTAATACTTATGCTTAATAATTAATATTGGCATAAATATTTCATTTTTTCTTTTAAGCATAATGTCATACCTATTTTCTGCACTTACTCATATTCTTGCTGCTGGTATTATTAACAAATATTTAAAATTGTTCAATTTATTTCAAATATAACGTCATATTTTCTAAATGAAATCGTTTTTAATAATGAAATTCTTGTTAATTTATTCCTGCTAATTATGACGCAATATTTAACAGAAAACTTTTTCTCTGTGTAATTTGTATTCGTGCTTCATTTGTAATTTAAAAAAAAATCAAATTTTCGTTTTAATTGTGTTTTTTTCTTTCATTTTTTCTTTTTTTATTTTTATATCACTGTCATTTTACACGTGAAAATCTTTCGACTGAAAATTAATTGCTGATAGAAAAACTTATCCGGAGATTTATTTTCAATTTATGGAAAATATAAAGAAAATGGTTACATTTTCAATAGAAAATGGTTTTACTGATTATCTATGAATGTAATGAAAGTGTTAATTATTCAGAAATATATTTGAACAGATTAAATAAAACATAGTCTATGTTACTTTCTAGATAATATTCCATCTATGTAAAAATGATACAAATCCATTATATCATCCATATTTTCTCTGACTTCAGCGAACATTTACATACTTTCACATTTATAATAATGTCATTAGGATTAGGATTATTTTATATTTTGCTTCTCGTTACGTTACTTTTACAAATAAAATATTTCAAAATTCCACAGGGAGATATTAGAGTAAATTGTATGACATCAAACATTTTTAATCTCATCTTCTTCTTAAAATGGTTCCCTTAAGACCAAAATAAATTGCTCCTAGACAACTTTTATTAAACATTCTAATTAAAATTCACCCGAAAAATTATTCTATTCTGGAATTTACTGTTTACATAAATGAGAAATACATATTAATTAAAAATGCATATTTAATATTTTAGGTTTTTTTTTTAATAATTAGTTTTTAAAAAATGGCATTACTTTGTGTTAGAAATAAAACACTAACTTCTCTTATAATATTTATCTTTGATTTTCTAAACTCTCAATTTCAAATGCTATCGTAAAAAAAATTAAAAATATTTTTAGAATTTCAAATATAAAATAATTGTTTTTTGATAATATGTTTGCATAAACATACCCGACTTACATAATTAATGAGTTTCGTAGACTTTTGCGTAACTTTAATTTGTAATTTGCTTAGAGAAAATTTCGTAATATTAGTCAATATTTCGTCAATATTTATTATGAACATATAATATATACATTACGTAGACAGTATTATTTTATAAATAAAGCAGCATGCAATAGTGTTTACTTGGATAAAAACTATAAAAGTATGAAAAAATATAAAAACAAAGTAAAAAACACTTTTCAAATAAAAAATATCTGGTGGAATACTGGATTTATATATTTAACATTGATGAATTAATTTATATCAGTTTTGAATCTACATCAAACGAACAGCTGAAGCTAGTTCCTCCTCATTGAAGCTTTAAAATTAGGTTTTGCTATGAGTTGAATCCAGTTAAAAAAATCGGAAATCTTAAACCCCAGTTTTTTCCTCATTTAAAGTAGTTTTGTTAAAGACTTGATTATATATCCCGATAAAAATGCAATTCTATCTAATAAATAAAACTGCATTATGGTTGAAGTTTTTATCCGCTTATTTTCATTATAGAACAATTAACAAAAGTATGCAAATGCGTACCAAACGTGCTAATAAGTTCATAAATGAAAGTTTCAATATTTATTAAGTAAAATGCGAATTTACGTAAATGGCGTTTTATGAGAATGGAAATGTCAAAGATTGTCTGCATTGTTATTTATATTGTTAATGTAATTTTAATTTTTGGTTTATAACGTTTATAATAAAACTGAATTGGGAAAAAAATGCTATGAAGAGAGAAAAACTTGTTTTATGATTATTGTCTGAGAGATGTATTTATTATTACTATTTATTTTTTCGTTATTGCGATCATTTTTATGAGATAATATTGTTTCAAAAACAGCATCAGTTTTTTTTTTTTTTTTTATGTATTAGGTAGCTTTCATTACAAAAAGTAAAAAGCTACCTATTGCAGCCGTCCGGAGGAAAGCACTTCCGGAAAATTTTGGTATATTTTCACCGATCATGACCCCCAGACCCCAAAACCACCCTCCGTCCAAATGTTGACATATATATGTTGCGGCCAAAACCCGAAATCGGCCAATTCTAGAACTGGCCGGCCAATTCCCGAACTGGCCAGTAACGTTTAAAAATAACTGGCCAATTCTAGAATTGGCCGGCCAATTCGCGAACTGGCCAGATGCGATTAGCCAATTCGCGAACTGGCCAGATGTGATTGGCCCATTCCCGAAATAGATAGAGGCACTCGGTTTAATCATTTCTAACACAGTTGAAAGTGTCTATGAATTCAAATAGTGTAGTCGTCTACCTGGCCGTTCTCTAACTCGAGTAAAGGCTCGGGATGACTTGTATTTGTTATCTTATTTCGTTTATCAATTTATTTTGGCACTGATAGGGAATTGTGTACTGTTTTTTGTTAATTTACTGGGATATACAAAAATATTTCGTTTCAATATAATCAATAAGAATCGTTTTTACGGTACATTTTAATGTTGTTACATTACAATAAAATTGGTACCTATGTATCATTAATAAAGACGACAAACAGTTATTTATTACAGTGCATGAAATATAGCAATTCTAGATTTTTTCAGAAACACTGAAAATTTTATTACTAAGAAAATGATGAAAGAATTTTTTAGTGCCTTTTAATGATGTTACACTATTTCAAATTTAATGAAAATCACATGCTTCTCTAGTGTAGAAGAACTTTTTTTATAGAGTATATTGATTAAGTAGCCATTTTAGTTCGTTTATTGGGACGCCAAAATGAATTCCGATAAAGATTATGATATTGCCAAAAAATCCTTTTTAGGGCATTTTTATAATGTTACATTATTTGAAACATAATGCAATTTACAACCCTAGCTTATGTAGGAAGCAATATATATTTTGTAGAGTATTGGTTAATTAGTAATCATAGTTCGTTAATAGAAACATCAAAAATGACTCCAATGAAGAATTATGATACATTTCATACATAATGAAGTTTATATGCCCTTCTCATGTGGGAAGCAATGCTTTTTTGTAGAGTATTGATTATGTAGTCAATATAGCTCATTTGTAGGGACGCAAAAAGTATTCCGATAAAGAATTATGATAAATGCAAGGAATCTTTCATAAAGTATTTTAATGATGTTACACTATTTCAACATAATGCATATGTGGGATGTAAATTTTTTGTAGCATATTGAATAAGTAGCCATTCTAATGTACGTTTATAAGAACGCCAAAAAGAATTCCGATGAAGAATAATGATGTATGCCAAAATACCTTTTATAGGGTATTTTAATGATGTTGCACTATTTCAAACATAATGCAATTTACAAGCCTGTCTCATGTGAGTAGCAATATTTTTTTTTAGAATATTGATTAAGTAGCCATTATAAGGAAATATAATACATGCGAACAAATCTTTTATAAGGCATTTTAATGATGTTACACGATTTCGAACATAATGCACATGTGATACTTTTTTTGTAAAGTATTGATTAAATAGCCGTTACAGTTCGTTTACAGGAACGCCAAAAAGAATTCCGGTATAGAATTATGATGTATGCCAAAAAATCTGTTATAGGTTATTTTAATGATATTACACTATTTCAAACATAATGCAATTCATGAGCCTCACTGATGTGAGAAACAATGTCTTTTGTTGCGTATTGATTAAGTAGCATTTGTAGATCATTTATAGGGGCGCCAAAACAATTCCAATAAAGAATTATGGCATATTTCAAACATAGTAAAATTTATATGCCTCACTCATGAGGGAAGCAGTAGGTTTCTTTGTAGAATATTGATTAAGAAATCATTATAAATCGTTAATAGGGACTCCAAAAAAGTATTCCGATAAGGAATTATGATATATGCGAGAAATACTTTTACAAAGTATTTTTTTTGATATTTCACAACTTCAAACATAATAAACCCTTTATACATTTCTAATATGCTCTACAACATGTTTTCTATAGATTATTGAGTAGGTGGAATTTACCATTTATATTCCGATTGTTTTTCATGTGCATTTCCAGCTGCGATAAACTTTTAATATTTATTTGTAAAGCAATTTGTAGATCATAGAAAGCTTTAATGAAAGATAAAATAAATCGATTACTAGTTGCGGAAACCTATTGCTGAAATGAAATTTTACTTTTTTTTATGCTTATGTGGATATCTCTTTACATAAAAAGAACCGGAGTAAATTCTCTTAACAACATTGCGATAGAGTTGCATGATATTTTGTAATCTACACAGTGATTCATTTCCTTTCTTGTTTTAAGTTTAAAATTGCATATTTGTCGATGAGTTACGTTTATTACTTTAAAAAAATCCCCCTTCATGTTTATTTTAATTTGTAAAGAATCTTCTGCAGAATGTAGTTAATCAGGTTCAAAAGAATTGGAAATAATGCGAAATACTATAAATTTACTGAGACCATTTTTATACAAATAAAAAATAATATTTCTATTAGAAAAAATGGCAATTTAGACCACTAAGGTGGCATATCAGAATAGCATGGAAATATCCTTTTCTGTCACGTGTGCATATCAGTGCCATCAAACGGAACCGTCGCAAATTACGTTCTTCTTTGAATAAGAAACAATTTCTAAAAGAATTTCATGACGGCGCCGCATCTACTGGGTAGCCTTAAATCCCCAATTCGGGTGTTGGCCAAGGCTTCTCGGCCAGTTCGCGAATTGGCCGGCCAAAACCCGAAATACGCTATTCATTTCATGTATTTCGGGTATTGGCCGGGAAGCTTGGCCAGTTCGGGTATTGGCCGGCCAGTTCTAGAATTGGCCAGGCTCCGGGTTATATATATATAACCATATATATATATATATATATATATATATATATATTGTAGCGTATATTGGGTTCTTTTGATCTTATGGTTAGACAACTTCAAACTCTTGCTTATAGAAAAGTAGAAAATAATTTATTTACAGAACTTCAGAACAACAGAGTCTTCGAAACTCACAAATATTACAAGATATTCCAAAATAACTGTTTAAATCTATCGAACAAGTACAAATATAGGTCGCAGAGACTCTTTATACAATGTCTCAACACTATATCACATTCAAAACAACGTAGATAAAACTCAATACATCAAGCAAACTTGCTTAAACCTAGAAGTTCACTCTATGACTGACTGGTAAATAACCACAACAGCTCGCATCGCTTCTCTTCTTATATAGGTTCGGAGCATGTGCTAGAAATTTCTAGAACCTACTCGAAAAAATCCACGGAACAACAAACAATGTATAAGTATATCTAAGGGGGGTTACCAGAGAGGAAAGGGTTACCATCGCCAACAATCGCCAAGTTTGTCGCCAACTTGGCGATATATCGCCAAATTTGGCGACCAAAATTAGTCGCCAAAAGTGACGCCAACTTGGCGATATCTTCATTATTTCGCCAGTCTGCCGTAGACATTAGTGATGGGCGATTCTGGAAATTTTGAGAATCGATTAAAATCGATATCGTATAAAACAACATCGATCATAATAAGAATCGATTTCTCAGTTCTAGAATCGATACTGGAATCGATATTTCGATATTCAGGTTCAAGCAGAGAAGATCCAAATTACTAATTCCAAAACTTAGACAATCAGTAGGACCGTAATAACCGCCTCCCACCCCCATCACCATTTAGGGAGGCATAGAATTAAGCTATTGCAGATTTTAGAGTCGGATAATAAGAATTTTAAATTTTAAAATGATTGTCACTTATGGCTGTCACTTACACAAAAACTTTGACAAATTTGAGAGACATAACTCAACTAATAACAACACTGAGTAACTTGGCATTAAACCGAGGATAAAGAGTGCCAAGAGCGTGTAACTAGGATGGGGAACAAGGAGTATAGACAAAAAAAACTTTTTTTTTTCTAATGCCAACCAAATGTTACACGATATAGTTTGGAAGAACAAAAAATATGCCCCATTCCCAAGGGGGCAGGTAAACCCCACTCTTGACGGAAGGGCGACCATAGCCCAAATGTATCTTTTGTCGAAGTTTCAAAATGAGGATTTACAATAAAATAGAACGAGAATTGGACATTTTAAAAATTGCATGCATACTTTGAACGGCCCATTTAGTAAAGATTGGCGAGGAAGGAGGGGGGGGGGAGAACAAGGGATTAGAACGGACGAACTTGAAAAAAAAATAATTAATTAATAACCCAAATAAGTGAGCTTCTAAACAGAAATATAGTGTTTAACTTAGTGTTGAATTCATGGGGTAGCCTGCGGGGAACATGCACTCTTTGAAATTATAAAAAGTGCCAAGAGCATGTAACTAGGTGGAGAGAGAGGTAGTAACAGAAAAAAACGAGGAGATAAAAGCTTTATAACGATATGTTACATGAGATGGTGTGGAAGAAACAAAAAATATGACCCCCACCCAGGGGGGGCAAGGTAAATCCCAAACGGACAGGAGGACGACCCCGGCCCAAATGTATCTTTTGTTGAGGTTTCAAAATATGGATTTATAACAAAATAGAACGAGGATTAGACTTTTTAAAAATCGCAGTCATAATTTGAACGAACCTGTAAATTAAGATTAGTGAGGAAGGGAGGGGGCGGTAGGACGGGCGAACATGAAAAAAAAAATAGTGGTACTCTGAGAGTGCCGATAGAAGTGAAACCTTGAACAATTATGTGTGTATTTTTTGAATCGTTAGACTATATAATTTTGAATCGTCAGGAAATACTTTTAAATGAATAAAAAAAGTTTCTATAATATTAAAAAATATATTAATTTCTATTTAAAAAAAAAAAAAAAAAAAAAAAAAACCGCGCGATACCATATGTTTAGCTATTGTAGTTAACTCACTATAACTACTTTCTTACATAGTAAAACGCGATTAAAGAAACCAACCAAAATTAGACCATACTATCGATACCTTAATCCTTATCCAAACAAATCATTTTGTATTAATGCCTGTTATAATATCTGTAGATTACTTTTTGAATCGGACATTCCATTCAAAAGATATTACGAATTTAAAGATGACAATCTAAAGAAACAATAGCACTAATGAGTACTCGGTGGCCAATAAGCTTGGGGATTACGTATGCAATCAAACGATTGCGGGTTCGAACCCCAGTTTCGTTAATATGTATCAATGTTGTTTTTTTTTTCGAAGAAGTTTGAAAAATTAAAATTTTAACACATTATGGGTCCGTAACGTGACCTGAAATGATGGGAGAAAATTTCTTATGCTAGATTTGTAATGTATGAAGCATAAGCTTTCAATAGACATATTGTATCAAGAAATGAGAAAAAACCCCTCTGCCCCCCCCAAAAATAAGGTCCTATAGGAGAAACCGGGAAACTGGAATAGCAAAAAGAACGGCGAGAAATGGCTAGCTATACTAGAATTTTTCTCATCACTGTAACTCCTATAGAAGCAAAGTTATAGCCTTTTAAAGATTGAAATGAAGTGAAGAAATAAGCAAAATTAGGTGAGTGATCGACAGGGGGGGGGGAGGGGTCCACAGCTCTGGGGGTGCCATGTAGCTTAAACTTTTAAGTTAAAAATGGTAGAGAATTAAATGAGCAAAATTTTAAGGTGTATATTGGGGGAGGGTGCACGCCCCCCCCCCTTTCAAAAACTTTTTTGTTTCTTTTGAAGAAACAAAAAAATATGCCCCCCGGCGGGCGCAGATAAACCCCAAACGGGCGGAAGGGCGACCCTTTATTTATCTTTTGTCAAGGATTTAAACTGTGGATCTAAAATAAAATAGACCGAGAATTGGACATTTTAAAAACTGTATGCATATTTCGAACGGCCCTGTAAGTTAAAACTCACGCGGAAGGGGGGGATTAGCAGAGACGAGCGTGAAAAATAAAACATAATAAACTAATACTTCAAATAACTGGACTTCTAAACAAAAATATAACGATTTAACCTAGTGTCGAATTAATGGGGTAGCCCGCAGGGGATTACCCCCCCCCCCCCCAGAAGTTATGAGATTTTATGCTTTTTAATGCACAAATTGCGATTCACCCTCTCTTACAAGCTGTAAAACATGATGCCTTTCTCCGGAGTCGCAGAAAAATACCTGCATTCAACACTGATTTAGCCTAAAAAAGAAAAAAAAACGAAATCGAATCTAAAGATCGAAATCGAATCTAAAGATCGAAATCGAATCTGAAGATCGACATCGAATCTAAAGATCGAAATCGAATCTAAAGATCGACATCGAATCTAAAGATCGACATCGAATCTAAAGATCGAAATCGAATCTAAAGATCGACATCGAATCTAAAGATCGATCTTACGGGCAGAATCGATTTTACATTTTTACTTTCTTTTGTAACTTTACAAGAAGAGAGTATTAGATTCGTGAAAAATTTTGACTTCCCGTTTTCGATGGATTTATATATTTTAGAAGGTCTTTAACACAATTTCATGGTTTTTAAGAAATATCTGTGTGTGTGTGTGTGTTCTGTCACTCTGTGAGTCTGTATACGACAAAAATTTCTGATCATTCTATCTCAAGAATAAATGCACGGAATTCCACAAAACTTTAGATTTAGTTTGACCTTGATATAAACTGAATCTAATTAATTTTTGGTGTATATAGCCTAACAGGTGGCGCTGCTATGCTGCATCGTTTGCGATTTGCGCAACAGCTATATCTGAATAACGAATGAACGGATTTTCATCACATTTTAGATCCAGTTAGTCCTTGACATGAATTGATGTTTTTTGCATTTTGATGTATATAGCTTCCCAGATGGCGCTGCTATACTGAATATTTCACAATTTCCACTCAGCGCCATGTGAAAGGGGGGGGGGGGCGAAAGGAAGCGGTCGTTCTGAGCACGGAAATTTAAGGGGCGCCAAATTTTTACTACTAAAATCACTTCTAGCCTATAACAAGAAAAAGTTAATAGGGGGGGGGGGGGCTAAATTGGAACTTTGAACCGGGCGCAGTTTTCTTTTCGCACGCCCCTGTTTCCATTTTAGCTTTATCTCAAGAACTAATGCACGGACTTTCATAAAAATTTAGATTCAATTAGTCCTTGATATTATTTGATGCTAATTACATTTTGGTGGAAATCGCTTAAGAGATGGCGCTGCTATACTGCATTATTTATGATTAACGCAATAGCGCTATCTCAAGAACAAATTTTCATCAAAATTGAGATTCAGTAAATCTCTGACATAGATTAGTGTTATTTAGTTCTTGGTGTAAATTGACCTACAGGTGGCGCTGATATGCTGCATTTTTTATGATTTCGCAATAGCTGTATCTCGCGCTTTCATGGATTTTCATCAAAATTCAAATTCAGCTGGTACCTAATAAAAATTGATCCTGATCAATTTTTGGTGTACATCACTCAACAAAAAACGCCATTTTGCAGGGGGTTGGGGGGGGGGGGTTCTGAGGTTTCTTCAATTCTTCTATCTTAGAAACTAATACACTGAAATTTTGGAATTGGCACATCCGTCTATTTTATCTTCGACTTTTGGAGGAAAATAAAAATTATATTACCTTCAGAGAAATCGATTAAAAATTTTAAAGTATCGATTAAATCGAGTTGGCCGTAGTATCGATTAAATCGATTTAAAAAATCGAAATCGCCCATCACTAGTAGACATACACTGAAAATAATGGACAAGTTTGCTTGATAACAGAGACAATGTAACAAAAACTAATATAAGTAAAGGAATGGAGCTTAATAAGATTATTTACATTATTTTACAGTACAAACACTAACTATTTACAAAATTCGTAACACTACCCCCTCCTCAAAGACTGCACGTCCCGGGCAGTGCAATCCTTGAGTTAGAGGAGAACACTTAAAATAAATAAACAAATAAATAAATAAATAAATAATAACAATAATAATAAAATTTACATAAATAAGAACTAATTACTATTTACATATTTACAAAAAGTGACTTTCATGACCATGGTCTAAAATTCTAGTTTTGAATTTCTAATCACTTTGGCCAAAATAAGGGGCTAGCCGGTTATAGTGTACGACCTTGGGTTTGGCGTGTGGCGATTTTCGTATGTGTACGACGACGTCATTCAGCCTGTTGACGACTATGTAAGGACCGTCCCAGTTTCTTTGTAATTTTGGCGACAGTCCCTTACGACGGATCGGATTCCACAACCAAACTTTGTCACCTTCGTTGAACTCATGTCCTGTTGCCTTTGTGTCGTACCGTGTCTTCATCTTTTCCGTTGCCAGTCCGATTCGGTTCCTCGCTAGACGATGAATCTCCTCAATCCGCGCCTGGAGTTTATCGACATATTCCTCAGGCGATGAAGGAGCATCAGGAGGACGCCCAAACAAAAGATCAGCAGGCAGACGAAGATCACGACCAAAGAGCATTTGAGAAGGGGAGTAACTAGTGGCCTCATGAGTGGCACTCCTGTAGGCAAGCAGGAAAAGAGGCAATTTCTTGTCCCAGTCCTGTTGGTCTCTAGACACCAGGAGAGAGAGGCTATTTAGGATGGTACGATTGAAACGCTCCACCATGCCGTCCGATTGAGGATGTAGGGGTGTAGTTCGAGTTTTGTCCATGCCGAGTAGTCCACACATTTCCTTAAACACAGTCGAATCGAAGTTTATTCCTTGATCGGAATGGATTTGAAGAGGAACTCCATATCTGGAAACCCAGTGTTGAACTAGTATGTCTGCTACTGTTACCGCCTCTTGATTAGGAATGGCGTAGGCTTCAGGCCACTTAGTGAAGTAGTCCATGACAACGAGGATGTACTTATTGCCATCAGATGTTCTAGGAAGAGGACCCAGGATGTCTAGTGCAATTCGTTCGAAAGGAGCTCCTACATTATAACGCTGCAGTCGCCCACGGGTGCGTCTCTTTGGACCTTTACGTGCTACACAGGTGTCACAAGTTCGACACCATTTCTCTATATCACTGCGAACATTATTCCAGTAGAAACGCTCTCGAACCTTTTGCAGGGTCTTCATTACACCAAAATGACCTCCTGTGGGACTACCATGCAGTTCTTGAAGGACTATAGAAATTCTCGACTTAGGGAGTAGTAGTTGCCATCTACATGTCTTTCCATCGTCAGACTCCCATTTTCGGTACAAGATGCCGTTCTTCAAATGTAAGGAATCCCAGAGAGCCCAATAACGTTTAGTCGTAGGATGGTCAATAATAATAAAGGCCAAGAAGAGTTGGCGGATAAAATGAATAAAAACGAAGAAAGAATGGAACAGTTGACAAACAAAATTGACAAATGCCAAGAAGAAGTGACCGAAAAGATTAATATAGGCCAAGAAGAAATGAAGAAAACTTTAGAAGAAAAGTTCTCGTCGGTAGAGAGACGAATAGAGGAAGTAGAAGAGAAAATTCAGAAAGAAGTTAGTAATGTAGAAGAGAAAATGGAAAGGAAAATAGAGGAAGTAGAAGAGAAAATTCAGAATGATGTTAAAAATGTTGAAGAGAAAATGGAAGGAAAAATAGTTGAAATAGATGAAAAGCTAAATAAAAGAGTACAAGATCTCGAGAAGAAGCTTTCAGCGTCAAGTGGTAATTATGAAGAATTTAGGAATCCGCCTGCTTCTCCCGTGCACATCAAGCTGTCGACATATGACGGAAAGAGTTCCTGGCAAGTTTACAAGACCCAATTCACCATTGTAGCCGAAGCGAACAAATGGAGTGACGAGGTGAAAGCTTGTCAACTGGCAGCATCTTTAAGAGGAGAAGCCGCCGACGTGCTGCAAACATTGCCCGATATGACGCAACTCAATTTTGAGACTTTAAGCTGTGCACTTGAAATGAGATTCGGCGAAAAATTCTTCAAGGATTATACGAGAATACAAATGAAGAGCCGCCATCAAAAATCGAGTGAAACCCTTCAAGAGTTTGCCTCGGAAATTGAACGACTTGCAAATTTAGCATTCAGTGACTGTCCAACAAATGTACGGGAAATGCTCTCACTGCAATATTTTGTAGACGGAATAAAAGATCCAGAAGTGCAAAGAGCGGTACGAATGGCAGATGTACAGGATTTAAAGGCTGCACTACTATATGCCTTAAAGTTGGAAGCAGCTACACAAGCCAGCCGAAGAGATCGTCATTCAGTCCGAGGGGCAACGGTGAACAAAAGCTCAGACAATGAAATCGACATCTTGAAAGAAATTAGGAAAATAAATCAAGAGCTTGAAGCTTTGAAATACGGAAGAACAAGCTCAAGAAGACAGAATCTCACGTGCTGGGGATGCGGTGATACAGGACATCTCCGAAGAAATTGCCCCAAAATCCACGAACGTGAGATAAATTCAAACAGTCAGCAGGGAAACTAAATTTTGGCCATCTCGCGGGGCGGAGGTTGCCAGAGAATGAAAAGCCCCACCTGAAGATCCTCCAGATATCAAAAATGAGCGGCGGTGATAACGAATTATATGTGATAGGCTTTATTAACGGAATTCAGTGCCGTATGATTGTCGATACAGGAGCCAATGTGACAATAATAAGAGAAGATTTGGCTCGAAAATTGAAATCTAAACTCATCTGGACTCCACCATGCGTTACCCTGCAAACTGTGACGGGCGACAAGATTGGCATATATGGAAAGGTCAATTTAACTATCAACTTTGGAGGAACGAAATATTACCATACGGCATATGTGGCTGACATAACAGATCCTTGCTTAATCGGACTAGATTTTCTGAAGAAGTTTGACTTCAGACTTGATTTCAAAAATAACAAAATGATCTCAAAATTTGAAGAAATAAGTCTTTTTGGATTAAATAACGAAATTGAATGTAAACAAATAGTAATAGCCAAAGAAGACATTAATCTAGATCCAAGAACAGAATTTTTAGTTCCAGCTGAAATTAAAAATGAAACTAATTACCGATTTGGCCATATAGATTATCCAGTAGACAATAGTACACAAGCAGGAGTATTGGTGGCTTCTTCTGTAGTAGACCTCTCGAAAAAGACCATTCCAGTCAGAATTGCTAACATCAGTGATAAGACGAGGACTATCAAGAAAGGAGAGGTGATAGCATCATGTGCTCCTGTGACGTGCGTAAGTCAAAATTCCAATCACTCTCAGAAATCTTCAGATAATTTAGTCAAGGATTTGTTACAAAATACGGACTTAGATCCAAACCAGAGAGATGCTGCTGAAAGTTTAATTAGAGAATTCCAAAGTTTATTTTCCCAAACATCTGAAGACTTTGGACGAACTAAAATGGCACAACACCGAATTGACACGGGAGATCACTCTCCTATTAAACAGCACCCTAGACGATTACCTTTTGCCAAGCAAGAAGAGGTGCAGAATTTAATTAAAGATATGGAAGAAAATGACGTCATCGAACCATCGACAAGTCCATGGGCGTCTCCCATTGTATTAGTAAGAAAGAAGGATGGTTCAACAAGATTTTGTGTAGACTACCGCCGACTGAATGACGTCACTAAAAAGGATAGTTACACTCTACCAAGGATCGACGACACTCTCGACACACTTGCGGGCAACACTTGGTTCTCGACTCTGGACCTGAAGAGTGGTTACTGGCAGGTAGAGATCCATCCCGACGACCGCGAGAAGACTGCCTTCACAACGGGACAAGGATTATGGCAATTCAAGGTAATGCCTTTTGGTCTATGTAACGCACCTGCAACTTTCGAACGGCTTATGGAAACGGTTCTCCGGGGGCTGTCGTATGAAGCATGTCTTGTTTATTTAGATGACATCATAATCATAGGAAAATCTTTTGATGAACATCTGAACAACCTCAGGCGGGTGCTACAAAAATTAAAGGAAGCTAATTTGAAGTTAAGCCCTTCGAAGTGCAGTTTGTTTCGCAATGAAGTCGCCTACCTTGGACACATCATTTCGGCGGAAGGAGTTAGGACTGATCCGGAGAAGATATCGGCCGTGAAAAATTGGAGTCGTCCAGCAGATGTTCACCAGCTTCGAAGTTTTCTAGGATTATGCACCTATTACAGAAAATTCGTCAAAGGCTTCTCGATGATTGCAAGACCACTTCATAAATTAACAGAAGCCAATCAAAAATTTATGTGGACACAGGAATGTGACGCTGCTTTCGAAAAGCTTAAGGAGGCCTTGACATCCACTCCAATTCTGTCGTATCCTCAAATCGATAAACAGTTTATACTTGATACGGATGCAAGCAACGAAAGCATTGGCGCTGTACTGTCCCAGGAAATCGACGGCCAGGAGCGTGTTATCGCCTATTTCAGCAAGTGCTTGTCAAAGGCCGAGCGAAACTACTGCGTAACAAGAAAAGAGCTTCTTGCTGCAGTGAAAGCCATAGACCACTTTCATCACTATCTTTACGGTCGAAAGTTCCTGATCCGAACTGATCATGCTTCTCTAACTTGGCTATTGAATTTTAAGAACCCTGAAGGCCAGATAGCCAGGTGGATACAAAAGCTTCAAGAGTACGATATGGAGATACGCCATCGAAAAGGCTCATCACATGGAAATGCAGATGCTCTCTCAAGAAGACCCCACTCCTGACACCAAAAATTGTAGCGTATATTGGGTTCTTTTGATCTTATGGTTAGACAACTTCAAACTCTTGCTTATAGAAAAGTAGAAAATAATTTATTTACAGAACTTCAGAACAACAGAGTCTTTGAAACTCACAAATATTACAAGATATTCCAAAATAACTGTTTAAATCTATCGAACAAGTACAAATATAGGTCGCAGAGACTCTTTATACAATGTCTCAACACTATATCACATTCAAAACAACGTAGATAAAACTCAATACATCAAGCAAACTTGCTTAAACCTAGAAGTTCACTCTATGACTGACTGGTAAATAACCACAACAGCTCGCATCGCTTCTCTTCTTATATAGGTTCGGAGCATGTGCTAGAAATTTCTAGAACCTACTCGAAAAAATCCACGGAACAACAAACAATGTATAAGTATATCTAAGGGGGGTTACCAGAGAGGAAAGGGTTACCATCGCCAACAATCGCCAAGTTTGTCGCCAACTTGGCGATATATCGCCAAATTTGGCGACCAAAATTAGTCGCCAAAAGTGACGCCAACTTGGCGATATCTTCATTATTTCGCCAGTCTGCCGTAGACATACACTGAAAATAATGAACAAGTTTGCTTGATAACAGAGACAATGTAACAAAAACTAATATAAGTAAAGGAATGGAGCTTAATAAGATTATTTACATTATTTTACAGTACAAACACTAACTATTTACAAAATTCGTAACAATATATATATATATACAGGGTGTATCTAAATTACTGGGCAAAACTTTAAGGGGTGATAGTACACATCAGGACAAATAATATTAAATGGGAAACTAAGGGTCCCAAACGTCTTCCGAAGGAGATAGGCGTCATCAAAGTTTAGGGTCCAAAATTTGAAATGATTATAAAAAACGGAAAAATTGGTCGATTCGTTTGCGGTTTTCACGAAAACTATTCTTTATGTCAGTATTGTCTAGAAAATAAATTATAAAGGTAAATTTCAAAAAATGCCGATAGGGGGCGCTTTAGACTTTGGAGTAACGAACAACTATTTTTTACCGTTACTTTTTGCATCTCATTACATTTTTTTAGAAATTTAGACATAAACTTAAATTTTGAGCTCAAAATCTGTGCTTTAGTAGCGCAAACTGAACTGTGTTCAATGGGAGTGGATAGGTTCAAATTTCAAATGATTATAAAAAACAGAATAATTTGTCAATTGATTTGCGGTTTTCACGAAAACTATTCTTTATGTCCGTATTGTCTTGAAAATAAATTATAAAGATAAATTTCAAAAAATTTCGATAGAGGGTGCTTTAGACTTCGGAGTAACGTGCAACTAATTTTTACCGTTATTTTTTGCATCTCATTAAATTTTTTTGAAACTTAGACATAAACTTAAAATTTGTGCTGAAAATCTGAATCGTTGAGAGTGGTTAAGTGGCGCTAACTGAACTGTGTTCAATGGGGGTGGGAAGATTCAAATTTCAAATGATTACACAAAACGGAAAAATTGGTCGATTCGTTTGCGGGTTTTTCTAAAACCATTCTTTATGTCAGTATTTCCTTAAAAATAAATTTTAAAGATAAATTTCAAAAAATTCCGTTAGAGGGCGCCTTAAAATTTAGAGTTACCAACAACAATTTTTAACTGCTATTTTTTGTATCTAATTAAATGCTTGCAAAAGCTTAGACTTAAATTTTGTTCTCAAATTCTGAATCGTTGGGAGGGGTTAAGAAGCGCAAACTGAACTAACTGTGTCCAGGAGTCGAAATGTGATCCTGCCCACCCTACGAACACAGTTCAATTTTTCGCTACTTAATTACTCACAACGATTCAGATTTTGAGCTCAAAATTTAAGTCTAAGCTTTTAAAACATTTATTTAGATTTAAAAAAATAACGGTTAAAAATAGTTGTTGGTTACTCTAAAGTTTAAGGCGCCCTCTAGCGAATTTTTTTGAAATTTATCTTTAAAACTTATTTTTAAGAAAATACTGATTTAAAGAAAAGTTTTAGCGAAAACCGCAAACAAATCGACCAATTTTTCCGTTTTTAATAATTATTTGAAATTTGAACCTCCCCATCTCCATTGAACACATTTCAGTTTGCGCTACTTAACCATTCTCAACGATTCAGATTTTCAGCTCAAAATTTAAGTTTATGTCTAAGCTTCTAAAAAAATTTAATGATATGCAAAAAATAACGGTAAAAAATAGTTGTAGGTTACTCCAAAGTCTAAAGCGCCCTCTATCGGCATTTTTTGAAATTTATCTGTATAATTTATTTTTAAGACAATACTGAGATAAAGAATAATTTTTGTGAAAACCGCAAATCAATTGACCAATTTTCCTGTTTTTTATAATCATTTGAAATTTTAACCTACCTACTCCCATTAAATACAGTTCAGTTTGCGCTACTTAACCACAGATTTTGAACTCAAAATTTAAGTTTATGTCTAAACTTCTAAAACAAATTCATTGAGGTGCAAAAAATAACGGTAAAAATAGTTGTTCGTTACTCCAAAGTCAAAAGCGCCCTCTATCGGCATTTTTTGAAAATTTTCTTTACAATTTACTTTTAAGACAATACTGACATAAAGAATAGTTTTCGTGAAAACCCCAAACGAATCGACCAATTTTTCCATTTTTTATAATCATTTCAAATTTTGGATCCTAAACTTTGATGGCGCCTATCTCCTTCGGAAGACGTTTGGGACGCTTAGTTTCCCATTTAATATTATTTGTCTTGATATGTACTATCACACCTTAAAGTTTTGCCCAGTAGTTTAGATACACCCTGTATATATATCTGATTTTTGTCATGCGATAATTAACGTATTTATAAACCGATTTAAATGAAACTTGATATGTACATAGTACATACAAATATCTCGAACGAGTTCGTTGGCCAGCATCATCCGCCATTTTGTTTTAAAATGGCGGCCATTTTAAATTTTAAAAAAAATTTAAAATTTAAAATTCAATGCGAAAAAATTAAAACTTGAAAAATATTTTTCTTTTACGTGTTAGAGCTTAAAACAAAGATTCCAGAACACTTTTTATTTTGTCTATATCTTAAAAAATGATTGAGTTATAGCACATTGAATTTTTCTTATGGCTGACATTTTGAAACGATCTGATTTTTGTCACGTGATAACACGCGTATTTATGAACGAACTTGAATGAAACTTGGCATGTACATAGTACATACAAATGTCTCAACGGAGTTCGTTGGCCAGCATCATCCGCCATTTTGTTTCAAAATGGCAGCCATTTTAAATTTAAAATTAAATGCGAAAAAAATAAAAGTTGAAAAATATTTTTCTTTTACGTGTTAGAACCTAAAACAACGATTTCAGAACACTTTTTATTTTGTCTATATCTTAAAAAATGATTGAGTTATAGCACTTTGAATTTTTCTTATGGCTGACATTTTGAAACGACCTGATTTTTGTCACGTGATAACATGCGTATTTATGAATCGATTTGGATGTAACTTGGTGTGTACATAGTATATACTGAGGACTGAATCGAGTTCAATACTCAGTTCCATCCGCCATCTTATTTCAAAATGGCGGCCATTTAAAAGTTTTTATAAATTTTAAAATTTGAAATTAGGTACAAGAAAGTGAGAAATTGAAAAATATATTTCTTTTATGCATTTGACCTTGATACAAAGATTCCGGAGCATTTTTTGTTTCGTCTGTATCTTAAAAAATGGCTGAGTTATCGCATATATATATTAATCGATTTCAATATAAGTGTGCACGTGCACCTGATTTAAGATTTCGACCAAGCTCATAATCAGGTTCTACTAATTTGAGCTTAGTATTTTTGAATAATATAACTTAATTTAAAATAAATAAATAAATATATAAGTATATGAAAGCTACCTCTTCCTCTCGGCACTGCCGGAAGGACTATTATAATTTGCATTTGAATTTTTACAATGCAAAATTAATTCAAACAAACATTTTAATTTTTTGAAGGCTAATTTTATTAAACGAGGATTATATAAAATTATGAATTGAGTTTTTACTGAAAAAAATTATTTTGATTACCTGTATTTTTTATTAACCAATGACTTAAAAAAATAGAAAAAATCTATATAACATTTTCTAATGTACAACATTTTCTCATAGTATTTATAAGATTTATATAAACTTCTTTCTTTTTTCAATTAACTTGAAACAAACGAAGTTGATACAAACCTGATTAACGTAGGATCTACCATAACTTATAATAGATACACAATTACATAGTAAATATTATACGACATAATACAGTTAATACAAAAGAGTATTATATTAGCAATACAATATTATACTGTTAATGCAATATTTTATTGTTAATATAATACCATATAATATAATTAATGCAAAATTATTCTAAAATGTTAATAATTTTATTTCAGTACTATTAAAAGTGCTTATTTAAGTTTTATAATTAATTATAATTATGAGAAGATCATTATTTTGATGAAGTTTTTATTGTTTTGACCAAGTTTATTGCTTGTCCAAGTTTATTATTATAACTTTATGGGATATTTATTTAAACTAACAAAACTGTTGTACAATCCTTTAGTTCTTTAAATTCCGATTTGCTAAATAAAATTCAGAAAATGTTCAAAACGGCGAACACGACGTTCCATTAATCAAATTTAACTTAGTGACTCTAAGAAGCGAAATCTTCAAGTTAATAAGAATTCCGACGACGGCGTAAAATTAATCACTTTTACTCAATTCGACGTATGAATAATTGTCGGCCCGACAGCTGCTTAGCAACCAAAGAAACTGCTAAGAAATTACCCATGAAAAACATCAGAAAACTTTTCGTTCCACACAGTTAATTTGGATGCAGAAATGGCGGAGAATTGGAAAATAAGCTTGAAATTTACGAGTCGCGTGATTTTCTGTTTAATCATAGTTTACAGTTATTGCGAAATTGTTTCTCGGAAGCAGGGATTGAAAAATTTTATTGGTCTTCTTATTCAAGCATGTTAAATACTAAATTATTTATTCTATGAAATACTTTTGCGAATTAATATCATTCAGGCTGCTCTCAAATTACTTACTCAGTACTGGGAAGTTTTCTGAACCTTTGACGACTTAGTTTAAATCGTAAAGATATAAAATTGGCAAGATAATTGGAGCAATTTGGATTTGAAATGTATTTTATATTTTTGATTTTATAAAATTATGAATCAAATTTTTTATGAAAAATTACTTTAATTACCCGTAATTTTTATTAACCAATGACATTTTTTCCCATTAAATTTGTATATCATTTTCAAATGTACAACATTTTCTCATGGGATTTATATAAATTTCATTCTTGTTTCAATTAACGAAGTTGATACAGACCTGATTAATATATGATATACTACAATTTAAACTAACTGCATAATTATATAGTTAATACGACAGGAATTACATTATTAATATAATATTATACAGTTAATACAATAGGAAGTTATATTAGTAACACGATATTATATAGTTAATGCAATACTATATTATATAATTAATAGATATTAACCAATATTTTTTACATTTTTTCTTCAATACTATTAACTGTGTTTATTTAAAATTTATATTAGTTATAATTATGACAAGTTTATTGTTTCGATCAAATTTATTGTTTGTCCAAGTTTATTATTATAACCTTATAAGATATTTTTTCAAACTAACACAAATATTCTACAATTTTTCAGTTCTTTAACATGCATAGAATTAATACCGATTCGTTGAAGGAAATTTAGAAAAGCTCAAAACGGCGAACACGACGTGCCATCAATCAAATTTAACTTAGCGACTCTAAGAAGCGGAATCTTCAAGTTAATAAGAATTCTGACGGCATAAAATTAATCACTCAATTCGATGTGTGAATAATTGTCGGCCAGACAGCTGCTTAGCAACCGAAAAAACTGCTAAGAAATTGCCCATGAAAAACAACATCAGACAACTTTCCGTTCCACGCAGTTAAAAAATAAGCTTGAAATTTACGAGTCGCGTAATTTTATGCTTTAATCATTTTGTACATGAACAGATATTTCTAAACTGTTTCTCGGAAGTGGGGGTTGAAAAATATTCTTATTCAAGCGTGTTTAAAACTAAATTAGTTATTCTACGGATTACTTTAGGGATTTAATGCGATTTAGGGTGTTCTCAAGCTCCTTGTGGGAATTTTCCTGAACCTTTGCTGACTTAGTTTAAATCATATATATATATATTAAGAAAAAAAAAAAAAAAAAAAAAAAAAAAAAAAAAAAAAAAAAAGAGGCAGGGCTGATTATTGAAGCGATTTGGATTCGAAATGAGTTTTATATTTATAGGCCAGTCAAATTGTCAGAAAAAAGGGCCGATAGATGCAAAAATTCTGCTAGAAGATTTTATGTTTTTAAAATGTTTAGGGGGATGCTAGTAACAAGAATTAATGGTTTCCCAACAAAATATCTCGAGGCTAAACTTTTTGGAGCCAAAAAACCACGAAATTTTCGGACGTTTTTCAGTTTTTTGCCTATAACTCAAAAAGTATAAAATTTTTGTGTACCATACTCAATTACAAAAAGAAAGAGCATTAAATTCTCTACAAATTTCATTATAAAAACGTTTTTCTAAACCCATTACTAAGCGCGCTAGGGCTTTTTGAAAATGTCACTTTTTTTTAACTTTACAGAAAAAGATCTATTTTTCGTCTCCCATCCTAAAAAACTTTCTTTCATTGCTAACTATGAAAATTAAATACACATATTAATGAATGAGAATTCAAATTTTTAAGAAAGGCAGGCCGAAAGAACAGAAATTCTGGAAACACTATACGAAAACAATCACGGAAGAGTTGGGGGAGTGAAGGGGAGGAATACCGGGGGTAGAATGCCGACAAAAGGAAAAAAGGAATGCCGACGGAAGATACTGACCACTTGTCAGCTGCTGCCCAATTTGCGTTCATTCTGTCGCAGGTGTTCCTTTTTTTTAAGGCACATTCTTCTAATATGTTACTATTCAGTGTATTGCTAGTATTCTTCGCATGCAGTAATTAAAAATGAGCGATCTCGATCCAAAATTATGTTTCGTTTGCCAAACGGCTTCAAATTGTGATACTCGCGTTGTGAGCAAAAAAGGACTTGCCAGGCTTTTTGAATGTAGCGTTCAACGGCAAAATAATTTTCATCAACGTTTTTTGAAAAGTTGCAAGGAAGTCAGAATACATGATGATTGCCAAAAAACATATACGAATGAGAGAATGATAGCAGCATATATTCGTCGGAATGAAGATTCTACACAGACTAGTTTATCCCTCCGATCAAGCACTTCTTTCAAATTTCAAGATAATTGCTTTTTATGTGCAAAAGGTAATCCCGTTGACTTCAACGAAAAACAATCGAAAAAGCCATACGCAAAGAGAAATTTGATTCACAAAGTAATGAAGTTAGAAGCAAAAATTACGTTCCTGAAAGCTGCAGAAAAACGTGGGGATAAATGGTCCCAGAAAATAATTGAACGTATTCAACACGAACCTGACTTGGTAGCTGTAGATGCATGGTATCATAGTTTTTGTCGCGTAAAACTATATCAGTCTGTAACAGTTGCAGAAAAAAGAGGGCGTCGACCCGCAACATCTGTTGACGAAGCTATGGAGGCTATATTTATGTACATTGAAGAAAAGTTTGAAGAATGCCAGTTTTCTTTAGATGAGTTGATGAATCAAGTACCACAGTCATTAGAACTTCCCGATTCACGGACTGTTAAGGCCCGTATAATCCAGAAATATGGGGATGCTGTGCTGATTTCTGAAAACAAGAAAAAGAAAACAGTGCTCTGTTTCAAAAATGTTGGGCACAAAATACTCACTGATCATTGGTATTTGAGTAGGAATTTAGATCCTCAACAGGAGCGACTTCGTATTGTGAAAACAGCCGCTGATATAATTGTGGAAGATATAAGGTCACAAATGTATGATATTACACAATACCCCCCATCTGATAACTTTCTGTCTGACGCTGAGACAGTTATCCCAGAATCAGTAAAATTGCTTTTTGAAAGCATAGTTTTAAAACACAAACGTGGTTCATTTGAGAAATGGAAAAAAAAGTGCGTTGCATTTTCACATGCCCTAATAAGTTCGGTTAGACCAAGATCATTCCTTTCATCCATCATGACAGGGATCAGTGCATATTTGTACAGAAAGTTTGGTTCAAAGCATTTGCTCCAAGTTATGTCTGCTTTTGGCTTTGCAGGGTCCTATGAAGATGCCTCTCTTCTTGAATTGTCTACCATTCTGCGGCCTCAGAAAACAAAAGAACGAGATGATGCATTCTGCCAATTTATTTTTGACAATGCTGATTTTAATGCCAGCACTCTAGATGGGACTGGTACATTTCATGCAATGGGAGGTATAATGTGTGTTACTCCTCACGACGCCTTGCATCCCGAAAAAAGAATTCAAAAAGTAAAACATCAGTCCACAAATGAAATTGTCTGTCAAGCTGAAAAAATTGATCTACAGACATTTCACAGAACAGATATGAGTGGCTTACAAAATATAGAAATTGAAAGTTTGGAAAAACTTTCTCCCTTTAATAATGAAATAATTCCCTCAACAACAGACATAGTATGGCTCTATGGGAAGTGGTCAAATGTTGAAAACATTCCCGGTTGGAACGGTTTCATGGAGAAAGTTACATCCAACAAAGAGTATAAACGTTCTAAAATAAAGTATCTTCCATTTATTAATGCCCATCCTTCACATTATGATACTATTTTTACCTCACTATTGGTTGCTGCTGAAAAATGTAGACAACTCAACCAGAAGACATGCTTTGTGACGTATGACCAACCTCTTTATTTGAAAGCTAGAGACATAATGACGAATGAACATCCAGAATTGAACAATGTGACAGTGAGGCTTGGAGGTTTTCATCTCCTCATGTCTTTCATGGGATCAATTGGTTTTATCATGGACTTTCACAGTCAGGCAGCTGATGTCGCAACTTGCTCAAAGAATATCAAGGCTATTAAAGAACAAGAAACCTGCTCATTTGCCCCTCAAGCTGAGGTTGAGGAATTATTTCAATTAACCCGAAAGCGTTCCAGACGTTATTAAATAAATGAAAAATATCATCGTAAGTATTTTTTACTTACATTCTGTTAAATACCTAATATTAATGTTCTCCACTTAAGCTCTAAATACAAAAAAAGTTACACTGTTCTTAATTATTTTACTATGTTACCGTTGTAATTAATCATGATTGCTATAATGTAAATGCCTGTAATATAAATAAGTTACATTAAAGAGGATAAAATAATGAAAAACGGTGTAAAATTTCCATTTTTGCAATATTTCCACAAAGTTAGAAAAAAAGAGTCATTTTCAGAAAGCTGTAGCACGCTTCATAATAGCTTTAGAAAAACAAATGTATAATGAAATTTGTAGAGAATTTAATGCTCTTTCTTTTTCTAATTGCATATTTCCACAAAAAATCTATACTTTTTGAGTTATAGGCAAAAAACTGAAAAAAGTCCGAAAATTTCGTGGTTTTTTGGCTCCAAAAAGTTTAGCCTCGAGATATTTTGTTGGGAAACCATTAATTCTTGTTACTAGCATCCCGATAAACAGTTTAAAAACATAAAATCTTCTAGCAGAATTTTTGCATCTATTTATGACAATTTGACTGGCCTATTATTACTAAGAAAGAAAAAGAAATAACGGATTATACTCGATTTTGGGTCACGTGACAACCTTTTTTCACCTTCCTCACGTTTCAAATTCCAATATTCGGTTGAAAACGCCTATTTTAAAAATAAGTTCTGAACAATCGTTTGCGTTAAAAAAAATAGCTCTGGACGTCTGTCTGGACCATTTTAAAATGTACAACATTTTCTAATAGTCTACTTATAGTTTCTACTTATATAAACTTCATTCTTGTTTCAATTAAGAAGTTGATGCACACTTGATCAACACAAGATCTACTGTAATTTATAAAAAGTAAAATATTATGCAGTTAACACTATATGATGTTACATAATTAATACAATATTATTGTCTGAGCGAAGCGAAGTCTTTATACTCAGAGATACGTAACGATATTAAAATTCAAAAAAATTCTTTCGTCAAGCAAATCTCAAAAAGTACTTGTCGGATTTTGATTCTGTTTGTACTAATAGGTACCTATGAAGGTAATCTGGTGAATGCACCTACTTTTAAAAATTAATTCCAAATAGTTTAAAAGTTATATTAAAAAAACTGATAAAAAAGCACAATTTATGTGCATACGTCACAGAAATTTGGTGAGCGTGATTTTCACCGGCTGGACATTTTCGTAGATAACCGAATCAGTACATGGAGTAAATAGTAATCATTTACGCACTCAGAAATATTGAATGCTATAAACATTTTAAAATTTAATCATGCAGGAAAATAAAACTGTTATTTTTTTATATTAAAAAATGTCATAAAAACTTTGATTTTGAGATTTTGTGATAATCTCTTAACAGCACTTTTTGATCGCTAAAAGAATGTTTTACATATTTCGCGTGTGAAAATTAGAATCAATTACGTTTTGAAATAAAAAGTTTCTTTTATGACATCATTTTCCTTTTATATTTATTTTCATTGCATGTTTTCTTTTAACTTATATTTTGTTTGTGTATGGAAGTCAATTCTGGTCACTAATTTTTCGGCACGGATACCACAAGCGCATCAGATTTGGCGCAATTTTTTTCAAAGCCCATTTGGCGAAAACTCCCTTTTCAAATAACGCTTACATACACATTTTTAAACTATTTTCTATTTTCAAAAAGAACTTACAGTAAATAAAATAATAATAATAATTAATAACTCTAAAAAGAAATATTTTATATAATTAAAAGAAGGAAGTGAAAGTAAATAAACATTTTATGAGTAAATAAACAAATAATAAATAAATAAAGCCGGATTACCATCTCAGGTAAAATAATGCCATTTTGACGCCAATTATGTACCCTGGTGCATATGTGACATTTTTTCCCATTTTTCATCCGTTTCCTGTTGGCATACAACTTTGAAATATGGAGTATGTATGCATACCTTGGAGCAATACTGGAATTACACATTGTTTTTTTTTTAATTCGATCCAAAAAGGGGCAACGGGGCTATTTTTTAAAGTTTTATACAATTTATACTGCATAAAGGAGCCACTTACCTATTTCTATATACCAGAAGAAGTAAGTGGTATGTAAAAACAATTATAGTATACATAAATAAAATACTTGAGATAATATACTAGAAATATAAGCACCGGGTTTGGCGAGATTTTTTATGCCAATTAGGCGAAAACATCGTTTTGATTACCAGATGCATATAGCATGCTATAACAACAAGTTATTTATTTATTTCAAAATGAAAAAAAAAGGAATAAATGAAACATTTCCTGTTATTAAAAAAGATATAACAATCAATAAATGATAATATTTTTAGAACAAACAATTTATTATAGCATTTATATGAAAACCAGCATGTTAGGCAACTAAACGCCATTTTGGCACCAATTAGGTACCTCGGTGTATATAGGGCATATATGTGCCATATTTATTTGTAAAACTGAGCATGAAAGTTTACCAGGTGTGTTTTCATAGGCGCTTATATCTTTTTGCAACATAGCGCACCTTTCGAAGCCAAAACTGCACAAAAGAAAAAATAATCAATATTTCCAGCATTTTTTTTTTAATGTAATGCCCATTTTGTAATCAGTAGGCTCGATAATCAGACCTCGTTTTTTTGCTTCAAAAGATGATATTTCATACGACGTCTTTTTGGGATTCGTCGTTTTTCCATATTTGATAGTATGTGTCTACTCGTTTTGTACCCTTTTTTGTAACTTTCTTCTTTATTAACAGCGACATCTGGATTTCCTATTTAAATAAAAATTCTTCTAAATACAAAGAATTTTGTTAAAATAAATAAATAATAGGAAATGCGGACATCTATTGCTCAAAACACAAAATTTTTCCTATTGAGTTAATAAAAATCAGTAAAAACATAATTTTTATGATAATAAAAAGATGACTTATGTAATAACAGAGTCATATATTATGTACGTTATGGATTAAGTATGAATATTTCAATGAAAAGTGATATTTCAAAAGTATTATGAAATTAGTTAAAGACCATTTATTTTAAACTAAATGAATAAAAGATTTATATTTTTAATGAAATAAATGGGATTTGAAAAATTATTGGAAATTTATCACCATAGATGTATCAATATTACAATCAGTACCTTGTATGCAAAATGGAACAATTAGCAATACTTTTTGCACCTGAAAAATGGTCGTTGCTTTATTTAAGGTTAAAAAGTAGATTACGAAATATTCCTATATAGAGATGCCAAACCCTCGCTTATTGCATAGCAGAATTTTCTTATAGGAAAAGTTATTTTTTAAATCCGCAGAATGTTCCAATTTAATAAAACATTTTCTGTATTAAAATACCGGTACCCAAAATGCCGGAGACTCGTCAGCTCTGCCTATAACATTTTAATTAATCACGGTACTTTTTTTAATCGGATTGAAATTTAGTGAAGACAACGTTTTTTGGCCGAAAGCAGCTTTTTTCCACATGTGTAACTACGATACAATTCCTTGATGTTGACTTATGAATGTTTTGACTTATGCTATTATTGCTTCCTCTCATTTATTTATTTGAATTTTAAATAAGATGATTCAAAATCGTGTTTTTTAAATGTACGAAAAAAATGCATTTCGAGAGAGGGCGAAAATGACAATATTTGGCGATTTATTACTTGCGTTTGGCTAAGTGTCTTACACCTTGTATTTAATACTCTTCACAATACTTCGCTGTTATATGGACTTAGGCGCTTTTATAAAAAATTTGACGTAATTCGGGCTTAAGAAAGTGAGTTTTTTACTGAATAATACAAATAAATGAAAAATGAATACTAAGAAATAGTAATAAAAGAAAAATGAAGCATTATATTGATCTATGTATATTTAAAAATTCATCTGCTAGCACTAATTAGATAATTTATGTGCAGGGGTGGGGAAATTTTCCAAATTCTTACCAACCAAGGATTTATTTCGCCAGCCCGCAAGATACAACACACGCAGTTGAAAATAGTTATGACAAAATCGCACACGATTACAGACAAAATTACTATTACTACAATGCATTTTCATAATTCTTTTTTGTATAATATTAAGAAATATATGTAACAAAGGTAAGATTAATATTAGATAGAACTTAGTACCATATTTACACTGTAATAATTTGGAAAGTTAAAATATCTAGATTAAAAAAGTGTTTCTGATAATGTGCCTATTGCCTACAGTTTTTCAAAAACTAAAAATGCACTCGCCTTATGAGAAAATCCACTCGCCACTGGCGAGCAAAATGATGTATTTCCCCACCCCTGTTTATGTGTATATAATAGGAGATAAATAGCTTTTGATTCTGTATTTCTATGCAATAAAGCATTAACGTTTGTGTGTTTTTCGTTAGCATTGGGAGTACCTAGCCGATTTAAAAAATAATGTGGGCAAAAAATGTTGGTAACCATCTTTGCTGCAAAATATACTATATTTTGCGTAGGAACAATAATCACCATCAATGCACAAGCAAAAAAAAAAAAAAAATCTAAAATTGAGAATTCTTTGATGTTGATATGACTAAAAATTTAAAATCTTTTTTTTTTTGGTGGCAACTTTTAAGATATAATATTCTCGTTATGGACGATTTCTGAAACATTCGACGATTTAATTTCACATATTAAACATTTTTTTTTTTTTTTTTTTTTTTTTTTTCTAGAAAAAGTTTTAAACCCGATTTATTGAGAATATTGCAATTTCTAGGATACTGTTGGGGTCAGAAACTATAACTTTGGCATCACAGTAACTTATAAGATGTAAGTGCTCGTTTAGGACAATTTTTTAAAAAAGGATTCCTTAACTCTTATCGACAACCTCATTGCATCCGTGGAAAACAGATATTCAACATTATAAACTATTCGGACGAATTTCACACCATATAAAATACACTCCATTTCTCTTCAAACATAATAGTTTATGTTATTTATAGTTTCACAAATCGGTGCGAAGCTTCTGTTTATGCTCATGACATCATTTCAAAGAGCTATATTTCCAATATAGGAAAATTTGGTGTTTTATTTTCTTTATTACTTTTAACATTTTGCATATTTCCAATTTTATATTCATGCATGGTTTGCTTTTCTTTTATAAAAATAGTATATGCAACAAGATTTTGTAGTTCTACGATTCGATATGCTTATTTTCATCATTATATTTTATCACAATGAATGACCAATTAAAGGTAACATCTCATTTTCTTTACTTATCGCAAGTTATTAAATGTGTATTCTCAGCAATATCGCTCAGACTAATCCCTCTGAGGGAAGTCCTAGTAGAGTTAATGATATAATGCTACACAGTTAACACAATATAATATATTATACATTTATTACAAAATTATGCTGTTAATACTATACAATAATATATAATTAATATAATATAATATAAAATATTTTAGAATTTTTCTTCGATACGATTGACAATGGAGATTTAAAGTATATATTTATTTATAATTATGCTAAATATATTGTTTAGATCAAGCTTATTCTTTGTCCAAGTTTATTATTTTGACTTAATAAGATATTTTTTAAAACTAACAAAAATATTTTCCAATTATTTAGCTCCTTAAAATATATCGAATAAATACAGATTCGCTGAATGAAATTCAGAAAAGCTCAAAACTGCGAACACGACGTTCCATTAATCAAATTTAAGTTAGCGACTCTAAGAAGCGAAATCTTCAAGTTGATAAGAATTCTGACGGCGTAAAATTAATCATTCTTACTCAATTCGATGTATGAATAATTGTAGGCCAAACAGCTGCTTAGCAACCAAAGAAACTGCTAAGAAATTACCCATGAAAAACAACATCGGAAAGTTAATTTGGAAACAGAAATGACGGAGAATTGGAAAATATGCTTGAAAACGAGTCACGTGATTTTCTGTTTAATCATAATGTACAGTTATTGCAAAATTGTTTCTCAGAAGCAGGGATTGAAAAATATTCTTATTCTCATTCAAGCGTGTTAAATACTAAATTATTTATTCTACGAAATATTTTTGGGAATTACTATCATTAAGGTTGTTCTCAAATTCCCTGCTCAACAATTCGAAATATTTTGAGCATTTGCCGATTTAGTGAGATATGGATTTTCATACACGATGATTTTTCGTTTTTGTCTTTTGTAAACAACATTGAAATTTATTTTGCAAATTCAATATATTTCGAAAATCATGTAATGATAAAAGAACTACTTGATGGTACTGAGGAGATGATTTTATTTGAGACCGAAAAACCACTTGATAGTCAGATTGAAAGAACATCTTGGAATAATTTTTACTCCCGTCTCCATGCATGGATTTACAGTGGCGATTTAAATTACATATTTAATTATGATCATATCAAGATTGTTTTTTTAATCAAGATGATTCTTTGTTTAAGCTAATTGTTATGACCTTATAAAAAAATTTTCAAACTAACAAAAACATTTTAATACACATTAATAAGGCCTGCATTCAAATCATAAAGGAACAAACAAATAATAAACTAGTCGTTGGGGACCACAATAATAATTACTCATCATGGATATGAATAATATAATATATTAAAATAAAATATGTGCAAACTATTTATAAAGAACATTGCAACTTCAAAACAAAATTTAAATGTGAAAATACTTCAAATAAACACCGATTCGCTGAATAAAATTCAGAAAAGCTCAAAACGGCGAGCACGACGTTCCATTAATCAAATTTAACTTAGCGACTCTACGAGGCGAAACCTTCAAGTTAATAAGAATTCTGACGGCGCAAAACTAATCACTCTTACTCAATTCGGTGTATGAATAATTGTCGGCCAGACAGCTGCTTAGCAACCGAAAGAACTCCTAAGAAATTACCCATGAAAAACAACATCAGAAAACTTTTAGTTCCTCATAGTTATATTTGGATACAGAAATGATGGAGAATTGGAAAATAAGCTTGAAATTTATGGCGTGATTTTCTTTTTTATTATAATATACAGTTATTGCGAAATTGTTTCTCGGAAATAAGGATCGAAAAATATTCTTATTCAAGCGTATTAAATATTAAATTATTTATTGTAAGAATTATTATTCGGATTTAATAGCTGTACCGGGAATTTTTCTGAGCCTTTGATAACTTAGTTTAAACCGTAAAGAGATAAAATTGGATGGACTGTTGAAAAAATTTTAATTTGAAATGAGTTTTGTGTTTTTGATTTTATAAAATTACAAATCGAATTTTTCATGAAAAAATTCTTTTAATTAACCATAATTTTTATTAACTAATGACATTTTTTTTTCTTTTAAATCTGCATACTAATTTCAAATGTGCAAAATTTTCTCATGGGATTTATTTACATTTCATTTTTATTTGAATTAACAAGTTGAAACGTTGCTGTTGATACATGATTTAGTATAATTCAAAATAAATATGTAATTATATAGTTAATACGATACGAATTACATAATTAATATATTATGCAATCAATACACTAGGACATCATATTAGAAAAACAATGTTATACAGTTAATGCAATACTATATTATATAATTAATACCTTATTAACTAAAAAATTTTACAATTTTTTTATATTATTAACAGTGCTTATTTAAATTTTATATTTAATTATAATTATGACAAGTTTATTGTTGAAATCAAGTTTATTATTTTTCTATTTATTAATGTGTCAAGTTTATTAATGAAATCAAGTTTATTATTTTTCTATTTATTAATGTGTCAAGTTTATTAATGTGACGTTATTAGACAATTTTTCAGACTAATAAAAATATTGTCCTATTTATCTCTTTAAAATACATCGAATAAATATCGATTTGCTGAATAAAATTCGGAAAAGCTCAAAACGGCGAACACGTGTTGTTCCATTAATCACATTTAACTCAGCGACTCTAAGAAGCGAAATCTTCAAGTTAATATGAATTCTGACGGCATAAAATTAATCACTCAATTCGATGTGTGAATAATTGTCGGCCATACAGCTGCTTAGCAACCAAAGAAACTGCTAAGAAATTACGTATGAAAAACAACATCAGAAAATCTTCCGTTGTACGCAGTTAATTTGGATACAGAAATGACGGAGAATTGAAAAATAAGCTTCAAATTTACAAGTCGCATAATTTTCTGTTTAATCGTAATGTACAATTATTGCAAAATTGTTTCTCCGAAGTAAGGATTGAATAATATTCGAATTCAAGTGTGTTAAATAGTAAATTATTTTTAGAATTTAATGTCATTAAGGCTGTTTTCAATAATATTATGTATAAGCTTATTGTTGTGATCTTATTTATTTATTTTTCAAGCTAAAAAAAAAAAAATAACGTCTAATTATTCAGTTCAGTAAAATTCATTGAATAAATATCGATTTCCTGAATTTCATTCAGGAAAGCTGAAAATGACGAAGACGATGTCCCATTAATCAAATTTAAGTTAGCGACTCTAAGAAGCGAAATCTTCAAATTAATAAGAATTCTGACGGCGTAAAATTAATCACTCTTACTCAATTCGATGTATGAATAATTGTTGCCCTTTGCATAGCAACCAAAGAAACTGCTAAGAAATCACGCATGAAAAACATCGGAAAACTCTTCATTCCACGCAGTTATTTTAGATACAGAATTGGCGGAGAATTAGAAAATAACCTTGAAATTTGCGAGTTACGTGATTTTCTGTTAACCCATAATGTACTGTTATTAAGAAAATGTTTCTGGGATATAAGGATTGAAAAATATTCTTATTTAAGCATGATAAATGTTAAATTATTAATTCCACGAAATATTTTGGAGATTAAATATCATTAAGGCTCTCAAGTTTCCTGCTCGACAACGCGAAATTTTGTGAGCTTTTGTCCATTTAATATAAAACGTAAACATAAAAACGGTGCAGAGCTGACTACTGAAGCAATTTGAATTCAAAATTATTTATATATTTTTTTAATTACATACATATATATATATATATAGATATATATGTACATATGTATACACTTATCTATTTTTAAACGATTTTGGATGGTGTGTCATCTCCTTGGTTGTGTTTAGCCTCCTTTCTCGAGTTGGAAATTGCGTTCAAAACACCTACTTTGACAAAAATTCCTGAACTATAGTTTGCGTTTACACAAATACATACATAAACACAAGCAAACAAAAAGAAAAGAAAAGAAAGAAAATGAAAAAAGTCGTTTACCCAGTTACCCAGAGATTACCCAGTTACCAAATAACACCTGTCAATTGCAATGCAATACCATATTACATAATTAATACAATATTATACAGTTAATAAAACACGATGTTATGTATTTAATATAATATTAATCAAAAATTTTCACAACTCATCTTCAATATTATTAACAGTGCTTTTTTAAATTATAGTTTTAATTAAAACTAGCGGACCCGACAGACGTTGTCCTTCCTGGCACCGACACCAGAAAATCAAATAAATGTACTTAAATATAGTAATACGCACGATAAACACTACGCTCTTAATTTAATTTCTTATTACAATTATGTAAGGAAATTATTTTTCACTTTTCAGTATTTTTTGAAGTCGGTTCAATTTTTGATAGAAAAGTTTATTTTTCTCTTTTTTGTTAAAAGTTAACGATTTTCTGAAGTCAGTTAATCAAAATTATAATACAGGCTATATTACTGTAAAACATACGCGTTTGACAGGAGCGGGGTTCGAACACGCGATCTCTTTCTTCGAGAAGCAGAGCTTATATCTGGCGCCTTAGACCGCTCGGGCATTCCGTCCGCACTCTATTCATCGAACTTATTCAACACTTTTACTTAGCGAAAAATCAGTAGCTATTAGTTTTTGCCTAGTTACTAAAAAAAGTACTGAATCAATTTTGATGAAATGTGAATCTAAACCATTCTCGAATCCACTGGAACACACACGCAAAATTCCATTAAAATTGGTCCAGTCGTTTAGGAGGAATTCAGTGACATACACACGCACAGAAGATTTATATATATAAAGATAAGGATTCAAAATTTCAGGTTTCAGCGCCGAAGACATCGCCAAATTAGGAAAATGTGAATTATCTCACGAACTACTGGATTTAAACGAAGTTGCTTAGTACCATTCGACCCAGAATGAAAAAATGCACTAAAATATGTTATCAGTTGAAAAATAAATACAAAAGCCGATTTTTAAGGAATTTTTTAAAAGTTCGCTCCCTTTTCTACTCCTCTTAGGGGTGGAATTTTCGAAAATCTGTTTTTAGCGGTACTCAATGTTATAAGAAGTATTTTTACCCCAATTTTCAAGATTTTTGGTTCGGTAGATCTTTTTGTGCTGTTATTAATACGAAATCCTGACTTTCTTTTATATATATAGATAAGGACTGAAAATTTCAGGTTTTTGCGCCGAAGACATCGCCAAATTTGGAAAATATGAATTATCTCACGAACTACTGGATTTAAACGAATTCGCTTAGTACCATTCGATTCAGAATGAAAAAATGCACTAAAATATGCTATCAATTGAAAAATATCTACAAAAGCCGATTTTAAAGGATTTTTTTTTAAGTTCGTTCTTTTTTTTTTTTTTTTACCCTCCTTAGGGGTGGAATTTTCGAAAATCCCTTTTTAGCAGCACTCGATGTTATAAGAAGTATTTTTATCCCAATTTTCAAGATTTTTGGTTCGGTAGATTTTTTTGTGCTGGATTAATACGAAATCCAGACTTTATTTTATATTTATAGCACTTTTAATTAGCGAAAAATCACTAACTATTAGTTTTTGCCTAATTACTAAAAAAGTACTGAATCAATTTCAATGAAATGTGAATCCAAACCATTCTCGAATCCACTGGAACGCACGCACAAAATTTCATTAAAATCGGTCCAGTCGTTTAGGAGGAGTTCAGTTACATACACACGCACAGAAGATTTTTATATATAAAGATTATGATAAGTTTATTATTTAGATCAAGTTTGTTGTTTGTCCAAGTTTATTGTGACTTTACAAGATATTTTTTTAACTAAAAAATATTGGCCAATTGTTTAATTCTTTAAATTACATCAGATAAATACAGATTCGTTGAATAAATTTCAGAAAAGTTCAAAATCGCGAACACTACGTTCCGTTAATCAAATTTAGCTTAGCGACTCTAAGAAGCAAAACCTTCAAGTTAATAAGAAATCTGAATGCGTAAAATTAATCACTCTTACTCAATTCGATGCATGGATAATTGTCGGCCAGACAGCTGCTTAGCAACCAAAGAAACTGCTAAGAAATTACCCATGAAAAACAACATCCGAAAACTTTCCGTTCCACGTAGTTAATTTGGATACAGAAATGATGGAGAATTAGAAAATATGCTTGAAATTTACGAATCGCGTGATTTTCTGTTTAATCATAATGTACAATTATTGCGAAATTGTTTCTCGGAAGCAGGGATTGAAAAATATTCTTATTCAAGCGTGTTAAATTTTAAATTATTTACTCTGCGAATTATTTTGGGATTTTGTTTGTTCTCAAGTTGCCTACTCAACAATACGAATTTTTTTTAGCATTTGCCGATTTAGTGAAATATGAATTTCCTTATGCGATGATTTTACTTTTTGTCTTTTGTAAACAATATTGAAATTTGTTTTGGAAATGCAATATATTTTGAAAATCATGCAATGATAAAATAACTACTTGATGGTTCTGTGAAGATAATTTTTGTCAAGAGCAAAAAACCACGTGGTAGTCAAATTCAAAGAAAAATTCCGAGTCATTTGAATTCCCGTCTCCAGTTACAGATTTATAGTGGAGATTTAATATATATATTTAATTTTGATCATATCAAATTTATTGTTTCGATCAAAATCATTGTTTGTTTAAGCTTATTTTTGTGACCTTATATATATATTTTTTCAAACTAACAAAAATATCATCTAATTATTTAGTTCTGTAAAATACATGGAATATAAGCCAATCCGCAGAATAAAATTCAAAAGAGTTCAAAACGGCAAACACGATGTTCCATTAATCAAATTTAACTTACCGACTCTAAGAAGCGAAATCTTCAAGTTAATAAGAAATCTGACGAGGGCGTAAAATTAATCACTCGTACTCAATTCGATGTATGAATAATTGTCGGCCCGACAGCTGCTTAGCAACCGAAGAAACTGCTAAGAAATTACCCATGAAAAACATCAGAAAACTTTTCGTTCCACATAGTTAATTTGGATGCAGAAATGGCGGAGAATTGGAAAATAAGCTTGAAATTTACGAGTCGCGTGATTTTCTGTTTAATCTAAGTTTACAGTTACTGCGAAATTGTTTCTCGGAAGTAGGGATTGAAAAATTTTATTGATCTTATTATTCAAGCGTGTTAAATACTAAATTATTTATTCTACGAATTATTTTTGGAATAAAATGTCATTTAGGCTATTCTCAAAAAAGCCTTCATCAATAACGGGAATTTTTCTGAACATTGCTGACTTAGTTTAAATCATACAGATAAAAAAAATGGCAGGGCTGACTATTGAAGCAATTTGGATTCGAAATGACTTTTATATTTTTTATTTAGAAGAAAAAAATACTTATTGATTATACTCGATTTTGGGTCACGTAACAAATTTCTTCTCCTTCTTTGCATTTTAAATTCCAAAATTCGGTTCAAAACGCCTACTTTGATAATATTTTGTAAACAATCTTTGCATTTACTAAAAAAAAAAAAAAAAAAAAAAAAAAAAAAAAAAAAAAAAAAAAAAACGAAAAAAGAAAGAAGAAAGAATGAAAAAGAAAGAAAGGAAACTTTTTTTATTACTTAGTTTCCAAATAAAAACTCCTGTCAATTTTTATATGTTTCTGAACAAAGGTAAATTAAACAATTTATCAGACAGTAGGCCCTTTAGATTTGGTTTTAGATTCGGAGATTTGTCATTGCAAAATTGTTACTCTAAAGTAAGGATTGAAAAGTATTCTTATTCAAGCGTGTTAAATACTAAATTATTTATTCTACGAATTATTTTTGGGATATAGTGTCATAAAGTCCAAGTTCCTTGCTCAATACCGGGAAATTTTCTGAACATTTAACGAGTTAGTTTAAACCGTAAAGATATAATATTGGCAGATCTATTAAAGCAATTATGATTTGGAATGAGTTTTATACTTTTGATTTTATAAAATTATAAATCGAATTTTTTAGGAAAAATGTAACCCGTGATTTTTATTAACCAATGACCTTTATTTGGCTTTCAAATCTGTATATAATTTTTGAATGTATAACATTTTCTCATAAGATTTATAGAAACTTCCTTCTTGTTTCAATTAACAAAGTTGATACAGACCTGATTAATATATGAAGTACTATAGCTTAAAATAAATATATAATTATATAGTTAACATGATACGAATTACATAATAATACAATATCATACAGTTAATACAATAGGATATTATATTAGTAGCACAGCATTATACAGTTAATGCAATACGATATTATATAATTAATAAAATATTAATCTAAAAATGTTTATAATTTTTCTTCAACACTATTAACAGTGCTTATTTAAAATTATATTGAATTATAATTGTGACAATTTTATTGAATCGATCAAGTTTATTTTTTGTCAAAGTTTATTATTGTGACCTTATAAGATATTTTTTCAAACTAACACAAATATTCTACAATTTTTCAGTTCTTTAACATGCATAGAATTAATATCGATTCGCTGAAGGAAATTTTGAAAAGCTCAAAACGGCGAACACGACGTACCATTAATCAAATTTAACTTAGCGACTCTAATAAGCGAAATCTTCAATTTAATAAGAATTCTGACGGCGTAAAATTAATCATTCTTACTCAATTCGATGTATGAATAATTGTCGGCCAGACAGCTGCTTAGCAACCAAAGAAACTGCTAAGAAATTACGCGTGGAAAACAACATCAGAAAACTTTCCGTTCCACGCAGTTAATTTGGATACAGAAATGATGGAGAATTGGAAAATAAGCTTGAAATTTACGAGTTGAATGATTTTCTTTTAATCATAATGTACAGTTATTATGAAATTGTTTCTCGGTAATAAGGATTTAAAAATATTCTTATTCAAGCGTTCTAAATACTAAATTACTTATTCTACGAATTATTTTTGGGATTTAATATCAGTAACGCTGTTTAGTCTCAAGTTCCCTGCTCAACAATGCGGAAAATTTTTTTAGCATTTGCCGATTTAGTTTAAATGATAAAGATAAAAATTTTGCAGATCTGACTACTGAAGCAATTTGGATTTGAAATTAGTTTTATATTTTTTATAAAATAATAATAATAATGTAATTACTTATCCGGTTATAAGCAATTTTGGGTCACGTGGCCAATTTTTTAGGGGTTTTTTTTTTTTTTTTTTTTTTTTTTTTTTTTTTTTTTTTTTTTTTGAGTTGGAAATTCAGCTTAAAATACCTTTCCGAATAGTCACTGCCCCACCAGTGGCCGAGAGGTTCTGACCTCTCAACTGGTAGACGGTAGGTGCTAGGTTCGAACCCAATCGCGGCTGTCGGTTTAACCGTTCGGAGTTTTCGTGGTTTTCTTCGAACCTTGCGTAAATACGGGTTAGGTTCCCTTAGTAAGACCCCCCCCCCCACGAAGGGCACTCCTCCCCTGGGCCTATATCCCTAGCGCAGATAATCAGCCGACAAAAATAAAACCAAACCAAAACCGAACAGTCATTTGTGCTAAAAAGAGAACAAAAAAATCTTTTGATTACCTAGTGTCCAAATAATGCCTGCCAATAACACCTTCAGATTTAAGAATAGCCTTAACGTATTACTTGTCTTTAAAATTTATCGATACTTTCATAGAATTGTCTGAGATTTAAGATGTCTGAGCCTTGGAAATTTTAGAACACATCCTTAAAAATGTGATTTTAAAACAATTTCTAAATTTAAATTCCCTCAATGGAAGTTAAAAAGGAAAAGAATACATGTATAATTATTAAAGTAATGTTGAAAGATTGAAAAATGACCCTTATGCAATCATGTTAAAGTTATGTAATTGCGGTAAACCATTTTTTTAACTGTAATTCTTTTTAACTGTCAATTTCTAGTATCCGCCATTCACTCTTATAACAAAATAAAAATTTTAATATTTTGTTAATTCATCTACTAGCAAATTGTTCATGTTCAGAAATTTCAAATTCTATTAACACTAAGAATATAAACTATAAGCAACTGAATTTAACTTGTTATCGTTGCATTCAGAATATAAATATAAATATTTTTCAATTGGTACCCTAAAATTGTGTGCCACCTAATGAACTACTGATTGATTACCGATCAGTAATCACTAATAACCTATCTTACATACATCGAATCAATGTATGCTCGTAAAAAGTGGCTATTTTTGCAAGAATATTCAAAGGAACTGAGAAAAAAATATACTAACTTCAAAATTTTATTATGGTAACAAAAGAACTTCAAAAGTTTTACATTGACGTATGGGTGGTAATCCAGTGTTAAGTGTGAAAATAGTATTATATTTCATACATTTTATTGATTTATTAAATATTATTCTATATATACAATTAAAAATAAATGTTATTAACCCAATATTATTGTTTATGTTGGCCCAAATGCTATGAATGTCCTATTCTAGTGTAATTATCTTGTAGTAAAATTCAGTGATTTATATCAGTTTCAATGCATCGGAAATGACTTTATCTCATTAAGTAACTCTGCAAACGATTTTTCTTGATATAGAATAATGTAATAGAATTCTTTTGAGTGCCCTGTTAAAAAAGGCTATTAATCTCACACACTTCATATTCAATATAAAACATATCTTGGTGATCCTAATTAACGTTTACAAATTACACGAAAATCGAAATATTTTTACGGAAGTTAGAGCATGGACAGATGACCAAACACACCGAATGCATAAGCATTTTTCAACTTTGTAGGAAAACGTTAAAATCAAAAGTGATGAAGACGACGACGTTCCATTAATCAAATTTTATCTAGAGACTTTCGAAATCAAACATTTTATGAGATTGTTAAAAATTCTGGTGGCGTAAAATTAATCACTCTTACTCAATCTGATGTTTGAATAACTGTCGATCAAACAGCTGCTTAGAAACCAAAGAAACTACTGAGAAATTATCCACGAAAACCTATATCAAGAAACTTCTCGTTCCAGATAGTTTATTTTACAGAAATAGAGAATCTGCAAATTTTGTGTTGCGTGATTTCCTGTTTTATCGTATTGTATAGCTATGCTAATTTCATTTTGGAAACAATTTAGAAAAGGATTTTCTTTCAAAGACATTAAAAGATAAATTATTTTTTATTTTTAATAGATTAAAACTCATATTTAATAACATTGACGCATTAATATTCTATCAATTTAGTCATAACTATTATAGTATAGCGGCCACTCTCTTACTGGTAGTGTGTAATTAGTTTTTAGTATTGCTATTTACGTATAGTAATATTAACCCAAAGCGAAATTTGCTGATAGTAGTACAAATAATTATCATACATCATATTTATTGAGAGGTCACTATATTATTACAGGCAAACCTCTTTAACATGAACACGCTGAACGTGAATTACTTTTAGCATGAATTGTTTTCACGGTCCCCTGTAAAGACGAATACAAATATGCTGATAACATGAATTATTGTTAACACGAACAAAATTTTGATTCCCCTTGAGAATCATCTTAACGAGGTTCGACGGTTCACGTTAACAAGTTTCGACTGTATTATGTTTTTCAAAAATAAAATAAAATAAATAAATAAATAAAATAAAATAAATAAATAAATAAAAAATGCACGTGTTTTCCCATATTTGAACAATTAAGATAATTAGAAAATATTTTCTAAATTTAATCCTATTAAAAAAAAGTTGAAGGAAAAATAATATATAAAAATCATTGATCGTTAATACATACAAATATAGCTCGTGGAACCTATGATTGGGTGAGACGAAAGGAAGGACAGTGGATGTGCTGCATTGACAGTGACACACTTAGGCTCCAAGCACATGTGTATTTTGCCCAAGTTCAACTGAATTCAACGAAATCCTTTCTTCTCCTCCCTTCTGCTGATTATTGACAATAGAACACGGAGATATTAGAATGGTTCAGGAGATAGCTATCTCAACCCTACTTAAGGGAGACCCAAACTCCATTTTCGGCCAAAAATCATCAAAAGTTCAAAAATTTTTTTTTTCTCAGAAAACGATAAAATACATATTTGCAAATATCCATGAAAAATTTCAGAACTCGGGGACACTTGGAAGAGGTAGAAAATGAGCTTTTTTAATTGTACTCACCATAGAGTTTAAAGGACTAGCGGCCATTTGAAACGTGTTTTCCTGAAAATGACTTTTTTCATATTTTGCCTAAGTTCAAAGTACTAAGGCTCAGTGGTAAAATGATTTAGAAACAAAGTGTTTATGTTTTTAGAATCTTAAAAAAATTTGCAACAAAAGTAAGGAGAGATATTTTTTTAACTATTTCTGAAAATTTTACATAAATTGGTAAACATGAAAATTATAACGAATTTAAGGAAATTTACCATGCGTATTTTTCTTTTTTAGCCTATTAAAATAGAAAATTAAAAATATCTCTCTTTAGTTCTTTTCTATATACTATAACACTATTTAAAAAATTTTAGTAATACCAAAATATTGAAAATTGAATGGGGAATAGTAATTTTAAAAAGTGTATTTTCCGACCAAAAAAAAAAAAAAAAAAAAAAATCATATAAATCCCCATAAAAAATATACTTTTTAATAAAAAGTGAATTTTTTTGCTAATTATTCCTTACAAGAAGATTCTTAAATAGTACACCAAAATTCATTACTTTAAAATCAATAATAAAAATTTTGGGTTTTTTGTTTCGGGTCTCCCTTGAGAGAAAGATCCCTGTCCTACAGTTGGATTGAAGTTGAAATGGAAAAGTCATTATACATAAAACACGCCGACTTCTGACCGCAAAAAGTAGTCCGTACCTTTAACCTAAGACATGTTTCGTTTCACACAATGCTATGTGGGGGGGGGGGGTATTTTTCCATCATATGGCGATAAAAAAATAGTTTAATAAAAATCTGTTTATATGCTCAATAATGGAATTTTTAAAAAATGTAACCCATTCATTGATATTCATAAATTTCTCACTTACTTTTTTCAGTTTTAGAAATAATTATTTAATGATTTTTTTTCAGTTTTTTAACCTTTTTTCAATAGATTTCAAACAAAAATGATTGAAAAAATTAAATTTATATGATTTCTGGATGATATTTATACAACTGAAAATTTTATATCTTAGGAAACTACAATTTCGGTCGTATGTCTTTCTCAGTTATACACCATTTTAAAACGGTTCCCTAAAAGACATGCTTTATTATCTCTCTGTTTGTCTGTATACATGCCTCTTTTAGGTCATATGCCTCTTTTAAGCATCGTCTTTTTTATTTTTTTCTTCTTTCTTTCTTTCTTTTTTTTCTGTTTTGCATAATGAAATAATTAAATAGGTCCTAGATGGATTAATTTAATAACATACTCTGATAAAAGTTTAGCATTTTTTTTCTACTAGTATGAAAAAGCATGTAACTATTGGGTGAAAGTCGTGAAATATCATCCAATTTAATCATAAATGTTAGATGTACTATATTTAAATAAAGCGAAGATAATAAAAATACGTAAAACTTGACTGCTATACGTTAAGAGATTACCAATAGAAGATACTTGAACCTCAGTTTTGGCACTAAGCAATAAATCTTTACAATAAGCTCCTTGCATTTAAAAATAGAGTAAAATAATTTTATACATTTTACTCTGATTTAGAAAGTAATTTTCCGGACACATTAAATGCAAACAAAAGTATCAAAATATTTGTATTTAATGAAACGGCATTTATTTTCAATTGAATTACTGTAACATTATCAATTAATATCCAAAGATACATTGATGAATCTGCTTTTGAAATGCGCGAGAATTTCCTACATTTAATTGCCCACTTCCTAATTTAATAATCGGCTGAACATTTGGCGTATGGCGTGATTAAATAAACTCTTCACGAACTGTTAAAATTAATGAAATCTCAAAGTGTGTTTGTTCTACGTACATTTTCGCAGAAACTATGTAGGAATTTTCAGTTGATTTTAATCTTAAATATATTGTAATACCTGAATTTCACGGAATTGCCTGATAGAAATGAAATAAAATCGATTAGCTGAAAAAGTTAGAATTACAATTATAACACACATATTTAAATGTAATTTCATAAATTTCAAAAACATGTAAAAGTTTAATTTTTCAATATGCAGAAATTGTTTTTTTGAAACAATAATTATACTTTGATACACCTTCAGTTTAGACTTTAAAAAAATTTTGTTTAATACTAATACTAATAATATTGTTATATTAAATTATATTCGTGTCAATTTATGATTAATGACTATAAGTTAAAATCATTTATTATTTTTTTTAACTATACAGCCAAATACACAATTATTAACTTTGTAAAGAGTCTTATCTCGATTTTAAAATAATAATTACATTCATAAATCCTATAATTCCAATTTTTATAATGTTTTTCCTATAATAATTCAGTATCTTAACGTGCAATTATTGTTACATAAAACAAGCAATTAAAAAAATGCTACTAAAATTTGATATTACGTACCATTTTGATATTACGTACAATATTATTCACTAATTATAACGTTTTTCCGTTATATGTTAAATTTGGAAAGGATACATACACTTCATCGACAATCACTTGGTCGATTTATCGTTTCGTCGACCTAAACACTACGTTGACATAGCATTTCGTTTCTGGAATTCTAATATGCTTAAAAATGCGAAAGCTTTTCTTTTTAAGTTATGTGATTTAAATGAAAATTAAAAGGAAAGTGAAATAACGAATTTTTGTTTTCAAAATACATCTTTTGAAAATATTACTAAATTCCTGCATAAATTCATTTAATTTTTCATTATTTTCTAACTTATCCTTTATTCGTTGTTTACAAAAAAAAAAAAAAAAAAAAAAAAAAAAAAGAATGAATTTACTTATTTCCAGTGCTAAACATTGTTATTTTATTATATTGACCGTACCTAATATATTTTCCCCCAATTTTAGAAGTTTTAAAGAAGTTTCACTGACATTTTGAGTCGCTATATGTTGGGCAGTTTTACAACAAAATCACATTTTTTTTTTTTTTTTTTTTCAAAATCAACACTCTCATGCGCTCCCAAGAATCATGTATTCTTTTACAACGATTTTTGTCCATCGTTTTTATAGATAACAAACCTTTATTACAAATGAAAGTTTTTCTGTTCTTAAATTTTTTCCATTCATTGCATTCACAGGATTTTATAAAATTGGGATTACTAGATTGGGGATATTATATGCGATTAACGGGAGACTGTTATTCAATAAAACGAATATTTTTAACATTATGGGACATTATTTAACATATTAACATATAATATTTTTAACATTTATATTTTTAACAAACGAATATTTTAAACTTATGGGGACCGTTTCTATTCCACGGCATTCTATGCATATAAGCGGTATATGCAATTATCCGTTGTCCGATTACGTGGGGCGACTGTAACAGAGTTTTATTGCATAATGCATTCAGCAGAATGCCTTCTTTCATTTTTCCACTGCACAGGAATGGAGCAAGCGAGAATTTCTTTCCATCAAAAGAAATATATAACATTCTTTCTCCCTCTTTTCACTCGTAAACACGACGCAAATAACTCTTCTTTGCACTACAGATATCAATTCAACCATATTTCACACCTGGTTTCTCCCTTCCCATGCCCGATTATATGCGATTGAACATATTGCAGAAAAATAAGAATGCAGAACTATAGGGGTATCAGACCCTTTTTATTGTATGAACAAATCTGTATTTTGCCCATGGGCCCCGGACCTTAAGGGGCTTTCACATTTATGCATTAAATTATAACACATTTACTTTTTGTTTCCATTTCCAACTCTTCAATATGTTGCAAGTTATTAAATTCATCCTAAAATAGTATAACAAATTGCTTAAGTTATATAAAGAAGTTTTGTTCTGTACTAAGGAATAAAAGGGTATGTTTTATTAATTAAGGTATTTAATTTAGAATTGATGGGGATAAGAATTTTCTTCTATTTTTATCCAAGGTTCGAAAATGTGTTTATGCATTACGCATACAGATATGAGTGACGATAAGTACTATTTGAATTACTTGCATTGGTTTGAAAGGGTCCCCCTAATTTTTCTTTGCCCTGGGCTCCAGTTAGTCATAATCGCGGCCTGAGGAGTATACGATATATTGAATTAAATAACCTTATACTAATTTAATAGCAATAACTTTGTATTGTCTTAAAAATAAACAACAGTTCTAAGTTCTAAGAAAGAAAATAAAAAGAAAGAAAGACTATTTTAATGTAAAGAAAAAGTCTGTTATAACTTGAACAACATACTTTTAAGTTTTTCTTCTTAAATCATATATAAAATTACTTTAAAATTACGTAAGGTAAATTCTCTTATCTTGATTAGTCCATCATGGAATTAATTCAGCATTGACAGATCATAATAGAAATAATCTATCACTGGTTGACGATAATTATTGTATATCCAATTTTGTGAAAAATGTAGATCATTAATAGTAACTGAAATACTATTTTACTGAAAAAGAAAAAGTTAAGATTAAATTTAAATACATATTTTATTAAATTAAAGAGTGTATAATTATAAACTAGTTTTATGCAGAAAAATTTAGCTTTAAGAGATTGCATACAGACTAACTAAAAGACATTTTTTAGTTCTTAAAGTTCTTTCAATATTGCACAAGATGATGAAACTTTTATGAAGTAAATGGGAAAAATGGCCTTCTCATCGGAAATTCGATGACTCGTTAATAAATAATTCTCTTGATTACACTACTTGCTTGAAAATTTATTACTGTTTATAATAATCCAAGAGCCGACCGCACAAAACCCTAAGTCATCGAGCACAAGAAAAATTCCTTTATTTTATAGAAGAGTAGTAATAGGGGAGTCTAATCATCCACGTCTGCTGGAAGCGAAGTGGTGCATAAGCCAAAAATGAATACCACTAGTGGTTGACTCGTAGACTTTGCATTATGTTTTCCTGCACCCAATTTCCCATGTTTTCATACTTTTAATTGTACGGCAAACACAATGTTAAACGCACGAGTGAACCACTAGTGGTATTAATTTTTGACTTATGGACCACTTCGCTTCCGGCAGAAATGGATGATTAGATTCCCTTTATTACTACTCTTCCATAAAGTAAAGGAAATTTCGTTGTGCTGGATGACTTAGGGTTTTGTACAGTCGGCTGTTGGACTACAATTTAGAAAACAATTTATTTCCAACAAAGACCTCGTATATCATTTAACCCTTTGCGGGGCAGTGGTTCATAGATATACCACTTAATTTTAATTCCAAAACGCCGGAATTTTGTTAGAGAAAATTACGGTTTATTGAATGCGTGAAATATAACCTTTTCTTATTTAAAAATAAAGTTGTTTTTAAATTCCGGTGTCAGTCATTAATTTCGATAGTTAAGCAATGAATTTGCCCTGCCTCGCAAAGGGTTAAAAGAGGACTTTATTTCCAGTCGTTTGATTCCAATAACTTTTTTCCATAATAATCTCTTGCAGAATTAGAAAGGGGTGTTTATATTCTTTTATTCTATAACTTACATTATAGGTGCAGGTTCACTGTCGCCAATCGCCATGTGGCGATTAAATTTTTTGATTTGGCGACTGATTTTTGGCATCTAATTCGCCATCCTTTGATGAATTTTGCGTTTTTTCTCGCGAACATTTGACGAAAATTGCATTTTTCCGCAATCCTCTGTCGAGAATCCCATTTTTTTTCGCAATCATCTAACAAAAATTGCGTGTTTTTTAAGCGGTCTTTTAGCCAAAATTGAGTTTTTTCTACACTTGTTTGACGGAAATCACGTTTTTCAGTGATTCTTTGAAAACGAAAGTCGCAGCGTTTTTTGCGATCCTTTGTTAAAATTAGCTTTTCTTCTGCGATCTTTTAACAAAATTTGCGTTGTTTCTTAGTTATTTTTTTTAGAAATTAACTTCTGTTGGCGACTGGGATATATAAGTTTAGGAGCCCCTGGCTCTTTAAAAATTTTGGGAATATGCACCTATACTGTAAGTAGATTAGCAATTAGGCATTTCTCAATTATAGGACTTTTACAGCTGTGTACTGTTTCGTATTGATATTTTATTTATTCTTTTTTTTATGTTTTAGTGTATATTTTAATTTATACAGCAAAATGAAAATTGGTTACAAATAGTATTTCGACTCCGTTTCTTTTTCTATCTCTCATATTTTAAGTATAAATAGTTTATGTAACTATTTTGCACTAGTATTTAGCAGTGACATTTAAGTTATTAAATACCTTGATATTTGAAAGTTTAAGAATAAGGTAACAAAAGATAAATTGACAATAATTTCCCTAACTAAATTTATATGTTTAATTTGCTTAAAAAATTACTTAAAAAAAATTTACTTAAAATAGAAAATTACTGCAGCAAAGTTGCGAGAAATCTTGTATGATTTCTCAGAAATTTTCTGAGATCATGCAAGATTCCTAGTATTTGAATGAATAATTTCGGTTTATTTTAATTTAGATTGGAGAATCTTACATGACTTTGGGGAAAAAAGGATAAATCAGAATTATATTTCTGAAAAACGTTCACTCTCAACGTAGTTGCTATAGATTGTGCAGGATTTCACAGAAATTCAGTGAGATTACATTTAATGTCTGGCTATTGAATGGAGAATTTTGTTTTTTAGGTGCGTTCGTAATTATGTAAATACGTAGCACCTATTGTTGTCGCTCAGTCATTTCAAATTTTATGAAAATCGGATGAATAGATCAATTACAGGGACAATCAAAAGTTTTCCGTTACATTACGGTCAATAGGGAAAAAAGTTTCAAATGCATTTTTATCGCTTGAAATTTAAAATATATGATTATTACATACTTTTGTCGAGTCATTTCAAATTTTATGAAAATCGGATGAATAGATCAATTACAGGGACAATCAAAAGTGTTCCGTTACATTACGGTCAATGGGGAAAAAAGTTTCAAATGCATTTTTATCGTTTAAAATTTAAAATATATGATTATTACATACTTTTGTCGAGTCGTTTCAAATTTTATGAAAATCGGTGCGTAGATCAATTACAGAGACAATCAAAAGTATTCCGTTACATTACGGTCAATGAGGAAAAAAGTTTCAAATGCATTTTAATGATGTTATTACACTTATTCGAACACAATAAAATTTTATGCATCTGTGAAGTATATGTTAAAATATACATTTTGCACAATCTGTGGTGCAAAAAACTTTTGCTATTGATTTACAAGGTCACACAGAAGTATTCCATTACATAATGGTATAGGGAGAACATTTTTTGTTGCGCGTTTTAATTGCAATTAACTATTTAACTATTAATGAGATTGATATACGTTGCTGAGGAATACTACAAATTTTTTCCTGTATAAAAGAAAGCATATAGTATAGCATATGATATACGTTGCTGAGATATAATAAAAGTTACCGTAATTTCGGGTGTATAAGCCGCAGATCAAACAATTCTTTTTCGACCCAGATTTTTTTAAGAAACAAATATATCTAGTTAGATCGCCGTAAATATTTGTCTTCAGTCAGTAAATAAGATTTCTGCGTCCAAAAAGAATTGTTTGATCCGCGGCTTATACACCCGAAATTACGGTACTTCCTGTATATTTACAGTAACGCAAAAAAAAATTTCGACCACTATACTCTATTCAAAATACTATCTATTATACAGCAAGATCTGAATATATTTAAAACTTTGTTATCGTACGAACGCAACTCATTTGCTACGCTTCACGTGCAATTTCCAATTTGTTTACCTTAAATTGGAGAATGGGGAATGATATCTGCAATAAACATAAATATATAAATATTGATAACTTAACGCTGGAAGATCTTTTTCCCTTTCATATATAAATGTAAAACATTGTTTGATTTAAATAACCAGATCTAGAAATTTCACAAATTGAGTAAGTGAAAAGGACTACGTCAGTAACTCTGATAGTTTGGATATTAGAATAATTTATTTCTTCATTCAAGTAAAACAGAAAACCAATCAAATATTTTTTTACTTCTTTTATAAGTATAAAATTTCCTTATTCATATAAATTTACACCATAATCTTCCATATTTAATACTACCTCAACTACGCAAAAAGAAATTGATATTAATGTTTAGAAATTCTTATTAAAAGTGCTTAAACGTGTCAGCCTTTCACCAATCGGGGTTCTTAGAGGGGGGAGGGTGACTTTGCTAGCAAAGACGTCTTTTTATCTTTTGTGTATTTGTCCTCGATATAGAGAGTGGAGCTTGGGGCTTTTGTCCTGGACACATAACTCGGATAATAACCCACAGGTTTGACTAAAGCTGAAGATATAAAGCAGGGGTTCTTTTCGTTCGACCCCGAAATTTTCGGACACATATAAATGTTGACCTCTCCGCCGACCAACGACCAATCAAACCTTTTTACATCATAAAGTTCACGAGGAAAACTGAATGTTTAGTATAGAGTCTTTCGATTGCAGAAACTTTCGGAGCAAAGAATTGAATTGGGTTTGACTGGAGTGATCTTGATTCCAAGGCAAAACAGATCGAGCTCTTCTGTAAAGATATTTTATTCATAAATTTTGCCATTCCCTGATTAAATTGGAGAGTGTCAGTCTGAATCTAGAAGCGACAAAATTGTGTTTCTATGTTTTCTTGATTTTACATTTTTTATTTTTTCTCTCTCACTATTAGAAATTCGTTGATTTGGAATTATTTCGTGACTTATCGTATAAAATCCAGTGGAAATATGTCCGACAGCTTTGTAGAAGATACAGAGATGTTTTTTAAATCCGTGTTCTCCAAGGAAGATGATAATTCTGTCAAATGGAAGGCAGTCGAAAATTACATAAAACGAAAATGCTATGACATTCAAGAGTTGTCTATGATGCATTGTACAGAAGCATCTTCAGTGAAATTCCGTGCAATTTTGTTAAATGCTTTGAAAGATCACAGGTGTGATAACAAGATCCTGCTGGCTTCGTTGACCGATTTGTTAGCAATTATCAGCATGGGAAGGGAAGACTATCCAACCATCTTGCACCCTTACAAATGCGACGATTATGTTAAGTCTGCCATAGATAATTTGAAGGGAAATTCTGAAAATAGTATATTCGCAGAAAGGGAAGGATTTCATTTGTTCATTGCGTTACAAGGCAACTACCAATATATGGAAATACTTGTGAAATATGGATTAGTGAAAAGCTTAGCAAGACATTGCCCAATCTTAAAAGAGATAACTTTGGAAAGAGTGTACAATCTTTTGTAAGTATGAAACTTTTTTTTTTTCAACTTTTTTTTTTTCAACTTTTTTTTTTTTTTTTTTTTGTATTTTTTTTTTTTTTTTAATAACATTTATCAATATACCGACAAACCGAAAAATAGAATAAAGGAAAAAATATAAAAAATGAATGAAATGTTACATTTTTCAAACTAATTTTTCCCAATTTTGTTTTATTTCATTATTTTATAGGATTTACGGTAGTATAATATTATAATGTTTAGGTTTTTCTATATTTTGAAATTTCTCAGTAGGTTTTGTATGCCTATATGGAGTTTAGTATTATCAAATTAAATTTTTTTTTGTTACAATCATTTTAGGTATAACAATAGTGTCTGGTATTTTTTTTCCTTTTCTATCCATTTTAATAATGTTGTTATGATTTATTTTTAATTTTTTTTCTCCATTTTATTTTGGTTTTATGTGTGTTGGTAGCGCTAAATTCGTATTATTTAGCTTTTTCATGCCTAATACGAAGATGAAACCACGCATTTTATTTGTAGTTCTAAAATATTTGTCGGTCTGAAGATTGGTTTTGGAAATTTCGATTGTATTCATTTTTATTTATTTATTTATTTATTTATTGCTCTGTTTCACTGTAGTAATTTAGTATTAAATTTAATGATTTATATATTGTCTTACAATTAATGGTAATACATACAGTAAATCCTCCCTAAAGCGATCATGTTCCGTTTCAATAAAAATTGGTCGCTTCGAGAGGTGTTTTTTTTTAATGGAGGTCATGTTTAAATCTAGATTTAAATTTTTAAAAAAAGGTAACAATTAATATTACTATTTTTTTACATTAGGAAAATTCATAAAAATTTAAATATCAAAACAAAAGTTATTGCTGCAAAGTTTATATAATGACTGCATTGACGATTGCTTTGATTTTATGATTTTATTATTATGATTTTATAACTTTTATTTCCAAGTTCTTTCGAAATTCAGGTTAAAAATACGAGTTTTTAGGATGGAAACAAATAATGACGATTTTAGTATTTTATTTTTTCAAGAATTTCCTGACAGAAAAGGAATGATAATATATTGACCAGCATTCTTAATTCATAATCAGGTTTAAATATAAAGTCACAAAGTCCTATAAAGTCAAAAAAGGGTTTAAACGTTTAAAAGTTACCAGAATAAAAAATAAAAATCTAAATTTAGAAGTTTGATGAATAACGCGCTCTCCGGAATTATTTTTTTTTAATAAAACCTTCTTCAAGTGACCAGAAAAAAAAGGAATTTTTTCCACTTTTTTCAAAGAAATTTGTCGCTTATGGAGGGAGTTCACCTGAAATGGTCTCTGAATGGAGGTAAAGTTAGTATTGAGCTTATCGTAATAATTTTCATTTCATAAAGAAATGTTCATTCAAGGAAGTGGTCTCACTATATATATATATATATATTCACTTAAAACAAAATATCTGCATTTGATTCGAGTCTAACAAAGGCGGAGGGGAAGAGGTCTGTTCTGGGCCGGAATTTCCAGGCCCGAGCCGGCCCGTAATAAAAAATTTTCGGCCCGCCCCGGCCCGTTGTAAAACTAAAAGTTAGGCCGTGGCTCGGCCCGTACAAAAATCAGTGAAAACAAGCCCGGCCCATTTTGGCCCATTACAAATTCTACGATTTCTAGAAAATTCAGATTTTTATCATATAATTAAGATTCTTTTAAAGAATGCTGCATAAATAGCTATGGAATGATTTTGCAGTATATTTTACAGGAAATACATATTAGCAACATTAATGATTACTTAGGCTTTCAACATTCAACTAAAGATTCGTTAAAAAATTAATATGGCTTAGAATAAAAGAAAAAAGAAAGAAAGTTAAAAACGTGGTAGTTTTGAAGCTGTTCAATAAAAGAAGATTTATAAAAATATTTCTATATCATTTTATTAAAGATTTTAAATCCAAATTCATTCGTTAATTCAAAGAAGCTCCTTTCTGATATATTTCTAAATTCATTTTTTCCTCAGAAACGCATAAGATTAGCAAATGTCTTTATTCAGAAACTATATAATCGAATTGCGTTATCCATTTTTGGATACAAGCATTTTAAGAATACTGTAAGCAAATAAAATATTGTCATAATTAGCGTTTTGAATAGAATTTCGAGAATAGATAGCATGGGAAGGGAGAAAAACCTGCAACCATTTGAGAAACTATTGTATCTCAACAAGGTTATAGGGTAACACCCCCAGTAATTGGCACATTTTACAAACATGTCCTAAAAAAAGATTTATATACAGTCTTTTAAAAATTCAAGACCATATATCAGTTATATGCTCATTTACGTTAAAGATTATAACTTTGATTTGTTTTACAAGATGACAATAGAGCCTAGGAAAGAGAAACAAATCTGGCTTGTATCAAATTAGCCATTTTGTTGCAAATTCTTGTTCTTTGGCTTAAGGAAGGCATGCTTTTTAATTCATTATTATCTGATTTATAATATATTTTACATTTTAATTGACAACAGTTTTGTTTAGTTAAAAAGGGTTACTTTAATTGTGTAAAAGTATTTTCGACACAAATATTTGGATTTCTGAATTAATGGTAGTTGCCAATTAATGGTGCTTCAATTTTGCTAGTTCCGAGTGATTGGCACCTATTTCAATTACAAGGAATTCGCAAGGAATTTGAGATTAAACTATTTATTTTGGAAGTACTTTTAAAATTATAGACTAATTTTGTTTATCATTTGTTTTTATTTGAAAATATAAATTTTATCAGTAATTGGAATCCATTAAAGCTTCATATGACAATTAATGGGGACAGCATGACAATTACTGGGTATTAATGCAAGTATATTGTATTGTTTTAAAGTGTTCACATTTCAGATTAATATGCTGATTTCTTACTCTCAAAAACCTGGAATATGGCATCTTCATCTACAGTAAATTTATTTAAAGCGATTACACCCAATGCAAAATGTAAAGTTTTTTTTAAAATAAACATATGCCAATTACTGGTTCACAAGGTGTCATACATTGGTGCTCTAGGTGCCAATTACTGGTGATTTCAGCAACTTTTTATAAATATATTTTTATAAAAATACTTTTTCAATTTTTTTTGCTTTTAGTGGGCAAAATAGATGCACAGATATGCATTCTTTGATTTAAAAATATTTCCAAGTAAATAGCTTATTTCTTTGTAATGAAAATTTAAGTAAGTTTAACGACAAATTCTTAATGTGCCAATTACTGGGGATGTTACCCTACAAGTATTTTATTTACCAAAAATGAAAAACGCTATTCGATTCCAAATCCCTTCAATAGTCAGGCTTATCACTTTTATGTATTTACAATTAAAATTTAATCTGAAAATATGTCAAACTTTCGCGTTATTGAGAAATTAATTTAAAAACCATCAAGAAGTAACCATCAAACTATTGTTACTCAAAAGTTAGGTCTCATTTAGATGATATTACATTTAAAAGACGATTAATTCTAGACAATGCTTAAGAAAGTGCGAAGGGGGTGGGTGATCACTCTGTCCCATCTAACTACAACGTGTACACTGTAGGAGGGTGGAGGGGGGAAGGACGATTTTACGAAAATTGCATTGGTAATCGGAACTCGAGTACAATTTACTGGGCTTTTTTTCGTAAAAATGTTTTACTACTGTTACTGTTTTCTTCTTTCTTCTTTTCATTAATTTCTGAAAATTTCCGTGAATTCCAGAACTTTCTCCGTTTTATCTGGAATTTGCGGAATTTTTTCCGTTAGAAAACGGCAAATTATACAGGCGTTCTGATTACCAATACAATTTCTGTAAAATCGTCTTCTTTTTTTAAACAGTGTATGGCACACCTGTAAAAAAAAAAAAAAAAAAAAAAAAAACCTTAACGGGTTAAAAGTTGGAATCGCAGCACCTTATCCTATATATCTAATAAAACTAAACATGAATAGCAAAAATAATGGTATCAAGCCATTTGTCTACATTTCAAATAATTTGAATACTATGATGCAAAGTAAACAATTACATGAATTTAATTCACGGTTTTGAGCACCGTGATTCAACAGACAAATCAATTGTGATAAATAAAAATAAATCCATTGAAATAAATACGTTTCAATTAAGGATTGACGGAAACAGGTTTTTAAGACTGAAAACCGAGAATGAATTTCGGTAATCATCCTATTGTTGGCCTAAAACGAAAACGAAAATGTCCAAAAAATTTTAAGTAATTAATACATATGCATGAATATACAGATACAGAATTATTAACTGATTATACGTGTGGCCCAAGTTCGCTCTCTGTGACTCTGACCAAATAAATTGATTTACATATAAAATGAAATTAAAGTATTTGTAATTAATTGTCTACGACTCAAAATGAATTTCTAATTATAAGAATTTCATCTACTTTGAATTTTTTTTTTTTTTTTAAGTTTCCATTTTTTTTTCTTTTGAGATTTTTAAGGCTAAATTAGCCGCAGTTAGGAGATAAAATGTCTGTTTTCGTCTTTGATTAAAAAAATAGTTAAAAATTTGAAAATAAGCTAATGTAAAATGAATTAAGTAAACAGAGTCGATGTCTCTCGGTATTTTTTAACAACGGTATACATTTTTTTAAATACAAAATTTCAATTTGACTTAATTTTTATATAAATCTAACATAGTTTTTACCAAAGTTGTCTTTCTCTATTTAATATTCACGTGGAAATACTTTTGCTTTTAAGAAAGAAATATTATTTGAGCTATCTTAGAATTCATGATAATAGTTGAAAAGATTATATAAAAATATAAAATAAATGTATCGCGCAAATATATTTTTAAATTTAAGCTGTTTTGTCAAATGTTAATTTTTTAGCTATTTTAAATATGACGTAATTTCCCGCATTTACGACATTTAACGCATAATAATAAATTTATTATTTAAAAATTTTCTTTTTCTTTTAAAATTGACGTATTTTTTTAGCACGAAATTTTTAGTACATACCTGCGATTAACATGTAATCATTTAATTTTATTTTTAAAAAAATTCTTTCTGTTTAAGATAGCCACGCATGAATAAATTTTTTATTTGAAGGAAATATTATTCTTTACCGTGTTTTTAAAAATTGGCAACAATTTAAAATAACATCCTTTTCTAAAATATGTAAAAAAAAAAAAAAAAAAAAAAAAAAAAAAAAAAAAAAATCGCTTGAAATGCGGAAAATTTTAGTTTAAAATGAAAATAATCTATAAGGGTGTATTTTAAAAGAAATTAATTAAAAAAATGCTTCATGACAATGTTTGGCGGTTTATCAATTGCGCCTGGCTAAAATAAAAATACATAGAAATTGATCTTTCTATCAGAATCTTCCGATTTGATGAAAAATTGAGGAAGTAAATTAAATTACGAATAAAAGTAACATATTGCAATGCTTAGCATACATTTAATGGAAATAAAACTGGTCGCCAAAGGCGGCTAGTTAACTTATATTTATGTATAATTATGTATATATTAATTAATTTTTTAATTTTTTTTCGTTTACTGCCGAAAATAGGAAACTTACCGCAATTCGATTTTGGTCTTAAAAAGCTGATTCGGTCGATCCTTTGTCAGAAATATAAAGCGTTTTTTTTTCATTTTAATGACGGGGTGTTAAAATACCGCATATGTCTAAGAGGAGCATTTAACTGGAAGGTATTTGAAGTAACAGCATTGTAATTTACATTAATACACAATTTCAGGAAAATCAACACTAAACATAAAAAATGTAACTCACTGAGCTAATGATAATAATAATAATAATAATAATAATAATAATAATAATAATAATAATAATAATTATTATTATTATTATTATTATTATTATTTCTTTTTTTAATGTGAAGGAGCTTTAATTGAGAATATTTGTCTAACAAAAACATAGCCTATTAAGCAGTTATTGTTAACAGTTATTAACAATATTAGTTATATTATAATAATATTATATTGTAATAATAATGATAATATTAGTAATAATAATAACATTGTATTATAATATTATATTGTTAACAGTTATTGTTAACAGTATTGTTAGCAGTTATTATAAACAGTCATCAAGTAAACTGCCAGACAGAACCGCTCCCCCCCCCCCCCCAAGCGAAGCCAGTAAATATACTAATCTTATCTATTTAAAACCAATGAATTATTTCGATAGAAGTGATCATCTACTACAATGAAGGCGATGTATACGTGAGTTGTGTTTTTCTTTGTTATGCACATATGCATTATGATAAAAAAATGCATTTATTTGCATACTGCCACGTAATACACAATAATGAATATTAAATTAACTCTCTCACTGACAAGCCCGTCTATAGACGTTCCGGAAGCTCAAGGTTTCACTGCAATGAAAGCAATAATTAAAATGATATAATTCAGCCGATTTAATGGATTTTTAATACATTGTGCAATGATTAACACACTCAAAGATAACATTCATATTCGTAAATAAGATTTTTCTATAATTTTGAAAGAATCATATTTTTTTAGCAATTAAAACAAAATGCTGAGAAAACAACATTACAATTTTGCCCTTTTGCAAGACTGTCAGGGGGTTAAATAAATTTTGTTTTTTAAATATATATTGTGCTTGGAAATTTCTTGATTTGAAAAGCATTTCATATTTTTGTTGCTAAAATCAACCCTTTCGTTCATACGGGCTTCAAATGAAGACAGATAAGCTGGGGTGGGGAATTTTTCCAAAATCTTACTAGCCAAGGATTTATTTCACCAGCCTGCAAGATGCAACACACTGGCAGTTTAAAACAGTTATGACAAAAGCGCATGCGATTACAGACAAAATTTACTATTACTACAATGCATTTTCATAATTCTTTTTTTCTATAATATTAATAAATATACAGATAGAGGTAAGATTAATATAAGATAGAACTGAGTATCGTATTTACACTGTAATAATTTGGAAAGTTGAAATATCTAGATTAAAAAAGTACCTCTGATAATGTCTCTATTGCCTACAGTTTTTCAAAAACTAAAATGCACTCGCCTTGCCAGAAAATCCACTCGCCACTGGCGAGCAAAATGATGTGTTACCCCACCCCTGCGATAAGTATTGCCCTATAAAGCAATATATATATATATATATATATGTGTGTGTGTGTGTATAAAATAGCATACGTTAAAAAAATGAAAATACAGAATAATACGTTAAAAAATAAATAAAAATACAGAAAATAAAAATACAGAAATATAAATATAAAATATAATAATAATAAGAAATAATAATAATAATAATATAATAATAAGATAATATAATAATAAGATAATATAATAATAATATAATAATAATAATAATAATAAGAATATAATAATAAGAATATAATAATAATAAATAATAATTTAATAATAATATAATAATAATAAATAATAATATAATAATATAATAATAATAATATAATAATATAATAATAATAAATAATAATTTATAATAATAATATAATAATAATAAATAATAATTATGAATAAATAAATAAATAATTATGAATAAATAAATAATAAATAATTATGAATAAATAAATAAATAATAATAAATAATAATAAATAATAATAAATAATAATAAATAATAATAAATAATTATGAATAAATAAATAATAATAAATAATAATTATGAATAAATAATAATAATAATGAATATAATAATAATAAATAATAATTTCTTAATATAATAATAAGAAATATAAATATAAATATAAAAATATAAATACATAAAAATACAGAATAATACGTTAAAAAAAAGAAAATACAGAAAAATACGTTAAAAAAAAGAAAATACAAAAAAGAAGATTGTTTGATTTTTTTTTTTATATATAACTATGAGAGAAATTGAAAAAAAGAAACACTATCACCTCTTTGTTTTGATTTTTAAAAAATAATAATAAATCCTTTAGGAGGAGAATGACTGTATAAATGATAATCTCTTTGAGATTATTCCCCTTTATTTAACTTTAACTGTAAAATAAACACATATTGTTCATAAAAAATAAGGATATATATGTATATGTACATACATATACAGGGTGGTCATAAAAAAACTTTGCCGATATATGGAGCTCTAGCGGCCAGTCCGCTCAACCGATCGAGGTGAAATTTCAGATATAGCTATTCAGAGGTATGAGCTTGAGATTCTGTGAACGGCAACAAAACTGGCACTCACGGTTACAGTTATAGTTACAGAAACTCGAAAATTTCCAATGGCAACACCCATTTGTTTTTCATTGCAAAATGCTCAGAGCATGCGAAAACCCTAAAGAGCGTTGGAACCGTACGTGTATCGCAAGAAACGGGCATGTTATGCACGCACAAAAAACTGTTCTGCGAATCCCCCCCCCCCCCATAGAAAAAAATCGATTAGGTCGCAAGGAGGAAATCTGCATATGACACAGAGTCAGTACACTAATCTCTGATTACAATACAGATCGGAGAAATTAAAACTTTTATTTTGATTACACGTTTTCCACATGGGTGCCATCACCATTAATTGCCTGTGATGACACCCATGTGGAAAATGTGTAATCAAAATAAAAGTTTTAGTTTCTCCGATCTATATTGTAAGCAGAGATTAGTGTACTGACTCTGTGTCATATGCAAATTTCCTTCTTGCGCCCTAATCGAGTTTGTTTTATGGGGGGAAGGATTCGCAGAACGGTTTTTTGTGCGTGCATAACATGTCCGTTTCTTGCGATACACGTACGGTTCCAACGCTCTTTAGGATTTTTGCATGCGCTGAGCATTTTGCGATGAAAAAAATGGGTGTTGCCATTGGAAATTTTCGAGTTTTTGTAACTATAACCGTAACCGTGAGCCATTTTGTTGTCGTTCACAGAATCTCGAGCTCATACCTCTGAATAGCTATATCTGAAATTTCATTTCGATCGGTTTGAGCGGACTGGCCACTAGAGCTCCGTATATCGGCAAAGTTTTTTTATGACCACCCTGTACATTAAAGGGCAAAATTAGCACTAGCCACCGGCCACAGGACCAAGGAAAAATTTTCTATCAGTGGCCACTTTGTGGCCACTTTTTTACAAGGAGAGAATACAATTTACTTACATTTCATCAACAATTATATTTATTTAGGTTCTAATATATTCATATTAAAAATTTATTTGTGCTATTCAGTCTTACATTAATACTTATAGAAATTTTAACTGTTTAGAATTTTTAAATAAAAAAGCGGCCACTAGTTTAAACATAGTGGCCACTTGAAAAATTAGCCTGACTGGCCAGTGGCCGCTAAAGAAATTTCCCAATTTTGGCCTATGATATACATATTTAATATACACTGCAATTTCGTGTAACACTTTCCGAACACAAAATGAACATAATAATTAACACTTCTAACTAAAACCGTTTTTTACTGTCTTGAGAATGTTTTGCGAATATATTGTGCCAGGAAAAAGATTGCACGAAAAGTATTGTTAAAAATTACATATTTTCAGAAGTACAATTATTGGTATTTATTGACGAAATTAATCAACTCGCTGAGTAATCTGCTGTATTTTTTTTTCAATACAGCAAACTGTCTCTTATTTCCTTTTTAGGTGCATTCGTAATTATGTAAATACGTAGCACCTGTAGTTGTCGTTCAGTCCGTCCGTCTGTCCGTCCGTCTGTCTGTCCGTCCGCATATAACAACGCAAAAACTACCCAACCGAATCTTTTGAAATTTAAAATATATAATTATTACGTAATTTTGTCGAGTAATTTCAAATTTTATGAAAATAGGATGGATAGATCAATTACAGGGACGATCAAAAGTATTCCATTACATTCTGGTCAATGGGGAAAAATGTTTCAAATGCATTTTAATCGTTTGGAATTTAAAATACATACTTATTACATAATTTTATCAAGTTATTTCAAATTTTTTGAAAATACTATGCATAGATCAAATACAGGGACAATAAAAAATACTGCGTACATTACAGTCAATGGGGAAAAAAAGTTTTAAATGCACTTTAATGATATTACACTTATTCGAACTTAATAATATTGGTATGCATCATAAAGTAAAATATAGATTTTGCATAATCTGTTGTGCAAAGAATATTTGTTATTGATTTACAAGGCCACACAAAAGTATTCCGTTACATAATGAGTATAGAGAGAACATTGTTTGGTGCGCATTTTAATATAATTAACTATTTACAATTTTATGACATTGATATATGAGAGTGATATTTTTAAAACTTCATTATCGTACGAACGCATCTCATTTGCCACGCTTCACATACGATTTCCAACTTGTTTAAATTGTGTTATTTTAAAAGCACCATGGAGAAAATGTTTTACATGCGTTGTTTTATAGTGTTCTAAATTGTGCAGTGTTTACAAAGTGTTATTAATTTGGTGACAAAATGAGGTGTAGCACAACATTTCAAGTAAGAAAATATTTTATCGACTATTTTCAACACAATTATATTATTTTTAGAGCATAATTCTAGATAGTAACATTTTTTAAACATATTTGAAACAACAAAACCACAGCACAAAAAATTTAACATATTGATGATCTGTAAATTTTGTGACAAAAAGTATTTTAAAAACGTGTTTATTTGAATGTTCAGTGTAAAATTTATTTATATCTTAAATTTTAGTCTGAAAAAAATTATTTTCCAAATGATATTTTAAATTCGTTAAATTATTGTTATTATTATTATTATTATTATTATTATTATTATTATTATTATTATTATTATTATTATTATTATTATTATTATTATTATTATTATTATTATTTTCAGGTATGAGGCTCACAGAGATGATGATATAAATAGATATGATTTAGTATATAATATAATATTTGAGGTGACCGAGGATCATTTGTTTGCTAACAAAAGCAGCACAATCTTCAAACGGATGCTCTTTACTGCACTTGCACTCCAAATTGCTATATATAAAGAAAAATCTGAGTACTGGGCGACATTAGTAAAAAGGAGAGTAGCCGACAACAGTGTATTAGATGATTACATGAGAAGTGTGAAGCTGTATTTTGAAGTAATACCAGATCCTTTTGTTACGCTAAGCGAAATGAAATATTTCTTACAAGAATGGCTTGCACACGTCAGCAAAGCAGATTTAGTCGGTCGCTATTATGAAACATATAAAGGACTTATGCCAGAGAGTACGGAAAATTTCCAGCCTCGAAAACTAACCGAACTGTGCCGTATCCAAGTTAGAGAGTATTTGTCTAGTTATTTGCCTCTACCCATGGCAATAGAAAATGTAAACTTGCCAGAAAAGTTGAAAGACTTTATAAGTTTCAACTTGAGATGAACTTATTTGAAGAGGATGAAGATGTGTTTACACATTATTCTTTTTATCGCCATATTTCATTTAAAAAAATGTCTTCTTGCTCATTTTTGTGCATTGCTGGAGAAAAAAATAATTACCCCAACTAATTATTCTAAAAAGAACTTTATGAAAAAGACATGGTAACAAATCGATTTGGAAGAACATTTCATTTTTAAACATTGATTCGAGGATAGTTTATATGCTAAAAATAATACAAACTTTTATTTTTCAAAAGGCAACACTCACTTTTGACAACATGTTTGAATTTTCTTCGATCCAACCCATAAAAAGTTATAATTAAACATTTTTATTTAAATCTTAATGGAGTATGTAAGAAAATTTACTACTGGCTTATTCATAAATTTTGAAAATAAAATTGAGATCTTACTGTAAAAAAAATAAAATAAAAGTATCCAAAGCACTCATATAATTACCAATAAAATTATACGTGAGTTTTAATTTGTGTGTTTCTTTATTGTACTCCATTAGAAAAACTATAAATATTTAACTCGGATAATTTTTTTTAAAAATGTAATTGAAAGTTTGTCAGATAGATTTAGAGTTAGCATAGTCAAACTTGGAACTCTTCTAACTCTATGAAAATGTCAGATAAAGTACATAAACTACGCCTTTTTTGGTTTCCACATTTGCCAAAAACGGCTGTTACTTTTGAAAATTGAGAAGTGGTAAATTTACGTAGGACGTAGACGTTCTTCTTTAAATAGAGTTTATTTTATGCATAGCATTAATTGGTACTTGCGTATTATCCGGGACAGAATATAGATCGCCATAATAGTTGCCAATAATGTTCAAAATAGTAATTTAATATTATTTAATTCATAACATTGTTAAAAATGACAAATGATATCAAATAAATTAATAAAATTTAATAAATGAGCTGTAATAAGTAAATGAATATACTATAAACAAAAATAAATAAAAAAAAATTATAAACTATAAGAAATAATATATAATAAGTATTATATATTATTATATAATATCTCTTGTTGCGTGTGATACGTTATACATGTGAAAAAAATTAAGAGATGCTGTAATTTGTGTAATTGATTCCATGCTTAGCGCAGTTGTGTCTGACCCGGCCCGGATAATATGTAGTATGTAGACTGTTATTTATAAGGTATATGCATAGCATTAATTAAATAAACATTATTCTCTATCAATACATATAGATTATTTTTTACGACTCTATTTGACGGAAATAGTATATGGTGATCACATTTTTTCAGGATTGTACCTATTTTCCTTTATTTTAATTTTACACAAATTTGTTCTATATACACTTAAAAAAATTATGTAACATTACTCCTAAAAATTGGTGGCAGTCTTGCTGCCTACATTTTGTGGAGTAATTTAACCGATATAACTGGTGCTACATTACACTAATGTGTAATATTACACCAGTTATGTCAGTTTACGCATTGCATTAAGTAAGTTAAATTACCCCATGAAATTGGGGGCAGTATGCTGCCACCAATTTTATTGAACAACGTTACATAAATTTTATACAGCGTATATATATGCTACTGTGTAATGCTGTATTTATTGACATTTCGAATAAATTCCACAAAGGATTTATTTCTGCTGTCTTATTTTATATAATGTCTTATTTCTTCGCAGTATAACATTTCCCCTTTTCAGGTGCATTCGGAATTATGTAAATACGCAGCACCTATAGTTGTCATTCAGTCCATCTGTCTGTGTATATAACAAGGCAAAAACTACCCAAAAGAATCGTTTAAAATTTAAAATATGTAATTATTACATGATTTTGTTTAGTCTTTTCAAGTTTTATGGAAATGGGATGCATAATTTAGTTCAATTACAGGGACAATCAAAAGCATTCCGTTACATTTCTATCAATGGGGGGGGGGGGAAGGTTTCAAGGTAATTATATATATATAACCTCTCAGTGTATAACGATTCCGGGGTCAGCCCATCCACGAGAAAAAGAAACTTATTGCAACTGCGTCCACGTTAGGTTTAAGTATCTCGAGCCATTCACAAATATTCTAATTGTTCAACTTATGGAAATATACATGTAAAATATTTATTCATTACTCATTTTCTTTAAAACCTACAAAAATTATTTAATTATAATCTTTAAGTTCTAAATAAAACAACCAGCAATTACGGAAAAAACAAACGTTAAACTACGAGAGAAACAAACAATGTAAGCAAATTAATACTGCTGCTATTCAAGGATGACAAATTCCGTAAATGAATCTTTAGAATGACTCCATTGTAACATCACGACCAAAGAATGATTGGGCGCATTCGGGAACTACGCTCGTGCGTTCAGGAGACAGGTACATGGAGTGGATCTTATAGCGGAACATACTTCAAGCAAAAACTCCCGAGCTCGCGCGCACAGCTCGTGTGTCTCCTGAACACGCCCATTGTTTATTCTTTATTGTTGACATTTGTTTTCGATCTTATAAAGTGTTTTCTTTTAAGTATTAGCTAAAAAATGAGCCAAAAAAGAAAAAATTTTAATACATTTTAGATTTTTTTTATTATTTTCTCTCGGTATTTTTATATATTTTTGGCTGTAATTTCAAAATATAATATTTTATAAATAATTTTTTGCCTTACTTTATTCTTTTAAAATTTATGTATTTACGATTTGTTCATTTCAATCCCCTCATTCACCAGATAGTTTTGGCGTATTCGAGCGCTTGAATCGCCAATATGGCGATTCAAGCGCTCGAATACGCCATGTGGTGGAGAAAAGATGCAACTTCTCCATTCAGGATAACGCCGTGTAAGCTCATTTCATCACATGCATTTTAAATTTGTTCAGAATAATTATTCTTTTGCACAATTTCAGATTTCCTGTGATATTTGTGTTCTGTCTTATATGACGAAGTAAATATTATGCGAATTTAAATATTTAAAAATTTTAAAAAACATTTATAATCGAGAATTGTTTCAATGGGACTTTAACATTAGTTACATGGGAATTAAAGGGACAGCTGTATCGAAGGCTGCGAGCAACGCCTCTATAGGCCGTTTTAGTTCCCAATAGTTTTAAATGCAAATTGCTGTTAAAATTTTCTTTATATATATATATATATATATTTCCCCATGTTTAATCGCTGTATTTTTAAAAATTGTTTAAGCCTAAAGTAGCTGATTGACCACAGTTGTAATTTTTTATCATCCTTTTAAAAATGCAAATACGTCATTTTGACGGGCTGTCTTCTAGTAAAAATAATATTCATCTATGAAGTATAACTCTATAATATACATTCTGTCCAATCTGTGGTGCAAAGAATAATTGTTATTCATTTACAAGACTACCCAAAAGTATTCCTTTCTTAATGGTACGAGGAACATTGCTTGGACGCGTTTTAATTGTATTAAAATATTTACCATTTAATGAAATTCATATACGTTACTGAGGATTACTACAAGTTACTTGCTGTATAATACAAACCACATAGAATTTACGGGGACACAAGAAAGATTTTGGCTACTATATTGTATCCGAAATGCTGTTTACTATTACCAAGATCTGAATATATTTTTATCTTCGTTATAATAAGAATGTACCTCATTTGACACGCTTGACGTCAAATTTACGATATTTTTTATGTGCTTATTTTTAATGCATTTTATTCAGTTTTGAACAGATAAAATCAGAGTTTTAGAATAAGTTATTTTGAATTAGAATAAGCTGCTGAAGTAGTCAGTTTGTGTTACTTTTTTATCTATGTATATAAAATAAGAAATGTAGATGTCTGTCTGTCTGCCTACCTGCCTGATCGCGGATAACGCCGAAATTATAACACACAGGTCTCTGAAATTTTTGTCATATGTGAATGGTAATACCGGAAAGTGCCCTTCGCAACCGGATTTTTAAATTAATTTTTTTATTATTAAAACTTACTGGGTAAGAGGATATTTGCAGCTTTCCACCAATCCTCGACAATGAAGCTCCCAGGTTAGAAGCTATTTGCAGCTAGCCACCAATCTGTGGCAACGAAGCATTCTGCCAATGAGAATAGGCGGTAAATATGTGATTTACCGACGGCATTTCATGGCTGAATGCTAGCAGCAAAATGCACACGCATTTGTTATTTTTTTTCTGCTTTGATGATTTTGTTTTTTTCTGATTGATTTACAATCGATCTTCAAAATTCATCTATGGCACCATTCAAAAAAAAGTAGTAAATTAGGCAATTACTCCTTTTATGTTTTCTTAGGGTTTGTTCAGATGTGCAGTGCACGTCGTGGGCGTGCTCAGAAAAATTTGCATGGAATAGGTCTCATTGATGAAAAATGTAAATATTTACTTTTTACTGATAGCGGTGCAACAATTCATTTTGCAAAAAGTAACTAGATTTTTTTTAGTAATACAATGTAAATAAATTAATAAATTAATTTAAAATAGATAAGAAAAGAAAATAATCATAATTTTAGTAGTAATATAATTTCATAGATTTTAAACAGTGTAGACTGTTGGGGAAGAATATATTTTCAGAATCAGGGGAATTCGATTACATTAAAAGCTAGTCCGATGTGGCAATCCTAACACTTTCTTCTATTTTATACAAGTTAATACTTCCAGAAAAATGATGCTGTCATTGTGTGATTTACACCAAAATCATATCAGGAACAACTTATGCCAAGTTCTAACTGAATTTGAAGTTTCATGAAAGTACGTACGTTAGTTTTTGCGATAGAATCATTGCAAAAATCTCAAAAAAGTGTTGATAGAAGCGCCACTTGTTGAGCGATTTACTCCAAAAACTAAAAATTACTAATTTATATCAGGGACTAAATGAATCTGAAGTTTCATAAAAACTGAGGCAGAGCTATTGAGACAGTCATAAACAATGCCACATAACAACGCCATCTATCGGGCGATTTACACCAAAAGGTAATCAGCACCATATTATATTAAGGATTAATGGAGTTTGAAGTTTTGTAAAAATTTGCCCATTAGTTTTTGAGATATTGCTATAGCGGAAATCGTGAAAAAGGCAGAATAGCAGAGCCACCTTTGGGCGATGCGCATTAAAAACTTTTCAGCTCCAGTTTATATCAAGGTTTAACAGAATCGAATATTTTGTGAAATTCCGTACATTTTCTTGAAATGGAGCTTTCACAAATTTCTTGTCGCATACAGACTCACAGAGGGATAGACAGACATTTTGTAAAAATATGTTTTAGGGGTTCTCTCACCCCTAAAACGTTTAAAACCGTCGAAAAGAAGAATTCAAAAATTGTCATGAATTCAGCACTTTCTTCTTGTAAAATTTTTTTAAAAAATGTAAAAAAGTTGAATTTTTAAACTGGTATCAAAAGTGAATGATTTTCATCAGTAGATAGAATATATCGGTTCAACGCCAGTATTGCTTGTGGTGTGGGCTCAGGGTCAAATGGATGTCATTGGCAAGTATTATGGTTGTGTACTTTATATTGATGTACGAATTATAGTTTCTTTATAACAGTGATAGAAAATTTGCGCAAGAGTGGGCAGAATATTATGAAGAAATTTTAATACTTTCTCTCGCTTCTTTAAATACAACAAGTTCTTTCCTTAAACAAGGACGAAAAATACTATTAAATTTTACTTCTGACAATCGGACCACTATTGCCCATATTTTCTACCACTGTTTCCATGATCATAGAAAATAATTCTATTAATTATTGTCTACGGCAAAATCAGTTGTGATGACCTTTTTATAATCTTACGACGCTTCAAATGCATTCAAATTTATATACATCGCTGAGGTGTACTACAAAATGCTTCTTATAAAATGTAGACTAAGTAGTATTTATATTTCGTTCACATAAATATGAAAAATAACTTCATTACTTTATAATCTGTGGGAAAAAGAATGTTCAGAAAGTATTTCAATGTTACAACCCTTCAAATAAAATGAAGTTAATGTACAGATAGATGTTTCATAAAAGGAGTAAGATGTACTATTATACAAATTTTATATAGATTATGGAGAGCGCGGAATCAATTTTCAGAAACCCATAACAACATTCAATTGCAGGTCTAACTGTGAGCGATAATTTCTGGAAGAGTGTTATCAGCTGTCATATGCGTTACCTAACTTAATTCATTTTCAATGTGTTCCGTTACATGGTGTGTATTAGAGATGAATTAGGGCTCACTTTCCGGAGTTTGGGCTCGATGCTTTTAAATCCTAGCCCGAAAAATTTTGTATAATCAAAGCCTGAATCCGATACCGCAATATGCTATATATATATGTGACATTTTAAAGTTAGGGGGCAGAAATATCATCGCCCGGTTTCCCTTTCTCCGCACAGAAGTCATGGCCAGAGAGAAAAAAATAAAATAAATAAATGTAGAAGATCCAATTAGTCACTCCTTGGCTGCTGCAAGTTCATTTTATTAAATTGTAGCTATAATAGAGAGAAAAGCTCCTTTTGCAGACGATCTTTTACCGAAACATCCAAAAAAATATTCCATCATTTACTACATCCAGCCGTACTCATGTAAGAGAGAGCCCAATAATCCTTCTTCTTACCACCTATCGAGGCTTCCTCTTTTAAATCTAAAAAGAAAATTCTAGAGCATACTTTAGTCTCAAACCATCATTCTTTTATGTAAACATAACTCATACCCAGAGTCGAGATTAATATTTGACAGACAACAATTTTATTTAAAAAAATATTATTTAACCAATTTATAATCGACTCAGAAGTTTAAATATCTTAGGCAGACGATTTTTATAGACGAGTAATTTTAAGAGAAAAAGAAAAGAAATGAATTTATTGATATGCACAATATCAAATGTTGACTGAGGGAAAATAAATAAATAGATAAAATAAAATAGTGATATTTTTTGAAAGGTGTGGCTTTGGAATAAATTTAATAAGACTTTCTTAAAAAGGGTTGATAAAAACATAGAAAAAAATGAGTTTTATTTGGAATATTAAGAAATGAAGTTTAATTAAGAATATTTTTAATTTAGAGCCATCTTTTTAAATTTACGCATACTGGAATAAATGTTTTTTAAGGCGAATTAATAATTTATATCGTTTCAATAAAGATTAACAGATTAGATCTAGAAACAAGATTTTACTTTAATAAGTTGAAGTCCGTACGGAATATTATTATAAAAAAATTAAAATAGTATAAAGGTTAGTTTTGGCGAAAAAAAATTTAAAATTTGTTATATATATATATATATAGAATAGTTACATAACGTTTAAAATTGTTTTAAATGTAATATTTCATTTTTAACAACTTCTTCAAACGAAATAACTGTTAACCCCCAGTCCATGCTTAATTTTATGAAATTTATAAAGAAGTTATTATAAAAGAAAAATATATAGCTTCTACTTAAATGATTCTCGTGTTTTTCTCCCCTAACATGCAAATCTTTGGGCATAATGATAACGATAACCAATATTATATAATAATATAATAATCAACAGACATTAACGAAATCCATTTCATGAACAAATGAAAGAAATTTGCAGAAATTATGATTTACTTATATGATGAATGATTGCACAATGTTTTTCAATTTCTTATAGAAGGTTTATATGTTAAATTGTAATAAATTCCTTCTTCAAAGCAATCTTTCGTAATTCCCGTCTTGAGAATCAGGTGAAATTAAAAGTTTTAAACCGTTGCCTAAGAGATCCGATGTTTTTACGGGAAAAAGAAGACTGATTGTTTGCTTTCCATCTTTATAAAAATACATGCCAATTATATTTACTTCTTACAAATGAAAAAGACAGAGCCACAGCATGAGGAGCTATTGTTTGTATGCGAAATAAAATTGGAGTTTTAGAAAGTACACCGATCCCGACGACAGGAATAAAAACCGAGCCTGTGCTCGTTTCATCCCTAGTGCGTGTATACAATAAATTCGGCACAGTGTTGAATTCAGAGGGTTACAATGTTGAATTCCGGGGAAACATCCCCCCGCCGGAACAATGAAATATCTCCCACCCGGAAAATTTCAGATTTTGTGTTTTCAATGGTCAATTAAAAAAAAAAAAAAAAAAAAAAAAATTCCTTTTCGGAACTTTAAAATACTTCCACCGGAGCCATAGAAGTCCCCTCCGGAGAAAAGAGTCTGAATTCAACACTGATTCTATAGGTCACATACAGGGCTACACGAATGCATTCACAAATCTTTCCAGGTATAACAGCAATTGCTGAATATAAAATTGTACTCTGTTGAATGTTTTTTTTTATTTATTCTATACCACTATATGAAAAAATGAAATTTCTTAACAATATCCTGACAGTATTTGGAAGAGTTTCATAGTCATTATCTAATGCATGATTACTCATTCTTCATTTGATTTGTTGCTGAAAATTACTGCTCAATATATGCATCATATACTGTATCTTTTTAATGTGCTGGCTAGATAGACAAGATTGATATCTCAAGTGTTATTTCTTTATCGTATGTAATGTATTAGTATTAGAAAAAAGATACTTATGACATAAAATCCTAATTAGTAATTTAATTAAATAATTAGTAATTTAATATACTCAAAATTAACTTATTTCGTAATTATATTGTTTCATTCTGCCTAAGTTGACTTTCATCAAAAATCTACTTGTTCTCTGCGATTATAAAAATATGATTTGATTATTTCTTTCATTTCATCAAAAAAGCTTTTTATTCAAGTATAAATAATTAATACATGTATTTTATAGCTTACATTAACTGATAATGCAGATGTAATCATAGTTTATTTATGTTCTGTCTAAATGTTATTTAACTTTTTATTTCTTCAAAAAAAATTTTATTCCAGTAGAAATAATATAAATCTTGTATAAATGACTTTAAATTCTTTTTTTTTTAATAGAAATAAGCTTATTACTCATTTGTCTTACTAATAAATCATATAAAAATATTAAAGCATTGACTAATTACAGATGAAATTACCTGCAAGTGCTAGATATATGTAAGTAACTTGAAAGATTTATGACCAAATGATTTAATCATTATTATGTACTTAATTTTTGTCAATCAACAAATGTAGAAATTTCAACGGCTATTTTTTTCCTTTTTCTTTCTTTTTTCTTTTTTTATGCAGCAATGTTACCGATTTATTTTTGTCGACTATAGTAGTTCGGTGCGAAACATTATTGGCTATGTTAACTGATTACTTCGTCTCTTTCAACTGTTCGTAAAATACGTATGTTAAATGTGGGGTCATGACATCTCTTCACTTTTTCTTATTAGTATTACCTGTTCTTCAATTTGGTTTATAGTTTCAATGATGGTGGTTTAGTGATTCGCGGTGTATATTATTTGTAATCCTGGAGTGTGAATATCTATTGATCTGCATTTTAGTAAAATCAAATGCACACATGGTTCCTCGTAATAGTAGTGCATATGTGTGATCTGCAAACTTTACTTGTGCTGATCGGTTATTTTTTTATTATAACATATTTCACATCACTTAACCCGTGATTCCTTTTTAAATGTGAAAGAATCGAGGTGATTTATTTTATTGCTGTTGTTTAATTAGTACTGCTTCAAATATTTTACAATTATTTAAAAAGTTTAGGATCAAGTGACACAGGTAAGTTATCCTCAATTAATTTTTGGTCGGAATCGCATGATATTTCCAGGTGCTGTTATTCAGAAACAATGTAAACGGAAGACACTTCTCATTTTTTTGGTAAACGCAAAAGTTCTTTCAAAAAATACAATTAGAGTTAGCGTTTTGAACCAAATTTTCGGTCGTGAAAGGGAGAGAAAAGAGAAAAAAGTGTCATCACGTGACAAAAATCTCTTATTAATAGATAAGCATTTTGTTATAAAAAATTAAAAACTCCTATCGATTCCAAGTCACTTTAATTGTCGGATCTGAAATGTTTGTGTCTTTACTTTTAAAAATGAGTCAGAAAAATGCAGAAAGTTTGGTGTTTACTTAGCAGGAAATCTTAGTAGCACCTTAGAAAATTTTTATAAATTATTGGTCTCTTTTTTATTTACTGTCTACGTTAAATTTCTAATAAACGTTTTTGACCCAAAATTTTCTTTCAGTTTCGAAGAAAAAAATTACTTTCCACTTATAAAATTGGAAGTTAAAGGAACCATGACATTTATTTGAGAGAAGTCGAACTTTTTTTGTACATATTATTATTATCCGCTCCGTTTTGAGCCATTTTTGAAAAACCGCATGAAGATGCGATGATTTTGCGCATCTTTTCCAGCATTTGAATTTTTTAAACACAAACATTTTTTTGGTCCTTTAATGTACTTTAAATCTGTTTTACTTAAAACTGATTTTTCAATGTTTTAAAATTTTTCGAATGTTCCTTGTGTATTATTGATAAAATCCTGATATTGCTTAGAAAGAAACTTTGTATATATTTTAAATTTCGTTTTCATTACGATAATTGAATTCAATTTTTAGTTCATTAAAAGACAAAATTTTGATGAAATTCGACATCGAATTCAGAAAAAAATCTCAAAAAATTAATTATGAAAGAGATAAAAAAATTGATACACAGAATTGTTTGCAATAGAGTTTTAAATGCTTAAAATACAATATAGAAGAAATATAAAAAAAAAATTATGACGCAAAGAGCATTTCAAAATTTCGTTTAAAACTTTCAATTTTTTTTATTTATAAAAAAAATCTTAAAATTATAATTCGATTTGCAGTGTCTTTTTAGGTATTCTAATAGGGGAATAATTATTTCCATAAAAATTACATTTAATTTACACCACTCCCTTAAAGTTTACTGTTTAACAAAACTTTTTATATACAGAAACCTAACGACTATAATTATTTTGCGTGATATTTATATGACAGTGATCTGAGTAATTTTTTTAAAATAAATAAATAAATAAACACCTGGAAATTGTCGTATTAAAACAGAATTAAATAGCCATAGAGCTTTACTAGCATTTTTAATGTTTTATCCCGAATTACTGTTAGTGCTGAAAGTTCCCTAGTTTATATTAAAAAAGGCGAAACATACGTTTGAAATAAGAAAAGTTTAATGATAATTAAAACAACTTTAATTATTATTAGTACTACATGCTGAAACATAAATGGAATCATATTAATAAATGTTAGACATATGTTATCATCAATAGATATTGATATTAACAAAAATAATTGCTGATGAAATATACGTCCTATAAGACGTCAGGACTAAATTGAATATTTAAACTAATTATTATTATACTTTTCGTCTCCTTTAAAGTGGTAAGAACATTATTATCCTTTGTCCTTGTCAGAAGACTTCTAATTCTATTATAAACTTCACTCATGGCATTTCTCCGGGCAGTGTTGAATCCAGACACTTTTTCTCCGGGAGGGACTTCTATGGCTCCGGGGGGACATTATAAAGTTCCGGGAGGGAAATTGCAATTTTTTAACACTGAAAATACAAAATCTCAAATTTTCCGGGGGGGGGGCATTTTATTGCTCCGGGGGGAATGTCCCCCCCCGGGCTACCCCCTCAATTCAACACTGCTTCCGGATATCCATTGACGGATTTCACATACCTGGTAGCCTTCATTGCACACATGCATTTCTGCTGAGTCTTTTTGACCGCTCAGCTTTTGACAGAATGCGTGTTTTTACTTCAGTATTTCACATATTTTCTATAGTCATACAGTTTAAAGAAAAAGGGGGAAAAATGAAGAAAAAGAAAGGAACCTTACCACAATTATTCTTGAATAATCATATTAATGTTCAGTGGCGCCAACTTTTGAAAAATATTGGGTTGGCTCAAAAATATTATGTGTGGTTACAAAAATATTTTGTTAAAAGTGTACAACCAGTTTTTCTGCATATAACATAACAGTACAATTTTTTTTTCTGGTAGCCTTCATTGCACACATGCATTTCTGCTGAGTCTTTTTGACCGCTCAGCTTTTGACAGAATGCGTGTTTTTACTTTAGTATTTCACATATTTTCTATAGTCATACAGTTTAAAGAAAAAGGGGGAAAATGAAGAAAAAGAAAGGAACCTTACCACAATTATTCTTGAATAATCATATTAATGTTCAGTGGCGCCAACTTTTGAAAAATATTGGGTTGGCTCAAAAATATTATGTGTGGTTACAAAAATATTTTGTTAAAAGTGTACAACCAGTTTTTTTTGCATATAACATAACAGTACAATTTTTTTTTCTGGTAGCCTTCATTGCACACATGCATTTCTGCTGAGTCTTTTTGACCGCTCAGCTTTTGACAGAATGCGTGTTTTTACTTTAGTATTTCACATATTTTCTATAGTCATACAGTTTAAAGAAAAAGGGGGAAAAATGAAGAAAAAGAAAGGAACCTTACCACAATTATTCTTGAATAATCATATTAATGTTCAGTGGCGCCAACTTTTGAAAAATATTGGGTTGGCTCAAAAATATTATGTGTGGTTACAAAAATATTTTGTTAAAAGTGTACAACCAGTTTTTTTGCATATAACATAACAGTACAATTTTTTTTTTCTGGTAGCCTTCATTGCACACATGCATTTCTGCTGAGTCTTTTTGACCGCTCAGCTTTTGACAGAATGCGTGTTTTTACTTTAGTATTTCACATATTTTCTATAGTCATACAGTTTAAAGAAAAAGGGGGAAAATGAAGAAAAAGAAAGGAACCTTACCACAATTATTCTTGAATAATCATATTAATATTCAGTGGCGCCAACTTTTGAAAAATATTGGGTTGGCTCAAAAATATTATGTGTGGTTTCAAAAATATTTTGTTAAAAGTGTACAACCAGTTTTTTTGCATATAACATAACAGTACAACTTTTTTTTTTTTTTTTTTTTTTTTGAAGAGTGGACAGCAGGTGAAGGATGATACTTTTAAGTCAAGCTTTCATGTTTTAAGATAATTGCAATTTTTAAAAATTATATTCTGATGCATTTTCCCTTATAAAGACACTAATATTTATTGTAATATCATCATATGATGAACATGACTACAAATTGAAAAGCAGAATGTTAAAAATTTACATTTCAGTCATTTTTTATTTATGGGTGTCAGTAAGAGAATTAAAACGCGAAGTCATTGGCAAAATAAATTTTGTTCTAAGGAGACAAATGAATAATAAAATAATAATGAAATAAATAATGGAATAGAATAATGAAAATTATGCACGCTAGGATTCAAAATTATTGGGTGGGCTCAGGCCCCACGGGCTCATATAAGTTGGAGACACTGTTCATGTCAATGTATAGTGATTTCTTTTCTTTTCTTTTCTTTTTTTTAATCTATTACATCATGTCTAATAATATATATATTTGTCGAAATAATATAAAGCAACCTTTGCAATAACATATAAAAACCTTTTCCTTTGCTGTTGTCATATCTTAAAAAGAAAATTGCGGTGGAAAAAATGAAATGCCTTGATAAAAATCTATTAACTTAAGGCTGCTAGTCACACAGCTTCGTTATTCTCTTCCGTAATGTTAAGGGTGTATTTCGATTCAAACTGCTTATTTTTCCGATTTATTTTTAAATTCATTTTTGCTCTCATATGCGTCCAACAGACAAATTGTCTTATTTAGAAAGTATACAAAGTGCCGTGATGGTCGATTCTTTGATAAATGCAGAAAATATTGCAAAAAAAGCAAGTAAACACGGTCTTTTGAACTGATTTTTCCGAAACGGGAGATCTGGGCACGAAAAAAAAAGGGTTCTACTGAAAAGGTAATTGTTTATAAAACAAATTTTAATGAATTGAGCGTAAAATGATAAAACACGGCACCTTATACGTCTCTTCAAAAATCCCCTCAACAAGTTTCATGTTTCTACTTTTAAAAATGTGCCTGAAATTGTATCGGAAAATTTCAAGCTGTTGAAAGTGGAAAAGCAATGTTCATTTCTTTTTTTCTGTGTGTTCTTCTTAAAGAATGTCTCTTTTTTTTTCTTAGTTCTCAAAATATTTCTAAAATCTGTTTTGAAAGTAATATTTTATGTTTTAAAAGCTGAGACGAACTATGAGTGAAATTTTAACATCTTATGTAAAATAAAATATACACTTTAAAAATTTTTGAAAACTAAGAAAAACAGCGATATTCTTTTAAGAAGTGTATACAAAAGACATTAAAGTATTAAGTTCCCGAGGAGATATTTAAAATATGCCAATGCATCACACCCCTTAAGGCATGGTGACGTCAATGCGACGTCGTTGTGAAGTCACATTGTGATTTTGTGACCATCGATTGTCGATGTGACGTCACGTGATCTCGATGTGACGTCACGTGAAGTCGATGTAAAGTCACAGTGACTAAAATATGAAGTCGTTATGGCAGTTTTAGAGCTCATTTGTGACGTCACATTGTGACCACTTTGTGAAGTCACGGTGTGACAAATTCGTGAAAAATGTGTTATTTGTGACTACTTTGACATTAACATTGTGACGAAACTGTGACAAAAGCGACGATACTTAAATTTCCAGAAACATAACATGTTTTGAAGAATATTTGTAATTCTCTAAAAATTTTCAAGAAAGTCACATCTGAGTCACAATGTGACGCCACTGAGTGGTGGCATTTTGGTCACAGATGTGACGTGACCAAAGTGACTCACAGTGACGTCTCTGTGACCCTGCATGCTATGAGCGATGCCTATAGACTTGACATTAGTGAGGGAAATTCAGAAATTGAATGACCAGCCTCCTTAAGGCTTCTAGTCATTCAGCTTACGAATTTCCCTCGGTAATGTTTAGTCAATGGACATTTGATGCATTCTTATATTCAAAATATTTCTTCAGGAAATTAATATTTAAACTTCTTTTTTCAGTGTTCTCTTCATAAAGGATGCCACTTTTTTTTCTTAAGTTTTCAAAATATATCGAAAATCAGTGCTTTATTGATTATTATATGTTTTGAAAACTCACAAACTGAGAGCAAAATTTTAGTTTTTCATACAAAATAAAGCGTAGATTTTAGAGATATTTTGAAAACTAAGAAAACAAGTAAAAAAAAAAAATCACGCGTTAAGCATAGATTATGAAGCACTTTCCAATACTTCCTGAAATCTTTAACAAAACTTCGTTATGTATGAAAATAAGGTTACTATCTATAGTCAAATATGTATTCCTATATTTTTGAACAGTCCTGTATTAGGTCTGCCAGATGATATATATACTATATAATAAAAAAAAATTAGTTAGCAAGGAAAAAAAAAACCTAACAGACTGAAATTTTTCTTTTAGCAATTTATACTAATAGATGGAAATATACTTGAATACTTCTGTTCAGCCCTGTAGTTTATCTTGTACCTTTATTACTCTCCTGTATTTAGCTAAAAAATATTTTAAATTAAAACACACTTAAAACTAATGAAATCACATTCTCGGAAATTATCATTTATAGACGTCCATGTATCCAATTCTTTGCGTAGCCCTGTATATCAATTTATATATGAGGAGCCCAGAAACCAAGGGGTATAAGTGACAAAATTGAAAAAAATGAGTTAAGTGCACATGCTATCTGGAAATAAGTCTATTTATTTGTAAGTAAAGAGTTATGAGTGATTTTTTAATTATACACTGAGTTTTAGGGGTCAGTTACTTAACCGCTTTCCCGAAACCGTTAAACGCGTGGAGGCCAAGGGGTATAAGTGCAGGTGTATTCATTAAAGTCTATATAGCTGAAGCGTGACCAACGACATTTAAAGCTGGTTCATGACTCTGAAAACGCCCCAGTAATTTGATAATTTTTAAACGTCGATTGATACAAAAACACAATCGTATGCCAATTTGTACCAATCCCAATTTAAAATTATTTACACCGTGTAACGTTTAAACCTTATGAACTGGTGTTGTATGTCGTTTTTCAAAATGTTTTTAGTCAGTTTTTTTTTTCTGTTTCGAATTTGCTTTTTAATATATTATATATTACATTAAATAAATACATATTGTTAAAAAGTAAGAAAAATCAAACATTAAACATAGATTCTGAAACACTTTCCAAGATTTCCTGGTTGGTTGGTTGGTTGTATAGGGTTTAATGGCACAAAATCCCTTCAGGGACATGCTGCGGCAAAACAAAGACTAAAAAAGCAAAATATAGAAATATCTGGATGGGGTGTCCCATCCAGATACAATCAAGCAATGGTAGAAAAGTAAAAAGTTAGGATGTACAATTAAAAGTAAATAAATAGAAAGGGTAAACTGAGAAACAAAGTCATAAAATAAATAATAAAAATTAAAAGATCATATGTCAAAATAAAATCCAGCACTTTTTAAAAAAGTAAAGAGTGCCCCATGAGGTAGTTCCCCAATGAGGTTTGTCAAGGTTGGAGATGATGAGTTAAAAAATGTCCTGTACAAGTGTCGGAGGCCTGGGCAGTCAGTTAAAATATGGTGAATAGTCAAGTGATCAAAATGACATTTTGGACACATGGGTGCATCCTCCCTAAGTAACAGATGTTTATGTGTGATCCTTGAATGTCCAATTCTCAGACGAGTCAGAATAACATCCTTTTTTTTTTGGATAAATTGGAGGCCAGGTCACGATTGTTGGTTTGATACTATGCAGTTTATTATTGAAAGTCAAGTCCCAGCTTTCTTGCCATTTATTATAATTAAGGTGTTTACTAGTTAGTTTAATGTCTGAGAATGGGACTTTGTGATGAAGGGGATCACGAGCAAGTTTTGCCGCCATATCTGCTTTTTCATTTCTAGGAATACCCATGTGTCCAGGTACCCAGCAAAACAAAATACTATAGCCGCGCCTTGTCAAATCTTTATAAATGTTAAGGATGGCTAACACATAAGGATGATTATTAAAAGATTTAATAGCATCAATAGAACTATTTGAGCCTGTGTAAATAATGAAGGATGTGTTATGATGATGGGAAATGAGTAACATGGCTCTTTCTATTGCAATTAATTCAGCTGTAAAGATTGAAGTGGAAGGGTGAAGCTGATAACTCAACGAGGTGTTATCATAAAAAAACCCACAACCAACAATGTCGCCACATTTCGAACCATCTGTATAATTGTCAGTATAGCTATTATAATTTGTACGATGAGCAGAGAATAATTGTTGAAAAACAATAGGGGTCATGTTATTTTTATCAAATCCTTTATAAGGATGGAGAGAGGTAATGCTAGGCGGCTTCCAAGGAGGGAATACATGCAAAGAGCATGTACTCACCTCAATATCATTCAAAGGGCTATTGTTAATTAGGTTTCTCATTCGTACTCCAAAAGATGGAATGCAAGAAGGGCAATGCTGATAAAGAGTATCATTGTCAGTACTTAAAATATAAGGATGAAGTGGATGACCAGGATGAGAAAGGACACGATAAAATAGTTCCAGTGAAAGTTTTTCACGAGTATAATGCAATGAAGGTTCATTACAGTCAACGTAAAGATTTAAAACTGGAGAAGTACGAAATGCACCAGAGCAAACACGGAGTGCGCTATGATGCACAGTGTCAAGTTTTTCTAAAACAGATTTACGGGCAGAACCATAAACCTGGCAGGCATAGTCAATTTTGTACGGATTGCAGCCCTATATATTTTAATTAGAGAGGTACGGTCTGCTCCCCAAGAGGTGTTAGATAGTACTTTCAACAAGTTCAGCGATTTTTCACATTTTGTCCTTAATTGTAAAATGTGTGGGAAAAATGTGAGCTTTTTGTCAAAATGGAGGCCTAGGTACTGAACGCTGTCTACAACAGGAATTTTAGTTGAGTTAATAAAAATTTCAGGATCTGGATGCAGATTCCTTCGTCTACAGAAGTGTACACAAGAAGTTTTGTCCTGAGATATTACAAAACCATTTTTGTTTGTCCAGCTAAGAATACTGTTAATTGCAATTTGCAATTGTCTCTCGATAAAGCGAATATCTTGCCCCATGCACATAATACGGAAGTCGTCCACGTAGAGATCACCTTTCACAGAGGGCGGAAGTTGATTAAGAATATCATTTATTTTTATAGCAAAGAGTGTGACACTCAGGACACTGCCCTGAGGTACACCCTCCTCTTGTTCATAAAAGCTAGACAGAGTTCCCCCAATTCGGACTTGAAAAAGTCGAATGGCAAGAAAATTTTTGATAAAAATTGGCAGGTTCCCGCGGAAGTTCATGTTAAACAGATCTCTGAGAATTCCGTATCGCCATGTTCTGTCATAGGCTTTCGCCATGTCAAAGAAGACTGACACCAAATGGTTGCGTTTGAGAAAGGCTGTCCGAATATAATGTTCAAGATGGAGTAAGTTATCGATAGTTGACCTACCACGTCGGAAACCACTTTGAAAAGCAATTAGCATATGGTTAGTCTCCAAAACATACACGAGGCGGCAATTGACCATTTTTTCAAGTAATTTACGAAGGCTGCTAGAGAGTGCAATAGGCCTATAATTATTTGGATTGGAAGCATCTTTTCCAGATTTAGGAAAAGGAATCACAATAGCTCTACACCAAGCTCGAGGAAAAATCTGTTCCATCAAAATTCTATTATAAAAAGAAAGGAGAGCGTCAAGAGAGGGTGCAGACAAATGCTTGATCATGATATAGGTGATGCCATCGTGACCTGGGGCAGATAAGCGGCTATCTTGCAAACATTTTAAAAGTTCTGACATAATAAATGGTTCATTATATGAAAAACAGTTATGAGAATTAAAATAAATCCTGGTCTTTTCAGTTCGTCTTTTGTATGATAAAAAAGGTTCTGGATATGTGTCTGATTTTGAAATAGAAGCTAGGGTAGACCCTATAGTCTCGGCTATGTTCTTAGGAGAGGTGATAGTTTGACCGTTATGTTTTAAAATAGAAATGTGATTTTCTGAGTAAATGCCCATAAATTTTTTCACTTTAGCCCACAGTTCTTTATTGGAGGTATTTGAGTTTATGCTTGATACATAGTTAACCCAGGATTCACGTTGGCTTTTACGTCGCACTCTTCTAGCTTCAGCCCTTGCTTTTTTATATAATATGTAGTTATTGTTATTTGGGTACCTCCGAAAAAGACCCCAAGCTTTTTGTTGTTTCTTTTTTGCCGCCTGGCAGTCACTATTCCACCATGATTTTCTATGTTTATGTGAGGAAGAAGTTTTTGGAATGCTAGCATCAGCAGCACTGATAATACATTGAGTTATATTATCAAGTGCTTTGTCAATATCATCAGCTATCATGTTATCAGTAATATTTGCCAGAGCAGTAAAAGTTTGCCATTTAGCTCAGTCATATACATACCTTTTTGGATAGTTATTAGAACCACCATGAGGATTAGTCAATGCAGTAAAAATAGGGAAGTGGTCACTGCCATGCAAGTCATCTGAAACCCAGAAGTTCCATAACGGATAGAGTGATGGGGAGCAAATGGAAAGGTCCATGGCATGGAAAGTACGGCTCGGTTCATGAAAATAAGTATAATAACCATTATTAAGTAGGCATAAGTCATTGTCAGAAATTAATTTCTATATTATATCTCCACGTCGGTTATTATCAGAGTTACCCCACAGTTGGCCATGGGCATTAAAATCTTCTACCATAATTAAAGGCATGGGGAGTTGGAAAAGAAGAGAATCCAGATCTGCTGGTTGAATATTTTGATTTGGAGGTAAATAAATGGTGCATATTGTTATGAGTTGTTTAATATGTACACGGACTGCGACAGTTTGAAGATTAGCATTTAAAGAAATAGGAGAATGGGGTAAATTATTGGAAATAAAAAGAGCCACACCACCAATGGCTTTTCCATTAGCTGTCATATCTTTCCGGTAGGTTGTATAGCTGCGTAATTTTGCTTTGTCAGTGGGCTTTAGATGAGTTTCCTGTAGGGCTAAGATTAATGGTTGATGGTCCGAGAGGATATAACGGATTTCGTCGTGTTTGTTGTGATATCCACGGCAGTTCCACGATATAATATTAGTCATGAATGAGGTAATTTTAAAGGTTTAGTCAGGCACAGATTCTTCGAACACAATATTTTCATCAGCATCCGAGTCAATGGAGTATTATAACTCGGCATCCATAGCCTCATCCGCATAATGCTTCAGTTGTTTGGGATCTTTAATGTTTTTTATAACTGAACTGATGCCAGATTTTTGCCTCCCCTTCCCCACAGTCTTCCACTGTAGAGAGGCTGGAGTTGAGGTTTTCTTTTTATTAGTTTGTATAGGGCTTTTATTTAGATTATGTTTTTTGGGAGTATCAGGTTTTTGTGTTATTTTGGTATTCGTGGTAGGTTTTGGCTTAATTTGGGGTTGAGATTACTTATTGGTTACAGCTGTCAATTTCTGTCGTTTATTCTCTAGATCAGTTAATTTAACTGGTTCAGAGGATGGGGTGTTGGTAGATTGCGTTACGGTTGATTCACCTTGTGGATATGTGACATCAGTTTGTGTAGCTGTGTGTTTTACGGCTGTTGATTGTTTCTTGAGTAAGCTGGAGTAGGTAATTCCAACGGATGGGGTTCTATTTTCAACAAGTTTGCGGGCATCAGGATAAGATAAGTTTTGAGTAATTTTTATAGTAACTATTTCTTTTTCACGGTTCCAGTTAGGGCACTTGCGGGAATATGCTGTATGATTTCCTTTGCAGTTAGCGCAGCGTTCGGATTTTTCACATAAATTATTGTCATGGCCCACTTCTGCACAACGTGCACAGGTAAGGGATCCACGACAATTTGTTTTAGTATGACCGAAACGCTGGCATTTAAAACAGCGGGTAGGGTTTGGTATATAGGGTCTGACTTTACAGTTCAGATATCCTGCTTTGATTCTAGGTGGTAAAGTAAAGCTATTGAAGGTCAGAATAATATGTTTAGTGGGAATTATCTGTTCATTTTTACGGATGGTGATACGGCGTACATCTATGATATTTTGGTCTTTTAAATTTTCTAAAAGTTCATCTTTGGTGGAGTATAAAAGATCTGGTTTAGATATTACTCTGCGGCTTGTATTTAAAGTTTTATGTGCTTGTACAGAAACAGAAAATGTGCCTATTGTAGCGCAATTTGAGAGAAATTGTGATTGTTTTGTTGTAGAAACCTCAACCAGCAAATCGCCAGATTGTAATTTTTTCAGAGAATGACCATCTCCCAAAACAGACTGGAAAGTTTTTGCTATGAGAAATGGGGAAGTTTTTTTAAACGAGCAATCACAGTGGCTATCAGTACGTTTTACAATGAAAAAGCGAGTAAATGAAGAAGTCAGTGCAGTTTGTTGCTCTCCACTAGGGAGAGAAGTAGAAGGAAAAGAAGTGATTCCATCCATATTTAAAAAATAATAAAATTCAGACCCCGGACGCACCATCCTCTCCCGAGCCCTTCAAGGGGATGCACATTCGTGCACCAGTGCTAACCAGGGCCCATACGGTCACAAGACAACCCTATGTCAGTCTCCACCCTTAACGAGATGACTAGTAGTTGCTCGATCACTTGATCCCTAAAGCCAGTGACAAAAGCCAGCTGACCAGCCGATTGATGCATACGGGACCAAATGCACCTCCCGTCTACCTGAAGCACAGGCCAAAGCAGTGTGTTGGTTTCCCTCAACTGCCAGGATCCCCCTTTCCAGGGACACGGGTTGCCACGCACGGCCAACACGTGGGTGGTTTACAATTCTCCACGAGTCGATATGCAGGATGACATCGGCTCATACAGAATTGCTCTCACCTCCGAAGAGGAAACCACAATGAGAGTGAAACAAAGATGAAAGGAAGATAAGAGGAGTAAGAGGAAAAAGAAAGGAGAAAGATCACTCAGGTGCCCCGGGGTTGTGAAGCCCATGAATACCTAAAGAAGGTATCCCCCTGGGGGCTCTAAGATTTCCTGAAATCTTAAAAAAAATTCGCAATTTAAGGTAATAAAGTGTTACTGTCCATAGAAAAAATACACTAACGGAAAAAAATCCCAACACCAAGAAAAACTTGTGTTAGCTAAACGAAATTTTGTAGGCGTGTTTATACATCTGAAAGATGACTTTGATTTAAATTTCATGCTTCGCACATAAGTGTGGCGCTAGTAGAGCCACTCACAACTTTAAAATCAGGTTTGTTTTAAATGCGTGCTGTAAAGTTCGTGAGCATTATTTTTCTTCAAAATTTGACGAATTGAGTTGAGGTTGATCATGAATGCCTTTAAGAAGACGAAGAAGCTATTATCATCAGCTCCCGAGTTGAAAAGAGGTCGTAAAGTAGGGCTACAAGAAAGTGGATTTTCTTTCCGCGATTTTGCAGAAATACTTGGACGGAATGTATCCACTGTGCATGATTGTTGGGAGTAGTGGTCAAGGGATGGTACTGCCACAAGAAGACCAGGTTCCGGGTGAACACTTGACACTACTGAGAGAGAAAACCGTCGTATTCGGCGTACGGCTGTGGCGCATCGTACTGCGTCTGCGACAGAAATTCGAGCTGCAATTGGTACCACAGTGACACAACGAACTCTTAGAAATCGGTTACTTCAAGGACAGCTCGATGCAAGGCATGCATTCCACTGACTCTAAATCATTGCCGTTTGCGACATCAATGGTGTAAAGCTAGAGCTCAATAGAGGATGGAGTAGAGATCTGTTGTGTTTTCTGATGAAAGCACGTTCTGCCTTGGTGCCAATGACGGCCATGAGCTGGTCAGAAGGAGGCCAGGGAAACGTCTGCAACCAAACTGTCTGCGGCCTAAACACACTGGACCTACAATTTGGGGTCATGGTCTAGGGAGCAATTTCCTATGACAGAAGAAGCACTCTCGTGGTTCTCCCAGACACACTGACTGCAAATGTGTACGTCAGTCTGGTAATTCAGCCTGTAGTGCTGCCATTCAAGGAAAACATTCAAGAGGAGTTTTCAGCAGGATAACGCTCGTCCTCATGCCGCTGTTGTAACGCAACATGCACTACAGAGTGCCAACATGTTACCTTGGCCAGCGAGATCACCAGATCTGTCTCATATTGAGCGCGTATGGGATATCATTGGATGAGAACTCCAGTGTTATCCCCAGCCAGCATTGAACATCACGTATTGACACAGCTTGTACAACAAGCATGGAACTCCATACCAAAAAGTGACATTTGGCACCTGTATGACACAATGCATGCACGTGTGCAGGCTTGCATTCGAAATTCTGGAGGTTATAGCAACTATTAATGTTAAAGCATTTCACCTTTGAGATGCATTTTATTGACCTTAAATTAACCTGTGATCTGCAAAATCTAATCAATTAAACATGTTAACTAGACAAATGCACTGTCCAAATTCCATTACTCTACAATAAGTTTTTCTTGGTGTTGGGATTTTTTTTTCCGTCAGTGTATGTATTTTAATACTTTTGAACAGCTCTCTGTTTGATCTGTCGGTTATATACACTGCTCAAAACAATTAAAGGATATTGCAGTTTTAGGTGGATTTTGTATCTGGGAAACTTTTTAGCTGATTGATACATGGTCGACAGACATAGTAGGTTATACGAGATTAAATTACACATGTTTGGCAGAAAAAAAATGCATTTTATTGCGCATTTGTGTACAAAAGGAAAAAACACAATTTGCGCATATGAGAAAAAAAGATTAAGAAAAGGTGTTTTCTTCAAAGAAAATCATTTTCAGTTGGGGGTATGGTTTCCACGGGCGGTCAGCAACGTTGAAGATCTTTGAGGCATGGACTCAATGAGGCTATAAATGACGAGTTGGGGTATTCTGCCCCACTCTTCCAGAAGAGCTCTTTCCAGTTTTTGGAGAGTTTGTGTGGGCTGTTGGCGGCCAGGAACTCGTCTTCCTAGAGCGTCCCAAACGTGCTCGATTGGATTCATGTCTGGAGAACACGCTGGCCATTCCATTCGAACTATTCCTTCCTCGAAAAGGGAATCCTCCACCAGGTTTGCACGATGTGGCCTGCAGTTATCGTCCATTAAAATGAAGTTATCTCCGATTGCTGCAGCGTAAGGGACTACAATAGGTCTGAGGATCTCATCCCTATATCGGCGACCAGTCAGAGCTCCATCTCGAATGATGTAGAGGTCAGTGCGACCGTCAATGGAGATGCCACCATACACCAACACTCCTCCACCGCCAAATCTGACACTTTCGTGCACGAACGCAGGATTATTCCTACTGCCACGGTCCCTCCAATTGAAAATACGCATATTATCCGGAGGCACAGAAAAACGGGACTCGTCAGAAAACAGAATATTGCTCCATTCATTTCTCCTCCAGTTGGCATGCTCGGTTGCCCACTCCCTGCGGTCGCGACGATGCCTTGATGTTAATCTAACACATACCATCGGTCGGCGAGCATACAGACCTACAGCATGGAGCCGGTTTCGGACAGTCTGAGTTGAAATCGTGGTGCCTGTAGCCGAGCGAAGGTGTTGTTGGAGAAGAGTAGCGTTCATGTTTCGGTGTCTCCGAGCTATTAACGCTAAATACCGATCTTCATTGGGCGTTGTTGCCCGTCTACGACCTTTCCCTGGTCTTCGGCCTGCACATCCACTCTCCAAAAAACGGTTCCAGATCCTGGAAATGACACTTTGTGACACTCCAATGGCTTTCGCTACTTCGGCTTGAGTTTGGCCCCCTTCTAACCTACCAACAATTCTCCAAGCTTCTGAATCTATCAAATGACTTCGCTGAGACATCGTACTCATCGAAACAAAGCAATCACTGAATGCCGATCATCCTTGTCTTCATTCTCTTTTATCCAATTGAAAGTCAAATTTCATTCGCTGCCGCTGAAGCGACGTTTTTGACGTCGAACTCAAAATTTGCATACTCCACAGTTTGAAAACCAGAAAAATTTGCATTTGTGATTCTCTTCTTCTATTTTCAGAAAAAAAAAATTCTTTTATATCTTTATTTTATATAAAACTTCAAATATCCTTTAATTGTTTTGAGCAGTGTATATACTGTATAATGGAAAAAAACTAATTTAGGAAGAAAATGCGTAACAGTTTGAAATTTCTCTTTCAGCATTTTGTACTAATAGATGGATACATACTTGTATACTTTTGTTCATCCCTGGAGTTTATCTAGAACTTGTATTATATACTAGTATTTATCTAAAATTTAGTTCCAAGTGAAACATTCTTAAGATTACTGTAATAATATTTCAAGAAATTATTATCTATAGATGACCATGTATCCAATTCTTTGTGTTGCCCTGTATATCATTTTATCTGTATTCTACAAATATTTCTGAGTAAATTGAATGAAATTCATCATAAAAATACATAACTTATTTAAAAACATCTTTAAATAAATTATACTCCTATTCAGTAACATTTACCAGATCTTCTGTGTAGCCCTGTATATTTTATATAGCATTTATACATACCAGGTAATATGTATAAATTTAGTGAAACTGAAAAGCGCATATCATAATTTAGAAGGCCTTTCAGCCATCCATCAACCATGTCAATAATGTATAGTATTTTGGATAGAATATACTATTTCAAATCTTTTGTGTGTCCCTGTAAAAGCTGTGAACTTCATGTTATGCGCGACATAACTTATATTAAATCTCATGGACGGATCAATTTTATTATACATGAAAAGTTTAATATAATTAAAATATGTTGCAAACAATTTCCACTTTCCCATTATGTAATTGAATTCTTTTGTGTGGCCCTGTTAATGAATATTAGCTTTTCTTTTCACCACATATTTTAATGAACTTCGTAGATGAATATAAATCTTAATATATTTGACAGGGTATAACACCTTTAAAATTCATTTGAAACGATATTTCCCCATAGTCCGTAATGAAACGAAAAACTTTTGACTGTCCCTGTAAATAAATTAATCATGCTAGAAACTTTGTTTTAAATACGGTTCGTGCTAGGATAAGCGTAAATAATTTCCAAAAAAATCAGCACAATCTGAGTATATTTACGAGAGTTAGAGCACGAACAGACCGCCGGATGGCCAGACACACGTACAGAAAAGCTGAAAATCTATCCACTTTTTACCTTTGTTAGACAGTGTTAGAAAATTTAAATTTTTTCAAAACTTATAATAAAATTTTAAATCTTATGTTAGAATAAAAGTTTGTTGTTTCATTCATGTGTATCAACAATGATCTTAAATTTTTCGTATTTTCATTTTTTTTATTGAATAATTTTTAATTTTTAGAACTTTTATTAAAATAAAATTTTGCCCTTTCATTTATTTATATCAACATTGTTCTTCATTTTTTATAAATTTATCTTTTTATTTCATATTTTTTTTATTTCTTGTATTAATTCCGCACTTGTACCCTTTGGCTTCCAAGAAGTTTTCATTACTGCTTGGAAGCCAAAGGGTACAAGTGCCGAATGCTGATAAATATTGCTTAGTTATACATTTAAAACAAAATTTAATCCGCTGTTTTTCTAAACAGTTAATGAAATAAGAGTTCAAAGAACATTAAGGAATAAGCAAAAGATTCCTATCTCAATTCACTCAATTACAATTGATGCTTAACTTTGAACTCAATTTACTCGAAATCTAAATTATGTCACTTGTACCCTTTGGCTTCTGAGGTCCTCATATATTGTACAAACATTTCTCAGTTAATTGAATGCAGTTCAGTGGAAAAATGCGTAAATTATTTAAAAAACATCTTTAAATAATTTAAAGTCATATTCAGTATCGTTTGCGAGCTCTTTTGGTAGCCCTATATATCAACTGTAGCATTTATACACACCATATAATATGCATACTTTTAGTAAAATTTAAAAGCGCGTATCATAATTAAAATGCATTTCATCCATCCAACAGCCATTATTGGATACATGTACAGTAGAGATGAGACGGGCTTATCCCGAGCCCAGGTCCTAGGCGGCCCCGGGCTATTCTGAGAATTAAAAAATATTTATGTGTCTACACATAAATGTTTTTTAATTTATTTTTTAAAAGGAAAATAGTTCTTTCAATCACTTAGAAGAGATTTCAAGAACAATTTTCCTTTTAAAATTATTTATTGTTTTTCATTTCAGTGCTAGATTGATCAAAACGAAATCCTAAGTAAAAATCGCTTTTTTTATATTTCAATAGTTGATTGTTGTTTCAAAAGAAAATTTGTGATGTATAGAGATTTATGTCTACTATATTTCCATCGATAATCTATTGATAAGGCGCCAATCAAAATAATCATAAACAATAAATTAGCTTCTGGTTGGATTTTCGTTCGTGGCAGAGTATGAATTCGATCGTTTATTTATTTTGTTAGTTATTAGAATGATTTCTCTGTTTTTGATGCAGACTAGATGCTTGAGGTTTGCAAATTATTTGATTGTGTACAAGTCATAATCGTTCTTCATATGAAAATAGCATTGTGATTATTTTTTTCCGTTTGTCATCATGAATTTGGAAGTAGGACGTTTCGGTCCCGCCATTTCGGTCCTGCCATTTCGGTCCCGCCGTTTCGGTCCCGAGACATTTCGGTCCCGAGACACTTCGGTCCCAAGATATTCCGGTCCCGAGACGTTTCGGTTCCAAGACATTTTGGTCCCGAGCCGTTTCGGTACCAAGACATTTCGGTCCCTAGACATTTCGGTCCCAAGACATTTCGGTCCCTTTTCCTGCAAACTGAAATTTTGTGAAATAAGACATAATTTTATAGGGAACATTGCAGAGTTTTTAAACTGAAGGCCATAAAATTTTGGTATAAGGTGATTATAAGTGCCCGAAAACCGCACACGTGTAACTCTTATCCAAAATATTATATTTCACACAAATTTTGTATGGTAATCCTAATCATAATTGGTAATCCTAATGATAATTAGTAACCATAATTCTCAAAATAGTTAGTAATTTTAATATAATAATCAAATTAATATTTATTAATTAATAACCTTATTAATGAATTACTTATATAATGAATTTTACTTTAAAATATACTCAATACATAATCCATTTTATATTCAAAGAATCATTATATTTTCTAGTAGTTCTAAACTGAAATTTATCTTTTACTTGTTTATTTATTGTATATTTAAAATTACAGAAATTAAAAACAATTAGTATAGAAAAAAAAAACTAAAATAAGAATTATTTTTTTTTTCTGGGAAAATAGCAGCGAAAAGGTAATACAAATAAATAAATAAATAAAAGCTTAGATTTGTGACTTAAAAATTGAAAATAAAATTATTTAAAATATTATTATATTACATTTTAATATATTTTACAATTAATTATTTATTTTAAATTAAATTAAATTAATTATTTTAAATTATATATTATATTTTATGTATAATATTTATATTATTACATTTTAAAATATTATTATACTAATTTTATGTAAGTAAAAATACAAAATAAACATGTTATTAGAAAGAAATAGGCCCAGTTTCAATAAAATTAACTCACAAAAATCGTCTTCATGCCGTGAGAAGACTGTTAAAAAATGAAATCAAAAATACTATTATTAAATTAAAAAAAAAAGAAAGAAAGAAAGAAAGAAAATGGTGGAGGCAAATTTCTGAAAACAAATTTTTTTCATGCATGCCCAGTTACGAAATCACCATTGCTTTCGCAATGTTAATAATGGAAAGTAACTTATGAAAACAAATTTATAAGATGCAACTTTGTATTATAAAAATAATAATAAAATAAAAAATTTGTTCTTCAATAAATATATCTCATTTCTGAGTTATCAAAGGAGAGGGTGTAGATGGATGATTTGAGAAAAAAAAAATATTATAACTTATAACCGTCTAATTGAATTATTAAAGACATTTATTATTAAACTAACTGAAAGAAAAAAAAATTAGCGCAGTTTTTCATTATTTAATTAATGCTAATTTAAAGGTTCTAAAAAAATGTACGTAAACCGCCAAAAAAATATTTATGGCAGTTTATATAAGATACTTTTTGGTTTATAGTAGTTTATAGAAGTTTATATAAAATACTCATATTAATAATTATTAATAAAATTTAAAATATTTATTCTGATTAATAATAATACTACTAATGGCAAAAGACAATATCCCCTAAACTTAAATCACATTTTTTAATCAAACAAAATTTTCAATTCGCTGTGATTTCATTATCACGAGCTATAAAAGTTTAAATTTATCGGACTCTTATATTCAACTTTTTATAAAACTCGCGGGGAGGGAAAGAGAGAATTATTTTTTTTTAAAAAAAGCCCGAATAAAATTGAACTTATAACATTTGGTAGGTTACAACAATTAGAATCCGAGTTATAAGGTAGCTAACAAAAAAATAACAAAGGACCGAAATGGCAAGGGAGAAAAGTTGCTGGGGACCGAAATGGAAACCGACCGAATTGTACCGGGGCCGAATTGTCTCGCGACCGAAATGTCTCGGGACCGAAATGGCCAGGGACCGAAATGTCTCGGGACCGAAATGGCCAGGGACCGAAATGTCTCGGGACCGAAATGGCCAGGGACCGAAATGTCTCGGGACCGAACTGGCGGGACCGAAGTCGCGGGACCGAAATGTCGTGTACCCCATGAATTTTGCTTATGCTGAGGATTTCTCTTCGTAAGTAGCTATATTTTTCATGTTATTCCGATAGGTTGGTTAGTTGGTTGATTGGAGTTTAATGGCACAAAGTCCCATTAGGGACATGCTGCACCAAACAAAGATGAAAAGATTAAAAAGTGAAAATAAAGAGTGTGATTGTATAACAAAGATAAAAAAGCTATCTGGATGGGTACTCCATCCAGATATGGTCAAAGAAGTGAAGAACGATAGGGAAGAGTACAAACCAGTAAAGCACAAAAAGTAAGTCTCATAAAAAGTAGGTATCTGGATGGGAATTCCATCCAGAAAGTCAACTTATGTAAACAGGTAAGAGCTAAATTTCAAAATAAAATCCGGAGTGTTTTAAAAAAGTAAAAAGTGCCCCATGGGGTGTTTCCCCAATGAGGTTTGTCAAAGTGGGTGAAGACGTATTAAAATATATCCTGTACAAGTGCCGGAGTCCCGGGCAGTCCGTTAAGATATGATGGATGGTCAGAGTATCAAAATGACAATGAGGACACATGGGTGCATCCTCCCTAAATAACAAATGTTTATGAGTGATCCTAGAATGTCCAATTCTCAGACGAGTAAGAAGAACGTCAATTTTTCTTGGATAAATCGCAGGCCAGGTCACAACTGTAGGTTTAATATGATGCAACTTATTATTGTATTCTAAATTACAGCTTTCTTGCCATTTATTATGAATAAAATGTTTTATAATTAGTTTAATATCTGAGAATGGTATTTCATGATGTAATGGATTACGAGCAAATTTTGCCGCCTCATCAGCTTTTTCATTATCAGGGATGCCCATGTGTCCAGGTGCCCAGCAAAATAAGATATTATAAACACGTCTTGTCAAGTTAGTATAAAAATCCAGGATAACTGAGACATAAGAATGTTTTTTAAAAAATTTTAAAGCATCAATAGCACTATTTGAGTCAGTATAGATGATGAAAGAAGTGATATGATGATAAGAGATGTGTACCATGGCCCTCTCTATTGCAATTAATTCGGCTGTAAAAACGGAGATAGAAGGATGAAGCCGATAACTAAGGGTAACACCATCACAATAAACTCCACAACCAACAATATTACCATTCTTAGAACCATCTGTATATATGTCCATGTGATTACTAAAATTAGCACGGTGTGCGGCAAATAATTGTTTAAAAGCAATAGCGGCTAAATTCTTTCTCTCATAACCTTTAAAATTATGGAGAGTTGTAATAACAGGTGGGTTCCAAGGGGGATACATATGCAATGGACAGGTGCTCACCTCAACATTATTTAAAGGGCTATTGTTGATTATGCTTCTCATTCTTATACGAAAAGAGGGGATGCAGGATGGGCGATGCTGATAAAGAATATCATTGTCAATGCTTAAAATATATGTATGAAGAGGATGACCAGGATATGAAAGGACACGGTAAAATAACTCCAATAAAAGTTTTTCACGAGTATAGTGTAATGAAGATTCATTACAGTCAACATATAAGCTTACAACTGGAGAGGTACGAAATGCACCAGAGCACAAACAAAGTGCGCTATGGTGCACAGTGTCAAGTTTCTTAAGAACAGACTTGCAAGCGGAACCGTAGACCTGGCAGGCATAGTCAATTTTTGCACGGATCACAGAACGATAGATCTTAAGAAGAGAACCACGATCCGCTCCCCAAGAAGTATTAGAAAGAAATTTAAGTAAATTGAGGGATTTTTCGCATTTCGTCCTTAAATGTAAAATATGGGGTAAAAAGGTAAGTTTCTTGTCAAAAAATAGACCAAGATAACGAACATTGTCCACAACAGGGATTTGAGTAGAACCAATAAAAATTTCAGGATCTGGATGCAGATCCCTACGTCTACAGAAATGCACACAAGATATTTTGTCATGAGATATAATAAAACCATTTTTATTAGTCCAATTCAGGATGCGGTTGATAGCAATTTGCAACTGTCTTTCTATAAAACGAATATACTGTCCCATACACATAATTCGAAAGTCGTCAACATATAAATCTCCTTTTACTGAAGGAGGAAGTTGATTGAGAATGTCATTTATTTTAATAGCAAAGAGGGTGACACTCAGGACACTGCCCTGGGGTACACCCTCTTCTTGTAAATAAAAACTAGACAATGAACCACCAATTCGAACTTGAAATAGTCGAGTGGCAAGAAAGCTTTTAATAAAAATTGGAAGGTTGCCGCGAAAGCCCAGGTTAAAAAGATCGAGAAGAATCCCATAACGCCATGTTCTGTCATAAGCTTTTGCCATGTCAAAAAATACTGACAACAAATGGTTGCGTTTTAGAAAGGCAGTCCTGATTTGGTTTTCCAAATTTATTAAATTATCGATAGTAGATCTACCACGTCGGAATCCACTCTGAAAAGCAGCAAGATAATTGTTTGTTTCTAAAATATGCACGAGGCGGCAGTTAACCATTTTCTCAAGAAGTTTGCAAAGGCTACTAGAGAGTGCGATAGGTCTGTAATTATTGGGATTGCCAGCATCTTTTCCTGGTTTAGGAAAAGGAATAACGATTGCTCTGCACCAAGCATGTGGAAATTTTTGTTCCAACCAAATCCTATTGTAAAAAGAAAGGATGTTATCTAAAGAGAGTGGTGACAGGTGCTTCAGCATAATGTAGGTAATCCCATCAAGACTCGGGGCTGACAAGTGACTATCACTCAAACACTTGTTCAGTTCTGAGATAGTAAACGGCTGATTGTAGGGAAAAGAGTTATGAGAGTTAAAATTAATCCTGGTCATTTCAGTTCGTCTTTTGTAAGTTAAAAAGGGTTCCGGATAAGAATCTGAGCTTGAAATGGATGCTAGGGTTTTTCCTATTGTCTCAGCTATGTTCTTAGGAGATGTGATGGTTTGTCTATTATGATTTAAAATTGAAATATGACTTTCTGAATATATTCCCATGCATTTTTTACTTTTAGCCAAAGTTCTTTACTTGAAGTGTTTGAGTTAATTCTAGATACATAATTAATCCAAGATTCCCGTTGACTTTTGCGTCGCACTCTTCTAGCTTCAGCCTTTGCTTTTTTAAATGCCATATAGTTAGTATTATTTGGGTACCTCCGGAAGAGACCCCAAGCTTTTTGTTGCTTTTTCTTTGCATTTTGGCAATCACTATTCCACCAAGGTTTCCTGTGCTTATGAGTAAAAGTTGTTTTAGGAATGCTAGAATCAGCAGTACTGATAATACATTCAGTTATATTATCAAGTGCATTGTCAATATTTCCATCTATCATATTAGCTGTGATGTTTGCAAGTGCAGTAAAAGCTGGCCAATTGGCTCTCTCATAAATATAACGGTTGATAAAATTGGAAGAATCCTTATCAGGAGCAGTCAGTGTTATAAAAATCGAAAAGTGGTCACTGCCATGTAGGTCATTAGATACCCAGAAGTTCCAGAAAGGATAGGGCAGTGGAGAGCAAATAGTAAGGTCTATTGCATGAAAGGTACGGGTAGGTTCATGAAAGTAAGTGTGATCTCCATTACTGAGCAGGCATAAGCCGTTGTCAGAAATAAATTTTTCTATGGTATCACCATGCCGATTAGAATCCCTGTTTCCCCAAAGTAGGCTGTGTGCATTAAAATCTCCAACAATGATGATAGGAGTGGGGAGTTGGAGAAGTAGAGAATCGAGATCTGCAGATTGAATATTTTGATTTGGAGGTAAATAAATAGTGCAAATTGTTATAAGTTGTTTAATATGTACACGGACTGCAACAGCTTGGAGATTAGTATTTAAAGAGATATAAGAATGGGGTACATTATTGGAGATGAAAAGAGCCACACCACCGATGCCCTTTCCATTAGCTGTCAAATTTTTTCGGTATGTTGAATAGCTGCGTAATTTAGCTTTGTCATTCGGCTTTAGATGAGTTTCCTGTAGAGCTAAGACTAATGGTTGATGGTCCGATAGGATATTACGGATTTCGTCATGTTTATTGTGATACCCACGGCAGTTCCACGAGATAATATTAGTCATGAAAGGGGTTAAATGTGAATATCTGTGTCATTTTCTTCAGAGACAGTAGACATGCTACTATCTCCATCGTCCAATTCTGCATCCGGTTCAGGATGAAGATCTACGGCATCGCCATCCTCCATAGAGACCTGTTTTGTATTGTTATTCTTAGGAGTTTTATTCTTTTTCTTTTTTGAAATACTTTCATTATGTGATATAGCGGATTTAAGTATAAGAATTTTATGTTTTTCTACATCAGATCTATGGTTCGATTTTAAAGGTGCTGTTTTAGTAATATTTTGAGGGCTTCTTTTATGGAGTGGAGGTTTAGGATACAAAGACTGCGATGATTTTGAAGAGCTATTTTGTGGTGAGTTAGGAGAAATGGTATTCAGTGATTTTGGGGAGATAGATTTGGTTGATTGATTTATCTTACTAGACTTACTGTTCTCTTTTTGTTGGCAATTTGTTTCAGTGAAGGATTCTGTTTGTGTTGAAGCAGTTTGATAAGTCTTTTGGGCAGTTTTAGATAAAGCGGCAGCATAGGGTAAACCAACTTTAGGTGACCTGGATTCAACGATTTTCTTTGCTTCCGGATATGATATATTGTCTTTAGTCCGTATTGTTTGTATTTCTTTTTCTTTCTTCCACATTTCACAGGTTTTTGAGTATGATGGATGATCTCCTTTACAATTTACACAGTGAGCGGCAGCACTACAATTGTCACTTTCATGATCAACTGTACCGCACCGACCACAGACAAGTTTACCCCGGCAATTTGTTTTTGAGTGCCCAAAGCGTTGGCATTTAAAACAACGCAGTGGGTTTGGGATATAAGGTCTGACAGAACATGACAAGTATCCGGTTTTTATATATTTAGGTAGATTAGGTGAGTTAAAGGTAAGTATTATGTGCTTGGTAGGTATCTGAATTTGGTTGGCAGGTATTTGTTCATCTCGGCGATAGATTTTTATTCGTCTGGCAGCTATGACATTTTGTTCTTTTAAGTTATCTATTATTTCATCTTCAGTAACATGCAAGAGATCGGGTTCGGATATTACACCACGAGAAGAGTTCAGAGTTCTATGTGGGGTAACTGAGACAGGGATATTTGCAAAAAATGTACATTTTTTCAGGTTATTGGCTTGTTTGCTATTGTTAACTTCAATAAGTAGGTCTCCGGATCGGATCTTTTTTATGGTCTTTGGTTCACCTATTAAACTTTGGATGGATTTTTTAATTAAAAATGGGGAGGTTTTGTCAAAGCTGCCTTCCTTCCTTTTAACAATGAAGAATCTTTCAGTACATAGATCAGCATTTTGATTAGAGGTGAAATCCTCAACTCTCTCTGCCCAAGATTTCATTTGTTCAACATTAAGATTCACGTCTGACTGCAAGCCAGAACCGGATGCAGTTTGATTAGCATTTAGATGTGGGGCTTCCACTTCGCATGTCTTATTTCCTTTAGTTGTATCCATGATTGAGAGAGAGATTAAATAAAACGCCAGGCATCGGGCCTGGTCACCGACCCTTCTTCTTTCCCTTACTTAAGGCGCAGGTCTCAAAAGGGTGAAAACTATTCCCAACAAACTTCCACGTTTTTCGAACATTGGATTAAACTCGATAGCATCTCCAAAGCTCCAGTTCTTTTCCAGGGAAAATGGGTAGCCGTAGGTAAGCCTTTACAGCTCTGTCCAACCTACAGCTGGCCCTTACGTCGAAAGGAACCAGTCTTCTGGTAGCAATAGCCCCTCCTAACAACCACCATGCAAGCATGGCGCCCCCCGTACTCGGAACCGGAGTTCGGAGATGCCCTGCACCCTGGGACCCGAGACCTTCCTAAAAACGAGGAAACGAGTCGATGAGGTTTAAAAAAAAACCTCAACACCCAGAGTGTCTCACGTGAATATAAAAAAACACTATTGTATGTAAAAAGTAATTACAGAGGGAGCTTAAAAAAAACTTGGTATATTTTTTGTGTTTTTGATCATTTTTATTTTTTTTTCTTTTTTTTTCAACAAAAGAACGAAAACAAAGTTAGTAAAAACAGAGAACTATGTAAACAAACAAATTAGTGAAAACGACAAAGTTAGTAGAACAAAGAACTATGTGAACAAAAGGTTAGTAAAAAACCAAACAAGAACAAAGAGGGATAACAAACTGAAAAGAGAAGATTAAAAAGTGTGAAACAAAGAAAAAAGGATAGACAACTAAAAACGAGAAGAAAAAAGGAAAGGAGAAAGATCGCTCGGGAACCCGGGGTCGCGAAACCCGTAAATACCTAAAGAAGGTATTCCCCTGGGGGAGTTATTCCGATAGAAACAATCAATTACTGTTTCCTCTTTTCCCATAAAAACAACGGACCTTTAAGATAACTGTATCAACTTTTTAATTTGCGTTGGTTTTAAGGTTCTTGTCAATCATGGGCAATTGTTATGAAAAATGAATTGATTATAGTTAAAGATGTACACATTTTATAGGAAATTCAAAACGTTTTTCGACCCTTCAGCATACAAATAGTAATTTCTGTAAATTTTATCCTTTTATTTATTACACTTCTTTAATATGTCCATCAATTTTTTTTCTTAAAGGACGAAAAATATGGGAATCCTTTTAAGTATGAAGGGTATTTTTTATTTGATACCAATTTACTCTTTTCATAAGATTGAATTTAAATTTTTACTTGGCAGTAAATTTTATGTAAGAAACTTTTAAAAATGAGATATCACATTTGAAACAAGTTTTAAATATCATTTATTTATTTTTGTATATTTATTGTATCGAGCTCGGGTTCCAATGTACCAAAAAATCTTTCAATATCGAGTGGATTTGGATTCAAATTCATCGGGCTGGGGCTATAAAAACCGAGCCCGAACTCACCTCTAGTATACAGTATTTCGAAAAAAAAAATTACCATTTCAAATCTTTTGTGTGCCCTGTAAATTCTATGCACTTCGTGTATGAATATATCGTATAACTTATATTAAGCCTCAGTGACGTATATTAATTTTATTATTCAGAAAATAGTTTAATATAGGTAAAATATGTCGCACACAATTCCAGATTTTATCATTATGTAATAAAACTCTTTTTTGTGGCCCTATAAATGAATAATAGCTATTTTTTTCACTGCATATTTTACAAAATGCATATTTTAGTGCACTTCGTAAATCATATAAGTTTTAATATGTTTGACAGAGTGTAACATCTTTAAAATTGATTCGAAACAATTTTTTTCCATAGACTGTAATACATTACCGTCTATGGAAAAAAATCGACTTTGGACTGTTCCTGTAAATAAACTAATCATGCTAGAAACTTCATTCGAAATAGGATTCGTGTTAGAGTAAACATTAATAATGTCCAAAAATTTCAGGAAATAACAAATATAATTACGGAAGTCAGATTGCGGACAGACGGACGAAAATCTTAAACACTTTTAAACTTTGTTGGACAATGTTAAAAAGACGCATTCTTTAAGAAGACATACACTAAAAATAGAAGTTAAAAATCTTAATTCCTCGTGAAGATATTCTAAATATAAGAATGCATCAAACGCCCATACACTGTAAAAAATATGACCCTTTTTCTGCCTCGCCACTCCACCGCTTTTATAGAAAACGACTACTTCAGGCTATCATGTAGTATTCTCATTGGCCAAAAGAGTGATACTCTATGGAAGCGGGGGAATGACGATGCAGCAAAAGGGTAAATTTTTTTACAGTGCAGATTTAAGATTAAGAGAAGAATTCGGAAACGGAGGGAATAGCAGCTTTAAGGGTGTATTTAGATTCAAATTGCTTTTTTTTCGATTTATTCTTAAATTCATTTTTGCTCTCATATGCATAAAACTGGCAAATTGTCTTATATAGAAAGTACATAAGCTGTCGTGTTTGTCGATTCTTTGATAAATGCAGGAAATGCTGCAAAAAAAGCAATCAAAAACGGCATTTTGAACCAATTTTTCCTAAGTGGGAGATTTGTGAACGAAAAAAAGGGCCATACTAAGAAGATAATTGTTTATAAATAAAATTCTAATGAATTGAGCGTAAAATGACATCACACGACACGTTATACATCACTTCAAAAATCCCATCAGCAAGTTTCGTATTTTTACATTTAAAATTACATCTAAAATTGTATCATAAAATTTCGAGGTGTTGAAGGTGGAAAAGCGTTTTTTTCGAATACACCCTTAAGGGTCCTGTCCTTGCCTGTGAAGACACTCGCGAGCTAATGCTATTTCTATGGAGAGGCATTTTTCTAATAACTCTTTCTCATTTTGACATTTTAAAATATATATATTTGCATTGGATAGCTGAGGTCCAACTCAAGATCGTTCCTTGATTACTTTTTTTATTTTGGTCGCAGGTATTTTCTATAAAGTTACTTTCACGAAGTTATAGCAAATCTTCCCAATTTAGCAAACAAATATTTAACTCCAAAAAAATCCAAATCCTATTTTGCGGAGAAAAGAGATTATTTTCTTTTTGACAATTGTCAATTTATTCCCATGAATAAGGAACTGTGCGTTTTAAGGATACCTGCCAATGCTGAATTATTTCATACATTTTTTAACAAAAGAGCAAAAGCATTCTAGGGAACTTTTAAAATAGAAAACTATCTCAAAAAAAACTAGTCGTTGGGGGCCACCGTAATACTTACCCATCATGGATATGTATATGAAAATAAAACATGTGAAACTATTTATACAATGCATTGCAATTCATAAACAAAATTTAAATATTGTTAATATACATAGTAATGCTATATTAAAGAACTGCTGATGTACCAATTTCGACAAATTATATAAAACGCCAAACTACTCAAGTAGTACCGAACTGCGTAAAAGAAACATCCTTATAACTCCAAAAATAATGATTCTATTAACTGACAATTAAATGTGTCGAATTAAGCGTCTCATTTCCAATTAAAATATACTTCTGAATTGCAATTTGAATGAAATACAGGGTCATGAAAAATCGAAGAATGTGGAAAACAAGATTACAAATATCTCGGCAACTAATAATCCGATCGACTTCGTTCTGTATGCAAAATGTGTGTTATTTTATTGCCTTTTACGTCCATTTCTTAGAACAAAAAAATTCGAAAATTTTTATGTACCTTTCATCAGAACGAATTTTTTGAGAGTCCGAAAAAAATAGTTCCGGATAATCGAGGTTGCTGATATTAAATAGGGTTCGTCCCATTTTTACATACTAACTATATACAAAATTTCAAGTCTCTATCTCAATTTGTTCGGGAGATAGAGCGTTTACAGACAGACAGACAGACAGACAGACGGACGGCAATTTTTTTTTCTAAAAATATGTTTTTCGGAATCTCCACTATCTAAAACGTGTAAATCCGTCAAAAAAAATTTTTCGATTTTCAAAACGATTGCAAGACTTACCCTATACTACGTATGATGGGTAAGTAAAAAAAAAATGCAATTTATGAAATCCGGTTTCACCGTACATTTGATAATCTTTTTTCTGAGAACAAAATAAATAATAAAATTTTTTTTTCAGAATTATTTTCAATAAAAATAATAACAATAAAGATATTTTTATGCACAATTAACTAAGTAAATATTCTTTTATATTTAGGTTTGGAAATGTTTCCCAGAATTTAAGCATTTGGACAGGTTCATTTTAAACAACTGGATCCACATTCGTTTCTTTAGATCTTTTGAGATAATCCAAACTTTTTTGCAGGTAACTGACAATAACTGTACTACTGGACACAGCAAAACAGCTAACTCAAACAAAAACTAGTGTATACTTGCATCTGAATGGTTAAAAATGATTCCGTTTGCAGGTAAAATTATATTCTGTGTTTCATCTTTTGTGGGATAATGGATACAATAGCTCGTCACTCTCATAAATCATAAACTGTAATTTGAGATTGTTACCTGTCATTATTATCCGACTACACCTGAATAGATGATATTTTGTATAAACAATATGACCACAACTTCTGAATTCTAGAAACCTGTGGATTAAAGAATTTTGGCTGGAGTAAGAAGCAACGCAACGATCAGTGACCATTTGGAAATAATGTATTGACAAATAGCACGATTTAGTGTTTAAACTTCCTTTAAACATTACAATAATGATTGTCTGAAGTCAGATTGCCAAGTGTCTGAATAAACAAGTGCCAAAACTGTGTTCCTATGCTTTTTCTACTCACGCACTTTTCTTCACACGATTGGAAACTCCGGGATTTTTCGCTCACAATTAAATCCAAATATGTACAGGAATTTTGTAGAATATACAAAAAGGTTCTTTAAATCTGCATTATCCAAAAGAGATGATGATTCTGCTAAATGGAAAACAATCGAAAATTATATAAAAGAAACACATTATCAAATTGAAATAATGTACAATACCTTGTATTGGGACACAAACGCATCTTCAAGAGAATATTGTGAAGTTTTGTTAAATCTTATAAAGAATCACAGATGTAACAACAAAATATTAATAATTTTTTTGACTGACTTAATAACAATTTTCACTTTAAAGCATTTGGATTTAACCTACTATGTGAACAATAATGAAAATGCAAATGTGAAGTCTGCCATAAATAATCTTGAAAATGATTCTGAAATTAGCATATTCGCAAAAGACGAAGGAATTTATGCGTTCACTGCGTTACTAGGCAACTACCAGTTTATGGAGGTATTGGTAAAATATGGACTAGTCAAGAACTTTTCAAGAGAGTGTCCATTTTTAAAAACTAGAACAATGGAAATGCTGCGGGATCTTTTGTAAGTATAAGACTTAATTTTTTTCTTTTGCTTAAATCATAAATATTTCTAATTTTATTAATTAATATTTAATTATAAACTGAGTCATGAAGTAGGATAAATGAAAATATTTTAAAATTAAATCGATGATTTTTTTAAGCACTTGATAAATAGTTTTTTCTCAGTCGAGAATAGATATATCTGAGAAACAGAGATGCCGTGTTTTAATAAAAGTTACCAGTAATCAGAGTTCGACTTTTTGACGAAATTCGTATTTTTGAGCGATCTTTTGACGAAATTAGCACATTTTCTGCAATCTTTCGACTATATTTGTACGTTTTCTGTGATCTTTTAACGAAATTTGCACGTTTTTCGCGATCTATTGACAAAATTTGAGCATTTTCGTGATCTCTTTGTGATATTGTGCATTTTTCGCGATCTATTGAAAAAAATTTGAACATCTTACGTGATCTCTTTTCGTGATTTCTATATGCATTTTCGCGATTTCTCGACGGAAGAGGAACAACCCTTTTCGCAACCTTTTGACGAAATTCGCGCTTTTGAACTATCTTTTGACGAAATTAGTTCCTTTTTTGTGATCTTTTGACAAAATTTTCACCTTTTTCGCAATCTTTTGATTAAATTATCGATTTTACGGAAACTTTTGGCGAAAATTGAATTTTTTACGCAAGCCTTGGATGAAATTTGTGCTTTTTACACGATCTCAGACTATTTCACGTTTTTACGAGCGATCTTTTGACAAAAGTGGTGCTTTTTTGAGATTCTTTGATGAAATTTGTGTTTTTAACACGTTCTTAACATTTTTTAAAAATACGATTCACCCCTCCCCCCAAACTTGCAACTTGTGCTTTAATACTTAAATAAATATAATCAAAATCAGCGGTCGACAACCCCCCCCCCCCCCTCCATCAGCTACTACTCATCCTATTACAAAGCTTTGATTGCAAAGTTTTATTTATTTATTTATTTATTTATTTATTTTATGTAAATAAATTAGTACCACCCCATGAGATGACGCCCATTAAAGGGAATTGATTGAAGAAAAATGTTATGAACGTGTTTTGATTTTATTCTATCGACAATAATTTTCAGAATTTTCAAGGTATGATTTTGAATCTTTTACAAAAATTGCTCTATACATTTAGCTAACACAGTATGCAAATGAAAGTTTTATAGAGTTGACGCATAAGCAGTGAAAATTTATTTAGTAAACCTGCTCATTTTTCGTACAATTATTAATATATATTTTTAAAATTTTGATTACAGGGTATTAAGTACACAGTTGATTGTCATATTTTCTGAAAAGAACATTGTTTTTAATTAAGAAATCTGCAAATTATAAGCAAAAAACTTGGCAAAATTTTGGACCGTTTTTTATAAAAAAAATTAATCTCTTTGCGAATTTGCAACCTATATTCATAAAAATTAACACAATTTATTATAATAAACCTCTTAATCATAATCTGTAGTTTGAACGCTTTTGCTACGTTAGTTTTGACAGGGTTATCCAAAAGATATTCGTGCTTTTTTAATTTGTTGACGGTCCTCTAAGGGATATCGGGGGGGGGGGGGAGGGGCTGAACTTCGTGAAAATATATAACCTGTGCGTTTTTGTTTCCACACTTGGAATTTCAGAATAATTCCTCTATTTCTAAATATTTAACAAAACGTCTAAAATTGCAGATTATCAAGATTATTTTTGCAGACACAGTATTTCATGTACTTTCAAAATGATGTGGAAGACTTTAGATGTGTTTGCGAGTAGTTTAAAATATATTGCGCAAAAACTATACCGGTTGATCTTTTTCAGTGGCGGATTACATGAAAAGGGTTTATTGCATTTTTTTTTATACTTTATGTCGGAGAGAGCAATATTGTCATTGTTGAAATGTTTAGATAAAGGAGAATTTGATATCCAAAACAAATAAAAGAAAATTATTTTTTGTTTTATTTATTTTATTAATGTAAAAATAATTTACACCATACTTTAATACGACTTCTTACAGATAATTCAAGCCCGTAGCTTCTTCTAATACGTTGAATTTGACATTTAAAAACTATAATACACTTCTTTTTAAATAATATAACTATGCTTCATGTAAAATAACATTTTTATAAACCGCCTTTTCAAATTTTCAAAATCAGTTCCTGCCTCAAGCTCGTGAATTTTCATAATGCGTGCTTTCAAAACATGGATAACAAAAATGTATCAGAAAGTCAGTTAATTTGGGGATCACGCTCGTCTTAAAGAAAATAAATGAACTTTAAATTCAAATCCTACATATGGGTGATTCCACGATAAGAGGTAATTTCCATGGCAATCCGTTTAAAACGGATTTTTTATTCTATATGTTGCCATTTTTTGCAATGAATCGCATCATCTTAATATACTTTATTAAATAACATCATTATTGAATGCCTAATTAAAACACATTTTTCTGAAATTTCTTACAAAGTCTAAAAAGTCTCTCCCCTGGCATGTCCCCTTGCCGGTTTCAATTTAACTTTCAAACAATACGTATATTTTTTCCGTCGGATGCTTAGCTCGAGTATGTTTAATTGGAATTTAAGTAATTATACTTACGTATTATAAAATAAAAAATAAAATAATTTTGCTAATTTCAAATAATTTTTAAAATTAAATTTTGTCCCACTTTTTTTATGTATCTACCATGTCAAATTCCGTTTTGCTGAAACAAATATAAATTCCAGGATGGTTATATCGTAAGTAGCGTTTAAGATCATCTATCGGTTTGAAGTTAGCAATACTAAACGCGCAAGCCATATAAGCGTCACCATTTTTAGTTGTTGCGATTTGACCGTGCGATGTAGTGGTTTCGCATGGTGATCATGTATCTCCCCTGGTAAGTCATAAAACTTATAATATTCATTTAATTCAATTGCATTTACTGCCCTAATTAAACAATACGGTAATAATTAAAGTGAAATACACAATTAACCCAAAAACTAATTCAGTCAGTTAAAAAATTTAAATTTACATGAAAATGTCTCTCCCCTGCCGTCTTTCCCCTGGCAAGATAACTGCCAGAGAAGGAGTCACTGACAAGAAAAAGTTATAAAATATGTATAAAGTGACTTGCCCTTATATGAATAAACTTTTCTACCAAAAATTGAACCGACTTCAAAAAATACTACAAAGTGAAAAATAATTTTTTTTAGATAATAGTAATAAGAAATTAAATTAAGAGCATAGTATTTACCATGCGTATTATTATATTTATGTACATTAATTTAATTTTTTGAAGTCGGTGCCAGCCAAGCCTTTATTATTTTAGGATTTGCATTGGATACTTAATTTAATTTTTTAAATTGGCTTGGCTGGCACCAACTCCAAAAAATCAAATTAATGTACATAGATATAATAATACGCATGGTAAATACTATGCTCTTAATTTAATTTCTTATTACTATTATGTAAAATAAATTATTTTTCACTTTGTAGTAGTTTTTGAAGTCGGTTCAATTTTTGGTAGAAAAGTTTATTTTTCTCTTTTTAGTTAAAAGTTAACGATTTTTTGAAATCAGTTAATACAAATTATAACACGGAAAAAAAATATTGTAAATCATCCATGGATGTAAATTTTGTCAGGAGTGGGGTTCAAACGCACGCTCTCTTGCCCGCACCAGAGCTTAAATCTGGCTCCTTAAACCGCTGGGTCATCCTGACTTCGTTCCAATCGGTGAGCTTATTCAAAGTCCATGTTATTTTTAATTTGTGAAAAATCACCAATTATATTAAAATTTGCCTAATTACTAAAAAAGTACTGAACCAATTTCAATGAAATGTAAGTGGTACCAGTTCGAGAGTAGCCTCTTTTATTTAACATCGGTTTATTTAATCGGTTGGATAGTTTCAGAGTAATCGGTGAACATACATAGAAAAAAATACATACGCGTCGAATTGATAACTTCCTCTTCTTTTTCTGAAGCCGGTTAATAATAAAAATTGTAATACGGGAAAAAAATTGTAAATTTTACACGGAAGTAAATTATGTCAGGATTGGGGTTCGAACCCACGCTCTCTTTCGAGAAACAGAACTTCAATCTGACGCCTTAGACCGCTCGGCCATGCTTTCAACATATTCATTCAACGAACGTATTCAACACTTTTAATTACCGAAAAAGCACCAATTTTATTAGTTTTTGCCTAATTACTAAAAAAGTACTGAACCAATTTCGATGAAACGGATCTGGTACCAATTCAAGAGCATCATCTTTCATTTAAAACAAAAATAACAGAAATCGGTTGAATAGTTTCGGAGTAATCGGTGAACATACATAAAAAAATATACATACGCGTTGATTGATAACTTCCTCTCCTTTTTGGAAGTCGGTTAAAAAAATACATACGCGTCGAATTGATAACTTCCTCTTCCTTTTCTGAAGCCGGTTAATAATAAAAATTGTAATACGGAAAAAAATATTGTACATTTTACTTGGATGTAAATTATGTCAGGAGTGGGGTTCGAACCCACGCTCGCTTTCGAGAAACACAACTTCAATCAAGCGCCTTAGACCGCTCGACCATGCTTTCTACAGTGCATTCAGCGAACGTATTCAACAGTTTTAATTAGCGAAAAATCGCTAATTTTATTAGTTTTTGTCTAATTACTAAAAAAGTACTGAACCAATTTCGATGAAACGGAAGTGGTACCAATTCGAGAGTATCGTCTTTCATTTAAAACAAAAATAACAGAAATCGGTTGAATAGTCTCGGAGTAATCGGTGAACATACATTAAAAAAAAAAAAAAAAAAAAAAAAAACATACGCGTCGAATTGATAACCTCCTCTCTTTTTTGGAAGTCGGTTAAAAAGTAAATAAACGGGAAAAAAAATCATAATTTAAAGGTTTTTGATCAAACTCAAACTTTTCTCTTTGGCCGAATTCTCTATGTTTTTGAACCTCTTATCGTAGAATCATCCATATATAGATATTCTAATTCCAACATTTTAAAATTGAGGTTTATATAAAATTATCACGTGATTGTTCAGCAACGTGATTGTTAAGTTCTTAAATTTAACTATCCGCTTTCTCAGTATTATGCTTTACAAAATTTTACAAATTTAAACTACAATAACTTTTTAATTGTTTAAACTATAAAAGATCATTGTGCCTAAATGAGACGTAATTTCCCATAACTTTGTTACATTTAGGGTAGAATTGACATTTCATTAAATAAATGTACGATTTATTGAACAGGAAATTATTGCACAACTTGTTTTTTGTTCAAAACTAGCCTGTTTTGTAGAAATGAAATCTTTATTTTATACATTAATGTCGCATTTAGATAATTATTGTCGTACTTACGGCAGTTAAAACCTAAATAAGTCGGTCAAAATCCTAAATGTAAAAATGCGTTTTATGCATGCAAATTCATCTAAAAATATTCATTTAACCAGTCATTACTGTACTATGGCAGGTATTGACCCATAATAATTGTGATCCATCTGCGAGATCGCTCGATCAAAAATTATTAAAAAGATTAACGATTTACTCATATTCGATAATTACGATTAACTAATAAAATATTGAAAACTCTGTTAAACTCTAAAAAAAAAAAAAAAAAAAAAAAAAAAAAAAGGGCAATTAGCGAGATTGCTAACAGCAGTTAGAAGTTCATTTTGTTGGTAATATCGTGATAATGAAATATAACCACATAAATTATGCATAAAATTTAATAAACGATCTAACAAAAACATTGATTTTTCACAAAAATCTCTTTTAATTAGTTAAAAATGCAAAATTAATAAAACGTGTTTTAAATAAGCCATCATTTTAAATTCTCGTTGTGAAAATTCACATTAGTGTAGAGTTTACAAGTTAAAAAGTATATACAAGGCATTTATAACTGTTAACAAGTATACTTATTACACATAACTCTAGTAATTATAAAATTTCACATCATAGAAATATTAGAGTTAAAAACAATTAAAACCGTGCAATGTTTCTAATAATTCTATTCAAGTGGGTCTTTTTAAGCAATCATAAGCTCAATATCCAATACTATTCTATTACTCCCCCCCCCCCGATTTTTCCATCACATTCACAAAAAATCGAACATTTTCTATTGCGTAAAATGCATGCATGGAAATACAAATACTTATTTAGATAAAAAACAGTTAAAACAACGCAATAATTCTAATTATTCTATTCAAGCATTTTTTTTTTAAACTTTTAACTTATGTGACGGAAATAGCAACATAACTAGTATGAAGTAGTCTGTCAGACGGTTCCATCGAAAGATGAATAAAAGGGGAGATTAACTCACAGTATACTGTTTTTATACTTAACTTTTTTTACAAGACTCTTGCAATTAAATTTCATCTGGTCAAAAGTCTTTGGTGATTTTACCAAAGTTCCAAACAGAACAAAATTTCAGTACTGTTTTTTAGTTAAACTTTGACTGATGTGACAGAAATCATGACGTAATTAGTGTGAAACGGTCTGTGAGACCGCAAAAACGAAAGATGAATAAAAGGCATGTTTAACTCATAGGATGGTGTTTTTGTACTAATCTATAATAATTAACATTCACCTAGTTAAAAGTCTCCGATGATAGTACTAAAGATCCAAATGAAGCAAAATTTCTCAGGGTAGTATCAGAGGCGTGCGAAGAGAAAACTACGCCCGGGGCAAAGTTAGAATTTGGCGCCCCCCTTTCCCAACTTTTTCATACTATAAGCCAAATGACATTGGTTGTATAAATCTGGCGGCCGCTAAATTTCCGCGCCCGGGGCCACCACCCCCTTCGCCCACCCTTTTGGACGGCGCTGGGTACTATGGGATAGAAGCAGTGTTTGTAGAAGCAGTTTTTGTAGTAGTGTTTTTTGAGATTGAAATAGTGTTTTTAGTTAAACAGAAAATTAGAAGTTAAACAATAAAGATTAAAAAAAATAACAGTGGTCTCTGAGACCGATAGGTAACATTAGTTAAAGGTTAAAATAAAATTTACAATTTTAACTATAAAAATAAAAAAAACCGCAGCGGTCTGTGAGACCGGTAACAGCAGTTAAAGATTAAGCAAAGAGAAGCTCATGATCTTATATTCTCTTGCCTCCCCCTCCTCATCTTTTTTCTTACACTTTCACAAAAAGTTAAAAATTTTCTATCACTTCGAATGCAATTTGTCCATTTCTGCGGTTGTAGAGTTTGTATTTGGGTGATTCTATGATAAGAGGTTCAAAAACATAGAGAATTCGGCCAAAGAGAAAAGTTTGAGTTTGATCAAAAACCTTTAAATTATGGTTTTTTTCCCGTTTATTTACTTTTTCATATAAGGGCAAGTCACTTTATACATATTTTATAACTTTTTCTGGTCAGTGACTCGCTCCCCTGGCAGTTATCTTGCCAGGGGAAATACGGCAGGGGAGAGACATTTTCATGTAAATTCAAATTTTTTAACTGACTGAATTAGTTTTTGGGTTAATTGTGTATTTCACTTTAATTATTACCGTATTGTTTAATTAGGGCAGTAAATGCAATTGAATTAAATGAATATTATAAGTTTTATGACTTGCCAGGGGAGATACACGATCACCGTGCGAAACTACTACACCGCACGGTCAAATCGCGACAACTAAAAATGGCGACGCTTATATGGCTTGCGCGTTTAGTATTGCTAACTTCAAGCCGATAGATGTCCTTAAACGCTACTTCCGATATAGCAATCCTTGAATTTATATTTGTTTCAGCGGAACGAAAATTGACAGGGTAGATACACAAAACAAGCGGGACAAAAGTTAATTTTAAAAATTATTTGAAATTAACAAAATTATTTTGTTTTTTATTTTATAATACGTAAGTATAATTACTTAAATTCCAATTAAACATACTTTAGCTAAGCATCTGACGGAAAACATATATGTATTGTTTGAAAGTTAAATTGAAACCGGCAAGGGGACATGCCAGGGGAGAGACGTTTTTAAGACTTTGTAAGAAATTTCAGAAAAATGTGTTTTAATTAGGCATTCAATCGTGATGTTATTTAATAAAGTATATTAAGATGCGATTCATTGCAAAAATTAGCAACATATGGAATAAAAAATCTGTTTTAAACGGATTGCCGTATATTAAGATGCGATTCATTGCAAAAATTAGCAACATATGGAATAAAAAATCTGTTTTAAACGGATTGCCGTGCAAATTACCTCTTATCGTAGAATCACCCATTTATAGAATTGAATAATATACATGCCATTATTAAATCTTATTTTATAGTTTTGTTTACAAGGTATTATTTCCCTGACAGGTGGGCAATAACACCTAATAGCATTTGTCAAGAAATCACCCCACTGCATTTTATAAATACATTTATGTAAAAAATTTTCGTTTATTCTTTTAAAAAAGGTGAATTAAAGATCAACAGTTGTTTTAGTCTTAGATAAGCCGTGATAACTAAAATTACCTTACGTATATGCAACACCTCAGGTAGGAGAGACCCAGGAAAAGATATCTAACTACGTATGCGGCATTTATTAATGAGAATAGAGCATTACACTCTTACGGGGTTACCCCAGGAACAAAACAAAAGACAAACTCTTGCTCTTCATCAGGTGCATTTCGCCAGCCCCCCCACCAACTCAAATTTTTTCGACAATAATACCAGTCGTTTATACCTCGTTTGTACCCGTTTGTACCAGCAATCTTTTCGTTTGTACCTCATTTGTACTAGAGTAATAAAGAGTTTTTAGTGGGGGGGCTGGAGAAACGGCCAGCCCCCCCACCTCAACATTTAAAAAAATGAATATTGCCAATCGTTTATACCTCGTTTGTACCCGTTTGTACCAGCAATTTTTTCGTTTGTACCTCATTTGTACTAGAGTAATAAAGAGTTTTTAGTGGGGGGGGGCTGGAGAAATGCCAGCCCCCCCACCTCAACATTTAAAAAAATGAATAGTGCCAATCGTTTATACCTCGTTTGTACCCGTTTGTACCAGCAATTTTTTCGTTTGTACCTCATTTGTACTAGAGTAATAAAGAGTTTTTAGTGGGGGGGCTGGAGAAATGCCAGCCCCCCCCCCACCTCAGCATTTAAAAAAATGAATAGTGCCAATCGTTTATACTTCGTTTGTACCAGCAATTTTTTCGTTTGTACCTCATTTGTACTATAGTAATAAAGAGTTTTTAGTGGGGGGGGGGGCTGGAGAAACGGCCAGCCCCCCCCACCTCAACATTTAAAAAATGAATAGTGCCAATCGTTTATACCTCGTTTGTACCCGTTTGTACCAGCAATTTTTTCGTTTGTACCTCATTTGTACTAGAGTAATAAAGAGTTTTTAGTGGGGGGGGGGGGGGCTGGAGAAATGCCAGCCCCCCCACCTCAGCATTTAAAAAAATGAATAGTGCCAATCGTTTATACCTCGTTTGTACCCGTTTGTACCAGCAATTTTTTCGTTTGTACCTCATTTGTACTAGAGTAATAAAGAGTTTTTAGTGGGGGGGCTGGAGAAATGCCAGCCCCCCCACCTCAGCATTTAAAAAAATGAATAGTGCCAATCGTTTATACCTCGTTTGTACCCGTTTGTACCAGCAATTTTTTCGTTTGTACCTCATTTGTACTAGAGTAATAAAGAGTTTTTAGGGGGGGCTGGCATTTCTCCAGCCCCCCCCCCACCTCAACATTTAAAAAATGAATAGTGTCAATCGCTTATACCTCGTTTGTACCCGTTTGTACTAGCAATTTTTTCGTTTTTACCTCATTTGTACTAGTGTAATAAAGAGTTTTTAGCGGGGCGGGGTGGAGAAATGCCAGCCCCCTCCTCAACATTTAAAAAAATAAATAGTGCCAATCGTTTATACCTAGTTTGTACCCGTTTGTAGCAGCAATTTTTTCGTTTGTACCTCATTTATACTAGAGTAATAAAGAGTTTTTAGGGGGGGGGGGCTGGAGAAATGCCAGCCCCCCCCCACCTCAACATTTAAAAAATCAATAGTGCCAATCGCTTATACCTCGTTTGTACCCGTTTGTACCAGCAATTTTTTCGTTTGTACCTCATTTGTACTAGTGTAATAAAGAGTTTTTAGCGGGCCAGGGTGGAGAAATGCCAGCCCCCCTCCTCAACATTTAAAAAAATGAATAGTGCCAATCGTTTATACCTCGTTTATACCCGTTTGTACCAGCAATTTTTTCGTTTGTACCTCATTTGTACAAGAGTAATAAAGACTTTTTAGTAGGGGGGGGGGGGCGGAGAAATGAAAGCTCCACCACCTCAACATTTAAAAAAATGAATAGTGCCAATCGTTTATAGCTCGTTTGTACCCGTTTATACCAGCAATCTTTTCGTTTGTACCTCATTTGTACTAGAGTAATAAAGAGTTTTATAGGATTAGCTGGAGAAACGACCCCCCCTCTTCGCCTCAATATTAAAAAAAATGAACATTGCCAATCGTCTATATTTTGTTTGTGCCCGTTTGTACCAATAATTTTTTCGTTTGTACCTCATTTGTACTAGATTAATAAAAAGTTTTTTGGGGAGGTGCTGTAGAAACAGTCCTTGCCCCTAAATATTTAATAATATGCATAAACTCTTATCGTTTATATCTCGTGTGTACGATATACAGTTTTTAAAACATTGAGGTAGAAGCTGGTCCTTTTCCCCACGCAAAGTGAAAAACTTTTATTACTCTAGGTAAAAATGAAGTATAAATAATTGGCACTATCCGTGCCAATTATAACAACAGTTAATATTGTATGCATGCTTTTTAAATACTGATTTCTTTTTAATCATTCTAGTACAGCTTAAAACCAAACGAAAAGATTGTTAATATAAATGGATACAAAGGAGGTGAAACGATTGGAGCCATTTATTTTTTTAAATGTTGAGAGAGGGATTTTCACCGTCTCTCCATCTCCCACAAAAAGCCATTTATTACTCTTGAGCAAATGAGGTACAAACAAGATATAAATAATTAACACTACCTTTTTTTTAATTATTTTTTCTATCTTTATAAGAAAAAATATCGTTTTCGGGAAAATTTTCGAATTCCGGTTTTCGACGGATTTAAAAGCTCTAGGAGTCAGAAATTCCAAAAACCAACAGTGAGTCTATTTGTCTGCATGTGACATAAATTTTGTGAGCACTCTATTTTAAGAACTAATGCATGGAATTTATAAAAAATATATATTTAGTTAGTCTGATATAAATTGGTGCTGATTAGATTTTGGTGTAAATCACACAACAGGTAATGCTGCTATGCTGCCTTTTGTGAGATTACCGTAATAACTATATCCAGAATGTCATCAGACTTCAGATTAAGTTAGTCCTTGACATGAATTGATGTTTTTTACGTTTTTGTGTAAACCGCTCGATAGGTGGCGCTGCTATACAGCATTATTTGAAAATTTCTGCAATCGCTCAATCTTCAGGTATAATGCACAAATTTTCATGAATTTGGTTAGTCCGTGACATGAGTTGACATTTTCTATATTTTGGTGTAAATTGGTTAATAGGTGGCGTTTCTATGCTGTATTTTTTTTAAGAATTCCTCAATAGCTCTATTTCAAGAACTAATTCACAGATTACCATCAAACTTCAGATTCGATAAGTCCTTGACAGGAATTTATGCTGTTTATATTTTGTTGTAAATAGCTCTTCAGTTGGCGCTGCTATACAGCATTTGTTACGATATCTGAACAACTCTCAAGAACTAATGCACGAATTTCTATCCAAATCCAGATTCAGTTAATCGTTGACATGAATTGGTTTTGTATACATTTTGGTGTGAATCGCCTAACAAGTAACGCTGCTATGCTGCATTTTGTCGGATTTACACGATTTTAGCGATGTTCATAACTCAAGAACTAATGCATGGAACTTCATATCATTAAAATTCTCTTGATGGGCATATGTTACAATTTAATTTTGGCACTGTAATGGAAAATTTCGAAAATTTAACATGTATGAGATGGAAGAAAGTTTTGGGATTGCTATTAGCGACCAGTTTTGAAAAGGATACTTCCCATTTCTCCAGCCCTTTTCCCCAATTTTTTTTTTCTAAATTCCTAATTTTTTTTTTTTTTTTTTACCATTAATTTTTTTTCAATATTCTACTTAAGCTGACGTACAAACAAAAAGACTGTTGGTACAAATGAATACAAAGGAGGTATAAGCGATTTCGTTATTTATTATTTCAAATATTGAGACAGGGGTCTGGAGTTTCTCCATCATCACACAAAAAACCGCTTATTACATTGGTAAAAATAAGGTATAAAAGGGTTATAAAAGACTGGGGCTATCTATAGCTTTTTTTTCCTATTTTAATATTGAAATGTGCGCTTCCAGTGTCCTCAACTTACTAAAAACTTTTATTATTCTAGTACAGCTGAGATAGAAATGAAATCACTGTTTTTACAAACGAGTACAATTAAGATATAAACGATTGCAGCAATTTATTTTGTAAAATTCTAAAATTGCAGCTTCCCGTTTCTCCAGCTTCCCCTACCCCCACCTTATTAGTTCTTTATTATTCTAGTAATGTTGATGTACTAACTAAAAGAATGAAGTATATAAACGATAGGCTGTACTATTTTTTTAATATTGAGGTGAGTGCTAGTCGATTGACCGGAACCCCCCCCCCTTTCCTCTAAAAAAATTATTATTCTAGTACAAATGAGGTATACATGAAAATATTGAATGCACAAACGGGCACTAATGAGGTAAAAACCATTTGCGCTATTCAGTTTTTTAAATATTAAGGCAGGAGGTTGGCCGTTTCTACAGCCCCCCAAATACAAACTGTTTATTACTCTAGGACAAATAAGGTACAAACGGAAAGATGGATGGTACAAACGGGTACAAATGAGATATAAACGATTGACACTGTTCATATTTTTAAATTTTAAAATGGGTGTTTCTCAGCCCCTCCGCCCAATAAAAACTCTTTAATATTCTAATACAAATGAGATACAAACGAAAAGATTGTTGGTACAAACCAGAGCATATTTTAAGAAATTTTTACTGGGCGACAATAGGTTTGATCTTTTGTCCCAAACAAATTTTGATTAATTCTCTCTTTTCGTATGGTAACATATAACTAAATTATAAGAATATTGAATGACTTCTGTACCTTATTAGTTATATCTATTGTACTTCTGTTGCTGATTCATGTAAATATGTAAACTCCGCAATTTATAGGTAGGTAACATAAAAAGAAAGGCTGCATTCATAGCTCATACAAATTGTTAAATGTTATATTAGTAATGGATCAAATATAAAATCCAATCTACCGAATTCGCATGCCTAATTAAAGCATTAAGTGAAAAATTATCATCTAAATTCATATTAAAACGTTAGTCTTTATTAGTTGTACATTTGATTGTTGTTCCTAACTGTAATAAGTCAGACTAATTAGGTAAATAGACACTCGAATAAATTCTGAAAATTAAATTCAATCTAAATCATTAAAAAAATTTTTAGTGAAATAGTACTATAACTATAGTGTCAGATCCAAAGTGAAACTAATCATCAAAACAGATATTTCTCTTGATGTTTTAAAATCATGAAATGAAAAATTACCCTGTTAACATTTTTAATGTTTCCAAAATGCCAAATCAATAATGCTTATAGTGGTTAAATATCTTTTGACTTTTGCAAGTTACTGCACTTTGCAAAGAGTAGAACTAAAGCAGAAAACAGATTTTGCACTTATTCTTTAAAAGAAAGAGAAAGAGAGAGAGAGAGAAAACGCAATTATTACCGTTGACAATGAATTTTTTTTTGACAAGAGGTAATTTTTCGTTAATATTAAAAGAGCTGTTACATGCAAAAATTGGTGATATTACACAGAAATATTTGATAAATACGCTGTTGCAGACAGTTTGAAAATCAAATAATTATTTTAAGAGATATTTACTGTTAAAGTTGGTCAAAATCGTTCTATTAAAAAGTTTTAAAAGAGCGAAAGCTATACATAAGAATTTAATCATTTTTAAAGCATTTTATATTAAAAGTTCCCAGTGTACAGATTGCATTTATTTTTTTTTAATTTGACTCATTTTATGAGGATTAATTTCAATTTTAAATTCAAATTTTCAACATTTCAAGAGATATTTTTTACATATTTTAAAAAAGAAAATTGTTTAAATTGTTGCCAACTATTAAAAGAATGCAAAGAATTCAAGTTCCTTCAAATCAAAAATTTATTGACATGTGATTCTTATAAATAGAAAAAAAATTCAAAATTAAAATTGAGTGAATATTACGTATTATATAAGCAAGAAAATATGGAAAATTGCAGCATAAAAACTACATTTACACGTGAATTTTAAAAGAGATAGAAAACTGTGCAATATTAATCCCTTTGCAACAGGAGATTTTTATGTAATTTTTAGAGACCGGTTTTTAAAAACAGAAATTTGTGCATTATTAAATCAACAAAATACATCGATTAAATAAGGCAAATTTTACAGTAAAATGTTATTGGTGAAGATAATCAAGCATTCTTAAGCCTTTTTGCGCATTAGCTTATAGTATTATTAAAAAATACTGAGAAGCTAAAACCCTGTTGACTAAGTTCATTTTATATTAGCTGATTCTGAAATGTTTACATTAATCTTATTTATTCAAAGGTGAAAACAGTCATTAACAGTGCTCGTTCGGCCTTATGAATACCCGTTTATAGGGCGATTGCCACTGATTTTATTAAATTATAACTTAATTTTCCATAATTTTTTTTATTTATTTTTACTTATTATTATTATTATTTACAGCAGATCAAGTTAACTAATGTTAATCAAATTAACTCTTTATATAAAATATAGTCAAAATGATTCAACAATAATTGCAATGGATCAAAATTTTTATACGAATGGCTGTCTTATATAAATAGTTGAATTATAGAGGCTAGGAAGATTATTTTGTCTTTTACGTCTAAAAATTTTAAACTTTATTAAATTTTTATGTTTCCAAAATGCAAAATTTTTGTAATGTTTCCAAAATTTTGCAATAATAATAGCAAGCGATATATTTTTTCTTTTTTACAAGTTACTGTCTTAGCTAAATATTTTTAACAAACTCGGCATTCTCATAGATTTTGTTGTCTGGAGGTTTTCTTCTTCTTTCTTTGCTCTCCTAGAATCTTGCAACAATAGGCCTTGGATCATAAAAACATGTTCCAGTTCCATTACGAGCAACGGACATCCACAACTTTACGGCTTCTCTTGATAGTTTGTTGCTAGTCTTTTTGTTGGAATTAAGTATTATATGTATGTATACAACTCTTTCTTTCTTTAAAGTGTCAAATAAACGAATGACTGGATTAATTTGTTAAAAATTGAGTGAGGTGAGAAGTTTTAAGTAGTAATGCAGTCTTGTTGTCGATGAGAAGGAAATAGTTCTTCAGCAGCATACAAAACATTACATCATTAGTAAATTCGGTAATTTATTTTTTATTAAAAAAATTTAAACATCAAGATGGGCTGCACTAACAGTCTCTGTTTTCTTGCTTTTGAGAAAACATCTAGCCTGTTGCAGATGCTCATTTGAACTTCTTCAAATATTTTGGAAATATATTCTTTACAACATCTTATTGCAGTTTTTTCTCCTGCAGACCAGTTTCTCTCGATAGAAACTAGTGAATTGTTAAATATACTTCTGTGAGAATTATCTTCAATATCCAAATTACTCTCTTCCTGAATGCTGTATTTATTTTCGCCGACTGTTCGTCGTATCCACCGGGATGACATCCATCTTTAATACGAATCAAAGCATTCATAAAAATGTTTCTTTGAAAATTCTACATGAATTCTATATCAGGCAGTACAACAAAATACCGCTGTTTTTTGAGTTTTTGAAACTGCTTTATAAGATCCAGACGCAAGTCAGGCGTTCTTGTTCATTACCTTCCTTCTATAATCGAAGGAACACAGGTTGAGATGCTTGTTTAGTTTTGATAAGTCGTGTTGATGATTCATAATGCTTTGCATGAGAGAATGTTTGTGTCATAAGATTTTTAAATATCCCACGAACTTCAAAATATACAGGGAAATAAAAAGTACTTTAGTTTTCTGTTCCTTCAATTTTTGCAAGTTCTTCAAAGCGTGTAGCAGAAACTCAGTAAAGTGTAGCTATTCAATTTCCAATGCTGAACTTTGATAACTGATAATTCCAAATGAGACATAGCTAAATCGTACCTGTGAACAGCGCAAAACATCTAAAGCAAGTTTCTATCCAATACGAATCTAAAACCGCTGTTTTTGCCTCTGTTTGCAGTTCTCTCATTTCTAGCGAAGTGTGCCAACTTATTTTTTGCAAACAAATTGTGCGGTAACAAACTTATTATAAACTCTGTAATGCTCAAAAAAACCATCTGCTTGGATAGTAAAACTATCAGCATTTTGTAACCGTGTTTTATTTTACTGCCATGACAAATGTTGCCATTCTTATCTCCGAGTCACAGAATGTCATGTTTCTTTTTTGTTCTATATTAACAAATAAGAAAAAACATGCATTAAACATAGATTAAACTCTTTCCAACATTTCATGAAATCTTTAGTAAAACTTCGTTGTCCTGGGAAATGATGTGTTACTGTCCATAACCAAATATGTATTCCAATGCTTTTGAACAGCCCTGTATTTGATTTGTCGGTTGATATATATACTATATAATGGAGAAATATTGTTTCGCAAAAAACGCCTAGCTTGTTGAAATTTTTCTTTTAGCAATTTACACTAATAGATGGAAACTTATTTCTATATTTTTGTTTAGCCCTGTAGTGTACCTAGTACCTTTATTACACGAAAGTATTTTGCTAAATTGCGTGATCATGTATATCACTTTACCTATATTCTACAAACATTGCATAGTAAACTAAATGCATTTCAACGAAAAAATGCAAAATTCATTTAAAAACCACCTTTAAGCAATTACGCTCATATTCAGTAACCTTTTCGATCTCTTTTGTGTAACTCTGTATATCTAAATTGTGTAACTATTAGCATTTATACACACCATATAATGTGCATACATTTAGTGAAATTTAAAAGCGCATATCGTGATTAAAAATGCATTTCATCCATCGAACAGTCATCATCCATAAATACAGTACTTCCGATAGAAAATACTATTTGAAATCTTTTGTGTGTCCCTGTAAATGCTAATGCACTTCGTATTATGCGTGAAATAACTCATATTAAGTCTCAGCGACGTATATCAATTTCATTAAATATGAAACTGTTTACCATAACTAAAATATGTCGCAAACAATTTCGTCCTTTATTGTTATGTATTAGAATTATTTTGTGTGGCCCTGTATTTTTTTAACTGCATATTTTACAAAATCCATATTTTAGTGCACTCTTCGTGGAGACTAAAAAAATTTGAATATGTTTTACTGGGTGTAATATCTTTAAAATTCATTTGGGACGATTTTTCCCCATAAGCCCTAATGTAACGGAACACTTTTGGCTGTCCCTGTAAATAAACTAATCATGGTAGAAATTTCATTTTCGATAGAGTTCGTACTAGAGTAAACGTCAATAACGTCCAAAAATTTCATATCAATCCGAGTATATTTACGAGAGTTAGACCGTGGACAGACGGCCAGACGGACAAACAAACCGAATGCATTAACACTTTTCAACTTTCTTGGAAGGTGTTAAAAAATTACCGGCAACATCACTTGTCACTGGGCGACAATATCTTGGTACTGGGCGACATTAGTGTCGCCTACTTTCTATGTTATTTTATGCCCTGGTACAAACAGGTACAAATGAAGTATAAACGATTGCCACTGTTCATTTTTTAAAATATTGAGGTGGAGGATTGACCGTTTCTCCAGCTCCCCCACTAAAAACCATTTATTATTCTAGTACAAATGATGTACAAACGAAAAGATTTTTGGGTAAAACTATTACAAACGACGTATAAACGTTTGGCACTGTTCATTTTTGAAAATATTAAGGTGGGAGGCTGGCTGTTTTTCCTGTCCCCCATTAAGAACTCTTTATTACTCTAGTACAAATGAGGTACAAACGAAAATATTGTTGGTACAAAAGGGTAAAAACGAGGTATAAACGATTGGTACTATTCATTTTTTTAAATGTTGAGGTGGGGGGCTGGCCGTTTCTCCAGCCCCCCCGCCCCCCACAAAAAACTCTTTATTAATCCAGTACAAATCAGGTACAAACGAAAAAATTGCTAGTACAAACGAGTATAAACGAGGTATAAACGATTGGCACTATTCATTTTTTTAAATATTAAAGTGGGGGGGGGGCTGGCATTTCTCCAGCCCCTCCCCCACAAGAAACTCTTTATTACTCTAGTACAAATGAGGTACAAACGAAAAGATTGCTGGTACAAACGGGTACAAACGAGGTATAAACGATTGGCACTATTCATTTTTTTAAATGTTGAGGTGGGGGGGCTGGCATTTCTCCAGCCCCCCCACTAAAAACTCTTTATTACTCTAGTACAACTGAGGTACAAACGAAAAAATTGCTGGTACAAACGGGTACAAACGAGGTATAAACGATTGGCACTATTCATTTTTTTAAATGCTGAGGTGGGGGGGCTGGCATTTCTCCAGCCCCCCCACTAAAAACTCTTTATTACTCTAGTACAAATGAGGTACAAACGAAAAAATTGCTGGTACAAACGGGTACAAACGAGGTATAAACGATTGGCACTATTCATTTTTTTAAATGTTGAGGTGGGGGGGCTGGCCGTTTCTCCAGCCCCCCCACTAAAAACTCTTTATTACTCTAGTACAAATGAGGTACAAACGAAAAGATTGCTGGTACAAACGGGTACAAACGAGGTATAAACGACTGGTATTATTGTCGAAAAAATTTAAGTTGGTGGGGGGGCTGGCGAAATGCACCTCTCTTCATCTTTACATGAGAGCGGTCAGAAATAGAATATATCGTGACCGTCAGATATATTTGCCAAAATGCGTCGAGCTAAAATCTGGGTACCCTGTGCTATTATAACCCCAAAGATAAGTACATAATGAAAGATTTAAATGAAAAACGTGGCAACAGGACCGTTAATTTGGCATTAAATATATCAACATACAAATATGCATGCCAAAACTGATTGCTGGGAACAAAATCTCTAAAAGCAAAACACAGATGTCAGGGGTCAATTTTAATGTAAACAAAGCATAATATTTTCAACCGAAAAGAGAATTGTATTGATAATTAACCTTAGAATGAATTCTAAGTACATAAGTTACTGCTGCAACAGGAGTATATGGTTTAAGAATGTTTTTATCTATTGTTTGATCAAACGCAAGTAGCTCTCACAGATAATGAATTTTATGATGAGAAAAGATTTATTTGTGATTTATTTTATTAACGGCCTCGGTTAAGCATGAGAAAACCTAAGTAACTAGAATATAACGCGCACAAGGGAAGAGATATATTCCTTTTAGAAAGGAAAGGGAGTTTTGATTACATTTATAACTGTAAAGGATAAATTAAATTTTAAATTGGAGAATTTAATTTTAGAAAGGGAATTAATAATAATATATGTGATGTCATGCTACTTTTGATATCACAATAGCTGTTAAATTATTATTGTTTTTTATATATAATCAATGAGTTGTTGTATAAAATCCTATATTTGTAAAAAAAAAAAAAAAAAAAAAGTGAAAATTCGTAAATCTTTGACATGGCGTTATTATCCCAGGATACTTTAGTCCAAAAGTGAATAAAACAGTGTAGAACAGGACGGCAAAAATCTTGGATATTACTTTGATGTTCGCTATTGTGTCCGGAAGCTCTATCAACTTTGCTGTAAATATGATGCAATTGTTAACTTGATGAAAATTTCAATTTCTCTTCAGATGCAAATTAGTGATGTCCCACTGTACAAGTTTCATGCATTTAATTAAAAAAAATATTTTGTGAACAGGGATCTATTTAGAAAGAAACTGGGTTCTTTAAAGGACCCTTCACAATTTTTTTCATCCCAAGACAGATTTTTTTTTAACTTTCAAACAGGACCCTTCTCAAAATCTTTCGCCTTTAAGCAGGACACTTAAAAAAAAAAAAATTCACCCTTTAAACAGGAATTTGCAAAATTTTTTATTTTAAAAATAGGTTTTTTACGAATCATTTCCATTTCCAAATTGAACTTTTTACTAATTTTAAAAGTAAAAATTTATTCATTGACTAGCGGCCTTCGCCCGCTACGCTGGTCGGTTTATCTAAAGAAATCTTGAAGAAGTAGTTAGATAAGGTTCAGACATACATTAAAAAAAAAAAAAAGCAAGTCGATCATTCAAAAAACGTTGGGAAATATCAAATATTTACTGTAATTTTTTAAGAAAAACAAAGTTTCGAAAAAAAAAATTAAATCGAAAAAAAAATTACACTGACATATTAATGCAAGGAAATTTTCCCAGAGAGAAAATTCGCCTTGAATACAATATTTCAAATTCTTTTAATTGCTTATAGGCGTTAATGCCAACATAGTGAAAAAAAATTCCATGCTGGGAATCGAACCCGGGCCATCAGTATGGCGCACTGACGTTCTACCGACTAAACCACATGGAACGACAGCCAGCTTGAAACTTTCTCATACTTAAGTAGACTGGCGAAAACATAACGATAGCGCGTTTTAAAATCGCACAGTGACATCTATTGGATTTTATATGTACTAAAAAACGTTATGTACTAAAAAACGTGAGCAGCGCACCTAATAGTTTCTTTTGTTTCTTTTTGTTACTTTTTTGTCTGTTGTCCGATTTTGATGAAACAAAGCCTATACACTGCCCGGGAGTGTGCATTCTTCATTAGTGAAAACCGCATAAAAATCCATTCAGTAGTTACGAAGATAACCTCGAACAAACAGACAGACAGACAGACAGACAGACAGACAAAAAATTCAAAAAAATTTTTTTTGTGTTTCATTGGTTTTCTTTTATCGCCCTGACTCCATTTTTGTCAATTATCTTCAATGTACAGACACACCGGGTCCTACTGTTTTATTATATGTATAGATTAATATCATTTAAAAGTAAAATTTGAAGTCAATTTTATATGCAGTATAAACATATATGCATTTTAAATGCATATATCTTCTTAACAATGTATAAACAAGAACCCAAGTATAACAACCATTTTAAATTCACAATTTCCTCAAATATATTTAAAAAAATATATCCACAATATTACGAAAACAGGATCCTGTGTGAAAGTCTGGACAGAACCCTGGTGAAGGCACGAGTAATGTTAGTCACATTATTAAACAGAAGACTATTCGTCTAGCATAGTTTATGTAACACTTTCTGACACATTCAAAAGACTTTCATAAAACTTTACAGCTTTTTAACGTGAAAGATGTCTAAATAAACAATTTAGAAAATGTATAAAGCAGCTGAAAGGCAAATTGCAGTGTTAACACCAAGAGTCGGAAAAATATCCGATTTTTTTGTACAAAGCTGTATTGGGTTTAAAAAATAGTATGTATATGCTACGTAGTAAGCTAAAAGTTACTTCAATTAGGATGCCGAACTAGTCACTGAAAAAGATCCATATGGTAATATTAAATCTATAGGGGCGTTATTTTCAAATATCTTGCTCAAATTTTAATATTTTTACTTTTTTTTTTTTTTTTTTTTTTTTTTTTTGGCATAGGATAGCTGAGGACGATCCGCAACTGGGTTAGTTTTTACTTTTTCGATTTTGGTTATATAATTTTTTAGATTACGATAATTTCAGTTTCAGAACCGGTTCAGAAAGTTAAGTATTTTTAATCTGAAACCGAAATCGAAAAAGTAAAAACATGCCCGTTGTAGATCGTCCTTAGCTATCCATGGAAAAAAATCATGTAAAAATATTAAAATTTGAGCGAGATATTTTAAAAGAACGCCCCATACACTTTACATTATCATCCGGGTCTTCTTAAGTGACTAATGTGGCACCTTAAACGCATAGCACAGTTAAATTTCGATTGAGCAATTTTCAACAATAAATGGAAAAAATATTGAGATCTTATGTTTAGCCGTATATCATCTATAGAATTTATACGCAGCAAGTAATAGATAAACGAGTGTGTATGTGTAAGTATGATCGCAGATCGCACTGAGGATTTCATTTAATATTTTTTTTTTTCAAAACAACTTATTCTTCAATTAATAAAACCAAATTTTTAATTTATAATTATTGAATTTTTGCAACGACGGTAGCACCAATAACTTAAATTTTAAATAATTATAAAAGGAAGAAATTTTTTCGATTAAATAAAATCCAAAATTAAAAATTTTTTGAAAATCCGAAAAAAATTTGCAGAGATATAAATAAAATTTTAAATTTATAAAGACTAAAAAATTATTTAAACGAAATTTAAAATGCTGAATCATTAATAAATCACGATAGTTTTTAAAACAGAACGAAAATTGAATTCCAAAAATTATTATGAATTTCAGATGAACGAAATCCTAATAATGCAAACCCTTGAATTGACAAAAAATACGAAATCTCTTCCAGGGTTGTTTGGTTTAAACCAAGTTGGTTTAAACCGTGGTTAAAACCAAGTGGTTTTTAAAAAAAACCATGCTGGTTTTTTTTCACCTGTTTTTTTTATTCCTTTACTCAAATGTTTTATTTTACACATTATTGAAAAATGCAAAATCCAAATTATGAAGAAGCTACAAGCAAAGCAGTAGAAAAATGATGAATTATTAAGTTTCTAAAAGGACAAAAAATTTTAATCAACTCAACTTTTCTTGTAAGCTGCACAGAGTACAGACAGAGCCTCAACTCGGCTTGAAAAGAACGCCCTCAGTGGATCACTTAAAAACTAAACCATCGCGTTGGCGATTTTTATCCTCGTGATTTCTGTTTAACTGTAACCATATTCTGGTTTGGCACTTCTTGCTGAATGCTGATTTGATTATCTTTGCACACGTGCTTATGCTATTTGATCTTAGATTTCCGCGCTTATATTGATTCGTAATTATTACTGTTATTGTTCTTGAATTTTCAAGTTTAAATTATTAGGTCGTTATGTTAAAAAGAGACACATGCATTGTTTGCAAGATGAATACGTCAAAGTTATTCCATATTAAAATAATTCTTTCATAAATTTCAAAACAAGAAGCAGCAAGCCGTCGCTGTATTTTTTTTTCTTTTTTCCTATATCATTTGTCGCCAAGGAAGCGATGTTTCGCCGAATTAGCAACCTCTCTTATGTTATGATCGTAGTTTCAGAGTCATCTGCTCGTATCGCTACTGTCTATGCGTAATCCCATGTTAAACAAGTTGCCATTACAGTGTATGAAAGTTGATTCTCTGTTCCGTACTCTGTGGTAAGCTGTAAATCTACATGGCAGAATAACTAGTTTTTCTAAAATTAGCTGGTTAGAAAAAACTAATCAGTTTTTTTTCTTTCTTTTTCTTTTTTAAGGCCTATATATATATATATATATATATATATAGCCATTATTTGTAAAACATATACAGTTGGCAAAAAAAGTATTTGTATACATCATTTTTTTAAAATTATAATGAAATTAAACAAAAGATTTAAGCAAAAACTACTGTAATACATTAATTTAATGCATTATAATATTATAGAAGCAAAAACAAAATTAAACGAATCGATTTTTTACATTATAATAAACAAATATACAGAAATATAATGCAAAAAAAGTATTTGTACACTATATTAATGTAATATAATTGATGAAAATTTAGTAAAATTATACAAATTAATATTTTGTTTGAGTTCATTTAGCGTTTATGACTACTTCTAGATGGTGTGACATAGATCCCACCAACTTTTTTGTAGCGGTGTGGTTAATGTAATTCCATGACACAATAAGAGCTTCTTTAAAACTGTTTTTTACTGATACATATTTTTTTTCGGATTTTTGCATCCAATAGCATCCGGAAATTTTCTATCTGAATCAAGTCTAGAGATTTTAGAGGAGTTACCAGTCGCCTTCGAGTATTGTAGTATAACCATGTGCTGGTGATCACAGTAGTATGCTTTGGTCGCTATCCTGCAGAAAGTGAAAAGCTTTTTCTATGCATAATTTCTTGGCACAGTTTAATAAATTATGCCGCGACACATCAATGTATGTTAAACCTGTCCTTCCATTGTCAATAAATTTAAAATGCCCTGCTCCATTAGAAGCTATATACCCCAAAACTATAATATTCCCCCCAACATACTTGATGGTTTGAAGTATACGTTTTGGATCTAGAACAGTTTTATTTTTACGCCAATTTCTTCGAATGCTTGGTGGTAAAAAAATACCGAATTTTCCCTCATCAGAAAAAATTACTGTTTTCCAAAAATCCAATGATTTACTTCTGTATGCGAAAGCGAATACTATGCGTTTTCGCCTATTTGTTTCGCTGTTGAATGGATTTTACCTTGAGGTTCTTACTTTTAAATCTGCATTGAGAAGAATATTTTTTATTGTTTGAGGTATTACTCTGATGCGAGAAGATGTTGCAAGGTCTCCAGCAAATTTTTGAACCGAACGCATAGCATTTTTTAAAGCTTTTTTAAAAACACTCCCTTTTTTCCTCATTGTTAGTTTGCTGAGAAGTCCTGGTTTTCATTGAATTTCGATGCTTTTAATTTATTCATAGTTTCTCACTATACATCCAATAGTTGTAAATGGTAATTTAATAGTTTTACAAATTCTTGTTGCGAATTTAAATTTTTATTATGCTCAATCATAGGATTTCATACATCTAGAGGTGCATCTCTAGTTTTATGTTCTATACTCAATTACTTCAAGAGCAAATTAGATTAAATGTCATACAAATATAATATGAAGTTAAAAATTATTAACAGATTCTGCATAAGTAGTCCTTTGAACCATAAACACTATAAAATACAGTACATATCAGGATAGAGAAATGTACAAATACTTTTTTTGCAAAAAAATTTTAAACTTTTCCTATTAGAAAATTATTTTACATCTTTATCGAAATTTTCTGTTATGTACTTTAAAACGCACGGTAAACAGACTGTATTAAAAATATTTTTGACAAAATATCTGTTTTTATTTAGTTAAAAATTAAAAATTTTAGAGTGTACAAATACTTTTTTTGCCAACTGTATATCGCCAGAAGGGCAGACTCGAGTTAAAAAAGCACTTTTACTATTTAAATTGCTTGATTAGTTAAGATTTACTAAGGATTTCATCATTTCAGAAATTCTTTTTGTTATGTATGCTATTGAATAATTGGCAATGAGCTTTTTATTTGCTCTGTGATTAGTGATTTTAACAAGCCTTTGTTTTTCTTGCATTCTTACATGGGATTGGGTTTTTTGCATTATAATTTTATTCTTTTACCAGCTAGGTTGGCACATTGGTTTTTTAGAACAAATATAATATAATATTTTCTCATTTTTGTAATTTAAGTGTGCCAAATTATTGGATGAAAGTAATTTCTATTTTTAAGTCTTATCTCATCATGCACTGATGAACATATCTGAAACTCTACAGAAAACAGTTAAATCATGTAAATTTAGCAAAAATAAAATAGATGAAAAATATGCAGTATTTAGATTTAAAAAATATTTTCCTTTGAGAAACGCAGATGTACAGATAATGACATAAATGATCTTTAAAATTTCAGTCAAGCTCTAAAACAAATTTTTCTTGATTGGAGGGATAATTTTTTAAGAATAAAAAAAAAAACTCAAGATATGAAGTCAAATAAGAAGACATTGAAAAATTAGGCACTAGTAAAGCACCTGTTTACATTTAACTAAAATATGCAAAAGATATATTTAAATCTTCTATTGCATAACCAAACCCATTACTTAGATCAGTTAAGAAAATTGGCAGAAAGGGGGGAATAAAAAAAGGGGGGGGGGCAAGACAAGGTTTGCTTGAGACGTAATAGAAAAAAAGTCTCATAAAAATGCCTATAAAAATGCAATTTTTAGTTTAGACATTTAAAAATACTAAGTATTATAATAGAGCATGCAGTCCGATGGCTGTTTAAATTCTTTGGTAGATGACAGCATTTATAAAGCTACTGTATATTTTAACATCAATGTTTTTCAATAGTCTAAAAAGCTATTAAATAGATATTTTTGTTTATTTAACAGTCATCTATTTAACTGGTAGTTTTAGAAAATACAATGCTTGAAGTGTGTAAAGACCAGGGTTAAAAAAAAAAAAACCAGGTTTAAAAAACATTTTTTTTTTGTTTAAACCAGGTTTTTTTGGTTTAAACCGGGTTTTTTTAGAACATACTTTTTTATAAGATGTACATGCATATTTATTGATAAAAATAGACATTGTTGGATTATAAGTAGTATAACTTCATTTGAAAGTAATTTAAATTAAATAATTATAGTGAATTATGCAGAAAATTGAAAAAAAAATCATATTTTAAACAGTTATTATAGTAAACAGTATTGTGTTCAAAGAATAAATTACTCACATAATCGAACATTGATACTTTAAAATTTTTTTATTAACAATCTTTTGATTACTAATAATAAACATTTGATGCATTTTGATAACTACAATATTCTTTTCTACAATTTTTTTTAAATAAATTTGAAATACTTCTTGGGGTTTTTTGAATAACAATTTGAAATCAATATTTTTGGTCATTAGATTTAGCCGATAACAGGGGAAAAAATTAGATTGGTATTGTTAAAATGCTTTACTAACACTACCAGATTTTTGAATAGTCTCTTATTCAACTTCATATTTTAATTTTAATTCTTAAAGATAATCCCCCCCCCCAAAAAAAAATCTATTACAGTTTGATCAAAATCTTAAAGATCATAGAGTTCTGTAACTCCATATCAAAATCATCGTGCATGTTATGATTGATTGCTTTAAATAATCTGCTTTTTTTAATGAAAATATTTTATACTAAATATTGCATGTTTTTAATCTATTTTATCTTTGATCAATTCACATGTTCTAAGTTTTTCTTTAGGGCAATAGAGTATGATCACCAATGCATACCGAATTTTATCCTATACATAAGAAAATGAGCTAGACTCACTATATCTAATACTGATTGCTAAAATAAAATGTTAAAAATAGAAAATATTTATATCCCATAATTTGTAGGTCTTAAATTATAAAGAAAAATGAGAAAATGCCAGTCGATTTTTTTGAAAAAAACAAATTGGTTTTCTAGAGAAAAAAACCAGTTGGTTTAAACCATGGTTAAAACCAATTGGTTTAAATCGTGCCAACCCTGGTAAAGACTCTACTGCTAAATTCAAATCCTTCCAAAAATTCTTTATAAAAAGCTTTATTTTTCAATAAAAGATAATTAATTCATGCAGTCTTCTAACAAAAAAATCAGACATCACATATACCAAGTATTTCAAATTAATTTTTTTGAATAACCATTTGAAAATAATGTATATGAAGTTTTATATATGAATCTATATCATATATTTATTTATAGTGCTAGTAATCAAAAGATTGTTCATTAAGATTTTCAAGGTATCAATGTTTCATTATGTAGCACATTTTATTTATGAAATATAAGACACAGCTTTTTCTAAAAATGTTTAGATTTTAAAGAATTTCAATTTTCTACATAATTGATTGTATATTAAATAATTATATTGATTAGAATTACTCTTAAATCAAATTATTACTTATATATTCAAAAATATTTATTTTTGTTGATAAATATTCACATATATGTAACAGGAAAACATATTTTAAAAAAACCCGGTTTAAACCAAAAAAACCTGGTTTAAACCAAAAAAACCATGGTTTTTGGTTTTTTTCAAAAAAAAAAAAAAAAAAAAAAAAAAAAAAAACGGTTTTTTACCAACTTTGATCTCTTCTAATTAAACCAATATTTTAATACGAAATTTTCTTTTTCCGACATCGGGGTTCAAACTAAGAACCTTCTGTTTATTGGCGAGGCGCTTTAGCTCCAAGCTATAATGTATGAACGCCAAATGTAGAAATTAAAGTTATCTTTTAAAATTTAAATCTTAAGAGAAAATAAATGACACTGAAAAAAATGACATTTGAGACATTCTTCAAAAAGAAAAAAAAAAGTAAAGAAATATCAGTCTTTAAATCCGTTTCTTAATGAGTGTTTGTTAGGTTTTTTTTATATTTTTTATTACCATATCACCTTTATAATAATTATCAATATGCTTTTTAATAATATTCATTTATTATTTGCTTAAAACAATAGCAAACTTTATTTATGTGTTACACATGGGTGCAAGCCCTTCTGTCTCATGATTGATTTCAGTCTTGAAGAGATTTTTGACTGATAATTAATTCTACTTTATATACTTAAATAATAGCAATTTTACTATCAAGAACTTTTAATCGCTTTCTTATATCGTATGAGACCAAATTTTAGCCATAGAAATTTTCTATCCCATTTTCATTTGGTTCTTTTTAATAGTCAGAAAAGTTTTCAGTCTTGGCTAGGATGAACTTCTTGCACCCATGGTGTTACATATTATTACCTCATTTATGGGTGATATAGGTAATTATTGTTAAAAGTTGTGCGAAAATAACCATTACGTGTTATGTTATGCTTCCTTATTATTTAAAAGTTTATAGTTTAAGACCAAAACTTTGCCGTTAACTTAAGTAATGTAGCAGATTTAATATTTTTCCTATCTTGGATCAAAGTTACCATGATCAACTGTACTTAAACTGTCGCTTTGTAATTTTTCTGCGACAGTTCTGTGTATTTTTAATCACCAGTTTAAATTCGTATTAGATATTTTGTATAAATCGAACTTTTGTAATCTTAACACTAGAGTTTTTTCTCAGGTTTTGTTAAGGCTGCTCTTAACTGCTCCGCTCAACTAACACAAAACGTTTTGGAACATTTACAAATTCTATTTAACACAGAGATTTAAAAATAGAAGGCCTGGTTATCGAAGTGATTTGGAATCGAACTGTGTTTTCCATTTTTTGATAAATGAATTATCTATTGAGTTATAAGCAACTTTTATCACTCAACAAAGATTTTTTTACCCTTTCTTGAGTGATTATTCTTCTTTCGCGTGGGAATTCTATTCAAAATGTCCATTTTCACAATATTATAAGAAAAATCTTCCGCTCTTGTTACAAAAGGGAAAACGTACTTTGATTATAGAGTTTCTGAACAACTATATCTGAAAGATCCATACATTTTCGAACGAAAATAAAACTTATGTCTTAAAGTTATTCTTTTGGATTTAAGAACAGCCTTAAGAGTAATAGCTAAAACCTTGTGTGGAAGATTACAATAATTAAAATCAATGTATGTATAAACAGAGTATGTGTAAACAGAGGAACATCTCTGTTTACACATGCCCCTGTTCTTGGTGCAATTCAATGCCTCACTCTCAGATTAAAAGAATTCCATTACACAGATCACGAAATTAATCATATTGTTGATTTATTCAACATTTGTTTAAAACAAAACACTTTTAAATTTTCCAACCAATTCTATTCCATGTCTGATGGTTTAGCTATGGGTAAGCCCTTTAGCCCTTTCCTAGCTGATATATATATGCATTACTTTGAAGTTAAAATGTTTAATCTCATCAGTTTCCCATTTTATTGCAGATACGTTGATGATTCTTTTGAACTCATCGACCCATCTGTTTCTCCTGTGGATAATATTTTGACTATTTTAAATCAAATAGATCCAGTCATTCAATTCACTTATGAAGTCGAAAACTATAATAAATTGTCCTTTCTTGACGTTTTAGTCACTCGTCAATTAACCTCATTTGACACCCGTGTTTACCGTAAACCCTTTGCTGTCACACTGCCCCCCCCCCTTATTTTAATTCATGTCACCCCCCTTCTCAAAAAGCTTCTGCTTTTCTTTATTTAATTAATAGAGCTCACTTAATTTGTTCAGATAACAATTCTCTTAGTGATGAGTTAAATTGCATAAGATCAGTTGCTATAGATCGTGGCTTCAGTTTATCATATATCAATAAATTAATTTCTCATAGTTTTAATAAACATCTCGATGATCCTGATTCTTCCGCTACACCTGTTTCTTATTCTAGTCTAATTATTTTACCGTTTCATCAAAGCATTAGCTTTAAAGTTGCAAATATTTTGAAACATTACGATTTCAAAGTAGTATTTAAACCAGTCAATAAATTAACCTTTTCTCAATTAAAAGATCAAATTTCTCCTCTGAATCATTGGGGTATTTACAATATACAATGTCAGTGTGATTTGTCCTATATTGGACCAACAAAACGTAAACTCAGAAAAAGAGTCGCCGAACATATAGGTTATGTTAAAAGAAAAGAGTTAAAGAAACAATAGTAATGCTATTGTAAACCTTTCTAATATACAGCTGTCGCCTACACAGGAGAATATTCTTAAACTTAAACCATAACCTTTCTTTCAGTAAATAACCTAACTTGCCTAATTTAATTGCTCCTGTTGAAAGTTGTTTTAAGTTTAGTAAACTTTCAAGCTCCCAAAAAGATTCTACTCCGCTAGACTTAGACTTTTTCGAAGCACTCCATATACATAAAGCAAAAAACTCCTTGGTTAATGATCTTTCAAGTATATCATACATCTCAACTTTCTGGTTAGATTTATTATGTCATAACACCTTATTTCCGGTTTAATCTTATTGGTTGCTTGTTGGTATTTTGGTATTATGTTTGCGATCATTTGGGCATCAGAGTTCTCATTAAAAACACAGTAGAACATAATACAATGAAATTCAAACCAAATATCACTAAGGATCAAAAGGAAGTTTTATTTTCTATGAAATCTAACGATGACATTTATCTCCAAAGCTGACAAGGGGAGCCAAATAGTAATACAAGACAAAGCTGTTTATTTAGAAAAAGTACATGATCTCTTACAGTCTGGTCCTTATGTTAAATTAAATCGTGATCCGTCTGAAAATGATTTAATAAATACTAGAAAACTTACCAAATCCTCTCCTTGCATTGATGACGGTATAAAAATGTCATTAACTCCTTCCATTGCTAACTGTAGTCGTTTTTATGCTTTACCAAAAGTACACAAAATTGGTGTCCCTCTCCGTCCGATTGTTTCCAATATCGGTTCAACCTCCTACCCACTTGCCAAATATCTGGTTAAGCGTTTTTCTTTTCTCTCAATATCCAATGTTTACGCTGTTAAGAATTCAAGCTCTTTTGTTAATCTCATTGAGAACTATACCCCCTCTCCCTCTTTGAGAATGGTTTCATTTGATGTCACATCTCTGTTGACACATGTTCCTGTTCTTGTGCAATTCAATGCCTCACTCTCAGATTAAAATAATTTCATTACACTGATCACTAAATTAATCATATTGTTGATTTATTCAACATTTGTTTAAAACAAAACACTTTTAAATTTTCCAACCGATTCTATTCTATGTCTGATGGTTTAGCTATGGATAACCCTCTTAGCCCTTTCCTAGCTTATCTATATATGCATTACTTTGAAGTTAAAATGTTTAATCTCATCAGTTTCTCATTTTATTGCAGATACGTTGATGATTCTTTTGCACTCATCGACCCATCTGTTTCTCCTGTTGATAATATTTTGAGTTTTTTAAATCAAATAGATCCAGTCATTCAATTCACTTATAAAGTCGAAAACGATAATAAATTGCCATTTCTTGACGTTTTAGTCACTCGTCAATTAACTTCATTTGACACCCGTGTCTACCATAAACCCTTTGCTGTGACACTGCCCTCATTTTAATTCATGTCACCCCCTCCCTTCTCAAAAAGCTTCTGCTTTTCTTTATTTAATTAATAGAGCTCATTTAATTTGTTCAGGTAACAGTTCTCTTAGTAATGAGTTAAATTACATAAGATCAGTTGCTATAGATCGTGGCTTCAGTTTATCATATATCAATAAATTAATTTCTCCTAGTTTTAATAAACATCTCGATGATCCCGATTCTTCTGCTACACCTGTTTCTAATTCTAGTCTAATTATTTTACCGTTTCATCAAAGCATTAGCTGTAAAGCTGCAAATATCTTGAAACATTATGATTTCAAAGTAGTATTTAAACCAGTCAATAAATTAACCTTTTCTCAATTAAAAGATCAAATTTCTCCTCTGGATCATTGGGGTATTTACAATATACAATGTCAGTGTGGTTTGTCCTATATTGGACAAACAAAACGTAAACTCAGAAAAAGAGTCGCCGAACATATAGGTTATGTTAAAAGAAACGAGTTAAAGAATTCCTCTATTGCTTCTCATTGTTGGGAGGAGGGCCATAATTTTAATTTTACCTCTGCTACTATTATCCAAAAAGCACTACTCCTATCCGCTAGACTTGGACTTTTTCGAAGCACTCCATATACATAAAGCAAAAAACTCCTTGGTTAATGATCTTTCAAGTATACCGTACATCTAACTTTCTAGTTAGATTTATTATGTCATAACACCTCATTTCCGGTTTAATCTTATTGGTTGCTGAAGCTTGTTGGTATTTTGGCATTATGTTTGCGATCATTGTGGTCTCTGACTTGCTGTCAGTTGGCGGGTTTTTCTGTTTTTAAACATTTTTAACTTTTGTACAGTGAGAAAGCGAGCCCTGGTGCTCGTGAAACGTATACGTATGTGGTGTGTGTTTATTTAATGTGTGTCAAACGTTGATTTTAATTATTGTAGCCTTAAGAGTAATCATGTCTTTGGATTTTCAAAAGTACTTTATTTTAATGTATATATTTTCTTTTTTTTCAGCTCTTCAGTTCTTAGAGATGACGATGCGGATGTATATGACTTAATACAAAGCTCAATATTTAAGGTAACGGGGGATCATATGTTTACTAATAAAACTGGAGTAAACTTCAAACGTGTTCTCTTCACTACACTTGCATTCCAAGCTGTTATATACAAACTGGAACATGACTTTTTTATGTTGGAAGTAAGCCGCCATAAATTAGACAATTACATTAGGTGCCTGAGGTTATATTTCAAAGCTACGTCTGATCCCTGTGTTACGCTAACGGAAATGAAAGTTTTCTTACAGGTATGGCTTAGACACGTCAATAAACCGGACTTAGAAAGTCGTTATTATGAGACCTATAAAGAACTTATGCCAGAGAGTACGGAAAATTTCCAGCCACGAAAACTAACCGAACTGTGCCGTATCCAAGTAAGAGAGTATTTGTCCAGCTATTTGCCTCTACCCATGGCAATAGAAAATACAAACTTGCCAGAAAAGTTAAAAGACTTTATAAGTTTTAACTTTAGATGAACTTATTCGGAGAGAACAAAAATGTGCTCATACAAAATTTGTTTTCTTGTCATATATTGTGCAATAAAGTGCCTTTTTCTTTATTTTGTACAATTCTGAAATAACATAATCATCTCCACAAATTATCTTACAAATACTGGGAATCATGTATTCACCAATAAAACTAACAGAAATTTCAAACATGTTCTCTTCAGTGCACTTGCAGTCCAAGCTGTTATATAAAACTAGAACATGAATTTTTTATAAGTCACCTTAAGTTAAGTAATTGTATGTGACTAAGGCTGTATTTCTTAGCTACGTCTGATACATATGCTACACTAAGAGAAATGAAAGACATCTTACAGGTTACATAAATAAAGCAGGTTTAGTAAATCATTTTTATGAAACATAAACTTTTGTCAGACAGTGTAGGAGATTTTCATCCTCGTAAATTAACAGAACTATCTCGCATACAAATTAGAGAGTATCTGGGCAGTTACATGCCGCTACCCATGGGAATACAAAATGTGAACTTGCCAGAGAAGACTTTATGAGTTAACTTTAGATGAACTTATTCGGAGAGAACAAAGATGTGCCTACACAAAATTTTTCTTTCTCGTCACATTTTGTTTAATGAAGTGCCTTTTTCTTTATTTTGTATAATTCTGAAATAAAATAATCATCTCCACAAATTATCTTACAAAACACTGGGGATGTATATACCAATAAAACTAGCAGAATTTTCAAACGCGATCTCTTCACTACACTTCCAGCCAAACTGTTATATACAAACTGGAACATGAGTTTTTTATAATGGAAATAAGCCATTTAACTTAAATAATTATGCTATATGTCTGATGCTATATTTCGAAGCAGTCTGAGTCTGATACTTATGTTACACTAAGCGAAATGAAATATATCTTAAAGGTACGGCTTAATTACGTAAATAAAGCAGATTTAATAGATTGTTACTACGAAATATATAAACTTATGCCAGACTGCGAAGAAGAGTTTCAGCCTCGAAAATTAACCGAACTATGGCGTATCCAAGTTAGGGAGTATTTTTACAGCTATATCCCTCTGCCCGTGGCAATAGAAAATGTAAACTTTCCAGAAAAGTTGAGAGACTAAGTTTCAACTTGAGATGAACTTATTTGAAGATAACGAAGATGTGCCTTCACAAAATTTGTTTTTTCATGACATTTTGTTCAATGAAGTGCCTTTTTGCTTATTTTGTACAATTCTGAAATAAAATATTCATGCCCACAAACTGTTATAAATAACCGTGTAAGAAAAAAAAGTATCAATTGATAGAAAGTAATATGTACTATTACAGGGTGCGTAGTCATCAAGAAACTCAGAGGATTTTAATTATTTTAGTATCAGAAATTTTTTAAAGTACTGGTTATTACATCAGAAAAAGGATTTCTTTTTCGTGAAGTAAAACAAATATTACATTATAAAAATTCTGATAAAAGGTCCTTACAAGGTGCTTCCAGACTACGCACCCTGTATTAATTACAAATTTAATTCCTAAATTTTACTAAAACTTTCTAAATATTAAAAATAAGGCAAATTTTAATTTTTCTAAAAGCAACACCCACTTTTGACACCACTTTTGACATTCTGCCGTGTCAATTGATACATATAGATTGTCTTTAACAGCATTAGCAAAAAGTGATCACTTTTTTCCCCCAGGACTGCACTTAGCTTATTTTTGTTGTTGTTTTATTTTGTTTTAATCTTAAACAATAGGATTGTGTAAATACTGTATCCTAGATTTACTAATATATCCTATGTATAGTTTATGCTACTGTGTATTAATGTTTTTGTCGGAATTTCGAATAAATTATATAATTGATTTATTACTGCTTACTTCTTATTCATCATATTTTATTTATATGCAGTATAACTATAGATTTAGCAGAACATATTTCCTTCCTTTTTTAAACATGTTTATTTTAAGGGATTTTATTCAGATCCTGAAATCAAAATAAACTGGGATTAGAATAAGGTGACGAAGTAGCCAGTTTATCATTTCTTTCTTTTTAAAAGAAATAAAGAGGTTAATAATTAAATGAGGCTTTTTTAAAATAAATTTTTATTTGAAATGATATATCATAAGTAACTGAGCCCGGCGGCGTTGCCCGGGCACATAGTAATATTCTTATATGAGCCTATGCCTTTTGTACTGCAAAATTTCATAAAAGACCCAATCTCGAAGTGAAAGAACTTTAAATTGGGTCACTGATGCGTAAAAAATTTTTATACTTTTGAAACTTTTAATTATATATGCATTTTTTATTTATTTTTATTTATTTTAGGAATTTTGAAGTGCAATTAGTTTATCATTTGAACCATACTTTTTTAAATAAGAAAAAAAAAAAAGTAAACTATCCCCATAAGAAAATATTAATAAGTTGAAAGCTGTAGAATTTCCAATTCTGCTTAAAAAATTTAACATATGGGTGATTCTCAAAATAGGGGACGATTTCAAAAGGGAAATCTTAAAAAAATTACTGTTAGCAAAATTTTTAGTATTAAAAAAATTATAAAAAATTATAAAAAATAATTAGTATTTTTGAGCCATGCTAATGACAAAACAAATTATATGGAATAAATATATTAAGAAATTTTTATTTTCTTCCTGTTTAAATATTTTTTTCTATATTTATTAGCCTTCCTTTTCAGCAAATGGTTTCCATTTTTACATATATACATATAAGGAGAATAAAAACATTACCAAAGATCAAACTTTGTTTACATGAGCAACATTCTGACACTAACAATGTAAGAAGCTGTCTTAGTGATTTTCTGACAGATTTAATGCTTATTTTAGGGATAATAAATATAATACCTAGATTTATATGTAAAATTAAACTTTGTAAAAGATACAACGTAAGCAATGGTTACATTTATGCACATAGGAGTCTTTAGCATGGACAGAAAAACCATGCTAATGACACTGATATTTGTCCATGCTAATGACAAATTTTAATTTAAATAAGATTATGAGCCATAATATAATCACAATGCAATAGTCCTTTCTGGGGCTTTTTAAAACACAAAAGTTCTACGCAAATAAGTAAAATAAAAATTTTAATTATAAAATAAACATGAAAATTATTATCCATTCTAATGACATACAATTGATGTATGCCCCTAATATTCAACTTCTATTCTTAAAATACAATACATGCTTCTATTTTCAGGCTGTGATAAAATGGCTACTTGTTGCCATGAAGAAACTTTATATTTTCAAACTATTGTCATATGTGAAAATGAAATTTTGATTATTAACCAGCTGTTATACTATGACCTTGTTCTGAAAATAGAAAATGGAGGACAAACTTTAATTCTTTTTTTATATACTATAATTTTAATTTTAAAAAGAAATTTCTTGGATAAATCCTCTCCTTGATTAATTTAAAGAAAGAATAACATTTGTTTTATTTTATAAACATGATATTAACTCTTTAAAAAGCTAGTATATACAAGGCACAGCTGATGTGGACATCCATGCTAATGACATTTTGAACATTTATTCTGTTATTTTAAGGTGTTTTTAACTAAAAAGTGAATAATTCTTGAGTGCAAATAATGAATAATATTAAGACAAACATATCTAAATATAAAAACGTGACAGAAAACCTCTCAATTTTTTTTGTATGCCGAAAGACATAAATTGTCTCCTATTTTGAGAACCACCCATATACGAAACATATAAAGAAGGGAAAAAAAGCTCCAAATTGGAGTTGAACCCGCCACGTCCGGGTCTGGAATCTCGCACGTTACCGCGGCGCCACGAAGCTGTTGACAAACAGCTTTACTAATGAGTATTTAAAATATATGCTGAACTTCCCAGGTAAAAAATTCAGCAAAAAACCTTTAAAAAAAACCTTCAGGGAAGCTCAAGGTATTTCGGACAAAAAAACCTGAAAGCTACCTTAAGGTAAAAAACCTATATTTCCCCTCCACCTTTTTGTCCGAAATACCTTAAGCTTCCCTGAAGGCAATAAAACCTGCGTAATCCCTTGACACTTTGTCCGAAATATCTTAGGCTCTCCTGAAGGTAATAAAACCTGCGTAATCCCTTGACACTTTGTCCGAAATACCTGAAGCTACCCTTTAGCCCCGGTTACTCCCCCCCCCCTAGGGGACACTTTGGGAGGTGTCCTCGTGAGGGGGGGGAGGCAAAAAGGGGGTAGGAGAAAAGGGGATGCATAACATATATAAGGAGTCGCAGGCTTTTCCTACAATACATCACATTGGGGGGGGGGCAACAAAATTTAGAAAAGTGTCCCCTTGGGGGGGGGAATGGGGGTCAAAGCGGGAAAAGAGAAACTGTAGATGCATAACAAAATTAATTGGTTACAAGCCTTTCAAATGGTATGTCACAAAAGGGATGTCAGCAAAAGAGCCCTGCTTTAGATCCCTTGAAATTGTGTGCACCTTCTTTCCCCCTTTCTTTAAAATTTTTATGTATTATAAATATTAATCAGAACACCATAAAAAAAAAGATTTAAAATGATAAAAACTCTACAATTTCAAAAGCATATGAAAAGCAGGAAAAAAAATGAAATTCTTCGATCGTCCAAAGGAAAAATTTGCAAAATTCATCCGTCGACCAAATGAAAAAAATTCGAAGAATTTTGTAAATCGATTACAGCTGCAAATTTTTTTAACATGTAAGAATAAGATGTTTCAAAACTTATAAATCAGGAATGTAAAAAAATTGATACAATGATTCACTCTTTAAAACAATTCACAATATTTCCCAGTCGATTATTTTGAAAAAAAAAAAAGTTTTTTTATTTAGCTGCTTTAAAATAATGAGAAATTTAACAACATGTTAAAGTAAAAGAAACTCAACAGTGAATTGTGAGAAAAAAAAATCTTTTGAGATTTTTCAGTCGATGGCAAGATAAAAAAAAATGCAAAATTTGTAAGCTCATTTCTGATGATAAATCGATAAATGAGTCACACTGAATATTACATATGAATAATAATTAATGTAAAGAAAAAAGATTGCTTAATAACATTAAACAGGGAAAAGTCACAAAATTACATCTGCCACAGGAAAACATTTCAAAATTTTAATGACAAAAAAAGTATAAACAAACCAATTCAAAATATTTTTTTCTGATAAGGTACATAATAGCCCTTTTGTAAAAATTCGTGCCCTTTTTTCTTTTTTTAAGCAGTTTTTTTTCTTCTAGAATCAACATAATTGTAGTATTGATTTGAAATAAAGATATTGGAGAGGGGGGGGGGAGAGGATTTTTAAAAAAGAGAGCAGTTGTATCTTGTTAAATAATTTATACATATATATATATATTTTTTAAATCCCTTTTTCTCAAAAAATTTTGGAATATTTTCTGTGACTGATTGACTGAAAAAAAAGAAAAAAAAACTGGTTTTGCCAGTAAGTTGTGCGGGAAAATAAGGAAATTCACCAATTGTTTACTGGGGGGTGGGGGGGGTGCAGAGGAATCTGCACCTTCCGTGACCTCATACACAATTAAAGTTATTGACCGTAATAGCCTAATGTAAAAAAAAAACCCTTAAAAAATAAAAATTGTTCAGTAATAATTAAAATGCTAGCAAAATACATGTGAATACACACTCCCAATACACATATAACACAATAAGATTAACATTAGCTTGAGTGTTTAAAATCTATAATAGTCATGCAAAGAAATTGAATCGCTAATGTTAAAATATTGGGTTACTGTTTACTTTTTCATTATTTTTATTACAGATTATATATATATAAAGCTATTTTTACTTTCACATATCTCAATAAAATGCTCCTATAGATTTAACATTAGCTTGCGAGATTCTTTGTAAATCATAAATTTAAATATATACATTTTTGTATGATAAAAAACCATATTATTCAGTCCATCAAAAATGCCTGATTTACTTACTGATTACATGGGGAAAGAAAACTCACAAGTTTATCCAGTAAGTTGTGCAGAAAAATAGGGAAATTTGGCAGCTGTTTACTGGATAAAATTAAATTTGTCGACCATCTGCATGAGGGGGGGGAAAGAACCTGCATCTCCCATGTCCTCACAATAAAAGTTATCGACTTTATTGCGAAGTCTAAGTATGTCGACACAATAAAAGAGTTAATGGGAAAAAAATGCTTAAAAAAATAATTAAAATGCTAGCAAAAAATATGTGAAAAAAATCCCCATAAGATTAACATTAGTTTAAGCAAGGGATGCACAACCTGTGGCCTGCGGGCCAAAAGTGGCCCGCGAAGGGTTAAGATGTGGCCCGCAAGATTCCTGAAAAAAAAAGCAAAATTTTGTGCATATGGTGCAGGAAAAAATCGTAAATTCCATCAATTTATCGCAGGTAAATATAAAATTTCGTCACTTAAGAATCACAAATTTCGTTGATCGGCACGGAAAAATCGTAAATTTCACTCATTAGATATGGAGAAATTGTGATTTTTGCTTATGAGGCTCGGAAAAAAATCGCAAATTTCCCAGATCCGGCAAAGAAAAATCACGAGTTTTGTCAAACAGGCACAGAAAAATCGTGAATTTTGTCCATCGGACATGAAAAGTCGCACATTTCGTTGACAAGGCACAAAAATATAGCGAATTTATGCAATGACGCATGGAAAAATCAAAAATTCCTTGATCGGCTATGAAACAATTGTGGACTTTGTCAGCTTACCAAGAGAAAAAAGAAATTGTGCCATCTTGCCACGTAAAAAAATGCTGATTTTGTCAGAGTTAGTACAAAAATCGTGAATTTCATTGATAGGGCGCAGAAAAATGTGTATTTCTGCAATTAACAGCAGCAAAAACGCATATTTTGTCGAACAGACACCGAAAAATCGCTAGTTGGATCGGATTTTTAAAAATAACAAATTTCGTGGATGGGAATATTGTAAATTTTGTTGCTTGAACACTTACAAATTGTTAATTACGTCAATCAGACCCTAATAAAATCGCAAATATTGTTGATCGGAGTCAGAAAAAACTCTAAATTTGTCGATCACTCAAAGAAAAATAGCAAATTTCGTCGATCTTCTTTGTAAAGATTGCAAATTTTGTCAATCAGGTGCAGAAAAATCAGAATTTCATCGATCTAGAATGAAAAAATTGTGAATTTCGTCAATCAGCTTTGTGAAAATCGCAAATTTGTCATAGGCGTTGTAAAAATCGTGAATTTCGTCAACCAAAAGCGTAAAAATCGCTAATTTCGTCAATTAGCATAAAAATTTTGAATATCATCAATCGCCTTTTAAAAATAGCGAATTTTATTGATCAGGCATGAAAGCATCATGAGTTTTCTCGATGGGTTTCATAAAAATCATGAATTTTGCCAATTAGGCGTAGGAAAAATCACGAATTTCGTTGACCGATTTCGTAAAAGTCGAGAATTTTGTTGATCAGGTACGAGAAAAACCTGAAAATTCGTCAGTTGGTGCGGAAAAATCTCGAACTTTCTTGATCATGTGAGGAAAAATTGTAAATTTCGTCAATCCGCTTTAAAATCCGCCGTAAGAATCGTGAATTTTATCGACTGTTTTCTTAAAAAGTCGCAAATTTCGTCGATCGCCTTTGCAAAAATCAAAAATTTAAATAATAACCAAAATAATAACTAAATTATAGATATCGACATATTTCATTGCAGAACATTACAAAGTAATTTGCTTTGGGGTATATACTTTATTTTTTTTTACTTACAATCTCCCCTACTTTGCAATCATGGATTTTTGACTTTATTATTTTGTGACAATAATATAATGTAGGGATGGACAACCTGTGGCCCGCAGGCCAAAAGTGGCCAGGGAACTTTCTACAACTAGAAAAAAAATGCAATTTTTGGGCTAAAGTCACAGAAAAAAAATTGTAAATTTCGTCAATTTACCGCGGGGAAAATATAAAATTTCGTCAGTCACTTAAGAATCGAAATTTTCGTAGAAGGTGCAAGGAAAAATCGCGAATTTCATTGATCAAGGGTGGAAAAATTGCACATTTTTTTCATCAGATAAGAAAAAAATCGCGAATTTTGTCTATGACACCCAGAAAGAAAATAGAAAATTTTGCCGATCGGTTACGGAAAAATCGCGAGTTTTGTTCATCAGGCACGGAAAAATAACGAACTTTGTCGGTCGGAAGCGAAAAATTGCACATTTCGTTAATCTGGCAAGAAAAAAGCATCAGATTTGTTGATGATGCACGAAAAAATTGCAAATTAAACTCATCAGTTGTGGAAAAGTCACATGTTTTCTCGGTTTATCGTGTGAAAAAAACGCGAAATTTGTTGATCGGGTACGAAAAAAAAATCGCGATCAGAAGAAAAAATCGCTAAGTTCCTTGATAAGGTGGGGAAAAATCGCAAATTTTGTGATGACAAGCGGAAAAATTGAAAATTTTGTTGATTCGCTGCAAAATAATAGTGAGACTTGTAAGTTTATCAAGAGAAAAAAATCCCAAATTTCATCTTTCCGCATAAAAAATGAAGATTTGGTCAAAATTAGTTAAAAATTGCGGATTTCGTTTCGCAGAAAAAATGCAGATTTCGTCAATTAAAAGCGGAAAAACGCACATTTCGTCGATTGGGCATGGGAAAATTGAGAGTTTTATTGATCGGTTTCCGAAAAATTGCAAATTTTCGTTGGTTGAATATGAGAATATCGCGAATTTTTCCGATCTCACATGGAAAAATTGCAATTTTCAACTGTCAGGCTCAAATAAAATCGCCAATTCTGTCTATCCGGTGCAGAAAAATTAGGAATTTTGTCGATCTGGCGAAGAAAAATTGCGAATCTCGTCAATCAGCTTTGCAAAAATCGTAAATTACATCGATCAGGTTTGTAAAAATTACGAATTTCGAACTCGCTTTATAAAAATCGCGAATTTGGTTGATAAGGTTTGTAAAAATCACGAATTTCGTCGTTCGGCTTCGCAAAAATCAAAAATTTCGGCAATCAGTGTCAAAAATCGTGAATTTTATCGTTCATTTGAGGAAAAAGCGCAAATTTCGTCGATCGGTTAAGTAAAAATCGCTAATTTTGTTGATCACGCGTGGAAAAAGTATGAATTTTCTTGATCAGCTTCATAAAAATCGCAAATGTCGTCGTTCGGCTTCGCAAAAATCGAAAATTTCGGCAATCAGTGGCAAAAATCACGAATTTTATCGTTTATGTGAGGAAAAAGCACAAATTTCGTGAATCGGTTAAGTATAAATCGCTAATTTTGTTGATCACGCTATGAATTTTTTCGATCGGCTTCGTAAAAATCGCAATTTTCGTCGAACAACTTCGTAAAAACCGATAATTCTGTCGATCAGTCACAAAAAATTGCGAATTTTATCGATCATGCGAAGAAAAATCGTGAAATTCGCCCTTAAACTTCGTAAAAATCTCAAATTTTGTCGGGTTAGTAAAAATCTCGAATTTCATTGATTGGCTTCGTGAAAATCGATTACTTCGTCGATCAGCCGCAGAAAAATCGCGAATTTTGCCGATCAGTTTTAAAAAAGTCACAAATTTCGTCGATCGGATTCCTGAAAATCACAAATTTCGTCGGTTGACTTTGTAAAAATAAAGAATTTTGTCAATCGGCCTTGTAAAATTTGTGAATTTCGTCGATTTTATTCGTAATAATCATGAATTTTCTCAATTGATTTTGTAAGAATCGCAAATTTTGTTGATCAAGCACGAAAAGATCAAATTTTCTTGATCAGTTACATAAAAATTGCAAATTTTCTCGATCACTGTGCACTGATCACTGTTAAAAAGCCCAAATTTGGTCGATCAGGCATGGAAAGCTGCAAATTTTGTTGATTGGTCGTTGAAAAATCTAGAATCTCAGTGATAAGGCACAGAAAAATCTTGTACATGGGCTCCTTCCCCTTCCTTTATTCAAAAAGTTCACATTTTTTTCGGCACCAGCCAATTATCTTTGTTTTTTAGCACTTTTAATGAAACAAAATTTACTCTCTTGAATAAAGTCAAGGAATATTATTACATTTTGAGAATAAACCTTGCTATATCTGTTACATATATAAACGTAAAAACTAATCCTTACCAATTGAATTGGATATTTTGACTGGTTAAGTGAACCTAAAGGGGTATCTCCCCACGTCCCTCTGAAAATATGTTTTTCATCCGATTAGGTCACAAATCGTCTTTGAATTCGAACTCTCTCCATATTATTGTTGTGGCCCTCGACCACCCAGACATATTTGTAAGTGGCCCTTCTCTTGAAAAGGTTGTGCACCCCTAATATAATGTAATACAATACTTATCATATAAAATAAATAAAAATTCACTTACCTTTATTTTAAATACATCATTTTTACAACCTACAAAATGCATCCCTAAAACAGAATTGTTCAATCCATATGACAAAAGTTAAACTTATCCCTAAAAACGCTTCTACACAAAATGCATATTTTCATTTAAACAAATTACTAAAAATCCACTTACAAAGATAAATAAAAAAATTTAAAAACAAATAAAAAAATAAATAATAATAATAAAAAAACATTCCTTCAATTTGCTTCACAAAACACGCAAATAAAAACAGAACTCAAAACAAATTCAAACTTCATGTCACAAAAATGCATTTCAAGAAATCCAACCACTCAAATGCAATTCCCTGATAAAATAAACCAACTTAAATTCCATTTCAAACCACACTTGGCGTGAAAATAATGTAAGAAACAAAGTGGTAATAACAAAAACTCATTTATCGCTTTGCCAAATTCAATGTTGCCAAGTGCCTTGCTTGTTCTAGAATTCAGTCAAAATTATTTAATATTCCCGCAGGTGTGTCACTGCAAAAAGTACAACATTCACTTTAATTTTTCTTTAAAACAAAATTACTGCCTGCTTTAATATGCTGTGGAATACTTTCATAAATTGTGAGCAAAGAAAACTTATATGATATTTGCATGCTACATTACTATTAAAGTTAAAGCAAAATTGTAATAATTGAGTGCTTTCTTCTTGTTGTACAATCTACAATGCACTTTTGTTCATGTGATGAAAATTTGCACACCCGGAAAAGGGTTAACATTAAAATGAAAAAATTTATCTTACTTTTAGATTTTTTTTTTCATGTGATTAACATTAATTTCATGTTTATTGAATTACCTGTATAAATATGTCACTTTTTTATTCATTATATTATCAAATAATGAATACCGATATCAGTGGCCATTTCAATATATTTACCAAATACATATTCATAGAATGCATACATGGGTCATTCCACATGAATTCAACCAATGGGTGTTGCATCATAGTCACAGATTTTTTTTTAAATTTTATCATAGATAGACATAGTAGTGAAACCCTCAAATCTGAAATTTAAAAGTAATTTTCACAATATTGGCCGAGATATGGCCATTTGAAAACTGGCCATTTTTACGAAATGGCGGCCATCTTGGAATTGTATCACTGTCTAAATATGGCCATAACTTGACAACTAATGGCTCAAATTTTATATATCTGGTACCAATTTGAAGCTATTTGTACAAAGAATGAATATTTCACATCAAAACAATAATAAATTTTCATTGTTTTACTTTTTATTATGTGCAAAGTGAAAATTTCACCGCAAAAAAGGGCAGATTGTAATGGCTCATAAAAAAAATGAATCATCATGAATTTTTCTGAAACTTGGTAAAAACGTTGCTCCATCTGTGTGCTTTAAATAGAAAAAAATTGGAAAGGTAAAATTTGTTGTTTTAAAATAAATGGTTTTTTACACATAAGGTGTCATTAATCAAATAATGATATTTTTAGAATCTGTAAGCATTCCTGATTCAAAAAATAATGGTTAAAATAAAATTTTCTAACATCTAAATTAATGTAAAAGTATAATCAAAACCTCATTTGTACTAATTTTGTAGAAATCTGCCCCCAGCCCCCCTCCCCCCCACCCAAAAAAAAAAAATTAGACAATTCAAAAAATTTTACACTGAAAAAGATAAGAAAATAATTAAGGAATATAATGTATAATTATTAAATACCTATAAATGCAGTGCATATATATATGATAATTTACTTCACATATAGGGGCGAGTGGGGTGGAATGGGACAGTAGGTTTTTCTCTTTAAGTATCATTCTAAATATTTCATCAATCACACATTAGGTGAAGTAATGGTACCCCAATCTTCAGTTGAAAAAAGTAGCTGATTTACATAAGCTTGCAATTATATAAAGAAAAAGATTATTTCAAAAATGAAAAGTAAATTTAGTTCATATACTTTTTACGCTTTCTGTATAATGATTTGATTATGCATAGATGTAACAGTTTCTCTATATATGGAACATTATACTGTAAAATTAGAGAGGTAAAATTTGTTGTTTTAAAAATGGTTTTCTACATATAAGATGTCATTGACCCAAATAATGATTATTTTAAAATCTGTAAGTATTCTTAATTTAAGAAATATTGGTTAAAATGAAATTTTCTAGCATCTAAATTAAAGTATTGTGTTTATATTATATAATTCAATAAAGAAATATCAATTTGCAGTTATTTACACTAAATATTTATTTTTACAGTACTTTTTATTTCATTTCATTCAAAATTTTTGTAACTTTTGTCTGCAAATAACCAAGTTTCCTCTTTGAGCTACGCCTATTCATTTTTATTGGCGATAACTCTAACGTTTCACAGCTTTTGTTTAATTGTTCCATTACTACTGTGGGTTCACTAAATTCTGGATCAGAGATGCTTTTCATGTCAACAATAGAAATCATCTTATTTATTGATGAATAGCAAGAAGTACATAATTTTTTTCCTGGAATGAGGATGTCTGGATTTGTCATAGACATATCTAAAGAAATTGTTTTCAGTGATTTTGCTCTGTTACTATTTGGATGTTTATTAAATGGATCACAACACTGTCTCTGATTTAAACTATAAAATTTTAGAAATTTATCCTTGTGAACCTTGCATATATTCGCATGCAAAAAACTTTTTTCATCTGGGATTATATAATGTAACCTTTTTTTTTAATAAATGTAAATCCCGTGGGGATAATTGAAGAACAGAAATAACATCAGTACTCAGAGAAACATGGAGTTTTTTACATACAAAACACTCCATCTCCACTGTATAATAAGTACAAAATAATTATTGTATGTCTAAATACACTTCATTGAAAACTTTAGAAGTGGTATATGGTATTTAAAAGGAATTACTCAAGTTTCTTGGACATTATGATGCAAGATTACATCATACTTTAATTATAGCCAATTAAGAAGCAGATGAAGTAAAGCAGCAATCTTTTCTTTAAATTGCATCAGCTCATATAGAACATGATGCAAGATAGCATCATACTTTGATTATAGCCAATTAAGAAGCAGATGAAGGTACAGTAGCAATCTTTTCTTTAAATTGCATCAGCTTATATAGAACATGATGCAATATTACATCAGCTTATAGAAACATAATGAAATTTTTACATCATGTTTTGAATTCAAAATTTAAAATTTTGAATTCCTGTTTTGATTCTTGAAATAATCTTTTTCTTTATATAATTGCAAGCTTGTGTAAATTAGCTACTTTTTTCAACTGAAGATTGGGGTACCATTACTTCATCTAATGTGTGATTGATGAAATATTTAGAATGATACATAAAGAGAAAAACCTACTGTCCCATTCTACCCCACTTGCCCCTATATGTGAAGTAAATCACCATTAGTATGCATTGCATTTGTAGGTATTTTATAATTATACATTATATTCCTTAATTATTATCTTATCTTTTTCAGTGTAAAATTTTTTGAATTGTCTAATTTTTTTTTTTTTTTGGGTGGGGGGAGGGGGGCTGGAGGCAGATTTCTACAAAATTAGTACAAATGAGGTTTTGATTATACTTTTACATTAATTTAGATGTTAGAAAATTTTATTTTAACCATTATTTTTTGAATCAGGAATGCTCACAGATTCTAAAAATATCATTATTTGGTTAATGACACCTTATCTGTAAAAAACCATTTATTTTAAAACAACAAATTTTACCTTTCCAATTTTTTTTTATTTAAAGCACACAGATGGAGCAACGTTTTTACCAAGTTTCAGAAAAATTCATGATGAATCATTTTTTTTATGAGCCATTACAATCTGCCCTTTTTTGGGGTGAAATTTTCACTTTGCACATAATAAAAAGTAAAAAAATGAAAATTTATTATTGTTTTGATGTGAAATATTCATTCTTTGTACAAATAGCTTCAAATTGGTACCAGATATATAAACTTTGAGCCATTAGTTGTCAAGTTATGGCCATATTTAGACAGTGATACAATTCCAAGATGGCCGCCATTTTGTAAAAATGGCCAGTTTTCAAATGGCCGTATCTCGGCCAATATTGTGAAAATTACTTTTAAATTTCAGATTTGAGGGTTTCAGTACTATGTCTGTCTATGATAAAAATTAAAAAAAAATCTGTGACTATGATGCAACAAGTTTTCCTTAAATTGGTTGATTTCACGTGGAATGACCCACATTTGAAGTTCAAAAAAAGTTTTAAAAAAGAAAGAAAGAAAAGGAAAAAAAAAAAAATAAAAAACTAGGAAAATCCCATCTTATTAAAGTATCAAATGTCAGTTGCTTTATTCAATAAAATTAACAATATTTTAATGAAAACATCAAGAAATTTAAAAAATGAAACACTGTTTTAATATTTAGTTCCTTTAGGATATATTTTAAGAAATAAGTGTCAAGCTGTTCTTAAAATTTGAAGATCTTTTCATCGATATTATTAAAAAAAAAGAAAAATAGAGAAATTAATCTTTAAGAATTACAAAAATCCCAATCGTACGAAAATTTCTCATAAAAAATGTTCCCCGATACAAAAATATTTCTTAATCTACGTGGCGATACTGGATTACCGAATACTGTTCCTGTGGAATGAATCGCAGATTAGAGTGTGAAACATAAAGTTTAATATTAAAAATACGAATTAAATAAACAATATTTGTAGCCTTCTGAAGGCTGTATGTATATCCCTTTAAAAATTAATTACAATGTTATTACTTTACCGCCAGAAACTTAACGAGAAATAAAATAAACAAACGCCCGCCGCTAGTCAGTCACATTTTCCCGCGACGACACGATAACATCAACACAGAAAGTTGAGTTGATAATCTCCTTCTCAAAATCCCGTAACATGGAGTCAGACAATGCAGCTAATCGGGGTCCAACGATAATTTGTTGTTTTGAAAGAACTAATTTTAATAAAAGCTGAAAATTATGCCTGATAGGGGATATGGACGATTTTTGCATGTAATAATCTCACCTATATTTTTTCAGTTTAAATCTTCGACGCCGATGAAAAAAGGGGGATGGCAGGATTGCTTCCTCTAGCTCGATTTTGAAATTTAGGTAACTATTTATTTTTTTATGCCTTCAAAAACAATCCATTTTTTTTTTTCATGTAACTAACATAAAAGAGCTTCTTTTATGTCAGTATGCACAAAAAAAGTTCCTCCTTTAAAGAGGAACTAAATAAAATGTGAGGCTTGAAGGGACAGAGTGAAACCATTTGCCCCCTTTAAGCATTTAATGCAATTTAATGAACTAAAGTTTCTTTCTTTTTTTTTTCTTTTTTTTTTTTTCAGATTTAGAAAAAAAAAACTCTTTTTGGAAAACTTGAGATGAAAAATTAAATAAGACATTTTCCATAAAGGGGGCGGAACACATTGATCCTTGTTAGATATTTTGAGATTTAATTAAAATATATTTTTCTACGATTTTGAAAAATTTAGTGAAATATATTTATTTTGAGTAATTTAAAATTTAAAAGATACAATAAGAGTTTTGTTTGTTAAATTTATTGTAGTGGTGGGAAGGCAGGATATGTTTCTGAACATTCCTTCTGACAGTTAATTTTCGGCCTTTTTTAATACTTTCTAACGAAGTTCAAAAATGTGTATGAATTCGGTTTGTGTGTCTGTCCGTCCGTAGTCTAACTCTGTTAAATATTGTCCGAATGCCATGACATTTTATTTCCATAATAGAGAGACATTCAAAAGAATTCCGTTACATTACAATTTATTTTTGGAAGTTCGGACTTTGAAATTTCGTGAGTTTTTGAAATACGATATTACATATTCGTGAAAGGGATTTTGAAATAATTTGAAGATTTTATTAGGGGTAGGTAAATTTTGTTGATTGAAACTTTTGTATGTATTACTACTCGAAGGTATATTTTTACTGGGATATTTTAAGAAAAAATTACGGCAGTATTTTTAGGGTAGTAGATTTTGAAAAAGTTTTGCGATTCTTTTTTCTTTCTATTAGAGGAATTTTCGCGGATTGAAATTTTTGAATCTGTTAGAGTTAGAGGTGAAATTGTTAATGATAATAATTTTAGAAATTGTAATTAAAAATTTTAACTCGGAGCAGACTTCAAAATAATTTCGAGATATTTTTGTTTTCTGCTTTAACGGGATTTTTGGATGGGAATGAAAAATGTAATTTTAAATGGTAATTAAGAATATCAAAAAGGGGACTTTAAGACAATTTCAAGATTTTTCATTTCCAGAACAGGATTTTTATATCGCTATTTCAAATTGTAATTTTAAATAATTAAAAATTTTAACAAGGGTAATTAAGAATTTTTTATTGAATCGGTGGAAGACATTAGATTTCTCGGAATTATCTAAAATATTAATTTTAAAATAATAATAATAATAATAAACATTATGAGGAAAATGCAGACATATCAAAATCTCAGATATCATAATGCGCAATGATAAACCTCGATAACACCTTCAAGTAAAACCTTCATATTACCTGCGTGAGAAACGATTTTCACTTTCCTTCAAAATACCTGAAATGATTTCACGAAAATCTTCTAAGTCATTAAAGGTAATTTAAAGGTAATAATTTGTCCATTAAAACCTCTATGAAAACTTTTAAGAACCTGTATACTTCTCTTAAGGAACCCTTAAGCTTTCATTTTCCTTCTGAAAACCAACAAAAACCTTCAAAATGCCTGTAAAATCCCGAAATATTTAAAGGTTTTTTGCTGATTTTTTTACCTGGGTTTGACCCCCAATTTCTCAAAAACTAAGGCCCATTTGAAAGAACCCTTTCAGCCGAATAATTAATGGTATGACCCCTACAATATACTTTGAATTCATCAAAATCTGCGAGCACCATGTTTGGTGGTCCCCTTGTTAGTGAAAATTGAGAAATAACCTATTGACAAATAGCATGATTTAGTGTTTAAACTTCCTTTGAACAATGCTATAATGAGTGTCTGAAGTCAGATTGCCAAGTGTCTGAATAAGCAAGTGTCAAAATATTGTTCATATGCTTTTTCTACCCACGTACTTTTTCAAATTGTGATTGCCTGGAATAACAAGGAATGCTCTGTGAAAATTCCGGAATAACGTATTGAAAAATAGCATCATGATTTCGTGTTTAAACTTTCTTTTAATAATGTTACAATGCGTGTCTGAAGTCAGATTTTCAGGTGTCTGAATAAACAAATGCCAAAATTATGTTCCTATGCTTTTTCTACTCACGCACCTTTTCTTCACACGATTAGAAACTCCGGACCTAGACTTGCTTTGCGACTTTTTGCCTAAATTAAACAGAAATATCCACAGCAGCTTCATAGAAGATACAAAAATGTTCTTTAAATTTACGTTATCCAAAGAAAATAGCGATTCTGTCAAAAGTAAAGCTATTGAAAATTATATAAAAGAAAAACACTATCAAATTGAAAAATTATGCAACTCTTTGCATAGGGAAACAGTCGCCATCTCAGAAGAATTCTACGAAATTTTGTTAAATTTTACAAAAAAACACAAATGTAGCAACTAAACATTATTAATCTTTTTGATTGACTTGATAACACTTTGCAGTTTAAAGGATTTCGATTTAAACAGCTGTGTATGCAATAATGAATGTGGAGATTATGTGAAGTCTGCCATAAATAATCTTGAAAATGATTTTGAAATTAGCATATTTTCAGATAATGGAAAAATTCATGTATTCATTGCGTTACTAGGCAACTACCAGTTTATGAAGATACTGGTGAAATATGGACTAGTCAAAAACTTTTCAAGAGAGTGTTCATTTTTCAAAGCTAGAACAATGGAAATACTGCGGCATCTTTTGTAAGTATGAAAAATTTTTTTGATTACATATTAAAATTTTTTAATTTATTATATAATATTTAATTATCAACTGAGTCATGAAATAGGATAAAAAAAATATTTGAAAATTAATTTTTTTAACGATTTGGAAAATGGTTGTTGTTTTCGGTCAAGAATAGATATATATAAAAGACGCATCTGATTCCTTGTGGTATCCGCATTTTTGGAATACGTCTGTTGTAGAATGACAAAGAATAGTATTAAAAATTACAAAATAAACTCAAAAATTGATTGAGATACAGCTTTCAAACAAATTGCATTTAAAAGTGCATTTCTCCTCTATACAGCAGTGTAAAATTTGAAAATGTGTAATGTTAAGAAATTAAACAGAACTGTAAAAGTAAAATTTCATTTAAAATTTGAAAGTGTTGCCATTCGCAGAAGGATGTATGCATACGTACAGATGGGTTTGTTCTGTTTAATATACACTGCTCAAAACAATTAAAAGATATTTGAAATTTTATATAAAATAAAGATATAAACGAAATTTTTTTTTTGCCGAAAATAGAAGAAGAGAATCACAAATGCAAATTTTTCTGGTTTTCAAACTGTGGAGTATGCAAATTTTGAGTTCGACATCAAAAACGTCGCTTCAGCGGCAGCGAATGAAATTTGACTTTCAACTGGTTAAAAGAGAATGAAGACAAGGATGATCGGCATTTAGTGATTGCTTTGTTTCGATGAGTACGATGTCTCAGCGAAGTCAATTGACAGATTCAGAAGCTTGGACAATTGTTGGTAGGTTAGAAGGGGACCAAACTCAAGCCGAAGTAGCGCAAGCTATTGGAGTGTCACAAAGTGTCATTTCCAGGATCTGGAACCGATTTTTGGAGAGTGGATGTGCAGGCCGAAGACCAGGGCAAGGTCGTAGACGGGCAACAACACCCAATGAACATTGGTATTTAGCGTTAACAGCTCGGAGACACCGAAACATGAACGCTACTCTTCTCCAACAACACCTTCGATCGGCTACAGGCACCACGATTTCAACTCAGACTGTCCGAAACCGGCTCCATGCTGTAGGTCTGTATGCTCGCCGACCGATGATATGTGTTAGATTAACATCAAGGCATCGTCGCGACCGCAGAGAGTGGGCAACCGAGCATGTCAACTGGAGGAGAAATGAATGGAACAATATTCTGTTTTTTGACGAGTCCCGTTTTTCTGTGCATCCGGATAATAGGCGTATTTTCATCTGGAGGGACCGTGGCAATAGGAATAATCCTGCGTTCGTGCACGAAAGTGTCAGATTTGGCGGTGGAGGAGAGTTGGTGTATGGTGGCATCTCCACTGACGGCGCACTGACCTCTACATCATTCGAGGTGGAGCTCTGACTGGTCGCCGATATAGGGATGAGATCCTCAGACCTATTGTAGTTCCTTACGCTTCAGCAATCGGAGATAACTTCATTTTAATGGACGATAACTGCAGGCCATATCGTGCAAACCTGGTGGAGGATTTCCTTTTCGAGGAAGGAATCGTTCAAATGGAATGGCCAGCGTGTTCTCCAGACATGAATCCAATCGAGCACGTTTGGGACGTTCTAGGAAGACGAGTTTCTGGCCGCCAACAACCCCCACAAACTCTCCAAGAACTGGAAAGAGCTCTTCTGGAAGAGTGGGGCAGAATACCCCAACTCGTCATTAATAGCCTCTGAGTCCATGCCTCAAAGGTGTTCAACGTTGCTGGCAACTCGTGGAAACCATAACCCCTACTGAAAATGATTTTCTTTGAAGAAAACACCTTTTCTTATTCTTTTTTTCTCATATGCACAAATTGTGTTTTTTTTCTTTTGTACACAAATGCGCAATAAAATGCATTTTTTTCTGCCAAACATGTGTAATTTATTCTCATGTAACCTACTATGTCTGTCGACCATGTATCAATCAGCTAATAAGTTTCCCAGATACAAAATCCACCTAAAACTGCAATATCCTTTAATTGTTTTGAGCAGTGTAGATAGAGTTGGTATAGCTATATAAGAAATAGAATGAATTCAGGAAGGAAGAAACATTAACACCTCTTTATTTTGTTTAAAAAATAATAATAAATCAGCTAGGAGCAAATTGACTGGGTATGAAAGATAATCTCTTCGAGATGTTTCACCTTTATTTCACTTTAATTGTAAAATAAACATTTATTGTAAAGTGAGTAATATATATTTGTGGCTTCCGGTAATAACCATGTAAGGCACATTTTTTCAAAAAATATAGATAATCTGGGAAAATGTAGCTTTAAAAGATTACTTTCATCTGCCATAGTACGAAACACGAAAATCAAATATTTCCCCTCATAGGGCGACTATAAATTTTCATAGAAAAATTGAAAAACAGCAATAATCGTTCTCAATGGATAAAAACCATTTTTATATAACTATTTTGGCAAAAAAAGAGGTTCTTATATCCTAATTGAATGTAGTGAAAATTATTAAGTTCTAATCTATTTTATAAAAGTACTGATAATAAGAGATTTGAAAACTTTAAACGTTAATTACTCAAAATATTAAAAATGTGCCTTACCTGGTTATTACTGGAAGCCACAGATATATATTAATATAGAATTTATTTATATGTCTTAAATTTTAGGGTTTGAAAAGAAACATTTTTTAAATGTTGTTGTTATTTGTTAAATTACATTTTTTAAAAAGATTATCACAAGGTTTGTACTGATCCCATTATTTTCTAGGTAAAATTTCAGTGTATTCTTATAAAAAAATAAATCTTTTTCAAGTATGCGAAATTCTCTTCTTATTTAATATAAGAGATTTCCTGTAAGAAAATACAGCTACCGAAAACTTACCTGGTCTTGAAGTTACAGACTTCGTACCGAATTCTCATTGTATTCACTGCAAACAGAATGAACGTTAATTTCAAATGTAGCCAGGAGTGTAGTGGTAAATAAAACATAGGGTATACGACCTAAATAGAGAGCATGCGCTCAATGCAGAGGGTGTACCCTATAATGTATATATCATAGCTTTTTTGCGAAAGAGAGGGTATACGGTGTTTCTTTAAAAAAATCCCGAAGGTATACGGCATGTACCGTCGTATACCCTCCACTACATCCCTGAATGTAGCAAAAGAAAAAGGAATAGCCCCAATCAGTTGGGAAAGGCATATGGGGCTGAGGCTAATTCATCCCCCCCAACACTTGAAAATTGTACTATAATAATTAAATAAATGAAATCTAAATCAGCGGTCGACCTCCCCCCATACACACCACCACCATCACTCATCCAGTTACAAAATTAAGTTTTATTTTTCTATTAATTATTGATTTTTTTATGTAAATATTTCAGTAAGACCCATGAGATGACGCCTATTAATGAAAATGTTGGCATTCGCTCAGAATTCCGTCTTACAATTATTCATATTAAAAAAAAGTAAAAATAAAAAAATTACTTATGAAGATGCTGTGTTTTAAAATCCTGAGTATTTGTATGCTTTTAGGATTCCGTATTTAAAAAAATAAAAACGGAACCAATGGATTACTGTTTCTGAACCTAAAAATATAAAGTAATTATTGGTTCTGGAATTTTATTTAAAATTTGTAGGAAAAACTTCAGCGCGTTTTTTTTTTCTTTTTCTGTTACACATAAACTTTGCTTTACGAACTCTCAGCTAGGGTGTTAGATGCCCACTGAGGCGGAATCATTCAAAGATTGTTGATAATAGTTTTCTATAAAATTATAGGTAACAAACCAATACTTTAATCAAAAGCCTATTTATAAAAAGACATGACGGATCAAGTCAGCATTAAAAATATTGCAATCTGCTTTCAAAGTGCGCTTGGCGAAAACCTTTATTAGAAGTTTTTGCGGAGTAAGACAGCTATAAAGAAATATAAAGCTGCTCACAGGCCCCATGAGGGGTCTATACAACAACAACAACATAGAAGTTTATTTAGGTAAGAGGAATCATAGTGATAAATAAGTTACGTTTTTCAGTTTAATTGTCGAGTTTGCTCTGGTGCATTTCGTACATCACCAGTTTTAAGCTTATATGTTGATTGTAACGAACCTTCACTCTACCATATTCGTGAAAAACTTCGTTAGATTTGTTTTATCGTATCCTTTCTCATCCCGGCCATCCACTTCATACTCTAGTTTTAAATACTGACAATGATATTCATTACCAGCATCGCCCATCTTCCATCCCACATTTTGGTGTCAGAATGAGAAGCATAACCAACAATAGCCCTCTGAGTAACATTGAGGTGAGTACTTGTCCACTGCATATTTATCCTCCTTGGCACCCACCTGATATTAAAACCCTTCATCCTTTTAAAAATTACGATAAAAAGAATTTACCTGCTGCTGCTTTTCAACAAATATTTGCTTCACATCGTGCAGATTATAAAAATTTTATCGACATTTATACAGATGGCTCAAAGAGTGGAAATGGTGTTGGCTGTGGCGTTTTTTGTAATAATGTTTCTTTAAGTTATCAGCTTCATCCTTCTGTTTCTATATTTACAGCTGAATTAATTGCAATAGAGAGAGCCATGGTTAACATATCTAATCATAATAACACATGCTTCATCATATATACTGACTCAAATAGTTCTATTGACGCATTTAAATCTTTTATAAAATAAACTTTTTCAAAAAAAAAAAAAATATATAACCGACTTTAATCAACGCTCTAAAATGAGTTAAATAATTCTTTAAAATACCCTAATGATGAATTGTTATCTAATAACCACACATCAGATATCATGTACCGACAAAAAAATGGTTATAAGTTTAATACATAGAACTTAATATCCAGCAAACATGGTTTTTCGACAGAATATTTTTTACAAGAAATTAATTTACATATTTTTGATTTAATTTATGAATATATACATATAAAAAGTAATGAATTACTTTTTGAAGTTGGTGCCAAACGATCACAATCAATAATGGTTTTTACCATTTCATTTATGGTATTAGGCATAATATAACCACAATTCTTACTATACTTACAATAGTTTGGCACCAACTTCAAAAAGTAATTCATTACTTTTTATATGTATATATTCATAAATTAAATCAAAAATATGTAAATTAATTTCTTGTAAAAAATATTCTGTCGAAAAACCATGTTTGCTGGATATTAAGTTCTATGTATTAAACTTATAACCATTTTTTTGTCGGTACATGATATCTGATGTGTGGTTATTAGATAACAATTCATCATTAGGGTGTTTTAAAGAATTATTTAACTCATTTTAGAGCGTTGATTGAAGTCGGTTATATTTTTTTTTGAAAAAGTTTATTTTATTTCGTACTTTTTAGTTATTTATACCGTAATACGTAGTTTAATCGGTTGGATAGTTGCGGTGTAATCGGTGAACATATATAAAAAAAAAGTACATACGCGGTCGAATTGATGACAACCTTCTCTCCTTTTTTAAGTCAGTTAAAGAAATTATAATAAGGAAAAATACTGTATGTTATACATGGATGTCAGGAACGGGGTTCGAACCCACGATCTCTTTCGAGAACCAGAGCTTAAATCGGGCGCCTTAGACCGCTCGGCTATCCTGACTGTAATCTAAATGGTGAACAATGCCATATTACTTTTCGCAAGTCTATTATTTTAGCACACTTTCACTGATAAAGTACTGAGTTGGTAAAAGATCTCTGATACTCTGTGCTAACGGTTAAAAACAAAATATTCTTAATAGTATAATTAGCATTTAATTTGTAAAAAGAATAATACGGAAAAAGCTTTTGTATATATGTATGTCAGGAGTCGGGTTCGAACCCACGTTCTCTTTCGAGAATCAGAGCTTAAACTAAGCGCATTAGACCGCTCGGCTATTCACATTGCAATCAACTCAGGGAACTTATTCAAGGTCATGTTATTTTTCGCAAGTCTATTAATTTAGCACTCTTTCACTGATAAAGTATTGAGGAGATAAAAGATCTCTGATTCTCTGTGCTAACGGTTAAATACAAAATATTATTAATAACATAATTAGTATTTAATTTCTAAAATATGTGTGTAAAAATTATAATGCGGAAAAAGGTTCTTGTATACATGCATGTCAAGAGTGGGTTTCGAACCCACGATCTCTTTCGAGAACCAGAAATTAAATCGGGCGCCTTAGACCGCTCGGCTATCCTGACTGCAATCTAAAAGGTGAACAACGCCATATTACTTTTCGCAAGTCTATTATTTTAGCACACTTTCACTGATAAAGTACTAAGTTGGAAAAAAATCTCTGATACTCTGTGCTAACGGTTAAAAACAAAATATTCTTAATAGCATAATTAGTATTTAATTTGTAAAATATATGTGTAAAAAGAATAATACGGAAAAGGCTTTTGTATATATGTTTGTCAGGAGTGGGGTTAGAACCCACGTTCTCTTTCGAGAACCAAAGCTTAAATTAAGCGCATTAGACCGCTCGGCTATCCTGATTGCAATCAACTCAGGGAACTTATTCAAGGTCATGTTATTTTTCACAAGTCTATTAATTTAGCATTCTTTCACTGATAAAGTATTGAGGAGATAAAAGATCTCTGATTCTCTGTGCTAACGGTTAAATAAAAAATATTCTTAATTACATAATTAGTATTTAATTTGTAAAATATATGTGTAAAAATTATAATGAGGAAAAAGGTTATTGTATACATGCATTTCAGGAGTGGGGTTCGAACCCCTGCTCTCTTTCGAGAACCAAAGCTTAAATCAGGCGCCTTAGACCGCTCGGCTATCTTGACTACACTCTATTCGGTGAACTTATTCAACGTCATATTACTTTTCGCAAGTCTTATTTTAGCACTCTCTCACTGATAAAGTATTGAGTTGGTAAAATATCTCTGATACTCTGTGCTAACGGTTAAATACAAAATATTCTTAATAGCATAATTAGTATTTAATTTGCAAAATATATGTGTAAAAAATTATAATACGGAATAGGTTGTTGTATACATGTATGTCGGAAGTGGGGTTCGAACCCACACTCTCTTTCGAGAACAAGAACTTAAATCAGGCGCCTTAAACCGCTCGGCCATCCTGACTGCACTCCATGGTAGGAAATCATTCAACAGTTTTAATTAGCGAAAAATCACTTATTTTAATAGTTTTTGCCCGTTTACTGTAAAATTACTGAACCAATTTCTATGAAATGGAAGTGGTACCAATCCGAGAGTAAGTTCTTTAATTTAACACCAAAACCAAATTAATCAGTTGGCTAGTTTCGGCGTAATCGGTGAACATACATTAAAAAAATACATACGCGATGAATTGATAACCTCCTCTCCTTCTTGAAGTCGGTTAAAATATTCTTAATAGCATAATTAGTATTTAATTTGTAAAATATATATGTAAAAATTATAATACGGAATAGGTTCGGAAACTTATTCAATGTCATGTTACTTTTTGCAAGTCAATTATTTTAGCACTCTTTCACTGATAAAATATTGAGTTGATAAAAGATCTCTGATACTCTGTGCTAACTGTTAAATACAAAATATTCTTAATAGCATAATTAGTATTTAATTTGTAAAATGTATATGTAAAAATTATAATACGGAAAATTATTGTACACACGTATGTCAGGAGTGGGGTTTGAACCCATTGTCACTTTCGAGAACCAGATCTTAAATCAGGCACTTTAAACCGCTTGGCCATCCTTGCTTCACTCAATTGCAGGAACTAATTCAACAGTTTTAATTACCGAAAAAAACACAAATTTTAATAGTTTTTGCTTAATTACTAAAAAACTACTGAACCAATTTCTATGAAATGGATGTGGTACCAATCCGAGAGTAAGCTCTTTAATTTAACACCAAAACCAAATTAATCGGCTGCATAGTTTTGGAGTAATCGGTGAACATACATAAAAAAAAAAAAAATACATACGCGTCGAATTGATAACCTCCTCTCCTTTTTGAAGTCGGTTAAAAAGACATGCTTATGTCACTATCATCCTGGATTTTTATATTAAATTGACTAGACGAGGTTATAATATTTTATTTTGTTGGATACCTGGACACAAGGGTATTCCTGGTAATGAAAAAGCAGATGAGGCGGCAAGGCTTGCTCTTAACCCTTTACACCATAAAGTACCATTCTCAGACACTAAACTAATTATAAATCACTTTATTCATAATAACTGGCAAGAAAGTTGGAATTTAGAAATCAATAATAAACTACATCATGTCAAACCACTATCATGACCTGGCCTCCAAACTATCCAAAAAACAGATGTTCTATTGACTCGTCTAAGAATTGGACACTCTAGAATGACTCATAATCATCTTTTATTAAGGGAGGATGCACCCATGTGTCCACACTGTCATTTTGATTATCTTACCATTCATCATGTTCTGACGAACTGTCCGGGTCTACTGCACTTTTATAGATTCTATTTTAATACTTCATCACCACTATTGACAAACCTCATTGGGGAAACACCTCATGGGGCACTCTTCGTTTTTTTAAAACATACGGGCTTTTATTTTACGATTTAGAACCTCTTTAAACTTTGACTTTCCTTTTTGGCATTCTGGATGGAAACCCCATCCAGATGCCTTTCTTGAAATTAGAACTTTTACATTTTACTTGGCTTTAAGTTTATAAATATTTTTTTTTACTCTTTTCTGTCTACATCTGGAATGGATAACCCATCCAGATAGCCTTTTCTATCTCTTGTTTTTAAAATTTCGTTTGTCTATTTCCATGTTTTTTATAAATTTTGTCTTTGTTTGGCGCAGCATGTCCCTAAAGGGATTTTGCGCCATTTAACCCTAATCAACCAACCAACCTTCAGTTTAATTGAATTCAATTATTGAAGATAATTATTGAAAATAATACACAGAATAATTGCGAGTGTTCTACAAAATCTTTTTTTATTTTAACAACCATTCTTTACATATTGCTTTAATAATTAATAAATTTATTGTACAGAACCCTTTGTTCACGAGTAAAATTTGCACATGGCAGATTATTTTTATTAAAAGTGATATCAAATTCAAGGGAGCTATTTTTTAACGCACATTTGCTTGTTAATGCTTGGAAATTGGGATATACTCTCTCAAAAAATATGTAATCAAAAGACGTTTCGCATTGTAGAAATGGCAAAAGATTTCTCAGAAAATCAGGGCCCGACTTATATTATCTAGGGCACTGGGGCAAGTAACATTCTGAAGGTCCACATTTATGTATCCGTAAAAATTGTTTATGGCTTGTACTTGGGTGATTTGAACTAAACTTTATACCTACTGTGTGCATGTAAATTTTGTTCCCAGTACTCTTGACATCAGCTATCATAAGAAAGGTTGTAACAACTTAATATACAGTAAGCAAAAAAAGCATTTGCACACCAGGTAAATTTATTGTAGCATACGTATAAATAAAGAAAAAGCAACTAAAAATTAAGAATACCAACATTTTTACAAAACAAATAAACATATTTAATATCTGACTTACTAATTATATTTAAAATATGAAAACTTAAAAAAGTAGCATTTGTACTGCCAAAAAATACTTGCACACTAGCAATAAAAATAGAACTAGAGGAATTATGTATAAATTAAAGACAGTGATAATATTTAGTATGCGCATCCCTTTGCTTCAATTACAGCTTGTAAATCGTCTGGTCATTAATTTTATTAATTTGTGAGATGTTCCACTGCTGATTTGTAGCCATTCTTCCCTAACAGTTTGCTTAAGTTCTGACTTGTTAGAAAATTTCATTTTCCTTATTTTCATATCCAAAATATGCCATAAATTTTCAATCGGATTGAGGTCTGGTGATTTTGGTGGCATTTTCAGTTGATTTTTTACATTTTAAAGCACCACAACTTCGTAATATATGCAGTGTGTTTCGGATCGTTATCCTGTTGGAAATAATATGAATAAATCCTAATTTCAGAGCACTATTAAATAAATGATCTCGTAACATATAAATGTATTGTTTAGCATTTATATTGCCTTCAATAAAGGTCATTTCGCACACTCCGTTAAAAGACTTTCATCCCCAAATCATTACATGGCCACCGCTATGTTTTATAGTTGGTTTCAAGTTTTTAATTTGAAGAGAAGTATTTGGCTTTCGCCATACAGTTCTCTTACCATCTGAGCAAAAATATTGAACTTGCTTCCATTGAAAAAAAAAAGTTTTCCAAAACTCTAGTGGTTTGCTGATATAAGCTTTTGCAAATTCAAGTCTTTTCACTATATCTGTTTTACTAATAAATGGTGTTTTTCGAGAGGCGAACCTCGAATATTTGTATCATGAAGAAAATTTCTAATTGATTGTAGCGTAACTATTGTTCCCGACGTTGAAGCGACATCAACGGCCAATTCTTGAGCACTTACAAGAAAGGTCTCCATACGGGCATACTCAGAAAAATCTGAAAAAATTACAGAATGTTCTTCTCATATAGTTATATATGTTTATAAAAAAATTTCGGCGGAACCTCCTTATAACGTCCGTAAAAAAATAATAAAAATTTCGTTTATTTAGCGATTTATCTCCGATTGGCGAAAAAACGAAATTTTGAAAAATACGCTTTTACGCTTCGAATACTTTTTAAAGAAAAAACTTTCTATGTTCAATTTATTTAAATAAGTTTAGTTTAAGTAATTTTAGTTTTGCATTTTTACTTTACTTTAAGTGTAATTTTGTCATATACGTTTATATGTACTTATAAAAAAATGAAATTAATATATTTTATCATTTAAAACACAATTTAAATTGATTAAAATTGTTCCAAATTGAAAAATGCACTGTTAAAAATCTGCTGCATTTTGTTGCAACGCACTCCCTTGCTTGTATAGAAAACGGTTACTTGAACTTGAAATGGAGCTTTCTCATTGGTTGGAATAGAGATATTATATACAAGCGGTGGAGTGCGTTGCAACAAAATGCAATATTGCGCAAGCTACAACACCGCTAAAAATCTGTACCATTTTCTGCGGCGTCACTCCACCGCTTTTATAGAAAACGGTTAATTCACCGTGCTATGGAGCATTCTCATTGGTCAGAAGAGAGATATTCTATAAAAGTAGTGGAGTGACGTTGCAGTAAATGCTGCAGATTTTTAACAGGGAAGTCAATTTTCAGATTCGTTAAAATCGTCTGCTTTTGGCGAGGAAATGCACTGCTCTCCAAATCCCGCGTCGCTTTCAGATTTTCACGCCAATTATTCCAAACTATATTGTTTTACATATCTAATAATGTAATTCCGCCGCTAATTTTCACTGATCCTTTATTACCTACATGAGTAGTTTAATTCGTATTTTTTTCAAAAAATTCTGAGTATGCCCCCAATGGAGACCTTCCTTGTTAGGAAAAGGTTTTATGAAGATTCTTTTATGATGGCTCTCCTTTGCCTGGTATTTAGCTTTCTTGGACTCCCAGTTCGAGGCTTATTTATTGTCGAACCAGTTTCTTTTTTCTTCTTAATTACATAACGAACACTAGAAAATTTTAGATTTAATTTTTTACCGATTCTTCGGTATCTCAATCCAGAATTGTTAAGAAATATAATCTTTTCACGGGTAGCAACAGACAGTTCACACGTTTTCGGCGCCATTAGAACAAAAACTCCCCAGAATCCCTGCTTCAGTTAATATATTACGTGACTTTAAAGTACGGGGCTAATGTACTTTGGCACTGATATTCTAAACATCTGCATAATGTTCACATTTTATGCTTTTTTAACAGTCAATGCTTCGTATGCAAATACTTTTTAGGTATGAGAAAATATTTATTTAAAATATTTAATGTTACTGTTTAAGGAAAATGGGTAGTTATTTTTATTTTCCTCTTAAATGAATAAATAAGAGAATAGTATAAAATTTGCTTTCTATGGTTACTTTTGCAAAAAATCGTCTGTGCACAAATACTTTTTTGCTCATTGTATATATATATAATATACTAGTCAGGAAACTAGTAGATGAAATGATTGATTCATTTAGAGAATTATTTGTTTGGAAACTTTCTCCCCCCTCCAATTGGTTATCATAAATCGTCTTAACACGCCTCATTAAGAGGAAAATATCAAAAATGAATTTCTCTCGAAAACAATGGACTACTAAGTTTAGATAAAATTTTAAGCGTATATTTTTTCGACAAGTAGCTTGTTTTGGTGGTGGTAAGGAGGTATGGGAAATAAAGAGGTGGCGGGTAGGATCACATTTAATAAATCTTTTTGAAAAAAAACCTTTCGTAAAAGAAGAATTTGTCACATTTGACTAATTTTAATCACTTGGCATCCCTTAAAAAAAAACTTTTTTTTAAAAAAACGATGTGTGTGTGTGGGGGGGGGGATAACTAACCCATATGCCCCATCATTAGTGAGCCCCTGAAGAAAATGTCAAAGTTGGCGTTTTGAAACGAATTTCCAGACGCAAGAAAGATGAAAACCGGTCACATAACAGCAAGCCTGCCCATTTTATGCCAACGTTTAAAAATGTTTCAGAAAGTGCCGCGTTACTGAGCAGGTGATATGAGAACTGTCTTAATTTTAAATTTAAAGGCTTACAATTGAGGGGTCTGACTGGTGAAGTGATATGGAATCGAAATGAGTTTTCCATTTTTTGATAAATTACTTATTGAGTTACAAGCAATTTACGGCTTCTTTTTTCTTACGATGTTCGGTGGACATTTGGTTAAAAACACCAAGTTTGGCAGTATTTCAAGAACGATTTTTTGCGTTTAGCATAAAACTGCAATTTTTCTTTTGATTACATAGTTTCTGAATAACAATACCCATAAATTTCATATGTTTTCAAACAAAAAGGAATTGAAAAATGAATGAGAAAGTAGCCCCTTTGTATATGAGAATAGCCTTTAAAATTACCTAAAGATTTGATCAATATTCCCAGAATACACACGCACACAAAATAAGAGTAGGTTTGGCTGTTTAACAAATAAGCAAAGATAATTTTTTTCTGTATGTTTTTAAAGCAATTTATCTTTACATGATATCCTTGTATTTTATGATTAATACTACTGGCAGAATAATTAAAGAATTGTGTCGGTAATACAAGTCTGCTATTCTCGGTTAGTTGTTAGTGTTGGATTCAGGGATGGCTCGGAGGGACAACTCCCCCCCCCCTTTCGGAAGATTTTAGATTTTGTGTTATCAATGGTCAAAAAGTGCAATCCCTCGCCCCCCCCCAAAATCAACAGAAATCCCCACTTCGGAATGTTTGAATTCAACATTGTTAGTTACGGTTACTGTCATAGTTATAGTTCGATATCTAATGGGCTAAAATTTGATTTATTATTCCAATTTCATTTTGAATTAAATATAAAATCATTACTAATTACGTTTGCTTCTTCAACAGAGATGGTTGTTATTAGCAGGGTTCTCGCTGTCGCTCGCCATTACGCCAAATTGCGACAAAATGCATAGTTTAGCGAGTAAAAGAGCAATCAGACTCGCCAAATTTCTTGGACTCAATTTCTGCTCTCCATTTTGTTTGTGTGAGTCCATGTGTGCCAATATAGGTGAGATTCTTTTACAAATTGCTGAAAGATTGGATGTCGCTGTGTGTACATATTTAACCATATCGTGCCGTTTATATTTATAGAGATTCTGACTCTACAACAATTCAGTTTATCAACAGTCAGAGACAAATGATTGTGTGATATTATGTTTATCTAAGTAAAATTGTAACACTTTGTGCAAATTTCTGAAATCAGTGAAACATTTTATACCTAAATGCATAAAAATTAAAACTATAAATGTAATACATAAGTTAAAAAACTACAACGTTATAACGCACTAATTTTATAAAACGCAAACCCTCCAAAGAATTACATATGCTGTTTCAAGGATGCCTTAATCCCCTTCCTAAGTGCCAAAATATAAATAAATAAATAAATAAAATAAAAAAAAGATGAAATTGGTTGAAAAATTCCGCTCGGTTATAACTCCAAGTACTTGCTGTGGAATGTTTGAAAATGTGTCAGCAGAGTTTAAATACAAAAAAGAAATGACGTAACTGTCCAGAAATAGCTATAAAACAGAACAACTACGCAGGATCTCTCCACAACTCTGAAAGAAAAGGGGTGCTGGCCATATCGTTTACTAGTGCTTATCCATTGTCAGTTAATCACTATCTGTGTACTAACGTTGTATCATTAAAAACAAGATTCGCATATTGTTAATTATGAATTACTCTCATCGAGCGCCCATTAGAGTAAATTTTTGTTGCAATGTGCTTCTGAAATTAGCCATTTACAATACATTTCATTAGTTGTATGTTAGTTAGTTGTATGCAAAATAATCATTGGCCGGTCAAATTTGTTCTATCGAGTCGAAATCTCATAGCAATTTTTAGTACTATATGTTTTTCACAATGGTAAGTCAACGATAGATATTTTTAAGTTTTATTTAGACTGCAAAAAGAATATCTGAAACAATTGCACATTTATTACTAGGAGACCTTTATAATTTACTCATTTGTAATAGTTTCTGTAGCAGATAGTAGAATATTTATTCGATAAGCAATTACAAAAAGTTAGGTTATTTTAGAATATTTGGAGTACTGGGGAAATTCTATAAGGGATTAAAGATGCATTTTTCAATGTTTCACGCCGACTCTATTTTGATAAAATTTATTTGTATTTGGCGATTATTGTTTATTTCTTATTCACCTAACTGTTAGTGTTGCTCAAAAAACAGCAAGAACCCTTTTATACGTACTTTTTTTTAACGATGTCCGCGATATCAATAAATATTTGGATGATATTGGATGAAATTTCATATTGAATAAGATTTTGACAAAAATTGTTTTCGATAGGTTTCGGTTAATCTTGCTCACCAGTGCTAGATTATGTATTCCATTTTTTTTAATATCCGGGATAACATTAAATCTTTCTATTCATTTTGACAAGGATTGTGGAGGCAATTCATACCAGAAGCAATTCATTTTAAGGGTTTGTCCATAAATGTCGCAATTTTTTTCACTATTTTTGACCGTCCCCCCCCCCCATTTTGTCACAAAATGTCACATTTCATCATACTCACTCCCTTGTCACACTATCTTACATAGACATATGCTTTCAGTTCAGAAACAAAACACTACATTCTAAATAATATTTCTAATTTTATTTTTAAAGTTTAACATAAGTGCTTAAATGACATTTGTGAGCTTAATAATAAAAAACTTATTTGTGTACTTATTTTGTCTGAAATAAAATTAAGGTTTACAACAAAAACACAATTAATAGACAATGATAATGAGACATTAATATGATAATCCTAACAATGAGATTAAATATATGCTCCAGGGGGAATGTCCCCCCCCCGCCGGTCCATCCCCTGAATTCAACACTGTTCTAAACTTATTCAATTATTTCTACCAACTAGAAACTAGAACTAGAATTCCAAACGAAAGAAAATTCCAGTAGTAACTATAGTTAAATTTGAAATCGCAAGCTTTGAAGATAGAAAAAAATTAGCGATCAGTGAGATCGCTAACAGCAGATTGAAGTTAATTTTGTTCATAATATATATATATTGATAATGACATATAACCACATAAATCATACATAACATTTTATAAGGGATCTAACACGGATATTGATTTTTAGCAAAAATCTTATTAAATAAGTTAAAAATATAAATTTAATAAAGATGCTTTAAATAACGCCAATATTTTAAATTATGGAGGTGAGAATCCGCATTAGTGTAGAGTTTACGAGTTAAAAAGTATTTACAAGACATTTATAAATGTTAATAAGAATATTTACTACACGTAACTTTAGTTATTATAATAATCCACATGATAAAAATATTAGATTTAAAAACAATTAAGATCGTGCAATGTTCTAATAGTTCTATATAAAGGGGCCTTTTTAAGTAAAGATAAGCTCAATGACCGATATTCTATTGCCCCCTCCCCATTTTTCTTACACTTTCGCAAAAAATTAAACATTTTCTATTGCTTAAAATGCATGTATGAAAACATAAATACTGATTTAGATAAAAACAGTTAAAACCGTGCAATGTTTCAAATAATTCTATTCAAGCAATCTTTTTAAGCCTTTAATTGGTGTGACGGAAATAGTAACATAAATAATGTGAAGTGGTCCGCCAGACCGCTCCATCGAAAGAAGAATTGAGTTAACTCAACTGTTCTTTAACTCAATAGTATAGTGTTTTTGTACCTGACATTTAACTGATGTTAAGATATCACAGAACGCTGCTTATTCAGATTTTTATAGTTTAACTTAAATTTTCTTTTTAGATACAAACTATACCAAAATTTTCATTCATTTTGAACTTCAGTACTATCACCAAAACTTATGTTATAAATTTATCCTTTTGGATTTAAGAACAGCCTCAAGCGAACGTGTCTTTGAATTTTCAGTATTTTATTTATCTTAATTTTAATGCATATTTTCTCTTTTTTTTCACCTTTTCAGCTCATGATGACTATGCGGATGTATATGATGCAATACAAAGTGCAGTATTTAAGCTGGGGGATCATGTGTTTACCAATCAAAATGGTATAAACTTCAAATGTGTTCTCTTCATTGCACTTGCAATCCAAGCTGTTAAATACAAACTGCAACATGAATTTTTTATGTTGGAAGTAAGCCACAATAGATTCGACAGTTTCATTCGGTGCCTATATTTCAAAGCTACGTCTGGCTTAGGCTATATTTCAAAGCTACATAAGTTATACTAAGGGAAATTAAAGTTTTCTTATAGGTATGGTTTAGACACGTCAATAAAGTACATTTAGTAAGTCATTATTATGAGACTGATAAAGAACTTATGCCAGAGAATACGAAAAATGTCCAGCCTCGAAAACTAACCGAATTATGCTGTATCCAAATAAGAGAGTATTTGTCCGGCTATTTTCCTCTACCCTTGGCAATAGAAAATGTAAAAGTGCCATTCCAGAAAAGTTAAGACTTTATAAGTTTTAACTTTAGATGGACTTATTCGGAAAGAACGAAGATGTGCCTACACAAAATTTGTTTTTTCGCCATATTTCGTTTAATAAAGTGCCTTTTTCTTTATTTTGTACAATTTTGAAATAAAATAATCATCTACACAAATTATCTTACAAACACTGGGGATAATGTATTTACCAATAAAACTGGCAAAAATTTCAAACGTATTCTCTTCACCACACTTGCAGTCCAAACTCTTATGTGGGTGATTCTACGATAAGATGTTCAAAAACGTAGGGAATTCGGCCAAAAAGAAAAGTTTGAGTTTGATCAAAAACCTTTAAATTAGGATTTTTGTCCCGTTTATTTACTTTTTCATATAAGGGCAAGTCACTTTATACATATTTTATAACTTTTCCTGGCAGTTATCTTGCCATGGGAAATACGGCAGGGCAGAGACATTTTCATGTAAATTCAAATTTTGTAACTATATTTTTGGGTTAATTGTGTATTTCACTTTAATTATTACCGTATTGTTTAATTAGGGCAGTAAATGCAATTGAATTAAATGAATATTATAAGTTTTATGACTTACCAGGGGAGATACACGATCACCGTGCGAAACCACTACACCGCACGGTCGCGTCGCAACAACTAAAAATGGCGGCGCTTAAATGGCTTGCGCGTTTAGTATTGCTAACTTCAAGCTAATAGATGTCCTTAAGCACTAATTCCGATATAGCAATCCTTGAATTTATATTTGTTTCAGCGGAACGAAATTTGACAGGGTAGATACACAAAAAATGCGGGACAAAAGTTAATTAAAAATTTTTTTTGAAATTAACAAAATTATTTTATTTTTTTTTATAATACGTAAGCATAATTACTTAAATTACAATTAAACATACTTTAGCTAAGCATCTGACGAAAAAAATATATGTATTGTTTGAAAGTTTAATTGAAACCGGCAAGGGGACACATGCTAGGGGAGAAACTTTTTTAGACTTTGCAAGAAATTTCGAAAAATGCGATTTAATTAGGCATTCAATCGTGATGTTATTTAATAAAGTATATTAAGATGATGCGTTTCGATCATTGCAAAAAATAGCAACATATCGAATAAAAAATCTTTTTTAAACGGATTGCCGTACAAATTACCTCTTATCGTAGAACCACCCATATATAAAATAGAGCATGTGTTTTTTGTAATGGAATAATAAGCCACTTTTAAGATAAATAACTATATTAGATGCCTAATGCTATATTTCGAAGTAACGTCAGATACTTATCTTATGCTAAATGAAGTGAAAAATATCTTAAAGGTATGGCAAACGTGTTCTCTTCATTGCACGTGCAGTCCAAGCTGTTAAATACAAACTGCAATATGACTTTTTTCTCTTGGAAGTAAGCCACAATAGATTAGACAGTTTCATTCGGTGCTTTAGGCTATATTTCAATACTACGTCGTATACTTATATTGCACTAAGCGAAATGAAAAATATCTTAAAGGTATGGCTGACTCGCATAAATAAAGCAGATTTCGTAGATTGTTATTGCGAAACGCGTAAAAAACTTATGCCACACAGTGAAGAAAAGTTTGAGCCTCGAAAATTAACCGAACTATTAGTGGTGTATCGAATAGTACTTTGGCCGAGTAGCCGAGTAGTTGTGTAATAAGAAAATAAAACACTGCTGTGCACATAATGTGAGCTTAGGTGTACACATATATAAATATAGATGTGCACATATATCTATACCTATGTGTACATATATAATATACATATATTGTATAAATAAATTAGCTCATTAAATTAAAAATTTATTGGTCCCTTTTTAAAGAAAATTTTTGACAGTTGAAAACTAATGAAAAAGGAGAATTGATACATAACAAGTACAATTATTAATCAATATAAAATTAAAACACTCATTAACCCTCCGATTTATTCCGACCGTTGAATTCGACCATCTGTCGTCATTGAAAAATAAAAATGTTTATTGCTTACTGTAACAATTCACTAAGTAATGCAAGACATTTCATATTTATTTTGTGATTGTCTATACCTTATTTTCTTTTGATTAAAAAAATGTATTAGCTTTGCAGTTTCTTTTCATTTTTCATGTATACAGATTATGTTATTTTAAATTTATTATTTTTTAAATAGCTCAGTAAAAAACTTTTTTCAATAAAAATTACAAATGTGTGAATTAAGAATGCTTAAATAGCAAGCTCTAGAATTAATGAGTATAGATAATCTAGAACTTGAAAATCCACCAAAAAAACAAAAAATACATCATGAGAAAGTTTAATGTAGACGAACCAAAAGAGAAAATGCCAGCAAAAATATATTTATTTTCTGACAATATTTTGAGGAAATTGTGAATGAGCAAAAAAGATCGTGGCACTAGTACTAATATAAAATCTCCGCATGAAGAATTGGTACAAAAAGAGATACAGGCTTTCTTAACAGAAGACTTATTGTAAAACTGACACTCCATTTGCATTATGGGGAAAAAAGAAATTTCCATTTATGTGCAACTTTGCAAAAAATTCTTATGTGCACCTTCAACAACTGTTTATTCTGAACGTATACAGTAGAGTCTCTATATAACGAAATCCATCGTTCAGACAAAAAATTCGTTATATAGAAAAATTCGTTGAATATAGAACGAAAAAAATGTCTCATTTAATGTTTAAATTTTGAAACAAAATTGTTTTTGAGGTGTTTAAGTTTTTGAAATATTTAACTGATTTTTGTTCAGAATCTCAAACATTTTCGCCACTTCCCTTTTCCTAGTATCATATTATTGTCAAAATTATTACTTTATCAGAGAGAGTTATGTTTAAACTAGAAGCGATTTTATGCAAATGCAGTAGAAGATAACACCAGCAAAGATGACATTTAGTAACAATTCTTCAATCAAATGATCTCTCACAACAAAACATGCTTCGAGTCGCCACGAACAGCAAACATCCTCTCTAAATTCTAAAAGTAATGACAGTTAATGTAGGTAGATGAAAACCTGCTGACAAATGACCTTTTCTGCAATTCTTTTATCCCTTCCTTATTCCTGACTTACTATCCAAACTAAGAAATAAACACCATTTTCAAGACTGTAATGGAATAGTTTTATCTTTTAGGATGCTTTGTGATAGGTGCAAATTGCCCCACTAGCAAGCAAATGTGTCAATCTTTTCCAAGAACGCATGCTTATGTTCGTTAAAACAAAGTCAAGTGTAACCAAGCAAAAAGATGTTTTACTTGGGGAGGGGGTGAATGCTTTTTTTTGGGGGGGGGGGGGCATGAGGAATAAGGTAGAGGAACGTAGCTATGAAATATAAACCAGAAATCAACGGAAAAAAATCAACAGATAATTTGAAGTATTTTCTGAACTTATAATAGAACATTTTCGAAAAAATTCGTTAAATGTAGATATATATTTCGCTATATGGAGATTATTTTTAATGTAATCATGAAAAAAATAACCGTTCCTATAAAAAATTATTAAATAGAAAAATTCGTTGAATCGAGTTTCGTTATAAAGAGACTCTACTGTATTTTCAGAGGCAGGCCAAATTTATAGTAGTAAAAGAAATGCCTTGTCTACTGATAATGTAGAACGTTTAGTGTTTTTGCACCATAATTTGAAATATAATAAATTTAATGATTAATTTTTTATTGCATTTTCAGTTTAGTTATCAAAAATAATAGTCTCTTCTCTTTTCCTATAATTCAAAAAAAGTATTTTTATTTGTATAAATGTGAAATTTTATGAGGGTTTTTGTTCTTAACATTTTCTATATTTTGCAGATATATTGTTAAATATCGAGTAAATAGTTTTATGAATTACTGTATATATTATACAATGATATTCAAATAACTTTTTACAGATCAGTTATAAATTCACATACTTAAAAAATGAAATTCTTACATCTACTCGGCATTGACCGAGTACTCGTCCAAAATTTGGCCGAGTACCGAGTACTCGGCAAATTGGCCGAGTATTTACTGAGGACTCGGTACGGCTCTATGAACTATGTCGTATCCAAGTTAGAAAATATTTGGGCAGCTATATGCCGCTACCCACGGCAATAGACATTATTAAATTGCCAAAAAAGTTAAGACTTTATAAGTTTTAACTTCAGATGAACTTATTCGGAGAGTATGAAGATGTGCCTACACAAAATTTATTTTCCCATCTCATTTCGTTCAATGAAGTGCCTTTTTGCTTATTTTGTATAATTCTGAAATAAAATAGTCATCTCCATAAATTATCTTACAAATACTGGGAAATAAAACTGGCAGAAACTTCAAACGTGTTCTCTTCTCTACACTTGCAGTCCAAGCTGTTATGTACAAACTAGAACATGAGTTTTTATAATGGCAATAAGCCACCTAAGTTAAATAATTATATTAAGTGTCTGATTCTATATTTCAAACCAACTTCTGATACTTACGTTACGTTTTTGTACCTAACATTTAATTGATGTTAATATCTCACAGATTGCTGCTTATTTAATTTTTTATATTTTAACTTAAATTTTCTGTTGTTCTTTTCAGTTAACTTCATGAGAAATAAAGTCAGCTCCAATAGCTATATTTTTTCTCAAACAGAAGACTTTTCGTCATTAAACAATTGATTTCGAATCGAACTTCCACAAAAACATATGTCAACAAGTGTATGAAAATCAGCAAGCTCATTTAGGTTCAATTGTAATTTAAATAAATTTAATGTTTTGTAAAATGCAATAATGTTATGAAATATTTTATCAAAACAGTATTTTTTATACATTGTTAATATGAAAAGTGTAACGTTAAACAACTTAGTGCAAATTTTTCTATATCATTTCCTCAAAACTTACAATGATGGCTTACTTTCATCGCTAAAATAGTTTTGTTCTGTGATTTTAATTTTTTATAATTCATTTTTGTGTACTTTATAGCACTAAATCAGGAAATGACCAACCTTAAACATCACGTTAGATTTTTTTTCTCTTTTTCTTAAAGACGTTATGCTAAAATGTAATACATTTGTTACTATGAAACTGATGTTAAACGTTTTAAAAATAAATTTGATTTTTTGGTTCATACTGAATTTTTTACAGCTAAACAGCTGAGGGGTCCGATGAGATACATGAAGGGATACAATTTTAACTTTGATCATTTTAGCTTAAAAATTTACAATTTGCGATAAATCTTAACGTGAAATTTTAAAAGTTAAGGTTATTTTCGGATTCGTACGTAAAAAATATAGATTTCAAATATCAAAAGTTAAAATCAGAACAGTCACATCTATTTTATAGTATCAAATTCTCGACTTCTTTAACTTTTTAATTTTAGGATTTGCAAAAAACTTTACTTGATGGTAAAAATTGAAGGTCGCTTTTGTATTAAGTGGTACAGAATACATAAAAATCACTTATCAAAAGCTAAAAAACATGACTTAACCCATCTTTTACCGGCTAGTGTAATCTAATAACATTTAAAAATATGTATAATTTTGTAAAGAATTTAAACTGTTAATTTTCATCATTTAATTTAACAAAAACTTGTTTTTTCACCTTATTAGTTTATTAGAAATTGTATATTTTGTATTAATATTATAAAATGTTTAAGTATTTCAAATTTATATTGCAATATTAATTTCATTTTCAACCATGTTTTTTAATATATCTGACGAAATCATATTTCTACTTAATTTGTGAATAACCTCTAATTTGCAGCAAAAGATATGCTCCAACTTTAAATAACTATTACTTGGTCAATTTTAATCATAGAACAATGGGATTTTTTGTTTGTTTGTCTTACTTGTCAATATAACAAGAAAATTTTACGAAATATAACTTATAAGACAGCGGGACCGTATAAAAATTTAAAATTCTTAATTTTTTAAGGAAATATTTCTATTGACCTTTAATCGTTTTTAAAATACTGGTTTAGCTCATTTAAAACGTATTTGTTATTGTAACTACATTAGACTCTCGTTAATTCGAAATCGGACAAATCGAAATTTCTCTTAATTCGAACTAAACATGAAGTCCTTAAATTTTCAAAAGCAAATTCGAAAGCACGCGAATTCTGATTTTTCATTTTTCCCCATTTTCTCACAGACTTCAGATCCTTGAAAAAACTTTTTTCTTTCATTTTTGTCAAAATTATTCGGAACTTCTATCCATATAATCCCAAGCATTTGATATCCACTTTCTTAGTCCATCAATGACAACTTCACCACTTCTTCCAATGAACCTGTTCCCAATCCCTTAAAAAGTATATGTATTAAACTTTTAATCTAATATTGAGTCATATCCTAATAATAAGAAGTAAAATAAATTTAAAAAATATTATAATATTTTGAAATAATACTTCTGTAAACATGTTTTTCCTCGCATACTTCTAGAATTTAATTACTGGATAATTCGAACATTTCTTGTGATCCCGACGAGTTCGAATTAACGAGAGCCGACTGTATATGTTTATGAATAACGGTAAAAAAATCAGCCATTGGCCACCGTTAAGAATGGATATCCATCCTATTTCAGGACATAACTTTCAAAACGCTTTCTCGGGGGAAAAAAATGGGAAATCGCAACAATTTCCGACTAAGTCTATTGCTTTTTTATTTCAAACCAAGATTTAACAATGCGAAAAATACACGATAAAACTAGTTTTTATTGCAGAGGTTTTTTTTCGATGCAAATTCACCATTTAAACATACTTATATAAATAACTCTTTTTTTTTTTTTTTTTTTTTTTTTTTTTGATAAGGCGAATTTTGAAATGCACGCTCTCGGATATTTTTCACAGAAAATTTCATTTTAAATATTTGTGAGATGTTCAGATTATCAGTAAAATTTATTAAGGCTTCTGTCCCTTGCGAACGAAGCTCTCGCAAGCTAATGCTATTCCTATGTCGGAGGTATTTTTCTAATATCTGGTTCACATTTCGACATTTTTAATTTTTTTTTTATTGGATAGATGAGGTGGATGTTGAATTGCTCATTTGTTACCTTTTTCGATTTTGTGTGCAGATACTTTTTTAATGGTACTTTCATTTTCGAAATCGAAAGTGAAACTAACTTTATAAAAATATCTGCATTCAAAAATAAAAATTAAGTGACTTCAAGATGCATCTCAGCTATTAAATGCAAAAAAATCACTTTATGTTAAAATGCGAACCAGATATTAGAAAATACACTATCTACCAAAAAGTATTTGTACACTTTCAGTTTTTGACATTTTGTCAAATATTTAAAAATATACTGGTTGGATTTTTCTGGAACTTCAGAAATATAAAGATTATGTTTCACTTCATATTTATTTACATTCATTTGTTAAGCGGGTAATTAGGGGGCCGGCAAAAAAACAAAGAATAATAGAAATATTTGGGATCGCCCTGTACATGAAAATGCACGAAACGACTTATCGCTTTAGAATACAAATATATGAATACAGTAGAATATGTACACTAATTTTTGTGAGAATAGCATGTATATTTATGGCGATAGAGCGATTTTTTTGAAAAATTCAAAAAATTCTGGTATGTTTTTTGTTTATATCATGCTGGGTTTTTGACCAAATTTAACGCAAATTTCAGAAAAATTGGCAAAATGCAGTAGAAAAAATGTAGCGCAATTGGAATATAAATATATTAAATATTTTATGAAATATGAGTAGTTTTATGAAATAATTTTTATCTGCGCATGCGCGAACGATAAAAACAATTCTTTTACATCATTTAATAGTCAATTCTATGGAGTAACTTATAAAAAAAATCCAATGAAATATCGTGAAAATTCAAAAAGATATCATTATTATAAGTAAGCTGTTTTTACATTGCTCTCTAAAAACGGCTGAATGATAAGGGATTCTCCACAAATTGACATTTTTTATTGACTGACTTTTAGGAAAAAATTAGTATTTAATGTATACAATATCAAATACAATATTTCTGTTAATAAGTATCTTGACATCTGTGATGGAAAAGAATAAAAGCCCTTTTCCTTTTCTATCACAGGTGTCAAGATACTTATTAGCAGCCATATTGTATTCATTAAATAGTACTAATTTTTTCCTAAAAGTCAGTTAATAAAAAATGTCAATTTGAGGAGAATCCCTTATCATTCAGCCGTTTTTAGAGAGCAATGTAAAAACAGCTTACTTATAATAATGATATCTTTTTGAATTTTCACGATATTTAATTGAATTTTTTTTATAAGTTACTCCATAGAATTGACTATTAAATGATGTAAAAGAATTGTTTTTATCGTTCGCGCATGCGCAGATAAAAATAATTTCATAAAACTACTCATATTTCATAAAATATTTAATATATTTATATTCCAATTGCGCTACATTTTTTCTACTGCATTTTGCCAATTTTTCTGAAATTTGCGTTAAATTTGGTCAAAAACCCAGCATGATATAAACAAAAAACATACCAGAATTTTTTGAATTTTTCAAAAAAATCGCTCTATCTCCATAAATATACATGCTATTCTCACAAAAATTAGAGTACATATTCTACTGTATTCATATATTTGTATTCTAAAGCGATAAGTCGTTTCGTGCATTTTCATGTACAGGGCGATCCCAAATATTTCTATTATTCTTTGTTTTTTTGCCGGCCCCCTAATTACTCGCTTAACAAATGAATGTAAATAAATATAAAGTGAAACATAATCTTTATATTTCTGAAGTTCCAGAAGAATCCGACCAGTATATTTTTAAATATTTGACAAAATGTCAAAAACTGAAAGTGTACAAATACTTTTTGGTAGATAGTGTAACTCACGCATAGGAATAGCATTAGCTCGCGAACGCTTCGTCGGCCTTATTCATTTCCCTGGAACTCTGAAGCGAAGGTCTAGCACGTTTAGTGTCCCTTTGAGTGGTTTTCTGGTATGCGAGTAACAATTTTCAATATTTATCTAATTTTATTGTTTTTCTTTAAATTTTATTATTCCTGTGCATTATACCATACCATAGTGTACCATACTTGCCAACTTTTACACGTTATGTGTTAAAATGTATCCTTTTTTAATGTTTTTTATACTGTTACTCTTAGGATACTTATTTTTACAATTTTTTGCAAAGTTTCTTTGTTTTATTTTTTTCCTTAAATCATAAATTATTTTTAATTGCTTTTAATAACTATGTTGTGAATGGGAGAAGTATACTTAGTATTGTTAAAGGTTGTTGTTAAAGTTGAGGATCCCATTATATACAGTTGGCAAAAAAATTATTTGTACACTTCATTTTTTAAAATTAAAATTAAATTAAAGATTTAAGCAAAAAATACTGTAATACATTAATTTAATACATTTTAATAATATAAAAGCAAAAAAAAAAAAAAAAAAAAAAAAAAAAATGAAACGGATTGATTTTTTACATTATAATAAACAAATATACAAAAATATAATTCAAAAACATATTTGTACACTACATTCATGTACTTTAATTAATGAAAATTTAGTTAAATGATACAAAATAATATTTTGTGTGAATTCCTTTAGCGTTTATGACTATTTCTAGATGGTGTGACAAGCGGTCGGGTTTATTTTATTCTATGACTCAATAAGAGCTTCCTTAAAACTGTTTTTCGCAGATGCATATTTTTTTTTTGGATTTTTGCATCCAATAGCATTCACAAATTTTTATTGGATTCAAGTGTAGAGATTGCGAAGGAGTTACCAGTCGCCTTCGAGCATGTAGAGTAACCATGTGCTGGTAATCACAGCAGTATGCTTTGGTTGTTATCCTGCATAAAGTGAAAAGCTTCCTCTACACGTAATTTCTCAGCACTGTTTAATAAATTATACCGCGACACATCAATGTATGTTAAAGCTATCATTCCAAAGTCAATAAATTCCAAATGTCCTGCTCCATTAGAAGCTATACACCCCAAAACCATAATATTCCCCCCCCCCCCCCCCCACTATGCTTGACAGTTTGAAGTATACGTTTTGGATCTAGATCAGTTTTATTTTTACACCAAATTTTTCGATTGCTTGGTGGTAAGAAAATTCCAAATTTTCTCTCATCAGAAAAAATTACTGTTTTCCAAAAATCCAATAATTTGCTTCTGTATACGAAAGCGAATTCTATGTATTTTCGCCTATTTGTTTCACTGATGAATGGATTTTACCTTAAGGTTCTTCCTTTTAAATCTGCATTGAGAAGAATATTTTTTATTGTTTGAGGTAATACTCTGATGTTAGAAGATGTTGCAAGGTCTCCAGCAAATTTTTGAACTGAACCCATAGGATTTTTTAAAGCTGTTTCTCCAGCACTCCTTTTTTCCCTCATTTTTAATTTGCTGAGAAGTCCTGGTTTTCATTGAATTTTGATGCATCCAATTTCTTCATACTCTCTCATCATATATCCAATAGTTGTAAATGGTAATTTAATAGCTTTTCTGATTTCTTGGAATGATTTTAATTTTTATGAAACTCGAAGATATGATTTCTTATGTTCAAAGGTACCTCTCTATTTTTAAGTACCATTCTCAATTACTTCAAGAGCAAATTAGATTAAATGTCAGACAAACATAACATGAAGTTAATAATTATTAAAAACTACCAAATTATGTTACAACTTTGAACCACAAACATTATAAACACAGTGAGAATCTAGCTGTGGAAATGAACAAATACTTTTTTTGCAAGAAAATTTTAAACTTTTCCAGTTATAAAATTTATTTTACACCTTGATCGAAAATTTCTGTCTAATTTAAAACGCACGGTAAATCACTCTATTAAAACCATTCGTGTTAAAATATCTGTTTTTATTTAGATAAAAATTAAACATATTAGACTGCACAAATAATTATTTTGCCAACTGTATACAGGGTGTCCGAAAAGTCTGGAAACGGCCGAATAACTCGAGAAATACATATGAGATTGAAAAACGGAAATATACGTATTAAATATTTTTAAATAAGCTACTCAGTGATACCAAATTTGACCTTCGCAACCGACCCTCTGGGGGTCAGAAGGGGTCCAACTTTGAAATCTTAAATTATAACTACTATTTTTTTTATTGCAGATTCGGATTCTACGGACAAAAATACGTAACTTTGTATTTGATGTTTATTTCGAATCCGTTTATCACGGTGTAATCGAGCATATTAAATCGATACATATTTCGGCTTTTCCAATGGGATTTTCCCTGATCGAAACTGATTGGGCAGAATTCTTGACGTCAAGTTCCTCGTCTTTTGCAGGAATAGCGTTTCCTGAAAATAACCCGTGGTGATTATTTCGATAGTGCTACACTGTTAAAAATTGGACCCATTTGCTGCAGCGTCACTCCACAGCTATTATAGAATATCTCTGACCAATGAGAATGCTCCATAACACAGTAAAGTAACTGTTTTCTATAAAAGCGGTGGAGTGACGCTGTAGCAAATGAGTTAAACTTTTTACAGCATATAGGGTTTTTTATGCTTTTCTCTAGAAAAATTCATTGAAATATATTAATCTAGTGTTCTATTTGGATTTTTATTTTATCCAGTAAATGGTTTCTAAAATACGATCTACTTGTTTTGATGTTTTAATGTGTAAATATGAACTTCTCCTCCCGAATAGAAAAAGTATATCTTCAGTTTTGGGGGGTGGAGTATGTAAATATTCTGCGTTTCGATGAGTTCTGTTTTTTTTTAATCATTTAATTCAGGGGGGCAAATGGGCGTGCATGGAGTTTTTTAAATAATTTTTACAGTGTATAATAAAATGTAAGGCAAACTGACCTGCGTGTATCGATCTTTTATCATATAAATATGCACCTAGCCTAAGAAATAGAAGAAAAAATAAAATTTTCATAATTTGAGGGTGGGATGTGTGTATATTATGCGTTTCCATATATTCTGCTGTTTTTAAAAAATCTAATACCGCTGATGTGGGTGTAAGTTTTTATTATCATTACAGAAAAAATATAGGTCAAAATATTAAGAAATAAAGTTATAAAACATTTTTTGGCTGTGCAACGGATGAAGAAGTATCGTAAATTCATTGTAGTTACGGAACCCGTTATTTTCCAAGTGAAATATCATATTTTCTTTATAAAATAAATAAAGCTACTATAAGCATTCGTTATTTTGCCTTCTTTAACAAGTGATTTTAAATAAGAAAATATTCGTAGTTAGCATTTCTTATTGAAATGAAATTGAAATGCAATCTTATTGAAATTATTTCCTATTCTAGAAATTGCAGGATCCTTAGGAATCCTGAAATTTTAATTTGGGGGAGGGATTGTACTTTTTCATAATTAATTACAGCAACAACAAAATAATAAGGCAGGGAATTTTTCGACAATTTTTGTTGATATAGCATGATTTTTTGTAAATTAATGTATTTTGTTCAATTTAAAATTGTGTTTCATAAATTTAAGCGCTTAACGGATCAATATTTCTGGTAAAAATTTCCAAATAATGTCTAATTTAGCATATCTTTTAACGCAATTTTAAATCTTTTATGACGGGTTATTTCAAAGAGAAACTTTTGCCTTATTGAATCAGAAAAATGCTCGGATTAAATAATGCAATATTTTAAATTAAATTTTACTGTTGAGATAAATAATGATTGAAGCATGGATGCCCGGCAAATCATGATAGGAAAAATTACGGTTAACATGCCAAATTTCATTTTCCTAGGCCTTTCAGTATCACAAAATTGCATTTTTAGAAAGTTTTTTTTTTTTCTGCGCTCCCCTTGAGTTCGTGGTATGGACATAAGAGATAGTCTATATTTGATTCGGGGGGGAACACCATTCTTTTAGTATCATTGCTTTTGAAATAATTTCGGTAGTTCCGCAGATTTTCTTCTACAAATAAAGTAATTTTATCTCTTTATAATATAGGTATATTTATAGATTACTAATGCATTGCATTTATTAAAATTATTTATAATTGGTTAATATTTTTAATTGATTGATTGGATAAAATAAAAGCACAAATGGAAAAATAATTTAATATATTTCTATTAATTTCTATGGCAGAAGCATAAAAAACACTTCTGTTATCGAAACAACCGTTAATGATTATTTTCAACAAACATGTGTCCGCTAATGCGACTACTTAGGTGAAGAAAGCTCTGGCCTATCAAATTTTGTGTTGGTAAAATCTCTTTGAGAAAATAAAACATGTATCTGATGTATTTTGTTCGATTACAATCGCGATCTTCGAAAATAAGAAAAAAAGGCTTAAAAAACAATCATATTTATTTATCTCACCAGTAAAATTTAATTTTAAATACTGCATTATTTAATCCGAGCATTTTTCTGATTCAATTAGGCAAAAATTTCTTTTTGAAATAACAGGTGATAAAAGATTAAAAATTTTGTAAAAGATATGCTAAATCAGACATTATTTGAAAATTTTTACCAGAAATAGTGATCCGTTAAGCGATTAAATTTATAAAAAATATTTTAAATGGAACAAAATACATATTAATTTACAAAAAATCATGATATATCAACAAAAAATTTCTAAAAATTCCCTGTCTTATTATTTTGTTCTTGCAGTAATTAATCAATTATGAAAACCTATAACTCCCCCCCCCCCCCTCAAAATTTCCTAAGGGGAGTTCCTCAGGATCCTGGAATTCCTAGAATAGGAAATAATTTCAATAAGATTGCATTTCAATTTCATTTCAAAATGAAATACTAAGTACGAATATTTTCTTATTGAAAACCACTTGTTAAAGAAGGCAAAATTACGAGTGTTTAAAGAAGCTTTATTTATTTTATAAAGAAAATACTGATATTTCACTTGGAAAATAACGGGTTCCATAAGTACCACGAATTTACGATACTTCTTCATCCGTTGCACAGTCGGCACAAAAAATGTTTTATAACTTTATTTTTTAATATTTTGTCCTGTATTTTTCTGTAGTAATAATTTAAAAAAACATACATCCACATCAGTGTATTAGATGATTTTTTAAAAAACAACAGAATCCATGGAAACGCATAATACACACACATCCCGCCGTCAAATAATGAAAATTAAACTTTTTCTATTTCTTAGAGAAGGTGCATATTTATACGTTAAAAGATAGAAACACGCGGGTCAATTTGCCTTGCATGTTATTCTACATAGTAGAAATTATTTTAAAACTCCATGCACGCCCATTCGCCCCACTGAATTAAATGATTAAAAAGAAAAAAAAAAGAAAGAAAAAAAGAAAGAAAAAGAAAAGAGGGCAGAACTTATCAAAACGCAAAATACTTACATACCCCGCCCCCAAAAACTGAAGATATACTTTTTCTATTCGGGAGGGGAGGTTCTTATTTACACATTTAAACATCAAAACAAGTAGGTCGTATTTTAGAAACCATTTACAGGATAAAATAAAAAATCCAAATAAAAAAATAAATTAATATATTTCAATGAATTTTTCTAGAGAAAAATATATAAAACCCTATACACTGTAAAAAAATTGACTCATTACTACAGCGTCACTCCACTGCTTTTATAGAAAACGGTTACTTTACTGTGTTATGGAACATTCTCATTGGTTATGAAAGAGATATTCTATAAAAGCCGTGGAGTAAAGCTACAGTAAATGGGTCAAATTTTTAACTGCGTAGCACTACCGAAATAATCGGCACGGGTGATTTTCAGGAAACGCTATTCCTGCAAAAGACGAGGAATTTGATGTCAAAAATTCTCCCCAATTAGTTTCGATTAGGGAAAATCCCGTTCGAAAAGCCGAAATATGTATCGATTTAATATGCTCGATTATACCGTGATAAACGAGGATTTGAAAAAACATCAAATACAAAAGTTACGTATTTTTGTCCGTAGAATTCGAATCTGCAATAAAAAATGGAGGTTATAATTTAAGATTTCAAAGTTGGACCCCCTCTTACCCCCAGGGGGTTGGTTGCGAAGGTCAAATATGGTATCACTGAGTAGCTTATTTTAAAATATTTAATACGTATATTTACGTTTTTCAAACTCATATTTCTCGAGTTATTCGACCGTTTCCAGACTTTTCGGACACCCTATATATATATATATAAACTAGAAAGATAATTTTAATTTTCATTGTATGTAAAAATAAGTCCCTTTTTAAATAAATTTTCTGAGACATTCTTTAAAAAACAAAAATTAAGTAAAAAAAAAAAAACATCTGTATTTAAAATCAACCTCTTAATGATCGTCTGTTTTTAACCGACTTCAAAGAGGAGGTTATGATTTCAACATGTATGTATTTGTTGTTCACCCATAACTTCTTTAAATGTCAACCGATTTTGATAATTCTTTTTTTTTTGAAAGCATAAGATACCCATGTGGTCCCATTTTAATTTCATTAAATTCTAATGATTAGAACTTAAAAAAAAAAAAATAAAAACTTTAAAAATTCAAATTCTTTTTGAAGCAATCATCCAATAAAAAGCGTTCATTTTTCAGGCAGATTATTTTAAGTATAGTACCTACTTAAATTAGCAAATATTTAGCAAAAATGCAGGTTTTTTATTGGGCGATAACCGAAATGATCAGCAGTTTCTGATTTCGATAACAGCGCGAAATCTTTTTGGATCCCGGTCAAGTTCTGTTATCCACCAAATCGGAAGGCTCATACCGTTACCTAAAGAAGTACACTGATAAAAAATTGCTGCATTTTGCTGCAACGCACTCCACCGCTTGTATATAATATCTCTATTCCAACCAATAAGAAAACTCCATTTCACGGCCAAGTAACCGTTTTCTATACAAGCAGGAGAGTGCGTTGCAGCAAAATGCAGCAAATTTTTATCAGTGTAGGGTGTCGAAAAGCTCAAAAATAACCTTAAAAGTTTCCACATCTATCAGAGAACAAGCATCTGTACTGTTAAAAAATTTAAACTTTTGCTGCATCGTCACTCCATAGCTTTTATAGAATAACTCTTTTATGACCAATGAGAATGCTCCATAACACTGTAAAGTAATCGTTTTCTATAAAAGCGATGGATTGACGCTGCAGCAAATGGGACAAATTTTTAACAGTGTACACTGAAAAAATTTGACCTTTTTTGCTGCATCGTTACTCCACCGCTTTTATAGAAAAAGATTACTTTAGCCTATCATGGAGCGTTCCCATGGGTTAAAAGAGATATTCTATAAAAGCGGGGGAGTGACGTTGCAGCAAAAAGGTCAAATTTTTAACAGTTAGTTAAAAAGGGCACACAAATATTGTATCCTTTACATGTGTAACGATTTTTATCAAATCTAAAGACAGCAGTGACATCTGCAGGCTATTTTCTATAACTGCAAAACAATTGGTTGTCCACGCTGTAAAAAATGTTACCCTTTTGCTGCCTTGTCACTCCCCCGCTTTTATAGAATATCTCTCTTTTGATCCATGAGAATGCTCCATGATAGGCTGAAGTATTCGTTTTCTATAAAAGCGGTGGAATAATGATGCAGCAAAAGGGTTAACGTTTTTACAGTGCAGACAAGGTAATCCGAAAATCCTGCAGATGAACGAAACGATGTTGACTGCATTGCGGCATACGAAATATAAAAATTGATTGATTGATACGATTTTTACAAATGACAATCCCCAGTTATCTTTATGAGCCTGTTATTATAGCCAAGCTAATGACTGTACTGTTAAAAGTGAAAATTTTGTTGCATCGTCACTCCACCGCCTATATAGAAAACCATTACTTAAATGCATTATTGAGGATTCTCATTGGTTAAGATAGAGATATTCTATCAAAGGGATGGAGTGACGATGCAACAAAAGTTTCAAATTTTTAACGATGTACCACTCGTGTAAACTATAGCATCAAGAATATATAATGTAGAAATCGGATACCTCAGTAATGCGCTGTAAAAAATATGACTATTTTGCTGCATCGTCACTCCCCCGCTTTCATAGAATATCACTATTTTGGCCAATGAGAATACTCCATGATAGCCTGAAGTAGTCGTTTTCTATAAAAGCGGTGGAGTGACGATGCAGCAAAATAGTCATGTTTTTTACAGTGTACTTAAAGACGGCATTAAAATATTGTATCCCTTAAATATGCAACGATGCTGATGACATCTAAAGATAACAGTGACATCTGCAGTGTTCTAAAACTGCGAAACTTTTGCTAATCTAGACAATGTATTAGGAAATTCCAAAGATTTTGCTGCTTTCGATACTTTAGATTTCAGTACCATCGTTGCACATTTAAAGGATACACATTTTTATCGCCTTCTGGATAGCAGATTTCTACACTATATACACTGTAAAAATTTTGACCCATTTGTTACAGCGTCACTCCACCGCTTTTATAGAAATCTGTAAATTTACTGTGTTATGAAGCATTCTCATTGGTCATAAAAGACATTCTGTAAAAGCTGTTGAGTGACGCTGTTCAAATGGGTCCAATTTTTAACAGTGTATACTAGACGTTGTAGTGTAAACAAATTTGTTCAAGCGAGTAACGCCACATTCTGGAATAGAAAAAGCTCAGGCTTGCCTTACACTAAAAAAATTGACTCTTGCTGCATCGTCACTCTCCCGCTTTAATAGAATAGCACTCTTTTGGCCAATGAGAATGCTCCATGATAGCCTGAAGTAGTCGTTTTCTATAAAAGCGGTGGAGTGAGTATGCGGCAAAATAGTCATTTTTTACGCTGTCGTTTAGGCAAACACGTCTGTCTAAACATAGTGCGAGTATCGTATATCACAGCATTCATATAGAGGTACTGTACTTGAAAAAACATGTGATAGTCTATTTGAAAGGAATACTGTAGAATTCTGAATCAATTTTTAAAATCCGTGAAGATTCAATTCAAAGATTACTTTGTATTCTGCGTTTCTTTTCTTCTCAAAATAATTCTAAAATATATCCTTGAATGTAGACTGTTATAAATGTAATTTACTTTTTAAATCAACTATATTATATCCTAAAAAATCTTATTACTAATAAAAATTAAATATTTATTTAAAACTTTTTGTAATAAATAAATTTGGTACATAATAATTTGTATTAGGAATTATTTATTTCATACATATATTAATTCATATATTCATTCAACATAGATTGTAATTAGGCTAGTTATGTATTAACTTGATTAACAACTAAAAAGAAGGAAATAAAATATGCTTTAAAAAATACTAACAGACTTCAAAAAGCACTAAAAAGAATTAATTATTTAAAATTCTCTAAAGACAAAATGTTATCGAATAACTAAAAATCTGAAATCATGTGTCGGCATAAAAGTGATAAATTTAATATGTACAATCTAGTATCCACCAAACATGGATTTTCGAGAGAATACTTTTTACAAGCGATAATTTTTCAGATTTATTTTATATACGGATATATAAATTTAAAAAGTGATCAATTACTTTTTGAAGTTCGGTGCAACACTACCTTAAAGTATAGTAAGAACTGAATGTATTTTTTCTTGTACCACGAATAAAGTGATGATGTAAAATATTATACAAAGTCGGAGAAAAATAAATTTCGTTGGAAATTCGTTGCTTAACCGTTATCAATGGGAGTAGTTTTGCACCGAGCTTCAAAAAGTAATTGATCAATTTTTAAATGTATATATCCGTATATTAAACGATACATCTGAAAATGCATCTCTTGTAAAAAATATTCTCTCGAAAATCCATGTTTGGTGGATATTAGATTGTACATATTAAATTTATCATTTTTATGCCGACACATGATTTCAGATGTTTATTAGATAATATTTTGTCATTAGAGAATTTTAAATAATTATATAATTTTTTTTACTAGCAAATCCCCTTTATAACAGTTATCAATACATTATTCAATGCTATTCACCTATTATGTACTTAAAAAAATAAATCTCATTTATGTATTTAAAATGTGGGTTACAAGGGTCACTTCTGTTAAAAGTTGTGCGAAGATAACCGTTGCGTGTTATTTTATATTCTAGTTTTCAAAAGTTGGTGGTGTGGTGTCGACAACTTTTAGCAAATTTGTCAGTCCCATGCGATATAATGCATTTATTCACGAGTTAGTGTTTTGCCGTATGAAGATTAAACACTCCCATGTTGTTTTTTCACCTTTAATTTCTGCTATTATCTTATATCTCTATACCATTTATTAATCAATTGATACATTTTTACTCACCCATCATGCGTAGTATAGGGTAAGTCTTGCAATCAATTTGAAAATTATTTTTTTTTGACGGATTTACACGTTTCAGACACTGGAGACTAAAAACATTTTTAGAAAAAAATTGTCATCCGTCTGTGTGTATCTGTAAACGCTCCATCTCCTGAAAAAATTGAGATACAGACTTGAAATTTTGTATGTACTTAGCATGTAATAATAACTAAGCCTGTTAAATATCAATAACCTCTATTATCTCAGCTATTTTTTCGGACTCTCGAAATATTCATTCTGATGAAACGTATATAAAAAGCTTTTCCAAATTTTCCATTTTAAGGAGTGGATTTATAAGACTTTGTAATCTTGTTTTCCCACATTCGATTTTTCATGACCCTGTTTCATTCAAATTTAAATTCAAAGATATATTTCAATTGGAAATGAGACTCTTAATCTAACGCAGTAAACAGTTAATGATTATCTTTTGAGTTATAAGGATGATCTTTTACGCAATTCGGTACTACTGGAACAGTTTGGAGTTTTATACGGGTGATTCTACGATAAAAGGTTTCAAGTACATAGAAGATACGGCCAAAAAGAAAAGTTCGAGTTTTATAAAAACCTTTAAATTATGATTTTTGTCCCGTTTATTTACCTTTTCATTTAAGGGTAAGTCACTTTATACATATTTTATAACTTTTTCTGGTCAGTGACTCTCCCCTGGCAATTATCTTGACAGGGGAAATATGACAGGGAAGAGACATTTTCATGACAAATTCAAATTTTTTAAATGACTTAATTTTTTGGTTAATTGTATATTTCACTTTAATTATTACTGTATTGTTTAATTAGAGCAGTAAATGCTATTTAATTAAATGAATATGATGAGCGTTATGACTTACCAGGGGAGATACACGATCACCTTGCGAAACCATTACACCGCACGGTCGCGTCGCAACAATTAAAAATGGCGACGCTTAAATGGCTTGCGTGTTTAGTATTGCTCACTTCGATAGATGTCCTTAAGCGCTATTTCCAATATAGCCATCCTTTAATTTATATTTGTTTCAGCGGAACGAAATTTGACATGGTAGATACACAAAAAAAGCGGTACAAAAGTTAATTAAAAATTTTTTTTTGAAATTAACAAAATTATTTTTTATTTTATAATACATAAGTATAATTACTAAGATTCCAATTAAACACACTTTAGTTAAGCATCTGATGGAAAAAAATATTATGTATTGTTTGAAAGTTAAATCGAAACCAGCAAAAGGACATGCCAGGGTAGAGACTTTTTTAGACTTTGCAAGAAATTTCAGAAAAATGTTTTAATTAGATACTCAATCGTGATGTTATTTGATAAAAATATATTAAGATGATGCGATTCATTGAAAAAAAACCCATACAGAATAAAAAATCTGTTTTAAACCGATTGCCGTACAAATTACCTCTTATCGTAGAATCGCCCATATAGTTTATCGGAATCTGTTCATGAGCAATTCATTAATAAAGCATCACTTCGCATATTAGAAATATAAGTTTAAATTTTGGTTTGGAATTGCAATGCATTTTATAGATAGTTTACACATGTTTTATTATCATGTATTGTGTTATGCAGGATGGGCAAGTACTATGGAAGCTCCCAGCGACTAGCTTATGTTTAGCCTCACCTCAGTCACGTCCATTGAAAATTGTCCGCATTTTTTGGCCTAGTTTGATCCTTTTAAAATTTGTTTCACCAGTATTGTACATCGAAATTGTTTCATCAGCAATTTATTAATAGTGCATTACTATGAATTAAAATATTTAAAATTTTATTTTGGAATTTAAATGCATATTATAAATTTACAAACGTTTTATTTTCATATATTATGTATGTCCATGATGGATACGTATTACGGTGGCACCCCAATGACTAATTTATTCATACTATAATAAAATTTAACAGCGGATTTACAGTCAATTAGGGTAACTGCGCGCCAAATAACGGTAACTATATTCCACCTTTACGAAACTTTGATCCACTCTGCCATGATGTAATCTTGACGAATTATTTTCAATGAGCTACCAAACTGACACAAGTGCTGCTAGCTATATTTTGAGACCAAAATTTTGACGTTAAGTCAAGTAGCAAATTTAATCAAGTAGCAAATTTAAAGTCTTTATTATGAGACATAAATAACTTATGCAAGAGAGTGCGGAAGATTTCCAGCCTGGAAAATTAACCGAACTGTGCCGTGCCCAAGTAAGAGTATTTGTCCAGCTATTTGCTTGTACTCATGGCAATAGAAAATGTAAAATTGCCAGAAAAGTTAAGATTTTATAAGTTAACTTTAGATGAACTTATTCGGAAAGAACGAAGACGTGCTTACACAAAATTTGTTTTCTCGCCACATTTCGTTCAATGCAGTACCTTTTTCTTCATTTTGTGTAAATCTAATAAAATAATCATCTAATAAGATAAGATAATTATCTTACAAATACTGGAATTCATGCGTTTACCAACAAGACTGACAGAAACTTCAAATGTGTTTTCTTTACTACACTTCCAGTCCAAGCTGTTATATACAAACTGGAAAAAGAGTTTTAATAAAATAAATAGGTCACCTTAAGTTAAATAATTATATTAGGTGCCTGATGCTATATTTAGAAGCAACGTCTGGTACTTATGTTACACTAAGCGAAATTAAAGATCTTAAAAAGGTATTGCTTACTTACATAAATAAAGCAGATTTAGTAGAATGTTATTATGAAACATAGAAAACTTATACCAGACAGTGAAGAAAAATTTCCGCCGAAATTAACCGAACTATGTCGTATCCAAGTTAAAAAATACTTGGGCAGCTATATGCCATTATCCATGGCAATAGACAATGTAAACTTGCCAGAAAAGTTACGACTGAGTTTTAATTTGAGATGAACTTATTCCGAGAGAATGAAGATTTGTCTATGCAAAAGGTTTTTTCTAATGACATTTCGTTCAATGAAGTGCCTTTGTGCTTATTTTGTACAATTCAGAAATAAACAACTCCACAAATTATCTTACAAACACGGGGGATCATGGATTTACCATTAAAACTGGCAAAAATTTCAAACTTGTTTTCTTCACTACACTTGTAGTCCAAGCTGTTACATACAACCTAGAACATGAGTTTTTCCTATATTGGGAAAAAAGGCATCTTAAGTTAAATATTTATATTAAGTGCCTGATGCTATATTTCGAAATAACTTCTGGTATTTATGTTATACTAAGCGAAATGAAAGATTTTAGCATGGCTTACTTACATAAATAAAGCAGATTTAGTAGATTGTTATTACAAAACATAAACTTATACCAGATAGTGAAGAAAAGTTTCAGCCTGGGAAAACTAACCAAACTGTGCCGTATCCAAGCAAGATGCTATTTTTCCAGCTATCTGCCTCTACCTATGGCGATAGAAAATGTAAACTTGCCTGAAAAGTTAAAAAGGTTTTATAATTTTTTACTTTATATGAACTTATTTGGAGAGAACGAAGATGTGCTACACAAAATTTGTTTTCTTTTCATATTTCGTTCAATGAAGTGTCTTTTTGCGTATTTTGTACAATTCAAAAATAAAATACTGCTCTCCACAAATTATCTGACAAATACTGGGGATCACGTGTTTATCAATAAAACTGGTAAAAACTTCAAACTTGTTCTCTTTACTGCACTTGCAGTCCAATCTGTTATGTAAAAACTGAACATTAGTTTGGTAGGAGTTTTATAATGGAAATAAGCCCCCTTAAGTTGAATAATTATATCAGGTGCCTGATGCTATATTTTGAAGTAACGTCCGATACTTATGTTACACTAAGCGAAATGAAACATATAAAAAGGTATGACTTACTTATAAAAATTAAGCAGATTTAGTAGATTGTTATTACGAAACATAAAAAACTTACGCCAAAAAGAAAATTCCCAACATCGGAAACTAACCGAACTGTGGCGTATCCAAGCAAGAGACTATTTGTTTAGCTACCTTGCTCTACCCATGGTAATAGAAAATGTAAACTTGCCAGAAAAATTAAGACTTTATAAGTTTTAACTTTAGATGAGCTTATTCGGAGAGAAAATGTGCCTATATAAAATTTGTTTCGACTATTTCGTTCATTAATGTGCCTTTCTTTATTTTGTACAATTCAGAAATAAAATAATCATCTCCACAAATTATCTTACAAACACTAGATCATGTGTTAACCAATAAGACTTGCAGAAACTTCCAACGCGTTTTCTTCACTACACTTGCAGTCCAAGCTGTTATCTATAAACTAGAACATGAGTTTTTTATAATGGTAATAAACCACTTTAAGTTAAATAATTATATTAGGTGTCTGATGCTATATTTCGAAGCAACTTATTTCGATACTTATGTTACACTAAGCGAATTGAGATTTATTAGGCTTACTTACATAAAGCAGATTTAGTAGATTGTTATTACGAAACAAAAAACTGATGCAACACAGTAAAAGAGTTTCAGCCTCGAAAATTTACCGAACGATTTCGTTTCCAAGTTAGAGTATTTGGGGAACTACATGCCGCTACCCATGACAATAGACACTGTAAGCTTTCCAGAAGTGTGAATACTTAATAAGTTTTATATTGAGATGAACTTATTTGGAGAGAATGAAGATGTGCCTACACAAATTTGTTTCCTCATTATATTTCGTTCTATGAAGTGTATTTTTCTTCATTTTGTACAATTCTGAAATAAAGTAATCATCTACGCAAATTATCTGATAAGTACTGGGGATCATGTATTTATCAATAAAACTGGTAGTTACTTCAAACTTGTTCTCTTCACCGCACTTGCAGTCCAAGTTGTTATATATAAAATAGAACACGAGATTTTTATAATAGAAATAAGCCACCTTAAGTAAAATATTAGGTGCCTGATGCTATATTTCGAAGCAACGTCTATTACTTATATTACACTACGCGAAATGAACGATATCTTAAAGGTATGGCTTACTTACATAAAATAAATTTAATAGATTGTTATTACGGAACATAAAAAACTTATGTCAGACAGTGAAGAAATGTTTCAGCCTCGAAAATTAACTGAACTATGTCGTATCCAAGCTAGGGATTATTTGGGCAACTACATGCCTCTACCCATGGCAATAGAAAATGTAAACTTCCCAGAAAAGTTAAGACTTAAGTTGCAACTTCAGATGAACTTATTCGGAGAGAACGAAGATGTGCCTACACAAAAATTGTTTTCTCATAACATTTCGTTCAATGAAGTGCCTTTTTCTTTATTTCATACAATTCTGAATAAATTAATCATCTCCACAAATTATCCTACAAACACTGGCGATATTGTATTTACCAGTAAAACTGGCAAAATTATAAAACTGTTCTCTTCACTACACTTGCAGTTCAAGTTGTTATATACAAACTAGAGCACGAGTTTTTTTATAATGGAAATAAGCCACTTTAAGGTAAATAACTATATTAGGTGCCTAATGCTATATTTCGAAGCTACGTCTGATACTTATGTTACATGAAGCGAATTGAAAGATTTATTAGGGTTACTTGCATAAACAAAGATTTAATGGGTTGTTATTACGAAACAAACTTATTCCAGACCGTGAAGAAGGTTTTAGTCTCGAAAATTAACCAAAATTTATCGAATCAAAGTTAGATGGTATTCGTCAAGCTATTTGCCTCTACCCATGGCAATAGAAAATGTAAACTTGCCAGAAAAGTTAAGAGACTTTATAAGTTTTAACTTTATATGAACTTAACGAAGATGTGCCCATACAAAATTTGTTTTCTCTCCATATTTCGTTTAATGAAGTGCCTTTTTCTTTATTTTTTACAATTCTGAATAAAATAATTATATCCTCAAATTATCTTACAAACATAGGAGATCATGTATTTACCAATAAAACTGGTAGAAACTTCAAACGTGTTTCCTACGCTACATTTGCAGTCGCAGATGTTATATACATACTAGAACACGAGTTCTTTTATAATGGAAACAAGCCATCTTAAATAATTATAGGTGCCTTATACTATATTTCGGAGCAACGTTTGTTACTTATGTTACGCTAAGCGAAATGAAAGATCTTAAAGGTATGTCTTACTTACATAAATAAAGCAGATTTAGTAGAATATTTTTACGAAACAAAAAACTTATGCCAGAAAATGAAGAAAATTTCCAGCCTCGAAAACTAACCGAACTGTGCCATATCCAATCATGAGACTATTTGTTCAGCTATTTGCCTCTACCCATGGCAATAGAAAATGTAAACTTGCCAGAAAAGTTAAGACTTTATAAGTTAATTTTAGATGAGCTTATTCGGAGAGAATGAAGATGCGCCTACACAAAATTTGTTTTCTCATCACATTTCGTTCAGTGAAGTGCCTTTTTGCTTATTTTGTGGAATTCAGAATGAAAATAATGATCTCAAAAATTATCCGACAAATACTGGGGATCATGTGTATCAATAAAACTGGTAGAAACTTCAAACTTGTTCTCTTTACTGCACTTGCAGTCCAAGCTGCTATATACAAACTATAGTATCAGTTTCTTATGTTGGAAGTAAGCCGTCATGAATTAGGTAATTATATTAGACGTCTGAGGTTGTATTTCAAAGCTGCATCTGATCCTTTTTTTTACACTAAGCGAAATGAAAGATTACTTAAGCTTACTTACATAAGAAAAGCAGATTCAATGGATTATTATTACAAAACAAACTTATGCCAGACAATGAAGAGAGGTTTCAGCCTCGAAAATTAATCGAACTATGTCGGATCCAAATTAGAGAGTATCTGAGAAGCTACATGCCGTTACTAATGGCAATAGAAAATTTGAACTTGCCAGAAAAGTTAAGACATATGTTTTAACTTTAGATGAACTTATTCGGAGAAAACGAAACGTGTCTACACAAAATTTGTTTTCTCGTCACATTTCGTTCAATGAAGTGCCTTTTTATTTTTTTACAATTTTGAAATAAAATAATCATCTCCACAAATTTTCGTACAAACCTTGTGGATCTTGTGTGTAACAATAAAACTGGCAAAAACTTTAAACGCGTTCTCTCCACAACACTTGCAATCCAAGCTGTTATACAAACAAGCGCATGAGTGTTTTATAATGGAAATAAGCTACCTTAAGCAATTATATTAGGTACTTGATGCTATATTTCGAAGCAACGTCTGATACTTATGTTACACAAAGCGAAATGAAAGATGTCTTAAAGGTATAGCTTACTTACATAAATAAAACAGATTTAGTAGATTGTTATGAAACAAAATAACTTATGCCAGACTGAAGAAAATTTTCAGCTTCGAAAATTAACTGAACTATGTCGTATCCAAGTTTGAGTATTTGGACAGCTATTTGCCGCTACCCATGGCAATAGAAAATGTTAACTTGCCAGAAGAGTTATGAGTTTACGTTGGAAATAAACTGCCACAAATTAGATAATTACATTATGCGCCTGAAATTGTATTTCAAAGCTACATCTAATCTTTATATTATACTAAGCGAAATGAAAGATTTAAGCTTACTTGCATAAATAAAGCAGATTAATAGGTTGTTATTATAAAATATATAAAAAACTTATGCCAGGCTGTGAAGAAGAGTTTCAGCCTTGAAAATTATCAGAACTATGGGGTACCTAAGTTAAAGTATTTGTGCAGCTATATGCCTCTACCCGTGGCAATAGAAAATTTAAAACTTTACGGAAAAGTGGAAAGCGTTTACAAGTTTCAACTTGAGATGAACTTATTCGGAGAGAACGAAGATGTGCCTACACAAAATTTGTTTTCTTATGACATTTCGTTCAATGAAGTGCTTTTTTGCTTATTTTGTACAATTCTGAAATAAAATAATCATCTCCTTAAATTATGTTAAAATAAACAAGTTTCAATTGATTGAAAATAACATCTGCCATTAAATTCATTTCCTAAATTTTACCAAACATTTCTAAATATTAAAAATAAAATTTTTATTTTTCTGAAAGTAATACCCACTTTTGACATTATTAAGAGTCCTTTTGTACCTATAGATTCCCTTTACCGGAATTAGCAAAGGGTGATCACTTTTCTTCTCTTAAGACTGCACTTAGCTTTTTTTGTTGTTGTTGTTTTATTATTAAACGATAGGATTGTGTAAATAGTGTATCCTAGATTTACTAACGTGTTCTATGTATAGTTTATGTACAGTTGTTCTATGTATAGGTTATGCTACTGTGTATTAATATGTTTATCGAATTTCGAATAAATAAGCGACTGCTTACTTCTTTTTCATTATATTTTGTTTCTTTGCAGTATAACTATATATTTAGCTCATCAGATTTCCTTTCTTTTTTAAATATATTTATTTTAAAGCATTTTATTCAGTTTGGAACACTTAAAGTCAGAATAGATTAATTGGGATTAGAATAAGATGAAGTTGCCAGTTTATTTTTTTCTTCATTTTTAACGGAATAAAAAAAGGTTAATTAAACGAGTCTTTTAGAAAAGAAATGTTTATTTGAAATTATATGTCATGAGTCGTCCGGTATTGCACGAGCACGTTTTAATAATCTTATATGAACGTCAAATGTGAACTGCAAAATTTCATTAAAAAAAACAATGTTCGAACCTTTATTCTTTCACGACTGTCTACATCACTGTTGGCGTATTGCACATGCACTGCAAAATCTTAAGATTTTGCAGTCTGCAAAATCTTAAAAAGAATTTTTTAATTCCAGATTCCACTGCCACATCCATTCTTGTCTGAACGAGGCTCGATTAAATAATCTAACCATAGCTATATTTGTCAAGAGGGTAGCGGACTTAAACAAGAATTTAATACATTTGTTGAAATGACGATTCGAAAATAGTGCTATGCACACTTTACAATTTTACGTTTACATTTATAATAGGGTTTTGTCAAAAACCCGCATCTAAAACGGTATGGGTTTTAATGTTTGCTAGTACCGCCCTAAAGATTTTTTACTTCCCCCCTTCCCTCTTCTGAAATTTGATACTCTATTCTTTAAAACTTTTATGTACTATAAGATATGTGAAAGCTCCAAGTCAATCAGTTCGCCAATTTTCTTAGTTTTGAAAAATTTACGTTACAACAATATTTTTTTTAAATCGAAGTCCTTATAAGACAAAAGTTTGCGTATCAATTTTTATAAAATTTGGATATTATGAAACAAAGTTTAAAAGACAGGGCTAGATGCATATAACTTTAAAATATCAAAATGGTGTATTTTAACAAATCTGACATTGTTCCAAAGAGTGACTGAAAATCATTTGCAGTTTTGGAGGCTGGCTTTTACAGAAAATATGAGAAAGAATCGTCTCATTAATCAAATAACAATTGATATCTATAGTTATAATTGAGCTATCGTGACGAAGTGTATATAATTTAAATCAGGGGAACATTCTCTACCTGGATGCTTGAAAATTAAAAATGCAATACAGTTTAAAATTTTTACGTTCTTTCAAAAATGTCCACTAACACCGATAAACAAGGTTTCTGTTTCTAAGTATGTAGTGATTTTTATATTTTAGGTGGTGCTGTGAAAGAATATGCCATTAGAAAGTTTCCATCACCCACAGATTTTTAAGAAATTCCAAAATCTTAAAAATCTGAATTTTGTAGTATTTATTCAACACATACCTTATAAAATTTATCATTTCTTATTTTAGCAATGACAAACTTTTAAATAAACACTTATAAAGCTTAAAATTAGTATTTAAAAAATACTGAAAGTATGTATTGTTTATAAATTTTCAGAAAAATATAGAAGAATTTTTGTAAAAAGAAACGATAAGAAATTTCATACTTTATGCAGCGGTAAATGCCTTATCTGTGTCTGTTCTCTCATAGGCCATTGTTCCGAGTTATATTGACAATTTAAAGCAGACATTAAGCCAAGTATTGCAACAGCATAAATCTTTTCTTGAAAGAAAAAAAATGTCGAATATTTCTTATGTCAATCTCGATAATTACATACCGTTGTATTGTTTTTGAGGAGATTCCAATATTGCAATCTTGATCCAAATAATTCAGAGTTTTTCTATGATAAATTTAAGTCTCTCACAAGATCATTTAATTCTTTGAGTAATTAGGTGCGGTTCTTCATTTGTAGCAAGAGAATAGTTTATATCAGATGTAGAGGAGTTTTCAGTTTCATCAATTTCCATTTCTACTGTTGCATCGTCATACGTAAAATTTTCTGGAGGTTTCGTTATTAGTAAGTCATTATGCAATACTGGTCTTATTGCTGAATCTAAGTTCGGGTAAATAATTTTATGTTTACTTCTTGCACAGAAACCTTTAATTTTTGCAATATATTAGTAGCAGTCAATTATATGATCCTTCGGCATACGCCATTTCATTGGTATAGCAAAGGACATACACCTTTTTGTACCTTTGATCCATGCCTGGAGATTTGTAGCACATCGTGTACAACAAGAATAAGGTGCCCATTTCTTATCTTGTTCATCTACTTTATATTCAAAGTACATATGATAGGCAGTCTTTATTAACGGCGTGAAAGCGCATCGATGCCTTTTCGAAGTTACCTTCCCGCACACATAGCAAAAAGAATCGGGTTCATTAACTTATCCTCTAGACATGCAGAGGAAAATATGCTCCTCTCTTGCAGAGGAAAATATGATAATTATAATCAAAATTTAATTAAAAAGTCTTACAGAACAAAGAAATAGTACACTTTCCCCGAAAGTTTCAAATGCCATGAATTTGCGTTAAAGTCAAATACTGTGGGGGTGGCTAGAACTGTCTGTTCAAGATCGCTAACATAAAATTTATTAAGGGGACATCCGTTTCTACTCTCTTGCTGTATCTTCTATCGTTGTAATAAAAAAAAGGAATGTTTGTGGGAATAAAATACATGAAAGAGAATAAAGTAATATAATTATAATGTCTATAGAATACCTACATACTCCAAAACGTATAAATGAAATTTCTGAAAATTGGAGGGCGATAGAAAATTTTTACAAACATTCTTTTTCAGCAGCTTGAAATCTAAGAAACACCCAACGTATATAGAGAAACAGAAAATTAGTTAAAGTTTTTTTATCAGTGTAATTAACGGCATCGATTGTTTGGATTAAACACTTGCGTCCAAGGGCAGAAATTTTCAACTTTCTTACCAAAGAAAAAAAAAAAAAAAACTTTATAAATAGATTTTTTGTGGAATTTTTTTTAATTCCTTAAACCGCAGAATAATATTTCTTAAGATTTTGTGAAAGGGAAATTTTCTTTATATCTGGTTGTGCAATTTTTGGGAGTTTTAGGCCTACTGAAATTTAGAATACAGCCCAGTAAATTTATCGTCCTAGCACTTCTGTAATTATATTAACCGTTCCTCCTCCCTTTCAGGTTTCGAAGAAATACTCTACGGTTTTTATAAAAATCGATGCTTATGTTGAAGTACGAATAAGTTTTCAATCTTTTAATTTGAGATTTAGAATTATTTTCAAATTATACATTTATAATTATTAGAAAATTTAAAATTCAGATGCACCCGAAGAGGTCTTCGACTATTCTCAGAAGAAATTTCATCTTCGTACGTACCGTAGATTTTGCGAGCTATCACAGACACACGCACAAATAGAGGTTTTTTTGGGGGGGGGGGGAAGAGTAGTATAGAATACTTCTATAAAAACTATTTCCTCTTTTCAAATTCGAGATATTGTTAAAAATTTGACAAAATTTATATTTTAAACTTTAGATTCAAGATGTAACACTTTATGCACCAAGTACAATTAAAATAACTTGCTTTAAAATTAATTTAACACATTGTTAGTAGTAATACAGTTTAGAATGAGTTCTAGATAACTTATTTTACCTTGTTTTCAAAACATTTTTAGTTACACAGAACAAAACTATGTTTAAAAGGATGATTTCTCTTCAAGTTATATCATTTCAGCTTTCTTGACTTTGAAAGATCGCGAGAGAAAAGTTTGTTAGTAAATATTTCTATTTTAAGAGCATTAAATTTGTTACTTTCCCAATTCTATAGAATATTAAAGTATATTTTAAGGGGATCCGGGACACATTTTAAACTAATTTTTATTTATCGAGTTAAAATTTTGAAGTTTATTTGCAATATCTAACTGTATTAATACATAAGTTAAAAAACTACAATGTTATAACGCACAAATTTAATACCCCCCCCCCCCCCCAAAGAACTACATACGCTGTTTCAAGGATACCTCAGTGCAAAGGAAGAAAAAGAAACTGGGTTCAAAAAACCCGCTCGGCTATAGCCCCGAGAACTGGCTGTAGAATATTTGAAAATGTGTCAGCAAAGAGCTTAAATACAAAAAAGAAATGACGCAACTGTCCGGAAATAGCCAAAAGTAAGAGCCACTGCGCAGGATCTCTCCACAATTCTGAAAGAAAACGGGTGCTGGACATATCGTTTACTAAAGTAGAAGCAGGGCTACACTAAATACCGGGCTTGATCATTCCTTTCATGACGTCACAAAAGGTGGCTGAATGACATCCAGCGATTGGTGCAAACAGGGCTCAAGTGACGCACCCATCGTTTTGTACCAATCGCTGGATGTCATTCAGCCACCTTTTGTGACGTCATGAAAGGAATGAGCAAGCCCGGTATCTAGTGTTGCCTTGGTAGAAGTATGTTTATGATTATTATAAGATTCGAAAAAGTTTAAATCTAAAATTGAACTACACTGATAAAAATTTGCTGCATTTTGCTGCAACGCACTCCCCTGATTGTATAGAAAACGGTTACTTGGCCGTGAAATGGAGTTTTTTCGTTGGTTGGAATAGAGATATTATATACAAGCGGTGGAGTGCGTTGCAGAAAAATGCAGAAATTTTTTATCAGTGAACATTTTTGAATTAACTTTGCATCTTCATAATGGAGGATATTCCAAATCTGCGTTAGAGGCTATAAAAAGTCACGTGATACCGGTAATTTACCCAAAGAACTTCAAACTGAAAAGAAGGAAAGGTGCTACTGCATTCCCCATGACCTGTTCTATTGGCTGCTGTTGATTTACATTGCGTCTAACGGAGCTTTCCATTCTTTATGCTAGACGTTTTTGCCTTAACCACGTGATCATGACGTAGATGGAATATCCTCCATTAAAGTGATGGTTAAACTTCCAGCAATGTTTAGCTATTGTAGATTTTTCACATTCCTGCTTCAAGACATAATTACGATGTACATTAAGTCTAATTCTTAGTGCATGAACTGATAAAAATTTGCTGCATTTTGCTACAACGCACTCCCCTGCTTGTATAGAAAACGGTTACTTGGCCGTGAAATGGAGTTTTCTCATTGGTTGGAATAGAGATATTATATACAAGCGGTGGAGTGCGTTGCAGCAAAATGCAGCAATTTTTTATAAGTGTGCTTCGTCTGCCCAATGTAAGAGAGGCCAAACCGACAAAAAACTCTGTAAATACCCCAGTAATTATGATCGTTGATTGGGTCTTTAAGATTAGAAAAAGTGACTTTATTAGTTGGAGAGAAAACAACCTTGAAACTAAATTTATTGAGAATCTGAGAAAATTGTGTGATGACTTTAGGAAAATAAGGTAATACAACATTTTTAAAATCTTTATTTATTAAAGTGGGATCAGAGACGATAGGAGGTTTGGATAAAAATAGGGTTAATGATATTTAAACTAAATCCGCGATAGATGGCAATTGCTTTAATGTAGTTAATTTCACAATTAAATAACTCAGAATTTGAACAAATTTTGCGGGCACAGAAAATAAGTGTGTTGAATGCAGCATGTTTATGGTGGCGAAGTGGATGATTGGAATTATAATGAGGGGGGCAAACTGACAGCAAAAAGTTTTCGGTAAACTGTTGTCAAAAATTCAGAAGCATTACGAATTACTAAAACATCCAGAAAAGCCAGACGTTGTTGAGTTTCAATTTCAAAAATAAACAGAATGCATGGGTCTATTGAATTGAATAAATCGAGTACAGCGTTAACATTATGTTTGGATAAATCAAGTAAGGCGAAGGAATCATAAACGTAACGAGTATAAAATGGAAACTGTATTAATTTAAAATTTTTTTTTCAAAATAATGCATATAAATATCACTCAAACCCGGAGTTAAAGTGTTTCCAATAGCTAAACCTTCTGTCATTTTATAAAATTTTCCCTGAAACACAAAAGTATTTTGAGACAAACAAATGCTGATTAAAGAGATCAAGTTATCTATTTCATATTGAAAATAATGAAATTCATTTAATCTTTCTCAAATAATCTAAAGCACCTTGTACAGGAACCTTAGTGAAAAGAGATTTGACATCAAAAGAAATTATAGGGCGTGTTCAGCCCAACTTACCGGTACACTGATAAAAAATTGCTGCATTTTGCTGCAACGCACTCCACCGCTTGTATATAATACACTGTCAGAAAAATTCGTCAATATACACTAAGTTATCGTTATTTTTTCACAAATAACTACCGTATTCCCAGAAAAAGTATTTGATCTGTGAATTCATTCCGAGCGTCGAAAAATGAGGAAGAGATTCTGTTTATTTCTTGCACGCATGCGTATTGGGTCTGTTAGTAATAAATTCGAATTTATTTTTAAAATGAAAAGCAAAATATTCTATAGATTAAAATGTCTAATTTAGTTTAAAAAGACACAAATGTTTTCGTATTTAAAAATAAATAACAATTACTTTCTTCATTCATTCAAAAATTCTCACAATTTGTTATTCATATTCAAAGTTGGATAAGTTGAATAAAGTTGAATTTACTAAGTTATTTATATAATAAATATTCCCATTTAAAATGTACTTTAAGTGAACACATTTAAAAAATATTTTAATTAAAAAATAAAATGCAAAAAGAAAAAAAAATGATATTATTCAAAAAAAATCTTGTCATAGAACATCCATATTTTTCTTCTAGCAATCTACGCAAATATAATTAAAATTCACATTTTTATACTATATTAATATAAACGTATAAAAACCCCAGCCACAGTTTGATTAAAGATGAAATCTTCCCGAAATTAACTTCAAAATTAAAAGCTCTTTAACGAAATAAACCAAATCACACTCATAAGAAATAAAGGGTTCTATTTCTAAGCACTTTTCTCCTGAGTAATAGTGGCGCCGAGGATGAGCGTTGGCCTTGTAATGCTGGGGTCGTGAGTTTAACCGTCACCGCCGGCGTATTTATCTTTTCCAGACTTTTTTCAAAAGACGGATATTTTTCCTCTTTTGACGGAGAAAAAAATAAACAGATAGTCGTCAATATACAGACAATTTCTGGCAGCAGTGCTGCCAGTACTTTTTCTGTGAAAAGACGGAAGTTTTTTTGAGAGTGTACACTGTTAAAAATCTGCTGCATTTTGCTGCAACGCACTCCCCTGCTTGTATAGAAAACGGTTACTTGGCCGTGAAATGGCGCTTTCTCATTGGTTGGAATAGAGATATTATATACAAGTAGTGGAGGGCGTTGCAGCAAAATGCAGCAGATTTTTAACAGTGTATCTCTATTCCATCCAATGAGAAAACTCCATTTCACGGCCAAGTAACCGTTTTCTATACAAGCAGGGGAGTGCGTTGCAGCAAAATGCAGCAAATTTTTATCAGTGTAGCTTACCGGTCACTTACCGTTTGTAAACAAGTACGAAATAAAAATCAAGGCGTAGTGTGACGTCAGCTACAATTCAACAAGATAGTTTTTATTGGTGCCACAATTCGTTTTCGTACTGCCCTACAATCGGTCGGTAACATTGGTTACTTTGGTAAGTTGCGCTGAACACGCCCATAGTTTAGCCTGTTGGATTGAAGTTACGAATTCTATTATCAAATTGAACTGAATTTTTAGATGTATAAATATTGTTAACCATGAGGTGGGGGGGGGGAGAACACGGAAACTAAACGTTTAGCAAGTTTGTAGGACGCAGTACCAATATTTGAAACAATAAAACGAAATGGAATATCTGGTTTGTGGACTTTAGGTAAGGCATATAAAAGGGCACAGTTTAAACAAGAAGGAATGAGAAAATAGTTTGTTAGAATCAGCAATAATTGGGGATGAATTGACCGATATTTTATGTTATTGAGTTCAGAGGTAGCTTGATCTTTTTTGATGTTAATGTAAGGACCCTCATTAAATAATTTCATGACATTTTGGAAGTAATTGATTTTATCTAGTACTACTATTAGACTCCCTTTGTCAGCTTTAGTTATAATGATATCGGGATTGAATTTAAGTGTTTTGTGGAAATTTTTCATTGAATTATTGAAATTAGTCTGGTCCAGCCTTTCATTAAATTCAACATTACACTGATAAAAAAATTGGTGCATTTTGCTGCAACGCACTCCACCGCTTGTATATAATATCTCTATTCCAACCAATGAGAAAACTCCATTTCACGGCCAAGTAACCGTTTTCTATACAAGCAGGGGAGTGCATTGCAGCAAAATGCAGCAAATTTTTATCAGTGTACTTTTAATAAGATGTCTTATGGAATATTTTTACTTTGGGAACAAAGCGCTAAACTGACTTTTGCAAAACATTTAGTTTCCAGGTTTTCATGGTTAACAATATTTAAACATCTAAAATTTCAGTTCAATTTGCTAATAGAATTCGTAACTTCAGTCCAACAGGCTATACAATGGTTCCTTTTAATGTCAAATCTCTTATCACTAATGCTCCTGTACAAGGTGCTTTGGATTGTTTGAGAGAAAGATTAAATGAGTTTCATTAGTTTCAATATGAAATAGATAACATGATCTCTTTAATCAGCATATATACTCGTTACGTAGATGATTCCTTCGCTTTATTTGATTTATCCAAACATAATGTTAACGCAGTACTCGATTTATTAAATTCATAGACCCATGCATTTAGTTTACTTTTGAAATTGAAACTGAACAACGTCTGGCTTTTCTGGATATTTTAGTAATTCGTAATGCTTCTGAATTTTTGACAACAGTTTACCGAAAACCTTTTGCTGTCAGTTTGCCCCCTCATTATAATTCCAATCATCCACTTCGCCACCATAAACATGCTGCATTCCGCAAAATTTGTTCAAATTCTGAGTTATTTAATTGTGAAATTAACTACATTACGGCAATTGCCATCGATCGCGGAATTTAGTTTAAATATTACCGTATTTTATCCAAGCCTCCGATTGTCTCTGATTCTACTTTAATAAATAAAGAATTTAAAAATGTTGTTTTATTACCTTATTTTCTTAAAGTCAGCACACAAATTTCTCAGATTCTCAATAGATTTAGTTTCAAGATTGTTTTCCCTCCAACTAATAAAGTCACTTTTTATAATCTTAAACACGCAATTGACGATCAGGGGCATTTACAGTTTTTTTTTTTCTTGTCAGCGTGGCCTCTCTTACATTGGGCAGACGAAATGTGCACTAAGAATTAGACTTTTCTTTCAGAATTTTTTAGAGATCCTGCTTAGTGGCTCTTACTTTAGGCTATTTCCGGACAGTTATATCATTTCTTTTTTGTATTTAAGCTCTTTGTTGGCACGTTTTCAATCATTCCATAGCCAGTACTCGGGGCAATAACCGAGCAGGGGTTTTGAACCCATTTCATTTATTTTCCTTCTTGCACTGAGGAAGGGGATCAAGGCATCCTTGAAACGGCGTATTTTTTTATATTTAAATAAACCGAAATATTTAAATTTTGATTTAGCATTTTTAAAAATATAAATTTAAGAAAACTTTCAAATTTAAAATAAAAATTTGAAAAAAAAAAGAATAATGCAACTTATTTAAAAAAAGTTATATTTTCCTATATATATATATATATATATATTTTAATTTTCTGAATCAAAATTAGAATAAAATAAATCAAAAAGAAGTGTTCCAAATTTCAAGCATTTATCTTTCACGGTTCTTGATTTAGAACAATATAAATGTAAGAAATTGTGAAAAAATCCGTCATGAAGGAAAACGTCATTTAAGAAAAAGTCATTTCCATGACTATCATTGTTTTTTATCTATATTTTGAAAACAAACCAAAACAATATATCTGAGTTGCACTGGTTTTATTTATAAAAAGTATTTAAAAAAATATATATTACAAATTTTAAAATTTTTTTCGCCAAAACTAACCTTTATACTATCTTAATTTTCTTATAATAATGTTCCGTACTTACTTCAAATTATTAAATTAAAATCTTGTTTCTAAATCTAATCTGTTAATCTTTATGCTGACGATATAAATTCTTAATTTGCCTTAAAAAACATTACTTAAAAACCAGTATGCGTAAATTTAAAAAGATGGCTCTAAATTAAAAATATTCTTAATTAAACTTTATTTCTTAATATTCCAAATAAAACTAATTTCTTCTATGTTTTTATCAACCCTTTTTAAGACAGTCTTATTAAATTTATTCCAAACCCATACCTTTCAAAAAATATCATTGTTTTATTTTATCTATTTATTTATTTTTCTTCATTCAACCTTTGATAGTGTGCATAGCAATAAATTAATTTCTTTTCTTTTTCTTTTAAAAGTAATAGTCTATAAAAATTGTCTGCCTAAGATATTTAAAATCCTGAGTCGCTTATAAATTGGTTAAATAATATTTTTTAAAAAATAAATTTATCGTCTGTGGAAAATAGTCTCGTAGCTGGACAAGAATTCTGTTTACATAAAAGAATGATGGTTTGAGGTTACAGAATGTTCTGGAATTTTCTTTTTAGATTTAAGAGAAAAAGCCTCGAGTTGAGAAGGAGGATTTTTGGGTTTTTTTTTCGATGAGTACGGCTCGCTGAAATAATGATGGAATGTTTCGGTAAAAGACAGTTTGCAAAAGGAGCTTTTCCCTTTCTCATGATTACGGATTAAATAAATGAACTTACAGCAGCCAATGAGTAATTATTTGGATTCTCTACATCTATTTATTTATTTTCCTCGGTGGCCATGACTTCTCTGCGGTGAAAGGGAAACCCGGCGTTGATGTCTCTGGCTCCTAACTTTTAAATCGTCACATATATATATATACATACATACATATATATATATATATATATATATATATATATATATATATATATATATATATATATATATATATATATATATATTTCCTTGTGTAATTAGGATTGGGACAAGATTTAAACATCATTATAAGCATAAAATAACAGAAATTAATTTTAACTTTAATTGGATTTAATGTCTCTCATTAAATTTAGCAACTGTTGCTTTTTATAAATAGTGGAATAAAAATATTTTTTTATAAAATGTATTTATTTTATTCATTAATTATTCAAACTAAAATTTGGAAAGGAAATTAAAGAAAATTATAATACTTTTATTGTTTGTAAACATTCTATCTCGGTTTTGGTATGGGTGACTTTTTAGAAATGAAGGTAATTAGATTAAACTTTAAAACTATTTTTTTAGAATCGCAGATGCATGATTCTCAACTCTCTAAAAAATTAATCTTACAACATAACAAGGTAATACTTCAAACACATTTTTCTTCTGTTGTCTCTATATTCACTTCTCCAAGCCTCTTACAATTACTCTCAAATTATATTTATTATGTTATATCATTTAGAGCTTATTAAAAAGAAAAAAAAGAAACATATACATTGAGTACTAAATATAGGGAATATGTTTGTACCACACTGAGAAAAAAAATATACCGCCTTCACCTAGAATGAATAGTTAGTCACTTTCTGAATACCTAAACTAGAATTATAGATGACCGAAATATGCGAATAGGTTGAACTACAAAGCTGAATAGCCGAAATGACCTAACATTTCTAGTCTCTTGTTTTCAAGGTGACGAAACGATATTGACTCGTCTCAGTAACGAGAAATTATAGCTTGATTTCCGAAATAGTTTCAAAAATTAGAATTATAGTTACTAAATCAAACCTCTTGTGTTCGCATCTATTTGCTGAGATTTTTAAATAAGTATTACAACGAGAATAAAGGAAAGCTCTCTTGAATTCCTGTAGTAGATTCTAGAACTCTCATATATTGGCAACTAGAATTTATAAGGATGACATGGAACTATTTTTTCTAGAGCCACAATTTAGATTCTAGATTCCAGAACTGTATTTTTTCTCAGTGCATTTCTACTAACGATGCATAGTGGTCCCAAATCGCTATCATGGGGTCAAAATTCAGAAAATGGAAGTTTCGATTTTCGAAATGAAATACACTCCACAGTATTCAGAAATATCTGAAGATTTATATTATTGAATGTGTTGGTTTTATAAGCATGTATAATTTCGCATTGCTTAAATGAGTTAGTAAATTTGAACGGTTCTGGCTGTGGCGTGAATTTCAGAGAAATTCCCTAAATTCACCCGGAAATTTTGCCTTTTTCACATGCTTTACCTTTTTTAAGCTTCTCTGAAGTAATATTAATTTTATTATTATTTTTGTTGTTTTAGTACACAGCTTTGTGTCATTTCTATTCATAAAAAGTGATCAATAAAAAAGAATCTACCAGAGTCCACTTTCATAGCACAAAATGTAGAATATTCAAAAACGGTATATCAAGAAACATATTGCGATTTTTTGTGAGAAATAGTACTTTGAAATTGGATATTGCCGATACTAGTCCAAATGCAGTTAATCAGGGTTTAAAATCATTCCTGTTTTCCCACCAAAGAAAAAACCTTAACTGCTTTTATTAATGCAACATACAAATTAACATATTTCGGTAAACAGTGGCGCAGTCGTAAAAAAAGGGGGTATGCGCTTTAAGCAGAGGGTATAAGCTCAACGCAGAAAGCATACTGTGTATATATTATAGTTTTCTTGAGAAACAGAGGGTATACGGTATTCCTTTGAAAAATCCAGAAGGTATACGGCGTATACCCCCGCATACCGTCTTGTACATCCCTGACTGTGAATTAATTTCAACAAGTTTTCCATTTACGCATTATTAATCTTTCATTTTCTTTCCCTCCACCCCTTCCTTAAAAAAATAAATAACAATAAAGCTTATGCTGCATATTTAAAAAAATATGTACTAAATATTTATTCGTATATATTTTAACAAAATTTTAGAAGTATGGGAAAGTGCGGGGATTAAAATCAATTGGAAAACATAATTTTCACATTTCCTGATTTTTCTGAAAAGGTATTTTTTACTTTCTTACAAAGTGTCTAGCCGGATAAGCACAGCGAAATGGCACCCGGAGTCGATGTTTGAAATAACACATATGGTGATAAGGCTCACCAGAAAGTACAATATACACTGTTAAAAATTTGAAACTTTTGCTGCCTCGTTACTCCATCACTTTTATAGAATATCTCTATTTTGACCAATAAGAATGCTCTATAACACAGTGAAGTAATCGTTTTCTATAAAAGCGGTGGGGAATTTGGAAAGTGGTGGGCGATTTATCAAAAGTTTCAATTTTTTAACAGTGTTGTGTATTTTTAGCACCTTTACCTTGTACTGTCGCCGGCGCTAACATTTTTCAAACATAATTTTCTCTAAAAATACAAAAGTTAAAAAAAATGAAACGAAGAATATATTAAATGTTAAAACTGTTGTTAGCTTTCGTTTTTTCAAAAACTAAAACAAAATCACTTCACCTTTTTTCATTCACGTATAAAAACATTTCATATTTATTTACTTAGAAGGTGTCACAAATAAAAATTAAATTAAAGAGTTGACATGTTTCGGTTCATTAATAAGAACCGTATTCATAACATATAAAATCAGTAGAAAATTAAATGACACTGGATATAAATATTGCGTTTTTATACGTGAAGAATATATTAGTTCACATTACATATATTTTTCAACATTTTTACATAATTTTTAATATAAAAAATAATAATGTAGTAATTTTGCTTTTACACCTACTAAAAAATTAGAGAATAATGTTCAATATATGTACTTTTAGCAAAAACAAATTCGTTAAGATCAAAGATGTCTTTTTGAGTTATAACCAAATTAATGCTAGCAACATACTAAAATATTCGCAACTTTCTCTGCTTGTACTTGCAGAAATACGTTAGTATCAATGCATTTTGTCAATTCGTGACATTTTCACTCGCGCAAGATTCGCAGTTTGTCAAAGTAAGAGAGTTTTTCAACACATACCACTTCCCCTGTAAGTTTGTTTAGTGTTTTTAAATATTTTGTTAATTTGACGTTATTTTATATGGCATTTTTCTATTATTTTGAACTTATGAGAAATAGAAATTATATACAATGAGTAAAATGCAGAAAAAAACGAAGAAATAAATAAAAAAAAAACCCAGAAACACGATTAAATTTAAAACTGCATACAGAAATTGAAAACGTACCTTTAGCAATTATTAATCAAATACAGTGTAGTAATTGATATCTTTTGTGTGCCCCTTTAAATCGAATACAGACGTATTAATTATGTTATTCTATCATAATCATCTTATAATTAAATTCAGTGATTGATATAATTTTCAATACATTTGAAATACCTCAATGTCATAAAATACTCTGCAAATATTGTACCCCCATATACCACAATGTAATGGAATTTTCTGGGGTGATCCTTTAAATGAATTATTAACGCCACATACCTCATATACAATACTAAACATACTTAGTTGACTATAAATAGAAACGTATTTAAGAACTATTATAAACAAATATTTCCTCTAATCACAACACTGTTTTTGTTTTCGAAAATTTTCTTTGATTATTCGATTTTAGCCATATTTATTGAAGCAAAAATATTTAACTTTTCTTTTTATTTTTCTAATGATATGTTCGTAAAAAAATCGTAGTTCATCATTATTAACATTAGAAAATAATTAGAACCATATTTAATACCAGGTATCCTACACTGTAAAAAAAAATCTGTAAAGGTACTAAACATTTTCTAGGAAACTGGATTCCAAGAACTTTTCATGTAACGATAACAGGAAAAATCCATGTAACCGATTCTAAAACTTGAGTTTTTATTGTTACCGTTACAGGAATAGTTCTTGGAATCCCAGTTTTCTAGATAAAGTATAGTACTTTTACAGATTTTTTTTTTCAGTGTAGGTATTATGAAGGCTGTATATTGAAGGGGATAATAACTAAATATGTTTACATTTAAAATAAAATATTTTATGGCATCTGTAAACTTTAATTAATAGCCACATCTCGTATGTAGTGTAAATGTGCAAATTACATACAGGGCTATGCAAATAAATTCGGATGTTTTTCCAACCATGGTCATAAATTTCTGAAATCTAATTTCTAAATGTGTTGTACTTTTTTCCTAATGACTTACTTAAAAAACCTTCTTTTACCTTCATAAAAAGCGAAGTTTTGTTAAAATGTCCTGAAAAAGTTGGAAAGTGCTTCATAATCTACATTTGGCGCATTATTTTTTTTCGTTCTTGTTGTGGCTATTATTAAAGATTTTGAAAAATGAATTACATAAGATCCTTGCGAAATATATTACAAAATTGTCGATTTAGGTAATTTTAAAATGTAAAACTAATTTAAATATTCAATTTTAATTCGATTTCACTGTCTTTCTGTAAATTATTCACAAATCCTCGAACTGAAAACAAAAGATTAAAAAAAAATATATTGACTGTTAGATTAGAAATCTGTAATTCAATAAGTATTTCGGAAATGAAATTCGAAATTTAATATTATTTCGCTTTATCTTTTATTAAATTTATTTTATTTTATTTTTATTTATTTATTTTACTTGAAATGTTTTCAAATCCTCGAAGATATTTCTAAATACTTTTAAAGTCATATCTAAATATTTTCTTGCATGTTTTGCACACTCTTTCTTCTTCTTTTTCTGGAGACAATACTTCTAACAAAAGTCAGTATAAGTAATTTAAAATTTAATGTAAAATAACTTTTTCAATTTTCTTTTTTATAAATGCTGTTAAAAAGAAATCTATGAAAATTAAACAAGAAATAATTTTCATTTCAAAAACTGTTGGAGCATTGTTGAGGTAATTACAGATCTCTTATTGAATAAAATACAAAAGTTATTTGATTTACATAATAGATTTAAAATTGAAAATGCATCAAAATTTTGCAATTTTAAAAAAACGTAAATATATCATATGATAAATAAATAAATATTAAAAAGAAAAAAGTAAAAAAAGCAACATAGCTTATGATTAAGGCATCACAATAAAATATGGAATGTTTTTAAATTAGTATAGTTTTCAAATAATTATGCGATATTTCATTCGATTTTTTTTTCTTCAATTTCACCTTTTTTACATTTATATTAAAACTTCTTCAATATTATCATCAAATAATAATAATAAAAGAAGATGAAAGAAATCACTTTTGTCTGGAATGTGAGAACCCTAATAGCATGCATAGTCACAGAGACACCAAAGTGACGTCACTGGGAGTCACTTTGGTCACATCACATCTGTGACCAAAATGCCACTCTCAATGACGTCACATTGTGACTGAGATGTGATTTCTTAAAAATCTTTAGAAATTTATAAATATTCTTCAAAACATGTTATTTACTTTAAAAAAACATGTTTCTGGCAACTTAAACATCGTCGCTTTTGTCACAGTTTTGTCACAATGTTAGTGTCAAATTAGTCACAAATGACACATTTTTCACAAATTTGTCACATTGTAACCACTTTGTGAAACGCCACAAAAGATCTCTAAAACGGCCATAACGACTTCACATTTTAGTCACTGTGACTTCACATCGACGTCACGTGACGTCACATCGACAATCGATGGTCACAAAGTCACAATGTGACTTCACAACGACGTTGCAGTGACGTCACCATGCTTTACGGGAAAGATCGGTGCATCCATTGGGCAAATGGGACGTCTGCCCAGGTCGTCATGAGATCCTTGCTATATTTATAGCGAACTAATCTATTTAGGTAGTTTTTAAATGTAAAACTAATTTAAATATTCAATTTTAATTCAATATCTATGTCATTCAGTAAAGCCTTCGCAAATCCTCCCACCGAAAACAAAAGATTAACCCTTTGTATCACCATGTTGCAGATCTGCAACATACCTAAAAGTAAACAGTACTTATGCAGTAAGGTTTAAAGCACGATTTTATTTATTGCTTCTATTTCCCAACACACCAGTTAATACAAATGAATCATTGGAACTTTCAACAGATGATGATATTGAGTTAATTTCTCATACCAAAGTTTTGTTTTTCATTTGGGAAGATTCAGGTCGATATTGCAAAAATCAACTTAGTAAGTTTTGTCAAATTAAAAAAACTGGAGAAGTTGAAAAGTAGATTTTGTTTAAAGGTAATTTTATGCACCTTAAAATTTTATATTAGAAAATGGACAATATTTACGAGAAGTATTAATTTTTGTTTTTTATAGATGTGAAAAAAAAATACCTTTTAGTCAATAATTATTTTAATCTTATGTTCTAAATTTTTAAACTATTTTTTAGATGCTTAAAAGGATGCATTCTAATTTCTGAGTCAATATTTTTCAAATCAAAGTTGTTGAGTCACAAAGGGTTAAAAAATATATATTGACTCTGTTAGATTAGAAATTTCTTATTGAATAAGAATTTCGGAAATGAAATTCGAAATTTGATATTATTTCATTTTATCTTTTATTCAAGTTATTTTTCTGTTATGAAATTATTTTAAATCCTCGAAGATATTTGTGAATACTTTTAAAGTTATATCTAAATATTTTCTTGCACGTTTTACACATTCTTTTTTCATTTTTTGTGGTAATAATATGACTAACAAAAGTCAACATACGTAATTTAAAATTTAATGTAAAATAACGTTTTTGATTTTTTTTTTAAATAATACTGTTAGAAAGTAATCTATGAAAGTTAAACAAGAAATAATTTTCATTTTAAAGACTGTTGGAGTATGGGTGAGGTGATTACAGTTCTCTTCTTGAATGAAATACAAAAGTTATTTGATTTACACAATTGATTTATTTAAAATTTAAAATGCATGAAAATTTCACTTTCTTAAAAAAATGCAAATATACCATTCAAATAATATTAATAATAATAGAAAAAAAAGAAAATAAATAAAGCTTATGATTAAGTCTTCCCCATAAAATATGTGACATTTTTATATGAGATTTTTTTTTTTAAATAATTCTGCGTAATTTTTTTTTTTGGATTTTTTTATTCGATAATTTTACTTATTTCAACTTTATGCTATCAATAATAATAACAATTAAAGAAGGCAAAAGAAACATATTTTAGGTTGAATGTAAGCAAGAACGACGCATCCATCGGGAAAATGGAACGGCTCTGTTCAGGGCGTCATGAAATCCTTGTGAAATACTGTTGGCTCTCGTTAATTCGAACATGTCAGGACGACAAGAAATGTTCGAATTATCCGAAGTTCGAATTATAAGTATGTAAGTATGAGAGGAAAACTTGGTTAAAATGGTACTACTACAAAGGAATCAGTGCTGTAGTGTTTTTTAAATTTATTTCGTCTGTTATCATTAGAATATGACTTAATATAAAATTAAAATATATTAATATATTAATTAATTAAAGAATTAGAAAGAAGCACAATGTAAGAAAAAATTGAGATGTCACTGATAAACAGACGGAGCACTAAGAAAAAGGATATCAAAAGCATGGGAATATATATATTCTCGTTTGGAAAATTTTTTACAAAAATCAAATATAGAAAGTCATTTCAAAGGATCTGAAGTCCGTGATAAATAAGGAAAAAATGAAAAATCGAAATTCTCATTAGTTCGAATTTAACGAAATCAAGAGAAAATGAGTTCAAGTAAATGAAAATTTTTAACGTTATTCTGCCATTGAAAATTTCGGGACTTCATGTTTACTTCGAATTAAGCAAAGATTCGATTTATCCTATTTCGAATTAACGAGAGTCGACTGTATATTACAAAATTTCCTATTTAGGCATTTTTCAAATTTAAAACTAATTTAAATACTCCAGTTTTAATTCGATTACAATGTCTTTCTGTATATCCTTAGAAAATTTGCATAGAAAAAGACAATACAAAAAAAATATATTAACTCTGTTAGATTGGAAATCTATTTAGTAAGCATTTCGGAAATGAAATTCTAAATTTAATATTATTTAGTTTTATCTCTTATTTAATTTATTTTCTCTCGTAAAATGAGTATTGCAATCCTGTAAGCGGGAAAACTATTTTTAAATTCCTTTAAAGTTCTATCTAAATATTTTCCCCCTTTTTGCTTTTATTTTTTTGTGACAATACTCCTACTAAAAATAAGCGTAAGTAATTTTAAATTTGATGTAAAATAATTCTTTTCGATTTTTTGTTAATATTGTTGGAAAGACATCCATAAAAATTAAACTTTTTTTTAAGTAACTGGTGAGGGAATTAGAGCTTTCTTATTGGATAAAACTCAAAGTTATTTGATTTACATAATTAATTCAAAATTGTGACAGTGGCTGGTGAGGTAATTACAATTTTCTTATCGAATAAAATACAACAGTTATTTGACTTCAATAATTGACTTAAAATTGAAAATGCATTAACATGCAAATATACTGCAAAATAAAAGCAAAGTACCTGATGAAATACGCCAGCACCATAAAATATTTGAGAATTTTAAATGAAAATATTTTTCAAATATTTATGCTATGTTTGACTTGAATTTTTTTTCTTTGATAATTTCAGTTATTTTACAATTTCATCAATACCTCTGGAAATTAGGAAATGATGGTGAAATTAATTCACTTCTTTCGGAAAACTTTTTTGTTTAATATAGTGTATGGTCACTTCGGAGAGATATATATACCTCACATATTGATTTCATGAACTTTGTTAAAGTGCTGATCAAGGTCTTGTAAAAATTTCCCACCACTGTTCTATAAATGCATTTTTCAGCTCTTTGAGAGACCAGGTAGAAATTTGGCGCGATTAAAGTGGTGCCCAAGTCATCCCACACATTTTAATCATGCTCAAATCAGATGAGAAAAATAGCAAATCCATTCGAATGATATCTTCTGTCTGCAAGTATTCTGACACCACATATAATAGATGTGGCTGAGCCCTGTCATCCGTTTGCAAAAACATTAGGGTTGGTATTCCAACAGCAAACCTAAACCGTCTAACTTGGAGTTACATCACTTCTTTTACACAGTGCCTGATTTAGGGCAGGGCTTTCGGGGCACAGGTCCAGGGCCCCTAAATCCCGCTGAAGGGTTTTCAATTATTGCCCAAAATCTATACAACTACTTACAAAATCTAGTGAAATTTTACATTTCATTCTGCATTCTACTGTATTCATATTTTATTTTTACAACATTGTATATTTTAATTGAAACATCCGCATTTAATCACTTTATTAAAGTGAATTTATGTTTAGTTGTTGCATACCCAGGGGCGTAAATCCCGGGGGGGTGCAACACCCCCTCCTCTAAGAAAAACTCAGTCGAAAAATTCCCAGATCGATCGGAAAAGTCTGTTTCCGAAAGTCTGAAAAAATGGTATTGCGTATTAACCAATAAAAACTTATAAATTGGAAAACGGAAAAATCAGTCGGTAAAACTCTTCTTCAATCGGAAAAAATAGTATAAACCAAAAAAAACTTATAAATTGGGAAAATGAAAATACCATTCGCAAAATTTGCCGTTTTATCAGAGAAGGCATATTTAATCGGAAAAAATAATATTACGTAATAACCTTTAAAAATTTAAAAATTGGAAAAACGGAAAAGTCAGTCGGAAAAATTCTTGTTCGATAGGAAAAAATGGTATTAACCTATAAAAACTTATCGTTGGAAAAACGGAAATATCATTCGGCAAATTTCCCATTCCGTCCGATAAAGCCTGTTTAGTCGGAAAAATTAGTATTACGCATGGACTTAAAAATTTATAAATTGGAAAAACGGAAAAATCAGTCGGAAAAATTCTTATTCGATCGGAAAATAGTAAGTTTAGTATAAAAAAAAAAAAAAAAATGGTATTAACTTATAAATATTTATGAATTGGAGGAATATTTTGGTAGTTTTTAATTAAATCAGAAAAACAAGTTAGATCAAAGAAAACCTATAAAATTTAATTCTTAGTCTGATTTATTTCCGCTTGAAATTTCTAATTAAAAAATATGAAAAAACAATTTAGAGCGAAGAAAACAAATTTATTCTTAGCCGGAACTATTATTAATTAATTTAAATAATTGCTGATTTACTAATTACTTTGATTTTATAATTAATTAATGTAACTTATTAATATGCAGGATGGTCATAAAAAAACTGCCGATATATGGAGCTCTAGCGGCCAGTCCGTTCAACCGATCGAGGTGAAATTTCAGATATAGTTATTCAGAGGTATGAACTCGAGATTCTGTGAAAGGCAACAAAATGGCGCTCACGGTTACGGTTATAGTTACAGAAACTCGAAAATTTCCTTTGGCAACACCCATTTTTTTTCATCGCAAAATGTTCAGCGCATGAGAAAACCCTAAAGAGCGTTCGAACGGTATTGTTATTGCAATAAATGGACGCGTTATGCTCGCAAAAAAAACTGTTCTGCGAATCCCCCCCCCCCCCCATAAAAAAACACGATTAGGGTGCAAGGAGTAAATTTGCAATTGACACAGAATGAGTACACTAATCTCCGATTACAACACAGATCAGAGAAAACTTTTATTTTAATTACACATTTTCCACATGGGTGACATCACAGGCAATTACACATTGCATGGTGGCGACTGTGGACAGTCGAACGTTATATTGCATGAGGAATGTTTGCAATCTCACGTTTGATAGAATCTTTCAAATCCGGCAAAGATGGCGGATTGCATATGTACACTCTAGATTTAGATATTCCCAGAATCTGAAATTCATAGGAGTGAGGTCGGGGGATCGCGGAGGCCATTGACGTTACCAGTTAAGCTGAAATGTGCCTCGTCCGTTCATAATATGCAAAGAGATCGATCGTTATCTCCATCATATTGGATAAGAAATTCATTAACACTTTCCGGCACACTGTGCCCGGTCTGGGATACCTAATTTTAATTCCAATCTTGTAAACGGCACCAATAATATGTTAGTAGAATTTTGCTTTTAGAATGAAAGCTTAAATTAAGGCATTCTAAATATAAAAAAAATCCGTTTGTGAATTCTGGTGTCAGTTGATAATATCCCAATTTACTACCAGATTTTGCCCGTGCCGGAAAGGGTTAACAAAGTCTATGTGTTGTTGATGGTCTCTCACTTCCAACATCTGGGCGCCCTGGTACCGGTAAAGAAACATGCGGATTACAGAGTGCAGTAACTTTAAGACCATTGATTTTGGTATATCAAATATACGAGATGCATCTTTTGTAGTTTGCATGCGTCCTCTGGTCACTATGTTAGTCACTTCCATAACAGTATCCTCAGGAACAATTGGTCGTCCGGATCGCGGGCTATCACAGGTGCAGCCAATTTCTTCAAATTTCATTATTAAAACACGAAGAGCTTGTGAAATGCATAGTCCACGCATTTGGCGATGGTTTCGACAGTAAATGCGCCAAGTTTTCGCAGCATTCATCTCATTTTGATAATAGTTTTACCAACTCACCACGAACGAAGTCATTTTGTTGGCACCTGCGAGATCCGACTCAAGAACTAACATTCACATCCTATACTTTTTATCCGTTTTCAACGATGACTATCTGACAAACGACGTTACGTGATTGTTATTTTGTCTCTGTCATATTCAAATTTTCTTCGTGAGCCTTAGTCGTGTTTTTTTTGGGGGCCGTTCGTAGAGCTGAATTTTTGCGAGCATAACGCGTCCGTTTATTGCAATAACCATACCGTTCCAACATTCTTTAGGATTTTCGCATGCGCTGAGCATTTTGCGATGAAAAAAAAGGGTGTTGCCATTGGAAATTTTCGAGTTTTTGTAACTATAACCGTAACCGTGAGCGCCATTTCTTTGCCGTTCCCAGATTCTCGAGCTCATACCTCTGAATAACTATATCTGAAATTTCACCTCGATCGGTTGAACGAACTGACCGCTGGAGCTCCATATATCGGCAGTTTTTTTTATGACCATTCTTTTATTTTTCTAATAAAAGAATTCACAAAAATTTTGATTTGTCAAATATTGTGGGCTCGGAAACCCCAATATGACGAAAAAAAAAAAAAAAAAAAACTATGTACTTATTCTCGCAATGTTAATGTTGTAACCTTGATGTTTTGGGTGAAACCTTGATATTCCGATTTTTTTTTCTGTGTTTTTTGACTTCGAGATATCGAAATCCACCTGTATTTATTTATTGTCGGGAACTTTTTAGTTGAGTCTCGAAACTTTAAGATAAGCTGATTAAAATGAAAAAACTTTTTTTTTTAAATTTAAAATTTAAATTTATTTAGAATCAAGGAATTTTGGTGGTATCTGGAGAAAATTCAAAAGTGAATTGCAAATATTCGGTTTATCTTTTTACATTAAAAATTATACTTATAATAATAAACATAAATACTTGTGTTTGGACCGTTTTCTACAGGGACTATCTTTCTTCTCCCAGTCTTTGACGAAATTCAAGTTTTTTCTACGTTGCTATTATAGAATATCTCTTTTGTCACCAATCAGAATGCTCCATAACAGAGTAAAGTAATCGTTTTCTATAAAAGCGGTGGAGTGACGATGCAGCAAAAGAGTCAATTTTTTTACAATGTACTTTACTGTGTTATGGAACATTCTCATTGGTCATGAAAGAGATATTCTATAAAAGTTGTGGAGTGACGCTACAGCAAATGTGTGAAATTTTTAACTTTGTAATTTATCGAAATAATCGGCACGGGTGATTTTCAAGAAACGCTATTTCTGCAAAAGACGAGGAATTTGATGTCATAAATTCTCCCCAATTAGTTTCGATTAGGGAAAATCCCGTTGGAAAAGCCGAAATATGCATCGATTTAATATGCTCGATTACACCGTGATAAACGAGGATTCGAAATAAACATCAAATATAAAAGTTACGTATTTTTGTCCGTAGAATCCGAATCTGCAATAAAAAATGGGGGTTATAATTTAAGATTTCAAAGTTGGACCCCCTCTGACCCCAGGGGGTCGGTTACGAAGGTCAAATTTGGTATCACTGAGTAGCTTATTTAAAAATATTTAACACGTATATTTACGATTTTCAATCTCATATGTATTTCTCGAGTTATTCGACCGTTTCCAGACTTTTCAGACACCGTGTATATGTATACACTATATTGCCATTGATTATGGGACACTTGCGATTTTAGACATTTTACTAAATATCTAGAAAAATACATGAGGAATCATCTCGAAACTCTTAGTGTATAAATATAATAGTATACATCATGCATCTCCGTGAAGATTTTTTACCGAAACTCCATAGGGGACCGTCAACAAATTAAAAAAGAATGAATATCTTTTGAATAACCCTGTCAAAACTAATGTAGCAAAAGCGCTCAAACTCTAGATTATGATTGAATGCTTTATTGTAATACACTGTGTTCATTTTTATGCGAATAGCATGCACACTCGCAGAGTAATTAAGGTTTTTATAAAAATGGTCCCAAATTTTTCCAAGTTTTTCCATTATAATTTTCAGAGTTCTTAATATAAAATAATATTTTTTTCAGAAAATATGACAAACAACATTGCACACAGTACCCTGTAATGAGAATTAAAAAATAATAAAAATTGTATGAAAAATGAGTAGGTTTACTATATAATTTTTTACTGCGCATACGTCAAAGATATCAAAATTTCATTTGCATATTATGTTAGCTAAATGTATAGAGCAACTTTTGTAAAAGTCTCAAAATCATAGCTTGAAAATTCTGAAAGTAATCGTCTATAGAAAAAGGACAAAATCCGTTGTTTCCAAAATGAAGCAAAAAAATGAGGGATTTTATCCAAATGCAGTAGTACATCCCATATTGTGTATTCTATATTGACACTAATCAATGAATATATGGATACAACCCCTCTTGTTTTTGCTTCATTTTGAGAATAACGGATTTTCGACTTATTCAATTGACGATTATTGTCAGAATTTTCAAGTTATGATTTTGTGACTTTCACAAAAGTTGCTCTATACATTTAGCTAACATAATATGCAAATGAAATTTTGATATCGTTGACGCATGCGCAGTAAAAAATTATTTAGTAAACCTGCTCATTTGTCATACAATTTTTATTATTTTTTAATTCTGATGACAGGGTATTGTGTGCAATGTTGTTTGTCATATTTTCTGAAAAAAATAATATTTTATATTAAGAACTCTGAAAATTATAAGGAAAAAACTTGGAAAAATTTGGGATCATTTTTATAAAAACCTTAATTACTTTGCGAGTATGCATGCTATTTGCATGAAAATGAACAAGGCTTATTACAATAAGGCATTCAATTACAATCTAGAGTTTGAGCTCTTTTGCTACATTAGTTTTGACAGCGTTATTCAAAAGATATTCATTCCTTTTTAATTTGTTGACGGCCCCCTTTGGAGTTTCGGGAAAAAATCTGTACGGAGATGTATGACTTATACTATTATATTTATACACTAAGAATTTCGAGATGATTCCTCATGTATTTTTCTAGATATTTAGTAAAATGTCTAAAATCGCAAGTGTCCCATAATCAATGGCAATATAGTGTATATATATATATTAGTCCACTGTTGTACTCGGAAATTTTATTTCTTGTAGTCGGAAATTTATGAGCCTACACCCCCCTACGCGACTAGGGTGGTTTACGCCCCTGTGCATACCTTATCATTCCAGGTATATAAACTTGCATAGGAAAAGATAATCATCATTACGCAATTTATTGTACTAGATCTACTTATTTAAATTTCATGATTGTGAAATATTTTGATAAATAAATAATTATAATATTTAATTTTTTAATTGGTATTTAAAAGTGATTCAATCGTTAAGTCATTCGTGGTTTTCTTAATAAGTAACTTTTTTTTGGGGGGGGGGGATGTGGGGGAAGGTCAAGGTTTTTGCAAGCAAATTCACCCCCTGTATGCATCTGTGCCCAGGACCCCCAAATTTGTAAATCGGTCCCTGCTTTTACATATTTCTGAACGGTTGCAAAACACCTTGAATGATATGCATCTCGGTGCGGTCATTTGTCACACTCACTTTCCAAATTCCCCTCAGTAATGTAAAGTCTATGGGCGTTTGATGCATTACTACAGTCAAAATATCTCCTCAGAAAATTAATATTTTTAAGTTTTTCTTTCGGTGATCTCATCTTAAAAGATGTCACGTTTTTTTCTTAATTTTCAAAATATTTCTAAAATCAACGTTTAGTTATATATGAAGGGTTAAAATTTTATTTACAGTTTGTCAGTTTTTTACACGTAAAATATTAAATTGAGCACAAATTTAAAAAAATATTTTTAAAACTAAGAAAAAACGTGACATCTTTTAAGAAGAGATCACCGAAAGAAAAACTTAAAAAAATATTATTTTTTTGAAGAAATATTTTTAATATAAGAATGCTTCAATCGCCCACTGACGTAACATAACGGAGGGGAATTCAGAAAGTGAGTGACCAGCAGCCTTAAACTGTTGATTTCAAATTCGACATTTAGGCAGAAAAAATAATATTCTTAGAAATAATAATATAAAATTTTCCTACCTTGCGGGTTCTTGAGGGATGTACGGTGGGCGGAATCACAATTCATTTCCATCTTCACAAACAAAAAATCCACAGCAAATAAAGGCACAGAACGTAAACACACAAAAAAGGTTGATTATTTACAAGCGCGCAAAATATTACATGTTTCTTAATCACTATCCTCAGTATGACTACATAAAAATCTGAAAAGTACAAAAAAAAAAAAAAAAAAAAAAACAAAAAAGATCGTAAATAATCCAATCAGAGTTCAGTTTACAAAAAGAAAGAAAAAAAATAAATGTTCTAAAATGATCGGCTGCTGGCGCCGGGGGTTTTAGTGAAGAGTGTTTTCACATAAACGAAGCCGAGGAAACGGTATATTCCATGAACAAGCAAGTTGCGCGTTTATTCATCTCTGCGGATTAAAAGACATCTAGAATCAGTGTTCAGACTGTACTGGACTCATCGGTAAACAATACTCTGGCCTAGTGTAAGTGATTTCAATGAACATAATGGCGGAATCGATTTAAATAGTTCCATTTGAAATCTGAAGTGAGCGACAGAAGCTATTGATTTTCTTGCATATAGTCCATGCTTTCTTTCTTTCTAACCGATGACCAGGCCCCTACATGCCGAGTTATCTCAGCTTAACGGGTTAGATACCTGGTGTCGGAGCGGGTGACCCTGAATAAACCTGATTTCTTCGTTTCGCATGCAATCATTTTGGCAGTACTTGCTTCTCGTATGAGCATTCTTTGTTTCGAAGTTTACTTTACTGGATGAACTGCAAATAGCTACACAAGTTGGTCTTGTAATTTAGAACCTTGATCAGATGACGAGATGCAGTCCATGCTCATTATAGATCGGGACACAGCAGCAAAGACAATCACCTCATAACGTTCACGGCTAAAATTTAAGAATTGGTTAAAGTATAATTCACATATTGTAACGCTATCGGTCTTTCACGTCATATCTAGATGGAAAACACATGAAAACCCTATTTTCATTTTTTTTCTGTTTCTTAAAGGTTTTACTTTTTTTTAGTATTTAAATGATTTAAAAATACTCATGCAAAAACACGCTCATATGTTTAAAATTAGAGAAAGGAATTTAAAATATCGATGACCATTATACTTAAGAGGCTACTTCAGTCAACGGAAACACCTGCCCTCTAATTTTACTCCTATAAGAGAGTTAAAATATCTCGTTTGTATTATTAAAATCTTGTTATTTTCATTGGATTGCTGAGGTCGATTGCTACAAAGGCCGCCTTTCACCTTTTCAATTTTGTTTGCAGTTTTTTTTTTTTTTTTAATAGTTTTATTTCAAAAGCTGATTTTGACTGTAAAAGTATATTCATTCAGTGTTGTACATTATTTATCGTTCTACACTACAGAAAATAAAGCTGGTAGTTCAGACGCCAGGTTAAAACTGTAAAATTAGCAATCAACCGCTTCTCTGTTTTGCCCGTACGAACAACGCGACATCCTTATTTCAATCATGATTTACTATTCTCACCAGTAAATTTTTATTGCAAATTTTCATTATTAAACACTCCGTCGGGCGCGCCACAAAAATTGCACCATCGGGCGCATTGTGACTGACAGATACATTTTGTATTTTGACATCATATATTGTTTAAAAATGAGTTTTAAAATATTGGGTTGGGGAAAAAGTAATTTCGCTTTTTTTCGTATTTTTTAAACTGAATTTATTTATATAAATTAAACAACTAATCAATAATATATGTGCCGTTTTGTTCGATGACCTTTTGCCATTTTCTGGTAAAACCATAATTCCGTCACTGTAGAATTTCTGAGAGTTATGGGCAAAAAACTGAGCAAGGTGATTTTCACAAGCCTCTTTTGAAGCCAGCTTAGTACCATTAAGAAAGTTCGCCAGAGGGCGGAACAAATGGTAATCGGTCGGATCTAGGTCCGGACTATACGGTGAGTGCATCAAAACCTCGCAGCCAAGCTTTCTCAGTTTTTGCCGAGTGCCTAAAGATGTGTGTGGTTTAGAGCTGTCGTGATGGAAGCCTTTCCTATTGATAAATTTTGACCGGATTTTCTTAATTGCCTGCTTCAGACGCATTAGTTGTTCACAGTATATAGTTATATTAATGGTTTGGCCAGGTTCGAGCAGCTCATGATGAACAATTCCTTTCCAATCCAACCAAAAACTCAGCATCATCTTCTTTGGCGTCAATCCGGGCTTTGCCACTTTTTATGAAGCTTCGACCACGATTTTTTAGCACATAGTTGTCGTACGTGATTCACTTTTCATCACCCGTAATCATTTGTTTCAAAAATGGCTCGATTTTATTCCGTTTCAGCAGCAATTCACAAATGGAAACTTTGTCCATTAAATTTCTCACTGTAAGTTCATGGGGAACCCAAGAATCGAGTTCCTTTTGGTATCCAGTTTTATGTAAATGGTTCAAAAGTGGGTTATGGTTGATGTTTAGTTCTGTAGCAATGTTGTGGGTAGAAATATGTCAGTCTACCTCGATTTTGTTTTTAAATTTCATCGACTTTTTCATGTATTGGACGGCCAGGGAAACGTTCATCTTTAACATCGAAATTTTCGGAACGAAAACGAGCAAATCGATTCTCACTTTGGCATTTATTTAAGTACTGATCACCATAAGCGCCACACAATTTTCGATGAGCCTGCGCCGCATTTTGCCCTATTTGGAAGTAAAAAACTAAAATGTGATGAAAATGATCTTCTGGAATCTAATTTTAAAACGCAATAACTTTTGTCTGTATAAACAAATGACGCTACCTTTATATCCAGAATATTCTAGAGACTATTACCTTTCAAATGCAGTATAGTATAGCTTATTTGAGTAAGTATTACTCGAGATATGCGACTTTAAAGCTATCTGTTGGAAAAAAGCGAAATTACTTTTTCCCCAACCCAATATTATTTTTCTTTTTAGTTCCAGGCTCCACCTCCCCTACACCTGGACCTTTCCCCGCCATTTTTTTTTCGTTTTATTTAAATTAAGTACGAAATACAATTTACATACAATGAAAATATTAAAATACAATAGCATAATGATGGGTAACATACGAACATATTTTTAAAATAAAATTAACATATTATGTGAAATATTCAATTTAATCAATACAGAAAAAATAATAGAATTGGAATAAAGCAATACATTTTTAATTCGAATTGATCGAATTTTTCCTGTACAAATCCTTAACAAAGCGCGAAACCGGAAATTCCTATCGACAAAAATTTGAAACCACTGCATTCTAGGGACGGAAATGACCGGAAGAACAGATACTGTGAAGGTCAAGGTCGTGAAACTTCCTTTTCTTTTCGAAAACGACGAATTTCTTACGCATGTATCTCTCAGATACAGCGCGCCCGATGGAGTGTTGATGAGAGCATTTTCTGATTCAATTTGGCAAAAATTTCCGTTTTTGAACATCGGGGATACAAGATTAAAAATTCTGTAAAAGGCATGAAAAAAAACACACATTATTTGAAAGTTTTGATCAGATAAATTATTGATTAGTTAAGCGGTGAATAAACCATAAAGTAAGCAAGTAATAATATGGTTTAATAAATTTAAAATACTTTATATTATTATTATTCTTACGGCTATAAACTTACCGTTTTTTTTTTCTTTTTGTAGTGTAAACTTTTTGGGGAAAAGCATTTATGAAACGAGCATAAACATGATAATAATAAATTAATCATAAGACGAACGTTATATCTGTATGTATTGCTTTATATATTTCGTATTCAAAATACAAGAACTATTGATTCCCAAGCTTTTGTTGTAGGGAATTGCCAATACAATTTGTCCATTAATACTTGTATAAATGTGGTAAGATTTGTTTTTATTGATTTTATCCTAAATTTCATCGTTTCATTGAAGCATCACATAAATATTTATTTCTTCTTTTCACTTATTTCCTTTTTGGAATTAAGTTGTTATTATTTTATGAGTGGACAGTTACGTGAGTTGTAGAATTACCATTAAAGCTGAGACTTCAAACGACGCAATAAATCTTTCAAACGACCAGCTGTGACTGTCATATTAAGTTTTTCGCAGCCTTTAATATTTTCAGCGAACTTCATTCGTTTCTATTTTTTAGTGTGAGAAACTCGCTATAAATTTTAATAATAACAGAATGTTTTTCATGGCATTGTGGAGAATAAATTATGAGTGATTCATTAAATTGTAGAATTGGCTATTAACTGCTTCTCTCATTTACCCGTACGTCATACGAGCAATGTGTTTTTTGTTGATCATCATTTAACTGTACCACGTACGGCCATCCATACTCCATCCATGATGTATTACTCTCACCACTACATTTTTACAAGAAATTTTGCATTATTTTATGGGAGTATTTTTCTGATTAAATTAGACAAAATTTTCCGTTTGAAAAACGGGGGATAAAAGATTAACAATTCTGTAAAATACATGAAAAAATAGCCATTATTTGAAAGGTTTTTTTTTAAATATTGATATGTTAAGTGATTATTAAACCATAAAATAAGCAAGAAATATATGGTTTAATGACTTTAAAAGACTTCATATTACTTTTAATTTTACAGTTATAGACTTACCGTTTTTCTTTTCTTTATGCTGTGTAAGATTATGAAATTTAAGGAAAAAGCTTATATTATAAAAGCATAAGCATGATAATATGAATTATTTATAAAATGAACGTTGTATCTGTATGTATCATATTCTATATTTCGGATTCAAAATATAAGAACTATTGATCTGCAAAGTTTTGTTGTAGGGACCGCCCAATACGATTTGTCTATCAATACTTACACTGGTGTCCAAAATTTAAGCATAATTGGTAATTATGTAATTATTTTTAAGTAATGAAAGAAATATGAATCGGAATGTGCTGAAACTCCAGGTGTGTAAACAAAATAGTACGCGTCACATATTTTCGCGAAGAGTTTTCCCCTAAATCGAACAGGGGACCGTCAACAAATTGAAAAAGAACGAAGATCTTTTGCATAACCCTGTCAAAACTAATGTAGCAAAAGCGTTCAAACTGCACATTATGATTACTTGGCTTATTGTAATGTACTGTGTTAATTTTTACAAGGATAGCATGTATACTCGTAGAGAAATTAAGGTTTTTATGAAAACAGTCCTAAGTTTTTTGCTTATAATTTGCAGAGTTCTTAATATAAAATAGTGTTCTTTTTTGAAAAAATGACAAACATCATTGTACACAATACCCTGTCATCAGAATTAAAAAATAATAAAAATTGTATGACAAATGAGCAGGTTTATTAATAATTTTTTACTGCGCATGCGTGAACGCTATTAAAATTTCATTTGCATATTACGTTAGTTAAATGTATAGAGCAACTTTTGTGAAAGTCTCAAAAACATAGCTTAAAAATTCTGAAAATTATCGTTGATAGAATGAGATCAAAATCCTTTATTCCCTAAATGAAGCAAAAAGATGAGGGGCTGTATCCATATTCCATTGTTTAGTGCCTACACAATATTGCACGTACAACTATATTTTGGTAAAACCCCTGATTTTTTTGCTTCCTTTAGGAATAACGGATTTTGAGTTGATTCTATAGGCTCCCATTTTCAGAATTTTCAAGCTATGTTTTTGAAACTTTTACAGAAGTTGCTCTATACATTTAGCTAACACAATATGCAAATGACATTTTGATATCGTTGACGCATGCGCAATGAAAAATTATTTACTAAACATACTCATTTTTCATAAAATTTTTATTATTTTTAAATTCTGATGACAGGGTATTGTGTACAATAATGTTTGTCATATTTTCAGAAAGAACATTATTTTATAATAAGAACTCTGCAAATTATAAGCAAAAAACTTGGAAAAATTTACGACTGTTTTTATAAAAACCTTAATTTCTCTACGAGTATACATACTATCCTTGTAAGAATTAACACAGTACATTACAATAAGCCAATTAATCATAATGTGCAGTTTGAACGCTTTTGCTACATTAGTTTTGACAGGGTTATCAAAAAGATCTTCGTTCTTTTTCAATTTGTTGACGGTCCCCTGTTCGATTTCGGGGGAAACTCTTCGCGAAAATATGTGACGCGTACTATTTTGTTTACACACCTGGAGTTTCAGCACATTCCGATTCATATTTCTTTCATTACTTAAAATTAATTACTTAATTACCAATTATGCTTAAATTTTGGACACCAGTGTATATAAATGTGGTAAGATCTGTTTTTATTAGCTCACAGGCTATCATAGCCTGAGAGCTTATGTGCCCGTCCGTTCTGTATGTATGTTCGTATGTACGTAACGCGATAACTCATGATAAAAATATCCGATCCACTTGAAATTTTGTATGTAGGTATATCCTGACAAGGCGCTTCCCTGATTAGTTTTTGGAGTTCATTCGATATGTATAAGAGGGGGAACGGGGGGCTCATGCCCCCCGTTAGTTGATATAGATGGGATTTTCATGCAGAATTAAGTTTTCAAAATTTAGATTAGGATCATTCTGATGAGGCGATTCCGTGACTGTTATTAGGTGTTCATTGATTAAGTATAAATAGGGGGAACAGGGGTTCTAATGCCCCCTCCCGTTAGTTGATATAAATGGGATTTTCATGCAGAATTAAGTTTTCAAAATTTAGATTAGGATCATTCTGATGAGGCGATTCCGTGACTGTTATTAGGTGTTCATTGAATAAGTATAAATAGGGGGAACAGGGGTTCTAATGCCTCCCCCCCCCCGTTAGTTGATATAAATGGGATTTTCATGCAGAATTAAGTTTTCGTTCAAAATTTAGATTAGGATCATTCTGATGAGGCGATTCAGTGACTGTTATTAGTTGTTCATTGAATAAGTATAAATAGGGGGAACAGGGGTTCTAATGCCCCCCCCCCCCGTTAGTTGATATAAATGGGATTTTCATGCAGAATTAAGTTTTCGTTCAAAATTTAGATTAGGATCATTCTGATGAGGCGATTCCGTGACTGTTATTAGGTGTTCATTGAATAAGTATAAATAGGGGGAACAGGGGTTCTAATGCCCCCCCCCCCCCGTTAGTTGATATAAATGGGATTTTCATGCAGAATTAAGTTTTCGTTCAAAATTTAGATTAGGATCATTCTGATGAGGTGATTCCGTGACTGTTATTAGGTGTTCATTGAATAAGTATAAATAGGGGGAACAGGGGTTCTAATGCCCCCCCCCCCGTTAGTTGATATAAATGGGATTTTCATGCAGAATTAAGTTTTCGTTCAAAATTTAGATTAGGATCATTCTGATGAGGCGATTCCGTGACTGTTATTAGGTGTTCATTGAATAAGTATAAATAAGGGGAACAGGGGTTCTAATGTCCCCCCCCCCCTTAATTTATATAAATGGGTTTTTCAAGCAGAATTTTCAGATTTCGTTCAAATCTCTGAATAGTTTTGGAAGTTTAATGGTTAAGTATAAAAGAGGGGGATAGCTCTTTTTAAATTATATAAATGCTAAATGGGTTTTTATTAAGAATTATCTAATTTGCTCTGAATTTTGGATATAGATTTTTTATATGATAAAGCATGTCTTTGATAGTATAGGAGGTTCAATGATTAAGTATAAAAAAAGAGAAAAGGGGAGAGCTGTTTCCCCTTCTTAATTTTTTTTTCGAACGGAATTAACCCTTGAAAATATAAAGCTTTAATGTGCAATTAGTATTTGTAGCCTGAGAGCTCAATGCCTTCAGTTTAACTGGGCAGTATTCTTTATTGATTTTATCCTAAATTTCATCGGTTCATAGAAGCAGCACGTAAATATTTATTTCTTCTTTTTACTTATTTCCTTCGAAATAAAGCTGTTATTATTGTATGAGTTGACAGTTAGGTGAGTTGTAGAATTACCATTAAAGCTGAGACTTTAAACGACGCAATAAATCTTTCAAACGATCAGCTGTGGCTGCCGTATTAGGTTTTTTGCAGGTTTTAATATATTCAGCGAACTTCGTTTGTTACTAATTTTTAGTGCAAAAAACTGGCTGTGAATTTTAATAATAACGCAATGACTTTCATTGCGTAATGAAGAATAAATTATGGGTGATTCATTAAATTGTAAAATTAGCAATTAACCGCCTCTCTGATTTGCGCGTGCGTCATACGGACAACGTATTTTTGTTGATTATCATTTACCCGTACTACGTACGGCCACCCGCATTCCAACCATGATGCATTATTCTCACCAATAGATTTATACAAGAAATTTCGCATTATTTTAAAAAGAGCATTTTTCTGATTAAATTAGACAAAATTTTTCGTATTGAAAAATCGATGATAAAAGATTAAAAATTCTGTAAAACTAATAAAAAAATATGCTTTATTTGAATGTATTTTTCAAAAATATTGATAGGTTAAGTGATTATTAAACCATCAAATAAGCAAGATATGTATGATTTAATGACTTTAAAAGGCTTTATATTACTTTTAATTTTACAGTTATAAACTTAGTTTTTTTTTTCTTTTTGCTATGTAAGATTATGAAATTTAGGGAAAAATTCTATATTATACAAGCATAAGCATGATAATATAAATTATTTATAAAACGAACGTTATATTTGTATGTATTGTTTTCTATATTTAGGATCCAATATATAAAAACTATTGATCCCCAAATTTTTGTTGTAGGGAACGCCCAATACGATTTGTCGATTAATACTTCTAAATGTGGTTAAATCCGCTTTTATTGATTTTATCCTAAATTTCATCGTTTCATAGAAGCAGCACGTAAGTATTTATTTCTTCCTTTCCCTTATTTCCTGTGGAATAAATGTGTTATTATTTTATGAGTTGACAGTTACGTGAGTTACAGAATTATCATTAAAGCACCGACTTCAAACGACTCAATAAATCTTTCAAACTACCAACTGTGACTGTAATATTAAGTTTTTTGCTGATATTTATATTTTCAGCGAACTTCATTCGTTTCTAATTTTTAGTGTAAAAAACTGGCTATAAATTTCAGTAATTACACAATGATTTTCATTCCATAATAAAGAATAAATTATGGGTGCTTCATTAGAATTTCGCCAAGTTAATTTTAAGGGGTTGAAAAAATATTACAATGTGATTTAATAACTTTCTTCTACTGTGCTTTGAGATTTTCGCATTCTGATGAAACCAGCGGAGAAGACTGAGAGACGCTCAGTTAAAATGAGCTTTGTGTTTAAATCGGTATATCGAGCTAAATAAGTTCAGAAAACAATATTTTTTTAGAAAATACCTTCATATTCTGAAATTGAAAAATTTCGCAAACTAATGTCAAATTTGGCGAAAATAAATAAATAAAAAAAAAAAAGCAGAAAAAAAAACCCAACTGAAATGACAATGAACAGTTTCACATGCATTGTTACAATTTTCTATTTAACTATACGGTCATTAAATCATTTTCATAGAACACGGCAACATAACAGCAATCTAATTGTATTATGGTCAAAATCAAGTTAAATTTCAGATATGTAACTTTTTATATAAAGCAACCGATTGAGTGGAAACTTTGGCGCACATTTTTAATAGTGTGAAAAGAAAATAAATGGTGGTCTTCTATATACTTCTAATTTCTCTAACAAATTTTAGATCATAATCTTTGCACTGAATGAGATAACAATTCTTCCGCCTCAGTCGAAATATTTAGTTGATTTCTTCCTTTTTTCCTTTTGTTCCATTTTTTTAAAATATTGGTTGAATAAGTAGTCCATCTAATCTCAAAAATAAAAAAGTCAGAAATTTACATCAATAACAGCAAATGAGATGTGTTCCTACTATAAGGAAGTTTTAGAAATATTCAGTAATTCGGATATTTACAGTATACGAAATCTTTTGTGTGTCACTGTAAATAATATGTGCTTTCTATTATACAGGAACTAACTTGTAATAAAACTCAGCAATATATTTCAATTTCTTAAATTGTGAAATAATTTAATATAATTAAAATGCACCCCAAATAATATTTCTCCCTATACCATTAAGTAATATAATACTTCTGTGTGGCCCTGTAAATTGATAAAAAATATTCTTTGCATCACACATTGTACATAATGTATATTTCAGTATATATTCCATAGATGCAGATGAATTTTACTACGTTCGAAATAGTGTAACATCATTAAAATGCAATTGAAACTGTTATTTTCCAATGACCGTAATGTAATGGAATGCTTTTGATTGTCCCTGTAATTAAATTATACATCCGATTTCCATAAAATTTGAAAAGACTCAACAAAATTATGTAACAATTATATATTTTAAATTTCAAATGATTCTGTTGGGTTGTTTTTGCGTTGTTATATGCAGACAGACAAACGGACGGACTGAACGATGACTTTAGGTGCTACGTACTTACATAATGACAAACGCACTTAAAAAGAAGAGAAAAATTAATTGAATTGGCTGCACAATGGTTTAATACACACTGTTAAAACTTGACAATAAACTTTCCTGTTATTTAAACATTTTTATATAAAAAAGGTACATAACCATACTTTAACTCTAATCTGACAATATTATAGGCAACAATATTATCGGAGTCAAGTGAAATTATTGTTATGTCTCTATTTTAAATAAAAGCTGTCTAATGACTCGAGAGTTTGTTGCACATTTTAATAGTATAGAAGAAATTTAAAGGGATGTCTTATGTTTATTTCTAACCCCTCTATCAAATTTTAGGTTATGATTTTTGCATTAAATGAAACAAAAATTCCTTTCGCCTCAGTCGGAAAAGTTAATTGATTTATTTTTTTCTATTTTTTTTTCTTTTCTTTTGATCTATCGTCTATTAATATTTAGATTTAAAAGTCTAAGAATTATTTTTCATCATCATTTGTTGTAAGTATACACAAAAACAACATTATTTGTCTATTACTTTACAAGTCGTAATCTTTTCTTTATTTGTGTATACTTTACAAATCGTTATCTTTTCCTTCATTACTTTTATTTCTCCAAATTTCATTGTTTTATAGAAACAGTACGTAAATATTTAATTCCTTTTTTCACTTATTTTCTTCAGAATAAAGTTGTTACTATTGTATGAGCTGACAATTATGTGAGCTACAGAATTTGTATTTAAGCTTCGACTTCAAACCATGCAATAAATCTTAAAAAAGAGAATGACCAGCTGTTATATTAAATTTATTGTATGATTTAATATTTGGCCCCACTTCACTCATTTAATGTATACGACTACGTTCGGAGATGTTTTATTTATTTCTAAAATTTACTTTTGACACTTTTTTTGTATTTTTCAGTGTAATCTAACACTGAATAAAGAAAATTATAAAAAATATATTAATCTTAAATTTTCATGAATTTTGGTATTACATTTTCTAAAAAAAGCTTCGTCTCATAAAGAAAAGAAATAAAACTTTGTCTAAATATGTCTATTGTATGATATGTATGGCTATTAGTATTTAGATTTAAAATTCTAAGAATTATTTGTTCATCATCATTTGTTGTAAGTGCACGCAAACAACATTATTTGTCTATTACTTTCCAAATCGCAATCTTTCCAAATTTCATTGCTTTATAGGAGCAGCACGTAAATATTTATTTCCTCTTTTCACTTATTTTTTTCAAAATAAAGTTGTTACTATTGTATGAGCGGACAGTTACGTGAGTTGCAGAATTAGTATTAAAGCTGCGACTTCAAACGACGCAATAAATCTTAAAAAAGAGAACGACCAGCTGTGTCTGTCATATTAAATTTATTGTAGGATTTAATATTTGGTCCCACTTCACTGATTTAAGATATCCGACTACATCCAGAAACTATTTTTTAATTTTATTTTTGACACATTTTTTGAAATTTTTCAGTGTAATGTAACACAGAATAAAGAAAATTATAAAACATTATATAATATCTTAAATTTTAAAGAATTTTGGTCATTTTTTAGCATTATACATCTTTATATATATAAATCTTCTGTGCGTGTGAATGTCATTGAACTCCTCCTAAACGACTGGACCGATTTTAATGAATTTTTTTTAGTGTGTTCCAGTGGATTCTAAAATGGTTTAGATTCACATTTCATCGAAATTGATCCAGTACTTTTTTAGTAATTAGGCAAAATTTAATAAGGCTAGTGATTTTTCGCTAATTAAAAGTGTTGAATAAGTTCGCTGAATAGATTGTGGACAGAATGGCTGAGTGGTCTATGGCGACGGATTTAAGCTCCGGTTCTCGAAGAAAGAGATAGTGTGTTCGAACCCCACTCCTGATATACGTGTATGATTTACAATAATTTTTCGTGTATTATAATTTTAATTAACCGACTTCAGAAAATAGTTAACTTTTAACTAAAAAGAGAAAAATAAACTTTTCGATCAAAAATTGAACCGACTTCAAAAACTACTGCAAAGTTAAAAATAATTTCCTTACATAATTGTAATAAGAAATTAAATTAAGAGCGTAGTATTTATCATGCGTATTATTATATTTATGTACATTTAATTTTTTGGAGTCGGTGCCAGGGCAACGTCTTGTCGGGTCCGCTAGTATATATACACTTATGTGCAAAAATTAAGGACGGAGCAAATAAATTAGCATAAAAGCCTAAAAAGGCAACCGAACGAAATGAAAGTCCAGCCAGGGGATATATCTGAAACAAATGCAGTAGGACATGCCCATATATGGCATATGGCGTAAATGGAGGAGGTGTTAAGGGGGATAAAGCATAGAGGCGGTGAACCTTCAGAAATTTGGCGAAATCTATTGTACTGTGTAAAGTGATTTCAACGACGTTGTTTTACTACTGTTGTGCGGTATAGACAAGAGGCAATCCAGGCGATGTCATCTGGAGGACTTTACACGAGCTCGAATCATTTGGAAGTTGTAAGAAGGCCGAAGTGTGACAAGTGTGGCATAAGAGTTCATTATCGTTCACAACATCGTTTGACGAGCTTGGAGGGCATTTCAAATGAGTTTATCAGCTGTCCGAGAATTCAGCAGTGGTCGTCCAAGAGCAACAACAACAGCAGATGACCGTTATGTTGATCTAAAACCGAAATAAACAAGTGACAGGCAGCTGTAGAAGTCGCAAGGCAGTTTGAACAGACTACAGGTCGGATATTACGTCGGATATTACGTCGGGGACAGTCGGATATTACGTTTTACCATGGCTAAAAGGCTGCACAAAGGTGGTCTAAATGCATAACGTCCAGTGAGGTGTGTACCATTAACGCCTGCTCATCGGAGAAGCCGGTTTCTGTGGTGCCAGAAACACAAAAAATGGACACAACAGGAGTGGGCTCAAATACTCTTTACGGGTGGGATCTGATTTAGTATAACGAGCGATTCTACACGTTTACACATCTGGAGAGAGAATTGAAACCTAACCCCGACTTCAACATCATCGAAAGATACCATTTAGGATGAGCCGGGGGTTCTTGTTTGGGATGGTATCATGCTTGGTAGCCATACGAGCTTCTACGTCTTCCAAAGACGATCAGTATCTGGTACCCGCTATTGCATCGAAATTCTCTTGCCTCACGTGCGTCTTTTTAGAGTTTTTGTGGGTCCAAACTTCCTCTTCACAGACGACAACGCTCTCCATCATCGTCCAGCGGTTATCGAAGAGCTCTTGGAGAGTGAAGAAATTCAACGCATGGATTGGCCAACAACATCTCCGGGTTTGAATACCATAGAACAGACGTGGGACCTTCTCTGAATACGCTTGGCATCACGTGACTAGGCGCGGGTAACGGTTCCAGAGCTTCAACTGGCGTTACAAGAGGAATCAGACACAATGCCTCAACAGCTCCTACTCAACCTCGTCCTCAGCATGAACAGACGTTGTAAATGCTTCATCGCAGTCCGGAGTGACCATATCCCCTTATTAAAGACTAAATTTTTTATGACAAGTGCTTCTAATAAGGACGCTTCTGTCTTCTCTGCATTTGTGCTCCAAGTGACCTTTACAATAAAGTGCTTATGTATCCTCTTGATTATTTGTTTAGATGTTTTTTAGCGCTTGCCCCATTTTTTCACATCTTGAAGATCTTATGTTGTGATTTTGGTCGATGTTGAAAAATTCTGGGCGGCGTTACATTCGAAAAACCCTCTCGTCCTTAATTTTTGCACAGCAGTGTATGTATATATGTGTGTGTGCGTACATATGTAAAAACGGCTCCGGCTGTAAAAAAGAAAAAAAATGCAAATAGGACAAATCTTTTTTTCAACATATGCATATTACACACTCTTGAATGTAATGAACTAAGGACTAAATAATAGATACGGAAATCTAAAAGAGAAATATGAAGCGCACGGAAATCCAAATTTCATTATTTCATAAGAGCAGCACGTAAATATTTATTTTATTTTTTCACTTATTTTCTTCAGAATAAAGTTGCTACAAGTGTATGGGCTGACAGTTATTTGTCTTGCAGAATTAATGGAAATGCTACGATTTCAAACGATGCAATAAACTTTTAAAAGCAAGGAAGACCAGCTGTGACTGTTATATTATATTTACTGTAGGATGTAATATTTGGTCCCAAACTTCACTCATTTAATGGTACCCGAGTACGTTTGGATACTGTTCTTTTTTTAACTCCACTTTTGACGCATTTTTTGGTATTTTTCAGAGTAATTTAACTCAGAATAAAGAAAAGTATAAAAAAAAATATACATAATACCTTAAATTTTGAAGAACATTGGTCTATTTTTAACATTAAAAAAAAAAAAAACTTTTGTTGTAAAAAAGAAAACCATTGCAAATAACTCAAATCTTTTTTCATTATATGCATATTAGACACTCTTGAGTGTAATGAACTGAAAACTATTCAATTTATAAGGAAATTCAAAAGAGGAATATGGAGTTTACGGAAATCCAAATTCCATTGTTTTATAGGAGCAGCACGTCCCTATTTATTACCTCTTTTCACTTATTTTTTTTTTCAGAATAAAGTTGTTACTACTGTATCAGCTACAGTTACGTGAGTTTCAGAATTGGTATTAAAGCTGCTTCAAACGATGCAATAAATCAAAAAAAAAAAAAAAAAAAAAGAAAAGAAAAACCGAGAACAAACAGCTGTAACTGCAATATCAAATTTATTACAGGATTTCATATTTGGCTCCACTTCGCTCGTTTAAAATATCCGACAACGTTCGCAGACTTTTTTCTTAACCCGTTCGCGACGGCGCGCGCATTTTGAAGTGCGCATCTGAGGACGGAGCGGGGAAATTCGATTTCACCTTCTGGGCCGGAGGATTTCGCGCAGTTAAGCCTAACGCATGTCAAAAATTCTTTAAAAATTAATAAAAAAATAACTTTCGCATGAAACTTTTTGAAATTCACATACATGGAATTTGATGTTATTTTACATATTTATTCAAAAAATGATGTATATTGTGTGATATTTTAATTGGAAAAAAAATGTTTAAATGTAAGTAATGAATAGTTAATATCCTGTTTTTAGCTTTTAAAATGATATAACATGACAGAAAAATACTTACCAGGCTGTTAAATATCAACCTATGAAACATTTTGCTATAATAGAAAAACAAGCCTAACCATCTTGATATTTAATAATTTTTAACACTTTCAGTAAATAAAATAAATGTTTTACAAAAAACGATTTATTTAGAAATGAAAAATATTAAATAAAACATACAAACAACCTGCTACTGTTGCTTTGTAACACTTATATATATATATATATATATATATATATTTGTGTGTGTGTGTAAGATTGGATTTAAAAAAAAAAAAAAAAACTTAGTTTAATTTTATAATATTTTTGAAATAAAAAAATATATATAACACATAATTAAAAACAAACAAACAGTCTTGAATAATAATCAGTAATGATGTGCAAATCAGAGTAAAAATTAAAAATGTACCTTTCCAAAACATGTTTATGTTAAAATTATTTCAGAAAAAGAAAATATATTTCCATATGGTATATCGTATAATAAGGTATCTCAAATAAAAGTTATTGGATAATTATGAATAAAATTTAATAATGATTTGAAACTTTCAAAACTTTCGTTGATGTTAAAATTATCTTTTAAAATCTATGTTAACATATAATCTAATATATAAGTAAGAAAAAAATCTTGAATAATAATGAATAAAGCACAATAATACTTTAAAATACTGTTTAAAACTTAAAACACTCTTTAAAAACTTTTGTTCATGTTACTAGTAATTTTTAAAATGAAATGTATATATATGCAAGCATGTAATGTAAACATATTAGATAAATATATAGAATTATAGAAAAAAAAAACTGGTCAGTAACGCAGAAAAATATTCTTAATTTAGCTGCACTGAGAAAGAATGTTATCAGCGTATCAGCTCCCACAATCAGTGTGTAACCCTTTTTTTCTTTCTTATTATTTTTTATTTTTTAATTGCGAAGCACTCCTGAAATAAAATAAAAATATAAAAAGATAAATCCTTTCCTTCTACAAGAATGATTATATTAATGACGTCGGTTTTTGCCACTACGATCTGATCGAGATACAAGAGCGGGAAAAAAAGCAATGAATCAGATGTTCATGTTATCATTCGTAACCTTAAATATGCTTAATAATACACTTACTTACGTTAACCGCAAATTTTTCCTTCTGAAGTTCAGTAGCATTATTTCTAATAAAGAAAAATAAAGTTTTACTAGACGCGTAAAAAGATTTATGAAACACAAAGACGTGATGAAAAAATAATCTTTTTCCCATTGTAGTATTTTCATAAAAAATTAAATTCGCGTGGATTAAAAAAAAAAAAAAGTTTTCATTAGTTTTCCTAGTTTCAAGGAAAAGTCTTCTTCCTTAATATACATTCAAATAGAATTAGGATAAATTTTTTATATGCTAAACTGTGAAAAACAAAACGTTCCGTTTGATCGGCATCAATGGTAGTCTCGCGGGATGTGAGTACAAACAGCGCCGGCATCAATTGTAGTCTCGCGGGATCTTAGTACAATCGGTGCCGGCATCTATAGTGGTCGCTCGTCCCCAAGGGGTACTTTTGACACATTCTTTGTTTTGTTTTTTTCAGTGTAATCTAAGAGCGAATACAGAAAAAAACATTAAAAAAAGAAACATAAAAAATCTTAAATTTTGAAACACTTTGGTCGATTTTTAGCATTTTTTTCTTTTTTTTTTTCTTTTTTCTTTTTTTTTTTTTTTATATAAAAATTGCTTCTGTTGTAAAAAAAGAAAATAATTGCAAATAACACAAATCTTTAGACTCTTGATTGTAATGAGCTGAAAACTAGTCAATATATAAGACAATCTTAAAGAGGAATATAGCGTTTAAATAAATACAAATTTCATTGTTTTATAGAAGCAGCCCGTCCATATTTAATTCCTCTTTCTACTTATTTTCTTCAAAATAAAGTTGTAAGTATTGTATGAGCTAACAGTTACGTGAGTTGCAGTATTGGTATTAATGCTGCTTCAAACGATGCAATAAATCTTGAAAAAAGAACGAGAATGATGAGCTGTGATTGTAATATCAAATTTATTACAGGATTTATATATTTGGTTCCACTTCGCTCCTTTAAAATATCCGACTGCGGCTTTTTTTTTTTTTTTTTTCAACTCTACTTTTGACGCATTTTTTTTTCAGTGTAATCTAACACAAAATAAAGAAAATTATAAAAAATATACATAATATCTTAAATTTCGAAGAATTATGGTCATTTTTTAGTGTTTTTTTTTTTTTTTTTTTTTTTTTTTTTTTTTTTTTTAATATAAAAACTGCTCCGGCTGTAAAAAAAGAAAAAAAATGCAAATAATACAAATCTTTTTTCAACATATGGATATTAGACACTCTTGAGTGTAATGAAATAAAAACTAGTCAATATATGAGGACCCCAGAAGCCAAGGGGTATAAGTGACAAAATTGAAAAAAAAATAAACTAAATACACAGACGACCTAAAAATATGCTTTTTTCATTTCAGGTAAAGAAATATAAGTGATTTTCTTATTATTTGCTGAGTTATAGAGGCAAACCACTTTTTTCGAAAAACAAACAATATTGATTAATTATACATTTAAAGAAAATTGTACTTTATTTTTTAAGATTTATTGAAATAAGAGTTCAAAGACCAGAATGCAACAACCAGAAATTTCCTATTTCAATTCACTCAATTGTTACCGATGTTCGAATTTAACATCAATTATCTTTAAACTCAATTTACTCAAAATCGAAATTTTGTCACTTGTACCCCTTGGCTTCCGAGGTCGTCATATAAGGAAATCTTAAAGAGGAATATGGAGTTTACGGAAATCCAAATTTCATTGTTTCATAGGAGTTGCATGTCGATATTTAATTCCTCTTTTCCCTTATTTTCTTCAGAATAAAGTTGTTGCTATTGTAAGAGCTGACAATTACGTGAGCTACAGAATTGGTATTTAAGCTGTGACTTCAAACGATGGAATAAATTTTAAAAACGAGAACGACCAGCTGTGATTGTAATATCAAATTTATGACAGGATTTTAATATTTGGTCCCTCTTCGCTCGTTTAAGATATTTGACTACATTCGGAGACTTTTTTTTTAACTCTACTTTTGACACATTCTTTGTTTTTCTTCAGTGTGATTTAGTACAGAATAAAGAAAATTATAAAAAATATATAAAGTATCTTAAATTTTGAAAAATTTTGATAGATTTTTAACATTTTTTTTTTTTTTTTTTTTTTTTTTTTTAAGAAAAGGAAAAATTGCAAATAACACGAATGTTTTTTCAATATATGCATATTACACACTCTTGAGTGTAATGAATGGAAAAGTAGTCAATAAATAAGGAAATCTAATAGAGGAGTATGGAGTTTACGGAAATTCAAATTAAGGTAAACAACATAAAAAATATAAACGACATTCTTTGTCTATTACTTTCCAACCAAATCGTAATCTTTTCCTTCATTATGTTTTCCCAAATTTCATTGTTTTAGAGGAGCAGCACGTTAATATTTAATTCCTCTTTTCTCTTTTTTAATTCGGAATAAAGTTGTTACTATAGTGCGAGCTGATATTTATGTGAGCTGCAGAATTGATATTTAAACTGTGACTTCAAACGATGCAATACATCTTAAAAACGAGAACGACCAACTGTGACTGTTATATTAAATTTATTGAAGGATTTAATATTTTGGTCCCAATTCACTCAATTAGAGTATCCTACTATATTCGGGGACTTTTTTTTTTTTTTAAACTCTACTTTTGGCACATTTTTTGGTATTTTTCAGCGTATGCGATACATATACATTTAACGTCTGAATTAAAAAAGCTATAAAAAAGATTGACTAAAATAAACTAAGACAGACTTGAGTACACTTAAAAAGTTAAAATTTATATACAAGAAATGAAAAAACTAAAAAATTTTTAAACTTATAAAAAGTAATCGTTTCGCCAAGCTACTCGCACAGCATTAAATGTACAAATATACATTGCATAACAAAAGAAACAGTTAAGAGAAAGTAAGATTCAAGAACAGTTACAGTTAATTATCTTTTTAGAAATAGATTCTATATTTATTTCTAAATATTTCTAACTATTCTTTATATTTCTAAAAAATAACTAACTGTAACCAGGGGTCTGTCCAGACTTTTCGCACAGGGTCCTGTTTTTGTGAAATTGCGATTTTTTTTTCTTATATTTGTGAAAATTCTTGCCAGAATTTTGTGAATTTTAAATTATCGATGTCTTCAGGTTCTATTTTTCATATATAAAAAGCTAAGTAATATGCACTTTGGCGAGTCAACTGCTAACTTACAAGCCAGATTTTATTGTTAAATGGTTAAATTTGTGAAAAGTTCAATTTGAAGGTGAAAAAATTCTGTGAATGGTCTATTTAAGAGACGAATAGTTTTGTGAAGAGTCTTGTTTCGGGATAAAATGTTTTGTGAAGGGTCCTGTTTAGGGATAAAAAATTTTGCGAAGGGTTCTGTTCTAAGATAAATTATTTTGTGAAGGGTCCTTTAAAGGACCTAAAGTTTTCCTAAACAGGAAAACCTCCCTGGTCCACTGTTTGTTACTGGATATTTGTACTGATGATGTTTTGCAAGTAGCTTGGCAAAACGTTTACTTTTTGCATTTTTAACTATTTTTTATTATGTTTATTTTTTGTACATAAATTTAAATTTCTTAAATATATTCAAGTCTGTCTTAATTTATTTTATTCAATCTTTTTGTTTTTCAATGTAATCTAGCACAGAATAAAGAAAATTATAAAATAAAATATGGGTCATTTACACCATAGGTTCCCAACCTTTCCAGTACCACCGCCCCCTTTACAAGAGAAAAAATTGTCAACGCCCCCCCCCCCTTCTTCTTTTATAGTAGTTAATTATTGTTAATTGTAAATGTTAAAATATTGTTGCATATTATCTCTATTTTATATATCTACCTAGCAATTAAGTGTCATAAAGTAGAAGTCGATTAAAACGACAGTGAAATGTAGTAAAAAATTGTTAATTAAAAATTGAAAAAAAATAAGAATTTAAAAAAAAATAACGAAATAGTGGAGGCTGGTGGGAGTTTTAACAATTTGTTCATGTCGTAATTCCAATTTCTTTAAAAATTCCAATTTCTTTTGTCATAAATTGTCAGGTTCAAAGATGCCTGTTCCTTTTCTTAAAAAGATAAATTAGCTGCTGCACGGAACCCACTCTCAGCCGAATCTGAAGAAGTAAAAGCAATTAAAATTTTATGTAGCTCACAATCTAGGTTAGAGAGAGCTGTATTGGCTTTTGAAGTTAGAGCTCTTGGTATCCATTTCTGAGTTTTACTTTTAGTCCTCATTTGCTGCGAGTTCCATGATTTCCTCCTTCAAATATGATGATACTGCTATATCTTCATTTGCGAAAGGATATAAAGATAAACTCGGTATATTAATATATAAACATCAATGTCAAGAACTAACCAAATCTGAAGTTTGGGGAAAATCCGTGCGTTAGTTTTTGAGATAGAGTTGTTGCAGAAATCGTGAAAAAGGCAACATAGCAGCGTCACCTCTTGAGAAATTTTCAACAAAGTGTAAATAGCATCTATTCATGTCAAGGATTAATAGAAGCTGAAGTTTGGTGAAAATCTGTACTGTAGTTCTTGAGATAAAGCTGTTGCGGAAATCTTGAAAAAGTCAGCATAACAGTGCCTGCTGTTTAGCGATTTACACCTAAAATTAATCAGCATCAATTTATATGAGGCACTACCTGAATATAAATTTTTATTAAATTTCGTCCATCAGTTGCTGACATAGAACGCCCGCAAAATTTATGTCACATAGACAAAATCACTGAATCACAGACAGACCTTTTATAAAACATGTTTTTAAGAACCTGTGACCCCTAAAACATGCAAATCCGTCAAAAACCAGAGTTCGAAAATTTCCACGAATCCAATTTTTTCTTATAAAGATAGAAGAAAGTAAAAATAACACATATCTTTGTCTTTTCTATCAGCACACATTTATTCAAATGCTCTTGTAGCCTAGAATTCTTTTTTAGCTTCATTAGAAAAAAAATTTTGGCAAATTAACCACATAGGTAACGAGATGTTTGCAGGAGAGTGTCTAGATCCATATTACAAATACTCAATGCTTACTGCTATTATTTCTTCTTCGATTAAGATATTGTGAAATATAATTTTTTCCTCTTTTTAAGTTTAGATAAATTTACTTTTGAACAAATTTACAGATATAATGATTTTTATCACTTTCATAAGAATAAATAAATTTCTTGAATTGATTCAAGTCACTTTTTTTTTAAAATCTATGTTTAGGCATATTTCGTCATACGTCAGAATTTTTCGCAATAATAAGCTAATAAAAAAAATAATTCTATTTTAAACTTTTTTTCCAGCCAATTACCGAGAATTTTGTGCTCCACAATTTTTAAATTCATAATGATTTTTAACGAGAGCCGTAACGATGTTTCGTGTTCCGCTAGGATATTTTGACATTCATGAAAGGGTTGGAACTACAATGTTTTTAGCCTGATATAATAAAATTTTGTTCTCCCCGATTATAGATCCTCTACGTATTCCATGGGAATTTTTTGACATTAGTAAAATCAATTCAATCCCCCCGGTCTCCTCAGATCTGGGTTCGTCTTTATAGTTTTCCATTTAAAGGAACAGTTAAGGTTTTTGTTACGGACCGGGCAATGCAGAGGATATCAACTATTTTTATTATATTAGTTTCTAAATAGGTAAGTATGCCATGACCGCCCCCCTTGACTGTCTTAACGCCCCCCTTTTTTCTCTAGATTCGCTACCGCCCCCCTGGAAGGCTCCAGCGCCCCCGTTGGGAACCTATGATTTACACCATTCGCTTACATTTCATGGTAATGGACTTGATATTTCAAATAAAACTATTAGAAATGAGCTAGATGTATAGTTTCTAGTTTAGACAATAATTTACATACCTTCTAAAACTATTAAGTAAACTTACTTAGCAGCTTTCATTTCATCGCTTACACACACGGTAAAACATATGACAAATAACGGACTTAACATTTCAAATCAAACTATTAGACACGAACTAGCTTGTATAATTTCTAACTTCGATAATAATACACATACATTCTCAAACTATTTAGTAAACAATATTTAATTACAAAAGTGCAAAAAACATTATTTTAGTATTAAAATTTACAGTAACAGACTTGAGAGTGAAAAAAATTCCAACTTTGATGAAATCTGGTTCTTGCCACTATTACATTGCTTCACAACTGAAGAGTAAAAAATGGCAAGTAATAGTTATGTGAATAGCTTAACTCTATCGCCGAATATTTGCTGCTAACTTTATGCAGAATTAGAATCATATTTTGACTAAAATAATCACAAGGTAACGGACTTGACGCAAAGCGAAGGACAAAATATTTCTGTTAATTTCTTAAAGAAAATATCTCTTGTAAACATTTTTTTTCATTTTTATAGAACACTAACAGTTCACATTTAAAATAATTAATCTGATTATTTAAAAAAGTTAAATTAGATTAAAAAAATAACAGTTAATTACATAAAATTTGAAATGGGACAGGCATTTTTGCTTAGAATCACAATTATAAAGATTTATATCTCTAAAATATTTATTGATTTTTCTTTTTTAATTTTCCATGTTAGAAATGTTCAATATAGTCTTCTTTAGCTAATGCATAGCTGAAATCAAACTTTAAATATTAATTTATGTTTGAATTTTCTTCATTTTACTCTTGGACAGAATATGTAAGCGGAATTTGGAAATGGCCCATATAATAATTTTGCAACTTTGAAAAATTATGATCATTTTTTAGTATTTTTTTATGATAACGGCTCCAACTCTTTACAAAAAAAGCAAATAGCACAAACTTTTATCAATATATGCATAGACCCTCTTGAACGTAATGAACTAAAAAATAGTCAATATATACGGAAATCTAGAAGAGATACAGCTGATTATATACAATTACATAGAAAATTTCAGTAATTTTACGTGTAGTAAAATATAAATATCTTCATAAAAATAGCTATATATCTCTTAGAGTTCATTTTTTAGTTCATTACACTCTAGACATTATCAAAAAGCTACACAAAAAATTTCATGGTTATGGGATAAAAAAATTTTGAGTTAAAGCAATAGTCGCTTACCTTTTCAGATGAAAATCGAATTTTTCAGAAAATGCTTTTAAAAGTTTTCAACTTCGGTTTAAATAAACGCCGTCTAATTTTTTTTTTTTTTTTTTTTTTTTTTTTTTTTTTTTGAGCTCTAATTTAATTTCCAATTGTCGTTCAGAAAAAATTAAAACTAATTTAGAAACATAAATATTCATTCTATAAGCTAAATCAAATAAAAAAAAAAAAATGCGAATTTTTACCGGAGATCTGTCAAACGTAGATGGATACCTTAATACTTTCAAAGTGAAAAACAACCTAGAAATATCACATATAATGAAAATCCCTTACATTGAACGTGAAAAACAAATTAGTTATGAAAAAATTCTGAGTTGCACGAATATACAGGGTGATTCGAAAAAACGTGGACAAATTGATATGACAAATCAGGTATACGAAAAGGATAAAAAATCACATAGGAACATAGGGCCGCAAACCGCTTATTGAGTCAAAAATACAGGGTGTTTCATCCTAACTCGATTTGGGTTGAAGGTAATAAATTTCAGAAAACTGAAGCATATATTATAAAAAAAAAAACATTTAACTGACATTCTCACCTTTGTTTTAAATGTGATAACACCAAACAAAAGTGGTAGAAGTTTGCATTATGCGCACCAGCAATATGCACTTTGCACCTCACATTTTAATAATAATAATAATAATAAACAAACAAAAACCGGTTAAATTTAAAAGTGCATACCGAAATTGAAAACGTACCTCTAACAATTATTACTCAAAGACAGTGCAGTAACTGATATCTTTTTTGTGCCCCTTTAAATCGAATACAAATGTAATAATTATCCTATTCTATTGTAATCATCTTATAATGAAATTCAGTGATTGATATAATTTTCAATACATTTGAAATACCGCAATGTCATAAAATAATCTGCAAATATTGTACCCCTATATACCACAATGAATTGGAATTTTTTGGGGTGATCCTGTAAATGAATTGTTAATGCCACATACCTCGTACACAATACCAAACATACCTATGTGACCCTAAATAAAAATGTATTTAAAAACTATTATAAACAAATATTTCCTCTAATCACAACACTATTTTTTTCCAAAGATTTTGTTTGATTATTCGATTTTAGCCATATTTAATGAAGCAAAAATATTTAATCTTTCTTTTTATTTTTGTAACGATATGTTGCATTTTCGAAATCTTAGTTCACCATTATTAACATAATAAAATCAATGGAACCATATTTAACACCAGATACCTGGCTGACCTGGAACCTGTAACTTTTATATGTCACTCATGATAGTCCAAGAGCCGACCGCACAAAACCCTAAGTCATCGAGCACAAAAAAAGATTCCTTTACTTTATGGAAGAGTAGTCATAGGGGAATCTAGTCATCCATCTCTGCTGGTGCATAAACCGAAAAATGATAGCATTAGTGGTTCACTCGCACGTTTAACATTGTGTTTGCCGTACAATCAAAAGTAGGAAAACATGGAAAAATGGGTGCTGGAAAATGTAATGCTAAGTCTACGAGTCAACCACTAGTGGTATTCATTTTTGGCAGGATAATTTTTTTTTCCGAGCACTTTTGTCGTTCCAAGCCCAAGCTCGCACTCTGATTGGTTGTTGCTCTCGGCACTGTTTTCATGTAACTTGGCGATAATCATACTTGGCGTAGTGATAGATGTGGTGGTTACTCGATAACCCCCCCATATGTTTAGTTTAATTCATTTTTATTAGCCATTTTATTTCTTATTACCTCCTTTTTATTAATGTTCTCAATTTAAATTTTATTTCGATTTCGTTTCTTTTCTTTTCGTCGCCTGTAATGTTTTCTTTCTTACTTAGCTTTCGAATGTTCCAAGCCGGTAAAATCCTGTTCGAAGTCATTCCTTCCGGTTTGGAGATCCTTCGAGAACTTTCTGGCTTGTTCTATGGGTGGAACTTCCGCTTATTCAGACACCCCCCTTAACCTATCAAATTAGTTTCCGCAGGTGACGTATTTTAAGCCATTGAGTGCATGGCCACCTGCTTTGGCCTCCCTTCTTTACGTGTTTATCAATTCTGTTCGTATTAAATTCATATTTCTCCATTCTTTGCATCGTAACTTGGCTTATTTCTTCATCGCCCCCCTCTTTCGCTCGCTGCCAAATTGGCGCCTTTCGGATTTACAGTAGCCCTTCCTTTTTTTCCCTCCGGGCTCTCGCCCACCAGTCAGTCGCGCTGTTAGACTCCTGCCGTAATGGATGCGGCTGGTTGATCAGAGATTTTAGTGGAATTCCGGGGCAAAGGGTGCTCCCCCGATACCGTTAGATGGAACAGGTGTTGATTCTTAAAAATGTCCACCCCAGGATTATTCGAAATTGATTTTTTAAGGCTGCGAGTAGCAAGGCATCAATCGTAAGCATCCAGAAAATGATTCTGTGTATTACTTCTTCCTGGTTACAGATGTTATATAAAGTTATATCATCATTTGTCTCCATGCAGATATTCAGGCCAGGATTATTTCGAAGTTGATTTTTAACGCGGCGAGAAGCAAAGCTACCTCCAAAAGCATCCAGAAAAATGATCTTGTGTGTTACCTCTTCCAGGGTATAGATGCTGAGTAAAGTTATAGCATCATTTGTCTCCATATCTTGTTCGTCAAATATCTCATCAAAATCTTTAACCAAATTCGTTCCTCATTCTTCAATATTACTTTGTGTTTTTCTTACCCCTCTGAAGGAAACATGCGGAGGTGGTCATTCTCATCCACGATATGAGTTTTTTTCATTCGTAAAGTAATTATTTCATTATATCATTATTTGGCCCAACATTATATATATAAATTTTGAAATATCACGGGGCGTTCCAAAGGAAAATATTGTACATCTCTATGTAAAATTTTCGTCTGATATAAATATATTTAAAAGTACATATCTTTGATTGATGTTTAGAAAAAAAAATAATATTATCTTTTTTTTCATATCATGAGAAATTTTCTAATTCATACTGTCAAGACATATAAAATGTGTTATGAAAGAGAATTTTGTTTTTAGAAGATATCAATTTTATAATTATCATCTGTTGTGAAATTGTTACTACAGAGTACATGATTAATATGTACGAGTGCAAAAAAATACATATCTGTGAAGAAATATTTATAGTCGTAAAAAAATAAATAAGTTTTCATGAAATAAAAATATTCATCTTCAAAAATCTGTCTACATTTTAATTCCTGTGCATGAGTCTGGATTAATTGTTCTTCAAAAGCCAAGGACTTCACAGGTAACTTTTACTTTTTCAATTTTATATTTTTTATAATTTTGTGCTTGATTTTTATCATCATCGATAAAGATTTCTCTATTATTTTAAATGAAGCAATGATGGTCATTTTTGGGTCGTTTTGCCGGCCTCCATTCTTCGCAATGTATTAGTCACTTTCACGATCACTTTGGCCTAGTTGTGGGTAGAAACAAATAAACAAGTGTTTCTCCTCCCATCTCTTCTTCTCACCCATTAAGTAAACACAACAGTTCTTATTTTCTTTGGTGCTGTGACCAAAGCGTGTCCAACATTCCATGACCATCCGTTTTTCCTTTGCTACCATCGTATTTTCCTTATATATATATATATTGTCGTCATTATCTTCAGTTATATCTTCATTATTAAAATTATTTCTTCATGCAATGATTAATATTTTATAATTATGTGTTATTGAGAGTGGTGCAGTAATTAAATGCAATATATATATTGATTCTATACTGAAATAATATTTTTGTTTTCTGGAGCAGTGCATCATATATATATAACATAATTTATCCATATATTTTTTTCTTGCCGTGGTATAATTTGCAACTAATATATATGCATTATTTAAAGGAGGTGCTAGTAAAAATTATTGTTCATGCTAAGATAAATTATTTTTCTTGTCATACATCTAATAATATATGTTTTGAGCCATATTATATATATATTTTTACATAAAATTTTTGGGTCTTATATTCTTCATATCATACTAATATGTTAGTATACGTTTTCTTCCTTTTTTTTTAACATATAAAAATGGTTTATGACGTATATGAAAGTCATCAATATTTTAAATAACGGGTCAATTTATATATATATTATTCATCACAAGACCAGCCAATAACCAAATTTATTATGTCATATATTGAGCTCTTATATTAATTTTTTCATCATGCCACCAAAAGCCAAGTTAAATATTGCAATCCAACCTTTCGACGGCAACCCTCAGACTGTATAATTCTTCTTCGATCAATTATCTGACATACAAGAACTAAATAACTTTACAGACAAGGAACTTTTTGTTCTCTTTAAATCAAAACTTGAAGGCACTGCCTTACTCTTCTTTCTTGAAACTCAGTCTCAGTTCAAGAACTCTAACTTTAATGAAATTCGAAAAGCATTTATAGACTATTTCTTACCCACAAAAAAGTCTGTTTCTCTCAAATCCTTACAGAACTTAAGTTTAGATTCAAATGAATCGGTTAAAAATTTTGCTTTTCGGTTGGATAAACAACTTCGACTTGCTTACCCAAAATTGGATCTTTCTGCTCTCAATTCATTAAAGTTCACTCATTTTCTTGAGGCTTTGCCTAAACAAATCAAACGAAAAATTCTTGAAGAAAATATTTCATCTTTTGAGTTAGCTCTTGAACGAGCAAATTTTCTTCAAGATATTTACGACTCCCCTCCTAAAAAATCTTACGAGAATTTTAATCAAGCCTATTGTTTGGATTCTGAAAAGGTCCACGATAATTCAAATAATGTTCTTCATAAAACTCCTGTAAAGCATACGAAGGATAAAGTTTTTCACAATTCTCAAACCAACTACTCTCCTTTACAAACTCAAAAGGACAAATCTCATGCTTCTCGTAATTTTCAAAGAAATTCTAGGACATTTTCGCCTTCTCCACCGAGACAAGAGGCTACAAATAAACGTAACAATAATTTTCATCAACGTAACTTTTACCGGAAACGTCCTTATCAACCCACCTTTGACAAATATTCTCACAAAAAAAATTCTACATCCTTTTATCACAGACGAGATGTTGTACAGTGTGCGTTCTGTGGGAAATTCAATCATCGTATGGATACATGTTACAAATTTAAAAATATTATTAATTCGTCTAACCAAAACTCTTCAACTCAAATTTCGTCTCACCCTCACAGAAGGAAAAGCCACACCTCTTCTTCTGAAAATAACAACAATGTTTATCATTTAAACAGATAAGGGAGACTGGTTCTACTGACCGCCTTCTCTCCCGTAATTCTCATTCAGGGTCGGTACACTTTGACAACAACAACAAACATCAACAATTTGACAAACGCTCTTCAATTACTTTAGTGTCATCCACAGCTGTCCAAACTTCTCCTATGACATCTAAATTTAACAAATCTTCCTGTTCACATAATTCTTTGACATCTAAACAAAACTTTGAGATTAATGATGATATACAAGAAAATCATGTCATATGCAGTTCGTTTAACAACTCTTATGTTCTTCCATGCATCCTAATAAACTTTCAACATAATGAAATCTCCACATTAATAGATACTGGATCAAGTTTGTCTCTCTTGGATGAAGAATGCTTTAATAGCATTAAATCCAGGCTTCATTACAAATTTTTATCCAGGAATGTATCCGTGTCTACCATAAATTCTAAGGTCTTCTTCAAAGGATGCATTGAGATTGCATTTAAAATTGATAAATTTTTTTTTCATCATATCTTTTACCTTACAAAAATTCAAAATGTTCACTTTCAAGCCATACTTGGATTTGAATTTATTAACAAGCATTCTATTACTATTTCTCCAAGTTTTAAGTCTATCCTAATTAAGGACAAACACATTCCTTTTCAAAGTTATAATGAATCTCCTACTTGCTATTTTATGAATTCTGAATATAATTATGTGAATTCAATTGCACCATATTCTCTCGATGCACACAAAATGCCTTATTATGAAGAATCTATGTCAAATAATCTAACGAGTGATACTTACATTGATAATACTTGTGCAAATTATGATAATTCAAGTTTACAGTTGTTCAACAATTATACAACCTATCCTTATAATTATAATGTTCAAAATAATGGTTTGTTTACTAATAATATGGCTCATTCTGCTATGAATTTTCATAATCCTTATATTGATGGTAATTTTACTTATTATTTTCCAACTGATTATGGTAATGTGGTAAACTATGTATCTAATGATAATAATATTCCTGGCAAGAATTTCTCATCTCAGAATACTAATGATGGTAGCTATGTTGGTGAAAAGCAAACTCATTTAAATTATGGTAATAAAGTCTTGGTGAATTCCAACATGGTACAATTACTTAATAGAGAATTAATACCTCCTAATTCGTTTGTTTATTTACATGTTAAGTATCTCAATCCTCCATCTGAATATTTTGTTTTCAAACCCAATTTAAAAAATAAAGGTCTTGTGTTACATCAATCATTGCACTCAAAATCTTCAATTCAAAATGATTTATTTTTGGTTGTATGTCAGAATATATCAAAGCTAGATATTCATTTAAATAAAAATTCAATTATTGGCGAATGTATCAATGTAGATGAGAAAGATATTGAGGAATACTCTTTTGATTTGGATTTTGAGAACGATTATTGTAATTTAATTTTACCATCTGAAGAGATTAAAAGAAAACGTATTCAAGAATTATCTCCAAATGACTTTGATCTTAAACATTTACCTCCTCATGAAAGGGAAGCTTTAACAAAATTATTATGTAGTAAAGCTCTTGCTTTTTCAAAATCTCTTGACACTTTAGGTCATACGGACCTGGTCAATCCTCAATTCACGATGCTAAACTCTCATCCAGTCAAAACTCTACCTTTTCCTGTGCCACAGGCACTTGAGCAAGAAGCTCTTGACCAAATTAATCAAATGTTAAACGCTGGCATTATTGAGAGATCAAATTCATCTTGGGCGTGTCCCATGCTTCTTGTTAAAAAGAAGAGAACTGATATGTCTAAGCCTCAAAAGTATCGTTTGGCTCTGGATTTAAGATTGTTAAACTCCATAATAATTCCATCTTCATATCCTCTTCCTCGAATTCAAAATCTATTGGTGCAGTTATCAAAATTTAAATATTATACCACTCTTGACTTACCCTCTGCATATTGGCAGATTGCTGTACCTAAAGATATGCAAGATAAACTCAGTTTTACTACTCCATGGGGAATTTTTACCTATTTACGTTTAGTATTTGGCCTGAAGACAGCCGCCAGCACCTTCCAACAATTAATCGACTCTGTTATTCAATTATCTCAAATTGATTCCTGTTATGCATATCAAGACGATATTGTAGTGGGTGCTAATTCATTTGAAGAAATGTCTATGAAACTCACTAAGCTATTAGACACTCTTATTGCTAACAACATTACCTTGTCTCCTGAAAAGTGTACTTTTATGCAAACAAGTATTAACTTCTTGGGTTTCCAACTCACAGATCATAAAATTCTTCCTATTACGAGTAACATTTTAAAAATCACTTCTTTTCCAACGCCTAAAACCAAGAGGCAAACGAAAAGTTTTATAGGTTTGTGTTCATTTTATAGGTCAATTATTCCAAATTTTGCTAAATTGATTACTCCTCTCATTGAAGTCACCAAACCTAAAAATAAGTTTTCTTGGAAATCTGAACAAGAAAATGCATATAAAAATTTACAAGACATATTCTTCCAGAAACCTATGCTTAATCTTCCTAACTGGAATGAAACGTTCTATGTTAATACAGATGCCTCAAAAACAGCAATATCAGCTGTTCTTATGCAGAAATTTGATGGTGAACTAAAACCTATCTCCTATTATTCCAAAACTCTATCTCAATCAGAAAGACACTACCCTGCCATCAAACTGAAACTTTATGCCATTTACAAAGGCATAACTGCTTTTAAATACTATATTTTTGGTCGACCCTTTATTCTATTGTCTGATGCAAAGCCACTTAATAATTATAAAAAAGCTACATCACCTGCTGATATTACTACTCGTTGGATGTTAGAACTGTCAGAATACTCGTACACATTCCAACATGTTCCAGGCAAAGAAAATGTCTTAGCAGATTTTCTGAGTAGAACTCCTCACATTCCTACTGAAGATCTCAATAATAATCCAGATCTTATTTCTTCACAAGAACCTTTACCTATTGTTGATAATCAAAACGATTTACATAATGACATTCCTCACTTTCCATGTGGTTTAGTTGACAAAATACACCACACATGTCATCTTCAGAGTGATTCTTCACCTCCTAATAATGATAATAACCAAGATCCATTATTAGAAATTCTTGATCACACCATCTTCTCTGAACAACAAAAGGACACAAAAATCAAACAAATTTATGAAGATCTTAAAAATAATAAGAAATCTAAAAGTTTAAATGGCTACTATATTAATCCAAGTAATGAGTTACTTTGCTATAATGGTCATTTCTCTTCAGAAGATATCGAGCTACACAAAGCTGTTTTACCTGTGTCACTTAGAGCAAAAGCCTTAAGAATTGCTCATATTACTCATACTGGAATTCATAAAACCATTGTTAATTTAAAGAAAAGATTTACCTGGAAAACCCTTGTTTCAGATACCATTAATTATGTCAACTCTTGTAAAATTTGTTTAGTAAACAAAAATCATAAAAAAAATACTGCTCCATACTTACCTGCACCACTCCCAACAGCTCCCAATCAAAAAGTCTCTATGGATTTACTCGGCCCATTGAGGAATCGTCAATATGTGATGACAGTCATAGATCACTTTTCTCGTCATTTAGAATTATATGCCTTGAATAATATCAGCGCTGAGTCTGTTACAAAAGCTTTATTACATTACATTTCCACTCATGGTAAGCCTGAATTAACGCTCACTGATCATGGCTCTCAATTTACTAGTGATATGTTTTCATATTTTAACAAAAAGCTTGGCATTAAATTAGAACACAGTTCTGTAGCCCATCCCCAGGCCAACGGATTAAGTGAACGAGTCAATTCTCAAATAAAATCGTCTGTGAATACAATGGCTTCACAAGGATGTGATATACCAACTGCTCTAAAAATTCACCAATCCATATATAATGCTACACCTCATCCAGCCACAAAATTCACTCCAAATCTTCTTCATTTTGGAAGAGAAATAAACGACATTTATTCCAATTATAAAACTCAAGTTTCATGGAAAATTCTCAATACTGCATATGAAATTCATAAATTGATGGATGTTATTGAAAAAATATACTATCAAGCTTACAAGAATAACGAATCGTCTAGACAAAAGGTGTACCAAAAATCCAGAGAAAAATTAAAGTTTTCCAACATCAATGTTAATGACATTGTTTACGTAAAATTTCCCACTGTGTTTAACAAAAAAATACAAGGCCCATACCTGGTAAAGAAAATAATTTCTCCTGTGCTTATTCAAATTCAAGATTCTAATAATAGTCACGCTTCACCCATGTTGATTCACACTAACAGAATCTTGAAGCTTCAAAAGAGAAATGAAGCATTGCAATATCCTTCAGTTTCTTCTAAAAGTGTATCACATGATCAAGCTCCTGTTGATAATGCATCTTCTACTCCTGTGAGACAACACTCACCTACTCAAGTTTCAAATCATGATGTTGCTTGTAACACATCTCCTCCAATTCTTTCTTCTTCTAAGTGTCAACAAACATCTTCTTGTTCAAGTAAAACAGTACTGTCACAAGCTCCTCCTGATAGCACTCATACTGGTGTTAAAAACAAGTCTACTCAATATAAAAATTATGATCTTCGCCCTCGCACTCTCAAAAAATATAAAAAATGAACTAATCTTTTTTTTTCCTTTTATAGGATGACTCTTGAGTTGTAATATAATCAGTCCATGCTAGCTAGACTGATATTCCAGTAAGAAGAATCACTGTGTAATTTTTTTTTCTTTTCTCCAAGCTGCAGGCAGCTGTTGTTATTTTTTTTCTTCTTTATCTAAGTCTTCTTCTCCCTGATACAATACAACAGTCATCCTCATGATGTATGTATGGTTTTCAATAGTTTTATTATTTAATGCATTTATCTCTAAGTCATAATTATTACAATAAATAGATATAATCTCATGTACGCCATACTTTTAAATCTTACAATGTCTTTATTTACAGTAGTTGGTGCTGAAATTGAGAAAGAATTTGTCCTGTTATATTCTTGTTATAATATTATGTCATTATTTAAAGTGATTTTTGACAAATGTTTCATTCTAATAAGAAAAGTGAAATTGTAATTGATATAGGGTAAACATAAATTGGAGTACTCCTCAAATTATTCTCTCTATTGTGACTTCTCTTTACAATGCATGCATGCTTTAACATTTAACCTCTTTTGATAAAAAAAAAAAAGAAAAGAAAGTGCATGATAAACTTATACATACTAATATTTCTTCTCTTCTTGGTGAAATATAGAAAGTGAATGACTCACCATAAGTAGTATATAATATTTTTTTGTATACTTTTGAGTGTTTATACTTTGGATCCAAAGATGTTGAATGAGTCATTATATATATCTATATAAAGCAAATACTTGATATATGACAAATGCAAAAGTGATCACTTACTTAAGTTTAAAAAAAAATGTTTGAAAATTACAAGTAAATATGTTCAAGATATCTTCTATATATAAAATTTTTGACATAATTGATTTTTCTTTTGTTTGAAAATTGACATTATCAAGTCATATACAAGATTCTCATATTCATATAAGTTCCTTTCTTTTTCAGAATATTAAACATCTTATGTTTTATGTTTATTTTGAATGAAGTATAGTATTAAAAGTATTTATGCAATTATTGTCAATCTATATTGAAAGTGTTCAAGAATATTCCTTTATGAGAGTGTAAAGATTCTCTCTGTGAAAATTCTTATATTCATTTTGAAGATGTTTTTGTTGAAATATAATATCATACTTTTGCTACCAATTTAACATATGCCATTCTTTTGTAACTTATTATTTTATTTTCTGTAAAAATGTGTTATTGAATAATGCTAAGGTTATTCATTTAAGATTTATTGAAAGTTTAAAAGGCTATGTGGTGATATAAGTAAATTTTTTTTTTTCATGAGAGCCTAACTAATCTCTCTGCGCCATATAAATATTTTTTATTATTGTTCAATTTTCAACTTACAAATTCACTCAATTTTTCATGTGTTATTTGAAACCATATATTTTATATAGTTATAGTATGATTCATATACAGTTATAGTATGTTTCATTTTGTTGACAATTAAGAATATAATATACATATTATTGTATAATCAAATATTTTGACATATGCTAAAGCATTCTACTATTATAAGTGCATTTTGCACAGCCTAACAAGAGACTCGTCAAAGTTAAGGACTGTTGTTTTGCACATAGACTTTAAATTTTTTTTTATATATGATAGATACTTCTGGAAGAAAATTTTGTATACCTTCCATGTTAACATATAAGGATTACTATTATAACAATAAGTATTTTTTTTTATTATTTGAACAGCATGTAAAACAGTTATTTATATTCCTATAACTATTTCTGATACATTTATTTTGTGTAATTATTTAGTATACTTGTACATATGTCAGAAAATATTGTCTCGATGAAAAAATTGTTCATTTTTGTCATCTCACCAATATTTTCTTTTGGGGGACCCTGGGTAATATGTGGTGGTTACTCGATAACCCCCCCCATATGTTTAGTTTAATTCATTTTTATTAGCCATTTTATTTCTTATTACCTCCTTTTTATTAATGTTCTCAATTTAAATTTTATTTCGATTTCGTTTCTTTTCTTTTCGTCGCCTGTAATGTTTTCTTTCTTACTTAGCTTTCGAATGTTCCAAGCCGGTAAAATCCTGTTCGAAGTCATTCCTTCCGGTTTGGAGATCCTTCGAGAACTTTCTGGCTTGTTCTATGGGTGGAACTTCCGCTTATTCAGACACCCCCCTTAACCTATCAAATTAGTTTCCGCAGGTGACGTATTTTAAGCCATTGAGTGCATGGCCACCTGCTTTGGCCTCCCTTCTTTACGTGTTTATCAATTCTGTTCGTATTAAATTCATATTTCTCCATTCTTTGCATCGTAACTTGGCTTATTTCTTCATCGCCCCCCTCTTTCGCTCGCTGCCAAATTGGCGCCTTTCGGATTTACAGTAGCCCTTCCTTTTTTTTCCCTCCGGGCTCTCGCCCACCAGTCAGTCGCGCTGTTAGACTCCTGTCGTAATGGATGCGGCTGGTTGATCAGAGATTTTAGTGGAATTCCGGGGCAAAGGGTGCTCCCCCGATACCGTTAGATGGAACAGGTGTTGATTCTTAAAAATGTCCACCCCAGGATTATTCGAAATTGATTTTTTAAGGCTGCGAGTAGCAAGGCATCAATCGTAAGCATCCAGAAAATGATTCTGTGTATTACTTCTTCCTGGTTACAGATGTTATATAAAGTTATATCATCATTTGTCTCCATGCAGATATTCAGGCCAGGATTATTTCGAAGTTGATTTTTAACGCGGCGAGAAGCAAAGCTACCTCCAAAAGCATCCAGAAAAATGATCTTGTGTGTTACCTCTTCCAGGGTATAGATGCTGAGTAAAGTTATAGCATCATTTGTCTCCATATCTTGTTCGTCAAATATCTCATCAAAATCTTTAACCAAATTCGTTCCTCATTCTTCAATATTACTTTGTGTTTTTCTTACCCCTCTGAAGGAAACATGCGGAGGTGGTCATTCTCATCCACGATATGAGTTTTTTTCATTCGTAAAGTAATTATTTCATTATATCATTATTTGGCCCAACATTATATATATAAATTTTGAAATATCACGGGGCGTTCCAAAGGAAAATATTGTACATCTCTATGTAAAATTTTCGTCTGATATAAATATATTTAAAAGTACATATCTTTGATTGATGTTTAGAAAAAAAAATAATATTATCTTTTTTTTCATATCATGAGAAATTTTCTAATTCATACTGTCAAGACATATAAAATGTGTTATGAAAGAGAATTTTGTTTTTAGAAGATATCAATTTTATAATTATCATCTGTTGTGAAATTGTTACTACAGAGTACATGATTAATATGTACGAGTGCAAAAAAATACATATCTGTGAAGAAATATTTATAGTCGTAAAAAAATAAATAAGTTTTCATGAAATAAAAATATTCATCTTCAAAAATCTGTCTACATTTTAATTCCTGTGCATGAGTCTGGATTAATTGTTCTTCAAAAGCCAAGGACTTCACAGGTAACTTTTACTTTTTCAATTTTATATTTTTTATAATTTTGTGCTTGATTTTTATCATCATCGATAAAGATTTCTCTATTATTTTAAATGAAGCAATGATGGTCATTTTTGGGTCGTTTTGCCGGCCTCCATTCTTCGCAATGTATTAGTCACTTTCACGATCACTTTGGCCTAGTTGTGGGTAGAAACAAATAAACAAGTGTTTCTCCTCCCATCTCTTCTTCTCACCCATTAAGTAAACACAACAGTTCTTATGCTTCCGTCGAGAGTTTGATTTCCTTCCGAACCGAGTACAAAGTAAGTTTTCTCTTGCAGCATTGGATTGGATGGAACGTGTCTTACTGAAAACTGTACTCTTTAAAAGTTTTTACCCACAAGAGCACAAGACCACGAGGATAAGAATGAAGGAAGAATAAGAATGAGTAGGTTAGGTTTTAAGTTTACACGTTCACTTAGGAGCGAAGTATTTTTCGCCAAGTATGGTTATCGCCAAGTTACGTGAAAACAGTGCCGAGAGCAACAACCAATCAGAGTGCGAGCTTGGGCTTGGAACGACGAAGGTACTCGGAAAAAAAATTTCGCTTTTTGGCATATGCATCATTTCGCTTCCGGCAGGCATGGATCATTCGATTTCCCTATTACTACACTTCCATAAAATAAAGGAATTTTCCTTGTGCTCGTTGACTTAAATTTTGTGCTTACGGCTCTTGGACTATGATCAAATCTGCATTAAAAGGAAACAGATTTCAGATCATTAAAGCTGTGAAAAAAAAAAAAAAAAAAAAAAAAAAAAAAGGCACGAATTAAGAGCTTCCAGAAGGCTTTCAGCACTGTTTTAAACAATGGAGATTCATATGGAGCATTGTAGGTATTATGAAAGGTATATATTGAAGGGGATAATAACTAAATATGTTTACATTTAAAATAAAACATTTTATAGCATCAGTCTCGTTAATTAATAGCCACATCTCGTATGTAGTATATATGCAGTAATTATATATACTACATAGTGTGTAGTAATTATATACAGGGCTATGCAAATAAAGTCGGATGTTTTTCCGACCATGATCATAAATTTCTGAAATCTAATTTTCAAATGTGTTGTACTTTTTTCGTAATGGTTTACTTAAAAACCTTCTTTTACCTTCTTAAAAAGAGAAGTTTTGCTAAAATGTCCTGAAAAAGTTGGAAAGTGTTTCATAATCTAAATTAGGCGCATTATTTTTTCTTTCTTGTTCTAGCTATTATTAAAAGTTTTGAAAAATGAACTACACGAGATCCTTGCGGAATATATTAAAAAATTATCTGTTAAGGTATTTTGAAATGTAAAATTAATTTAAATATTCAATTTTAATTCATTTCACTGTCTTTCAGTATGTTATTCGCAAATCCTCCAACTGAAAACAAAAGATAAAAAAAATATATTGACTCTGTTAGATTAGAAATCTGTAATTCAATAAGCATTTCGAAAATGAAATTCGAAATTTAATATTATTTTACTTTACTTTTTCTACTGTGAAATAATTTCAAATCTTCGAAGATATTTGTAAATACTTTTAAGATCACATCTAAATATTTTCTTCCACGTTTTGCACATTTCTTCTACTTCTTTTTTTATGATGACAAAACAGCTAGCAAAAATCAGCATAAATAAGTTTAAATATAATGTAAAATAACTTTTTTGAAATTTTTTTTATTAATTTTGTTTGAAAGAAATCCATGAAAGTTAAATAAGAAATAATTTTCTCTTTAAACGCTGTTGGAACATTGGTGAGGTAATTACAGTTCCTTATTGAATAAAACACAAAAGTTATTTGATTTGCATACTTGATTTAAAATTGAAAAGGCATCGAAATTTCACAATCTTAAAAAAATGTAAATATATCATACAATAAGGAAATAAATATTAAAAAGAAAAAAAGTAAAGAAAAGCAACATAGCTGAAGATTGAGTGATTTACTGATTTTGAAAACTAAATTAAAGTATTAGCATTAAAAATATTTTTTTTTTTTTTGTATTTTTAACTATGTTAATTTACAGAGTCTATTTTAAGTTTATCGAACGATTTCTCTGTTATTTAACAGAATCTCTAGTTCTCTAGTAGCTGCATTTTTACATAAGACTTAAGATAAGGATTTACCCGTAAATTCTCTGAAATTTTACAGAAATTTTTTCAATAGTGTGTTGTACTTTTTTTCAAATGATTTACTTAGAAACCTTCTTCCACCTTCTTAAAAAGAAAAGTTTTACTAAAATATCAGGAAAGAGTTGGAAAAAAATTCATAATCTACATTTGGCGCATTATTTTTTCGTAATTGTTGTGGCTATTATTAAAATTTTTTGTAAAAATGAATTACATGAGATCCTTGCAAAATATATTGCAAAATTGTCGATTTAGGTAGTTTTCAAATGTAAAACTAATTTAAATATTCAATTTTAATTCGATTTCAATGTCTTTCAGTATATTATTCGCAGATCCTCCAACTGCAAACAAAAGATTAAAAAAATATATTGACTCTGTTAGATTAGAAATCTGTAGTTCAATAAGCATTTCTGAAATGAAATTCGAAATTTAATATTATTTCGCTTTATCTTTTATTCAATTTATTTATTTATTTATTTTATTTTATTTTTTGCTGTGAAATGATTTCAAATCCTCGAAGATATTTGTAAATGCTTTTAAAGTCGCATCTAAATATTTTCTTCCGCGTTTTACACATTCTTTTTCTTCTTTTTTTCTGGTGACAATACCGCTTACAAAAATCAGCATAAGTAATTTAAAATTTAATGTAAAATATCTTTTTCATTTTATTAGTAATGCTGTTAAAAAGAAATCAATGAAAGTTAAACAAAAAATAATTTTCATTTAAAAAACTGTTGGAGCATTGTTGAGGTAATTACAGTTCTCTTATTGAATAAAATAAATAGTTTTTGGATTTACATAATTTATTTAAAATAGAAAATGCATCAAAATTTCGCATTTTTAAAAAAATATATCACAAATAAATATTAAAAAAAGTAAAGAAAAGCAACATAGCTTATGATTAAGTCATCACTTTTAAAATGTGGAATGTTTTTAAATTAGAATATTTTTCAAATAAATATGCCATACTTCATTTGAATTTTGTTCTTCAATTTCACTTTTTTTACATTTGTATTAATACTTATCCAAGAGTTATCATTAAATAACATATAATAATAAAAGAAGATGAAAAATATCCCTTTTGGGGTGAATATAAGAAAGATTGGGCAAATCGGTCCATTGGGCAAATGGGCAGACGTCCCATTTGCCCAATGGATGCACCGATTGGGCAAATGGGACGCATGCATTGCATCCATTGGGTATCCATCGGGCAAATGGGACGTCTGCCCAGGTCATCATGAGATCCTTGCAAAAATTATTGCAAATTCACCTATTTAGGTAATTTTACTTACCCATCATACGTAGTATAGGGTAAGTCTTGCAATCGTTTTGAAAATCGAAATTTTTTTTTGACGGATTTACACGTTTTAGATATTAGAGATTCCGAAAAACATATTTTTAGAAAAAAATTTTTGCCGTCTGTCTGTCTGTCTGTCTGTCTGTCTGTCTGTAAACGCTCTATCTCCCGAACAAATTGAGGTAGAGACTTGAAATTTTATATGTAGTTAGTATGTAAGAGTGGGACGAACCCTATTTAATATCAGCAACCTCGATTATCCGGAACTATTTTTTTCGGACTCTCGAAAAATTCGTTCTGATGAAAGGTATATAAAAATTTTCGAATTTTTTTGTTTTAAGGAATGGGCGTAAAAGGCAATAAAATAACACACATTTTGCATATAGAAGGAAGTCGATTGGATTATTAGTTGCCCAGATATTTGTAATCTTGTTTTCTACATTCTTCGATTTTTCATGACCCTGTATTTCATTCAAATTTCAATTCAGAAGTATATTTTAATTGGAAATGAGACGCTTAATCCGACGCAGTTAATTGTTAGTTAATAGACTTATTATTTTTGGAGTTATAAGGATGTTTCTTTTACGCAGTTCGGTACTACTTGTGTAGTTTGGCGTTTCATATAATTTGTCGAAATTGGTACATCAGCAGTTCTTTAATATAGCATTATTATGTATATTAACAATATTTAAATTTTGTTTATGAATTGCAATGCATTGCATAAATAGTTTCACATGTTTTATTTTCATATACATAACCATGATGGGTAAGTATTACGGTGGCCCCCAACGACTAGTTTAAATGTGAAACTAATTTAAGTACTCCAATTTTAATTCGATTGCGCTGTCTTTCAGTATATCTTTTGCTAACGAAAACAAAAGACTAAAAAAAAATATATTGATTCAGTTAGATTAAAAATTTCCTATTCAATAATCATTTCTGAAATGAAATTCGAAATTTAATATTATTTTGCTTAATCTTTTATTCAATTTATTTATTTATTTATTTTTTTGCTGTGGAATGATTTCAAATCCTCGAACATATTTGTAAATACTTTTAAAGTCATATCTAAATATTTTCTTTCACGTTTTTCACATTCTTTCTTCTTCTCTCTCTCTCTCTCTTTTTTTTTTTTTTTTTTTTTTTTTTTTTTTGACAGTAAAAAAAAAAAAAAAAAAAAAAAGCAAAAGTAATTTAAAATTTAATGTAAAATAACTTTTCCATTTTTTTTATTATAGCTGTTAAAAAGAAATACATAAAGTTAAACAAGAAATAATTTCAAAAACTGTTGGAGCATTGTTGAGGTAATTACAGTTCTCTTATTGAATAAAATAAAATGTTATTGGATTTACATAATCGATTTAAAATTGAAAATGCATCAAAATTTTGCTATCTTAAAAAAGTGCAAATACATCATGCAAAAAATAATAAGAAAAGAAAGAAAAAACAAAAGAAAAGCAACATACCTTATGATTAAGTAATCACCATAAAATTTGGTATGTTTTAAAATTAGAATATTTTAAAAATAATTATGCGATATTTCATTTGAATTTTTTCTTCAATTTCACCTTTTTTACATTTGTATTAATACTTCTCCAAGAGTTATCATTAAATAATAATATTAAAAGAAAATGAAATAAATCACTTTTGGGGTTGTTCCGCTTCTGTGTTGTGATCTTGTAACATCGCCTTGGCGACAAACACAGCCCACGCCAATTATACGCCAATCGGCAATTTAGTGTAACCCTGCTCACGTGTTGTGTGACGCAGTGGATTGAGAGAAACGGTCTCTTAGCAACAAGCTCTAATGCTGCAACAAGCGGCGACTCTTAAAAAATAAACATTCCATTAAATTTACAGTCTACTTGCTTTTTCTTTTTTAATTTAGTTTTTCTTTTTAATTTAGTACACCTCCGTACATTTTGGTCCTAGCGACCCGGAGGTATGAACGAGCCAGTGTCTTTTCTATTGAATTAAATATTGAATTTATCGAATTTCGTCAACAAGATGAATAATGTCGGAAACTGAAATAACATCGTTAAACAGAAGGCGAGGGAATATCAAGGCCCAAGTCACTAGAATATTTAACGCAACGGATGGAAAAACATTTAATTTATCCGAATGGAAAGCCCACCTGGACTTACTGTCGAAAACAGAAGAAAAGTTTGAAGATCTTAAACTAGAGTATTATAGAATAATAGAGGAAGAAAAGTTGAAAGAAATTGAAAAAGCACTCAGTCAACTGGACGAGGATATTCTAAAAGTAGAGGTAAGCTTAAAATCCTCTATTAATGCTTATTATGAAAATATTGATTCAAATAAAAAATCCATTGAACAGGACCAAGCTAAAACGTCTAGCATTAAGCTACCTAGGGTCATATTGCCGGTTTTTAGTGGCAGAATTGAAGAATGGTCCGTATTTAAAAGTACCTTTAATGAGCTTATTAATGATAATTCAAATTTAAAAGATAATGAAAAATTATTTTATTTTCGTTCTGCTTTGACTGGTGAAGCGAGGAGTTTGCTTACACCAGATGAAAATTATGTTTCATCTTTCAATGCGTTAGAACAATGATACGAGAATAAAAGAGTTATGGTGGATTGTCATATAAAGAATATTTTAAATCTTTATGTAATTAAACAGGAATCCGCTAAGGATCTCCGCATTTTATTGGATAACGTGAAGAAAAATTTAAGAGCTCTAAAGATCTTAAAGTATGATAGAGATAATTTCTCGAACGCAATTTTGCTGAATATTATTCTAAATAAACTAGATAACGAAACTCGTAAACAATACGAACTAACATTAAAGGATAATGAAGTGCCTAATTTTGATGAATTTTCAGAATTTCTTGAGCGAAGATGTCAAATCTTAAATAGTATAAGTTCTAATGTATCCTCTAAATATACTGCAAAATCCTTATTCATAAAAACAAATAAACCTCAAAGTAAATGTTGCGTAATTTGTAAAACCGAAAACCACCCCTTATATCATTGTGTTAAATATAAAAACATGAAGTTAAGTGAGCGAATTAACCTTGTTAAGAAAAATAAACTTTGCTTCAATTGTTTAAGTTCAGCCCACCTCATTAATTATTGTAATTCAAAAAGCACTTGTCATGTTTGCAAGAGCGCAAGCCATCATTCATCATCACATAACTATACAACACCTGTAAACAATCCTATAAACAATCTCCCAATACATGAAACAATAAATAGCAATTTTGTTTCGGAAGATTTATCACAAAACGAAACTACTGCTCATTCATTTTTTTCATATGAAAATGATAATAATAAATCTGTTTTAATTAGCACTGCAATAATTTATTTGACAGATGTAAATGGCATCAAAATTCCTTTCAGGGCAATATTAGATTCTGCATCGCAGAATTGTTTTTGTACATTTAAAGCAGCACAAATATTAGGCTTGAAAAAAGAGAAAATAAATATTCCTGTAAGTGGAATAAATAAATTGCCTATTTACATTAAATCTAGAATCAAATCAAAGTTGTCAAATAAAATGAATAGTGCCAGTTATGATATTGAGTTATTAATCGTTCCAAACATCTGTGACTTCACGCCCTCGAAAAAGATAAACATATCAGATTTAAAAATTCCAGCAAATATTTGTTTAGCGGATAAAAAATTTAACATTCCAAGCAGTGTGGAGATAATTATCGGTGCTGAACTGTATTTTTCTCTTTTAAATGAAGAAAAAATAAAGTTAGGCAATAATTTATATTTGCAATCAAGTATTTTCGGTTATATTGTATCTGGTTGTATTTATGACAAAACAGTAAATAATAATAATACTAATTATTGTTTCTTAACAAAAAATCTTGAAATACTTAATGACACTTTGAAGTCTTTCGGGGAAATTAAAGAAGTACAAAATTTAAAACCCTGTAACAGTGAAGAATTAGAATATTGTAATGATCACTTCGATAAAACGCACTTCAGAAAACCGGATGGTAGGTTTGTGGTCACGATGCTGTTTAAACCATAGGTTTTAGAACCCGATTTGGGAAATTCCAAAAATCTTGCTTTGAAAAGATTAAACTCTCTGTGGCAACGTTTAGATCGAGATCCTGTTATGAAAAATTTATACACAGAATTTATTAAAGAATATAGAGATTTAAATCACATGCATGAAATAAAAGAAAACACGAACTTTAATGATGGCTATTACTTACCACATCACGGCGTTTTACGACCCTCTAGTAAAACCACAAAACTACGCGTCGTTTTTGACGCTAGTGCCAAGTCAACCAACGGAAAATCTTTGAACGATTTATTATGTAAGGGTGGAGTTCTGCAAAATGATCTTTTTTCGATATTAATTAGATTTAGAAAGCATATTTATGCTTTTACTGCGGATATTAAACAAATGTTTAGGATGATAGAAATAAATCCATCCCAGTACAAATATTTAAAAATTTTGTGGAAAGACAGTATGTCATCCCCGGTTAAGGTATTTCAGCTAACAACAGTTTCGTATGGAACATCTTGTGCTCCCTACTTAGCCACCAAAGTATTACAACAATTAGCTCTAGATGAGAAAAGGGAATTCCCGTTAGCATCGAAAATTGTTTTGAAGGACTTTTATATGGATGATTGCCTATCGGGCTCATCCAATTTAGAAGAATTCTGATTAATGAAATCGCAATTAACAGAACTCCTCCTAAAGGGAGGGATGGTTTTACACAAATGGTGTACCAATGAGGTCCAATCTACTGATAATCACATGTTTCCCCTGGACAGAAATTCTGAAGAAATAACTGTTAAAACATTAGGGATGTTGTGGAACAGTTTCAATGATACGTTTAGGTATAAAGTTAATATCATCACAAAGAGTGATTTCACAAAAAGAGATGTACTTTCGTAAATTGCCCGCATTTATGATCCTCTCGGTCTCTTAGGGCCAGTGATTGCTAAAGCAAAAATATTCATGCAGGAGCTATGGCTTCTTAAAATAGAGTGGAATCAGAAGCTGCCCTCTCATGTTGCCAAACAATGGGAAACCTTCCTCGAAAGTCTTAAAGAACTGGAATCCATTGAAGTGCCAAGATGCTTCCTAGCTGTGAACCAATCAGTGGTGCTAAATGGTTTCGCAGATGCGTCTTCCAAGGCTTATGGCGCAGTGATATACATGCAAACATCTAATTCTAGTGAAACCATCAGTCACTTATTATGTAGTAAATGTCGCATGTGTCCAACCAAACGGTGCCACGTCTCGAACTGTCAGCATGTCTTCTTCTGGCTAAACTCACTAACAAGGTCTTAAATTCATTAGACAAACAGGTAACTTCCGTCAATTTGTTTTCTGATTCAACTATTGCTTTAGCTTGGATAGACACTGCTCCTCATCTCCTGAAAACGTTTGTGGGAAACCGCGTTGTGCAAATCAAGGAACAAACTAAGAACTTTCCATGGTTTCATATTCCGTCAGAACACAATCCAGCTGACTTGATATCAAGAGGTGCAAGTGTGGAAAACCCGTCTTCTAACCAGTTGTGGTGGCATGGCCCGCCTCTTTCAATTCTTGAAGAAACAATAGCAAAAACTGACTCTAATATAAGTGACATTAAAGATGAACATTATTCTAGTGAGCTTAAAGCTCCCAGCAACTTGACATTCGCTATTCATACTGACTCTAATTTCTGTGATAATTTAATTAATCTTAGCAATAATTTCCAAAAATTAATTAGAATTTTAGCTTATATTTTCAGATTCATACATAAATGTAAAAAAGCAACATCTGCTACCGGCCCTCTGTTGCTGGAGGAATTAAAGAGAGCCGAGGTTTATTTAATAAAAAATGAACAGGTAAAGTATTTCAAACATGAAATTTCGGTCCTCCAAGCGGGATCTTCGGTTCATCGCGCAAGTAAGTTAAAATTCTTAAATCCCTTTTTAGATGGAGATATCTTATTGAAGGTGGGAGGAAGACTAGCAAATTCAAATTTGAATTTTGACCATAAACACCCCATTATACTTCCGGCGAGCTGTCGCTTGACGAAATTAATTTTTCAATATTATCATAAACGAGATTTTCATGTAGGACCCCAAGCTCTTTTGAACACTGTGCGTCAAAAATATTGGCCGCTTGGTGGCAGAAATATTGCGCGTAAAATTGTACATGAGTGTTTACAATGCTTTAAAATTAAACCTATAACGGCTAGTCAAATGATGGGGGATCTCCCTCCTGAAAGAATAGTGCCCAGTTCCCCGTTTTCAAATGTGGGATTAGATTTAAGTGGGCCTTTTGAAATAAAATATAAAGGTCAAAGAAAGGGTACTTTTCAGAAAATCTATGTTGCCATATTTGTATGTATGGTCACTAAAGCTGTGCACTTGGATTTTGTCTCAGATTTGATATCCGAGGCTATAATAGTGACTCTAAAAAGATTCTTCGCTCGTCGTGGGAAAAGCTCTGTAATCTTTAGCGACAATGCTACAAATTTCGTTGGGGCTTCAGCAGAACTAAAACGTTTACGCAGACTTGTTACGAGTGATGAAGTTTCGAACTTTTTAGCTTCTGAAGGTATTAACTGGAAGTTCTCCCCTCCTAGGGCGCCAAATTTTGGTGGCCTTTGGGAGGCAGGAGTCAAATCTTTCAAATACCACTTAAAAAGAGCTGTGGGCTCAGCTCATCTCACGATCGAAGAATTCCTGACAGTTATCACACAGATAGAGGCTATTTTAAATTCGCGACCACTTTGTCCTTTGTCAACAGATCCTGACGATCTTTAGGTGTTGACTCCTGGTCACTTCCTCATAGGAAAGCCTCTTAATTTAATTCCAGAACCCAATTTAAGTGAGGTCAAAGATAATTTGCTAAATAAATGGCGAAGGACTCAAAAATTAACGCAGTTAATATGGAAACGTTGGCAGAATAATTATCTGAGCCAGTTACAAGAAAGAAACAAGTGGCTATTTAAAAGGCCTAATATTCTGCCAGGAATGCTAGTTTTGCTTAAGGACTCGCAATTACCCATTTGCACTTGGTCACTAGGCCGCATTAATAAGGTTTTCCCAGGCGCGGACGGGATAGTCAGGGTAGTTGAAGTTCGTACCGCTAAGGGTAATTTTAAACGACCTATTTCAAAAGTAAGTATATTACCCATTGAGGACAACATCATAGATCCTAAACCTTAAATGTTCTTTATTATGTATTAATTTTTCATGTATTATTTGTGTTTATTTATTTTATTTATTTATTTTTGCTTATAATCTGTATCATGTTGTGTTATTACTTGTATTGCACATGTATCTTGAAATATAAAAATATTTAAACGCCGGGCGGGATGTTCCGCTTCTGTATTGTGATCTTGTAACATCGCCTTGGCGACAAACACAGCCCACGCCAATTATACGCCAATCGGCAATTTAGTGTAACCCTGCTCACGTGTTGTGTGACGCAGTGGATTGAGAGAAACGGTCTCTTAGCAACAAGCTCTAATGCTGCAACAAGCGGCGACTCTTAAAAAATAAACATTCCATTAAATTTACAGTCTACTTGCTTTTTCTTTTTAGGTGCGTTCGTAATTACGTAAATACGTAGCACCTATTGTTGTCGCTCAGTCCGTCCGTCTGTCTGTCTGTCCGTCTGTCTGTCTGTCCGTCTGTCTGTCTGTCTGTCCGTCTGTCTGTCTGTCTGTCCGTCCGCATATAACAGCGCAAAAACTACCCAACCGAATCGTTTGAAATTTAAAATACATAATTATTACATAATTTTGTCGAGTCATTTCAAATTTTATGAAAATCGGATGCATAGATCAATTACAGGGGCAATCAAAAGTATTCCGTTACATTACGGTCAATGGGGAAAAAAGTTTCAAATGCATTTTAATCGTTTGAAATTTAAAATACATAGTTATTACATAATTTTGTCGAGTTATTTCAAATTTTTTGATAATCGGGTGCATAGATCAATTACAGGGGCAATCAAAAGTATTCAATTACATTATAGTCAATGGGGAAAAAGTTTCAAATGTATTTTATACGTTTGAAATTTAAAATACATAGTTATTACATAATTTTGTCGAGTTACTTCAAATTTTATGAAAATCGGATGCATAGATCAATTACAGGGACAATCAAAAGTATTCCGTTACATTACGGTCAATAGGGGAAAATGTTTCAAATGCATTTTAATCGTTTGAAATTTAAAATACATAGTTATTACATAATTTTGTCGAGTTATTTCAAATTTTTTGATAATCGGGTGCATAGATCAATTACAGGGGCAATCAAAAGTATTCAATTACATTATAGTCAATGGGGAAAAAGTTTCAAATGTATTTTATACGTTTGAAATTTAAAATACATAGTTATTAAATAATTTTGTCGAGTTATTTCAAATTTTATGAAAATCGGATGCATAGATCAATTACAGGGACAATCAAAAGTATTCCGTTACATTACGGTCAATGGGGGAAAATGTTTCAAATGCATTTTAATGGTGTTGCACTCATTCGAACTTAATAAAATTTATATGCAACTATAAAGTACATATTATAATATACATTTTACATAATCTGTGATGCAAAGAACATTTGTTATTGATTTACAAGGCCACACAAAAGTATTCCATTACATAATGGTATAGAGAGAACATTGCTTGATGAGCGTTTTAATTGTAATTCACTATTTACAATTTTATGAGATTGAGATATAAGAGTAATATTTTTAAAACTTCGTTATCGTACGAACGCACCTCGTTTGCTACGCTTCACGTGCAATTTCCAACTTGTTTAATTTAGTTTTTCTTTTTAATTTAGTACACCTCCGTACAGGGGTGAATGTTAGAAAAATCTGCTCATCCATTGGGCAAATGGGGCGGGTGTCCAAGGCGCCATGAGATCCTTGTAGTATATATTGTAAAAGTATATATTTAGGTAGTTTTCAAATGTTAAACTAATTTAAATATTCAATTTTAATTCGATTTCTATGCTTTTTAGTTTATTCTTCAAAAATTCAACTAGAAAAAAAAAAAAAAAAAAAAAAATTAAAAATTAAAAATGTGTATATATCGACTTTATTAAACTAGAAATCTATTTAATACGCATTTCGGAAATGAAATACGAAATTCAAAATTATTTAGTTTTACCTCTTATTCAATTCAGTTGTAAAATGATTTCAAATCCTTGAAGATATTTGTTGATACTTTAAAATACATTATCTGATTATTTTTTTCCGCGTTTTGCTCATACTTTCTCCTTCTTTTTTTTTTTTCTGGTGACAATACCACTAACAAAAATAAGCATTGATAACTTTAGAATTTATGTAAAATAACATTATTTCATATAAATAGTAGAAAAAGTATTTTTAAAACAAAATTATACTCCATTTAAAGACATGTACTATTAATAGTACACCAGACCTCAAAGAGTTATCAGTAAGATAATGTATCATAAAATTTATATCAGTGCCTCTTCAAGAGTTATCATTAAATAATAATAAAAGAAGAATTAAAAAAAAAAAACTTTTGGAGTGAATTTAAGTAGAAACGGCGTATCCATTGGGCATATTGGTTGCCAAGTGCGCCATGATATACATGCAAAATATATTATAAAATTATCTATTTAGGTATTTTTAAAATGTAAAACTAATTTAAATTCTCCAATTTTAATCCGATTTCTGTGTTTTTCTGTATATCCTCCGAAAATTTGCATAGAAAATTCGAGAAGAATAATATATATATATATATATATATATATATGGACTCTGTTAGATTAGAAATCTATTTAATATGCATTTCGGAAATGAAATTCTAAATATAATATTTTTAGTTTTTTCTGTAATTCAATTTATTTTTCTCCCGTGAAATGATTATTTGCAATCTTGTAAGCTATTTTTTAAATTCCTTTAAAGTTCTATATAAATATTTTCTTCCACTTTTTGAGCGTTCCTTCTTTTTTTTTTTTTTCTTTTTTTTTGACATCACCCCTAATAAAAAAGCATAAGTAATTTCAAATTCGATGCAAAATAATTCTTTTTGATTTTTTTATTAATACTTTTGAAAAGAAATCCACTAAAGTTAAACAAAGAATGTTTTTTTAAGTAACTAGGGAGGAAATTACAGCTTCCTTCTTGAATGAAACTCGAAATTTATTTGGTTTACATAATTGATTCAAAATTGGAAAAAGTGACTGATGTGATAATAACTACTTTCTTATAGAATAAAACATAAAAATTATTTGATTTATATAATCGATTCAAAATTTAATATACATCAACGTTTCGTAATCTATAACAAATGCAAATATATTACAAAGTAAAAGCAAAATACTTGATGAAATAGATAATCACCATAAAATATGTGAAGATTTTAAATGAAAATAATTTATAAATAATTATGTGATATTTTATTTGAATTTTTTTCTTCGATAATTTCAGTTATTTTAAATTTCTATTCTTGCGCACCACATTGTTTAACACCGAATTTGAATATTTATGGAGCTAACGTATTTATACGAAAGTGCAATTAAGTATTCAATAGTATTTAACTAACGTATATAATTTAAGGATCAGGCTTGGTTACAACATCAATTTCGTGAGCATATTTTTTAACATTAATTTTGATTAACCAGTGTATATAAAAGCGAATTTTAACGTATTTCTTTTATCCAAAGTTCATATAATTGTCAAGAAATGTAGAAATTTGAGGATTCTGAAAGAAATTGTGATTACAAAAAATACAAATAATTAAAATATTGTAAAGGATAGAAGCTTTTTAGAAAATAAAAGTAACATTGAATGTTAATGCATGTGAAGACTCTGCATAGTATTTTTTATACGTTTAATCTGTAATATAAATTATTCTATGATGTATACAAGTTAAAATAATTTTCATAAATAAGTGTTGCAGTGAAAGAATTTGATAAAAAAATTAAAGAATCTGTAAAACACATGAAAAAATTTGACAATATTTGAAGTTTTTCTTTTTTTTTTCAAAAATATTCATTAGTTAAATGGTTAATAAATCGTAAAATAAGCTGGTAATGTACGGTATAATGAATTCAAAAGACTTTATATTACTGTTAATCTTACGGTTAGAAACTTACCGTTTTTTTTTCCCTTTTGCAGTGTAAGATTATGAACTTTTTGAGGAAAAGCATACATTAAACAAACATAAGCATGATAATAATAAATTATTTATAAGACGAACGTTATATATGTATGTATAGTCTTCTATATATCAAATTCAAAATATAACAACTATTAATCTCCAAGCTTTTGTCATAGGGAACGCTCAATTCGATTTGTCTATTAATACTTCTAAATGTGGTAATATCAGCTATTTTTGATTTTATCCTAAATTTAATCGTTTCATAGACGTAGCACGTCTATATTTATTTCTTCTTTTCACCCATTTCCTTTGGAGTAAAGTGTGTTATTATTTTATGAGCATAAACTTACGTGAGTTGCAGAATTATCATTAAAGCTGCGACTTCAAACTACGAAATAAATTTTGCAAACAACCAACTGTTACTTTAATATTAAGTGGTTAATAAACCATAAAATAAGCAAGTAATATATGGTGTAATGAATTTAAAAGACTTTATATTATTATTAATTTTACTGTTATAAACTTACCGGATTTTTTTCTTTTTGCAGTGTACGATTATAAGCTTTTGGGGAAAAAGTGTAGATAGCATAAGCATGATAACAATACATTATTAAAAAAAACCAACGTTATATCTGTATGTCTTGTCTTCCATATTTCGGATCCGAAATATAAAAACTATTGATCTTCAAGTTTTTGTTGTAAGGAACGCCCAATTCGATTTGTCTATTAATACTTCTAAATGTGGTAAGACACAGTATGTTTGATTTTATTCTAAATTTCATCGTTCCATGGACGTAACACATAAATATTTATTTTTTCTTTTCACTTATTTCCATCGGAATAAAGTTGTTATTATTTTATGAGCTAACAGTTACGTGAGTTGAAGAATTATCATTAAGGCCCACAGTAGTCACTGAAAAAGACCCGGATGATAATGAAAATTCTATGGGAGCGTTCTTTTCAAATATCTGGTTCAAATTTAATATTTTTACATGATTTTTTTTGCATAGGATAGCTGAGGACGATCTACAACCGATCTAGTTTTTACTTTTTTGATTTTGCGTATATATTTTTTATATTATGTTAGTTTCAAATTTAGAACCGGTTTAAACCAGTTTTGAAATTTAAAATAATTTTAAAAAAGAATCTGAAACCAAAATCGAAAAAGTAAAAACTAGAACGGTTGAAGATCGTCCTCTTATATTCTATGCATCACGTAAAAATATTAAAATTTGAGCGAGATATTTAAAATCATCCGGGTCCTTTTCTGTGACTAATGTTGCACCTTAAGGCCCCACACTAGACACAAAAAAAGACCCGGATGATTATGTAAAGTCTATGGGAGTGTTCTTTTCAAATATCTCGCTCAAATTTCAATATTTTTACAAGATTTTTTTGCACAAGATAGCTGAGAACGATCCACAACCGGCCTAGTTTTTACTTTTTCGATTTTGCTTATATATTTTATATATTACGATAATTTTAATTTCAGAACCGGTTTAAACCGGTTTAGAAAGTTAAAGTTATTAAAAAAAATCTGAAACCAAAACTGAAAAAGTAAAAACTAGGCCGGTTGAGGATCGTTCTACGCTATCTTGTGCAAAAGAAAATCATGTAAAAATATTAAAATTTGGGCGAAATATTTGAAAAAAACGCCTCATTAGACTTTACATTATCATCCGGGTCTTTTTCTGTGCCCAGTGTGGGGCCTGGTGCAACACTAGTCACAGAAAAGGACCCGGATAATAATGTTCAATCTATGGGAGCGTTCTTTTCAAATATCTCCCTTAAATTTTAATATTTTTGCAAGATTTGTTTTTGCATAGGAAAGCATGATAATACTAAATTAATTATAAAACGAACGTTACATCTGTATGTGTTATCTTCTACTTTTCAGATTCAAAATGTAAATACTATTGATCTCCAAGCTTTTTAGCTGTACGGAACGCCCAATATGATTTGTCTATTAATACTTCTATAAATGTGGTAAGTTCCGCTTTTATAGATTTTATCCTAAATTTCATCGTTTAATAGAAGCAGTACGTAAATATTTATTTCTTCTTTCCACTTATTTCCTTTGGAAAAGGAATTTGTTATTATTTCATATTCATTCATTATTATAAACTGTTATTATTTCATGAGCTGACAGTTACATGAGTTGTAGAATGTTCATTAAAGCTGCGACTTCAAACGACGCAATAAATCTTGCAAACGACCAGCTGTGACTGTCATATTAAGTTTTTCGCAAATTTTAATGTTTTCAGCGAACTTTATTTGTTTCTAATTTTTAGTGTGAGAAACTGGCTATAAATTTTAATAATAACAGAATGTTTTTCATATCATTGTGGAGAATAAATTATGGGTGCTTCATTAAATCGTAAAATTAACAATTAACCGCCTCTCTGATATACCCGTATGTCATACGGACAATACGTTTTTCCTGATCATCATTTACCCGTACCACATACAACCATCCATATTCCAATCATTATGTATTACTCTCACCAGTAAATTTTTACAAGAAATTTTGCATTGTTTTATGAGAGTAATTTTCTGATTCAATTGGACAAAATTTTCCGTTACGAAAAACTGGGGATAAAAGATTAAAATTTCTGTAAAAGACATGAAGAAACGAGGCATGGTTTGAAAGTTTTTTCAAAAATATTGATCAGTTAAGTGGTGAATGAATCATAAAATAAGCAAAAAATATGCAATTTAATGAATTTAAAAGACTTTATATTATTGTTAATTTTACAGTTATAAGCTTACCTTTTTTTTCAGTGAAAGAATATAAATATGTTTACATTAATATGTAAGATTATAATATTATAACATTGATTATAAAGATTATAACATTAAATATGTTTACATACGTTTGAAGTTTTTTGGGGAAAAGTGTACATTATAATTATACAAGTAGAAACATCATAATAATAAATTATTTATAAAACGAACGGCATATCTGTATGTATTGTTTTCTATATTCCCGATACAAGAACTATCAAAATTATTATATCAAAATACAAGAACTATTGATCTCAAAGCTTTTGTTGTAGGGAACGCCCAATACTATTTGTATATTAATACTTCTATTAATCTGGTAAGATCCGCTTTTATTGATTTTATCCTAAATTGTATCGTTTGATAGAAGCAGCACGTAAATATTTATTTCTTCTTTTCACCTATTTCCTTTGGAATAAAGTGTGTTATTATTTTATGAGTTGACAGTTACGTGAGTTGAAGAATTATCATTTAAGCTTCGACTTCAAACGAAGCAATAAATCTTTCAAACGACCAGTTGTGAACTGTCATATTAAGTTTTTCGCTGGTTGTAATGTTTTCAGCGAATTTCATTTGTTTCTAATTTTTAGTGTAAGAAACTGGCCATAAATTTTATTAATAACGCAATGATTTTCATTTGCACAATAAATATAAAATTATGGGTGCTTCATTAGAATTTCACCAAGTTAATTTTAAGGGTTTGAAAAGATTATTACAATGTGCTTTAATAAATTTCTTTTACTATGTTTTGAGATTTTCTTATTCTGATTAAATCAGTGGAGAAACTGAGACACGCTCGGTAAAAATGAGATTTCTGTATAAATCGGTATATTCAGCTAAATAAGTTTAGAAAACAATAATTTTTTTAAAAATTCCTTCTGATTCTGAAAGTCAAAATGTTCGCAAAATATCGTCAAATTTGGCGACATTCGTTCATTTTATGCCAAGCTTCTGTTGAGAAAGTTCTTTGTACCCTGATTCGTTGAATTCTATATTTCGAGAACTGTTTATGGATTCTGACGGGTTCAATTAAGGATCACATTTTCTTTTAAATACTTCTAAAAAGTTTCTTCCGATTTTAAAAGCCATTTTTTTGTCCAATACCACCAAATATCCTTTATTTCTTTTAAAGGCAAGCATTGGCATTTGTATTAATACTTCTAAATGTGGTAATATCGGAAAAAATTAGAATAGAAGCAGTACGCAAATATTTATTTCTTCTTTTAACTCATTTCCTTCGGAATAAAGTGTGTTATTATTTTATGAGCTGACAGTTACGTGAGTTACAGAATTATCATTAAAAGCTGCGACTTTAAAAGACGCAATAAATCTTGCAAACGACCAGCTGTGACTGTCATATTAAGTTTTTCGCAGGTTTTAATATTTTCAGCGAACTTCATTTGTTTCTAATTTTTAGTGTGAGAAACTGATAGTTCTAGTGTGAAAACTGATTTTACAAATAATAAATTATTTATTGATCAATTAACCCTTTCCGGCACGGACAAATTCTGTAGTTAAATGAGAAATCATTGAATATGAAACTAAGGAATTTACCAATGACTTTTTTGGAAATTGAGAATCCCTTAATTTAAGCTTTCAATGTAAGAGCAAAATTTTACTAAGATATTATTGTTGCCGTTTGCAAGTTTGGAACTAAAATTAGGTATCCCAGACAGGGCAGAATGTGCCGAAATGGGTTAAGTGGTTAAAAAACTATAAAATAAGCAAGATATATATGATTTAATGAATTTAAAAGACTTTATTTTACTGTTAAATTTACCATTATAAACTTGCCGTTTTTTCCCCTTTTGCATTGTAAGATTATAAACATTTTGGGAAAAAGAGTACATTATACAAGAATAAGCATGATAATACTAAATTATTTATATAAAGAACGTTATATCTGTATGTATCTGTATCTTCTATTTTTAAATTCAAAATATAAATACTATTGATCTCCAAGCTTTAGTTGTAGGGAACGCCCAATATGATTTGTCTATTAATACTTCTATAAATATCGTAAGATCTGTTTTTATTGATTTTATCCTACATTTTATCGTTTCATAGAAGCAGTACGTAAATATTTATTTCTTCTTTTCATTTTTTTCCTTCGAAATAAAGCTGTTATTATTTTATGAGTTGACAGTTACGTGATTTGAAGAATTATCATTAAAGCTGCGACATCAAACGACGGAATAAATCTTTCAAACTACCATTTGTGACTGTTATATTACTTTTTTCACTGGTTTTTATATTTTCAATGAACTTCATTTGTTACTAATTTTTCGTGTGACAAACTAGCTATAAATTTTATTAATAACGCAATGATTTTCATTGCATAATAAAGAATAAAGTATGGGTGATTCATTAAATTGTAAAATTAGCAATTAGTTGTTTCTCTTATTTATCTATTACTTTCCAAATCGTAATATTTTTCTTCAGACAGAATAAAGAAAATTATAAAAAACCTATGTACATAATATCTTTGCAATCTCTTAAAACTTTGGTCTTTATTTTTTTTCCTTGTAAAAAACGGCTTCGGCTCAAGAGAAAAAAAACACGTTTATATATGTCTATTGCATGATATGTACGTCGATTAATAGTTAGATTTAAAATTGTATGAATTATTTGTTCATCATCATTTGCTGTAAGTACACGCAAAGAACATTATTTGTCTATTACTTTCCAAATCGTAATTTTTTCTTTCATTAATTTTTTTTCCGAATTTCATTGTTTTATAGCAGCACGTAAATATTTATTTCCCCCTTCACTTATTTCCTTTGGAATAAAGTTATTACTATTGTATGGGCTGACAGTTACGTGGGTTGTAGAATTAGTATTAAAGCTGCGTCTTCAAATGGTGCAGTTAATCTGAATAAATTTGTGAAATGAGTTACAATTTTCAAAGAAATTGTAAATAAGGTACTTGTACACATTATGGACAGTGCTCTCGATATGGACACCTCTAATATTTTTAAAAGTAGCAATTTTGATAAAGAGATAGCGCTACATGCCCGTGAAGAAAAGCAATTGAAAAGATAATTAAGCCAGAAGAGTACAAAAAAGCGCGCTACTCGCCATTTAGAAGGAAACGTGGTGTGCTGATCTTAATTACAGGTAAGTTAAAATTCTTATTAGATATTGCAAAATTACTTTAAATATTGAAAAGTGGAGTGTTTTAGAAAGCTTTTAAAACAGGTTTTCGATTGTTATTGTGTATATTACTTTAAAAAGTTATCTTTATTTATTTATTGCAAGATTTAATAAAAGTACTCTCGATTCCCAATATGGACACCTTATGTCCACATTGGAAGTACAGCAGGTAAATCTTCAGATTCACAAAAATTGAAAGCTAAACAAAACCATCTATATTATTTCATAAGATTTTATAGTAACTGAGGTGCTTTGCATTGGTGTCTTTGAAGAGCCACAATTGAAAATGACCCTCCGTTCTAAAGTGTATCTTCTGAAGATGTTTACTGTACCCAACCTTCCCCCGCAATATTTTAAGATATATTTTTTTTATCCCCTTTCAACTAAAATTCCATAGAAGAGTAGCTCTTCCATACACCCTGTGTAGTAGGTCAAAAAAGAGCCACCTGTCCATAATAGGGACTGGTGGTTCTTTATATGGACATTTGCAAACATTTTTTGTTTTTATCATTTATATTAAACCGGAATAGTTACAAGGTCGCTAACTTTAATAATGAAAGTCAACGGTCCAGGGATCATGGTCATATATTTTTGGAGTCCTATCATGTGTACATGGCGGTGAAAAAAAAATTCCTTAGGTTGTCCATATTAGGCACAGGTACCTTACATATTTTGTTTTGCATTATACTTAGAAGTTAGAAACATTGTGGTAAAAAGCAAAATTTATTGGACTAAATTTACTGTATGGGTCGTTGCTACCATCGATAATGTTAGCGTTATTCATGGGCAAGTTTTTGCTTTATCATAAGGATTTTAAGGAATGTATCTAAAAAATGACCGAAATAAAAGTTACTTAGAAAACATTTAAGCATAAAGTACATTTTGATAAGTAACAAAGCAAGTGAAAAAAAAGAAGTAAAATTGTGTCTATATATATCTATCATCTATTAATATTTAGATTTAAAAGTCTAAGAATTACTGTTTCATTATCCTGAGATATGTTTAGAAAATTTTTAGTCCTTTAAAGGACACTTCACAAAAAACATTATTTTAAAACAGGACCCTTCACAATTTTTTTAACCCCAAACATGTTTCTTCACAAGGCAATTTATCCCAAAAGTGGATCCTTCACAAAATTGTTTGTCTCTTAAATAGACCTTTTACAGATTTCTTTCGTTTTCAAATAAGACTTAAGACAAATTTAATAAGCTAAAAATAAAATCTGGCCTGTAAATAAACAGTTGAACTCATAAAAAAAAACATATAATTTAGCTTTTTAATATATGAAGATTAGAACCTGTACATATCAATAATTTAAAATTCACAGAATTATGACAAAAATTTTGACAAATACAAAAAAAAAACTTTTATTATTTAACAAAAACAGGATTCTGTAAGAAAATTAAAGACAGACCCCTGTTATCATTTGTTGTAAGTACATTCAAACAAAATTCTTTGTCTATTACTTTCCAAATCGTAATGTTTTCTTCATTTTTTTTTTTTTTTTTTTCAAATTTCATTGTTTTACAGAAGTGGTACGTAAACATTTATATTGTAAATATATTTTATGTATTATAATATATACTATATTATAAATATATAGTTTTGTATGTATCGTCTATTAATATTTAAATTTAAAAGTCTAAGAATTATTTGTACATTATCATTTGCTGTAAGTACATGTAAACAACATTATTTGTCTAATACTTTCCAACCAAGTCGTAATCTTTTCCTTCATTATTTTCCCCCCGAAATTTCATTGTTTTGTAGAAGCAGCACGTAAATATTTATTTCCTCTTTTCACTTATTTTCTTCAAAATAAAGTTGTTACTTTTCTATGAGCTGACAATTATGTGAGTTGCAGAATTAGTCTAAAATTTTGTATGTCTATCGTCTATTAATATTTAGATTTAAAAGAATAAAAATTATTTATTCATCATCATTTGTTGTAAGTACATGTAAATAACATTATTTGTCTACTACTTTCCAACCAAATCGTAATATTTTCTTTTATTATTCCCCCCCCCCCCCCTAATTTCATTGCTTTATAGGAGCAGCACGTAAATATTTATTTCCTCTTTTCACTTATTTTCTTCAGAATAAAGTTGTTGCCATTGTATGAGCTGACAGTTACGTGAGTTGCAGAATTAGTATTAAAGCTTCGACTGCGAACGACGCAATAAATCTTAAAAACGAGAACGACCAGCTGTGACTGTCATATTAAAGTTAACGTCGGATTTAATATTTGGTCCCACTTCACTGATTTAAGATATCCGACTACGTCCGGAAACTTTTTTTTTTTTTTTTTTTTTTTTTTTTGACACATTTTTTGGAATTTTTCAGTGCAATGTAACACAGAATAAAGAAAATTATAAAAGAATATATTTAATATCTTAAATTTTTAAGAAATTTGGCCATATTTTTAGCAATTTTTTGTTGCATATATCTTTGTTGTATGTATTACTCTGGCTGTAAAGAAAAAATAAATTTCAAATAACACAATACCTTTTTTTTTAACATATTCATATTAGACACTCTTTAGTGTAATGAATAAAAAACTAGTCAATATGTGCGGCAAACTAAAAGAGAAATATGGCGTCTACGGAAATCCAAATTTCATTGTTTTATAGGAGCAGCACGTAAATATTTATTTTTTGTTTATTTATTTTTTTTTCTTCAGAAAAAATTGTTATTATTGTATGAGCTGACAGTTAAGTGAGTTGCAGAATTAGTATTAAAGCTGCGACTTTAAACGATGCAATAAATTTTAAAAACGAGAACGACCAGCTGTGACTGTAATAGTAAAGTTAATGTAGGATTTAATATTTAGTCCCACTTCACTGATTTAAGGTATCGCACTGCGTTCGGAGACTATTTTTTTAATTCTATATTTGACACATTTTTTGCTATTTTTTTAGAGTAATCTCTAATACAGAATAAAAAAAATTATTAAAAATACATATACATGCAAACAGCATTATTTGTCTATTACTTTCCAAATCGTAATCATTTTCTTAGTCATTTTTTCCAAATCTCATTGCTTTATAGAGAAGCACGTAAATATTTATTCCCTCTTTACACTTACTTTCTTCAGAATAAAGTTGTTACTGATTGTATGAGCTCGCAGTTATGTGAGCTGCAGAGTCAGTATTAAAACTGCGATTTCAAATGATGCCATAAATCTTAAAAACGAGATCGACCAGCTGTGACAGTAATATTCAGTTTATTGTAGGATTTTATATTTGTTCCCACTTCCCTCATTTAAAATATTCAATTACGTTCAAAAGCTTCGAGGAAAAAAACCCCTCTTCTTATAACAATTCTTTTGGTGTTTTTCCGTGTAATCTAACACAAAATAAAGACAATTTTAAAAAATGTATATATATATCTTTGCAACCTTTTAAAATTTTGAAGAATTTTGGTCATTTTTTAGACTTTTTTTTCAAGGTTTTTTTTTTTTTTTTTTTTTTTTTTTTTTTTTTTTAATGTTTATATATGTCTATCGTACTATATGTAGGTTTATTAAAATTTAGATTTAAAATTCTAAAAATTATTTGTTCATTATCACTTGTTTTACAAACGTTGTTTTTCACGCAAACGACATTATTTCTGTATTACTTTCCAGATCGTAATATTTTCCTTTATTATTTTATACCCTAAATTTTATTGTTTTATAAGAGCAGCACGACAATATTTATTTCCCTTTTTCATTTATTTTCTTAGGAATAAAGTTGTTACCATTGTATGAGCTGACAGTTACGTGAGTTGCAGAATTAGTATTAAAGCTGTGACTTCCAACGACGCAATGAATCTTAAAAATGAGAACGACCAGCTGTGACTGTCATATTAAAGTTAATGTAGGATTTAATATTTGGTCCCATTTCACTCATTTAAGATATCCGACTACGTCCGGAAACTTTTGTTTTAAATTTTGTTTTTTATTCATTTTTTTGGAATGTTCAGTGTAATGTAACATAGAATAAAGAAAAGTATAGAAAAAAATAATAATATCTTAAATTTTGAAGAATTTTGGTCATTTTTTAGCCTTTTTTACACACACACATATATATATCTATATCTATACATATTAATTTACATACAAATTAAAAATATTTAAAAAAAAATTTAAAATAAATGATGTAACTTAAAAACATATTTTCGAATGTAAATACTTTTTTCAGTCATGGTGATACAAAACTAAAGTAAAACAATTGTAAAAGACGTATTCCAAGTTTGAACCATTTTTCTCTAACGGTTCTTGATTTATAACACTTTAAACAAGAGACACGGTGAAAAAAATCTATGATGAAGAAAAACGAATTTTTACATGAAGTCATTTAAATGATAACCATAACCATTGCTTCAAAGTTAGATTTTGAAAACTAACCAAAATAAAAAAAAAAAATTAATATTTCTTTTTCCAATTAAAATAAAAACACGATTTATCTATTTATTTATTTATTTATTTATTTATTAGAAAAATTTAATATTTTTGGGTCCTGGACCCCCTTAAGACAGTTTTTAGTTGTTATGTTAGAACATTGAAGAATATTTCAATTATATATATGTGCTTTTGTTTTTGTAAAGCACATATATATCCTTTTTTCGTTGAAAATAATTTTAAATTTTAAATACAACCTATAATTTTGAAAAATCTTGTGAATCGGATAAATAAAACTATGAAAATCAATATTCATCTTAACAGTTATTTTTAAACATTGCGGATCAATATTAAATTCTTTAAACATCTCGTTAATGAACAACTCGTGTTTTCTTAATAGCTCATTGGAGAAAACATCTGGTTATACAATTTACAAGTTGAGAGAGTGAAATTTTAATTAAAAATGAAACATAAATAATAAGGAGATTTCATTTTCTAGTTTGTTATTCTAAAACGAAAATCAGCCATTTAATTTTTTTCTAGCTGACCGAGGAAAATAATTTTACAAAGCATAATTTACGTGACGAGATTAATTTAGAAGATGAAATTTATTTAAAATATTTCATATCTTTAATTCGTTAAAACAGGTTTAAAATATTTCTCAAATAAACGAATTGCGTGATTAAATCTCTTCATTTCGTGAAAAAGCAATTTCGTGAGTTAATTTTAAAAGAATATCTTATAAAAAAAGAAGAAAAAACTTTTAGTAAAATGAAAATAACCCGTGAGAATTAAGTTCACATTTTTAATGTGCAAATATTTGCATACTATTTTTTTTGCTATGTTAAGTTTCTAAATTCGTCTGTTTGATATCTGATAATCATAAGATTGTATAATTATCATTTTTGCGCAAAAATTAAACTTGGGGTCACAACCTTTTTATTTAAAACATAAAATAAATATATAATTAATTAAAAATAAGTAAATATAGCGTTATTCTGCAGCAATCATAGTAAATGTTTTAAGTTTTATGAATAAAAGTATGTAATTCATTATGAAATAGCATTCTTTGTTGGTAAAAGTTTATCTTCATACAATTTTAAAACTTTTCTGAAAAAAAAAAAAATCAGGATATACTTGAAGATTTAGGCTTTGGATTCATTAAGTTTAAGGCAGATTTTCGTTGCATGTCAAAACACTCAAGAAAGTTTTAAATTGATACGTTTTTTGTTGTTGCTTAGCATAGAATTCTTATTTTTTATATTTGAGCTTTTTTAATCAGGAAATAAATTTTCTAACTTTATAAAACCTTGCAAATTGGATTAAAATTTTTTTGAAAATCGATTTTCTCATTTATAAATATTTTTAAATCCTGTTAATCGATGTTATGTCCTTTGAATATTTCGTTAGTGAATAACTCATGTTTTCTTAATAGCACATTTCAAAAAACATCTGGTTATAGAATTTTCAACTTGAAAAAGTTAAAGTTTAATTAAAAATGAAACATAAATAATAAGTTGATTTCATTTTCCAGTTTGTCATTCTAATATATATATATATATATATATATATATATATATATATATATATATATATATATATATATATATATATATATATATGTATAATCAGCCATTGATATTTTTCGAATTGTTTTAGCGAAATAAATTAACAAAGCATTATTTACGAGACAAAATTAATTTAGAAGATGAAATTAATTTAAACGATTTTATTTCTTTAACGCATTTAAGCAGCTTTAACATATTCTCTGAAATAATCGATATTTGTCCAATTAAACCGCTGTATTTCACATTAAGGGGAAAACGGACTTTGAAATTGGTCAAAATATTGAATTTCATTTAATAAATATTAACTGTAAGCGCTTCCTTAATTGGGAATATTTTGGCATTACATTTTTACATATACGAGACTAATGTATTGTGATATAATATAAATTTTGTTAATAGTTCCAGCGTAATTACCCGTACAAATGAAAACTTTAAACTGATTTTTCTTCCTTTTCATATTTTTCAACTTACTTGTTCTAAAAATACTAAGGCTTTTTTTGCTAATTTAGAAAGAGGTTTGATTTTTTTTTTATTTACTTATGCTCAATGGTGTATTTAAGAATTCTTGCATAGATTTAACATACAAGTTTACAGTTATTTTAAAAAGAAACATTTAAATTGAGAATTTGTTGAATTTTATTCTTTTTTTAATATACACGAGAGAAAAAAATCATATGAAATGTAAAATCCCACATGCCTAAAAATCGATATGCAGTTTTATAAAGTATATTCTGTTGAATGTGGGAAAAAAATCGAAGCATAAATATTCAAATAAAAAAAAGTATTATGGATTTTAAAAAAGATAAATAAAAAAAAAATAAATTTTAGTAAACAGGCTGTTCTACAAGATTTTTTTAAAAAAATGTTTAATTTTTAGTATTAAATATTGTGCTACCACATATATTACAGTATTTATCAAAATTGAATACATGGTTTCAAAGGTACTATGTCCCCTAAAAGTGAATCTTGTGAATTAATTTTATAATAAAAAATTTTTGGTTAAAAAAAAAAAAAGGCGTGAATTAATTTTGCATTTTTAATGTATAAATATGTGGATCCTAAATATCTTGCCTTTTGTATTTAATTTTCTAATATTGTAAATTGAATAAATAAAATTCTTAAAACCAATATTTATATTAATAGTTATTTTAAAACTACGTAAATCGATATTAAATTCTTTAAAAATATCGTTAATGAACAACTGATGTTTTCTTAATGGCTTATTTGGAAAACAGCTGTTTACGCAACTTGCAATTTGAGAGAGTGATTTTTTTTTATTAAAAGTAAAAGATGAATAATAAGGTGATTTCATTTTCTAATTTATTACTCTAAAATAAAATTCTGCTGGAAAAAATAAAAATAATGATGATGATGATGATGGCAATAATAATAATAATAATAATAATAATAATAATAATAATAGTTTTAGTAGAAGTAGCAGTAATAATAATAATAATAATAATAATAAAAGTAATAATAATAATAATAACATATAGTAGTAATAATAATAATTTTAGTAGAAGTAGTAGTAATAGTAATAATAATAATACAAACTGTAATAAATTAACTAATTTCGCATCTTCAGTGTTTAAATGTATGAATCCCAAATTTCCTGATGCTTGTTTTTAATTTTCTAATGTTGTAAATCGAATAAATTAAATTATGAAATTCGATATTCATATTAACGGTTATTTTAAAATCCCATGAACCGATATTAAATCTTTTAAAAATCTCGTTAATAAACAACTCATGTTCTCTTAATAGTTACAGTACATATTTTTATTTTTAGATGAGTGTAATTTTAAATTTTAAATATAATTTATAATTTCGAATCTAATAAATAAAATTATGAAAATCAATATTCATATTAGCAGTTATTTTTAAACATTGCGAATCGATATTTTACCTTTAAATATCTCATTAATGAACAATTCGTGTTTTCTTAATAGCTTATTTGAGAAAACATCTGTTTATGCAGCTTGCAGCTTGAGAGAGTTAAATTTTAATTAAAAATGAAACATAAATAATAAGGTAATTTCATTTTCTAGTTTGTTATTCAAAACGAAAATCTGCAATTTATATTTTTCTAGCTGCCCCAGGAAAATAATTTTACAAAGCATAATTTTTGTGATAAGATTAATTCAGGAGATGTAATTTATTTAGAAGATTTCATTTCTTTATTTCTTTAAAGTAGGATTAGAATATTTTTTCAAGTAATCGAATTTTGCGTAATTAAATCTCTGTATTTCGTGTTAAAGCGAATTTACTGAGTTAATTTTAAAAGAATGTCTTATAAACATGAAGAATTTGTAATAAAATGAAAATAACACGTGTGAATTAATTTCGCATTTTTAATGGGTAAATATTTGAATCCTAAATTTCTTGCTGTTTTTTTTAATTGTAATATTGTAAATCAAATAAATAAAATTATGAAAATCAATATTCATATTAACAGTTATTTTTAAACCCTCTAAATCGATATTAAATCCTTTAAATATCTTGTTAATGAAAAACTAATGTTTACTTAATAGCTTATTTAAGAAAACATCTGTTTATGCAACTTGTAACTTGAGATAGTGAAAGTTTAAATTAAAATGAAACATAAAAAATAAGGCGATTTCATTTTGTAGCTTGTTATTTCAAAACAAAAATGAGACATTTAATTTTTTCTAGCTTATCAAGCAAAATAATTCTGCAAAACATATTTTAAGTGTCAAGATTAATTTAGAAGGTGAAATTTATAAAAAAGATTTCATTTCTTTAATGTAAAGAAACAACTTTAAAATATTTTTTTAAGTAATCGAAATTTGAGTGATCAAACCTGTGAATTTAGTGACTTTATTTTAAAAGAATGTATTACAAAAGTGAAGTATTAAAAATGCGAAATTACCAGTTGGAATTAATTCCGACTTTTTAATGTGTAAACATTTGAATCTAAGAGTTCTTGCTGTTTGTAATAGTCGCTTAATAGATGTGGTCTCTCAGGAAGTTTTCACTGTATATATATATATATATATATATATATATATATAATACCATTAAAAGTAGACAAGATTCACCAATGGATTTTATCAATGAAACAATAAACCAAAACGAAGAATTAGAATTGAATTGAATTATAATAAAAAAAATAGTGAAACGAGTAAATCTGAATAAATAAATAAATAAAATGAATGCAAATTAATTTGTAGTCCCAAAGCAGAATCATCAGGCCCCAAATGCTCTGGAACTACAAATGAAGTGTGCGGTTTCATCCACGTATTAGCCATGAAATAGCAAAATAATACGTATTTGGGGCTACCAGCACACAAAAACCAAATTATTAAACAAGGAACAGAGTATTAAATGGTTGAAAAAAGGAAAAAAAATATATATATTAAAACAGTAGCGTGCAGCAAATAGAGTCAGTAACATAAGCACAAACTAATCCTATTTTTGCACGTGGAAATGATAAACTTTACATTCATATATAAATTGGATAAAAAGTAAGATAACAAAATATTGCGAACAAAAAGAACTTATCTGTTTATCACCATTCATGAAGAGGGCTTCGCAATAAAATTATTAATAAATTATTGATGAAGGAATCAATAGTTAATTATAGAAGCTGACATACTAACGCAGGAAAAAAATCAGTTCGCTCGTAATGCACGCATCGGATCTTCGCAAAATCAGTAGGGTTGCTCTATTTAAATAAAGAATGTCAAGCGCGCCAAACGGCTAGATAAATGAGTTGAAAAAAACTATATATCAAAACTTTGTCATAACTTATGTTGATAAATCTCCAAATAATTATGCAATTATATGTAAATCTTATTATAATAAACTGCTTAAATCTAGTATGTCTACTAATAATACATTCCAAAAAACTAATGATAACATAATTGTAAACAATCGTAAAATTAAAGGCTTTTATAAATTATTAGACATTAACTCTACTAACTTTAAATATCCTTATCTAGTCCTTATACCCAAACTTCATAAGAATCCTGTTAAATTTAGAACAGTTACAATTGGTTGCAATACTTATAATAATGCTGCTAACAAATTTCTATTAACAATTCTTTATCAAATATATAAAATTACTAAAACCAGTGATAATACACATTGTATAAAGAATAGTTATGAACTGGTCAATATTATGAAAAATCTTAAATGTATAAAAAATATAACTACTTATGATTTCAAAGATCTTTTCAATAATATCGATATACAGTCGCGTCTCTCTAAAACAAAACTCCATACATCGAATTTCTCTATATAACGAATTTTTAGCAGGAACGGTCCCCTTTTTTCATGATTACATTAAAAACAGTCTCCATATTGCGAAAATCTATCTCCCCATAACGAATTTTTTCATAAAATGTTTTTTATTTATTCAGTTTTAAAAAAGCTTCAAAATCCCATAGAATCAAATTTCCATCACTTATTTTTGATTATTCGTTCAAGGCTGTGTTTTTTATATTTCTTCTCTACCTTGAATCTCCTTGATCTTTCCAACGAATTCATTGAATTCTTGAAGTCCAACGAATTCATTCCACCCCTCCCCCTCCCACTCATCTTTTAACATCCTTCGAGAAACAGTGTCAATTTAATTGTTACACATATCAAACCTGGACCAATGTGGTAATAGAAGTCAGTGTTGATTTCAGAGGGTGGCTTGGGAGGACATTCACTCCCTGAGCAATGAGATCGCCCCCGAAAATTTGAGATGTTGTGTTTTCAATGGCAAAAAAATTAACGTACGTTTTTCTTGTGTGATTTTCAATAAGCTTTTAAATAAATGTCTATTCTCTTTTTTGAAACTGTTCAAATAATTAAAGAATAGGACATTACGTTAATATTTATAGTTAAACACTTCAGATTTTTAATTAAACGTATAAAAAATTATACTTGTTCAAAATCTGCACATTAAACAGAAATTGTAACGGCTTTCTCTATTCAACGAATTTCTCTATATAACGAATTTTTTACTGGAACAATGTATTTCGTTATATAGAGACTCGACTGTATTAGATTTACATAATATCATAAATGATCTTTTTAAAAAATATCAACATGATTTGGATCTACCAACGAACATTGATACTGATTATTTTCATACTTTAACTAATTTCATTATATATAATAATTTTATCATGCAAGATAACATCATATATATTCAAAAAGTTGGTATCCCACAAGGTGGTAGTACATCTAGTATATTATCAGACTTATATTTGTATCATTATGAACGTAACTATTTTAATAATAAATTACATTTATATCGATATATAGATGATATAATTTTAATTTATACAGATAATACCAGTATATCTCAATTACCCGTTGATTATTCACCCAATTTAGAAATTACAAAAAACCTGCTTTTTAATAATACCATTCACTTTTTAGATCTTTAAATTATATTAAAAGAAAACAAATTAATAACTGATATATATGACAAATGGAAAGAATTTAATTTTAAAGTTAATACATTTACTAATTTCAAATCCTGTCTTCATAATTCTGTATATTGTAATATAATCCTTAATCATTTATATAGAATAAAATGTTATCTTTCTTCTCATTTAATTAATACAAATATTAAAAAGCTTGTTTATGATGCTATAAATAATGGTTTTCCTAAAAAAAATCATATATTCTTTAATATACAATTAGTAAGTACATGATCTAATAATTACTAAACACTTTGCGTAAAAAAGTACAAAAAATATTAAAACATAAAAAATAAGAATAAAAATTAAAAATGTAAAAAATATATAAAAAATGTATATAATAGGTTGGTTGGGTGCGTAGATGTTAGAATACGGAGGAGGGCGGTGTTGTCTGGATAATACGCAAAGGTTAATTATATATATATAACCTTGAGAGTGGGAAATTCATTTGTTAGTTTCGTACAAAATTTCTATGGAGTTTAAATAACCCCAATGTATGGATTATTGTTTAGTTATATATATTATATTAATAATTTTAATCATTTACATTATTAAATTGCACTTCACTTTTAATAAATGAGTGTACTATATCACTACTAAATGTATAGGGTACATTTCTTAATAAGCTATTTTTTAATCTTTAATCTTCCTTAATTAAGATATTGAGTTCAGCCTAGCATAGTCAAAATAAATGTTATTGATTTAAATAATAATAGGGTAAACTATGGTGTATAGTTTAATTTTCCTGTTATTACATTATTCTTTTTTAATTAATTTACTAGCGAGCTACGCCCGCTAGCTGGGCCAGTTTTTCCAAACAAACCTCGATATTAAGCAATATATAATAAACAAAAAAAATTCATTTAATAAGCAAGTCTTGGTGTTCAAATCCTCAAGCACAAAAAAAGTAAATTAAAGAGCTATGGTTGTTATGCGCCCATTATCCCGTTAAAAATATGTGATTTCGCACAGTGGGCTCTACGCTCCATGGTCGCCATCGTCCCATTAAAAATATTTGGTTTTGTACGGTTGGCTCTGCACGCCCATAAGACATTTTCTCGTATTTTTTGGTTCATCAGAAGCAGACTTTTACGCAGATTCTGAATATGTAATCAGTTTTTTCTACTTTAAAAACTGTCTGCATGATTGTTTAAGAAAAAACGCGCAAAAAAGGGAGAAAAAGAGGTTTTCGACTGCTTCTTCTTTTAGCCAAAGGGGAAAAGTTCAGGTTCTTCACCGCAAGGTGGCGCAGTGTTCTGCCTCAGAGCTCCGTTTGAGCGCCGTTTGGGATTTGAGACATTTTTCGTTCCGATTCCCAAGGGGTTTTTAATTCATAACTCTTTTAATTTTGGTCCCACGGTCTCGAAAATGCCCGAAATGACTTCCCCGGAATTTTTCCAATCGAAAGACATCTCTCGCGACTTCCAACTCGCCCGCGTTGCGAACTGTAATCGGCTTCAAGCAGACAGAGGTGCACGGATTTTATTAGTATAGATTAATTTAATATTATGATATGTACGATAAGTCATTTTTTGTTTTTATTATTTTATTATCTCCATATATATGATATTTGGAGATATATGGAGTCATATGATATATGAATACTTCATGTTTTAATTTACCACGTGCATATCAAGGTTAAGGTTGGGGATTCATTCTACTTTAAAGCTCATAACTGTTTTTTATTTTTTCCATATCCACTATAGATTACTTGTTATTTCTTTCCTTAGTTTTGGTTTCATGTGTGTTGGTAATCCCAAATTCGTATTGTTTTGCTTTCTCATGGCAAATACGAAGATGAAACCACCCACTCCTTTTGTAGTTCCAAAGTATTTGGGACCTGATGATTCTACTTTGGTTCTACAAATTCCATTTGTATTCATAATTTTCTTTTTTCCTTCCATATCCAATGTGATATAGCTATTAAATTCAATGGTTAATTTCAGATGGTTAATATTGTTTACTATTAATGGTCTTATATATATATATATATATACCGTAATTTCGGGTGTATAAGCCGCGGATCAAATAATTCTTTTTGGACCCAGAAATCTTATTTTGTGATTGAAGACAAATATTTACGGCGATCTAACTAGTTATATTTGTTTCTTAAAAACTTCTGGGTCGTAAAAGAATTGTTTGATCTGCGGCTTATACACCCGAAATTACGGTATATATATTTATTTATATATATATGCATCTATGCTATTATTTGCCAGTGTGACCTTTATAATACAAGCATCTGCCAAGCTGCTAATACATTATTATTGCCTCGAAAAAAATTGTAAAAAGGGAGTTCTTGCTGTAAAATTTCAAAAGATATCGTTTAATTGATATAAAGATAAAAATTTGCATTTAATAATAATTTTGGTGAAAGAAAAATTTACTATATTAAATTTTATTTACTTTAAAGGGAGAAAATAACAAATTATGATTTTTTTTTTCCTTTTTATTACTCCATATTTCACTTGTTCAATGTTTTAAACATCAGAATGTTTCATTTCAATGCTGTATAAATAAAAATATCAGTCGCGAATTATCAATAATATACAGGGCGATAGATAAATAATGTGACGTGATGAACATGTCAACTCAATTTATTTATTTATTTGTTTGTTTTTTGGCGTTTTAGAGGTATACTATTGTTTTAATCTTGTCGCTCATAATTTTTTGTTGTCTAATTGTTATTTAAACTGATAATAATTAACTGTTTTGCAGGAAAACATGGGGTACGAAGGCTAATTATGCACTTATCCAACACAGCCCCCCCCCCCTTTAAGCAAACTTCGTTGTTTGGGGGATCCTGAAGCAAAAATTTTGCGTAATAAAGTGTAAGTACCTGGGTTCCCTGAAATACGCTCTGGAAAAAGCATGAGCCGAAATTACGACGGACATAGTCAGTCGTGGCCATCTTGAAGAATTTCCAGAAGCTCTTAAGGCCCAAACACATTTGACCGCTTCTTGAAGTTCGGTATAGGCTCGTTTGTTGTAGCGAAGGGGTGTTTTTGATTTTAATGAGTTTTGTAGGAAAGGGATGGTTGTCCGGCAAAAGAAAAACCTTTCCGTCAAGTAGGGTGGATTACTCATCTCCCGATTCTTTTGTTAATTCCCCTCGTTTCTATTATGAAAAAACCACAAAGAATCCTATACAAAAAGACTTCCCCACTTCTTCCAAAAATTCAGTTTAAGGGAAGAGTTTTGCAATCTGAAAGGGGGTCCCTGCATCTCCACGAGAGGAAGATATTACAAACGATCTTCATAGACCCTTGTATGAAATTTTTTTCTTTTTCAAAAGGTGAATAAAACGGTTTGTTTTGTTCCTTCATCAAAAGTTATGTTTTTTTTATTTGCGTCACAGTATTTACGTGTCACCCTGTATGGTCAGAGGAAAGATTAAGCATTTTATTATAAAAAAACATTAGTTACTGGCACTTGTTTAAAAAATATTGTGTAGCAAAAGTTATAAAGGGACAAATCCGAAATTCTACGCCAAGCGTGGAAAATGAGGTATGTTCGTACTATAATTAGTTTTATAAATATTCAGAAATCAGTAAATTAGCTGTTGCATTTTTATGCAAAAGGCATGAATACAACTTTTATTACGATTATATAATATTAAAAATTTAGTTATACGAAAACAATATGATTTCATCTTTAATAGACCATAATTACCATGGAAATCTGGAATCATTACCAATCATGCAATCTCACTGAAATAATGGCGTATGATGAAATTCAATAGAAAATAGAAAATTTTTATTAACATCTTTTTGGTTTTGATTCGATTTTCATCAAATTTGAAATGATTAGACAAAAAGAAAAGAAAAAAAAGATTACATACATTAAATTTAAAATTATTCGTTTAGGGTATTTTTGAGCTGTTAAATGCTGACAGATGGACGGACGGATTAGACGACGGCTATAAGTGTTATCTATTTAATAATTATGAACACTCCTAAAAAGATCATGGAACATAAACACACTAATGTATACACACGCACGTATATAAAAATGTTTTTGGTTGAGATTTCTTATACATTACATGTTTTCCATACATATAATATCGGCTATGACAATTAATGCATAACATTATAAAATGTTATTTTTAAGTTACAGATTCGATCATTATTGTTAAATGAGCTTGCCAGATATTTTTCTAATTTCAAAGATATTAAATATCTATATTATAATCAAAATCAAAATAACTGGTATTTTAGAAAAGAAAAAAAAATACTAGTGCCATAATATTAATTTGACTTTGACTTATTTCATCAGAATATTATTATTTCTTTTTGTAACCGTCTCTTCTTTTTTCTGTGAATCGTTAAGTTTTATTAAACGCAACTGACTCTTAATATTTCATTACCTAAATATAGTCTGAAAAAACGCAATTTCCGTTTCCACGAAATGGACCAATATAAGAGGGCGTTTTCGCTTTTCTCCTAGCGGAACCACCCCTGTGCAAATAAACATTCGCTTTGAATTTCTATAAAGCGATATTTTTCGTGCCCAGAGAACTTTTGATATAGAAAATAAGTATTTTCAGAAAGATACATAAGGATAATCTATACTTCCAGGTTTACAGTGTAATTTAGAGTGCAAATTATAATTGGGTACTATCAAATGTAAATTAAAATTTCTAAAATTAGTATTTAGAACAAATAGTATTCATTTTAAATGTGATTCTCATGTGCAATCTACTTAATTTCACTATCTAAATAAATCTTTGGTACGAAGTATGATTTTTTTACTAAAAAAATCGGCGTTTTCGCTTTTCTCCTAGCGGAACCATCCCTGTGCAAATAAACATTCGCTTTGAATTTCTATAAAGCGATATTTTTCGTGCCCAGAGAACTTTTGATATAGAAAATAAGTATTTTCAGAAAGATACATAAGGATAATCTATACTTCCAGGTTTACAGTGTAATTTAGAGCGCAAATTATAACTGGGTACTATCAAATGTTAATTAAAATTTCTAAAATTAGTATTAAGAACAAATAGTATTCATTTTAAATGTGATTCTCATGTGCAGTCTACTTAATTTCAATATCTAAATAAATCTTTGGTACGAAGTATGATTTTTTTTACTAAAAAAATCGGGAGGTTGACGTGTATGCAGGATAATTAATTAGAATTAATCACAAACTAATGAGATTCGCGACTAGCTTGCATCGAGTGGCTCTTTCAATACGCCTTAAGTGTTTTAAAACTTGGTTAAAAACCCATTTGAAAAAAAACGGCACGAACTGACCTCCTTTCGAAGTTTGTTTAGCACAGTGCCAAGTGTGAACTTAGAACGAGGACTTTGGATACACTGTAAAAGAAAAAAAATTACTACACTAAATTTCGTTTTATGAAATTCTAAATAAAATTGAAATATTTATTAACTACTTTTATTGTCAATGCCAAGTAAACTCTATAAAGTAAAAGTAAAAAGTTTAGGATAAGTTGCGACGACATTTCTTTGTTTAATTTTTAATCTATTACCATCGGTTTTTTAACACAGAAAATTTTCTGTAATTTAATTGCGAAAATACTCTGATAAAGTAAGGTAAATTGCAATTAAAAGTAACTGATAAGAATAATTAAGGATTCTGAGCACATTAAATTGCACGTATACTAGTCACCCGTCCCCATGGGGTTAAAAATAACTATGCAGAAAAGCAATATTTGATAGTATTTGAGCTTCACATGTCTTTGAATGTTTATGTTATACCCATTCATATTATTCTTATATGTACAGCTATGTCCAAACATACGTTGTATAGTTTTTTTAAAAGTCTTTACTGTTCTTTTAGCAGTTATGTTTTAAATAATACAGTTAATAATTCATATACTTATTGTACGGAACTCTCTCAGCGCGAGTGAAACTTGCAGTTGACCGTTTGTTATTTTTTTTCGAAGTTTTTCAGTACGAGAAGCATAAAAAAGTCTGCAGTGTGTTAAAAATTATTTGTAATTGATTCAATTTAAAAATTATTAATGCAAAACCATAAACTAAAATCATTGAAATAGTGTTAAATAAACGATTTACTCCAGTAAAAGTCGAGAAACATAATAACATGTAGAACTTCTTCGCAGTTCTGTACTAAGTATCTTATGACAATTTGATACCTTTAAGGTAAAGTGCCCTATTATCGTCCCCCAGTTGCTTTTAGGGCAATGAAAGTTTTAATTTTCAGTGAAAATCTACCAAATTTTGGTTTTGTATAGACTAAGTATTCACACATATGGAAACATGGGAAAATGTTGTACAAAAAAAATTTTAGCAATACGAAAAATTATTTTTGCAAAAGTATTTCAAAATCAAAAAAGTAAAAAAACAGTCCCAATTTCGTCCCTCTTAAAAAAATCCAAAAGGCCAAGCATTATCTTATAACTAAATCAAAAATTTATTTCAAAATCAATAATTAACTTAATTTACCTTAACTTTAGGTACAAAGAAATGTACTGTTTATCCTAATAGTTAACCCTCTCATGCATAAATTATTTTTCATTGTTTTCCATTATTCTCAAAAACTCTTTTTTTATGATAAATAAAAAGCCCATTCTAAAATAATTTTATTATTGTGCTGCATGCTAGCTATTATCTTTCCACAAATCAGATCTCCATAAATGAATGCTTTAAATTATTTTGCCTAATAATGCAATAATTATCTGTCCTCATATGAGGCCCGTATGCATGAGAGGGTTAATAATATCATCAATACCACAAAAAATTATCCATCCAATCATGAGGAACAGATAAATTGTGTATTGGTTTTGGCTCATGAGCATGTTTCGGGTGACCATATGTAGCACTGAAGGTACTGAACCCATTGTTCTCCATGTTTATCATGAGAAAAACTCTTCAAGCAAGTAGGGAGGGCACTCTGCATCATTGTCGTCATCACCACTTGTATTATCATCATGAGGAATTTCAATAGAAGAATCACTTTCGTCTCTAATAATGTGAGGTAGATCCTGTTTGGACTTTTTACACTGTGGATTTTCCCCCTTCCCCTTGAGAACGGTAGCTGTCAGAAGTTTTTTTTCAACTGAGTGTTATTTCTACGCCTGGGAATTTTTCACTTTGTTTTTATGCAGAGATCCAGTGATCAATGTTGCTGAGAGTCCTCAGGCAGAAAATGCTGGTGTGATCAGTGACACTTCCCTGATCTTTTAAAGTCTGATGGCAGAACACTTTGCTCAATCTGACTGCTTGACGATGCTTGATCAGATGATTGTTGAGAGCGCTGAAAAGCGTTCCTAATTTCGTCCCCGGTACGAAAATAAGAACTGAAAGAGGGACGAAATTGGAACAACGCTACGTCTCAATATGGTGATGTTTCAGTTTTTCTAAAATAAACTGAACATTTTAAAACTCACAATGTGGTATTTTTAACATCTTACTTACGTAGAATATATGCAATGAATAGGAAATAAATACTTACGGTAAAATAAATATCGTTCTACAAACGATGTAGCAAGAACTTAGATCTTCTAAAAATAGGAAATCCGACATTAATAATACACGGATTCGTCTTGGCGGGTGAAATTTTCACTTCTAAATCCTTTTATCTTCTGTTCGTTTTGCCTTGATGGATCAGTGGCGCCAATTTAAAAAAAAACGGGGAAATGAATGGGGACGAAATTAGGGAAGAGGACGAAATATAGGCACTCTACCTTACTCTTTTAATTCCGTTTAATGTCGACTCATATATTCTCTATAGAAGATCTAAAATTTATCTGATGAAATCTAAATGAAACATCATAAGTTAATTCACGTTTCACCTCTAGAACGTTTAACATTACACTACAAATTCGTGAAACACATTTGCAACACTAACTGACCATCACAATTTTAGCACTTCTAAATTAAATTGATTCGGATTGTTTTGTCAATCTGTTGCGAATATGTAATGCCAGGGAAAAGATTGTGCAAAAATTGTTGTTAAAAATTACATATTTTTTTTCTCCAGAACTGCAGTTTTTGATATTTATTGTTGAAATTAGTGAACTCACACAGTAATCTAATGCAATTATTTTTCTAAAAAAGCAAACTATCTTTTATTTTCTTTTTATAATTTTGTAATTTTAACGGACCTATGTGGTGTTTTATAGTGATCTAAATTGTGTGGTGTTTACAACATTTTGTTAATTTGGTGGCAAGGTGTTGCGCAGCACACCACTATTGTAAGAAAATATTTTCATCAGCACTATTTACAACTCCATTTTAACACAATTAACAAAATTATTTTTAGACTTTTTAAAATTGTGTAATTTCAAAGGCACCATGCAGAAAGTGTTTTACGTATGTGTTGTTTAAAAGTATTCTAAATAGAGTTTTGTTTACATTGTGTTGTTAATTTGGTGACAAAGTGTTGTGCAACACACAACACTATTGTAAGAAAATATTTTCCTTAACACTATTTATAACTCTATTTCAACACAAATAACAACTGTATTTTTAGAACTCATTTCTAGACCGCAACAACTTTGCGACATATTAAGAACACAATCACAACACAAAAAGTGTTCTGTATACGAAGTTTTCAAATTCACAACTAATTACTTTGTTGTTAATTTGGTGACAAATAATGTTCTGAAAAGTTTTATTTAGCTTTAATTTGTTTGAAATTTCTGAATTTAATAAGCATAAAAAGTAACTTCAATGTAATACAAAAAAGATTTGTAATCGTTTCAATCTAAAAATTACAAATCATAAACTATTAATCAAAATCTTTTAAAATTGATACCGGTAGAAATAATCTTAAATAAACGATTAACTTCTTGAAAAATCAAGAAGCATAATAACATGCAGAACTTCTCGGCTGTTCTGAATTTAATTACCTTATGAGAAGCTAATTCCTTTACACTTTTAATTTCATTTAATATCGACTGATATTTTCTGTTGCTCTAAGTTAATTCACATATGTCTTCTAGAACGTTCAACACTATTTATACCGGATTCAACTCGTCATCTGAGAATAATAAGCTTCTATCTGTGTGTTTTTTAATACTTATGAATGTAGAAAGTTTCTATTTTTGTATCTATGAAGGCATTTTTGCATCAAAATGATGTTATATATAATTTATATACAGTAAAACCGCCAAATAACGGACACCTCGGGAGCGCGAAAACTGTCCGCTATTCCGAGATGTCCGCTATTGGGAAAAATCTCGGAGATTCAAAAATTGTTAAGAAATGCTTAAAGTTTCATTAATTGACTTTTATATGTCCTAAAATTCTAATATATAATTAATCATAAATTAAATAAACTTTTTAAGCAATAAAGTTGAAATAAAATGGTACGTACCTTTGTACACTGTTTATTACATTCTTACGGAAAAAAATGTATAAAAGTTTCATTTGCGTTTAAAGATTACATGTAATTTTTTTTCAATGAGAAATTTTAAACCTGTTAATGGTTTTGATTTTTCTGAATAATCTTAAAAAAAAAAAATGTTACTGCTCATTGTATTTTGCCATTTTTTAAAAGCATAAAATCTCAAATCTTACAGAGGGGAGTGGAGGCGGGGCATTGTAATGTTCCGGGAGGTAATGTCCCTGCGGATCATTCCCTGAATTTAATACTGAACGTGGGAGGAAAGATTTTTCAGGGCCCACTCTCTACATTTGTCTGTGATCCCAAAATTTTGAACACATTGCCCTGACAAATTTAGAGGCTTTTTACTTTTTTTTTCCTCGTTAAAAAACAATTTTTCATACTTTATTCCAAAAATTACTGTCCGATATTCGGAATGTCCGTTATTCAGAGGTTAAACATATAAAAATTTAGATTTTGGGAGTGGGGATCGGAAAACTGTCCGTTAAATAGAGGTGTCCGCTATTCGGGAGTGTCCGTTATGGAGGTTTTACTGTATAACATTACGATTATATTATTACAATTCTTTAATGCAAAAATGAGCTCATTGATACGAATAGAACATTTCTAAATCGATAAGTCATTTTTTTCAAAAATACAGATAGAACCTTAACATTCTCAAGTGACAAAATGACACCTTTTTTAAGTTTTGACTTACTTTTATTATGTTTGTAAGTTTTTGAATACAATAAGCATTAAAAATAAGTCTTCAATGTATAAAAATTATTTGTAATTATTTCAATCAAAAAATTATAATAAAAAACATCCATACATCGGAATTTTTTAAAAAGTCATTTAACACCAGTAGAAATAGTGTTAAATAAAAGATTAACTTCAGGAGAAATCAAGAAACGTAATAATGTGTAGAACTTCTCGGATGTTCTCAGATTATCTTACAAGTTGACTCTTTCAATTCCGTGTAGTGTCGACTCGTATTTTCTATAGACGATCTAAAATTTATGTGATGAAATATAAAGGAAACTTCACAAGTTATTTTACACATCTCTTCTAAAACTGACACTCTTTATACCAATACCAAATGACATATTTTTAAAGTTTTTATTTAGTTTTAGTTTGTTCAAAGTTTCTGAATTTAATAAATATAAGAAGTAATTTCAATGTAAAGTATCTTGGGGTAATAACGCCACGTTAAGGTTCTACCAATTATTACTGCTTAGTTTTTATTTTGTTCTTTCAAACAAATATCGAATATGATACAGCAACTTATTGACTATGTATACAAGAAAGAATATTTTAGAAGATATATATTCATAAAATGTAATGGCGTTTTTTCTGAACCAGTGCTATTTGTCGTTATTACCCACATAAATGAGTAATAACGCCATGCAAACTAAACTATAAAATAAGATGAATTAATGATATATAAATTGTCCAGTTTTAAAGATACAAACTCTACAGCCCTATAAATTGTCAAATATTTAAAAAATACCGCACTTAGGGCGTATGGAATTTCTCTTTTCCATTTTGGTTTTCAGCAATGACAGTAATGCTCTTTCAAGCCTAAAATAGAAAATAAACTCTCAGAAGTAGTTTCAGAACTAAAAAGAATCAACCGGAGTAATTACACCAGTATTTTGGGTTATTACCACTGTATACTTATTGCGCAATATATGTTAAACTACAAACAGCTCGCGAATTTATCCAAAATCTTGCACAACATTTTTAAAGTACATGAAATACACGACAAATTTATATAATAAATAAAGTATGTCCTAATAAGTTATAACCTTCAGATCACAGAACTTAACTCGCAAATTTTAGACCTGGCAGTGACTTTTACGTGGTTCTTACAGCGATAAGATCTACAAAGAGAACAAATTAACTTTTAGCGGTTGTTTGTGATTCTGATGACTTATAGCCCCTCTGTGCAGAACCCGCATGTGTCCTTTCCTGGATTGATTCATAATTATGCGTAATATTAGCACCAGCGTTATTACCCGCACCGGCGTTATTACCCCAGTACACCTTATTAACAAAGATTTGTAATTACATAAATCTAAAAATTATAAATGAAAAACTATTAATCGAAATCTTTTAAAATGTTTCGTTTGACACCAGTAGAAATAGTGTTAAATAAACGATTAACTTAATGAAAAATTAAAAAGCATAATAACATGTAGAATTTTTCTTCAGTTCTCAACTTAATTATCTTATGAAAAGCTTATTCCTTTAATTTTTTTAAATTTCATTTAGTATCAACTGATATTTTCTGTAGCTGATAAAAAAAAATTATGTGATGAAATATAAATTAAATACGAAGTTAATTCACATATAACTTGTGGAATATTTAATGCTATACATTTGTACCAGTATCAAATGACACCTTTTTAAAATTCTGATTTATATTTATTTTGTTCTTAGTTTTTGAATGTAATAAGTATAAAAAAAAAGTCTTCAATGTATTAAAAATGATATATAACCCCTGTAGCCAAAGAATATTGGGTCAATATTGGCTACAGTGGAGCAATATTAGCACATTGGTGCTATACTAGCATGAAATGTTGCTCCGATATTGGGATGTTTACATTTTGCTCTTATTTAGCCAATATTTGCAGCCAATATTATGCCAACATTGGGGTTTCTTTGGAAATATTGCCAATAAAACGGCAATATTGGCTAAATATTGGGGTTTCATTGAAATATTTTCAATGTAACGCCGACATTTGTACAATATTGGGAATTCATTGTAAATATTTCTAATGAAATGCCAATAGATAATCAAAATTGGCGTTTTATTAGCAATATTTCGAGTAAATGAAATATTGGTGTTACGTTGAACCAATATTGGTTTGCTACTAGCGAATTTTTTCAATCTAAAAATCATAAATTAAAATCTTTTAAAAGGTGTCATTTTTCACCGGTAGAAATAATGCTAATTAAAAACGATTAACACCATGAAAAATCAAGAAGCCTGATTACATGTTGAAGTTCTTGGCAGTTCCTAACTTAATTATCTTATGAAAAACTGATGCCTTTACTCTTTCTATTTCATTTAGTGGCATGTCGACTTATATTTCCGATAGACTATAAAAAATTTATGTGATGAAATATAGATGAAATGCCATAAGTTAATTTTCTGGAATATTTAAATTAACGATTAACGTCATGAAAATCAAAACGATGTGAATATGTGTAGAATTTCTCGGCCATTTTCAATATAATTATCTTATGAGAAGTTGCTGTTTGAATTTCGTTTATCGTCAACTCGTATTTTCCTTCATTAGTAATTTCAAGTGAATAATAAATACGTACTGTAATTTTGGTAACGAACTCTCGTGAAAATTTTCGTGAAGTTGAGTGTATTTTAATGTAATTTATGATATTTACTATAACACAAGATTTTGGATACTGATGTCATAATGCGATATGAAGCTATTTTGCATTTTGTAATAGCATAAAAGATACAAACAAATAATTATTTCATTGTTAAACTGTGCAACCGGACTTTAAACGGCAATAGGGGATAATTTGTTTACTGAAGCAGAAGGAAAAATATTTAAAATACAACTCCATTATAAGTTTAAGAAAATTTACAAGGCATGTACGAAATAACTGTAAGTGCAGATTCTCAAAATTTTTATCCAAATATTTAAATCGCCAGCAGGAGTTGATTTTAAAGAAAAATCGATAAACAGAGGAGAAAAAATGCATCAAAAGATCACAAGAGAAAAGCTAATTTTACAAAAAAAATCGCAAAAAACGGGCCAAGATTTTTTAAAAAGAAAATCGATGAAAAACGCGATTTTCGTCAAATTATCACGGAAGAAACCTGATTTTGGTTAGAAGTATCGCCAAAAAGTATATACTTTTTTCTGGGCATCGCAAAAAAACGTGGGATTAGTCAGAGAATTGCATAATAACGCGATTTTAGGCAAATGATAAGGTGAAAAATGCAAAAATTGCCAAAGAATAGTGATTTAGACTTTAAAAATTAGTCAACAAGTAAAAAAAAATTTAGTCGTCACATGGTGACTGGCAATCATGAATCTGCACCTATACCATACATTTAAAAATCTGCAGTAAATTATCCAATCATTCGGCAGTTTTTAAAGATAACATTTAGTTGATCAAATAATAAAGCATATCTAACTACATTATTCACCAAATTAGACTGTCAAAATAAACTAAAATGATATAACAGTTATGAAAAAAAAAAAGTCAAATGACTAGGCAGTTTGTTGCATATTAAGTGTGTAAGGATTTAAATGCTGTAAGAATCTAATTTGGCTAATTAAAGCTAGACAATGGACTGGTACATCGAAGTCTGGTAATTGTGGAAGCACTTAAAAGGATTAAGGTCCTTTTTTCCCTGTAGACAGCAAGTCTAGCGCGGCCTTTTTCATGTGACATTAGCATATTAGTTACGGCTACCATTGATTAATCGCCAGACCACCCTGAAAAAGCCAAGAGTCGGAGGAAATAGTTTCATTTCCCAGACGGACGATGGTAATCTGTCGCCAAGGCGTATCCCAGCTGAACCAATAACTTTGATCTGGGAGGGGCCCGAAGGAGAGTTGCTCTCCTGATGGGGATGAGAGAGGAGTTGGAGATGATTCTCGATGATGGAGCTCGCTGTAAAAGGCGTGTGGTTTATTTTTTTCATATAGAACCCAGAGTTCTATGAATCTGTATTTAGTTATCTATACCTTGAATAAACGGATTTAACATGGAAAGGATTTGCATCACTTACTTGCTACCAAATAATTACTAAACCATATAGTGAAGCAAATTCCTCACAAGTGATTTAAGGGGTCAGGTTTTACTAATATTTGTTTCACAATTAAAAAAAAAAATAGTAACCTTATTTAAAAATTCGCTTTAGAAGAATATTTATGTCCAAAATACTTTGAGCTCTCTTTAAATTATCAAAGGGAAATCTAAACTTTAAAATTAATTTTCTGAAAACTGTGTTTCTGATCATTGCGTTCATGGTTGACAAATGACATGACGAACAAATGACTAGATAGATTTTGATGAAATTTTGACTGGAGATATAAATCTTATAAATCTACAAAATGACCTAATATTATGCTCATCAAGTAAGAAATTTAGATATTGTGATTATTTTTATTTAAAAAAATCTATATTTTGATCTTACATTTTTTTTCTCCTTAAAGGGACAGAGGACATTAAAAGCCAAATATTTTAATTTTCACAAATTCATTTGAAAACTGATAGACTTGTTAATGTTGAGTTCAAACATTTAAACTCAAACTTGTTTACAAATAAATTTTTTTGTAAATGCTGGGGTCATTAAATTATTTCAACATTTTGCGAACACAAGTACTATATACCAAAATTATTCATACTTTGGAGCGGAAAGAAAGATAAAGTTCTATTCAATATTTCATATTCATTATATATTCATTACAGCACCTTTGACATAATATTATGAAAATTACATAACACTGTATATTTTTATGTTTATAAACAATTTAACGCATATTTTTATTCGACATTTTAATTTTATAGTATAATAAATTTAATTAGTTTATTAAGTTAAAGTGCATTAATGATCATTATAAAAATTATAAAATTATAAAACTCTACTCTCAGTAATTATAAAACTCTACTGTTTGTTTAAATAATTAATATTTTTCTTGATAAATATTTAAAAATATTCCTAAAACTAAATATTTGAAGCTGAAATATTTACCGGTCATTAATTTATATTAAAAAGTTTCATATAATGCGATTCATTTTCTTCATTGATTAGCACCACATTGTAATTTTCATAAGAAAAAACTCTCCAAACTATTTTAATTAAAAAGGGTTTAAGAAGCAGATATTTTTAAATTTAGATGAAAGAGGATAGTTAAAGAGAACTAATATGAGATAATAATTTTTTATCAAATTAAAACTTTTAATATATTTATGAACACTTCGTTGAGACCAATAATTAATCCAACATGATTTTTCGTTCAGAGAAAAAAAGAGGAGAGAGAAAGAAATAGAAAAGAGTGTAACTTTGATTTTTCCAAATAAATGAGTACATAAAAAACAATTCCTTTTAAACTTAATTTTTCAGTCTTTTTTTTTTAATTTTACGGATAATAATGCAGTGTTTTATGTTACCGAAAATGTCACATCCCAAATAATAATAATTTAAGATTTTTTTCAACAAATATCAAAAATTCAAATCGAGCTACTAAGAGTTCAATAAATTACAATCAAGTTATACAATGAAATCTTCCAAAGGTATACACTTTAAAATTGAAACTTTTAATTACGTTTTTCATGGATTTTCTGTTGATTTATTTATGAAAACTTCTGTATAACTTTAAGAAATGCTCATATATCCAAGCCGATATTTTATGACATTTGGAATAGCTTACAGTCTTGTATTAATGACTTTTTCAGACCTGAATCTAAAATAGTACTTCAATTACACATTCATTACTTTTTCACAAACAAAACTGTTCCACCAATGGCCGAGCGATACAACTTTTGAAGCTGATAGACATGGTTTGCTGGATTCGAGCCCAGTGACGCTCGGCCAATCGTTTCAGAGTTTTCTGTGGTTTTCTTCGAAGCTTGGATTTCTTTGTATAGATACGGGTACATTCCCTTAGAAAGTCCCCCCTCTCATACGGATACCAATTTGAAGAAAATCTGATAATTCTGCATCAAAAACCCATTTAGCTGAATCAGGTGGTCATTCACTCCACATTTCATCCTTTTATACTTAACCAATGAGCCTCAAATTTTAATCAGGGAAGAATCTTATAAGATTTAAAAAATATTATAAATTTGATATAAATTGGATTTAAAAAAAACACATTTATCTGAATTAAAGGGAGATACCCTGTTATAAAGTTATTAAAAAATTAATAACTTTCCTTACAGTGAATATTCACTTGTAAACTTAAAAAGAAAAAAAAAGAAAAAATAAAATAAAGCTTCATATTATTAATTTTTATCGTGCACTAAAAGAAATTAAACTACAAATTACAAAATGAAAAAAATCTTTTAAAATGAAATGACTTTATAATTACGACTTATTTTTTTCGCTGAATTCGCACATTTAATAAAAAGTTAATCAAACATGATGTTAAAATCTTTTTCTATTAAAATTACATTCATTGATAAGAACGCTATCTTTAAAATTTTGTTTGGTAGAAATACATTTTATTAGTTGCAACAAAATAATTAAATGCTCTCTGTAAAATACTCTCTCTTAATGTAAAAATATTAATTATTTTTTTTTTTTTAAGGCGACAAAATCTGACATAAAAATGCATTATCTGCTGGGTTGTTTGATAATGACAGAATCCTGTGAAAATTAAAATTGGCAATAAATTTGTCGCACTATATTTATTTTTTACATTATATTAAAGTGATTTTATTTCAATTAAAAACATATCTTGCGTTGATAAAAAGAATTATAAAAAAACTATAAGAAGGAAATTTAATGGGTTACTTAGAAGAAACAAGTTAAGTTTTTGCTTCTGTGTTTGACATTTTATATTGATTTTAGAGTAACATTTTTTTATCTCTTAGTTATATTTTTTTTCTATAATTACCTTTCAAAAAGTTCTTAACATATGGTGTTTATCTAATGTATTGTTTGAGGCAGTTATTAGTTTTTTCTGAAATAATTAATAACTTTACATGAAAGGACTATCAAAGAGGTGGGCAAATCACTTTATCACGTTATTTGATACTAGCTGCTACCCGTGACGTCGTTCACGTAGCATTAAGGAAAAAAGATAAACGCTTTTATTAAACAAAACGTTTCATTAACAATAATTTAAAAGATATATAATTAACACACATTTTATAGGAGACAATATCGTAGTTTTTCTTTATCAGGGTCTTAAAGAACTCACACAAATAAAAGGGAAATGTGTTAGATAATATGAACAATCGCGAAAATGAAATTTCTACCACTTATACTGTAGAACAACTGTAACGCAACCTAGTTCTACAGAAATCATGCTGTAGTGCATTTTAGAATTCCATATCAAAGAAAGAAAATTCATGTGCTAAACCTAGGTAATAAATAAATATCTAAAATTTCTATGATACATAACTTGACCAGCCCTTCTTTTCTGCAGCTACATATATGATCTATAGGTTTGTAAATATTCTAAATACAATGTTAAAATTTAGCTTAGTTGGAGAAATACAACGAAGATTAAGATTCACCTTTAGCAATTTCTAATGATAGACAGAAACGTATTTGAATTCTTTTGTACAATCCTGTATATTACGTACAGATATTTATACGACCGCATATTTAGCTTAAATTATTCAAGCGAAAAACCCGATTAAAATTATTGAATTCATATTTCTGGGAATCGCTACTGCACAAGTGACCATGTATCCAGTTTATTGTATAGTCCGGTACATGATTTATTTAAATTCTTCAAACATCTCTTATTATATCAAATGTAGCTGAACTTCAAGATGCATTAATTTTCCTTAAAATAATACCATAATTGAAAAAGCTCTTCAGCAATCTTTTCTAATGGACCATACTTTGGATACAATATCTGAGATAAGGATACAGGTCCGAAATCTTTTATGTGTCTCTTTAAATGAACAATAAATGTGATGCAAATCATGCGCAACTGCAAGCATATTGTAGTAAATTTCAGTATTTATCATTGCATTGATTATTATCTCAGTATATCAGTTTCACCATGTTTGAAATAGTGCAATGCAATTAAAATACTCTGGGAATATTTTCCCCCGTAGACTATTATACTACCGAACATTTTTCTGTGATCCTGTAAATGAATGTTAAATCTTTGCACCCCGTTTTCTACAGAAATCATGTTTTAGTACACCCCTGAAACTGATATCATTTTCAATATTTTTGATATAGAGTAACATTATTAAAATACTCTGCAAATGATTTTTCTACTCTGACTATTATATATTGAAATACTTTTGAGCTCCCTGTACACACACTATAAGTACTACACTTAACATATTCGATAGTAACCATGTTCTTGTGCACCTTAAAAATGTATGTAAATTTCATTACATTTAAAATTGTGTAACACTATCAAAATACACCGTAAATGATTTTTTTTCCTTAGACCTTAATATAAAGTCTCCTTTTGAGTGCTTCTGTGATTCAGCTATGATTGTTACCTGCTTCATTTTCAATGCCGCACATGCTATGGCAAATATCAATGATATCTATTATTTCCATATATATCCGACTGTATTTACTTGAGCTAAATCACTGACAAACAAACGGCAGACCCAAGGCACTCGGCATCCGGCATACAAGACTGCTCAAAGACATAAAAACTTTTAGGACCATGTTAGAAAGTGTCAAAAAGGGGGTAATCAACGTGAAAATCGATGAATTTATTTTTGTAAAACGAAAAAAAAAACAATGTTAGGAAAAATGTACAACAAACTGTGTTTTAGGTGGTATTTTTGTATAATTTGTACATATATGCTTTGTATACTATAAAATTTACAGAAATTTATTGTAAAAAAAAATTTACTTTTTACTTTTTAAGAAATAAAAGAAATGTGGAATTAAAATCCATTTACAAATCTGTTTCCAGTACACTTCGAGCACACTATGCGTAATTGAGATATTGACAGAGGGAAATGATAGTATTTTCACGCAATAACATTAAATTTTTAGATTTTAAGCTCGAAAGTGCATTTTTAAAAGTGATTTTTACTTATATTTTCAGAATTGAACAATTTTAAGAATTAACACCAGTCAAAAATATTTTCTTTTTTTGATTTGTTGAGGGTTTTTTTAAGAGTGATAAAAAGTATATTTCATTAATCATTACTTTATTTTCTATATGGATAAATTTGTGGTATAAATTATTAATATTTTTCTAGTCATTTAATATTTAACCTTTTTTGAAAAAAAAAAACTTATTTCATTTTAAAATTAAATATTAAATATTTATATTAACCATGCTCAGACGATAAACTTAATTTTCTTTAAATAATAGCTTTTGATATCATAATTCAATCTCATTTTATTGCAACATCAGAGCATATCTATTTTATTTTCCATATGTTACGTCACATTCGTCTCTTTTAGTACTCACTCAAAATTTATACATCTTGTTTTATTAGAAATGAAAACTTATGCTTTGTTTCGAATATGACGTTACATTGATATTTTAAAAATTCTTAATGGAAAGTAATCCTTTCCTGTGATGTAAAAATGGGTAAAATGTTGAATTTTATAGCCTCGAACCGAAAGAAAGAAAAAGATTCATTTCTTTACTGATTAATATCTGGAAAAAATGCTAAACTATTTATATTCTTTTAAGTGTAAAATAAATTTTATATAATCGTCTGCTTGATATAAGTACAAAAAACAGTATTCCTGTGACGTCACAATTACTAAAATTGCGGTTTTTAACCTCGAACCGAAAAACAGAATAGGGTCCATTTATTTATTCCATTTTGTTTTAACACGTGAAAATCTTCAATTGAAAATTAATTATTGAAGCAAAATTATTATTCCGTTTTTTTTTTTTTTTTTTTGTTTTTTTATGGCAACAAAAAAAAGAATAATGATTAAATTTAAATAAATATTATGGGGAAATTGTCAATTAATTCTGCATGAAAAATAATGAATTTTGAATTATTAAGAAAAATATGTGAATGAAATAAATAAAAAATAGCCTATGTTCATTTGAGGCCCATAATCTATCTATATACAAAGATTCAAAGATATTAATCCACCCGTTTTGAAGCCAATTTCATTCCAAGTTTCAGACACATTTTCACATTTTAATATATATAAGATTATATTTGATGATTGATGTTGCTATGCTACATATATTTTGCTATATTAGCTAAGATATCAAAATACTTTAATAATTAATAGTTAACTAAATTAATAAAATAATAAAGCGTATGAAAGAAATAAAAAAAAGAGAGCAATAGCATCAGTTATTATTTTTATTACTGTTATTAGAATAGTAATAATTCTGAAAATAGTAAAACTTCTGCATAATGGCCACCACTGGGAGTATAATAAAGTGACCGTACTTCGGAAGTTGCCGTTATTCAGAGGTTCTATATTTTAAGACCTGAAAATTACTTACATTATAATCAAAATAACTGACCAAAATTCTTTTATTTTTACAATTTAAAATTACATATTATTAAACAATTTTTTTTTCATATATTTTTCTCTGAATATATAGCTATTTCCATAGATTCTTCGTACAATTCGTTATCATTTTGAGTAAGCGTAAAAATTTTTTAACTTAAAAGTTTTTCTGCAATTTTTGGGTCTCTTTTCTACATCATAAGACCAGAAATTGGAAAATTTTTCTCTCGACTTTCGATAGCCATTCCAAAAGCAACTTGTCAATTTCATCATAACCAATTCTTCGACGCTTAGTTTAAGACTACAAAATTACACCTTGAAACGTTTTTTCGAAATAAAAGTAACTTTTTTTCAGAATGAATTTTTGTCTTTCCTGGAAAACTTTCAACTTATCACTTAAAGTTAAAAATTTTCATTTTGAACACATTCTTTTAGTGAAAAACACGTGCTAATATAAAAAAAAAAAAAAAAAAAAAAAAAAATTGCAATTCCCCAAGGATACAAACGGCACGTTCACACTTAAATTTCGTCACCCCCACACCCCTTTCGCCACATTAGATATTGTTAAGAGGCCGCTGCAATGAAACTCCCGATTGCGAAATCCTTTGGAAAACTTTGGAAACTTTGGAAAACCTCCCTGCGTTAACCTTTGGAAAACTTTGAAGCGCGATGACTCTTACTTAATGTAATGTCACAGTCACATTACTTAATGTAATTACTGAAATACCGTTTTCACCATCAGAAAGTAGACGTCAAATGCCGATGATGTGCGTTTTTAAAAATTGTCTTTTAAGAAAATGATAATCTTTAATCAAATGAAATTTCAAAGTCTATAGGGATTTTCTATATATTTAAAATTTACGGAGACAATTTTTAAAAACGAATATCATCAGCGCCTGACGTCTACTTTCTGGAGATGAAAACCAGTGGTGTAGTCGGGGAAAAACAGACGGTATACGCTCAAGGCTGACGCTATGCCCTAGAATGCATATACTATAGCTTTCTTGCGAAACAGAGGGTATACGGAGTTCAAGCTATACGGCGTATACCCGTACCGTTATACCTTCCAGTACATACCTAGTGAAAATGGTATTTGAATAATTGCATTAGGTAATGAGTCAAGGCAATGAGTTGCGTTTCAGAGTTTTCCCATCGGCTTACATAGGATTTTGCGATCAGGGAGTTTCACTGCAGCGGAAACACAAACGCTAAAAAATAGTAAAAAATTTGAAAAAATGTAAAAAAAAAAAATGTAAAAAAGAAAAAAAAAAAAAAAAAAAAAACTACTTTGAATAATTTTTGCAAACTCACTTGTGGTTAAAAGATAGCATTGAATTATATAAATAAATAAATAATGTTGTGGTGTAGCAGTTGTACGGAATTCATTGTTTGAATTTTTACTGTAATATTATTTCGATGGAAGAGATTCGCTAACACTAAAACGGGATTGATACTCGGAGGTTACCGTTGTTTGAAATGATCGTTGTTAGGAGTTTCAGAGTAATATATTATTATTGTTTTGAATTTTGAGAAAATTATTATCATAATACATCACAATATTTTATCGAGGTTTCGTTCGCGTGCTGGAATTTCAAAAACAGAAAACTCTTCGATATTAGTACTTTCTTATAGTAAATCTCCCCTTAATAAGGAAAAATTTCGCAAGTTTGACATGATTTATTTTTTTTTTTTCATTAAAAAAATAACACTAGTATTTCACTTGGAAAGTAACAGTACCCGTACGAACGTTGTTACTGCTTTACTGTAAGACAAACTTTTATTAAAAGTAGCAATTTTTCTCAATAAAAAATTTGTTCAACTGTAAAATGACTCATTTTAATTATTTCTGGATAAATTTTCTAATATGGAGGTTCATAAATAACCTAGCATTGCGATTTGAAGCCAATTGTAGTGGAAGAAAGCCAGATAGTATTAAAAATATATTTTTTAATTTGGCTTGAAAAGTAACTTTAATTATACACGAGTCTTCCCGTAATATTGTTCTTCTCTGGTTCAGACTTATGGATGTTTATTATTTCGTTCTTAACCTCTTGACCTCCAGGCTTAATTTCGCCGGTGAAGGCTATATACCAGACGTGTGATGTTGAAAGCAACATATCATTACAAATCATTATTTTTTCTTTTTTTTTAATTAAATTCTCCATTTTAAAATTTTATTTATCCTTCCACAAGTATAAATTTAATCAAAACTTACTTTTTTTCTAAACAGAATATATCTATTTCTTCTTCTCTTTTGCGCTTTAATTTTCAGTTACTTAAGTTTTGCCATGTTCACACAAAGCCGTTCATAAAATAAATTAAAAACAATTCTTTTTTTATCATAAAATCATTGACTGTGCGAGCATACTTTTCTTTGGTCAAAGAGTACATAAAAGAGATATTCTTGGATCATATGCTTCTGCTGTAGTAATAATTTATACACGTATTGTTATTCTCAGTTTAATAGTCAATATAAATGTTTTTTTGGCTGCAAATATATAATCTGTTTACATTAAAATCGGCGCCTGGCATCTGAGTTTCTGCTTCTAAATGTATTTTTCCCATTACTCAGCGTTGGCATTTATATTTGTACGTTGAAACGTTATAACGCCAACTAACGGTCCTGTTGGCATATTTGTATACATATTTGTATTCTTGGGCGATATATTATTTTGTGCAATTTAATGTACAGGATGATCCCAAACATTTGTAGTTTTCTTTGATTTTTTGTCGATCCTCTAATTATCCTGCTTATCAAATGAACATTGATAAATATGAGGCCAAACATAATCCTTATAATCCTGAAATTCAAGAAGAATCCAACAAATATACTTAATACAAATAACTAATTATTGAACAAAATGTCTAAATTTGAAAGGGCTCGGTCAACAGCTTAGACGGACAGACAGAAAACGCCAATTTATTAATGTGTGTCACGTAATTTGTGAAGTTTATCAATAACAGACATTTATTCCTTTTACAAGTTTTGAATAATCCTAAGTTTAATGTGCCTCGGATAGACATTTAGTCGTGAATTCGAGTGTGCCATTAGATTAGAAAAGACTGAAAAACACAGGTATAATTCATAGAACATGAATTTGATTGTTCAAGTAATATTTTGTGTGACTAATTCACAAAATAATTGCACAAAATGAAATGATTTATTACTTGAGTCAATAAATTAAGAAATTGATTATAATTAAAATTTAATATTTAGCAAAGGTTATTGTTAATATTAAAGTTTAAATTATACTGTTATTATTTATTTATATATTTAGAAATGCCTGATTTTAATAACAGTGTATTTATAATAATTGCACATAAAAATTTATTAAAAAAATTTATTAACCTACGCTAGTCACATTTCGCTAGTTACATATTCACTACTAGATTAAAAATACTATATTACAAATTTACGTTACATTACATCTACGCTAGTACAGTTAGCTGTATTAGTCATGGAAAGAAACTCTCAGACTAATTCCATACTTATGGGAAAGTTGTTTACAGATTTCTTGCTCGCATTTTTATATTTGTAAATGGCATTTTTTGCATGGTGTACCTGAGATGTATAATTCTTATTGTAGGTTGATCCCTTTTAGATTTTAGTTGCAGCTTTTTTTTAAGCTTTTGGAATCAATTATAACCGCTCCTGAAAGTGAAATTATCTTCATATAGAAAAAAAAACTGTAACCAAAATCTAAAAAATACATAGAACAATAAAAATTATCAACTTCAGGTACTCTCTCTCTATATATATATAAAAGACTTAAAAATATTAAAATTCGATCGAGAAATTTGTAAGTAATGTTTCCTTAGGATTAACGTAAGCTTGAGTGGTTTTTATTTTTTTCTAGACTGGAGTAGGTTTTAACAGCAGACAAATAAATTACATACATCATAGTTTACTACACTTATAAAGAAATACAAAAAATGTAATCATCAAAACCTCATATCACAATGTTCTGATTTGTTGCTATATATGACTGCTTAATGAAAATAAGGTGCTTTTTAAAATCTTTTGGAATATTTTTTTCTTTTATAAAGATAATTTACATTATAAAGATTATTATTTCTTCTTTTTTATTTATTAATTAATTCATTATAATCGTGAATGGCTGGAATTAACTGACAAAAGATTAATTTATTCCAAGATTATTTTTGTAGTAAAATATTAAAATAATGCGTTTGTAAATAATACTGTATGCATATCTTCTTGAGCCGTTTATTTCAAATGATTCAGTGAACAAAGTAATTATGACTATAAATTTAGAAAAGTTAAAAAACTATAAAAATGTTTTGAATAAAAGATACTTCAAAACAGAAATAACTTAATTATTTTCGTCAAAGAAACAATATGATTTAATTGGATTTCGTAAGGGTTTTAGTAATTTTAATTGAATATCATAAAATAAAATTTGAACACAAACCGTTATTTTGTTTAATTTTGTTTGAAAAATAAAATATCAAAATAAGAACATAAAGTTCTTGAAATATTCGTCTAATTCAATTTCAAAGCTGAAATAATCGTAAAATAGATTAATTAGCTTCATTATTTCATTTTTGTACTAACGTATAAAAATAATGCGCTACTAAATAATTTTGCATAAAAATCTTTTTAAACAGTTTCAGCAACACAAATTGACTAAACGTTGCTTTCAATACGATTAATTAAATTCATTATAAAAATAAGCCAAGAACTTTTAAGAATAAATTACATTTTTTGAAAATGCCTGGTTTTAATATTAGTGCATTAATATTAACTGCATGTAAGAGTTAATTTAAAATTTTTATTAATCTAGGCTAGTCTAGAACAACATTACTCTAATGACACATACACTATCAGATTATACACCTTTAATTATATATTTATATTACATTACATCTACACTTTTACATTTAGCTTCTCTAATCATGGTAGGAAACGCTCAAGCAAATTTTATTCTTATTGTAAAGTTGTTAGCAGATTTCCTAAACCCATTTTCATATTTGTAAATTGTATTTTTTGCATCGAGTATTTGAGGTGTATAATTTGTATTGTGTACGCTGATCCTTTTTTAGATTTTAATTATTGTTTTTTTTATTATTATTTATTATTTTTTTACTCTCTTTGAGAATAGGTTAAAGCCGCTTCTGAAAGTAAAATTGTCTCCATATATATATAGAAAACTAGTTGGATGTGTCAATCTCAAAACTTTCTTCTATCTCATAAGTACATTTTAATATTTTAAAAAAAAACGTGGTGATCCCAAAGTTACCCACTATCGAATTTCCTCGAACATTTGACCTAGCCTAATGAGATTCTGGTATCCGAAAAGCCCAAAACGCAAAATTTAATTAATATTCTGAGAAAATGAGCTTAGTAGTGCCTCATGTTGGGTAATTTATACTAAAACCTAATAAGCATCTTTTTATGTCAAGACCTAACAGAATCTGAAATTTGATGGAATTTCGTCCATTAGTTCTTGAGATATAGTTATAAGAAAAAATTTGCAAAAGGTAGCACAGCAATACCATATCTTGGACAATTTATGCCAAAACGTAAAAAAGCGTCTAATTATGCTATGATGTAAAAGAATCTGAAGTTTGATGAAATTCTGTGCATTAGTTCTTGAGATATAGCTAGTTAAAAAAAAACCGTGTAAAATATAGCACAGCAGCACCATCAGTTGAAGGATTTATAACAAAACGTAATCATCGTGTAATTATGTTATATGTCATTTTGTATCAAAATCTGAAGTTTGATGAAATTCTGTGCGTTGGTTGTTGAGATATAGCTATCGAAAAAATCGTGCAAAATGAAGCATAGCTGCACCACCTGTTGCAAGGTTAATACCAAAATGTAATCAGCGTCTAATTATGTTATATATTCTAGTGTAACAGAATCTAAAATTTGATGAAGTTCTCTGCATTAGTTCTTGAGATATAGCTATCGCAAAAATCGTACAAAATGTAGCATATCAGCGCCACCTATAGGGCAGCTCACACCAAAACCTTATCAACGGCTATATATCTCAAGGTATCGCGGAATCTGAAGTTTGGTGAAATTCTGTGCATTAGTTCTTGAGATATAGCTATAATGAAAATCATGAAAAAGTGGCATAGCAGAGCTACCTGCTGCCCAATTTACACCAAAACTTAATCAGCGTCTATGTATGTCAAGGGGTCACAGAATCTGAAGTTTGGAGAAATTCTGTGCATTAGTTCTTGAGATATAGCAATCTTGAAAATCATGAAAAACGTAGTATAGCAGCGCCACCTGCAGGCCAATTTTCACCAAAAACAATAGGCACTAATTCATATCAAGGTATAACTGAATATAAAATTTTATTAAATTTCGAGCATTAGTTCTTTAAATAGAGCGCCCACAAATTTTTTGTCACATACAGACAGACTCACAGACAGACTGACAGACTCACAGACAGACTACAGACTCACAGACAGACTGACAGACTCACAGACAGACATTTTCTAAAAATAGTCAAAATGTGTTCAGGACCTTCTAAAACGTATAAATCCGTCGAAAACCGGAAGTCGAAAATTTTCATGAATCCAATACTTTTTTCTTGTAAAGATAGAATAAAGTAAAAATGAATCAGAATCGAAAAAGTACAAACGCACAGTAAAAATTATCGATTTCAGGTACGACTCTATGAAAAAAAAAAAGAGAAAAAAAGGGAAGAAAAGAAAGAAAAGATATGAGACATTAAAAAATATTGAAATTCAAGCGAGAAATTTGCAAGTTATACAGGGATACTTCCATAGAATTAACATTAGCTCGAACATTTTTTTTCGAAACTAGTGTAAGCTCTTAATAACAAACGACTATTAAATACGAACATCATAACTTCCTGAACGTATAAAGAAATATAGAAATTTAATCATCAAAACCTCATATCCCAATGTTCTGATTTGGGAAATGAGGTTTATGATGATGCTGTACGTGAATCCTTATTGAAATTAAGGTACTTTTTAAAAACTTTAAGAATAATATTTTCTCTTAATAATCTTGGAAGAAATTAATATTTCATGAGTTTATTGCAACTATACACGATTGAAATTAATTCATAAATAAAAAGAGAAGAAAAAAATCTTTATAATCTAAATATGCACACGTATCATAACTTCCTGAACGTATAAAGAAATACCGAAATGTAATCATCAAAACCTCATATCACAATGTTTTGATTTGTTGCTATATATGACTGCTTAATCAAGATAAGGTACTTTTTTAAAAATCTTTTGGATTAATATTTTCTTTTATTAACTCTTTCGGGTCTGGTGTACTATTGATAGTACATGTCTTTTAACGGTGTTTTATTTTGTTTTAAGAAATACTTTTGCTACTATTTACATATAGTAAGTTAGTATATATCTATACATTAACAATACAACTTCATTTACGTTTAGTCATTAAAAAAAATAATTATATTATTTGCTTCATTCTATTTGCGGCATTTGCGATTCTTTTGCTTTAAGCATATATTTCCTCTTTGAATTTAAAATAAAAGTTACTTTCCTGAAAAAATCATGTGTAATAAATTACAAAAAGTATTAAAAAGTTGTAATATAATTTAAATCTATATTATAAAACTATATTTTCTAAGCTATATTTTCTAAAAACTCTTCCTTAGCTTATGGTCATATGAATATGAATTAAATAGTGCACAAAACAACAACATTCGTTATATTTCTAACAATGAAATAATATTTAAACACTAATTAATCTATTTCGATAGCTAGTATTAATGTTATTAATGTAAAACTACACTGTAAAAAAAAAATTCTGTAAATGTACTAAACATTTTCTAGGAAACTGGGATTTTAAGAACTTTTCATGTGCGGTAACAAGAAAAATCCATGAAACCGATTCTGAACCTTGAATTTTTGCTGTTACCGTTACAGGAAATGTTCTTGGAATCCCAGTTTCCTAGATAAAGTTTAGTACTTTTACAGAATTTTTTTACAGTGTATTTTTTTCAAAAAATTGACAAGAAATTCGGACACGAAAGTGTCAAGCGCAATTGTATATTTAGATTATAAAGATTTTTCTTTCTTCTTTTTTTATTTACTAATTATTTCTAATCATGTATGTAATCATGCAACAAACTCATGAAATTTTAATTTATTCCAAGATTACTTTTGTAGTAAAGTATAAAAATAATACGTTTGTAAATAATATTGTATGCATATCCACATGAGCCGTTTATTTCAAGTGATTCAATAAGCAAAATAGCTATGTAGATTAATAAATTTAGAAAAATAGAAAAATATTTTGAATAAAACATACTGCAAAATAGAAATAAATTAATTATTTTTGCCAAAGAAACAATAAGATTTAATTGGATTTCGTAAGATTTTTAGTAATCTTAATTGAATATCACAAAATAAAATGTTCACAAAGGGCGTTATTGTGTTTAAGTTTGTTTGTAAGATAAAATAGTAGAATACAAATATAAAGTTATTAAAATATTCGTCTAATTCATTTATAAAACTCAAATAAACGTAACATAGATTAATTAGCTCCATGATTTTATTTATGTAATAAAATGTAAAAATAATGGGTTAATGAATAATTTTGCATGCAAATCCTTTTAAGCGGTTTCGCCGACATAAACTGACAAACGTCAATACGATTAATTAAGTTCATTTTAAAAATAAGCCACGAAACTTTAAAAATTAACTGTGTTTTAAAATTAAAAATTAACGCTGTTTAATCACACTACAGATCTTTCCAAACATTATAGAGACTTTAAATTTCTGGCTTATTTGGTTTATTTGGTTAATAACACTCAAATGAACTTCTATTTACATTATTAGCCAAAACCGGTGAAACTTTTTTAAAAAAGTATGTTTTTTATGTTTGATGGACCTTAATACAAATTTCTGCTTAAGTACAGTCCCTGGCCAAATTATTAGACGCACTCCCTTTTACTTGTGTAGAATCATATGTGAATAACTGTAATTAATTATATGCATCATTTGTAGGGTTATAATAAATAAAAAGCATGCCTATGACTTAAAAATTATTTATTTTTGCAAATTAAATTAAGAATGGCTAAAATTGCAAAATTTATTATTTGAAACTCAAAAAATAAAATGTCAATATTTTTGGAGCGTCCTTTAGCGGCAATCATTGCCTCTGCTCATCGTGGCATGCTCTTAATACAAAATTGAAGTGTATTTTGTATGTGTGGGTGACGATACCAGACATGGGAAAGATTTTCTATGAGCTGGGTTTGTTTGTTACGACTTCTTAGTCAGTTATCAAGACCAATATAAAGAGGTTTGCAAAATCGGTTTATTCTACAGCTAAAAAAAATGGTTTCCAAATGACGAACCTTTTGTATTTTTGCAAGGTAAAGTTCTTTGATACATAGCACGATCCGTCAAGGCCTACATTCAATAAAAAAATACCCCTGTGCTGAACTGTTTCCGGTAATTCATCAGACATGAATACCATTGAAAATGTTTGGGAGCTTATGAAGAAAAAACTGACCAAAGACCTCATAACGAACAAAACAGAGCTCATAGAAAAACTTATCCTTGTCTGGAAACATCACTCATACATGCAAGGAACATTTCAAATTTCTATTAATAGCATGCCGCGAAGAATAGAGGCACTGATTGCCGCCAAAGGAGGCTCCAAAAAATATTGACATTTTTTTAGTTTCAGGTTTTAAGTTTTACAATTTCAGCAATTGTTAGTTTAATTTACAAAAATAAATAAATTAAAAGTCATTGGCATGCTTTTAATTTATTATGATCCTACACATAATGTATATAATCAATTGTAACTATTTACACAGTAATATCTCTATAAAGCTAGTAATATGATTCGACACAAGAAAATATGGGTGCGTCTAATAATTTGGCCAGGGACTGTAATCTTATAAGATTATATATAAGTGAAAATATATTTTAATCAAGAATGTAAAGAAGTAAATATTGTTCCTTTATTAGTACTTAATCAAAAGTTATAGGCAAAAACTTGTAAAAATTTTGGAAAGTAAGATTTAAAATAAAAGACAATGATAATTAGAATTTCGTTCACCTGACGAAAATCTATTCGTCTCTGTCCTCTGTCTGTCCGTTCGTCACAGAGTCCCTACACAAAAACTGTATAAGTCAGAGATTTCAAATTTCGTGTACTTCGTGTCACGCAATAAATTATAACATTTTGAAAAAAACTATTTTTTTAAATTAAATTAATTTTATCAATGTCATCCGTTCATTTTTGAGATATAAATTTTAAAGAAAACCTTAATTTCAACATTTTTTCGTGCAGACATCATAGCTTAGAGGTAAAGCATCTCGGTAGTAAATAAAAGGTTCTTAGTTCGAACCTGCCTCGGTACTGGAATTTGAAACTTTCATACTAAGATGGATTTAATTAAACGAAATTCGTATTCTTAGACAATTTAATTGTTTATGTTTTTTTTTATCACTGACATTCATAATATTTTTTAGAATTCAATTTTCTTTCTATTTTAAAAACCATAGCGCTTTATTAATGATCCAGTATTTTAAATTTCGTAAGCATTTTTTTTTCTTTTTTAAAAATTTTAAATTCTATTTATATCGCCTCTAATTTTTTTTTAAATTTTGGATTTACAAAAGAATTGGAGTTTTGGATTTAATTTAAATAACTTTATTAGAATATTTCAAATATGATTAAAATAGAACCCTTTATAATTATTTATAAAATTGAATTAAAAATGCTATCATCTATGTAAAAATTTAATAACTATAAATTAACAATTTGTATTTATTAATTAAAGGGTAAATTGCTTTGAAAGAAATATTAAATGAAACACTCTGTTGATGATGATTAAATGAAACACTGATCTGCAATCACACTTACCCACTTGTTTTTTATTAAATTAGTTGAATTTTAAAAAAAATGCACCTACGATTAAAAAAAAAAGATTTTTTTTTTTTTATAATTTTACTTTAAAATGTAATTTTTCTACACTTGAAACTTTGATTAAAGAATCAACTCTTCTTCTAAAGTATGAAACATAAAGATTGACTTTTCTTTGGGCTAATATTTCAATTCTAAAGAAAAAAAGTTTGAAATAAGTCTGAAAGTTAATTTTTTAATGTCCATTCTGAACATCTTGATTAGAAGATTAAAAAATTTTGTTTAAAATTCTCTCCTTAAAAGCAAATATTAGGGGACCCTTTTTGAATTGATATTAACGAATGTGACATTTCTTTTTCCATATTCCCAAATTTTAATCTAATAATAAAAGAAAGTAGAAAAACAAGAAACGGTCAAAAATTTAAACACTTAGTATTCATTTCAAAATATAAGAAATATAACAACTGAAATTGGTTGATTTAGCTTTAATTCATTTTATCTGTCCAATATAGAAAAGTTGTAATAATTGATATACGTATTTTTTCTTATAGAAAAATATTTCTGCTTGCAATTACTTACATTAATTAAAGATTTTCTTATAATGGTATTTTTAACTGTAAAATAGGTTACAATTTTAGATTCAATTAATATCAATATAAACGTGAAAATAAAAATTACAAATTTGTTAAATGATGTACAAATTGATTGAAAAGTCTAAAAACTAAATAAACATATTAAAGTCGAATTTATATAATCAATATTTCGACAATTATCTATGAAACAAATATTAAAGTAGAATTTAAAAAATCAACGATATGTCAATCGAAACGTTGATTATTTTAATTTAATTTTAATATTTATTTAGTTTTTAGACTTTGTAACATTTTCTGCGCCATTTAGGGTAAAGTAGAGCGGATGCTTCAGTTTTACTATTCTTCTTGCAAAATAAAGCAAAATAAATATAATAAAGAAAAAGTCAATAAATCAAATCCCAGAAATCATTAATCTAACTCTAATCGAATCTAATTTCTGTAAACTTATAAAAATTATATGCATCACTAACTTGTAAAAATCACTAACTTTTACAAAAATGCAAAAGTATAAGTTCAAAAAATAAGTCACCAAAAAGGAAAACACCAAAAAATGAAAATGAAAATGAAATGAAAACCATATAAATTTACATGAACAGCGTAATTATCGGAAAAAATATACGGAATTATAACAAAAAGATATAAATAACTTGTTTACGTCCTTACAAACGTTACAGTTTGCTTTTAAAATCATTATTAGTTCTATTCTATAAGACTAGACATTTTTTTGCCCTTTCTTCTCATTCTTCGACTTTGTACTTCCATTTACATACAATCGCACCACAATCACTTTACCCTTCCCCATTGCAACTGTAAAGTGTGCATGTTTCATGCAACCATCGATTGTATTTGATCAACTCAATCCAGTCCACTTTAGATTTAGTGTCTAATAAGACTTCATACACACAGCACATTCAGATTTCACAATCCAATCAAATACTGCTATCAAAATTCACAAGGGAAACACTTGTGTCCTTTTTTTTTTCTTTTTTCTTTTTTCTTTTTCTTTTTTTTTTTTTTTTTTTTTGTTCCACATGTGTTTGTACATCTTAACTGATTTTTAATTTGACGTTTTTGTTTTGTATTTTTATTAATCTTTTACTAATTTATTTTACTAATCTTTTACTAATTTTTTTTTTTTTTGTTGTTATTTAAAAAAAAATTATACCAATTTGTATAATTTACGAATAGTTTGGCGATTTATATAATTTGTAGAAATCGGTCAGTGAAATAATCAAGTAATGCCCGCAGTTCAGTAATAGAACATTCATTTCAAATATTTAAATATAGGTTTAAAATTTATTTTGTTATTGCGATGCAATTTATAAATAGTTTACGCATATTTTCTTTTCATATTTTATACTCTGCATATCCATGATGGGTAAGTATTTTGGTGGCCCCCAACGACTAATATTAAATCGCCTTATGATGTTGCTGCAGCTACGGAATGGATTGCAAAAATGTTCAGATTTGAAAAAAAAAAAAAAAAAAAAACTGTTTTAAAGGAAGATGATATTGTTTTGAAAATGCATAAAACTACATACCTTGAAGAAATTCGGGGCGAACATGTTTCAGAAAAATAGGCAAATTGCAAAAAAAAAAAAAAAAAAAAAAAAAAAAAAAAAAAAAAAAAAAAAAAAAAACTAGTTATTAACCTGAATATTAAGTTTGGCTCCTCATGTGTATGCGTCAAACCTTTCTCTAAAATGATTTTTTCAAGAAAAAATATCGTTCGAGATTAATCTCTTCAGTTTCGAAGCTAAAATAGTACTACAAATACCTATTCATTGGTTTTTTCCAAACGAAATGACACTGTAAATAGAAAAAAAATATTTTTTCTGAAATTGGTCCTTTAGGTTCTTAGAAATTTAGGTTGAAAAATATGGATCTAAAACATCAATTTAATGGCCAATTATCACTGTCTCACTGTCTTTTGGATATTTTTAGGCATTTTGCAAACTCAGATGAAAATAACATTTATTTTATGAGGGATTCAGCTTAGATGCAGGCATTTATTTGTTTGCTTTCGACACAAAAAACATTCAGTTATTAAACTTTTTCAGCGCTGGTGTACTATTAATCGTACATGTTTTTTAATGGTGTGTCATTATTTTTTTAAGAAATACTTTTGCTATTATTTACATGTGGTAATGTTGGTATATGTTTATGCATTTATTATATGACTTCATTTATGTTTAGACATTTAGTAATAATAATAATTATTATTATTTGCTTAATTCTTTTTGCGCCATTTTCGATTATTTTATTTTAAACATCTATTTCACTCTTTAAATTCAAAATAAAAGTTATTTTCATGAAAAAATGAAGTGTAATAAAGCGCAAAAATATTAGAAAGCTGTAATATAAGTTAAACCTTATTGTAGTATAATATTTTCTAAACATCTCCAACAATTCTTCCTTAGCCTATTGTCATATGAATATTAACTGAATTGTGCGCAAAACAAGAACATTCGTTTTCTTACATACAATGAAATATTCGTCAAACACTAATTAATTTATTTAAATAGGTAGTGTTAGTGTAATGAACGTAAGATGAATATTTTTGTAATGGTTTAAAAAAAATTGGACCCGAAAGGGTTAAGAAGTGGTGTGAAAACGTAAAAAGTCAGACATTTTAGTTTTTATAAGAAAAGGAATAAGGGTCTCCAAATGGGGATCCAGGGATCAAGGAGGTTAGCGGACGCCCACATTGAAATTCCTCTTGGCATTAGCTGTTTAACGCGTGAACCAAACGATAAAAAAACAAGTTGGAAATTGCACGTGAACGTAGCAACTGAGGTGCGTTCGTACGATAACGAAGTTTTAAAAATATTCAGATCTTGCTGATATAGTAGAGCGTACTTCGGATACAGTATAGTAGTCGAAATCCTTGTGTTTCTGTAAATATGCAGGAAGTAATTTTTATTACACCTCAGCAACGTATATCTTATTCATAAAATGTGAAATAGTTGAATATAATTAAAACACGTCACAAACAATGTTTCCCCGTATAGCATTATGTAGTGGAATACTTTTGTGTGGCCCTGTAATTTAATAAAAAAATCTTTGCTTCACAGATTGTACAGAATGCATATTTTAGTATATATTTCATAGATTCATGCCAATTCTATTATGTTCGAATGAGTGTAACATCATTAAAATGCATTTGAAACTTTTTTTCCCATTGACCGTAATGTAATGGAATACTTTTGATTGTCCCTGTAAATGATCTATGCATCCGACTTTCATAACATTTGAAATGACTCGACAAAATTACGTAATAATTATATGTTTTAAATTTCAAACGATTAAAACGCATTTGAAACTTTTTTCCCCATTGACCGTAATGTAACGGAATCCTTTTGATTGTTCCTGTAATTGATCTATCCATCCTATTTTCATAAAATTTGAAATGACTCGACAAAATTATGTTATAATTATGTATTTTAAATTTAAAACGATTCGGTTGGGTAGTTTCTGCGTTGTTATATGCGGACGGACAGACGGACAGACGGATGGACTGAGCGACAACAATAGGTGCTACGTATTTACATAATTACGAACGCACCTAAAATGGTTCAAGTCCGCAATTGTAATTTTTCAACGAATATCTGCCTTTTCTTTTTTATCACGCGTATGTAAATGTTTCAGAATATATAACTTTATGTGTAGTAATTTTTCAGAATGAAAGCCTGACTTTTCTATTTTATATTATATATGTGTGTATGTAAAAATAATATTTTAAAATAATAGGTACATTGTAAAACAATTTTAGAAACGTTTCGCACCTGAAGCGAAAAGATTAATTTCTGAAAAGAAATTTCAGGTTTCATTTCATTCCGTTTTGAATATGAAACATCTCAAAAACGATCAAAAATCCTTCTACGTATCCGTATTTTCTGCTGTTATCATTATTAGATCAAAAAGTTTCATTCTCAAAATGAATCTGTTTCAGAAAATGCAACTAGTTGCCGTTGCCAAAACCCATACAACTTTTTTTTTACAGTGTACTTATATTACTTATAGGTTTTTGTTGAACCTTGATAATATTTTTCAAAAGTATTCGCATCCCACTTAAAATTACTTATCGACCCATAGTCTAAATGATATGTATGTTCCTTTGGACAATCACGATTTAAATTCCATACATTTGTTGAGAAATACGTATCTATATAAATATAATTGCCTTTGACTATTTTTCTTTAAAGAATATTTTATTCATTTTAAGGAGTCGAATTACACTAATGAGCGTCGTTCATGCAAAAGTAATGCTATCAAAAATAGTTGTGTAAAATATGTATTTTATATACATTTAATAATAATGCATGTCTGCAACTTTGAAATAAAATTCCGAGGAACGTGATCTCATTAAAATTTTCTTGAACCCGAATTTTTGAAGTTCACAGTTCTTCTTCTAATAACTATTTCACATACGATTCAATAGGCTTCATTATTAAAATACAGAATTTTGCTTTTAGATATTTTGGTAATTTTGTTTGAAATGGCATGTAAATATCCTATGTAAATTCAAAATGCACAAAATTATTTTTATCTTCTCAAAGAAAGTGATTTTCCCTCTTTTTAATAAACGACTTCAAAGAAAAATGTTTTTCAAATTCTTCGATGTATTGCTAATATATATTTAAATGAATGTTTACATGTAACTTTTTAAATAGTTGATTTATTTTGGTAATTCTTTATTTTTATTTTATTTTTGTTGGAAATATATCTCGATCTCACAGTGATTCCACTGTGACTTAACAAACTTATAAACATTTTCAGATTATTAATTGTATTTGACTAAATAGCAATAATTAGTGAATATTTAGTGATTAGTTAAAAGCATGAAATGTTTTAAATATTATGTAAGAAAAACTATATATCTATACACTTATCAGCAATTCGAAACATACCGGAGACAACTGTATACTAGTCAAATTTGGCAATACTAAAACTTTCTTCTATATCATGCATGTTGAGTGAGCCAAACCTCGTAGTAATCGAACCCATAGAACCCGAAAAATGAATGTTCCATTAATGTTCAAAAATTTTAATGACGGAAGTCTAAGATAACATTTAATAATGCAGAAAGTAGTCGAATTGTAATCAAAGTTGAATGAATCACAATCTGCTGAAATCGGGTCCTTATAACTCTAAGAAAGAATGCCCCGTCGAACAGTGGGAAATGTCCTCTCCCCCATGTAAATATTACGAATTACTTTTAAATTTACACGATATTATACAAATCAAATCCCTTTTGTATAATTACCTTTAAACCAAGGCCATAGCTAGAGTTTAGCGGGGTGGGGGGGGGGGGACTCTAATTTTCTTTCTGTGACGCAGAATGATAAGCTAGTGCATCACACTGTAAGCGCTACATTTCTATTAAATGTTGGAAAAACTTCATTTTATGCTAAGAAAATAAAACGATGATGAATAATTCGAGCGTGAGTGCATTAATAAACATGATTACTTTCATATGTAAAAATAGTGCGAGAGGGTGTTGAAGCGCTTATTTTAGTTGCAATTTAGTATTTCTGCAAAACTGTGAAAAGGCCTCAAAACTATATTAGATTTTTGAGCAGAATATTTTATTTGGATTTTTGGAACATAAACTCATTTAGTGATCTTGGAATCTTTTCCAGGGGGAGGCTAAAAATGTTTTAGGGGAGTTGAGCCCCCTTAGCACCCCCTTAGTTACGGCCCTGCTTTAAACTTACGCGATTTTTAATTTATGAGTTCAGTGTGTAATAGTAAGTTGTTGCTGGCAAAGGAGATACAGGAAAGGAAATTCGATAAAGGTGACAGCTTAAATAAAAAGAATTGCTCCCTGGGTGTCAGGAAACTGGAATGTAGTTGGGTCTAAGAATATTTTTAGCAGTTGTAAAGTGGCTGGGGTATGATTAAACTATGTTACAAAAAATAGTAATAAAATCGGATCATTTTTAAAAAAGCTGCAATAAAGAGTCTAAGGAAGCGATTAATAATATTCAGAATTGATGGTACACTGTAAAAAAAAATCTGCAAAGGTACTAAACCTTTTCTAAGAAACTGGGATTCCAAGAACTTTTCCTGTAACGGTAACAGCAAAAATTCAAGTTTCAGAATCGATTACATGAATTTTTACTGTTATCGTTACATGAAAAGTTCTTGGAATCCCAGTTTCCTAGAAAATATTTAGTACCTTCACAGATTTTTTTTACAGTGTAGTTGAAGCCTGAGAAACTTTATATCGTTCATTTAATATCTAGAGAGTCTAAGATGTTGTAGGGAAAAATAATAGTTAATGGGACCACTTTTAAGGGAGCTATAACAAAGGGGGCACTCATTAGCAGAGCTCTAACATGAAAACTTGTTAAATGGACAAGTTCTCAGTACTTTTTTTTTTTATCTTGAATTAGTCATAATTACACATAGGTTTGCATTAATCTTAAGTAAAATTTTTGTAGAAATGTTCAAAAATGGAGGTAAACACTTATAACAGGTCCCCATGGCCCTAGTAAAAATATGAGGATGCTGGTAAGTTAGGGAGAGTCCGAGACACAGTTTTAATATTTTGCATAATAAATGTGAGAAAAATAAGAGATGAAAAAATGCATATCGCACAAAAATTTCAAGAGGCCCTGGATCGTTCATGTACAATGTAAAAATAAAATCTGTAAATTTACTAAATATTTTCTAGGAAACTAGGATTCCAAGAACATTTCATGTAACGGTAACAGCAAAAATTCAAGTAAAACAATCAGTTCCATGAAAATTTCCTGTTACCATTACGTGAAATGTTCCAGGAATCTCAGTTTCCGAGAAAAAGTGTAGTAACTTCACAGATTTTTTTAAATTGCTGTAACTGGAGAAGATAATAAGTTGTTAGAAAAAAAAGTTAGTGAATCGGATCATTTTTAAGCGAGCTGTATTACGGAGTGCAAAAGGAGCCAACTAATAATTAAAAACAGAGCCCTGACGTGAAAAAATATTAAAATGTCTTAGTACACAGGGGAAAAAAAGCTGTAATCAAACAGATGAAAATTTGCCGAAATCTATCTGTTTACTAACATTTTATCATGACAAGGAAAGATACAAATACAAGGAAAGATGCAAATGTACAAAACTAATTTTTGTAAAGCTACAGAAATCTATAATTTTCAAACTAATCAACTAAAATTACAGTTATCTTTTTTTAATTTTATCTATAACCTGGGTTGCAGTCACATAAAAAATTCTAGGAATCCCAGTTTCCTAAACACTTCTTAGTAACCTTACTTATTTTTTGATTTATTGTGTAAACGTGTACTTGGTACATGAATTTTTGCTGTTGCCGTTACTTAAAAAGTTCTAGGAATCCCAGTTTCCTAGAAACTTTTTGTAATATTACAGGGTTTTTTCAGTATACTTAATGCTTTAGATCTACAATTGCTCAAAAATTAAAGTAATTGGAAGACACTAAAACTACGTCAAAGAAAATTATCAGCGATTCTGATCTTTTTATACAGTCTGCACCAAGGATCTCAAAGAAAACGATTAATTTTCAAAATTGGAGGTAACTAAAAAAAGATTTTTTTTTTTTTTTACATTCATGTAATAGCTGGACCTACGAAGTTATTTAAAAAGGCTTGCAAATCGGACCATTTTTAAGGAAGCTATAGTAGGGGGCCCAAAATGAACCAGCTGATAATTAAAAACTTGTCCCTAGCATGAAAATATGTTAAAATGTCTTAGCACTTAGCGCGTTAGGTCTTCAGTTATTCCAAAATAAGCATAGTGTATGAATTATTGGTTAGGGTATTTTTTTTAAGAAATGCACAAAAAATTGGGTAAATGTTTAAAAAACGGTTTTAGAACCCATTTAAAAAATGAAGGTCTCCCGGGAAGAAGAGACTCAACTTTAAAATTACTTAGAAGGGGAGAAAGTTAGGTCGTGAAAAATGCTTGGAATACAAAATGTTCAGGAGGCTTTGTAGCGGGCTCTATAGTACCCAACGGGGCCCCAGAGTCTGAAATTGAATGTAGAAATATCACAAAAAATAAGCTGATAAAGGATCCGAAAAATAAAGACCGGATTAAAACGAAGCAATGTATTAGCAAATTACTTGCACAAATAAAACTAAGGAGCTCTGTATCGGACGCTACGATACCCTGTGGAGCCTCAGGATCTAAACTAGAATACTGAAACGGCAGAAAAGCAAATGGCAAAAGGATCCCAAAAATGAAGACTGGATTAAAACGAAGCAATTTATTAGCAAATTACTTGAACAAAAAATTTAAGGGCCCTATATCGGGTTACAAACAAGGGACCAAAGTCTTAACTGAAGAGTTGAAAGGCGAGAATTACTAAATGACAAAAGGTCCCCTAAACGAAAAGGGTTGGTTAAAAGTGCTGTTAATAGTTAAGGGCATAAAAACTTAAAGGAGTGCACGGTCCCCAGCACGTAAAGAATTAAAAATCTCAGCCTGAAATGCATCAGGGCCTGTCATGGACTATCTACATCTAATATTTCAGACTTCTACGTGCAGTAGATTTAACTAGACATTGCACACAGACAGAGCGATATTTTATTTTATTGGTAAATATATATATATATGTGTGTGTGTGTGTGTGTGACATTTTGAGATACACTGTTAAAACTAATGGTGACACATTTCACCTTTTAGGGGTGAAAGGCTTGTCTCACTGGTGACACCCCTAGAGGAGCTAAAATGGCACCCTTAACTAGGGTGAAAGGATGGCACCCCTAATCCAGGGTGTTTCAGGGGGTGAAAGGAAGGCACTTTAGGGAAGAATAATGGCACCCCTTATCCACAGTGTTCAATAGGGTGAAACGATGGCACCACAGGGGAGAATAATCTCACCCCTTATCCAGGGTGCCCCAGGGGGTGAAAAAATGGCGCCTCAGGGGAGAGTAATGGCCCCCCTTTATCCAGAGAGCCCCAGAGGGTGAAGGATCGCATCTGAGGGGAGAGTAATGGCACCCCTCATCCAGGGTACCTTAAGGGGTGAAAGAATGGCATCTCAGGGGAGAATAATGATACCACTTATCCAGGGTGCCCCAGAGGGTGAACGGATGAAACACATAATCCAGTGCGCCTTGTGGCATCCTACAAGAAATAGCACTCACAATCTATGGCCCACAGTTGCAACCCCCCCTCCCCCACCCTGCTTGTAAAGAAATTTTATTGGTTTGAAACATGAAATACAAAGTGTTTACCCATTTTTAAATTGAATTCTGCAGAGAAAATTATCATGATCAGTCAATATTTTGAGTCTTTTTTTTTTCTTTTAGATTGATCGAATATTATATTTTTAAACTCATTATCAGGTGTCCAAAGAAAAATTGTAGCATATTTTTGTAACTCAGAGAGGGATAATATGAACTACAAAAATAATCATAGAAAGGCAGAGAATTCAAATTGAACTTTCATTTACATGGAGAGTATTTTAAGAAAAATTCAAAGTTTTAACTTTTATACAGTCTTTGCATTTCAAAATCACCAATCATAAGTTATCACTATTGCATTGTTAGTCATACCCAAAAGGTTTTGTTAGAATAAATCGCAAAATTTACACAACCTCTACACCTATTTTCTGCCTCTAAAAATTACTGAGTTAGAGTCAAATATTGTGACTTTGTCATGCAATTTGAAGCCTGATTTTCAATTTTATGTTTTGAAGTTCTTGTAAAATGAAATAAATCCTGATTTTTGACTGTCTCTAACTCATATGTTTGGATCAAACTTTTTGGGTATGTTTAAGAAAGGGCCAGTAACTATTTTAGTGATTGGGCATTTTTAGATGCAGGAACATTATAAAAATTTGATGTTTTTTTACTCCAAAATAAGAGAAAGTACAAATTGAATTATCTATCTTCATATGAATATTTTTATAATTTTCTTATAGTTTCAGAAGTAATCCGTAACCATCTTTTTTGACACATAGTATATTGCTTGACATGTATTTTCATTATTTTATATACAGGGCAACTGAAAAGTATGGGGACACAAAAAATGCTATATCCTGTAAAATATATGCCATAATTTAATAATAAAAAAAAATAAAAAAATAACAATATTTTAACAAATTGTTCACTGGCTTGATATTTATTTTTTACACATGTTTGAAAACGAAATATCACTGTATTGACAGTCCGCTGCAGATAATTCTGATTTAAATCATTCTATGCCTTGATAATTTCGCTTCACATACAATGCAAACTGGGGATTTTTTATTTCTAGCTTTTCTACAGATGTCAAGTGAGTTAAGATCTGATTGTTCGAAGGCAATACACCTGTTATTAAATATCCACGCAGATGGGTGTTGAAGGTCAATGTTGTTTTTGCTCCATGGCAAGGCCCCAATACTGCTGGAAGTTCCATTAAAATTATTTTGTTTTCATGAGGCGAACACTTCGTTGAACATATTAGTTGCTGATCATTTTGACGGTTGTGAACTTTTCGGAGGATTAAGATTCTCATATAATAGAAGAAATGCTACAAGATTTTAAAATAAGCATTTCTCAGATTTTAGTTGTGAAATATCAATGTCAAACAACGCACCAATATTTTTTCAGCTACCCTGCTGTATCTAATTAAAAAATGTAAAACACAAAATAAAAAAGAATATGTAATAAATGCTGTGTAACTTTTAAATTAGTAAGAATATTTCATATTCTTTAAAATTCTTCCAGAAAGTTAGCCATCAAGCTATGAAATGAATTATAAAAAATAGGTTCATTTTATAGTTGTGATAAAATCACAAATGAAATTGAGTAAAAAAAATCATTTTTACAATATATGTAGTACTTACCTTTATAGTGAACTTATGCAAATCCATATTTTATAGCATATATCCACACAGGATTAGAAATTAAGAACTGTATGTAAGGTGTCAAAATAATGCCTACAATTTTTTTTCGATGTGCCAATTGCATTTCATATTTTCTTACTTCTTTTCAAAACCATGTTAATAGTAATAATATTGCATTGCATATTTAATTTTAGTGTATTGAAGGGAAGTGGAGAGGAAACTTTATATATTAAAAACTTTTTCTTACTAAACAAAATAAAAACTGACTTTCCATAAGAATGAAACCTGATTAAACTACAATATTTGGATTCTGGAAAAACTTATTCTTTTTATAAAGTTATTATGCATACAAAACAGATAATTAAGCAAATATGTCCACAGAGAGAAAAAATGAGCTTTAGATACAACTAGGGATAAGTTAATTTTTAAAAAATCTGAGACTAACAGTACGTCAGAAAATAAAAAGTTAGCAAATAAATGAATCTTTTATGGTGTGGCATTTAAAACATTTCCAAATCACACATATATTTTTTTTGTTTGTTTGAGGAAGGGAATACAAAAATTTTAAAACAATTTTAATACAGTTTCTTATTTTAGGAACATATAAGGATGCAGAAATGTCTCATAATAAAAGAAAATCTTGTTTACAGGGGTATAATATCCAAGGACCAGTTTTATCAGTCATTGGTGAAAGTGAAGTTAACTTAGAGGTTATTGAAATGTTCAAAATTCTTAAGACTCGTGCTGATGTCATGGTGTAGAGGGGGGGAGATGTATATGCTAAAATACAAATGAAAGCATTTGCTCAACAAAAATTAAAGTTCAAGAAAGCTAGCTATCAAGATTTGACGACTAGGAATAATTTTTCTATAATTTAGTTTCATTTGACGAGTAACGACTGCTGATTTCTAGTCCTGTATCCACATCAAAACACTTTCTGCCAAATTTTTTTTGTGTTTTGACTTATTGCATCTGAAATTTTAATCGAAAGAGTAATTATAATGAGATGAATAAAACATTGAATTACAAAACAACCTTTTAGTTCAAATAATCTTTTTATTGTAAACACCAAGAATGTATTAAATATTATTAAACAAAGACGTAACACAATGTGGAACTGATGACACTGAGAAAATTTTGAAGACATAAGTATCTAATAAAAATGATAAAAATGTAAATTAGCTTTCGCTATAGTTGACGTTAAACAACCAAAATAATGCATATCACAAAGTAACTAAGCTTATAAAATTATCAGTTTTTGTAATTAACTGTTTATATAAAATTAATACATAGCATGAGTAATTTAACAAGTTGCTTGAGTTGCGGAGCACAGTAACAGGTTGAAACACAGAAATGTCTGTACCTTCTTCATGATAAAGAGTCGGAAACTTTTCTTGTATCAAGCATGGTAATGTAAGTACTATAAATGTAAGTTCACTATCTGAAATAATAATAATAACACATTAAGGATAACACACAACAAGACAGTCCAATTAAAATCTATCATCAAAGTATAGCAAAAATGGTACATGAACAAAAAAAGAAAGAATAAAATTTAAATAAAATTTAAATTATAGCTCACAAGGCTGTTAAAGCTTGACAGCTAATGTGCCCGCATGTTCTGTATGTAACGTGATAACTCTTTATATAAATATCAGATTTGCTTCAAATTTTATATGTAGGTTCATTCTGATAAAGTTCTTCACTGATTAGCATTGGAGGTTCATTGGTTAAATATGATGGGGGGGGGGAGAAGAGAGTGCTACCCTCCTTAATTTATATAAATATGCAGAAATCATGCAGAATTATTACATTTTCTTCAAATGTTGTTAATAGGTTCACTCTGATATGGCACTTCCCTGATTAGTTTTAGGGGCTCATTGGTTAAGTATAAAGAGGGATGGCAATTAATCCACTGTCCAATAACTTACAGTTGATTTCTTTTATTTTTGGAAGGGCATTATACTTTGAAATAAGAGTATAATACACAGTTGTATGTATAGCCTGGGAGCTCAATGCCATCAGTTTAACTGGGCACTCTCCTCTTTATTGCCTATTTTCGGACAGCATGAGAAAATTACATGACCAACTCATACTTGTCATTCAGCTATTATTTTCCTGTGTTATCATTAAGAGTTACAAACTATTTATATTATTAACCATATTTACAAAACATATTTTGCAACAAAGTGTCTATTCCAGATTAGCAAACGAATTTCCCTAACATGTCCAGGTATTCCATACCAGTAATAATAATAAAAAAATGAGGAATTTTATTCAAATTTATTAGTACGCCCCTATTATGTATGCTATATTGACACTAATCAATGAATATATGGATACAACCCCTCGTGTTTTTCCTTCATTTTGGGAATAACGAATTTTCAACGTATTCTATTGACGATTATTTTCAAAATTTTCAAGATGTGATTTTGCGACTTTCACAAAATTTGCTCTATACATTTGGCTAACATAATATGCAAATGAAATTTTGATATCTTTGACGCATGCGCAGTGAAAAATTATTTAGTAAATCTACTCTATATTCGAACAATTTTTATTATTTTTAATTCTGATTACAGGGTATTGTGTGCAATGTTGTTTGTCACATTTTCTGAAAAGAATGTTACTTTATATTAAGAACTCTTCAAATTATAAGCAAAAATCTTGGGTAATTTTGAGACTGTTTTTCGGATTCGTAGAAAACCTTAATTTTTCTACAAATATACATGCTATTGACTTAAAAATGAACACAGTTTATTACAATAAGCCACTTAATCATAATCTACAGTTTGAGCGCTTTTGCTACATTAGTTTTGACATGGTTATCCAAAAGATATCCAAAAGGTATTCATTATTTTTTAATTTGTTGACGGTCCCCTATTGGAGTTTCGGAATAAAACCTTCAGGGAAATATATGACTTGTACTACACTACCTGGCCATTGATTATCGCCCACTTACGATCTTAGACATTTTGTTAAATATCTAGAAAAATACATGAGGAATTATTCTGAAACTCTCTGTGTATACACATAATAGTACAGGTCATATATTTCCGTGAAGATTTTTTCCAGAAACCTTATAGGAGACCGTCAATAAATTAAAAAATAATGAATATTGTTTGGATAACCCTGTCAAAACTAATGCAGCAGAAGCGCTTAAACTGTAGATTGTGATTAAGTGGCTTATTGTTATAAACTGTGTTCATTTTTATGTCGATAGCATGTATACTCGTAGAGAAATTAAGGTTTTTATAAAAATACTCCCAAATTTTTCCAAGATTTTTGCTTATGATTTGCAGAGTTCTTAATATAAAATAATAATATTTTCTGAAAATCTGACAAACAACATTGCACATAATACCCTGTAATCAAAATTAAAAAATAATAATAATTGTATGAAAGATGAGTAGGTTTACTAAATAATTTTTCCCTGCGCATGCGTCAACGATATCAAAATTTCATTTGCATATTATGTTAGCTAAATGTATAGAGCAAATTTTTTGAAAGTCGCAAAATCATAGCTTGAAAATTCTAAAAATAATTGTCAATATAATAAGTTTAAAATCCACTGTTCCCAAAATGAAGGAAAAAATGAGGGATTGTATCCAAATGTACTAGTAAGTTCCGTATTGTGTATTCTATATTGACACTAATCAATGATTATATGGATACAACCCTTCTTGTTTTTGCTTCATTTTGGAAATAACGGATTTTTAGGTGATTCTATTGACGATTATTTTCAGAATTTTCAAGCTATGATTTTGCAACTTTCACAAAAGTTGCTCTATACATTTAGCTAACATAATATGCAAATGAAATTTTGATATCGTTCACGCATGCGCAGTGAAAAATTATTTAGTAAACCTACTCATTTTTAATATAATTTTTATTATTTTTTAATTCTGATTACAGGGTATTATGTGCAATGTTGTTTGTCACATTTTCAGAAAATATTATTATTTTATATTAAGAACTCTGCAAATTATAAGCAAAAAATCTTGGGAAAATTTGGGAGTATTTTTCTAAAAACCTTCATTTCTCTACGAGTATACATGCTATCGACATAAAAATGAACACAGTTTATAACAATAAGCCACTTAATCATAATCTACAGTTTGAACGCTTTTGATGCATTAGTTTTGACAGGGTAGTTAAAAGATATTCATACATTTTTTAATTTTTTGGCGGTCCCCTTTAAAGTTCCTGGAAAGAATCTTCACGGAAATAGATGACCTGTACTATATTGTTTATACACTGAGAGTTTCAGGATAATTCCTCATGTATTTTTCTAGATATTTTGCAAAATGTCTAAAATCGCGAGTGGACGATAATCAATGGCCAGGTAGTGTATTACATTTATACACTAAGATTTTTAGGATAATTCCTCATACATTTTTCTAGATATTTAACAAATTGTCTAAAATCGCAAGTGGACGGTCATCTCTGGCCATATAGCGTATATCAGGAGCTTTAGGGAACTGGCTAATTCTTTATTTCCCCTTTTGCTATATGGGGGAAAGTCGGGTGGAATGGGACTGTAGGTTTTTCTCTTTGTGCATTATTCTAAACATTTCATCGATCGCATACAAGATGAAGCAATGGTAATCCATTCTTCAGTTTACAAAAAATATTGATATGCATAGACTTTCAAATGCATGAAAGAAAAATTATTTCAAAAATCCAGTTTAAATTTGATTTATTTGCTCACAATATATTAAAGGCTTGTTTATGTATAAATGTAATAGTTTCCCTATTTATGGAACATTATACTGCATATTATCCATAATTTAAACTAAGCCTAAAGCAGCATTTTTGTTTGAACAAGAAGCTTAACAAAAACAAGGAAGTGGCGAGGAATGGGACATGCAAGAAAAGGGATGAATGGGACGCGCCCAGTTCTTTTTTTAATTAATAATGATGCGAATTGCTAACATGCAAATTTTTTATAGGATAATATATTATTTATAACATTGATAATATATGCATTCATACTTCAAAATGTAAATAAATTGATGATTATTTAAAGCGCTACGCTAGGCACAGAAAAAGACCCGGATGATAATGCAAAGTCGATGGGAGCGTTCTTTTCAAATATTTCGCCGAAATTTTAATATTTTTATGTGATTGTTTTGCACAAGATTGCTGAGGGCGATCCGCAACCGGCGTAGTTTTTACTTTTTCAGTTTTGGTTTCAGATTTTTTTTTAAAAATTACTTTAACTTATGAAATTGGTTTAAACCGATTCTGAAATTGAAACTATCGTTATACAAAAAATATAAAAGCCAAATCGAAAAAATAAAAACTACGCCGGTTATGGATCATCCTCAGCTGTCTTGTTCAAAAGAATCATGTAAAAATATTAAAATTTGAGTTAGGTATTTCAAAAGAACGCTCCTATAGACTTTTACATTATCATCTTTACATTATGAGCCGAGTGTGGGGCCTTAATGACTCCTATGACAGAGAATTCTGAATTTTCATTCCAGTCATGAAGATACTGGAATTTTATATTGTGGCATATACATTATCAACTTATAACCTTTGTTTGATTGTTTATCTTACCGACACTATAGGTTATTTTGTGCCTAATAGCTTTTCTTTTATTATTGCTGTCCCATAACTCTTAATGAGGAGGTATGAGACACATTTTGAAACTTATGTTCTCTTTAAAATAAAATAGTATTTGCACGTTATGTTTCTATATTGTTCAGGGGGATTAAAAAATGTTTTACCTTGCATGCTATAAATTGAATTTTTTCTTTTTGTATATATATATATATATATATATATATACATATATATAAAAAAAAAATCTTATTTTTGTAAAAAAAGTCCCACACCACCCCACTCTCTCCTATATAGATATTATATATTAATACACAAATTACAGGAAAATAGAATTTTTATCAATAGTATTAAAATACAGTTTAAGGGCTAACAGTTTATTCTATATCCTTATGTTTTTACTACCTTCTCTCCAGGTTTTTACTGGTAAAAAGCGAACCCTGTTTATCGGTCTTGTTTCAGAACGGGTGGAGTGAAAGATTGTTAAAAATTATGTCATTAGAAAAATGTTTAAGATTTATAAATGACAGTGCAAAAATCGCCTTTAAAACACGAGATCTTCATAACCTGCGGAAATTTTTCACATTTGTGTAAAATTACGATACAAATTTTTATTCATTATTATATTTTTTGAACTCACACTATTTCTGTAAACTATTCTGAAAGTTCAGTGGAGTAAATACAGATTGTTTTCCTTTTATAATTTGAATGTTCATGACTACAAATTTATTATATCGGTTGATGTTGATGATTGAGAAAGGGGGGGGGGACTGATTACGGTCTAATCAAACTTAAATTACTATTATTGAAAAAAATATTTTATTTTATTTAACCATAAAATTCTGCTACTAAATAAGGTTTAATGCGAAATAATACTTTCGGGAAAAAATGGGTGTAAATCTGCATAGCCAATAATCAGATCATAAGGTTTATTCAATTCAATACCCAAACATTTTCTCACCTTTTTGAAAGAAAATGAAACCAAAAGTATGAAAATATGAAGAATTGGGAGTAAGAAAACATAATGGTAAACCCAAGATACCGCTAAATTCGGGTTTTTAGGCATTTCCTCCCAAGGTATGACTTGGCTTACTAATAACGTTTTAATATGCAAATCAAGGTTTTATCCGTGATTTTTATCCTTAAATGAGACTAAATGATTGTCCGTGCTACCGCCTCCCGATCTTATCTTATTATGAAGATTATTTTGGAAATAACGGTGGTTAATAATGAAAATATTAATGATGAAACCCCCGTAAATAAGTTTTGATTACTTTAAGATTTGCAAGTATTCAATTTTCTTAAATGAAAAAGTTACCCCCCCCCCCTCTCAAATAAAGACAAATCAGGTATACTGAAACAATATTAGAGAAGTTACGTGAGGCTGCAATATGGTGTGAATTAGCCTTTACAGGAGGGGTTCGGATAGCATCTATCTGACAATATATGCAAAGCCGGCTAGATGCTATCCGAGATCCCGCGTAAAGGTTAAAATTAAAACTTCGCGAATAAAATTAATTGCTTTTAACTGTATATAGACGCAAAAACATATTTTAACCTTAACTGCTCTGACAAAAATTGTTACATAACTACTGTGAGCTGTCTGTCAGACCATTTAATCTGAAGATGAATAAAATGTTACATTAATTCTCAGAATACTATTTATGTATTAAACTTTATGTACAAGAATATTATAAATCAAATTCAGCTATTCAAAAGTATTTAGAGGTAGTAATAAGGCTCCAAACTAAAAAAAATTGACCAGTACCTATAGTTAAACTAAAAATTACAAGTTAAACTGTGAAACTTGAAAAACGCACAGTGTCTGAGACCACTAACAGCAGTTAAAGGTTACATCTAAACAGTTGAGTTTAAACACAAGGTAAAATGGTCATAGAATATTCCGATTGAAACAAGATTCGTCTATAATAACTGATTTGTAATGAAAAAATATGTAAATATTTTTACAATCTTTCATTTCGCACTTTCTAATTCTGCGCCCTTAGGATTCCCGTGCCTAGAGCAGTTTGCTCCAATTGCTCCTCGGTAGCTAAGGCCTCGATAAATCATTTAAAAATATTGACATGCAAACGAGAAATCGTAAAATAACTACCTCATAGTTTAATATTAGCAAGCGTGTATTTTGGTGAGAGGTTAGCTTATAGCTTCACATAATAAACTTAACAATCAACCATACTAACAAAAAAATCTAATTTACTGTTTTTTTATGACATTACTTATAAGGATGTACGATAAATTAACGTAACAATAAAATAAAGTTAAATAAAGTTAAATCTTACCTTTAATCAGACTTTGCCCGGTTCACTGGTCGCGCAAATCGGATCGTTAAGTCCTCATTGTTGTTTCATTGTAGCTCAGTGGTTAGTCCTCAATTAATATCGCCAATTCACACACTGCCATGTTTTGATTTGCTCACACTCGTAAACTTTACTTGCCGACAACGAAAGCAGAAAGACACGCGTCATAGCGCATGCGCAAGTTGCCAGTCACCCGGTGAGGTGGTTACGAAGTGCATGGCACCTTATTTAGTTCCCATCATCCAGTAACAGATCTGTCGTCACCCAAACCGCATTATTCAAGCTCCTATGACACCCTAGGGTTCCAAATGGCACCGCCTTTTCACCTCCGGGTCCCAAATGGCACCGGTTTGTCACCTTTATTTTTAACAGTGTAGGAGCCAGTAAAATCTTTGAAAGTTTCCCCATATTACGTCACAGGAGTCGTGGCGAGATAAAAAATTAAGTAAAATAATAAACGTAGAATCTTCATTAAATTACACAGTTTTGCTACAAAATAGTTTATTAAAATTCGTTCAAATAGAGCGAGAAATGCTCTCTCCGTAGTGACATTCCATCATAAAAACATAATTTCCGGAAGTCGCCGACACCCGAATCATCGAAAGAAAAAGAAAGAATATATTCCATCAATTTTGAGCCTCCTAGCTTAAATCAATAATAAAAAGCGTACAGAACATTCTATAATCTTTAACCATGATTTTCTTATATGAACAGAATTTAAGTCTAACGTCGAGATTAAACATAGCATTCTCGAATTTTTTTCAGACAATAATTTTTATTTTAAAAGATTATTATTTAACTAATTTATAATCGAAATCAAAATTCGTATATTCTACAGACGATAATTTAAAGCAAAAAGAAAAGAAATGAATTTATTGATGCGCAATAAATATCAAACTCGACGAAAAAAGAAAAATAGATAAAAAGAATAATATTTTTGAAAAGTATGGTTTTGGATTAACTTTTATAAGACTTTCTTAAAAAGGGGTTGAAAAAAACAGGGAAAAAATGAATTTTATCGGGAATTATAAGAGATAAAGTTTAATTAAGAATATTTTTAATTTAGAGCCATTTTTTTTAAATTTACACATAATGGAATGAATGTTTTTTAAGGCGAATTACGAATTTATATCGTTTCCGTAAAGATTAACAGATTAGATCTAGTAACAGGATTTAAATTTAATAAGTTGAAATAAGTACGGAATATTGTTAAAAGGAAATTAATATAGTATAAGGTTAATTTGGGCGAAAAAATAAAAAGTAAAAAATTCAAACTTGTAATATATATAAAGTTATTCTCAATCTGAAATCTTGAATTGCTTTACGTAAAAGTTGAGAAGCGTGTGATATTATACGCAAAAAAGAAAAATAATAAATCGTTCAGGTAGCTAGATGAAATTGATAAAAATTTTGTTGCCATTAACTTAGATTAAACTTAAACTTCTTTTCTGAAGATACCTCTGAAAAATGGTGTCAAAAAATATATGAAATTTTAAGCAGTGAAACGTACTGAAGTTTTGAATATGAGAATGACGTTTTTAAGAAAAAGTAATTTAAAAATATAGATAAAAAATCCTATTTACAGTCTTTTGTGGCAGAAATAAACAAATAAATAAAATTCAAATTATTTTAGCTGAGAAAACATATATGAATTTAAAGAGTTAGAAAACTTTATCGAATAAAACTTCCAAAACTAGCAAGAAAAGAGATTGGAGAAATGCTAAAATTCCAATATGCTTGAAATTATCTTTTCGTAATCTCTTCAAAAATGTCTGATTTTCGTTTTAGAAGCAAAACCACTTATTCATGTATGGAATATAACAAAGAATATCCCGAGAAAAATGTATAGGAATTTAGAATCTTTTTTTTTCAGAAGAAAAAATATCTTTTAATTCAAACAATGTTCTAACAATAAATCTTGAGAGTATATATAAATAACAACTACATTGGAATTTTTAAAAATATGGTAATGTTTAGATGATTTTGGTTTTTATTTGTCAGATATCTATAGACATGAAAAATTTTTTTAACAGAAAATAACATAAAAGAAAAATTGAAAATTAAAAGCATAAATAAAAAAATTAATAAGTTGATTAATTATAACTGTAAATTTCATTTTGACGTATTTTATTTTCGGATAGTTGAATAATTCTTTTTAAATAATGGTTTTCCTTTTAACAACTTATAAAAGTCTTTACTAATTGTCAGACGTGGTTTGTGAATTATGTTTGAAATGAAACTTTAAGAAATAATTATGAAACAATCTGACAGAATATGCTCTCAGAAAATTCCAAAAACTGAACGATTTTTTCCGTTCATTGTACTTTATTAAAACCCAAAACTTTATAAATATTTTTTTTCTCAAAATCTATATGCATATTATGCTAACGTATGTGGCACAAAAATCACGATTGTTTGTTAAATGTTTAATGCAACGTCCAAATGCAATGCATCTTAATGGTTATTGTGCAAAATCTTTTGGTAAGATTTATTCTGTGGTAAATTGGATTTATTTATGTTTAGTTCCTTCGCTGCTATTATAGAGCTAGAAAATATCTTTTTTTTTTTTTTTTTTTTTTTTTTTTTTTTTACTTAAAAAAATAAAAGTCATGAATTTTAAAACTTTTCAGTTTCAAATTAAAGTTATACATTAAAAATGAAATGAGTGAAAGGATTATATTATTATAGCTTAAATGAAATTAATGAAATACGAAACAATGCCACGGGTACAATATTTGGCGATTTATTGCCTGCACCAGGCTACCATAAAAATACCAAGTTCTTCATTTCTCTTCACAGATGTCATATACGTACCATATTAGCGCAATTTCTTTTGTGACGTCAATTTGGCGAAATCTTCGTTTTCAAATACCAGCTGCATATATATTTTTTAACTATTTTCTATTATTTTAAAAAGGAAATAATAATATATAAAAAAGTTTAGCTAATAACTATAGAAAAAACAATTTAAATCATTAAAAAAAGAAATTAAAAGTAAATAAAGAGTTTATTAATAAATGAACAACAATAGCCGGGTTCTATTTCAGGCATATAATTGCTATTTTGTTTGCTATATTGCAATCGCAACAACGTGATGCGTATATGTCAACTATGTTTATTTTTCTAGTAGAATGTTCTACTTTGGCAAACAATTGAGCAATTAAAATAAATGATGAATAAAAGCAATACACTCTTAAAACGAAAGAGCTGATTTGGCTTCTCATGAAAGAGCTGTAATCTTTTCGATCATAAAAGAGTTGTTTTTCAAACGATTAAATCTTCTTGATCTAAATTGGTTATTTAACTAGCTCAACTTCATTTAATTTGGTTAAAACTCGAGTTATTTCAACTCTTTTTTGAGAAGGTTCCTTTCAACATTGAGATGAGTGGATTTCAGCTCAACTTGAGCTATTTTGTGGCTCACTTTTTAAGAGAGTATGATTTAATGTGTAGTATACATTTAAGGGAGACCAAACTGGTCGCCAAGGCCGGCTAATATACAGAAATTTCCTTAATCTAATGTAAAAATTACCTCAAATAGTCCAGTTTAAAGCTCAATTTTCGTAAAAAATTACAAGAGTGATCAGGAAACTGTGCTGTTTAAGCACTTATTTACGCTTTCCAACAATACTGCAAAAATGTTTTTGAATTCAGTTTGTCTGTCTGTCCGTGCTCTAACTTGCACAATTATAGTCCAATTACTATAAAAATCACAGATATACTTGGGTGTTCTTGTACTATTTTCGGTATTAAAAACGAAGTATGGAATCTACGGATCATTTACAAGGACAATCAAAAGAATTCTGCTATATACGGTCTATGGGAAAAAAATCATTTGCGGTGTATTTTAATGATATTACATTATTTAAGCATACAGAAATTTATATATATCACTAAGGCACATCAAACCTATGTTTATTTTTTAATAGGGTGCTCATAGAATTTATGGTTAATTTTCTCGGAAGCAAAAACGAATTAGTCTATAGAAGAAACTGAACTATAAAAGCCTATGAATAATATTGGCTGGAAATGTCGTTTAAGTTATGGCGCGCCCATACTTATTTTTAACATTACTTGGCGTGTAATAATTCTTCAGATCATACACAAGTCTGCACATAAGCTGAAAAGTACATTTTCTTTTCTTCAAGAAAATTTCTGAATGGAAATTTTCAACAGTGCAGTGCAATTTCTTTTAACAGAGTTTAAATTGTTTGAAATATAGTCTTTTAGACCATTATACAATAGATAAATAAATTTATAGATCATAAACAGGGTTCTCTAAAAAAAAAAAAATCGGAAATTTTCCCGATTATTGCTGTCATCAGCAGAAATTAGGTTTTCAATTTGTTGTGGGTCTTTTAAATTGTTTAATTAGACATCATTTTTCGACTTGATAAAATGTGGAGTTTTTTTTTTACAGTATTCTGATTTTATTAAAAAGTGTTTTATAATCTATGCTAGAAGCATGATTTTTCGTTAGTTTTAGTAATATGTACGGAATTTTCACAGATGTCCTCTAGCCTTCGTCCTCATTCTTCTCAAAAGAAAAAAAAGCACGAAAATTGTGCAAACCTAAGCTTAAAAATCCCTGAAATTATTCAAACAGATTTTTTTTTTATCTAGCCGAATCAATGTTGATTATCAATTAATGAACATGGCACAACAAATAGAACACTATATACAAATCGCGTAACAAAGCGCTTTACATAAATTGGAGATTCATAAAGTTGATCATAGTACATAAAGATATCCCTAGGTGAGATCCATTCCGAACAAGTAGCGGATAGAGACAGCTTAATGCAATAATGTTAAAACTTAGACTGAGTAACGAATAGGGAAAAAAAACAAAAAATCCCTACATGGTTTCGGCGAGTTGTTTTCTTGGTATTGATGTTAAAGTGATATTATACTTATAAACATAGACAAAGGTTATAATAAAAGTATTATTTCTTCAATTTTATTTTTTAATGATGATTTTAATTGTTATTTTATAGAAATGTACAATGAAAGCAGATTATAATCTTTTTAATATTAGAATATTAATAATTATAACGCATTCTTTTCAAATAATAATGACATAATCCTAAAACAAACCAGGCACTGGATTTTGGCGATTTTAGTGACAAGCACTCTCAAACGAACTGAATTTTCAGAAACCTAAAAATTCACACGAATCAAAACGCGGAATTTTCGGCAGACAATTAACGACGTGAACAGTTCCAATGATGATTCCTAAGCGCTGCGCGCGTATTAAAACGAAACAACAACAAAATAAAAAAACATCACTGGGCACAAGAAACTGACTGTGCAGCAGGCTCTAAAATGGACGAAACTCGTCATTGCCGCGGTCACTAACGTACGTATGAGCGCTGCGCGCACATTTAAACAACAAAAAATACCACTGGATGTACGAAACTCGCTGTGTAGCAATCTCTAAAATGCAAGAAACTCGATTTGCAGCAATCTCTAAAGTGTACGAAACTCGTCAATGCCGCAGTCACTAACGTACGTATGAGCGCTGCGCGCTAGTTTAAACAAAAAAAAAAATCACTGAATGCACGAAACTCTCTGTGTAGCAGTCTCTAAAGTGCACGAAACTCACTGTGCTGCAATCTCTAAAGTGCACGAAACTCGTCAATGCCGCAATCACTAACGTACGTATGAGCGCTGCGCGCTCATTTAAACAAAAAGAAGAAAACCAATGGATGTACGGAACTCGTTGTGCTGCAATCTCTAAAGTGCACAAAACTCGCTGTGCAGCAATCTCTAAAGTGTATAAAACTCGTCTATGCCGCAATCACTAACGTATGTATGAGCGCTGCGCGCTCCTTTAAACAAAAAAATCACTCAATGCACGAAACTCGCTGTGTAGCAATCTCTAAAGTGCACAAAACTCGCTGTGCAGCAATCTCTAAAGTGTACGAAACTCGTCAATGCCGCAATCACTAACGTACGTATAAGCGCTGCGCGCTCATTTAAACAAAAAAATCTCTGGATGCACGAAACTCGCTGTGTAGAAATCTCTAAAGTGCACAAAACTCGCTGTGCAGCAATCTCTAAAGTGTATAAAACTCGTCTATGCCGCAATCACTAACGTATGTATGAGCGCTGCGCGCTCATTTAAACAAAAAAATCACTCGATGCACGAAACTCGCTGTGTAGCAATCTCTAAAGTGCACAAAACTCGCTGTGCAGCAATCTCTAAAGTGTATAAAACTCGTCTATGCCGCAATCACTAACGTATGTATGAGCGCTGCGCGCTCATTTAAACAAAAAAAATCACTCGATGCACGAAACTCGCTGTGTAGCAATCTCTAAAGTGCACAAAACTCGCTGTGCAGCAATCTCTAAAGTGTACGAAACTCGTCTATGCCGCAATCACTAACGTATGTATGAGCGCTGCGCACTCATTTAAACAAAAAAATCACTCGATGCACGAAACTCGCTGTGTAGCAATCTCTAAAGTACACAAAACTCGCTGTGCAGCAATCTCTAAAGTGTACGAAACTCGTCTATGCCGCAATCACTAACGTACGTATAAGCGCTGCGAGCTCATTTAAACAAAAAAATCTCTGGATGCACGAAACTCGCTGTGTAGAAATCTCTAAAGTGCACAAAACTCGCTGTGCAGCAATCTCTAAAGTGCACGAAACTCGTCAATGCCGCAATCACTAACGTACGTATGAGCGCTGCGCGCTCATTTAAACAAAAAAAAATCACTGGATGCACGAAACTCGCTGTGTAGCAATTTCTAAAGTGCACGAAACTCGATGTGCTGCAATCTCTAAAGTACACGAAACTCGTCGATGCCGCAATCACTAACATACATATGAACGCTGCGCGCCCATTTAAACAAAAGAAAACATCACTAGGTGCATGAAACTCGTTGTACAGAAGTTTCTAAAGTACATAAAACTCGTCATTTCCGCTCTCAACGCTCTTATGAGCTCTTCGCGCCTATTTAAATAACAAAAAAAAAATTACTGGATGCACGCAACTAGTTGTGCCACAACGAAACTCGTCAAAGCTGCTGTCTTTAACGACTCTAATAACTCTAAAACCCAAACAAACATCTCTGGATGCACGAAAGTCGCACTGAAAAAATTTCTAAAATGGATAAAACTGGTTAATGCCGAGGTTACTATCGCCGGAATCAAACTATTAAAATATGCATGCGTTTATAGAAAAATACCCGATAAAATTTTGAAATATTTTTCTAATTTTTATAAGTCATAAATATTATGCTAATTTTTAAATAAGAAAAAAGTATTTTTGATACAGGAATGCGCTATCGTATTAACATTCCACGTTGTAATATTAAGAGTAATAAAATTATGAGAAAAAGAAAATATAAATGCACAATGCAATGTAAAATACAAGGAAAAGTAACCGAAACGAACATCAATACCAAGACAACAACTTGCCAAAACCGGGTAGGGATTTTTTGATTTTTTCCCCGTTTCGTTACTCAGTCTAAGTTTTAACATTGTTGCATTAAGCTGTCTCTATCCGCTACTTTCCGAACACACACTGGAAGTCTACTCAACCGTGTCAAATTACTTCGCTTCAATTCATGTTTAAATACCTCAGGATATTTTGTCGAAAGTAGCAACAACGCCATCTATTTATTATGTAAATATAGGGAAGGGAGTGATTTTGTTACAGAGGTTTCTTTAATGAATGAATCATAAATAATAAAACGCAAAATGTATTATAAAGTTGTAATATCAATTAAATATTGTTCTAATGTAATATTGGGTTGGGGAAAAAGTAAGTTCGCTTTTTTTCGTGTTTTTCATAGTGAATTTATTTATATAAATAAAAAAAACTAATCAAAATTTATGTGCTATTTTGTTCGATGACCTTTTGCCATTTTTCTGGTAAAACAATAATTCCGTCACTGTCGTATTTCTGAGAGTTCGGGGCAAAAAACTGAACAAGGTGATTTTCACAAGTATTTTTTGAAGCCAGCTTAACACCTTCAAGAGGGTACCGCATAGGGCAGAACAAATGGTAATCCGTCGGATCCAGATCCGGACTATACGGTGGGTTCATCAAAACTTCCCAACAGAGCTCTTTCAGTTTTTGCCGAGTGACTAAAGATGAGTGTGGTTTAGCGTTGTCGTGATGGAAGACAGTGCCTTTCCTTTCGATCAATTTTGACCGGGTTTTTTAAGTGCCTGCTTCAATCGCATTAGTTTTTTACAGAAAATAGTTGAATTGATGATTTGGCCAGGTTTGAGCAGTTCATGATGGAAAATTCCTTTCCAATCCCACCAAACACCCAGAATCACTTTCGTAGGCATCAATCCGGGCTTTGCCACCATTTGTGAAGTTTCGATCACGATCTTTTTAGCACATTGTTGTTATATGTGATTCCCTTTTCATCACCCGTAATGATTTGTTTCAAAAATGGCTCGATTTCATACCTTTTCAGTAGCAATTCACAAATGAAAACTCTGTCCATTAAATTTTTCACTGTAAGTTTATGGGGAACCCAAGTATCGAGTTCCTTTTGGTATCCAATTTTACGTAAATGGTTCAAAAGTAGATTATGGTTGATGTTTAGTTTCGTAGCAATGTCGTGGGAAGAAATATGCCAGTCTACCTGGATTGTTTTTAAAATTTCATCGAATTTTTCAAGGATTGGCCGGCCAGGGAAAGGTTCATATTTAACATCGAAATTTTCGGAAGGAAAACGAGCAAACCGATTCTGACTTTGGCGTTTACTTAATCACTGATCACCATAAATACCACACAAGTTTCGATGAGCCTGCGCCAATTTTTCCCTTTTTGGAAGTAAAAAACTAAAATGTGACGAAAATGATCTTCTGAAATCTCTATTTTTAAAGCGCAATAACTTTTGACTGGTTAAATAGATGACGCTACCTTTATATCTAGAATATTCTAGAGACTGTTACCTTTCAAACGCTGTATAGTATGACTTAATTGAGTAAGTATTACTCGAGATATGCGACTTTAAAGCTATCTATTGAGATAAAACGAATTTACTTTTTCCCAAACCCAATATTATCTAAATATCTTCAAAAACTCTCCCTTAGCCTATTGTCATATGACTATGAATTGAATAGCTCGGAAAACAACAACATTCGTTATTTTCAGGCAATGAAGTATTTGTTAAACTCTAATTAATCTATTTGAATAGCTTGTACTAATGCTATTAACACAATAGTAATTTTTCTAAAAATTTAAAAGAAGTCGGACCCGAAAGGGTTAAAAAGAAAATCTGATAAGTTTGTTTAAGTATTTTCTATTTTATCTGGCAAAAGTATAGAATTAATATTAAAATAATGATCGCAAAAATAATATTTAGAATTCTAAATATGAAATAATTGCAGCTGACTATCAGAATTTTTCGAAGTTTCTAAAATGTCTGAAATGTGCTATATAAAAAAATATTCTCACTCGATGTTATATTTTGAATTAAATAGCTCAAAACTTTTATCTTCGTAAAATTATTATAATAGCAGAATTATTTCTTTTCAATGTTATACAAAATTGCTTTTCGTTCTATATTCTTATTGTGCGTTTAGTAACATACAAAGCTGTTTCGTTAATCCCTTATTTAATTCCAGGATTCAAGAATATTTTCGACGCGATTAATTATGGAAGTTCAAACAAGGTGCCGCATTTCTCATTTTGACAGAATAAATAACGAGTTTAATTTTTCAGGATTAAAATTGTAATCCGACGACTTTTCATAACGTGTATTTGAATTTAAATAACGTTAACGAAATATTTTGCATAAGTCTTAATTATTTTTCCCTGCTCAATTTAAGTTTGTTATTGAAAAACTGACATTTAACCTTAATATTACCAATTAAGCAATGATTGCTTTGTTATGTTCACATTTTTCAGACAATGAAGATGGTAATGAGTTTTAATTTATTATCATTATTATTATATTTATTATTTATTAATAATCCGAATTATTACCATTTTATTATTTATGATTTTACAATACAGAAAATTTTACGGAGAAAAGCACTGCTATGATTTAAATGTGGATTTTCGGTAATTATGGATCGCACAAAAACAAACGTATGTTTATTTTTTTTACTTTCTTCTACCTTTAAAAGTAAAAAGTACACAAACAAACGTATGTTTTTTTTACTTTCTCGTATCTTTAAAAGAAGAAAGTATTGATGCAAGAAGATTTTCGAATTCCAGTTTTCGACGGATTTACACATTTTACAGGTCGACGATACAAAAATCGTGTTTTTACAAAATGTCTCTCTGTGAATCCGTCAGTCTGTCTGTATGAACTAACAAAACATTTGTGCGCACTCATCTCAAGCAGGAATGCACGGAATTTAATAAAAAATTATATTGAGTTATTACCTGATATAAATTAGTGCTGATTAGTTTTCGTCATAAATCAACAGGTAGCGTAAAATGCAGCCTTTTTTAAGATTTTTGCAGTAGATCAATCTCCAGAACTAATGCACGGACTTTCATCAAATTTCAGATTCTTCAATTAGATGTTTGCATAATTAAAAAAAAATCGAACCTGAAAGGGTTAAAAAGAAAATCTAATAAATTTGTTTCAGTACTTTCTATTTCATCTCACAAAAATATAGAATTAATATTAAAATAATGATCTAAAAAATAAAATTTTGAATTCTAACAATGTAATAATTGCTGCTGACTATCAGATTTTTTCAAAATTTCTAAAATGCCTAAAATGTACCACATGTAAAAAAATATTCTCATTCAATGATCGATTTTGAACTAAATAGCTCAAAACTTTTATCTTCGTAAAGTTATTATAATAGTAAAATTATTTCTTTTCAATATTATACAAAGTTGCTTTTCGTTCTACATTCTTATTGTCCGTTTAGTAACACATAAAGTTGTTTCGTTAATCCTTTATTTAATTCCAGGATTTAAGAATATTTTCGAAGCGATTAATAATGGGAGTTCAAATAAGGTGCCGCATTTCTCATTGTGACAGAATAAATAGCAAGTTTAATTTTTCAGGATTAAGATTGTAATCCGACGACTTTTCATAACGTGTATTTGAATTTAAATAACGTAACAAAATATTTTATTTATGTCTTAATTATTTTTCCCTGTTTAATTAAAGTTTGTTGTTGAAAAACTGACATTTTACTTCAATAATTGACGATGACTCATAATTAGGCTTTCAATAAATCAAGTCAAATAAATGTCTATGTTTAATAAATATAGATGAATTCAATGAAAATAGATGTAGATAGAATACAATAACCAGATAGAATACAATAATAGATAGAATACTATAGACAGAATTCAATAAAAATATATGTATGTGTTCAATATTGTCAACTAAGCAAAAATTGCTTTGTTATATTTGCATTTTTCTGGCAATAAAGATTGTAGTAAGCATTAATTTTATTATTATTACTTATGAATTTATAATTTAAAAAAAATGTTAACCAGAAAAACACTGCAATGATTTAAATGCGGATTTCTAGATTTATGGATCGCACAGAAACAAACGTATGCAAGGAGGGGTGAGATTCAAAAACTTTTTTTTTTACGTTCTTCATTGAAATACTGCAATCACCTTTTGGCCATGACATCTCTTACAGCATTGGCAAACTTTTCAACTTTGTATGTGAGTTTTACATGTTTAGGTGTTCCTCGCAGGGATGACAGGGATCACCATCTCGGTTGCTCAGGTTACATTTAAAAAACAAATGACCGACCTTATCTTGCATGCGGCGATATGCTCGGTTTTCTAATTGCTTTAAACTCTCACAAAACAAGACTCGAATAAGTCAGCTATCTAAAAATGCTTTTCTTCACTTTAAAAAAGATTCAGCAAGAAAAATACTTATGCTTGAACAACAAACACAGCTACTCTGCAACGAAAATGGAAAACGGAACTTACTTTCTGGATTGCCTGATATATATAAAGATAATAAAATCGCGCTTTCAGGAAATATAGCTGATAGGCAGCACTGTAACCTAACTCTCTTGTGTGTGCCTGTAAATAAAAGATAAATGCTGTATATATGATATTCTATATTAAGCAACTTGTACTACACCTAAATGATATTTATCAATTTTAATAGCTTGAAAATATTTAGTATAATTGAAATACACTGTAAACAATTTACTTCTATAAACCACAATACTTTTGAGTGTCTTTGAAAATGAATTATAAATGTTACTTATATAATATGTTTGAAATAGTACAACGTTATTGAAATACACTGTAAACAATATTCCCACAAGCCGCAATCATTTTGAGTGTTCTTGTTACGCACATAATTTTAAAAAATTTAAAAAGTCATTAAAACATTTTGGAAAAAATGGCATTTCTAGAATTTTCTAAGTATCAATAACGGCAAAAATTCATTTGAGAAGAATCGGTTACGTGAATTTTTGTGTTTACCTTTACATAAAAAGATCAAGGAATCCCAATTTCCTAAAAAAAGTTTAGTAACTTAACAGATTTTTTTTTTCTTTTACGGTGTACATAACGTATCATTGTGAACCTCAATAACAGATTAAATTATGTAGCAATACTCTTCTAGTTAGAACGCTGTCAGATGAACAGAAAACAGAAATTCAAAAATACATTTCAAATGTATTCAAGGTGTTAAAAACGAAATTATTATAATTCCATGAATATTAACCACGTTTTTCATTTTGAGTATGTCCCTCGTGAAAGAAAATTTACACTCATTATTTTAGCATTATTGCAGCAATAAATAAATAAATAAATAAATAAATAAATAAATAACTGAAAAAATAACTAGCATTAAAGCAAAAATTTATATTCGAATAGGTTAATATTTCATAAAAATGCATATGTATGCAGTTTCCTAAAATATAAATTTTAAATTTTAAGGCAACTATTGTACAGATAAATGAAACTAGTTGGATGTGCCAATCCCAAAACTTTCTTCTATCTCATACGTACATTTTAATATTTAAAAAAAATAGTTACTCATTTTAATGCTTTATTAATTTTAATTCAATACCATACCAACTTTGATTTTCATGTTAAATTTCTGCTTCAATCAATTAATCGGAGTAAAAACGAATTTCCGTCTCTGCACGAGTCGATGTACAATAGAATAATACGCAGATTTTTTTTTTTTCAAATTTAGGGAGGACCTACTTGCCTTACCAAAAAATACTCATATGCAAAAAATTTAGTTCAGTTCTAGAATTAACTTCATACACTTTTATGCGGTGCAATATTGAAAATGGTATAAAATTCGCTATTGCAGCGCCCCCATCCGGCGGATTTTTTTCAGAATCAGGGGGATCCAATTAGCCATAGCCATACGCTTACACAAAAAATTTCGTTCAATTCGATGCATAATTTCATGTACTTTTGGTCGGTACAATATTGAAAATGGAACAAAAATCGCGATTGCAGCGCTCCCTTCCGGCGGATTATTTTCAAATTCAGGGAGGACCAACTATCCACAATCATACATCTATACAAAAAATTTGGTTCAGTTCGATGCATAACTTCATATACTTTTGGTCGGTACAATATTGAAAATGGCACAAAAATCGAAATTGCAGCGCCCCCTTCCGGCCGATTATTTTCAAATTCAGGGGCGACCAACTAGCCATAGCCATACACTTACACAAAAAATTTGGTTAAATTCGATGCATAACTTCATATGCGTTTGGTCGGTACAATATTGAAAATGGCACAAAAATCGCGATTGCAGCGCCCCCTTCCGGCCGATTATTTTCAAATTCAGGGGGGACCAACTAGCCATAGTCATACATTTACACATAAAATTTGGTTAAATTCGATGCATAACTTCATATACTTTTGGTTGGTACAACATTGAAAATGGAACAAAAATCACGATTGCAGCGCCTCCTTCCGGCGGAATATTTCAAAACTGAAGGAGGACCTGTTTGCCACAGCCAAAAACATTCACAAAAAATTTGGTTCAATTCTATGCATAACTTCATACACTTTTTGGTGGTAGAAGGGCGACATACAGACACACAGACAGACAGACACACGGACACACAGACACACGGACAGACAGACATTTTGTAAAAACATGTTTTTTGGAATCTCTGACCCTTAAAACATGTAAATCCGTCAAAAACCGGAAATCGAAAAAATTTCGATTACAATACTTTCTTCTATTGAAGATAGAAGAAAGTAAAAAGCTACATATATGAATATTTGCATGTAAACATTATTCGGAAAAACGAAACCTTAACTAGCGAGATGAAAGATAATATAAAAGACTCTCAAGCAATTTCCTTTGTGCATTTCATGGAATTCCGAATGTACTACCAACTCATTTAGGTGAGGTTATTTACCGGAAAATGTATCATTCCATGGTTTCCTTGCGAAAAATAGTTATGCGCGCAAGATAAAATATAAAAGAAAATTGTTATTTATTGTAATATGTTTTAATAAAGATAAATATCTCAAAATATGTATGGCTTGTATATAAACTACTTTTCTTCGGTTTGCTAAATGTGCATAATCTGAGAAAGAAAATAGTTTTGAATGTAAGTTTAATTGCGAGGCAGAAATAAATTTGCATATTTTAAAATAAGGAGATATTTTAGAAGAACCAGTTATTTTTGCTGTTCTTTTATATTATTTCTACTGTATACTTGATTAGTATTGTTTGTTAGAGTACAAATTTTTTTGTCTTTATTAAGCTATTGCATAGCTTTTATCGCGGACTTTGAGCGAAGCGACCGAATCTAGAAATTTCGTAACGAGAAAACCTAACACTTCCGTAACGAAAAAACCTAACACTTCGGCTAACGGCGTTTCAGTTCGGCAAACTTCGGCACGGTATCCTTCGGTAGACTTCGGCAGACATTGACGAGGTATTTTCAGATATTAGGATATCAAGTCTCAAACTTATGTTTCTTATGATCTAATTTTCATAGCGCGGCTAAATTTTGTTTGGTAATTTATTATGAGACAGTGTTAAATTTGGTGACAGGAGACCCCCAACCGTGAGGGTCGAAACATTTAAAATGCTTATAACTCGCGATCTAATTTTCGTAGCGCGGCCAAATTTTGTTTGGTAATTTATTATGAGACAGTGTCTAATTTTGGTGACAGGAGACACCCCACGGTGAGGGTCGAAAAATTTAAAATGCTTATAACTCGCGATCTAATTTTCGTAGCGCGGCCAAATTTTGTTTGGTAATTTATTATTAGACATTGTTAATTTTTGGTGACAGGAGACACTCCACGGTGAGGGTCGAAAAATTTAAAATGCTTATAACTCGCGATCTAATTTTGGTAGCGCGGCCAAATTTTGTTTGGTAATTTATTATGAGGCAGTGTTAATTTTTGGTAACAGGAGACCCCCCAAGGTGAGGGTCAAAAAATTTAAAATGCTTATAACTCGCGATCTAATTTTTGTAGTGCGGCCAAATTTTGTTTGGTAATTTATTATGAGACAGTGTTAATTTTTGGTAACAGGAGACCCCCCAAGGTGAGGGTCAAAAAATTTAAAATGCTTATAACTCGCGATCTAATTTTTGTAGTGCGGCCAAATTTTGTTTGGTAATTTATTATGAGACAGTGTTAATTTTTGGTGACAGGAGACCCCCCCCCCCCAAGGTGAGGGTCGAAAAATTTAAAATGCTTATAACTCGCGATCTAATTTTTGTAGCGCGGCCAAATTTTGTTTGGTAATTTATTATGAGACTTTGTTAATTTTTGGTGACAGGATACCCCCACGGTGAGGGTCGAAAAATTTAAAATGCTTATAACTCGCGATCTACTTTTCGTAGCGCGACCAAATTTTGTTTGGTAATTTATTAAGATATTGCATAGCTTTTATCGCGGGCTTTGAGCGCGGCGACCGAATCTAGAAATTCCGTAACGAGAAAAAATTCTAACACTCCGGCTAACGTCGTTTCAGTTTGGCAGACTTCGGCACGGTATTCTTCGGTAGACTTTGGCAGACATTGACGCGGTTTTTTTGCATAAGTTGATAAAAAAATGCTATGCAATAGCTTTACCGCGGCAATCCCCGAGTGCCACACTTATTTTTGTAATAAAATCATCTAATATCATCACAAATTTTACTATTTTTTTATTACAATTAATTTTTCGGTGTGAGTAAATCTGTACGTTTCTAGTGTTTCGAATTTATTTCGCACATCAACTAGACAATGTGGATTTTTTATGCACAGAAATTTTAAGACGATATATTTTTCTGTACCAACCAACCCTTCTCTGTAAAAAATGCTAATGTTTACAGTTTCTGAGCCTATATTTTAAATTTCAAAGCAATATTATGTATAAAATGAACGGTGTTACACATATGAATATGTGTTTTTAAACATTATTCGAAATAAAAAAACTTTAACAAGCAATATGAAAGATAATATAAAATACTCTCCAGGAATTTGCGTTGTGCATTTTCTGGAATTCCAAATATGCTACAAACTTACTTTAGGTGAGGGTATATACAGGAAAATCCATCATTCCATGGTTTCCTTGCAAAAGATAGTAATACACGCGAGATAAATATAAAAGAATATTGTTATTTACCATAATGCATTCTAATAAAGATAAATATCTCGGAATGTGTGAAGTTAAAATATATAACATTTTTCGTCGGTTTATGAAATGTGCATGATCTTAGAAAGAAAATAATTTTCCATATAAGTTTAATGTTTATTTTAAATTAGGGAGATATTCTAAAACAATCAGTTATTTTTTTCACTTCATAGGTTATGTTATTTTTTATCTGATACGAGCCTCGTATTATTTATTAAAAAACAAAATATTGCTCATTGATCTAAATTAACAATGCAATAAAAGTTTGATAGTTTTTTTAAATTTATAATCTCGTATGCCGATTTACGCAATTTTGAAATGTAACACCTTTTTTCTTTGTGACCTTTATCCCTATAATATTTTTGTCGTGGAATCGTCCAATGTAATTGCAAATTTTACTATTTTTTAATCCCTTCTGTCTTTACAAGAAAAAATACTGAATTCTTGAAAATTTTCGAATTCCTTTTTTCTGCTGATTTACACATTTTAGTGTTCAAAGATCACGGAAAACGTGTTTTGACAAATTGTCTCTCTGTGAGTCTGCCTGTGAGTCTTACTGTTTATTTGTGTGTCTGTATGTGATACAAACATTTTGGATGATTTATCTTAAAAATTAATGCGCAGAATTTAATTGAAATTTATATTCAGTTAATTCAAGTTTTAAATTTGTGCTGATTACTTTCGATGTGAATCGCTCATAAGGTGGCGCTGCTATGCTATAACTTTAAATATTTTTAATTGTGTTGGAAAGTGTTCAAAAAGAAACATTCTATGTCAATCATACCAAACACATTTTTTTTTTTTTATATTTATTCTTTTTCTGAAAGAAAATTTACACTCATATATTTTAGCATTTCAGCAGTAAAAAAAACTTAAAAAATGACGATTATTAAAGGAAACATTTATATTCAAAACTTATCATTGATGTTGATTACTGTTATGGAAAGGGGAGAATTCGTTGTAATTTAATTGGAAGCGAAAAGGCTAATGTTTCATGAAAATTCAAATGTATGCAGTTGTCCGCAACTTAAATTTTAAATTTTAAGGCACCTATTGTACAGATAAATGAAAAGAGCTTCATATGTAAATGTATGCTTCTAAACTTTATTCGGAAGAAGGAAACCTTAACCAGCGAGATGAAAGATATTATAAATAAAGACATTTCAGGAATTTCCTTTGTGCATTTCCTGGAACTCAGAATATGCGACTAATACTTTTAGTTGAGGGTATTTTCCGGAAAATGAATCATTCCATGGTTTCCTTGCAAAAGATAGTAATGCACGGGAGAAATATATAAAAGAAAATTGTTATTTATTATGATATATTCTAATAAAAATAAATATCTGAGAATTTGCTCGATTAATATATGTATGCTATTTTTCGTCCGTTTTCGAAATACGATCTTAGAAAGAAAATAATTGTCCATATAAGTTTAATGTTTATTTTAAAATAGGGAGATATTTTAAAACAATCAGTTATTTTTGCATTACATAGTTTATGTTATTTTTTATATAATTCGAGCCTCGTATTATTTATTAAAGAACAAATTATTGCCCATTGATCTACATTAAAAATGAAATAAATGTTTGATAGATTTGTTAATTTATAATCTCATATGCCGATTTACACAATTTTCAAATGTAACACTATTTTTGTTTGTGATCTTTATAACTGTAATGTTTTTGTCATGGAATCATCTGGTATAATCACAAATTTTACTAAACTTTTACTTTCTTCTGTATTTGCAAGAAAAAGTATTGAATATGTGTAAATTTTTGAATTCCGTTTTCCGACAGATTTACATGTTTTAGAGGTCAAAAATCACGGAAAACATGTTTTTACAAATTGTTTCTCTGTGTGTCTGCCTGTGAGTCTTACTGTCCATTTGGGTGTAGGTATGTGACACGAACTTTTGGGGTACTTTATATCAAAAACTAATGCACATAACTTAATAAAAGTTTATATTCAGCTAGTCCATGATATAAATTAATGCTGATTAATTTTGATGAAAATCGCTCAACAGGTGGCGCTGCTATGCTGTATTTTTTCGATTTTCAATTGTATTGGAAGGTGTTAAAAAATAAAAATAATAACTCTATAAATATAAACCCCGTTTCTTGTGCTAAATATTTCTCTTGTGAAAGAAAACTTACTCTCATTTTATTTTAGTATTTCTGCAGAAAAAAAACCCCTAGTATTATAGGAAACATTTATATTCAAAACTTACCATTGATGTTAATTACTGTTATGGAAAAGAAATAATTTACTTTTATTTAATGGACGTCAAATGGCTAATCTTTCTTAAAAATGCAAATGTATACAGCTGCCCGAAATTTAACCTAGACCTTAACCAGCGAGATGAAACATAATATTAAATAGAAGTCTTTTCAGGAATTTCCTTTGCGCATTTCCTGGAATTCCGAATATGCTACCAACTTATTTAGGCAAGGGTATTTACCGGATAATGTATCATTCCATGGTTTCCTTGCGAAAGATAATCTTGCACGCCAGATAATATGAAAAAAAAAATGTTATCCCGCGAGTAGCCGCGACATTTTTCACAACGTCATTAGTCACTCTCGGTCTTTTCGCCGCTGGCTCCCCGCATACCAAATATATAAAATAAAAAATATTTTTCACCTAATATACGAAAATAACATTACAACGAAGATATAAATTTGCAGTTTTTTTAAATTAGCCATTTTATTCATGAGATCTAGAGGAATTGTAAAAAGTAAAAATGAACTGACATTAGTGATTTTTACGAAGACTTTTTCGCAAATGTCAACTTTGTTTCTAAAAATGTACCTGAAAGATAAAAAGAGGTGTCCTGTTACTTCACTAAGGTAGTCAAGCAAGCTTCAAAGTCAGGTACATGGTAGATCTCCGTTGTATTTGTAATGTGATATAAGTTAGGAGAAGATAAGTTATACGGGCGGCGAAAAGACCGACGCGCGACTACTGACGGGTTTCATTGTAATACATTCTAATAATGATAAATATCTCAGACTATGTATGAATAGTTTATAGACTATTTTTCTTCAGTTTGCGAAATGATCTGAGAAAGAAAATAAATTTGAATGTAAGGCTAATTGCGAGGCTGAAGTAAATTTGTTTATTTTAAAATAAGGAGATATTTTAGAAGAACCAAGTATTTTTGCCGTTCGTACGATATGTTATTTCAATCTGATACAAGACTTGTATTGTTTGTTAGAGAAAAAAATAAAATTTTCTCATTATTTTTGTAATAAACTCATCTAGTATGATCACAAATTTTACTATTTTATTATTACACTTAATTTTTTGTTGTGAGTAAATATGTAGGCTTCTAATGTTTCGAATTTACATCGCACATCAATTGGACAATGTGGATTTTTTATGTACAAAAGTTTTAAGACGATATATTTTTCTGTACCAACCTTTTTCTGTAAAGTATGCTAATGTTTACAGTTTCAAGCAGGTTATTTTTTAAATTTTAAAGCAATATCATGTATATAAAATAAAAAGTGTTGCATATATAAATATGTGCTTTTCAACAATATTCGAAAGACTGAAACCTTAACCAGCAAGAAGAAAGATAATATTGAATAAAGACTTTCCAGGAATATCCTTTGAGCAATTTTGGAATTCTGAATTTACTACCAAATTATTTAGCTGGGGGTATTTACTAGAAAATTAATCATTCCATGGTTTCCTTGTGAAACATAGTAATGCAAGCGATGTAAATATAAAAGAAAATTGGTATTTATTATGGTATATTCTAATAAATATAAATATATGTGTGGTTAAAATATATGCTGTTTTTCGTTGGTTTAAGAAATGTGCACGATCTTAGAAAATAATTTTGCATATAAGCTTAATGTTTATTTAAATAACAATAATTTTTTTTGCCATTCATAGGTTATGTTTTTTTTTTTTTAAATCTGATACGCAGGGCTTAACTAAGATTATGGAGGGCCCCAGACAGCAAAATGTCATGTAACAGAAATGTCATGTCCATGCGAAAGATAGTAATGCATGTAGAAGGTTCAAAATCAGTCATAATTAAAGATTTTTACTTGCCAGTTATGAAGAAACCTTAATAAAGAATTTCTTTTGAATGCAATAGAATACTAAGTTATACAAAAAAATTTAATCATTACTTTTTTAATGATATAGTTTGTTTTTAGCATAGGTGGAGGCAGTACTGAAAACATAGAGAGGAAGGGGACCAACCTTCTAAAATGTTTAAAAGTGTATGAATTTTAGGTCTTTTTTGGCTAATTTTAAGCATTTGTACCCTTTAATGAAAATTCTTATCATAGTCATACGGCCCCCCTAAAAAGGCGAACGTTTGCAATTGCTCCGCATGCCCATGGAAAAGTCGAACCTTGCTGATACGAGCTTTGTGTTATTTGTTAAAGAAAAAATATTTCCCATTGAACTAATTTAACAATAAAAAAAAAAATCTGTTGAATTTTTAACGTATAATCTCATATACCGATTTACACTATTTTTCAACTGTAACATTATTTTTGTTTGTGATCTTTATCCCTGTAATTTTTTTGTCATAAAAGGATCTAGTATGAGATCAAATCTTACTATATTTTTGCTTTCTTCTATCTCTACCAGAAAAAGTATTGGATTTGTGAAAATTTTCAAATTACGGTTTTCGACGAAGTTTTACGTTTCAGGATCAAAAATCACGAAAAACATGCTTTTAAAAACTTTTACTTTGTGAGTGTATCTGTTAGTCTTATTGTCCGTCTGTGTGTCTGTATGTGACTCAAACATTTTGGGTGCTCTATCTCAAAAACTAATACACAGAACATAATAAAAAATTGTATTCTGTTAGTCCATGATATAAATTGTTGCTGATTGATTTTTGTAAAAATCGCTTAACAGGTGGCGCAGGTATGCGGTATTTTTTCACGATTATCAATTCTGTTGGAAGGTGTTTAAAAAAGAAACAAAAGTAATTCCGTGAATAATAACCGAGATTTTTATTCTAAATATTGTCATTGTGAAATTACATTTACACTCATATTATTTTAGCATTTCAATATAAAAATAAAAATAAAAAATAAAAAACTAGTATTAAAGGAAATATTTTTATTCAAAATTTATCCTTGATGTTCATTACTGTTAGGGAATGTAAAGAATCCACTTTAATTTAATTGGAAGCGAAGACGCTAATATTTCATAAAAATGTAAATTTATACAGTTGCTTGTAATTTAAATCTTAAATTTTAAGGTAACTATTGTATGCATAAATGAAAAGATCTCCATATATAAATTTGTATTTTTAAACATTATTCGGAAGAACGAAACCTTAACCAGAGAGATGAAAGATAAAATAAAATAGACTATTCGGTAATTTCCTTTGTGCATTTCCTGGATTTCCGAGTATGCTACCAACTTACTTAGGGAGGTATTTAACGGAAAATGAATCATTCCACGGTTTCCTTGCGAAAGATAGTCATGCACGCAAGATAATATATAAAAGAAAATTGTTATTTATTATATTATATTCTAATAAAGATAAATATCTCGGAATATGTGTGGTTAAAATTTACACAATTTTTTGTCGGTTTACGAGATGTGTATAATTTTAAAAAGTAAATAATTTTGCATATAAGTTTAATGTTAATTTTAAAATTAGGAGATATCTTAAAATCCGTATAATCAGTTATCTTTACCACACTGTACAAAAAATCTGTTAAGTTACTAAAAATTTTCTAGGAAACTGGGATTCCTAGAACTTTTTATGTAACGGCAACAGCAAAAATTCATGTAATACATGCAGCTTTGCGCTGAAAAAAAATGTAAGGTTACTAAGAATTTTTTAGAAAGCTTGGGATGCCTAGAATATATTATGTAATTGCAACCCAGGGTGAAGCTAAAATTTTAGTAACATAACTGTAATTTTAGTACATTCGTTTGTAAAACTACAAATTTCTGTAGCTGTACAAAAATTAGTTTTGTAGATTTACATATTGTCTTGTACAGCTTACAGATAAAATTTTAGTAAACATGCGGATTTCGGAAACTTTACATTTGTTGGATAACAGATTTTTTTACAGTGCATTCATAGGTTATGTTATATTTATCTGATACGAGCTTTGTGTTATTTTGTAAAGAACAAAATACAGTTGACTCTCATTAATTCGAAATCGGATAAATCCAATTTTTGCTTAATTTGAACTAAACTGGAAGTTTAAAAATTTCAATGATAGAATAACATTAAGCATTTTCATTTGTTTGAACTCATTTTCTCTTGACATCGTTTAATCGAACTAACGAGAATTCCGACTTTTTTTTCCTTACCTTCCCACAGACTTTAGATCCTTGAAATAGCTTTCTTTCTTTCTTTTTTGTCAGAATTGTTCTGAATAGCATACATATAATCCCATGCATTTGATATGCACTTTCTTAGTGCTCCGTCTGATTATCAATGACACTTCTACCCCTTCTTCCATTGTACTTGTTCCTATCCTCTTAATTTGTTTATGTATTCATATCGTTTAATTTAATATTGAGTCATATTCTAATGATAACAGCCAAAATAAATTTAAAAAGTACTATAATATGAATTTCTTTCTAATAGTATCCCTCTAAATATGTTTTTTTTTCATACTTTTTATAATTCAAACTCTGGATAATTCGAACATTTCTTGTGGTCCCTATGAGTTCGAATTAACGAGAGCCGATTGTATTTCCCAATGATCTAAATCATAAGTACAATAAAAATCGGATAGATTTTTTAATTTATAATCTCAAGTGCCGATTTTCACAATTTTCAATTGTAACACTATTTTTGTTTTGTGGTCTTTAAGCCTGTAATGTTTTCATCATTGAATTATCCAGTAGAATTTCAATTTTTATTACATTTTTTTTTTCTTTGATCTTTACAACAAAAGGTATTGGGTTCGAAAATTTTTTCAAATTAAGTTTTTCGACGGATTCACATGTATTATCGGTCAAAAAACCCAAAGAACATGTTTTTTCAAATTGCCTCTCTGTGAGTCTGCCTAATATCCGTCTGTGTGTCTGTATGTGACACAAACGTTTTGAATGCTTTATCTCAAGAACTAATGCACATAACTTAATAAAAATTTATATTCAGTTAGTCCTTGATATAAATTGGTGCTGATGTCTTTTGATGCAAATCGCTCAACATATGGCGCTGCTATACTGTATTTTTCACTATTTTCAATTTCTTGGAAGATGTTTAAAAAGAAACAATTAATTAATTCCATGAATAGTAACAACTTCTTTTGTTCTAAATATTTCTTCTTTGAAAGAGAATTTGCACTTATATATTTTAATGTTTCAGTAGTAAAAAAACTGAAAAAATAACGATTATTATAGGAAATATTTAAATTCACAATTTAACATTGATGTTGATTATTATTACGGAATGGAATAAATTCACTTTAATTTAATTGGAAGCGAACAGGCTAAAAATGCAAATGTATACAGTTGTCCGCAATTTAAATTTTAAATTTTAAAGCAACTATTGTACTCATAAATGAAAAAAGCTGCACATATAAATACGTATTTTTAAACATTATCCGGAAGAAGGAAACCTTAACCAGCGAGATAAAAGATATTATAAATAAAGACATTTCAGGAATTTCCTTTGTGTATTTCCTAGAACTCAAAATATGCAACCAACTTACTTAGTTGAGGGTATTTACCGGAAAATGAATCATTCCATGGTTTCCTTGCGAAACATATCAATACACGCAATGTAAATGTAACAGAAAATTGTTGTTTATTGTGATATATTAAAATAAAGATAAATATCTCCGAATATATGTGGTTAAAATATGCTTAATTTTTCGTCGGTTTACGAAATGTGAATGATCTTAGAAAGAAAATAATTTTTCAAAGTTTAATGTTCATTTTAAAATAAGAAGATATCTAAAACAATCAGTTATTTTTTAAATTTGTAGGTTATGTTATTTTTATCTCGTATGAGCTTTATATTATTTGTTTGAAAATAACATATTTCACATAGTTCTAAATTAGCAATGCAGTAAAAATCTGATAGATTTTTTAACTTACTATTTATTAGTCCAAAAAAAACTTACTATTAAAATTTATTGATAGTAAAATTTTTGATCATATTAAGTGATTTCGTGACAAAAACATTACAGGGATAAAAATAGCAAATAAAAATAGCATTTCCTTTGGAAATTGTATAAATCAACACGTAAAAATCTTCCATTCTTAAATTTCTACATAGTTGAATCCTAAAAGTCATATTATCAGTATTATATTTTTCCTTTGATAAATAGAATAGTAAATATTAAATTCTTCTATAGTTATAATTCGTAGTGTTTGAAATTTTCGAAATTTCGAAGCTTTCCGGCCAATGTAAAAAAAAAAGTCATCTGTTTTTTAAGTTTCGAAATTTAATAAAATTCTAAGTATTATAACTCTGTGATTTTCAGTCGTAGAAGAATATTTTTTTTTATTTTTATGTTTTTCAGGACATGGAGGAAATGCTACTAAGTATAACGTATGGAACCAAAGGACTATAGAAGAATTTTAAAAGTGTACCTTTAAAAAAGTTAATTGCAGGATTATTTCATCACAATAATCCTAAATTCTAATTTTTTTTTGAAATTTTTTGCAATTTATGCTGTTTGCAAACCTATATTATGTAAAACATCAAAGTGCGTTTTAATCTATTTGAACCCCCTGCAAAGGCATACACAGTAAAAAATAATTCCATGAATTAACGGAAAATTTATTGATCTTAAGTATTATGCAAATTGTACTAAAATCGTTGTTCCGTTAAAAAACCTAAAAGCTTTTCTGACAATTTACCCTAGAGTCTGTATGAATGGCATGTATAAAAATATCTTGTATTCTTTCAATATGCATACATAACAATACTGAAGCTTTAAATTTAGACTAAAAAATAAAGAGTGATATGATTTCGTTTCCTAATACACTATATTGCCATTGATTATTGGACACTTGCGATTTTAGACATTTTGTTAAATATCTAGAAAAATACGTGAGGAATCATCTCGAAACTCTTAGTGTTTAAATATAATAATATAAGTCATACATCTCCGTGAAGATTTTTTCCCGAAACTTCATAGGGGACCGTCAACAAATTAAAAAAGAATGAATATCTTTTGAATAACCCTGTCAAAACTAATGTAGCAAAAGCGCTCAAACTCTAGATTATGATTGAATGCCTTATTTTAATATACTGTGTTTATTTTTATGCAAATATCATGCATACTCGCAGAGTAATTAAAGTTTTTATAAAAATGGTCCCAAATTTTTCCAAGTTTTTTCCTCATAATTTTCAGAGTTCTTAATATAAAATAATATTTTTTTCAGAAAATATGACAAACAACATTGCACACAATAATCTGTAATCGGAATTAAAAAATAATGAAAATTGTATAAAAAATGAGTTAGTTTACTAAATAATATTTTACTGCGCATGCGTCAACGATATCAAAATTTCATTTGCATATTATGTTAGCTAAATATATAGAGCAACTTTTGTGAAAGTCACAAAATCATAACTTGAAAATTCTGAAAATAATCGTCAATTTAATAAGTTGAAAATCCGTTATTCTCAAAATGAAGCAAAAACAAGAGGGGTTGTATCCATATATTCATTGATTAGTGTCAATATAGAAAACACAATACGGGATGTACTACTACATTTAGATAAAATCCCTCATTTTTTTGTTTCATTTTGGAAACAACGGATTTTGTTTTTTTTCTATAGACGATTACTTTCAGAATTTTCAAGCTATGATTTTGAGACTTTTACAAAAGTTGCTCTATAGATTTAGCTAACATAATATGCAAATGAAATTTTGATATCTTTGACGCATGCGCAGTAAAAAATTATTTAGTAAACCTACTCATTTTTCATACAATTTTTATTATTTTTAAATTCTGATTACAGGGTACTATGTGCAATGTTGTTTGTCATATTTTCTGAAAAAAATATTATTTTATATTAAGAACTCTGAAAATTATAAGGGAATAACTTGGAAAAATTTGGGACCATTTTTATAAAAACCTTAATTACTTTGCGATTTTTCATGATATTTGCATAAAAATAAACACAATATATTAAATTAAGGCATTCAATCATAATCTAGAGTTTGAGCGCTTTTGCTACATTAGTTTTGACAGGGTTATTCAAAAGATATTCATACTTTTTTAATTTGTTGACGGTCCCCTATGAAGTTTCGGTAAAAAATCTTCACGGAAATGTATGACGTATACTATTATATTTATGCACTAAGAGTGTCGAGATGATTCCTCATGTATTTTTCTAGATATTTAGTAAAATGTCTAAAATCGCAAGTGTCCAATAATCAATGGCAATATAGTATATAATCAAATGTGAATATTTTTATAGACAAATTATTGCAAAAAAAAAAACACCAGGTTTTCAAAAAATATGCAAGAAATTTATTATAAAAAAAACTTAGTATTAAGATTTATTAATAATAAAATTTGTGATCACATTAAGTGATTTCGTGACAAAAACATTACAAGGATAAAAATAGCAAATAAAAATAGAATTTCCTTTGGAAATTGTATAAATCAACACGTAAGACTCTTCCATTCTTAAATTTCTACATAGTTGAATCTTGAAAGTCATTGTACTTAAATGAGATGCGATTCTTCATAGATATTTTTCGTTTAGAATATATTTCGCCCTCATTAAATAAATGTGCATTTTATGAAACAGAAAATTATTGAATAGCTTTTGTTCAAAACTAATTTGTTTTGAAGAAATGGGACCAATATCTGTAATCCAATCCCACAATATACTCAGACGCTTTGTGTAAAAATCCTTATTTTAAATATAACTAATTAGAAATCTATATACACTGTAAAAATATCTGTAAAGTTAGTAAAATTTTCTAGGAAACTGGGATTCCTAGAACTTTTTATGTAACGGCAGCAGCAAAAATTCATGTAACAGATACAGATTTACACTGAAAATAAAAAAAATATGTAAGATTACTAAGAAATTTTGCTACTATTCTGTTATCCCGTCGACAAATTTCGCTAAATTATACAAATCGCCAAACTAATAGCCAAATTATACATATTAACGTAATTCTTATTTTAAATAACGAAAAAACAAATAATTAGTAGAATATTAATAAAAAGTCGAAATAAAAATCACTGAATGACATTTTAAACGCGTGAATCGTATTTAATGTCATTAAATGTGACATTCACGATCATCCATTATTGGCATTTAATCTTATAGTTTGGCGATAATTTTTTGGCCGACGGGATAACTTAGTAGTACCAAAATTTTTAGGAAACTGGGATACCAAGAATTTTTCATGTAACTGCGACCCTGGTTACAGAAAAGATTTTAGTAAGGTAACTGTAATTTTATAGTAGACTCGTTTGTAATGTTACAGATTTCTGTAGCTTTACTAAAATTAGTTTTGTAGCTTTACATATTTTTCTGTACAGTGTTTAGATAAAAGTTAGTAACTATACAGATTTCGGCAACTTTACATCCGTAAGATTACAGATTTTTTTCTTTTTTACACTGTATAAGTTATAATTCCTCCTAAATTAAACCGCTCTCTTCACAGAATACATATCATATCCATCATTATATCCAGATGTATGCCGTTAATTTTCCTCAAGAAGACCATACATATTTCTGCTTTAACACGTTAAAAATTCCGTAACTTCAAGGGTAGCAACACTTAAGTTCTCATGATTGTTAGATGCTTGAAAACCATTCCAGACATCTTGAAAAGGTACATGACTTTCAACCGACATATATACCTAATATGAAGATTCCTTGTGGGCATTTCATCTACACAGTCGTAGAGGACAGAATCCCGATAAGCTAGGGAGATTGAATGGACTTCGACCGCCTAACTTTTTAAAATTAAAATGCATGTATTCACTTTATGTTTTGTTGTTGTTCTCGTGTGATGTACTATTGTACCGTAAATAAATGTAGATGTTGAATGTTCCTGAGAATCTTCATTTAAAGTTAACTGTGCTACAATACAATTGTCACAGTTAGACGATTTTTGTGACATTTATGCGGCAGTTAAAATCTAAATGAGACATGCAAAGCTCTTAAGTAACAATGCGTTTTATAAATGCCAATTCATTTGAAAATATTCATTAATTTTTAACTGCTATGGTAGAAATGTCCGCGCAGCTAATATGAACAGTCTCAGAGGCCAGTTGATGAAAAACAAATAACAAAGTTTCATTAACTCATAAGATATTATTTCTGTACGATTAATTTTATACTAACTTCTATTAACGATTCTTGCATGAAGACATTAAAAAGTCCTTCCGGCAGTGCAGGGAGGAAGAGGTAGCTTTCATATACTTATTTATTTATTTTAAATTAAATTATATTATTCAAACATACGAAGCTCAAATTAGTGGAACCCGATTTTATAAGATTGAATACTAGTTTTTGTCAATACTCAATATTCGTAGGAATTTTTAGACATTGGTAATCTTTTATTCAACCTGGTTTTATTTTAAGTGATTTAGAGGGTCGCCAAACTCCACGATATCATGAAGTGTATGCCATTTTAGAGCAACATGACTGATAAAACAAACCAATGAGCTTGGTCGAAATCTTAATTCAAGTGCATATGCACATTCACTTCGAAATCGATTAATATATACGAGTGCTGTCGCGGGCAAATTGATTTTTAAAGAAAATGTCACCCACATTAGAAATTCAAACTGCTATATCCCAAGGCGTTTTTTAAGGTAAAGACAAAGCAAAAAATACTCCCTAATTCATTATTGAAAGAAATACTTTAGAAAGAACCTTTTTCAGTTTCCAATTTTTTGTTTGTACATCAGTATACATTTAAAAGATTTTTGACGAACTTAAATGGCTGCCATTTTGAAACAAGATGTACGATGAAGTTGGCTATTGAACTGGGTCAAGACATTGGTATGTACTATGTACACACGGAGTTATATCCAAATCAGTATATAAATATGACGAAAATCAGATCATTTCAAAATGTGAGTAACACTAGAAATTAAAAGTGCTATAACTTGGCCATTTTTTAAGATACAGACGAAAAAAAAAATGCTCTGGAATCTTTGTATCAATGTCAAATGCATAAAAGAAAAATATTTTTCAATTTCTCACTTTTTTGTGCCTAATTTTAAATTTTTTAAAACAATTTAAATGGCCGCCATTTTGAAACAAGATGGCGGATGGACCTGGCTAACTAACTCGGTCCATTATTAGGGATCATTATGTACTATATACACACCAAGTTACATCCTAATCGATTGTTAAATACGCGTGTTATCCGGTGACAAAAATCAGATCATTTCAAAATGTCAGCCATAAGAAAATTTCAAAGTGCTATAACTCAATCATTTTTTGAGATATAAACAAAAAAAAAAGTGTTCTCAAATCGTTGTTTTAAGTTCTAGCACATAAAAGAAAAATATTTTTCAACTTTTATTTTTTCGCATTTAATTTTAAATTTTAAATTTTTTGAAATTTTTTAAATGGCCGCCATTTTGAAACAAGATGGCGGATGATGCTGGCCAACGAACTCGGTCGAGACATTAGTATGTACTATGTACGTACCAAGTTTTATTCAAATTGGTTCATAAATACTTTAGTTACAGCATGACGAAAATCAGATATATATATATATATATATAGTATATATGGTTATATGTATATACACTGCACAAAACAATTAATGGATATTTGAAGTTTTATATAAAATAAAGATATAAACGAAATTTTTTTTTGCCGAAAATAGAAGAAGAGAATCACAAATGCAAATTTTTCTGGTTTTCAAACTGTGGGGCATGCAAATTTTGAGTTCGACATAAAAAACGTCGCTTCAGCGACAGCGAATGAAATTTGACTTTCAACTGGATAAAAGAGAATGAAGACAAGGATGATCGGCATTCAGTGATTGCTTTGTTTTGATGAGTACGATGTCTCAGCGAAGTCATTTGACAGATTCAGAAGCTTGGAGAATTGTTGGTAGGTTAGAAGTGGGCCAAACTCAAGCCGAAGTAGCGCAAGCCATTGGAGTGTCACAAAGTGTCATTTCCAGGATCTGGAACCGTTTTTTGGAGAGTGGATGTGCAGGCCGAAGACCAGGGCAAGGTCGTAGACGGGCAACAACGCCCAATGAAGATCGGTATTTAGCGTTAACAGCTCGGAGACACCGAAACATGAACGCTACTCTTCTCCAACAACACCTTCGCTCGACTACAGGCACCACGATTTCAACTCAGTCTGTCCGAAACCGGCTCCATGCTGTAGGTCTGTATGCTCGCCGACCGATGGTATGTGTTAGATTAACATCAAGGCATCGTCGCGACTGCAGGGAGTGGGCAACCGAGCATGTCAACTGGAGGAGAAATGAATGGAGCAATATTCTGTTTTCTGACGAGTCCCGTTTTTCTGTGCATCCGGATAATAGGCGTATTTTCATCTGGAGGGACAGTGACAGTAGGAATAATCCTGCGTTCGTGACGCAAGTGTCAGATTTGGCGGTGCAGGAGTGTTGGTGTATGGTGGCATCTCCATCGACGGGCGCACTGACCTCTACATCATTCGAGATGGAGCTCTGACTGGTCGCCGATGAAGGGATGAGATCCTCAGACCTATTGTAGTCCCTTACGCTGCAGCAATCGGAGATAACTTCATTTTAATGGACGATAACTGCAGGCCACATCGTGCAAACCTGATGGAGGATTTCCTTTTCGAGGAAGGAATCGTTTGAAAGGAATGACCAGCGTGATCTCCAAACATGAATCCAATCGAGCATGTTTGGGATGCTCTAAGAAGACGAGCTTCTGGCCGCCAACAACCCCCACAAACTCTCCAAGAATTGGAAAGAGTTCTTCTGGAAGAGTGGGCCAGATTACCCCAACTCGTCATTAATAGCCTCATTGAGTCCATGCCTCAAAGGTGTTCAACGTTGCTGGCCGCCCGTGGAAACCATACCCCCTACTGAAAATGATTTTCTTTGAAGAAAACACCTTTTCTTATTTTTTTTCCTTTTGTACACAAATGCACAATAAAATGCATTTTTTTCTGCCAAACATGTGTAATTTATTCTCATATAACCTACTATGTCTGTCGACCATGTATCAATCAGCTAAAAAGTTTCCCAGATACAAAATCCACCTAAAACTGCAATATCCTTTAATTGTTTTGAGCAGTGTATATATGTCAACATGTGAACGGAGGGTGGTTTTGGGGTCTGGGGGTCATGATCAGTGAAAATATACCAAAATTTTCTGGAAGTGCTTTCCTCCGGACGGCTGCAATAGGTAGCTTTTTACTTTTTGTAATGAAAGCTACCTAATATAAGAACATTGTCGCATTTTGAGGTCATTACATTTATTCACAGTGGCCCTAATACTTTAAAAATAATTGGCAGGATGTTTTTCTAAACATACTCTTCATTCTTATCACATTTTGATTTTTTTTTTTTACATATTTTTCATATATTCAACAGATAAAAAAATAAAAGTGCACTTTTTTAAATCCTGCATATTGTGATTTAAGTAACACGTTTCTAATTTCGTAATTATTTGTACGAAATCAATTTTATCTTTAACACGGATTTGTCACGATTTTACCACGTATTCTTCAAAGAAGTTCCCCTGTCCAAAAGTGAAGATAAAACTTATTCATCTATAGTCACATTTTATAAAGTAAAGTAACTTTATCTATCTCTACAAAGGTACGGCTGTTTTAAGACGGACTAACCTAATTACTAGCAAGATTGTTATTCAAAAGCACGTTCACCGAGAGCACTCAACACCTCTCTCAGGCTTACACCGAATAACAACTTGCAGTTGATAAGGAACTGAAATTTAAGAGATAAGGACAAAGTTCTCTTATTAATTAAAACCAACGCTGTTAATGAAGTGCATTTTGCGCCTCGAAAGATTATCAGAAGGACCAAGTTATTTCATAGCTAAACTCTATGTAATCAGTAGTAACCAAAAATGTAAATTTATATTTGTAAAGTTTTATAGGAAGTTTGCATGCCATATCTTACTATATCGAAATTGCTTACTTTGAAATAATTTTATTATATTGAATGATTATTTGAGTTCTAAACAGACGTTAGTAATACTAGTAATACTGCCACTGCTGCTGGTATTGAATCTATTGTGTCTTTTTCTTTTTCTCGGTATGTACCGAAAAAACAGTTCATAAAAGCATATACTAAACTGTTTGTTACATAGAGAAATGTTCGATAAAAACTCTGCAGTAGACAATTTCAAAACTGAAGCTTATCCTGGGTGATATTTAACGTTGGATTAGTCAAAGTTTTTAAATAGCGTAAAGTTTACAAGATAAAAACGTTGCATATAAAATTAACCATTTACTTGACTATATTATGAAGTACAAAGTATAATTATTTTTTTTTAATTTATCAAAGCTTTTGAGATTTTTTTTCAAAAATTTTTATTTAAAATTTCATTTTGTGAATAGTGATTTAATTCATATTTTTTAAGTAATTGTTTTTTTATCTTTTGTTAACAGATTAGAAAAACTCCGAATAATAAAAAAATCCAAATACTGTATGTATTTTTATTGCAAATATATATTTAAAAGTGAGTATTGAAAGAAAACTTCAAATTAATTAAATTATTACGCTGAAAAAGCTACTTACATTGTACTTAAAATGATATTATTATAGCAACGTTACAATCCTTCGATATAATAAGAAGAAAAAATTGTGAACGGAAGTTTGGAAGAAGAAAAATGCTGATTTGACGGGTGAAAAACAAATTAGAAATCGAGGCTATACTTAACTTGGTATTTAAATGAGTAGATTTAGAGGCAAATACAAAAAAAAAAATAAATTTACATTGAGGTACTTTTGTATTGTACATATATGATAAATAAGTTCAAAATGATAAAATTAATTAAAAAATCTGTTACTTATTTACAAGCATAAGGATTAAGTATTCGCAGCCTTTGTAATTAAAAACTCATTTTATAAGCAATTCCAATTTAAACAAATTGTCACTGTGCAGAAATTTAAAATAAAAAAATATAGTATCAGCACTAAAAATTTAAATGCAGAATGCACTAAAACGCACAACGTTGATTACATTTTATTAGCGCTAATTGCACTCTTAAAGGATATGCTAAAATTAATACAACAATTTTTAATAAAAGAAGAAAAGTTGATTAGAGTTTCACGATCAAGACTGTCAAAAGAGATTATCCTCATTGGTTTGAAGTACTAATCTCAAGTGCTCTATTAAAAATGCTTCTTTGTATTTCCTAGGAAACTGAAAATTTTGAACCAGTCGATACTTTAGAAAGAAGGTATGATGATTAGAAATTCACGAAAAAGACTGTTTAAGGAGATTATCCCCATTTATATCACGTTTGTCGAGCTGGACGCAAGAGCATAATTAAAATAACTGCTTTTTACTTTCAAGAAAACCGAAAATCTTCAAATAATCAATGGAACCAATCAATACATGAGAAAATTACACGTTCACATGTAAAATTCCTCTTTTGTTTAAAAATTCATTAAAAATGTTTATCCGAGTTTTTCATATAGTACCACCTAAATAATAATTATTGACCGGTAATTTGTGACCAATTACTAAAGTGTGAATTATTTCAAACTTATATAATAAATTATTTTTAATGAATTAATTCAACAATCAGAATAACCTTAAGATGGTTCTTAAATTCCCTGCTCAAAAAATTCGAAAATTTCTATTACATTTTTCGGTTCAATTTTAAACTTAAAGCATAAAAATGGCAGGCCTGATTAGTGAATCCTGTTTTAATCGAATGGTGTTTTCCGTTTATTGAAAAATAAATTATATATCGAGTTATAAGCGAATATTTGTATGCGAAGACAGATGTCTCTCCATCCCCTCACCATTGCATTCAGAAAGTAAGTTCAAAACTCCAATTTTGACAATATTTTCCCAGAGACCCCTTATTTTTATCCAACAAACAGAATATGTTATTGAATTACATAGTTTTTGAACAAGAACAACTCTCCATTTCATATGTTTTTAAACAAAAATGAATTCAGAAATGCGTCGAATACTAACTCCTTTGAATTTGAAAACAGCCTCTTAAAACAGAGTTCGAGAAACTTCAAAATTTCCGTAATAAACATTTGAACTTTCGTAAGTAACATTAAATATTATGAAATAGTCACTAATAGAAAAATAATACAAATAGAAATTATATAATAAAAAAACGCTCCATAAACATTTATTTATATCTGTTTAGAAGGATCAATTCCTTTTTTAACTTGGGCATGTAAGTTTTTACGATTAATTAAAGCTATAAAAATCATATAAAGAATATGATAGAAAAGAACATTTACAGATTTTGTGGAAGGACCCAACACTGAAGATCTGTACGAATCCGGGCTTGGCTTAAGGCCCATCCCTGGCCCGGAGAAAATTTTCCAACGGATCAGTCCTGAAGATTAAAGATTATTAGGTGCGTTCGTAATTATGTAAATACGTAGCACCTATTGTTGTCGCTCAGTCCGTCCGTCTGTCTGTCTGTCCGTCTGTCTGTCTGTCCGTCTGTCTGTCTGTCTGTCCGTCTGTCTGTCCGTCTGTCTGTCTGTCTGTCCGTCCGCATATAACAGCGCAAAAACTACCCAACCGAATCGTTTGAAATTTAAAATACATAATTATTACATAATTTTGTCGAGTCATTTCAAATTTTATGAAAATCGGATGCATAGATCAATTACAGGTGCAATCAAAAGTATTCCGTTACATTACGGTCAAAGGGGAAAAAAGTTTCAAATGCATTTTAATCGTTTGAAATTTAAAATACATAGTTATTACATAATTTTGTCGAGTTATTTCAAATTTTTTGATAATCGGGTGCATAGATCAATTACAGGGGCAATCAAAAGTATTCAATTACATTATAGTCAATGGGGAAAAAGTTTCAAATGTATTTTATACGTTTGAAATTTAAAATACATAGTTATTACATAATTTTGTCGAGTTACTTCAAATTTTATGAAAATCGGATGCATAGATCAATTACAGGGACAATCAAAAGTATTCCGTTACATTACGGTCAATGGGGGAAAATGTTTCAAATGCATTTTAATCGCTTGAAATTTAAAATACATAGTTATTACATAATTTTGTCGAGTTATTTCAAATTTTTTGATAATCGGGTGCATAGATCAATTACAGGGGCAATCAAAAGTATTCAATTACATTATAGTCAATGGGGAAAAAGTTTCAAATGTATTTTATACGTTTGAAATTTAAAATACATAGTTATTAAATAATTTTGTCGAGTTATTTCAAATTTTATGAAAATCGGATGCATAGATCAATTACAGGGACAATCAAAAGTATTCCGTTACATTACGGTCAATGGGGGAAAATGTTTCAAATGCATTTTAATGGTGTTGCACTCATTCGAACTTAATAAAATTTATATGCAACTATAAAGTACATATTATAATATACATTTTACATAATCTGTGATGCAAAGAACATTTGTTATTGATTTACAAGGCCACACAAAAGTATTCCATTACATAATGGTATAGAGAGAACATTGCTTGATGAGCGTTTTAATTGTAATTCACTATTTACAATTTTATGAGATTGAGATATAAGAGTAATATTTTTAAAACTTCGTTATCGTACGAACGCACCTCGTTTGCTACGCTTCACGTGCAATTTCCAACTTGTTTTTTTAACGTGCTGGTCTGAGCGTAAAAACAAATTTGACCTGATATAAAAATTTAAAAGGAACAAACTAAAATAATAAAATTCGAACAGTTTCCAATGAACGTTACTTTAAATATGCAGCAAGTGTTCCTGTGACGTAACGTACTGTAAAATGGCGATTTTTATAGCCTCGAACCGAAAGGAAGAATAGGAAAAAATTTTAATAGATTATTACCTGGAAATAAATGCTAAAATATTTATATTGTTTTAAGTGCAAATGAAATTTTCTGTAATCCTCTGCATACAAGAAGTACTATAGACAATATTCCTGTGACGTCACATGAAAAAAAATGTCAATTTTTATAGTCTCGAACCGAAAGGAAGATTACAGTCCATATATTAGGAGTGAGTAGAAGTTGTAGTCGTTAATAGGGCCCCAGTGCGTCTTCTAATTGAGCGGTTTTTACACCGTAGACATCACAGTTCTTGTTTATCATTTATGCATTCTATGAAATTAGTAAAAATTTATAATTTCTTTTTCTTTATTCTCAGAGCTTTTTAAAATTAATCTTAAATAATTTTCTAAGCATTTTCGATTAACTAATCACAGTAGCAAACTTATATGTTTTTTAAAAAAAATACATTTTTTTATTTCTGAAAAAGTCGAATAAAGCTTTTTGGAAATGCCATAACAAATAAATCTGAGGAAAACAAATATTCTGAAAGTTACTCGTTGATAGATATTTTTATCTATAACGATTCTGCCTTAATGTAAGCGTGATTACTTACGGATTAAATTTTGAAAGATTATCTCTACCAATAAGCTTTAATAAAACTAAGTATGCATTCAAACAGAACTTTCAGATTTAATTAAACTAAATTACGAATATAAATTACCCAATACAGTTTACAGAGTCGAATAAGCACTTCATTGTGTAGAATAATTTACACTGATTATGAATAATTGACGTACGCTGTTTAAATATATCTTCATATGACGACAGAAATAGAGATAATTCATAACACTAGTGTGTGTTTTCACAGAATTCGTTCAAAATCCAGTTAATGGATGACATTATCATATGCTTCAGTTAACTACCTTAAATAAAACTGAGTGCTACCTATAATTATATTGACTGTATATACTCGTGCATAGGTTGACCCGCATAATTTTTAAGCAAAATTTTGAAAAAAAAAATGAATTTTCGTGTATGTATGTCGAATCACATTTCTGGTAGTATGTTGAAAAATAATTTGTAATCGATTATAAAAAAAATAATAATAAAGTTTCATTAAATTTAGTTGTGGTATTTAGCACTTTTACTTTTCAGGTAAAACTGTAGATGGCACCCCTTGTCCATTCCATGGAATTATTGTAAGGAACATAAATGTACTTGCGTTCCAGATTAATTGTTCTATGTTTCCAATGTGTATATGTCATGTGTAGTGAAGTCTGTTTTATTAAATGTGTTTTGTATTAAAGTTCGTCCACCTCAAATCATTGAGTACTGTGTATGCTTTAAATTATTATGTTTAAATATATTATAACTGGCGACGATTGTGTACAAAACGATGTACCGGAAAAATATTAAAAGAATAACCGCGGGCCGAATGTAAATGGCTCCTTCTTTCGATTTTGAGTTCGACAATTTTACAAGGTAACAGCAGCCTTTCAGAGTATCTCAGCAGCTACAAAACAAGGGGGTGGTAAGTGTATTGAATTTTACTTTACTTTTTTTTCCTGTCTTATTGCATGAAAATACGATGTTTGCATTTAAAGAATACGATGATAAAGTGGAATCATTTCAAGCATATATTAAACGCCTGGAGCAGAATTTTATTCTGAATGAATTAAAAGAGGAAAAAAAAGTTGCGGCCCTTTTATCCTGCATGGGCCCTAAGCTTTATAATTTGCTGAGTAATTTATGTTTCCCGAAAGATTGTGAAGCATTAAAATATTCTGAGATTGTTGACATTCTGATAAAACATTTAAGCCCCGCCCCCAACAAATTTATCGAAAGAATAAAATTCCGTAAGTGTTACCAAAATGAGTCGGAATCAGTTCAAGATTTTGCTGCTAGATTAAAAAAAAAATACAACTTTTTGTTGTTTTACGGGTGATACATTGAACGAAAATTTATTGAAACAATTTTTAAGCGGTTTGAAAAACGAAGGCATTCAAAATAAATTGATTACACAAGTAGAAGAGTTAACTTTTGAGAAAGCAGTTGAAAAAGTTTTATCCTTACACAATGTAGATATTGAAATTTCTGAAATTAAAAATAAAAATTTCAGTATTAATAAAATTTCAAGTTCAAAGAACGTACACCCCAAGAAATTGTCGAACGATTGTCAGAAGCAAAATGTCAACAATAATGTAAATAATACAAATTCTGAGGCAAATAAAAATAAATTGAAGTGTTATAGATGTGGAAATACTTCTCATCTAGCCAATTCATGTAGATTTATTAATGCTATTTGTAAAATATGTAAGAAAAAAGGCCATATTGGAAAAGTATGTAGAAGTAAAACTTTCCAAAAACACGTAAATTCTGTAGATACGGTAAATGTCTTAACTATAAAAAATACAGGTGCAAATCCTATTAAATTATATGTGTTAATTGAAAATAAAGCAAGAGCTGATATGGAATGGGACACAGGTTCGGGAATTTCTGCTGTTCCTTTAAAAAGATTTCGCAGAATTTTTCCTGATTTTAAAATTTCCCCCCCAGATGTTCAGTTAAAAACTGCAACTGGTAAAATTTTTAAACCTGTAGGTTATGTTGAAGTAAATGTTACTTATGAAAATAAAACAGAAAAGTTAAAATTATATTTGATAAAAGAAGATACTTTTCCATTATTATTTGGCCGAGATTGGGCCTCTGCATTCGATATTTTTCCACATAATTTAAGATCTGTCTATGTTAATGAGACTGCAAATTATTCTCATAAATTACAAGAATTGTTAAATGATTTTTCTGATTTATTTTCTGATAAAGTAGGGGAAATTAAAGGGTTAAAGGCAGAGCTTTATCTTGAAAAGGATGCTACACCCATATTTTGTAAATCAAGGACTGTTACTTATGCACTACGTGCTGCAGTCAATGAGGAATTACAAAGATTACAAGACTCTGGTATAATTAAACCAGTTACGAATAGCAAGTGGGCAACCCCTATTGTTCCAGTGGTAAAATCTAATGGAAAAATACGTTTATGCGGAGACTTTAAAGTTACATTAAATAAATATCTGAAAGTAGAAAAATATCCCTTGCCTAAAATAGAAGATATGTTAGCTACTTTAAGTGATGGTGTTCATTTTACAAAAATTGATTTGAATCAAGCATACCTCCAATTACCTGTTGATGAGGAATCCCAAGAATTATTAACCATTAATACTCCTAAAGGATTATTTCAGTTTCTTAAATTACCAATGGGTCTTAGTAGTTCTCCTGCTATACGGCAAAGAAAAATCGAGCAAATTTTAAGTGGAATTGAGGGAATTACAATTTTTATTGATGATATAAGAATAACTGGGGAAACAGATGAAATTCATTTACAAAGGTTAAAGCAAGTATTAGAAAGATTGAGAAATTATAATATTCGGATAAATAACGAAAAATCTTTCTTCATGGCAGATGAAATTACTTATTGTGGGTATAAAGTGGATAAACATGGTATTCATAAAGCACCAGATAAAATAGAAGCAATTGTAAATGCCCCTAGGCCAGAAAATGTTTCCCAGGTAAAAGCATTTCTTGGTCTTGTAATTTATTATGCTAAATTTGTGCCAAATTTATCGACAATTGCACATCCTTTGAATAATTTGCTTAAAAAGAATGTGAAGTTTAATTGGTCTTACAAATGTGATCAAGCGTTTAAAAAAATAAAAAGAGAAATTACTTCTGACAGAGTGCTTATTCATTTCAATCCGAAATTACCTTTAATCTTAGCTACGGATGCTTCTCCATATGGTATCTCTGCAGTTCTTTCGCATGTGATGCCAGACAATACAGAAAAGCCTATTGGATTTGCATCCAGAACCTTGAATAATGCCGAAAAACGGTATAGTCAAGTAGATAAGGAGGCATTAGCAATAATATTTGGTGTTAAGAAATTTTTTCAATATTTGTACGGTAACAGATTCACTTTGTTTACTGATAGTAAACCATTAGTTTCGATTTTTTCACCTTCTAAAAGTATTCCCGTTTTATCAGCTGCTAGAATGCAAAGATATGCCATATATTTACAAACGTTCCAGTATGACATTCTTTATAAGAAACTACTGAACACGGTAATGTCGATGCACTCTCACGTCTTCCATTACGTAGTGAAAATTTACCCCACGAATATAATTCAAATGAGGGACTTGATGAATCTGAAATCATTCAAATAAACCAGCTTTCTGTTTTACCTTTAAATGCTAAATCTATTGCTTCAGCTACAAAAACCGATCATCTTTTGCGACAAATTTTTCATCACCTCATTTCTGGCTCAGAAATTCCAAAAAATTTACTTTTTGGCGGAAAACAAGAAGAATTTACTTTTCAGCATGGTTGTATTTTAAAAGGTTGTAGGGTAGTTATCCCAGATATTCATCGACAACAGATATTAAAGGAATTACATTTTGGTCATTTTGGTATAGTGAAAATGAAATCTTTAGCCCATAGTTTTGTATGGTGGCCAGGAATAGACCATGATATAGAAGATATTGCAAGAAATTGCTCTATGTGTGTAAATTTGAAAAATAATCCTTCTAAAGTTGATACACATCATTGGGAATGGCCTACAGCTCCATGGCAGAGAATTCATATTGATTATTTTGGTCCTGTTAACGGGAAAATGCTTTTATTGATGTTTTGTTTGATGTGTTGCTTTTGTTAGTGGTTGATGCTTATAGTAAATGGCCAGAAGTATTTATAGTTCCTAGTACAACTTCAGAAAATACAATTATTTGTCTTTCTTCTCTCTTTGCACGATACGGTTTTCCTATTTCTTTGGTATCAGATAATGCTAAGCAGTTTACATCTGAAGAATTTGAAATATTCTTAAAAAGTCATGGTGTAAAACATAAGTTTAGTGCACCGTACCATCCATCTACAAATGGACAGGATGAGAGATTTGTGCAAACGGTCAAACGTGGATTAAAAGCCTTAGCTTCTGAACCAGGTACTTTACAAATGAAGTTGAATAACTTTCTTTTGCAGTACAGGAAGATGCCACATGTTACAACAGGGGAAAGTCCTGCATCTTTATTTCTAAGACGTCACATAAGAACAAACATAGATTTGATAGTTCCGAATGTTGCAAATTTTGTGCATGAAAAACAAACTGCAAGGAAAGCTAAAGTTAAAGTAAAAGAATTTGAAATCAATCAGAAAGTAGCTGTAAGAAATTATACTCCAGAAGCCAAATGGAAAATTGATCGAATCATAGCAAGAGAAGGAAAATTACATTACAGAGTTCAAGTTGGTTCGAATATTTGGAAAAGGCATGTTGATCAAATAACTAATGCAGGGGAAGATATTTCTTTAACTAATGATCCAAATTCGGAAGAAAATGTTACAGAAAATTTCAGAAGTGAAAATGCAAGTGTGAAACAAAATGATTTTCCACCCTTACAGTCAAGTTCCACAGATCCGCAACCAGTTGACTCTCATGCTCCAATTGCTTCAGGTCCTACGCCAACTGACTTTCATGATCCTGATTCTTCGAGTTCTAATTCAACTAACTCTGATAATATTCTCCTAAAACTGCCGGTTCCTACTAATGCTACAGCTGATGCTCCTGAACATGTCAAAACTAATTCTTCTTCTTCTCCACAGGTACTTAGACGATAAAGAAGACATAGGAGATCTCCTGACCGACTTCATTATTAAGTGGGGAAGAATTGTGGTATTTAGCACTTTTACTTTTCAGGTAAAACTGTAGATGGCGCCCCTTGTCCATTCCATGGAATTATTGTAAGGAACATAAATGTACTTGCGTTCCAGATTAACTGTTCTATGTTTACAATGTGTATATGTCATGTGTAGTGAAGTCTGTTTTATTAAATGTGTTTTGTATTAAAGTTCGTCCACCTCAAATCATTGAGTACTGTGTATGCTTTAAATTAATATGTTTAAATATATTATAATTAAATTAATAAATTGTTCTTTTCTGTACTTTTTATCAGACAATTTTTTATTAATTCAACGTTTTCAAACTGTATAATTTTGTAAAACCACAGAAGCCTAAATTATTTTGAAATCTATTCACATAAATATTATAATGCTTAAATAAATAAATAAATATATATATATTAAAGCTTAATTTAAGAATTCTAAAACACAATATTTTTTTGTATTGCAAGACTTTTAGAAGAAATAGAAAGAATTATTCTTAACTTGAACTCTTTTTAAAAAGGGATTAAAATGTTAAAAAGAATGTCGTGTATTGAATGAAATTCTATCCCGACAGCAAATGGGTGCAGAAGAATTACAGGGACATTATTGGTCAAGTATTTTTTTTTAAATTAATCACAGGGAAATTAACATTGTCTGCTCTTATCTCTCTCTCCAACCTAGACCCATATGTGATTATTTAAAAAAATGGTCCATTCGTGGATTATCTGCGAAGAATTTACTTTTTTTATTAAGAGCCATCACTATAGGCTGGAAAAGACCCGGATAATAGTGTAATGTCTATGGAGGCATTCTTTTCAAATATCTCGCTAAAATTTTAATATTTTTACATGATTTTTTTTTTTTTTTTGCATAGGATAGCTGAGGACGACCCATAACCGGGCTCGTTTTTACTTTTTCGATTTTGGTTATATTCTTTTTATATTAGGATAGTTTCAGTTTCATAACCGGTTCAAACCGGTTTTGAAAGTTAAAGTATTTTTTTATAAAATATCTGAAACGGAAATTGAAAAAGTAAAAACTAGCCTGGTTTTGGATGGTCCTCAGCTATCTTCTGCAAAAACAATCAGGTAAAAATATTAAAATTTGAGCGAGATATTTGAAAAGAACGCCCCCCCATAGACTTTACATTATCATCCGGGTCTTTTTCAATCAGTAGTGTGGCGTCTTAAGGCCCCTGTCCTCGCTCGAGGAAACGCGAGCTAATGCTGTTCTTATGGGGAAGCATTTTTCTAATAACTCTTTCACATTTTGACATTTTTGAATAATTTTTTTTTTTTTTGCATTGGATAGCTGAGGTGCATGCCGACAGCGCACTTTTTTAACTTTTTCGATTTTGGTTGCAGATATTTTTTACAAATTTAGTTTCACTTTCAAAACCGGTTTCGAAACTGAAAGCGCTTTATAAAAAATATATCTGCAACCAAAATCAAAAAAGTAAAAATGGTGCGCTATTGGCATGCACCTCAGCTATCCAATGCAAAAAAAAATATTCAAAAATGTCAAAATGCGAAAGAGTTATTAGAAAAATGCTTTCCCATAGGAATAGCATTAGCTCGCGAGCGTTTCCTCGAGCGAGGTCAGAGGCCTTAACTTGGATATAAGTCCAAACCTCCCCCCTTTTCAATTCCCGAATTTTGTCAAAAATTCTTCGACTTATACACGAGTATATACGGTGGATTTGGTAATCTGAATGTTATTGCAAGAAATTATGCGGTAATGCTACTGACTACATCTTTTCTTTTTACAACTTTTTTATTCAACTCAACTTGATTTTTCAATATGAAGGCAGAAATTTGTAATTGATTTTTCACATATTTCTACTTTCTTCTATCTTCAATAGAAGAAAATATTGTAATAGAATTTTTTTTCGACTTCCGGTTTTCGACGGATTTATACGTTTTAGGGCTCAGAGATTCCAAAAAACATCTTTTTTTTTTTACAAAATATCTGTCTGTCCGTGTGTCTGTGTGTCCGTATGCCGCCATTCTACCATCAAAAAGTGTATGAAAATATGCATAGAATTCAACCAAATATTTCGTGAATATTTTTGGCTGTGGAAAGCAGGTCCTCCTTCAATTTTGAAATATTTTGCCGGAAAAGGACGTCGCAATCGCGAATTTTGTGCCATTTTTATTATTGTACCGACCAAAAGTATATGAAGTTATGCATCGAATTGAACGAAATTTTTTGTGTAAGTGTATGGCTATGGCTAGTTGATCCTCCCTGAATTTGAAAAAAATCCGCCAGAAGGGGGCACTGCAATAGCAATTTTTCCTGAATTTGAAAAAAAATCCGCGGGAAGAGGGCACTGCAATAGCGACTTTTGTGCCATATTACATATCGCACCACCTAAAATTGTAAGAAGTTATGCCTAGAACTGAACTAAAATTTTTGTGTGATTATTTTTTGGTATGGTAAGTAGGTTCTCCATGCATTTGAAAAAAAATCTGCCTATAATTCAATTGTCTATCGGCTTATGCAGAGACGGAAACTCTTTTTTACTCCGATTGATTGACTGAAGCAAAAATTTAAGATAAAAATCAAAGTTGGTATAGTATTGAATTAAAATTATTAAAGCATTAATATGAGTAACTATTTTTTTAAATATTAAAATGTACGTATGAGATAGAAGAAAGTTTTGGGATTGGCACATCCAATTAGTTTTGAAATATTTTTCATTTTTTTTAATATTTTTTATATATTTTTTGTAATGCTATAATTATAAAATTTACGTACAGAAGTGTGTTTCAAAAGACAATACAACATTTTAATACAGGGTGGTTCAAATTAAAATAATCTGTCTGGAACGCCCTAACGAGAGAAGCAATGGGTATAATGTGCTCATATTTGGAGGGTATACGTATCGGACCATGGGTAATTTACTAGTTCAATGAAGGAAAAAAGTTTAAACAAAAGCTGCTAGGGTAAAATGAGGTGTTTTTTGGAATATAAGGTAAGGGATATGAAACATAACACAACCAATAAATAACAGAATACGAGGTACCGTAATTAAAGGTATCATCATGTTTCTTTACACACAAATCGTGCTATGTAGGCGAGAATGGAAATTTAAAGCTGATCAAGGCAGGGATGTAGTGAAGGGTATACGGGGTATACGCCGCTTGTACCATCTGGATTTTTTAAAACTCCGTATACCCTCTGTTTCTCAAATAAAACATTAGCGCATACCCTAGCTATGAACGTTCATGACATTGGCGTGTATCCTATGCCAATACCGTATACTCTCTGCTTTTTTACGACTACAACACTGGATAAAGGTTAAAGTTATTTAAAGTTATTAATTTAAAGTTTATCAAGAAACATAAGAAATCAGGCATATTTCAATAACCAGATCCTGTTGCCAGGACCATTGCTAAGACTTTTTATTGGTAGGGGAGAAGACCTTAAATTGCCAAGTCAAATTTTCATATTTGCCAACTCGTTTTATAATTTTGCAAAGTTACCACACTTAGAAAATGTAATACAGTTCTTATTTGTAAAAAGTTTAATAATATTTCCAATTAGAGTTGTAACTTTTGCAAATTCTATCAAAAATAGAAACTGTACTACAATTTTTATTAAAATTTTAATTAAATTTGCCAAGTGTAACAACATTTGCGAATGTTTGAGGGGGGAGACTCCCCCCTGTCCCCCCCCCCCCTTAGCGAGACCCCTGCCTGTTGCACGTAAAGCAACACCAGTTCCGATAAATAATACGGTTTCGATGAAGAACCCTGAAGCAAGATGGCCACTCAGAAACCCTCTTGTAAAAATCACTGAGAAAAAAAAAATTAGCATCTTCACCCAGAAAGAATAGTTATACTATGTTTACACTGAGAAAGTTGAGTCACTTAACTTTTTTGAAATGGGAAATCCGGAATTAGTTTTCACCTGTTCACATTGAAAAAGTTTTAAGAGACTAAACTCGTGTTGAATTTGTAATTACAACTTCTAACTATACATAGTTTATTATTGATTTTATTATTTGCGGCGTATTAATTAAATAAACGGTTCAAAAGGTCATTCGAAAAAGCTGCATAATTTTTTGTTGAACTAGACTCTAATTTTAATAGCAGTTTCAAATAAGAAACAGAATTCAGCAAGTTGATTTCCATTCAAGTCATAGTTAAGAGAATATCAAAAATTAAGTGAGTTGCAGAAGCTTGCTGAAGTAAAAATTTTGATTCTGGGTACGCCTGCTTCAAAAAATTCAAGTTAAGTGAATAAACTATTTCGATATGAACATTGTATTAGGGGTCATTCATAAATGATATCACGCATTTTTTCTACAATTTTGACCCCCCCTCCCCCTTTTGTCACAGAGTGTCACACATCGTTTTACTCCCTCTCCCCCTCTTGCTAAATGTCACGCTATAATACGTAAACATATACTTGCAGTTCAAAAGCTAAAGAACTACTTTTAGATCACATTTCAAATTTTAAACTTCAACTAAGTGTTTTAATGACATTTGTGAGCTGAACAATAAAATGATCGGATTTTGTATAAATAAGGTTTACAAAAAATAACAATAATATAGAATAGTAATCAATTGTTAATATGAAAGAGCATTGAAAACAATAGTATTTTGGAATTTGAAATAGAATTTAACATATTTGGCTTTGAATATTATCTTTATGAAAGCAAAGTATTTTAATTTTAAATAATTTCATTTCATAATTTAATTTACTGAATTTTAATGCTTTTATTTTTAACCAAAATGTGTGATGTCATATTTCTTCTTACCCCCTCCCACTCTTTTATCACAAACTGTCACAGGTTCATGAACCCCCTCCCCACCCCCTAAGCGTGAAATCATTTATGGACTGTCCCTTACTCACTTTCTAAATCCCTAAATTAGAAATATAGATAATGAAATATACCCAATAGGGTAAACAACTACTAAACTGAATAGACGGAGTGACCCACAATTTCTTGTCTTTTTATTTTCTATGTGAAGAAATCATTTTGAATCGTTAAGTAGCGGAAAGATATAGCCTAATTTTGGGAACAGTTTTATAAACTAAAATAAGAATTACTACACTCCTTCAAGTAAATTTTTGATTGGTTGTTGTCTCCTGCTTAATTTAAGCTATTCTCTCTAAATTTTTCGTTTTTTGTTTTAAGTGTTGCTGTTGCTCATAAATTTTTATTTTTATTATTTATTTATATTTCTGTTTTGTTCGCCTGTTTAAAAATGACAATTTCTTTAGACACATGTTATGTTTCTTTTAAATTCTTTTTCTTTTTATTAAAAATATTTTGAAATTTTCAGCTTTTATTAAAATTATTTAAAGCATATGTTTATGTTTCATTTTTAATTATTATTATTATTGTTATTATTATTATATACAGATATTTTTTTATACTGAGACCGAAGCAAAAAAAAAACATCAAGATAAGAAAATAAATCTGCAGCGCTCTTGCCAGCATTAAAATGACGTTAAAATTATGACAATTATACAAGTTCGAGATTAATTTTAAACATGTGTTTAACAGCACAACAAATCAATGTGGTAGTGTATAACGTCACGCATCTCTGATCTCTATAATACACGATATCCAATTATACTAAGCATTTACTCAGTGTGATTTTAACCATAATGAAATACTCTCGACCGCATTTCATATAAGAGGTCATTTGAGGAAACATGAATTTCAAGTTAACGTAATAATTATGTCATTTCAGACGCTAATCTGTCGAACTTAGCACGTTAATGAGTAACCTCTACATCCAGAAGTGAGAAATATGCAAAATATATTTATTCATCTCATCATGTATAAGAACAGTCTTAATGAAGGATTTTATGTTCCACTTATCCATAATTTTTTATTGTTGTTAGAATTTAATTACTTAAGAGCACTCTGTATTTTTCACTTCGTAAAAAATGATGAAAATATCAATTTTTATATTTTTTACTATGGTAAAAGAAAGTTGTTACAAAAAGTTGATGTCGAAATGTTAAAATCATTTCAAGTTATTCTAATCCTCTTGAGGTTGCTAGTCAGCGGTTGAATTTCCCTCTGTGATGTTAAGTCTATGGGCGTTTGATACATTTTTATATTCAAATTATCTCCTCAGGGAATTAATATTTTTAATTTCTTTCATCAGTGTTCTCTCCTTAAAGAATATCACTTTTCTTCTTAGTTGTCTAAATATTTCTAAAATTTATGCTCAATTCAATATTTTATATTTTAAAAACTGAGGAACTGGAGGCAAAATTTTAACACTTCATATGAAATTATGCATAGATCTTAGAGTTATATATAAAACTAAGAAAAAAATAGACATCCTTTAAAAAGAAAACACTGAAAAAAGATGTTTAAATATTAATTTCCTGAGGAGATATTTTGAATATAAAGCCCATAGACTTAACATTACCGAAGAAAATTCGGCCGCTGACTAGCACCCTTAAAGTCTTCATAGGGGAAATTTTAGAGATTAATTTACGAAAAAAGGAAATTTGCAAGGAGGCTATTTCATTTCAAGTTTTAAATGCTTGGATTAATAGTTTAATAAAAGTATCTATCTCTATTATAAAGTGCAAATGTTTCTGTGAGTAATGCTGACGACATTTTATCAATGGCAACAACAGAAGATTAGATTTAATTTTTATTAACTTTTATTGAATTTTTAAAATATAGCAAACCTGGCTGCAATAGTTAAAAATGTAGAATTTTACAAGACAGTTGTTTTACAAGATTAGAGAAATAATCCCCAAAATGAAGTATGTGTAATTCTGTGAGAATATATGATGCTACTGTGACTATGTCACAGGAATATGTACATTGGAACTAAAAATAATATAAAAGCACCGAGTTGTTGATTTCGTGATCAGAATCTTCCACTTTGGTGAAGGACTGAGCTAGCAAATTAAATTATGAATAAAACTAACAAGATACAATCATTAGTATTGATTTAAGGAAGACCAAGCTGGTGGTCAGTGTAGGCTAGTTAAAAATATATTTATGGTCTCACATACCAAAAATTAATTTATTTACATTGTGGACTACAGCATAATTTGAACACCTCTTCCTGGCAAGGAAAATATTTAAAAATGCAAAATTTCATTGTCACCCAGTGTTTTAAGTGTCTTCAGAAAGATCAGTCTATTATTAACACATAATTAAAATCTTATAATTATCGTTCAGCAAAATGCCTCTATTCTCATTACTATAATAAAGCACTTTGGTATTCGAAACACATTCGTTGTTTAAACAAAGCGGAAACTACACAATTGTGTCCTCTGGGGAAAGATAACTGTAAAATAAACTGCATTTAATGAAAATCTTTCGTACATAAACTTGGATGGGAGTTCCCTCTTACCGCTGTTATCATTTTACGGAGTCCGTAAAATGAATATAACATTACGGGAGAAAAAGTCACTATTTCACAAAAACAGATACATTTGTGCATTTGTTTCACAGTTATAAAATTTGTTATGCATTTGTTGGTTATGAATGGCACGAAATATAAATAATTGACATTTAATTTAGATGCAGTTTGTTTTAAGATTTTCTTGGGATGGTACACAGCTTCTAAAAATGCCAAAAATATATTAGATAAGAAGAAAATTAAGACATTTAAATGCTTGTACTTAAAAATTCGATTTAGAATTTATTAATTTGCCTTTCAGAGAAATATTTTTAGTGATTGTTTTTAAATGAAAAATCTGTAACATTTCTGTTTCACTGTCGAGAAAACTAAAAGAAACGACTTTAAAAACTCATCGAATTTGAATAATTCTGCAGATAAAAAACGGCAAAAATTTTTTAATTTGCAAAAAAAAAAAAATTATTTTGTTACGCCTAATGTATATTTAAATGCAGAATCGCCTATTTCTGAAAAAAAAAATACAGGTTGCTTATAGTTAAAGTTACCCTGTAGAGACTATGTTCTGGTAGACAGATGTCCATGAAACTTGGTAAATACACTATGTGGACCATGGGGAAAAAGAAATTTTCAATAAAAAATTGCGGTACAAATTTCGACTGATAGTTGGTAACTTTCATTCACGAGAAAAGACGTTATGAAAATTTAAGAGCGGTTTAAAAGCCATTGTCGCTGCGTAAAGTCAATTTGTAGCATACCGTTACACTGAAGGAAGAAAGAGAGTGGAGAATATGTTGTATCAGAAAGACAGTAATATGTCATATACGGGAGCAACACCTCACATAGACTGAGCAATGATGGCACTGCTTAATATACACTCTGGAAATGATCGAATTATTTTGAGTAGTTTATCGGCAACTTGGCCTTCTCATACTCCGGAATTGAATTCCTGTGACTTGTGGGGGTTCGTGAACAATTATTTTTATTGAAAAGCATATGGACTCTGCCTGATTTTAAAACAAGTATAACTCATCATGTCGCTAAAATTGATCGGGAAACCTGCAAAAGATACAGTTAAAGTTACCCTGTTTAGACCTATGAAGAGTCTATTCAGGTTGACAGATATCTGTGAAACTTGGGAAATTTGCTACATGGACCATGGGGAAATGAAATTTGCAGTAAAAATTGTAGCACAAATTTCGATCGATAGTCGATGGATTTTATCTATGCGATATATTGTGAAAAAACGTTATGAAAATGTAGGAGTGGTTCAAAAGCCAGTTGTCACTGCTTAAAGTCTTTCTGTACTATGCCGTTACAGAAGAGAGAAAGAGAGTTAGTGATGAGTTTGCTTAATGAGAAAGGCAATAATTGGTCATGCAACGGTGCAACACCTCATATAGCCCGAGCAGTGAGGGCACTGCTTTGTGTTCACTTAAAAAATGATGAAGTTTTTTCGAGAAATTTTCAGATAATCATTCTCTGGAATTGAATTTCTGAGACTCGTAGGGTTCTTAAAGAATCATTTTTATCGAGAAGCATATGGATTCTGCCGGATTTGAAAGCAAGAATAACTCGCCATATTGCTAAAATTGATAAAGAAGTCCTTTGCCTGGAAACTGAGATGAGTGTTTTGCTCATCATACGCCCCTTCTCACCTGGTGGTCTAAATTTCAACAAATATTTTTATTGCAGATTTCTTTTCCCTATGATTTATATAACGAACTTTTAAGTTTCATCGATATCAGCCTACCAGAGGGAACTCTACGTAGACCCAAACAAAGAACTTTAATTACAATAACCCTGTATATTTACATGAAAAAACTTAGGAATGTATTATAGAGGTTATGAGGAAATCGTACTGTTATAACGTTTTAGAGATACTCAAGAAAAATCAATAGGATATGTCACCTTACTGAAATTCAGGGTTTACAGCACTTTATACATACTATGGATTAGATTATTCAGAGGTGCTTGTGTGGTAACAATGTGTATTTATAATGAATTGTGATTCGTAGCTTCTGGAGAGATTTATGGGGGGGGGGGGCGGTTTAAGTGCGTGCAAGTTCTATCCGTCCCTGTTCTATCAGATTTAAATCGAGAGATTATGCAGACAACTTCACTTGCGGGATTCTTTCGACCTCAGATAATCCGGCACTAGTGCAGTAAGATAAAAAGTGGATTATCATCCATTAAAAGGAAGTGATTATCTATTGAAACCCTAAACAATTTTACACGATGATCAATTATTTCATCTCTATATATTTCAATATTCACAATTGCACTGATGAAAACATTTAGGTCATTTTGGGCACTGAAAATGACGCCCTCCCATACCATAACTCAAAGACTTTTGTTATCGATGCTTTTCACGGATGTTTGCAGCATTTTTCCGTGTGTTTTTTTCAATTTTTTAAATACCTTTTAATACATTTAGAATCATTTTTCAAATAAAATCGGGATTCATCGGTTCTGAGAATTAGATTTTAGTATGTAGTAGGGTCTGAAATGTTTTGCAGCTGGATTTTTCTGTTAAGTTTGATATTTTTGTTTTATTTTGTAGCTTTTGACATGTAGATTCCAAATATCTTTGGTGCCATTTTTTTCTTACACATTTTTGAGGTGATTTTCAAGATGGCGTCCAAGATGGCTGCCATTTACTGATTCATTTAATATTTGTGGAATATTATAGACCAATATGTCAAATTATATATTTTTCGGGTCAAGAAATACAAATATTCAATCAAAATAGGAGCAAATTGTGCTATTTATTTATAAATTGACTACAAAATTACTAGCACTGCTTGTTTTCTCTTTTGCTGCAGATGTGAAAACTATATGTTCCCTAGATGACAATTACTAATAAGAGTGACTGTGTTGTGAATACACAATGAATTGTTTAGTGTGCTTGAAAGGTGGATATTTATATAAAAAACCTGGAATATATATTCTTGAAAACTGAAAGAATATGCTACAAAGCGAGCAAAATTCGGTGAGTCAAAGTCCACTCCATTCTGTCTACTGTGTAAATTAAATTGTCTACCGGCAATCAAAAGCGGCTGCTCCGAGTGGGAAAGATTCATGCTTGTTTTGCCACTCTCGATGCACTAGGAAAGTACATTGACGGCAGTGGCCTTGATCTCATATGTACTGAAATTGGATTATATTCTTTTGCAACAATTCTTCAAATATTTGGAGTGAAGAAATACACAGACGTATAGAGTTTCCCATGACAATCTTTTTGACATGCTATGAATTTCTCTTTGAAACACTGCCATATTCTAAGAAGATTATTTCTCTGCAAGAAAAATACTATTCAATACCTGAGAAATCGCACAATTGTGAATTGAAGCTACAACTTTATTTGAAGAAATAAAAGCAGTAGTTGAAAAGGATTACACAATGCAGTGATGACATGGCTAAAGTATATGAACCAATTTGAATCTTTGCTAAGTTTCATTACTCCTCAAGAATTTGGTCATTAGAGGATAGGTCATACGTGTCATTAGAAGAACAAATCAAATATCATTTTGCTCGATTTATTTCATTATGCAAGACACATTCCAGTATACATAACACAGATAAGGACCTCAAAACAACATATCCAGTAATATGGAATGTTTTTTAATCTGGTTGTTTTGTAGTACCTGTATCCAACATGCTGTTTACGAAGTTATTTTTATATCAGAACTTGGAACAGAAAATCAAAGAACTTGAGAACATTGGTGGAGTTATTGATTTAACTCAGAATGAAAGCGCTTGGAAAAGTATTTTTTGTATACACAAGTAGTATTAGGATTTGTTTAAAGTTTCTTTGAAAAGTACTGTCCAAATGAAACCTCTAAGCAGGCCAGAAGACACTAACAACTTCAGACTTCCATGCACTAACAATTATTCACAATGCAGCTATCGTCAAAGAGAGTATTCGGAAACATTGCGAAGGATTACACTTTCCAAGATAATACCACACTAATGAATATTGCATGATCTATTAAAGTTTCAGCATCTGCGAAGGGCATTATTCTAAATCGTGACCAAAAAGGCCAATTAGAATTCGAAAAATTTGTAAGAGATAGACTACAGTTGTCACTTTGAAATCTAATGGAAAAAAAAAAACATTCAGTATTTGTAACAAGAAGACTGCATTTAAGATTAGTGATCAATTGGTTAAAATTCGAGAAGATGGGCAATTGTTTGCTCGTTTTATTGTTCTTATGGAATTCAGACCTCAAATGACTTCAAACCTAAAAGATGCATTTGGAAACTACAAGCTTTCTGTAATATTAAGATCATTATTTTGTATTATAATAATCTGAATACATTCATATTCCATCTGACAAAAGTTCATTCTTTGCTGAAATAGAGTAATATAATCGTTCTCCCATACTTTCGTCATTAGAATCCTTGATTACTTCTCCGATGGAAAAAGTATGCATTACACATGCAATGAAAATCGTACAATCAATAAAAAGATACCTGTCCTGAAGATTTCAGAAATACTTTTACTGAAATCATTAGGAAAATTAACTCTCATACTCTGAGGGGAGAATTATATTTAACCAATACCTTAAGCATTCACTGAAAGAGCAAAGTCATAGACTGGAGGTGTCAGAACCTATTAGATTTATCTTAAAAATAGCACCAGTACAACTTTGGTGTAATTAAAGACGTTTCTTTCACATAATGAAACAAAATCGCACCTAATGGAGTATCACGGGAATAAATTACTACAGATTTTTGCTGCTTGTGAGAAGAAAATTATTGTCGTTTTGGGAGTAAAGCGTTTAGTAACCATGCGATTGTTTTCGATTCCGAATTATATGTTCATACATATGAAGAAGCAGGCGCTATTACACCACATCATGTACTTGATATAATGAACCATCATGATAATTGTAAAATCAACGAATTTTCGCAAGATAGTGACATTTTCATAGTGCTGATTAGCTTGGTTTTAAGTAATCTACTAAAGGTGAAATCTATTTTGATACTGGTCGAGGCAACAAACACAGAAAAATTAATATTAATGAAAGATGTCGAGAAATATAAATTCTCAATTTTTGTAGGTTTAAATTTATACACTGGTGAAGACTGGGGAGGAAAATTTGAAGACATTTCAAAATAGAAGTAGATAAAAGTGTAAATAAATATTCAGTGGGATTATGATAGTAAAACAGCTTTTTAAGAACTTGAGGAACTTAAGGTTTATCTATTATCCAATCTATCGTTGTTTGAAAAATTCACCAACATGATATATTTTAAAAATAGCAATTTTTCAAGCATTTCAGAGTTCAGATAGCACTTTTTCAGAATTAAAAGTTTCAAAGAGGAAATTAAGTTACCACCAAGCCTAGGAGCACTGAAACCACATGTTCTATGATCGAACTTGATTTGCACCAGTGGAAAGAGCTAGAGAAATCCTCAACCTATCATACTTCCACCTATTGGCAATAGTTGGGAAATAAATGATGAATGAAAAATTTCTTCAGAAAATGCCTGGCGTTACCTGCGCTTAAAGGAGTTATTGGACTTGTGAAATGTGAGTGTAAGAGAATGTGTATAGTTGGGATATGTTTGTGTTTAAAGAATTCTCTTATTTGTACTGCCCTTTGTAAATGCAGTGACTGCAACAATACAGGACAATTGATATCATGGCAGCAATAGTAGTGATTCAGAAGAGAATATACAACATCCCAGTACTGTATATACATATAAATTCTCTTTTTAATAGTTCTGTCAAATATCTTCACTTATTTATGTTATTTCTTTTAAATATTTTGGTTGTGTATGGCTGGTTTAGATAAAATTCTAATATATCTGATGTTTTTCATATTTTTGTGCTTTATTTGCATCTTATCACTTAAAACACTCGAAAAACTCAATTTACACCTAATTTTATGATAAATTTGTATTTCTTGACCTCGAAAACATATTATTTGACATACTAGTCAATAGTATGCTACAAAGGATAAAAAAGTCAGTAAATGGCAGCCATCTTGGGTGCCATCTTGAAAATCCCCTCAAAAATGTGAAAGAAAAAAATGGCACCTAAGATATTTGGAATCTACATGTCAATACCTGCAGAATAAAACAAAAATATCAAACTTGGCACGTCAATCCAGCTGGAGCCACATTTTCCGACATTTCAAACCCTACTAATGTGGTATACCAAAGATGATGATACCTGTACCCTTTTAACCGGGTGCATTTTGCCGCCGGAGTTAGTAAAATATAAATCATGATATTTTTTCCATAGAGTCCTCTTTTACAAAGCCTGCAACTCACATTAAATTTGAATAGTCGAGTTTATGTAGCTGCAGCAGTTCCCTTGTGATCTGAACTAGCGTAAGATGCGTGTTTTTTTCTTTTTTTCTTTTTCTTTTTTTTTTTTCAATTTTTGCCAAATAATCTTCTTGAGTGTCTGCTGTGGCACGTTTTTGACTTTGATCTGGTTATATGTGCTCAACACCAGTGTCTTTAAAACGCTTAAGGATTCTTGACATAATGCTTTTAGATATTTTTAAGTTTTCATAAACCACTGTCAATGTTTGTACTGCTTTCATTCACCCTATCACATACCATTCCTTATAATATGTCAGATGTCTTAAAGACGACCCTCATAGCATGCATGGTCATAGTGACGTCAAATTGACGTCACTGTGAGTCACTTTGGTCACATCACATCTGTGAAGAAAATGCCACCACTCAGTGACGTCACATTGTGACTGAGATGTGACTTCCTTAAAAATTTTTAGAAAATTACAAATATTCTTCAAAACATGTTATTTACTTTGAAAAACTTGTTTCTGGCAATTTAAATATCGTCGCTTTTGTCACAGTTTCGTCACAATGTTAATGTCAAAGTAGTCACAAATGGCACACTTTTCACAAATTGGTCACATTGTGACGTCCCAAAGTGGTCACAATGTGACGTCACAAAAAAGCTCTAAAACGGCCATAACGACTTCACATTTTAGTCAGGGTGACTTCACATCGACGTCACGTGACATCACATCGACAATCGATGGTCACAAAGTCACAATGTGACTTCACAACGACGTTGCAGTGACGTCACCATGTCTTACGGGGATATATTCTATCACTACAAATGAAAATTGTATTCCGCTACACCTAACAATCCTTGAAATTAGACTTCAAACCACCCGCGTACACTACTTTTGGCACGTGTGAAAGAACAGTCTCAGAAATTTATATATTTTTCTGCAGCAAAAGTTATTATCATTAGACTACGTGATAACGATGATAATTAGTTACCAACCAATTACCTTTAATTGAAGTTGTCATATCCGAATTAACATAAACTATCTTTTTATGGTTGTTCCTTTAACTTTTGTCGCCGGTGTACGTTGCTTGAACTATCTGATTAAGAAAAAAAATGTGAAACTCTTTTGTTTTTCCAAAATAACTTTGCCCCCAATGGAACAGGGGGGGGGGGAGCAGATTATTATTATTATTATTATTACGAGGCAAAACCCGCCGAATTTAGGGAAAAATATTTAAACATTTTTTAACAAAATTAGTTACATTAAAAAATGTATCTGATATTGGTTTACTAACTCTCAAATAAATATTATTATGATTTTATAAAAAAACACTCTGATTTTTGTAAAATTTTGTGTTTTATTAGTGTGTAATTTCAATTGCGCAATTTTCAAAAGCGAAGCATCTGCATCTATGAAGAATTTTAAAGCTACTGATAAGAAAATGATGCGTTTCTATAAAACATATTTTAGTAATACACAGTTTTATTTTATACAATGGTGCACTTGTACAGTTTCATTGAATATCGTCATTCAAGTCCCGGGTCTTAAACGACATCCATGGTAAAGCATGTATATGACGTCACTACTCGGTGTAAAAAAAAAAGAAATCAGTAATTTTTACAGAAAAAAAGGAATTTTTCACTAAAAAAATCTGTTTCAAAGAAATAAACAGTTTTTTAATGTAATTTTATTTTTACATATGGAAAGGAAGAACTCAAGGAAGAACTAATAACTCGCACATTTTCCGTAATGCCACGTCTTAGTCAGAAACATTAACTGATTTCTGAATTAATACTCGATGTTTACGTGTTGCAATTTACTCACCTTTACCGGTATTTGCTTCCTTAAAGGTGGCGGAAGATTATTTGAAATATTTATTATTATTATTATTATCATCATCAGCATCACTGTTGAATCTTGTAATGTCTCCAGAATTTTAGCGGAAGCCGAACGGAAAGTCAAGTTTCTTAAAAGCTTGTTGAAAAATCACACTGAAATACTTGATTAAATAGCCCATTTAGCAAAAAATAATTAAAACATTTTTTAAAAAAATTGACGTGTTTCTTTAAAGTTTTATAAACAGTTTAAAATAAGTCTTTATATATGCAATACCGAAAAATGTAGCAATAACCAACTTTTTTTTGTCTATTTTATGTAATCGTGACAACTTTTGCAATAGTTACCTTATAATTAACTTCATTGTTGAGAAGCACGTCAAGTGTCTTCGAAACATTCTGAAACTTTTGAAATTTAACATTATTTTTCCAGAAAAAAAAACTAAATATGTTACATAATGTGATACGGTATTTTAAGAATGTTTACACTCATTAAAAAAACTATTTATTTTAATAATTTTTTGGGGACTAATATAATTTACAGTATTTTTTTCTTTTAGATAATTCATTAGGGGATCCCAGAAAACCTGGTTTGCGCGCTAACAATACTAAAAAGCATGTGTTTATATGACAAACATCATTAATGTATTCGAATAAAGTTTTGAAATTTATACTATGGTTTTATGTAGCTGCATGCAACTGAAGCAATCACCAAAAAAATTCTTCATTTAAGCAACCTTTTTGATTCTGATTATTTCAGTAGTTCAACAACGTACTTCAACTACACATATGTTAATTTTGTGTTTTATCGTATTAGGTTATATATTTATGGATTAATTTTTAATTACATTATGGAATGTTAGCCGGACACAAATGCTAAAATATTTATCCTGTATTATATTCTTGGTATAAGTGGCTATGTAAGTTTGCATATTTTATCTAAAAATGGCTCTAACGATTCTGGGTAAATTTTGTTTCCTACCGCTTTCGTGTATAGGAACACCATTGGACTTGGTTACCTGTTCGAAAAAGTTCCATTAGTGGGTTGTTTTGGCGTCACTACGGGTCAATGCTTTTCAACGGAAATGAAGGTTAAAGCAGTTATTAAATTGTTGAACAGTTGGTTTCAATAAATGCAGTTGTAAAGTCGGCAGCCGTTGGTCATATTTGGCAAAATTTTATAGAAAATTCGATACCTAAGATTACCATTGCAAAAACAGATGTTAGCATTAAATAAAAGAATGCTGTGAAATAGGTCGATATCTAGTGAAAAACAAAATATTTATCGGAATCTGGAGAGAATTTCTAGAAATTTAAAATGGGAGCTGACATACATGATTCAACCAATCAGAGTTTAATTAAAAAGGTAATTTGGAAGAATGGTCTTTCATTGTAGATATTTAAGTATTGTAAAATTTTGAAATACCTACATAATTTTAATATTGATTGTTTCTGTAAATAATAATCTTATAAAATAAAATGTTTTATAGCAATAATATAACGAGAACTTACTGACATATGAAATTGAGCACAAAGACCAGATTTTAACCATGCTCGGTTTTTCATACTGCTATTGTTTTATGAGCAAATTGTTAAAACTTTCATAATAGGCCTAAAAATAACAGATATGTATTTTGTTAAAATCATGCTTAAAATTATTTTAAAAACCACAAAAATAAATCAGCAAATCGAGATCCCCAAATTAACACTGCATTTCAAAGAATTTTTTTCCCTTTTTACAGTATAAAATTTGAAATCGTGCGATGTTTACAAATTTTGTGAAAGCGAAGACGTTTTTTATTTAAAAAGTTTTCGGAAAATCCTAGGAAAGGATTTATTTCCTGAATACATTGAGAATAACATCGAAGTAATAGCACACCTAGATTCGATTTTCTTCAATAATTCTACTTTGACAGAAAAACGTTTCCGAAAAGTTTTAATGTTCAGTGTTACGTTAAAAGAGCAGTTTCTGAATGTCAATACATTATATTCATATGATAGAAAATTTAAAAAAGTATTATTTTTGTATTTGAATGAATAAAAGGCGAAGATATTTGTATACTTTTGAGAAAAAAACTGTGTTATTTTTGAAACGTACACAAAAAAGAGCATTTTAACTTTTTCTAGATAAATGCATTTTCTTTAAGAAAAGTCAAACATGAAAACCTTCTTAGAATCCATTCGAAATTCTTAAAAATGTTACTCAAAACTTGAAGTTTGAAATCTTAAATATTCAAAAAATATTTGATGTGTAAAGAAGCAGCATTAAACTTGAAGTCTTAATATAGGAATAAACTGCATTTTCTAAATAAATTTCTTGTACAGAATGGAAAATAAAATTTAAAAACATCTATTGACATATATTATTCATGCATCTGAATTGTGAGAAGAAAAAATCATTTTGTAAGGTAAAATTGATTTTTACTATTTTCTCTTCATATATTTATGGGTGATTCTATTTCAGTAGAAGCAGTTCTAGAAAATGTAATCACTTCCTAATTATTCTGCGCTAAATAATCGTATAAAAAAGATTTAGGTTCAAATTATTAAGAAACACGTCTACTTTTTAATGTTCTGTATAACGCTTCAGGGGTTATGTACTTAATAAGAAGCGCTCCAATCTTCATTTTTCAAATACTAACGTCTATTTTTGACACCTTTTTTGAGCTCATTGGATGAAAAATGTATATTTTATGCACTTTTTGTTAAATTTTGCATACATAGGTACACTATACTTGTATACCAGTAAACACTGTATAAAAGTGTGTTGAATCTACGCAATTGTACATACCGCAGCATACATAAGTATGCTGCACAAGTACGTACACCTCTACATGCTGCATATAAGTGTGCTGTAAGTATACAGCTGCACACCTGTGCTTCTATGCATCAAACACATCAGTTGTTGATGTTTTTATAACACGTCTATGTAATTGTTCATCATAATTAAACCCTATGTATAGTTATGTACTTTTTATAAGTTAATAACTTTATTAACTAAACATTTATTAACTAATACTGTTAGTTAAAGTGTTAGTAACACTTTAACTAACACTTTCCTGTTAGTTAAAGTGTTAGTAAGTTAAATTATACTAACAGGATTTAAAAAAAGTTATGTACTTTTTAAAAATCCTGTATACGTAGAATCACTATAATTGTACACCTGTAAACACTGTACATAAGTGTGTTGTATCTGCATACCTGTGCATACTGTACATCAATATGCTAGAGTTTTAGAACTGTTTATAAGTGTTCTGAACTTGTATACCTCTATATGCTGTATATAAATGTGCTGAAAATGTACACCTGCACAACTATACATCTATAACACAACAAACACATTAGTTTTTGATGATTTTGTAACACACCTATATAATTGTTCATCACAATTAAACCTGTATGCATGAAAAACATTAACGTTTATTGCCAAATAACATAACTAACAATGAAAGGGTCTTTGTAATTCAGAATGTTTAGTAGAAATTGAGTTCTTAATTATATTTTTTTTTCTATGACAGAGTTTAAATAACATATATTCCAACAATTTTTTTTTCAAATAAAATTTATGCATAGAATTGAGAAATCTTCCATGATCTAATGAAAGTCGACTTTTCTGTTATAACTCACCAATGTTTCCAATAGTTTGTTAACAATCGCTAAAGTAGTCGAAATGGTGCCAACTTTGCGACTTCATTTGCTGCCAACTAACCATTCAACAACAAAATAACTGTTACAACCTTTTTTTCCCATTGAAATCCATTTATCTGAAGTGATCTAAAAAAGGATCCACAAATAAAAATTTCTCGAACATGCGAGATAGCCTAATAATCTTTTCGTGTTCCAAAACGGCAAAGTATAAAATTAAGTCAAAATCTTTAGAGCAGTTTTTTAGATAAATTTGCATATATATGCACACACAAGACTTAAGAGACAAAGAGACAAAAAATTAGCTAGTATTATACTATACGACAGGAAACTAAATAACGATAAAAAATTAAATAGAATAATCTTAAAGCTTCCAGAACAAAGCCCGAGTCTCAATCGGGATGCTATTTTATTTAAAGCAAATTAAGCTAGAGTGTCTCTAGAGCTCAAATTTAACTCCATGATCTGTAAATATAACTACTATATACATTTGCTGTCCGTTCATACATTATATACGAAAATTTACTTTGTAAAATAAAAATAAATAAGTGGCTGCACTAAACAGAAGTAAGTTTGTGGAAATGTCTAGTATCAGAGCTTAATTCGAACTTATTCACAATACGTTTGAATTAACCTTGTGGTGTCGCACTTTATGCTTTTAAATGTACACAAAAGCAAATTTGATTAAGTAACTTTTACAGCTACAAATAAAACCTATTTTCAGATATTTGTACTACATTTTGGAAATTTTATTGTAGTCTATTCTATTGTATGATTAAAAATGATATTTTCTTATGCGAATTGTTGTTTTAAATACAAAACATGCCTTTTTCAATGATTTCACATTCAAAATTAATTTTCAATGCATTTAAATAGTTCCTTCATTATAAATAAAAGGAATTTGAAGTTATAAAAATACATAAATGCCAAGTATTTAAAAAAAAATCATGAAACGTACCAACTAATCTCCGTTGAGAGGAAGATATGAGGTTGAAATAGCTCAGACCTCAAAGTGTAAAACGTAAAAATTAGAATAAATTAAAATAGTATAATTCATAAATTGTTATAAAAATTTAGTTAAATTGTGGAAAATGTCGGAAATGAATTAATACACTTTTGAATCTTCATTCCAAAAAATTTCCTCATTTTTACAAAACCGAAAATTAAACACACACACACACAAAATAAATAAATAAATAAATAAATAAATCACACAGAAAAATCTTATATTAATATACTAATACACTTTGAAATTTATTAAACTAGATAAAATAATACATTTAAAGTACTTAATTTAAATGATTAAAGATAAAAAAATTATTATGAAAAATTTCAGCTTTCTATCAAACCTAATCTATATACAAGCAGTTATTTTTTTTTAATTTAATTCAATTGCGTTTAACAGCATGCCTAATTTTATGAGTGGAAACCAATTTTAAAAGAATTTCGCACGTCATTTTCTAAACAAACAGCATCAACTGCCGTTTAAATAAGGTAAATTTAAAAGTGAAATACACTAGCTCTATCTATAATTAACATTTTTAAATATCTTCTACACTTGCATTGAATTTGCTAATTAATACAAAATGATGCAGCGATTCTTTAGTTAAAATTAACTTTTGAAGGGAAAACCATTCTTAACACTTAAACGCATTACAAATTTAAATTTTCTCGTAATTGAAATGTAACACTGGGGAATTATTTTGTCCCTTATTTGTAACTGCTTGATTTAACCTTTTCTTTCATATCTGAATACTTCTGAATGAAATATTTTATTCTGGATTTACCATTTGAGTCAGTATTACTCTTTAGAAATGCATGCTTAAGAATGCATGTACTTAAATTTTTCGTATATTTTTCGTAATATGTAGTTATTTTTAAGTTAACTGAGTTCAAAGTCAAGGTTCAGCAGAAAATTTCGTTAAGTTGAAAACTTCGCTAAAGAGGGACTTCGTTAAAGGGAAGTTCCAGTGTTGTTTTTTCATTATTAATAAGCACAGTTTGAAATTTACAAAAAAATTATAAAAATAAATATGTTTCAAGTATATTGTTCTAAATCATGAAAAGCATCAACTGAACCTTCGGGGTCCAAAATTTCAAATACACATAAAAAACGGAAAAATCGGGCGATTGATTCACGGTTTTCACTAAAACTATTCTTTTTGTAGGTATTTTCTTGAAAACAAATTACAAAGATAAAATTGGAAAAGTGGCGATAGAGGGCGCTTTAAATTTTGAAGTAAAGAAAAACTATTTTTTGCATCTCATTAAATGGTTTCGTAAGCTTAGACTTAAAATTTGAGCTCAAAATCTGAATAGTTGGGAGTGGTTAAGTAGCACAAACTGAGCTGTGTTCAGGGGGTTTAAATTTCAAATGATTATAAAAAACGGAAAAATTGGTCTATTGATTTGCGGTTTTCACTAAAACTATTCTTTATGTCGATATTTTATTAAAAATGAATTATAAAGATAAATTTCAAAAAATGCCGATAGAGGGCGCTTTAGACATTGGAGTAACGAACAACTATTTTTTACGTTATTTTTTGCATCTGAATAAAAGTTTTCGTAAACTTAGACTTAATTTTGAGCTCAAAATCTGAATAGTTGGGAGTGGTTAAGTAGCACAAACTGAACTGTGTTCAGAGGGTTTAAATTTCAAACGATTATAAAAAAAAAGGAAAATTAGTTGATTCGTTTGCGGTTTTTGCTAAAACTACTCTTTAAATCAGTGTTTTCTTGAAAATATATTTTAAAGATAAATTTCACAAAATGCCGATAGAGGGCGCCTTAGACATTGGAGTATCGTACAACTATTTTTAACCGTTATTTTTTTAAATCTCATTGAATGCTTTCAAATGCTTAGATTTAAATTTTTAGATCAAATTCTGAATCGTTGCGAGTGTTTAAGTAGCGCAAAAGTGAACTGTGTTCGAGGGGGGGGGGGTTAAATTTCAACTGCTGAACACACTTCAGTTTGCCCTTCTTAACCCCTCCTAACGATTCAGAATTTGAGTTCAAAATTTAAGTTTAAATCTAAGATTTCGAAAACATTTAATAAGTTTTGAAAATCATTTAATTAGATACAAAAAATAACGGTTAAAATTAGTTGTTGATTACTCTGAAGTTTAAGGCACCCTCTAACGGAATTTTTTGAAATTATCTTTAAAATTTATTTTTAAGAAGATACTGACTTAAATAATAGTTTTTTATTTTAAACTGCAAACGAATGGACCAATTTTTCCGTTTTTTATAATCATTTGAAATTTAAACCCCTGAGCACAGTTGAGTTTGTACTACTTAACCACTCCCAACTATTCAAATTTTGAGCTCAAAATTTAAGTTTAAGTCTAAGCTTACGAAACCATTTAATAAGATGCAAAAAATCAAGACAAAAAATAGTTTTTCTTTACTTCAAAGTCTAAAGCGCCCTCTATCCGCATTTTTCGAAATTTATCTTTGTAATTTATTTTCAAGAAAATACCAACAAAAAGAATAGTTTCAGGGAAAACCGTAAATCAATCGACCAATTTTTCCGTTTTTTATGTGTATTTGAAATTTTGGACCAGAAACTTTAATGGTGGCTATCTCTTTTGGAAAATGCTTGGGAGCCTTGGTTTCTTATTTACTATTACTCGTCTTGATGTGTTCTATCACCCCCTAGCGTACATACCATGAGTTTAGAGACACCCTATATAAATAGCTAAAATAATACATATGAAATACTGAAAAATTAAAAATAAAAGAAATATTTAAAATTTACGTTTTCTATGAAACCTAATCCATACCAGCAGATAAATTATTTTTAATTTAATTCAATTACGTTTAACAAAATGTCTAATTTTATAAATGGAAACCAATTTAAGAGAATTTCGCACGTCATTTTCTAAACAAACAACATCAAGTGCAGTTTAAATAAATTGAATTTAAAACTGAAGAGCACTAGCTTAATCTATAATTGACATTTTAAAATCTCTTCAACGCTTGCATTAAAATTGCTAATTAATACTAAATGATGCAGTGATTCTTTAGTTAAAATTAGCTTTTTTAAGGGAAAACGCTTTCGTACACTTCAGCGCATTACAAATTTAAATTTTTTGGTAATTGAAATGTAACACTGGGGAATTATTTTGTTCCTTATTTGTAACTGCTTGATTTAACTTTTTCTTTCATATCTGAATACTTCTGAATGAAATATTATTTTCTGGGTTTAACTTTTGAGTCAGTATTACGCTTTAGAAATGCATGCTATAAATGCTTAAGCATACATGCACATTAGTTTTTCGTATATTTTTTGTAATATGGAGATTACTTTACATGTTAACTCTGTTCAAAATCAAAATTTAGCAGAACATTTGTCAAATAGAAAACTTAATTAAATAGGGACTTTGTTAAAGAAAAGTTCTAGTGTAGTTCTTTCATTATGAATAAACACAGTTTTAAGTTTATAGAAAATATATATAAATAAATATCTTCCAAACATTTTTTCAAACATGAAAAGTGCCAGCTATTCTCAGTCCAGAGCGAGATATGTGTTTGAAATAGCTGAGAGCGCAAACTGTTAAAATATAAAAATTGCATATTTCATAAATATTTATAAAAATTTAGACATATCGTGGAAAATATAATGTTGAATCTTTACTCCTAAAAGATTTCCTCATTTTTTCAAAACCGCATAATAAGCTCAAAAATGTAAAAAAAGTTTTTTTTTCAGAAAAATCTTATATAAATCTATTCATACATTTCGAAAATAATTAAACTAGCTAAAATAATACATTTGAAGTGATTAATTTGAAAGAGATATGAAATATTTCATCTTTGAATGTAACTATACAAGCAGCTAAAATTATTTTTAATAGAATTCAATTACGTTTAAACAGCATGTCTAATTCGCACGTCATTTTCTAAATAAACAACATCAAGTGCTGTTTAAATAAGGTGAATATAAAACTGAAGTGCACTGGCTTTATCTATAATTAACATTTCAAAAATCTCTTCAACGCATGCATTGAAAATGCTAATTAATACTAAATGATGCAGCGATTCTTTAGTTAAAATTAACTTTTTAAGGGAAAACCCGTTCGTAACACTTCAGCGCATTACAAATTTAAATTTTGCTGTAATTGAAATGCAACACTGGAGAATTATTTTGTTCCTTATTTTTTATTGCTTGATTTAATTTTTCTTTCATATATGAATACTTCTGAATGATATATATTTTCTAGGTTTACCTTTTCAGTCAGTATTATTCTTTAGTAATGCATACTATAAGTGCTTAAGCATACATGCTCTTGCATTTTTCGTATATTTTTCGTAATGTGGAGATTAATTTAACAGTTAACTGTCTTCAAAAATCAAGATTCATCGAACGTTTGTCAAATAGAAAACTTCGTTAATTAGGGACTTCCTTAAGGAAAATTTCCAGTATAGTTCTTTCAATATAAATACAAACAATTTGCAGTTTATAAAACAATATAAAAATAAATATCTTCCAAATATTTTTTTAAATCATAAAAAGTACCAACTGCCCTCAGTCCAGAGGGAGATATGCGGTTGAAATATAGATCAGGACTGAAACTTTTACACATAAAAAGTTCATATTCCATAAATATTTATAAATTTTTTTATATTTCGTTGAAAATATAATGTTAAATCTTTAATAAAAAAAAATCCTCATTTTTTTCAAAACCGAATAATAAACTCAAAAATTTTAACATAGTTATTTTTTTTTCAGAAAAATCTTATATAAATCTATTCATACATTTCGAAAATAATTAAACTAGCTAAAATAATACATTTGAAGTACTTAATTTGAAAGAGATATGAAAAAATTCAGATTTCTATTAAACCTAATCCATACAAACAGTTAAAATTATTTTTTAATTTAATTCAATTACGTTTTACAGTATGTCTAGTTTTATGAGTAGAACCAATTTAAAAGAATTTCCACTTTATTTTCTAAACAAACAACATCAACTGCAGTTTAAATAAGGTGAATTTAAAACTGAAGTGCACTAGCTTTATCAATAATTAACATTTTAAAATCTCTTCAACGTATGCATTGAAATTGCTAATTAATACTAAATGATGCAGCGATTCTTTAGTTAACATTAACTTTTTAAGGGAAAACCGTTCGTAACACTTCAGCTCATTACAAATTTAAAATTTACTCGTAATTGATATGTAACACTGGGAATTATTTTATTCCTTGTTTGTAACTGCTTGATTTAACTTTTTATTTCATATCTGAATACTTCTGAATGAAATGTTATTTTCTGGATTTACCTTTTGAGTCAGTAATACTCTTTAGAAATGCATGATATAAATATTTAAGCATACATGTATATGGAATTTTCGTATATTTTTCGTAATATGGAGATTGATTTTTATGTTAACTAAGTTCAAAGTTAAGGTTTTCAGCAAAGTTACGTTAAGTAGAAAATTTCATTAAAGAGGGATTTTGTTAAAGGGAAGTTCCTGTATAGTTCTTTCATTATGAATAAGCACAATTTGAAGTTTATAAAAAAATATATAAAAATAAATATCTTCCAAGTATTTGTTTTAATTATAAAAAGTACAACTACCCTCAGTGCAGACGAAGATATGTGATTGAAATAGCTCAGAACTCAAACTGTTGAATAAATAACTAAGAATTGTATGTTCCATAAATTGTTATAAAAATGTACATGATTCGTGGAAAATATAATGTTGAATCTTTACTCCATAAAAATTTCCTCATTTTTACAAAACCAAACAATAAGCTCAAAAATGTTAAAACAATTTTTTTATACATAAAAATTCTATACTAATCGACTGATACATTTTGAAAATGATTATACTATCTAAAATAATACAGTTGATGTACTTAATTTGAAAAATTAAATATAAAAGACATATTATTTAAAATTTCAGCTTTCTATCAAACCTAATCTATACAAGCAATTAAAATTACTTTTTAATTTAATTCAATTACGTTTAACAGCATGTCTAATTTTATGAGTGGAAACCTATTTAAAATAATTTCGCACGTCATTTTCTAAACAAACACCATCAAGTGCAGTTTAAATAAGGTGAATTTAAAACTGAAGTGCACTCACTTGATCTATAATTAACATTTTAAAACCTCTTCAACGCATGCATTGAAACTGCTAATTAATACTAAATAATGCAGCGATTCTTTAGTTAAAATTAACTTTTTTAGGGAAAACCGTTCGTAACACTTAAACGCATTAAAATTTAAATTTTCTCGTAATTGAAATATAACACTGGGGAATTATTTTGTTACTTATTTGTAACTGCTTGATTTAACTTTTTCTTTCATATCTGAATACTTTTGAATGAAATATTGTTTTCTGGATTTACTCTTTCAGTCAGTATTACACTTTAGAAATGCATGTTATAAATGCTTAAGCATAATATACATGGATTTTTCGTATATTTTTCATAATATGGAGATTATTTTTATGTTAACTGAGTTCAAAGTCAAGATTCAGCAGAAAGTTTGTCAAATAGAAAACTTCGTTAAATAGGGACTTCGTTAAAGAAACGTTCCAGTGTAGTTCTTTCATTATGAATAAACACAATTTGAAGTAAATAAAAATCTATAAAAATAAATATCTTCCAAGTATATGGTTTTTAATCATGAAAAGTACCAACATCTCTCATTCGAGAGGTTGAAATAGCTTAAAACCCAAACTGTTAAAACATAAAAATTGCATATTCCGTAAATATTTATAAAAATTTTGATATATTGTGGAAAATATAATGTTGAATCTTGACTCCAAAAAATTTTCTGATTTTTTCAAAACCGAATAATAAGCTCAAAAATCTTAAAACAATTATTTTTTCCAGAAAAATCTTATATAAATCGATTGATACATTTCGAAAATGATTGAACTAGCTAAAATAATACATTTGAATTGCTTAATTTGAAAGGTATATGAAAAATGTCAGCTTTCTATGAAACCTAATCTATATACAAGCAGTTAAAATTATTTTTAATTTAATTCAATTGCGTTTAACAGCATGTCTAATTTTATGAGTGGAAACCAATTTAAAACAATTTCGCACGTCATTTTCTAAACAAACAACATCAAGTGTAGTATAAATAAGTTGAATTTAAAACTGAAGTGCCCTGGTTTTATCTATAATTAACATTTTAATATTTCTTCAGCGCATGCATTGAAATTGCTAATTAATACTAAATGATGCAATGATTCTTTAGTTAAAATTAACTTTTTAAGGGAATACCCGTTCGTAACGTTTCAGCACATTAAAAATTAAAAATTTCTGGTAATTGAAATATAACTTTGGGGAATTATTTTGTTCCTTGTTTGTAATTGCTTGATTTAACTTTTTCTTTCATATCTGAATGTACTTCTGAATGAAATATAATTTTCTAGATTCACCTATTGAGTCAGTATTTCTCTTTAGTATGACATGGCTAATGAATGCTTAAATATACATGCATATAGATAAAACAGAATTAATTAAAAAAATAAAATAAAACTTTTTTCAGCTCATTGCTTCCTAACATTGCAATGCTAGATGGTACAATTTCTCGAAAGTTTTTGTGAAACCTTTTAATGCTACACATTCAATTTAAATTCGTTTTTACAAATATTGTTCATTTTTACATTTTTGTCAATAGACGGTAGTATGTTAATTTTTTTAATCTGTCTGTAAAGCATTATATATTATGTTGAATACGACTTTTTTTTTATAAGTATAAAGTGGTACAGTGTGCATAAAATATCTCGTAGAAATTTTGATATAATTGACTAATTTTTACAAAAGTTATACCAAGAAAATTTAAAAGAAAAGTACAGTCATTCAACTTTCCGAAATCAGGCACACGAATCAGAAAATAATGAATTTGTATAAAGTTTTGCCGAAATGGGAAACAACTGGATTGGAATACACTAGCGTAACGCTTTTTTTAAGAAGACGTTACGCTTGGTTTACAAATGCTTGATTATATTTCTATAATAATGAACAATTATGTATTGCCGATCGATGACAAAATAGTTTGAAAATAGTTTAAAATTGGATTAAACACTTAATAAGTAAGCCGATGTTTACGAAATTCTATATATTTCTTATGGTAAAGGTCTATTATATATTCGTAAATGGGAGTTCAACCGGAAGTATTATTTAAAAGTTATCTTAACCCCTTGGGGACGAGCGACACGTATACCTGCCGCAAATAGGCTTAAGAATCCTTGTTTATCCCCACCGGTAAAATTTTACAGTAAAATTTAGCTTATTTAAACGGAGCATTTTCTCGATTTAATAAGGCCCAAATTTCTGCTTTTTAAAACCGGTGATAAAACATTAAAAATTTCAAAAAAGGCTCCCGTCGCGAAGGAGTTAACTGTAGAATTGGTGAAAAGATACTTAAAAAATGTTTACAATTAAATTACAGACCGAATTTTATGAAATTCCATACATTTCTTATGATAGAGTTCTACAATATGTTCACTAAATGGAAATTCAACCCGAAGTATCATTTAGGCATTTAGGAGTTATCTTACCTGTAGAATCGGTGATAAAATAATTTAAAAGTAGCTTAAAATTGAATTATTTGTCAAATTTGAGACCGAATGTTACTAAATTCTATACAATTTTTATGATAGTGGTTTCTTCAGAAATTCTAAAGAAATCGGAAGAAATTTAGCCAGATGTGGCTTTACCACGAAACTATCTGCAGAGTGTTTTTTAGATATATTTAAAAATATCTGCAGAATCTTTTAAAAATGGACCAATTACCTCCAGATTTTCTACAGATATTTTCTTGATATTTTCTTCAGATTCTTTAGTGGCGTTTTCTTACAACAACTGAAAAAATGATTAAAGTACGTGCTATTTTGAAAAGATATAAATGAATGATTTCTGATAAAACACGGAACTACTATAAATTATATTTAGTTTTAAGTATCTACATTAATGTTACAAACAAAAGAAAGGATATGAATCATTTGATAGCTATTTTTTGTCGAGTTTTTTTGAATAACGAAATTTCTTTTTGCTAGAATTTTTCGATAGTGATGTCAAATGCGTATTTTTCTTTAGATGTTGTTTAAGACTAGATCGGAAATTTGGGATTCTTCAGCGGATGCAAGTGACGTCATTTTATATAAAGCAAACGAGTGTGTTTTATGTATTAAAACTGAAATATGTTTTATACTACTTATATGTATATGTGCATATATATATATATATATATATATCTATTGGGGGTGAGACTGAATGCTGAAACGGCAGAATTCCTATTTTCTAGTTATTTTATTTTACTTGGAGGAAAAGGGTCGGAGAATCCAGATTTTTCCTGCAGTTCTCAAGTTTGGCGAGCAGTACACTCTAAGGGGCATCCCACACTGAGTCGACAGGGAAACATGAAACGAAAAAAATGGTCGAAACAAAGAAGAAAATCACTTTAAACCAGTTTTCTCCTCGAATTCAAGCGACACGCCTTTTTAGTGTGCGACTTGCCTTAAAACGAAAGAGTGGAATTGACTTCTCCGGTAAGAATTCTGATTTATTTGATCATGATTGAGTTGTTTTTTAAGTGTTTTACTCATCTTGATTTAAATTGCATATTTAAATTCATCATCTTGACTTTATTGCTTTAAAACAACTCTTTCACTCGATTTGATTCAATTCTTTGCTAGAAGCTGACTTTCAAATCGTAAGATAAGTGGATTTCGGCTGAACTTGAGCTATGTGTTGGCTGAGGTTTTAAAAAAGTATGGAGCTGGTAATAACTTGCAGGAGGACGACACCATCCCTGAATGTGGTTGGGCGTTTGAGATTGATGGTCTTGCGTAACCATATCAAAGTGGCACAAGCAAGAGCGATTTCCTAAACCTTGCTTTTCTTGCGATTTCCATTGCTCTAAAACATCTTCGAACTTACACTATTACATATCCACAATTGCTGTAAGGCAACAGCACCATTTTTCTTCACTCTGGAAAAGAATATTCACTTCACAATAATTACTTTTCAAATATTGCTTGCTTTTTTCTTGGATTCTTTCTTATAAGTTTACTTATAACAATCAGTATGGGTTTTCTTGAATTCATCTACAAAATAAATGAGAAAGATATATTTATCAACATACATAGCTTTCATACAGAGCATTCTGTCACAATTGAATGAGTTATTTTTTTCTATTTTATTCTCAATTTTTTACATTTCGAATTGAAGAAAATAAGCTTGTTATGTATCTTTTGACGAAACATAGTTTTCAAATCCTTGGAAGTTCTTCAATGCCATTAAAGGATTTTCGAAGAATCACGACTGTTATTTTCCTTTTCAGGGAAAACGTGAATTCTTGCCTTACTTTCTGATAGTAACTTATAGAATAAAATGAATTTGCTTTTTTCAGATACTAAAGAATAAAAATAATGAGAATGTGAGCTAATCGTATAACAACATTTCAAAAATTTTATTTTGTGTACAATAATAAAGGAGACATTTTGTTATTTCGTTCTTTTTTTCTGAAAAAATTGATGATTGTATATTTGAAATCGTACAAATAAAAGTAATGATTATTTACTGAGATTTGGAGATAATTGTGTATTTATTTATTTCTTTTTTTATTTTATTTTAAGTACATGAAAAATATGAAAAAGAATAATAAAGAGAATAAAAAAGGCGTCTACACTGTTAAAACTAGAGGGTGCATATGGCATTCCTAGGGGTGAAACACTTGTCCCGTCAGCGACTGTCCTAAGGGAATCAGAATTGCACCACTAGGGGTGTCCTAAGGTACCCCATGGCACCACATGTCACTCCAAGGCATCTTTATGGCACCCTATAAGGTGCTATGGGGTGCCCTAGGGCACCTCTAGGGGTGCAATTCTGTCTCCCTTAGGGGTGTCGCTCACGGGACAAGCGTTTTACCCCTAGGAATGCCATATGCAACCTTTAGTTTTAACAGTGTATAAAAAGGAGAAGCAGAAAGTAGGCAGCTGATTAAAAAAGACCAATTATTTTTAGAGTTAATTGAGATTTTTAGATTTCTTACAATTTTTTAATTAAAAATAATAAAGTAATTCACATTCAATCTAATATCTTTTTTTTTTTTTGTAATTGTTAAGGTTAAAATGGAATTTGAAATAAGTATTATCAACTTCATGGATATTATTTATTTGGCAAAATCCGCATGATAATCTCTGCTTATATTATTTTTATTTCTACATGACTATGGTATTTCTCATATTTTTAAAGACTTAAACAGTATGATGAATTTTTTCTAGTTTTCGTGAGATATCACAATATCAACATATAATTCTGACATTATATTTGGATTTTCCGGAAAATTGTAGCTTACGAATAATCATTCGCTGAAATAGTTTAGTCATTATGCAAATTTAAAGTTCTGAACTCTTAATGCTAATAATTTTTTTTAATATGAAACAAATTGGAATACACATAGGTTTTAAATAACATTAAGAAATTGCATAGAGGAGATATAAGTTGTAATTTTTATTCTCTACTTTTACAATTTTATTTCCATTAAAACTTTTATAAATTATAATAACCTATAAAAATGATTCTTGAAAATAGAATAACTCGCAGGTCTTAAATTCAAACATCTTTACATATGAATTGAAAACATTTTTGAAACTAAATGCATTGCTCAAAAATATAGAGTATTTAAGAAAAACACTAAGAAAACAATGCGAAACAAACATGTTTTAGACATAAAATATGGAATACAGGAATACCAAAGCATAATATTGAAATGAAAAGACGCCAAAACGTCATGTATAAGAATTTTAATTTTTTGAAATGATGTCAAGAACATGAAGAAATACAACCAAGGTAACTCTTTCAACACCGGTAAATGACAAAAGAAGTGTGTTAAAGTTTTTAATCTGGTGTCTAATATGTTTCCTAAGACTTTGATCTGGTTTTTTATAAGTATTTTGGGATTTGTATCTGTTCTTCAAGAAATGAAAGCATTCCTGGACAATTGATGGATGAATATGTTTTGCTGCTATGTGTCGTCAGAATGAGTCCCAGACATGAAAAATATAAGATATAATTTAAAATGTGTGCAACTTGTCATCATAATTTTAGATCTGTAAAACGCCATTTCCAATAATAGGTAGGTCCGTACGCACGCTTTTGCTAATTATACACCTTACTATCAAAGACCTATCTTGTAGTTAATCTCTTTTGTATGTGTGATTACTTAATTCTCTCTGGTACATCGCATTTTCTATACTTCAAGCTGAATTGAGATTTGCTACTAAAACGAACTTGGCTACAATCACGTTCTTCAGAATGAGCCCCAGACAAGAAACACGTAAGATGCGTTTGAATATCTGTGCATATCTGCGCATCTCGTCATCATATTTTTAGGTCTGTAAAATGCCATTCCCAATAATAGGCAATTCCGCACTTCAGCTTATGTTAAATTTACACTTTACTATCAAAAGATCAATCTTGTAGTGTAATATTTTCTTGTTATCTAGTGTCATTATTTCTCTCTGGTACGTCGCATGTACTATACTTCAAGTGAATTTGAATTCGTCACTGAAATGGTTTTGATTCCAATCATGTTCTTCATCAGCCGAACTTCTTCGGGTTGCACGTTGTCTTATCACGCCAAAGGAATTCATACTACAGGTATACTTTCATAAATGCCGCTCTGATTAATCCTATTTCGAAATACTTAGCTTCACACCCTCCATTTTGTTTTCGAAAGAAGCTGGCTTTTCTGCTTAGTAACATTATGTATTCTGTTTCGATGAGCTGCTAAGATTCGATACTAGCCATCAATTGCTGTGGTACAACATGAATGATTGTTCTGGCTAAACACAAGCCCTGATTACTGCACAGGCCAACTAAGCCATGGCCATGGGCTCCACTGCTGTAAAGGGCCCAAATTTAGTAAAATGATTTGGAAATAAATTCTTAATACTGCAGTTCCTGGAATTATTTTTCCAAAAATCAAAAATGATTTTGGTTAACTTTCAACCGTATGATAATCTAATGGTAATCTTTCGAATACTACCGAAGTTGAAAAACATAGCTTTTATTTTGGTGCGAAGGGCCCTCGAAATGGTTCTGGGCCTTGGGCCCCATAAAACCTTAACCGGACTCTGGCTAAACGCAATGTACGATCTTGTTCTTACTTAATGATCTCATCTAAAGCTACTAATAGATTCACCAAATTTTCGAACAACCACTTTTCAGCTGATTTTAACTACAACTTTTTTGCATATAAAGTGAAAGAAGGGATTCAATTGTCATTGTTAAAGTTGAAAGAAAAATCGGTGCTACTGATACCGGTTGTTACTATTTATCACGCATTCGTTGGCGCAAGTAAATCGCTCGGTACTGCAGCGCTCGCGGTAATCGTTATTTGGTCCATTGGTAGGTATATTTGCATAATTTCGCCATTTGTTTCCTTAATTTCGTTGAGAAGCATGTGTTTTCTCGTCCGAATCCTTTATGCCATTTCATTTAATATACATTTTTAAATTGAATTTTCTTAAATCTTTTCTTAAATCTAACTTTTTAATATTAACTTTAACCTTATTAATATTTTAAGTTGGAAGAATAAAATTAAAATTATACTTTCCTTTTTTTATTTTTAAATAATATACAATAATAGCAACAAAAAAAAAATCCATTTTTAAAATTAAAGTGCATTGAATAAACTTTTTAAGCATCAATAATGGCATCTTTTCTGCCATTAAAGCTCTGCAATTTCCTTTCACCGTTTTCTTAAAGCATAAAAGTACTGAAAATAATGTTCACTTCTCCATTGTGTTTGAAACTAATCTTGGAAAAGCGGTATTGTGTAAACTTTTATAGATACATAAATATGCCGTGAAAAACCAGAAAAAACTTGAAACGCCTATGGATTCTCCGCCCCTATTATTTAGTAAAAGGAGCTATGCGCATTTCCTCTTAGCTTAAAGTTAATGTATATTTACTTTTAGGGGTTTTTATATCCTGAATAACGATAAACATAAATAGAGAAGTCTATAAAATTGTCTTTATCGTTTGTTTATAATAGTACTATCATATTCTAAGTACGATAGTGCAATTTTATCACACCAAATGCCGTTTATAATTCGAATTTATCATATATTTCATTCCATTTTTACAAAAAATTAACTTTTTTAATGTATTACACTCATTACTGTTCAAGCATATTTTATTTTTAATTTTTCAGTTTCAATATTTCATTATTACAGTTTCAAATTTGAATAGTTTTGTTAAGCTTTGTTTAACACAAAATTAATTCCATTGTTATTGTATCTCGTGTACAGTTCCAATCAAAAACATATTTCGCCATTTATCATCTTTTCCTCTTCAACGGAAAAATGCATTAAAATTAATTGATTTATTCATAATTAAATTCCGAAATTTTTGAAACGTTGCATTATTATCGGAAATATACCTGTACACATATTTTGTATAATTTTAATTTATAAGATAGCGATTAAAAATCAATTTTCAAAATTCAATCTTTATTTACATGAGCTAAAATTAATGGATGTACTGTATATATATATAACGGTAGCAACTTTTTAAAATTTTAAAACCTCTCCCCTCTTATGATATCATAAAACATCATTCTTCGTACCCCTTTCCCACAACGATGTCATAATCACCATCAAAAAGTTCGTTTTATATTTACTTATAACATTTACTTTACCATCATACGAAGTATAAGGTAAATCTTGCAATCGTTTTAAAAATCGAAAAAAATGACAAATTTGCACGTTTCAGACACCGGAGATTCTGAAAAACATATTTTTATAGCAAAAAATTGCCGTCTGTCTGTGTGTCTCTCTGTCTGTCTGTAATCGCTCTATCTTCCAAACTAATTGAGATAGATATTTGAAATTTGGTATGTACTTATCATGTAATAATAGAAAGAAGCCTATTGGATACCAGTAACCTCGATTATTCGGAACTATTTTTTTTTTTTTTCTACTTTTGAATTATTCGTTCAATGAAAGGTATATGAAAATTTTTATTATTTTTTTTTTTTAAGTTTCAAATATAAAAAATAATAAAAACACATAAATTTTGCATAAGAAATGAAGTCAATCGGATTATTAGTTGCTGAGATATTTGTAATCCTATTTTCCACACTCTTCGACTTTTTATGACCCTGTATTTCATTCAAATTTCAGTTCAAATATATATTTTATTTGGAAATGAGACGCTTAATCCGACTCAGTAAACTGTTAGTTAATAGATTAATTATTTTTAAAGGTGGATAAATATGGATGTTTCTTTTATTACTTGATTATTCCGTCAACCAAAAACTATTGCCAAACTATAAGTTAAAATGCCAATAACGGCTTAGCGTAAATGTCACATTCAATTGACATAAAACACGTTAGGCGTGTTTGTTACGTCATTCGATGGTTTACTTGTATTTTTTTAATCTGTTGCTAATTTATTTGTCTTTCAGTTATTCTAAATAAAAATGATGCCAATTTGTAAAATTTATCAATGCTTTGGCGATTTATATAATTTGTCGAAATAAGTTGATGGGATAATCAATTCAGTGATAGAGCATTACTATGTACTAAAAATATTTAAATATATGTTTAAATTTCATTAACTGCGATGCATTTTATAAACAGTTTACATATGTTTTTTTTTCATATTTTACATTATGCATGTAAAATTCTGCTCTAATTTATTTAATTACCAGGAACATTTGACAGCCGTATCATATCAGCAGTCGTGTAGCTTACGATGAAGGGAAATCTTTGGGTATTTCTCACTTAAATACATTAGACATCAGACAAAATCTTTTTTTTTTTTTTTTTTTTTTTTGAAAAAAAAAACCTTTATTTCAAATTATCGTTACAACTCCACTTATTAGTCCAGTTTAAAATTTGTACCACTATAAGATACTGACATAATGAACAGAATGATGTTATTGCAGTAGAGATTCACCCATTAAAAGTAGCACTTCATCAAGTGACAATTAAAAATGAAGTCACGCACCAAAACTAACTCAATCCGAAGCTAACGTGATCCTTTATATAAGTTCTCAGGGCAGGAAAAAGGGATTTCACGACTAACCCCTAATTTAACAATTAAGTTTTGGGAATTTAATTTTAACCAATGAAATTTAACCCGCTGAAACAAAAAGACAGATAGTTTCTTTACACGGCCGCAAACAAGTCAATTGAGAACTGCACGAAAAAAAAAAAAATAAAAGCTAAAAGAATGGCCTTCTGGATAACCGAACATTTGAGTGAAGAAAATAAATAGTTATTATGCAACATGTACAAAAATGACTCGAATAATGGGATTTTAATGAGAATTGTTTTGAAAGATTAATGTTTTTTTAGAATAAAATAAAATATGATTTGATTAAAGGCATGGAATTAAAAATAATACGTTTAGGTATCGTAAAAAGGAATGAAAAAGTTCAATATTAAAAGAATTTGGAAGTAATTAACTTAGGATAAAGGCATTTTTTTAAAATTATTACGTGCATATCCATGATGGGTAAGTATTACGGTAGCGGCTAGTTTTCTTTGATGTTCTGGTATACGTTTGCAATGATATACACATATGGTTATATATTAATTTTTTTCATTATTTTATTGATTAAATGAAAAAAAAGTTAATAAAATAGCACTATATAAGTAAAATAGCTTTCTAGCAAATAAAACTACAGCCACTTACTACTTACAAGTATTTAAACAGTTTTTCGCTACATAAGACACCCAACAGTAATCTCGCAACAGCAATAATAAATTTTGCCTCTCGTGCAAAATTAGAAGTACTTCTTATAAATAAAACAGGTGGACAGTATTCTTTCTCCATATTACTCCATATTTACTTGAAAGCGTAACAAGTATAATTTTGAACCTGGTTTCTCCAAAAACGGATTATATGCGCTTATGACTGAAAAATGGCAAACGTTAGGATATTTCATACTTTGGATTGAAATGATCTTATAATCATTAAATGGTTTATATAATAATTTTGTATTTTCATAAAAATACATTTTAGACTAAATAATAATTTAAAAAAAAAGATTATATTGATGTAAAGATGAAAAAAATACCATTTTTTTTTTGTTTGTTTGAATCAAAAATGATAAAAAAAAAAATAAATAAAAAACCCTCCCCACCAAGAGCCAACCCCTTTTCTCCCTTGTTTTGTAATATATATAAGAATCTCTATTAATCTAAACCTCTTACCTCGGATGTAGGTTCTTTACGCTTCTATTTGGTATATCTCTTCTTGATTATAAGTATTATTCTTCAGAAAACATCCATTTGCACGAAACAATAACATTTAATGGACAAAACGAACATAAATTTTCTTTCTTTTCTTTACATTTCGATTCATAAATGCGTACAATCGTACGTCTCGTCTTAAGAAAAATCATAGAACAACAAAAAAATAAATCAAAATAGAATGCAAAAAAGGTATTATTATTTTACACAGTTTACATAATGTTTGCGCGCCAAGGAGTTTCAAAGTTGAGAGTCTGAAACCACAACACCCCTAAAGTAATAATGTTATATATGTACAATCCATAAATAAAAGAGAGCAATAAAAATTGTATTTTTCTAACTTTCAGTACAATGTTCTTCAAAGGAAATCTCCTTTTATGCATCTAGGATTTTTTATAATTTCTGTTGCTATAACTCTTTTGACACGGAAAAAACCGTTTTATAGAAGTTTAAATAAGATATGTTTCTTGCACACGAGTGTTTCCCCCATGAAAAATGAGAAACGCCCTTTTAAAACAAAGGCTGTCGCTTTTCGTGGAAACAAAAGAACTTTCCCTTATTTTTACATAATAAATAGGATATTTCAATACGGAGCAGTTTAGGAGACCAGAAAGATCTGAAAAGACAATAAACATGTGTATTTGTTTATTTATTTTTAATTGCTATTTTTTATAATATTCCAGCCTTTAAAAAGGATGAGTCGTAGAGTTGTTCTGATAGCAAATTTTCCAAAATTACAATAGTGAGAACTTTAAATGTAGAGTCACGCAGACTGTTAATAATGTATTCTGAAACATTTAATAATATTTTCTTACAACAATATTTTCCAGTGTTTTGAAACTATAAATTTTGAAGAAATGATCTGATTTAATTCAGGTAAATAATAAACAAAAGTTGTTTTGTTAACGCCTGTATTACATTATGCTTTTACACCTATACCAATTTCCTCCAGACAGTACTGTACCAAATGTGGATTATTCATGTATATCTGTGTTTCTATACTTGTTAAAAATTTAAACATAATAATAAATATTTTCAGTATTTTTCGGTTAGCTGGTCGCCAGTCTTATATATACACATATATATCCATATATATGCATACATATGTATATATATGCGCATGTATACTTGCATAATACATGTATATACACATATATATGTTTATATATCAAAACACAGACAATTTTCATTTTAAAAGTGTTTCAGTACTTTCGTGTTGGCTAATAAAATCCAATATATTTTTCAAACCCAACTCTCACATATGCATTAATACACTGGTCATCAAAAATAAAGGATAATGAGAAAAAATATTCTTACAAAGTTAGTGTTTCAACCAATGTCCACTGCTGCAATTACTTATGTTAATTAAATACTATTAAATGTTATAGGTGGTTTGCATTATGATTTGCAATGGACATATGTTAGAATTTTAGTCTCTAGTATTATTTAAAGCGAATGTGGTGTCTGACAGTGGACAATATTCATTAATTATGGCTCAAAAGCATCATTTACGTGAGAGTCAAAAGTGATGATTAATTAATAGAATCGACTGAGGTCAAACACAAATTGTGGTCGGACAAGATTTAAATATCTCTCAAAGTGTCATATCAAAAGCTTCAAAATTGGCTAAAATATAGTAAAATGTAAAAATACCAATATTGGAGCAACCATTTGCAAAATATTGGCGTAATATTGGTCGTAAATATTGGCTAAATAAGGGGGAAATTTAAACATCCTAATATTAAGGCTATATTGATTTCAAAAAGTGGTTAAAATATTGCAAAATGTAACTACCCCAATATTGGCACAATATTTGCTGCAAATATAAAAAATAAGCAACCCATTATTGAAGCAATGTTTAATGGCAATATTACGTTAAGATTTAGCAAATATTGGCCCAATATGTTTGGCTACTGGGATAGTGACAGCATTGTGTTATGAAAAAAGTACAATTTTTTATAAACTAGTAATACTACTTTTCAGCACTAAAAGAAGCATAATTCCCATTCAATGATTTTCTTGTGCATACAAGAAACAGAAAATTCTGTATACTTATCCATTCTGTGTGAAAATAATCTCCCCGAAAGCGGCATTCAATAACCTTTCACCGCTACATAAACATGCTAGGAGAATTCAAATAAAATTTGAATGTCCATAGCAACCAAAAAATTATGCAGTAAAGAGGATTTTGTGCACTTTTTTATATAAATGTATGTTATTTATGTAAGTTTTTATATAAATGTAAATACATAAACGTATGTATTTGAGTTTTGGGAGCATCTTTTACCTGTGTAAACCTTTTACCTGTGTGTGGCATCATCATAAAATCTCCATATAATGACATACAGCATTTTTAAGTGCATATTTATTCGTAATAACTATTTAAAAAGTATATTATTTATTGAGTTTTTTGGAGTAATTTTTAGAAAAAGTATGAGACATCACACAAATCAAATTGTCTATTTATCTATCTATCTATAAATTACAAATATATCTTTTATTAACGAATATATTTCATACAGTATACATTTATTATTGACTCATAACGAGTCTAATAGAAGTATAAAATAACTTTCGACATTTGAATTTTAAAGCTGTTCTTAACTGCTCTGCTCAACAAGTGTAAAATTTTTTTACACACTTACAAATTCATTTTTTAATGGAAAGATATAAAATACTGTTGGAAGCTATTTGAAATCGAACTGAATTTTCTATTTTTTGATCAATAAATTAGTTATCAAGTTCTAAGTGTTATCAATCGCGCTACAAAAGCGTTTTTTACTCCTATTTAAGTGATTATTCTTCTTCCACTCAGAAATTTGGTTCAAATTGCGCATTTTGGCAATATTTTCTGAAAAATCTATTGTGTTTTTAAAAAAAGGAAAATGAGTGCGATTAGATTGTTTTTGAAGAACAACAGCTGCTAGTTTCTTGCATTTTCGAACAAAAATAAATTAAAACTTATGTCATAAATTTACCCTTTTGATTTAAGAACAATCTTAACAAAGCAATGTTTTTGCATAATATTAACTTAATATTATTAATTTAATGCTTTTTGTAAAATTCATATTTTAGTAAATATGATTTGAGTAAATATGATTTGGTTTACTTTTTGAGAAATTCCGCGTTATTTATCTGTCTCAAAAACACCGAGGTTCTAATTGTTACATTTGCTTCACATTTCTAGCATTAAAGTCACCCTATTTACAATTTACGTGAAGTGTAAATGGAGTGTTAGCTATGTTATATTATTTCTAATGTGCAATAAATGTAACGTCATGTTTCAAGTTTTGATTACACTAAGCTGCTTTATACAGAAAACTCATCGAATCTCCAGAAACTCAAAGAATTGTTTCAAAAGATACACATATAGATAAAAACATGTCTACACCACATAAAATATTTTATACGAAAAAATTCCTGGAAAGAAAACCATCAATTTCATTCAGAGAAAATCAATACGTATTTTTTGAAGTAGAAACACCTTATAAAAACCCAGCCTTTTTTTTCTCCCTTTTTTCAATAAAAACACCCTCTTTCACCAATGGGAGATTATCCTTAAAACCACTTTGTCGCGACGTGGCAAAAATGTGTTTACAGCTAAAAACGACTTTCATGATACAAATACTTCTCCCTCACGTTTTCTGGATGAGAGATATAAATCTTAGATATATAGTTTTGAGAAAAATAAGGTATTTTTATTTTTCAGAAAGAGAAAAAAAAGTACTGCTAATACAATTGATTCTTTCAACACTGCAATTCAACATGCTTCTATTTTTAACTGTGATTAACGATCACACGTGTCTTAAAATAATAAAATATTTTTAAGGTATCCGCTTCGGAAGTGATATTTTGAAAATTTTGAAATTTTCTGTTTTTATACATGTTTTATAGTCACATTTACTTTAAAACTTTGAGAAAAATGTAAAAATTTTAGCAATTACCCTTAAATAATTTTTTAAAGAGAAAAGTAGTCAAAATTATGTGAAAAATTGACAGATCCTCAAAATTTTGTAATACAAATATAAAACAATGTATTGACATTTTGTATATTGCATTATAAAACAGAATAACTTTCTCTAGGGCTTAGACTACACACACTATAATCGCATCTCAATCTAAGATGATATGACAGTTAAAGTACAAATGTAATGAAAAATTACCAAAATTTGCCTCAAGTTTGTCATTTATACCAGTGTAAATATATAACTATTTAATATAATATCATGAATGTAGTCTATTCTATTAAAAGACATTTGTAAAAGAAGTATAGAAATTATCGTGGCATTTCATGCATTTGTATATATTTTTTTCTTTTAGGATGTTTTGCGTATAATAAAAATCTGAAAATGTTCATTTTGAGAAAAACCTAAAAATAACTTTAAAACACAATTCAAAAGCTGTAAGTAGATGTAATTTTAAACGAATTTAACTCGGGTTCTATTTTAGGTACAGAGAAAATTTAAGCAGATTTCGATAGATAAAAGACTTAATTTTAATATTATTTCAAAAATAAAAAATCGATATTTTGCTCGAAAATTCCATTTTAAAGGTGTTCGGATGCCAATATAAATTTAAAAACAAAGTTAAAAACGACAGAATTTTTAACCTAAAACAGATTAGTTTTGGAAGCTTTTAGTGTACCGTCCTCAGTGCAAACAATAACAGAAACTTGTTCGATTATAAAGAAGATAAGCGGATTCAAATGAGAAGCTCATTAACCAATAGGAGAACTGTAAAATATGGATCGCAGCAAATTTTTCTTTTCTTCTCTTGGTTAAATAACGTCTTTCTCGAATCCGTTTCTTCTTTATATAATTGAGCTATTTCCGTTATTCCATGTACTAAAGTCTATCAAAATTAGTCTGCTCTAAGTTTGCATATTATGTTGTTTGTAAATTTATATTACTCTGCGCCTAGTACCAACTTAATATTTACCTTCCATTATAGTTGGAAAGTGTTCATGAATTTGGTCTGCCAGTTTTCCCGGCTGTCTTCCCACGTTCTAACTTTCATAAATATATTCGGATTACCATGTAATATTTTTGTGTTATTAAAATTTATTCCATAATGTTCAGTATTGAAGAGTAAATATATAACAGTTCCTTTACAGAGACTCTTAAAACGATTAATTTACTATATGGTCTACAGGTAAAAATAGTTTACAATGTCAGTTTAACAATGCTACAATACTTCAAGCATAGTAAAATTTAGAAAGATCATAGACGTGCGCTACAAAAGGTATTTCATAGTTAATGGTGTTTGATAAAGTGTTATTTAAATTTATACTGGCAGGTGTCGCACAATGCAGCATACTGAAATGCCTTGAATTTGCTATCAAAAACTACAAGATGTGTTTTAAAGATATTACTCCTTTATTGCTGCAGTTAAAAACTAAGCTGTGTATCAAAAAAATTACCCTTGTTTTCAGTTTTAATTCGAATTCTTTACGAGAATGTTTGCGTTAAAATTTATGGTTTGGTTTCGAAAATGTTTTGAGTGCGTCCGGAAAGACCTGTGCAGTCTTATTTGGTAAAAATAAACTGTTTAAAAACAGAGATGAACATAATTTTAGAATTAGAGTGAAAAATTGATAATTCCGTATTTACTCGTGTATAACGCGCCTTTTTTTCAAAAAAAAAAAAAAAAAAAAGCCAAAATCCCAGGTGCACATTATACACGGAATATTTTTTTACTGTTGGATGTAATCTCACGATATACATATGAGTCATCAAATGTATTCAATGAAGACATAAATCACTCGGAAAATCTTACTTAATTGAAGTAATACTAGATCTTTTTTTTTCACTCCTTGTACTTTTTTATACAATAGAGCTAGTAATATTATTTAAACGCTAATTAGCGATTCTCAGTGCCGTCATTCTGTCCCTATCCAAAGTCTAAAAAGCATTTTCGCCTTGTTTTCTTCCTGATGTAATGTTTGTTTCGGCTTTCTTTACTGAATTCATTTAATTATTTATTCACTTGCATATCAAATTTACGGTGCGCGTTATATACAAGATTTTAAAAAATCGCAATTTTTTTCTTGTAAAATACGGGGTGTGCGTTACAAGACGCGTGCACGGTATACCCAGTAAATTCGGTAATTACGGATCAAGGATAAAATAAATGGAACCTTTATCATTCATTTTCAAGAGACACACAAAAGAATTAAGCGTGACGGGACACGACTGATTTCATTATAAGTAAAAAATAAAATTTTTAATGATATTCTGATATCGTTTGGAAAAGTTTCATAATCTATGCCTGACGTATAATTTTTGTTCTCATTTTGAATTATATAAGAAAATACACAACATTTTCTTTTTTTTAACCAAACAGCGCACTCAAATATGTGTTAAGTTTTTGCGATACATTAAAATGAAAATGAAAATGGCAGGAATAACTTATGAAAATAATTTATGATAGTGTTATTTTTTATTATTTCCACTATAGTTGCTATTTTTGTTAACTTTTTTTGTAATATTTAAAACTTTTGTCATATAGTTTTATGTGCGCTGAAAAGGCATTTCTCTCCTAATCTAGAAAAGTTGTGTCAAGTGTTCGAAGGACAAAATGATCCTTAAAAATATGCAATATGAGTCTAAAATTGTTCACAAATTTTTAAAATGCGATTTGAATCTTGAGTAATAAATTAATCTCTGACTTATTAGCTTTAATGCATAAATTACAAATTACGCTTAGAAAATGCCGGGTATTTTGCACCCTTTATTATGAAGAAAAGGAAAATGTTTTGTTTGCTTTGTTTTATTGAACTACGAGATTTTTATACATATTGATTATATTCTAAATAAAACTGCTGAAGTCTGCAACTTCAGTATGGAAATTTATTTCATATTTTATTTTGTAAAAAATAGTAAAATTATAGTGCATAAACATATTTAACAGTAACAGGGAAGAATAATAAGAAGATATAATAAAAATATTTATTATTTGAGGAAAATAAATATGTATAAAATACATTAAGAACAATGATGAAAACAAAATTAAACATTAAATTTATAAAATATTGTTTTCCTTGTTAACTGTTTGAACGGCCGTGTTATGTTGTTTATATATTACTTTAATCCCCCACTATTAAAATGGCAAAAAATGCTGGAATAAAATTTTGCTTTTATAATTTATATGAACATTAACATTTTTCAATTTTCTAGCTTTTAATTTTTTAGAATTCAAAATATCGAGACTTACCTATAAATTTCAACCTTTAAAATCTATGCCGCTTTTTGTATAAATACAAAAACTAACAAGTTAAATGTGATTTTTTACAATAGTTATTTTATATTTAATGGTAAACGGCGATAAAAAAAAATTATAGTAAATTTAAATTAATCTTAGTAATACCTGTAACTGAATAATCACTAGATTGAGTAGCAGAAATTTTTTAAAAGTAGTGTAAATTAATAATAGCATTTTAAAATCAAGGTCAAAAAACTTAACTCCACTCTGAGAAAAAAAATATAGTTCTGGCATCTAGAATCAAAATTGAGGCACTAGAAAAAATAGATCCATATCATCCTTATAAATTCTTACTCCCTTTGCAAGAGAGTTCTCGAGGCTCCTATTATAATTCAAGAGCATTTATCGATATTCTCGTTGTCAAACTTATTTAAAAATCTCTGCAAATATATGCGAATACATGAGGTTTCATTTAGTAACTATAGTTCTAGATTATGAAACCATTCCCGAAATCAAGCGATAATTTCTTGTGACTGAAACGATTCAATATCGTTTTGTCACCTAGAAATCAAGAGACTAGAAATGTTAGGTCATTTCGTCTATTCAGCTTAGTTGTTTAACCTATTCGCATAATTCGGTCAACTATAGTTCTAGTTTAGGTATTCAGAAAATGACTTATTACGCATTCTTGGTGAAGGCGTTATATTTTTTTCTCAGTGCATGAAGTGCATGCATGCTTCTATTATTGGTTTTTCTTAACACTTTTTACGATATTTACTCCATCACTAAAGAAGAATACCAATCAATCTTTTGGCTAAATGCATAAAGATAACAATGTAATAATCAGAAAATCTTTTGGGTCTTCATTCTATATGTTCAGGAGGGGTAATTATGATCATTTTGTACATTTTCAACATTGTGATTTTTTTTTAATACTTTTTTTAAATTTGGAAAAATGATATTTTTAGTACATAGAAAGCAATTGACCCTTTAAGAACACATCTTTAAAGTTTAACTTCTTATAGCTGTTTTTTTTAACCCTTTCGGGTCCGAATTTTTTTCCATTTTCAGAACAAAATCATTGTTGCTTTAGTAATGTTAATCGTAGATATCCAAATAGATTTCTTGATGTTTAAAAACTCATATCTCTCTCATCATCTGTCATTATCTGAATTATCTCATTATCTGACTCTCATTATCTAATATGCAGTGAATATGCATATTTTGTGTGCTATTCATTTCATATTTACTTGATAATAAGCTAAGGAAGAGTTTTTGGAGACATTTGGAAACTATCCATTACATCAGGGTTTAACAGATATTACTACTTAGTAATATTTTTTGCGTTTTATCACACATGATTCGTTTAGAAAAGTAACTTATGTTTCAAATTTAAAGAGTGAAATCGATGTAAAAATAAAGGTATCGCCAACTGTGAAAAGAGAATTAAGGAAACTTTTATTATCATTGTTATTACTAAATGTTAAAACGTAAATGAAATCATAATAAGAAAGTCACAGACGTATGCTATCGTTTCTATATGCAGATAGTAACAAAATAATTGCTAAAATAAGATAATACTCGATGAAAAGACATGTACTATTAATAGTATACCAGACCCGAAAGAGTTAAATTAAGAGGATGGTTATAATTACCCCATCAAAATCTCACAATCACTAGTGAAGAAATTATGACCACTATATTTTCTCTTTATACTTCCCTGTACGCATTTTTGGGCGGTCGTTGTGACCTTCCAAACTGACAAATACATTTATGAAAAATTTTGATAAAATTTGTTTCAAATTGCTATTTGGAAAGAAATACAAAAATATATGACGGAATAAAGTTTTTGCTTTGCTTTTAACATAAAATATATAATATGAACTTTAAAATGTTCGGGTTCACTTAAGAGGCAATTAAAATAATCAAATATAGATGTGTTAGTTATTTTTTTTTAAACATCTTAGTACTTTAAAGCCTTTAATCAGGCTCTTCCTTAGAGCTTCCCCAGAGCTTTCTCAAACTCCTCCTCTTTCTCTGAGGAAGTACATGATTAAAGGCTTGAAAATACTAAGATGTTTAAAAATATATAATAACTATTAACATCTATATTTGATTATTTTAATCGCCTTTTAAGTAAACCTGAACATTTTAAAGTTCATATTATATATTTTGCTATTTGAATATCGAAAATGCTTTAGAGATAAAGAGTACCTAAAATGAAAAATGCATTATGATGTCGATATCTAAACATGAAACAAAATTTTGTCGTATACAGTTTCCTCCAATAAGGAGGTGGTCACAATAACACCCTGGTCATAATTATCCCACATGAACCTATACAAAATTTGAAATGCAAAATATATTAATGTAAAACTTAATCACACAGAAAAAAAAATGGATTCTCAAAATTGAGTAAAAAGTACTCAATTTTAAGTACCTCACACACACAAAATAGCCCCGATCCAAAAATACTCATAACTGAGAAACACGTGTTCTCATTTTTTATTCCATGATTGTGTTCAAATATAAATATAAATGACTTGCAGTCTGAAGTTTCAAGTTAAAATAAAAATATACTCGTATTTATTTTTTGCTCAAAATTATTAACAATAAACGTTTAATTAATTATTTATTAATAAAAATACAAAATTTATAAGCAAAATACCTAAATCGAATATTTTTATGACAAGAGCATTATTTGCAAGCACTTTTAAATTATTTTAAAATACTGTGATTGATTTAATATTTACATTAATATGCATCTTTTATGCTTTCATGAATGATATAAACCAATAATACAGGGTACAAAATTATCGGTTGTTTGCATTTGATAATATATGCTTTTTCAAAATTGAGAAAGCAATATGTTCATTTCTGATCCAGATATATTCAATTCAGTATTAGTACATCGATTTACTCATTTTTGAGTACTTCATTTTTTTCAGTGCATAAACGCCTGCCCTTTCGGTCCTATCCGTTCTACAGATTAAATGGAACAAATTAAAACATATCCTTTCTAAATAATTTTCGTCAAATATTTCCATAGATGTCAAGATTTCTAAAAGTATTATGAGATAGAAAATTTAATCTAAAAACAAGCAATAAATCATTTCTGTTCGGTATTGCATTTACTTTCTTTTTTCATTTTTTTTCTTTTCTTTTTTTCCCCTTACACTGAATTTGTGGATATTTACGCGAGTTATAATGTAGAAAAAAAAATAAAAATTTATGTAAATAATGAACATAGCTCAGTTAATTAGATAAGAAATTATGCAAATCAACTGTTATATTTTCAGATAAACTTGTTTGTAAATTCTGGTATCATTTAATGCTACTTCAATGTCTTAGCAACGGCAATTCTTTGTACCTGAATGTGTTAATAGAGAAATGCTATGAATAATAGATTTACCATGAAAATATTATTTCATGGAGCGTTTTTAAAAATTTACAATATTTAGACAAACAGTGGCCATCTTTAAACATTTTAACTACCTTAGTGGCCATTTTAATTGGGATTAATTAAATATATTTCGAAACAGAGTTTTTAAAATAAAAACGGAAATGTAGAGCAATAAATCAAGAAGCTTGTTGGATTTCCCCATTGTAAAACAACTTTACATCCTGGCAACATTTAAATGATTTGCAGAGACATTAGGAAGACCAGAGTTCCTTTTATAAAATAAGGAAATACGGAAATAAATTAAATAATTATGTTAAATAATATTTTAAAAAAATCTAGTGTGAAATATTTTTATAGGACTTTTGAAAAAATTCTGAGTGTTCTAATGTTAAAATGAATCTCTTTATTAATTTTTTTCTTTCTAAATTCTTAATTAGATTGCAATTAAATCATATTCTTTGGATATCCAAAATATAGTTTCGCTTGATTTTTGAGCGTTCTATAACCATGAATAAGAATATATTCAAAAAACACCGAATTACATAAAATTGCTAAATAATACATAAAAAATCTTTTACAAAAACTTGTATAAATAAATATGATGATAAAACTTAATATTTACTGTTTCGAAAGACTTTTGAAATAAGGCTTTTTATCAACATCATAATTTATACTCAGAATCTCTGCAGAAGGAATTCGAAATATAGATATTGTTTTTTTTATCATCATTTTTTTTATATAATTTCATAAATATATCCTTGTTTTGTGTATCTTTTATCAACTTTATGTATTTTTATGAAAGTAATTCTTACTTATACATTTCATGGTGTAATTCTCTAGCATGTGTTAACACTTCATAACTTTATTCGTATATGGAAAAAAGTCACTCTAGATATTCCTATATAAATTCAAAATTTTCTTTAAAATTATCGAATGTAATATTCGGCATCAATTATTTTACTATATTTTTTGTATTTAATGTCCATGTATTTTCAAAATATAGCATCCACATTTCGTTGTAAATTTATACATCAAGTAAGGCAAAGTCAGAAAAGTTCTAAGGCAATTTATTCGCACTGATTTTCGCATCATTTATGTTTTAAATGCACAGATGTACTAAAGAATTGAGAGCAAACGTGCTATGTTTCACCCATTAATCATGCAAAATCTATTGTATCTGAAATTTATGAGGCGTTTCCAATTTCAGTATAATCTCTCAGAAGGCGCAATTCTACTGAATATTAAAAGCAGCGGAAAACTTAATGTTACGCTCACAGCTGGTCATCTACGAGTTTTATTGTCCTGTTTGAAACTGCCATGTGAATGTTAATTCAGCAGCTCACGTGAATGTGAGCTCTCAAAATAATACCAATTCAATCACTGTGAGCCAGATTTTGAGCACTAGAAACTAATTACTTCCACCTGCTACCGTTCAATGAAATATTATACTCATTCTACTAATATGTGAGCTGTAACACTATAGTAATGAATAAATCGTAATGTAACAGTTACTGAATTTTTTCTTTTTAGAAAGATAGTTGTGGATGCTTTAATTTTAAATCTAAAAAGAAAAATAGTAGACAAAATAAACGAAAAAATTACATCTTTTCAGTAGTTTATCAGACATATTTTCTCAAATTCTCTTTTCTAAAATAATATAACCCTATCTAATTTCAAAATTTCCTTTACAATTATATAACGTAATTTTCGGCATCAATTATTCTGCTGTTTTTTTTTTGTGTGTTTTTAATCCATGTATTTTCAAAATATGACGTCCACATTTCTTTGTGAATTTAAATATCAAGTAATTAATCAAGTAATAGTAAAGTTATTTAAATATCAGCTGGTCATCTACTAGTTTTACTGTCCTGTTTGAAACTTCCATGTAAATGCCAATGCACAGCTCAAGTGAATGCGAAGTTTCAAAATAATACCAATTCAATCACTGTGGACCAGAATGTGAGCACTAGAAGCTAATTACCTGCACCTGGTACCGTTCAATGAAATATCATACACATTCTACTAATGAAGGGCTATAAAACTATTGTAATGAATAAATCATATCGTAACATATACTTATTTTTTTCTTTTTAGAAATATAGTTGTGGATGATTTAATTTTAAACTTGAAAAGGAAAATAGTAGACAAAGTAAACGAAAAAATTACTTCTTTGCAGTAATTTATCAGAAATATTTTCTCAAATTCGCTTTTTTAAAATAAGAAATTGAAGTCTTATTTCAAAATTTTCTTTAAAACTATGAAACGTAATTTTCGGCGCCAATTATTGTGCTGTAGTTTTTGTGTGTTTCATCCATGTATTTTCAAAATATGACATCAACATTTCTTTGTGAATTTAAATATCAAGTAATTAGTCAAGTAGTAGTCAAGTTATTTAAATATCAGCTGGTCATTTACTAGTTTTATTGTGCTGTTTGAAACTGCCATGTGAATGCTAATTCAGCAGCTTACGTGAATGCGATCTCATAATAATACCAATTCAATCTTTATGAACCAGAATGTGAGCATTAGAAACTAATTACCTGCACCTGGTACCTTCCAATGAAATATAATACACATTCTAGTAATGCGGGAGTTAAAACACTATTGTAAAGAATAAATCATATTGTAACATATATTTATTTTTTTAGAAAGAGAATTATGGATACTTATGGATTTTAAATTTGGGAAAAAATAACAATAGACAAAATAAGCGAAAAAAATACTTATTTTCAGTAATCACATTGCAAATTCGTAAAACACTTTTAGAACCTAAAAAATATCGGGTCTCCGTGGCCGATACCACGTCGCTAATCTCTTGCGAGTGTAGGTGTTTGTGGGTTCGAATCCTGCTTGCTCCATTACACGCTCTCTTTTTATGGATCGCCCGGCTGTATTTACTTCGTGTTCTTGTGCTATCTCGTTCCTGTACATTGACTATGCCTTATAAACAGGCTTTCATCTCGAGCACACAAGTCAGATGTATGCGTTCAATAAACAGATAAATAAATACTAAACATAATGATTAACACATCTAACTAAAATCGTTTTTGATTGTCTCTTGAATGTGTCGTGCGAGGAAAAAGATTGTGCAAAAAGTGTTATTAAAAATTGCATAATTTTTCCAAAAATGCAGTTATTGATATTTTTTGGAAAAAAAAATTAATCAACTCACTTAGAATCTTCGAGCATTTTTTTTTCAGAAAGCAAACTGTCTCTGATTTCTCTTTTAAATTTGTGTAATTTTAAAAGTCTCACGTAGAAATTGAGTATAGTTTCATTAATTAATGAAAATTTTTGAAAGGGAGTTTTCAACTTTGATGAGTATCCTAGCTGAGTTAAATTTTAGCATATTATGTAGTATCTACACTAAACTGTAGTCCGTATATCATAGCTACTAACTTTTACGCTTTTTTATACCAATAAAAGTTAGACAGAAATTTTCGCCATGTTTAATCATGAGATTTCTGATATTAAGTAAGAAATTATTTACCATAAAATTTTAGTTGTAGGAAGAAAGCGTAAAAGTTGGCAATTGTGATGTATAAAAATATGCACAAAATAATTCGGATATTTCTCGACTGTTGATTTTAATTCCTGAAATTGGATTTTAAAGTATATTATGCGTTTTCTAAGTTGTTCATTTAATTATAATTATCTTCCTCACTTAACTGTGAAGTTTTGTAACAGTATTCTGAATATTTTGGAATGTGTTTCATAATCTGTGTTTTATGCGCGATTTTTCATTCCTGTTATTCTTATTTATTAATATAGCATACCTTTACGAACAATCAATAATTACAAAGAGACTGCTAACTCTTGAAATATCTCAAAATTTATTTACACAGATACATTCAGAATTATTCATTATTGGAAAACTGGCATCTTATTCCTTTTCGCATGCGAAACACAAATATCATATATTTTAATATTCTACAGCATTTGTTGGAAGAAAACACATTTATCGCAAAATTCCGTCAAATTTTCAGTATACTTTAATGAAAGAGAGAAGTACTGTTTACAAACTGGTCGACTTAGCTATTTAAACAAGTTATTTGAAGAATGCATTTTCGAATACTCATTCGATTAAAATTTGGGTATGATCCAATTAAATGTTGCACATTAATATGTTTTTCTTTTCCTTTTTTTTTTAAATCAAGATTGATATGGTATTTTGTAAAGACATCGTTAGAAATTTAATGATATCACTCTAGTTTGAATGATCGAGAAATTGTTGCTGATATATATCTTCGGATTTTTTTAGGTGTAATATATATATGCTGTGTTATTGATATTTCTTTCGTGATATCTCCAGTTATTTTCTTTTTATTATGCTAAATTACCGACATATTCACTAAATTCCTATTCTTTAATAATATCTATCATTTATTCTATTAAATTCTCCTTAAATTAATTATTATCTTACTCAATTTACTTAACATAAAGTTTTTAGTTTATTCCTAAATTGCCTCATCATTAAAAAAATTCTATTATTTAGTGTGAATTCGAATATTTTAAAAGAGCCATTTCTTTTTTTTTCTTTTTTTTTTTTTTTTTTTTTTTTTTTTTTTTTTACTCACTTTTTTTCGAGGTCTTTCACGCCCTGAGATACTTTTTACTCCTCATATTTTGTAGCTCCTTACGCACTTTTGACAGAACTCTTTCCAGAATTATTTTCATTGGACCTTTTCTCGTGACATTCTTGTTCTTTATCAATCAAACGCGCGCGACGTCATAATTTGTATCATTGCGAGTTTGATCAAAAAACAGCAGCATTAGATGAAAACTCAGAATTTCTGCGATTTTCAACTTGCTTACATCTTAAGCTGCCGGGAAGTTCCCGTAAGACAATAGCTTTCTTCGTTCTAAATTTATTCTATTAACCACTATGATTTGTCCTAGCAAGACCAGAGCTTTAGCATTAATGGGTTCACGCATAAATGGACGGATTTATAATGCATATTGGATTGAATGTTTACTCACTTTATGTGACTATTACTGCATCAAAAAGCCTGTTGCATTTCAAGAATCTACGAAAATACATTGAATGCTTATCGCCAGATTTGCTACAATTCTACATGCATGTATTTATTTAATATTGGCATAGCCTCAAGTTTTCTTCTAATGTAAAAAAATCTACATGGTGATTCAATTGGAAAGGATGGATTATGATCACATATCAAAAGTAGCCTTTTATAATACCATATAATAATAATAAGCATTATCGAAGAGGAAAAAGAGACATAGGAAGGCCACGAAAGTGATGATTGAAGCCTTAAACCATGTTTGATATGATGAAGACGATAATAAATTGCTTCAGAAACTGAACTTTAAGGATTAAATTTATTAGTTTTTAGAGTTAAACTTTAAAGTCTTTAAAGAATGTAAGAAACTTTAGTTTGACTTACTTAAAAAAATACTTTCATTGACAAAACACTTACATAGTAAACAAGAAAGAAAATATCATGCATCAAGCATAGATTATGAAGCACTATTCAACATCTTCAAAAAATGAAACAAAACTGCACCGTTTAAAAAATTGAAATGTTATGTCGTGTTTCACCATATGGAAATGGGTAACACATTTCCATTTCACACACAAAATTTCAGCTGTGTTCCCACCTACATTCGTAAAATTATCTGAATTTTTTAGCAGCCTTGTATATAACATAGAGATATATATATATTAACAACATGCATTTCAAAATTTATTTCAATTAAGGGATATATATACTTCATTTGAAAATTTCCTTTCAGCAATTTCCTATAATAAGGAGAATGATACACGAATATTTTTGTTCAGTCCTGTATATAGAATTTATGTAAAACGAGTAATATGCAAAAAACTAATTTGATTTAAAAGCGCAACTGAATTTTAAAACGGGCTCTCCAGTAACAATTAGCAAATACAGTACTGTAACCAATTTCTGTTGTGTATCTCTGAATTTTATAAAAATGCTATGAATAATCTGTTTTAACATGATCGTGGTAAAATTCAATGATTTATACCAGTTTCAATGAATTTGAAACAGTGCAATGTCATTAAAATACTCTGTACACGGTTTTTCCCTATATATCTTAATGTAATCGAATTATTTTTAGTGGCCCTGTAAATGAACCATTAAATGTACATACTTCATATGCAATGTCAAACATTCTTTGTTTTTCCTAAATAAGCTTTATCAATTGCATGAAAAACCAATTATATTTACGGGTATTAGAGCATGGACTGACGAACAGACAAACCAAATGCATAAGCAATTTTCATTTTTGTTGGAAAGTGTTAAAAAATTCAATGCTTCTTTGTCTGTGATTATAGTATAATAATGGACAAAATTATAAAATAATCTCTTCTGACTTACCCATGACCCTTCAAAGTGTTCTTTAGCTTATAAAGTCACACGAACCACTATATTTTAGAAATTTATGAAGCAATTATAGACAAAATTGCACACAAAAAGGAAGTAAAAAGATAAATGTTAAAAATCTATTGCGATTTTCAATAAAATAAAAATGGTTTACATTTATGTTTCGTAGTCTAGGTAGTCCGAGTTCAAACCCCTATTCTTCTGATTTGTTGTAATAGTTCTTGCCTTTGTTTGTCTAGGAAATATTATTTTATCGATTAATTTTACTAGAATTTTAATAAGTAACTCTTTCAATATCAATTAATTATGTAGGATACAGAATGCAAATGATGAATTTTATGCATTCAGAACATTAATTTACGTTACGACTTTCTTCGCGGAATTATTCATTTATGTTTGATTGATGATGTCTTCCTTACACCATTTTGTGGTATTTGAAATTTAAATTGCCACACCTCCATTCATGCTATGTGTTTCGAAATGTTGAAAAATGAAACGTAATTTTCCTGTTAAATATTCTGCGTATGCAGGGCCGTAGCTAAGTGGATGGTAGGGAGGGCTCAACCCTCTTAAACTATTTTGAGCTTCCCCTGGAAAAAATTCTAAGGTCACTAAATGAATTTATGTTCCAAAAATCTAAATAAAATTCTGTTCAAAATTCTAATCTAGTTTTGAGGCCTTTCAAAGTTTTGCAGACGCAGATATACTAAATTGTAACTAAAATAAGTGTTTCAACAGTCGCTCATCTTATTTGCAAATATGAAGCCAACGTGATGGTTAATATTGCATTATTTATACAGTCGAATTTTTTTTATTCTGCATCATATTCATTTCTTAGTATTAAAGGAAATTATTGCAACAGTTTAATAAGAAACATAGTCTACTTACAGTGTGAATATAGGCTAATTTATCTTTCTCCGTCAGAGAGAGAGAGAAAATATGAGCCCCCCCCCTGCATTTTTAAGCCCTCCCCCCTCATTATTCACTTCTAGCTACGGCCCTATGTGTTTAAACATCTTTGTATGCCACATGCGTCAGACAAAGAGGGAGGTGATTTTAAAAGATATAGACTTTGAGCCGGCAGCACAGACAATCACCTCAGCAAGTTCAGGGATAAAAATTTAGGATTAGTTATATCTCGATTCCCATATTAAAACGCAATCTTTATACTAAGTCATATCTTGGTGGAAAACACATGGAAACACGATTTTAGCGGTGGACTCATAGGTTTGCCATTCTGTTTTCCTGCTCCCAATTCTCTATGTTTTCATACTTTTGGAAACAGGAAAGCACAGTGGTAAACCTACGAATCAACCGCTAAAATCGGATTTTTAGGTGTCTTCCACCAAGATATGACTTTGCAGATCGATTGCGTTTTAATAGGGGAATCGATATTTAACTAAAACTACATTTTCGTCCATGAACTCGATGAGGTGATTGTTTGTTTCGCTGCCTTTTGATCTAAAATGTTACAAGATGTATTGTATAGATATATAAGTTATTTATCTCAAGGTGAATTTAACACTAGGATCTTAATTTTTATTTACTAAAATATACAATGATGCCAAAGCTAAAACGAGCTACTTGGCATATCCATGTGGCAATCCCAAAACTTTCTACTATCTCACATGCATGTTAATAAAAAGTCGCTGTCACAATGCTATAGTTAAATGATAATCTGTGTTCATCGTGATGTTTTTTAAGGCATGAAATTCCGTGCACTTAAACTTGAAATAGGACTATTGCGGATATCGGGAGAAATCAACATAAAAGCGCTACTTATTGGGCAATTTATACCAGAACATAAACAGCAATAATATTTATCCAGCTATACCTCAATCTAAAGTTTAATGAAAACAGTCGTGCATTACTTTTTGAGATAGAGCTATTGCAGGAATCAGGGAAAAAATGAGCAGAGCAGTGACACAGGTTGGGGGATTAACACCAAAACATAAACATAACTAGCTCATATCACGGATTTACTGAATCTGAAGTTTGATGAATATCCATGCATTAATTCTTGAGATGGAGCTATTGCGGAAAGCACGAAAAGTTCAGCATAGCAGCGCCACCTGTTGAGCTATTTACACGAAAGTTAAACAACATCAGTTAAGCTGCTATTAGATTCACGGACTTTTTGGCGAGACAAGCTTTTCAGCGGATTTTAACTCCAACATTTTCCCGTTCAAAGGGGGACAAGGGTTATAATAGTCTTTCAAAAAGTCGGAGGAAAAGCCGGAAAACCAGTTTCTACTCGTGCCAGGCGTTAATATTTATCGCCTACTCGTATCAATCGCTTATCTCTGATTCGTTGAAACTTTCGATGTTGGATGAAAAATCTGGTCTGGCCCAGACTTTTTTGCGACTGCCGAAAAAAGTTGGGGAGACATTGCAGTTTGCTATTACACGGGATGTTGGGAGGACATTTCGCAAAATGTTGGAGGAAATCGAGTGTTGGCTCAAAAGTATTACAGAATGTTGATGAATCTAATAGCGGCTTTAATGTCAAGCATTAACTGATTCTGAAGTTTGATGAAAGTCCTTGCATTGGTTTTTGAGAAAGAGCTGTTGGGTAAATCATAAAAAATGCAGCATAGCAGTGCACCTATTGCGCGATTTAAACCTAATTGTATGTAACATTATTTCATGTCAAATACTAACTGAATCTGACGTTTGATGGAAATCCATCCATTCGTTATTGAGATATAACTGTTGAGCAACTCGTAAAAATTGCAGCACAGAAGTACCACCTATTGAGCGATTTACACCAAAAACTAATCAACATCAACATATGAGGGATTATCTGAATATAAATTTTTATTAAATTCGGAGCACGTAAGTTCTCGAGATAGAGTGCCATCAAAATTTCTGTCATATACAAATAGACAGATAAAGTCACAGACTCACATACAAACATTTTGTATAAACAAGTTTTTTGGAATCCCTGGCCCTTGAAACATATAAATACTTCAAAAATCAGAAATTGAGAATTTTCAAGATACCGATACTTTATGTTTGTAAAGATAGAAAAAAGTAAAAATCATCATTGATGACACAAAAAGAAATTTTAGAGAGATGTCATTATTATTTTAAGAAAAAGGTTATTGTTCTATTTTTTTCTAACTTGGCCATATTTCTTCGCAGAAAATTCACTCATTCGTTACAAAAATGAAAAATACTTTATCGATGGAAAACATATACATTGAAAGTTGAGGATATTTTCAAGTGTGCATATTTTTCATAAATATTACTTATCACTGGGAAATATTTTAAATATTACTTATTACTTAATATTAATTACATAAATATTACTTATCACTGCGCAAGGCTTGATCCGGGAAACTCTGTCTTCCAGGAGGAGATCTTTGCAGTGAAGCAGGCGATTCGTTGGGGAGAAGAGGGTTAATTTCATCTGACAGTTTATCAAGTCAACTTGCCCTTTCAAAAATTGATAATAGTAATTACCTAGTTCTAGATATAATCTTACTCCTCCGGTCTTCAAAAAAATCGTTTTTTTTAATTAGGTTAAAGGACATTCTGGTATAACTGGCAACAAATTGGCCGATCATCTGGCAAAGTCGGTAGTCGATGATTTTACTTTACTACAAACATTTCTATCAGTCCCACAATCAACATTGAAATCAGAACTCAAAAAGCAAATGTTAAATTACTGGCAACAATGCTGGTCCACAGAGCAGGTGAAGTACGCACGCGACTTCATACCGGAGGTCTCACAAAACTTTTTCATAAGTAAAATATATCTGTATATTTTTTGACTAATACTTAATAATTCTGAATCCTTCCAACAACACTTATATACCATTAATAAATGAGACTTACCTGTTTGCATCTGTGGATCTTTATGAACATCAATACACTACATGTTACAGTGCCCCCTACCGTCCCATTACTACGTTTAAAAATAAAAACACAACAGATGACACTCCCTGACTGGCTGACGTACCTGCTTGATCGTCCAGTTCTCCTGAAACGTCTCGCTGTCTGTATGAAATTTTTAGAAAACAACGAATTTATATTTACTAATCCTGTTCCTTTTTTCTGGTGATTGGGTCTTCTATTTGCTCTCAACTTCACTTTCGACTGGAGATCCTGTTTTGTACATAATGTAAATATTTTATTGCTTCCTCTGTTTTGTTTTATTGATTTATTTAATAATTTCATTATAATTTTCAGCATATGCACTCCTTAATATTTACTAACGCTAAAATTCAAAAATTATGTTAATTCATCAATAGGATATAGTACAATTACTATGTGTAGGTCACATTTCTTTTAAGTTTCAGAGCCAAAACTAGCAAATTTAAGTTTCTGTAAGTTATTAACTGTCGAATATTTTTGTAAAAGCTAATCATTGTTAATGTATCTAACTATATGTAGTAGATTTGAGACTTCCCTTTCAGGATCGCACTTATACTGTAAAGAAAAGGCTGGGTTCCAGGGTCATTCCTGCCATCCACATCCTTACTATGCTGCACTATTCATAATTATCACACTAGCTCTATCTTAAGAACTAATGCACGCATTTTCTTCAAACTTCAGGTACAGTTAGTTCTTGATATAAATTAGCATTGTTTATGCTTTTAGTGTAAATTGCATCACAGATGGCTCTGCTATGCTCCATTTGTCATGATTTCCGCAATAGCCGTACCTAAAAAAAAAAATGCATGAAGTTTCATCAAAATTCAGAATCTGTTATTCCTTGATATAAATTGGCCTTGATTAAATTTCAGAGAAAATTGCCCAACAGATGGTGCTGCTTTGGAATTTATTTTATGGTTTCTGCATTAGCTCTATTTCAAAAACGTATGCACATATTTTCAATGAACTTCAGATTCAGTGAGAAGTTTATGTAAGTTGATTAGATTTAATGTAAATCATTTAACCGTTAGTACTGTTATACTGGATTTTTCAGGAAGTATCAGCATGCATAACATAGAAAAAAGTTTTGGAATTGATATCTGACTAGTTTTTACAGTGTACATATTACATTATAAACATCTATTTTGTAGTTACAATTACTTCAAAATTAGCTATGCGCAATTTGAATTTTTCCATAATATTCTTTTTAATTTTTAATTACCTAGATATTATCAGTTTACTTAACACGTGCTACAATTTTGATTAATCATATATCAAACGGAGTGAGAAAGGTAAATTTTATGTATTCAGGAAATTAATTTATTATGACTTTGCTCCTAGAACTTACTCACTTAAGTTTGATTGATGATATATGCCCTGCACCATTTTGTGGTATTTGAAATATAAATTGCCGCACTTTCTATTCACGCTATGCATTTCAGAATATTGAAACATCGAACGTGATTTTCGTCCAGCTTTATAGGATCACAGATATTTTTAATAACTGATATTTTAGAAAGTTTCAGAATTCTTTATTATTGTAAGCCTTTTACCTTAATAAAATCGACTATAAGATTTTTGAAAATACGAAACCTCAACGTCTTCATAAAAAAAACACTACATTTTAAGTTTATTTATTTATTTATTTTTATTTTTTGAGATTTGTAATAAAACATCTAAAATTAATTAACAAATTAGTAGAACCCAATATGTTTTTCTATAGACTAGATTGAAAGTTCAATATTTGTACATAATATACAAATAGATATCTACCCCTCAAAGAACACGCTACAACAACCTCAGTCCCGGTGTCGCTTGTAGGAGACACTAAAGAGCACCTTTTAACTTAATTTAACTCCTTCCAGAACTGTTAAAATTACTTTTTGACTTGTTCGACAAAAGTGTGGGGTTCATAAGCATCAATATATTTAATAATTCATGGTTCGAGATGTTTTATAAAAATTTTAATCTGTTTTTTGTGATTCTTCGCAATATTTGTCTGAGGACTGTGGAGAATAAAGTAGAGTCCTGTACGGGTCGGGTTCAACTCGACTCAAACCTGAACTCCTCATTCAAACTGTCTCAAGTGTGTTAAAAAACTCAGCGGTTTGCATCCCGACCAGAACTCGACGGAACAATTTTCGTCGACCTGTAATTTAATACGAACCCAATTCTCCAATCCGAAATAATTTAACACGAACCCGACCCGCAACCAAAAATGGCAGGAAGTCATTTTATGTTTTTTGTGTCATGTTTTTCTGTGGTCTGTTTAATGGAATGGAAAGGGAAGCTGGAATTCATTGATACAATGGAATTTGTTCATATAATAAAATCTAAATAAAATAGGTTGGATTCCCTCTAAAATAAGGGAAAATATTACTTTAGACTCACGTACGCAGAAAGTGATACAGATGGAAATACAGTGAATTGATAAACAAATCATATCAGATAATATTAATCTTAATTAGTTACCTGCTCACTCCTTTGTGAGAGAATATTCACTCCCTGCGATAGAGTGAATATTCTTCCATCGCAGAGTCAAAATATGCTTAACCTCTTTAGAGTGACTATTCATTCTGAGCAAAAAATGAATTGTTGATTCAATGAAGCAATTGAATATAAGATAACAGCAGAAATGCTTAAGTAAGTGAGCATGTGTAGTATCTTCGAAATAGAATCGAAATGAAAGTAGTACAATTCCGTGAATAGAGATGGCGCAACGATACCGTGATCAAGACCAGGTCAACGCTTCATTCAGCATTGATCACCTGGCCTTCGATCGCCGTCAGCGCCACCTATTATTTGAAATTCGAACTAAAATAAAAAATTACGGTAAAAAATTTCTTGACATTATACATAACCCTCCTGCAAAATTTTTTTAAATAGGTGTCACCGTTTGCAAGTTATTGAATTTTAAAATCTATCAGTCATTTTTGGGACACCCGGTATATATATATATATGAATATCAAGCATAAAACCATCAGTTGAAAACTTCACTATAATAACTGATCTTTATTATATTTGACTGATTATACATCCGATTAAAGTTTTGTTTGTTAATAATTTAGACAACTGTGTTTTAGGGAAATAGAATTTTGGTAACTCTAGATTAAAATAATATTTGTTTGAGAGTCAAATTAACTAATATAAGGTACATCTTTTATTGCAAATAATTTTGTAGATTTATTATAAAATCAATGAAACAGTCCCATCTTAAAAATTTTCTGTATCAAAATTGGGCAAGTTCCACCTCGTCTTAATAAAAAAAAAGATGCTTTGTGTCTGTTTGTTTACAACTTCAAAGAAGAAAGAAACAATAAATAAATAAGTAAAAGTAAAATACCCTGATAACATTACACAATTTAACTTTTTACACCTTGGTGGAAAAAAATGTAAGTACGATTTGTTTGAAAAATGAATCTCAGTTTACTAATTTTTATGTTTTTAAAATTATTTTTCAAGCAAGTGTTTTTTAAATATGGCTCAAAAATGCACGAGTAACCAGATTACTGAAGACCCATTTGCACTTTCAATATTATACATAATTCAACATTTATTTGTTTCTGTATAATATAACTCAACTCCTAATTGTTGAAAGAAATTAAAAGTACACAAATGAACACATAAATGAATAAAATACGAATGTAGCACATGCGAAATTAAGTTACACGTTAAATAAAAAAATATTTTCTCTCGTTAATAACTTATATGAAGAAATTTATCCTGAAATTGAAAAAAATATATTTATCTTTTTACGTGCTATTTCCGTACATTATGGAATTCTCAATTTTAATCTAGAATATCAACGTACTTTATTCTCTCAAAGAAAATAAATAAATAGATAAAAGTCAACGATTTTAATCAGTGTAATGAAATTTATGTTACCACGAAATTTAATATTTCTTGTGATAAAGAATAATTTTTACTTGTTGATTTCTTTTCGTATTGGAAATTGAATTTCAAACAATTTTAGAAATTCAGAAAGTATTGAATTTTTGTGCGAAAGACGTATTTTAATCTCCAGTAATTGAACACTCAACAGTGATTGAAAGCCTCAGACAGCTAATCAAATTTTAAAAACTCTAAATCTAATATCCTGTCTAGAATTTTAAGTTAAAATATGAACATTCAATTCCAGTTTTGGAATAAGTATGAAGTGCTGTTACGCGTATATGAAAAGAGAACAGCTCATGTTAAATAAACCTCTAAAAATTATTGTTATTTAAACAATGATTACAGTGATTTACGAATTTAAGCATTTTTTAGATAGTTTTGATGAAACACCTATTTTCTTATTATTCTACCTCTTACTAATGTAAAGCGGTATTTGAAAATGATCTATCATGTCACATGTTTTTCCCTTTCTTCTATACAGGGTGTCTAATGGCTAATTATTAAACAGTTATTCATAGACGTATAGTTCCAACTACAAAAGTGTTTTCAATGTGGTAAAAAAAAATATTTTATAAGCGATTTGTGTCCATAAAAACAATTATTAAAAAATTTTGACACTTAAATTTTTATACAGTCGCCCAGTCCTATATGCTGTATTTAGTAAAATTTTCCTGTTACACTGACAAATAAGACATAAAAGGACCCGCTATTCTGTGATTAAATTGACCGAGGAATAGCTGTTTAAAGTTGGAGCATATTTATTGCTGCAAATAAGGGGTCATTCACAAATTCAGTAGAAAAAATAACTTTGACAGATATATTAAATAAGAGAACAAAAGTGGTTGAGTGTAAAAATAATATTGCAATATAAATTTAAAATCATTAAACATTTTGTCATATTGATGCAAAATATGCAATTTTGCATTAATATGTGGAGGGCACATTGGGACATTTGACAGAATTGAACACAGCCTTTGTCTCACAGTATCCGTGGGGGGAAAACTGTCGTTCATGGATTCTTGGGAAATAATAAAGATGAAAATTATGAAAAGAATACTGATGTTTTATTAAAAAACAATCATGGCTATGAACATGTCTCTGAAGATACATTTTCTCCATTTATACACCTGAATTTTTTTCCTGAAAACTTGAGCGCCGTGACTGACGAGCAAGGTGAGGTTTTCACCAAAACCTTAAATTTTTTGAAGACATTCACAAAGTTTTATGGAACTAATGTATGTTACGCGATTACTGTTGGTCTATTTTAAGAGAAACAGATAAAAAAAACTACATAAGAAAAGAATAAAATCAATCATTTCTAATTTTTTTCTTTTTATATTTCATGACGTTATTCTTTTATGTACTTAATAAATATATTTTTTAACTAGATTTTTTGCAACAAATTTTTCGTACTTAGTCCATTAGAATCATGAAAAATACACATTTCGGCGAAAGTATCGAAAACCGCGTAAACCAGTGCAATTTATATAAGGAAATTTATTCTGAAACATAAAAAAAGTTATTTATCTTTCTACTTGCTATTTCCGTACGTTATGGAATACTCAATTTTAATCTTGAATGTCAACGTACTTTATTCTCTTAAAAACATTTTAAAAAAGAACAAGATTTTAATCAATGTAATGCAATTTATGTTACCACAAAATTTAATATCTTGCGATAAAAAAAAATATTTTTACCTATTGATTTCCTTTCACATTCGAAATTGAATTTCAAAGAATTTTTGAAATTCCGAAAGTATTGAATTTTTGTGCGCAGGATATATTTTAATCTCCAGTAATTGAAAACTCAACATTGATTGAAAACGTCAAAAGGTTAATCAAAATTTAAAGACGTGGAATGTAATAGCCTGTCTGGAATTTTAAGTTAAAACTCGAACCAATTAATACCAGTTTTTGGAATAAATGTGAAATGCTGTTACGTGAACATGAAAAGATATTCAATAAACCTCTGTAAATTATTGTTTTTTAAACAATGATTATTACATTTAATTTAGACTCATGAATGAAAAATGATCCCCATTTTCAGGTGCGTTCTTAATTATGTTAAAACGAAGTACTTATATTCGTCATTCGGTCCTTCCTTTCTCCAGTCCGTCTGTCCGCATATCTGTCGAGCGAAAACAACCCTGTCGAGTCGTTTGAAATTTAAAATATATAATTGTTGCATAATTTTGTCAAGTCGTTACAAATTTTACTAATATCGTATGTATAGTTTAATTACAGGGACAATCAAAAGTATTCTGCTACATTACTGCCAATTGCAAAAAATAGTTTTAAGTGTATGTTAATGATGTTACACTCTTTGGAACATAATAAAATTGATAGTACGATATTGTAAATTGTTATATTGCTAAGTTATATTGTAAATTATACACTCTGTACAATATGTGGAAGAAAAAATATTTGTTATTAATTTACAGGGTCATACAAAAAGTATTATATTGCATACACTGAGAAAAAAAATATAGTTCCAGCATCTAGAATCTAAATTGTGGCTCTTGAAAAAACAGTTCCATGTCATCCTTATAAATTCTAGTTCCCTATGCCAGAGAGTTCTGGAGTTTACTATTAGAATTCAAGAGCATTTTCTTATATTCTCGTTGTCAAATCGATTTAAAAATCTCTGCAAATAGATGCGAACACAAGAGGTTTAATTTAGTAATTAGAATTCTAGTATATGAAACCATTCCCAAAATCAAGATATAATTTCTCGTTACTGAAACGATTCAATATCCTTTCGTCACCTAAAAAACACTAGACTAGAAATGTCAGGTCATTGCGTTTATTCAACATAGCTGTTCAATCTATTCGCATAGTTCGGTCATCTCTAGTTCTAGTTTGAGTATTCAGAAAGTGACTGACTATTCATTCTAGGTAAAGGAGGTATATTTTTTTTTCTCAGTGTAATGGTATAGGGAGAAACATTATTTTTGAGCGCGTTTTAATTATATTAAACCATTTCATATTTTACGAAAGTGATATGCGTTGCTGAGGTTTACTACAAGTTACTTTCTGCAAAATAAAATGCAGATAGTATTTACAGGAATTTACATAACTTTTTGGCTGCTATACTGTATGAAAAGTACTGCACACTATTCCACAAAGGACTGAATATTTTTAAAACTTCGTTATAGTACGAACGTATCTCATTTGTTATGCTTGACGTGCAATTTCCGACTTGTATTTTTTATAATTATGTGGATTGATATGAATATTATTTTGTAATTATATCTAAAAATGCTCTACTTTAATTTATATAAGCACTAACGAGGCATGAGTTCCTTATGAGTTATGCTCACTCATCGTAGATTCTGTTGTCTCTGAAAACATGCTAACTGTTTTCTTTTCTTTTTAAAAAAAAAGAAAATATTTGACTGGAAAATGTAAAAACTCAGTCGTCATTTAAAAATTCCGTTCTATGTTGCTCGCATTTTATGTATCTTTAAATAATACTTGAACGTATGAAAATGCAGGCATTGTTTTAATAATGACGTAATTATCACCATGAAAACATACCGGTCTTTAAGGTTTTCTTTCTTTTTCCGTAATCATGAATAAATATATAACAATAAAAAAACAGTGCTTGTTACTATTATAAGACAGGCTTTTTAAAACTAGTAATTGTAAATAAAAATCGTCTTTTTCAATTTAATTATTAAATATCTATTCTGAAAGTAAAATTTTGAAATAAAAAAATAATAAAATATTAAACATATTAAAAAAGATATGATACTTCTCACCACGATCTAGTCTAGTTTATACTACCAAAAGATGGTTAAATTGCTACGTTCGTTCTTGATTCTACGAAATTAAATAATTAAACTATCTTGACTTATTTCAACAGTAAGTATTATTTAATGTGCATCTTTAGCTAAAATTACCGATTTTCATTCTTTAATACATCTGTAGATATTTTTGCAAAAAAAGCTGAGAAACAAAAAAAGAAACGATGCATACAGTAACGGAAACCAGTGTTGCCAGATGGGCTCTTTTTTCAAATTCAGATTCTCGATTGGCACCACTCTTTTAAAATGGTAAAATGTCTCTTATTTAATAACATATTATAAAAGGGAAAAATTAAGACAATTTTACCGTTTCAATAAAGTAGTGCCGATCAAGAAATCTGAATGTAACATTTAGAAATTGCACGTGAATGTAGCAAATGATCTGCTTTCGTACGATAACGAAGTTTTAAAAATATTCAGACCTTGCTGATATAGTAGAACGTACTTCGAATAAACTATAGTGGTCGAAATCTTTTTTATTTTCCTGTAAATATACAGGAAGAAATTTTTATTACATCTCAGCAACGTATATCATATTCATAAAATGTGAAATAGTTGAATATAATTAAAACACGCCTCAAACAATGTTTCCCCGTATAGCATTATGTAGTGGAATACTTTTGTGTGGCCCTGTAATTTAGTAATAAAAATTCTTTGCATCACAGATTGTACAGAATGCATATTTTAGTATATGTTTCATAGATTCATGCCAATTCTATTATGTTCGAATGAGTGTAACATCATTAAAATGCATTTGAAACTTTTTCCCCATTGACCGTAATGTAATGGGATACTTTTGATTGTCCCTGTAAATGATCTATGCATCCGACTTTCATAAAATTTGAAATGACTCGACAAAATTACGTAATAATTATATGTTTTAAATTTCAAACGATTAAAATGCATTTGAAACTTTTTTCCCCATTGACCGTAATGTAACGGAATTCTTTTGATTGTCCCTGTAATTTATCTATCCATCCGATTTTCATAAAATTTGAAATGACTCGACAAAATTATGTTATAATTATGTATTTTAATTTTCAAACCATTCGATTGGGTAGTTTTTGCGTTATTATATGCGGACGGACAGACAGACAACAATAGGTGCTACGTATTTACATAATTACGAACGCACCTAAAAAAATAGCCCACTGGCAACACTGAGGGAAACATAATGGCAGCGCTTGTAACTTATTTTAGAACTGGTGGATAATTTCTCTGGTATTGCAGAGAGTAATATTATTTTTCATTTATTTCATCAATTGTTCTTCTTTCCACTTTAAGTTTTCCATAGAACGCTTCAATCTATTTTTGAAAACTAATACAAATAAAAATGAATGATTTTTATTTATGCTACGCATTCGGAATTATAGAATTTGATTTAACATCAGAAGATGAAATAATTTCCGTTGTTGATTGCTTTCCACGCTGAAAACTCAATTTTGAATACTTTTTGGAATACAGCTGCTATTAAATTTTCAGAGGCAGGATTTAAATGTTCTTTGAAATATTCCTGTAAGGAGATCCCCCATCAGTGTTTGAAATACCGAGATGATGATTTAAAATTTAAACACTTGAAAACTAATATCCTGTCGACGTTTTTAAATTATTATTTATCGTTGTTTTAGTTTTCTGGATGAATGCGTACTATTAATGTTAAATGCATGTGAAAGGAAATAAAGTAATATTGAATAACTTGATGAAAGTTATTATTAAGATTTTAATTTTGGAATCTAAATTAGAAGCTAATGGTACTTGCGGATTTTAACAATTGTAGTGTTACAAGTGGGTAAGTGTGATAGCACAGAGGGTTTTGTTTAATGTTCTTTGAAAACAACTTATATTTTGGTTTGTACAGTAGACTCTCGTTAATTCGAAATCGGATAATTTGAATCTTCGCTTAATTCGAACTAAACATGAAGTCTCGAAATTTTCAATGGCAGAATAACATTAAATTTTCATTAATTCGAACTCATTTATTCTTGACTTTGTTTAATTCGAACTAACGAGAATTCCGATTTGTCATTTTTCTTTCCTTTCTCACGGATTTCAGATCATTTAAATAACTTTATTTGTTTGATTTTTGTAAAAATTGTTCCGAAAGAGTATACATACAATCCAATGCATTTGATATCCACTTTCTTAGAGTCCCGTCTGTCCATCAGTGACGCTGTAAATTTTTCTTCCATTTTGCTTGTTCCTAATCTTTTAATTAGTTTATTTATTTATACGTTCTAATTTAATATTAAGCCATATTCTAATGATAACAGATGAAATAAATTTAAAAAACATTATAACATTAATTCCTTTGTAATAGTACCATAATAGGCATGTTTTCTTTTCATATTTTCCATTATTCGAACTTCGGATAATTCGAACATTTCATGTGGTTCCGACGAGTTCGAATTAATGAGAGCCAACTATAAATCCAAATCTTAAGACCAATAGAAATTATCATTTGGCAAAAAACATCATGCAATGCTTTAAGTTACACTAAGTATTTAAGTGTTAATATGTAGTTGAAGAGAAAGAAGCTTCAGATAGCAGATGGACACATATTTTTACACTCTTTTATTATTTATTAAAAAAAGTATTTGTCAATTTTAGTAAGTAAATAAAAAAAAAGAAAAAAGAAAAAAAAGAAATGTAATGTATGTTGTAACAAACTTTACGTAGAAAGATCACATTCATCTGAGGGCATTTTGTAGTCTGAAACCTCTAAAATAAATACTTTAATACATTTATGTGTAATTTTTTTGCTGATTATGAATGGCTAAATTTCATTAAGATCGGTTAATTAAAAGCTTAGGGATTAATTATTATTTTAATAATTGGATAATTCCTTTGAAAGCGTCATTGTAAAAATCAGACATGTGACATTAAAACCACAGATGATTTTTAAGCTAACATTGTTTTGAAGTGTAATCCTTTTTAAAAATACAGCATTTAGAGATTTTAAACTTATGCATCTGAGCTTACTTTTTAACGCTAATAATGATAGCTATCTTTTTTTTTTAAATGATAAGTATTTTTTTATTTTACCGAAAAATCGATTCCTTAAAAGAAGACAAAGACTAACGGCACATTACTTAAATCTCAACTTCCTCTGATAATTCTCCTTATTTTGCTTGCGATTTTTGTGAATCGATTTTAAAATTTCAGATATTTGATAACACTTAAAATTTTAAGGAGAGAGCTGGAGTTGCATTTCGGAAAAGGTGGGAAAGAGGAAGAAAAATTTATTTATTTATTTATTTTAACCGTACAGTTTTGTAGAAAAGCGTTTGTTCACTAATTATTTTACGCACAATATTTTGGATATGTTTCAACATTAAAGATATTTGATATATTATTATATAATATTTTAAATTTTTAAAGAAGTCGAAAAGGTTGAATTTTGGGGGAGGGAAGGAGGATGTTTTAATTTTTCTTAAAATCATAGCATTTAGAAAGGTGAGTATATTCCAGAGTTGCGAGAATGTACCCACGGAGAGGGGATCGGGGGAATTTTTCACACTTTTTAAGAAATCCTTGTGTGATATATCATCGTTAAGATCTCGGACAACTCTTTCATATTATGAATCTTTCTTTCACTCCTCACTCAAATTTGCCTCGGGAGTCAATTTTCTGACTCAGCACTTAATAACGCTACAGCGAGATTCGAGCTCATTTGAAGGTTTGATCGGATGTGGCATTCCTCATGAACCTTCGATTAGTAGGGTCTTTTTTGACCTTAAATTAATGGGGAAATTCTCACAATGCATGTGTGTGTGAAGGGGGGTAAATTGATATTTCCATGTGACGTATTGCTTTTGTCTTGTATATTGCTAAGCACCCGGATTTTAACTAATATATATTTTTCTAATTAATAGAGGGCATTTTAAAGTTTTAATTTGTTCATTATTATCTCATACAAACTTCTTTCATATCCTTTGATCTAGATTATATGTACATATTTTGTGATATTAGATAGATATTTATATTATATTACCTTATTATCGGTTGGATTCTTAAACCATATTCCCATAGGGTGTGTCACCTACAAGTTCAAGAAGATCACTGTAGTATGTTCGGATGGTAATAGGGATTATGGGTAAACAACTTAAGATAAATTATCACTAGTAAAATTTCCATTATTTCACACAAAATGTTTAAAACTATGTGTTCCGCGCAACAATACAATAGCAGCAAATTCGAAAAGGATTTCGGTTTTTAAGAATTTGACACGGATTATTCATGTATGTAAATTTTTTATGTAATATATAAAGAACAGTATGTCAACACAGACAAACAAAACTTTATATTAAGAAGGTTTAAAGAGAACATGCCAAAATTTATTAAATTAACTTGCTATTTAAAGTTATGGAAACAAAATTCCTTCTTTTAGTAACATATGACTTTTTAACAAAATATATAAAGAATTCAAAACAATCTTTGTAAAATATATTTTACTGCAAAAGAAGCTTTTCAACTTTATTGCCAGACGAAATTGTTTCGTCATCTCCTTACGTAATTTTTAGATTGCAGAAACCTTGCGCAAATAGTAATTATTGTTAAGAAGCGGTGCTAATCCACGGAAATTCAAGTTCTGACAGAGTAAATACATAGAACTCATATTTCAAGATTAAATTAGAAATTGCCTTTATTCTTTATCAGTTATTCAAATTTGGAAGATTTTGGGAATATGTAATTCAAATTTTAATTATTCTGTATACTCACTTAATACTGGTTGAGAAAAGTGATATTTTAATTTAATATGCGCGTTTTAGCATGCATACTTCAGTAACTTTACAATTATTTATACAATTTTTTTTTAAATGATGCGTTTTAGTGAAAGACAACTTTGGATTTGTAATATAATGATCTATTCAGACTCTAAAAATTAAATGTGTAAATTAGTCACTTTTACATAAGTATATATGTAAATTTCAAAAATGACACCCTCGTCACAAAATTTTACTTGTCTCTACATTTATGTGTGTTTATTGGCTTAGTGAGAGTATAATTTATTAACACGGTCGGCTGCTGCTTACATGAAGATGTGATGATGGTTAATGCCGCACTGTAGAAGTGGGTTTTTCCCAGAAGCCGATTTACATTTTATAACAAAGAATCGGTGAAAGATTTTCCCGCGCCAGTGCGTGACTGGCTATTGGACATCTCCCCACATCACGCGCTGACTCGTGAGAGACCCCTTAACGTTGGCGCCATATCACGCGCTTTCGCGCGAGCAGCAGCGAACGTGTTAATCGTTCAAAAATTCAAAAAAGTGTATGAATGGTAGAAAATGCTACAAATTTACCGGAATTGGTGTGTTTATGTAATTTACAAATTTTCAATATTACACAAATGTCTGTGTATTTTGAATATTATATTAAAATATGTGTAATAATATTACGCAGATATATGTACAGGTATAAGAACAGAATAATACACAGAAGTAATTTTACAAATTTTACACAGCTATATGTGTGAGAACAGATTATTACACAGGTCTATGTGTAACAAAATTATGTAGAAAAAAGTGCCCTTATCTGAACAGAATAAATAGTGATACTTAATGACTTTACATGTGTAATTTTAACTGAATGGTCAAGTTAATGACTTAGAGTCTCACAGATTGTGAGTTCGAATCCTGTTTCGGTACATATAATATGTTTTCAGTAGATTGAATTAAGTAGTGAATTCATCCTGTTGCTATAGATGAAACTTTTTCTAAATTCTGAATTCTTCTTTTCAGAAATTGTGAAGTAAAAATATCATAGAGAAATAATACCGATATCCCAATTTCTGAATTTTCAATGTTTTATTTTACCGTGTATATATTCTGATTATACGGATTCTACTTTATAAATAACTAGTATATAACCCCGTCAAAAATGACGGAATTTTCATTTGCATTTCATTTTCATAATACTTCATACAAACAAACAGAATGAAGATTTTACTATCGAAGAGTTTGTATTGCAGAAAAGCACATTTTAAAAATAGCAATAAATTTCTACAAATACAAAAGATGAAGATTTTTTTTTTTAACTTGACATTTAGCTTTTGAACAAAGCAAAGAGCAGTATTTATTACAATAATAATAATAATAATAATAATTAGTAAAATAAAACTCAATTTCTGAAGATTTCACAAAACATTAAAATTAAATATTGAAGTTTTTTTTAATTTTAAAACACATTATTTTTATTAAAAGTATGATTCGGCAGCGGTCATGGGTATATGATAGATTCTTAGTTCGACGCTTTTAGTCATAGATTATAAAGCTTTGTGTTTTGTTTTTAAATTTGGATTTGGTGCCATATATACGCAGTTAATATAAACAAAACAACTTTTTTTTTAATCGCAGTTTCTTACAGAAAATAGCAGAAGCAGGAGGCATTAATTTAAATCAAAACCAACTTAAAAAAATTTCATCTGTGCAACTTCAAAATTCAATCCGTAAATTATGAAAAAAAAATATATTATTATTATTTCTTTTGTAAAATTTTAAATTAAATGTACCAGTTTTTAAAAGCTTACATTATATCCATTCGAATTTTGTTTGCACTGTAAATGAAATTTATATTTTTTATCAAATGTCATTTAAATGTAAGGAATGTGTAACATCACGCGCTAAATATATTAATGACATCAAAGCAGATAAAATTTTGACTTAAGAGCATGTGAAAAAATAATTTTTAATTATACTAATGCAGTCATGATAATATCTAATTTATTTATTACAACTTGAAGGGAAAAAAGCTTATTTTATTTACAATAGAAAAAAAAAACTAAAATTAAGCGGATAAATGCGGATAAAATAAATATCATAGCGGATAAAATAAATATCATAGAGAAATAATACCGATATCCCAATTTCTGAATTTTCAATGTTTTATTTTACCGTGTATATATTCTGATTATAAGGATTCTACTTTATAAATAACTAGTATATAACCCCGTCAAAAATGACGGAATTTTCATTTGCATTTCATTTTCATAATACTTCATACAAACAAACAGAATGAAGATTTTACTATCGAAGAGTTTGTATTGTAGAAAAGCACATTTTAAAAATTGCAATAAAGAATTGTTTTCAATTAAGCCTAACGTGGCGCTTTGCTATGGTCAATTTCCAGAACAGAATGGTTCGCCCAGGAACCGTTCCTACATTCTTCTCCAGTCGCATTTTGTTATAAGTAGATGACTATACTATTTTAGGGCTGCAAAACAACTTTAAAGAGAATGGCATGCAAAATAAATATCATTTTAGAAGATCCGCTTTTTTGTAAATGAAGGTCATGCTAGTTTGTGGTTTAAAATCAAATCTTCTGAAAAAAAACAAGCACATCAAGAACATGTGTTTGTTCTTCATGCATTTTTTTTCAACTATCAGAATATTTAGTTTGAAATTTACATCCCAAACTAAAAGTTGCCATGTACATAAAATCCCCTATTTATGTTGCACAAATATATATACACTCATGTGCACTTTACACGTTAAACTCTGTAATTCTAAGTTATCTGATAATCTTTTACACACTTAAAAAATAATAATAAAACGAAATTTAAATTCAAATCCTCAATCGCTGAGTAGCACAATGGTTTAAAAACAGGATTGAGAATTCTTTGTTTCCCAGTATCTATTGTCTGGAAGAAATGCTTCTAAAATAGTTCATAGATGGCAGCTCTAAATATTGTGATGAAAGTAAGATGGCGTCTTGAGTCGTTAAAATGCAATCGTAATCTTAGATTGGATGATAAAAAACTTATCAGTTTACACTTCCGCTGTTATAGATATGTATTATAATTGAGTATAATATACATGTTTTAAATGAAAATATGCTGAACAAATATTATTTGTAGTGGAAGAAATTTTAAAACCATCATTTTAGCATTTGTTTTCAATTAAGCCTAACGTGGCGCTTTGCTATGGTCAATTTCCAGAACAGAATGGTTCGCCCAGGAACCGTTCCTACATTCTTCTCCAGTCGCATTTTGTTATAAGTAGATGACTATACTATTTTAGGGCTGCAAAACAACTTTAAAGAGAATGGCATGCAAAATAAATATCATTTTAGAAGATCCGCTTTTTTGTAAATGAAGGTCATGCTAGTTTGTGGTTTAAAATCAAATCTTCTGAAAAAAAAACAAGCACATCAAGAACATGTGTTTGTTCTTCATGCATTTTTTTTCAACTATCAGAATATTTAGTTTGAAATTTACATCCCAAACTAAAAGTTGCCATGTACATAAAATCCACTATTTATGTTGCACAAATATATATACACTCATGTGCACTTTACACGTTAAACTCTGTAATTCTAAGTTATCTGATAATCTTTTACACACTTAAGTCGCTTAATACGCTATATAAGAAATTGTGTACTTTGAAATTGATTCACCAAGGCGTGTATTTGGTAATTTACACGACTTGTTACACATATCGCCAAATCGTTTTTACAACATCAGTATAAAGTAGGACGTGTTTCGAGCTACAACAATAACGGCTTGTCATCAGCTAAACCAACAAGTGTCCTTAAGGCACAGAGTCGAGTCTGTGACTCTGTGCCCTTACGGGCACGTGTTGGTTTAGCTGGTGACCGACTGTTATTGTTGTAGCTCGAAACGCGTCCTATTTTATTTTCAGTTTATGGTGATTTTACAAAGTGCTTTACTTGATTTATGAATTGTCACCAGTGTTCACGGTGTTTTTAAACATCAGTATACTTGTTTTAATGTGTAAATTTACACTTTTACTTCTTAGAGTATATATGTTATAATCTTAGTATGTAAAAAAATATAATATTGTTAGTTTTAATAAAATAAAAATTAAATTAGGTTTTAAAATAAGATATATAGGGTAAAAGCACCCAAATATATGAGAATTGGTAAAAAAATAGATCTTATATTCAGATCTCATATAATTGTCGGATATCTCGAAAATGTCTCATTTCCGACGGTGATTCCTTTGAGTTTTTTAATCCCCACGATGATATCTTTTCAGCGATACCACTTTTGTTAAATCGAGAATAAAATTTTTTGCGGTCCCCCATTAAGTGTGAACAAGCTACGAGACATAAATTGTCGGATATCTCGAAAACGGCTAATTTGCGACGGGTAGTTTTTACAGCTCTCGATGAGATCTTTCCAACGATACCACTTTTGTCAAAATCGGTGACTTACACTTCTTGCAGTTCCCTAGTAAGTGCACAGAAGACTTTGAAATATGCTTTTTTCGTTTCAGGTAATGAAAAATAAGTAATTTTCTAATTACGTGCTGCATTCTAGAGGTTAACTCTTTTTGCCAAACAATTATCAATAATGATTAATTGTAAATTTTCAGTGAATTTGTACTCTTACTTTCTTCACATTTATTGAAATAAGAGTTCAAAGACAACAAACGGCAGTTTCCTTTTTTCATTCATCAATTCAAATTTCAATATTCAAATTTGACGTCATTTATCTTTGAACTCAATTTATTCCAATTCAAATTTTAGTCACTTGTGCCAATTGGCTTCTGAGGACCTTATATAATGAATCAAAACTTTGTTACCCTTGTGACCAGAGTGTCATAAGATTAACAAAATTTTGATTTAACACATTGACTAGTAAAATGCTTTTAGTTACAAATCAAATGCATTTAATGTTAGTGGAGCACAATGGTATTCAACTGGTTACAGCTATTTTTATCTTAATTATATTTCTTAATAATATAATTAGAAATATCTATGAAATTTTGCTGTAATGGTCACAAGAATAACGAATGGACATTCCCATATTTTAAACGTTGTGAAGAACTTTTCAAAGTACCCTTTGCGCATTCCATATCAATTAAACCCCAATATTTTTTAATCGAAGTTTTGTTTATATTTTATCACATATGCAAATAAAACTGCAAATCAAATTTTATATATTTGAATATAAATGTAAGAAACTAAATATTATTTAAATTTTGTGAAATTTTCGTATGTTTGAACATATTTCTGCAATTGACTATATTTATATTAAGATTTAAAAAAAAACCTACATCGTTTTATGACATATATAAAGACAAACAACTATAAAAAATTTCAAATATCAAAGGAAAAATTTACGCACGGAATATTTTGAAATAACGGAAGTCGACGAAATTTTTAAGCTTAGAAAGCGGTTTTTAAAAATTAGTACAAGCATAAACATTATAACATACCTTCTATACGACTGTGTTCAAATTTAACCATAACTTCAATAAATTTATCAGACAATTTCATGAAAATTGTATTTGTACATTTAAAATTTATATTTTGTAAAACATTAAGAGCATAAGACATTGTTTTTTGGCAACAAAAAAATCACAGAAATACGAAGAACTTTTCGGAATGTCACATGCGCATTCCATTTAATTAAAATAGGAAGTTTGTTTAATAAGTACAAATAAAACTGTGCATAGAATCGTATATATTTAAATATAAAACTAAGAAAAAAAATTTAACTTTTATAAAATTTTCACCCCTTTCGCATCAAGTTTTTAAAATTAACTGTTTTTAACTGTTGCAATTATATTTAGTTTAAAAAATTTCCACAATTTATGAAAAATATAATGACAAACAGCTCTGGAAAAGTTCAAAGCATTCATGGAGAAAAATATGAAGAAATGCAGTCGCAAACATTTGTAAACAGATATCAGCTAACTGAATTCATTTATTAATTATAAAACTGCAACTTAAATGCTTAAAATACCATTCAATTTCAATAATTTGAATTTTAGATAAAAACTTGGGTGGAACTAAACTTTTTGGGGATATATAAAAAAAAAAAAAAAAATTAAGCATTTGAAGGATTTTTTGTTTTTGTAAATATCATGTCTCCTTAAACTACAGAATTTTATTGAAAAAAAAACTTACTAATAAATTAGGGATACAGTCGACTCTCGTTAATTCGAAATCGGATAATTCGAACTAAACATGAAGCTCCGAAATTTTCAATGGTAGAATAACGTTAAAATTTTTCTTTAATTCGAACTCATTTTCTCTTCACTTCGTTTAATTCGAACTAACGAGAATTCCGATTTTTCATTTTTCTTTTCTTTCTCAGGGATTTCAGATCATTTGAATAACTTTATTCTTTGTTTTTGTGAAAATTGTTCCGAACGAGTATTCATATAATCCTATGCATTTGATATCCAGTTTCTTAGTGTTCCGTCTGTCCATCAATGACGCTTTAAATTTTTCTTCCATTGTGCTTGTTTCTAATCTTTTAATTAGTTTATGCATTTTATACATTCTAATTTAATATTAAGTCATATTCTAATGATAACAGACGAAATAAATTAAAAAACACTTTTACAATATTTCCTTTATAATAGCATCATATGAAGCATGTTTTCATTTCATATTTTCCATATTTCGAACTTCGGATAATTCGAACATTTCTTGTGGTCCCGACGAGTTCAATTAACGAGAACCAACTGTATTAAACATTTTCAATAGGATTAACCAAAAACAGTTTCATAAAGATAGTGGTGTAATCATAAAAATAACATAAGGTACACTGAAAAAAAAAATATACCGCCTTCAACTAGAACCAGGGTTGGCAAAGTGGGCCCAGCCCAGAAAAACCCACCCGGGTTTTTCTGGGTGGGTCCACCAACAAAAACCCACTGGGTTTTTGTGAAAAGTGGGTTTTTGCTAAATTTCATTTCTGAATCTGCAAATCCTTCCTACAGTATTTAGAAAAAAATACAAAATACAATTTAACTTTTAAGCCCAAAACCTAGGTGGTTTCTTTTATCAAAATTACATTAAAATAAATAAATAAAAATAAGTCGTATTTATGGTAATCAGGTGATAGTTTATGTCAGATTATTTATTTCTTAAATATGTTTTATTTTTTGAAATACACAATTACAATAAAACAAAATTTCCAAGTTATTTTTTCCTATCCACGATTTTGCATGCATAAAAACACAATTAATGCATACTTTTAATCTTATATTTTCCCCATCAAAATAAAATGTTTAATGAGTTCTGAATAATATCTTTGTGTTTGAAAAATAACAAAAAGTAAATATCATACATTGTTTAACTGTACTCTGTATGCACGAGTACGTTGAAACGTACACTTTAAAACACAAATTTTATTTTCATAAAATAAAATATCTATGCTTTAATTTAATGTAGGCTAAGAAAAATATATTCATTTAAAACTGGAAATAAAATTAAAGAATAACAAATAAACATATTGTTTTTTACAGAAAGTCGTCACTCTTGATTTTTATCGTATTTCCAGCAAATTAAAAATGTAACGAAATCCTAAAAACATTGAACAAGGATAATTAAATTTTAAACTAAAAAAAGAAAAATACATATTCATAGACTTAAAAAAATGCACTTGTGAACTGTTGTCATCTGACCCATCTATCAACTTTCAACTAACTTTTATATATATATATATTAAAAAAGGTATTTTTAATTGAAATTATGATTAAAAAAAAATTTGTAGACTTACCTAATTAATGCCACTATGGAATGTAATGCTGATATTCTATTTCAAAAAAATGTTTTGAATACATTTTTACTTCAATAACTTTAAAAGACTTTTTATTTAACACCTTCAAAAACAAACAAATTACAACAACCAGAAATCAAAATGGCTGACTGTTCTAAAAGTTCAGTCAAAAGATTGTACCAGTACTGCCTTATATTGGTAATTCTTAATATTTTAGATTAACTGAGTAAAACAAGTACTGTTCACATGTGCCCCCCCCTCTCCTTTATATAAAATGCAACTGTTTGTCACAAATTTGAGTAATTTTACAAGTAATGTTTCACTGTATTCTGTCTTCCCTTAATATATTTGAAATAATTATAATTGATCTTCTTTTATAGTTTACCAATCAAAATCACATTCACTTTGATTTTTATGGTAATATTTGTAAATCTTTACTAGTTTTTCACACTGCTCTGAGCCTAGTCTGTTACGCAATTTAGACCATATGAATCCAAATGTAGAAAAAATCCTCTCGATGGAAGCAGAGCTAGATGGAACAGAATGCAGAAATTGGAAAAAACTACAAAAATCGGAATCCAACTTGTCATTTTTCTTATTTTGCACTTTTTCTTTAAGGATTTTCCACCATTTTGAAGCTGAAAATTCTGATACAATATTTTCAGAGAAAAGTGATTTAGGAAAATAGTCTATGTCTTTAATTTTGAATGCCAGTATTGCAGGTAACCACTCTGGATGATGTTGCATTATCCATGCTTCAGCTTCTTCCTCTTCTGTTGAACTAAGCCTTTCCCCTCTAAACTTTGCATCCATTATATTTGCTAAGAAGTGCTCAGGTCCAATTATCTGTTTGTAGCGTTTCAGTATAACTTCTTTGTGCTGTTTCAATTCATCTGATTCCATCAAATTTTTCCAAATCTCAACGGAACGTGACAGTGTGGTTGTATCTTTCTGCATTTCATCAAGGGCTGAAGATATAAGTATGAGCTGCTTGTTCAATTTCAAACACTCCTTGTAAATTGAAACATTATCCAAAATTTTTGCAATTCGTGAGTCAAATTCATTTTGGTGCTGAGATGAGATTGTAACATATTTATGATAATTATTTAAAAAGCTTGACATACACTCTTTATGCGAATTCCAACGTGTGTTGTTTGGTATTTGTGGCATCAAGCAATCATAATCTTTAAGCCAACCATGAGGTTGATGATGATTACGGAAATATTTTTGAACCTCGACGACTTGATTCAAAATGCTAGAAGGCGCAATATCTTTCCCCACTAGATTTAAAAAATGTGCGGAACATCCAAACATAAGTATATTAGGATGTTGTTCCTTAACAAGATCTCTCATTTTTTCCATTTTATGCTCATTGTCTGTACAAACAGCAAAAACATCTTTTCCAAATTTTGTTTTGCATTCTTCTATTGAGTTTAGTGTGATTTCTGCGCAGTATTCAGCACTTTTTTTTTTAGACCCCGCGTCTGTAATATTCAACAGGTATGCATCCTTACCTGTATGCAAACAGGAACCGATGATTGGGTCATTTCTTACATTAGACCATCCATCTTGAAGTAACGTAATGCATGTTCCATCCATTTCATTTTTCATTTTTTGCTCTATTTTTTCTGCTGCTTCATTTAGCAGAGTCCCTCCTAACTGTTTGCGATTAGGTAAAGAATATCCTGGTCTCAATGTAGCAATCATGTCAATAAACTGGGGGCTTTCTACAACACTAAATGGAATGTTTGCAGAGTAGAAAAATGCTGCAATTTTCCTATCAATAACGCCATGTTCTTCTTTTGAAGTTTTCACTACAAAATGTGACATGGAACCTTGAATCATTCGTTTTTTCTGATTTGGATTCGCAAAATCAGTAATATCATCAGTATCGGCAGAATCTTTTTCACTGGCAGATTTATTTTGATCAGCAACACAGCTGTTATCTACATTTTGTGCTTCATCCTGCCTTTCTCTGGCTTTGCACTTTTTCAAGTGATTTCTCACTCTTTCAATTTTCCTCGATATTAATTCTTTACAATATCTACACATAACTCGTGTGTCATTTTCTAAATTAACAACTTGGGACCATTCAGTTGCTATTTTCCTTCCTCCACCGTGATTTGACATTTTAAATGAAAAAAGTAACTACGCAAACTCCAAAAGACAAACTAAAATCAAAGCATAAAATTTATACCATAAAAAGAGAAAGACTAACTGCAGCTTAGACTAAAACCATATGCTACTGTGAACATAAAGAAATGACTAAAGATTCTTTTCATTAGTCAGCCAAAATCAAAAATTGCTTGTGATTGGATGTAATTAGAAGAATGGAAAATTGAAATTTCCGTCATGGAAACAGGTGTTCATTGCAGACGACTGACGCCTTTCATTAGAGCGCATTTCTGAACGAACATAAAAATTTTAAAATATTTAATTTATAATTTTAAATTTTATGCATACAAATCGAGAAATTTTTGCTGATTTCAGATATGTAAATTTCTTCATCAAAGCTCAATTACAACTTTAGATATTAATTACTATTAATTGAATTATTATTGTTTTAAATATAAAAAAAAGACTTCATGAATGAGTCAACTAGTTTGATTTGCTTAAGTGCTGGAAAGAATAAAAACTATTCAGCTGCAAGCAGAAAAAAAAGAAAAGCTAAACTCTCCCCCCCCCCTTACTGTCAAAAAAAAAAAAAATCATATCTCCTACGTTAATTGACCGATTTCTTTTAAATTTTCAGCAAGTTGAAATAATAGTAAATTAGGCTGTGTAACAAATTTTTATTAAAATACCATAAATTATTAGAAAGTTTCATTACCTGCCAAAAAATGCCTAGTTACTGCAAAGTAGGAAACTATCCCTGATTTATTTTTGTATGTTCATCATCTGCCTGGAGAAGGGGAAATCGTAAATGTTTACACAATCAGATCATTCATTATCTTAGGATGGATAATATGTTTTGCTTTTCACAAAGAAACCACAAGTATATTTCTTCTCTTCTCTCTCTTTTTTTTTTTTTTTTTTTTTTTTTTTCTTTTTTACATTTCAAATATCTACTTCAGCTTTATTTATTTTTAAGCATTATCTTTTTGCAGTACTGTTCAGTGTTCAGTACTGTATATTTCTGACGTAAATAATTTGCGGGAAAAGGAAGTGGCTAATTATTCTTATCTTTTAAAAAAATGCAATATTTTTATTTTTTAATTAATTAATTTATTTTTAGCAAATAAACTGAAAACAGAGGTTTATAATAAAGTACAATAAAACTTACCCGTAATCAAAGTTGGGAAGGGGCATAAACTCATATTTTTCCAAAAATATAGTTTCATATATTTTTTCCGCGACCTTATGTTGAAATTAGTGCATTTTGCGATATTTTGACAAAAATCGCGATTTTTTGGCTAAAATTTACGTTTTTCACAATCTTTTGACTAAACTTTTGCATTTTTCGTGATATATGATTGAATTCGCGCTTTACGTGATCTTTTGACTAAATTTGTTTGTTTTTCGCAATCTTTTGACTAAGTTCTCACTTTTATGCAAATCTTTGACAAAATTTGCATTTTTTTATACAATCCTCGGATGAAATTCGCATCGTTTACGCGATACTTTGCACTATTTTCACTCTTTACCGCGATCCTTTAGACTAGTTGCGCGCATTTCCGTGATCTTTTGCTTAAGTTTGCGCATTTTCGCATGATTTTTTGACAAAATTTGATGTTTTTCCGCGTTCCTTTGACAAAATTTGAGTTTTTTTCAAGCAATCTTTTGACAGAATTCGCGATATTTTTTCAACGTAATTTTTATTCGACGCCTGTAATGCTGTAACTTTTGTTGCGTATATACGTAAAAATTACGGATAAATCTTAATACTTGCTAATGCACCTCTGTGGAAAAAATTCGAAATTCGGAATCGCCAAAGTCCAGAGGGTTCCGGATTTTGGAATTTCTACTGCATTAATTATTAATAGTTTATAGTACCAGTTAATAAATTTACTCTGATATTAGTATTAAATTAATACTAATGTCAGAATAGAATAAATTTATCAACTGATATAAATAATATTAATTATAAATAAATAGATCGGATGTAATTAAAAAAAAGTAACTTAATAAATAAATATAGTTTTAAATGAGTAACACACACATTTTATATAAATAAATAAATGTACAGAAGAAAAACTAAAACCCACAAAAACCCACAAAAACCAGAAAAACCCACAAAAACCCACAAAAACCCACAAAAACCCACAAAAACCCGGGTGGGTTGGGTTTTTGTACAAAAACCCGGGTTTTTGCCAACCCTGACTAGAACGAATAAGTAGTCACTTTCTAAATCCCTGAACTAGAAATATAGATATCGGAGTTATGCGTATAAGCTGCAGAAATAAACCAAATCGACAAAATGTCCGAGAATTTCTAATCTAAGATTTTCTTGGTGATTAAACGGTATTTTACTATAATTAATCGTTTGAATTGCGAGAAATTATAACTTGATTTTTCGATTAGATTTACAGAATAGACTATAGTTATTGAAACTGAATTCTCGTGTTCGCATTTATTTGCAGAGATTTTTAAATAAATTGCACAACGAAATTATGGGAAAGCGCTCTAGAAAATGAGGGGAATACAGCGACTTGTTTACGAGAATATATTTTTCGGTTTGGTTCCTTCCTCCGGAAAAATGAACGTCCAACTCAACTCAATTGCGTAAACAAATGGCGGGCGAGGCGAATGCAGAAGAAAGAAGGAAGATATTTGTTGTTCTTTATCAAATAGCTAACTTATAATTGAGAAACTTCAAGGTATGTGCAAGTTTTACATGAATAATTGTTTAGCAAGCAAATTGATATTTTGCTTGTTCTTAGTATTCATTTTTTAAATTAAATTTCTAAGTTCGTTATATTTTCGTGTTCTATTGTGGAATTTATTCTCACTAATTACAGCGTGTATTTTTAATTTAATGATCAAAGTTAAGTCATTTTCAATTATATTATCACATTTTTTAACAGAAACAAATTTAATATGAAATAAATCTCGTTAAAATATTTTCATTTGTGATAAAGTTGTAAATAAAAAATTTAGTTCTAGCTTGTTTCTCATGCAATATATTTAAATGAATTGCGATATTGTTTCTTGTTAAAATTCCTTTTGCCTTGGTCATATTATTCTGATATAAAGTTTGTTGTAGGATTTTAGGAACAACCTGAATATTTACAATCTAATCTCCGAAAAAGATCGAAAACTTCAAACACGGTTGTAGGATGCATTAAAAACTTCCTTGCTAAATCAAAAGTTGAAAAGTTATTCTTATTGACTTGTCAACAATTGACTTTATTTTAGTCTCTCCCTGACAAATAAACAATAGGATCATTCCATAATAACTTACGTTACATTTTGAACAACTCGCAGTAATTTTAGTGATATAACACACAAAAAATTTTCTCAAAATGCAAATTTGATGTGGTTTGCTAATTAAACTTATCCAAAACCTAATCTAGATTAAAATTAGCTCATTTTAGTATTATTTCTTATATTTTGGTAGTTTTATTTACTATGGTAATTGCCATTACTGAAAAAGAAATGTAAGTTATCATATAAAGTGTAATTTTCACTATCATTTTTTAGGTAATCTTCATCCAAATTGGTTCTTCTCTCCTTCATATATTTTTTTGCCATTAGTCACTTATTTGTTTTTTAGTTAGTACTTTTACTAAAGCAAAATTTAATTTTCCGAATAAACTCAAGGTGTATTATTACATCTTGATCGATTTATCTAAAAGGATTTTGGCAATAAAAATTAATTTACAGAACGAACTTTTTGGTAATTTGGCAAACATTGTGCTTTTGAGAAGGGGGGGGGGGGTAGTAAGCAGGGTTGGTTTTTTGACATGACAAAGGTTTAAACCGATTAAAACCGTCAAAAACCCATAGTCACAATCTGCTGCGGTGCATTAGAGTTTGTTTAGGAAACAAATTTTAAAACTAGTAACAGTTGCCATACATTATGTTGAAATTTAATTATATTATAGTTAATTAGCAGGTCTTAAAATATTTTTAATTAATAAAAATTAAGGTAAAAATGACAATAATCTCAGAAATTTTATCTCAAAATGGAGATGCAGAAATATTTACCCAAAAATTATGTTAAAATATCTTGTCTGTTTATTATTATTATTATTTTAATACTTTAAAAAATGTAAAGTTATTTAGTGTGCATTTTGACATAGTTAATATTTATAAGGAAGAAGTTAAGTGCTACAAATACAGGATTTTCAAAAGTGTCGAACTTGATACCGACACTTAGTGTACAAGTGTTTAATACATAGATACATAGTGTTTAATATATATGTTTTTTAATGCTATACACATTATATACATAGTATCCAGTAGATTAATTTTAATTTAAATATAATGCATATTTATATTTATTATTACGCATCATTATAAACCATTTTTATCTCTAACCCCCTCCCCTCTCTAACACACATATTAATAGTACTACAAATACAAATGTCTACTTTGAAAGCAAGATAAGACAAGAAGTAATTTTTCAACTACTGAATATTTAAGTTATTTAAATAAAATTTATAGTATTCAGTGGGAAAAAAAAAATAATAATAACTATTTGTATAAGCTTATTTTTCAGCGTAGTAAATAAATAGGCTGAATATTGTAAATAGATATTCAGATATTATAGAAAAGAGTTAATTTTTTATTATCTTTATGTTAGTTAAAAATTCCAAAAATGACTGACGATTTAAAATTTACCGATTTTTCTGAAAAACTAACTAATAATTGTAAAAGTCAAAACAGAAAAAATATTACACTGATCTATGAAATACTTCTATAGCACAAAATATTATGTCGTTTTTTTTTTATTATTATCTAATTAAATACACAATTAAAAAAAACATTCATTAAATATTTCCAATTAATTTGATTACATAATCAAAATCAATCCAAATGAAAGTTATCAAAGTAGAAATTTAGTTCAATAATCAAATTCATTTGCCCACGTAGCATACGGTAGCACATAACCAGTTTTGAACATTTTTCTGTTCTTTACCAATAATAGAGTTTTGAATGAATTAGTCCAAAATTGGAAAACATTTGTTCTATTGCAGCAGAACTGGCAGGGCATGATAAAAATTGTTCGGCTAATTCTACCAAATCAGAAATTAGACCAGACTAGAAAAATTTGCATTTGTTTATAACCTTCTAATATTTTGTTTACTATTCAAAATGCTTCTTCAAAAATTTTAATTTATTTTTTCTAGGTCATATTTAGAAACATTTTCTTTATTAAAAGCAAATAAATTTTACTTAATATATGTAGATATACATATGTAAATAAATATTTTTATTTAATATAAATATAGGTTATTGACAGTTTTTGACATGACGGTTTAAACCATGGTTAAAACCATCAAAAACTGTCGCATGTCAAAAACTTGCCAACCCTGCTAGTAAGGCATTATTCAAGCTAGTTAAGCATTCTTCATTCCACAGTTTTTCTTGCTTGAAATTTGTCATAATTTTACCATCAGTATTATTACTGATAATGCCTTGAAATATCCTTTCGGTTAATCTCATGATCTTCTCTTAATCTGCTTTATTAAAACCAATATTTAGCTAGATTGATTTCTATTAAGATGCTTTTCAGTTTTTTCGATTTATGACAATTGAAGGCCAACTGCTTTGACTGACAACTGTCACAAAAAATTCGTAATTGCTACTATTTGGAGCTATATAAACTATGATGTTACGAAAATCAGTCTTAAAGCTAAGGGACAGTATGTATATGTATTCATTTAAGGGTCGAGGAGGTCTGACATGTGATATCAAAAGATATCTCTTGGGGGGGGGGGAAGGGGGATTTGTCTTTTGATATTGTTATCCTTTTTAATCCACTCAAAAATTTCTTTTTATTTTTAACTTTATTTGATAGAAAGTAGCACATTAACTTTTTTTTAGTCTGTTGTGCATTTTTTTTTTTTTAAATATAAAGTTATTATTAAAATCACTAAATTATTATGGAATTTATTTAATTCTGATGATAAAAAAAAATGTTAATTGTGACTGTGGGAGGAAAAGACTGAATATTTTAAAATTATTGCAGAAAAAAACCCCCCACAAATTTCGTTAATTTACTGCACATATGCTTTTCCATTTACCAACGTAACACCAAAATGACATGATCCCGGGCACAGAATCGGTGCAACACTGCGACACACGTCACAGACTCTTGAAAATGTTTGAAGATTATTTTTCAACTGTTAGTTTTTTTTAAAAAATGCTAGAAATCATTTGCTATGTACCAAAATTTGTCTAGGTACCCATAAAAAATGCAAATAATCACAAAAATATCAAATTTCATCAAAATACCCCCCCCCCCCTCCAAAAAAAAAAAATCACCGGCAAATTTTGTAAATAGATGTGGAAAAAAACAGAAATTTCATCAAGAGAATGCAAAAAACAACAAATTTCTTCAAAAAATCTCAAAAAATTTGTCAAAAAACTGCAAAAAAAAAAAATGTCTCAGTATCTCAAATAAAACAAATTTCGCGAAAGTATTGCAAAAAATTAAAATTTTGCCAAAACATCTAAAAAAATGGCAATTTCTATGAAATTTTTTTTTTAAAAAAAGGCAAATTTTGACAAAAAAATCTCTAAAAAATGGCAAATTTGTAAACATATTGTGAAAGAAATTCAAAATATTGTGAGAAAACAACAAATTTTGACAAGTGATTGTGAGTAAACAATAAATTTCGTCAAAGGATTGGAAAAAAAAGCCTCAAATTTCATCAAATAATCACAAAAAAGATAAATTTAGCAAAAAAACAACAAATTTTGCAAAAAGATCTTCAATAAAACGGCAAATTACATTGAAAAATTGTGACAAAATGACAAATTTCATCAATAGAACTCGAGAAAACGATAAACTTTACCGAAAGACCTCAAGATGACAAATTTTATCCAGGTTTCATAAAAGACGCGAATTTCGTCCAAAGATCTCAAAAATCACATATAAAATTTGTCTAAAAAGGTAAATTTAGCTAAAAATAGCAAAAAAAAAAAAAAAAAAAAAGAGAAATTTCTCAAAAAACAAACGAAAAATGACAATTTCGAAAAAAAAAAAAAAAAAAAAAAAAAAAAAAAAAAAAATCATGAAAAAAGGATAAATTTGATAAAACGGCAAATTACAGTGATAGTGAGAAAAAAACGACAAATTTCACCAAAAATCCCTGAGAAAACAAATAATTTTGTCCTAGTATCATAAAAGACATGAATTTCGCCGAAAGATCATAAAAATACTTTAAATTTGTCTAGGTACTTCAAAAAATGCAAATATTGGTAAACAGATTGTGAGAAAACAACACATTTTGTCAAAAGATGAAAAAAAGAGGCACATTTCATCAAAAGATCACAAAAAAGGTAATTTTTGCAAAAAAAAAAAGGTGAAAAAAATGACAAATTTCTGAATATAACCAAAAAAAAAAAAAAAAAAGAAAAAAGAAAAAAATCACGAAAAAAGGATAAATTCGATAACACGGCAAATTACATCGAAAGATTGTGACAACAAAACGACAAATTTTACCTAAAATCCCCGAGAAAACAAATAATTTTGTCCTAGTATCATAAAAAATATGAATTTCGTCAAAAGATCATGAAAATACTTTAAATTTGTCTAGGTACTTCAAACAAACGCAAATATTGATAAACAGATTGTGAGAAAACAACACATTTTGCCAAAAGATTGAAAAAAGAGGCACATTTCATCAAAAGATCACAAAAAAGGTAATTTGTGCAAAAAAATGTGAAAAAAATGACAAATTTCTAAAAATAACGAAAGAAATGTAAAATTCCACAAAAAAAGCACGGAAAAAGAATAAATTTGATAAAACGGCAAATTACATCGAAAGATAGTGAGAAAAAACGACAAATTTCACCGAAAATCCCTGAGAATACGAATAATTTTCTCCTAGTACCATAAAAGACGTGAATTTTGTCAAAAGATCGTGAAAATACCTTAATTTTGTCTAGGTACTTCAAAAAACACAAATATTGGTAAACAGTACATACTTAAAACAGTAGCGATCTTTTTTCAGCACAGCTAAAACTGGTCTCTACGCATACGCGCTTGCGCAGAAATCTGACAACCTATCGGAGAAGACTGTATTTACTCTCTGTATACGCATTTGCAAAGCGCCTTGGTAAATATGGCATAAGACTGCATTTTTGCTATCACTGTTTAATGCAATGTTATGATAATTGTATTTTTTTTTCTTTACTTATCTTATAATGATCGAAATATATTGGCTTTTTTCACTTTACATAAGTTATTTTATTTTCATTTGTATTCTTTTTTTGTGTTAAACGCTATTCCCTCCTTTAAACCTTGTGATGTTAGGCTTAATGTAAAATTGAAACATTCAATAGTTAATGATTAAAGTGTTTATGTTCTTAGCCGATAAAGTATTTTCTATATTGTATATCATGATTGAATGCTATGCAAAAAAGAGGAATCTCTTCTGATAATTTTATTTTTCTTTCTTGATTATAATGATCTTCATATTTTTTGAAAAACATTGTTAAGAGATCAAGATCAAGCGATTGGGAAAAAAAATAGCAAATTTCATCCAAATATTCCCTCCTCCTTCTCAAAAAAACAGCAAATTTTGTCACGAAAACACTTTTAAAAAAAAGGGAACTTCGAGTCAACAAAAAGAAAGTGAAACATTAAAGAAATATTAATGATTTACAAAGCTGTTTATAACTGGGATTATTTTCATTTCATATGCAATTCTCTATTATTCGGCGAAAACAATGTAATGTAAATACTTCCTAAACCTTATGAATTTGCTCAAAAATGAAATTATAAGGGGGAAAAAAATCACCGTTTTTTGACATGAGTATGATAAACTGAAGCAAAAAATAAATAGTGATTTTGATTTGCGAATCTGTTTACATCCATGAAGTCAAAATATCCGCCGAAAATCGCACCATCAAAACACAAACAAAAAACAATGTGATTTCCAGCCTTTTTTTTGTACATACTTAGTATAAATTTGAAATAAAATGATTTATCGGCCAAGAACGTAAATAAACACTTTAATCATTAACTATTATTGAATGTTTCAATTTCATATATATGAAACATTTCTACAATTAAGCCTAAGATTGCCGGCAATAACATTGCAAAGTTTGAAGGAGGGAATAGCGTTTAACATGAAAAAAGAATACAGATGGAAATGAAATAACTTACGTAAAGTGAAAAAAACAATGTATTTCGATCATTATAACATGAGTAAAGAAAAAAATATAATTATTATAGCATTGCATTAAACAGTGTCAGCAAAAATGCAGTCTTATTCTTATCCCATATTTACAAACACGCTTTGCAAATGCTTTTACAGACAGTAACTACACTCTCCTCCGATTGGTTCGGAGCGATTTCAGTGCAAGCACGTATGCGTAGAGACCATTTTAAGTATGCTGACTTTTTTTTGGCTACTGCTTTAATTAATATATATGATAAGTAAAATCCAGGGGTGCAAAAATTGTTTCTACTCCCAACATTTCTCCCAATCCACATGAAAATTTTACAGTGTATTTATAGGAAAATTCTGTATTACGTAGGTGTAAAAAAAAATTTCATATATTTCTCATATATTCCGTGACCTTTTGATGACATTTGTATTTTTTATTTGTGACTTTTGGGGAAATTTTTGTAATCTTACAATGAAATTTGGGGGAGGGGGGGTTCTGCCCCTATTGACAGAATGTTTGTTTTGCAATCTTTAGATGAAATTTGTGGTTGTTGTGCTTTTTTTGATAAAATTTGAGTTTTTTGCAACCTTTTGAAAAAATTTGCAGTTTTTTCATTATTTTGTGACTTAATGTGTATTTATTTTGCAATCTTTTGACAAAATTTGCATTCATATCATGATTTTTTTTATGAAAGTTTGGGTTTTCTAATAATTTTTGGGTTAAAAAAATAAATAAAATAAAATAAGAATTGGAAGTTTTAAATCTGAATAAAATTCAGAACAGAATCGCCCTTGAATAAATGATACACATTAATCTGAGATTGATTTTGTGAAAGTAGCCATATGGATCTTTTTATTTGTAGTGAAAGTTATGTAACTAAGGGAATTATGACAGAATTAATTGTTAAAATCAAAATCATTTGTATATATTTCTATAAAATTCCTCCTGATCGTAGATCGCTGGATTGGACATATTCTGTACTAAAAAGCACCTTAACACTTCACAAATGAATTACCTCTGCTCAATATTCATTACTAGATTTTATCTTTTTCCTTTCCAAAATACTTTATTGATGTGAATACATTCTATATTTATTTACACAATAGATCACAATTCTAAATTTTATTATTCTGAAGTGTTAAAATTATCTTTGCTTGGTATTTACGTATTAAGGCCCCTATCCTCGGTCGAGGAAACGTTCGAGAGCTAATGCTATTCCTATGGGGAAGCATTTTTCTAATAACTCTTTCGCATTTTGACATTTTTGAATAATTCTTTTTGCATTGGATAGCTGAGGTGCATGCCGACAGCGCACCTTTTTTACTTTTTCGATTTTGGTTGCAGATATATTTTTTAAAAAGCACTTTCAGTTTCGAAACCGGTTTTGGAAGTGAAACTAACTTTGTAAAAAATATCTGCAACCAAAATCGAAAAAGTAAAAAAGGTGCGCTGTCGGCATGCACCTCAGCTATCCAATGCAAAAAGAATTATTCAAAAATGTCAAAATGCGAAAGAGTTATTAGAAAAATGCTTCCCCATAGGAATAGCATTAGCTCGGGAACGTTTCCTCGAGCGAGGACAGGGGCCTTAAGGCCTCTGCAGTTACAGATTTGGCGATTTTTTATCTACACCTAAATTTTTTGCGACAAATCATAAAATAAAACACTTTATTTAAAATTAAAACACTTTCGAAATTCAAAACACTATATTTAAAAACAAAGTAGGGATGTACCGAATATTCGGTATTCAGCCATGTTGCCGAATATTCGGTTTGGCCGAATATTGAAGTATTCAGCCGAATCCAATACTTAATAAAGCCTTTTAATCACTTCACCGTCTGCCCCGAGATAAGTCGGGGGTAAAAGCACTGTTTTTCCATACCCGTCGCCAGTTAAGTGGTTAAAATACATTAAAAAAAAACTTTTCACAATTTCTACTTTTAACTGTGAGATTATTAATATATTTAAAATAATAAGAAATAAAATAATATTTAAATAATATAGAATGTTTTTACAATATTTATTTGCTGTTTGTAAAGTTTAACTTAAGAAAATTAATCATGAGAAGGATTAAAATTAGAATTCTCCTTAGGAATAAATGATGCAACTGCAGATGCAAGTTCCTAAATTCTATTTAGTAAATAATCTGTTTCTTGCTTTTCCCAAAAGTCCTTAAACAAGAAAGGAAAACTTTTGAGATTAGTAATAGCTATCAAGGCAGAAAATTTTTTGTTTATGAAATCATAATCATAATCAACTTATTGAATCATAAATACATTGTACTTCATCTCACTCTAGATCAAACTTGTGTTTTTGTTTGTTGCATTAAAAATAAATAAGATACCATAACTGTATTTTCATATTTTCAACTCACATGTTTTGATTTCTGTAAAATAAGATATGATGGGAAGGATGGAAAATGCCACTATTCATAAGAAAAGAACTATGAGCTAGACATTTCTTTATTCAGAATTAAGTTGAAAGTATTTATACTTTATTTTGAAAAAAATCTGCCTTGAGTTATTTAAAAAGAATAAATATGAGACTGTACAGTTTTTCTTCAACTATTTTTTCATTATTTATCTTTGATTTCAAAATGTTTGTTTCAATTCGTAGAAGAAATGAAATTTAAAATTTTACTAATTGAAAAAGTCTCATAATTATGCTTCTTAAATAAAAAAAAGACAGATTTTTTTCAATACCGAATTTCTTATAAAAAGCTCTTATTTATCAAAATATAAATTTCTCTTATTAAATATCATGTAAAATTGTTTTAAAAAGTAACATTTTAATACTTTTAAACTTTGAAATATAAAAAGTATTTGGAAAGCCGAATATTCAGTATACTGCCGAATAGTTACTATTCGGCTGGCCGAATATTTGGCATTCGGCCCAACAATTACTATTTGGCTAGCCGAATATTCGGTATTCGGTTTAGCTGTTGGCCGAATATTCAGTATTCAGGCAAAATCACTATTCGGCGCATCCCTAAAACAAAGTAACATATCAGATTTTGGTGGAAAATGGGCCGATATAGAGTCACTTCTGCTGCGGTGGCATTAATACTCGAGTACCTTTGCTTTTTACCAATTACTTGCAATAAAATAACTATCTATAATCGATTGACAGGAACTTAATGCTATGAAATCCTAACTGATATTATGCATATCACCATATGTACTTATCATTAAAAAATTATATGTAGTTATATATTAGTTTTATAGGCTAATGAAATTTAAACAATTTGAAAATTGTTCTGTTGTAATCAATACTTCATATATGATTGATTATTTTATCTATTTTTTAGGTGAACTTGAGTCTACTGTGGCAGTTTTCAGGTTTCAGCACATGGCTCGTTTTGGTCCAGTCATCGAATTCGATAAATTCTTTCATATTTCTCCCTTATGTGGTTTAGTCACAGTAGAAAGCAGAGAAATGAACAATGGATCAGGGGATAAGGAGTTTGATCCTACCGGAAGGAAAAATTTCTCTTTTGCAGGATACCAGTCCCCTTACTGTAAATGTCATTAGAGATAGAAAATACTATATTGCCACAATAAAAAGGCTTACAGTAGCCGACAGTTGTATGTTGATGTAGTTAACGTCCACAACATGGATGATGATTGGAACTTCCAACTTTGTTTTAACTATAATAGTAACTTTTATTTAAAAGAGTTACTTCATTTTAACATTTTTTTAACACTAGAATTGAAGGCTTTGTTTTTATGTATGTTTTTGGAATGTTAATAAATTTAATATTTTACTCTGTATATCGTTTTTTAAAAAAATTCTTTAGTTTATTTACATGTTTATACTTTTTATTTTTAGCATTTTCCAACAAAGTTGAAAAGTACTTATGCACTTGGTTTGTCTGTCTCGGTCGTCTGTCTGCACTCTAACTCTCGTAAATACACTCTGATTGTCATAAATTCTTTGGATGTTAATGGTGGTTACCTGAGCACGAACCCTATTGAAAATTAAGGTTCTGCCATGATTAGTTTATTTACAGGGATAGTAAAAAAAATTTCCATTGCATTATGTCCTATAGGGGAAAATCGTTTCAAATGAATTTTAACGATGTTGCACCCTGTCAAACATCTTCAAATTTATATGTATCTACAAAGTGCATTAAAATGTACATTTTATAAAATAAACAATAAAAAGAATAGTTATTATTCATTTACAGGGCCACACAAAAGAATACCAATACATAATAATAAGAGAATTATTTGAGACATATTTTTTATGGTAAATGATTTCATATATAATCAAATTGATATACATTGCTGAGGATTAATACGAGTTATTTCATTCATAATACTAGTGCATAGCATTTATAGGGACACACAAAAGATTTCGAATAGTATATTCTACCCGAAGTCCTGTATATTATGGAAGATGGCTGTTGGATGGATGAAATGCATTTTAATTATGATATATGCTTTTAAGTTTCACTTAGATGTATGCATATTATATGGTTTATATAAATGCTAATTGTTACACAAAAGTTCTTGGAAAAGTATTGAATATGTGTGTAATTTACTTAAAGGGGGTTTTTAAATATGTTATGCCTTTTTACGATGAACTGCATTTAGTTTACTAAGAAATGTATCGATAAAATGATATACAGCATCCTGCAAAGAACTAGATACATGGTCATCTTTGGATGATAATTTTTAGAAATTTGATTTTAGTAGTTTAAAGAAAATATATTTTACAGGCTAAACAAAAGTATTCAAGTATGTTTCCATCTATTGATATAAATTGCTGAAAGGAAAATTTCAACCAATTAGGCGTTTTCTTGTTAAACTAAATTTTACCATTATATAGTCTATATATTAAAAGACAGATCAAATACAATACTTTTCGAAAATATTGGAATCAATACTTGGATATGAACAATCATTACAGTTTAAAGATTTTAGGGGGGGGGGAGAATTACATACTTTTTTTAAACTGAATGTTTATGTATATATATGAGTAAATAAAATTTAATAAATATTAATGTTATTTGCTGAGAATTTTATAAAAACCTATATTTATAGAAATTCATTCGCTCAATTATTCCGGAGTCTGTTCCAAGATATATGTATAAGGAAATGAGTCATCTTTCAGTAAGGTACATTTTGAATTTCACATTGCAATTTTTGTTCAAATAAAATTTTCGCTTAGTAGCATTTCCGTTTTGGATCAGACTCCAGAATAATTAAGAGATGTTGGCATCTATGCAATATTATACATTTAAAATTTATTGTATCCTTCAGTGAAGTACGTACTCAAGCTACTGATGCTGTAACGAATCTGTCTCCAGTCTGGTTCACTTGTGAAAGGGTAGCACAATAATTCCTCATTATAATGTCCAACAGCACTTTATTACAATACTCTACATCAACATTTACCTTCTAAAAATACAAATAAACCTCACACACATCAAATAAACTGAAAATTTTAAACATTAAAATCACCAGTCTCTCTTCAAGTCAACGTCCCATTCCTCCCACACACTCCTTCGTCTCCCTTCGCCTCCATCACTCAATTCAACATTAGCGCCGTCTGGCAAAACCAAAAGAAGCATTCCGCATTCAGGATAACAGTTGCGATAGCCTCTTGTGAAATTTTAGGCGGGAGTTAAAGTGGAAACGTAATCACATGGATTCGTCACAGACTCCTCCCCCCTCCAAATTTTGGACATGTCCAATCATAGTCCCCACTAAAGGAGCAATAATGTGCCAGTTCCAAAGAACGCTAGAAAGTCTTTTCAAAGCACAGTGTCCACGAGTAGTTGCAATGTGCCACAGGCATATTTCCGAAAATTCATCACAGCATGGTACTGCCCTGACCAACTGTCCTAATTCTATTAAATTTTTTTTTCTTTTTCCTTTTACAAATTTGGAATACGCGGCAATATAGCACCCCGCAATACCAGTTACAATATAAATTACATACACATAAAATAATAAAATATATACATAAATATACATAATAAAATGACATACACATAGCTGTAATCAAATACCGATTTCCATTTGGTGTAATAGGCAATGGTCCACAAGCATCAACATTTATTCTACCAAATATCTCAGATACAATGGGCACCAAAGTTAATGGGGCTTTCTTTCTGTCATTAGATTTCCCAGCTCTCTGACAAGCATCACAAGTTTTCACAAACTCCTCAATTTGCTTAAAACAATTTGGCCAGAAACAATGCCTCACCAAGCGATCTTTTGTCTTGGCGACACCTAAATGTCCCGAGGTCTCCTCATGACACATTCTTTTAATTTGGTCCCTGAAACATTCAGGAACCACAAGTAAGTCCATTTCCTCTCCCATCTTATTAATTTTCCTCTTAGCCAATAATTTTTCCTTAACTATTCTAAAATCCTTAGGTTCTGTTTCTGTCCCCCTAGCCAAAGTAAATAAGGGAGCCAATTCTTTACTCCTCCGCTGCTCTTCTGCAAATGTATCCGAATCCACTTTCACCAAGTCAAAAATAGTTTCAGTCTCTTCAACCTCCGGCAAAATTTTGCAGTCTGCACCGGAACAATCATTTTCTTCCTCTCGCGACTTCTCAGTTAATATTAATTCTTCTTCCTGACCCTCTATCGCCTCCTTCTCAGCAAGCTGTAACCGCTTCTGAGATCGTGTCAATACCACATTCACAATTTCTTTTCTCTTATCACCATCAGCTTCTATCTCCTTTAATAGAGACGCAGTTTTATTTCCAAGGATATACCTCCCCTGATCTAATTCATTTCCCAGGACGGCTGCTTTAGTGATAACATGGCCCAATTCACACTCAATCTCAATTTCGGCCATAGGCAAACATGACATCCGCTGGTCCAACAAATGCTGCACCCACACATATTCTCCTATCATGTTTTCAGGTGGAACATACTTTTGACACACCACATCGATAGTTGCTCCAGTATCTCTTAAAATAGGAATACTAGTTCCATTAATCTTCCCAAAAATTGTATATGGTGCCAACAAATCCTCGTCAACCTTATTTTTAACGTGATTTACGCTGTCTAAACCGCTCTTATTTCTAAGCTTAGGGCAATCGGGCCTAAAGTGCGTTGCATCCCCACATTCAAAACAACGGAACTGTTTCCTCCTCTCAAAACTGGGATCAGGCTTTCTATCCCTAAAATAATTTCCCTTATCCTCTACATCTTGTATAAATTCACTTCTTAAGTTATTTCCCTTCCATGATCTCATTTGCCATTGATTCCTATCACCTCGATCCCTATTACTTATCGAAGTTTTACGCTGAATGCAATTTCTTACATCCTCAAATTCATCCATTTTAGTAACAAGCTCAGTGGGTGAAACTATAGTTATCCACCGATCCAAAAAACTCTCCCTAAAATCAGGCGGCGCTCTTTTTTTTATTTGATCAACTATCATCAAGTCTTTCAACTGATCATAAGTTTCTATCTTCAACCCATTCAACCAACCTTCTAAATAATTTTTTATCTCATAATAAAAATCATACCACGTACTATCAGATACTTTCTGAATTTTCACAAAGTTCTGACGAAACCTCTCTGGACTCAATTTAAACCGCTTCAGCAACATTGTTTTGACATACTGATATTCACTAGCCTGCTGTTCAGGCTCACGAGCTATTAATTGAGAAATTTCAGTTGGTAAAACACCAATTAACTGAGTAACCCATTTTTGGGGGGAAATCCCAAGCACCTTAGCCTGCCTCTCAAACAATTCCAGAAATAAACTAATATCATCCTCTTTCACATTGAATCTGGGCATCAATCTCTGAATATCCACTCTCGATTCAAAACCCATACTAGATTGAACAGAGTCTAAGTTCTTTCCCTCATTCAACTGTAACTCTATTTTTTGTCTCTCCACCCTCTCTCTCTCGGCCACTTCCTCTCGACCTATTCTTTCATTTATCACAGTTGTAAGAATCTCTCTAACAAATTCCTCTTCATAATTAACACTCTTTGTAATTAAATTACGTAAATCAATTATTCTCATACTATCATCGACTTCCTCCCCCAATTCCAGAGCAACGATTTTCAAATCTGCTCTTCGGCCTTTCCCCAGGAAAGCCATTTCCAAATACGTTCACCGACGGGTAAGTCGCCGGTTAAACACTTTATAAGAGCGACCGGCACCCAACCAACTGACCAAATTTAATCAATACACCAATAATCTATATATTCACCATATCAAAACAATAGATAAATATACATTATACAAATAACTATAATTAATTATTCAAAAAAAAATGTATCTATATACCGGTTCAAAACATCAATACTTGCATACCTTCTGTTTAACAAAAATAATACACAACTTTAATAAATTTTTTTGAACCTTTGAAAAGTCACATTTCCACCACTCAGCCTGGTCTAAAACACTATTTTTCAAAATATAATAAACATAAGATCAGTTTGACCTCAATCAAACCAGTTTGATTTTAAACATGAAGTATCTCGATACAAAATACAATAAATCAGTTTAATTTCATTTACTCAAACCAGATTGGTTTTAAAATACACTCTTCGAGACAAAACATATTAACTTAAAGTCAGCTTGACTTAATTTAATCGATAAACCAGCTTGGTTTTAAATAATCCTTTTCACATTCACACCTTTTATAAAAACCAGAAAATACAAATCTGATATTGCGGCCGCTATATATATTAAAAAAACAATTTTTACAACAATTATTATACAATTATAATATTATAAAAGAAAACCAACAAATTTTAATCAAATGAACATTCCCAATACCTTAAGCTTAAATCATATAACATGCTGCAATGAAATCAAAACATACCTGTGACTCTACGTTCCTTCTCATTGCAACTCGAAGTCCAATCTGGTGAAACCTCCACTTTAGGACTGTAACGAATCTGTCTCCAGTCTGGTTCACTTGTGAAAGGGTAGCACAATAATTCCTCATTATAATGTCCAACAGCACTTTATTACAATACTCTACATCAACATTTACCTTCTAAAAATACAAATAAACCTCACACACATCAAATAAACTGAAAATTTTAAACATTAAAATCACCAGTCTCTCTTCAAGTCAACGTCCCATTCCTCCCACACACTCCTTCGTCTCCCTTCGCCTCCATCACTCAATTCAACATTAGCGCCGTCTGGCAAAACCAAAAGAAGCATTCCGCATTCAGGATAACAGTTGCGATAGCCTCTTGTGAAATTTTAGGCGGGAGTTAAAGTGGAAACTTAATCACATGGATTCGTCACAATGCTATGCAAAATCATGCATAAATGTTGCCCTCTTAATTTAGGAATCCTTCCATTTGATAAATTTTTGCCATTGGTTCTGTCACCAATATTTTCGAATTACTTACAAATTTTAATTTGAAGATTTATATTTCATATAAACAATTTTTGTAATAGGTATCCAGGCAGTATTGGTTGTGATCTTATTTTATGTTTTAGAAAACAATATTTTGTAATAAAAGTTTTTTTTTTTTCTAAAATTTACTTTTGAATGACATGGTATAGGAAATTCTGGTTTAATAAATCAGAACTTCCTATTCCCTGCTAATTTGGTTTAATAAACCACAACTTATAGTTATGCAATTCGGGCCTTTTTCAAAATCTCGCTTCAACCCCCCCCCCCCCCGTTTTTTTTTTTTTTTTTTTTTTTTTTTTTTTTTTTTTTTTTCCTTGTTCAAGAAACCAGAACTCAGCAATGAAACTTAGGTCATTATAAAAATCTAGCCTAAAAACTATTTTTTCTAGTTCAGTAAACTCGAATTTACAATTTTGCTAAGATCTTTTTATAAATCTAGCCTAAAGCCTATTTTTTTTCTATTTTTAGTCCTAGCCTATTTTGAGTTTGTAAAACCAGAATTTTCAATTATGACATTGCTTTCTGCTTCAGGAAACAATATTTTGTAATCAAGAGGTCTTAAAATTCCAGTTCTAATATCTATCTTTGAAAGTCAGGGAGCTAGAAATTTTGATTCATGAAACTAGAACTTAGTTGTGCCATTTTGAAAATCTAGCCCGAAGGCCGTTTTTTCTGGTTCTGGGAACGAGAAAATTCTAGTTTACTCAATCAGAATATTAACTAGAACACGCTAGCGAAGGGAACTAGAATTTATAGGGATGACATGGAACTATTTTTTCTAGAGCTACAATTTATTTTCTAGATACCAGTGGCATATTTTTTTTTCAGTGTATACGTTAAAGGCAGAATACCTTGGAAATGTGTATTCTACAGTTTTTTTTTTTTTTTTGAAAAACAGAAGGTATACGGTGTTCTTTAAAAAAATCCAAAAAGTATACGGCGTATACCGGCGTATAACCTTGCACTATTTCCCTGCATAAAAATGATTTATGATACAATTATTATGTTTATGAAAAATAATGAAATGTTTTATTTTTATCTTAAAAATGTTTGAAAAAATTATAAAATAAAATTTTTTAGAATAATTTATATAACTAATTTATGTTATAATTTTGGTAATCTGAAATGCGTCAACTGTAAATATACTTTCATAAGCAAGCTATAAGAAAAAAAAGAACATTTCCTTTCGATCGATATTGCCGTTTTCTAAAATAGCATTAATGAAATTTTCCTCGTTTGCAAATAAAACTAGTAATTAAATCTGGATATTTTATTCCATTCTATCAATTAATAAAGTACACAAAACTGGAAAATTAATTACAGAATATCTAGACAATACTGAATTGATAGATTAATTATGTTACTCGCAGCAAAGTGTTTCAACAGAACTTAAATAGAAATTTTCAAATCAGTACGAAATGATCACTTATTTAATTTAAGACAGCAGCAAACTGATTAGCTTCATTTAATAATGAATATTGAAATCAATTATATTGTGTTATTAAAAAGAATTGATCTACCTTCTCTTTTCAAATTGAATTGCATTCGAATCAAATAGCATTACAGTAAACAAGAATAAATAAATTTTTAGTATTTAATAAATGTCAGTTTATTTTTATTTATTTATTTATTTTTTTACTATTTTTTATTTTGTAAAATTTAAAGCATTGCTATACTTTCATTTTTTTATATATCCAGAAAGGATAATATAAAGATATGGGTACTGAATCATCATTTTCCAGTACGAGTATCTCGTACTTTCTTTGTTAGAGATCTATTGAATAGTACAATACAGAAGTACCCTATATTGCAGTGGCAAATAAAAAAAAATATCTATGCAAGGTGTCTTTTTTTCCTTTTCCTTTTTTTTTTTCTTTTTTTTTTTTTTTTTAACTGGCGTTATTCGGAGCCATCTGTAGTTTGTTCTGATAACCGAAGAGGCAGTAAACTTTGTAAGGGGACTATTGTTGCTACTGGAAAAAAATATTCCGCGAAATAAACGAGTCGGTTGTAACAATCCAAAAACTTTCTTCTATCTCATACGTGTCAATACTTTCAGAAAAACTTAAGCATATCAGAGTGTAGCTCATTCTGATAACTGGATTGATACTAAAATTTATAAAGGGACTAATGTTTCCGTTGGAAAAAATGTATCACAAACACACACAAAAAAGTTCAAAACACCTATTAGGAGAAATATGACGAATGTATGCCTGATAAGGGAAATATAGCGAGGTTGTAGGCTATGCACCGGAGGATGAATATAAAATAACAGAAACAAATTTTTAAGTAAGTTTACTTTTGTATGTGATACCAGTGTAATAATTTGGGTTATAAACGAATGGTAAAAGCTCCGAGAAACATTTTTAGCTTAGGTTGAATATGAATCGCACTTACCCACGCGTAAGTCCAAATGTTGTCGCATTTCGTACACTGAGAAAAAAAATATACCTCCTTCACCTAGAATGAATAGTCAGTCACTTTCTGAATACTCAAACTAGAACTACAGATGACCGAACTATGCGAATAGATTAAACAACTATGTTGAATAGACGCAATGACCTGACATTTCTAGTCTAGTGTTTTCTAGGTGACGAAACGATATTGAATCTTTTCAGTAACGAGAAATTATCGCTTGAGTTTGGGAATGGTTTCATATACTAGAATTCTATTTACCAAATTAAACCTCTTGTGTTCGCATCTATTTGCAGAGATTTTTAAATAGATTTGACAACGAGAATATAAGAAAACGCTCTTGAATTCTATTAGGGAACTCCAGAACTCTCTGGCATAGGGAACTAGAATTTATAAGGATGACATGGAACTATTTTTTCAAGAGCCACAATTTAGATTCTAGATGCTGGGACTATATTTTTTTCTCAGTGTAGATATAAATTTTCATTATCATTTGATACCCATTTCTTACGCTTATTCTCAGCAGTGTAGCCTAAAATTGCGCCATATTTCTCTCTATCCGAAATAAATTTGAAAAAAAAAAAATCGCGGAAATCGCATTTTCCATGTTGACAAACAACATAAATTTGATAACAACATTCTTTGATAACAAAATTACATGATCAAACTTCTCATAATTATTTTAAAAAATAATTTAAAATTTATTTAAAAAATTGGATAGTTTAAAATCGCTATAATTCAACATATTATTTGTGGAATTTCTTTTTTTTTCATTTAAATGAACAGAAACACACAAGCTATAAAGAAGAATTTTATATAAAGTTAAATTAAAAAAATTTAAGAAGAAAATCTTTAAAAATGTTATCTGTTTTTTAAAAAAAATCATATTTTCAAAAGTAAATATGTTTTTCAAATTTGGTCTATCAAAATTAAATAAAAACAGTTGAAAAAGACATGCTTCAAGTTTGAATCAATGCTCTTTAACGGTTCATGAAATATAACAGTTTAAATTCAAGTAATGGTGAAAAAATCCATCATGAAGAAAAACACTATTCCACAAGATGTCGTTATCATGGCAGCCATTGCTGAAAAGCTACATTTTGAAAACAAACAAAACAAAAAAAAAATAATGTTTTCTGTTCCAATACTGGTAGAAACATGATTTAAACGACATTTTAAACAGGAAACTAGTTGGATGTGCCAATCCTAAAACCTTTCTTATATCTCATATGTACATTTTAATATTTCAAAATTTAGTTACACGTGTTAATACGTCAATATTATTAATTCAATACTATACCAACTATGATTTTCATCTTAAATTTCTGCTTCAGTCAATTAATCGGAGTAAGAACGAATTTCTGTATCTGCACAAGCAGATGAACAGTAGAACGACAGGCAGATTTTTTTTCAAATTCAAGAAGGATCTATTCGGAATAACGCAAAAAATTCATACACAAAAAATTAGTTCAGTTCTATGCATTACTTCAAACACTTTTTTAAACTGTAGAATAATAAAAATGGCACAGTTGTCGCGATTATAGCGCCTCCTTTCGGCGGATTTTATTCAAATTTAGGGAGGGTCTACTGACCATAGCCAAACACTTATACAAAAAAATCATTCAATTCCATTCATAACTTCATATGCTTTTCTTAGGTAAAATATTGAAAATGGCACAATCGCTTTTGCAGCGCCCCTTCAGGCGGAATATTTCAAAATTGGAGGAGAACATGCTTGCTACTGCCAAAAGCATTCACAAAAAAATTGGTTAAATTCTATACATATCCTTATACACTTTTTGATGATAGAATGGCCATATACGGACACACTTACACACAGACACGCACACGCGCACACACACACATATGGACAGACAGACATTTTGTAAAAACATGTTTTTTAGAATCTCTGACTTCTAAAACGTGTAAATCCATCGAAAAAAGTTGAAAAAATTGGATTAGAATACTTTCTTCTATTGAACATATAAGAAAGTAAAAACAGAGAAAGTTTTAGCTCAAGAAAATTATTTCAGAAAATTTGAGGATTTTTAGTCCCGGATCCCTTTAAATTACATAACTATATTGTAATTATGTGTTATTTCGTAGATGTAAAAGTATTCTGTAGCTGTAAAACCATTTTTCTTACAAAAATCAGAAGAGCGTTGCTTAGTTCTTTGACACCATTTAAGAAGGCATTAATTGCACAACTGGGGACAATTTGTTTCGATTGTACTTGAATTTAAAAAAATTAAATCCCTGGAGAATCATTTAATTTTTATCATTTTTTAAAGGAAATTAAATTAGATTGTTCAATAAAAAAAATTCTAAATAGTTTTTTAATTATGTTTATTTCATTGATGGATCAATTTTTTGAAGTATATAGTTCATTGTCATTCGCTTTTTTATGATGAACTATGCCTGATATTTTATATGTTTTTAATTATATAGAAGCGTAAATTAGATGCTATAAAATTACGAAAGACGAGTTAATGAAGTTATATTATTAAAAACATATAGATATCAATTTACTCCCATAGCAATATAAATTATTTTAATTTAAGTTAATCACTAGGCTTTATAACAATACATTAATAGTGCTATGTTTAAAAAAAAATAGATTTAGCAATATACGTGGGTGGTTCAAAAATTTACTGTCCCTAGTTTATATAAAATATTTGTACTGCGATGATTGATGTAAAATATCAGAATGTAATGTCTTAGATGCCGATAGGCTCAATTTCAGAACCATAGCTGCTATATTTTCATACATTTGGAGGGAGCAGTGAAAGAGGAAAGTGGGGGAAGGGAAGGCTGGTTTGGAACTTACAAGGAAAGATTCGTGATAGTGGATAAGAAAGGGCTACTGTCGTTTGGAATCGAGATCATAGTGTCTCATCCACTGTCACAAATATGGCCCCATAAGCTCCAAACCACCTTTCCTCCCTCACCCCTCCCTTTAAAAAATCCCACAAAATGTTTGTCTTTAAAACCCCGCCCTCCAGAAATATGTTAATATTGCAGCTACGGTTCTGAAATTGGTTATATAGGCATCTAAGACATTAGGCTCTGATATTTCTCATCAACCATGCCAGTGCAATTATTTTATGCACACAAGAGATGATCTATGTTGAGCCACCCACGCATATTCACACAATTAAAAAACAGTACCATAATTAAAGAAAATCTCAAAATTCTTTCATTTGAATGCTATTATTTGAATTACAAATTTTACCATTTCTTTCTCTTTCAAATATTCCCTCATTTTGAAAAACATTTCATTGCGATAATCATCATAATATCTTACCTAATGAGTATTTAAAGATGGTTCAAAAAGGTATTAATTATACAATTGGGAACTGCTTGTTTTAATTTAAAGAACATTTTAATATCGTCTTTGAAATATTTTTTTTATTATTTATAAAAATGTATTAATCCTTTCGGGTCCGATTTTTCTCAATATTGAGAGAAAAAATGCTTTTTTGTTAATGATATTAATACTAGATATCCAAACATATTTACTGAAGTTTAACAAATACTTTATTGTCTAAAATTTAACGAATACATTTATTTTGTGCACTATTCAATTCATTTTCATATAAAAATAGACTAAGGAAAAGTTTTTGGAAAAGTTTGAAAAATATCGAGTTAGAACAAAATTTAACTGATAGTAGAACATTTTAATATTTTCTGCGTCTTATTATACGCCATTCTTTCAAAAAAAGTAACCAATATTTAAAGATTGAAATACATGTTTAAAATAAAAGAATTGTGAGCGGAGCAAATAGAATTAGTAAACTTTTATTATTATTGTTATTATAAAATGCCAAAAAATAGATGAAGTCGTAAAAAGAAATGTTTAGACATTTACTATCATTACAACACTCCTGGATAAAATTATAACTCAGAAAATTTTTAATTTGTTTGCATCATAATATAAATAAACTTAGCTTTACATTAATAAGACAATGATGAATATTTATAATGAGACATATAAATTTAATATAACTCATAAATAAAATGGAGCAAATAATTTAAATAAGAAAATACATTACTTAAAAAAATAACATTAGTGAGACCTGAACAAAATTATAAACTCAAAGTTATGAATTTTCTCTAATCTGGCATATTTGATATATGCATTTTCAGATAAGAAACTAATAAATATTATTAAGAATGAATATATTTCAATACATCAATTCATTTATATATATATATTTTTTTTTTCAGAAAAAGATGAATAATAAAAAATATAGTACATGAGTAAACCGAAAACATAAAATTACAGAATTTAAGAAGTAAGCGTATATTTGAATCCTGGTGCAAAGTATTAATGTACATGTTAAAAAATATATTGAATCGTCATTTTTCTGAATGACTTAGAATATACGACTTGGCATAGATTGAACAAGTTTCTCCAAGTGCTCCATAGACAACTGGTTCCAGGCTGAAATTATAGCCATTTTTAAGTGATTTATGTTTTGATATTGACGCCCATTACGATAGACTATCCGAAATACTGCACTCCGATAATCTTCAATGGGATTTAAATCAGAGCTTCGGGATGGCCAAATGAAGACATTTACATACCAGCAGACATTCCTTTGTACTTTTTGTAGAATGTATTGCTGAATTATCTTTCTGAAATATCCAGTTTAGTCCAGCAATCAACGGTCCATATGGCAAAAGATTACCTTCCAGCATTAACTGGTAGATTTCTACTTTTTGTTTTCCTTTAAGAAAAGCCAGGGCAGTTTTACCATTCTGAGAAAAACCAGACCACGCCATCACGGATCTAACACCGAAGTTTCGAATAAAAACATGCCATTGTTTGATATCATACCAGTAGGGCTATCTGGGCCGTCTAAATTAAACTTCTGTTCATCTTTATAGATGACTGTACTCCACTCTGTTGTCCATGACATGTTCTGTTCTGCAAAGTGAAGTCTCGCTTTTAAATTAAGTAACCTTAAGTTTTGACTTAACTTTCATTTTCTTCCATTTCAGATTTGGCGCTCGTTGAAGAATTCGTGTGACAGTTCGAGAGCTTACATTTAGCTTTAAAGTATTTAAAATTCGTCCAGAATAAACTCCAGTGCTAAATGCTGTTCGTAAGACAGATCTTCGATTTCTTTCTGTTATCTTTGGACGTTGATCACTCCGTTTCTCCTTTCCATACGCTTTAAAAAAAATTTACTGCTCCTTGTGAATATTTAATTAGCAAAACAATTTCGCGTGGCATTTTTTCAGAAGCTCTGAATGCCATTTTCCAACTTGTTCCTCTTTGAGAACATCAATGCATTAAAAAGTTGTTGATTTTCGCTGTTCTATGAATAACCTGTAATGATACACGATAAACAAGATGCTTTAAAAGAAAACAAATTATTCTAAAAGTAATTCAAAGTCAAAAGATAAATGATTTTTTGATAAAATCATGGAGAAAATTTAAAATATGAATAAATATCGTTTGAATTAATATCAATGTGAAAAACAATTTCACTGAATTAGTTTCTTATCACAAAACACATTTATTATTTAGAAAAAATACTAGAGTATAGAAACTCATATCTTTGAGTTTATAATTTTGTCCAGATCTCACTTAATGTTATTTTATGTGAAAAATTAAAACATGTATAGAAGTGTTGAAATGTATTGATCCGTAATGACTCCATTTGTTTTTTTTTGTTTTTTTTTGTCATAAAATGCATTTATTTCTATCAAATGTGGCAGAGTATAGAAATTCATAACTTTGAGTTTATATTTTTGTTCAGGTCCCACATAATGTTATTTTTTTAAGTTATTTATTTTCTTATTTCAATTACTTACTCCATTTTATTTATGAGTTATGTTAAATTTAGGTGTCTTATTATAAATATTCATCATTATTTTATCAATGTAAAGCTAAGCTTATTTATATCGTGATGTAAAGAAATTAAAAATTTTCTGAGTTTGTAATTTTGTCCTGTGGTGTATATGTTGATAGTAACAAAAGTAATTATTAAAACAACATAATATTCATTGAAGGGATATGCACTATTAATATACACTAGAGCCGAAAGGGTTATATTGTTTTCCGCAAGAAAAAAATAGTCCAAACAATTCCGTTTACTATTCGTATTTCAAAAACAAATTAACATTTTTACGTTGCTGTTTTAAATTTAATTTCATGTTTATTATTATTATTATTATTATTATTATTATTATTATTATTATTGTTGCTGTTTTAAAATAAGTTTTATTTATTTATTGGAAAGAAATGTGAAGTAAATACTAAAAATGTTCGAAAAATTAATAACGCAAGATTTTTGGTTTTAAAATATCTATGTACGAAGGATGTACTATGTACTATGCTTATATCTGCGCGTTTGCAACATTAGATTTAATAATATTAATTGCTTTATTTTAAGTTAATTTTTGTACTTTAAAACAGCAATAATAAAAGTTTCGTACTAAATGCAAAATATTAAATTAAACTCATGCAGTTTATGAAAAAATTAAACAAATGTAGAAATACTTTAAAAAAAAAATAAAAATACGGAAACTCCCTGTATTTGAATGACATTTAAAAAATGTAATGATATATTCTCTTCTTTTCGAATTTTTCTTCACTATAAAGGACATTTGTTAAGTACAAGTAAATTTCTAACTGCATTGGTCTTTAACGACATTGAAAAGTAGTACTGGGAGTAATAGGTTTCGATTGTATATTCATGATTTGTTCAAATGATTTCATCCATTTTTATTAAGAATAATTCAAACCTACAAGATTATCTAAAATTATTCTATATTTGAAACTGATTTAATTTAATTTAATCATTGTATGTTTTTAATGCCACTATTAATACTTTTATAATTAAAGAAAAGAAATTTATTCAATTAAAAAAAAGCATAAACTTTTTAATTTTTATGAGAGAGAAATTCCATCTCATTTATTTCAATTCTAGTATTTAAAGTAGAATAGTTACAATAAAATCTGGTAGTGGGAACTTTTTGTTTTGATTGTATACTCATTCTAGTTCAAATGATTATACCCATTTTTATTAAGGCTAATTCAAATCTACAAGAAAATCTAAAATTATTCAAAATTTGTTTTTGATTTAAATTCATTTAGTCATTGCAATATTTAATATTACTATTAATAATTTTATAATTAAAGAATGGACATTTACATATTTTAAAATAAAACTGATCCTTTTCAATTTTTAAGGCAGAAAAATTCTATTTCACTTATTTAAATTCCATTATTTAAATTACAATATTTATAATAAAGTATAGTACTGGAAACATTTTGTTTCAATTGTATACTCATTCTTTATTCGAATGCTTTTACCCATTTTTATTAAGACTAATTCAAATCTACAAGACTATCTAAAACTATTCTAAATTTGTAATTGATTTAAGTTAATTTAGTCATTATTTCTTTAAAAAAAAACTAGTAATAGTTTTATAATTAAAGAATTGAAATGTATTCAATTTAAAGGAAAAGATAAAATTTTCAATTTTTAAGCGAAAAAATTCTACCCCAATCATTTAAATTCCATTATTTAAATTACAATGCAATGGCGCGTTCCTTTAATTTTTTAGGACGTTTTATCACTTTAAAAAACATTTCCATTGTTGTAAACTGGAGAATATTTAATTGCGTAAGTCTTTAATGATGTTTAAAGGAAGTACTGATTGTACTACTGGGAACGTTTTGTTTCGATTGTATTGAAATTAAAAATTTTAAATCATTTATAAAGTATCTCTTTTGTTAATACTTGTAAAAGAATATTAAATGAGTTTTTTCAATAAAGAATAGTCCGAACGTTTGTTTTAACTACTTCTATTTGAATGAAATGTTGTTTTTTATGATAATTTTTTCGATTTATTGACGCATATTTTATGTTAAGGAGTGATTTATACATTTTATTTTTTTGTTTCAAAAAAGCACGATGTAAGTGCCGTTAATATTTTTCTAGAACAAAAAGATTAACCCTTTCGGGTCTTGTGTACTGTTAGTAGTACATCATGTCTTTTAATGGAGTATTATTTTTTTAAAAGAAATACATTTGACTACAATTTACATGACGTGTAGTATGTTAGTATATGTCAATGAAAAAAATCATGTTTAATAAAGCAAATAAAAAAAGGAAAAAAAAAGGAATAAGAAATTTGTAATATAAGTTAAATCTTATTGTAATACATTTTTTTTCTAAATATCTCCAAAAATTCTTCCTTTGCTTATTGTCATATGAATTTGAGTTTGAGTTTGAGTGAACAATGCTTTGAGGTCTATAGCTACAAATGGCTGTTACCTCGAATGATCCATAAACCACAGAAACAAATACAGAACACTTTTATTATTACAAGAAATCTAATACATACATTTTAATAAACATCACAGGGACAACACCCGCACACCCATGCCGCTAGCTGGACTCGAACCAGGGTCCAGCGGTGTGGGAGGAGCTCACGCTACCGACCACGCCACTGGATCGGCAAATCATATGAATATGAATTAAATAGTACGCAGAACAACAACATTTGTTAACTTTCAGACAATGAAATACTCGTTAAACACTAATTAATCTATTAGTATTGCTAATGTTAATGTTATTATCGTAAAAGTAATTTTTTCTAAAACTTGGAAAAAATATTCAGACCCGAATGGGTTAAGAAGAAGAAAAAATATTTGAGGAAATACTTAAAAATACACGTTTTTGTCTGTTATCATTATTTGTTTTTCATTAAAAGTACTCAACAGCAAGTATAAATAAGCATGTGCATTATATACTATAAAAAAAGAGTAACTCAATGTTTTTGTTTTAAAAATATCTATGTATCTGCTTGCTCGCATTGTTAAATTTAATGATATTGTTTTAATTTAAGTGAATTTTTCATTTTATAACATTAATATAAAATGTCTTATATTAAAAGCAAAATATGAATATACGTTCATACAATTTACGAAAAAAATAGAACAATCATAAGAATAGTGAAAAATATACTGAGTTAAATTATTATAAAAAATACTATAACTTCCTGTATTTGAATACTTTTAAAAAATGTAGTGATATATTCTTTTCTTTGTCGAACATTTTGTCATTTAAAAGTCATTGGTGGTAAATAGTAAATAATCTAATTGAATAGATCTTTAACGACGTTTGAAAAAATATATTCTAGTTGTCGTAAACAACTTGTTTCGTTGGTACATTCATGTTTTGTTCAAATAATTTTGTAAATTTGTACTTAAAATAATTCAAACCTATAAAGCTATTTAAAATTGTTCCAAATACGTAATTAATTTAATTTAGTCTTTGCATTGTTTAATAGCACTAGTAATAGTTTTAAACTGAAAGGTTAGACACTTATTCAACTTAAGGGAGACTCGATACCCTTTAATTTTTTTTTCGTGATGCACTTTTACTTATTGTATACACTTATTATTATAATAATACTTTGAAAAACTGATTTTGACAAGAACAAGAAAATCATTTTGTGTGCGAAATTTAATTAAAAAAAAATAATTTTTAAACTTTTCTGTTTTATGATAAATTTTTTTAACGCTAAAACTTCTACAAATATCTGTCAAATTGCATTGTTGTTTTATTTTATTTTATTTTACTTTATTTTATTTTATTTTATTTTACTTTATTTTATTTTATTTGTATCCTCATAAAGCAAGTTTAATAAAATATGGGATCGATTTTAGAATTAATTAGTTAGTTTATGAGAGAAAAAATATACATATATACAAACATTGACAAAAAGCATGTTTTTTTCCAACGTTTCGATATTTATTTATTTTTTATTATATTGTTAAATTCACCCATAATTTTGTTAAATAATTTATATTGAGGATTAAAAAAAGAATGGAGTAATTTGAAAAAAATTCTAGAAATTTTAGACTTTTAAACATCAAAAAACAGCAAACTTTAAGACTTGTTAAATAAATTATACAAAAATTCTCTGTTTTCACCCTAAAAATCAAAATAAGTTCTTCTAAGTATTACCTGTAACAATGAGTACATTAGGGCGGGCCGAAAAAAAATTTTTTTTCGATTTTCTATGATAAGTAGTACGGAAAAGTTGCCACTAATGACGCTCAGTTCGTACAAAAAATGTAAGACTTTTTGAACAATTCCTTACCCTGCAGCAAATGGCTTGAAGTATTACTCAAATGTTGACTTTTGAACATTTTTAGAAAAAACCTTAAAAATGTCAAATTACACTTATTTAAACTGAATTTTCTTAAAATGTCATGTTTAATATATGAAATGTTTAAATAAGCTATGTTTTATTTAAATTATATGCATTTTGAATTAGGCAATTTTGTTGTGATTTCGCATATAAATAGGGCTCAATTACAGCACAGGCCAACGAGACCATGGCCTTGGCTCACTGCTGAGTGGGGCCCAAATTAAAAAAAATTAATTAGAAAAAAATTCTTAAAATTGCAGTTTCCTGTAGTTATTTTCTCAAAAAATCTAAAATGATTTTGATTAAATTGACAACCGTGTAATAATCTAATTATAACTCCCCAAATACTCCCGAAAATAAAGAATCTAGTTAATATTTCGGTGCAAAGGGACTCATTAAAGGTGCTGAGCCTTGGGCCCCCTACAACGTTAATCGGGCTTTACATATAAGTGGGCAAAAAATGTAAGTATTGTTTGATTATACATCGGTTTCTCTCTTTTTCTATATTATGTCACTCACTCTTCCTTCTTCTTTTTTTTTTTTTTTTTTTTTTTTTTTTGTTTAAAGTCACATATTTGGATGACGAACATGCAGGATTTGATGCAGGATTTGATAGCAATTCTGTAAGAAGAGAAGAATATGGAGCAGAAATTAATAAAAGCGCAATCGGTCATCATAAGAATGAGAAAGGAAATAGGGGAAGGGAGAAGCTGTGACAAAATAAATATCACCATGTTGTCTGAATGTGGTTCGGAACATTTTGGTCACTTGACGCCTCCTTTTGGTCACCGCGAGAAATAACAAAATCGTTATATTATTTTCGAAGCCAGATTAAAGCCTACATTGTAAAAAAAAAAGAAGAAGAGAACTGCAACATTTAATATCTATTCTTTATACCAACAAGCTTCCACTCCGACACTGACATCAACTGCATACACTAAATGGTAGAACCTTTTGACTTAAGACCTTTACCAACTCAATGGAAGCTAGATTAATAGAGTACTCAAATCTTGTGCCATTTACATTTCTGATATCCGTGGAACAGAAATAAACTCATTGGAAGCGACACGTACATTTTTTCACGTCATTAATGATATGCGTTCCGTCTTTATCTCGACAGTACCGCTAGTAGTTTTTTTTTTCTCTTATCAGGATCGTTTTTTTTCTATTCTGCCATAAAATAATATGGATGTAATTTTTCATGCTCCAAGATTATTTCTTCTCATATATCTTCTTCCAAAGTTTCTTTTTCTGTCACCTTACTTTGTTTTTATCGATGACGAGATTCTTCTGTTACAATTCCTGCATCTTGAAGCACGGGTGAAGCTTATAAGAGGACAGTGGACATTTATTTCTGCAAAATCGTCGCAAAAAGGTCTATTTCTGTGGTAAAATAGTACCAAAACAGTTTTGTATCATTAAAATATCATTTATGAAAGTTTTAAGAAGTAAATAATAAAGGTAAGTGTATTTATATATATGAATCGATTTTTCTCAAAACTATTTTTCCAGCGTTTTAAGATTTTTTTAAAATGCTTCTTGCGACGTAATTTTTACTCAATATTTATGATATTGATGAGGAAGTATCCTGATATTGTTTAGATAGAAGATGTGTAAGCTTTTTAAAATTCGTCTTCATTAAGATAGTCAAATTTGATTTTTTACTTACTAAAAGGCAAGATTTTGATGAAAATCGATATGGAATTTAGAAAAAAAATCTATAAAATATTGACTATTCAAGAAATTAAAAAAAAACTTACGCAAATTTGTTTATAATAGGGATGTGATATTTAAGTGATAAAAATGCAAAAGCAAGAAAATATCTCAAAAATTAAAACACGAGGAGCATTTTAAAATTTCGTTTAAATATTTTTAGAAAATTCAAATATTAAAAATTTTAATAAGATTGTAAATTTTTTTGAAGGTGTTCTGTATATTTTTGGTGAAATATATATAGGCACAAAATTTCATTGTGCTATGATGAAAAAAAAATTAATTTCCGCCGTCCTCTTCATGCAATTTTCCTGTCTCATAAACCAGTTCTAAATGAGGCTAGCGCTGTGTGAGAATAAGATATGCGTTTTGGAGACCTTGGTTGAAAATCTGATTCAGACGAACTACCTGCTACAAAACTCCCAATAATTAAATCCTCTAAAAATATCTGTATTTTAGAGCAAAAAATAATCAATATCCCATCTCGCAGTTTTTGCCATCTCCTATTTCCTTCTGTAATATCATGTAGAATGCGTTTTCATTAGCTACTGCTCTACATTATCCTCTTCTTCCACAATTGCAATTAAGGAATCACACTAGGCGCAGAAAAGGACCCGGATGGTAATGTAAAGTCTATGGGAGCGTTTTTTTCAAATATCTCGCTCAAATTTTAATATTTTTACATGATTTTTTCGCGCAAAATAGCTGAGGCCGATCCACAACCGGCCTAAGTTTTCACTTTTTCAAATTTGATTATATATTTTTTATATTACGATAGTTTCAATTTCAGAACCGGTTTAAACCGGTCTCGAAAGTTAAAGTAATTTTTTTTAAACATCTCAAACCAAAACGGAACTTTTTTTGTGCCTACTGTTGCGCCTTAATACATACCGTGGTCCGTCATTCAAATATGTGACTCTAAACACATAGGAAACTCTAGTAATAATTGTAATATTTGAAAAGTGACTGTGATGTAAAATTTAATATTAGTAACGTTTGTTAGTTTTTTTCTGCGTTTATTTGTAAAATTTGAAAATTCAAAGGCCTTTTTTATTTAGTTTGAAATTGTGAGCATTTGCTCAATTTTTTTGGTAGAAAGTTAACTTAGTTTCCAAACAGCTGTAAAATGTACGAAACTATGGCAATTCAACAATTTTTAGAATTAAGTTTGAAGAAAGAAGATTTACAATCTATAGAGGGTGTCCTAGAAGCAATGGGTCAAATTTAAAGGGGAGTTAGGGGGCATCATAAGGATTCAGAAATGCATAGCAACCCATGGTTAGAAATGTCTTCGTTCGTCGGTAGGTTGTGTTCTTCACAACAGCATTGTAGAAAAACAGCTTTCTCAAATTCGGGAAGTTTTAAATTCGTACCAAGCTTACATGACAATGCACCACAACATGTCAGACGCCATATATGTTTGCAACATGATGGGGCACTTCCCCATTAACCTCTTCAGTCCCCGAGTACCCAAATGGGTACATCAGTTTTGTCCCATTTTATTAACGATACTCAAATATAAATGAAATTTCGATATAAGAATAATATGTTTCGAATTCTAAGATTCGAGGTAATGAAAATAAAACAAAAATCTCGCTCTGAAGTGTAACGAGAAAAGAAATAATTCAGTAATAATTAAAAATACTGCAATAATCGCCAGTAGCGAAGAGGTTAAGGCAGATGTGTTCGTGAACATTTGAATCGGTTGTTTGGTCACCAATGCATTGGCCGTGGAAGACCGGTTACCTGGCTACCACTCTCACCTGATTTAAGCAGCATTGATTTCTTTCTTTGGGATGCACTGAAAAAAGATGTGTACGCAACGTCTGTGGAATCTGAAATGGATCTGGTTGCAAGACTCATCTGTGCTACTGCAGGTATCCAACAAAACCGAGGTGTTTTCGAGCAAGTCCGCCAATACATGGTTCGACGATGTAATACATGCATTGCTAGTAACGGTGGAAACTTTGAACATCTTTTGTAACATTTTCACATATCATTTTCCACAGTAAATGTAATATCGTTGACCAATAAATTATTCCATCTGATCTCAGCCTTGTGTCTCTTCCTCCCTTGTACCTGTCATACTACCGTCCCATGACGTTTCCGACCATGGGTTGCTATACAATTCTTAATCCTTGTGATGCCCCCTACCTCCCCTTAAAGTTTGTCCCATTAATTCTGGGACACCTTGTATAGCCGAAGGTGGCCGGCCACTTGCGATTTTATACATTTTGTTAAATATCTGGAAAAATGCATAAGGAATTATCCTGGAACTCCAGTTGTGTAAATATACATGTACAGTTCATAATGTGCTAATGTTGAAAACGTTTTGTTATATCTTAAAATGACAACCCTTAATACTTTTGTATAACAACTGTTTAAAATAATTTACAATATTTATCTAATAATGAAAGTGTTCTTCAACTAACTGTATCAATTCAATAAAAACAACTTTCCTTTACTTTAGATATTGAAGATGATGATCAAAACACATTATATGATAATGTTGAAGAATCTTGAGCCCCAATGGTGACTTTTCAATGTAATTGCACAGCTGTGAATATTAAACAGAGCACTCAGGAAGTAAAATGATAAATCTTATGTTTTACCTTCAAAAATACAGTCTTGTAATAAATTGCTACTCGGTTAAATACACACACACATATATATGTATAGAAACATTAGATAATACTACAAATCAACATCAATATGTGGAATAACATCGTTAATGACAAACTATATCAAACATAGGAGTTGGCAAAAATTGGAATAACATTGGAAATGTCGTATTTAGCTCGTTATCAAGGGCTATGATAAATATACACATTAATTTCGATTAATTTCTGAATATATATATCGCGAGCACTTACAAAGCTGAGATTTTTGCTAGTAAATAAATGTACATCTGCAAAAAAATCCTTAAAATAATTCAAAAGCTATCGTGTCCCCTGAGTGCTTCATTGCACCGTGTGCCACATTTTACACATACATAAAAATACGATATTTATCATTATATGTCATGAATTTAGCCAATATCATCGCTGTAACTGATGAAGAACAGTCCGTAAAAACGGAATAGCACTTATTTTGTCCAACGTCAGATGGCTGCATTTTACAAAATATTAGAATTTATACATCGAAAAAAAATTAGATCAAGCCATTTAGGCAACATATACTTATATTATTTTTACTGAATACTTTATCAATATAAACAAATCTGCATGGTTTTAAAGAGATAAAATTAATTAATTTAAATTCATTTAATTGCAAAATATAACAATACAATATTTAAAAACCCTAATTGTGTATATAAGTTACACGCCATAAAATATGAAATTTCAGCTGAAAATTTGAATTTTTTTTTTAGTATTTTCCTGCTTGTTAGACCTACACATAGATTTCAAATATTTTTTTTCTCTTAAAAATAAAAAATCGCACAGCGAAGGATTAATGGAAACCAGAACATTTCAATTTTTAAAACAGAAAAATTCTATCTCATTTATTTAAATTCTATTATTTCAATTACAATGTAAGGCATGTTTCTTTGTTTTTTAAGATGTTTCATCACTTTAAAAGACATTGCCATTGTTGTAATCAATAGAATATCTAATTGCGTAAGTATTTAAGGATCTTTAAAGAAGGTACTAATTGTACTACTGGGAACGATTTGTTTCGATTGTATTCCAATTAAAATTTTTACAACATTTGCAAAGTATTTCTTTCCCATTACTCGTAGAAGAAAATTAAATTAGATTTATCATTAAAGATTCAAATATTTATTTTAACTGCTTCTATTTAAATAGAATGCTGTTTTTTTACTATGCATTCTTCTATTTATTTTTGACTATTTTATATTAAGGGGATTTCCTCAGATTTTATATATTTTTTTTATTGCAAAGAAGCACGATATAAATGCCATAAAATATTTCTTTTAAAAAAACTTATTTGAAAAAATGCTTTAAAAATGCATCTTTTTCTCTTATACAATAATTTGTTTGTAACTAAATGTATACTCAATTTTAAAGATACATAATTATGTGCAGTGTAATCAAATAAACCGTCACAAGCTTAATGCTAATTCTTTGCATATACTCAGTAAAATTGTATCTTTCTACTTCGAGAAAAAAGACGGCTATTTTTATTCTACATTTAAAAAAGATAATAACTGATTTATTATATTTTTCTTACTATAAGCATAAAATCATATTTACTATACAAGTTAAATAAATTTAAACTTTTAAATCTATGTGTTTATGATGCAGTTAAAGAATAGTTTTTATGATATGATGGGCTTATCGGTATGCAATAGTATCGTAAATCAAAAAGAATTTGTACAATATAATATTTGTGTTTAAGGTAAAAAGCTTAATATAATATTATGAGTGATATTTTATATACATGGCTAACTGATATCTTTCTCCTTGAAGATTAGTTCAAGAATTTAGTTTTTTAGGATAGCAAAATTAGCGAGGTGACTTTTTTACATCATTCTGATTATTAAATCTAGTCTAGATACATTTCTTATGAAGTATTACCTACAGCGGTCTCCCCATGTTGGAATTTCTCAGAAATTTTCGCATATCTACACCGATCATGACCCCTTGACCACTAAACTACTATCATTAAAAAACTTTATCTATCTATCTATATATGTATCACTTTATTTGGACACGATAAGTTCTATAATTCTACTCAAACCTCTTCCAAACTAATACATAAGATTAAGGGGCCTAAAATCTCAGTTTCGGATCAAGGGGGTGTGTTTTGTGAAAATTCCCATAGCTTCTTAATTGAAATAAATATTGAATCAGCTTAGAGTTTATATTACTTCTAAAAGATGGGCTAAACGTTTATGCATGACAGATTTTTGATAAAATTAAAGATGGACTCAAGGGATGAAAAAAATAGGGTCTTTGGGCGAAAAAAATTAATAATTTCGTCAATTCTCAAGATATCAGTTCCAAATGAAATATTAAAAATTTACTTAATATCATCTAAAACTTTTATATTGACAAGAGTTTGATAAGAGCAACTCTTATTGCAAAAAAGAAAAAAAAAGGGGGGGGTGCCGTTGGAAGAAGAAAAAAAATCCATAACTTAACGTACTCAAAGGGCTAAAAAAGGAGGATTTTGGAAGAAAAAAAATTATAACTTCGTCAATTCTCAAGATATGAAATCCGATCAATTTTATTATGCATCTTCTCAATAATATGTACAACATTTATGCTGACAAGCTTTTGATACAACCAATTCTTATAGAAAAAACAAATTAAACAGAAATAGGAGTTGAAGGAAAAATCGTACTCAAATAAAAACTGCTTATATTTTGACTCATTTTTAAATTCATTTTTGCTCTCAAACACATCTAAATGACAGGTTCTCTTATTTAGGAACTATGTAATGTGCCGTATTGGTCAGTTTCTTGATAAAGACAGAATATATTTAAAACAAATGCTAACAAATTTGGCATTTTGAACAGATTTTCTGGAAGCGATCGCGATTGGAAAATTAAGGATGCATTCAAATAACAAATTGCTTATTTTATGACTCATTTTTAAAATAATGTTTCTCTCAAACCCATGCAATTCTAAGTTTTTTTTTATTTAGGAACTATATAATGCGCCGTATTGGTCATTTTTTTTTTTTTCATAAAAGGAGAATAATTAAAAAAACAGTCAGTCTATGTGGGTATTTTGAATAAAATTACCCTTAGGATGATTCTGATAAAACCAGTTTTTACAGAAAAATGAAATTAAAAGCTTTTTAAAAACGTTCAAAAAAGTTGTTGAACTCGGTTTATCTCAAATCATATTTTACTAATTTTGGTAAAATGAGAACTGACTTTGAAATCTACCAGAGCCTGTAGGCCGAACTGACAGTCATAAAACCGGCATAGTAAAAATAAATAAATAAAAAAAGTTGCAGAAAAATATACACTTATAACGTAATGAATAGAGAATGCAACCAAATGACATGAAAAAAATGCCTATTAGCATCATTGATTATTTAAATGTTTGGTACCAGAGTGAAATTACAGTATTTTTCCGTGTCGAGAAAGTCCGAATAATATTCCTACTGGATAAAGTACAGTTCCGTTATGTTTAAATAAATTTATTTATTAAGCTACCATTTTTACGTTCTGAAATATAAGACCGTAATATCTATATATATTTCTATATTAATTTAAAGCAGTAATATTATTATCCTTAAATAAACAAACTTAATAAGAATATACTTAATATACACACCTGATTAAGTACATTAAGGAATTCGTTACAACAAAGCTTTACTTTATACACATGGATTTACGTATCAGATTTATCAATTTGTTTAAATCTTATCAAAACGTTTTACACAGATTTGGAGGAATACTTACTGTTAATCAATTATATATTACTCAATTAAGTAGCTAATTTTGTCGAATAACTCGTCAATAACTTTTTGATTAGCTAACGAAATCTGATTGAATACAGCTGAATTTGTACATAGGAACAAAGCGAGATATTGTATAACATTACAGACATTCAAACTTAATGAATGCAAATTTAATTAGATATTTAGTAAGAAGTTAATATTCTTATAAGCTATGATTAAATAGTTTGAATAACATTAAAATAACTAATAAAGGTGATAATAATTTATGATAAGCTTATCTGGTGTAAAGTTTACTCATATTTTAACATTAAAATAACTAATAAAGATGATGATCATTTATGATAAGCTTATCTAGTGTAAAGTATACTAATATTTTAAGATTAAAATAACTAATAAAGGTGATAATCATTTATGATAAGGTTATCTGGCGTAAAGTTTACTCATATTTTAACATTAAATAGTTATTTCGTTAATTAGAATCGTTTTCCCAATTTAAACCAAACAAAAGCAAAGTTACCTGAAGCAAAATCGTTTTATTCAAGAAATTATTTAAATATTAATAATAATTTCAAATAAAAACAATTTTTTTTTAAATTCTGAATTAAGGTTAGGCTAAGCGCAATCATTACAAATTAGAGAGTAGGTCTTTAAAAAACTATCTTTCAAATAAAAAGATAGAGTATTATTATTATTAATAAAAAAAAAGTAATAGTAGATTTTTTTTTGTATGTACAGCATATATTTGCAAAATTAATTTAAAAAGACAATCCTTTAATTACACATTTTATCAAGTTTTAGAAAATTATTTTAGGAGACAACTTGTTTAACAGTTTCCATTTTAAAAGAAATCACACATAAAAAATAAATAAAAATTGGCTAAGTGTGAGCATTAGTCGCATACAGAGGGTTCTGTGCATTAAACATATTAATAAGTTAGTGTAATATTACAAAAGAGTCGGAATATGCACGTCAAGTATAGTAAAAGAGGTGCATTCGTACTATAACGAAGTTTAAAAATTTTCAGACTTTGTTGTAATAATATACAGGATAGTGGCCGAAATCTTTTGCGTGTCCCTGTAAATAATATTTGCTTTCCTCGTATTATACAGGAAGTAACTCCTAGTAAACCTCAGCAACATTTACCAATTTCATAAAATGTTAAAAAGTTTCATATAATTAAAACGCGCCCCAAACAATGTTTTCCTCTATACCTATACCATTATGTAAAGAAATACTTTTGAGTGGCCTTGTAAATTAATAAGAAAAATTCTTTGCACCGCAGATTGTACAGAATGTATATTTTAGAATACACTTCATTGATGCATAGCAACTTTATTATGTTCCAAAGAGTATAACATCATAATTATTTTTTCCCGTTGTCCGTAATGCTACGGAATACTTTTGATTGTCTCCTTAATTAAACTGTACATCCAGCAATCATAAAATTTGAAATGACTTGACAAAATTATGCAACAATAATATATTTTAGATTTCAAATGATTTGGTTGGGTAGTTTTTGCTCTGTTATATGCGGACAGACAAACAGACGGACAGACGGATTGAACGAAAATTATAGATGCTGCATATTTTCATAATTAAGAAGGCACCTAAAAACGGTTACTAAAAGTTTCTATGTAGGCTTTAAAAGCGGATGATGCATAGAAGAAGCTGCCAATGTCTTTATTTATGTTCAAACAGTCTTTAAGAGTTATACCTTGGCTAATTAAGGAAAAAATTTTTGATATTTTTTATCATCAATCATTTTTTAAGTCCGGAAGACAGGTTTTTAGAGAGCCCAATAAGTGAAATTCGTGTGTAATGAAAAAATAATATAATTAGCTATAATATATATAATAATTTAATAGCTATAATTAATTACTATATTTTTACTGTAAGGTTTAAACTAACTTCTACTACGAAATGATAACTTTTCATTGGTATGATAACTTTTCCAATCAGATTTATTGTGCTAAAATATCAGTTCAAATTTTCACTACCTCTATTTTGTATCATAATTTTAGTTTCAGTAGATTCGGCAATATTAGGGGATAATTTTTGCGTTTAATTTTCGACAATATTTCTGAAGATGTAATATATAAAGTTAAAAAACAAATATATTTTTGATTTCCTTGTTACGAAAGCTATCACACGATATCCCCCCACGTGATATATATATTATATATGCATAATGATTTTTATTTTCAAATAACTTAATTACCCCTTTGTACATTTTTTTGTGTACTTAATAATGTATAAAAATATTTTTAAATAGCGCCTTTACTATTTCTACCAATTTTAATCTTTCCATGTTCCATAGTTACGAGAAAAAAGGTATGTGATAAGCAGACAGATACACCAGTAATGGTTTTTATTTTTTAAGCACGAAATACCTTAAAACGAAAACTAGTCGCAAGTGGCAACCCAAAAACTTTCTCATATGTCTTATATATTTATGAAACATGCAGTGGGTTCCTTGCAAATAAAGCCACCAATTATAAATATTCTACTTATAATTATTTAAATACATTTTAATACTCATTAAGCTAAGTTGCTTTTGTTCGTCATGTTCTTATAGCACAGGATATTATAATATTTAAATATAATTAAACGTGTTCGTTTTATTTGTTTACTTATTTATTTTGATGCAATATGTCACTGAAAAGTCTTAGTGTTACCATTAAATTGTATTCAACCTACAAATAACAAACGAATTCTAGTTTTTAAATTTAAAGAATATGAGTTATTCAATATAAAATAATATTATTTATAAATAGATGTTAAATGCTATAAATATTAATATTATTCTGTTTTATTTTTAATTTTACATTCGTCTTTTGAAAATAGCAATCGATAAATTCGAAATCGCATAGTTATACATAAAAAAATACATTTAGAATATTAAATATATGATGAAAAGACAAGATGCTGCAATTAGTAAAACAAATCCTCAATGTTTATTTAAAAAATTCTAAGTTTATGAAATATATCTTATAGAATCATATCTATTTACAAAAACACACATAATAATTGAAAAGCGAAATAGTGATTTAAAGAATGAATGACCATTATCTTTCTTGAATAAAAAATGACTCTTAATTTCATGGAATTAATGAATGAATACTTATTCTGAAAAAAAAAAAAAAACATCTGAAAATGATGGTGAAGAAAAATAGATGCATATAACGTTGAAAAAAGTTTTAAGCATATCATTATTAAACAAAATGAGGATCGTCAAGAATTTCAGAAAAATAACAAACAAAAAAAAAAAAAAAAAAAAAGAAAAAGAAAAAGAAAAAAAAAGAAAAATTTAAAAGGTATTGATAAATAAATGTTAATGCAGTAATTAATAAATATAAATGGGGCTCAAAATTGCTATAATATTTAAAAAATATACACAATACTCTTTTCCGCCCATTTTTTTTTATTATAAACTTGATTTTATTTCTATAAAGCTAATGACTATATTAAGATCTTTACATTAATTATATCTGGAGATTATTTTAAACTTGATTTTATTTCTATAAAGCTAATGACTATATTAATTAAGATCTTTGCATTCATTGTATCTCGCGATTATACGAATAGCAATGACTGTATTTGAATGGATTTTTATTTACAGTAATTTCTTTTTTAATTGAAAAAACGTACTAATATCTAATAATCTGAGCAGTTTTACATTTTTCATCCTACCAACAACAATCGAATGCTTGTTTTTAAATTTAAGGAATTTGAATTAATTAATATAAAATAACAGTATTTACAGATAGATATTAAATATATTTATAAATAATCCGTAAAATCATAAATATTCTATTTATAATTACTTATAAATATATATTAATACTCATTAAGCTAAATTGTTTTCTTTCGTCATGATTTTATAGCACAGGATTTTATAATATTTAAATATAATTAAAAATTTTAGTCTTTTTTTTTTTTTTTTTTTTTTTTTTTTTTTTTTTTTTTGGTGCAATATGTCACTGAAAAATCTTAGTGTTGTCATAAATTATTGTATTCAACCTACCAATAACAAAAGAATGCTAGTTACTTACCCATCATGCGTAGTATAGGGTAAGTCTTGCAATAGTTTTGAAAATCGAAAAAATTTTTTTGACGGATTTACAAGTTTCGGACACTGGAGATTACGAAAAACATATTTTTAGAAAAAAAAATTTGCCGTCCGTCCGTCTGTGTGTCTGTGTGTCTGTCTGTCTGTCTGTAACCGCTCTATCTCCCGAACAAATTGAGATAGAGATTTGAAATTTTGTATGTGCTTAGTATGTAAGAATGGGGCAAAGCTTATTTAATATCAGTAACCTCAATTATCCGGAACTATTTTTTTCGGACTCTCGAAAAATTCGTTCTGATGAAAAGTATATAAAAATTTTCGAATTTTTTTAATTTAAGAAGTGGACGTAACAGGCAATAAAATAACACAAATTTTGCATAAAAAACGAAGTCAATCGGATAATTTGTTGTTGAGATACTTCTAATCCTATTTTCCACATTCTTTGATTTTTCATGACCCTGTATTTCATTCGAATTTCAATTCAAAGATATCTTTTAATTGGAAATGAAATACTTAATTCGATGCAAGAGACCGTTAGTGAATATGATTATTATTTTTGGAGTTATAAGGATGTTTCTATTACGCAATTCAGTGCTACTTGAATAGTTTGGCGTTTCATACAATTTATCGAAATTAGGTCATCAGAAATTCATTAATAGAGCATGATTATGTGTTAAAAATACTTAAATATACGTTTATATTTTGTTTTGGAATTGTAATGCATTTTATAAATTGTTTACATGTGTTATGTTTTCCTATATTGTGCTATGCATATCCATGATGGGTAAGTATTACGGTGGCCTCCAACGACTAGTTTTTAAATTTAAAGAGTAATTCGATATAAAATATTATTATTTATAAATAAATATTAAATATTATAAATATTAGTATTATTTTATTTTATTTTTAATTTTCCATTAGTATTTTGAAAATAGAAACCATTATACTCGAAATCTCATAGTTATATAACAAAAAATACATTTAGAATATTAAATATATAATGAAAAGATAAGATGTTGCATTTCAACAATACAAATGCTGCAATAAGTAAAACAAATCTTCAATGTTTATTTAAAACAACATTCTAAGTTTATGAAATATATCTCATAGAATCATATCCATTCACAAAAACACGCATAATAACTCAAAAATTGAAACAGCGATTAAAAGAATGAATGACCATTAGCTTTATTGAATAAAAAATATCTCTTAACATCATGGAATTAAATTAATGAATGGATATTTATTCTGATAAAAACTAAAAATGACTGAAGAAATATAGATGCATCTAACGTTGAAAAAGTTTTAAGCATGTCATTATTAAACAAAATTAGAATCGTCAAAAATTTCAGAAAAAAAAATCAAAAGGTATTGATAAATAAATGTTAGTGCAGTAATTAATAAAAATAAATGTTGCTCGAAAATTTTTATAATTAAAAAATATATGTATTCATAATACTCTTTTCCCCTCTTTTTTATTATAATCTTGGTTTTACTTTTATAAAGCTAATGGCTATATTAATTAATATATTTGCATTCATTATATCTGGCGATTATACGAATAGCAATGACTGTATTTGAATCGATTTTATTTAGAATAATTTCTTTATTAATTGTAAAAACTTATTAAGATCTAATAGCCTAAGTATTTTTGCTTTTTTCATCCAACCAACAAGAATCGAATGCTTGTTTTTAAATTTAAATAATATGAATTATTTTACATTAAATAACTTTATTTATAGATAGATATAAAATATATTTAGAAATAATACATAAAATAATTATAAATAGTTATTAATACTCATTAAGCTGAGCTGCTTTTGTTCGTCTCGTTTTTATGGCACAGGATTTTATAATATTTAAATATAAATAAATTTAATTTTTTTTATGCAATATGTCACTGAAAAGTCTTAGTGTTATCATAAATTATTGTATTGAACCTACCAATAACAAAAGAATGCTAGTTTTTAAATTTACAGAGTAATTCGATCTAAAATATTATTATTTATAAATAGGCATTAAATATTATAAATATTAGTATTATTTTATTTTATTTTTAATTTTTCATTAGTATTTTGAAAATAGAAACCAATATATTTGAAATCTCATAGTTATATAACAAAAAATACATTTAGAATATTAAATATATGATGAAAAGATCAGATATTGCATTTCAACAATACAATACAAATGCTGCAATAAGTAAAACAAATCTTCAATGTTTATTTAAAACAACATTCTAAGTTCATGAAATATATCTCATAGAATCATATCCATTCACAAAAACACGCATAATAACTGAAAATTGAAATAGCGATTAAAAGAATGAATGACCATTAGCTTTCTTGAATAAAAAATGCCTCTTAATATCATGGAATTAAATTAATGAATGGATATTTATTCTGTTAAAAAACTGAAAATGACTGGGAAGAAAAATAGATGCATCTAATGTTGAAAAAAGTTTTAAGCATATCGTTATTAAACAGAATGAGGATCGTCAAAAATTTCAGAAAAATAACAAAAAAGGTAAATTTCAAAAGATATTGATAAATAAATGTTAATGCAGTAATTATTAAATTAAGTGGTGCTCAAAATAACTATAATATAAAAAGAATATTCAAAATACTCATTCTCTCATCTTTTTTTTTTACTATAACTTTGGTTTTATTTAAATAAAGCTAATGGCTATATAAATTAAGATCTTTACATTCATCATATTTGGCAATTGTATGAAAGCAAGGACTGCATTTGAATGTATTTTATTTATAATATATTTTTATTAATTAAAAAACTTATTAAGATCTAATAACCTAAGCATTTTTCTATATTTACCCCTACCAATAACAAACGAATGCTTGATTTAAATTTAAAGAATGTGAGTTATTTGATATAAAATATTATTATTATTCCTTAGATATAAAATGTATTTATAAATATTCAATAAAATAATTATAAATAATCCATTTATAATTATTTATAAATAGATATTGATACTCATTACACTGTAAAGAAAAAAAAAGTTACTAAGATATTTCTAAAAGATTTGTATTCCAAAAACTTTCCATGTAACGGTAACAACAAAAACTCATGTAACCTTCCTTTGTTGCATGAAATTTTGTTGTTATCGTTATATGAAATGTTCTTGGAATACAATTTTTGCAGAAAAATTTTAGTAACTATAGAGTTTTTTACAGTGTAAGCTAAGTCGTCTTTGTTCATCATACTTTTAAATCACAGGATTTTACAATATTTACATATAATTAGATATTTTCGTTTAAACTTTTTTTGTGATGCTGCAAGTCTTTAAAAAGTTTTTGTACTGCCATTAAATAATATTCAATCTACGAACAACCAACAAATGCTTGTTTCTAAATTTAAAGAATATGAGTTATTCGATATGAAATAATATTATTTATAAATACATATTAAATATAATAAATATTAGTATTACTTTACTTTTAATTTTCCATTACTTTTTGGTTTGGTTTGGCTTATTTTATCTTGGTCGATTATCTATACGTGGGATATAGACCCGAAAAGGGTGGGATGCCCTCCGTGGGGGTCTTTCTAAAGGAACCTAACCCGTATTTACCAAGGAAATCTAAGGTTCGAAGAAAACCATGGAAAACTCCGAACGGTTAGGCCGACTGCCGCGATTGGGTTCGAACCCAGCACCTGCCGTCTACCATTTGAGAGGTCAGAATCAATTAGCTTTTGAAAATAGCAATCAATAAATTTGAAATCCTATAGTTATATATAAATAATACATTTAATGTATTATAATGGTGAAAAGATAAGATGCTGCAATTAGTAAAACAAATCTTCAATGTTTATTTAAAACAAAATTATAAGTTTATGAAATATATCTCATAGAATCGTATCCATTCGCAAAAACACGCATAATAACCTAAAACTGAAATAGTGATTAAAAGAATGAATGACCATTTGCTTTCTTCAATAAAAATGCTTCTTAATATCATGGAATTAGTAAATTAATGAATGGGTGTTTATTCTGATAAAAACTGAAAATGATTGTGAAGAAAAATAGATGCATCTAATGTTGAAAAAAAATTTAAGCATAGCGTTATTAAACAGAATGAGGATCGTGAAGAATTTCGGAAAAATAACAAAAAAGGTAAAATTCAAAAGGTATTGATAAATAAATGTTAATGCAGTAATTAATAAAAATAAATGGTGCTCAAATTTGTTATAATTTAAAAAAATATGTATTCGTAATACTCTTTCCCCCTCTCTTTTTTATTAAATTCTTGATTTTATTTCTATAAAACTAATGATTATATTAATTAAGATCTTTATATTCATTATAATTAGCAATTATACGAATGGAAATGTCTGTATTTGAATGGATTTTACTTAGACTAACTACTTTATTAATTAAAAAATGTATCAAGAACTGATAATCTAAGCATTTTTCCATTTTTTCTGCTATATTTCATCTTAGTGGTAGCCCAAAGGCATACAATCTTGTTACATGCATATATAGGGTGCACTAAAAACTCGTTTTCACACTTTTTTCTTCGTTTCTAATGAATAATCAGGTTTTACATGTTAACTAAACGGGTTTGGTACCTAATATTTGGATGCGTGTCCGCCTAATCGCCGTGTGGTGGCAATAAACCTACGATCGCCTACATCTTCGTCTCATCGGCAATACTTGCTGCTTTGTTGTGAATTTAGCTCTGTCGGTTACTTAATATTTATATCTTGTTGTTTAGCACCTGCGCATTGTTTTTTCTCTGTTGATTCATAATTTTGATCTTTCGTTAAGTAACAAGATCTTCAGTTGGGCAAGGCACCTCCAGAGGATAATTCATAGGTAACTTGGTGAACTTTGCAACCACGTCTGATTTTACACGCAACAGGCACATTTAGCGTACATGGACAATTTTATACTTTAATTGTGATAGAATGTACTGCGAGAAATATCTTTTTGCATGTGGAACCCACAACGCAATTCACTAATTCAGTGATACACTGTTAAAGATTTCTATAAAAAACACAGAAGAAAACAGCTAGTGGTAATTTATTTTGAATGATAACAATTTAATTTAGTTTTCAAAATCAGTAAATATCTTAGTGAACTTGAAACAATATTTAATTTTTCGAGTAGTTTTGAACTGCTGTTTCATTTATTTTTTACACAATTTGTTTCCAGCCGTCCTGGGACCAGAGACATCTTAACAGTGGAAGAACATCCTATTGCCTGATCTATAGAGGCGGTTTTAGTCAAAATACCTCTTTTATGATTCAGCGGGGAAATATCGATAAAAAAATCTTTACTAACATGCTGGGTGTGAATTTTCCCTTTCTAAATTATTCTAAATTTAAAAATAAATAATTTTTAACTAAATTTTCTTTTTTAATATTTATAATAAAATTGTAAAATAGTTTTATAAGTGTGTATTTTAAGTTATAAGTTTTAACAAAGATAAAAGTATATTTAAAGTAAGACTAAAAACCTACAGGGAATTAGATATAATATAAGAGAAATGTCGGTAAATTGATGACCGAGAAACCTGAAAGAATGCATTTAACAGAGAACTAGAGTAAATTTACTTCTGCATGAGTACGCATGGTATTACGATGACTTTGGGTGAAAAATACACTGGCTATGGCAATGAATGTGCAAGGCGTTATCACATTGTTTATCCGGTTAAGACATTTATTGATTGATATTCACGGTGAAGACAGACCCAATAATAGATTACCCGAGATAGAAGCTAAAATTCGTTTGCTGGCAGTACTAATTTTTGAATATTTAAATAAAGATGTATGAAATATGTGTTATTAATATTTATTTGTTAAAAATACCGCAAAAAATTATTTTTGTAACAGTAAAAACTGAATATAATGCAATATAAATTCAAAATGTTGTTTTACATCGGAGTCCATTGGCTTAGTTTTCAAATTTTCGATTAAATTTTATGCATGTATTCTTTGTCGAAATTGAAGTTCATCTTCTTGCGATATTTGTACCTAAGCATACTGCAGACTTGCCAAGTTCTGAAAGCTAAGTTCTAAATATCAGGAGATATTTTAATGTCAATGAAAACTTACGCATTTAAGCATATGATGTTTAGGATGTTTTAACATACTTTAAATTTGACTAAATATTATAAAAAAGGGGGGGGGGGTGTTGTTGCTCATAAACTTATATAAAACTATAGTAAAGATCATAAATAAGTTTTAATCGAGACATATTATTAATAATGTAACAGATGACTATAGTAACTGTAACAAATCTTAAAGATTCATCATTTATAAGGAATCTGAATGTAGTTTATCACATAAAATACTACTGTTCAATCATACTAAAGAGCAACTACGTCTGCCCTAGATCACTGAATAACAGAACATTTGATTGTAAAAGAACATAATGTTTAAAAAAGTTAAAAAATCAGGAGAAATATGTCAAGCATCAAAAGTATGGAGAAACATCTGAAAATCAGGAGCCTCCTGTCGAAATCAGAAGACTTAGCAAATCTTATGCTGGCATTTTGGCAGTACAGTGGTTTGAATAAAAAGCTTTCATAAGTATCTTGTTCTGGAGTTCAGTGGCTCATTTTAATAAAGGATTCACCAAGTACCGTTTCTTTTTTAATTGTTTTCACTTGCACGATATCTGAACAAGTATCTGTTAGCAACCCCTATTCATGTATTTTTTAACTGCAAATACTTTTGCTGCTAAACAATTTTGCTAATACATTTTGTACAAAAACGTCTTATAATCCTGTTTTATTTAAGTTTTATGTAAAGGAACACAGGCGTAAAGGTGTTTATTCCAACTGCATAAAAACTTTAATTCTATTAAAAATATTCTGAGCATGACTTTTATCATTTATCTTTTTCTGTTTATTAAGATAATAGAGATATTATTTGTATTTTTTAAATAGAAAAAAATGTACAAAAGAAAATTACTGAGAGATCTCCAAGAAAAGAAAATTACACATTTTCCGAAAATGTCTCAATAATGTGTTTCTGATTCCAATTAAATTATTTTCTCCACAGAAAATAAAAAATATAAGATATCAAATAACGATTTTTTTTCATTTCTCCTGGCTCTAAAAGATTTCTTAACAAAACAAACTGTTGAGGAGAAAAACATTATTTTTTTTTCGAAATAGAATTCAATTTTGAAATATAGAATTTGACTTTTATTTTATTTAAAAGAAACAATTTTACATTGAAAAAACTATTTATGAAGGCAAAAAAATGTAAGTGAAAAGTTTAATAACTTTTCTTTATTTTCATTGTTTGAATAAAATAATAAAATTTATATTATGAATTTTCTTAGGAGCAAAATATAATGAAGTGTTTTAAATTTATTATTAAAACTGTGAATTGTAACATACTTTATGACAGAAAAACAAAGCAAGATTTAAAAAAAAGGAACAAGATATGAAAGTATTTATTGAAAAAAAAAACATTTACATGAGAAAAAAATCAATATAAAAATCTTAAATATTTTTTATTGCGTTTTAATTAAATTTCCGCAGTCAAAAGTTTTATTTATATTGAATTTGTTTTCAAGATTTTAAGCATACGTTTCAAATTAAACAATTCTATGTATTTTCTTAAACTTTGATTATTACATTAGTATAAATGTCTTCCCTTACCAAAAACTAGTTTTAAGACCTCATATGCTATATTTAGACCTTTTTGACAGAGTTATTTTTTTTTTATAAATTCGATTTGTTTATCTGTCCGTGCTCTAAAAGTCACATGAATATTGTTGGTTTGCCATATATTGATATATGTTATTAAAAAGTGAGAGAGACTGAGTTATTCCATATTTTTTATCTTATCAAAAGATATGAAATCTGATGGATGCCAAACAAAGGGTTTGTCATGGATTTCTTGGTGAATTTAAATATTCATATGTGCAAACATGTTGTATAGTTGTGAATAAAGTGTTCTAAAAGGTGCCCTTCACATTATTCATTTGTTAAACAACTGTGCAAGAAGAGGAAGGTTCGAATCCCAAGTCAGGCAAATATGTATATATGGTAGTGGGCCTTATTGCACTTTAAATAGAGGTTTCGTTTTGGTTAGCCTATGTATTCAAAAGATCACGTTAGATTACTCAACCAAACAACCAACATCCTGAAATATTTAGCTTACGGGCAATCAAACAACATTTAAATCAGCTTAAACAAGCACGCACATCATTATAGCTGCCAAGACGCCGGATTTTTGGATACCAGTATTTTAATACAGAAAATGTTGTTGTTTTTATTGAAATATTTGGGCGATTCAAATTAATCAGATTTTCTCTAAGATAATACTAGTTTGCAAAAAGCTGGAAGCTTGACAACTCTACATTATGTAAAAAATACAGTCTTAAGCGGTTTAATATCTTCTTAAAAGCCAAACCAACTCTGAAATTTAACCCACTAGTGCCTAGCGTCCCATTTTTGGGACAGTTTTAAAAAATTCGAGTAAACGCATTTCAAACCAGTAAAAAAGGAGTATAAATAAATACTTTCTTTCTCGAGACAAAGTCCTCGATAAATTAAGATAAAAGTTATTCTTGCTTTAAAAGTGGTGGGAAAATGCAAAATTTGAATTTTAACGAAGAAAATAATTCAGGCACTAATGGGTTAAGGATATCATTGGCTATAAAATTGATTCGATTAATTTTAAGAATTATTCAAAAATAGATAAAATATCATTAATTGGAGCAAACGGATCAAAGAATTACTACATTAGAATGACTACCAGAAAATTTAAATACAGAAAAAAAAATGATGCTGATGTTAAATATAACAGAAAAAGTGGGTAAGTGTGATCCCAGATTGTACATAGGGTTTCGTTTAATATTTCTTTCAAAACAACGTATCCATTAATTAATAAATCCAAATTGTTAATTTATTATTAAATTCTTATATAGAGGGTAGCACCAATAAATTTAATTTTAAAATAATTATAAAAAGAAGTAATTTATTTTAATTAAATAAAAAATGTTCAAATCAAATTATTCAATAAAAATCCAAAATTCTATTTTTTTTTATTCGAAAAAAAAATAGCGGACATATAAATAAAATTTAGAATTTCTAAACGCGAAAAAAACTGTTTACAATTAAATTAAAAAAACCTGAATCATTAATAAATGATATAAATGTTTTTAAAATAGAAAAAAAATGAATTTAAAAAAAAAGTCAGATGAACGAAGCCCTAGTAATATAAACCCTCCAATTGGCCAACAGTACAAAATTTCTTCCTCTTAAATCCATTCATTCTAAATTAAAAATTTCAAATTGCAGCATCGGGGTTAGAAGAAAGAATTTTTAGTTTGCCAAATACATGCTTTAGCTTCAAGCTATACCTACAAGAAAAAGATTGAAATTAAGGTTCTCTTTTGGAATTTAAATTGCAAAAATGAACGAATGACAATGCAAAAATTATTTTAATTAAGATAATAGACTTTTTCAAAATGCTATGATTTGTCGTGTGATACGAGGTATTCAGTTGTAAAAATACACAAAATTTTAAAACTCATACAACTTTTGTCTGCGGACAGCGTGCCTTCCGGTTTTCGACAGATTCACATGTATCAGAGTTCCCGAAAAACACGTTTAAATAAAACACACGCATGTCTATTTATACAAGTCTAACGTTCGTCTCTTTATTTTTTTCACAAATCCATGATTACAATTTTTATCTTTGAAAATCTTATTTTATATCCTATTATATTTTTGAAAGATTATTGTGTTTTGCAATCAACTATTTTTCAGTTATCAATCAACTATTTGTCATGAGTTTTAATAAAATCTAATTTTATTTTATCCAGATGTGACGTCATGTCTATTTGCTTTCGTATCTTTCTTAAAAATTATACGTTTTAGAATCACAGACACTTTTCATGTATCCTGAGCGAAGATTGTACAAATTCTGCAACGTTTCTGTTGTATTATCCGAATATTTTCTACTAGCTTACAAGCCTGGTGTTGCTCGGGTTCGTGATAAACATGATGCACAAAAGAACTATAATATAGACAAAAATGACAGAAAATCGATTTTAAAAGCATAAAAACTCGAAAAATCTTTAATAGTTACTTAGAAAATCACTCTGAAAATCGCATTAAAAATCGATGAAATTCAAAAATTGTAGCAGACAAAATTTAGCAAATAAGGCTAAAAGTTTGAAACAATTTTCTTTCTATATATGTCAAAAATAGCCGCAAAATGCGAAAAAGTACTAAAAATTACATTAAAAGTTGTTAAAAATTCAAAAATCGCTGCACGAATTCCGAATAAGCTTTATTAGGAAGAGAGCTAAATTTGCCATATTGGGTTAAAATAATGAAACCGTATTCTTTTTAGTCATGTTGAAAAATCCCCTCGAAACATTGAAAGAAAAAGCTAAAAATCGACTAAAAATAAAACTAAAAAAATCTAAACAAAAAATCAAAAATCGAGCTTTGAGTTGCAAAACACAGAGGTATCGTCCCCTTCAAATTTCCTAACTCTACGTGCAGCGGTTTCTTCAGAACAGCGCTGACATACTCACAAACTTATATCTTTATTATTATAGATAATCATGGGAATTGTTTCATTCTTTTGTAAAGAGACTTCTAAATAAACATTTATAAAAGAGATTTATCAGGTAAAATTCTTTCATCTTTAATCTGATGCAAAATTGTTTCACTAGTTCCTTGCTTAATTTCAGATTTCTATAATCCTTCTGCAAACATTAATTATGGGGAAGAAGCTGCACTAAGTCACCGAATTTCTCGTTCTGACAGAATAAATAATTATAGCTCATATTTCAGCCTTAATTTGTAATTGCTTTTCTTCTAAATTCCCGCATTTAAATTTGGAAGATTGCGAGAAAATGCAATTTAAAATCTTAATTATTTCGTATATCTCAGTAATCAGAGTTCGGCTAAGGAGTGACATCTTACATTAATAAATCTAACTTAGTAACAAACTATTTGTTATTAATTTTATTGTTTTCGTTTCTATTCTATTTTTTTCTTGGGATAGAACTTCGATGTACTGGCATTAATTTCCACTTTTTTAAAAAAGAGTTCTGAAAATGCGTCTACACATGTATTTTCTAAAAATCCTATAGTACAAAGAAGTGCTATATTTTAGTAGTCTAAGAATTTGTTTACCCTTGTTCATAAGGCTCAAATAGATTTTTGAAAGACTTTTTTCTTTTTAGGTAACTAAAATTTAATGCGAATAGTTTTTAAATAATTTAAACTTCTTCGCTTTTAGGTAATTATGCAGTTTTAAACCACTGAATTACAATATATATATTGCAAATGTTTGGAAAAAATTAATAATTTAATAGAAATTAATTAATTCCCCCCCCCCCCCTTGATTACAAATAATTTTTCTGTATACTACCAGAAATGTAGTTCGATTTATACACGAAAATCAATTTTTTTTTTCAAAATTTTGCTTAAGAGTTGGGGTGTTGACTTAGAGTATTAAGGTAATTTTGTTTTTTATCAGTTTTGTAATTTCATAGGTTTCAATAAAAGGTTTTTTTTAATTTTTTTTAATTTTTATTTATTTTTTTTTTCATTCCGAATCTGACGCCACAGTTTTTTACTTCCCATATCTCTTTAAAAATATACGCTTTAGAAGCATAAAGTCTTTTCATGCATCCTTAGCTAAGATTCTACCCGTAAGACATGGTGACGTCACTGCAACGTCGTTGTGAAGTCACATTGTGACTTTGTGACCATCGATTGTCGATGTGACGTCACGTGACGTCGATGTGAAGTCACAGTGACTAAAATGTGAAGTCGTTATGGCCGTTTTAGAGCTTTTTTGTGACGCCAATTTGCGAAAAGTGTGTCATTTGTGACTACTTTGACATTAACACTTTGACGAACTGTGAAAATTTTTTTAGAAAGTCACATCTTAGTCACATTGTGACGTCACTGAGCGGTGGCATTTTCGTCACAGATGTGATGTGACCAAAGTGACTCACAGTGACGTCATTGTGACGTCACTGTGAACATGCATGCTATGAGGGTAGCTTTGTAAAGTTTGTATTGTGTTTCCGAAAATCTTCTATAATCATCAACACTGTTTTATTTGTCCTTAAAGATATTACTGAACAAATATTTATCAAAGATATTTATCAGGTAAAATTCTTTCAACTTTAATCTGATGCAAAATTGTTTCATTATTTCCTTATTTAATTTCAGGTTTCTACAATCCTTCTGCAAACATTAATTATGGGGAAGAAGTTCCACTAAGTCACAGAAATTCCCGTTCTGACAGAATAAATAATTACAGCTGATATTTCAGCATTAATCTGTAATTGCTTTTCTTCTAAATTCGCGCATTTAAATTTGGAAGATTTCGGGAAAATGCAATTTAAAATCTTAATTATTTCGTATGCCTCAGTTAATAATGTTTGGAAAAGGAGTAACATTTTACATTAATATTTCTAACTTAGCGACAAATTATTTGGTTATTTTATCGTCTTCGTAAAATTATTTTTAAAATGGTTTTAATTAAGCTTACATTTCATTTTATTATTTAATAATTCAATGTAAATATAATTAAGAGATACTGCTATTATAGAAGTTATAAAACATTTATCCCAGAACACTGGTTTTTCGCAATTATGTTTTTCGAATAAAGTTAATCGTACATACATACTTATTTAAAAAGAATTTCAGATGATGAATATTGGATGGAGTTTGAAAGTTAATTATTCCTACATAAACCATTTAAATTTTATAATTAATTATTCAAATGCTCGGGGACCATTCTCAACAGTATCTTAACCTTCCGGCGGGTGCGCCGTTGTAAACTAGTCGTTGGGGGCCACCATAAAACTTACCCATCATGGATATGTATATGAAAATAAAACATGTGAAACTATTTATACAATGCACTGCAATTCATAAACAAAATTTAAATATTGTTAATATACATAGTAATGTTATATTAAAGAACTGCTGATGTACCAATTTCGACAAATTATATAAAACGCCAAACTACTCAAGTAATACCGAACTGCGTAAAATAAAAATCCTTATAACTCCAAAAATAATTATTCTATTAACTGACAATTAACTGCGTCGGATTAAACGTCTCATTTCCAATTAAAATATACTACTGAATTGAAATTTGAATGAAATACAGGGTCATGAAAAATCGAAGAATGTGGAAAACAAGATTACAAATATCTCGGCAACTAATAATCCGATCGACTTCGTTCTATATGCAAAATGTGTGTTATTTTATTGTCTTTTACATCCATTCCTTAAACCAAAAAAAATTCGAAAATTTTTATATACCTTTCATCAGAACGAATTTTTCGAGAGTCCAAAAAAAATAGTTCCGGATAATCGAGGTTGCTGATATTAAATAGGGTTCATCCCATTCTTACATACTAACTACATACAAAATTTCAAGTCTCTATCTCAATTTGTTTGGGAGATAGAGCGTTTACAGACAGACAGGCTGACAGACAGACAGACAGACGGACGGCAAATTTTTTTTTCTAAAAATATGTTTTTCGGAATCTCCACTATCTAAAACGTGTAAATCCGTCAAAAAAATTTTTTCGATTTTCAAAACGATTGCAAGACTTACCCTATACTACGTATGATGGGTAAGTAAAAGTACAACATTCACATTCTTTTTTCTTTAAAACAAAATTGAAGCAATATTGGGTTTTGATAATTGTTTGTATTCGTTTATTGGATCTCTTTACCCAGTTCCTTAACGTTATTTGTATTTCAGAATGCTCAATTAGCTGCAACTGTCATTTTAATCTGTTAACAGTGCATGAAATGCGCAAGGTTTATCTGTAAACAGCTTTCAAAAAAGCAAACATTATGCTTGATATAGATAGCGACTAATATAGATGAAATGTAGGAGTAATTCTGTAAATCCGAAATTAATTATTTTTTAATAATTCATTATTAATTTTTATTCTTTGTGATTGTATTGGCAAGTAGCTTTTTATACATCTAAACTTCTGCTTTGGTATGTTATAACAAAATAAGTGTATTGCGGAATACTTTCATAAATTGTGATCAGACATAATTTATATGATATACGTATGTTAAATTATTTGTAAAAATAAATAAAACAGAAGTAATTGATTATTTTTCGCCTGTTGTACAATCTACGACGCGCGTCCACTCATGTGATGAAAAATTTTGCCCCCTTCGAAAGGTTAAAGCTAATTTTTAAATCATTAGGAACAGACATACAGGGCGCAATATGTTACCTATCGCCGACCGTTAATTTCTCAACTGTTGGTCGTAAACATATAGTTCGAGTTGCAGAAATTTTTCAAATGAAGTAAATATTCATAATGTGGCATTATTTAAAGTAAAAAATCAATTTTATTAAAATTCTGAAACCTAACTTTTTATACGGTCGTCTAATCCCTATAGTTATATTTAGCAAAAATTTACACACATCATAACTAATATTACAAAAAAAGTTTGTCTTCTGTACTACAAAAACTTACAAAGCTTTTAAATTACAAAGTTTGAGATTTTTACGCATGATTTTTTCTTTCATTAAGGGATCGGATAAAAAACGAATTAAAGTAATTGGAGATCGAAATCAAGCTCGTTTTTACGGCAAAACCATTTTTAGTTTATGTATCACGAAAGAGGGTTATTTAATCTAAACATTTTAGCTGACTTTTAGGGGTTGTATGTAAAGCGAAAAATTAAAAATTAAAATTAAACAAAAAAATAAATATCAATTCAATATCACATATCAGAAAACGGTCTTCCATTAAAAATTGATACATCAAATGCCGGAATCTTTTATAGATACTGCTCAAAGTGTTCTCATTGGTGACAGTGCACAACTGAATGCGTGAAAGTCCTTGTACTGAATCCTGGATAAGTTGGAGCATAGCATACGTAACCGTGGAACGAGCAAACATGATGCTCTGCTTCAGTACCAACTAGAGAATTAGGCTCAGTCATATAGACGTTGTGCTTGATGTAAATCCAGATTTAAAAGTCCATGGGATTTTAGTCCGGAAAACGCAATTTATTCTGTTCAGCTGTTTCAGACAACAGAACATATTCCACTTCAGATGGATGAATTGTGTCCGCTGCAGTTGTCTGGGATAGCTCAGTTGGCAGAGAATTGGAAGCTAAAGTCAAAAGTTCTCTTGGTTCAAACCCTAATCAGAATACTTTTTGGCTCAGTTGGAAAAGGTCAACGCATATGATTTATGTGCAAATTAAACAATTAGTGTTAAAGTAATGAAATATGAATCTTTTGTGATGTGTCGATATCTCAAGATCAGTACGCAAAAGCTTTGGTGTGAAACACTATTCACTATGAGTTGTTAGTTGATATAGAGATGTACTGAAGGCCCAACACTAGGCACAGTAAAAGACCCGGATGACAATGTAAAGTCTATAGAGGCGTTCTTTTCAAATATCTAGCCCAAATTTTCATATTTTTGCATGATTTCTTTTGCACAAGATAGCTGAGGGCGATTCACAACCAGCCTAGTTCTTACTTTTTCAGTTTTGGTTTTAGATTAAAAAGAAAAAACAATTACTTTAACTTTCAAAACCGGTTCAAAACAGTTTTGAAATTGAAACTATCATAATATAAAAAATATATTATCGAAATCGAAAAAGTAAAATCTAGGCCAGTTGTAGATCGCCCTCAGCTATCCTATGCAAAAAAAAAAAAAAATCATGTAAAAATATTAAAATTTGAGCGAGATATTTGAAAAGAAAGTTCCCATAGACTTTGCATTATCATTCGGCTCTTTTTCTGTACCTAGTGTGGGGCCTGAATGTGGAGATTTTTATTTACCATTAGGTATAAAATTTGCTTGCAAATCTTGTAGCGCAGACAGATTTCCACACCAGTGGAGAGTCTTTAGATGGATGCTGCACAACACCTTCACGATCTGTTTAGATGTTTTCAGTTTTCCAGGGAAAATTATTCATAATAACAACATCGCAGACATTCACAGTAAAAACATAGCTATACATTTCGTCCTAGTAGTTGTAATAACGTTTTAAATGAAATCTATACACATATAAAATAGTTTTTCCTGGCTAACAGATAATAAACGCACAGTCCAAGCTACTGAATCTAGAAGCATGAAAATTGGAGAAAGTATACTTCTTACGATGTAAGTGTGCACTAAGACGGTATTTTTGATAATTCCCGCACTAAAGGGTTAAATGGGGGGGGGGGGGGTCAAAATTTTTTGAACATCTTACTGTATCTCAGCAGTCAATATAGGAAGGAACGTGAAATTCCAGATTATAAATATACTAAAAAATAATTAAACACTACTTCAGCAATTTTACAAATCATCCCACCTCCATAAGTGAGTTAAAAAGGGGGTCAAAGAGTTTAAAACATTTGGCACATCTATGCGAACGATTTATGCAGGAACGTGAAATTGCAGAAAATAAATTTATTATAAAAATAATTAAACATGAATCTCAGCGATTTTAAAATTTTAACCCCTGAGGAGGTGCTAAAGTGGTGGTCAAAAATTTTTAAACTTTTTTTGACTTCATGTGATCTATCATCTTAAAGCACTGGGGTTATTCTTTAAGATTATGGACCTTTCATTCCTCCTCCCCAATTTCGAAATGTTTTGAAGTTGCAGTGTTTTTATCATTTTAAATAGAATCATTTTTTGCGGAGCTCTCTGATAAATATTATTTATAATATATGAAAATTGTAAAATGAGAGAGAATGAGAAGAGGAAGTTTTCCGGGGGGGCGATAGTTGGAACCCTGGGGTGTATTTTTTAAACTTTTGCCGACACTAATCATGTGACATATCATTGTAAAGGTCTGTGACTAATATTTTATGCTATACACTTTCCGAATCCCTCCTCCTTCCTTTGCTCTCAAAGGGGACATTTTTCTAAATTTAGCTGACGTTTTTCATGTGATATATTGTTGTTTAACCTGTGATCACTTATTCATATTATGCACTTCCCTCGCCTCTCCTGCGGGGTACGTTTAACGTATTTAAAAAAATGTCTTCTTATAATAGTTAAACTATGGAACTAAACGTACAGAAAATCAATAAAAAATATTGATCCCATTCATCATCCTTTTAAGTCTTGTTTTTGTCACAAGGCGAGCTTTTAATCCTTATTTTTTGGCTATTTTGGCTATTGCAAAAAATTTCCAATTTTCGATACTTCAACTATTTTACCTTTTCACACTCACAAGCGCTTTTCCTATTTTTTGCAACCGGTGAATCGTCACATGACTTTTCTACTACTACGAGTTCCTTATAGCATCCTCTGGTTTGTTGGTTTTCAATTCTTTCTGTTTTTAGTTACCATGTATTTACTAAAATTAACATGCATTTTATCTATTTTAGAAATTCCCATCTAAGAGATTTAATGAGCTGGTCGTACTTTTAGGAAATTTTGATACATGTCTGCAACAGTTATAGGTAGGAGCCCGAAATTCAAGATAACAAATCTTCTGAGAAATAGTTAAACATAGTGATTTTAGAGCTAATTTGTCTATTATGTCGTCAATATGTATTTTGAACCGGATAATGTGGGATTACACAAATAAGACAACAATTACACTAGTTTAAAAATTTCAACTTTTTCATATACCCCAAAAGAAATGTATATAAATGGATTAGTCTACCTTCCTTAAACCTAAAAATGTCAGCTGAAATATTCTATCACGTCACAATTTTCTTTCTGCACTTAATTTTTTTTTAACTACCTAACGTGGTGACGACAGTTTAATGTTCATTTGTTCGCTTCAAACAACAAATATTTTGTTTCGGATTGAATTAAAATGTTGAGTAGAAAGTGTAAATAAAGTTCTGATCGTTATTGCTATGTTTGTGGACAGTTTAAATTTTCAAAAAAAAAAAAAAAGAAGACCCATTGTATATTCGTTAAAAAGTGCATATCTTCATTATTTTGGATTTCCTGTTGCAAACCAAGATAAAAAGTGGGAGCCTCATGTGTTTTTCGAAAGCTGTAGAATTGTTTTACTTCAGTGGTCATCAGGAGAAAACGTACACCTTCCATTTGGTTCACCAATGCCATGGAGAGAACCTAGTAATCATGAAAATGATTGTTACTTTTGTATTAAGAATATAGTGGGATGTAATACAAAAAAATAAGGCGAGTATTATATATGCCGAAGTTCCGTCTGTTACTAAGTCCATTTTACACTCGAAAGATCTACCACGTCTAGTTTGTCCCAGTAATTCGAGTGTAAATATGCAGGAGATGACAATGAAAGTGAAGTTGGATTGATATCGATTTCTAGTGTTTCTGTCGAGTTCTTTCTTCAAGAAAAGACTCCACATTTAATAACCAAGCAGAATAAAATGATTTTATGAGAGATTTACAATTATCAAAATCTAAAGCAGAGCTTCTTGGTTCTCGCTTACAACAATGGAACTTATTAACACCAAAAACACAAAAGTTACTTTGTCTAGAAACAGAAGGAAAGTTTACTCAGAATTTTTCAAAAAAGAAGGTGAATATTGTTATTGTACGGATATATTGGGACTTTTTGAACACGAGCTATTGGTAGATCCAAATAACATTACTCTATCCCCTTTACACATCAAATTGAGACTCATGAAAAACCTTGTGAAGGCGCTAGACAAAAACAGTGATACTTTCCGGTATTTACAAAAAATCTTTCCAAACATTACAGAGGCAAAACTGAAAGAAAGGATATTTGTTGGCCCACATATCCGTAAAATTATGAAAGATTCTCAGTTTGAAAGCCTTTTATCTGTTGATGAAAAATCTGCTTGGAAGTCATTCAAAATGGTTATGGAAGAATTTTTGGGAAATAAAAAAAGTGAAAATTACAAAGAAATTGTTGCCAATTTATTGAAAATTTTTCAACAGATGGGAGTAAACATGTCATTAAAGATTCATTTTTTGCATTCGCATCTCAGTTTTTTCTCTGAAAACTTAGGAAGTATGATTGACGAAAAAGGGGAACGTTTTCACCAAGATTTAAAGTTTTTGAAGAACGACATCAGAGATTTTGGGATGAAAACATGCTAGAGGATTACTGTTGGTCCATTATAAGAGAAAATAATCCAAATAACTGTAAAAAGAAGGCAAAAATTAGCCATTTTTGATTTTTTTTTATATTAGAACCAAAATTATGTTATCCAGTTATGTAAATAAATATTTCTTAAACCAGACGTGGCAGAATTTTTTTATTATTTTTTCTGTATAACTCTATCTAAATAAAGAACAAACTAACAACTTTCAGCTGGGGTATAAAAACCGTGTAAACTAGTGTTATTGATTAGATATTAAGTTTTTAACTGTTACTAGATGCATTTTGTTTCATACAATATTCCTTTAAAGAAACCGATCAGCGTAGCTTGCGAAGGCTGTTAGTAATTTAATAATGATTCTAATTTTTCCGGACAAGAACTGTATTTTCTTAATTAAGTCTCAAAAAGAATGAATTCAGATGATTTTAAAATTAAGTGAAATTAAATTAGCCAGAAATAAGTTTATAGGAAAAATTCAGAAAGAATAGTCAGACCTCTTTTTTGTTGCACTATCTTCGTGCACATTTATACTATGCTATTCAATGACTCTTTTCTTAGCAGTAAAAATTAGTTTAAATAAGATTTAGGAGCATGTACTGTATACTATCATTTTATAAGTGCTACACACTTTATTCTCACAACAGAGAACAAGCTATAGTAAACTTCAAACACATAAAAAACATTGAAAGAAATCCGTGTATATTAACGAGAAATATAGCTGATACAAACGGACAGGAAGACAGAGAGAGCACCAGACAGACAGAGTAACCAATGTCATAAATACTTCTTAACTATCTTAGAAAATATTATCATAAACGGAGGATATGGTCGATTTCAAATGTTATAAAATCATATTATTTTACATCAGGTAATCCAAAAAGTAAGTTCTATTTTCTATTTTTTCCACGAAATAGCCTATGTTCGTGAGTTCAGACATACTTATTCTTCCTGCTGAATCAGTCACAGCTAAGTGAGGAATTACATCGCTGAGGAATTGATCGCTGATTTATTCAAGCCTTACTTTGTAAAATTTTAGTATGTTTAAAACAATAAATCAAAATACATAATGCGATATATGGCCTGGATCTAATTTTTATTCGTACGCTGAGTAACTGAGGTGGTTATCCCTGCCATCCCTGCGATGAGCACCAAAGCATGTGAAATTCACAAATAAATTTATAAAGTTTACGGAGACATTGCGATAAGCGATTCCATGGTAGGAAAGTGGTTGCGGTTCTTAAATAAAAGACGTGAAAGTAAAGTTTTTGACCATCCCCCCCCCCCTACAGCCATCAAACTCTGTTCGCAAGAAGTGATTTTAAGCTTTTCAAGAACATGAATTGAATTTATTTTTTGCTGTCAACCAGTTGAGAGATGAAAATAGATGTTAGATTTGTTGTTACCCAATGATGGCAATTGTAGGCGGCATGCATCTTTGAGAAATTCATCAATCGTGCCCCGCCAGAATAAGCAATGGTAATATCTATTTCGAAAATTAGTCTGATCATTATAATTAATAATTTAATAAAGTTAATATGAACAATTGTTTCACTTTTTGTGTAATTAAACGGAATTTATTTTCTGGATAACTTGATAACACTGCTCTTGCTAAAAAAATTTCGCATCACATCGGATCCAATGCGAAGTCGATGGCGTTCGAACATATTTATTTCTGAACGTGTTTGATTGTTAACTGTGTAACCCGGAGAAAAATTGCATTAAAATGTATACCTTTTGGGAGATTGTTGTGTAGTGATGTTTGTATCAGATTAAAAATAGTTTACTTTAGAAATAATATTCAATCATTGAAATTTTGAAACGCATAACTATATCAGCGATTAAAAATATTATAAAGAATGTATAGTTTCTTTTTCAGGCAAAGCTATATATTTATGGATGTACTTTTCAAATACAGTTGCGTTAGGGATTGAATTTTAAGAATTAAATACATACAATAGTTGAACAGTTTTGTTAATGCAGTTTTGCTAAAATATAAATATGTTTTATGTTGATTGATGAATATCGTAGATTAATATAATTCATGGTTTCTACTAATTCAGATTCTGATTGTTTTACTTCTGCAGCAACTTGATTCGCTAACTCTGTGATTAGAAATAACATTATAGCAAATTTAAATAATCATCTCAGTTTAAAAAAAAAGAAAAAAGAGCACATTAGGTAGATAACATAAATAAAACCAAATTATTCTGACGCATTCTTTCATGGCATTCAATGCTCTTAGTAGATGAAATTCAAATCCCGTTCAACCAAAAGCATTACTTACGCGAATTTGACGCCATCCAAACATATTTATTTCTGAAGCAGCTTGATCATAAGCGAAATTCCATTAAAATGTATATCTCTTAAGAGATGGGTGTGCAGTCAGACGTGATAAATATTTAAAAGTATTTGACATTAGAAATAATGTGAAATGAATGAATATTTCCAAATATCCGATTGAAATTTCCACATAATGCTTTAAATGATTGTTGAGCATATTAAAAAGCTGTAAAAAAACACAAATGTCTCTTTATATAGAAAAATATAATATCTAATAAAAATTTTAAATGATCTTTTCAGGGTTGCATATGATTCAAAAAGCATTTTGTTGATGTTTAAAAATTGTAGTAAACCAATATATTTTCAAGATTTATAGAATCTTGAAAAAAAAAATCTTTGGCTGCCACTGGTTATCCGAAACATTTTAAACAACAGTTTACAATTTTGTCGAAAAATTATGAAACAGTTTTGTCAAATTGGAAAATCGATATTTAGTTAAAATCCATGAAATCCCTGTTAAAATTCTTAATGAAACATTTTTATGTTCGACAAATACATTAAAAAAAAACATAATTAATTAAAAGCAGTAACAGTATTGACAGATTGATTTTTGTAGGATTGAAATTATTGTTATTTTCTTATTCTTTTATATATTGATCCAGTTAAGCAAATAAAAACGTTTAACCCTTTCCGGCGCACTACTCTCTAAAGTTGGAATTTAAAGAACAAAAAATTAGGCAATCTATATAGGCCTAGAGGAGTACTCAGGTATTGTTTTGTAAAGATTGCACTAACCATTTTAATTATACAGCTGTTGCCGAAGTGGTAACCTAACATAAGTAAAGCATTGATAAGCGCAGTGAGAAGAGCATTGCTGTGAAGCGCGTATTACAGTAAAACATTTTACCTATTATTTAAAAACAGTAGAGTTTGATCTCTGTGGTGCTGCCATCTAGAACTCATAAGAAAGATTTAAATTAGCCATTAGAATAGCTTTTGAAATATAGATTAATAATAAAATTAATAATAAATTAGCCATTAGAGTAGCTTTAGTTTTTGTGTCTCTAAACAGGGGGAACTTTAGGTGTTGCCGACCCGGCAACACTGCGCATTAAGGGGTTAATCGAGATTTGGCTGCAGTTGAGAATATTGAATAATGCATTATAAAAACTGTTCAAATACATTTATGAATCAATTTCTGTTCACCAGTGACATAAAAAAAAAAACTTAATTTGTATAAATGCATCTTTAAATCACCAAAATATATTGGTTTTCAAGCTTTCCAAGAATAAAGAATGCTTTTTGGAATCTTGGGACTCTGGATGTTATTGTATGTTTTCGTAAGTTGTTGTGTTACATTCTCGCTGATTGAGAAACATTTATCTTTTTAAGCTTAAAAAAAAAAAGTTTTGTCTAATCAATCAAGGTTGACATTCGTTTATTCACTAAAAATACGGGATTCTGAAGTTCATCATATTAACGAAAGTAAAGATTTATTAGAGATATATCTAGCAGACTTTGATTGATTTATCTGAAATGCAATGAAAACTTAAGGAATTGAGTAGAAGAAAAAAAAAACTTTATTTGACGGAAGAGTAGTTATAGGGGAATCTAATGAGCCATGTCTGGCGGAAGTGAAGTAATGCAGTAGCCAAAAATTTATACCACTAATGATTGACTTGTAGTTCAGCATTGTGTTTGAAATACAATCAAATATTATGAAATGATTGTGCTCTTAATTCGGGTTAAATAGAGTTTAATCCTTTTTAATGATCTAATTGTACAAGTCATATTCAGAACTCCATTATTCATTTTTCTTTGGAGCTTCAGGCATCCCCCCCCACCTTCGGAGAAAAATGTCTGAATTTAATAGTTACTGGAAACCATAAAAGTAGTTTTGACCGAAACCGACTTTCAGTTATCTTCTTAGTTTCGACCGAAAACGAAAATGAAATTTAATACATTTACATTTATATAGAATTATTAATTAATTGTATGCTTAAAGAAACACATTTCTGATAAACACAGATGCATATGTATGTGCCCCTGTTTGGTAACTTTGTCTTCAAAAGTTGACTATTTGTCCCTTTGAACAAAGTTTTGTTTTTCACACGAAATAAGATGTAATTCATCAGTAATATAGAACACTCTTTTAAATATACGAATTTCGCCTAATCAAAAGAAACTTTTAAGTTACACATACCTCATTTTACCTTTTATAATGATTGTTTTTTAAAAATCGTCTGTAAATAATGCATTCTATAAAGTACATTTTACCTAATCCTTAGACTTCATCCAAAACTCTTCTACGGCATTGAAACTAAAACCTATCTGTCACTATTAAGTCTGCTTATTTAAAAAAATACTTCGAAAGCTTTTTTAAAACTTAAGGGGTCAGGTACCCTTTAGAGAATCCAAAAATCGATTTTTAAAAAAATAGCTTATAATTAAATATGATTCTTTAAGAACATTTGAAAGCAAACAGCATTCAAAAATTCGCATTAGAAGAAAAGTTATGTCTAAAACACTTTGCGCTTTTCCTATACCATCAATGAGTGATTTAAAATTTAACGTCGATTTTCTCAAAACAGCGATTTTGTCCATTGGGCGCACGATTTCTAAAAAAACGGTTGCGTGCAATTTCGCAAATTTTTCGCTGAATGTATTAAACGTATACAGGCACAAAATGACCTATTATTATGTTCCTCAAATTAAAAATTTAGAGTTTACGATTACTTTTGTGCAAAAAAAAAATCTCGATGTTTCGAATTTCTTTAAAATATAATATATTTCTCTGGATCTAAAAGTTTTTTTTTTTTTTTTATTCATCGTAGGCCATTTTAAAAACACATTATATATCTACTCATAAAAAAATCCTCGGTTTGTTTTAGCTATTCAAATTTGAAAAATCGTGCGCGGAAGGCATGCAAGAATTATTCTTTCGTAAAAATTGTATTACCTTTAAAAATAATTTAAAAATCATTGCATATGTGTTTACTTTTTTTAACAACTTTAACTAATAAAATATATCCTTCTTAATATGTGCTTTCAAATGCATAGTTAAAAGTCAATTACATATAGAGTTACTGCAAATCTTACAGAGGTCACTTTTTCACGAATTTTGCTAGTTCAAAGGGTACCTGACCCCTTAATAATATATATTTTGAGTCATTATAAGCAGTGAAATGTACAGAAATATATAAAAAAGATTTTATTTAAGAAAATGCATCCCAAATCAATGAGATATGTTGTTGAAAAATCACGAAGGGAGAAACACGATTTTTGGCATAAAAATAGTTTCCACAGAGTTTCAGTCTGATCCGAAAATTCAACAGCATTTTCTCCTAAATCAAATTTTTATTAAAACAAAGAATTTGCACCGAAAACGAAACTGAAACTGAGTATTTGGTCAAACTCTACATATGAATAATGTAACTACAGAGCACGGGCTGTAAAAATTTACTTAAAAGATACAATAGATTGAAACATATATAATTTGTTTAAATCCTACAGAATCACAAACCTTATTGGAAACGAAAAGAAAGAAAAAAAGAAAAAAAGAAAGAAAAAGAAGGTATTACTTATTTTCAATTTATTTTTATTAACAAAGTGGAAAATTCATATATATTATCACACATATTATTATGTTTCAAAGATTGAATCGTTTCGCAAGACTTATAATATCAAATACTTTTAAATATCTAATACATATGACTGCACATCAATATCTCAAGATATATGCATTTTAATTGCATTTTGGTTCAAATCACAAAGTTAACATTTAAATTGTTTCTGAAATAAATATGTTTGGATGGTTTATTTGCGCGTAATTAACGCTTTTGATCAAGCGATATTTGAAATTGATTAACGAAGAGCAATAAATGCAATGTCTTAAAATGTATCAGTATAAATTGATTTTATATCTGCTGTCTAATTAATACTTAACTTCTTAATATTTAAAAAGAAACATAACTTTTTAAATATTCTTTACAAGTCATTTATTATCACAGAATTAGAAACACAAATTAGTACATAAATACAAATGATATGATTGCATAAAATAAATGTAATTAATATTTTTGATTTGATGAGATTTGAAATTCGTTTACTAATAACAATAAATGTGGCAGTAGGATATAAGTCTGAAAACTACGATTTTATAATTGCAATTTGTTCATCTGTATCCCTGGTGGTAAGTGGGTAAGGGCTGATTAGAACTTCCTTACCGTAATATAAAAATAATATATATGTTTTTTATTCTTTTTTTATTTTCTCTTTTTTTTTTAATTTTATTTTTTAATTTACAATGTCGATTTAAGCGGTCATATATTATATAGATTTCAACTCAAGCATTTATCATTTGACATTACTTCCAATAACAACTAGTTTTGAATATTCGGCACACGCACGTCCATAGCCAAGCGATTTGTATTTTAATTGAATTTTAACTCGGATCACACAATTGACAATCAAGCTGTTTTAGAAATAAGTAAGTTAGGAGGCCTTCAATTTCATACAAAGTAATGTATTTTGATTTTACGACTTCCGTTTGTCTAATGTGGAATATAGGTTCGGAGAGAGTTGTCTTTTGGGGGATCTGTGTAAGGGAAATTAAAATATATTTACGCAAGAATTCTTAAGATAATAAGAAAACCACTGAAAAGTTTGAACGTTCAGGCTGACGGACACGATTGAATTCGAACCCAACACCATTGGCTTATCGAACCTCTCGACTGTTGGTGAGGGGCCGAGTAAGTAATGCTTTTGGTCAAACGAGATTTGAAATTAGTTTAGCAAGAGCAATAAATGCAGTGTCAGAATGTATCAAAATAATATGATTTAATATCCATCACACGCAATAAATTTCTACTTTAAAAAACGAAAATACTAATTTAGCCCTTTACTGAGGGAATTCTTTATCACAAAATTGCTTCACCCGAGTAATTATCTTCTTTAATATCTGTAGATATGCTGGAATTTTTAAATAATAATAATAATGTGAAACTTAGATATGTTTTTCATCGAAACTGATTAAATAAATCAATGATAATTACTTCTTTCGTAAAATATTTACAAGAATAATCCGATTAATTAATCAAAACTTATCTTATGGAAATATTACAATTCATATAAAAGCAATGTATTTGAATGGTGCTCTCTGTAAATGGTAAGGCTGTTACAGTTGAAACTGCCTCATACATTTATTTTTAAAATAAGAAAAGCTTTACTAATAATTAGGAAATTACACCTGTTTCGAAATATTTAGCTTCGACTGTTTTACCCCTCTTTATAGATTGTATCGAGGAGAGTAGTTTGAGTGGGAAGAAAAATAAACTTTTAATAATTGGCAGAGTAAGTACAGTTGTAGAAAAAAAAATAAAGGAACACCCCCTATTAACTCAACAGATATCATAGAAAAAAGTTACTGGTAACAAACGATTGAAAATAAAGTCTACTTTTAAATGAGGAATGTGAAATTGGCTTAGGGGGACATCTACATTTTAAAACGAACCCAAACTTCAATTCTTTCAATAGCAATATCCAGTTTTAATAAAATATTTAAAATTTTCGGGTCAAACTATGTCTAGAAACCAAATCTCAAGTCTTTTGAATGATATTTTTTGAATTATAAACATTAAAAATTTAGTGCTTCTAACGTTAAATTACATTTTCGTATTTTTATTAATATCTCCTGAAATTATACTCCTAATGTGCCAATTATTTATGTAGAATTGTTATTAATGTACCCCCAAAAAAACTTTAAATTTGCAGTTTTTATAATTTTATTGCATGAATTATGAATTATGAAATTGATATTCGAAATAAAATAAGATTTTTTTTGTTTTTATGAGCTTTTTTAATTTAAAACATTAAATAAATCAGTAAATATTACTTATTTGTAAAAAAATATGAGAATAATTAGATTAATTATTCAAAATTATTCATATAATAATATCATAATTTTTATAAAAGTAATGTATTTAAATGTATTATGATCCTCTATATAAATAAAAATACTGTTTCAGTTGAAATGCCTCATACATTTATTTTTTAAATAAGAACTGCTATACCTATCTAAACGATTAAGAAAATTATCCCTTTTTCTCTTCAAACTCGATTCCACTAAGGAACCGGAAGCACTTATCAAGTTTGCCCGTGGTCAGACACTTCAAATTTTGTATATTTGCAGCTGAATACCTAGCGTCACACGGAAGACCATTAAATTTTGAAAAAGTCTATTATTTTAATTAAACAATTTTATCGATCTCATCCGTTCCTTTTGCGTTTTAAATTTCAAATAGGAATCTAATTTCAACGTTTCTCGTGTATATATCATAGCTTGGAGGTAAATCATCTCATTTGGAACTCAGAACGGAAGGTTCCGAATTCAAACCCTGATGCAACTTGAAATTTTCACACAATGATGGATTCAGTTAAAAGAAATTTTGTATTTTTTGCCAATTTAAGGGTTTATATTATTTTTTTTTATCAGTGACATTCATAATACTTTTTTGGAATGCGTTTTTTCCTATTTTGAAAATTATTGCGATTTATTGATGATTCAGAATTTTAAATTTCATTTTAACAACTCTTTTCGTTTTTTTTCCTTTTTTTTTTTTGAAACTTTAAACTTTATTTATATGTCTGCTAATTTTTTTTAAATTTTGGAATGTGAAAAAAATATGGAATTTTGGATTTTATTTAAATAATAAGATTTGAACATTTTTAACATGATTAAAATAAATAACTTCCTTTTATAGTTTATTTAAAATTAAATTCATAGTTTCAACTATCTATGTATGAATTTAAGAACCATAAATTAACAATTTGGATTTATTAAATAAATGATAAGTTTTTTTTTTAAGAAATTTTAGACGAAATCCTCTGTGTGATCTGCGATCACATATACCTATTTATTTTTCCGTTTTTGGTTAATTTTTGCGTTTTACTTCACTGTGCAACCTCACAATTTAAATTTAAATATTTTAATATATTGTTAAATTGATAAACATTGAAATAAATATTAGATTTTGAAAACATAATTAAACTAGCTGTTGATTTACGAAGAACTAGAAATGATATATCCATTACATAAATTAATCCATTTAAATTTGTAAACATGTGGGATTTTTTTTTTTTTTTCATTTTACAATCTTTTAATGCAATTTTAGATGCAAATAATCTTTAATAAATATTCAATTTACCTAATTGTTTACACACAGTACACGCTTTTCTTTTCTTAAAAGAAAAATATTTTATTTAATACTTAGATTAAATATATAAATTAAATCAATTTTGCGTGTAAAATTCGATATATAAAATTAAAAATATCCCATGCGATTTTTTTCCTATGAATATTGCAATTAATAAGATTATAAAATGTTTAATTATAATATTAAATTGAAAAATGTGATATGAAATTATTGCTTTTTAATTACATTTTCAATCGCTGAATTTGACATTGCTTTTATTTAAATATTTCTTGTTGATTTTACTTAGATACGAGCTTTTTTTTCATTGTGTTTGTAACATTTTAAATTTTATTATTATTTTCAAGCTGATATATTTATAATTTTATCAACAGTGAGATAAAATAAATCTCTTCTTAAATCTTTCGAACAAGGAGAAAATAATAATAAAAATTATTCGTGAAAAGCCTTAAGAAACTATAATATATTTAAGAAATGATTATAAAATAATTTTCAAAATAAAACAGTTTATCTTTTTAAGTTAGAAACACATTTCCTTTTAGAATTTCATTAATTGTTATTTTTGTAATAACTCATGTTATGCGCTTATTATTAGGAAAACTCAAGTTTAAAAATTTTTAGAAGTGGTAATAAACGCAGTTTTCAAATGGTTTGTTTTCGTTAATTATTTTTGTATGATTAATTTTGGTAAAATTGATTTTAACAATAGTATTTTTAAGTTAGCAATATATTTCATTTTGGAATTTTATTAATCGTTATTTTTTGAAATAATTCATGTTATGTAATTAATAGAAAATTTCAAACTAAAGTTTCAAAAATTTTAAAAGAAGTAATAATTGTAGTTTTCAGTTGGTTTGTTTACGTTCATTAATTTTTCTATAATTGTTATCTTAATTTTTGTAAAAATGATATGAAGAATTTAAATATTTTCCTAAACATTTGGTACACGTCCAACAATGCGCTAGAAATGATGACTATTATTTAAATCAATCTATTTGTTTAACTTTGAAGCGAGTGTATTTTTTTCTTTTTAAAATCTTTCTTCGGCGGAAAATGACGAAATTTTCAAAGTTTTTGTTAATTTATACTTTATTATCCGTAGTACATTCTGATGAAGTTTCCATAAAGACCCAGGTATTATAAATACAATTTAAAGCAATTTTATTACATCATATGACACAATCCATTTCACTTAAAAGTGATTTTTCTCAGTTTATGCTTTTTCGTCAAATAAAGAAAGTGATAAAACTTAGATACATTTTTCAATTGACTAGATTTTTTTTAGTTGTCCCTTTTGGTCTATTTGATAAAACTGAGTTTCGAATTTACAATAAAGTGAAAAGGGATTTATTTACATATACAAATATAAAATAAATTCAATTTTTACAACAATTTTACACGGATTTGCATATTTTACTTATTTTATCCCAAACTAATTAATTTATGGTAAATCCTATACTTAAAATGTATGCATCACATTTCTAATAGATAGTTTAATATGTAGAGCATTTTAGTAAATGCCAACATTTAAAATAATAAAGCGATATACAAATCACCATAAAATTAAAGAAATTCGCAGGGAGTATTTCAAGCTTAAAAATACAACATCTCGTCTTCCGCAACTATAAACACGTGTCTGTAAGAGGACAAAATCACTTACGAGCAAAAAATTGGAGAGTAAAGAGGATGAAAAAGATACCATACGAAACGCGTCCTGTAATTTTTTTTTTTTTTTTTTTTGGGGGGGGGGGGGTACAGAAAGGGTTTTTTTTTCTTTTTCTTTCTTCTTTTTTTTTTTTACTTTTGTCTATTTTTACTACAAAAAAATTTTTGATTTGTGAAACTTTTCAAATTTGGGTTTTTGACAAATTTACATTTTTAGGATGAATTAATATATTTTAGATAGTTTAATATTTTGAGTATTTTTAATGAAAAAAAAAGTTGTATTTTTGGGGGGGTTTTAAATTTTTAAATTTGAGAGTTTTTTTTAATAATGTTTTTAATGAGTGATAGTTATATCCTTAATTCATTCTGTAAATAATGATGTTATCTGCAGCATACAAAAGAAAAATTAAGCCATTCCATCAAATAGTTTTTTTAAATCTTGGTGTTAGTCGTCAAAAATCAAGTTTTGAGAAAACACGACTTAAAGTTGAAATTATATGGTGCGGCTATGGAAGAGTTGATACATAAATGCTTATAACTCCGTTAAAAATGCAAATATTTTTATGCGGTTTTTTGTACTGAGTTCAAAATTAATTGAATAATCAAACTAGATAATAAAAAAATCGTTTTTTTTAAAGTTTTCAACCCCTGAGCCCCCTTAAATTTAGTTATTTTCGAAATCATTTTATAAAGCACCTTTGCCTAATATGGACACCCTAAGGAAAATTTATTTTTTTTTCACTCCCATGCACACGTGATAGGACTCCAAAAATATATGACCACTATTCCTGGACTGTTGACTATCATTATTAAAATTAGCGACCTTGTAACTATTCCGGTTTTATTTAAAATGATATAAACAGAAAATGTTAACAAATGTCCATACAAGGAACCACCTGTCCCTATTATGGACAGGTGCGCCTCCTTATTGACTTACTACACAGGGTGTAGGGAAGAGCCACTCTTCTACGGAATTTTAGAGGAGAGGGGATAAGAAAAATACATCTTAAAGTATTGTGGGGGAGGTTACAGTAAATATCCTCAGAACATGCACTTTAGAGCGGGGGGACATTTTCGGTTATGGTTCTTCGAAGACCGATGCAAAGCACCTCAGTTACTACAAAATATTATGAAATAATGTAGTTGGTTTTGCTTAGCTTTCATATTTTTGTGAATGTGAAGATTTACCTGCTATACTTCCAATGTGGACATATGGTGCCCATATTGAAAATCGGGATTAGTTTTATTAAATCTTGTAATAAATAAATAAAGAAAACTTTTTAAAGCAATATATGCAATAGCAATCGAAAATATGTTTTAAAAGCTTTCTAAAACACCCCACTTTTCAATATTTAAAGTAATTTTACAATATCTAATAAGAATTTAATCTTGCCTGTAATTACGATCAGCACACCACAAAACAACAAGTTTCCTTCTAAATGGCGAACAGCGCGCTTTTTTGTACTTTCCAGGCTTAATTATCGTTTCAACTGCTTTTCTTCACGGATATTTAGCGCGATCTCTCTATCAAAATTGTTACTTTGAAAAATATTAGTTAGATAGTCCATATTGAGAGCACTGTTCATATAGGGTGCAAGTACCTTATTTGAAATTAGAAAAATGAAATAAAAATGTTTTAAAAAAGACTAATATTGTTTAAAATATACCGAATTCCTGAAGAGTTAAAAAAAAAGTCTGTGATACATAAAAGAATTCTCAAAATTCCAAACAAAGTTGATAAAACATTACATTCAGTATTAAATAACAATAGTTTGAACATAGAAAGAATCTTTATTTTGATCAGAAAATGTCTTCATTTCTTTAAGAGTTTTATTGTTACAAAAATCGATTTTCTGAAAGAGAAATTGCAATAAAACAATTGAAGAAAGACTGAATTTGAAAGAAATTTTTCAAAAGACTGTATTGTTCATAAGCTCGCGAAAAAGGAGCAACAATATATTTTGCCCCTTCTATAGGTTATTCCGCAGGAAAAATGATAAAATTTTGCAATAAGAAATTTTCAGCACCACTTGAAACATTTTTATTTTTATGTTATTTAAAATATAATAGGAGATTTTAATCTTTTGCTCAATAAATCTATACTGTAATTACAGCTCATATTCAAAATATTAGAATAATTGAGAAAAAGTAATAAGAAAAAATTATTTGTCATTTATTTATTTTTTATACTAAGTAAATGCAATTAAATTTCTTATAAATTAAATCTCGAATGTTTAGATAAGATTTTAACATTTATAAAATATAAAATAAAGCACAATAAATTAGGTATACAGCTTCCTTAAGCACACCAGAATATTAGAATAAAATTTAGATTGGTTCAAAATATTAGAATATTTTATTTTACGCAACAATATTACCTTATGAATATGAAGTAAATGGTAGTTAATATTTTGTAGCATCCCCTTTAGCTTTCATAACAGCGTACAATCGATCTTGCATACTATATACAAGGTGTTTACAAACATTTCTATCAATATTAGCCCAAATAGACTTTATACGTGCCACTAACTCAGTTTTACTTGAAGGAGGATTTTCTTGAAGTTTTTTCTTCATTATACACCATAAGTTTTCGATGGGATTAAGATCTGGTGAATTTGGTGGCCAAGGAAGTACCTTAATGTTGCGTTGGCGGAAACAATTCTTAGTTGACACCGAGGTATGCGGGGACGCTAAATCTTGTTGAAAGATGAAATCATCTTCAAATAAATCTTTTGATGATGGAATCATGTAATATTCTAAAATTTCTTGATATATGAGAGAGTTAACCTTTTCGTAGACGATGCATAACTTTCCAGGTCCTTCTGCACTCATACAACCCCAAACCATGACACTAGCAGCAAATTTTACGGAACGTTTAAGGCATTCTTTATCAAATGCTTCTTGCTTCATTCTCCAAACTCGAATACCTTGATTAACATATGGAACACAAAACATACTTTCATCACTAAATAATATATTTTTCCAATCTTCATTGCTCCATAAACGTCTTGATTTACACCAATTCAATCTTATACGCTTTTGTCTTGCAGTCATGAGAGTTTTTGTTTTCGGTACACGAGATTCAAATTTAAATTTATGGAGACGTCTTAATGTTGTCGATGTAGAAACTTCAACCTCTTCTTCTTTCTATTTTCGGTGCAAGAATCGCACACTTTTAAAACGGTTTTTCTTAACTATACGCTTCAGTTTCCTGTCATCTCTAGCAGATGTTTTTGGTTTTCGGTCACCATTTCGGCGATTATTTTGAAATTTTCCAATTTTTGAATATTGTGTTAGTATTTTACTAACGCTCGATTGCGAACAATGTAAATAATTCGCTATAAAACATTGATTTTTACCGTGCCGATACAAATCAACCATACGAAGTTTAGTAGATTCAGGAACATCACTCACACGGCCCATTTTAAGACGAAAAAGAAACAAACTGCAAAAAAGAATACTGATTTTAAATAAAATAGTCTGAATTTAATCAATGATGCCACCAGTTGAGAATTGGTAATAATTAAAGGAGAATTAATGTGAAATATTCTAATATTTTGAACCACTTGAATAAATATTCTAATATTTTGACTTTTCAAAATAATTTTTTTTGCAATTAATCTTTTCAAAAATGATATTAAATTTAAGATAACAAGTAAGTTTAATCAACAATAAGTTCTTAATAAAAATATCGTTTGCATATTTTCATTAAAAGACATTAAATTACCAAACGATATTTTCAATTTCTAAAAAAAAGGTAATTATTCTAATATTTTGAATATGAGCTATAGATGATTATTTTGGGTGTCTTTTAGATAACCGCATTTGATTTAATTTGAATTACTCTTTAAGCATTTAACTGATCAAAATTTTTGAAAAAAACTTTCAAATGATGCGTACTTTTTCATGTCTTTTACAGAATTTTTAATATTTTTGCACCTGTTTTTTCTAAACAGAATATTTTGCCTAATTAAATCAGAAAAATGATCGAATTAAATAATGAAAAATTTGCAATAAAAATTTGCTGGTGAGAATAACAAATAGTGATTCTAATAGGGATGCCCGTACAAATCATGATTCGCTTAAATCACGTTGCCCGTATGACGTTCAGATAAATCAGGTAAGCAGTTAAATACCGCCACAATAAAAACTCGGTGTTTCATCATGATGTCAGTATCAAAAATTAAAAACTTAATCTTATGACGTCATGTGATAAGAAACTTAGTTAAACTGGAGACGCATAAACAATACATTTTCATAACGCATAAGCTACGTTTTAAGAAAATTGATGTCCTTAAATGATTGCCTTAAAATATTTTGAACGGAAAATTGATGTCCTGCCTTTTAAAACACACATTTTTCCTTATAAAGTTGTTGCAATTAAATGTATTTTTTTTTCATTTGGCTGATACTGAATATAAAACGCGAGGGGAAATGCTTAAGTAATTGAACATGAAGTAACATTTAAAAAATGACCATTTTATTAGATAAAACTAAATATTTTACCACAAATACCTCTAAAGAACATAAATTACGTCTATTTTTACTTTCAGAGTGACTTCAAACTTTCATCTACACTTTCTAAACTTTCATCCCGACTCAGTGCCCTTACGGACACGTGTTTGTTTAGCTGAAAACGAGCTGTTATTGTTGTAGCTCGAAACGCGTCCTACTTTATTTTTCATTTTATGGTGATTTTATAAAGAGTTTTACTTTATTTACTTTATTTTACTTTCAGATACAGAGATTAGATTAGTCATTAGATAAGAGAGATTAGATAAGAGATTAGTCAAAGATTAGATAAGAGTGCGACATGAAAATAAACATGCCTAGAAATTTGAAGCTAAAAAACATTTTAAAGCGATCAACTTAAAATGTCAATTTTTTAAAATGGTGAATTTGGATATGAGTATTACTTGGTTAAAATTTGAAAAGTTGAAAATGGTATCAAATTTAGATTTTATGGGGGAAAAATCTATTATTGTGTCAAAGTGGAATAAATTTTGCTATTTTTTCTTTCATTCTGGAAGCATGAAAGCCTCAATAGAAAGCTTTATCTATTGAGGATATTTCATAGCTGCAAACATCTTCCGCTTTTTTGGCCCGGAAAAATTTTATAGAAAATTTTACCATCTCAAATCGTCATAATCTGCCAATTAAATAAGTCAAAAAATTCTATTAAATTTTTCGGGGCCAAAAAATCGGAAGAGTTGGCAGCTACGATATTTTACTATTCCAATAACTGATTTTTATTATACTGATTACGTGTACGATTATAAATCTTCATTTTTCAACAATTTAGACAACGAAGTTTTGTAGAAATAATATTTTGGTAATTTTAGATTAAAATAATATTTATTTGAAATTTATACAAAATTCTTAAAACAAGAGAATTTAGAATTTTATTTTTAAAAAAATCTACTTAAATCGAAAACAATACCTTTGAAATATGTACTTTGCATCATTTCTCAGTAAAATACCTTGTTCCAAAATTACTTTGGTTCCAATAACTGAATTTGTGGGCTTTGATCGAAGACCTAGTTTTTTACAGAAATCTTTAGAAAGTAAACTCTTTTGAGAAGTACTGTTGATCATAGCCCTGCAATGAATAAACTTGCCTGATTTAGATTTTACAAGTATAATGGTAGTAGCCCACAGTGTTTGAAAATTTTTACTGAAAGATAAATCTTTATTAAAACAATTAGATTCATTTGAATTACTAATAGCAGTTGGTGTCGTTTCATGATCTTGTTCTTGAAAAGTATGGTGCAATAGAGCAGTTTCATATGACGTCACAAATCGACCAATGGAGGTCAAACAATCGTTGAACGGCAGCTGTGATTGGTAACACAATCATATCGCCAACATTTAATTGGCTGATGAAAAGTAGATCAGCTGATTGCAACTGCCCTATACTGGGATAGACTGATCCCGATGAAACAGTGTATGATGCTTTGATTTGGAGTGTTTACAACTAGCACTATTTAGACAATTAACAACGAAATGGTTTGAACGTAAATAGTGGGGTTATAACTTATAGGATTTTACTAAATTACAGCCAAATTCCAAAAACAGATAATTTTTTCATTTCTGGACATTAATGAAGTTGATGAGGTTTATTACACCGTGAACAATTTTTTTATTTATTTATTTACATTTTCCATCACAATTGCATTCGCAACCATTTTTTACTTTATTTTATTCATTTATTTATTTCGAAAAATGTTGAGGGATAAAATCAAATTTTATGATTAGATTTAGATCCAACTTTAATAAATTCCGTCTTACAGCCCTACAGGCTATTAGCTTGTTTTACCAGAAATATCATACTCATTTCATACGTTTGAAAATACTTATTATTTAATGATAATTTTCATTGTTTTCTTAAATTATTATCAAATTTCGTTTGAACTACATAAACTAAAGTCAAATTAATAAATTCATTAAATTCAAACTTCACGGATTTTTAAATTTCGAATAATTTTATTGCAGGTATCAAATAGCTCTATAATTGTTTTCTTCTTGGTCGATTTCAATGGTTTGGAATTAATAAATTTTCACAGCAGCAATCAAAATGCCAAATACTTACAGTTTATCATAGCAATTAACAAAAGTTTTTCATGCTCCTAATTATTCTCAGCAATAGGAAAACCTGAAATTAATTTCACAGGATCTTGCTATAAAATAAGAAAATTTCAGACGATTTGATAAATTTTCCATTATTGTGAATTACATTTAAACACGTTTCTTTATACGTAAAACAGTTAATGAGTCACAGTAGAGTATAATAAGCTCAAATTTAAGCACTTTTAATGGATTAATCTCAATAGAAATTCTTGAGCTTTTATAAGCTGCATTTTTTCTTGCATTTTTAAACTTTGTTTTACAGAAAATTACTCAATTTTCGGTAAATCTTCTATAACAATATCTTTAACTTCAGTAAAATAATCATGTAGCTCACCAACACTTTCTTCAGCTACACCAAAATAAGATTTTTAAAATCAGATTATAAGCTCATCAAATCACAATTTAATTTTTTAATCAACTTTAAGTTTTTATTTTTAATTTCCTTGGTAACTTGAGAATTATATCGCTTAATTTCTTGAATTGTAAAAAGAAATTTACATTCACCAGTTCTTTCCGCTTTGCTTTTTGTCATAATTCCTTTTAATTAAGATTTACATTTAAGCTTTAATATGCTAAACGCGCTGGATATCAACAGACCAGAAAATATATTATGTAGAATTCGTAAAACTAAAGAATATAGAATTTTATTTAAAAAATAATTTGAATACATCAAAAATAGTATTTTTGGATTATGTATTTTGCATCATTTTTCAGTAAAATACCTTGTTCCGAAATGACTCAGGTTCCAGTAACTCAATTCAAATATTATAAACTTTTTTTTTCAGACTTGCGTAGGCATTTGTTTGATTATAAATTATTAGTAACCTAACATAATTGATTTATCACTTGAAAAAAATAATAATTAAGATTTACATGCTTTACATACTTTACATACTTTAATGTAATACGATTTAGAATTTTAAAGACTTAAGAATTACGATTGAAAACATGGGACTGTTCCACAACAAAGGAAAAAAACAGTATAGAATAAAATAAATTATATAATAGAGAAATTACAGCAAAAACCAAAAAGGACAATAATTAATTAGTACAATATGCATGAAAAAATATAATCGAAATTTAAAAATTAAAAACGATCTAAAAATAACACGATTTAATAATTAATTAAAGTCCATTTAAAAAGTCAATGGTTCTTTCTAAACTGATTCATGTAGAGTGCAATCTTTTGAGAATGGAGTCTACTAAAAGGAATTTTTTGTAAATTATACAAGTTAAATTAACTAATGTAAGATTTTTTTATTGAAATTAATATTTTAGGTTTATTATAAGATGAATGAAACAGTCCTTCTGGAGCAGTTTTATCCTCGTCTCTATAAAGTATATACCCTATCCTATGTTCACCAACATGTTTTAAGTTTCGAAGTTTAGATCTTCCATTGTAATAATGTAGTTACCAGACAGAGTTACACAGTGATTAAGGTAAATGGAAGTTTTTCTTTGTTTTATAAGGCATGCAATATAAGATATATAATAACTGAATATATAAGCAATAAAAAGCAAATGTCAAATAACGTAAACAAGCAACACTTCCTCCCCGCTCCCTTACCTCTTATTATCAGATCCACTTCTTTAACGATTTTTTAAGATTCTAACAATTGGTATCATTTGGCTCCCTTTAAGAATATAATTGACCTTTTTTGAAAATTTTCACGTGGCAACTCTGAGAGCTTTGTTTCCTTTTTGTAATTAACTTTATTAGGAAGCATAGAATTACAGTTTAATAAAGATCACCATATTAATATTTTAAGTTTTAAAAGTGTATACTTGTTTTCAACGGATTTGTTTCATCGAGGGTACCCGTTATAAGAATTGCCATATGATCGGTTTACCAGTGCAAAGCACACAAATACTCACAGATACACAGAGATGCTCTACAAGCGAAAAACGTTTTGACAGATTTACAAATTAGTTTTTTAACGGAACGATATAAAATAGAAAAATCTGACTCTGGAAAAGATTTAATATCAAACTGAATTTTTCATTTTTTGATTAAAAAAACAGATTGAGTAATAAACGATTTCAATCACGTGATAAACGCGGTTTTTACCCCAGTCTGATTGGTTATTCTTTTTTGCGCGGAAATTCAGTTCAAAACACCTATTATGACATTATTTTTTAAAAATCTATTGTATTTGAAAAAAAAAAGTTTTATGTATTTCTAAACAAAAATAAATTAAAATCTGTGCCATAAAGTTGGCCTTTTTTATTTAAGAACAGCTTTAATTCTTCATGCACACGAGGAATACAAAATGCCGAATGAACGCTGATGAAGGCAGTGAGTTATTACCGCAAGCTTCATTTCGAAAAACCACTTATTTAGACGGCTGAAGCCAGGCTATAGTAGTTTAAAGTATAATGTAAAAAAGGCTTGTTATAATCATGCTCGTATTAAGAGACTTAGACTGTAATGTTATTCAAATTTTGAACATTGTATATTTATTTTATATCTCATATGATTTAAATTTAAGGTTACAACAAAATTTATTGAAAGGAAAATACTCTGTTTTTGCTACTTATTTTCTTTGGGAGAACGCATTTATGTTAGAAAACCCCGAGTAGAAAGAAAGTTTGAAATGCTTTTAAAGAAAATCTCGGTTTTCTTAGATATCTCGTATTTTTCCAAAGAAGGGTGTGAAATATATATGGAAACTGAAGTATTATTCCAAACCACTCAAGTTCTTTTTTTTTTTTCGAAAAGTGTTTGGCCTAAAAAGGCGAAATTCGTTTTATGAAATATATATGGTACAGGAAATGAAAAATGTCTATGATATTTTATAAGAGCATTATGTTTTCGCAGCGATACTTGAAAGAAGTTGACTGTAAATTTAGTTCTTGTTTCAAGCTGTACTTTTTTTGGTCAGATTTGAATATTATAGTTTTGAAAAAAAAGCAAATGCTGATTGTTATAATACAAAAATACAGAATTCATTTTGATAGAATTCATTTAACAGAATTTATTTATTTTCCAAAAATATGGTATATTTTATATGAATTTGTTGCAGTCTTAATTTAGTGTATGCCGTGGTTGCACAAACCATTACCTTATCATATCCACGACTGAAATTCGACGCTCAGAAAGAACTCGAATAATGTTATTATGGAACATGTATGCCAAGTCATATCTTGATGATAAAGCAGCAGACCAAATTTTAGTTGTTGTTGGTAGGTCCTAAATGAATTTTCTGATGAAATTCCTCCATTTCTTTATCGCATTTATACCCGACTGACAGACTTGTTTCTATGGTAGTAGGCTGTCTGATGCAGGAATTTCATTATAAAACTCAATGGAGACCTACAAATAAACCTCTGAAATATAGTACAGAGATGGATTCCACCAAGATATGACTTGGTATAACGGTTTTGAAATGTCAACTAAGTTCAATCTAATCTTCGAATTTATCCGTGAATTCGGTTGGGTATTATAAATCATATTTAGATCAGTTTCAACTGACGTCACACCCTAACAATCAACTTGGCAACTTCGCAATCATTATGTTTGGCTATGGATATTTATCATTTTGGTTGGTTGAGCGATAATATTGACTAAAAAAAATCCGTGATTTTCATATGCAGGGTAGCATGATTGAAACCGATCTATAATAATGGTTTAGCACAGCACCGCCGTCTAATATGCACATGTGAAATATAATTAAAACATAAGATTTTTTTAAAATATTGATGTGATTTTGAAACAATTATTAAAATTAATAGATCATTGGATTCTGGTAAACTATGTACTCTTTGAAAGGCGCAGGGTTCCTTTTAAAGGAGTAAAAGCGAGATTTTTTTCAAGAAATTTTCTTCATTCTTTACGTTATGATACAACATCAAAGTTGACTGATGAAATTATTTTTGTTTCATTCAATGAACTATAAAATTTAAATGCTACCAGAATCAAGTCAATTATAAAACACATTTAATAAAGTTACTAAAATCTGCGAATTCAAATTAGGAATTTTAAAAGCATGCTGCGGTAAAAAATCCATAAAGATTTCTGCAGAGCAATACAACAACTTATGACAAATTCATTCGCCATCAGTTTGCAAAATTTTGCTTAAGAGTATTGATACTACTAAATGGACTTCTCCTTCTACTTGTTAGCGGAATAAGATATATAAAAAATTTCACGAAAAGTAAACCACAATCTAAAAGTAGATTTTCCAACTGTATTACGACTTTTGGCTGGCACAGATTAAAGTAAAGCACTTTGAAAAAGAAAGGAGAAATTTAATGAAAAAACAAGGTAGAGCATTTTGTAAATGTGTTCTTCCCACTTTAACAGAAGAAGAATTTTTTTTTTCAGTAAATTGCGACTATTATTTAAAAACTACAGGTTCATCGCAGTGGTCGAAATTAAAAGATTGCTGTGCTAAAGATACATGTACATTATGCATTTCATCACTGAAATAAATAGATATAAGGTATCCTGGGGTAAAAACGCCAGGCGGAGTAATAACACCAAATGCTTATATTTTGCATAATTATGAAATAATCAGGTAAATGACACCCATGTGCTCTGCGCAGAAGGGTTTTGAGTCATATAAATTGCCAAAAACAGCTTCAAGTTAATTTGTTTCATTTTTAGGACTTATTGTTTTTACAAACAACCAAAATTAATGCTTGATCTAAAATTTGCGAGATAAGGTTTTTGATCTGAAGACTATATTTTTTATCCGGAAATACTTTGTTTATTACATAAATTTGTAGAGTATTTCATGTACTTTCAAATTGTTGTAGAAGATTTTGGATATCTTCTCGAGATAATTTGTAGTTTAGGATTTACTACGTAATAAGTATCCCGGGGTAATAACTCCAGGGATTGGCGTTATTACCCCGGTTGATTCCCAACAGTGGCCGAACTATAACCGAAGAGGGTTTATATATTAATATGGGACAGCATTATCATCATTGTTGAAATGGTAAGATTAAGGGGCAGGGGCTGCCCAATACTTAAAAATAATCTCTCTATTTTATTTTTTTTTATATTATTATTATTATTATTATTTTACTAATGTAAAAAATAACTTTTAACTCTTTTAAATAAAACTGTATCAAAATGTTTTCGAGATTCAAATTCGAGCATCTTCAAAATCAGGTTTCTATTAAATTTCCACTGTATTGTTCAATTGAGTTTAACTGTCCGCTTTCTCAGCGTTCGGTTTTTCAAAACTTTATAAATTTAACCTTTAACTGATGTGACAGAAATTGTAACGCATGAATGTGATGCAGTTTGTGAGACCGCAAAATTGAAAGATGAATAAAAGGCGGGAATAACTCATAGGATTGTGTTTTTGTACTAAACTTTTTATACAAGAGTATTATACTTAATATTCAACTATTTAGTCTCTGGTGATAGTACTAAAATTCCAAATGAAAGAAAATTTCGGTAGTGTTTGCAGTTAAACTGAAAATTTCAAGTTAAACTAAAAAATTAAAAGAAAAATAGTGGTCTACGAGACCGGTGACATTAGTTAAAGGTTAAAAAGCGATCCATGATTAAAAATCATAGAATACTGTTCCTGCGCTAAACTTTTTGTACAGAATTAATTCTAATTAAATTTAATCTATTCAAATATTTCTAACAATATTACGAGAACTCCAAACGAAAGAGAATTTCAGTTGTAACTATAGTTAAACTGGAAAATACGAGTTAAACGGGGGGAGGGGGTAAGCATGTTCTTTAAAACGTCGACAATTTAACTGTAGGTTTGGAGAATCCGCATTAGTGTGGAGTTATGGGTTAAAAACTATTTACTAGATTACTATAATAGTATTAACCCTTAACTGCTGTGACAAAAATTGTCGCATAACTTACTGTGAGCGGCCTGTCAGACCGCTTAATCTAACGATGAATAAAATGTTAAATTAACTTTTAGAATATTATTTTTCTATTGAATCTTATATACAGGACTATTATAAATAAAATTCAGCTATTTAAAAGTCTCTAGAGATAGTAATAGGACTCCAAATGAAACAAATTTTCCCGGTATCTGTATAGTTAAACTAAAAATTGCAAGTTAAACTCTGAAACTTGAAAAACTCAGCGGTATGTGAGACGCTAACAGCAGTTAAGGTTTAACAAAAATATTTATTACATATGACTCTAGTTATTATAAAACTTCACATGATTAAAATATTACATTATGAATGGTTAAAACCATGCAATGTTTCTTATAATCATATTTAAGCGGGACTTTTTAAGCAAAGAGAGACACAGGGTGTTATATTCTGTTGAAGCTCCCCCTCACTCCTTTTTCTTTCACTTTTACAAAAAAATCAATATTTTCTATCGCATAGAATGCATACATCGGAACATAAATACTGATTAAAATAATCCGTGCAATGTTCCTAATAATTCTATTTAAATGGTCATTTTTAAGCAAAACGTAGCTTAGAATCTGATATTCCTTTGCCTCCTCCCCCCCGCCACCACCCCACCTTTATTTTTCTTTAGAGTCACAAAAAAATTGTACATTTTCAATAGCTTAGATTGCAATTTGTCAATTTCTAGAGCTGTAGAGTTTGTATTTTTAGAACTGGGTGATCTAGATGTCATTATTCCATCTTATTTTATAGTTTTGTTTGCATGGCGTTATTACCCATATAGGTGGGTATTAACGCCAAATAGCATTGGTCAAGAAAAAACGCCATTACATTTTATGAATACATATATGTTAAATTATTTTATTTTATATAGATAGTCAATGAGTTGCTGTATCAGATCCTATATTTGTTTGAAAAATACAATCTGAAACTAAGCCGTGAAAATTGGTAGAACCTTAACGTGGCGTTATTACCCCAGGGTACCTTATATACAGGGTGTCCACTCTCAACGGTGACCAATGGCTAATTTCTAAACCGTTAGTCTTAGACATATAGTTCCAATTATAAAAATGCTTTAAAAAAGGTAAAGAATTGTTTTTCAAGCGATTTAGGTAAAAAAAAAGTTTTACTAAAAAATTATGAAAATTAACTTTTTATACGGTCCCCTGGCCCTATTAGTGATATTTAGTAAAAATTTTCCATCACCCTATCAAGCAATACAAAAGGGGTCTCATTCATATAACATTAAAATTGACCGAGTTATGAAACTTTAAATTCTATGACTTAAACCACTTTTCTGTAGCTGAAAACGAATGAGATGGACTAAGTTTTCAGGGAACGTATACAAAATGCTTAAATTATTATAAAGGACGTCCATTTCCAACGCTGTCCAATGGCTAATTCCTAAACCATTTGTCATAGACATATAGTTCCAATTACAAAAATGTTTTAAATGGAATAAAGAGATATTTTAAAAGTAATTTAACTGAAGATGCTAACACCGTATAAGTTTTACGGTAGTGTTAATTTTTATTAATAAACTTCTGGATTGGTTAAAATAGTTGAAGACGTGAGTTTTAAAATTCTCTTTATCGAGAAAATCAAATTTTGGGTAAACGCCATTTTATTATTGCATGTCATTTGATAAGCTTTTATTTTGCTTAAAACGTTCGTATGTATGTTTCATATGTATGCATGTTGTATCTAGTTCAAAATTTCTATTCAAATTTTAATTCACATCCAAATATCCGATCAAGGTTCAATTTGCACACACATTTACATCCAATGACAATGTAATATTAATGCAATTTTAGGTGCTTACCATTTATTTATTTTATAGGACTACACCAAATTCTGTTAGGTTAAGTAATCTAATGGAATTTTAAATATATGTCATTTCGTAACGAATTGTGTTGTTGCTTTTGACAATATAAATTAACAAACTTTCTGTTATTTTTTTTTTTTTTACTTATATTTTTAGTAAAAATTTTACGTTAATATTTAATCACCAACATAAATTAAAAAATAATATTGTAAAAATTATTTTACTCTCAATGTTTAATGTTAAATTTTATATCTTGCGTTTATTTTTATTTCCAGTAAATTTGTGACTGACCCCTAAATTGCAGCAAAAAAGATGCTTCAACTTTAAACAGCTATTACTCGGTTAGTTTTAATCGCAGAGGAATGGGACTTTTTTGTATTACTTATTAGAGTAAAGGTAAAAATTCACTTAATATCACTTATAGGACGGGGGGCCGTATAAAAATTTAATTTTCGTAATTTTTTACTAAAACTTATTTTTTCACCTAAATTGCTTAATAAACAATCCTTTGCCTTTTTAAAAACATTTTTGCAATTGGAACTATATGTCTATGGCTAACGGTTTAGAAATTAGTCATTGGCCACCGTTGAGAGTGGACACCCTGTATATCTGAATATGGATACTATAAAAGTACAAATGCAGCATACCATGTTGAACTTTAAGTAGAAGAACTGACCAGCAATGATCTATTCGACTGAAAATATTTGTAATCTGTTCATTTGGCTGCATAAGATAAAACATCCCGGAAAAGTGAAAAAATGACTTTTGTGACCGAAGAAATACATGGCCAGACGATACTGTGCATGATATACCATTAGAATAGTTAATAATAAAATTAAAAAAAAAAATAAAATATTAAAAAGTGCATTTAATGGCCAAATTTAAATCATATTTAAAACCAAAGAAATTATAACTTTGTTCTACTGTGTACATTTTTTGTTTAAAACTTCACACTTAAAATATTTTCCTATAGCGCCTAATACAAATTTTACTTTTAGAATATTTTGAAAAACATGATGTCAACGACATTTTTTACTTAAACATGTTATATAAGCTTATTTTTAAATGTATAATAATGAAATGTATATTAAACATTATTTTACTTAATCGCAAAAATAGCCAACAGTTGCCATAACAACAGTAGATGCCGTCTTTAGAATCGAAATATCCTCTCTTCAAAGAGAACTTTATTACAGAAGATCGATACTGAGTCTTATCATATAATTCACTCTTCCGTAATCTGGCAATATTTATAAAAGCGACCAAATTAGTTTGTGCAGTCTAGACAAGAATTAGTGAACATAGCTCGAGGGCTGAGCCCCAAGGTATGAGAATTATATGCAGGAAATAGTTTAAAATTTTGCCTCACTATTTTAAATATTTTCAATGAAACTTACTCGTCTGGCTGTAAATCAATAAAATCATGAATAAAATAAAATATTGTTGAGAATTTTAGGTTAGTTGTTTTGTGTCTGTTATTTCCAATTATCTGCGCGTAGTATATAGATTTAAAAAATATACTTAGGTCAACGACTACGACATTAGTTTGAACCAAGCATCTTCCGTCTACCGTTAGATAGGATTAACGTTTGATTAATTCACATCATCCACAACAAAATCTGAAAATTCAGAATAAAGTAAATATAATCATTTACTTTAGATTGAGTACTATTCTTTATACTCTTTATCTAAAGAACGTACAATAATCTTGATGTTAGTATTTTTTTATGAAAAATTACCACAGTACAAAGATTTCAACAAAATAGTGCATTCCAATATCCTAATTCATAAACTTTCTGCTTTAAAACCAAACGAATAATGGTTTCTTTCTGATATGATGGTTTAACATTTATGCAAATACAAATTTTATTTTATTTACTTATTTATTTATTTATTTATTATTATTATTATTATTATTATTATTATTATTATTATTATTATTATTATTATTATTATTATTATTATTATTATTATTATTTTGTAGAATAAGTCGAAAAATATTTTTCAGACGATTGCGTGTCCGTAAGTACTTTGTTAATCGGGCAAACAGAAAAAAAATCTGAAAATTTTCAAAAACCAACTTTAAAGTATTATAGACATTTTTGTGGATTGTTATTTTTATCCATGATTTTCTGATTACAAAAATGTTTAGATTTTTAGAGAGACCTCAGGTGGAAATTCCTCAGAAACAGCGTAGCGATTTTCTTCAGTTAAACTGAAAGTAGCTCCTAAACTTGTTTTAGGGGAAAAAGCTCTTTTTTAATTATATATAATTGTCATAAAATATTAAATGATTCTTAGTAAATAAAATAAGAATGATATCTGTAATTATCACAATAAAACATTGGCAATCGGAAGAAATCAAAGAAAAGCGTTGAATATGATTACAAAAACTAGCACACACTTTTTAATTGAAGGAAGAAAAAATGCTTAGAAATAAATTTTTAAAGCAAGCATAAAATCAAAATTAAATTAAAAAGCAAACAGGAAACGATATAGTTCCGTCTAAATAATTTCTGAAATGAATACAGGTCAAAATTAAGAGGAGAGAGGTTTGCATCTTTGCATTTGGGATTATTCTTACGCTAACAGGGCTGAATCTTGAAATATCAAGAAAAAAGTATTTATTGCAATTATACATTTTTTTAAAGTATTCTAATTCTGAAGCAACTGGAATATAAAGCGAGAGACAATAACTTAGCAATGTACTGAAAATGAATTAATATTTTCCAGTAAGTGATATTAAAACATGCATTTATATCATTAAACATTTATGCTTAACTTATGTAAACTCATATCATAAACATATACTTTTTTATATTATGTATGCATAGTCATTAATTTCTGAGTTAAAATTCTAATTTACTGTAAATATTATTTAAACAATGCGAATTACTTGAATGGAAAGTATATGTTCATTTGTGTTGCTCTTGAACGTAATTCGGGTTATAGCATTTCATAAAGCTTAAATTAACGTTTTAGAATCTTCTCAAGTAACTGCATAACACACCATTGCGAATTTAAATTTAGAGAGCACGTTATAGTTTGTTCAAGATTTCATGCTTTGTTAACTGTAACAAAACTAGTTAAATTCTAACTTAATTGTAAATGTTAACAATATGATTTTACATACAACTTGGAATTTAGCTAAATACCTGTATCAGAAGCAGTAATAAATGTATGACTGCAGTACAACTATAGATAATCATCTGTATTTTCGTATATTGTTTTTTAAATAATGCGCCTATGGAATACCGTATTATCTTTAAACTTTAGCTTATCTATTTATTGGAAAAAATAATAATAAGTTTTTTTTAGAGAAGTGAAATTAAACGTTTCGGTATTAGCTTTTAAGATAAATATTAATTGATTTCTGAGTTAGAATTTTAATCTACTCTGGGCATTATTTAAAACAATATACAAAATGAAAATTAGGATAAAGCGGGCAGTGTTAAATTCAGATTCTCCGGTAGGGATTTCCGTGGCTAAGGGGAGGAAGACATAATAGAGTTCTGGAGAAGAAATTGCAGTTTTTAACCATTGGAAATAGAAAATCTCGAATCTCCCACAGGGCATCATATTGTTCCGGGGGGGGGGGGTCAGAGTGTATGCTCCCCCTGGGCCACACTCTGAATTCAACTCATAGAATGTTGGAATAGAAGATAGATGGTAGATGGATGTAGCAAACTGAAATAACGAATTCAGTCCTTATAGTTTTGATTGCCATTTTTCTCGAGCATAATATTATTTTGAAAAATCTCATTAAATTTCTGAAGAAAAAGTTGCTTTAATGAAAGTATTCAAATTGAAGAGCTGTAATTTTAAATGAATAATAAAAGGTTACACCTCTAAACAATTTTTCTATGATAAATGTTCTAATTACTTTATTTTTTTAATCAATTTATTTTTATTAATTTCGATCTTTTTGCATAATTTTATCTTTAACTTTTTTTTACCGACATTCAGGTTTTTGAGATGTCTGTTCACTATTTAATTTTTTTATATTGATTTAAAGGAGCCATTTTTAATTTACCACACTTTATTTTCAAATTGCATACTTTGTGGCCAATACAGCAAACAATTTCTATCATTTAATTCATTTTTTTTCTAGTAGAACGCGAAAAACAACAAAAATTTCTGCTACGTGATTTTATTTATTTATTACCTAAGTGGGTAGATTTATTCAAAATCTTTGTCCAGTTTCGCTGACATTAGATTACTGGCTTTACCAATATACCGATAAGCTTTATCGCCAGAATTTGGGATAACTTAGAATATTATATATTGTAATATATATATGTATTGCAGAATATATTTAATAGATTTTTAACGTTTATTTTTTGACGAATAAAGAAACGAAATACATCTAAAAATTACGTTACGTGGAATCGTGTACATTTATATCAGCTTGTGAGCGACCCTGCTAGAATTTTACGAGTAAAAAATTAATCGTCTCAGACCTGAGACAAGTATTACGAGGGACCAGAAAATCCTGTTTAAAATTACCGCAAAACATCTCTAAACATGTATCAACCTGTATATCAATGCTTATGATATTCACGCGTTATATAAAAGGGTCTATAACTAATTTTAATAATTCTGAACTATTTAAATTTTCTTAAATGTCGTTAAATAGTGTCTCCTACAAGTAATATCAGGTTATTGCATCATGTACGATGTTTACTACTAATCATCACGATGTTTACAAGGGATTTATTTTAGTAGAATTTTTCTTTTCAATCATTATAGTTCAATCATTATTAAATCAATATAGTTATATATTTTCAATCATTATTTTCATTTTCTATCATCATTCAGTTATCCTGACGAATCATGGTCCATTCTAGTTATATTGGTACAAAAGAGAGAAACAGTATTGTGAGTCTGTGATTCACTGTCAACCTCAGCACATTATACTACTACTAAGCACATTGACTTTAGTTAACATGTTGAAAAGCTTGAGCACATGTCTCACCACGATTGGTTTACTTACATCTATGATCTATCTGTGTTATCCAACCGCGTACATGCGTAATCCAATGCATGTATCTAATACCATAGAAAGAATTAATTTAAAAAAATCCTATTTCAATAATCTATCGTAGACTTTATTTCCGGTGAATATTATTTATATTTTCAGTCAACATTTTATTTCGTTTTTACTATTTTATTTATTTTTATTTTTATTTTCATTGCGTTACTCTCGTTGTTACTTTTTTAATCATCCTGTTCATTGTATGAAAATCATTATTGATTATGTAACCGCCATTGTTAATTTTGTAATCATCATTTTCATTGTTTTCATTGCATGATGTATTGTATCATGAATATTGTACATTATTTATTATGTAATTGCCTTATGTTTATTAACCTCTTCAGTCCTGAGACAAATTTTGCATTGCACTACAAAAACCTGTTTAAAATTATTGTAGAACTTCTGCAAATGTGCGTTATTTTATGCATCGATACTTCTAACATGCACACATCTATTAAAAAAGTCTAGATGTAATTTTAACAATTCTAGAAGAAATTAAATTAATTGAAAGGGTGATTTTTAGTGTCGCCTCCAGGCGACATCAGGACTGAGGAGGTTCAGTAATCAGTATTCCATATGCTAAAATGGTAGGTTTCGCCTAATAACTTTTCTATGGGCCTTTTTTTTCTCTAGTAATAACTTTTAGTGATAATTTTGTTTTACCAAAATGGTTCACAGCATAAAACTTAATTGCACTTAATTATGGTGGTTGAAGAAAATATTGTGAAGTATTTTTGGATTGCAAAAACTGCGAACGTTTTTCTGCAATGTACGCGTTTCTTCTGAAGATAAAGATAATGAGCGTAATGTACGGACACCAATTTTATTAATAATAATTATTGCTGTTCACTTCATTGAATAATTTATTTCACGTAGTCCATTTGCAGCAAATGATAAATTTGGAATTGCACGTTTCTCATGAAATCAGATTAATTAAAAAAAATTCATCATTATTTTAGGTTTCATGAAAACGTGCAATTCCAGTTACTTTCAACCAATGACATTTCTTTGATAATTCAAAATAGACATGCCACATGCATTGCAATATTGAATCTATCTAACTTTTTTTTGTCAAATTTAAAGTTTTGTTTATAAATTTCTCAATAACACAAAGCTAAATCAATTGCAATTAGCATTTCGGTTCATTTACGAATCTATATTATGTAAATGGTATAAATCATAAAAAGAATTTTATTAAGTTACCGAAATTATTTTTTGCATTTTAAAACAATTTCATTTACAATCCTTATCAAATTCTAATTTTTCCCCTACGTAATCTTGTTCACATATTAAAGTTGAGTTGTAATTAAAGCATGTTTGCACTAAATTCCGTTTAATAATTTTAATGTGTATTAAAAATATTACGTATTTTTAACTAAAAATAACATAAATGTTAAAAGAAGCTTTTAAAAATAGCGTTATATTTGTGAAAAGTACTTCCCGATCATCAGTTCTTTCCGACGTATACTTTACAAAACATTTTTATCTGCGCCAATTCACATGTTCATCGATTAAATTTGAAATTTTATTAGTCGTGGTTACAGCCCGTTGTAATTCATTTTTTCACCTCGCAGATTGCTTTTCCGGCGGTAACGTTATTTTATGAGTTGACAGTTACGTGAGCTAGCAAATTTACATTGTTATAAATGACACAGTTAAAGTTACAAATGGCTGTCCGTGATCATTTTAATGACCTTTTCCACTACTTTAAGTTTTGTAATAATATTGTAATATTGCACAAATGACTTTTGGGTGGAAATTGATAGTAAAAAGTTGATATCGTTAGTGCGATAATGCTTAGATAAATTACTGGAAAAGAGCTTTAAGAAATATAGACTTTTATTTTGTAGTTAAGACTGTTCATTTCGTGTTTAAAGGTAATTGAAGCATAATGAGCTTAGACTAGTTAAATTTTCTGTTTGAATGTATTCTCTGAAAAATAAATAATGCCAGCAAATATAGCTAACAAAGAGTTCTAGAATGTGCATGGAAAAAATGCTTTACATGTTGAATGTTTCGATTTGTTAAATTATGTTCTGATTTTTTTTTAATATCTGTATTAATATATCCAAATATTTTTTGTTTTATTTTGTACGGAAGGAAAAGTGGGTTTCAGATTTTTTTAGATGCGTTCGTGATTATATAAATACATAGTACCTATATTCGTCGACTGGTCCGTCCATCTATCTGTTCGTCATTCTGCAAATAACGGCGCAAAAAACTATCCACCAAACTGTTTGAAATTTAATATACATAACCGTTGCAGAATTTTGTCGTGTCATTTTAAATTTTGTGAAAATCTAATGAAAACTTACTAGGTATTAATAAAAGTTGTTCGATTTTATTAAATCCTATCATACGTGATTAACTCAACGATATCTCATGCTGATTCGACGTTGCCATGGTGATTGCATCTTAATTAAGATGGAGGTATATTATTTCCCTATTACTGAATTTAATATATTTAATAAATTTCGTATGCATGCGTTTTCGCAAAAGAGTGCAACACATATTACAGAAGAGCTCAATATTTATAGAACTAACGTGAAAACCCCCTGTGTGATCACCTCCATTATATGACTATTTTTTTCATGGAGCCAAATTTATTCCCATAGGCTCAATGCTAATTTTACCGCCATTCAGCGATCATCCCACTTGAACTCCCTCCATGAGCGACCAATTTCTTTGGAGAAAAATAAACAAATTCCGGTTTTTGCTGGTCGCTTGAAGAAGATTTTATTAGAAAAATAATTATGGAGAGCGAATTATTCATCAAACCTTTACACTAAGTTTATATATTTTTTAAACAATTATTATTCCGGTAACTTTTAAATGTTTAAGCCGCTTTGAGGCTTTTTAGCTAATGAGTTTAATTATGATGACGAATTGAGAATGAAGGTGAATAAAATTTCTTGCTCTATTCTGTCAGGCAACTCTCAAAGAAATAAATAAGATAATGAAATCGCCTTTGTTTGTTCCCGTTTAAAGAAAATTGCATTTATTTACTGAATTTTGAAAGGACTTAGAAATAAAAATTATGAGAGATAAAATCGTAAAATCAAACCAAACGTCAATGCAGAGCTGCAACGCCTATTTAAATCATATAAACATGTTTGAAACCACAAAAAAGTTTTAGTAAATTGTATGCTAAATATATTCAATGTTATATTTTCATGTACATATTGTTAATTATTTATAAAAAATTCTGCTTCAAATATGTTTATTTGACTGAAAATAGGCGTAGTATTTGGCAGCCATGTCAATGTATTCATTTGTTCAACTCTGATAAAATTTACTAACATTAGTAGTTACTCTTTTTTCAACTGTTAAAATCTAGATTTAAACATGATCTCCACCGAGCGACTAATTTTTATTGGAACGGAGCGTGTTCGCTTTAAGGAGGTTTCACTGTAGTTATAGTAAGAATGCACTCTTTATGGCCACGCTTCACGTACATTTTAGGACTAGTTAAAATATATTTTGAAAAGTTCATTTTTTAATAATATTCAAATTTTTTACCTTTTTTTTTTCGATAGTAAAAATTGATGTTTCGTTGATAAACAGAAAAAGTACTCAAAATAATAAGTAACATTTCATGCATATTCATCAACGTAGCACAACATTAAGATCAATATTTAACAGGTGATAACACATGAAAGACAAAAAAATAACAAAAGGTTAAGTAATTGCTGAAAAGGATTGTTTTAAATAACAAAAGCAATTCTAGTCTCGTTTTCTGTAATTTAGCCACGTAGCATACAAACTAGCGATAAAAATAATGAGTAAGGATTGTTTGGGATTCCTAGAGTAGGGATAAAGTAAATAAATGGAGATTAGATTTACTGATAAGATTTGTTGGATTAAATTAATCCTTTTATGGAAAAAAGTCTAGATGAGGATCATCTTGTTAATTGTCATTTTATGTTATAATAATATGTAAATACAATATTCGAAACTGATTCTTAGTCCAAGAGCTGATAACTCAGAAATCTAAGGTATCAAGCACAAGTAAAACAAGTTGGAAATTGCACGTAAAGCGTAGCAAATGAGGTGCGTTCGTACGATAATGAAGTTTTAAAAATATCACTCTCATATATCAATCTCATAAAATAGTAAATAGTTAATTACAATTAAAATGCGCACCAAACAATGTTCTCCCTATAAGCATTATGTAATGGAATACTTTTGTGTGGCCTTGTAAATCAATAACAAATGTTCTTTGCACCACAGATAATGCAAAATATGAATTAGAATATGTACTTTACGATGCATATCAATATTATTATGTTTGAATGAGCGTAATACCATTAAAATGCATTTGATTTTTTTTCCATTGACTGTAATGTAACGAAGTACTTTTGATTGTCCCTGTATTTGATCTATGCATCCTATTTTTTTAAAAAAATGAAATAACTTGACAAAATTATGTAATAAGTATGTATTTTAAATTTCAAACGATTAAAATGCATTTGAAACATTTTTCCCCATTGACCGTAATGTAACGGAATACTTTTGATCGTCCCAGTAATTGATCTATTCATCCGATTCTCATAAAATTTGAAATGAGTCGACAAAATTATGTAATAATTATATATTTTAAATTTCAAAAGATTCGGTTGGGTAGTTTTTGCGTTGTTATATGCGGACAGACAGACAGACGGACAGACGGACGGACTGAACGACAACTATAGGTGCTACGTATTTACATAATTACGAACGCACCTAAAAAACCCTTTATTTTATGGAAGAGTAGAAATAGAAGAATCTAATGACCCATGTCTGCCGGAAACGAAGAGGTGCATAAGTCAAAAATTAATGCCACAAGTGGTTGACTCGTAGATTTAGCATTGTGTTTTCTTGCTCTCAGTCCTTCATGTTTTCATACATTTGGTTGCAGGTAAAACGCATTGATAAACCTACAAGTTAACCACTGATAGTATTAATTTTTGCCTTATGCATTACTTCATTTCGGGCAGACATGAATCATTAAATTACCCTATTTCTACGTGTTTCAGAAAGTTGTATACTAATTTCATGCACTGAATTTTATATTTTATAAATGTTAAAATTTTATCTTAACGTTTCATATTTAATCTATAAGAAATTTAATTGCATTTACTTAGTATCCAAAAGAAATAAATGAAAAATAATAATTTTATTACCTTTTCTCAGTTATTCTAATATTATTAATATAAGCTGTAATTATTATTCGTGTTTCTCTTAGAATAGATATTTTTTCAAAGTAAATATGTCAGAAGCTGCTTTTGCCTTTGCCAGTTATTGTAGTTTCCTCTAAAAGCTTTCTTGCAGCTGTGAATAAATATTTCCTTGAAAACTATAAAGCATGATGAATAGCCTAAACTGCTGCTTTTATGATGCATAATAAATATCAATATTTAGTTCTCAAGAATTTCCTTTTAATAGAAAATAATGATAAATATGATAAATATGTGCTAAAGTATTTGAACTATTATCATAATTTTTTCTACCTAATATTTTAATTTTCCATTAATTTATTTAATATTTATGAGTTTGGCGTAACTTTTTTAAGGATTTTGTTGTAGATAAGATAGTATTCAGATAAGAGGATGATAGATTTAGATTAAAGTCAACCGGAACTGAAGCAATATTAAATTTATGTGGTAGAAAAGAGGTAAGTTATCGAAATTTTATTCAAAAGATAACGAGCATTAAAAATTTTCTTTTATAATTCATGAACTTTACAAGAAGAATTAGAAATTAGAATCTATATTTCGTCGGGAAAACGATGCTGTAAAACTCATATTTCTTGATCGGTCTTTAGTAAATTATCTCAGAAAGATTTACGTTCCGTAAGTGAGAATACATAGATGTATGATATATATATTGAAAATATTTAAAACAATATCAGAAATGTACAAAGCAAAAGGCCTCGATTTTGATACACCTAGACACTTTTCTAAAATCGATTAATATACTCTCATATATCTATGTATCATTTTAGCTACATCTTTAAACTAGTAAAGTTCAAAATACGTTCCTCAAAAAAGAGGTAATTTCGTATTTGTTTTCCAGTGTTACTTGTAAAACGTAGAAATGGTTTCTCTAATTGCGTTCTGTCCACGTTATTCACTATAAGAAAAAAACATAATATCTTCTTTAAATATGCAAAACAAACATTGATTAAGAGCTTTGTCCGACAACACCTTGGAATGGAACACATCACCAGAACACAGGTTATTGAAAAATATACGAGGCCTTTAGCAGGAAGATTATTTATTCTGGATTATGACAATGATACTGTAATGATTATTTTTGATAGCACGTACATTTATATACAGAAGCGTGCGAACTAATCCTTTCAGAAAAAATCATTCTGGCTATACAAAGGAAGACCTTTCGTTAAGCGTTTGGTATTCGTCACTACTTCAAATTATATTTTGGATGTCTTCTGCCCTTACTTCGCGGATTCAAAGAAAATTACGCTAACATACTTACACATACATTAGAAAAAGATTCACATAATATCAGAGAGTTGCTAAAGCTAAATGATGTTAAGAGAACTGATAGATTTTTACGGGATTGTTTGGAACTTCTGCAAGAAATGAATATCTAACATGACATGCTAAAATTCCTAAATAAGCAGCAACCTTTTTCAACATAGGATGCTAAGGGGCACCTCTCACCAAAGTTTGATTGTTCGACACAAAAGTGTCAAAAACTATATCTGTAATACTTGGATAAAAAAAAATAGAGAAGCAACATCACACAATGGCACTGTCATTGTAAAGTAGGCTCAAGTGTCTAAAAGTCGCACGTTGCTTCTGTTTTATGCTTTGTGGTTTACTTGTGCCATAACTCAACACTGTAAAAAATGTCAGATGTTTCTGAATATGTAAAAATGTACTGCAATCAAAAACGAAAATATACAGTGACCTCTTCTAACTCATCTAACTCATCATTACCTTTCAAAATCCAAGAAAGTTATTTGTTTTTTGAAATTTAAGTAAGAATTTATAAAAATTAATTTTTATTAGCTGCCCGTCCATTTCGGAAACGTTTCTAAGTAGATTTCACAGTACTTACAATAATCACTTTTCTCAAATCAAAATATCACTTATTCAGATTTTATCTATTCTCAAGTAAACATTTTCAGCTGCATAATAGATTTTGTGCATGCAATTGTAGCAAAATAATGTCAATTTTCATATTAATCTTAATACTGTTAATATTGTATGTATGTCTATTAAACGTGCTCTCTGAATATCAAAATATTTTCGTATGAATTGGTAGCAACCGAAAAAGTGATATTTTGATTTCAGAAAATTGATTATTTTACTGTAAAAGCTACTTAGAAACGTTTCCGAAATGGACGGGCAGATAATAAAAACTAATTTTTATAATTTTTTCTTTAAATTTTGAAAACAAATAGATATTCTGAGATTTTTAAAGGTAAAAGAATCGAAACCTTAGGCGAGTTAGAAGAGATAACTGTATATTTTAGTTTTTTATTACAGTGCATTTTTATATATTCAGAAACATCTGACATTTTTTACAGTGAACCAAAATTTTGAAAACATCTATTAAATATGTTCATATACTACAAGACGCGGCCACTGGATGGTGCAGTGTTGCTTCTGGTAAAGCAATCAAGGAGGAAAATAATCTGAAACATATTGCCAAAAGTGTCTGTCACTCTATGACTATATTTTCTGTTATTGATTATTTCCGATATTTAATATATTGAAATAAAAGTCTTAATAAGCTTCATTCATCGCAATTTTTCACTTAGTGTTGTATTTACTATAAATTTCTTGGATTAAAACTAATGATAATAGTGTTTATTTTCATTAATATACATGATATTTACTTAAATATATACTTTATTTTCCTATCAATTATTAAAATTTCATCCAAGATATTTTTATTTTCTTATTTGTTATGAGGCATACTAATGAAAAAAATGTATGTCATATCTAGGTGCTGATGGGCGAAAAATGGCCCTTATCAGCCCACCGCCTTTCCTGTGTGTATAATATATGTTCACAAAACTGCACTGACTTCTGACAAAAGTTTAAAAACATAATGTCAAAAATTGTGTTTAAAATTTGTAAATTTATTTCTGGTTAGCAGGTAAAACTTTTTGAATATGTGCACTGACTAAAACTATGTGACTCGTTTAAACATATTTCATCGTAATAGAAGATATTTTCACCCTTTTAATAAAAATTTTATTTTACTTAAGAAAGGTGCTATAATAAAAATAAATGACATTGACATGTTTCGGATCCGTCAAATAAGATCCATAATCATAATAAAAATAAAAATAAAATTTCGAAATATTTCACTTTCAATACAAATGACACGCGACAATGAAATATAAACAATTAAAAACAAAAAACCACGCGCTCTATTGTAAAAAATTAAAATAAACCATGATCGAGAAGAATTTCCCACATTGTTCATCCCATTCATCTTATTTTAATTTAATTTTTTACTATAGAGCGCGTGGTTTTTTTGTTTTTTGTTGTTTAAATCTCATTGTCGCGAGTCATTTGTATTGACCGTGGAATATTTTGAAATTTTATTTTTATTTTTATTATGATTATGGATCTTATTAGACGGATCCGAAACATATCAATGTTATTTATGTTTAATTATTATAACACCTTTCTTAAGTAAAATAAAATTTTTATTAAAATGTTTATACAAAAGGTGAATCTTTTAAAATCTGATGATTTAAAAAATCTATTGGATTTAATAAACTTTTTATCATATTTTCATCCATTTTCAAAAGATTTCATTTTTCATATTTTCACCCTTTTGTCAAATGGCTATACCTGTAAAAATAACTCCCAAGTGTGCCAAATTCTGAATATGTCAAATTACCTTTAACAATATTTCACCACTTCATTAAATAACAGATCGATACAATAGATTAATTAGTGTTTAGCGAATATTTCATTGTCTGAAAAATAACGAATATTGTTTTTGTGTATATTCATATGACAATAGACTAAGGAAGAATTTTTAAGGATGTTTAGAAAATATTGTATTGCAATAAAATTTAATATGTACTACATCTTTCTAATATTTTTTGGGCTTTATTACGCATGATATATCCAGGAATATAACTTTTATTTTAAATTTAAAGATTGAAATATGTGTTTAAAATAAAAGAATTGCAAACGGTGCAAAGAGAATTAGGCAAATAATAATTATCATTACTAAATGGGTAAACAAAAATGATGTCATATAATAAAACATAGACATACTCTAACATTACTATATGTAAATAGTAACAAATGTATTTTTTAAAACAAAATAATACTCCATTAAAAGACGTATACTATTAATAGTACGTAAGATCCGAAAGGAGCAAAATAAATATTTTTTAGCAGTAAAATATGTCAGAAGCTGCCTTTGCCTTTGACAGTTATTGTAGTTTCCTCTAAAATCTTTCTTGCAGCTGTGAATAAATATTTCCTTGAAAACCATAAAGCATTATGAATAGCTTAAAGTGCTGCTTTTATGATGCATAATAAATATTAATATTTCGTTCTCAAGAATTTCCTTTTAATGGAAAATTAAGGAAATATGATAAATATGCGCTAAAGTATTTGAACTATTATCATAACTTTTTCTACCTAATATTTTAATTTTCCATTAATTTATTTAATATTTATGAGTTTGGCGTAACTTTTTAAGGATTTTGTTGCAGATAAAATAGTATTCAGATAAGGGGAAGATAAATTGAGATTAAAGCCAACCGGGAATGAAGTTATATTAAATTCATGTCGAAGAAAAGAGTTAATTTATTGAAGTTTTATTCAAAAGATAATGAGCATTAAAAGTTTTCTTTTATTAATCATGAATTTTACAAGAAGGATTAATTTAGTACAGCTGTAAATTTGCAAACCATAATAGTTTATTATATTTATTTACATAACGGATTAAGTTAGTACTTAACATCTAAGTTTAGTAGTAAAATATATATAAAATAATGATTGCGGAATATAGTATAGGATTAAAGCTTTAGATCTTTAAATTTTCCTTTGTATATAAACATATGCTCATGAAACAACAGTTACTTCAGACAAAAGACTAAAAAAATAATGCCGTAAGTTGTGTTTCAAATTGGCACGTTTATTCCTGGTTATCCTGGTTAAATGTTTGCATATTTGCACTGACTAAAATTACATGATTCTATAAATTAATATATATTTCATCTTACTAAAAGATATTTTCTCCCTTTCTTTAAATGACTATACCTGTAAAAATAACCCGAAGTATGCGAAATTGTTATATCACGAATTACCTCAAATAATATTTTAACACCTCATTAGATAATTGATAAATCAAATAGATTAATTAGTGTTTAACGAATATTTCATTGTTTTGCGTACCATTCATATGATTTTCCTATGACAACACGCTAAGGAAGTACTTTTCGCAGATGTTTAGAAAACATTGTATTGCAATAAGATTTAGCTGATATTACAAATTTCTACTACTCTTTGGGTTTTATTACTCATGATATATTTTTTAACTTTTATTTGAAATTTAAAGAGTGAAAAATAGGTTTAAAATAAAAGAATCGCAAACGGACCAACGAGAATTAAGTAAATAATAATAATTATTATTATTATTACTAAATGCCTAAACATAAATGAAGTCATACACTATATTGCCATTGATTATGGGACACTTGCGATTTTAGACATTTTACTAAATATCTAGAAAAATACATGAGGAATCATCTCGAAACTCTTAGTGTATAAATATAATAGTATACGTCATACATCTCCGTGAAGACTTTTTACCGAAACGCCATAGGGGACCGTCAACAAATTAAAAAAGAATGAATATCTTTTGAATAACCCTGTCAAAACTAATGTAGCAAAAGCGCTCAAACTCTAGATTATGATTGAATACCTTATTGTAATACACTGTGTTCATTTTTATGCAAATAGCTTGCACACTCGCAGAGTAATTAAGGTTTTTATAAAAATGGTCCCAAATTTGTCAAAGTTTTTCCATTATAATTTTCAGAGTTCTTAATATAAAATAATATTTTTTTCAGAAAATATGAAAAACAACATTGCACACAGTACCCTGTAATCAGAATTAAAAAATAATAAAAATTGTATGAAAAATTAGTAGGTTTACTATATAATTTTTTACTGCGCATGCGTCAAAGATATCAAAATTTCATTTGCATATTATGTTAGCTAAATGTATAGAGCAACTTTTGTAAAAGTCTCAAAATCATAGCTTGAAAATTCGGAAAGTAATCGTCTATAGAAAAAGGACAAAATCCGTTGTTTCCAAAATGAAGCAAAAAAATGAGGGATTTTATCCAAATGCAGTAGTACATCCCATATTGTGTATTCTATATTGACACTAAGCAATGAATATATGGATACAACCCCTCTTGTTTTTGCTTCATTTTGAGAATAACGGATTTTCGACTTATTCAACTGACGATTATTGTCAGAATTTTCAAGTTATGATTTTGTGACTTTCACAAAAGTTGCTCTATACATTTAGCTAACATAATATGCAAATGAAATTTTGATATCGTTGGCGCATGCGCAGTAAAAAATTATTTAGTAAACCAACTCATTTTTTATACAATTTTCATTATTTTTTAATTCTGATTACAGGGTACTGTGAGCAATGTTGTTTGTCATATTTTCTGAAAAAAATAACATTTTATATTAAGAACTCTGAAAATTATAAGGAAAAAACTTGGAAAAATTTGGGATCATTTTTATAAAAACCTTAATTACTCTGCGAGTATGCATGCTATTTGCATAAAAATGAACAAGGCTTATTACAATAAGGCATTCAATCACAATCTAGAGTTTGAGCGCTTTTGCTACATTAGTTTTGACAGGGTTATTAAAATGATATTCATTCTTTTTTAATTTGTTGACGGTCCCCTATGGCGTTTCGGTAAAAAGTCTTCACGGAGATGTATGACGTATACTATTATATTTATACACTAAGAGTTTCGAGATGATTCCTCATTTATTTTTCTAGATATTTAGTAAAATGTCTAAAATCGCAAGTGTCCCATAATCAATGGCAATATAGTGTATAATAAATGCATAAATACACTCTAAGATTACTACATGTAAATAGTAGCAAAAGTATTTCTTAAAACAAAATAATACTGCATTAAAGAACATATACTATTAATAGTACACCAGACCCGAAAGGGTTAAAATATATATTTTTAGCAGTAAATATGTCAGAAGCTGCCCTTGCCTTTGTCCGCTATTTTTGTTTCCTCTAAAAGCTTTCTTGCAGCTGTGAATAAATATTTCCTTGAAAGCCATTAAGCATGATGAATAGCTTAAACTGCTGCTTTTATGATGCATAATAAATATTAATATTTCGTTCTCAGGAATTTCTTTTTAATGGAAAATAAAGGAAATATGATAAATATGCGCTAAAGTATTTGAACTATAACCAAATTTTTTTTCATCTAATATTTTAATTCTTCGTTAATTATTTTAATATTTATGAATTTGACGTAACTTTTTTAATGATTTTGTTTTAGATAAAATAGTATTCAGATAAGAGGATGATAGATTGAGATTAAAGTCAACCGGGAATGAAGTAATATTGAATCCATGTCAAAGAAATGAGGTAATTTATTGAAATTTTATTCAAAAGATAATGAGCGTTAAAAGTTTTCTTTTATAATTCATGAATTTTACAAGAAGAATTACTTTTGCTAATCTGTAGGTTTGCAAGTCACAATAATTTACTATATTTATTTACATGACGGAATAAGTTAGTTCTTAGTATCTAGTTATAATAGTATTTATAACTAGATTACCCTATTTAAAATCTTGATTGCGGAATATAGTAAGGCTTAAAGCTTTACATCTTTAAATTTCCCTGTATGCATAGTATATAATCAGAAAACAGCACTGGCATCTGACAAAGAATTCACAAAATAATGTCCCAAATTGCGTTTTAAATTACAACGTTTCATCCTGGTTGCCCTGTAAAATGCTTGCATGTTTGTACTGACTAAAATTGCGTGATTTTCGTAAAAATTGCTTGATGAAAGTAAATTTGTTTCATACTAATAGAAGATATTTTCAAACTTTTTTCAAATGACTATACAAATTGCGAATATCACAAATTACCTCAAACAATTTTTTATCCCTTCATTAGATAATAGGTAGATCAAATGGATTCATTAGTGTTTGACGAATATGTCATTGTCTAAAAGATAACGAAATGTTGTTGTTTTGCGTTCTATTCATATGATTTTTATACGGCCAATGAAGAATTTTTGGAGATGCTTAGAAAATATTGTGTTGCAGTAAGATTTAAATTATAATACAGCTTTCTAATAATTTTGTGCTTTATTACGCATGATATTTCCAGGAAAGTAACTTCTATTTTAAATTTACAGAGTGAAGTACATGTCTAAAATAAAAAAATCGCAAACTGTGCAATGAGATTATGCAAATAATAATTATCATTACTAAATGGATAAATAAAAATGAAGTCATATAATAAAACATAGACATACTCTAACATTACTAGATGTAAATAGTAGCAAAGGTATTTCTTTAAAAAAAATAATACTCCATTAAAAGACATGTACTATTAATAGTAGGTAAGACCCGAAAAGGGCAAAATAAATACTTTTTAGCAGTAAATATGTTAAAAATTGCCTTTGCCTTTGTTAGCTATTGTAGTTTCCTCTAAAAGCTTTCCTGCAGCTGTCAATAAATATTTTCTTGAAAACCATAAAACATGATAAATAGCTTAAACTGCTGCTTTTATTATGCATAATAAATATTAATTTTTCGTTCTCAAGAATTTTCTTTTAATGGAAAATAAAGGAAATATGATAAATATGCGCTAAAGTATTTGAACTATTATCAGAATTTTTTCTACCTAATATTTTAATTTTCCATTAATTTATTTAATATTTATGAGTTTCACGTAACTTTTTTAAGGATTTTGTTTTGGATAAAGTAGTATTCGGATAAAAGGATGATAAATTGAGATTAAAACCAACCGGGAGTTAAGTAATATTAAATTCATGTCGAAGAAAAGAGTTAATTTTTCGAAGTTTTATTCAAAAGGTAATGAGCGTTAAAAGTTTTATTTTATAAGTTATATAAGTGAATTTTACAGGAAGGATTACATTTGCATAGCTGTAAATTTGCAAACTATAATAGTTTACTATAGCTATTTACAATTATTAAGTTAATTCATAATATCTAGGTTTAATAGTAAAACATATTTAAAATAATGATTGCGTAATATAGGAAAGGGTAGAACTTTATAACTTTTAATTTTTTCTGTGCTTATAATATATACTCAGTTTTAAAAACAATACTGTATTCTGAAAAAAAAACGATTCAAAAGATAGGTAAATGTAAATATGTAAGAAATAAAGAAAAAAATCCTAATAACTTATTGAATCAAGAAAAAAAAAGATATAAACAAAATACGTATCAATGGTTTAAAATAAATCTATAATAGTACATAACATATAGACTCGATTGATATCTGCATTATAAATGAGTAATTTGTCATATTCAGTTCATATGCAACACTTGTCAGACAATAACATGCGCAATGGCTTTTTTCAATGTCTTTGAAATGTGATATAGTTCTAATTCTTGCACCATCGTATAGAATAAAACATATACTTTTAAATAAAGCTGATATAATGATTGTAATTTAAAGTATTATTTTAACACAATCAAACTGATTGTTAAAAATATCATAGGATTTTAATATTTTCAACTGCAAAAAATGCCCAACCTGGAAATTGAACCCAGGTCGAGGAATCAAATTTAAATAGAAAAATCGAAGTACTTTATCGAAATTTTATTCAATAGATAATGAACGTTAAATGCTTTAATTTACAAATCACGAATTTTAACAAAAGGATCACTTTTAAACAGGGTTTGAAAAAACCCGGGTTTTTTTAAAAAAGCCCAACCCACTGGGCTCAGTAGTCTAAAACCCGGGTTTTTTCGGGTTTTATTAATTTTTTTAGAGAACTGTTTAAACTTCAAATTTTCATATGCATAATACCTAATTTTTTTTATTTATCAGTGAAACAAGGGTATAATTTTGCATTAAGTATGGATTAACAATAAAAATAAATATATAAAAAGAAAAAAAAGTAAAGTATATTTAAAAATATTTTGTATCTCATGGGACTAGATTACTGTAAGAATGATATATTATGCCAAGTACAACTTAATTTCTTTCTATAAGTCTTACATAAGTTAAACAGACCAATAATTTATACTATTCTTTTCATTTTCTTCAATCAGAAATCAGTTTAAAACAACATTATATTTATTTTTGTGCTAAAAAAATGGATTTTTTTTTTCCTTTAACAGACAAAAATTAGTTTTAGTGTTTGTGATATCTACACAATTTAAACTAAATACGTATCAATGGTTTAAAATATAACTATAATACGTAATATACGTAAGTACATAACATATGGACTCTAGTGATTCCTACAGTATAAAGTAGTACTCACCTCAAAAGTAACACATGTCAGACAATGCCGTGCACTACAGCTTTTTCGATAGCTTTGAAATGCGGTATAATTCTAATCTTTACACCGAAAACCTTACAGCAAAACATGTACTTTCAAATGTATGCTCACCAATAACTGAATCTAGTTTAACGATATTTTTATAATTAAAAAGCAAAAATGAAATGTTTTAATCTATGTATGAGGGAAAAGCTATGCTTCTGAACAGCTCTCTGAATATACTAGGTCTTCCAGTTGAAAAAATTGTAAATAAACGAATAAAAATAAATAAATAAGAAAAGTAAAAAAACAGTTATAAAACAATGAGACTGGTGACGAAAGATTTTTTTTCAATGTTTGTATGGTCCTTACAGCTTGAACACCAGTATAATTTAAAAAGATTGTTTGCAGACTTTGACTATCGCACGGGCACTCGTGCAATGGGAACGAAATTTTTCAGATTTTCATTTAAATTTCTATTAAAAAACAATTGTAAAATATGTGATATTTGGCATATTAATTCTTTGAAACAACAAAAATATAAGGAAGAATGGGTTAGTTGACATGGAAGATGTTTGACCCAACCTTCAGTTTTTGTATTTAAAGAATTTCAGAGTTTTTCCAACAGTTGGCAACAAAAACTACTTAAATGTTCAAGCAATAGTCTTTGTTTCATGCAGGTATATGAAATAGGTGTTGAAAAATCAGTTATGATCAGTTTTAACCTTAAAAGTGTAATTTTTAGGAATATTTTGTAATGTTTCTCAGGTAAATTATGCAATATAAATTTAAGTAAGTAGATGTTTAGGACTGCAAAAATATTGAGCTTTCATTCCAGGCATAAAGATTGCACAGTAAATTAGGCTAAAAATAATCATGTGCTAGAGAAATTTAACTATTGTCATAGATCCCTTAATGAAGTATTTTTTGGAAAATATTTTATTGTACACGATACATAATGAAGGTTGGTTACATTTCTAAAACAATGTAAATTTGTTCCGTAAAGCTACAGTAGAATGCAGTGATAGAAAAGAAAATGTAAAATATTTATGAAATGAAGATGTGAAAAAATGTTGTGAAGTAAGTAAAAATTTAATAAAATACAAATGGTAATGTTGACAAGAACTTTTATTTAACTTAAATATTATCCATAATAGGTAAATAGAAAGAATGGTAAAGACTAGAAATATGAAAGTATCAGTTTTACGGCTGTTCTCATCTGCTCTGCTCAACAACATAAAACGTTGTGACACATTTGCAAATTCATTTTTTAACGAAAAGTTATAAAACTCGTACACTTTTAAGACGAAAGAGTGAATTTGGCTTCTCGGGAAAGAGCTATAATTTATTGGATAGCAAAGGAGTTGTTTTTTACACATTTTACACATCTTGATTTAAATTACTTATTTAAATTACTCACCTTGATTTAAATTGCTTAAGAACAACTCGTTCACTCGAGTTGTTTCAACTATTTACAACAAGCGGACTTTTAAATCGTGAAATGAATAGATTTTAGCTCAACTTGAGTTATTTTGTGTTTGAAGTTTTATGAGAGTAGGCCGGACTAAGGAAGAGATTTGGAATCGAACTTAGTTTTTCCTTTTGTGATCAATAAATTACCTATCGAATTATAAGCGAAATTGATCACTTTTCACCCTAGTTTGAGTAATTATTTTTCTTTCGCACAGAAATTCGGTTTGAAACGCCCCATAAAAAAGGGAAAACGGGTGCGATTAGATAGTTTGTGAACAACAATACCTGTTAGTTTGTTGGTTTTCGAATAAAAACAAATTAAAGTTTATGTCATAAAGTTGTCCTTTTTGATTTAAGAATACCTTTGAGAAATGTAAAGTTTTCACGCTTTTGCTAAGTAACATAATATTAATCAAAATGCTTTAGAAAGGTTTGTCGACAAATTTCAACAAGTTGAGCACAATGAGATGAAACCAAAGTATGTAGCAACTTGTATTTCCAGACAGAATGTCACTAGAAGTGGGTGTTTAAAATTGGATTTTTTTCTTGTACTTTGAATTTCGTCTAAGCAGGTTTGTGTACACATCGCATTCCACCAGATAATGTTGATTGATAAGGTAATCATATAGCATAAAGTTATTCTAAATTTTTTCAAACTGATATTATTTCTCTTAACAAACATTTCTATATAAAGTAATGTGTGTCAAACCTCCCATAAATGGGGAACTCTGACCCATTATTTTCTCAATACTGAAATCAATCATTTTAAAAATTTCTTATATATTACACTTATGTGACATTTTTATTTTAGTTATTCATTGTATAACTAATAAAATGATATAATAGACGTTATTTTAAGTTCAAAACTTAAAAAACAAAAATCATTTTGTAAAATTGGGTCAATCATCAACAGTCTCCCCTATTTCAATCTATAATTAAAATCATTTTTCAGTAAATATTCGAAAAAAATATTTATTTTTGGTCCTGGAGCCATTTGTCAATTTTCTGAAAAACTTATTTTTTTTAATTATCTCTTTTCGAATAAGTGTGTAATATGTTAAAGAAAACTAGTATTAATGAATGAACCAATATATTAGAAGGCATGAAAAATTTAAAGTGCCCTGGGTACAGAAACTTGCTAGTCAGGATTTGATTATTTGTCTTTATTTAATCCCATAAAAGTAAAACAAATATTTTTTGCAATTATTGGTCACAAAAAAACTTACAAATGCCGAAATAAAAGAACACACCTACAATTTCCGAAATTTTTGAGTCAGTGCTTATGTTTAGTTTGCTATAATAATGTACATTAATATTTCGACACCTTTTAATTAATTAAAGAAAAAGCAGCAACATTGTCGTTGAGTATTTAGACAGTTTGATGTACTATGTATGGTTATGACAAGTCAACAGTTAAAAAAATGTTATTTAATAGTACTTCCTCAACAATCTTATTGAAATTTAACGAAATAAATAATTTTCGAATTATATATTTTTATATGAATGAAGTTCCCAACTAGTTCATCTTTCGTTTCAATTACGACGCCTTTTCCCTCTTTATTTGTTCTTAAATATATACTTTACTATAAATAAGGTGGTGTCCTGTGGTATTATCTCCACGTTAATGTTATACCAATTTTCAAGGCTTAGCTTTAGATTTTTCTTTCCAAATAATTTAAGATTTGATACAGCAACTAATTGACTATATATACAAGAAAGAATATTGCGGCATATATGTATTCATAAAAAGTAGTGAGATGATTTCTTCACCTCTGCTATTTATTATGCTTCACCATACAAAGAAATCTGTAAAATAAGATGAAATAATTGCCCGTAAATTATCCAATCCTAAAGATACAATTTCTAAAATCCTGGAAATTGACAAATTGCTTTTATTTACCATTAATTACGATATCAGGATTTAGTACTAATCATGACTTTTGACATGAAAAAATTAGCTGCACTTAGAATATAAAAATTTGTTTTTCAGTTTTCAAGACTGACAATAACAATCTCCCAAGCCTAAAATAAAAATAATAAAATTAAAAATATAGTTCAGACTGAAAAGAACCAACCTGTAATAACACCAGAGGATGGTGTCATTACCCTGGTATAGATTTTGCGCAGTATATTTTAAACTACAAGTAATCTTGCGAACACATCCCAAATCTCCTACAACGTTTTAAAAATATACGGCATACACTACAAATTTATTTAATGAGCAAAGTATTTCCTAATAAATATATAGTCTTCACATCACAAAACTTACCTAGCAAATTTTAGAGCAGATGTTGACTCTTACAAGCTTATTCCAGCTTCAAGGTTTACGGATTTAACAAATTAACTAATAGCGTTTGTTTGTGATTCAAATGATTTAGAGCCCGTCAAAATCCACAAATGTGTCTTTTTTTTACAGGTCAAGATGAGGGCATGGTCTTCTTGCATGTTCATTTTGGCTTAAAATTGTATTAATTCAATATGTTTTTACCATAAATGTTAGTTTGAATCTAATTTTGTTAGAAATTTTATAATATTATTTTCAATTTAAGTTTCAAGTTACATTAGAGATTCGTTTGGTTATAATTTTGTTTGAAGTTAGATATTATTAAATTTATTTTACATTAATAGAGTATGTTGGTTGACCATGCCTTGTGAAACCTGCGAGGTTATATTGTTTTAAAGATTTTTTTTATGCCTGTTACTCTCACCACTATTCGAGCAGCAGGGAAATGTTGTTGTCGTTCTTGTTTAATCATTTCAGTTCAATAGTTTTTGCACCCTCTTTACGTAAATTTTCATAATTTTCTTATTTGATTGATAAAATCTATATGAACTTTGTGCAAATATGAGCTTCTTTGCGCCTGATGCGTTGGAGTTGTTTCAATTTACACTTAATTAAAGCATTATATATGTAGACAGAGAAAGACGAAGACAGATTGGCCCATAACAACATTTAAAAGCATTTTATTTTGAAAAATATCAACACTGTTAAAAATTTGAAACTTTTGGTGCATCGTCACTATATCGCTTTTATAGTATATCTATATTTTGATCAATGAGAATCCTCCATAATACATTGAAGTAATTGTTTTCTATATATGCGGTGGAGTGACGATGCAGCAAAAGTATTCAAATTTTTAACAGTGAACTTTGTATAGAAATGAAATAAAGTTTTGAATTTTAGTAAAAGCGCGGTAATTTCGTATGAGTTAGTAAACGAATTAACCGCTTAAGATTTCGTTGCTTAGAGTAGTCCTTTTCAAATCTGATAATTTCCGTGATTTAAGCGAGTTTTTTAATCACATTTCTATTTCTTTTATGTTATTTTATGTTATTGAGGAAGTTTTAACTTTGATTTCGAAAGTAAGCCGAAACAAATGTTGAACTATTATTAACTTAAATGCAAATGGATTTATCATCATAATTGTTTCCTGCTCACGATGGAGTTAAATTTAAAAAAATCACACTTGAAAATTATTTAAAAAAACATAAAAATGTTAATAAATTGTGATATAGTTTTGAAATAAATTTCATTTGTATGCACATTTTTTTATCTGTTCCACAGTGTAACCTTTGAAAATGTGCAATGTCTAGAAGTTAAAAAAATTGCTTTAAAAGCGAAATGTAATCATCTACTATTCGCAGCATCAAAATAACGTCAACATTACAGAGGACAAGTTTATCTTTTATATAATATAAATTGATAGATTCTTATTAATATATTTAATGGGCTTACCCCGTGTGATGGGTTAGAAAAAAAAAAGATTTCTTCCTTTTTCTTTCTTTTTTTCCTTTTTTCTTTCTTTTTCCTTTTTCTTTCTTTTTCTGTTTTTTCTTTTTGCATAAATTGATTCCTTAACATGTCTCGAATACGATAGTAATTTCTTTTCTAAAATTTGAATTCGTTGTAAACATATGGTATTTAGAAGAGGAAGATGTTGGGGTGAGCTCGCACAATTCCATCACGACAAGCCATCTTTATTACCAAATGCCCAAGAAGCTATAAAACCTGTTTATGAAGATTTGTCAAGAGATGAATTGTTGAACAGTTTTTTATTGTTATGGGAAAACGCAAAACAATAACTAACCCCTAAATTCCTTGATTTGGATTTTTGCCCCAAAACATTTGCACTCTGCAACAAAATTTTTGAGATTGCAGCACATATTGTTCTTATTATATTCAACGGAGGTTTTTAACCCTTTATCTACCGACGGTACTTATAAGTACTATTAATATTAATCATTATAAAATTATTTTAATGCGTCAGTTAGTTGTAGTACTTTTTAGAATGAGTTACAGATACATTACTTTTGTTCCAAAAACATTATTGGTTACACAAAACAAAAATAGTTTTAAAAAGATGATTTCTTTTGACTTTGCATCTTTTCAGCTTTCTTGGCGTTGAGGGAGGGGGGGATGGGGATTTTACAATTCGGACATATTTCTATATTTATATTGTAAGAACATCATATTTGAACATTTTATAATTCTGCAAAACACTAAGAAAACAATTTAAAAAAAATTGAGTAGAGTTATAAATATTGCACAAAATTCCTGTAAAATCAAATTGATATATTTGTTCTAAATCCTTCAATCCTTCTAAAATTCTTCAAACATTTATTAAACGATTATGTAAATATTTTAATTTAGATTAAATAACTTACGTAAAATGCTTTAGAATGCAAAATTTTCACAAATTCATAATGCGGTATAAAGCGATAAGGAGTATTAAAAATATTGGAATTCATGGATTCGCAAAGCGCATACTTAAGTAGTACAAAACTGTGAGGTAGCGTGTATCACACGCTCTGAACGGCACACATGTGGCATTCTAAAGATGTCAGAAAAGAAGCAAGTGCAAAGCAATCCGTTTAAAAGACACCCATGAGGAAGAGAAAGGAATTTTCTAAATACCAGGCATTGCAAGTAGATGGTAAGTCGAGATTTTTAACGTTTTAACCGTATCTGAATTTTTATACCCGTTTTTCTCAAAACATTGTTTTACAAACTTTCCTTCGTCATATACCGGGATGGTTTGAAATTTATATAGTAGACTCAGCGCATGTAGATGCACGAAGTGAACTGTAATCATCTAAAAATTCTAATTTTTATTTTTTATTTTACTTTATTTTATTTTTTTAACGAAAAAATAAAAAATAAATCATGAAATTTGAATTTTTTTTTTCTTACTCTACCAAAAACCTAATTTTCAGTATTTTCAAATGATTCTAGTTCATTCGGCATTTAGGCTTACAGATTAAAACGACATTTTTTTTTCGTTTTAGATACGCCAATCAGCAGAAATCGTGGAACAAGTGAGCGTCCTTTTTTTTGAAAGCAAGTGTCATCAGAGTGGTGTAACTTATGTTCAAATTGATCATTTTTGATTAAATTTGTTTTACAAATCTTGAAATAGCATTATATGTATATTAAGAAACTCAAAGTTCTAATTTTTCTTTTGTCATCAAAAGAAAATGAAAATCCCCAAAAATGTTTAAAATACAGACTGTCATATGGGGGAGCCTCCGTAAATTTGCAAATAACTACTTTTATATTTCTAGTATCTTCAAATTATAACAAACTGAATGTCTAAATTCTCAAAATATTATTACACTAGCTAATCTGCCCGGCGTTGCTCGCATTTGTCAAAAAACAGCAAGAATTGTGAAAAAAACTTTAAAATCAAAATAAAAAAACTCGAAATATTTAAAAATTGTTGCACGAATTTCGTTTAACGTTCATCAAAAAGAGAAGGGCTGGAAAATTGAAACTGGATGCTTTTTACTAATGTGAAAAAATCTTGCAAAATTGAGAAAGCATTTAAAAGTATATAAAAATATAAAACAAAATTCAAAAATTGTATTTCGAAATTCAAATAAACTTAGAGGAAAAGAAGGCAGAATTTACTACATTCGGTCGAACATTAAACGTCTAAAAAATCGAAGCAGATCGCGAAGAAACGTAAGCATTGCATTAAAAATGGCAAAAATTTCAAAAATCAAGATACTAAAAATTTACTCTATTTGGATAAAAGTTTTGAATATAATTAGTGTAATAAAATGGCAAGCAGTGCAATGCGAATAAAAAAGTTAAAAAATCGCAATAAAAACGTTTAATATAGCAAAAATAGCACAGGAGAAAATTTTTCATATTAGAAAGAAGTTTAAAACCGAATTCCTTTTCCGTATCAAAAAAATCGCCGTGAACTCAAAGAAAGAAAAAAAATCTAAAACATTGCATTAAAAATCGCTGGAGATAAAAATAGGAGAGCAAAACAACAACCATAAAGACTAAAAGTTTGAAACCAAATTTCTGTTAGGCTAGAATTTTTAAATCGAATTCCTTTGAAAAATGTTAAAAAGAGGCCGTGAATGCCCGAAAATTGCACTAAAAATAGTATTAAAAATCGCAAAATATTAAAAAATCGCTAAGATAAAAATTTACTGTTAAAAAATAAAATACTGCAATCAAAAAATTAACTATATTAAACAAAATGTTTGAAATAGAAATCAGTTTCGAATGTCAAAGAATCGTCACGAAACTTGAAGAATGGCTAAAAATCACATTGAAAATTTTATTAAAAATCGCTACATATTTGGAAGTCAATGCCTAAAAAATTAATATGAAGGGGGGGGGGGGTGTAATCAGAAATTATTCATAAATAACAAAATCTTGACATGGAACGCCGAAAATCCTATTAAATGATAAAACAGCGCAATCGAAAAATAACTATATTTGGCAAAAAGTTTGAAATCGAAATAGGTTTCCGAATGGCAAAAAATCGCCAAGGAACGAAACTAATGGCTAATTGTCACAGATGTCATATATGCACCACATTGGCGCGCTATTTTTTAGGCGCCAATTTGACGAAAACCAGTTGTCACATTCATATTATTTAACTAATTTCTATTATTTTAAAAGGGAATAATCATAAAAAAGCTTAGTTAATAATTTTAGAGTAAAACATTTTATATCATTTTAAAAAAGAAAATAAAAATGAACAAACAGTTTATTAATAAATAAGTAACAATAGGAGGATTACCATGTGAAGCGCATATAATTGCTATTTTGATGCAATCCCACCAATGTGGTGCGTATATGACATCTTGTGTCTATTTCTCTGGCAGAATCTTCTAAATTAGCAAAAAATTAAGCAATTAAAATAAATTATTAGTCTAAAAATTTGAAACCAAATTCCTTTTTTAATTGTTTAAAAATTATTGTGGGGATCGAAAAAAAATGGTACTAATCGCGTTAAAAAGTTAATTAAAAATAGCATTGAAAACCGCATTAAAAACGCATTGAAAACTGCATTAAAAACGCACTGAAAAATGACTAAAAATCTCTAGTTAATTTTAAAATCGCAGTAATCGAAATTTTCTCAGATGGATAAAACATTCTAATCGGCAACCAATACTATTTGATTATCTGGTCGGTCAAGAATCTAATTGTCAAACTATAAGATTAAACGCCAATAATGGCTGATCGTAAATGTCACATCCACTTGACATAAAAATTACATCAATTTGCATACTTTGGCGAGTCGTTTGATGACTTATATAATTTAGCAAAATTGATCAACAGCATAATCACGTATTACACGGAAATCTTTTATGGATGATAAAAAATCGACGCGGCACGCGAAAAATCTTTTTAAAAATGCATTAAAAATCTTTAAAATTACATGCGATTAAAAGTTTAATAATCAATTTTTATTTCGAATATCAAAAATTATCATAGAACTCGAAAAAAAACCCGCTAAAAATCTCATTGAAAAATGCATAAAAAATCACTAATATTAAAAAATAGCTGGGTTAAAAATTTATTCTAATAGGGTAAAACATTGTAATTGGAAATATTTCATGAATGACGAAAATTCGACATCAAGCGCAAAAAATCTCAAAAAATCGCATTAAAAATTGCTGAAATTCATGAATCTTTCCAGACAGCATCATGTAAAAGGAGAGGGGGGCGAAAGGGTCGATTGCCCCGGGCACGGAAATTTGGTTTACGTCAAATTTATGCTACCAACGTCATTTTTGGCCTATTACAAAAAAAAAAAAAAAAGTCCGCGGTGGGGGGGGGGGCAAATTGAAACTTCGGGTCGGGTGCAGTTTTTTCTTCGCATGCCCCTATTAGTAGAGAAAATTTAGTACATTAAACGAAAAGATTGAGTCAAAATTCCTTTTTCTACTATCGAAATATAGCGCAAAATACGAAAAATAACTTCAAAATTGCATTAAAAAATTCATTAAAAATCCAAAAGTCATTGCGCGAAATCCAAATGAATTATATTGAAAAGAGAACAAAATTCATTATATTTGGTTAAAAAGATGAAACCGCATTATTTTCGCTAATGGGAAAAAACCGCCTCGAAACAATATAAAAACCTGCTAAAAATCAAATAAAAATAATATTAAAAAATCAAAAATCGGTCTTCGAAGTGCTAAACATCATATATAAAGGAACTTTCCACCAAAATTTTGTAGCTCTTCGTGCAGCAGTCTGTCCAGGACATCGTTGGCGTTTAAAAAATTTTAGTACGTATTAAAAGCTATCTTAAAGTTTCAAACAGGCCTTCTTGTTACATTTCCTAATTTTGTACGCGCTCCTCTCTTTTCGCACCCTGAAATATGTTACATCATATTTTCTTAATTTTTCATCATGTATTATAAACAATCTTACAGTTTAAAACAAATCATATTATAATATTTCCCAATTGTAACAAAATCGCTGTTTGTTGGTTCCATATTCCACCACCAAGGAGCGCACTCTTTTCTTATCAAAACTATATCTAAACGAAACGCCATTAAAAAACCTATTAGGAGATATATTATTCGAGGGGGTGGCGGTCTTAAGCAAGAATTTAAGATATTTGAGGAAATTTCTATTAAAAAATAGTGGTACCTAAACTTTTGACATTTTAGGTAGATTTCGCAAAAAAAAAAAAAAAAAAAAAAAAAAAAAAAAAAAAAAAATTCCCTATTGCATTCTCAACGGTTCAAGTTTTTGATAGAAAAACTATGGAAAAAGAATAGACACTAAGAGCAAAAAATCTCGAAAAATCGTTAAAAATCGCATTCAAAATCGAGGAAATCTAATAATCGTAGCAGATAAATTTTTGTGCATTACAATAAAAGTTCGAAACAATTTTCCTTTTATCAGTATCAAAAAATAGCCTTAAAATGTGAAAAAAAACCCACTAAAAATCGCATAAAAAATTCATTAAAAATTTAAAAATCGATGTAAGAAATCCAAATAAACTTTGTTGAAAAGAGGAAAAAAATTGCTATATTGGGTTAAAAGAATGAAACCGCATTCCTTTCACTATTGGGATAAAACCACAAAAAGAACGCTTAAAATTGCCTAAAAAATTATTTAAAAAAATCTAATCAAAAAATTGAAAATCGGGCTTCAATGTGCAAAACTACATATATAGAAGTACCTTCCCTCCAAATTTTGTAACTCTACATGCAGTGGTCTCTTCAGAACAGCACTGATACACAAACATACTTGTCTCTTTATTATTATAGAAGATTCCGTACATAAAAAGCTTCTACCCTTTTGTGCTGAGTTAATTTCTCTGCTATATTAATTAAGTATTAAAAATTCAGTAAAACGTGAACCATTTTAATTTACATAATGCATATTTTCCATTGTAGATACTGATTACATCTCATTAATTATAAATCTTACTGGATTGTTTATTTAATTAAGGAGTATTCAGAATTTTCAGAAACCGTGAATAATATAATGCTCCTTTTCATGTATTTCCTTCAATACCTATAGATAAATTTTAATTAGCAGTATTTATGAAACTGGAAAGTGTTTCGTGTTTCATTAAATACAAATATTTATCTATGAGTAATTCGTGTTTAAAAATTTAATTGTCTTGATTTAGAAATAAAAGAATAGTCATTATAATCACACTTGGGTATGAAAAATATTTTTAGTTTATTTGTAAATTAAATAAATTCGTTTTATATTGCCTTACAATAACATTGAAGGTATTGTAAATAAAATATCGATTGTGGTTTTACTCCCTTTTACGTATTGCGCCTTTCCCCTAAAAAAATGTAGCAAATGTATCTGTATTATAGAAAAAGAGAATATATATCTTTCAAGAAGCAAAAATAATTTAAATTTTTGCCTCATTACAAAAAATAGCGTGCTATAAGGCATAAAAACTAATGATCACAGAAATGTTTTACAATCTTGTGAGACGCTCCTACATTTAGTTTTTACACCAGTGAAATAAACATAGAAACTTTTCCTTCGTTTGAATGTTAGAGTTGTAGGAAAAGGAATACTGTAGTAAGATGTTATTGCGACCCTAAGAACATCTACTTCTACTTTCACTACTACAATCAACTAAAATGCATAAAAAGATTGTTTTCAGTTCCAAGATGTAATAATTTAGTGAAGTTTTTTATTGTAAAATGAGACACTACGTCTCCTTGTTTTTTCGATCTAAAATTTGTAAATATTGCAAATATCGGTTAATTTATAAAAATATAAATTATAAATTTGTACATATTTTGAAACTATTTCAAATTTTTAAAATATTTGCTAGAGAAAAAGGCACGACAACATCTTTTGTTTTCTGTAGGATTTTACAACATTTGTTACTTCCATAAAATATATATAGCTGATGAACAAAGAGTAATTAAGCGCAAAATGTAGATAAGTAATTTAATCCTCAAACTTTTAAGTAAATATATTTAAAAACGCATCACTTTTTGAATAAGCATTAAACGTATAAATAATAGATTACATTGAATATAGTGCCTCTGTGCTCATCTAAACTTTTCCGCATTTGGAACAAGACGAAATGCGTCAGCATTACTGAATTATTAATGGCCAGATCTCCCTCCGGATTCACGGTAATGAAAGCCTGCTTATAGGCTTTCAGTCCAATTATAACAGCTTTATAAGATTTAGAACCCAAACGGAAATTTGTCAGCACAACTCGTCTTTTGAAAGTAGGGGGATTTAAGAAAATTGTTTAATAATTAGATTTACTTTCTGATATTTTCTCTGTGGAGCTTTAAAGCTTTTTTGATGGTATTGATAACAATTATTTTTTTTTTTATCTTGTTTAGATGCTTAACACAATTAAATACAGAGTGATTCAAAAATTTATGTGCAAGCTTCCAGAAGTCATCAAGCACTTTTAAACAAGCAATTCTGGTACTGAATAATAGGCTTGTAATCCATTTAATCAGGTCAAATATACAGTATGTGATATTGGAAAAAAAAAGAGCGTTTCTGGTTCTAACAAAAGTTTAAGAAAATAAAAGATTATCACTTCTGTAGTATCCACGATTTGGAAAAGTGATCCCATATTTTTGTAACCTCAAAAATCAACAGATTCAGAGGAGCGTTTCTGAAACTAATTTTTCTTTTGAAAGTAGCGGGGATTTAAGAAAATTCTTTAAGAATTAAATTTTGTTTCAAGATAGTTTCTTTATGAAGCTTCAGGATTCTTTTGGTAGTATTTATAACATTTTTTTATTGTACTCTTAAGACAATTTTATAAAGAGTGATTAAAAAATTGTGTGTAGACTTCAAGAATTTATCCATCACTTTTAAAGAAGTAATTCCGGTACTGAAATCTAAGCTCGTAATTCATTTAATCAGTCGAATATACAGGATGTGATATTGGACAAAAAAGAGAGAGTTTCAATATCTGGCAAAAGTTTACGAAAATATAACATAATCTTCCCGTAATATCCACGTCAGATTTTGAAAAATGTTCTTATATCTTTTAAAACCTGAAAAAGCATTAAATTTAGAAGTGCGTTCTGATTTATTATTATTCTTTTTTAAGTTGAGGGATTTAAGGAAATTGTTTAAGAATTAGATTTTGTTTCAAGACAGTTTCTCTATCGAGCTTCAGGATTATTTAGGTGGCACTGATAACATTTTTTTTTTATTTTGTTTATACAATTACAGCAGTTATATACAGAGTTATTCAAAGAGTTAAGTGCCAACTTCAAGAATTTATCAAGCAGTTTTAAACAAGCAATTCTGGAATTGAAATCCAGGCTTGTAATCCATCTAATCAGTCAAATATACAGGATGTGATATTGGACAAAAAAGCGAGTGTTTCAGGATCTGGCAAAATTTTACGAATATATAACATAATAACTTTCGTAGTATTCATGATTTTGGAAAGTGTTCCTATATTTTTTTTAACTTCAAAAACCAATGGAATTCCGAGATTTAGAAGAGTATTTTTGAAACCATTTTTTCTTTTGAAAGTGGGTAGAATTTAAGAAAATCGTTTAAGAATTAAATTTACTTTCATAATTTTCTTTGTGTAGCTTCAGTGTTCCTTTGATAGTATTAATAAGACATATTTTTTTTCTTGTTCAGATGCTTATGATAGCTAAATTCAAAGTTCAGAAATTTATATACAAACTTCAAGAAGTCATCAAGCATTTTTAAAAAAGCAAATCTGGTACAGAAAACCAGGCCCATAATAAATTTAACTAGCCAAATGTACATTGTATGATAGTGGACAAAAAATGAGTATTTCAGGATCTACCAAAACTTTACAAAAATATAAGATAATTACTTCCGTAATATCCATGATTTCCAAAAGTGTTCCTATATATTTTGAAACAGCAAAAAACAACAGATTTCCGACATTTAGAAGAGAATTTCTGAAGCAAATTTTTCTTTTGAAAATAGGAGGATTTAAAAAAATCGTTTAAGAATTAGATTTATTTTCAGATATTCTCTCTATAGAGCTTCAGGATTTTTTTACATGGTATTGATAACAATTATTATTATTATTATTATCATCATCATTATTATTATTATTATTATTATTATTATTATTATTATTATTATTATTATTATTATTATTATTATTATTATTATTATTATTATTATTATTATTATTATTATTATTATTATTATTATTATCCTATCTTGTTTAGATGTTTAATACAGTTAAATACAAAGTGATTCAAAATTTTATGTGTAAACTTCAGTGATAAGCACTTTTTAACAAACAATTGTGATATAAAAAATCCAGTTTGTAAGTCATTTAATCAGTCAAATATACAGGATGTAACATTGAACATAAAAAAAAGAAAACTGTTTAAGATTTGGCAAGACTTTCAGAAAATATAAAAGAACGCTTCTTTAATATCCATGATTTTGGAAAGGGTTTTTATACCTTCTGAAACCTAAAAAACCCAATATATCTTAGAGATTTAAAGACAGATTTCTGAAATAATATTTTCTTTTGCTTCTCTTTAAAATAAAATAAAAAGGTAACCTCAAAACGTTTCCGAACAATTTTTAACAGTGCATTGAAATCTTTTTTCAGAAATACATAATATATTTATGGACACTATTAATTTTCATATAAACAGTTCAGTTGCGTAATATGGTTTATGTCCGAAAGAGTAACGAAATAACGTGAAATTCAATATAAATGTACTACTATTTAGCACGTTTGTCTGTTACACATTTTTGTTGAACATTCTACGGAAATCTGAAAGGCTCTGGAGTAGGGTAGAGCGAAAAAAATTATTTTTTAAAAATCAAAAACGGGTAGGTGCAAAAGTTGCCTTTATACTAGTACATCAACTGTGTGGAATTTTACCGTTGAAAAAAATGGCTTGAGTCTGCGCTTTTGCTCCAAAAATCGAAATTTTGGGTAAAATTTGTCATTTTTTGACATTTTTTCAAAAAAAATTAAAAAATTCCTACAGAGTTGGTTATTATTTAAAAGTGTTACTTAAACCTTTATATTTATCTGCTTAACACATTTAAACTATAAAACAATATCTTTATTCCGTATAGCTGGAGAAAAACAGACAACTTTTGGTAAGAAAATGGCGTTACCTCTCTATTGGGACATACAATGAATTGTTTTTAATACAGCTCTTCTTTTCAAAACTACCTTGGACATACGTCGTGGAGGTGGCTATATTTCATATACCACCCGGCCCAACTATTCAATCATCTTAGTACAGTGTTTTATTTATGTATTGATTTGTGATTTTCTTTCTCAAAATTTGGCATGTTTTTGATGCATGCACTTAGTTTATCTTTGTAACCACATGCTGCTATGACTATCTTAAAGTATATTTTTACAGCTTATACAAAAAAATGACAAGCAGAGTAATATACGGGAATGTTATTAAAGGGATCTATTCGGCCATCTATTTTCTTTATCAAATTTACATCCAGTTGATGAAAGTGATTGGAAGTTCTGTTACCACAACATTTTTTCAGTTAATTATATTTTTTTACGTAATGACCTGCTTCAAAGATTATTTCAGGTATTTCATCTATAAGTATGCCATCATTTATTCTGCTTTTGCATTTTTTATATGTTGAGAAGCGAGCTGTTTAATGCTATTTCTGGTGATCGTTCTGGTGATTGTCCTGCACGTGCAGAGCAACCGTTGTTGTAAATAACTTTTTTTGCATTAGTTTTATGCCGTTTTCTAAGTGTTTTCGTAGCCAGGTAATTTCCCATTAACTTTTAGATCCCTATTTTATAAGTGAACAATATTTGATGGTGAACTGTCCTGGGCATAAACTTTTTTAATGCGTAGTACTTTTTGAGAGAATGTACAGACTCTAATCGACTATAAGTACTCATTTAAATTTAGGAAAATTCTATTTGTCGCTGTGAACCATTTTGCATTGTGTAAGCTTAGAATTGTGTATAATAATTGATCATATGCTACTTCAATGAATTTCCTTTGCGTCAATTATTAGAGAAGTCGATGTAAAATGTTATAATCTAGATGGATTCACTGGATCAATAAGAAAATCTTTGTCTACGTACTATTCACTTCCTATTGCAATTTTTTATAAAATAGATAATAATTTTGAAAAATTATTTTCTCAAATTAAGTAAAAGATACTCAGAACAGACTAGAAATTTCTGTCGGAGATTGCAAAGCTAATTCATAAGGAAAGCTATTTCTCAGAAGAAATGGGGAATAGGAATTTAAAAAACATCTAGCACAAAAAAACAGCCCATAAAGCGAATAAAATGTTCCGCTTTATATAAGCACAGATTGGCAATCAGAGTCCATAGATTCACTTACAAAATATATAATCAAAGTTTATACCGCGGGATATTTTATACCAAATGTAATACACATCTAATTAATAGTTCTAAAAACTTATTAGAAATTACTCGACTACGAAACAATACAGGAAACGACACAAAACAAATACTAAAACTTCTTTCGAAATATTGTTGCTTTACACGCAAATTTTGTTTGAAATCCTCTGTGACGATCGTCATAATATTAAACTGCTAGATTCTCAAAATATATTCAATGTAATAGGTACAGTAAATGATGACATACTATAAATTGAAGTCAAACAATCAATTTTTAGGCATATCATTATATATATAATGTAATTGATTGAAAAAATGTTGTGGTAACAGAACTTCCAATCATAATGTATTAATTACATAAAAATTTAATGAAGATAATAGATTGCTGAATAAGTTCAGTTAAGAACATACCTAATACATACTCAGCTTCCTCTTCTGTTGTACAAGGTATAAAAATATACGTGCAGCAGGTCACACCAGTAGCATCCAATGTCATTGAAAACAAAGAAGACGTAAACTACTTTGATACATAGAAAACTTATGCCCTTCTTCGGGAAAAAATAACAATACAAAAATAAAACACTGGGCCTAGATTGCTGGGTGGCTGAGACGAGTGGGATATGAAACGCAGCTCATCTACGAGTTATATACAGAATAGATTTGAAAGCAGATGGGTAAGAAATGCATTCAAAACAACATTGCTTTGTATGCTCTAATAGAGAAGTAACGCTTGTTTTTACCTAAAGTTGTCAGATTTGCTCCAATTATACAGACTACAGATATTGTTTTATAGTTTAAATATGTTAAGCAGATAAATATAAAGGTTTAAGTAACACTTTTAAATAATAACCAGCTCTGTAGGAATTTTTTAATTTTTTTGAAAAAATGTCAAAAAATGAAAAATTTTACCCAAAATTTCGATTTTTGGAGCAAAAGCGCAGACTTAAGCCATTTTTTTCAGCGGTAAAATTTCACGCAGTTGATGTACTAGTATAAAGGCAACTTTTGGCACCTACCCGTTTTTGATTTTTAAAAAATAATTTTTTTCGCTCCCCCCTACTCTGGAGTTCTTTAAAGATAAAGAAACGCTTTTTGTGGAATCGTGGGTAACTCAGAAAGGTTACACAGTCTGTCTCAAAAATTGAGGCATTCGCAAAAATATGACAAGGGAATTTAAAGAAGTATGTGGAATAATATCACAATAAATATTAAATTTCTAATTGAAAATCATTGTTGCAAAATTGGAGACATACTTTGAATCAGATTTTTTGACTGTCACCACTTTTTTAAATACCATCATTCACCTTATTTTTAAGAATTTTTTTTATTATATATTTAATATAATATTTATTTATATATAATATAATATAATATTTATGTATAATTTAATTATATATAAGAATTTTTTTAATCATTAATAAATCCCAATATTTCATGAAATAGAAAGAAAACTGAATTTCAAAACAATATTATGTATGCCAGATGAATGAAACACTAATAATATTATATTGGCAAAAAATATATATTGCAATAATTACTCTTATATTGACAAAAAATACAAAAAATACCTTTTAATTAAAGCCATTTTAATATGAAAAGTTCAACTTCCAGAACCGAGGATGGAATTCAAAGCTTCAGTTTATTAGGGAGACGCTTTATCTCAGAGGTATAAAATCTACACGCAAACCATTCAAATTAAGGCTGTCTTATAAAATTTAAATTGCAAAAATGAACGGATGACATTGACAAAATTAATGTAATTAAAATAATAGACTTTTAAATCAACATTTTATGCTTTTTCGTGTAACACAAAGTATTCAGCAATAAGTACACAAAGTTTGAAGTCTCAGATTTACATAGTTTTGTGTACGGACTCTGTGACTGAGGAACAGATAAACAAAGGACAGAGACGAATAGGGCTTCTTCAGATGTACGAAAACCTAAAAATGGAATGTTTTTCCTTATATGTTACTCATTATATTACTTCTAATAATTTTCAAAATGTAATTTTTTGAAACATGGTCAAATTTATTTATGCTAAACCTGTATGGTGGTTTAGAAAAAGAGACAATTTTATATTTTAAAAGAAAAACTTTAGATGCAAGCTGATATCAAGTTCATTAATCCATTAGCTTTTTCGTGTTGTTACGGTTGTCGCATTTAAAATGTGCACTAGTTCTGTTAAGTACTTTGTCGGGAGAGTCTTAAAATATACATTAACTAGCGGCCTTCGCCCGCTACGCTGGTCGGTTTATCTAAAGAAATCTTGAAGAAGTAGTTAGATAAGGTTCAGACATACATTAAAAAAAAAAAAAAAGCAAGTCGATCATTCAAAAAACGTTGGGAAATATCAAATATTTACTGTAATTTTTTAAGAAAAACAAAGTTTCGAAAAAAAAATTACACTGACATATTAATGCAAGGAAATTTTCCCAGAGAGAAAATTCGCCTTGAATACAATATTTCAAATTCTTTTAATTGCTTATAGGCGTTAATGCCAACATAGTGAAAAAAAATTCCATGCTGGGAATCGAACCCGGGCCATCAGTATGGCGCACTGACGTTCTACCGACTAAACCACATGGAACGACAGCCAGCTTGAAACTTTCTCATACTTAAGTAGACTGGCGAAAACATAACGATAGCGCGTTTTAAAATCGCACAGTGACATCTATTGGATTTTATATGTACTAAAAAACGTTATATACTAAAAAACGTGAGCAGCGCACCTAATAGTTTCTTTTGTTTCTTTTTGTTACTTTTTTGTCTGTTGTCCGATTTTGATGAAACAAAGCCTATACACTGCCCGGGAGTGTGCATTCTTCATTAGTGAAAACCGCATAAAAATCCATTCAGTAGTTACGAAGATAACCTCGAACAAACAGACAGACAGACAGACAGACAGACAGACAGACAGACAGACAGACAGACAAAAAATTCAAAAAAATTTTTTTTGTGTTTCATTGGTTTTCTTTTATCGCCCTGACTCCATTTTTGTCAATTATCTTCAATGTACAGACACACCGGGTCCTACTGTTTTATTATATGTATAGATTTGAAATGCTGAAACAGTTAATGTTTTGAATTCCTGAAAGACTAGCATTTAATGGAATATCATCAATGATCTTTACTTTAAATCACTGTTAAAATAAATATAAACTTACTGGGATGTTTAAAATTTCATTCTACTAATTCAGTGCAAGATTGATGCTTTTAGTCGAAGAAATTTTATTTAAGTAAAATAAGGGAATGAAACACTCAAAAGGAATCAGATTAATATGAGACTGAACAATGTTGAAACATAGGCATAATTTTCTGATATTTTTATCAAAAGCTATGCTAAATATTTTTTAGATTTTTTACGAAATTACTATTTATTAGTGAAGAAAACTCTTTCAAATTTATTGACTAAATGGGTTTTTTAACATAGTATTTTTTTAAAGAAAGGCGTTATTACTCTGGTAACGTATTACATCTGAACTTTTTACGTACTGAACTATTTTTTTTAACTTGAGAAGCAAAACAATAAATGCTCCGGAATCCTTGTATCAATGCTTAACAATTAATAAGCATGAAAATAAATTTGGGTTTCTAATTATTTTGCTCTAATATTTTAGTTTGAATTATTTAAGTGATTGACATTTTGAAACAAAATGACGGACCAAGCATAGCAACTCGGTTGAGATCTTCGTAAGCCCAATACACATGTTAATTGCATCGCAATCGTTTTCTCTATGGCGACAATTTAAAAAAAAAAAATCGTTGCCGGTACTTCATTTGCGATATTGATAGACAATTTACTTCACGCCAAATTGGTAATTTAATCGATTAAGGTCTTCTCCCATGACCTAGTACATTTATAAAAAACCTCATGTGCATACTTACCGCGTGGAAATATATATTTGTTCGCGCCCCTTATTGGTCCTTTATAAACTAAAATGTTTCTTACTCTTAAAAAAAAAATCAAACATTATTACAATGTTTAAACAGTCTTACTGCATTACAAAGATTTTTTTCTAGTTTTAATCAAATTTATATGCAGATACTAGTTGTAAGTTTCATTGTATAGTTTTTATTTTGTATACGCTATCACACCTTTTTTTTAATTATCGCTATAAAATTAATAAATGCTTTTTTTTCTACCAAGGTTTGGATACTCTAAAACTGTTTTTGCAATCTTGAAACAATTAATTAGGATGAGCGAAGCAAATCCTTTACTAGTCCACTCAAATTACATTTTGTCGTACACTTTACAAAAAAACTATTCAATATTTTAACTTCAAATTAAACCAAAAATAAATTATGATCTGTAGATTTGCACAATATATATTTTTTTTACAGTAAAACGCTAAAAAAATTATTATTTTAATTACTAATTTATTTTACATGCATTTCCAATGCGGACGCATTTTAGCTAATAAATAAAAAATGAAATGCGTATATTTTCAGAAGAAAAAAATATATAAATCATGGAGTAAATAATTATAGATAGAATCGTTATTAATTTAATAAATAAAATATTTTTTCACCATTCCGCAAAATCGTTTGCACAGAGGACACAACATTAAAAAAAAATTGTATTATGGATTTTTTTTTTTTTTTTTTTTTTTGTTTTTGTTTTTGTAAAGTGGCAACAAAATAATTGTAAAGAAATAAAATTAATTTCTAAATTTTTTATATAAATGAAAAATGAAAAGAACTGCTTAAAGTTGTTGCCTCGATTCAAGCTCTTTATAACTGTACTAAAGCAAAGTTGGCCGATTCAGAAACGACAAATGGACTTTAATCGTTTCTTACTTTATCATTTGAATTTAAAGTAATGTTACGTTCTTATTTGTGGACCGAAAAATGTTTAGTGAACGGTACTTTAGACTTTGTTGCGCCTATTAAAGAAAATCACAAGCCACCAGACCAGATATCGCGAATAATCATGGATAAATTTGAATACTACAGTAATTTAACTTATAAGAATTGGTGCGTACCAATTCCCCCAATAATTAAATTCTGGAAAAATGGAAGCATAAATTGCTTAAGAAAAGAATTTCTTCTGCAGTTAGCTTTTGCAGTTATAATTAATAAATCCCAAGGTTTGACATTAGATAAAGCAGTAGTAGATATTGGGGATAAAGAGACACCAGTTTGCTTAACGCACGTAGCGTTGTCGAGAATGAAAACCCTTCAAATGTCCTTACGAGAGATTCTACAATATAAAAAATTTTCATATGCTGGTATGCAGAAAAAAAGAAGAAATTAGAATGAAAAAAATTACATTTGATAGTTCTCAGTATCAACAAGAGCAAATTTCAAATGTTTTTCAAAAAAAAAAAAGTATATATATATATATATATATATATATATATGTTGAAGAAATAACCTTTTTTGAATGTATTATTCTAAGATTGCTATCAAAGATTATTTGATGCGAATTACAAAGATTGAAAACATACCTATTTCAAATCATTTGAGATAACACCAGAAGCTATTGGAAAATGTAAAAACATCTTTAAAACTTTTAGTTAAAAATTAAAAAAATATTTTGTAAAATTTTGCTTTGAAAATATTTTTATTTATACCAGTCTTATATCATAGATAAAAAATTTCGAGGAAATTCTTAATTATTTGGCTGAATTTACATTTCTAAAATTTAAATACGCCAAAACATAAGATAAAGTTTTTGCTTAATAAAGATGCAAAAATAATATAAAAAATGTTATTTTCAAATATTTATCTTATGAAATAATGCTTCGCGAATCCAAACAAAGCACGGCTTTTGCTAGTTTATAACTTAACATATAAAGTGAAAAAAATAATATATTTTGTAAATTCTATTTTAAATTCGATTTCGCAGTGAAGTTAAAAGCATAAATCATTATCAAATTATTTTTTTAATTGAAGAAGTCAGTTTTTTAACATTAAGATTTTAAGGCTATCGGAATAATAAAAAAAGGGAAACCTTCATATTTTTTAAAAAACTAATTAAGATGAATTCTTTTCATTTCTCTGATTAATAAAGCGGCCTGACTCGCGTATTTATTCTGAGATTTCCTGGAATTTAATTAAAATAACAAAGGAGATTAAATTAAGTGCGCTTATTCTCCCCAGTCTTGAGATAATTCGCTTAGACCGAATTTTTCTCATTAACCTTTGAATTCTGTAGTCTAGCAGAATACAGCTCTGTTTACCGTGAATTTTTCAGATATTTACGTTTGATCTGGCAAAAAACAAAAAAATGGTGGAAAATAACATGAATTTTATTTTAAATTTTAGTTTTTATTGGAAATACATAAAATTCTAAATACCATAACTTGTTAAGTTTTAATATTATAAGTATGGGTCTTTTTAAATTACATACGTTCACTTAATTTAAATTGACTCTTATATGTAAAGTTGAAATTTTTAAATAAATTTTTAACTCACCTTTCAATGTGGTTAAAAAAGAAAAAGTACACACATGGGTTTTAGAAGATAATATAAGATTTTAATATTTTTAGAATTGAATTATAAATTAATAATTTGTTTTTAAGAATTTTTTTTCGTTAGCTGGTTATAAATAGCAAGTGATAAATATCCAATTATTCTTTATAATTAAAACTATATATGACAGGGTTCGTGTTCGCACACACCAAGGAATTCACAGAGTTGGTTTTGGTACTTAAGTATCAGAAATTTTGCAAAGTATTGTTCGATATATCGGAATATAGAAATTTTTGTTTCATTAAACAAGGCAAATATTCCTTTACAAAAATTGGGATAAAGGATGCTTGAAAGTCCTTGAAACGTACCATGAACTCTGTCCGAGTTACAGCAGCAATGGTGTTATTTATATTTACGAGCTGATCTGAAAAAATACTAAGTGTCATTAAATATAAGTTTTGATGAGAATAAAAGTGTTACAACAGTTTCCATGAAAAAGAACAAAAATCACGTTCCGAAAACAAATATTCACTCAAAGAAAGAAAAACTACAATTTTTCGTCAAAAATCGCAAATTTTCAAGAATTCAACTTCAATGAAGCGCGAGTTAATATTATTCTATTAAGTTACCAGAGCTGCCAAGTCTTCGGCTTTTTGGACACCAGTATTTTATTACAAAAAATGTTGTTTTATTTAATTGGAACATTTCGGCATTTTAAAATAACCAGATTTTCTCTCAGATGAAAGTAGTGTGCAAAAAGTAGAAACTTGGCAACTCTGAGTTGCAACTTTACCAATGTTATTTTCTAACTAAATGGCAGTTTTTAGAGGATCATTCAATATTTAAAGTTAAAAAATGTTGCTTGTGACCACCCTAACGTCGAACAAACCAAAAATTAGGTCAATTTTTGCGAAGCAAGTATTTTAAAATTGGACTGCAAGATATGAGCTAAACGAGCAGACATGCCAAGTAAAATAAAAGCTTGTAAAAATGTTTTAACATAATTTAAGTTCATTCTTCTTAATGTTATCGTTTGCTATAACCTTAGATATCCTGGTACTTTTAATCTATCAATTTTTTTTAATTTAAAAATGAAAAAATCTAACATTGATACAAATTACAACATGCTTAATTTAAGTACATTCTGATTAAATATGACTGAATTATAATAATGCCATTCCTGCAGAATTTGTATTTGTCAAATAGAAATGCTCCAAATATGAACACAGTTAGGTAAATTTCCAAACCGAATGTCTTCTCATTTAGATAATCTAGTTTAAAATGTCTTGAAATCGTTATTTTGAAGGTTAAAAGGTGAAGATTCATGCTTAAAGGTAAAGGTTGTGAGAAATTTATTAATAAATGCGTCTGTTCGTAAGCGAGACTAATATGTAAAAGACATACATGTAGTTAAACCAGCAAATATGTCAATGTATTTTGAGCAGATTTGTGTAGGCTCATAATTGCATTTTCTGTATGACTTAAACTGAATAAAAAATTAAATCCTTCTTAAGCTATTTGTCATAGATTTAAGAAACCAAGCACAAAGTCTTATTACTTTCAAAATTAAATAAAAAAGTATACGAAAAAAATCGATTCAAAGGCTTATAGATATTCAATTATTATTTCATAAATTTCCCTACTGGCAAATTTATCAATAATATATACATATATATATTGCACTACTTTTCATTGAAATAAATTTAATAAAGTTATAAACATTAAACATGACTCTGTCAATAAAAAAATTGCGAAAATTTTATTCTTCAAATATCAATTACCGGCATGAAAAGCGACGCATATCGACAAAAGTAAATTTCACTAGAGATGAAAAAAATAACATTTTTCTGTAACATGAAATTATAGCACTTAGCTTTGCATGCAGAAATTAAACATTACTCACAATATCTCCTTCAATTAGATATATCAATTACCGGCATGAAAAGTGACGCATATCGATAAAAGTAAATTTTACTAGAGATGAAAAAAAAATAGCATTTTTCTGTAACATGAAATTATAGCACTTGGCTTCGCATGCAGAAATGGAAACGTTCATAAAAGCGTAAATCACCGTAGAATGAATACGTAGGATGAGGTTTGGAGAGATGAGTAATTTTACCTCCGCACACTATCCACTTCTCTTCTTTGGTCGCAAATGAACATGCAACGTAATAAAATAATTTTCCGTCTAACTAAATTTGTTAATCTTTTTATACAGCAAGACCTATGTCAGACTTTTAGATGGAATGAAACTCAAAAAAATCTTTGCAATATGTGCAATTTTTCTTTTGAGCGACCGATATGTTGACCATGATAGCCGTAAAATCTTATTCAGACAAAGATATCTCCAAATAAATAATTTGCATAACGCATTTTATAAATTTCAATAAACTACAACGTGAGAATTAACAAAACGAACATCAATGCTAAAATATGTGTTGTTGTGAAATTATATTTCAGAAGACAACGTACAAAGAAATAAAAGATGCAGACGAATATTTACACTTTCTCCTATTTAATTTGATGATTTCACGTTTTGGGGTTCTGAACTATCTCCTTCTTACTATTGTTTAGAAGAGAAAACGATCACTTTCAAACATCTTTGGCCAAGCTTTCAAAGCCTTTATCGAAGCAGAGTTCACGTATAGAGAAAAATGAGAGATACAAACAAGAAACAAATAAAAAATCTTAGGCTTTTCCATATTTAGTGAAAAATAAATGTGAAACTGTCCACGTGGTCATGGATGTTTTAGCGTTAGAAGTTAAATTTATCCCTTATTCAAAACAGCAGACAGACATACTGCCGCAACCACTATCTTAAAAGTAACAATTAAGGTCAAGAAAAAAATTAAATAGAGCCCATTTTTGTATAATTTAAAAAGATATTTTATAAGTAAAAATATAGATCATTCATGGATTAAAAATAGAATTCTTTAGAACAAAACTTTGTTACGAAGATTAAAAAAAACTTAAAAAATGCCTCAAAAATGTGTCTAAATAAAGCATAACACAGACACAGATCATCTATAAAGACAGATGCAGTTCACAGTTTAAAACTGCAAGGAATAAAAAGCTCACACTTTGAAAGAGTCATTTTCGCTCTTTTTCAAGTGAATGTTAAAAAAATATATTCCTTAAAGAGTGGATTTTTCCAGTTCCTAGAAAGGAGCGTGATATTTCGATTGTCGAGATTGTCGATAGTGACATTTGTCACTCCTTTATCGAGAGAGAAATTTCTCACTCCGACGGACATTTAAAAAAAAATCCGTTATACTTTGAACCAATATATTTTGTGTGTAAAATAATGAAAAACACCAAAGTATGTCACTTCTTAACTTTCAAAAACTGCATTTCATAATGTAACCTGCGAAATTACGCTTATTTGATACTTAAAAGGCACTCTTTTTCAAGAGTGAGTTGTCACTTCTCTGAAAAAGTGACTTACGTAAGTATTACTCATCAGCCATGTCTTGTCGCCTTTTTTTATTATAAGAGAAATATTTCGCCATTTAATGATAAATCTCTTCGTTTCCTAGTTCTATAAACGTGGATCTTCATACTTTTTTTTTATTAATAATACTGAAACTTAATTGAAATTTCGATCTTAAGATGATTGATATCTATGATTCGAAATAGTCCAAATAGACTATAACCCTTGCTTAGGAGTCATAGTGAAGAAGAACTAATACAGTGATAATCAACAATATTGCATTAATACTGAGTAACGAATAGGTTACAATATGAGAATATTATTAAAGGAAATATTTAACAAACGTAGCGGTAAGTCGTATGTAATTTTAACCTTTTATTCTGGTAGTTCTTGAATGTTATGATAAAGAGTTGAATAGTTTTATGCTATATAGCCATCTGCTATCTGTTATCTGCTCGAAAAAAATGCTGACACAAAGACTGATTAATTCACTTCATTCATAATAGACTGTAAACAATAATTTGTAGTTACTTGAGATTACTGTTTCCTGATTACTATTATTTACATTATGAACTGCCATTCTTATTTTAGAGTTAAAAATGTTATTCAACTATGATATTACGAAACGGTTTCAGTTTGAAAATTAGCACTGTACTAAGAAAATGTCTTCTTCCAAATTACAGTTGTGAAACTTTTGAAAGATATTTTTTATTACTAATAATATATAAATTATTATTTAAAATCTCAAATCTTCATACGAATGTTTTCAGATTTAACATTTGCCAAAATTTATAAAATAATTGGAATTTCATATAATATATGGCAAGAATTTTTAGGAACTTTTAAATCTATTAATACATTTAATTCATCTATTGTTGTTTGTTGTTGTTTAATAGTACAGTTATAATATGCTAATAATAAAATGCATAATATGAACTTTAAAATGTTCAGGCTTACTTCAAAACCGAGTAAATAATCAACTATAGATGTTAAAGGTTATTTTTATTTAAAAACATCTTAGTACTTTCAAACCTTTAAACAGGTTCTTCCTCAGAGAATATTTTCTTTTATAAATACAAATATAAGATTTCGTTTTGATTCCATCATATATTGTATATTTATATTTCTTTTATATTTATTATTTGCTAATAATAATTTTTAATGTTTTTTAAATTGGTATATTTATTTTTTTAATTGTATTTAAGCATCCTTTATCTTTGTTGTTTATGTTTTTCTAATCAAACACTTAATTCTAGTCATTCTGAATAAATTATTAAATCCCTTTCTATTGTAAACGTTATTTTATTTATTAATTTTCTTTTCGCTTATTTTTCGTAATTATTGCCACTAAAAGTAAAACATAATATTTAAACATTGAAACAAAATTGTTTTAATGCCTGATGTTTATAGATAAAATTGCTTTCAGACATAATTTCATAGTATCACATATAGAACATGGAACGTATTTTAAAGAGATAAATAAAGGTTTTTTACATTAAAAAGGCTTTTCCAACGATAAGAACAGTATATGTGTAGTCGTTTCTTTTGTTTTATATTTCCCTCTTTTTTCAATTTCCTAGATCAATATTTTCATATAAAACATACGAAATCTATTCAGCTCATATTTTAATTTAATTATTTTTAAAATACAATGTATACGGGAATAAAAAAATAAAATTAAATATGGCTTATCATGTTGTTTTATAAATACGAGCTGTATTAATATCAATTTTTCAGCAATAAAATGTGAATCATACATAAAAAATATAAATAATATACATCACGGGAATTATTAAAATAATATATGCAACTTAATGGTATCTGAAAAGAAAAAAGTAATATTCACTCATTAAGATTTCATTTAATTACTTGCCTTTATGGACATTTTAAAACTATCATAAATTTATGAGGCTAACAATGAAAGCTACGACAAGGTATAATATTTGAAAAAAATATTTTTGTCTATTTCTGTCAATAATCTAATTCATGTGTAACTTTAAATAAGTTTTTGCTTTTAAAGTTCAATTAATGTTACAAACTATAAATTAAATAAATTTGTCAATGTAGTATTTTATTCCACCTTTTCCCAAGTTTGTATTTACTTTCATTGTGTGCTTTAAAAGATATGAAACTTTTAAAATGCTCATAAACCAATAGTAAAATAAAAAGAATTCACTGCATAAAAAATTAACATTCACTCCTACTAAAGAGTGACTATTCACTCCTACCAGAGCTAAAAAATACGCACTCCTTTATCAAGAGTGAATAGTCACTCCTCCGAAAGAGTTATTATTCACCCCTGTTTGGAGTGAATATTCATTTCGTAGTAGGGAGTATTTGATCAAGAATCAACAATTCACTTCAAGAAATCACTTCAACAGTCTACAGTTCCACCATTACTCAGAATAAATAGTCACTCTAAAGAAGTTGGGCATATTTTGACTCTGCGATAGAGGACAATTTATCCCAATATTTTTCGTATTTGAAGGCGACACTGCAGTATCTGCAGTAACTGTTGAATTGCTAAGCTACTGCTTCTAATGTTTCGGTGAATGATATCAGGTAGATCTAGAGGCAGTAATAAAGACAATCACCTCATCGAGAATTGATTAAAACTCGATTCGCATATTAAAACGCAATGGGTCTGCCAAGTCATATCTTGGTAGAAAACCCAATTGTAGCAATTGACTCGTACTTTTACTATTGTGTTTTCTTGCACCAAAGATATGAAATCATTCATGTCTGGGAGTAGGAAAACAGAATGGTAAATCTACAAGTCAACCGTTAAAGTCGGATTTTTAGGTGTTTTATGCCAAGATATGATTTGGCAGACCAATTACGCTTTAATATGAGAATCGAGTTTTAAATAATCCTAGAATTTCATCCGTGAACTAAACGAAGTGATTTTCTGGGCTGAAGCCAGCTGGTATAAGGGTTTTTTCTTTTAATAATACTGCGGTAAACATCTATTATAATTTTGTTAAGGTCAAAAACTCAACATTATTATTATCGTCCACCTTTCGGTCTCTATCCTACAAATTCACATTTTCCATTTGAATTTACAATAATAAACTTATAAATTAACCAAAAATAATTCAATTTTAACAAGTAAACTTACTAGTATGAATTTGCATCAACTAAAATTTCAAATTGCCTGCGTATTTTTTATAATTTAATCACTTTTAATATGTTTATTATTATGATATGTGTAATAGTTCTCAAAATACATATATCTTTTAATTGGGTCATTTATTTCTGCTAACCATGCATGGCTGTTAAGTAAAAGAGCAAAATTTTATATTTTAAAAGAAATGTTTTAAGTGCACGTCGGATATTTACAAGTTCGTCAATCTAAAAGCTTTAATGATGTTAAACTTGTCACATTTGAAATGGGCATTAGTTCTGTAAAGTATTTTATTTGTAAGAGCCTTGGAATACTCTAATTTAAAATGCTGGAATATTTAACGCATTCGATTTCTGGGAATTTAGCATTTTAATAGAATATCAACAGAGATATTTAATTTGACTCCCAGTTAAAATAAATTAGCTAACGCTTTTCGAATTTCATGGAACTAACTCAGTGCAAAAACGATGCTTCTAACTAAATAAACTTTATTTAAGTAAAATACGTTTATAGAGCTCTAAAGTGAAATCAGATGAATATAAAATGTTGAATAATGCTGAATGGCAATTATAAATTTTTGTAGTTTATATAAAAAAACTTCTGAACATTTAGACTTTTAGAATCTTTAGAAATGTACTATTTGTTAATGAAGAAACTTCTTTCAAGTTTATTGAATCGACGAGTTTTTCAACATAATATTTGTCACAGAAGAAGGTTTCGATATTCTGACAATGTGATGCAATATACAGGATTCCATAATAAAATGACCCTATTTTAAAGTTTTCAGACAAAACTATTATTCAAAATGTTATGAAATTTCGTCACTCTGTTTAATTTGCAATTTAAAGTGTGCGGAATTTTATTTTAAGCTCCCAGTTTGGTCTTTTGTGTAATCTTCACTCGATATTAGTTGATCTTTTAAGAAATTTAATTTATCTTCTAAATTGGTCAAATTAAATCTCTGCATTCGATCAAACAAATATTTGCGGGATACTATCCTTATTCCCAAGGCAACTTGTGAACCTACAATAAAAATAGTTTCTTTTAGAATGCTATTTACGATAATCAGTTTTTATTTCTATATTTGGAAAAAAATTTTCAAAGCACCAAGGCATACATATCCGCACTTTTCCGCGGCAGTATCTTTGTTTTTTCACAACTCAAGGTTTAAAAATTTCGATTCAATTGGAAATTATAACAGGATCTGACTTGGTAGTACAGCAAATGCTCGATTAAATAAAATATTTTAGAAAAAAATCTTACTGTAAGAGGGTATTTTCAACGTACAACAAATAAACTTCATAATGATAAAACAACAACAAAAAAATGTATTAAAGTTTTGCAGTATTATCTGTTCCATCTGGATCCATCAGAAAACTTTCAAAATAAGCGTAAAATAATAAATATATTTCACTAAAAAGATTACGTATTCACACGAACGCCGAGAACAGACACAAGCAACAAGTTGAATGATCAAATTCCGACGAAAGTTGAACGAGACGCATGCGCTTGGAAACGTTGGAAGGAATTGGATATAGTTCTCGAAACTGTCTTCTAACTCAGGTTGTCATTCTTTTTAACAATCTTCATACTTTAATATTTTGACTTTTGGCTGCGTAGAATGTTCAAATACTCGTATGTGCGCCTTCTAGTCCCACCACATGTCTGTCCGTCGGTCCGTATATAACAAGGCAAAACTACCCAACCGAATTGTTTGAAATTTAATGTATAATATCTTTGCTGAATTTTGTCGAGTCATTTCAAATTTTATGGAAATCAAATGAAAACTTAAAATATATATAAAAGCTTCTCCAGTCTTTTAAATCCTACCATAAGTAATTAATTCTATGATATCCTATGGTATGCAATAATTTTGGGCTGCCATGGTGATTACGTACTATTTAAGATAAAGTCATATATTTAATTTCCATATTAGTGAATTTAATATATAAAATTGTAATAAAGCTTGTATTCATGCATTTTTGCATGAGTGTAACCACTATTGTACCAAGATTTGAATCTTTAAAAAGCTAGTTATAGAATGAACGAACTCTTTTGCCACGTTTGACGACAATTTTCGACATGTTTTTTCTTCTTTTTGTTACAAAGAAAATACCTATTGTGCAGAATGTAACTCAATACATTCAAATGCAAAGTCTGTATTCAGGGATACCATCTTAAATTTCATTTGCACATAACAACTGCATCTGAAAATCTTTTATCATTACTACTTTTATCCACTCTGTACCATAACTACTTTTTATCATACATACTTTTACCCATTTTAATTGTTTTGACACAACTTATTTTTCATTGATAAGGTATAATCTTTCTGTAATAATTGTTTTGTAAGCTGTAGAAGTTACATGAAATTGCGGATAGTAGTAACGTAATTAAACTTACAGGTGACCAGCTGTGACTTCAGTAATGTTAACAATTGTTCAAAACATTCTGTCCCTTTATAATGCCTCGACATACTTTGAATTGAAACTGGACATAAATTTGACTAACAATACCATTTGCACGAATTATACGTGTAAGTTAGAATGCTTATTCCAATATATATGAAGGTATTAGAATGTTTTGGATTAGATTATTGAATTATTGAAGTAAATAATAATAATTAACAACTTATAAGTTTCTTTAATAAATTTTTTCAGCCTCATCAGTACAGATTTAAAATCTGCACAGTTAAAAAAATTCTGTGAAATGACAGAAAATCTGCGGGTAATCCATTATCTTAAGTCTTATGTGAAATTAGAGATTAGAAAAACCGAGATTCTGTCAAATAGAAGATAAATGTTTCGATAAATTTATAATAGACTGTTCATTATGTGTATCTTCACATTGCTACCTAAGCGTAGCACCAACTCAATGAAAAATGTCCAAGCCGCGGTTGGTTCTACGCTTAGATAGCAATGTGAAGATACACATATTATATGAGGATCCCAGAAGCCAAGGGGTATAAGTGACAAAAATGAAAAAAATAAACTAAATACACAGACGAAAATATGCTTTTTTCATTTCAGGTAAAGAAATATAAGTGATTTTCTTATTATTTGCTGAGTTATAGAGGCAAACCACTTTTTTCGAAAAACAAACAATATTAATTAATTTTACATTTAAAGAAAATTGTACTAATTTTTTTAACAGGTATTGAAATAAGAGTTCAAAGACCAGAATGCAACAAGCAGAAATTTCTTATTTCAATCCACTCAATTGTTATTGATGTTCCACTTTAACATCAATTATCTTTAAACTCAATTTACTCCAAATCGAAATTTTGTCACTTGTACCCCTTGGCTTCTGGGGTCCTCATATACTATATTCTAGATTTTCAAGCGTAATTTCATTGCTGAAAATTCATTGAGAAATTGATTAAAATGAAATATATATTTAGAATAAACTCTTTAAATTAACATCGTTAAAAATATTCAAGATTCTGCAATTTTACTTTTAATGATAATAATTTAATTTATTTTTTTAAATTACCGAATCACTCAATCTTCAGTTAGTTTCATAGAAATTGAATTTTTCGAGTAAATTTGAACTGCTTCATTATTAAACTTTAAACAATTTGTTTCCAGCCGTCTTGGCTTTGAATCCGAAACTGTGCCAGGAGAAAAACTTCAATTTGGCGTCCCCAACCACCAAATTTTATCTGTGACAGGCCAAAAAATGACGTTGATAGTATAAATTTGGTGCCAACTGAATTTCCACGCCCGCTGCGACCGCCCCTTTGCCCTCTCCCCCTCTTTCGCATGGCGTTGTCCGAGAATACTTGACAGTGGAAGAACACCTAAAAAGGAACTATTGCTTTTTGAATAGAAAGTATGTATTTTATTATTTAGCGGTGAAAAATCCCTACTAAAATTTGATGAGACGATTTTTCCCTTCTTAAATTGCTCTATAAAAAAAAAAAAAAAAAAAAAAAAAAAAAATTGCAAGCAAATTTTAAATACTTTGTATGCCAAAAAAGGAAATATCTTTAAATAAAGACACGGAAATCCCTACAGGGAATTACATGTAAGTTAATGGAAATGTATATAAAATAATGACCGAGAAGCTCTATCGAATGCATTTAATCAAGAACTAGCGTAAATTTATAGCGAAATTCGTCTTTTTCTGTGAATGATGTATTCTAAAAAGTATATATTCATTGCACCTTCATAATCCAAATTCCAAAAATTTTATAACTTCGATAACAGAATAGTATTATACATACATATGTATATATATATATATATATATATATATATATATATATATATATATATATATATATATATATAATACCATTAAAAGTAGACAAAATTCACCAATAGATTTTATCAATAAAACAATAAACCAAAACGAAGGATTTGAATAGAATTGAATTATAAAAAAAAAAAAAAAAAAAAAAAAAAAAAAAAAAAATAGTGAAACGAGAATATCTGAATAAATAAATAAATAAAATAAAATGAATGCAAAGGAAATTTGTAGTCCACAGAACAGAATCGTCAGGCCCCAAATGCTCTGGAAAGACAAATGAAATGTGCGGTTTCATCCACGTATTAGCCATGAAATAGCAAAATAATACGTAATTGGGGCTACCAGCACACAAAAACCATATTATTAAACAAGGAACATAGAAATAAATAGTTGAAAAAATGAAAATATACATATATTGAAACAATAGCGTGCAGCAAATAGTGTCAGTAACAAGAGTACAAATTAACCCTATTTATGCACGTGGAAATGATAAACATTACTTGCATATATAATTTCGATAAAAGGTATGAAAACAAGATATTGAGAGAAAAAAAAGAAAAGAAACTTATCTGGTTATCACCATGAATGTAGAGGACAGCGCAATAGAATTATTAATAAATTATAAAAGCAAGAAGCAATACTTTACTATACGAGCTAAAACAGTATCACGTAGAAAAACCAGTTTGTTAGAAATTCAAGCATCGGATCGTAGCAGGAACAGCAGGGTTGCTCTTTTTTTAAATAGAATGTCATGCGCGCCAAATGGCGAAAAAATAATTTGAAAAAGAAGAAAAAAAATTGCTATGATTTATCCATAACGAACAAAAAAGATAAAGCTGAATGGAAATATAATTGAACCGGAGAAAATAATTAATGAACGATATTGACATAAAATTAAATTAATAAAATAATTAAATTAGAATTAGGTTATAACATTCATATTAACGTATAACTTAAAATACCATTTTGTTACTTTAATCAGTAACATTTATTGTGACTTTACATAGTATAAACTCATTATCTTAATATAGGATAATAAAAATTAAAAAAAATAATAAAATAAAATAAAAATAAAAAATAAATAAATAAATTAATTAATTAATAAAAATTAAAAAAATTAAAAAATATATATAAAAAATAAAATATAAAAAATAAATAATTATTAATGAAATAAAAATAAATAAATAAATAAATAAAAATAATAGTAATAATATTAATAATAATAATAATACCAAAAATTATATCAATAACATTAAAATTAATTTGATAGTTAAAATATAACTATTTAACTATAAATAAAAATAGACAAATATCCATATATTGGTGTCATTTAAACTATTTAAAATTATGTTAAAATAATGTAAAAATAATGTAAAAATAAATAACCCACTCTCTCTCTCTCTCTCTCTCTCTCTCTCTTTTTTAATTAACCTTTGCGTTTTTATCCAGACAACACCACCCTCCTCCTTACTCTAACATTTACCCGCCCAACCGACCTATTTATATATTTTTTATTACTTTTATAACATTTTTAATTTTTTTATATTATTTTTATGTTTTATAATTTTTTGTACATTTTTTACGCAAAGAATTAATTATAAGATCATGTAATAGCTAATTATAAGATCATGTAATCAGTAATTATAAATTAGAGAATATATGAATTTTTTAGGATAACCATTATTTATAGCATCATAAACAAGCTTTTTAATATTAGTATTAATTAAATGGGAAGAACATAGACATTTTATTCTATATAAATGGTTAAGTATTATATTACGATATACAGAATTATGAAGACAAGATTTAAAATTAGTAAAGGTATTGACTTTAAAATTAAATTCTTTCCTTTTGTCATAAATAGCAGTGATAAATTTGTGCTCTTTTAATATAATTTTAATATCTAAGAAATTGATTGTATTATTAAAAACTAGGTTTTTTGAAAGTTCTAGATTAGAAGGATAATCAACGGGGAATTGAGAAATACAGGTGTTATCAGTATCAATTAATATTACATCATCTATATATCTATATAAATGTATTTTATTATTTAAATAGTGACGTTCATAGTAATATAAGTCAGATAATACACTAGATGTACTACCACCTTGTGGTATACCAACATTTTGAATATATATATTGTTAACATGCATAGTAAAATTATTATAGATAATGAAATTGGTTAAAGTATGAAAATAATCAGAATCGATATTATGTGATATATCCAACTCGTGTTGATATTTTTTAAAAAGCTCATTAATGATATTATGTAAATCCGAGAAATCGATATTATTAAATAAATCTTTAAAATCATAAGTAGAGATATTTTTTATACATTTAAGATGTTTCATAATATGGACCAGTTCATAACTTATATACTTATATATAGCCATAAACATAATAATTCCAAGTTGAAATGTGGTCATAAATAAACTGTAGTACTTAGAGAGTTATGTAACGTGATCTAATCGAGAGAATGGAGCAAAATTTTGCGAGAAGTTTCAACCAGACAGATGATAAAAAATTCCATGGGGGAAAAAAACTTCCAAAAGTCATTGCGAGGAGAATATGTGCTACATACACTGCATCTCAGGGAAGAGAATTTTGAAAATGTTGGATTAATACTGAAATACATTTACGTTTTATTTATCACATTAAAATCAGGTTCAATGTGACCGCCATTTGTGTGACTCTCATGATGCACTCTGTACAGAACATGCACAGCAGCAGAAAATAAGATGCCTGCAGTAATCTACTGTATACTACGTTTTATGTTATCATTCAACATAAACATATGCTGGACAATTCCGTTGTAAACCTTGGATTTTAGGTTATCTCATAGCCGGAAGTCTCATGGAGTAAGATGAGTGTATTGATGTGATCATGCAGTTCAAAAGTAGTGGCTACCCGTAAGACATGGTGACGTCACTGCAACGTCTTTGTGAAGTGACATTGTGACTTTGTGACCATCGATTGTCGATGTGACGTCACGTGCCGTCGATGTGAAGTCACAGTGACTAAAATGTTAAGTCGTTATGGCCGTTTTAGAGCTTTTTTGTGAAGTCACAATATGACCACTTTGTGACGTCACAATGTGACCAATTTGTGAAAAGTGTGTCATTTGTGACTACTTTGACATTAACATTGTGACGAAACTGTGACAAAAGCGATGATATTTAAATTGCCAGAAACATGTTTTTTAAAGTAAATAACATGTTTTGAAGAATATTTGTAATTTTCTAAAAATTTTTAAGAAAGTCACATCTCAGTCACAATGTGATGTCACTGAGTGGTGGCATTTTCGTCACAGATGTGATGTGACCAATGTGACCCACAGTGACGTCATTGTGACGTCACTGTGACCATGCATGCTATGAAGGTAATGACTCGTGAATTTCTATTGCAGCAGCAGCGTCACAGATGTGATGTGACCAATGTGACCCACAGTGACGTCATTGTGACGTCACTGTGACCATGCATGCTATGAGGGTAATGACTCGTGAATTTCTATTGCAGTATGATGTGTGAAGAGGCTCCATCTTGCAGGAAAATGATTTCATCGCGGTGTTGTTTTTGCTGAAGTGATGGAATGACAAAGTTGTTTAAGATTTGACGATATTTCTCTCCAGTTACAGAACAGATTACCATGTACGCTAATGGTGCCTGGTGCATGCAAAATCCGTCAAGGGGGCAAAGTCCCCCAAGTTACCTGTGAATTATACCTCTGGAGGTGCCTTGCCAGGTGAAGGTCTCGTTATCTGATCAAGGTTCTAAATTACGAGACCATCTTGAGTAGCCATTTGCAGTTCGAACAACAGGATGTAACATTAAATAACAGGCGAAACAAAGCATGCTCAACGACAAGCAAGTACAGAAGAAATGATGGCATGCGAAGTAAAGAAATCAGGTTTGTTCCACCTGAATTAGGTGATCACCCGTCCCGATAACAGGTATCCAACCCGTTAAGCTGAGATACATTGACAGGTAGGGGCCTGGTCATTAGTTAGAAAGAAAGAAAGAAAGATTACCGATCCTCCCAGGGAAACGTTTTCTTAGAAGAAATGAATCTATCATTATTTCCGATATAAAACCACACCAATGAATTATATAAATTTGCTTTCAATAATAATAACAATAATAGTAATAAAACAGTATTTTATATAAAAATTATTACATTTTATTTACATGCATGTATTTTTGTTATACCTATTCTTATGTATATTTTTTTGTATTTAACATTAGAACGCCCAGAAATTTTACTCAAGTTTGATAGTAATATTTCGCACCAGAATTTTTATTCAAAATTATTTAATTGATTTATTTAGCGTAAATCTGTCTCGATTAAATTTAAATTATTTTAAGAATATTTTTTGGTTCGAATTGAATTTTATTCACATGGTTGGGTGTTTCAGTGTTAAATCATTATGTTGTTACAGTTTCACAGTAAGTTGGCTTGATTTCTCAAGAGTCGATCGACCCATTAATAACTATTGTTTTTATAACTCGTAAAATGTTTAGCCATAAAGATTATTTCGCGATTTCTAATCAGCGATGGGCTAGCGGAAAGATGCATTAACATTACTTTATTCATTTATAATTAAATTCTAAAAATTTTATATTATTTAATTGATTTATTTATCGTAAATCTGCGTCGATTAAATTTAAATTATTTTAAGACTATTTTCTGATTTGAATTGAATTATAATCACATAGATGGAGTCAAATCGACTCCTTCCGGGTGTTCTAGTGTTAAATCATCTTGTTGTAACAGTTTCACAGTCAGTTAGCTTAATTTCTCAAGAGTGGATCGACCCGTTAATAACTCTATCGTTTTTATAACTTGTGAAAATGTTTAGTCATAAGGATTATTTCGTGATTTCTCATCAGCGGTCGGCTAGCAGAAAGATACATTAACACTAATTTATTCATTTATAATTAAATTCTACGAATTTTATCTTATTATTAATGTTGTATTATTATCGAAAACATAGGATTTTGTAATTCTACCGCATGAAGAAATACTTTAAAAATCGATTAAAAAATTTCATTTTTAGACGCCAAAACCAAGATAAGTTAAACAAAATAAAATAATAATCAGAAGAAAAAGGTCGTGAACTATCACAAACGCAGAAAATATTTTAGAAATTAATAGATTAAATTAATTTTCTTTATGAACATCTTTCAGCGACAGACCACAATATTTATAACATAAAGGAATTATAAAATACAGAAAATATTTTTAAAGGAAATACAGAAAATATTTTTGGAATAATAAATTAAATTATTATTATTATTATTATTATTTTGATAAACATCTTTCAGCGACAGGACACGATATTTATAACATAAAGAAATTATAAAATAATAATCAGAAGAAGAAGATCATGAAATACAGGAAGCAGATACAATATTTTAGGAGTAATCGACTGAATTAATTTCATTGATGAACATTTTTTAGCGATAGATCGCAATGTTTAAAACAAAAACAAATTGCAAAATTATAATTAGAAGAAAAAGGTCATGAAATTCAGTAAACTCAGAAAATATTTTGGAAATAATGGATTAAATTAATTTTCTTGATAAACATCTTTCAGCGACAGGACATGATAGTTACAATATATTAAAATTATAAAATAATAATACCTAACATTCCCAGAAACTTTATTGCGAAATATTATGTCGAAATCTAGAGCAGGAGAACCATAAAATACTCAAGATTTTTTAACAAAACGAAGTATGAGAGTCATGTGAGAATTTTCGAGTTGATACATTTTTTCTTCTTAAGTCTTAACTAAACAAAATTATTAAGAAAAAAAAAAATAATAAAAAATAATCCTATTTCAAAGAAATGGGATAACATTCTTTCTCTACACACACCGGAAAGATTTCACAATATTATTATTTTGAAGAAAGATTTTACAAAAGATATTATAATAAGATATATAGAAAGTTTTTAGTACTTTTATTTCTTATTTTTTTTCTGTTAGGAAATGCATAATATTCTTTGTATTCTTGTTTATAAAACATATGTATTCAGAAATGCACTAAGATTCTTATTATTATTATTATCGTAAAACTTCATTTCTTATTCCGTCTTTCAGAATGCATTTTATTTATTTATTTATTTAATAAAAGCATTACTTAAACAATAATAATAACTCGGAAATTAGAAATTGTACATCAAACGTGGCAAATGATGTGCGTTTGTACTATAACTGATTATACATATGCAAATATTCAGATCTTACTGAAATAGCTGTTAAACTTTTACGCAAAAATGCCTGAAGACAAAATTTATCACGATTCTATATATTAAATTCAGTAATACGAAAATAATAGGATTTCATCTTAAATAAGACATAATCAACATCGCAACGTAAAATCTTTACTACCAGTCAGGTAATAGCATTGAACTAATTACGTCTTATATAGAACTAAGTAAACGTTTCTTAATATTTTTCTAAGTTTTGATTAGATTTTATTAAAATTTGAAATGAATTGACGAAGTTCTGCAACTATTATATATAAATTAAATTTCAAACAATTTTGTTCTGTTAGTTTTTCGTTGTTATATGTGGGCTGACCGGATGGACCAGTGAGAACTATTTTAGGCAGAGCCCGATTAAGGTTGTAGGGGGCCCACGGCACAGCACTTTTTTGGAGGACCCACGCATCAAAATATTTGCTAGACCCTCCTCCCCCTTTGGGAGTATTGGAAAGGTATCATTAGATAATCACACGGTTGCCAAGTTAACCTAAATCATTTTTAGTTTTCGAGAAAATAATTGCAGGAAATGCAATATTACGATTTTTTTCTAAATAATTTTATGAAATTTGGGCATTTTTCAGCAGTAGGCCCAAGGCCACTGCTTAGTTGGCCTGTGCAGTAATCAGGCCCTAACTTTATGTAATTACGAGCGCATTTAAAAACCACCATTTTCTGCATAAATAAAACTGTAGAACATTGACATGTTTGTTCATATATTTATAGATATATATAGCTAGAAATATCGATAAATAGGTAGATAAACAGATTACAGATTTATTAGCCATTAATTTTAATTATAGTTATGTTTTATTGCTTTTGAACGCTTAATCACTTTCTTCATTATAATTTCATGCATTTCCTGTGTATTTTTAATAACATAGTTACGTTCGAATTTTATTAATTTAACTGCTATTCAGTTTTTATTCATTTGAGTATTTATCTCATATTGCATTCACCATTATAATTTCAAGTATTGAATCTATGTTTTTAATCAACACATATGTTATTTGTTTCTTTGTTAATAATAGATGCAAATTCACAGTCACCATTCGCTGTGTGGTGACTAATTTTCGGCGTCTAAGTTGCCATCCTTTGGCGAATTTCGTGTTTTTTCTCGCGATCATTTTATGAAAATTTAGTTTTTATTGCGGATTTGTCACGAAATCCAGGTAGTTATACCGATTTTTTTACGAAATTCACGTTCTTTTTGCGATGCTTTGATGGAAGTTGCGATTCTTTGATAAAAATCGCGTTTCTTTTGCAATCTTTTGAAGAAATTTGCTTTGTTTCTCTGATCCTTAGACAAAAATAGAGTTTTTTCTGCGATTGCCGGAGGAAATATTTATTTTTCGTGATCCTTTTACGAAATTTGAGTACCTTTTTGGGCCCCACCAGTGGCCGAGAGGCTCTGGCCTATCAACTGGTAGACGGCAGGTGCTGGGTTCGAACCCAATCGCGGCTGTCGGCCTAACCGTTCGGAGTTTTCGCGGTTTTCTTCGAACCTTGCGTAAATACGGGTTAGGATCCCTTAGAAAGACACCCACGAAAAGGCACTCCCCCCTGGGCCTCTATCCCTAGTGTGTAGATAATCGGCCAACAAAATACACACCGTATTCTTTCGGGATTTTTTGAAGAAATTCTCATTTTTTGACCAATCCTTTGACGATTTTTCTACAAACGCTATTGTTTTTATGCTTTTCTTTCACAATGTGGCGACTGGATTATTTGGATTTAAGAGCCACTCACTCCTTTAAAAATTTTGGAATCTGCACCAGCATTGTTAATGCGCATAATCCCATTTTCTTAATTGCTTATTACTATTTACTGCGTTGTTCTACTTCATATTTATTTTCATTGGGGTATCTATATAAGTGTGTGGTAACATATAATGCTCGACTGTGATTAGAGAGACAGGTTTACCCAAAGTAATAGCCTCCCGGAACCTTGCATTATACTCACTGAAGAGTGGCGATTATCAAAATTATGGCAACGCAATACATTGCAGAGTAGATAGAAATTGGTGATATACGCGTACATGAATATATTTATTAAAGAGCTATACTTATTTGATGTTGAATATGAGAGTTAATTGATGTTGAATTGAATTTCCATCGTGTTGAACATAGGACATTTAGATTAAAAAAAGTACACCAACACAAAATAATTTAGCGAATACTCTTAAAAGTTTTGTAAAATATTTGCAATTTCTGGTACGATTAAGTTGAGTATAGTGAGTGTTTGTAATGGTGAATGAAGAAATCTTACCAGTCTTATTTGCTTAACTAAGATCCAATCAAACTGAAAACAAGCAACACTATTGAAAACGAACTTTTAGCACTTCCTTCCCATTGAAGGTAATCAATTTGGAATTATTTTCGTTATTTCTGTACATGATCTACAGAATTTTTACTCACCATAAAATGCTAAAGTTTAGTTTAAATGCGCATTTCCTACAATTATTGTCCTTAACACGTTCGCTGCCGCTTACATGAAGATGTGATGACTGTTAATGCCGCACTGTAGAAGTGGATTTTTCCCAGAAGCCGATATACTTTTTATAACAAAGAATCAGTGAAAGATTTTCCCGCGCTTGCGCGTGACTTGCTATTGGACATCACCCCACATCACGCACTTGAGCATGAGTGGCCCCTTAACGTTGGCGCTATATCACGTGCTTTCTCGTGAGCGGCAGCGAATGTGTTAAACAATTGTGTACTTGAATTCATTTGTGCGTTCTTATAAAAGAATGTAAAATGTTAATAATCCTGTTTTCTTACTCAGAAGAAGTCATCACCCAGTTCAGTAACACATAACAAATTTTATAAAGAACAATCGAAACAATCATTGTTTACCGAAGGTAATACATACGAGTTCTTTTGTGCCTTCATGTAAAAAAACAATAAAATCTATTTACATCATTATGTAAGAACCGTACTGTAGTATATATCAACAATTTATATTAGTTTAATGATGTTTGAAATAACTTAATATTATTAAAACATACTTCGAACAATTATCATTCATGCACCTCCATGAATATGAATTTTTTAAAGTTTCCTTAAACGAACTATGAACGTAACATGTCCATAGCTCATCAATATCTAATAAACATTGTATGACAATCCAAGTATCTTTACAAAAGCAAGAGTGCAAAAATGTCAGGCAGACTAACAAGCCAAAATGTAAAACACATTTTATCATTTAACTGATAAAGGATATTGTTCGGAATCGAATAATAAATTAGAAAAAAATTACAGATCATTTAATATTATAAACAAATGGCTTGTAATGCTTTTTCAATAAATTATTCTATTCCAATAAATAACCGCTGAAAATGTTTCAGAAACTTGTGTCACTTTAATTTTTAAACATTTCTCATGAAACATTGTTGAAGATTAATGTCAAAGCATTTTTGTTCGGCCTGCAAAACACGTGAGAAGAATTTTTTATGATGCGTTAGGCTGTAAATGTGTCTTTGTCACGTCGAGGATATAGTGGTTTTTAGGATAATCTGACATTGGTTGTGAAAAGTGTTTCTTATTGAAAAATGATAAAAGAAATATATAAAATATATATGTTGAGGATATTTTGTGAATAAAAAGAAAAAGATATTATATCTAATGTAATACTTCGTATTTCATGTTTCTTAGAAAATAAACAAAGTGAATAATGTTATGATAATTTGTAATACAAAACGCTTAATTTCCCCCAGAGCCCGTCGTGGCCTAGCGTCATTACTTCTGTTTATTTAATCAATATTTAACAATTTTATTCGTATGGGCAATCATATGAGGACGAATAAGTCTTGCGCTATAAAGCAAAAATAAATAAATAAATAAAAAATAATAAATAAATAAATAAATAAATAAATCAGCATTTATTTATGGAGATCTGATTTATAGATAGATAAGAGTCAGGATGCAGCACAATAATAAAATTATTTTAAATGTGTTCTGATTTATCACAAAAATAGATTGTTTTATTTAAAAAAAATAATGAAAAATAATTTATGCATGAAAGGGTCGGCTGTCACCGAATCTCCTGAATACAAGGCTTTGGAAGTGAGTGGAAAAGCGATTCCGAAAATCCAAAGCCTAAATTAGCTTTTTCTTAACTCTTATATCTTCTTTTTCATTATATGTGACGTAATATATAGTGTACATCGAGATGGTGGTGAAACAGCTTATAAGTTTTCCTCAATTTTTTCTTATAAATGTTTTTGCTAATTGTTCATTCATTGTACATATATGTGAATTATGATTTTAAAGTTCCCAAAGCAGACTCATGCTAGCACCAAGAAGATGCAGCAAAGATCTCACAGGAAATCTAATGTTGTAAAGCCCAACTCAACAAGTATCTGCTGAGGCATAACTTTTATAAATTTAGTTTGGGTACGATTTGAGATTGCAGAGTTAGAAATACTTTGGTTTACGAACGGGATATGACACCCCGTTCCAGATTCTCGATAATTACAGCCGTAGTGCCCTATTACCTCGAATCCCTCTTGATTTTAAAATGCAAATATTGTAATTATCTTGTGTAATTTAGAATAATTAAACTTATATTGGCCTTCAGGAGGGGATTTATTTTGTAAGATATGCATAGCTGTGGACATTTTTGTTTGTTCTATTGTGCTATTTACGAATTATAATCCTTACCTTATTTGATTGCTGAATTCTGAAATAACTAACAATAAAATTAGGATTAATATTCAGAAAGAAAGATAAACCAAAAAGTGAAATAGTTGACAGTTAAGTATATGCTTGTAAATCTATTTAAAATATTTATTTTTCTTAAAAAAAATAGATGCTTTAATTTTTGCAAATAATGTTTTTGCAAATATGAACTATAGATATGGGGATTAGAGTGATGGCAGAGAGGCGAAAGATGCTATGATTTTAATACTGGAAAATATTAAAGCTGTGGTGCATTTTTTTTCTTTCCTTGTTAGAAATTAAGTTTTGCTTTATATCATCGTGTTAAGTATCTGCAACATGCACAAAAGTCGATGTGACTGTTATACAGTGAGCTTTAAAAGAGGACTTTTTTGACTTGCTGCTCAAACAGATGGTTATACTGAATTAATTTTTCATACCAAACTTTTATTTATGATCATTTGAGAAATTTTGCATCGTTATTGCTAAAATAGTTTTTAAATAGGAGTTCTTGAGTTTCAAGGGGTTAAAATAAATGTCATAACTTAATGATAACTATTTAAATATGATTAAACAATAAATATAATTTCCGAACATAATCTTTCCCCTTACAATTATTGCCGAACAATAAACATTTAACCCTTTGCGACACGAAGTAATTCTGTTTTTGAAATGATGGATTGACACCGGAATTTAAAAATGAATTTATTGGAAAAAAAAATGTTTCCTTTTTCAGGTATTTTATAAAAGGAAAATTATAATTAATTACTTTTGTGCCATTTTTCTTAAAATGAGGTGTCTCTTTTGTAGACATCACTCACTAAAGGGTTAAATGTTCTCATGAAAAGTGTATCAATTTGCAATATTTATATTTAAAAAAAAGTTCAAAAACTGAACAACTATAAAGTTTTGATAAAAAAAAATTGTTCTTCATTAAAGTATATTTTTAATAACTTTTCTTAACTTTATAACTCTAGAATATTTTTCATTGACAAAAACATCTGCAACATTAATTTCGAAACACTTTTTATGAAATAATGTTGAAGATTAAAGTCTTAACATTTTCGTTCGGAATCTGAAAAAAACGTGCCAATATATTTTTTTTCTTTTATCATATGCTGAAATGAAAATGTGTTTTTCTTCTCACGTCTTGTATACAGTGGGTTTAAGGATAATCTGACATCGGTCGAAAAAAGACATTTTATATTGAAAAATGATTAAAAAAAATATTTAGAGAGGATATTTTTTGTGACAGAAACGCTTCGAAGAATCTTGACGAAGTTTGAGAGATCTATAATAAAATTACCTTTTCTTATATATTCGAAGTATTCAACTAATTGAACTAACTATATTAGGTTAATTATACGATGATTTATCATTTGAATCATTGATTTTTTATCGCTTGAATATTGTTAAAAATACTTGCAAACATAGTTTCTTAAACAAAGACAAAAGAGCTTTTTAAGGATGTATCACATAAGGGGTGTCTGCTAAATTAAAAACTCCCCCTCCTTCCACATGCATAAGCCCATAGAGGGGAAAGTAGTTGGAGTTGCGCAGAAGGTGCATAACATGAAATTGTGGTTCCAGAGGTTTTCAATCATATATCACATGTGGGGTATTTTCAAAAGTTAGAAAAGTGCTCCCCAAGGATTCAAATTATCGCGTCCATTGGAACACATTCTTCCTCAGTCCCTTTAAAAATTTCATATATTATAATGGAGGGCTTCATAAAAAATCCGATCTAAAATGATAAAAACGCTATGATTTCAAAAAAATTCGAAAAGTGCCAGCTTCTTCACCCCCCCCTCCCCCCAGTGGATCAAATTGGGGAGGAAAGAAAAAAAGTTAATAATATGAAAGAATGATCCATGGGCTTTCAGGTGCTACATCAGATACGGGTGCAAAATAAGTTTGAGTATTTTTACGCCTATTTTAATTCTACTTTGAGGTGGAAATTTGAAGATCACTGAAGCACATGTTTAATTATTTTTTTTTACAGTTTCTTTCTTTTCTTTCTTTTTTTTTTTTTTTTTAACAATTTTACGCTATTATCTGAAACGGCTAATGAGATGGGTCAAATATTCTCAAATTTTCGATCCCTTTTTTACCTCTTTTATAGAGGGGTTTCTGAAATCGCTGTTATACGTGTTTAATTATTTTTTTATAGATTTATTTCTTCAATTTCATGGTCCTTCATAAGACGGCTGCTGAGATGTTACAATGTTCTGAAATTTTCGATCCACCCCCCCCCTTTCTAAACCCCTTAGGGGAAGAATTTTTTAAATCGCTGGAATACGTGTTTGTTAATTGTATTTCAGCATATTTTTTTCTGGAATTTCATGCTCTTACCTAAAGCGTCTGCTACGATATAGCAAGATGTTCTATAATTTTTAAATCTCCCCCCTCCCGTTAACAACCTTTTCAAAAATACAGCCTTAGTGCACATTTACATCATAAGAAGTATTTTCTCGCCAATTTTCATACTTCTAGGTTCAGTAGTTTTGGCTGCGCATTGATTATGAGTCAGTCAGGGCAAAGTATTTTATACGTGTGTAAATTATTTTTCTCGCTTTTTAAGTAAATTGGTGAGTTTTTTAATACTTATATTATGTATTTATGCTTTTTCTTCTCAAATATTTCAAAACAATATATATTTAAACACTCTGATGAGGAATCAGTTAATTTGAAGTATATATAATACATATAAAGTAAAAAAAAAAACAAAAAAAAAACACATATATCTTGTTTTTTTTTTGTTTTTTTTTTATTCATTTTGTTTGCTTAAAAAACAATTTTAATAATTCATCCTAGCTTTCTAATATTAGGATACATTTTACAAATAAAAATATTTGTCGCATTAATTTTCAAACATGTTTTATGAAATATTTTCAAGATTAAATTTAATACTTTTGTTCGGCCTCCGAAAGAACGTGCGAAGAATTTTTTTAACATACGGTAAAATGAAAATGTGTTTCTTCTCACGTCTTGTATACTGTGGTTTTAAGGATAATCTGACATCGGTAGGAAAAGGGATTCAATATTGAAAAATAATATTTTTAAAAAAAATCTATGAAGAGGGTATTTTTTCTACCAAAAAACATCGAAGATATTAAAATTTTTTTACAACGTTTTGACATGCGCAAAATAAGAACGTATATGTAAAAAAACGTTTATATGTTATTTTCTATTTTTTACGGTTTACAAGGTTTAAACACGTGTATTTCATTGTTGAGGCTTCTCACCCAATTGCCCTATTTTAGGGAGAATCGCTTCGGCTCACTACGAGTAAACTGGTTAAGCAAATCGCGTACAGTTTGAAAACTTAACAGTTTTATACTATAAGGAAGTAAACAAATAATATTTATAATCTCCGTGTCGGAATTTATCTTACTTCTTAATATAGAGGTAAATTATTATTATTATTGTTATTTTTTTCCATTTGAACTTTATTAACCCAGAAAGAAGTACATAAATCAAATTAAAGAAAAAAAAAATTTTTCTCGTGAAATCATATTAATTCTTTCAGCCCGACTAGAGTCTTACCGTCGAAACAAACATCCAAAATTTGCAAGCTAACAATATTGCCAAATCACAATTCATAATTTATAATAAAAAAATAATAAAATAACACTAAACTTGTTAAAAATCTGCTAAACGGCAGATAAATATAGAACAGGATTGTAAGTTCTTTCAGTCGCATACACGTGTTTATTCGGTCCAAAAGTATTGAATGGAATCAATTAAAAATTTATGAAGTTAAACATGAAAAAGATATATTTTCATGAAATCATCAGAAACTATTATTGTACGTAGTAATATTCGACGAGTATTTCTCGCGCTCTGGCGGTTCTGCACAAAAAATATATGAATACTGCATAAATTAAGGAAATCGTTCCCAAAGGAATAATAAGACTTTGGAAAAAGTTATACAATGTAGGTTGGGTATAGCTGTATATTCTAGAATGATATGAATTTGTATATCATAAAAGTTCAAAGAAATAAGAAGCTTAAATAATATCAAATATTGCTAATCTGTATGACTCTTTTTTATGTTATCCTAATTTGTTTAATGAACTTATTTAGATACTGACAATAAAAGTTGTGCATATTTAAACTTCATTCGGCATTTCATAAAACCAAATTCAATGTAGTAATATCTTTTACTTTTATAGAGTACTGTCCGCAATGCCTAGCAAAATCTATGGCACATATGAGACTGAAAACTTTCCTGAAGATAGTTCAATTCCTCTTCTTTCTTCAAAATCACAATTGTCCAATCAACACGCTCCTTTTGAAATTGAATCGAGGCCAGCGGTTTGAACAAGGAAAGAGTATAAAGTTTAATCAGGACGCAGTCTAAATTCTGTCTAAATTTCTTTTTTCAGTGTGGGCGGGGAGGTGGGGTGAGAAGTACCATAATTTGTAGATCGTCAGATTGCCATATCTACAAGTAAACTACCCTAATAGCATGTATGGTCACAGTGACGTCACTGTGAAGTCACTGTGAGTCACTTTGGTCACATGACATCTGTGACCAAAATGCCACCACTCAGTGACGTCACAATGTGACTGAGATGTGACTTTCTTAAAAACCTTTAGAAATTTATAAATATCCTTCAAAACATGTTATTTACTTTAAAAAACGTGTTTCTGACAAGTTAAATATCATCGCTTTTGTCACAGTTTCGCCACAATGTTAATGTAAAATTAGTCTTAAATGACACATTTTTCACAAATTTGTCACATTGTGACCACTTTGTGAAACGTCACAAAAGAGCTCTAAAACGGCCATAACGACTTCACATTTTAGTCACTGTGACTTCACATCGACGCCACGTGACGTCACATCGACAATCGATAGTCATAAAGTCACAATGTGACTTCACAACGACGTTCCAGTGACGTCACCATGCTTTACGGGTAGGAATCTTCAAGAGACGTCATATATTTTTTATTATTGTTTTTATCGATTAAAAATTAACACACCTATGCGTACTTTTAATAGAGAATACAAATATCTAATTTTCATTGAAATACGACCGTAATTAAAGAATACATATTAATTAACATTTTTGATTTTTCAAGAATTATTTTATTTTGCAGCTCTTTGATAAACAATTTGCGCAGCGCGTGCGTAGAAGACATAAAAACACACAAATTTAAGATTTGATTAATGATATTGTCATGGACCTGGACAATGCTGGGTCAGCTAATATATTTATAAAAACTTATAAGACAATGGAAGTCATAAAACGAATTAAAATTAATGTCTATTAAAACAGCTATTTTACCGAATTAAATTATTCTTTGTATTACTTTGTAAAATTTAATCTAAGCATTTTGTTAAACAGTAAATTGTTACACAAAAGTCCTTTCGGCCAGTGCCGGGAGGAACAGGTTGCTTTCATATTCCTTTTACATACATATATATATATACATAATTTATTCTACTCAAACACACAAAACTAAAATTAGTGAAACTTGTTTAGATGATTCAATTAAAAATTGTTATTTTTTCATTTTAATATTTTGCAAATTTTACTTAAATTTTAAGAAGCTAAAATACACGGATCGAAATCTATAAAAGAATCTGTGTCATTACTAAATCTGAAAGTTAATTGCGCCAAATTTGTAAGCTATAGACGAATTGGCATAATTTATGGTTGATAATTTTTTGTCGCCAAACTTGGCAATAATTGTAGGTCGCCAAATTTGGCGATATTTTTTCTTGGTGGAAATTTGAAAGTAGCGTTCGCTAATGCTCATAAATCTGTATCTGATTTTTCTTTCATTCTTGTCTTGTTCCAAAATGTCAACCATCCTAAAATTTCAAACTGCTACGGCTCAAGCATTTCTTAAGTTAGAGACGAAGCAAAAAACATCCTGGAATAATTGTATCAAGACCTAACACTTAATCATAAAATAAATTTCGATTTCTCATTTTTTATGCATATTTTTTTAGTTTTAAATATTTAAAAGGACGCCATTTTGAAACAAGAGGACGGATGATGCTGCCCAACAAACTCGGTCGAGACATTAGTATGTTCTAAGTACGAACCAAGTTTCATTGAAATCGATTCATAAATATATTATATGAAGCGTGACAAAGATCAGATATATATATATATATATATGTGTGTGTGTGTGTGTGTGTGTATATATCAACATTTGAACACAGGGTAGTTTTGGAGTCTGGGGGTCATGATTGACGAAAATATACCAAAATTTTCCGGAAGGCTGCAGTAGGTAGCTTTTTACTTTTTGTAATGAAAATTACTTAAAACAGAGGGGGGGGGGGGAATCTGGTTAGCAGTTTTTATACTATTTAAATATTTTATAAAAACTATTCAGGTATATTTATAAAGGTTTTACTTATAGTATCATTTTAAAATATCATTTTGAAATAATGTTAATATCATCTGTTATAAAACTATCGTTATAATGTTTCACATGTAAAAGAAAAAATACTCAAACAAGGTATAAAGTACCCAAGATTCTTCTACTTTATAAATATCTTACCCTTATATGTACAACAAAATCACTATCAGTATTTTATTATTTCTATACTTCTTAGGAAGCTATTCAGAAAATCATAAATATGCCGTTTTATTAACTCCAAAGAGATTACTGCCTTTTTTTTATGGTTTCTAGAAAGGTGCAATATATTCATTCTGTTCTTATTAATCTTGCAATCATGCAGTGCCATAAACTTCGGTAATGAACATGATACGACAACAGTGCTGCTGCATCAAATTTCTGAAAGAAAGAAAAAATAATCGTTTTAGCTACTCTGCCTGTAGTATTAATTAATTATAAATATAAATTATTTGGAAAAAAATAATCTAAGCATTTTGCCAAACAATAAATTGTTACATAAACAGAAAAAAGTATCATTTTCTCCGTTTTTATACTATTTAAATATTTTATAAAATATTTTCAGGTGTTTTATAAATGGTTTCCTTTTAGTATTTTTTAAGATATCTTTTAATAAAATAAAGTTAGAATTATCTGTTATAAAACAACATTTACAATGTTTCACTTGCAAGAAGAATAAAACCTACTCAAATAAGATATAAAGTACCCAAGATTCTTCTATTTTATAAATATATCACTCCTATAAGTACAGCAAAATCATTTTCATAATTTTATTGCTTCTAGAATTCCAAGGATTCTGTTCAGAAAATCACAAATAAGCCGTTTTATTAGCTCCAAAGAGATTACTGTTTTTTTATATATCCTAGGAAGGTGTAGTATATCCATTCTGTTTTTAAAAATTTTGCAATAATTGCGCGTTATAAACATCGGTCGTGAGACTGATGCAACATAAGTGCTTCTGCATTGAATTTCTGAATTGAAAGAAAAAGGAATCGTTTAAGCTACTTTGTATGTAGTAATAATCTGTTACAAATATAAATTACGCTGCAATAATTAATCTATGCATTTTGTCAAACAATAAATTATTAATAAAACAGAAAAAAAATCAAGCTTACTCTTTTTATATCTCATTTCAATATTTCATAAAAACTTTTAAGTTTTAATTATAAAAGTATTACTTTTAATAGTATCATTTTGAAATATCATATTTGAAATAATGTTGAAATTATCTGTTATAAAACCATCTTTACAATGTTTCACATGTAAAAAGAAAAAATACTCAGCTAAAATATAAGATTCTTCTACTTTATAAATGTCTTACTCCTGTATGCACTACAAAATCACTTTCATTGTTTTATTATTTCTAGAATTCCTACGAAGCTATTCTGAAAATCACAAATATGCCGCTTTACTAGCTAAAGAGATTAGTGTCTTTTTTATGGTTCCTTGGAAGGTGCAATATATTCATTCTGTTCTTAGGAATTTTGCAATCATGCAGCACCATACACTTCGGCCGTGAGCTTGATACGGCATCAGTGCTTCTGCATCGAATTTCTGAAATGAAAGAAAAAAGAATTGTTTAAGCTACTTTGTCTCTAGTAATAATCAATTATGAATATAAATACTTTAAAAATTAATCTAAGCATTTTGTCAAACAATAAATTGCTAAAGAAAAAAGAAAAAAAATCTAATTCACTGTTTTTATACTATTTGAGTATTTTATAAAAACCTTTTAGGCATATTTATAAACATTTTACCTTTAGTATTATATTAAATCATCATTTTTAAAATAATGTTGAAGTTATGTGTTATAAAACAAACTTTATAATATTTCACATGTAAAAAGAAAAAAAATACTCAAATAAGATCTAAAGTACCCAAAATTCTTCTACTTTATAAATATCTCACTCCTATATTTGCTACAAAATCACTTTCATTATTTTATTATAAAAATGAGAGGCACAGGATCGACCAGAGATCGCATTAACGACCTTTTAAATAATATTTAAGAACTTTAGAAACATAAATTACTTTGAAAAAAATAATTCAAGAATTTTGTTAAACTATAAATAGTTTCAAAAACAGAAAAAAAATCTAGTTCAGTGTTTTTGTACTATTTAAATATTTTATAAAAAACTTTCAGGTTTATTTATAAAATTCTACCTTTAGTATAATTTTAAAATATCGTGTTTGAAATAATGTTAATATTATCTGTTATAAAACTCCGATTACAATGTTTCACATGCAAAAAAGAAAAAAATGCTCAAATAAGGTATAAAGTACCTAAGATTCTTCTACTTTATAAATATCTCACTCCTATAAGTACAACAAAATCACTTTCATTACTTTAATATTTCAAGAATATGTAGGAAGATGTTCAGAAAATCACATATGCCGTTTTATTAGCTCTAAATAGGTTATTGTCTTTTTTATGGCTCTTAAGGAGGTGTAATATATTCATTAAGTTCTTATGAATCTTGCAATCTTACAGCAACATAAATTTCGGTCGTGAGCTTGATACGACATTATCCCTTCAGCACTGAGTTTCTGAAATGAAAGAATAAAGAATCTTTTAAGCTTCATTGCCTGTTGTAATAATTAATTATAAATTACTTTGAAAAAAATTCTAGTCGTATTGTCAAATAATAAATTGTTTCATAAAACAGGAAAAAAAATTCTAATTCACTGTTTTTATACCATTTAAATATTTTATTAAAAACTTTTAAGTTTATTTATAAAAGTTTTAATTTTAATAGTATTATTTCAAAATATAATTTTTGAAATAATATTGAAGTTATCTGTTATAAAAATGTAATATATGTACAAATTATCAATTATATCATCTTTCACATGCAAATAGTATGTATACATATATATATATATATATATATATATATTTCAATTGATGAGTATTGTCTCTATTAATGGTCTTATATATATATATATATATATATTACCCAAGATTTTTCTACTTTAAAAGCATCTCACTCCGATATGTTCTACAAAATCACTTTCATTATTTTATTATTTCTAGAATTTCTAGGAAACTATTCTGAATATCAGAAATATGCCGTTTTATTAGCTCCAAAGAGATTATTTTCTTTTTTATGGTCCCTAGGAAAATGCAATATATTCATTCTGTTCTTAGGAATCTTGCAATCATGCAGCGCCATAAACTTCGATCGTGAACATGATAGGACATCAGTGCTTTTGAATCGAATTTCGAAAATGAAAGAAAAAGAATCGTTTAAGCTACTTTGCTGCAGTAAATATTAATTATAAATCTGATTTACTTTGAAAAAATTAATTTAAATTTTTTTTTCAAACAATAAGTTGTTACATGAAATAGAAAAAATATCCGGTTCACTGTTTTTATTCCATTTAAATATATCATAAAAACCTTTCAGGTTTATTTATAAAAGTTTTAATAGTATCATTTTAAAGTATAATTTTCGAAATAATGTTGAAATTATCTGTTACAAAACAACCTTTAGAAAAGAAAAAAAAATACTTTACTTTACTATACCTTACCTATACTATACCTTAAAAAAGAAAAAAAAATACTTAATAAGGTATAAAGTACCCCAGATTCTTCTACTTTATAAATATCTCACTCCTGTATGTGCTACAAAATCACTTTCTTTATCTTATTACTTCTAGAATTCCTGGGAAGATATTCAGAAAAATCACAAACAGGCCGTTTTATTTGCCCCAAAGAGATTACTGTCTTTTTTATGGTTCCTGGGAAGGTGCAATATATTCATTCTGTTCTTAGGAATCTTGCAATCATGCAGCACCATAAACTTTGGTCGTGAGCATGATACGACATTATCCCTTCTGCACTGAATTTTTGAAATTCAGGAAAAAAGAATCGTTTATGCTACTTTACATGTAGTAATAAATAATTATAAGTATAAATCATTTTGGAAAAATTAATCCAATCATTTTTCACGTGATAAATTGCTATACAGGGTGTCCACTCTCAACGGTGGCCAGTGGCTAATTTCTAAACCTTTAGTCATAGACGTACAGTTCCAATTGCAAAAATGCTTTTAAAAAGGTAAAGAATTTATTTTTAAGTAATTTGGGTAAAAAAAATTAATTAAAAAAAGACGAAAATTAAATTTTCATACGGACCCCTGGTCCTATAAATGATATTTAATAATTTTTTTTCCACTACACTAACAAGTAAGACAAAAAAAAAAAAAAAAATCTTATTCCTCTGCGATTAAAAACGACCGAGTATTAGCTGTTTAATGTTGAGGCATCTTTTTTGTTGCAAATAGGGGTCAGTAACAAATTTACTGGAGATAAAAATAAACATCAGATATAAAATTAACGTTAAACATTGAGAGTAAAATAATTTTTAAATTATTATTTTAAAATATATGTTGATGTTTACACATTAAAGCAAAATATACAAGTTATACTAAAAATATAAATAAAAAAATAACAGCCATTTTGTTAAATTAAATTGTGAAAAGCAGCAGTCACAATTGGTTCTATTGGTCAACAAAATTTTATTGCAATACTAACCTAATGGAATTTGGTGTAATCCTATAAAACAAATAAATGGTACGCACTTAAAATAGTATTAATATTACATTGTCGTTGGATATAAGTAGTATGCGAATTGAAACTCGATCGGATGTTAGGAAGTAAATTAAAATTTGAATACAAATTTCGAACTAAGAAAACATATATAGGAAAGTTTTAAGTAAAATAAAAGCTTATCAAAATAACACACCTTTTTAAAATAAAATCATGAAAAGAAGCAGTTTCATTTCCTTACAAAATAAAACATATGTAAAAAAAATTAAAGATGTGAATTTCAAAACTCGCCTTATCTCATTTATTTTTTTCTATCGGTCTGTACCAATCTGCCCTAATTTAACTCTACAATATACAAATTTATAATGAAAACCAATGGACGCATTTAAAGGCTTTTCGCGATTTCCCAAAATTTTATTTTCTCGATAAAAAGAATTTTGAAACTCACATCTTCAATTATTTTAACCAATCTAGAAGTTAATTAATTAAAATTAACACTACCGTAAAACTTATACGGTGGCAGCACCTTCAGTTAAATTGCTTTAAAAATATTTCTTTATCTCATTCAAAACATTTTTGTAATTGGAACTATATGACTGTGACAAATGGTTTATGAAGTAGCCATTCAACCATTCTGGAAATGGACGCCCTTTATAATACTTTAAGTACTTAGTGTGTGTTCCCTTAAAGCTCAGTCCAACTGATCCATTTTCTGTCACAGAAAAGTGGTTTAAGTCATGAAATTTAAAGTTTCATAATTCAGTCAATTTTAATGTTAGATGAATGGGACCTTTTCTCTCTTATTTGTTAGAGTAGTTGGCAAAATTTACTAAATATCACTTATAGGACCGGGGGACTGTATAAACATTTAATTTTCTTATTTTTTTAATAATTTTTTTTTTTACCTAAATCGCTTAAAAAACAATTCTTTACTTTTTTTAAAGCATTTTTGTAATTGGAACTATATGTCTATGACTAACGGTTTAGAAATTTAGCCACTGGCCACCGTTGAGAGTGGACACCCTGTATAAAATAAAAATTTTAGGTCAAAATTTTTATACTATTTAAATATTACGTAAAAAATTTTCAGATTTGTTTCTCAAAGTTATAACTTTAGTATCATTTTAAAATATAATTTTTGAATTAATGTTGAACTAACCAGTTTTAAAACAACCTTTACAATAATTCACACATAAAAAGAGAAAAATACTCTAATTAGGTATAAAGTTACCAAATTTCTTCTACGTTATAAGTATCTCACTCCTATATCTACCACAAAATCACTTTCATTGTTTTATTATTTCTAGAATTCCTAGGAAGCAATTCAGAAAATCACAAATATGCCGTTTTATTAGCTCTGAGGAGATTAGTGTCTTTTTTATGGTTCCTAGGAAAGTGCAATATATTCATTCTGTTCTTGGGAATCTTGCAATCATGCAGCGCTATAAACTTCGGTCGTGAGCATGATACGACATTACGTTTCTGGACTGAATTTCTAAAATAAAAGAAAAAAGAATCGCTTAAGCTACTTTTGCCTGTAGTTTCCTAGTTAGCCTGTAGTTTGCCTGTAGTATCAATTAATCCTATTAATTTTCTTTATTATATTTATGAGTAGATAATACGTTTCTTTAAATGTAGATAATAACACTTTTTTTATTCAAAGAATAATATAAATTATTTGAATTGTAATTTTAAAACGTCATTTGTTATTTAAACAAGAAAGAAAAAATCATGCGTCAGACATAGATTATGAAGATTTTTCCAACACATTCAAAATAATGTAACAAAACTGCATCGTTTAAAAAATAAATAAAGAAATGTTTGATAAACACGCTGAAGCAAACAGTTTTGAATCAAAGAATTATTTTAAAAATTACTTAATGTTAAAGTTGGTTAAAATCGTCTCATTAAAAAAGTTTTATTGGAGCAAAAACTATGTATTGTAATTTAACAATTTTTTTCTAATGATATACATTAGAAGGTCCTGGTGTGTTTTAGAATGCATTTATTCCGTTAATTTAGTAAGTTGTGGAGGGATTTATTTCCATTTTAAATCCAAATTTTCAGCATTTTGTGAGGTATTTTCTATATATTTTGGAAAAGGTTAATATTTAATGTTGCTAATTCTAAAATCAGTGCAAAGAACGACATTTCCTTCAACTAAAATGATTATGCATTAAAAGCAGCAAAATAATCAAAATTAAATCTTAAACAGTATTTACACATGAAAATTAAAATAGAAAGAAAAAAGTTAATTAATACATTCATTAATATGAATTAAAAGCAGTAAATAGGAGAAATTACGTCATACATAAAATGACTAAATAATATTATCGGAAAATTGTACAATAGAAATAAATAGAGATATTTCTTTCTTATTTCGAAATAATTATTTCAAATATAATTGTCAATTCTAAGACAATACAAATACTATATATTTTCTAACAACGGCAGTATTTTTACGTCAATATTAAAAAGACTAAGAAAACTTTGATGGAAGTTTCCTCAGATTTAATACGATGCATTTAAAATGTCTTATTTAAAATAATTTTCCTATAGCGTTGTTTAAAAAAATACCAGGAGGCGAAATCCCTCTTAACACATTTCATTTTATATCAGCTGTATTTTTCCAAATGTTTACTGATTTTAAATTATCAAACATTAAAACAGCCAGGAGATACCACCATTTCCTTCCTTCTATGCGCAGTAGAATAGGACTAAATTTTTGCATATGTTAAGATGGCACAAATGTGCAGTTTTTGCAAATATCGCAAATATCGTAAATAGTTACTTTTGTATTACTGTTCTTTTTGTGCATTCTCATAATATATTAATTGCATAAATAACAATTGTGTACACACACATACACACACACACACACATATATATATATACATATATGCATATGTATTCAAAATATGATGGTCGAAGTAATTATTATTTATTCTGTGCACATAATAGGCATATTTTTCTTAATAAAGTCTTAATTTCTCTCCACTGATACGTTTTCTTAGCATTTAATTTGTGTTCTAATAGCTACTAAATTATGTTTTCGAAACTATTTGAAAGTATCTATAAACTTAAAGCATGATTGTAATTAAGAAGCATAATTCGTGGTGAATTCATGAAAATAATGGAAGTTAAGAACAATATAACAGATATTTATATTTGACTGCGTGTCAATATTTTAATATTCTTAATGAAGCATTGCATCTTATGTAATTTAAATATATTTAGTACATGTCAATGACTGTGATTTATGATGTAAAGTATCAGAATTTTGGAAGTCAAGAAAAGTATTTCTTGCATTCAATACTTGACTTATGTTAATAATTTAACATTCTCATTCAAGAATTGTACGTAAATTATTTCAACATTGTCTTAAATACCTTTGATTCGTAAAAGTGTTAATTTTGTTGCAAAAAAATTGTATGAGTGATCAAGTAGTATATCACGCTTAAATACTAATAATGTATGATCAATTGCATTGTTATTGGATGTTAAAGAATTTATGAAGTTTGTGTTTTCTTTTAAAATTGCACTTGTACTATAAAGTGAAAGTTGAGTTGCCGGGGCGGTTATCCCTTGCCACCTTTCTCCCTCTTTTATACTCGAACAAAAATGGTTTAATTAAGTATATATTCATGCTGTCTCTTTGAAAATCGTGAAAACTTTTTGCATAAAGTTTTAATATAAAATCTTAATTATTAGTATTAAAAGACAATTACTAATTTATCTTAAAAATATCTTTTACAAACGATCTAATGCCAATGTTTTACATTAAAAAATGACTCACGAAACTTCTAATGAGCATAGATCTAGATCTCGATCTAAGTACGGGAAAATCACATTCATTACTTTATTGTTTCTAGCATTCTTATTAAACTGTTCAGAAAATCGCAAGTATGAAGTTTTATTAGCTCCAAATAGAATGTGGCATTTGTTATTGTTTTTAAGAAGGTGAGTTCTAATATTTTAATTACTCGAATCTTGCAGCCAGCTACGTTACACTGTTAAAAATAATCCATTTAAAAATGAGATCTTCTACGTAATTCTATGCATTTAAAAAATGCTTCAGAAACGAATTCATATTTTCAATATTTTGATATTCTCAAATGTGAATAACGATTCGGACTGAAAAGTAAGCTTCGGAATAATTAATAATAGTCTCTTGTTATTTTATTGGCATGTTAAAGATACCATTAAAATTATTTAGTTAGCATGTATGCTATAACTTATATAATTAACATTACACTGTTAAGAAAATTTCTGTGAAATTACAGAAAATCTACGGTTAATCCTTTATCTAATATTACAGAGATTAGAAAAACCAAGATTCTGTTAAATAACAGAGAAATTATTTGGTAAATTTACAATATATTTATAAATTAACATCGTTAAAATACACATGGCTCTGTAAATTTATTTTTACGGTATGAAAATTTTATTAATTTTTTACACGATAAAAACACCTAATAATAATTGACCAATTTATATAGATACATGAAGACAAATTATTATTATTATTATCATTACAAAGCGAAAAATGAGTTACACTATTAAAATAAATTGTACGTAACCTATATTTAAACAGAATATTAAAACACATTTTCATTATTATTATTATTTTCAAACTATAGATTCTACATCATTTTTTGAATGCTTTCTGAAATGTAATATTTTTAAACGTCGGCATATTTTTATAGAAAAATTGCATGAACAGAGAATCTCATACTTAAAAAATAATTCATTGAAATGCATTAATACATAATCTTTCAGATTTTGGGTGTGTAAAACATTATTGTTTATTTATAAATGAAAAGGTAATTTATTTTATACTCATAAAAAAGAAACAGAAAACTGAGTTTAATATAATTAAATTAATCTAACTACTTACTACTTATGTTTGACACTTTATGATTGAAGTTTCCTTTTTAAAGGGGCATTCAAAATTAAAAATTTTAAAAACAAAGCGCTCCATCCCACTATATAAAATAGATTGGAACATTTCTTTAAAAATATCAAATATGTTGTATTATGATACATTTCAGTTTTTTTAGATATGAGCGCTAACTGTTTATTAATATTATTGATTTTTTCTGTGCTTTCATGAACATATTTTTTAAATAAAAAAAGTTGATGATTTAAAAAATACAATAAATTAAAATTAAATTCTCTTTTCAATATCAACAGTCTTTCTTTCTTTTTAGGTGCGTTCGTAATTATGTAAATACGTAGCACATATTGCAGTCGTTCAGTTCGCCCGTCTGTCCGCATACAATAGAGCAAAAAACTACCCAACCAAATTGTTTCAAATTTAAAATATATAATTATTATATAAATTTGACGAATCATTTCAAATTTCATATAAATCTGATGTATAATTCAATTACAGGGACAATCAAAATTATTCCGTTACATTACAGTCAGTGGAAAAAAATAGTTTCAAGTTAAATTTAATGATGTTACACTCTTTCAAACATAATAAAATTCGTATGGATCTACGAAACATATAATGAAATATTCATTCTGTACAATCTGTGGTGCAAAGATTATTTGCTATTCATTTTCATGGCTACACAAAAGTATTCTATTACATAATTGCATTGGTGGAATCATTATTAGGAGCGCGTTTTAATTATATTAGAGTATTTCACATTTTATGAAATTAAGATACGTTGGTGAGGGTTACTACAAGTAAATTCCTGTATAATAGAAAGCAGATAGCACTTACAGGGACACATAAAAGATTTCGGATAGTGTAATGCATCCCAAATAATGTGTACTTTTAAAATTTCGGTATAATAATAATGCACGCCATTTGCTACGTTTGACGTACAATTTCGGGCATTTTTTTTTAAATCTTTGTTAACTAAATTAAGGTAAATCTGTTTTCATCACTAAAAATTAAGCAATTTAAAAATAAATCACAGCAACATCATCACAAATGTTTTTCTATTATTTTTCATTCTGTATGACAAGATTAAAATATTCATTTCTCCTTTGTAGTTTTTCAGCACAAAATCCTATCTTTTATTAATACTAAAAAGAGAATATTACAGGCATATCTGGAAAAAATTGCTATAGCTGTATTGAATGGGAAGCATTCAAAACTGGGTTTACTTCATAATAAGTTGGGGTTACCACATACATTAGAGTTTTATGTTGATACTCTTGTCATATTTATGCTGCAATAAAAGTTCCCCGAAAACTACATTTTGGGGATGATGCTCAGATACAATACAAAAGAACTCATAATTTCCCGTTACCTTCATGCAAAATAATAGGGAGACGAAAAATTATTCTTTATTGCTTTGCTTTTGCTTTTAAAGTAAAGATATTTGAAACAGCAAAGTAATTTACATTTTTCAGCTGAATAAATTATACTATTGCGTTCTTATCTGAATTCTTATATTTCAGTGTAATTTTAAAGTATTTTATTCAAAAAGTGAAATTCAAAGTAATAAATTATTGGTACTGTCCTCTATTAATTTATAATTTTTCGTTATCTACATGCAGAATCACAGGCAGACAAAAAATTATTATTTAACGCTTTTCTTTTGCTTTTAAAGTAATGATATTTAAAACAGAAAAGTAACTTTCATTTTTCAGCTGAATAAATTACTATTGCGTTCTTATCTGAATTCTTATATTTCAGTGTAATCCTAAAGTATTTTATTGAAAAAAGTGTAATTCGAGATAATAAATTATCGGTACTGTGCTCTATTAATTTATAATTTTTCGCTATCAACATGCAGAATAATAGGGAGACGAAAAATTATCATTTAACGCTTTTCTTTTGCATTTAAAGTAATGAAATTGGAAACAGCAAAGTAATTTAAATTTTTCAGCTGAATTAATAACTATTGCGTTTTTATATGAATTCTTATATTTCAGTGTAATCCTAAAGTATTTTATTGAAAAAAGTACAATTCAAAATAATAAATTATTGGTACTGTGCTCTATTAATTTATAATTTTTCGTTACCTACATGCAGAATAACAGGGAGACGAGAAATTATTATTTAACGCTTTTCCTTTGCTTTTAAAGTAATGATATTTAAAACAGAAAAGTAACTTTCATTTTCAGCTGAATAAATTACTATTGCGTTCTTATCTGAATTCATATGTTTCAGTGTAATCCAGCATATTTCAGCGTATGGTATTTTATTGAAAAAAGTATTTTTGATATAATAAATTATTGGTGCTTTGCTCTATTACACGTCACATTTAAACATAGCTGTTTAAAAATTTCTTATTTCATTTGCGAATAAAATTGAAATTCATTATGTGTTATAATAATTTATCAACATATGAACAACATCAGAAGATACTGAAGTTTACAGTGCAAAACATTTGAAGCATAAATTATTGCAAAAGACATTCTTTCAGCATGAGCATAAGTATTTTAATATCCTCTGTACATGCTAACCAAATCTGTATTCAAATATATATTTATTAGTTTTTTAAATCATTTGGTGTTTTATTTTCAAAGATTTAACACATTGTCAGTTTATCTTACCTTACATTCTAAGAGGCAATAAGAGTTTTCTTGCTTAATTACTGATACCACTCATTTTTAATTGTAACATTCATGTTATGAAAATTGGTGATTCACTTTTGATGATATGTGACTTTTTCTGTAAATATGTGAAAAAGTTACATATTTACAGAATTTTCGGTCCTTTTTATTAAAAACATCGTTTTGAATGTACCTGTCCGGACCATTGCATCCGTTTGGTAGGCGGAGAGTTAATAAAAGTTTTTTTAATTGCATATTATTTGCATATTGCATAATATTTCGTTCGGAAAATAGAATTTCTGTACAGGCGGTCTTTTAAATATTTTGTCTAAGCTATAGCAGAATATTGCTTTTGATTTTAATATTACAAGTGATGCACCCGGACTTCCCATGTTACACAAGAACGGTTAAATATATGTTTTTATTTTAAAACTATGATCGATTTTTTCTAACGTTTAATATATTTTTTATTATGCGTACTAACAATATCGAAAATCACATTTATCTGAAAAATAGCATTTACACATTTAAATGAAATTTTGAAATTTATGAAAAACGATAATTTTGTATTAGCCTCGCGCCAAAAGTTGGTTGCAAAAGTCGACAGTCAAAGATCATTATTTACAATGTGCTCTTTTTTTTATCATTTCAGAAGTTTAAATGCATAGTTTAGTTGCACTCTTAAATTTGTGGAAGCGTTCTTTGAACAATCCACTTCTTAGTGCAATTATATATATATATATATATATATATATATATATATATATGGAGAATATTTTAATTTTGGTATGGAAAAGCTGGAATCAAAAACTGATCTATTTACATTGATTTAGATGCAAACGTATTTATTATTTTATTCGGCACTCGAAAGACATAGATTTAAAAAAAAAAAATCATGCTTGAAAATTATTTTAAAAACCACAAAAACTGAATACATGGCGATGCATTAAAAAAATAATCGCGATGTATTTTTCAAAGAAATTTCATTTGAAAGTACATTATTTTTCTTATTCGACGATCCAAAAATTAAAAATGTAGGATTTTAGAAGTTTTTAAAAAGCCACAAAAGTCATTCACGTCAGCATTACGCACGAACACATTTGTTCTTTCTGAGTGTCTGCGGATTTTCCTACGTTTTCATAAAAGTGCTTATGAATTTAATAATCCTTAAAATTTTCTTTCACTTTTTCTTTTTATAAAAAACATTTCATAATCTATATTACACAGATGATCTTAAAATGTTAATCACTACTATAATCTTAAAATTTCTGTTAAAAATATTTTTGTTCACAGCCGATCTAAACTGTTTTGGAAAACGGAAAAATCGAGCAAACCAAGCAAAAACAAAAAAATACAAATAACTAATTTTAAAATTATAATCAGTTTTAAATGTGAACATGTGACTCAACAGATTCTCCCACCTTATTCTAGAATTCAAACAATCGAGTTTCTTCTAAAATTTCGCAATTCATTATTTGTTCTATGGATAATTACAGGGCGTTTCACGAAGGACCCCCATCTTTAAAAATCTATAACTCGGAAACGGTGATAGACAGAAACATGAAACCAGTGGTGTGTTTGTTAAAAAAATCGTAAGAATCTTATACATAAATCAGAAAATTTAGTTAAAAATAACGCTCATAGATGGCGCTGAGAGCGTTAAGACCTTCTAAAGGGACACTGTTAAAAATTTGAAACATTTGCCTCATCGTCACTCCATCGTTTTTATAGAATATCTCTATTTTGACCAATGAGAATCGTCCATAATGCATTGAAGTAATCGTATTCTGTATAAGTGGTGGAGTGACGATGCAGCAAAAGTTTTAAAGTTTTAACAGTGTCTCTTTAGAAGGTCTTAACTCTGTCAGCGCCATCTATGATCGGTATTTTAAACTAAATTTTCTGATTTATGTATAAGATTCTTACGGTTCTTTTAATAAACACACCACTGGTTTCATGTTTCTATCTATCACCGTTTCCGAGTTATAGATTTTTAAAGTTAGGGGTCATTTGTGAAAACACCCTGTAAGTAGCTGAAACAGAAAATTATCGTTTATCCACTGAATCTACAAGTTTCAGTAAAATGGTTAAATAAAATAACTTCATAAAATTGAATAGAGTACATTTTATTATCATGCTACAATTAATTCGAAGATTAAATATTTACTGGAGTTAAATACAACGCACGATTTTAATTTAAATAGTTATCTTTGGCTTAATTGACAATTAAGTTTTAATTGGAGAATTCAACGGGCGTTCATCATGAAAGTTTAAAGTGCTAATTGTACTTAAAGTCAGTATTTATTTTCTACTTTACGCCATTTTATTACATGTAATTTAATTTCTCAGAACTTGTTTCATAATTTCATTGTATTGTTTACTTCATGAAGATTGCTCTATTTTTTTTATATATAAAATTTTTATAAAATACAATTTTAAATTTGATACGATTATGCTGTTTATGATAATTTAATCATATTTCACAAGTTTAATGAAAATTTTAATTTTTAAGAATGAAATAAAAGTCTGGTGTAATATTTTCATGCGGCAACATTATTGGTAAAAACCGAAATAAAAAAAAAAATTATTAAAAAAAAAAAAATCCTTTTTTTTTTTTTTTTTTTTTTTTTTTTTTTTTAATCAAAAATAAATTATGAAACTAAATACTATATCTATGTGCCATCTTTTTACATGTTTTCAGATATATGCAAATTAATATTGTTGCTGTACACAACAATATTAATAATATACAATATTAATAATATAATGTTATCGTTCTAGTTCTATCCCTTGTGAATATTATCTATTTCTATAAAATTATTAACTATAACTGTTCTTGATTTGTTTCACCGTTTGTTACGCATATTCACAGTATCCGCAAAGAAACTCTTCGAGAGGGTTGAAAATCTCATTAAAAAAACATTCTAATCAAACTCAAAAACAAAAGGAATATTGTTTCACACAGCTTAGGTAAAAGCTGAAGAAATAAAACAGATAATGTATTTATCACAAAAAATCGTTTGCACAGAAAACTTTTTACATTTTGAAATAATTAGGTATATCTTGATTGCTAGGTGACAAAGTCAGTAGAAAATTAAATAGCCTTTTATCAAACATACCGCCCCTCTTGAAACCTCTGAGGGGGGTTTCAAACTAAAACACTGCAATTACAATCATTGTAAAAAATATAAAGAACAATACAATTAAATACAATATAAATGAGTCACAGTTAAGTTAAATTTAAGCAAATATTTAAACAATTTTACATAATACATAATAAATAAAGAAATTTTACAATAATGTACACTTTCTTATAAAAACTGAATTACTTTTCAAGAGGTAATACAGCAATTTTGTATACTGCTCTTTTATATATTCCATTTGGGGTTTTTATATTTACAACTCTTATTCTATTATCATTACCAAAAAATACTTCTACAATTCTCCCTAATAACCATTTAGACACTGGAAGATCATCTTCCTTTATTACAACCATATCTCCAATTTTGAGGTTGTTTTTTGATATCATCCACTTATGCCTTTGCTGCAATGTACTTAAATAACTATTTTTCCACTTTTTCCAGATGGTCTGAACCATTTTAGTGGTCTTTTGCCATAAGTTTAGTCTATTATCTTCAATATTACTCAGGTCAGATTCAGCAATGGCATTAAGTGGGCGACCAATAAGAAAATGTCCCGGGGTCAAGACCTCCAAGTCATCAATATCTGTACTCAAGGGAGTAAGCGGGCGCGAATTTAAGATACCTTCAATTTGGACAATTATAGTTAACATTTCTTCATAAGTTAATTTAGAGTTGCCCACAACACGTTTAAAGTGATACTTGAAGGACTTGACTCCCGATTCCCATAAACCTCCAAAATTTGGAGCTTTAGGGGGAATAAATTCCCAAGCAATACCTTCAGATATCAAGTAATTAGTAAGGTTCTGGTCAGGTTTGTTTATAAATTCATGCAACCTTTTAAGCTCTACATTAGTCTTCACAAAATTGCCTGCATTATCCCTGAAAATTTTTCGAGGTTTGCCTCGTCTGGCAAAAAACCTCTTTAATGTTGCAATAAAAGCCTCAGATGTTAAATCATTGACTAATTCCAAATGCGCTGTCTTTGTTACCATACAAATAAAAATACAAACATAAACTTTATGACAAATGCCTTTACGTTGACCTCTATATCTAATCAAAAATGGACCACAGAAATCAGTTCCTGCGCAATTAAAAACAAAGTCAACATTTATTCTTTCTTTCGGGAGCTCGCCCATAATTTGCTCTAACAATTTAGGTTTGGCCCTAAAGCATGTAATACATTTATGTACAATTTTTCTGCAAATAGCCCTACCGTTTAAAGGCCAAAATTCTCTTCGAACACAATAAAGTAAATTTTGTGGTCCTATATGTAGATATTTTTTGTGATAAAACTCGATAATTAATTCTGTTAATTTGTGTTTAGAGGGCAGTACAATTGGGTGTTTTTGGGCATAATTTACCGTGCTATTTTGGATAAAGACCTCCAACTCTGATTAAATTATTTTTATCCAAGAAAGGATTTAATGAAAGTAATCTACTATTTTTTGGTAACTCCTTACCCTTAGATAACAATGTGAATTCAGAACTGAACTCTTTTTCTTGAACAGATTTTATGATAAACTGCTCAGCCTTCTTCAATTCAGCAGATGTTAGCTTACCTGAATACCTTTCTTTTGGCTTCTTGACATTCTGAATGAACCTGAAAACATAGCTAAGAATTCTTATTAATTTAGCATAATTATTACTCAATTGCAAAAAATAGTCAATAAAAAATGAACAGTCTGATATTAAAAGTGAAGTCTCTGAAAAAGTCTTTTTAAGTTCACTTCTGTATAGATCCTTATCATTTTGCTCAAGTTCGACAGTATTTAAAGAAGGTTCAGTTTGTTGTGTTAGGAATAGTGGACCCTTCCACCATAAGTTACTCTGGAGAAGTTTGTCTGGATCTACACCTCGTGACACAAGATCAGCAGGATTATCAGAAGAAGCCACATGTCCCCAATGACTGATATCAGAAAGATTTTGAATCGTAGCCACACGTGATGACACAAAGGTTTTTAAGTCACACGGCTGTTTTCGAATCCAACATAATACAATAGTACTATCTGAATAATAGTAAACAGATTCTTTAGGAACTTTTAAGGTTTTGGCAACCTTATTCATCAATTTGGCTAATAAAACTGCACCACAGAGCTCCAAGCGAGGAATAGTGATTGTTTTGATTGGTGCAACTCGACTTTTACTGCAAAGCAATTGAGAAATTTGCTCTCCTGAAGAATTTGAAGACACAGCATACAATGCCACACCGTAGGCTTTCTCCGAAGCATCTGAAAAGCCACAAATTTTAAATTGCACTGGATTATTTGTAAAAATGTATCTAACAGCACTTATATTATTGATGGCTCTTAATGATTCTAAAAACTGCAACCAATCATCAAGCTCAGCTGTAGGGAGATTTTCATCCCAATCAATTTGCAGTCTCCACAGTCTTTGTAGGAAAATTTTTGCTTTCGTCACAACTGGTCCAAGTAGACCCAAGGGGTCGAAAATGCGAGCAATATTTGACAGCACACTTCTTTTAGTTACCTTGGTTTGCTCACTGAATGATACACTAAAAGTAAAAGTATCATCATTGACATTCCAGCAAAGTCCTAGTGCCTTAGTTTCACTCATATTTTCAAAAGTGTAATTCTCATTTTTAAAGGCTGGCTCCATTAATTCTGGATGGTTACTAAACCATTTATGTAAGTTCATGCCACACATATTTAATAGTTGAATAAGCTCAATTTGCAGTCTCTTAGCCGATTTTAGGTCAGCTGCTCCAGTCAGGACATCGTCCATGTAAAAGTCTGATTGTAGAAGCATACGGAAATTGAGATTCACCATCTATACCAAGCTGTTTAAGGCAGCGCATGGCTAAATAAGGGGCACTAGTTGTGCCATATGTGACTGTTCATAGTCTGTGATATTTCATCTCACCATTTACAGAATCTTTCCAAACTATGCGCTGTAAATCACGTTGACTTTTATCGATAAGTATCATGCGATACATCATTTTTACATCTGCTGTAAATGCATAGCGGTGTGTACGAAATCTAAGTATTATGCTAAACAAATCATCTTGAATGACACCTCCATTCAGCTGTATGGAATTTAGGGATTCTCCTGATGAAGTTGCATGTGAACCATTAAAGACAACTCTCAATTTTGTAGGACTTTTATCTGGGCGATAAACAGCATGATGAGGTAGATAATTCGCATGTATTGGCTCATCTGTTTTCTCTACTTCCTCCATATGGCCTAACTCTCTATACTCTGCCATAAATGCGCAATATAACTCTAAAAGATTTGGATTTTTGACTAGCCTATTCCAAAGTGAATTTAATCTATTTTCCGCAAATTGCTTTGATTCTCCCAAAGAACTAGGATCTTTTTTCAACGGCATTTGTACTATGAATTTGCCCGTTATATCTCTCTGATGTGTGTTTATAAAGTGGGTGTCGCATGCTAATTCTTCTGTATTTCTCAATGATGTACTTTCTTCTACTCTTTCAATTTCCCAAAATTTTTTCATTTCAAAATTTAAATCTGTTTCAGTAATTAACCCACAATGTATTTGTTCTTGATCGTTACAATCGTAAACACTCCCACTTACTATGCAACCGAACACCGTATTTTGCAGTATTAATTTAGAATTTGGTAGCTTCATACGACCCACCTTTATCAATTCTAGAAATACTTCAGCTCCTAGCAAAAGATCTATTTTCCCTGGTCTATTAAATTCAGGATCAGCAAGAATAATAGACTCTGGAATTCCTAGCTCTGAAATATTAATACATTTCGAGGGCATAATTTGCGAAATCTTTGGTATGATAAGGAAATCTAACTCCCGACTATAATCTCCCGAATTATTACTGATCAAGGCAGTAGTTTTATTTTTTACCGCTACAGAGGATCCACTTAAACACGATACCGAAATATTACTTTTTTCTTTTCGAATTCCTAATCTTTCAATTAACTGCTATGTTAAAAAATTGCTCATTGAACCATTGTCCAATAAAGCACGCACCGGAACTTTATTTCCGAATTTATCTCTCATATAAACAATAGCAGTGGAAAGAAGAACTGTTTTAACATTATTCGATCTCACATTTGAAGTACCAGTGAAATTTTGAATTTGGTTATTTAACTCAAATGGTATGGCGTCAACATTTAATGTTGGTTTACTTTCATTCGTCGACAATGCATTTGGCACTTCCTTATCACTATAATTTTTTGTGTTTCCCACCGCATTGGAATTTCTCTCACGCCTATCAAAACAAAGAAGTATATTGTGGCGTTTATGGCATTTTGAACACGAGAATGTTGAGTTACATTTTTTGACGCAGTGGAATTCTGAAAGACAGTTAAAGCACATATTGTTTTTTTTCACAAAATCTACTCTTTCCTGTACATTAAATTTTTGAAATTTGAAACATTTAAAAACACTGTGATATTCCTGGTTACATACAACACATTTGCGCATATTTTTCTCATTTAAACTCGCAACCATGGATGTTACCTTTGAAAAGCTATGCTTTGTTTGGCTTTCGTTTTGAAAATTTCGCTTTGTATTTACTTGTTTGGACGCACTTAGTGTACGCGCGTGGTCTCAGAATTCTAGCAATTCAGTTAAACTCGGTAAATTATCCCGCTTAAGATGTCTTTCCCACCACATTTTTGTATTTACATCTAATTTTTGAGCCAAAATATAAGCAAACATAGTAGTAGAAAACCCCTCAACTTTTTGTTCTAAAATCTCTAACGACCTAATACATTCATTTGTTATATCTATTAGATTTAATAATGCTGCTGGGGACTCATTCTGAATAACAGGAATATTTGAAAAACGTTTTAAATGCGCGTAAACTTGTTCTCTCGAATTTGAAAACCGTTCTTCCAAAAGCGACCATGCAACTTCATAATTAGAATCCACGATTGAAATTGATTGAATTATACGAAAAGCATCTCCTCTCAATGAAGACTTCAAATATTGTAATTTCATTGCCCCTGACAAATTATAATTTTCATGTACAGTAGCCTTAAATATATCTTTGAAAGAAAGCCACTCATGCAAATTACCCGTAAATACAGGAAGAGTTAACTTTGGCAATTTAATGTTATTATCAGCCTTTGTGGCGTTTTCTAAATTAACAGTTTGCACTTTTATTTTTGATAACTTTTTTATAAGTTCAAATTCCATTATTTCTAAAATTTCATTAATTTCTTCGTTTTCCTTAATAAAATCCTCAATTTCATCTTCTTTACTTATCTTATAAATAGACTCAAATAACTCAGAAAAGTTTTTCTCTAATTTATTCCGTTTCTCCTTTATGAGAATTAATTCATTTAATTCTAGCTCAGTATTCGATAATTTTTCTTTTAATATTGTCAAGTTTGTTTTGAAAATTTTCTTTTTTGCTTTTAATTCTTTCATACTCATTTTTAATGAATAAAAATTAAATGGGTGCACTTACCCCTCTTGGCTCTTTCAAAGATGAGTTCTAACATCGAAGAAATAGCAAAACAGCACAAAATATTCACCAGTTATCCTTCAATCATTGACGTAGAACAGCTCGCTGATTTTTCTCCGGCTCGACGGACCATATGAAGAATTCAGTTGTTCGATTGTTTATTAATATTTTACTCAACTCAAAATTAATTACTCATATCTGGTTTTAAACAGTTTATTCTCATGAGTAAACTCAACTCAGGTTCTTTCGAACATTAATAATTTCACAAAACACAACTCCAATAAAAACCGTAACATTTTTTCACATATCTCATTAAAAAACATTCTAATTAAACTCAAAAACAAAAGGAATATTGTTTCACACAGTTTAGGTAAAAGCTGAAGAAATAAAACAGATAATGTATTTATCACAAAAAATCGTTTGCACAGAAAACTTTTTACATTTTGAAATAATTAGGTATATCTTGGTTGCTAGGTGACAAAGTCAGTAGAAAATTAAATAGCCTTTTATCAAACAAAAAGCATACAGCCGTTTCGGGACTTCTAAAGTCCCATCATCAGTGCTCAAAAGTGTAAAACGCAAAAGAAAGTCACATCGTTAAATAAAATAAAATAAACCGTGCATCTGAGCTCGCCGCTAAGGCCATGAAACGTCGCAAAGCAACAGTAAAAGTAAACTGGCACGTGCACCCAGAGGAGACCAATCATAAGTCACTTCCCACTGGACGAGTCTAAATCAAGGAGAAAAGGAGGGGGGGGGAGGGGGAGTGATATTACAGGAATGGAAACCAGACTACTTTTACTGTTGCTTTGGGACGTTTCATGGTCAGTTCGTCTTAGCGGCGAGCTCAGATGCACGGTTTATTTTATTTTATTTAACGATGTGACTTTCTTTTGCGTTTTACACTTTTTAGCACTGATGATGGGACTTTAGAAGTCCCGAAACGGCTGCATGCTTTTAACATCTTTTTTTTTATAATATTTGTGCTCTTTAACGTTGTTTATTTATTTAGTTATATATAAGCACAAAGTACAATCCTCCCCCTCTTCCTTTAAACTCTGTTTTGCGTACTCAAAAATAATAATAGTTCATAACATATCTAGATTAATAGCTTGTTGTATGTTGAATCGAAAATTTATGAGAAATGTCTTTAAACATAAATTTTCATATTTATAGCTGACCTTTTAAACATTATTCAGACTGTTGTTGTTTCAACAAATAGATATGCAAAATATTAAACAATGCTGCGCTGTCATTCTTGAAATGTTGCTTATTTCAATGTTTTAAAACAAACTAGAAGACGTAAAATTATTTGTTTGTGTTTTCAATGTGTTTGATTCATAAAGGAATGCATTGCTAAATTTCTTTATTTTTACTAATCAGCATTTTTACTAGAAATGCTGATTTAGTTTAACATTGTGTCATTTTGAACAGTAATGCTTATTTCAGAGATCGGGTTACGAATAAAAAATGTGCATTTGTAGCGTGTTTCATTTCCATCCATCAGAGGATTTATTTAAAACAATGTAAATAAACAAAATATAAACTATGTTTCTGAAGTGTTCAAACATGCTTTTAAAAAAAATCTGATCATGTGTTAATCATATACTCTAGGATGTTTTATTTTGTAAGGAAAAAATGTAAGATTTTTGCAAACTTTGTTTACGTCCCGAGTCTTAGTGATCTAAAATAAAATTATGCCAAAAGTTGTACACTTTGATAAGTTTCGTAAAAATACGAGGGGCAGTCTGAAAATAAGTTTCCTCTGTTGGTTATAGTCAGAGATGTGTATGAAAGTAAAAAAATATAATGATAGATTAGACATAAGATTATCTTTATTTTTTCACATAATTACTGAGCACGTTGAGACATTTGTCATACCACTTGATAAGCTTCAAAAAGCCCTCCAGGACAAACTCAGGGCTTTGCATACGGAAGAAGCATTTAACGGATTGTCCATGTGCAAAGTCCTGATGTTTTCCTGGAGTGCTATTTCCAGCTTATGAACCAATAAGACAATTGTCTCAACATGCTTGGTACTTGTGTTGACAAATAAAGTTGTTTCGCATCTGTCATGTCTCATTATATTGTGTGACTTTCATACACACCTCTGTCCACAGACGCTGGGGAAATTTTATTTTCGGACTTCCCTCATAGGGAAAAAGAAGATTTTTCAGTGTTAATTACTTTTATTTCAAAAACTATAAATTAAAAAATTAAAAATAATGCTAAAACCAGACAATAAGGTTAATAGGTAGTTTAATAGTGAAAACATGTGCTATATTAATCAAGCTTGTACGATGCAATCCCTTCTTTTGTGCACTTGGTGACGACTTTTCTGTGATGCTCGAATTTTTCAATAAGATTTGTGTTGTTGTTGTTGTTGTGAGTCATCAACCGATTTATTAAACTTTTTTATCAGAGCAGTTTCTCTTTCTCTGGTGTGACCGAGAAAGTTTTTGATCTAAATTCTGACCATTTTAAGACCGTTCATATGCAGTGCCTACCCCACCTGCCTCATTCATCTATCGCAATAGCAATGCATTTCTTTATGAGTCAAATAATTTGGAAACACAAGCAAATAATTTGACTTCTACTAGTTTGTTTTAAATCTTAGAAAATTGCTGTAGAATTCTGTCACGTCGTGGACCCCAAAAAGTTTGAATAGCGTCTTTGGTTTATTAGTAATGAAATAATTCCGGTCTTTTCTTTCAAAAACTTGGTTTTTACCCTCTAATTGTTTCATTTGTTTTTTCTTTGCAGGTTTACTTTCTAAATTTTTAGTCACATTTTTCTTATCAGACCGTATATTATGTTTGTTCAAAAAAGAAGAATCCTAAGTTTATTTCTGCCACATTCCAAATATGTCTCTTAATAATTGTGAATTTATTGTTTTACGTGTGTATCTGCATAAGTGCTCAGAATCTGTAAAATCATTCTTTAAAGCACATCGACTTACAATGACCTCGTGCCAAAAGCGGACATATATGAGTATGAGAAAGTGTTCAACACGTTTCTTCCTTTCAACTCTCGTTGAGGAATATTCAACTTTCAATGAACAGGACAGTTTTTAGTGCATATATTGGTTTTGTCATCCACCGTGCTTGAAGCGGAACCCATGTGATCGTTAAACTGAAGTCATTTTCAAACCTACCACCTAGGTGCAAGATTGTGTAACAGTAGATTGAGTAATTGTCATGATTCTTTGTAGTCTTTTCTTAGATGACTTCCCTCTTTAACTGATTTCCAACATTTTGGTGGTAGTTAGCAACTTCCTTTCATTGTTCTTCTAGAAGGCCTTAAACAGGACTTTCATAATTCATCATTGTCATATGTGAGCTTATCAAATGAAGCACACATACTTTGGAATTTCTGAAACTTCTGTATGTCAGGACATCTTCATGGTCCTTAACCCCTCCTTTTAATGCTAGTTCATGGGTTTGATGATGATAAGTCTACCACGACAATGTTTGACTGAATTCCACCCCTTTGATCAGTCCTGTATTAGATTATGTAGCATCAAAAACATACCACTTACTTTATCACATAGCCCAAGCTGGTTTATTTCCAAATAACTACTTCGGCCATCTATTCACTAATTCCTTTCAGTGAAATAAGTATTCCAAACAAATGCTCAAAATCTTTACCTTAACTAGAATTGCAACTCTATCATCCAAAATTTTAAAGATTCCTCAGGCAAATGAGGGCAACAGTCTACTATCTGAGTACAAACACTAATTGAAAAGGATTTTCAAAGAGTGGCCCTTTTGAGTTTCCTTGCTTTTTTACTTGTATTGATCTCCCGAGCTCTGTAAACGGCAGCTGGAAATATGGAAATTTCACAAACATTGAGTCTCTTTCAGTTTCGATCAATGAAGTACAGGCTTGTCGAATGGTTGCTGTTATCAATGCCAAGTAGACATGAATGCCTGGTCATGAAATTTCAATCTACGACTTGAGTATAATTTTTTCGTTATAAGTGGCAAAATCTTGGCCTCTTCCTCACTAGGTGATAATAATGATGAAAATAAGTATTCCAGTAAAAATGTCTGATTGATTCAAGTGGTAGCTTTGTAATGTTTATTCCTGTATGAATCATTTTTGTTTTCTTTTTTACACTTAGTTCTTACTTTCCAGGCGAAAATGTTCTCTACTCTACCCGTTGACAAACTCGCATGAACTTACATTTGTGACCTAAAATACTATTTATCTTTTTATGATACGCTAATTATGGCCATCACATTTTGAAGAGAAATGTCAAATAACTCAATGAGATAACCTTTACGAATATACTGTTTCATATTTGTTTTATCCGTGTTTCTTGATTTTTTTTTGTCAAGTTCTGGTACTCTTTAAAAATTTCTGAATACCACGGATATCTTTTCCTGTTTTAACAGGTACATTTGCTTTCCTCCGTGCTTCCTCTAGTTTAGAACTTGTAGATTTAGTAGCAAGCGGGAGTTTTTCTTTCATTATCTTGTGATAGTAAATAAAAACTAAAAGTATTTTATCCATTGAAGGAAGAAGCTAGCTTGACTTGGTTTCCATTTTAAAATTCAATAACATGCACAAAATTAAAGAAATACAACAGAAGCCATTAATAGAAAATAATTCAATGTAATGAATTTCACAATTTGTGATAAAATTAATCATTGTATATAATCCCTAAATATCATTCAATGTTATTGAAATTTAGCATATGTATCTTTCAACATCATTGAGACTCCAGGCTTAAGTAAAGTCATATGAAAATCGCATGTTGGAAAAACTAAATGCTCTAGTATATTCCAATTATGACTGTCTCAATTTTTGTATGATTTGGCTATCTTTTTGTAATTTCTACAAATTTCAAAGCACTCAAGTCTGCAATTAAAATCTTAAGTTCGAAATTGCTAACTAAGCAAATATTTTATGATTTTCCTCTTTAAACGTGTGTGCTTACAAATTTTTATCTAGGGTCTTTAGGAGTCATATTAAGGTTAATTTTTTTAGAGTAAATAATTATTTAAAAGTAGCGAAAATCAATTTGTTTTCTGAAAATGAAAACATTTCTTATTTTATATGTACTTATAAAATCTTTCCGTCCCAGATTTAAAAAAAAATTAATAATGCAAACACATTATGCTTTTCCTTTAAAAACTTGGATGGTTTGAAAATTGCGTTAGACATGGAAAGAAGGTTATCAGAATGGTTTGAAGTTAAGTGAAAATTCGTGCATGGACTCTTGACATAGAGTTATTGCGGAAATAATAAAAAATATAGGGTAGTAGTGCCCTTTGAAGGGCGATTTATAAGAAAATACAATCAACTGACAGAATTCAGAAAACCTATAGAAATTTTAAAAAGCGTAACTTTTAAAATCTAGCAATAGAACTATTTTGCATCAACATAATTTTGTGTCCTATCTTATTTTGTACCCTTTTGCAATTTACGTTGCAAAATATCTTCAACAGAGAAAAAATAAATCGCGTTTAAAAATTTTTGAGACATTCTGTAGACGGACATTTATACTTTGATAGGCAATTGTCATAATTAATTATTTACATTTTAATATTAACTTTTGACAAACAAAATTTTACATACTTTACCAAATTATAAATAGTTAGTACTGTTTTTTGAGTATATCTTGGAAGTATTTGTTTCTCATTTTTTTTAAATATTTCATTTAAAATATTTTTTAAAAAATCGTTGAACTTGAAATCTGCCTGTTTCAAAATAATCAACAATCATTGAATCAAATAATCATTGTTATAATTAATTATTTACATTTAAATATTAACTTTTGACAAATAAAAGTTTACATATTTTACCAAATTATAAGTAGTTAGTACTGCTTTTAAGCATATCTTGGAAGTATTTGTTTCTCTTTTTTTAATATTTCATTTAAAATATTGTTTAAAAAATCGTTGTACTTGAAATATGCCTGTTTCAAAATAATCAAAACTTTTTTCTAAATAAATTTTGTGCATTTACTTTTAGGAAAGAACGGCGATTTGATTCCACGCATTTATTTACCTGTTTGAAATCTGATTCACAATAAAATATAACCAAAGTATCTGATTTTAATTTAGGAAATTTGATCAAAATTGCGAAATTTAATACCAGCTTTTAAGAAAGAAATATAAAGAGGGTATTTATTTTCATATATAAAAATAATATTTTAAATTATCTTTTCGTTTCTCGGAATATTTGGTTTTGTAAGATAAGATTTCAACCTTCGAAGTAATACTATCTGTAGTAGATATATTTTTTTAAAGTTTGAAATGCTTGTTTAATAAATGAAGCATTTTAGCGTTTAATATTTACTATCTCAATTCCCATTTTTGATTTAAACAAGCGTTATTTAATTACATATTACTTTATTTATGTTAAATACTCTTTAATAGATTTAGCAGGAGATGGCAAAATATTTGTTGAACTTTCAAAAGTCTGCTTTAAATCACCTTTATTAATATTTTATATGAGGATGTGAATTTCAAAACTAGTCTTATCTAGGAAATCAAATTTTGGAAAATCGCGAAAAACTTGCAAATGTATGCACTGGTTTTCATTTTAAATCAAGATTTTGAAATGCCAAAAGTACAAATGAATTATTTTTATTTTTATTTTTATTTATTTTTATTTATTTTTATTTATTTATTTATTTTTTTTTTTTGTGCAGTCTTACTAAAAAAAAGATTGATAGAAAAAACACTATTTTTAATATTGGTTGAGACGAGTTTTAAAACTTATATCCTCATATGTAAAGGAAATTTATGCGCATTTCAAAAGTCCAACTTTTGTATAATATTACTGATTTCAAAAAAGTTTTTATGCACAACTTTTGTACAAATGTAATTCATAAATGAATAACTATTACATATTTATCTATTTATATATATTTATATGTAAGAACGTGTTACAGTAATTGATTAAAAAATATTAAACTTGAATCATTTATTTACATCTTACTTTGTTAACATGAAACTTTCTACAGTATATTTAATACGTTGAGTGCCACAACAGTCATCGGTGACTGACATAGACCGCTTCAGTCAATGGTAACTGACAGTGTAACATATGATATAAAACTAAAATATTTTTATATTGTTTTAAGTAATTATGGAAAATGTGTTCATAATTTTCTTCACTTTTTTTGTTACAGCATAATATTTTCTTAATAATTACTTAGAACAACATATATATGTATATAAGTTTTATGTCATATTTTACTCTGTCATCACAGTCATCATTGACTGAAAGGGCCTAAACGGAAAATTCAGTGTATGACATCGTAGCAGTGAACGTGCTAATTGTAAATGGCAAAATATTAGTTGAGCTCTCAAACTTCAGTTTAAAAATATCTCTGTTAATATTTTTTCTCTAAAAGAAATTCAGGTGTATTTTAAACTTCCAATTTATGCATATTAATATTTAATTGTATCAAAATTTTTATACACGAAATTTACACAAATGTACCAAAAATTAAATAAATGAATATTTTATATATTTACATACCTTTATATGTTAGAATGTGCATCAAAAGTAATTCATAAATAAGTAGTCGATATGATCGGAAATTGCACTCAGGGTTTCGTTTAATGTTCCTTTTAAAGATAACAGCAATAGTCATTCACGAAAACAGATTAATTTAATTAAAATAATAAAGACTTTTTGTCGAGTGATCGGAAGCATTCAGGTATAAATATACAATATTTCTAGTTTATAATATACAATTTTTAAAGTTTTTAATAAGATATGAATTGTTTGAAAAAATTGGATTAATCTTTTACTCTTTGAAGTTTCGTAAAATAAAAAATAAAAATATTTGAATTTCTTTGCCACGTTGATTATATTTCCTGAAAACATATTATAGACAAAGCTGTTTTTTTTTCTTTTTTTTTTCTTTTTTCCAGTGGATTATAGATAACGGCATTGATAGAACTGATAGTAACGGTATTAAAAGAATATTCTAAAACATTTGGCTCCAGTTGGCTATGTAACAAATAATTTTTAATGCAAAGACCGCGCTAAAAACACTAGTTTAATTACTGAAACATTTTAATGCATGAGATTTAATATCCCATTCACATTTTCAATTCAAATACATATGCATCATTTAATTACATATTGCTTTATCATCGGGAAACACATTTCATTGGTTTTAGCAGAACATGAAAAGTATTTATTGAACTCTCAAAATTCTGTTTCAAATTACAAACTTTTTAAATAGTTTAAATGTGAACATGAATTTGAAAACTCGCTTACCCAAAAATTAAGCATATAGGTAATTGCGAAAAATCTCTTTTTGCTTCCAGTGGTTTTCATTGTGAACCGAGATTTAACAGTGCCAGAAATACAGGATAAAATTAGTTTTTTATATTTATTATATTATGTTTTTTGTGCAGGTTTACAAAAAGAATAAACCCATTGAGATAACATAATTTCTTAGTTTTAGATAAGACGAGTTTTAAAACATATTTGTATACATAAAGGAAATTTATGCGTATTTTAAATTTTCAATTATGGTAAATTTATATTGAATAGCAAAAGAGGCCGGAAAAGAGGAAAATAGGCCCGGCCGGAAATCGAATCCAGATACTTGGCTTATAAGGCCAATGCTTTACCGTTTAAGTTAACTGGGCACAACAACCGGTGAGCATTTCTCGCTCAGATAACCTTGTAGGTTATAACATCTGGTCTGTCATTTAGACAAGTTAACAGAATAGACCGCAGGTAAAGGACGTCCATATAAAGGTGGGTAACGAGATATACTTTTAATTTAACACAATCAGATTGGTAAAGTTATCATACAATTTAAAAAGATACGATTATACGATTTCCAACTGAGCGAATGATTTGTATGATAAGTTTACCAATCTGTGTTAAATTAATAGTATATCTACGTACCCATCGTTATATGGAGGTCTTTTACCTGCGGTCTATTCTGTTGATCTGTTTAAATCACAGTCCATACGCTATGACTACTAGGTTATCTTAGTGAGAAATGCTCACCGGTTGTCGTTCCCAGTTAGTTTAAAAGGTAAATCATGGGCATTGCATGCCAAGTATCTGGGTTCGATTCCCGGCTTGGGCCATTTTTCGCTCAGCTGGAAATATTTAATTCGTAGGAATATGGTTTCGTCTTACCTAGGGTTCGGATGCACCAAAAATTTATTTTATTTTTTGCTTGAAGATTAAAATATATTTCTAAAATAAATTTCGTTTATACATAAAATAATTATGTAACTTCATGAGAACTGTAAGATAAAAAAAGTATGCTTGTAAGACCTCAAAATGTTATCCAGAATTCTGCATGCAAAATATATTTTCTAATGTAAACTGTCTAACGCTCATGACGGTGATTGTCTTTAAATCCGTATAAATATTTTTATAGGATAATTTTTTATAAGAAAAATATTTTAGAGAATAAAATTCTTAAAGTTTAAGTCAAAATAACTTCAGCTAGAAAAATGTAGGAAATTGTTAATAAGATAAAAAAATGTTTGAAAATATTGGATAATTTTATTGTTTGATGATTCGTAACATAAAACATAAAAATATCTGATCATCTTAGCCGTGTTGATTGTAGGCAAAGTTGTTTTTGTGTGATGCAGCCGCAATAAAGAATATACTTCTACATTAAAAAACATATTTTTCGTAAGATATTTTAAAATAATGCAAAGGTTAGTGGCCTCGTAAAATAACGCTCGTTTAATTACGGAAACACTTTAATGCATGAGATTTAATGATCCAAACACCATTTTCAATTTAACCACATGTGTTTCATTTAATTAGAAATTACTTTACTAACGTGAATTATACTTCAGTGGATTTAGCAGATGGGGACAAAATATTTGTTAAGCTCTCAAAATTCTCCTTTAATTATCTCTATTAATATTTTATTTATATACATATTTTAAATTCCTAATTATTTTATGTTAATTTTTTAATGCAGAAAGTTTTTATACTCAAGTTTTATATAAATATGCATAAAATTTAATAAATAAATGAATAACTATTATTTATTTACATGTACAATTTTTATGTAGTAACAATTGATAAAAAAGAGTAATGCTTTAAAGGGAAAAACATCTTTTATATGTTTATACAAAAAATAATTATATAAATTCAGTTTAACTGTAGAATTTTAAAATAAAATTAAACTTCTAAATATTATACAGAAATCGTCATGCAATATATATGTACCCTATGTCCCAAAAATGACTGATGGATTTTAAAATTCAATAACTTGCAAACGGTGACAGCTATTTAAAAAAATTTTGCAGGAGGGTTATGTATAATGTCAGGAGTTTTTTTACCGTAATTTTTTATTTTAGTTCGAATTTCACACAATAGGTGGCGCTGACGGCGATTGGAGACCAGGTCGACGCTTCACTCAGCACTGATCACCTGGCCTTCAATCGCCGTCAGCGCCACCTATTGTTTGAGATGCGTACTAAAATAAAAAATTACGGTAAAAATCTCTTGTCATTATATAACCCTCCTGCAAAAAATTTTTAAATGACTGTCACCGTTTGCAAGTTATTGAATTTTAAAATCCATCAGTCATTTTTGGGGCACCCGATATATAAAACACAAACTATCTAGTGCTCAAAACTATGATCTTAAATTCATTCAAAATATTTTTATAAGAATAATTTTTAAGTTTTATAAGAATAATATTTTAGAGAGTAATGTTCTTAAAATTTAAGTCAAAACTATTTCTGCAGTAACATATAGAAAATTGTTAATAGAACAAAAAGTATTTGAAAAAAAAATGGATTTTTTTTTTTTTTACTCTTTCATATCCATATGATGACATTAACATGAAATATATAAAAATCTTTTAATTTCTTTGCCATGTTGATTATATTTCCTGAAAACATATTATAGTCAAATATTATTTAAAATATTAAAATGTTCAGATTTACTTAAAAGACGATTAAAATAATCAAATATGGATGTTAATATTTAGTTTTATTTAAAAACATCTTAGTACTTTCAAGCCTTTAACCAGGCTATTCATCAGAGAATATTTTATTTATTTATACAAATACATGATTCCGTTTTGAAAATGAACGAGACTCGTGGCTTCGAGATTGAATTGCTAATAGTTTAGCTAAACAATAAAAAAAATTGTTGTACTATAAATTAATACATCATTTTCTAAAATTATCATATTTCTTTTGGTACAACAACAAAAAAAAATTATGGTACAACAATTAAATATTTCTTTTTACCGTTCATCTAAAATACTACTAATTCAGTCTTAGAGTCACGAGTCTCGTTCATTTTCAAAACCGAATCATGTATTTGTATAAATAAAGAAAATGTTCTCTGAGGAAGAGTCTGATTAAAGGCTTGAAAGTACTAAGAGGTTTTTAAATAAAATTAACTAGTAACATCTATATTTGATTATTTTAATCGCCTTTTAAGGAAACCTGAACATTTTTTCATATTATCAGGGGTTTAGTCGTAAAAATAACAGAATATACGCTCTAAGCAGAGGGTATATGTTCAAGGCAGAAAGTAATACTCTAGAATGTATATACTATAAGATTTTTTGAGAAACAGAGAGTATACGGTTTTCATTTAAAAAATCCAGAAGGTATACGGCATATACACTCCACTACATCCCTGCATATTATATATTTTGTGTTAAAAGCAAGGCGAAACTTTTATTCTGTCATATATTTTTATATTTATTTGTCAAACATGCTTTTTTAGTGGATAGGTGCTGCATTAAAGAAACATACTTCATATGTATACAGAGGAATATGTCAGATATTTGAGATAGTGTTATTGGGGAAACATCACTCTGTGCAAAAACTTACAAATCTTTTTAACTGTCGCATGTAAAAATTTGAGAACCAAGACTAACTGAGAAAATGAAGAGGTATGCTATTATAGGATCATTGGCTAAAGCCTCTAAATTGACCTTCAATTTAGAGATAGAACAAAAAATATCTACCTGTCAAGAGATAAGTGCCTCCTTAATAAGTTAAAACATGAATAGGAGTGAAGAATACTCTTGTTGTTTTCCAACTAGAAAAACTTTGTCCGGATCAAGAAAATTAACTGCAAAAACATCTAAGATGATGTAAAATCGCCGAATATATTGTGACAGATATGTGTAGAAAATTTCTTAACTGACTGATGGTTCTGGGGGACTAGTAAAGGCAAGGGCAATCTGATGCATTTTTTCAGGTATAAGAATCCACGCTATTATTTATATCAAGGTGTTAATGCACTAAATTACTTCCCTAACACGTGTGAATTTTTAACAAAATTTTACACTATCCCATACATTTTTTACAAACAAAAAATGGATGGTCAAGACGTTCATAACAATGGCATCAGTCTCAACTTGTTGGCGCTCCAGCTGTTGAGATATTAAACGAATGGCCTATTACATATGTGGCGTATCTGAAAAGGGTCTCCAATGGTCATTCACACAACAAAGTTGAGTTCTCAAGGCAACCGTTGTGTATTGTGTATGGCAGTGAAGTCAATGAATAATGTTATGCAGTATTTATGTGATCACTTCTACAAACCGTTAAAGATGTTCTTAAATCAAAAAGGGCAACTACATGTCGTAATTTTTAATTTATTTTTGTTTAAAAAAGCATGAAAATAAAAGTTCTTGTTGTTCAGAAACTATCTAAATGCACTCATTTTTTTTTAACGCAACATATTTTTCTGAAATTAACGCAACATATTTTTCAAAATGGATATGTTAAACCGAATTTCCACTCGAAAAAAGAATAACCACGCAAACTGGATTGAAAAACGTATTTATCACGTGATCAAAATCGCTTATAAGTTTATGGGTAAATTATTGATAAAAAAAAATGGAAAATACAGCTCGATTTCAAGTCGCTATCAGGCATTTAAATTTTATATCTTTCCGTTAAAAAATGAATTTGTAAATGTGTGAAAACGTATTGCGCTTGTTTAGTAGTGCAGTTGAGAAAAACATGAAAATAAAAGTAATATCCTACCTCTATAGTATACTCCTGTTCAAACAGTCACTGATTTGTTCTCAAATGTCTTACGCACTCAGTCAATTCCGAAATTTCACAATTAGCTACATAACAAATATTTTTTGCAAGATATTTTTAAATATGCAAAGGTAATCGGCCATAAAAAAGCCCGTTTTATTACTCAAAATTTAAATACATGAGATTTAATATCCCAATAACCATTTTCAATTTAAACAGGTATATTCTATTAAATTAAATATTATTTTAGCAACGTGAAATACACTTCAATAGATTTAGCGGGAGAGTACAAAATATTTGTTGAGATCTCAAATACTGCTATGAATTACTTTGATTAATATTTTATCAGTAAACGAAATTTATGCATATTTTAAATTTCTAATTACTGCACATTGATATTTTGAATTGTAAAAAAGTTTTTATACACGAGTTTATATAAATGAATATAAAATTCAATAAATAAATCAGAAACTGTTATGTGTTTACATATTTCTAGTTGCATCAGTATAATAGATTTAAAAAGAAAAAATAATTTTGAAAGGAAAATATCTTTTACAAAATTTCATTTATACAAAAAAATATGTATCTCCAGGCTATTGAAAGAAATATGCTGTTAGGCTTCTAAATATTGCATCGAAATCTTCATACAAAATATTTTTTTCTAATGCAGACTATCTAGTGCTCAAAAAGATGACCCGAAATCCGTTCAAAATATTTTTATAGGATGGTATTTTATAAGAATAATATTTCAGAAAATAAAGTTCTTAAAGTTTAAGTCTAAATAATTTTTATCAGAAAAATATAGAAAAGTTTTAATAAGATTTATAGTGTTTGAAAATAAAAATGGATTAAACTTATACTCTCTGAGTTTCATAACATAAAACAAAAAAATATTTGAATTTAGATGCCATTTTTATTATGTTTCTGGAAAAGTGTTACTGTTAAACTTCTTTTTGTTAAGTTGATAAATACCAGATAATATACATCTATATATACAGCCGAACTTTGTTAACGCGAACACTCAAAGGAAACTTTTTTTGCTCTAGTTGAAAGTAGTTCGTGTTATCCGGTCATTAATACCATGCATGCAATTGGATGGGGCAATTAGAAACAGACCACGCTTACAGTAATTCGCGTTAAGCGTGTTCGTATGAACGAAGTTTGACTGTATATATTTCGAATACATATATATATTATTTACTTATTTTAGACACTTTTACTTATTTCGACTTATTTTTACGGTAAAAATTTTCAAAATATACATTTTTAAATATTATTCTCGGTAGTAAAAAATATGTATTTTTTATGATCTACTATTCATAATCACTTTTGTGATTTAAAGTTATTAAAATTGACTCTTTAATAATTCTGTAACGGAAGGTTGCACATACTGGGTGTCATTTGTGACGTGAGGGTGGTTAAATGCAGCCATAACTCGAGATATAAGTTAAAACTAGTTTATTTAAACTGTTAGGGCTCAGGAGAAGTGGAGCTTTCAGTTCGTTAATTTCGATAACTGGTCACAATACTAAAAGATTAAACTCATAAATATACTCACAGCTCCAGCACTAGACTCAGTCGGGGCACTTCCAACCAACTTCTCACTTAGACTTCAGCTAAACCGCTAGATAAAAGCTTTATTAGACAGCCCGTGGCTGTAAACACGCTTTATTGTTTGAAATACTCAACGTAATTAAATTATCTCTTACCACCTGCAAACTTCTCGAATGGCTCCGCTCTGAATGAACTGTTTGCAAACGCTGCTAGCTATCTCACTTAGAAACTCATCGCTAATTCAGTGGAGGCTAATAATAACTCGCCATAACTCGATCCAATTCAATACTCTGCCTCTCACCACCACCTAGCTGGGTTGCGGCGCTACTCACACTAGCTGGCTTGCGCCGCTACACACACTACTCTCTTCACACTCAAAGCTTTTATATGCTGCAAACTGAGATACTATAAATTTGCATATTGCTTCTAACCGCGACACAACTTGTAGAACCGAGGAAGACACACACGCTCTAGAAAGTTAAAAGAAAAGAGAGGATAGATGTCGCTTCCACGCTACACGTGTTAAATCATTGACGTCACGATCTCACAAAAATGCTAGAGTGCCTTTATCACAAAGGTCGCTCCCTCACAATTCCACCCTTATGAAATGCAAAAAATTGCGTTAGTCACATAATCTGGACTTTTATTCTTTCAGCATTGCACAGAGCTGTACTCTTATTATGCATTTCCATGGATATTATTTTTTTCATATACAGCAGTAGAAACATCGCACAAAAAAAATCTTACAAAAAGAAACCACTCAAAAGCAGGGATTGATTGTGATATGTCTTGCTACCATTTAGATAACTTTTTCAAATCTTTCTGTTGAATAATCTATCTGTCATGAAGATGTATGAGTTACGACAGAAAACGAATAGAAGGAAAACAGTAACAGGAAAACTTCACTAAATATAATTTATAAGACAGAGAAAATGTGTAAAAATTCAAATTTCGTAGTGTTTAAAGAAATGTTTCTATTGACCCGATTCGCTTTTAAACTATTTCTTTACCTCAATTATATAATATTTTTGCAATTGGAACTGTATGTGAATGACTTACGGTTTAGGAATTAGCCATTGGTTATCGTTGAGCATGGACACCCTGTGTGAGTTGTAAAAGCTTGCTGTTTTATTTTTTTTTAAAGATAAAAATAACAAAAACATATATGTGACATTTTAAAGTTAGGAGCCAGAAAAAAAAAAAGCTTCATTAAAGTACACATTGGCTGCTCCAAAATAGTTTATTAAAATACAGTAATATAGAGCGGAAAATGCTCTCCCCGGAGCAGACAATCCATAAAAAAACAAAAAAAAAACATAGGTCGTTAACATAAAAACAAAAAATAAAACATTTGCAAGTCGCCTAAACCCGAAACATCGAATAAAAGCTTCCATTCATCTCTGCGCCTCCTCCTTTAAGTAAAAAAAAAAGTTTCTAGAATTTTTGATAATCTCTAACCACGATTCTTTTATGTGAACAGAATTTAATGTCTAGCGCCGATGTTAAAAATAGCAGTCTCGAATCGTCTGCAAAACGATACTTTTATTTTAAAAGATTATTATTTAACTAATATATAATCGAAATCAAAATTCGAATATATTCTACAGACAATAATTCCACGCAAAAAAAGAAATAAATTTATTGATACGCAATAAATATAAAACGCAAAGAAGAAATAAAATTAAAAAGAATGATATTTTTGAACACCTACGTTTTTGGAATAAATTTAATAAGACTTTTTTAAACAATAGTTGATAAAAACCGGAAAAAAATAATCTTATTAGGAATTTTAAGGAATGGAGTTTCATTTAAAATATTTTTTATTTAGAGCCATTTTTAAAATTACGCATATTGGAATGAACGGGGAAACCTTCGATGATGCTTCAGGCTTCTAACTTCAAAATGTCACATATATGTCACAAGTTAAAAAATGTACATAAAAAGCCCTTTGTACATTGCCTGAAATCCCCACGGCCAATGTCAAAGAATTTCTTTATTATTTACCCATCATGCGTAGTATAGCGTATCGCTTTGAAAATCGAAAAAAAATCTTTGACGGATTTACACGTATCAGATAGTGGAGATTCCGAAAAACGTATTTTTAGAAAAAAAAATTTGCCGTCCGTCCGTCTGTCTGTCGGTCTGTAAACGCTCTATCTCCCGAACAAATTGAGATAGAGACTTGAACTTTTGTATGTACTTAGTACGTAAGGATGGGACGAAGCCTATTTAATATCAAAAACCTCGATAATCCGGAACTATTTTTTTCGGACTCTCGAAAAATTCGTTCCGATGGAAGGTAGATAAAAATTTTCGAATTTTTTTATTTTAAGGAATGTACGTAAAAGGCAATAAAATTACACAAATTTTGCATAAAGAACTAAGTCAATGGAATTATTAGTTGCCGAGATATTTGTAATCCTGTTTTCCACATTCTTCGATTTTTCATGGCCCTGTATTCCATTCAAATTTCAATTCAGAGGTATATTTTAATTGAAAATGAGATGCTTAATCGGACGCAGTTAATCGTTAGTTAGTAGAATTATTATTTTTGGAGTTATAAGGATGTTTCTTTTACGCAGTTCGGTACTACTTGAGTAGTTTGGCGTTTTATATAATTTGTCGAAATTGGTACATCAGCAGTTCTTTAATATAGCATTATTATGTAGTATATTAACAATATTTAAATTTTGTTTATGAATTGCAATGCATTGTATAAATACTTTTCACATGTTTTATTTTCATACAGATATCCATGATGGGTAAGTATTACGGTGGCCCCCAACGACTAGTTATTAATTGTTGTTTAAATCTACTTTCAGGTGTCTTAATAATTATATTCTTTCCCATTTCAAAAGTGACTATTAATAAGAATGAGGCAACAATTAAAAATAAAAATATTTTTTGAGGATGGCCGTGGCGAGGGGGGGGGGGGGAGGGAATTCCACGCCGAAAGTAGTAAGAAATTTTAAATAAAAATATTTTAACTTCTAAAATATCAGTTTTTTTTATTATTATTATTATCACTTTTTAAGTAAAACATTGAGCTTTTCAATTTCATATTGTGTTTTTCCGCTTTAAAATGTTGTCTTACTTTGTTCGTTCATAGTTCTAATTAAATTTCGATCCAAACTTACTGAAAGTTAACCATGTCCTTATCAATAAATGTTGCTTCAACAAACTGCATAGGATTCTTTTTGTTTTTTCATTTATTCTAATGGTACATTAAGTTTTTAATTAATCAATGAATTTTACAACTCTTTTCATGCAACATAATAAAATGACACCTTTTAAAAACTGTATTTATTTTTTTCAGTATGATATAGTGTCTTAAGTTTTAAGACTGTAAGACATCTATTTGCAAAATATCAAGAAATATTTCCTGTTAAAGCAAACCTGATAAAGACTAAGGATATTTACATCTTTAATGAGGGAACTGGTATTAAAACTGACAGTTAAGAAAGAACCATTAATTGGTTTTATACTTCGTAATCTCGTTGAAAATCAACAAAAATATTAAAAGTTTGAGTTAGTATATATCCATTAACTTTGTATTTTTATGTATAAACATTAAAATTTGACTATTGATTAAATATATTATGCTTTTAATACAACATCTTTAGTATTAATTAGATTTTTTACAGAATTTGTGTATCGTTGAAATTAAAACAGCTCTTTTTTTCCAAGTAAGTCACTGCGCGCATGATATCTTGAGAACATACGTATGGATTATTATGAAACTGGATGCACACAAGAAGCGCTTATGTATTTTTAAAAAGACCTACTCTTAGAACATAATTATATCATTAACGTTTAAAAAGAAATATTTTTGCTAAAAATAAAATCAAAAATTTATATTTTTTAATGAATAACAATAGTCATAACCAAAAATATTACCACTAACTCCACTTATAACAGTATATCAGTTTAAACACGCATATATGCTTAATATCTATACCTAATTTCATTGAAATCTATACATACGTTCAAAAGATATCGTGCGCGCAATAACTTACGGAGTAAAAAACAAGTTGGAAATTGCACAACAAGCGTAGCAAATGAAGTGCGTTCGTACTATAACGAAGTTTTAAGAATTGTCAGATCTTGGTGTAATAGCATCCATTAATTCGGATACAGTATTGGTCGAAATCTTTTGTGTGCTCCTGTAAATACTATTTACATTTTATTATACAGGAAGTAACTTCTAATAAACCTCAGTAACCTTTGTCAATTTCATAAAATGTGAATTACTTTAATATTATTAAAACGCGCCCCAAACAAAGTTTTCCCCTATATCATTATGTAATGGAATATTTTTTGTAACCCTGTAAATTAATAATAAATATATATATTTTTTTTTTACACAGCAGATTGACAGAATGTATTTTTTATTATATACTTCATCGATCCATATCCATTCAATTATATTCGAAAGAGCGTAACTTCATTAAAATGCATTTGAAACTATTTTTTTCCATTGACCGTAATGTAATGGAATAATTTTAATTGTCCCTGCACTTAAACTTCACATTCAATTTTCATAAAAATTTAAATGATTCGACTAAATTATACAACAATTATATATTTTAAATTTCAAGCCATTCGGCTGAAAATTTTTTACTCTGTTATATACGGACAGACGGACGGTCTGAATAACGATTACATGTTCTACGGCTTTATATAATTACGAACGCACCTTAAAACAGCTATTTTAATTCCAACAATACACAAATTCCGAAAACAGCTAACCAATTTCTAATGATAGCATATTATAAAGAAGAATTTGTTTAATCATTCAAAATTTCATGTTTATATTATAAAAAGATTTTGGTAATAAACTAATTAAAATATTGGAATTTTTCTTTAATTTTCGTCGCGTTTAAAAGTTACAAGAACTTTTAAAAGAAAAGAAAGTAAACTTTTTGTTGAAAATAATTATTTTCAATTCCATTGTATTTTAATATTAATTGCTCAAAAGATATTTCGCGATAATATTTTTATTTATCGTTAACATTTTTTGAAAGAACAAATTATGATAACCCCATGCTCTTTTTTACAAAAATTTAAAATTAATTATGCTTAATATTTAAAAATATAAGATCGTTATCTTTCAATTTAATGTTAATGTCTTTAGTATTCATTAGTATAAGAAAAAAGATGCCTCTGCGAAAAATTTGCATCGAAAAATTCCTTTCTTTTAATTACAGTTATGTAAATATTATTAATAATGACGTCTTTAAACAATTCGAATTATTATTAATGTCAAAACCGTTTCTGTTAATGAAATTTTATTCCGTTTTCGGTAGCTTTTAATGAAGATGCTTTAACCATTATTATTTACATTAGTGCAAAGCGAAATAATATTTCTAAAATATTGTAAACTAATTAATTCCATTAATGATACCTTTCAGAAGAAATGAACGAATAAGAATATTTAATTAAAACATTTCAACAACAACAAAAAGTTATAAAATAATTCTACTTTTTTTGTTGGGAGGGGGGATTAAAAGATATTTGAGAGTTATAAATTGATAAAAAATGCATGAAAATATGATAATTATATTTCAGTTTATATGATTTACTACGTTTCTGTATGTAAATATTCTTGAATAAATTTGTCCTAATTTGAGAAGTTTAATACACCTTGAGTTTGAGAGGTTACTTCAGTTAATCAAAAATGACTTTTTTTCATTAGATAGCTGAGATTGATATGTACAAAGGCCGTTTTACACTTTTTCGATTATGTTTGCAGCGTTCTTATAAAGAGCTTTCACTTTCAAAATCGAAAACCAAAATATCCTTATTTAAAATATCTATCAACAAAATCCAAAAATTGGAAAATGATCCTTGTCCAGATCCATCTGAGCTATCATAGGCAAAAATAAAATAAAATAAAATAAAATAAAATAAATAAAAATAAATAAAAATAAATAAATAAAAAAGTTACTTAAAAATATTAAAATACGACCGAGATACCTTTATAAATTTCTCACACAGGATTAGCATTAACGGCCGAAGCTTTTTGTTAGACTGAAGTAGCCTCTCAATAATGTGAATTGCAGAACCAGTGAGGTACCTCAGTGATAAAACACTGTCGAATAATGTTTTAAACACTATAGTGCATCCCTGGCTTGGGCATTTTCTTCAGTCTATTGTTATTACGCCTTTTAAGCAAATTACGATCTCACCAATTGCCGATTTTCAAATTACTAAAATTAAGAAATGAATTTCTCTACAGAAAAATTTCCAAAATTATGTATATGCGATAAATTTACTCAGTTTCGTCAAAGCTGGATTTTCACTTCTTCCATGTTCGTCCCAAGGTTTGTGGTTCATAAACATTATTCCATGTTGTCATGCAGTTGCAGCTTTGCAAACAAATAAGAAGGAAAAGTGCTAGGATGAGTATTCTCCAAGTAGTTTAATGCTAGAGCATTGCTCCTTAATGTCCATGATATTACTTCGATCCCAAGCTTGGATATTTTTTCACTCTGCTTGTTCTAAGCTTCTTAAAATAGTAAAAATTTCAGCAATTGCTGATTTTCAAGTTACTAAAATAAAGACGTGTGAAATTTCTTACTGAGAATTTTTTTAAATTATACATAAATGTGTATTCGATTTTATTGGTTCAGGATTCTCATTCGTTTCACGTTTTCCCCAAAGTTGCTGGATTAGAAAAATTATTCAATAGTGTGCTGTGCACTGATAAAAATCTGCTGCATTTTGCTGCAACGCACTCCCCTGCTTGTATAGAAAACGGTTACTTGGCCGTGAAATGAAGCTTTCTCATTGGTTGGAATAGAGATATTATATACAAGCGGTGGAGTGCGTTGCAGCAAAATGCAGCAGATTTTTATCAGTGTGGTTACATCCTTGCCTTCAGATAAGACTCAGAAGTGCTAGACTTGATATTGTCCGGGTCTCATTTTAAGAAAGAATCATGTTTTGAGCACCTTATCGCCAGAACAACGATTGGCGCGGAGATGAAGTCAATGCTACGCACTCTTTCTTGTTTGTGACGTCAAACGCCTAGCGATTAGCAACCATTCCTTCTGCAAAGAAATCGCATTTATTGTTCATTTGTTTTTCCGTAAATGTTAACAAGCAAAGACTATAATAAGAGGAAATGTTATTCACCGTTGTTTACGATTAAAACATAGTTTAAAACAAAGAGCTTTTTCAGATTAAAATGCTTTGAGTTTCACAAAATATCTAAAACATAAGTTTTTTTTTCCTTTTTACTCAATTTAAAAATATCATTTCCTTAACCGCTATATTCGAAGAAATTGAGAAATTAATAGAAAACAGTAGTAAAGATTCTCTTGTAATAAATATAATTCTATTAATCATATGTTTTATGACACATTTGAATTTAGTTTATTTTGTATTTGGCGATGCAGCTAGCTGAACGTGCTCGCTTTCGCCAACTCGCCAAGGCTGGTGCTCAAAACGTGATTCTTTCTGAAAATGCGTCCGGGTAGCTCTATGGTTGAGCATTGCCGAGTAACATCAATGACTCTGCTTCGAACCCAGGCTGATTAGCAAAAACACATTGCCCGCACGACGTACGGGCAAATCAAGGAATCGGTTAAAGAATAAGGGAAAAGTATTTTTCTTTTACAAATTCTATTTGCTGAATTGAAATAATAAACAAAACGTGCACACAATAAATTTAACTTTTTCAAAAAAATGTATAACCGACTCCAAAAAAAGCGCTAAAAAGAATTAAATAATTCTATAACATTCTCTAATGACAAATCGTTATCCAATAACCACACATTGACTATCATGTACCGGTATAAAACGGTTAAATTTAATATATAGAATTTAATATCCACCAAACATAGGTTTTCCACAGAATATTTTTTACAAGATATTAATTTACATATTTTTGATTTTATTTTTAAATATATACATATAAAAAGTAAGGAATTACTTTTTGAAGTTGGTTCCAAACAATCATAATCGATAATGATTTCCCCATTTTATTTATGGTACTAGACATAATATATCCACAATTCTTACTATACTTAAGATAGTTTGGCACCAACTTCAAAAAGTAATTCCTTACTTTTTATATGTATATATTCAAAAATTAAATCAAAAATATGTAAATTAATCTCTTGTAAAAAATATTCTGTGGAAAACCTATGTTTGGTGGATATTAAATTCTATATATTAAATTTAACCGTTTTATACCGGTACATGATAGTCAATGTGTGGTTATTGGATAACGATTTGTCATTAGAGAATGTTATAGAATTATTTAATTCTTTTTAGCGCTTTTTTTGGAGTCGGTTATACATTTTTTTGAAAAAGTTAAATTTATTTCCTACTTTTCAGTTATTTATACCGTATTACATAATTATGTATACTGGACATATGATGGCTCTTTGCAACGCATTACTAATTAACGCACTTTGCTGAGTTCTGATGTGTTTTTGCTCTACTTGTCACTGTTTGATTGTCAACTTTTCAAAAGACACTTACAATATCGGTTAGTATCGTTGTGAATCTTTAGATTTTCTGGATGTTGTAACTTTTTCAGATCTGGCACGACGAAAAGCTACCGCATTCATGAAATCTTAAAGTCAACATCTAATTGTACGGACATCGGAAGTGGTTATCGAAAGGTGACAATGCCTCAAGTAAAGTGTCCTTACACATAAGCGTGCGGCAAAGCGCTTCCATATATGGGTAAACAGCAAAATGACTCCATGTATCAATGAATAGTAAAATGCTTTTCTAGTGTAGTCAAAAGTACTCCCCCTTCAGTCAGAAATAGTAAAAAGAAAGATTTTAACAAAAATCGCTCTATGATTCAATAGATAACAACAATAATCTAATTCCTATAAATGCAGTAAAGTCATCGGAAATGTTTCGACGAGGAATCCGAAAATCATAACCTGTACTTGTCTGCATCTATAAGAGAGTGACAGCATTCGATGCCCAAATACTTTTTTCACGAACGCTTTTGTCACAACTAAAAAATTGAAACTCACTCCACCGCTTTTATGAAAAACGATTATTTCAGCCTATCATGGAGCATTCTCATGGGTCAAAAGACAAATATTTTATAAAAGCGGGGGAGTGACGATGCAACAAAAGGGTAAAATTTTTTACAGTGTATGTATGAGATATTCCATAAAAGGGATGGAGTGACGATGCAGCAAAAGTTAAATTTTTAACAATGTATCGCAACGCTAGGCATTTTCTATTATAAAATTTGATGATGATTTCCTGGTAGAATTCGATTGTACGCCGAACGATCCTTTATTTCTACACAGACATAAATACATAATCCATATTATTTTACAAATTCGTGGATATACAAGGACAAGATAGCACAAGGAAATAATACGACACAAGAAAAGTACAACCGGGAGCTACACATAAAGAGTGTGTGCAACGGAGCCAGTGGTATTCGAACCCACAATCTCCTACGCTCTCAAGAGATTAGCAGCGTGGTATCTTAACCACTCGGCCACAAGGACCCCCTTGATGACTCATTTTTGTCCAGAATCTTTTCAATCAATCGTATACTGTGCTCCATGTGTCGTCATATTCACATCGAGGAATCCTACATGAACAAAATCTGAAATCATTCTGGTGTCTAATCCGGTAACCAGATCTGAATCTAAAGATAATTTTTCTACACATATCTAATCACTTTATTTTGCATTGATACAGAGGTGTGAAAATTGTTAGAATAATTGTGAAAATTACAATAAAATCTTGATATATTACAGAAAGAGCACATTATTTAAAAAAATAATGATACATTTAATATTTAGTGTGCATTCCGTTGACTTTTGTTAAAGATTTGATACGTTTTGGCTAACATTGTATTGGTTTTTGGCAATTAGTTTGTATTTCGATGTCATGTGCCGAATTCCAAAAAGTCTTTCTATCACAACTTTCTTGTGTGTAATGATGTATTCCTTTAATTTTTTCTTTACAATGGCCCAAGATTCATTATGAGATTCGTATCTAGATTGTTTCCAGGCCATTGAAGGGTTATATATATTTCTTTTCGTCCAAAAATTTAGTCACAGATGAAACTTTATGGAACGGAGCTTCATCGTGTATGAACATAAAATCTTCATTTTGGGAAACGGTCTTCGAATTGTAGAATTATTCTTTGTTCAAGCACTTTTTTACACTGATACTGGTCCATTATGCCTTCTACAATGTATAAAAATCTAGTAACTTAAGAAGACATCACATTTCAAAAAATGTCTTTAGTAGGGTGTTTAACCGTTTGTGCTAAGCAATTTATGGAAAAGTCTTCATTGGTACGTCTTCTGACATATTGACTGTTTTCTCCTGATATCGTAAAGATTGATTCATGAGAAAAACATACCTAAAGGATATAAAATTACTTAAGGTGTGTAATTTGTAGAGAAATATTCTTATAAAGAAAATTTTAATCAAATTTATAAACAGTTCTGTATCTTTATTCAGTATGCAAAAAAAAATGATTTCAAGAAAAGAAATGAACAACTTAAGTTCAACTGATTAATTAAGGGAAAATTAATATTTCTCTTTTTTGCTCCAGCCAATTCCAAATTGTTTTTGCAGAATTTTTGCCCAGACAAGTCCCTTCCTTGCCATAGTAGATATGATTTTAGTCTTTTTTCGATAATGGTGAGCACTGAGTTCAGCTGAGAAAAGTTTCCTACGAATAGAAAAATGGCATACATTTACTCCATGCGCTTGCAAAGAGATTTTTAGATCATAATTAATTGCTCTTCTGTAGTTTTAGCATTCTGAATTAATTTCCTTTCTGTTCTTGCAGTAAATTTACTTTTCCTTCCGCATTTTCCTACTCTAGAATTTTCATATTCACATTTGAAGGCCCATTATCTTCACACATACTTGCGAAATTTTGCTGTTTTAGCGATTTCATGCTGTGTATAATTATTTTCTTGGATGAGACACTTTACCTCAACAAGTTTTCTAGGTGAAATATCAATTGCTATACCCATATTCACACAATAATCCTTTGACAATCGAAAATAAGTCACTAATTAGTATAAAATAAGCAAAACAGCAAAAAGATTTGTTTAAGAATAAAATAATACTGATTCCAACTCAAGAAAAGAAACATAATACACGCAAAGCAAGCAGAAAATTAAAAAAATTTATTTTAAATTCGTTTGTTAATCAAACAAATTCGTTATACAGTGCAAACAATTTGATTTCTTTGGATCAAATATTTTTCTTTTTAAGAAATGGCAACATTTAACAAAATTATATTCCAAAAACTGTTCTAAAGGAGTAAAAAATTAACTAGAACAACAAACCAAACTGCCTTTCATGAAACATTGCAAGTATATATAATATTAATCAAGAAAAACTGAAAAAATCAAAATTATTCTAATAATTTTCACACCTCTGTATGTAGAGATAATTTTTTCGTCCGGAACAAAATATATACTAAAGGATTTTCATCTTTTCAACAACTTAAGGATGTCGATTGGTATCGATGTCTATTTCCTCTTTAGTGGATGCGAAAACTTGTCCATTTAACATTTCGGAAATTTATCGCATCCAGCAAACTTTAAGGCCGCACACTAGGCACAGAAAAAGACCGGGTGATAATGTGAAGTCTATGGGGGCGTTCTTTTCAAATATCTCGCTCAAATTTTATAGTTTTTACGTGATTTTTTTTTTTTTTTTTTTTTTTTTTTTTTTTTTTTTTTTTTTTTTTTTTGCATAGGATAGCTGAGGATATTTCACAACAGATCTAGTTTTTACTTTTTCAATTTTGGTTTCAGATTTTAAAAAAAAATTATTTTAAATTTCAAAACCGGTTTAAACGGTTCTGAAATTGAAACTATCATTATATAAAACATACATAAGCAAAATCGAAGAAGTAAAAACTAGGCCGGTTGTAGATCATCCTCGGCTATCCTATGCAAAAAAAATCATGTAAATATATTAAAATTTGAGCGAGATATTTGAAAAGAACACACCCATAGTCTTTACACTAACATCCGGGTCTTTTTCTGAGACTAGTGTAGTGCCTTAAGGTCCACATTGAAATCTACAGACTTCGTAAATGGGCATTGAAAAGCTGACAATCCATCAGTACACGTTAAAATTCTTGTGAAAAATTACCTTTGTTTTTAAAGACTATCTATTTTCTGACTAATGAGAACAATCTAAAAAAGTCTATGGAGTGTTTTCATTGGTCAGAAAATAGATAGTCTTTAAAAACAGAGGTAATTTTTCAAGATATTTTAAACAGGGTACATTGTTAAAAATTTGACCCTTTTGCTACATCGTCCCTCCACCGCTAATATAGAAAACGATTACTTCAGCCTATTATGGAGCATTCTCATGGATCAAAAGTGAGATATTCTATAAAAGCGGGGTAGTGACGATGCAGCAAAAGGGTCAGATTTTTTACAGTTTAGAGTCGCGTACACAAACAGAGCGCGTCAAGTGGCTTCTATGATTCAATGCATAGCAAAGTAATTCTAAATGTTCGTATTATTAAAATACCCTTTTCAGTCATAAAAACTAATAAAGAATACTGCCCAGTTAAACTGATGGCATTGAGCTCACAGGCTACAAATACTAATTGTACATTAAAGCCTTATATTTTCAAGGGTTAATTCCGTTCGAAAAAAAAATTAAGAAGGGGAAACAGCTCTCCCCTTTCCTCTTTTTTTATACTTAATCATTGAACCTCCTATACTATCAAAGACATGCTTTATCATATAAAAAATCTATATCCAAAATTCAGAGCAAATTAGATAATTCTTAATAAAAACCCATTTAGCATTTATATAATTTAAAAGGAGTTATCCCCTTCTTTTATACTTAACCATTAAACTTCCAAAACGATTCAGAGATTTGAACGAAATCTGAAAATTCTGCTTGAAAAACCTATTTATATAAATTAAGAGGGGGGGAGGCATTAGAACCCCTGTTGCCCCTATTTATACTTATTCAATGAACACCTAATAGCAGTCACGGAATCGCCTCATCAGAATGACCCTAATCTAAATTTTGAACGAAAACTTAATTCTGCATGAAAATCCCATTTATATCAACTAACGGGGGGGGATTAGAACCCCTGTTCCCCCTATTTATACTTATTCAATGAACACCTAATAACAGTCACGGAATCGCCTCATCAGAATGATCCTAATCTAAATTTTGAAAACTTAATTCTGCATGAAAATCCCATTTATATCAACTAACGGGGGGCATGAGCCCCCCGTTCCCCCTCTTATACATATCGAATGAACTCCAAAAACTAATCAGGGAAGCGCCTTATCAGGATATACCTATATACAAAATTTCAAGTGGATCCGATATTTTTATCATGAGTTATCGCGTTACGCACATACGCACATACATACAGAACGGACGGGCACATAAGCTCTCAGGCTATGATAGCCTGTGAGCTAAAAAGGAAGATATTATCAAAATCACACCATGATTCAACATGCGTCTATATGAAAGTAGTAATATTTGAAGTTAAGAATGTTCTTTGATAAACGCGGTTTTCCAAAGTGCAGAAAATTTAAGAATTTTTATTCCAGAACTTGGCGGTAGTCGCCTGAACGAGTTTGTTTTATGGGTGAAAGAAGTTAACTAGCTTAACTTTAATGGTAAGCTTATCAAAATTTTTCGTCATTTATATTTGTCCAAATGTAAATCTAGCACATAGCAATGTGCTATAATCACTTTATGAATCAGGCATAACAAGCACCCTGATACACAGACACTCTTGCTTTAACGTGTAAGGCTCTTTAGAGATGAATTTTCAACTTTTCGATATCGAATTCTCATGTCTGGATCGATGTGGATCTTTCACTTTGGTGGATACGAGAATTGTTCCAGCTAAGATTTCGTACTTTGAAAAAAAAAAACTAGCATCTCTGCAACAGTGGTTAGGATCCAGAAGGATTATTCGCTGTTAAGCAAAACAAGATTGACCAATCATAAGCCTTCATTTTTAAGAACTTTTCATTGTTCGAAGGAGAGAGTCTGGAATACATGGAGTGAAAATCTGCTATCGACACTGTAAAAAATTTGACCCTTTTGCTGCATCGTTACTCCATCGCTTTTATAGAATTTCTTTGTTTTGACCAATGAGAATGCTCCATAATAGAGCGAAGTAATCGTTTCCTATAAAAGAGATGGAGTGACGATGCAGCAAAAGGGTTCAATTTTTTACAATGCAAGCAGAGCTAAAAATTTGTATCCTTTAAATGTGCAACGATGCTACTGAATTCCAAAGTGTCGATCATAGCGACATCTGCGGCATTTTCGTGATACATTATCTAGACTAGCAATAATTCTTGCATTTTTAGAAAATGTCCTGCATATGTCGCTTCTACTTTTAAATTTCATTAGCATTGTTGCACATTTAAAGAATAGAACATTTTAGCGCTTTTTTAAAATGTTACAGAGGGCGTGTTCAGCCCAACTTACCGGTTACTTACCGACCACTTACCGACTGTAGACAAGTACGAAATGAAAATCAAAGCAAAGTGTGACATCAGTTACAATTCAACAGAATAGTTTTCATTGATGCCACAATTTGCTTTCGTACTGCCCCACAATCGGTCGGTAACATTGGTTACTTTTGTAAGTTGCTCTGAACATGCCCTGAGATAGCCGATTTCCACACTATATCCCCTAATGCTATATTTCCGGTTTCTTGCATAAGAGAACTTGTCCGGAATCCAGGTAGAATTTGCGCTAGTAGCGAAACCAGATTAACGAATCAGAAGCCTGAATTTTAGCAAATTTTTCAATGTTTTAAATAAATTTTCTTGTTAATAAATCTCGTTTCGCAAACAGCGCAAAATTTATGTGAATCCTGGCCCTCGTCCAGTTAGGATTTTCCATTGAAACACTGTTAAAAATTTGAAACTTTTACTTTATCGTCTATCCATCGCTTTTATAGAAAATGATTACTGCATTGTATTATGGTGAATTCTCATTGGTTAAAATAGGGATATTCCATAAAAGCGGTGGAGTGACGATGCAGCAAAAATTTCAAACTTTTAATAGTGAAAAGATCGTGTGTCTATGTAAGTGTAACATAAAAGCATGCAAAAGGAACACTTCTAATTGGTCGATTGCTTCAAAATGAATTTGAAATTTAAAGTTTTTATTTTTAAAAAAGTTCTAATTATCAGATTTTTATGAAATTCGAATGGGACCACATGGACCTCATACGCTTTCAAACAAAAAAAGAATTATCAAAATCGGTTCATATTTGCAAAAGATATGCGTGAACAACAAATACATACAGGTCGAAATCATAACCTCCTCTTTGAAGTCGGTTAATAACGTATAGGTAAACATAAAACTAAGCACTTGCACCTCACGTTTCCATAGTATTATTGGTAAATTTTGTTATAATTATTTATTGTTCTTTCTTCTGATTAACATAGGGGAGATTCGAGAGGAATGGGATACCTGGAATAAAGCTTAAAAAAAGCTTTATTATTAATTTATGAGTCTTCCACAAGATGGAGTAATCATTGCTTCATACTTGTTGCGATAAGTCATTTTAATTGCAATCACCCATGGTTTATGTGATTAAAAAAATTATTTTACGTTATTAAAAGTAACTATTCAGATTTATAATATATATTTTCAACTCATTATTTGTTGCTAGTTTGATTGAATTTAATTTTTTCAAAATTCAACAATATGTCTTTAATGAATGAACAGTTAAGTTACGCCCAGAAGAACATAATTTTTGTAAAAACCTAATTTTTTAAAATGTTGCTCTAAGTAAGGGATGGGACACTATGACGCAGGGAGGGATAGGACATGTCTTATTCCTCCCAAATAATTTCTCTATCCAATTATTTATATTTAATTACATACAGTTTTTAGTATTTTATTTTTATAAGTATATCTTGTTTTGAAATTAAATAGTGTAAAAAATTAAACATGTTATTTTGCAAATTAAAAAGTAATTTGAAATACTTTTATGATTTTTTTAAATAAATAATGCATTGAAAATTTAAAGCAGCGCAAATTTTTCTTTTCTTACTCATGCATTATTTATCAATATCAGCCATTAGTATTAAATATTAATATTTATTATTATAATATGAATTTCTTGAATTTTTTAAAATAAAATATCACTGCTTTGAAATAATTATTGAACTCAAGCTGCAAACTTTTATTTTTAAATGGCAATACACTATGAAAAGAAATATAAAATGAAAATTAATCTTCTGACAAATAACTGACTGTTTCATTATTAACGAACAAGACATAAAGGTAGAGCTACATCCATCAAAATTAATCGGCGGAAATAGTCAAGCATAAAAATATTTCCCATTCGATTTGAATTTTGCAAAATGTAATATAACATAAAAAGAATGTGGTGCTTTACAATAAACCTCAGAAGTTGCGAAGAGCAACCCCAATCATACCTACTATCACTATACTCTGACTGAAGCTTGGCATCTCAATATCACCCTTCTCCTCCTAAATCCTGGCTACAAGGGGTGTTATCTCGGCTAGTGTTGCTTGCTAAACTAAGAAACAAATATAATTATATAATGTTTGTTTCCATCCTAACCACTTAGCGATCTGTCTTTCTGTCGTAAGAAGGAGACGGAGAGTTCTCCATCCTTCACCAGTTGATTGCCACGAGAGGGCACGGGCTCCAGCGGACATCTCGCCAAAATATGGAGCATTTCTTCTCCTGCTGTCTGTCGCGGGGGGGCAATTGCCCCAGTGGACCTTGCACCAAAATATGGAACGTTTCATCTTTTTCTCTGCCACTCTCTGTGACGAGGGGGCTGAGTTTAGTCTGTAAATTTTCTCTATTTTATTGTAACTAAAAAAAATGTATTTTTTTAGACTTTAATAAAGGCGACCGGGAGCGACACTATGCTCTACAGACAAGGCTTTATTGACTGAACAGTCCCTTTTAGGCATTAAAATAAACCCCAGAAGTGTAAATGTCACACTGACTTTGTCACCACATTTTTGAAAAATAAATATGAATTTTCATTTTAAAAACAATCTCCACCCTCAAATTTTTCTTGTTAATCTAACTGGTTTATTCACATTAATCTTTAATTATCATCATCATGTTATATTTTTAAAATATGCTAAAATGTTTCAAAATGCTATTTTAAATTTTTTAATTTTGTACTAATGAAATATAATTAGTAAAAAATATCCGTCCCATCTATCTCTGATCTCCCTTAACCTTTTACAGACCAATGTTCCCAATTGAGAAGATTGAAAAATTAAAAATTTAGTAATTTAATTAAAATTAAAAATTTAGTAATTTAATTAAAATTAAAAATTTAGTAATTTAATTAAAATTAAAAATATAGTAAAAGTTAAATTTCATCAAAATAGCCTTGAAAAAATGAGCAGAAATAGAAAAAAGAAGACTTGATTTTTTGAAACGGAAATTACATTCCTATCATCAATTGGAAAATGTATATAAAATGATAAAAATGACCAATGATCGTCGGAAAATGACCAATCATAAAAATGATTTTTTGAAATAGATTTTTTTTAAATAGATAACTTGATTTTTTTTTAATAGAAGTTAAATTCTTATCATTAATGGAGAAATGTACAGAAAATTATAAGAATTACCAATGAAAACCAGAAAATGACCATGAAGTGACCAATGTTCCAAATTGGGAACATTCTGAAAATTATATTAAATTTTTTTTTCACCACATTAATGACTAATATCCCTTATCTAAAGCATTAAAAGACAAAATGTGCCAAAAAATAAATATATAAAAGTAAATTAAAAATAAAAATATACAAGGATATGAATTTAACCTGTAAAAGGTTAATGAATTTTCTCTACTAAATGATTTGCTTGGTGGGCCATTTTCCCCAATCGCTTTTATTTCAGAATTTTATTTTTATTTTTTAAACTTAATAATTTCTTTTAAAAATGGAGACAGGTGTTATAGTAAATGTTGAAGGTACACGAAAAAAATTGGTTGAACACTTTGGCCTATAATGTAATATGTAATTGCTATTTAAAGTTGCTTGTAAGGAAAATTGTGAAGACTGTTACCATACAAAATTATTGAAAGTACTCAGCTTTAAATTTATTAAATTTCCTAAAATCAACTTACTTTTAATTGACTAATGTCCTTAAATTTCAAAACATAATATTTATCAATAATATTTAAATTAAATTGAAATGAAAAATAGTTTTAGCCCCAAGATTTTGATCACATAGAAATTATACAAAAACATTTTCTAATAATTATAGTATATATTCATGTAAATTATTAAATTTTAAGGAAATTGCATATTTGTTTCTTAGTTGAATACCAAATTAAAGTAGAATGGTGAAAAAATGCTAATCATTAAAAAACCGTACGGTAACAGACTTGACACTACGTTGAAAGTGGCCGTGGTGTTAAAGTTTAATTTCCTAAGTTTCTATTCCTCATTTCGACTCTTTTTCTTCCTTTTTCTACTTTGTGTTAGATAAAACAAAATAGAAAATTTTGATTCCTAAATAACTGTATTGTTTAAAATGATTATTTGAAATAATAAAACTATTCATAACAGAAGTATAAATTGGAATTGTTAATAAGTTTAATTAATGAAGTTGAAATAAAAACAATCTGTTTAAAAATTTTGAGCATGCTTTTTTATGCCCATAACCTGTTTCATATTTTTCAGGAGAGTTAAATGTTGAAACTGTTAAAATTGCTCTAACATGACAAAAAAAATGTACAAATCCGTTGTTACCTGAAATAGCACATTTTAGATAAAGTAAAACTATATTTCAGTGATAAAAAAAAAGATCTTTATTTTTATACATAAAAGCTGCAAAATAAAAAAACTTCAAAGGGAAAAAAGAAATCAGAACAGGATTAAACTTCTAATTGTATCATTATTTTTTCATATTTTTTTTTTTGTTTTTGTTTTTAACGCTTTAAATTGCTAAAAAAAAAAAAAAAAACTCTTAAGGGTGTATTCCAAAAAATGATTTTCCACCTTCAACAACTCGAAATTTTCCGATACATTTTCAGATTCATGTTTAAAAGTAGAAACATGAAACTTGCTGGGGTGATTTTTGAAGTGATGTAGAATATGCAGTGTGAAGTAATTTTACGCTGAATTAATTAGAGTTTGATTTATAAGCAATTATTTTCCTAGGATGCCCTTATTTTCGTTCGCAGACCTCCCGCTTCGGAAAATTTTGTCCAAAACGCCGTTTTAGACAGCATTTTTTTAAAACATTTTCTACATTTATCAAAAAATCGACAATTACGGCACCTTGTGTAGCTTCTACATAAGAGAATTTGAAAGTTTGGTGCATTTGAGAGAAAAAATGAATCTAAAAGTAAATCGGAAAAAAGGCACTTTGGATCGAAATACACCCTTAATCGTTTGTCTTGAAATAATGGTTGTTAGTGATTAAAATATTAGATAGTAGCGGTTTTTCTTAAGAGACCTAAATACCTTTAGAGTATTTTTGAAAAGTCTCATAAAGTTACAATAATAATTTTACGAGTTATGATGTTTTGCGATTAAGCAAAATACTAAAAACCATGTTAAAAATCTATTTAAAAACTGGGTTTTACCTATTAAATGAATAATAATAAACTGTCTGTAACTGAAGTTCTGAGAAAGATAGAAACAAAATTAAAACTGTTTTAAAAAGCTAAAATGTCAGACTTTAATATAAAACCAAGTATAGAAAATCGGATCTTTGACCGAAAGTTGCATTTTAAAAGTAGGCGGACACCTTAGTATTTTTGTTATTATTATTATTTAAGCAATGCTATGAGATAATTTAACCATGCATGTTTATGAGAACTATCTCATTAGTTATTTAGATAAAATAATGTATGTAAAATTATCAACATTCCTGAATTGAAGATGTTTGATAAATTTGGTTTTAATTGCATACCAAATCATAACAAAGTGATACCATAAAAAAGATATAAAATCAAGCAAGAATTTTTTTTAAATGAAAGTTTGCATGTATTTCTAAAAGTACAAATTGCACAGTATTTAATTACTGGATGGTGATTACCGCGAAAGTCTACAAAGTATTTCTTAAATTAAAATATACTATAAAATTCTATAAATTTATGTTTCATAATAAAGAAAATCTAATTAGCAGAAAATTAATAAATCATCAGTGCACGTGATTAACGTATCCGATCAAGTAGCATTTTGATGTCAGCAGTTTACTTTAAATTTATTTGAATTCTAATATCGCAAATTAATTTTTTTAAATTAAGTAATAATAAACTTTGTCGAAGCTTAGAGAGCAATTCGTCCCCTGAAAATAAAGTTCTATCTGCGTTTTTTTTAAAATGACTTATCGATATAGATAGACTCCAATTGTATCTATGAAGGCATTTTTGCATCAAAATGATGTTATATATAATTTACAATCGGCCTTACAATCATAATATAACATTATTTTACTGCAGAAATGCCTTTATAGATACAAATAGAGCATTTCTATATTGGTAAGTCAATATTTTCAAAAAAACACAAATAGAACCTTATTATTCTCAGGTGACGAATTGTAAAGCATTTTCTTCTGTAAATCAACAATGGAAAACGCAGGGAAAATATACGTACGATAAAACATTTTACTCAAAGTTTAGAGTAAAATAACAATGCAACAAATTATGAGACAATAATGTCCATTTAAATGCCATGCTGAATGAAACATTGTTTATAACGTGAAGGGTTTTCAGCATTTCCATTATGGTAATGATGCACATTTATTCTCGTAATGAAACGCTTCAAAATATATAATTAAGAAGATACAAATGAAGTGTTAAATTTGTAACTACGACATTGTCTGACATGAAAACATAATTGTTACTGAAACATTCATGATTTATATTTCAGGAAGCACCAATACAGTTTAACCATCATTACCATTATTCAAGACCTCATGGTAATTTTAGAATTGCGCAAATTCATTAAAATTTTAAAATACATTTAGAACATATCCTGTGAAATATGATAGGTAAATTAATTTGACGAATGATATGTAAATTACCGAAACGTCAGGTGAGGCTTTATTGTGGAGACGCGAAAAATGTTTAATGTCTGTATTTGTTGTCTGTGTGTGGATAATTTCATTTATAAGTATTTGATTGGATTGATATCTGTAGGATATATGTGTGATATACTCTGAATTAATTATATAATTTTGGATATAATGTGGAAAATTCTTTTGGTTATAGGGACATTAAAAAAATCGTATATACATTATTTTTTCTTGAAAATAATTCTTTAAAATACAATTATGTGATGTTAAACTACTTTTTTTTAAATGATATGTTCTCTTGATACGCAGTACAAAATGTTCCATGTAGAAAATCCTGTATGTGACTTTTATTGTTCATATACAAAGAAACACAAAATGAGTTATATTGTACTACATATTTCACTTCATATTTTCTATTTTCTAGTGCAAAATTGCCCAGTATACGAAATCGCCAATTCTATAACTAAACTTGAAATTTTATTATTATTTTTAAATAGTAGACAATTAAAGTATGGAAAAATCTATTAAAAAAAACCTGCGACAGAATCCTGTATAAAATTGAAAAATGTGTTTAGTCATACAAAATAAATAAATAATCACATGAAAAAATAATGTAATATATTTACATCCTCTAAGAAGGGTACTTGTCTATAACACCTCTTCTTCTTGCCTATGCGATTCTCTCTTAGAAGATTTTACTGCATAACAATTTTGAGGTTTTTATGTCTCCAATACATGGAACATGAGTTAACGATATTAATGACAAGTAAAACATTTATAAACAAATAAAAAAACAAGTTTTTTCTATTGCAGTCTACGGAACTTTTTTAAAAATGGCGATTAAAAAAAAAATTACTTATATGATGATTTACATGATTGACTTATGTTTTTGAAAAAAAAAAAAAAAAAAAAAAAAAAGACCTTTTTAACCTTTTTCCAGGGCTGCACTAGTCTTGGGCCGAAGTGCTTCTAATTTCAAATTAATATTTTTCGTATTACGCTTTATTTAAATTTTGTTGTTTAATTTTTAAACACTTAGTGTAAAATATTTGTATATATATTTTATTAGATCTAGTATAATAATGTAATCTGATTACAAAAGCTGTTTAGATGATACAATCTTTTATTTTTTCTATATATAAAATATTACATGAGAGAGTACGGAGAAAAATGACACCATTTTTCATATCGATTTCTTTTCATCTGTCCAAAAAAAGCCAAATAAAATCATGTAATTGTTTCAAAGAGTTTAAAAAATTAGTTCTATAGTTTGATCACAAGAAAAATTTCAAGAAGCATTTTTATAAAGCAAGCATTAATTAAATATTTAATGGTTTTTTTTTTTAATTTTTTTTTATAACATTTGAAATGAGCGACTTGATATTCATCGAGTTATTTACTGTGTTAGAAAACTGAATAAATTAACATTTATATATTAAAAAAATTGCGGAATAAAAAAATACTTCGACTGAGTAAATTCTCTTTCAATTCCCTTACGTGTACTTTAAACCCTAGAAAATCGTGGAATTAATCTAAATAGGTTGCATTAATCGAAATATGTTATTAAAACGCATTTTAATAAACCAACATAAACATTTTAGGAACAAATCAACGCTAAATACACAGTGAGAATAATAATCATTTCTTTAATATATATTGGAATAAGAAATTAAATATTAGTCGTGTAATCTACTCCACAGGGAAATTTTCAAGTTTTAATGAATGTTATTAATCCACATTCTTATTATTTTGAAATTATAACATTTTAGAATCATGAAACACAACTCTTTTGGGATTTTTATTTCATTAATTTTAGATATCAAAATAATCACAAATGTTTTCTCAATTATAATTTAGAATAAAAAGATTCCCATTAGCAATATCAAGTATAATTTTGAGACATTTTTTATCTATTGTTTTACTTAATACAAACTTGTTTAATTTTTATAGCAATAAATAAATTCCGCAGCAATATAATTTTTTTTTAAACAATTATTTTGAAATAGTATGTAAAACATTTTACAAAGCATATTTTAATACTTCTAATTTCTTTATATATAAGAAATAAAAAAAAAACCATTTATTTTTATTAAATACTACTAGAATAACAGTAAAATACAATCTTGATTTATTTATGAATCAGCTTAATGTAATGTGACTTTCTAATAAATGACTTTCATCGAGTTATTTACTGTGTAAGAAAACAGAATAAATTAACATTTATATATTTAAAAAATTGCGGAATCAAAAAATACTGCAACCGAATAAATTCCGCTGCTGTGTCATGCAATCCCTAGAAAATCATAAAATTAATCTAAATCAGTTGCATTAATCGAAATATATTATTAAAGAGCATTTTAACAAAATGACATAGATATAATATGAACAAATCAACGTTAAATACGCAGTGAGAATAATAATCATTTCTGTAATATATGTTGGAATAAGAAATTAAATATTAGGCATATAATCTACTCCACAGGGAAATTTCCAAGTTTTAATGAATGTTATTAACTCTTATTCTTATTATTCTCAAATTATAACATTTTAGAGTCGATATACAATTCTTTTGGGATTTTTATTTCGTTATTTTTAGATATCAAAATAATCACATATATTTGCTTAAATACAACTTAGAATAAACAATTCTCATTAGAAATAACAAGTATAATTTTGAGACATTTTTTTTATCTATTGTTTTACTAAATACAAACTTGTTTAATTTTTATAGTAATAAATAAATTCCGCAGCAATATAATTCCTTTTTGAAACAATTGATTTGAAATAGTATGTAAAATAATTTACTATGTATAATTTAATGCTCCGTATTACTTTATAATTAAGAAATCAAAACAGACCTATTTATTTTTATAAAATAGTATTGGAATTAGAGTAAAATACAATCTTGATTTATTTATGCATCAGCTTAATGTGATGTAAATTAAAATATATTGATTAAAGTGATTCAAATCACTCGAATTTGTTCCCGAATGGATGTCTCATAATATTACAATGCTGTTTCTTTAAACTCGTTTTAGAAATATTTTAAACTTTCAGATAATATAGACATAGATATATATTTTACCACGCAGTGCGAGTATTTATTAAACGTGTCTTTTCGAAGTACTCATTGTTTAATAAATACCTCGAAATAAAATAATGAATACTTTTAAAATATAAAGACAAAAATCTTACATATTTTCAATTCTAAAATTTATTCAGTTTTTCTCAAACTTGACTAAAACAATAAATAAGTAAATGTATATAAAAAATACAATCTCACATTGATGAATTAAGGTATATATACACGTTTCATTTAACCACACATTATTTATAGCATTTCTAAAGCAATTCAATCTAAATTATTTTCTAAATAAATTACTTTTCTCAATTTTTATTTTTGGTAATATCGAAGAAAATTATAATGGAAATAACATTTAAGGCCATCATTTTCCAATATATTTATTCTTTTTCAAAATATCGGAAAAATTTGTATTTAATGATAAACATTCAGTCACGGAATTCCTTTTCTTTTCTTATATAACTTTCAGATAATAAAACTTTTAGATAAATCTGAAAACACATCTCTATGATTTTATCCATTGTCCAAAAAAATCGTAAAGATATATATTTTTATTATGACAGATCGTGTTTCGATGAAAACGTACTTTTGCCACGTGTAGACAAAGTGGTTTTAAGGATAATCTGACATTGAAGAAAAGAGGGATGTTTCATTGAAAAATGGGAAAAGTTCTAAACATACAGACATTTTTTGGAGCCCAGTTTTTATTGATTTCTGCTTATGTTCCTCGAATTCCTTACGGGGTGATTTTCTTAATTTTTTTTTCAGATTAACAACTTTAAATTTACTCAAACTTGCACAAAATATATCCATTATAATGTTTGACAATACACCGGGTGTCCCAAAAATGACTGATGGATTTTAAAATTCAATAACTTGCAAACGATGACAGCTATTTAAAAAAAAAAAAATGCAGGAGGGTTATGTATAATGTCAGGAGTTTTTTTACCGTAATATTTTATTTTAGTTCTCATCGCAAACAATAGGTGGCGCTGACGGCGATTGAAGGCCAGGTGATCAGTGCTGAATGAAGCGTCGACCTGGCCTTAAATCGCCGTCAGCGCCACCTGTTGTTTGAGATGAGAACTAAAATAAAAAATTACGGTAAAAAAACTCCTGACATTATACATAACCCACCTGCAAAAATTTTTTAAATAGCTGTCACCGTTTACAAGTTATTGAATTTTAAAATCCATCAGTCCTTTTTGGGACACCCGGTATATATTTTTAAATATTACATTTTTGTTTAAAGATATTTTGAAACTTAAAAGTAAAGAAAGTGTTTTCTAAGCGTAGAATACCTGATTGTATCTTTCGATATATGAGAACGTGAATTCATTAGTTCGATTTATCCAAAAATAACGAATTTTCAATCAATGTATTCTATTGGAGAGGATGCATCGAAAAAACACTTCAATCTGCAAAAAACATAGTGTTCGTATATAGGGTTCTTTTGATCTTATGGTTAGACAACTTCAAACTCTTGTCTTTTAGAAAAGTAGAAAATAATTTATTTGCAGATCTTCAGAACAACAGAGTCTTCGAAACTCACAAATATTACTAGATATTCAAAAATAATTGTCCAAATCTATCTTACAAGTGCAGATATAGGTTCCAGAGACCCTTTATACAATGTCTCAACACTAAATCACATGCAAAACAACGTAAATAAAACTCAAGCAAACTTGCTTAAACAAACGTAGCTCACTCAATGACTGACTGATAAATAATAACCACAACAGCTCGCTTCGGCTCTCCTATATATAGTCTCGCCGCATGCGGTGGAAATTTCTACAACCTTCTCGAAAAATCTGGAAAACCACGGAACAACATTCAATGTATCAGCATATCTAAAGGGGGGTTACCATAGAGAGGGAAGGGTTACCATCGCCAACAATCGCCAAGTTTGTCGCCAACTTGGCGATATATCGCCAAATTTGGCGACCAAAAATTAGTCGTCAAAAGTGACGCCAACTTGGCGATATCTCTATTATTTCGCCAAGCTGCCATAGACATTCACTGAAAATAATAGACAAGTTTGCTTGATAACAGAGACAATGTAACAAAAACTAATATTAGTAAAGGAATGGAGCTTAATAAGATTATTTCCATTATTTTACAGTACAAACACTTTTTACAAAATTCGTAACACTACCCCCTCCTCAAAGACTGCACGTCCCGGGCAGTGCAATCCTCGAGTTAGAGGAAAACACTTAAAAAAAATAAACAAATAAATAAATAAATAAATAAATAAATAATAATAATAAGATTTACATAAATAAGAACTAATTACTATTTACATATTTACAAAAAGTGACTTTCATGACCATGGTCTGAAATTCCAGTTTTGGATTTCTATTCACTTTGGCCAAAATAATTCGCTAGCCGGTTATAATGTACGACCTTGGGTTTGGCGTGTGGCGATTTTTGTATGCGTACAACGACGTCATTCAGCCTGTTGACGACTGTGTAAGGACCGTCCCAGTTTCTTTGTAATTTTGGCGACAGTCCCTTACGACGTATCGGATTCCACAACCAAACTTTGTCACCTTCGTTGAACTCATGTCCAGTTGCCTTTGTGTCGTACCGTGTCTTCATCTTTTCCGATGCCAGTCCAATTCGGTTCCTCGCTAGACAATGAATCTCCTCAATCCGTGCCCGGAGTTCATCGACATATTGCTCAGGCGATGAAGGAGCATCAGGAGGACGGCCAAACAAAAGATCCGCAGGTAGACGAAGATCACGACCAAAGAGCATTTGAGAAGGGGAGTAACCAGTGGCCTCATGAGTGGCACTCCTGTAGGCAAGCAGGAAAAGAGGCAATTTCTTGTCCCAGTCCTGTTGATCTTTAGACACAAGGAGGGAGAGGCTATTTAGGATGGTACGATTGAACCGCTCCACCATGCCGCCCGATTGAGGACGTAGAGGTGTAGTTCGAGTTTTGTCCATGCCGAGTAGTCCGCACATTTCCTTAAACACAGCCGAATCAAAGTTTCTTCCTTGATCGGAATGGATTTGAAGAGAAATTCCGTATCTGGAAACCCAGTGTTGAACTAGTATGTCTGCTACGGTTACCGCCTCTTGACTAGGAATGGCGTAGGCTTCAGGCCACTTAGTGAAGTAGTCCATGACAACGAGGATGTACTTGTTGCCATCAGATGTTCTAGGAAGAGGACCCAGGATGTCTAGAGCAATTCGTTCGAAAGGAGCTCCTACATTATAACGCTGCAATCGTCCACGGGTGCGCCTTTTTGGACCTTTACGTGTTACACAGGTGTCACAAGTTCGACACCACTTCACCACATCACTGCGAACATTATTCCAGTAGAAACGCTCTCGAACCTTTTGCAGGGTCTTCATTACACCAAAATGACCTCCTGTGGGACTACCATGAAGTTCTTGAAGGACCATAGAAATTCTAGACTTAGGGAGTAGTAGTTGCCATCTACATGTCTTTCCATCGTCAGACTCCCATTTTCGGTACAAAATATCGTTCTTCAAATGTAGGGAATCCCAGAGGGCCCAATAACGTTTAGTCGTAGGATGGTAATGGGCCATGTCTTGCCAGCTGGGATTCCTGTTGGACTCCTCTTTCAGCTCTAGAATTGGCTTAATTTCAGGATCAGCAATTTGATCTTTACGCAGGTTCTCGTCACTCCAAGGATCTTGCGATGATGTAGACCCAATTGTAACTTGTCTTACTATAGGACCTTTGACATTAAATTTCTTCTCAACCCGGTCGCAGTATCTACAATTCTCTGAGCAGGGTCTTCTTGAGAGAGCATCTGCATTTCCATGTGATGAGCCTTTTCGATGGCGTATCTCCATATCGTACTCTTGAAGCTTTTGTATCCACCTGGCTATCTGGCCTTCAGGGTTCTTAAAATTCAATAGCCAAGTTAGAGAAGCATGATCAGTTCGGATCAGGAATTTTCGACCGTAAAGATAGTGATGAAAATGGTCTATGGCTTTCACTACAGCAAGAAGCTCTTTTCTTGTTACGCAGTAGTTTCGCTCTGCCTTCGATAAGCACTTGCTGAAATAGGCGATAACACGCTCCTGGCCGTTGATTTCCTGGGACAGTACAGCGCCATTGCTTTCGTTACTCGCATCCGTATCAAGTATAAACTGTTTATCGATTTGAGGATATGACAGAATTGGAGTGGATGTTAAAGCCTCCTTAAGCTTTTCGAAAGCAGCGTCACATTCCTGTGTCCACATAAATTTTTGATTGGCTTCTGTTAATTTATGAAGTGGTCTTGCAATCATCGAGAAGCCTTTGACAAATTTTCTGTAATCCTAGAAAGCTCCGAAGCTGGTGAACATCTGCTGGACGATTCCAATTTTTCACAGCCGATATCTTCTCTGGATCAGTCCTAACTCCTTCCGCTGAAATGATGTGTCCAAGGTAGGCGACTTCATTTCGAAACAAACTGCACTTCGAAGGGCTTAACTTCAAATTAGCTTCCTTTAATTTTTGTAGCACCCGCCTGAGGTTGTTCAGATGTTCATCAAAAGATTTTCCTAAGATTATGATATCATCTAAATAAACAAGACATGCTTCATATGACAGCCCCCGGAGAACCGTTTCCATAAGCCGTTCGAAAGTTGCAGGTGCGTTACACAGACCAAAAGGCATTACCTTGAACTGCCATAATCCTTGTCCCGTTGTAAAGGCAGTCTTCTCGCGGTCGTCGGGATGGATCTCTACCTGCCAGTAACCACTCTTCAGATCCAGAGTCGAGAACCAAGTGTTGCCCGCAAGTGTGTCGAGAGTGTCGTCAATCCTTGGTAGAGGGTAACAATCCTTTTTGGTGACGTCATTCAGTCGGCGGTAGTCTACACAAAATCTTGTAGAATCATTCTTCTTTCTTACTAATACAATGGGAGACGCCCATGGACTTGTCGATGGTTCGATGACATCATTTTCTTCCATATCCCTAATTAAATTTTGCACCTCTTCTTGCTTGGCAAAAGGTAATCGTCTAGGGTGTTGTTTAATAGGTGAGTGATCTCCAGTATCAATTCGGTGTTGTGCCATTTTGGTTCGTTCAAAGTCTTCAGATGTTTGGGAGAATAAACTTTGGAATTCCCTAATTAAATTTTCCGCAGCGTCCATCTGTTTTGGATCTAAGTCTGTATTTTGTAACAAATCTTTGACTAAATTATCTGAAGATTTCTCAGAGTGACTGGAATTTTGACTTATGCACGTCACAAGAGCACATGATGCTATCACCTCTCCTTTCTTGATAGTACTCGTCTTATCACTAATGTTAGCAATTCTGACTGGAATGGTCTTTTTCGAGAGGTCTACTACAGAAGAAGCCACCAATACTCCTTCTTGTGTACTATTGTCTTCTGGATAATCTATATGGCCAAATCGGTAATTAGTTTCATTTTTAATTACAGCTGGAACTAAAAATTCTGTTCTTGGATCTAGATTGATGTCTTCTTTGGCTATTACTATTTGTTTACATTCAATTTCGTTATTTAATCCAAAAAGACTTATTTCTTCAAATTTTGAGAGCATTTTGTTATTTTTAAAATCAAGTTTGAAGCCAAACTTCTTCAGAAAATCTAGTCCGATTAAGCAAGGATCTGTTATGTTAGCCACATATGCCGTATAGTAATATTTCGTTCCTCCAAAGTTGATGGTTAAATTTGCCTTACCATATATTCCTATCTTGTCGCCCGTCACAGTTTGCAGGGTAACGCATGGTGGAGTCCAGATGAGTTTAGATTTCATTTTCCGAGCCAAATATTCTTTTATTATTGTCACATTGGCTCCCGTATCAACAATCATACGGCACTGAATTCCGTTAATAAAGCCTATCACGTATAATTCATTATCGCCGCCACTCATTTTCGATATTTGAAGGATCTTCAGGTGGGGCTTTTTATTCTCTGGTCTTGAATTCATCTCACGTTCGTGGATTTTGGGGTAGTTTCTTCGGAGATGTCCTGTATCACCGCATCCCCAGCACGTGAGATTCTGTCTTCTTGAGCTTGTTCTTCCATATTTTAAGGCTTCAAGCTCTTGATTAATTTTCCTAATTTCTTTCAAGAAGTCGATCTCAGTGTCTGAGCTTTTGTTCACCGTTGCCCCTCGGACTGAATGACGATCTCTTCGGCTGGTTTGTGTAGCTGCTTCCAACTTTAAGGCATATAGTAATGCAGCCTTTAAATCCTGCACATCTGCCATTCGTACCGCTCTCTGCACTTCTGGATCTTTTATTCCGTCGACAAAGTACTGCAGTGAGAGCATTTCCCGTACATTTGTTGGGCAGTCGATGAATGCTAAATTTGCCAGACGTTCTATTTCTGAGGCAAACTCTTGAAGGGTTTCACTCGATTTTTGATGACGGCTCTTCATTTGTATTCTCGTATAATCTTTGAAGAATTTTTCTCCGAATCTCATTTCAGGTGCACAACTTAGAGTCTCAAAATTGAGTTGCGTCATATCGGGCAATGTTTGCAGCACGTCGGCGGCTTCTCCTCTTAAAGATGCTGCCAGCTGACAAGCTTTCACCTCGTCACTCCATTTGTTCGCTTCGGCCACAATGGTGAATTGGGTCTTGTAAACTTGCCAGGAACTCTTTCCGTCGTATGTCGACAGCTTGATGTGCACGGGAGAAGCAGGCGGATTCCTAAATTCTTCATAAATACCACTGGACGCTGAAAGCTTCTTCTCAAGATCTTGTACTTTTTTATTTAGCTTTTTACCTACTTCGCCTATTTTCTCTTCAATGTTACTTATTTTCTCTTCAACGTTACAAACTTCATTCTGAATTTTCTCTTCTACTTCCTCTATTTTCCTTTCCATTTTCTCTTCAACATTACTAACTTCATTCTGAATTTTCTCTTCTACCGAATCTATTCTTCTCTCTACCGACGAGAACTTTTCTTCCAAAGTTTTCTTCATTTCTTCTTGGCTTTTATTAACCCGTCAGTAGTCGCGTGTCGGTCTTTTCGCCGCCCGTATAACTTATCTTCTCCTAACTTATATCACATTACAAATACAACAGAGATCTACCATGTAGCTGACTTTGAAGCTTTCTCGACCACCTTAGTGAAGTAACAGGACACCTCTGTTTTTCTTTCAGGTACAATTTTAGAAAGAAATTTGAAATTGGCTAAAAAGTCTACGTAACAATCACTAATGTCAGTTAATTTTTACTTTTCTAATTACTCCAGATCTCTTGAATAAAATGCATAACTTAAGAAAACTGCGAATTTATATATTAATTGAAAGGTTACCTTCGTATATTAGGTGAAAAATATTTCTCATTTTACATATTTGGTATGCGGGGGGCCAGCGGCGAAAAGACCGAGCGCGACTAATGACGTTGTGAAAAAAGTCGCGACTACTCGCGGGTTAACTTCCTCCTTTAATTCTTCCATTCTCTCTAAGCTTCTTCTCATTTCTTCAGTCACCTCTTCTTGGCTTTTATCAATTTTATTTGTCAACTGTTCCATTCTTTCTTCGTTTTTATTTATTTTGTCCGCCAACTCTTCTTGTCCTTTATTCATTTTCTCCGCCAACTCTTCTTGGCCTTTATCCATTTTATTTGATAATCCATTAATAGCTTTCAACAACTCACTCAGTTGCTCTTCCGTTGCTCTCGTTTTCGCTATAAGATTCCAAATTCTGACACCAAAAATTGTTGCGTATATAGGGTTCTTTTGATCTTATGGTTAGAAAACTTCAAACTCTTGTCTTTTAGTAAAGTAGAAAATAATTTATTTGCAGATATTCAGAACAACAGAGTCTTCGAAACTCACAAATATTACTAGATATTCAAAAATAATTGTCCAAATCTATCGTACAAGTGCAGATATAGGTTCCAGAGACTCTTTATACAATGTCTCAACACTAAATCACATGCAAAACAACGTAAATAAAACTCAAGCAAACTTGCTTAAGCAAACGTAGCTCACTCAATGACTGACTGATAAATAATAACCACAACAGCTCGCATCGGCTCTCCTATATATAGTCTCGCCGCATGCGGTGGAAATTTCTACAATCTTCTCGAAAAATCTGGAAAACCACGGAACAACATTCAATGTATCAGCATATCTAAAGGGGGGTTACCATAGAGAGGGAAGGGTTACCATCGCCAACAATCGCCAAGTTTGTCGCCAACTTGGCGATATATCGCCAAATTTGGCGACCAAAATTAGTCGTCAAAAGTGACGCCAACTTGGCGATATCTCTATTATTTCTCCAAGCTGCCGTAGACATTCACTGAAAATAATAGACAACTTTGCTTGATAACAGAGACAATGTAACAAAAACTAATATTAGTAAAGGAATGGAGTTTAATAAGATTATTTCCATTATTTTACAGTACAAACACTATTTACAAAATTCGTAACAATAGTTTTATCGTGAATTTCTGGCATTGTAAAACTTTGAATGAAAACTAAAGGACGCAGTCAAATGTTTTTCGCAATTTCACAATTTTTTTCTATTGTTATTTTATCTACTTATTTATTTATTTTATAAGATTTGAAATTCATGTCTTCATATATAAGATACTATAAAACTTCATAGAATACGTCCAAAACATTTTATTATTATCGTTGTTGTTGTTCTTTTTATTATAAACAACGTATGAACGAGAATGAATATGTTTGAATTTCAATCAAAAGAAAAAATAAAATTATAAGAAATAAAGCTGAAGACAAAAAAAATATTAAAATAATTATGAACTTGCAAGTAAACACAAATAAAAACAATAAAAGGGGAAAAAAGTATGCTCTAAAATGGTGACATTATATATGGTTTAGTAACTAATACTAAAGTAAGTATAGTAAGTAATACTAAATAACAGCAAATTTACAGTTTTATTAACATATAAAAAATATACATGTACAACATTTTTGAAGGCCTGTTTTTAAAAGAAAAATAATTTTCAAATTATTAAACCATTCATTTTAACAGCTTCATAAGAATAAAAGGAATCTCAGTTGTGGTTAGAATATGATACTATATTCAAATATCATATAATTTAAAACATTATATCTTCAAATATGTGAAACAAATATTTAAATTATAAAAATATATTGTAAACGGAATTAAAAACACCTTAAGAAATATATGAGGGGCTCATAACCATCGAATTCAAATCTATTTTGGACCAAAAAAAAAAAGAGGGGAGGGAGAGAATTTATTTAGAAGGTGCATAATATCTGTTTTAGACACCTCTTTTATCCAACAGTGAACAAAGTCTATTTTTTCATGTTTTCTCATATGGGTCATTCTTCAAAAAGTGTACCATTTCCGTCACATACATTTTACAGTAAAAAAAATATAGAGTAAAAGAAGTTAAATTTACAGTAAAAGAATAATTCATTTAACAATATTTTTAATTGCAATAAAATTATTTGCATTAATAATAGTAATCAGTTTGTTTATGTTATTTTTTAATTTATTAATATTTTCTATCCACAGTATGTGAATTCTCACCACTGTGCTATCACTGAAAAAAATGAAATGCTTAAAAATGAGTACATCGATGTACTTGTAGCGCATCTCACCTCACAGGATCAGTATAAAGCGGTTTACTACCTGCGAGTAACTGGCTTGGCCTTTTGCTCAACGGTTAACGCACTCGCCTACTGATCCTGAGTTCCTTGGATCAAATCCAACCGGCGCCAATCTTCTCATACTCATGCTGAATTAAATATGTTTGGATAAAAAATGAACACACTGCTTTCTCAATTTTGAAACATCACATGTTATAAATTCCAAACTAACGATAATTTTGTACCCTTTAATGGTATATTTCATTCATGGTGACACAAAAGATGCTTATTAATGTAAATATTAAATTATACACACTATTTTCAAATAATTCCAGAGTGCTTGTACATAGTGCTCTTGCCATGAAAATATTCGATTTGGGTATTTTGGTAATAATTCTTGCTATTTTTCTTAATAAACAATCAATTAAACTTCTATTGTTAATAATTTTGAGCAAGAAATAAATGCTAGTATCTTTTTACTTTAATTTAAAAGTTCAGGGCGTAGTTCATAGCTATTTACATTTGAACAATCAATCGATGGAATCAAAAATTAGTACATATGTTTCCCAGTTTTGAGTACATTTGGATCGGGGCTAATTTGAGTATGTGAAGTACTTAAAACTGAGTACTTTTTACTTCATTTTGAGAAACCAATTTTTTTCAGTGATGTCACACACCTGATGTGGCTGTTAATATTGTTTAATAACTGCTTTAATTAAAAAAAATATATTTACATCTTTATTATTGCTTCCATAAGTATCTCAAATACTAAATATTTAAACACACTTAATTTTTTTTTAAATAAATATAAAATATGTAACGGAAATGAAATTTTCGCCTTGCTTTTAACATAAAATGAATAATGCTTACTTAAAAGATGATTAAATAATCAATTATGGATGTTAAAAGTTAATTTTATTTAAAAAATCTTAGTACTTTCAAACCTTTTCCAAACAAGTTCTTATTCTCATCTTATTATTATTATTATTATCTTATTATTAACTTAGAATATTCTCTGAGGAAGAACCTGTTTGGAAAAGGTTTGAAAGTAGTAAGATTTTTTAAATAAAATTAACTTTTAACATCTATAATTGATTATTTAATCGCCTTTTACATAAGCATTATTCTTTTTATGTTAAAAATTTTTTATTGAGTTTTAATTTGTTTTAGTAGACCAATTAGTTCTGTGACACAATAAATTCTCATTTCCGTTACCCAAACATAAAATGGCATTTTCACTGATTGGATGGCCCTACAGGCATTACAGTTTATTTCCCATCATGCAAGTCATCCATTTTGTTTGCTTGCAGCTATAAAAAAGTTTGCCGTTTTAATTGAGAAAGAAGAAGACAAATTCTGTTTTTAAAAATGAAGTGGACTAGTTATTGAGAACTCTCACTTCCGTGAACTTAAAGTTCAGATAGATAAAATAACGTAAAATTACAAGTTTCCTTAAGAAAAGAAATGGGGGAGGATTGTACTTTGTGCTAATATATGAATAAATAAAGAACAACGTTAAGGAGCACAAATTACATAAAATAATAAAAGTTTAAAAGGCATACAGCCGTTTCGGGATTTCTAATGTCCCATCATCAGTGCTAAAAAATAAGTGTAAAATGCAAAAGACAAGTCACATCATTAAAAGAAAAACTTGCATCACAGCTCGCCGCCAGGCTTAGTTCGCCTTTGACGGCGAGCAATGATGCACGTTTTTCTTTTAATGATGTGACTTGTCTTCTTAATATTCTATCTTGCGAATATTGGAAGCATTATTACTTTCAAATGTAGCAAAATGGCTGACTTTGAAAAAATATTTATGAATTATAAGAAAGAAAAGGGCTAATTTATTGTTTATTTTTTAAAAAAAGCATAGATTAAAAAAACTAGCCGTTGGGAAGCCAACGACAATCATCACAATTAAAATCGGCTGATTTACTTTTCTTCAATCAACATTGTTTAAAGAGGTATTACTTTACTATTTCCTATGTATAAATTTTGAAGTGCGATGACTTCCATACAGCAAAATTTTATCCAGAATCTTCTAAATCCTCGACCCAGATGCATAACATGCAATGACCTCACATGTAATTATCACATGAAATAATCACAAAAATAATTTTGGGATCGAGATGGCAACAAAAAATAGAATTTATTTGTCAGACAATTTTATTGAAAGAAAAAAATGAAAAAAATGATATTAAATAATTTTTAAAATACTGAATATTATGATAGACATTGTAATAAAAGAATGATTTAATAAATATGTTTATAGAACGGAGTAATTTATAGCATTTAAGGTTTGTAGCATTTAAATAAAGAATTTCAAAATGATTTGATAAACACGGGAAATCACAGTAATTTTTACTGAAGATGAAATTAATATAGAATTATGTTGGCCTTGTCGAAATTTTTTTTAATTTTGCAATACATGCATTTACAGTTAATCTACTGCAAAGTATTTGTGTTAATATAAATTGAGTTAAGATGATTTTGTTTTACTTGTCAAAAAATCTCTTTCGTAGATTTTTTTCTTATATAATTTAAGTTTTAGTAATAAAACAGGATTCAGTGCCAAAGTTCTAGTTTTCTTATTAAAGGCCAGAGGCGATATTTTGGAGTTACAATAAAATATAATGTTGTGAAAAAAAATATTGTTGATTTCATTTAAGAGAAACAAATACAATAATTTATTATTCTAAAGAAATTCAAAATCAAATATCATTCCATTTTTAGGTGCGTTCGTAATTATGTAAATACGTAGCACGTATAGTTGTCGTTCAGTCCGTCCGTCTGTCCGTCTGTCTGTCTGTCCGCATATAACAACGCAAAAACTACCCAACCGAATCTTTTGAAATGTAAAATATATAATTATTACATAATTTTGTCGAGTTATTTCAAATTTTATGAGAATCGGATAGATAGATCAATAACAGGGACGATCAAAAGTATTCCGTTACATTACGGTCAATGGGGGAAAATGTTGCAAATGCATTTTCATCATTTGAAATTTAAATTATATACATATTACAAAATTTTGTCAAGTTATTTCAATTTTTTTGAAAATAGGATGCATAGATCAAATACAGGGACAATCAAAAGTAATCCGTTACATTACAGTCAATGGAAAAAAAAGTTTCAAATGCATTTTAATAATATTGCACTCATTCGAACTTAATAATATTGACATGCATCATAAAGTACATATTATAATATAGATTGTGCATAATCTGTTGTGCAAAGAGCTTTTGTTATTGATTTACAAGGCCACACAAAAGTATTCCATTACATAATGAGTATAGAGAGAACATTGTTTGTTGCGCATTTTAATTGTAATTAACTATTTACAATTTTATGAGATTGATATATGAGAGTGATATTTTTAAAACTTCATTATCGTACGAACGCACCTCATTTGCTACGCTTCACGTGCAATTTCCAACTTTTTTTTTTTTTTTTCAATTTACCCTTTCGGGTGCGATTTTTTTCCATTTTGAGGACAAAATCAATTTTATTTTAATAACATCAATCGTAGCTATTCAAATAGACTTACTGAAGTTTAAAGATGTTTGCATTATCTAAAATCCAACGAATGTATTTATTTTGTACACTATTCGATTCATATTTATATGATAATAGATGGAGGGACGAGTTTTTGGAGACGTTTGGAAAATATCGTATTTACAGCAAGGTTTAACAGATATTACAACTTTCTAATACTGTTTGTGTTTTATGTTACATGATTAGTACAGAGTAGTAACTTATATTTATAATGTAAAGAGTGAAATATACCGGGTGTCCCAAAAATGACTGATGGATTTTAAAATTCAATAACTTGCAAACGGTGACAGCTATTTAAAAAAATTTTGCAGGAGGGTTATGTATAATATCAGGAGTTTTTTACCGTAATTTTTTTTATTTTAGTTCGCCTCACAAACAATAGGTGGCGCTGACGGCGATTGAAGGCCAGGTCGACGCTTCATTCAGCACTGATCACCTGGCCTTCAATCGCCGCCAGCGCCACCTATTGTTTGAGATGCGAACTAAAATAAAAAATTACGGTAAAACAAACTCCTGACATTATACATAACCCTCTTGCAAAAATATTTTAAATAGCTGTCACCGTTTGCAAGTTATTGAATTTTAAAATCCATCAGTCATTTTTGGGACGCCCGGTATGTATAAAATAAAAGAATCACAAAGAGAATTAATTAAACTTTTATTATTACTATTATTAGTACAAAATTTTAAAATATAAATGAAGTCATAATAAGAAAAGCATAGAAATATGCTATCATTTTTATACGCCGAAAGTAACTGAGTAGAGAATTTTAAATCGTACCATAAAAAAGGGAAATTTCTCAATTAATAAATGAATAAATAAAAAGAAATAAAAAATTGCACGAAACATAATCTATTGTTAAAACATAATATTACTCTTTCAATGCAAAATTTTTCTCTCCTTTTCACCACCCAATTAAAGAATAGTGCTATTAATAAAACTGAATTACTCTTATGTGATATTAGAAACTCGAGATCATGCCGCAAATTACAGCTATTACTCATCATATACTTAAGCTAATAATGCATAATAAAAATTACGGTCTCTAGAAGGAAAAAAAGATGGTGACAAATTTATTCTTAAGTATATTATGTCGTATAAAAAGCGCATGTGTTTAAAATTTCTTTGCTCTTCAATTTCATATAAAAATGCCAATTAATGTATGAAAAGAAAATAAATCTTATTTATATATTTATTTTTGTCATCATTGAAAGAAGGGTGTCGGATAAAAAATATCCTATAGAATTTATAATTTGTGAAAAATAATAATTGCTTTTTAAAATATTTCACAAAATTCATAATGATTATGATTTACATTTACAGATATAAGTGTAAGCTTATATCTAAAAAAGAGCTTAAGTAAGTCATGCAAATACAGTCAATCGCATACTGACACTAAGCGAATAGCGGCGTTATTTTCAGATTTCTCGTTTGTATTTTAATATTTTAAAAAGATTTTATTTTGTAGGGCACTTCTAAACTCGATTTCTAACCGGATACTTTTTTAATTTTAGTAGTAGATTTTATTTTCTAATGTTAAAGCATTCATATCACCTATCCTATGCAAAAATTTCGTTTAAACATATTGAATGAAAACGATAAATTTAAAAAAAATGCTCCATCGGTTAGAAGATTATCTCTTAAGAATTAAATTGACATGTGCAGAAATATAGATTTAAATAAATCCTGCCTTGAAAGTTTGGGTCAGAGAAACTATAACGCCCCATGAAATGGAATTTAAAAAGAAAGTCTAGTCGATTAGCTATCGTTTCAGTTCAATTAAATAAAAAAAAAGAAAAGCATAATTTTTGGTTATTTCAAGTATTTTGTGTATGATACATTTTTACATAAAAGTTCAACTACTTAACATAAAAAATATAGCCAGCAGTTTCGTCTTTTTATCATTTAATATTTTACTTTTCTTTCTTTACTTTTTTTGTTTACTTATACTTTTCTTTTCTCGTTTATATATATATTTTAAAATGTCGATTAATTTTCTAAATTCAACACCTAAAAGCAGGGATATGTTATGTCCAATTTCCCTAAACTAAGATTTTGGCAAAACTGGAAACGTTATCAAGAATAGAGTCAAGACTACAAGCGTTTCAAATTCCCCTTATGATAACAAAATTTAAACCGTCAGTAAACACACTGGGATAAACTATTCCAATCATATTTTGTTTCTTCGAAAATAAAAAAGATGATTTTTTTTAGAGTGTTTCTGATATGTTTTGTACCTTTAAAGATCAAGGTCAAAAAGGAATGGAAGAAGGATTGCCTTTACTTTGTTCACTAGGAAGGGGAAAAAAATATTGGGATAAAAAATCCCATGCGGTCCCATTCGATCGACGAAAAAATCCCATTCGATACCTTCTTTTCTTACATGATAATACATATTAAAACAACTTTAATGAAGGTGCGAGATAAAAACCAACTAGTATACATTGATGAAAGATTATTGAATGTAATTAACATCAATTCTATGAAATAATTCAGGTTTGAAGGAGTAAAACAAATCACTTTCATATTCTTAAAGTAAATTTATTAGATTTTTACAAATACTGCTACAAAATCTGAAAATAAATATGACCTTTTCCTTATAGAAATGTGCATGCTGTTTTCTAAGCGGTTACATGCAACGGTCAATATCTCAACCAAAATCAACGTTTTCCTTTGATTTTGTGCAATATATAAGATGAAGGAATTGTATCTACAATATACTAGCCTGTTATCATAAAAACAATATTTTAGGCAAGTTTAACTTATCCGTATTCCTTGGGGATATTTGAAAGTAAACGAAATTTCAATTTGAGATTCTGTGCTTTAAGTTCATTTATATAGATTTCTATTTAATATAGGTACATTTAACGTTTTTATCAGGGCTCTGCTCAACGCCAGAGAGCAGGGGAGGAGGTCAAGCAGTTTTATTATAACAACCTTCTAAATAGGAAAGTACGATACGGCCGTACTCCTTGACTATTTTAAATTCTCTATTTTTTTTTGGACCCACTACTGCCCCCTGGAAGGCTTTATCAGACACTGGGATCTCTACCGCCCCCGTTGGGAACCTATGCCTTAGACTATAATGTAATTGAATTCTTTTGTGTATTCCTGTAAATGAATTACGAATACTACATTTGCAATAACAAATATTCCACATCAAGCTTGATTAACACATAAAAAATGCATATTAACTATGCGAGTTAGAGCATGGACAGACAGGCAAACTGATATCATAAATACTTTTCAATTACGTTGAAAGGGTTGAAATCGTAAGCTGAAAAACTTCCCTAATAAAATAATAATACCTTCTGTTAGAATATTGTAAGTAAAAAGGTAATGGATATTCCATAAAACATCTTCTACAATTACAGTATTTTTTTAACCTTAGGGCCTGGATTAAAATTGCATTTTTCATAAATATTTTCAATTCTCTTTTTAATTCTTTTACCAAAAAGAGTATTTTTTTAAGATTCCAAATCTGTTGTAATTTTATTCCTAAAATTATTAAAATAGGAGTTATGGCCAATATCATAAGCAGGAAGTAGCGAGTCAATAAGTGGAGTAGGAAGGCCAGGAGAAATGTGAAACTTATTTCTAAATACGAATTCTTACTTTTTTATGTAAAAATACTAAAAAATCTTAAGTGACACTTCTAAATTAATTTTATAGATAAAAAATAATGCATAACATTAATCTTTAATCGCGATTTTTGAAAAATAAATCTTTTTACTTATTCCCATGTTCGTAAAATTCCATTACATAAATATTTTTAAGCATTTTTTTTCAGTGAAATAGTGTCAAAATGCTTATTACTCACTAGAATAAGTATAAGTATTTATAAGTATTCGAATATAAGAAAACGGTATTTTTTTAATAAAAAAAGCTTTTTTTGTCATATTTCAGTAAATTTTAAAGCTATTGTAAAAAAACCAACTCAAATCACAGGAAACTGTTATAGTACTAGGTGGTACAAAAGAAACTTATATAATTATTTCTTATTTTTATTATTAATATAAGAGAATGGTATTTTTTTAATAAAAAAAACTTTTTTTGTCATATTTCAGTAAATTTTAAAACTATTGTAAAACACCAACTCAATTCACAGGAAACTGTTATAGCACTAGGTGGTACAAAAGAAACTTATATAATTATTTCTTATTTTTATTATTAATATAATAAAATGGTATTTTTTAATAAAAAAAACTTTTTTTGTCATATTTCAGTAAATTTTAAAACCATTGTAAAACACCAACTCAATGCACAGGAAACTGTTATAGTACTAGGTGGTGCAAAAGAAACTTAATTATTTCTTACTTTTATTATTAATATAAGAAAATGGTATTTTTTTAATTAATAAAGCTTTTTTTTGTCATATTTCAGTAAATTTTAAAGCTATTGTAAAACACCAACTCATTGCACAGGAAACTGTTATAGTACTAGGTGGTACAAAAGAAACTTAAACATATTTTATTGAATTGAATGTACACTGTCTGGTGTAAGCATGGAATTTTGCAAAAAGTATGGCGAAAAACATTGTTAAAAAATTTTATGAAGATTTACTAGGATTTATGTTTTACCATCATTATGTATTGCAATTAAGCTAAAAATATGTGTATTGATTCTATATTGTACATTTCTTTTTAAAAATTTAGAAACCATAAACAGAAATCAGTTTTAAATTGAGTAAGGTACCGAACATAAAAACAAAATTTTAACTTATTTTTATTATTTCTTTTATCAGTAAAGATAAAGAAATCTTTACTGATAACATTATAAGTAAATACACATTTATCAGTAAAGATAAAGAAATCTTTACTGATTCTTATCAGTAAACCACCTAGACTGACTACGCATGGATTAAAAAAATATTGTTTTATGCATTTTATGCATTTTACACCTGCGAAATGTATGTTTACGATAGAACAATTATTTTCAATTGTCACTTTATTTACTATTTACATTAATACAATGTACCATTTACTATTTCATATGCCATGTATTTACTTGTGCATGCGTAATGGGATATACAGCAAGTTCTTTGATATCAACAATTGTACAGTACAACAAAAATGTCACTAATTTACATTAATAAACCTACTTATAATCTTATTTGAAGAACTTTAAAAAGCAAAAGCAATGTAATCTCTTAATTTACAAAGATATTCTTAAAAATTAAATAATATTTGACATTAATGAAGTTTAATTACTTTTATTAAGTGAAGTGTAATGCTCTTAAATAAGTCTTACACTCATTAAAATACATTTTGAGTCAATGAACAAAACAATTTCAAATGGATGTTAAATAATTAAATGTTCATAAAATGGATATTCACTTAGTGTTCTTCGATGCCAGAAATGATGTCTTTTTGCTTGAAATTTTCAATGTTTCCAAAAGAAGATGATTATGACAATTAAACAGAAACTTATCACTTTTCTCATTCATTGAGATTAAATTATGGATATTTTCGAAACTCCACTTAAATCGAGGGCTTTTTGAAATTTGAAGAGCATCTCAGTTTAATCTAAAGCTTCAGTGTATATCAATCAGTAGCTGAAAGCAATAAATAGTAAGAGATAAATCCATATTTTTAATAGTTTGCTATTTAGATGATAAAAGTATGATATTTCCCAATAACAAGTAAAATTTATTTTATAGATAGTACAAGTATAAATGAATTTTTATAATAAATTAGTTTGTCTATTTCAAAGCTAAAAGTATTTGCTTGACGATTATCAGAATTCTACATTTTTTATATAAAAGATTTATAGTATATTCAGATGAATATGATGTCTTGAGGATTGACGAATATATGATATAACTATGACTAGAATGACTAGAATATAATAATACAAATTATTAACTGTATTGATTGAATTATATAGATCTCCGGGACTATTTTAACAGTAAATATGCTGTGAGCCTTTAATTGCTATAATTTAGCCTAAAATGAGGTTAAACATTAAAAATGTCATTAACATGGTAGTCATTACCATGACTTTTCGCAAACGTGGTAATGGCCAACAGGCCATTCGATTAAACGGGTAAGCATATAAGTGTAACGTTTCAGTAATATTCGAGTAAACAGGTGTATATAAATATAGTATTTCAATAATATTCGATTAAGCAGGCAAGCATATAAATGTCGTATTTCGGTAATATTCGATTAAGCGGGCAAGCATATAAATGTAGTATTTCTGCAATACTCGATTAAGCGGGCAAGCACATAAATGTCGTATTTCGGTAATATTCTATTAAGCGGGCTAGCACATAAACGTAGTATTTCTGTAATACTCGATTAAGCGGTATATAAAAATTTCGCCAAATTTTTAATTTCTTTACAACACCAGTCGTTTGATACATCATTTGAGCGGTTTGCAACTGCTTATTCATATAATGGATGTCTTGTGTTATCCCCCATTCTGCTCCCCAGGGGGGACACATTTTTATTTTCTTTACAACACCAGTCGTGTTACACAAGATTTGAAAGGTCTGCAACTGCTTATTCATATTATGGATGTCTTGTGTGTCACCCACACACTCTGCTCTCCCCAGGGGGGGGGGGGGCGTATTTGGCATATATGGGCCATTCTCCGATAAAGGGAAATTTTATGTCATTGACCAAAAAAAAAGAAAAATTAATGAATCTATCATGAACGTTTAAATTTTATTTTTTAAAATAGATAAAGAACTACATTGTGTAACAGTTTAAACATGGGAAAAATAGTAATTTTAATATAAAAAAATTTTAAAAGTTGCAAATGTCATTACCATGGCATGTCCCTAACTTCAAATTTAATAATTCAAAATTACACTTTGAAGTGTTGGAAAGCCTTTGAGAAAAAACAGCAACAATATATAAAATTTTTGCCTCTCTACTTATGATATAATTAACATTTTCGCTTCAAAGTTTTTTCTTTTAATTTTAATTAATTAAACTCTGTCCCTTGAGTTGATGATCATTACCATGGTGCAACGTATTTTCTTTCATAGCTCATCACTATAGGGGGCCAGAGTATACTTTTAGATGCTGTATTGTAGAGTAGCACATGTTCTTATAAGCAGTGGTGTCTAACTTTTTTGGAATAGGTATGTACTGTTTCATTTTGATACTTTTATTCAAAAACTGAGACCATGTTTCATTTTACTAGAATATAATAATACAAATTATTAACTGTATTGATTGAATTATATAGATCTCCGGGACTATTTTAACAGTAAATATGCTGTGAGCCTTTAATTGCTATAATTTAGCCTAAAATGAGGTTAAACATTAAAAATGTCATTAACATGGTAGTCATTACCATGACTTTTCGCAAGCGTGGTAATGGCCAACAGGCCATGGAAATGCGAAATTTCAAGACTTTTTGTATTGTCTAATATTAGTTCACAAAAACTATTATCAATAACATAAATTTGAGTTATTATAAGCATTTGAACTTATTGACTTATTGTTTAAAAATTAATTAAATCCGATTTTACAAAACAATCATTTTTATTTATCTTTGTGAATAAAAATGATTTTCATTTTACATTATTAATGTTTATATTTATTTCATGAATGTTAATAACACGTGGGTCAATGATTAAATATTAAGTTCTTAATTTTTAATGTATTTATATTTTATGAAATTGAATTATAATGTAATTAGTTTGGTATTCCAGTTATTGATTTGGACTTCTATAAATTAAGGCCTTAAATAAGGCTAACGATTTCTGCTGATATTTTTCTCATAATGTCAGACATGCAAACATTCCATTATTACAAAAAAATAAAAATTTATTCTTTTTCTTTTTTCAAAGGCAAAATTTCCCTTAATCTGAGAACGACCCATATATGTAATAATAATAATAAAAAAAAAATTTCGCCATTTTCTCGTTTAGATTTTGTTCTAAATTCTTATAAGAACATACTTTCATTATTACTTTCAGAAATCTAGTAATATTTAATTATTAGCTAACGTTCCCTTTTTTTTCTTTAATTCAGCATAATATATTATTTATTTTCCTAAAAAGAACTAAACTGTATTACTTAAATGTAAATATCTTATTTCGAATTATTAAAATCATTCCATTAATCCATTTCCCCTTTTTAGAATAGAAGAACATTTATCTTTATCAAAAGCTTTAATTTTGTTTTATCTATTTTTATTAAATTATTGTCTGCCGGTAACTCCAAATCAGTCCGCGCTTTAGGCTGTCCACCCCTGCATACTACGCCGATGGATAAAGAGTACCAGCACCAAGCTCAGCCTATAAATGTTATATAACTACCTTCGAATGAACATTATTGGGCTTTAATTACGTGCGTCACAGGGAGCCGGGGCCAATTTCTCTGAGAATTTTCGGAACGTCAGTTTTCGCTGAGAAAGAGATCAGAATTGACTGACTTTCCAAATGTTAAGCACGTACGATGCCTCTCCTCTTAATTTGAAAATTTTTTGCCTTAGTGGTTGTATTTTTCCGGAAATAGCTTTGTACCGAACCCCTTTTTCGCTCTTTTATTATTTTCGGTGGCATGGACTTCGAGAGTCGAGAAGTCTAGTTGTGGTGATGGAATTTAGTATGTTAAATGGCAAGATAAAGAACATTTTTCATTTTATTCTCAGGCGATGTTTTTTGATTTTTCTATTTTTCATAAATGCACTACTGATGTAGATGGACCGTGGAGTAACAGTAAAATTGAACGTTAATAAAACATGATGTTCACTGATTTTCCTATAATTTGAATTATTTGAAGTGACAACACCTTTTCATCGAGTTCCATCTGCCAAATTGCTTCGGCCGCGAATCTATTGGATGTAATGTGATTACTGATGACACATCGACCGTCGACATTGTTCACGCCATCCTGTTCGCTTCGCTGGTTCGTTGTGTTTTTGCGGGACCCCCCCCCCCTAAAATATCATCATATATATATATATACGCTTAAAAGACAAAGTGGATGAGTGACGGTAAGACTATCAATAGAAGGCTTCCCATTGGATACACAAGCGTTATCAAATAAAAGTGATGTCCGAGACACCCTCCCCTTGGTAAAGCAATATCGGCACAAGAGATTGGCTAGATTTACATCCAAGACAGTACAGGTCTAAGTAAGATTATTTTGGAGTACACAATTCCGCTGACACTGTTTATTAGGATGAACGAAGCGAATCCTCTACTAGGCCACTCAAATGACATTTTGTTGTACACTTTACAAAAAAACTATACAGTATTTTGACTTGAAATTAAACACAAATATAAATTATGATCTGTAGATTTGCAGAATATTATTATTATTATTTTTTTTTTTACAGAAATACTTTTCAAAAAATTATTATTTTAATTACTTTATTTTACATGTTTTTCCATTACGAACGCATTTTTTCAAATAAAAAGTGAAACACGTACGTTTTCAGAAGAAAAACTTAAATCATGGGGTCAGTAATTATAGCTAGAATCATCATTAAATAAATAAATAAATAATATATATTTTCATTATTCTGATAAAATATCTCAAAAACTGCTTTCAGATTTTCAAACTATGCTCATTCCTTTTAGTTTCATGATTTCTTTTATGAAATTTATAAAATACTTTTTTTTTTAGAAAAACTGTAGCATATTTTTAATGAATTAAAATTTGTGAAAATTCTCTTATTAACATTCAATTATAAAAGTATTTTTCTATGTTAGGAATTCAAATACACAATTCATTCTTATTTTGTGAAATCATTTAAGCAGACGATATTTATGAATTTTAAAAGAATTACATTATGTTTTTTTGAAGTGGCAATAAAAGAATTGTAAACAAATAAAATTAATTAATATTTTGTATAATTCTACTTCGAAAATATTTTTATTTATACCAGTCTTATATCATAAATAAACAATCTCAAGAAATTCTTAGTTATTTGGTTGAAATACATTTTAAAATTAAAATGCGCCGAAACATAAAATTACATTTTTGGTTAATAAAGATGCAAAAGTTATTTTAAAAATATATTATTACTTTGAAATATTTATCTTATAGCATAATACTTCGCGAATCTAAACAAAGTATGGCTTTTCCTAGTTCTTAGACTATTTCTTAGACCAATAAGGTTATCTGAACGAAAAATCCCAGCCGGCTATCGCCCAGATAGCTTAACAGGTAAAGCATTGGCCTTGTAAGCCAAGTATACGGGTTCGATTCTCGGCCTGGGCAATTTTTCGCTCAGCTGGAAATATTCAATTCGTATGATAACTTTACCAATCAGTTTGATTGTGTTAAAATAATAGTATATCTACGTATCCATCGTTATATGGAGTTCCATTACCTGCGGTTTATTCTGCGAGCTGTTTTAAATGACAGACCAGATGTTTCGACCCATAAGGTTATCTGAGCGAAAAATCCCAGCCGGCTATCGCCCAGATAGCTTAACAGGTAAAGCATTGGCCTTGTAAGCCAAGTATCCGGGTTCGATTCCCGGCCTGGGCAATTTTTCGCTCAGCTGGAAATATTCAATTCGTATTTCTGTGCTTCTGTTGACATAGAAGTTATAGATATAGAAGTTATCGATACTTCTAAGTATCGATATAACTTTTTTGTTAGAACACATATGAAACATTTTCCGTCATTCTTTACAACAATGACACTCACATCCAATCATTATTTATTAATAATTTTTTTAATAAATATTTACAAAAATAGTTTCAGAAAACAACATTGACCTTTCAACAACGTAAATATTTTTTGAGTACGAAAAACAAATCTGAACGTACTCCGATAACAGTGAATTGGATTCTCCCATGATACATTTTTTACTTTAAAAGGTAGACGCGCACACTGAACCCAAATAAAATAATGCTCCTGTGAAAGCTTATAGGGAGTAGTATCGTTGCATGTCAAAATTAATTGGGTTCGTCGAACGCTTCATTTAAAAAAATTAACTCAAAGACGCAAAAAACGACAAAAATGTCGAAAAAAGCCAAAACACTCTATTTTGGGGCTATAATTTCCATGACTTACCATTTTATTTATCATGTAAAGCTTATACTAAACAAAAATACATATCTTTAATTATGCAAAGCCACTGAACAATTATCGGAATTAGAAACTTTTTTTTCGGGTATATGATGGGTGAAAAATAGCCCTTATTAGCCCACCTCCTTTGGAGAAGAGTTCTGATGGGCGTTTCTGAGACTTGTGTTGTTGTAAAACAGACCATGAAAACCATGGACTATCTGAACATCGCCACGGATCATTTGCATCATTACATGATATTTGTCTTCCGACATGGAAATGGAGTCTTCGTGTTAGAGAAATGTCTAAGTCAGATGACTCAAATTGTGTTTGATTGGTTCCAGGAATATAATGCGGAATTCCAGTTAACATTCTGGTCGCCTAACTCAACGGATCTTAATCCGACAAAGCACATTTCGGGTATCATTCAACGGCAGCCCAGAGTTAAAACAACCATTTTTGAATATCTCAAATTTCCTTGACCACTTCTTAAATAACTAATACAATTTATTTCTGGTCATCTGCCAAGAATTTGTGGCAATCATGAAAAAGCGGTTTGCAGCTGTTTAGCGAATAAATGGTGGACCAGCATGTTATTAGAAAGGTGGTCACAATGTTTTGGCTTTTGAGTGTATAGATAATTTTTATTTATTTTATTTTTTTAATGGGGGTGGTTCTGGGTTCTGAGGGTTATGATCAATGTAGATCTTCAATTTTTCTTTCAGAAATTTAGACATATAGAAAATTTAATAGGTAATATTTCCTACGAAATCCTTCCAAAACATTATTTCTGAATAGCATTATTTACTTTATTTAATAACAGATGAATTAATGCAAATATTACTAATTAGAAATAATTGTAAATGTTTGAATCAAATAAAATTTCACTAAAATAGCTAAACTAAAATTCTTTGGAATATGCTTTCCTCCCAACATTCTTTGTGTCTTGCTTTGTGCATGTTTTTACTGTAGTACAGAGTTATAGACAAATCCTTTTTACTCAGATACGTTATAAAAATTATTACGATAAGAAATTATCACACCTGTTGCTAGTGTGGTTTTAAATGTGTATTTTATTGTTACTGTGTTCATAATATATACTAAAAACTATAGAAAATGAAATTTGCAAAGATTAAACAAATACGATTGCAGTTGAATAATTCTTTTATGCTTTTGTATGTCTTTTTTGTTTTTACTATGCTAAGAAGATTTTTCACACAAAGGTTAATAAACGTATTTTTTTTCATATAATCAAAATAGTGTGCCTTAAAAATTTAATATTTTTTTCTTTCTTTTAAAAGAATTAATCTAGTTCTAAAAAATTTTTATGCTTATTTTTTTTTTTGTTATAATACATTAATCAACAATAAATCCATTACTAGAATCCATATTTTTTTCAGTTTATATTCCAGTCGGTCCTATAAAAAGAAAATTAGTTTAAAATATATAATTCAATTGTAATATAAATATACGTAAAAGGCACAATTTTTGACTGTAAACATATAAACGAAAATTTTAAAGTTTATTTATACAATTAAATGAGTGAATAGACTTAAGTCCTAGAGTATTATACAAATCACGTTTAATACACGATCCCGATTAATATTTCGACTTTATTCAACTCAATTGAAAGTCTTCTGAACCAAGTTCGTCTGTGGGCATGTCCATACGAACTTGTTTGTCTGTTACACAACTTAAAATCGCTAATGCTTGTTGGCCACCGTTATTTGCAAAAAGTTTGCTTCGCCTTATTCAATTCACGATATATCTTCGATAAACTAAGTCGCATTTTCTCGCTTTAAAATACTGGTATTTAAAAAGTCGTACTATGTAACAGACAAACAAGTTCGCATGGAAATGCCCCTGTATTTCATTACTGTTAAAGGTCAATTTGCGCTTTGTTGAATATGCATTTTAAGACGAAACACAAACTCTCAAATTTTACGAAAGGTACCTACTGACGTTTCAGGAGGGAAAGTTTACCCTTAGTCTCAGTCTGAATTAATATTTGTAATTACTGTCTGGCACAAAAACCACAGTCAAGTTCATATACATTTTTAGTAATCAATATTAGTATTATTTTTAGTTTCATATTTTAATAAGTGTCTTTTATAGAATGATCAAAAAGTTGCGCAAGCCTTGAAAAATACAAAAATGATTCGAATGAAAAACATAAACTAAATTGAAAGAATAACAGTACTGAGTGAAAATTCACATTGTTACAGAGGGTATTGAAAATATGACTACTTTCTTGGAAACAAAGGCTTATGCATTTTCAAATTTGAGGCCACTGTTCAAAATGTTGGAACATTTTTTGAATCTCATGTTTAGATTTTGTTTTTAGGTCAACAATGGAGAGTAGATTATTTCTTAAACTTTTATGCGATCACTGCAGAATCTTATTCTTGATTTCCTTCGTTTTGGCAGAATTAAAAACTGATGAGTGGCCACTTCGTTTTTTAACACGAACGATTTCTGTTTCTTTAAATCGTTAAATTTTTTAATACCCATAGTTTGGAATAACATGAATCTATAATTATTAGGGTTCTTAATAACTCTGTATTTTCATAAAAATAATTAACAGAATAAGAAGATTATTGAACTGTTTTGATGTAAAGAAAAGTTACAAAAAGAAAAATCTTTGTTTGGGTCTAAAATGATAACGATGCCAAAAGACAGTAAACTTTCTGCCCTGTTGATATCTTATGATATCAAATCCAGGCCCCTTTGTACTTTCTAAAGTGATAATATCTTACGATAACAAATGCGAGGCCTCTTCGTATTTTCTAAGGTGATAGCGTTAACACTGTAAAAACACTGATATACACTGTAAAAAAAAAAAAAAAAAAAAAAAAAATCAATAGGTTACTAAAAATTTCTTAGTAAATTTGTATTCCACAGTATTTTTTAGTAACCATTACAAACTTTTTTTTTGCAAGTGAAACAAACATTTCTTTTGTAAACTTAACAAAAGAATTTTTTGTATAACTAACTTAAAACTTTTTAGTATGAATCACCAATCAAATTTTAGTAATAGCTCCAAAATTATCTTTAGTAACCGTTACGTGTGCCCGAAGGGCAGGAGCTTCCTTCAAGCTGCATCCAGTGGGTAAAAAGAGAGACTTCTGAAACGGAAGATTTTCGGTAAAGCCGTAATAGATGGCAGCACCAAACCTTGCTACCTACTCTAGTTTGACATGTTTCTAAAGGGGAGGGAAAGTTCAGAGAACATTACCCATAGTAACTGCTACGACAGGATTTTCATAATCCCTTTATTTACTTTATTTCCCTTTATACGGTGCATATTTGGCGGCGGCCAGCATCGAACCCAGATACTTTCAGCCTGGAGTTCGGTGCTATGACCACTAGGCTATCAGGGCCACGCCAAGTGAGTTTTAGTAATAGCTATTAAAAATGTAAAACTATTAACTCTATTCGTTGCTAGCTTTTTTCTAGTAATTCTTACAAATTCCTTGTAACCGAGTAAGATTACTAAAGAGTTTTTAGTAATTACAAGGATTACTAAAATTTTTTTAGCAGATTGACCCCCTTTTTTACAGTGTATGTTCAGCCCCAAGTTCAAAGGATCTTTCAGAAAATTTTGTTAATGTATTTCATTATGAGTCAAATTTTTGAACGCGACCGCAGAAACTATTCATTATAAACAGACAATTATTATCACATTGCTTCAAGATACATATGATTTATCGAAAATTGAAAACGAAAAACCATTCTATCCAAGTACCTTTAATAGTCATGCCTAATACCTTTATTATTTTACATTTTTTAATGAACTTAAATACTTTAAATAAATCAGAGAGTGAAATTTAGGATTAATGCATATATTTTTCAGACATAAAAAAGTAAAATTCAACAATTCGTAAAATTAAATTAATCATAATTACCTTTATAAATGATGTTTGAATGATGTTTTAAAACTTTATATTCCAAATAATGAATTCGGGAAAATTACAGCTTCCATAGCATTTTTGTGAATTTATGAGTTTACATTAAAAGCAACAATCGTTTAATACAATCATTTAATAAATTTTAGATGGATTTTCCGTGCTAAAATAAAATAAATTAAATTTTATTTATAGGAAATTTGTGCAATATTTTTAATTCCACATAAATTCTTTATTTAAAATATTTATGTTATTATTTTACAGACGTAGAAAATATAGAAATATAATGCTCTTACAACAGAAGTATTTCCGAACTGAAACTGTTCACCCACAATCTTCCAATGTCAAGAAATCTAAAGAGATGCAAATGAAATATAAATCATGCTTTAAAAAACATTTATGTTTTGTGCAACCAATAACACTTTTGGAAAAAAATAAAGTTAAGTATCTATTCACGTTCTAACCTGTATTACTATTAATTGATGTTTTAAATGGATTTTATAACAAGTTTTAAATGGATTTTGTAACAAGTTTTAAATGGATTTTATAACAAGTTTTAAATGGATTTTATAACAAGGTTTTTTAATAGTACTTTTAAGTACCGTCGGGGAATAAAGGGTTGAACACTTATATTAATCATTTTCATAACTCATTAGATTTGTGATAAGGCTATTCTCAAATCAAAACTGGCTATTTTTTAAGACATTTTTCTTCATTTTATTTTTATTTTTTGCCAGCAAACTTAATGAATTCATCGAACCACAAGTTTCAAGGGCAGAACCTCTCGGCCACTGGTAGGGTCCTGCACACTACAGAGTTAGATTTTTACTTTCTTCTATCTTCAATAGAAGAAAGTATTGTAATCGAATATTTTTCGACTTCCGGTTTTCGTCGGATTTACACGTTTTAGGGGTCAAAGATTCCAAAAAACATGTTTTTACAAAATGTGTGTCTGTGTGTATGTCGCCATTCTACCATCACAAAGTGTATGAAGTTATGTATAGAATTGAACCAAATTTTTTGTGAATGTTTTTGGCGGTGGCAAGCAGGTCCTACTTCAGTTTTGAAATATTCCGCCGGAAGGGGGTGCTGCAATCGCGATGTTTGTGCCATTTTCAATATTGTACCCACCAAAAGTATATGAAGTTATGTATCGAATTGAACCAAATTTTTTGTGTAAGTGTATGACTATGGCTAGTTGGTTCTCCCTGAATTCTAAAAAAGTCCGGCAGAAGGGGGCGCTGCAATCGTGATTTTTGCGCCATTTTCAATATTGTACCGGCCAAAAGTATATGAAGTTATGCATCGAATTGAACCAGATTTTTTGTGTAAGTGTATGACTATGGCTAGTTGGTCCTCCCTGAATTTGAAAAAATTCCGCCGGAAGGAGGCGCTGCCATCGCGATTTTTGTGCCATTTTCAATATTGTACCGACCAAAAGTATATGAAGTTATCCATCGAATTGAACCAAATTTTTTGGGTAAGTGTATGACTATGGCTAGTTCGTCCTCCCTGAATTTGAAAACAATCCAGCGGAAGGGGGGGCTGCAATCGCGATTTTTGTGCCATTTTCAATATTGTACCGACCAAAAGTATATGAAATTATGCATCGAATTGAACCAAATTTTTTGTGTAAGTGGATGATCATGGCTTGTTGGTCCTCCCTGAATTTGAAAAAAAATCCACTAGATTGGGTCGCTGCAATCGCGATTTTTTTTGCAATTTTCAATATTGTACCGACCAAAAGTATGTGAAATTATGCATCGAATCGAACCAAATTTTTTGTGTTCGTGTATGGCTATGGCTAGTTGGTCACTGAATTTGAAAAAAATCCGGTGGAAGGGGGCGCTGCAATAGCGAATTTTATGCCATTTTCAATATTGCACCACCTGAAAGTGTATGAAGTTAGTTCTAGAACTGAACTAATTTTTTTGTATATGATTATTTTTTGGTAAGGCAAGTAGGATCTCCCTGAATTTGAAAAAAAAAATGTGCCTATCATTTTATTGTCTATCGGCTTGTGCAGAGACGGAAATTCGTTAGTACTCCTATTAATTGACTGAAGCAGAAATTTAAAATGAAAATCAAAGTTGGTATGATATTGAATTAAAATTATTAAAGCATTAAAATGAGTAACTATTTTTAAAAAATATTAAAATGTACGTATGAGATAAAAGAAAGTTTTGGGATTGGCAAATCCAACTAGTTTAAATTATACTTCTAATTTACTAAAAGAATACATAAATGGAGAAACAAATTTCGAACCCATTTAGTTTAAATGTACTTTTTTCTTTTTTTTTTCAATAGTTTAAAAATTAATATAATGCGATGTTTAGATGTAATTAAATTAGCGATAAAAATAGAATGAATTGCTTAAATTGCTATCATCACTGATATGCCGTCAAAGTTACTCACGTATAATTATTAGTCACTCATCTTACGAAGTATAGGGTAAGTCTTGCAATCGTTTTGAAAATCGAAAAAAAAATGTTGACGGATTTACACATTTCAGATACCGGATATTCCAAAAGACATATTTTTAGAGGAAAAAATAATGCCGTCCGTCTGTCTGTGCATTTGTTTTTCTGTCTTTCTGCCTTTTTGTCAGTCCGTCGCTGGCTGCAACATCGATTATCCAAAACTATTTTTGTCGGACTCTCGTTATTCGGAATCTGGGTGATATTCGTTTTGCTGAAAGGTATCTAAAAATTTTCGAATTTTTTTTATTTTAAGGAATGAATGTAAAAGATAATAAAAAACATAAGCTTTGCATAAAGAAAGAAGCAGATCAGATAATAAGTTGCCGAGTTATTTGTAATCATATTTCTTACACTCTTCGATTTTTTGTGATCCTGTATTTCATTCAAATTTCAATGTAAATACATATTTTAAATTGGAAATAAGTTGCTTAATCCTACCCAGTAAACGATTAATTAATATGATTATCATTTTTGGAATTATAAGAATATTTCTTTTACGCAATTCGGTAGTACTTGATTACCCCGTCGAGCAAATAATTATCGCCAAATAAGATTAAATGCTAGTAATTGCTTATCGTAAATGTCAAATTCACTTAACATTAAACACGTTAAATGTGCTTGCTACGTCATCACGTGATTTTTATCTCGATGTTTTATTTGTATGTTTATTAATCTTTCAGTATTTTATTTCTTTTTTCGTAATTAAAAGTGAAAATTATGCTATTTTGTGTAATTTTCGAATAGTTTGGGGATTTATATAATTTATCGAAATCGGTTGATGGGATAATCAAATTGTATTCACAATTTCGTAAAAGATCATTAATATGTATTAAAATATTTGTTTAAATTTTATTTTGGAATTATACTGCATTTTATAAATATTTGACACATGATTTATTTTCCTATTTTGCATTATGCATATCCATGATGGGTAAGTATTACGCTTTTCCCGACTTTTTACGACTTGTTTTTACTTTGTAATGTAGATTTATGTGTGCCTTGAGATAAAACTGCGAAAAACACGAGTCTTAGCGAATTGCTTTTCGATAAAGTATTAAAATTTATATATGCAGCAATCATTGGTGGTTCCGTTAATAAAAAGTATCTTGTCGATTAAGTGGGAGAATTAATTTTGCCTGGTGGAGTTTTGTGTTTCCTTTACGAAATAAGAAAGTGTAAAAGAGGCCTTTGGGAAAGCTTTGAAAATGCTAAAATCGAAATGAAACAAGTTACTTACACTGCAGGCTCTTAATCAAGTTGATATTGCCTCTCTTGGAGAAATTTGTCTTGAAAGAACGCAGTGAATATTTCTTTTCAACAAGGAAAACATACTTAAGAACTCCAAAGAATATATGTTTCTCACACATTTTTTAACTCAAAAATGATGTTTTTATGAAATTACTCTTAGAATGAAATAAAATGATGCATATACAGGAGTCAGCCTAAATGATTTGTGGAGATTTAAAACACCGAGAATTGAGATGTATATGAGCTACAAAGATGGTTGATACATGATAATATACATAAAAGAACCAGGTTTTAAAGGCCGCCTAATGAAAGGAACGAACTACTGCTACTGCGACGGACATTGACAGAAATATGCCAGTGTACTAGGAATGGGACTGGATTGCATTAGATTGTGAGCTGGGTAACTAAGGACGCACACATTGAAAATTTGTTGTAAAAAGCAAAAACTTGAAGAGTGCATGTGCATTTTCATGTCTAACCCGTCTTTGTATGTTGCATACTTGTAAATAAACAGTCTTTTGATACCTGATGAATAATTTAAGATTACCCTTTATTTACTTAATTTCAACATGTTTAATTATTTGCCATCGTTTTATAAATATTTTTAAAAGAAAATAAAACATTTATCCCTGTAATGATTAAATACATGATATTGTATTAAAGTATATCTGTAGCATGTTAGAAAAGTGCCAAATGATAAGGAAAATTTAACGTTTTAGTACATTCATTTCTTTTAATTATTATTGAAAAGATAATTTTCCTTTCAATATTTTAAACATGTACCTATAGAATATTTAAAAGATAATTTTTTTGTTTTATTTTTTCTAATTGGAAAAGAAGAGATATTTATTTAAAAAAAATACGTAGAATACGAAATAAATAATCAACAGTTTTTCCATCTTAATTCCATCTATTTTTATTTTTGTTTTTCAATTTATTTGACATTCTTTTCATCATATGATCGCCTGGATATTGCCCTGGATTTTAATAAGAATTCTTGTAAATTCCGGACTATGTACAAGATTAATGTAAATGATTCGTGTGGCACCAAAATAATGTTTATTTACAAGTAAAGTACCTGTGCCTAATATGTGCCTGCACCCTAAGGAAAATGTATTTTTTTCACCCCCATGTAAACGTGATAGAACTCCAAAAATACATGACCATGATCCCTGGACTGTTGACTATCATTATTAAAATTAGCGACCTTGTAACTATTATGGTTTTTATTTAAATGATAAAAACAAAATTTTTTTACAAATGTCCATATAAGGAACCACTAGTCCCTATTATGCACAGGTGGATTCTTATTTACCTACTGCACTGGGGATATGAATGAGCCAAACTTCTATGGAATTTCAGATGAGAGGGGATAAAAAATATATCTTAAAGTATTGCGGGGATGGTAGGGCACAGTAAATATCTTCAGAACATGCACTTTAGAACGGGGGGTCATTTTCAGTTGTGGCTCTTCGAAGACCGATGCAAAGTACCTCAGTTACTACAAAATATTATGAAATAATGTAGTTGGTTTTGCTTATCTTTCTATTTTTGTGAATCTGAAGATTCGCCTGCTGTACTTCCAATGTGGACATAAGGTGTCCATATTGGGAATCGGGAGTAGCTTTATTAAATCTTGTAATAAATAATTAAAGAAAATGTTTTTAAGCAATATATGCATTAGCAATCGAAAATATGTTTTAAAAGCTTTACAAAACACCCCACGTTTCAATATTTAAAGTAATTTTACAATATATAATAAGAATTTAAACTTACCTGTAATTACTATCAACACACCACGAAACAACAAGTTTCCTTCTAGATGGCAAACAGCGCTCTTTTGAACTTTTCAGTCTTAAATATCTTTTCAACTACTTTTCTTCACGGACATGTAGAGCGATCTCCCTATAAAAATTGTTACTTTTAAAAGTATTAGGGGAGTCCATATTGAGAGCACTGTCTATATTGGGTACAGATACCTTATACTACATTCATGCAAAAACGGGTGATACATGAAAAGATACATACACTCACCATGTTTCTAGTACATAACCCCAAATGTTTATTGTCTCCTTAGTTACCTGGCACACATCCCAATGGTAATCCAGATCCGACCGTAACGTTCAAGAATATGTTTATATCAAAGTACGTCCCAGCAGCATTAATGCATTCCTGCACGATGAATAAAACGTGCCATGAAACGTGGTTTTAAACTTGGTGAGTGCATTCATTTTGCCATGAAACACCACCCTTTTTATGTCGTATATCTTGCACATTGTTTTGTAAACAGATGAATCATTTGATCTAACCCTGTATACAGAGTGATTCTAAATTATTTTTACAATAAAAGAAGGGTTATAATACACCTCAAGACAAACAATATTAAATAGGAAACCAAGGGTCCCAAGCGTTTTCCAAAGAAGGTAGCCGCCATTAAAGCTTAGTATTAAAGTTTTAGCCATTAAAGTATAGTTTCAAATAAACATAAAAAACGGATAAATTGGTCGATTGATTTGCGGTTTTCACTAAAACTATTCTTTATGTCGGTATTTTCTTGAAAAAGATTATAAAGATGAATTTCGAAAAATGCCGATACAGGGCACTTTAGACTTAAGAGTAACGAACAACTAATTTTTGGCGTTATTTTTTGCATCTCATTAAATAGTTTCGTAGGCATAGACTTAAACTTAAATTTTGAGCTCAAAATCTGAATAGTTGGGAGTGCACTGTAAAAAAAAATCTGTAACCTTAGTAATCTAAATTAACCGAAATCTCTTACACTTACTAAAATTTTATGTGTACACTGTGCAAGAAAATGATGTCAATCTACAAAACTTGTAAGCAAAACTAAAACCATCTGTAACTTTACAAAAGAATTTACTAAAATTTTGGTAACTTTACTAAAATTTTATCTATAATGCTCGTTACCGTCACTTAAAAAGTTCTTGGAATACGATTTCCCAAAAAAATTCTTAGTAACCTTAAAATTTGTTTGATTCAAAGTGCAAATCTGTATCTGTTACATGAATTTTTATTGTTGCCGTTACATAAAAAGTTCTTGGAATACAATTCTACTAGAAAAATTTTTGTAACTTCCCCAATTTTTTTTTACAGTGTGGTTAAGTAGCACAAACTGTATTGTGTTCAGAGGGTTCAAATTTCAAATGATTATAAAAAACGGAAAAATTGGTCGATTGATTTGCAATTTTCACTAAAACTATTCTTTATGTCGGTATTTTATTGAAAATAAATTATAAAGATAATTTTTTTAAAATGCCGATAGAGGGCACTTTAGACTTTGGAGTAACGAACAACTATTTTTTGCCGTGATTTTTCGCATCTCATTAAATGATTTAGTAAGCTTAGTCTTAAATTTTGAGCTCAAAATCTGAATAGTTGGGAGTGGTTGAGTAGCACAAACTTAACTGTGTTCAGAGGGTTTAAATTTCAAATTATTATAAAATACGGAAAAGTTGGTCGATTGATTTGCGGTTTTCACTAAAACTATTATTTATGTCTGTATTTTATTGAAAATAAATTATAAAAATAAATTTAAAAAAATGCCGATAGAGGGCTCTTTAGACTTTGGATTAACGAACAACTATTTTTGTCGTTATTTTTTGCTCTCATTAAATGGTTTCATAGGCTTAGATGTAAACTTAAATTTTGATCTTAAATTTTGAATAGTTGGGCGTGGTTAAGTAGCACAAACAGAACTGTTCAGAGGGTTTAAATTTCAAAAGATATAAAAAACGGAAAAAATAGTCGATTCGTTTGCGGTTTTTTCTAAAACTACTCTTTAAATCATTGTTTTCTTGAAAATAAATTTTAAAGATAAATTTCACAAAATGCTGATAGATACCGTTGGCTTTGGAGTAGCGTACAACTATTTTTAACCGTTCTTTTTTTAATCTCATTAAATGCTTTCAAATGCTTAGACTTAAATTTTGAGCTCAAATTCAATGAATCGTTTGGAGTGTTTTGAACTGTGTTCGAGTGGGGGGGGGGGGGGTCAATTTCAACTTTTGAACACACTTCAGTTTGCGCTTCTTAACCCCTCCCAACGATTCGGAATTTGAGTTCAAACTTTAAGTGTCAGCTTATGAAAACATTTAATGAGATGCAAAAATAACGGCAAAAAGTAGTTCTTCGTTACTCCAAAGTCTAAAACGCCCTCTATCGGCATTTTTCGAAATTTATCTTTATAATTTATTTTCAAGAAAATACCAACATAAAGAATAGTTTTAGTGAAAACCGCAAATAAATCGACCAAGTTTTTCGTTTTTTTTATGTTTATTTGAAATTTTGGACCCTAAACTTTAATGGCGGCTATCTCCTTTGGAAAACGTTTGGTACCCTTGGTTTCCTATTTAATATTGTTTGTCTTGATGTGTACTATCACCCTTCTTTTATTGTAAAAACAATTTAGAATCACCCTGTATATATAATATAGATATTTAATCCCGGTTTGAAACCGTAATATATTTTACATCCCTTCGCATAATATGCTTTTCTAAACACAATCCTATTAAAAAAAAGAAAGAAAGAAGAAAACGCATTATAGACATTGTAATACGACTTCAGCAAACGGCATAGTAAAATCAAATACCGCAAATTTGTAACAAAATGAAACAAAACAGAGCAAAGAAAATTGTTACGGGATTTTTTTTTTTTTACCTCTTTATCTGAAGAATTTGTTTTTACACATACTTAATTCAATTGAATGCTTTTGTTTTGGGGTTATTCCTCTCTTGTATTTATTCAATATGTAACATAATTTTTTTTGTGCCTTATCCGTAGCGGCTCCTCTTATGACGGCTTTCCCGCAGATGTGAATAAATATCTTTTCTTGAATACCATAATGTATGCTGAATAGCTAAAGCTGCTGCTTTTATAATGCATAATAAATATTACTATTTTTAACTAAAGCATTTATTTTTCCTAAAAGAATATTAATAAGTTTGTGAGCTGTTATCTTTACTTTTACACAAAATATTAAATCTTCATTGTTTAATATTCATGCGTTTAACTCTTCTTTCAGATAATTTTTGCGTTAAATAAAGAAGGATTCAGTTAGATAAAAAGTTAATACATTAGATTTTTTTTTACAAATTATTTCATGGAAAATTTAATCCATTAAAATTTTTGCAAAATCTAATATTTGAATACTGAATTTAAAAATTGCATAAGATTAAAACATTCATCCATTGAAATATAAATACATTTAAAAAGAAACCACCATTAAACAAGACAGAAAAAATCATACATCAAGCATAAATTAAGAAACATTTTCCAACATATTCGGAAAAATATAACAAAAGTTTTTCTGGGCAGTGCCGGGACGAAGAGGTAGCTTTCATATTTTTTATCTATTTATTTTAATTCAAGTTATATTATTCAAACTTATGAAACTCAAATTAGTAATACCCGATTATATAAGATTCAACACTTAGTTTTTGTGAATACTGTATATTACTGGAAATTTTTAGAAATTACTCATCTATAATTCAAACTGGTTTTATTTAAAGCGATTTATAAAGTCGCTAATTTTCGCGATATCATGAAGTGCCTGCCATTTTAAAACAACATGATGGGTGAAATTGAAGCAATGAGCTTGGTCTAAATCATAATTCATGTGCACATGCACACTCACATCGAATACGGTTGATATATATGAGTGATTTCGTACGCAAATTAATTTTTTAAAAATGTCACCCACATTAGAAATTCAAACTGCTATATCTCAGCTATTTTTTAAGATTAAGAGAAAACAAAAATTTCTCCGGAATACACGTATCAAGATAAAACACTTCTGAAAGAACCTTTTTAAATTTTCTAATCTTTTTGTGCATCATTATAAATTTAAAATTTTTTGACAATTTTAAATGACCGCCGTTTTGAAACAAGATTGCGAATGAAGTTGGCCAATAAACTCAGTCGAGACACTGGTATGTACACTGAGAAAAAAATACAGTTGTGGAATATAGAATCTAAATTGTGGCTCTAGAAAAAATAGTTCCATTCATCCTTATAAATTCTAGTTACCATTATATGAGAGTTCTAGAACCAACAACAAAAATTCAAGAGCGTTTTGCTTTATTCTCGCTGGAATACTTATTTAAAAATCTCAGCAAATAGATGCGAACACAAGAGATTTGATTTAGTAACTGTAATTCTAGTTTTTGAAACTATTTCCGAAATCAAGCAATAATTTCTCATTACTGAGACGAGTTAATATCGTTTCGTCTCCTTGAAAACAAGAGACTAGAAATGTTAGGTCATTTCGGCTATTGAGCTTAGTTGTTCAACCTATTCGCATAGTTCGGTCATCTATAGTTCTAGTTTAGGTATTGAGAAAGTGACTAACTATTCATTCTAGGAGAAGGCGGTATATTTTTTTTTTCAGTGTACTTTAATTGTTTTTATTATTTTACTTTTTGTAATGAAAGCTACCTAAAATTGCACTATGACTTCCTCATGATGGTTAATAGAAACATGTGGAAATGCACAACACATTTAAAAATCCAATTTCAGAAACTCACATGTATCTGAATTTCTTGAGCAGTACTGTATAAGAGATATGTATTTGTATCTATGAACTGCATACATGGAAAAGTTCAGTTCAGTTAGGAAAGACATACTACATTTAAAAATTCCCCTGCAGTAACTTCCACTAATAAAGAGAATGATACGTGTAATTGGTAACATACACATTTTATGTGCATGTTCTTTTAATCTATAAGACAATACTATAGATATTTATATTCTTTTAGGAAAAAGAAATCTTTTAGTTAAAAATATTAATATTTATTATGCATTATAATAGCAGCAGCTTTAGCTATTCAGCATACATTATGGTATTCAAGAAAATGTATTTATTCACTATGCGGCAAGGCCGCTATAAGAGATAGCTACGGATAAGGAACAAAAATAATATAATACAATAAAACGTTTATTTATTTTTCAAATTTATTTTATTTAAAAAAGGATATGGAAACAAAGTGAATGTTTTACAATGACCTCTATATTTTTATTCCTTTCTAAAACTTAGTTCCAATATAGTTTAAAATTGTTCATGAATGTGGTTTGTTTATGGATCTGTCAACCTGTCCAGTGGTTTATCCAAGATCTAACTCGTATTCATATGGCAATACAATCTATGTATGTTAATTATGTTTAGTTACGCAGTATTAGAGATAAAAAATGAAGTGTGCAGCATTTCTAGTTTGTTTACAGACTTACCCAAGAGCTATTTTGGCCTATGCGGAAAAATTATTTGCTTTGCATTTTATTAATGTTACACTATTTCAAATTTACTGAAATTTATTTGTATCACTAACGCGCACAGCAAAATGCTCATTATACAATATAACAGGATATGCATAGCATTCACAGTTCATTTACAAGCGCACAGAAAAAAATTCGGTTACAGTATACTGTCAACGTAATTTCTGAATGTGTATTTTCAGTTGTACACACTTTTAAATGTAACTAATATTATGTATATTACTTTTTGTGTATAAATTTCATAGATCATACATAAAACTGAAAAAAAAACTATCGAGTAAATCTCCCTTTTATGAAGGAAATTGTGAAAGAGGAAATTTCTTATCTGCTATGAAATTCCTAATTGAAGTAAATTTGCATACTATGTAGTATACGCACTATATTGCCGTTAATCACTGGACTTTTACAATTCTAAGAATTTTGTAATATATTTAATAATATATTCGTCATATTCTTTTGGAACTTCAGGATTAAAAAAATATTTTATCTCATATTTATCAACTTCAATTTGATAAGGACGATAACTAGAGGGCCAACAAAAAATCAAAGAAAAATAATAATATTTGGGATCATTTCGTAAAATAAAAAATGCAAGAAGCAACCTATCGATGCAATTGAAAAATATGTAAATATTGTACAATATGTACATCAAGTTGTTTAAGAATAGCATTTTATTCATAGAGATACATCGCTTTTTAGAAAAAAGTTCAAAAAAAATTTTTTTTCCTAATATCATGCAGGGTTTTCAACCAAATTTAATCACATTTTCAAACAACTTTGCAAAATACTGTAGATATAATATAGTGTGACTGGAATAAAGATGTATTTAAAAGTTGATGCAATAAAAGTAATTATTTGAAATATGTTTTACCTGTGTATATGAAAAATAACATGCATGCATGTGTAAAAGTTGAAAAAAAAAATTGTACTTGAACAACTCATATAAAAAAGGCAGTCAAATATCCTGAAAATTCAGCAACGAGATCTAATATTTATTTGTTTTCCAAAAGCAGCTGAATGAAAAGGGATTTTGTATAAGTTGTCACTCTCTTATCATCTGATGTTCACCGAAAGAGTTATCATTTAGTGACTGCCAACGAGTAGATTTGTAAAGAATGCTTCGAATTGCATATTTTTTACCCCCACGTCTAGGCTAGTGCTGATGATTTTATAAGAAAAACTAAAGTATTAATGAGAAATAAAATTTTTAAAAATAAAATTTTAATTTAAAAAACCCCAATTGATAAAAAAAACTCTCTTGTTCAGTTACTTTTAGAGATAAAGGAAGAATCAGTTGACTCTATTGTTGATATCTTTCTAAATTTTAACTATATTTAACCGGCTATATCATATGAATTGCTCCTTAGTATTGACTATTAAACAAAAAAGTCTTTGTTATCTTCCACCAAAAAATACTTCACACAGCAACTCATATTATATCAAATTTTTAACATATTTATATTTCAATTGTACTTTATTGTTTTTACTCATTTTGATAAATTTTCTCAACCTCGAGTTACACTTTGGTTAAACTTAATAAAAAAGAAAAAAAATCCGCTTTATAACGATATAGGACATAGACAGACGATGCACTGAATATGTCAGGTATTTTTTCGACTGTTGATGATAACTGCTGATATTGGGTCCTGAAAGGTTTACATGTTTTACAAATTCATTACCTAGACATAATTTTTAATCTTAATTACACGGGAAATGTTGTTACAGTAGTATTTAAAATTTCATGTTATTAGAAAGTATTTCATAACCTACCTTTGACGTGTGAATTAGAATTCTTATTTCAATTCACTTATAAAGTTGGGTATTTTAAAAAATGTTATTTAAGAAGATATTAATTAAAATATGGAAATGTGATTTAACATTAGAAGCTCCATATTTTGGATCACTATAATTCGAAAACCTTCATCCAAAAGAAATTTCATATCTAGGCAAAGTTTGAAACATTGATTTTAAATATACTGTCAAAATAAGGTGTTGTTGGAGGAAAAAGCAAAGTTTGAGCTGGTTTTGATTTGTAGGTACCTTTCTACATGAATTTTATATACATAATTGTCTTTCAAATATTGATAATTTTTTGAAAAAAAAATCATAAGAGTTTAAAATTATTTACAATGGAAAACTCTATAGAAAACTTACTTTTAGCATTATTAAAAAAAGTATTCATTACTTTATTAAATAACATAGATAATTTATAAAAATTCAGGAAATGCTTGAATATTCTACTAAAAATTTTATTATACTATGTTTTTATCTCTGCTTCAGGTTTATCAATAATTTACTTATTTATTTATTATACAGTTATTTCTATTCCCATTTCATCAATGAGTAATTAATATTAAAATAAATTAAGTCAAAACGTGCCTGTTACACTAATTCAGAAGATAGGAAAGTAATTATTAACAATAAACGCAGAAAACTCTTATATGCACTGTGTAAATTCATCAACAAATCTCTTCGATGTACACTGATTTGTTTTTCTGTTTATGTTTTCTTTAATATATACATTACAGTTTTAAAAGGAGAAATGCAAGACTTTTGGGAAATCTTTGTAGAAGATCCAAATAAATCCGAGTGTTTGTATGTGTTGTTGGTGAGAAGAGGTTTATAGGGAATTTATATTCCTAAAGGGCATTTTAATTTTCTTTCATTTATTCGAAAGCATGCTACGCTATTTTGGCTAAAATGTATTTCGCTGAATTTCTTTTCACTAAAATTTCGAAATTAGTCTTTCTGTCTTGAATTATACCAATTTATCTGTGTAGACAGAGGACTTCCAAACAGATTGTATGAATTTTAAGAAGTGATAGAGCACAGCTAAATAAAGAATTGTTGAGGAAGCCAGGGTCATAATACATTTTTTTCTCTAAAATTACAGGGTGTCTGATTCAAATCAAACATAACTACACTAAAAAAAAAAGACAAACGTTTTGTTTAATTGAGTAAAATGATAGTAAAGTCAAATTAAATGTTTTGTTTTAAATCTTAATAGCATAAACTATGATGTAATATTTATTTTTTCTTTTATCACATTACTCTGCTTTAAATTTATTTATTAATTTATTATTATCATATGTAAGATAATTATTTTAATTTTTTTCCCTTTTCATTTTTCTATCCAATTTAGGAATTTTGTTGTGCCTTCTTTTTGGTGTTATTTTTTCATTTAATTTTGGTTTTATGTGTGTTGGTAGCCCCAAAATCGTATTATTTTGCTTTTTCATGGTTAACACGAAGATGAAACCACCATTATATTTCATTTCTTGTTCCAAAGTATTTGGGGCTTGATAATTTTGCTTCGGTTCTATAAATTCCATTTGTATTCTTTTTTATTTATATATTTTTTCCTCATGTTCAACATGGTATTTTTTTATTAAATTCAAATGGTTCATATATTATAATACAATTAGAGGTTATATATATATATATATATATATATATATATATATATATATATATATATATATATTATTTTCATATAATAGTTTCTTATGTTGCCACTGATTTTTGAAAGCGTCTTTGAGTATTTTTTTATAGTGTAAACTCTTTCAAGGGCGGTGGTCACAATGCGTGACCACTTAATTTTGATTACAAAACTAACGAATGTCACCACGAATATTTTAATAAATTTTTGCTTTCACAATGAAAAATGTAGAAAAGCATGTTTTTATTTTCTGAAAAATTAGTTTGTAAATTGTGCAATCAATTAATTACTTCATCATTATATGAACAAAATTTGCTGCTTCTGAACTAGTTAACCAGCTTTCTCAACCCTGAATACAATTTTTTCGGACTTTATCAAGGTTCCTTTTAGTTGGGCTACTTTTCTCCTAACGGGGTTATTTCGGTCCATCACATAAAAAAATGTTTGTTCTCTGTACTAAAAAAAACAATACAAGATAATTTGGAGTTTTTGACTTTTAAAAATATTTTATACCCTTGGGTATAAAAAATATTTCATACGTTATGGTACTCGACGGTATTCACTAGCCATTCAGTACCAAACAAGAAAACGTGAAATATGATATGCAAGCTAAATGATAATAATGATAATATTAATAATAACAATAATCTGAAACAAAAAAAAAGTTGAGCTTCATTTAAAGTGGGTTATCGAAAAGCTGCGTATTATTCAGAAAGGAAATTATATTTGAAAATATATATTAGTAGTGATTGGTTTCGGACAGAATTTTGTGAGGCAGAATCAAACTGATTTAATGCGTGATTGAAGACATCAAACCAAGAGCTCCTTTAGGGTAAGAAATGAACACTTTACTGCCCCTCCCGGCCCCAAGAAAAGTAAATAAGATAGGGCAGTGAAACAAATTCAAGTGAAGTCTAAGTCCTGTAAATTAATGCACCCTACTAGCTAAGATACCTTTCCACGTTAGAACATAATACCAAATAATAAATATAATGTTGCTTTTGCCAATCTCGAGGAGTAGTATTAAATTATTTTTTAGATCAATATTATTTTTGGCAGAATTATTAACCAAAACAAATAAACTTGGTTAGAATTTACAATTTTTTTTTGTTTAAATTCAGATTTAAAAAAATAACACGAGTCGTCTACATATTTGTTGGATAAGGAAGCGATCATCATCTGTATTTATACGATATTGAAGTTCCTAAAGAAAGAGTAACTTGCTGAAGAAGAGTAACCAGTACGCATACTAATACCAGTAATTTGCAAATTTTCGATCCTGTAATTATTAAAGAAACAAAGCCACATAATTGATAAAACTAATATTAATTGAATTCCAGTGCACTTTAAACAAGCTGAAGTGTTTTTTATAACTTTTTATTTAAGTTATTGATAAATATGTTCGTAAATAAATTTGAGAAATCATGCATTTAAAAAGAATATATAATCTTTGTATTTTGATTATCCTGTAATTTGCTATTGAATATAATTCTGAAAATTACAGTGTTTATATTTACATTTTAATACATTTAAAACTTTCTGAAAATGCTATATGCTAATTTACATGTGTTTGCACAAAAGATTTATGGACACTTTAAATTTCAAAAAATGCCATATGGAACAGTTAAGCCTAAATTTATTATTTATATTAACTGTTGGTTTATTTGATTTATTGAATCGGAACATTCCTCTGTAATTCAAAATCTTACTAAGTTTTGTATGAGAAACATACAATCTAAAGTCTATAAAAAATTTTCATATCGTACTGCCTGTCACTCTTTCGCAAATTAAAAAAAAAAGTATGAATGTTGTGGCATTTATTTTATATCAGAATTGTTTATGCAACATTTACATTTCAGTTTGAAAAGTCATTGCTATAAGGTAATCTGCCAGAATTCAGAGTTTGTTAAGATTTTTAAAAATGCTTATAGTAAAGAAATGTATTTTCTTATTTTGAAACAAGGCTTTTTGATGCTTCTGAATAACATTGTAAAATTCCGAGGCTATATTATTCAAAATGCATTACACTTTTATTTACTTAGATATACATTGAAAATTACTATAATAACTTTATTATAACATACTAATTATATATATAATATATTGTACATTAGATATTATATATCATAATAATCGCGATTACTGATAAGGTATTGAGTGAGATAAGATATTGATACATATTATGATAATATATTACTTTTATTAAAATTATTATAATATTTTGGCATTATTACAAATAAATTAATTAAAAGTGTGATGTATTAAAGGTGGAATTTTTTCCTTCATTAAAAAAAACTGAAATTGGAAGTTTGGCAATAATTTCATCATAATACTTTTTAAAAAGATCTATGATTCATACATCTCTAAATATTTAAATATCACATTTTTTTTAAAGAAATATTTGCTTTAAAAACAATTCTAAATTTAAGTGTACAGAAGTTTAGTTTTACGTTAGGATATATTCGATTTTAAACAAGAGTGTTTGAATACATCTTATTTTTTAAAGAAATATTTTATTTATTTAAGGAAGAGATTTTGAGATAAAATATAAAAAAGTTTAAAAAAAAACTGGTATTTAATTTTTCTAAGGTGCAGATTCCTTGTAGACTACATCTTTAAGAATAATTTATTTAGTGGGTACTTTAAATAAAAGTCTTAATGCAATAAATGTAAAGCCATCTGACATTTTTACCATATCCAGTTTTCAATATTTTGTTAACATGCTGAGCATAACAACACAGTTAATACGTCTAATATTATGCCTCCAAAATAAAATTATAGTCTAAATTAATTTTTTTCTACATTGTTTGAGTTATTCAGAGTGAAAATTATTCTATATTTCGAAAACATTCCATTATTTTAGGTAAAAAATATCTATAAGTGTCTTTAAGTAAAAATTTTCATTTCATAGTACTTGACATTCCTTTACTTGTAAAAAGAGTATTACGGGTGTTATGTTCCCTAAAAATATTGTGACGTTTACTTGACTTCGGATTTGTTTATACAACATTTACATTTGAATTTAAAATTTCATCGCTGTAACCAAATCTTCCAAACACACTTTGGATTTTAAGTTAGTTTTTGTTGTGCAATGTTTTCTTTAAAGAATATTACTTTCTTGTTTGAGTACAGGGTTTGTTATGTATCTTTAGATAGAGAAATTTTGCATTTTACTTTTAAAAAAGTATTAAAAATTAGGAAATTGCTATTAAAACTTCGCTTGAAATTATTTTTAAAAATAAAAATACACATTCCTACGCCTATTTATACGAAACACTTTGTTAATTTGAGGATTGTGTATTAAAAGTACGACTAACGAAATATTTGAAATGTAATCTGCTGAGGAAATCATCTGCGGCTGACATGTCACAAATATTAACGGAAATCATCATATCGAATAGATAATATATATTTTTTATGAGTAAATGCTAAATAGTAGATTTCAGCACTGTTTATTTGAATATGAAAAGATATTAAAAGTTGATACAAAATCGAGAGTTTGTGAATAGTGCTTGATATTTAAATTCTGATTATTAACCTTAAGAACGGAAAGACTATATGAAAAATATTTACAATTGAGAAAGAATAATAAATAACCGATTGGCATAATTCAACAAATGCTTTTTTATTAAAATTTGTGAAAAAACAAATAATGAAGAATTTTGAGAAAAAATTGAATATTTCTATTATTTGTTTAAATAAGAATGGATGTTCTTAAAATTTCGAAATTATTTCTATCCTTGCCTCTTTATTTTTTAAAGAGGAAAAAAAATCAGGGGAAAATCCAATCCTATCTCATGTTTAAACATGAAGGAAAGACCTCCAAACATTTAAATTATTTGATAGTATTGATAAAAGGTATATTTTAAGTATAAAAACTATTATTTTTGCATTTTGTTTATTTTCACTTCAAAAATATTTTTAATTAGAGTTGAAGAAATTATTCAGTTGAACGAAAAATATGTATTAATTTTAAACAACCCATGGAATGTAACAAATATTACTCTTTTGAACCGAATTTCGTTATGTTAGACATCAAAAGGCAATACTGAATTTTTTAGCATATCATTGTTTTATTGATTTTTATGCCAGGCAATATATTCAATGTATAAGCTTTCCTTTATTTAATTTACTGCGCATATATAACAAGATGGATATTTATATTGTAATTTATAAAAACATATTTTAAGCTATTTTGAATATGAATGAAATAAATGGTTACTTTCGAACTTGGGAAATTCGATCTTCATGGGAAATACTAAACCAGGCATCATTTTTACAGATGTTTTTGAATTCCTTTTATTTTTATTGTAATTTTAATTTTCTCAAAATTGTCAAATTTTAAATTTTACAACGAATTTATGATTAATCATAGCGGTAGTAGATTATTATTACAAAAATAAATATGAAAATGCTTTTCAGAAGTTACAATATTATAAAAAAAAAGCTAATTTTTGTGAAATTGTTTTTAAGGTACGAAACTTAAAACTTGCAACTTTGAACGATTGCACACATGTGTTTTTATATCAAATTTTTAAAATGTCCAGAAAGTTCAAAATAATTTATTTCTATGAAGATTTTTTCATAGCTCTTTTTTGAATATGAATTAAATATGTGTACCAAATTTTATTGAAATCAACTACTTATATGACCATGACTTTTTTTCTTCTTTTCCGCATCTAACATAGAATCACTCGATTGGACGTTTGAAAGTAATTTTACAATATTTTCAAGAAATATATCAGATATTTTACCTAATTTATTTTTCGTATTACCTTAATCAGTAGCTTTTTAAATGAATGCTTTTGACAGATTGTTAAATATTAAAATCTGAAATTTTGAATCCTGCATTCAGTTTTACCCCATTCGGGACAGGTGTACTATTAATAGTACAGTAGAATCTGGATTAATCGAAGTTTCTTTTAACCGGAGCTGATAATGTAGTCTGATTTTTTTTCTGAGAATGAGCTTTGAAAAAGAGAACACTTTTTTAATTACCTTCCGTGCTCAGGGCTCCCAAATGGTCCGCGAACTGAACATCAGAATTTTCTTACAGAAATTTTCTTTTTAGATTTTTCTTGCAAATTGTCAAGAAACCACCTTTGAAAGTTGATTCTAGTGCAAAAATATCATGAAATTTTCTGTTAAAAAATACTGATGTTCAGTTCAGTGGACCATTTGGGAGCCCTGCGTGCTACAAGATATTGTGGATTCAAGGACTATAACTCATACTGCATTTGTTGAAGCAATAACAACTGCCCTAAAATATTTGGAGCAAGAAAGCGATGTTATGTCAATAGATGTTCTGTTGCTCAAAAATTTGCACAATCAGACTTCACTCACAGAAAATCTAGAATTTTTTAATGAAAAATAAAACTTTTTTTAAAACAAAATAGTGCAAATTCAATAAATTGATATAATTTAAAAGAATTCTCCAGATTTGTTTTATGTTTAAAAACGTATCGCTCAAAAATTAGTGCAATAAAAAATTTCAGTTTGCTTTTTAGAATTTACTACTAGTAGTTGATTTCTTTTTTAAGTTTGTTGATCTGTGAAATAAAACTTTATATATGTGTTTATTTTTATTATTTAAAAATGTTTTATTGTCTTTTTTTATAAAACATGTTAAATTCGCAAGCATAGCGTAGTTTATACACAATATCTATTAACGGAGATTTCTGATATCTGAGGTACTAGCGGTCCCTATTAGCTTGGATAATCGGGGGTGCACTGTACATGTACTTTCACTCAGTATTATTCTGCCTTAAAATTTACTTTTGTTACTATCTTAATGTAGTAATGACAGTTCCAGTCTATGTATTTCTTATTATGATTCCATTTATGTTTTGCAATATAGTAACAACAACAATAATAATAGTTTCCTTATTTCTCTTTGCATCATTGGCATTTTTAAAAAAAATTAAACATATATTTCACTACTTAAATTAAAATTATTGGTTACTTTTCTGAGCAAACAACATCAGATAAAACGCACTAAATATTGTAAAGTTGCAATATTGGTTAAATTTTGTTTTAATTCGATATTTTCCAAACTTCTCCAAAATCTATTCTTTAGTCTATTTTTATGTGAAAATTAATCGAATAGTACACAAAAGAACTACATTCATTATGTTTCAGACAATAATGTGTTTTTTAAACGTCACCAAATCAAATTAGATAAATAGTATTAATATTATTAACGTAAAAATAATTTTTCATTCAAATCTGAAAATAAAAATTTAGATCCAAAAGGTTAAATATTTTTTATTATCATTTTGCGCCCAAGCAGATGTATGACATTAGCCGCAAGAATCTGTAATAATAATGAATTTTTGGAAGTAACCAGTGTTTTCGGAAGTAACCTGAGTATTATTGGAAATGACCAAAATAATATGACGTACGCTACGTGTATCGTACTGTGCAAAAGTTTAATTTGGAAATATACAGCATGTCATAGATATGAAATGAAGTACATCATATTTACTTATGAGTCAATGCAAAATAACAGATTTCAGGATTAATTCTTTGAGTATTAAAACTTATATTATAAGTTGATACAAAATTAAGAGTGTGTGTACATGCTTGAAATTAAATTTTGATCATTAGTCTTAGGAACGGAAAGACTATGTTAAAAAATATTTATAATTAAGAATAAATAAGTAACCGATTGGCACAATTTAGTTATTGCCTTTTTATTAAAATTTGCGAAAAAAAAATAAATAATGAAAAATTTTGAGGAAAAATTGAATATTGCTATTACTAGTTGAAACAAGAAAGAATGCACATAAAATTTTAAATTTATTTATAAATGAATTTTTTTTAATATATCTTTTTTAATTTTTGAACATTTCATCCTTGCCTCTTTATTTCTGAATTAGGGAAAAAAATGAAACATTTTGATTGGGGGGGACGCAGGAATCCAAATCTATCACATGTTTGAACACGAAGAAAAGCTCTTAAAACTTTTAAAATACTTAATATTATCGAATAAAAGGGTATACTTTAAATATAAAAACTTTTATTCTTGCTTTCTGTTTTTTTTTTTTTTTTTTTTTTTTTTTTGCTTTAAAAATATTCGAAATTAGAGAAGAAAAAAAGGATTCAGCTGAACGAAAAATATGTAAAAATTTTAAACATTTTGTTATTAACCTCTTGCGCTCTAGCAGTTGTATAACACTAGACTTTGTAACAATGTGAAATTTTGAACGTACGCTGGTAAGTCTTTGTTGGAAATGATCATAATAACATTACGTACGCTACGTGCGTTATAGAGTGCATAAGATTAATCTTGAAATGTACAGCATGGGACCATATCTGATAATATTCCACGAAAGAAAAATTCAATCTCTATTTAATTTTTACATATTTTGTTTGATTCATTCAGTGTGAAAGTTCCCTTTTTTCATAACATTCTTCTATTTAAAATATGATTTCCACAGCCAAGTAAAAATATCATTTTATATTACCTTTAATTCCATTGCTTTTAAAAAAGCGTTGCATGAAAGCATTATTTGCTGAAGTATCGTGAGTCTTATTTGACTTTGACATTGCTTATCCAACATGTAAATTCGAATTTGAAATTTCATCGCTGTAAGCAAATCTCACAAAACACAATTTAGTTTTTACACTTAGTTACTCTTATGTAACATTGATATTAAAGAATATTCCTCTTCTGTTTTAATTCAAGACTTTTTAAATGTCTTAAGCATACGAACCAATTGTGAAGTTTTTTTTATTTATTTAAAATACACCTTCGGTTGAATTGCATCCAAAATTAGGCACTTGCTAATAAAACTGCTTTTCAAAACTGATTAAAAAATGAAAGTAAATATTCCTACGTTTACTTATAATCTAAGAGCTGACAACACAAATACCTATGCTATCAAGTAAAAGTCAAAAAAACCTTTATTTTATGGAAAAACAGAAATGGGAGAATCTAATGTAAAGTGTTTTTTGGAGAGACGTGGTGCATAAGCCAAAATCAAACCATATCCGTGGTTGACATGTAAGTTATCATTCTTTTTCCTATTTCCAGTCCTTCATGTTTTTATTCCTTTGATTACAGGACAAATACATTGATAAACATATGAGAATATCATTAGTAGTATTAATTTTTGACTTCTGCACCATTTAACTTCCACAAAACATGGATTATTATATATTTCCCTATTGATACTCCTGTATAAAATAAAGAGTTTTTTTCTTGAGCTTGAAAACATAAGTTTTTGTGTTGTCGGTTCTTAGACTATTATAGTGAGAATTGTAGCACAAATACCTATACAGAACAAATACCCGTGTTATCAAGTACAAGACAAAAAAAGAAACTTTATTTTATAGAAGAGTAGAAATAGGGGAATCTAATGTACAATGTCTTCCGGAAGAGATGTGGTGCATAAGCTAGAAATCAAATCCTATCCGTGGTTGACTTCTAGGTTTATCATTCTGTTTTCCTATTCCCGTCTTTCATATTTTTATATCTTTGATGAAAGGACAAATACATTGATAAACATATGAGAATATCATTAGTGGTATTAATTTTTGACTTCTGCATCATTTAACTTCCAGCAGACATGGATTATTATATATTTTCCTATTGATACTCCTCTATAAAATAAAGGGTTTTTTTTCTTGAGATTGAAAACATAAGGTTTTGTGTTGTCGGCTCTTAGACTATTATAGTGAGAATTGTACTTCAAAGCGAAGATTTTTTTTTCGGGTTGTGCGCTGAAAGTGTAACTTTCATCAAAAAATTCATATTGTACGTTTGACAATAATATCAGAATATCATAAAGATAATGCAAAATTTCTCTTAGCTAACCCTTTTTTCTAATTCATAATCTGCTTAGTAATTTTTGAGAATTTATTAAACAAAATACTTGTTATTTTATTTTAGATGGTAATTCAGTTTTTAAAATTTCGTTAAGTCTGAAATGTACAACGTGGGGATGTATCTGATAATACACCATTAAAAAAATTCCAATCTCTTTTTAATTTTCACTTTTTCTGACTTTTCTCTATTTAACTTTTATTCGCCGTTAAAAATACTCTGTTTTTTCTAAAAACATTTCCGCTCCTCTTTGTAAAACATGATTCCGAAGTCCTTATGTAAAAGTTTCATTTCGTTGTATTTGCTATTCCATTGCTCGGCGAAAATAGTTGCATGAAAGCATCATTCTATACAATCATTCTGACGCTTTTCTGACTTTGGAATTGTATGTTTATCCAACTTTACATTTTAATCTGAACTTCCATCCATGAACAAATCTCTTTCAAACAGAGTTTATATTTGAAGCTTTGCTGTTGCGCAAATTTTATTGTTAAGAATATAAGTTTCTTCTTTTGGCATAAAATGTTTTATTGCGACTTTAAAAGTTTTCTTGTCTTTTCCATTTTTTTCTTGTTATTTCTAAGTTATATTTACCTTAACCCTTTATGCTCTACATTAATTTAAAGTATCACTAAGAATGTGCAATGTAAATTTATTTAATTTGTCTACTAATAAAAAGTAGAATGTTTTCCCTCGATCAGATTTAGAAAGTTCAGCGGAACAGTCGAAGCTAAATAATGTTGTTTTTAATGTGGTTATTTTCTCAAACATTTATCTACGTGTAGCTTTTATCCTATTAAAAATGCATGCAAAAAATGTGCAATTGCATAAAAACTTTTTAGCTACAGATAGGTTTACATTTATTTACATTGTTTCTATAAGAACTGCGAAGATGCCAAAACGGTATTTTTTGTTAATTAATTTAATTATTTTCGTAAATAATTTCTTAAAAGTAAGATAATTTGAAGTGAGATCGCGTATTGTACAAGATATCATATCACGCAGTTTGCACATGCACAGGTGCTGTAAAGATAGGCCGCGCTGAGTCGCTTTGTTGTAAGCAAGAGGGCTCCTTATTAATAATTTAACTTCCGTTTGCGTCCTTTTTACAAATTTTTTGGTGGTGCCTTTTTTTATTGCTATTTTGCATCAATACTTCTGGTAACTGTGCAGAATCTTTTACGTAATCTCGCTATTTGCCTACATAAGTCTTAGTTTAAATACCAAATAAATAAATATGATGTTTTTAGTGAGTACTAGTACCTGTCCTTTCTGCAAAGCATAAATGGCTGCCGGATCTAGCGTCTTCACATCTTTTGGGGGACCGGGGACTTCACGTTGACCATCTTACCCATATCTTGCGGTAAGATGCCGAATAAAATTTTCGATGTTTTCTATAATATCTGTAAAATGAAATAAGTTTTAAATAATACACAAAAATGTAAATTTTAACAAGAAATCGATGAATAACATATAAAAACAACAACTGATTTTTAAAACAATTAAATGAAAAACTGCGACTTCTTCACGCAATTTACTCTACTGTAAACAACAACTTTGTTAAATCAGTTTTAATTACAAAATCAGTTTTCATTAAAAAAAGAAATAAGGTACCTGGGGTAATAACGCCAGTCGGGGCAATAACGCCAAGTGCTTATATTTTGCATAATTATGAAATAATCAGGTAAATGACACCCATGTGCTCTGCGCAGAAGGGTTTTGAGTCATATAAATCGCTAAAAACAGCTTCAAGTTAATTTGTTTCATTTTTAGGTCTTATTGTTTTTACAAACAACTAAAATTAACGCTTGATCTAAAATTTGCGAGATACGTTTTGTGATGTGAAGACTATATTTTTATCCGGAAATACTTTGTTAATTACATAAATTTGTAGTGCATTTCATGTACTTTTAAAATGTTGTTGAAGATTTTGGATATCTTCTCGAGATAATTTGTAATTTAAAATGTACTGCGCAATAACTATACCGGGGTAATAACGCCAATCCTTGACTTTAGTACCCCGGTTGATTCTCTACATTGGCCGAGCTACATCCTAAATACTGATTCAAATAAACACAGTTAAAACTGTCCAATGTTTCTCATATTTCTATTTAAGCGGTCCTTTTTAAGCAAAAAGAAGCTCACGGTCTGATATTCTTTTGCCTCATCCCTTGCTCCCACACCACACCTTTATTTTTCTTATACTTTCACAAAAAAAATTTAACATTTTCAATAGCTTAGAATGCAATTGTTCAATTTCTAAGTTTGTAGAGTTTGTATTTTTAGAACTGGGCTATCTACATGCAATTATTCCATCTTATTTCATAGTTTTGCTTGCATGGCGTTATTACCCATATAGGTGGGTAATAACGCCAAATAGCATTGGTCAAGAAAAAACGCCATTACATTTTATGAATACATATCTGTTAAATTATTTTATTTTATATAGATAGTCAATGAGTTGCTGTATCAGATCCTATATTTGTTTGAAAAATACAATCTAAAACTAAGCCGTGAAAATTGGTAGAACCTTAACGTGGCGTTATTACCCAGGGTACCTTACTTGAAAAATTAAATTATTTTTATGTAAGCAGTTTCGGATATCTTCAGATATTATAGATGATAAGGCGTGACAATTTCTTTTTATCCATAATGCGGGCTATAAAGGTTTAATGTCTAAAATTAAAATATTGTCAATAAACATATGTAAAAATAAATTTGCAAATATATTAATGCATATTTGTTCATGCCAAGTTCATGCCATAAATGTAGATTTTAAATAAAGACTACATTTTTAGGAAATTTAACTGAAAATGCCTTTTTCTTAGCAAAATAATCAAAATTTGACATTTTAAGGAAATTTCTCTATATTAAATAAATAAATAAATAAATAAAATAGACGTATTTGCACTAAATAAAAAAAGAAAGAAAAAAGCTTGTTTAAGCATAGCATATTCAAGGCATATTTTTATCCAAAAATATTAATAATTGCATTTTTCCCATATTAGTAAAGAACATATTAATTTTCATAATACATTAAAATATATTAAAGAAGAGTGAAAAAATATTTTTATTGTATTTTACCAGAGAAAAAATATAATAAAATAATGAAATACTGTAACTGTAATATAATTCTATTATTTCATAATAGATAAAAAGTCTTTGGAAAAATCTTTTGAAAGCTATATTTATATGTATAATTTATTTAGAGAGTTCGTTAAACAAATGTTTTAGATAAATTGTTTAAAATTTTAACTAAGATAATTTAAGAATACACTCAATTGTGAAAGTTTCAATAAATTAAGCTGAAAATACAGAATATGATGCGATAACTCACCGCCGAAAAAATATTTCAACTTGTATTTATTATTTACCTCTTTTTCCTTTGAGAAAATTTCTTAACAATTCAAAAACAGTTTTCTGTGTTAGAGATAATCTGTAAATATTTATTGAAAATTGACATGTTGTTGACCATATCAATCATTAGCTAGTAAAATGGAATTTCTTGAATATAAAAAGTGTTATTCTCTATATAAAGTGAAGGAATAAAATAACGAAACATTTTAAATATAACATATTCCTATTATTTTCTAATGAGTAAAAAAATATTTGCTCAAATATTTCATAAGCGATTTATTTGATATTCATTTGATACATAATTTATTTAGAGAATTTCTAAAAAAATATTTTGATAAATTGTTGACAAATACTAGTCAGAATTACATAAAAATACACTCAATTTACAATTTTTCAGTTAATTAAGTTAAAAATGCAAAATATGGCAGTACTGTGACCACTTACCGCCGAATAAATATTTCAAACAGCAATTATTATTTAACTAAACTGTCACTTTAATTTGTTTATTTGGTGAGAACATTTTCTTAATAATTCAAAAGCAAAGCAATTTTTTCTGTAAGAGATAATCTGTAAAGAATGTATGGAAAAGTATTGTGTTGTAGATCTTATTAATTAGCCAGTAAAATAGAATTTTATAAAAGCAAAAAGCATTGTTCTCTGTAATATATATTTTAGTGATTAAAAATATTAAAATATTGTAAATATAACATTTTTCTATTATTTCACAATGAGTAAAATGTATTTGCAAAAAATATTTCATAAGTTATATTTTAATGCATAATTTGTTTAAATCATTCTTTAAGGAAATATTTTTCATAAATTGTGTACAAATATTAATCAGAATATTAAAAATACGCTCAGTTTTCAAAGTTTCAATAAATTAGGCTCAAAATACAGAGGGTGACAGCGTATACAATAACTCACCACCGACGAAATATTTCAGCCTGCATGTATAATTTAATTAAACTGTCACTTTATTTTATTTATTTGGTGAGAAAATATTCTTAAGAATTCAAAAACAAAGCACTTTTATGCATAAGAAATAATTTGTAAAGCAATTATGTAAAAGTTTTATGTTCTAGACCTTATCATTCAGTAGCCAGTAACATATTAGTTCTATAAAAGAGAAAAAAAACATTGTGATCTGTATATATATAATAAAGTGATGTAATAAAATAATACAATGTTGTAAATGTAATATTTTTCAATTATTTCTTGTGGGTAAAAAATATATGTAAAAATATTTTATAAGCTATATTTTAATACATAATTTGTTTAGAGTATTCTATAAGTAAATATTTTTGATAAATTATTTAAAAGTACTAACCAGAATTACTTAATAATACACCCAGTTTGCAAACCTTCAATTAATTAAGTTAATAATATAATGTATGACAGTACTATTATGACTCACAGCTAAAGAAATATTTCGTAACTATAGAAATATTTCATAAATGTTTGTAAATATAACATTTTCAGTTATGTCATAATGGGTAAAAAATATTTGTAAAAAAAATTTATAAGCTATATCTTAATACATAATTTGCTTAAAGTATTCTTTAAGCAAATAATTTTGATAATTTTTTTAAATATTAAATAGGGTTATTTAAGAATTTGCTCAGTTTTCAAAGTTTCAATAAATTAAGCTAAAAATACCGAAGGGGACAGTGCATACGATAGCTCACAGCCGAAGAAATATTTCAACCTCCATTTATTATTTATCTAAACTGTCACTTTATTTTATTTATTTATTTGATGAGAAAATTTCTTAACAATTCAAAAACAGACCTGTTTTTTATAAAAGAGATAACATGGAAAATAATTACGGAAAAATTTTATGTTGTAGACCTTATCATTCATTAGCCAGTAAAGTAGAATTGATTAAAAACGAAAAGGATCATTCTCTGCGAATTTTGTGAGCTTTGTTTTTTTTAACATTTCTAATTCAATTGAAATTTTATATTTAATAAAATCTATACTATCTAAATCTATACTAATTCAATACAAATACTAACCGTCTGCGTATTTATAACCTAGATTAATGTTATCCCTTAAAAGCATAAGGTAACGCGAGATTTACATGATATTTTTTGCCATTAAGCGATTTCTATTGGTCTTTTAAGAACTGTTGTGTGTTATTTACGTATAACAACATGTATATAAGGTCGTGAAGTCTGTTTTAATTTTGAATTGCTATTAAGGGGAGGTAATATCATCTTTTGTTTATGCTGCTTACAGTGCTCTGCAGGCATTTTTTTTCCCCTATCTTATAACGTAATCTTATCAGGTAGACATTATTAATTTTGAAAATTATTAAAAGCTTTATAGAAATTATTATATCATTGGATAACTGTTATTGAGTTTTGGAAACATTTTAAAGTCAATATATAATTTGAAATTGAAATTTGTTTTATCAATTTTTGTTGTGTAACTCAGGAGTGACATTATCATATCATGTCCAACAGAGACATAAATAATTTTTTTAACTATTTTCCTACTACATAATTCCCAAATATAGACTGAAATACAATTTTTTTCAAAGAAAGTAAAATATTATGCATTAAAATGTTAAACAGTATTTATTTAATAGAAAACAAGTATCTCAATTTATAATTCTTATAACATAATTTTATGTACCACAACCTGGTTTTTATATATAAAATGGAATTACGTTCATAGATTACTTTCCGATTACAATACAGAATTTTGGTATTTTAACCCTTCTCCTTCCTCTGCCCTCCAGGAAGGCAGAGACTGTTATGCAATACTTAAAAAATGATTTTTTTTTCTTGACAATAAGAATATTTTTTGGTGACTGTATGTGGATGATGTTTGGAGACGGTATGTGAATAGAGATTTTAAACAAAGAAAATTCGTTTATTTCGTAAAAAATGTAAGTCACTCCTTTTTTTATGTTTTGGTTCAGAGAGAATTTGAAAATAATTTTCTTATTTTAAATATTCTTCTGTTTACAGAAAAAATACTTCTTCTGAGCAGTATTTTTATTTTGAATCCAATTACCTATTTTCGCATAAAATTTCAATCATTTAGATCATTATACAACAGAGCTTTGATATTTTGCAGTGACAGAATTAGTTTTAATAACGAAATTAAGAAAATAATTAATGATTTAAGTCTCAATGACCATCCACCTCACTTGTGTCATACAATTATTTCAGAATTTTCGAGTAAATCTGATTAAAATCTAACTATATACCAGTGTCTCAGCCCAATAGGAACTGTATCTTCACCTCAATACACTAATATTTCGGGGGAAAAATGTAGCTATACTGAAAGATGTTTATAACAGAACCACCCATGTTCCTTTAAATACCATTGGTAATTTTTTCACGAGCTTTAAACACAAATATACAAAAATTGATCTGAATAGTGTCGTTTATAAATTTTTTTGTAAAAGAAACACAATTCACATTTGTGAAACTGGGCACTCTCTGAATGCAAGACTCAAAGAGCATAAACATTCTTTCAAAGAGATAACTCTAATTTAGATTGATTGCTCACCCACTTCGGTTTGATCATGTTCCCGTGTTTTAAGAATGCAAAATTGTGGTATCTAATTGCTTCGTATACATTTGTCGTTTCTTTCTTGAAGATTGAATGACTGTTTTGGCTGAATCGCCAATTAATAAAGCTATCCCAGATTCATATTTTTTTATGAAAACAATTATATGAAACCTATATATTAGTATAATAATGGGAAAAATAATAAAATCAAAATCAAAATTTCAGCTAAAATTTGATATTTTATGGCGTGCACCCTATAATTAGGGTTTATAAATATTGCATTGACATATTTTGCAATTAAATCGAATAAAATTAATTAAATTTTTCTGCTTCACACTCTGCACCTGTCTTTATATTAAGGGAGACCCGTACCTCATTTTCGGCCAAAAATCATCAAAAGTTCAAAAAAAATTTTATTTCAGAAAACGATAAAATACATATTTGCGAATATCCATGCAAAATTTCAGAACTCGGGGACACTTGGAACAGGTAGAAATTTTAATTGTACTTACTATAGAGTTTAAAGGACTAGCGGCCATTTAAAATGTGCTTTCCTGAAAATGACTTTTTTCATATTTTGCCTAAGTTCAAAGTACTAAGGCTCAGTGATAAAATGATTTAGAAACAAAGTGTTTATGTTTTTAGAATCTTAAAAAAAATTGCAAGAAAAGTAAGAAGAGATATTTTTTTTAACTATTTCTGAAAATTTTACATAAATTGGTAAACATGAAAATTATAAAGAATTTAAGGAAATTTACCATGCGTATATTTATCTTTAATTTTTTTTTTTTTTTAGCCGATTAAAATACAAAATTAAAAATATCTCTCCTTAGTTCTTTTCTATATACTATAACACTATTTAAGAAATTTTACTAATACCAAAATATTGAAAATTGAATGAGGAGTAGTAATTTTAAAAAGTGTATTTTTCGACAAAAAAATATCATAAAAATCCCCATAAAAAATATACTTTTTAATAAAAAGTGATTTTTTTGCTAATTATTCCTTACAAAAAGATTCTTAAGTAGTACACCAGAATTCATTACTTTAAAATCAATAATAAAAATTTTGGGTTTTTTCTTACGGGTCTCCCTTAATTTTAAGTATTCAGTAAAAATAATAAAGGTAAGTTTTGCCTTAATAACATAATCGATTTTTTTTTTTTTCGTAGAACAAATTCTCATTTTCTGCCAAATGCAGTCATCTGTCCTGGACAAAATAAGTGTTATTCCATTCTTTGAACTGTTCTTGATCAGCTACAGTGAACCTATTGGCCAAATTCATGGCACATAATAAGAATTATAATGTTTTTAGGTATTACCAGATGCGGCCACGGTGCATTGAAAAGTTTTGGCTATTCTTGTAAATCATAGCTTTTCTAGCAATTTTAATACTTTTTCTCACTTATTTTATATTAGCCAAATCGTTGCCGCTACCCAAAAAGTATAACTTTTTTCTTTTTTATGATAAATAGTGATATGCATTTTTCTCCTTAAGCGCATTGAAAACATATTATGTAATATTACTAGTTTGTTCTTTTGTAACTTTAACCATATCTCTAATTTTTTTATGTGGACATTCAAATAAAAATGTAAAAGTTCATTCATAACATTACCATAATATATCATTCATAACCATATTTGAAAATACTTTTTTCATTATTATAAAGATTATATGAGATTTTTTTTAATGTAACGCCCTAAAAATAATGTAAATTATTTGTCATCAGATATCTAAATTTAGTTTAAGCCAAAATCATAGAACGCGTGAAAGCGTCTCGAAATTTGTGGTGAAAGCTAAAATATTAATTTTATATAAATATTATTTTTTTTTTGCTACTTTTAAAGATTTATTTTGTACGAAAATTACTTTTTATTAAAAATACTTCATTGTTCTGTGTAAACTGCGATCTTTAAAGTCTTTTTGTAAAGTTTCATTTCAAATAACTTGTAATTTCTCCGCTTTCAAAATAGAGTTGTATGGAAGTGAAAAGTATTGTTCTCTATGAAGTTTGAGAGATTTATTTGACTTCAGATTTGCTTTTCTAACATTTAGAATAGAATTTGAACTTTCGTAGCTGAGCAAATCTCCTCCCAACAGTGTTTGCATTAGAAGCTTAACTGTTGTTTTTAGAAATGCTTGTTTTAGACAATATTACTTTCTGGCTTTGGATTCTGATTTTGAATGTATCTATGTTTTGGTTACTCCGTATTAAAATTGTGTTTTGTTAGAAAAATATTCGGTGCTAACATCTGATAAAAAATATTTTCTGTTTAAACAAGAACGACATATCACGCATTTGCTATAGATTGTGAACAAATCTCAGTGTTAACAGAATATCTTTAATCTATATTATTTTTTCATTGTTATTTTATTTTATTTTACTTTATTTTACTTTATAAAATATTTTACTGGAAATGCCTTTAATAGATATAAATTTCTAAAATTTTTTCTTACCAGTATTGAAATTAGGACCTCAAGTGAAGAGTGCGGATGTTCACATGCAAAGTCTTAGCTGACAAACTATATTTTAAGTTTGGAAATTTATGTATTAATATAACTGTTTGCGCAACGTAATATTTTTGAAATGGTGAATGTAAATATGAGAGGTGCGTACATATATTTTGAGACGGTGAAAAGGATGCTAGGTTTAGATTTCTTCAAAAAATAATTCTATGATTGTATCAGTGAAATCACTTTTACTTATTTTCATTCAGTTATAGCAAATATAGGAGCTCCAGTTGATAACTTCCTCACAATTACTTACCTGGAATAGGTATATGCTTACGCAGTTTAATTTTTCAATAGTTAGAACAGTTGAAGTTTATGGAATTTGTATTTTGGTAAATTTAGTTTAGAAAAAATAATTCTCTAAAAGAGAATATAACCATTGACCAATGTAAAAGGAATTTTTTACTATAATTGTTTTTGTAATTAATATAAATTCGGAAGAACAGTTCCTCTTCACTAATTACTTCGTCGAAATTCGACAGGTTATCGTTTAAACCATTAGATCCATTACTGTAAATCAAGTGTTTTAACTTTGCTTTTTATTAAGTGTAACTTTTGTAAAAAAGGGAAAAAATACAAGTTGGATATGTTTCAAGTTCTTATATAAATGTGAATATCCGTAAAAAAAAAAAAAAAAAAAAAAAAAAAAAAAAAAAAAATTATTAGTTCGCTTCACTAATAGAAAATATTCAATACATAAAAAATTGAATGTTATAAGTTGTTTCATCTGTAAAGTTTCCGATTATTTAATATAAAAGGTGCTTTTTTTAAGAAGTATGCAAATTTAAAACGAAATAAAAGACACAAAAATGTGAATGAGCACGATATTGGCTTTATTAAATACATAATTTTATGCCAGTAATATTTTAAAAGGATTTAAGACACACAGGCGCTGTAGCTGGTTCGAATGAAGCTCAATCTGGTAATCCAATATTTTTTTATTCGAGCAGTTGCGGCCGTATATCAACAATACTACGGCGAATGTCGTTTTCAAGTGGTTCAACGCCTGTGGTTTATCGGCGTAGACCAACGACTTAACATATACCTACAGAAAACAAAAAAATATGTGAGATCACATTACTGGTGAGGCCAGTTCATAGATTCATTACGCGAAATTAAGAGCTCACAGAGTGACTCCCGTGATGGTTTTCATTATTTGAAAGCGCTATTCTGACGTAAATCTGTTCATGAAGAAATAGCATAACATACTGAGTACAAATCAGGTTTTGGCTATTAATAACAAAAGCCGATCTAATTCATGAAAATTCCACGTAATTCAATGTGTAGCAGAGGGAGAGCAATCTTTCAAAATATCACGATTAAACATCTCTTATGAAAATCATAATATTTCAGAAACGAAAATTTACTTCATGTATTGTAGTTTTGGAAAATCTCGACAAGATTAAAAATTATGATAATTCCATTTTTTCCATATTTAAATTTTACATATGTACAACTATTTACAACGAAATATTTTCTTCTTATATTGTTATAAAAATTAATTTTTCAAAATTAAATCAAGAATAATTTCCTTCCATTTTGGAGGCCAATAAATTACAGCTTACTCCCGCAATCACGATTTACATCATAATAATGTTAAAGAACAAAAATTGAAAATAACAATTCTTAAGCAGATCACACTACCTCAGTGCCGCCAGTCTACTGAAAAGAGGCCCGCTAAAGTTGCAAAACATCCTACAATCATGAAATTGATTATGATTAAAAACAGTATTGCCAATTTCAAAACCAAATCTAAAAAAATAACTTTTATATATTTCTGACTGAAATGCTATTATGTATATAATATGAGATAATTGAATTCTTGCATTAAATTGTAATAACAACAACAAGGGATTTCTAATTTTTAAAATTAATCAAACGAAAAAACATTTATTAAATATTCCAGTATCTGAAATCAGAAAAGCAGAAACCACTAATCCTAAATTGCGAAGCATCTGGTAGGGATAAATCCTAAAGTAAATACGATTCCAGAATATATAATACTCTCAGAACCAATTTCAATTAGAAGAATAATTTATTGATACCGCAACAGTCGTTCAGTGCATTTTGTTATTCCAGAGAACTTTTTTTGAGAAAAATAAGGAGGGATTACTCACTGGTACTGTCACTTTATGGCAATTAATTAAAAAAGACATACTTTGAAACTGTTAGTATTTTTTTTAAAAAATGGAGCAAGTATCACATTAATACTAAAATAAGTTTCCCTCCTTTTTTTCAGTATGTAGTTTTAGTTGTTTTGTAATAAAACATTAAATAATTTTTTTCTCTATCGGATAAGGAAAATATTTTTCGACTTCGTGAAATTATTTTTAATCTTTCATTATCAAAACCTAAAATGCTTGGATGCATTCAAAGATAAAGATTAAACATGAATTCATCTAATTTTTTACATGCATAATTATATGCATACAATCTATATTACATAAGAAAAAAAACTTTTCATATGTAGTAAAACTTTTTATTTATGCATATTCGAACAGACATTTCAAATAGTCTAATAATTACAGTAATCTAGATAATAATAATAAATAACTTTACTGGGCAGTTCATGTACAAATATACATTAAAAGTTGTTATCTAGGATTTAAAAGACGATGGAACCGTTTTTGTATGTCCAAACCGCCCCTGTTTTAAAGGGTTAATATCTCGGCTAATTATAGACACTGTTTTCTGAAACCCATTATCAGCAATCCCTTTATACATATGTGACGATTGGTATTTCCAATGCTAGTCGAATCTTTTTTTGAACGCCCTCAAATTAAAATTTGTGTATAAAAAAAATTGCTTAAGTACATGATATGACGAAGGTTAATCATTATAGTTTTCTTGCAAGATTCAAATTAACTTCTACTAAACCTAATTTTATATAATTTTAGTTTCAGTAGATTAGGAAAACAAAGAGAGGATGGAACATATTTTTGCATCACATTTTAGACGATATGTCTGAAAATATGCTACTTAAAATTAAAAGAAATGTATTTTTGAGTTCGGCTTTACAAATGTTTTCACACGATACCCTGCAATATATACAAAGAAAAAAAGTTTTCAATTACTTAGCCCTTATACATATACATGGTCGGATTCATAAGTAATGAGCCTTTGTTCAAAGGCATATATTTATTCAGCAAATTGGTACAGTTGCTTAGTATTCTTCAAAATACGTTCCTCATGCATCAATGCACTTTTGAAGGCAGCATTTTCATGACCCGAAGGCGTCTACGTAGGCCTGTTCCGGGATGTTTTCAAGGGTTGTTTTGGTATTTTCTTGGATGTCCTTGATCAAACTGAAGCGTTTACCTTTCAGCGCGGAAACAAGAAGTTCGGGGCAACAAGTCCGGACGCATTTTCAGAAAGAATCACGTTTTGAGCACCAGCCTTGGCGAGTTGGCGAAAGCGAGAACATTCAGCTAGCTGCATCGCCAAACACAAAATAAACTAAGTTCAAATGTGTCATAAATCATATGATTAATAGAATTATATTTATTACAAGCGAATCTTTACTACTGTTTTTAATTAACTTCTCAATTTCTTCGAATATAGCGAGTCAAGGAAATAATATTTTTGAATTGAGAAAAAAAACTGTGTTTAGATGTTCTGTGAAATTTAAAGCATATAATCTGGAAAAGCTCTTTGTTTTAAACTATGTTTTAATCGTAAACAACGGTGAATAACATTTCCTCATATTATAGCATTTGCTTGACAACATTTGCGGAAAAACAAATAAACAATAAGGAAGATCTCTTTGCAGAAGGAAGGGATGCTATTCGCTAGGCGTTTGACGTCACAAACAAGAAAGGGTGCGTAGCATTGACTTCATCTCCGCGCCAATTGTTGTTCTGGCGATAAGTTGCTCAAAACGTGATTCTTTCTGAAAATGCAGTCCGGACTATACGGAGATTGTGAGACAATTGGAACGTTCAGTAGAGCCAGGTAAGCACTCACGATGAAGGAAGTCTGGCTTTGCGCGTTATCGTGGTAAATCTTCCAGACATCCTTCATATCTCTTCGCTTTCGCGCGAAGCTTTTTTTTTTCAGCCTTTATATGCCAATATATAAGTCAACGCTTCCCACCATTGTCTCTAGCAACAGGTGCTCGCGCCGATATAAATCAAATAAAGCAATGCTGCCAAATATTTGCTAAGTGTATTCTTACATATTTTTATGCAACATACTTACATATTGTCATGTCATTAATGCTTTAGTTTAAAAAAAATTCTGTAGCCAGATGTATTGTTGATTTAAAAGGAAGGGATTGAAACTAACTGACTGGTTTTGTGATTTAAAAATAAAAAATATTGGATAAATTATATTTTGACGTATAATATGAATTTATATAACTGGCAAATATTGGGTATAAATATGGGATAGAATTTTGAAAATATTGATGAAAAACTATTCAAAATAAACAGCTAACTGAATACTTCTTTACTTATTTTGCGACTTATGGGCGTAACATATTTTAAATAATACAATTTATAAAAAGAAAGACTGTTAATTCCCTCCACTATTCAGACATCATAATAAAAAGAAAGTATTGTTAATCGTAAACTTGAACCAATTATTATTTCTGCTTGATTATAATAGTTAAGACAGCGTACATTCCGGCGTATAACACGCAGATGAAATAAATCTATTTAAACCTGAAACATAAAGTGAAATAATTACAACGTAACAAGACGTAACATTAATTGAATGCAATTTCTCTGTCGAAATAGATTTTTTTTTTCGACATGTGTATTATTCGCCAAGATGTACGCTAGGTTTTGAAAGTGAAAAAAACTCTTTGTGTCGTTTTTCAAACTCTGTATAAATATATACACTATATGGCCAAAGGTGGCCGGCCATTTGCGATTTTAGACATTTCGTTAAATATCTAGACAAATAAATGAGGAATTATACTGAAACTCCAATATTATCAGTGTAAACATAATAGTGTAGGTCATAATTCCTGTGAAGATTTTTTTTTCCTGAAACTCCAATATTATCAGTGTAAACATAATAGTGTAGGTCATAATTCCTGTGGAGATTATTTTTTTCCTGAAACTCCAATATTATCAGTGTAAACATAATAGTGTAGGTCATAATTCCTGTGAAGATTATTTTTTTTCCCGAAACTCCATAAGGAACCGTCAACAAATTGGAAAAGAACGAATATCTTTTGGATAACCTTATCAAAACTAATGTAGAAAAAGCCTTTAAACTATAGATTATGATTAAGTGACTTATTGTTTTTTGCTTATAATTTGCAAAGTTCTTAATGTAAAATAATGTTCTATTTCGAAAATATGACAAACAGCACTATACATAACGCCTTGAAATCAGAATTAAAAAACAATAAAAATTTTATGAAAAAGGAGTAATTTTACTAAATAATTTTTCTATTGCGCATGCGTGAACGCTATCAAGATTTCATTTGCACATTGTATTAGATAAACGTTCAGAGCATTTTTGTGAAAGTCACAAACATTCTGCTTAAAAATTCTGAAAGTGATCATCGAAAGAATAAGTTCAAAATCGTTGTTCCCAAAATGAAACGAAAAAAATGAGGGATTGTGTTTAAATATAGTAATACCATATTAAGTAATCTATATTGACAGTAATCAATGGATAAATGGACAGGTCTCTCATCTTTTTTGTTTTATTTTGGAATTACGAATTTTAGCTTATTCTATCGGTGATCACTTACAGAATTTTCAAGCAATGTTTTTGAGATTTTCACAAATGTTTTTCTCTACAGTAGTTAACAAAATATGTGAATGAAAATTTGATAGAATTCACGCATGCGCAAAAAAAATTATTTAGTAAACCAGTTCATTTATCTTACAATTTTTATTATTTTTTAATTCTAATTACAGTGTACAATGTTGGTTGTCTTATTTTCGAAAATGAACATTATTTTATATTAAGAACTCTGCAAATTATAACAAAAACTTGAAAAGCTTTGGATCTGATTTTATAAAAACATTCATTTCTCTACGAATATACATGATATCCGCATACAAAAGAACGCGGTATATTACAATTAGTCACTTAATCATAATCTACAGTTTGAACGTTTTTTCTAAATTAATTTTGACAGGGTTATCCAAAAGATATTCGTTCTTTTTCCATTTGTTGATGGTTGCCTATGAAGTTTCAGTAAAATATCTTCATGGAAATGTATGACCTGTGCTATGATTTTTGAACACTTAGAGTTTCGGGATAATTCGTTTTTTTCTAGATTTTTAATAAAATGTCTAAGATCGTAAGGGGACAGTCTCCTTTGGCCATATAGTGTATGAGGTATTACATTTATTTTCTGAAATGTCTTTATATGTTATATCAATTTTCTATTTGCACAAACATAAAATATAGAAATATAAAATTTATTCCGGAATATGATCTCGCAGCGAAATATTTCGCATATTTTAATTAAAGAACAACTTTTCTCAAACTCAGTTTCCTTTAATTATGTAATGTATGGAATATTATCCCCTTTTCTGCGTGTGTAATTAACTATCATTATATCTAGTGAAAACGTATTATTATTTTGAACGAGGTAAAGTTTAACGAATCTTTAAAAGAAAATAAGAATTTATTTGTATAAAAATGTTAAAATGATATTAATTTGATAAACAGATTTTTTTCGTTTTTTTTTCTTTGTTCGATGTTTTATTTTTGAAAGCGCACAAAGTTAAAACAGAAAAATTAAATTTGTAATGCTTATAAAAGTTTTTATTACTACTTTTTTATTTATAAAGATAAACATCGTGCTAAATTACCTCAGACTCTCTAAAGTATATATTTTTAAAAGTTTATGTATTTTTGTTTTATAATAATGGTGGCCAAGATGTTATTTTACTTTTCTGTGAAAGAAATTATGGAACATGAGCCATTCTATAGTTTGGTATCATTAGCAATGCATGAAAAATTCTTTATATATATACAGGGTGAGCCATAAATATCGAAACAATAGGGTATCTCCTCAAATATTGCCCCTAGACCTATACTTCCAGTTGCAAAAGTTGATAAAAAAAGGTGAAATTTCTGATAAGATAAGTTGCAACTCCATGGGGGGTCTATTTGAAAAAATACGAAAATTAAATTTTTATACGGCCCCCGTAGGGCAAAATTCCCAATTAGGAAATTTTTCCTTATCCATTCCTAAATTAAACAAAGCAAATTTCATCTCCGTATCTAAAAATCCCACAGAGATATTAAATACCAAAATCCTCAAAAATTCCTGACTTACACCACTTTTCCCTGCCTCTGAACTGTGATTTCTTGACTCAATTTCAACGCTTGTTAGGGAACATTCACAAATTGCAATTTAATAAAAATCGCTTTAAGATAGCGCTTTTTCTTTGGACATAAAATAGCAGCGTATAGTTTTTACGTTAAATTGGTATACCAGATGTCTTCCCGGGTCAAAATATCTAGGTCAGGTTTCAAACCTACCCATAGGGGGAAAAGATCGGCGTGGCCTGAAAAAATGTCAACATCATAACCCGGACCGGCCTGGAAAATAGTTTAAACCATAGCCCAGTTCAGTCGCAAATTTCTACATAGTTTTTTAATTCTGCTTGGGAAAAAAATGTTTCATATGGAGGAGTTCTGACCAAAAAATTCTTTTATAGCTTTTCATTTTTTATATTTATACTTTTTATTATTAAAGAAGCGCAAAAGGCTGTAATATATTTATTTTATCACTGAATCTCTATTTATATGTAAATGTTTCACTTATATTTTAATATCGTTAATCCATATCCCATGCGTTGAAGACTCTGAATAATATTATACACTGAAACTTTTTAAGACGGAATCACATAAGAAAGAAAAAATACCTTATAGACAGATGCTCTCTCTAGAACATGTAATTGGAGCTTATTTTTTTTCAGGTACTATTGCATTTATTTTGCATGGATCAACATATTTTCCGTTTAAGACGGAATTCCGTCATAGGCAGATTTTTTTTCACTGGTTTTATTGTATTTAATTTTTTTAGCCTTTGAATATATTAAAAAATGAATTTTAAAGTTTTTTTTTTTTTTTTTTTTGGTAAAAGAAAAATTTTAAAATCTATATGTTTTTCGGAAAAAATTCGATTGAGCCGAATTTTATTTATTTTATGCACGTATTAAGTCAGTCAGAGACATTGATTTTAATACGGGTTTTGTAGAGATCGGGTTTGAAAATTTTATCCAGAGTGCACCTAAGTTGAAGGAAGTAGTCCCCTCCTTTATAAAAAGTACGCTAGGCCCGGCCTGGCGGGTCTTCAGAAAAAAGTAACATCTCGGTCCTGGCCCTACATGGGCCCAGAATACATATTTTATAACATCCTCTGGAGGACGATAAAAAGCCTGCAGTTGTCAGAGGTAAATTTAAAAGGAAAAAAAAAAAAAGACTTAATCTGCATCTTAGAAAAGCATTTTTTAAAATAACTGACGGAAATTTAAACAATACACTTCGTTTTTCTACATAATGAATTTTTTATCGTCTATTTCTTGTATTTAAATTATTAAATGTTAAGAATTTTTAAAAGAAAAAAGAACTTGAAACACGTCATTTTTTATTTTTTTACATTAGTTTTGTTTCGGCAAATTTGAAAAAATGTTTACCTTTGAAAAAATGTTTGCTTTTGAAAATATGATATTTTTAAAACTTATATTATTTTTCCAATAAACATTTTTAATAGTTTTAAAATTAATATGAAAAAAAAACCTTGGAACAAAACTAAAATCAGATTTTCATCTTTAATTAAATGGAAAGAAATCGAAATCCGACAAATAATGTTTGGAGTTAAAACGATTTTTGATTGTCCCATTTAAACCAGTACTAACCACATGAAACTTTTATAAATTGTATGAGAAATTTTAGAATGTGATTTTCTTAGCAAATTATAAGGCTAAAAATTAGGAAATTAGCAAATTATAAGGCCAAAAATTATAAGGCACAAAAAAAGAAAAAATCAAAATTCTAACTCAAGAAATAGATTTTTTACGCGTTTGCTAGAACTGTTAAAGTAACATTGTTTTTTGAATTACGCGCATTTCAATGTGTGTCTAATCCCTTAAATCTGATGAAATTTTTAAACGGTTATAATTTTGCGAATTTTGGAGATATGAAGATGCAACTTTTTGTGTCTTATTCAGGACTGAATAAGGAAAGTTTTACTAATTGGAATTTTTGTCCTACGAGGGCCGTATAAAAATTTAATTTTCGTAACGTTTCAACTAGACTCCCCATGGAGTCGCAATTTATCTTATCAAAAATTTCACATTTTTTAATGAATTTTTGCAATTGGAAGTATGGGTCTAAGGGCAATATTTAAAGAGATAGCCTATTGCTTCGATATTTATGACTCTCCCTGTATATATATTTACAATAAGAAATTAATTAAAACTAGATTAGAATGCAAATTTTTGTCATAGGACAATTTTGAAATTATAACATTCGAATGATATGGTTCTCTGTGTTTATATAGCATTCAAATTGTAACTATTTAAAATGGTTTTTATTGTGGCATTAAAAAGATATTAATTAATATATTCTAATAAAGTCCGGGGAGACACTAATCGACAGCCCCGTGATCACGAAATTGAAATTTTTTTTAAAATGTCAATCGATAGTACAAAGTCGCACTTAAAAAATGAGACATGTATGACTAAATTTAACAAGTCGAAAGTACATTTAATTAAATAAATTATTATTTTTTTTAAATGCATATAATATTTTACCATTATCGTAGAATGCCTACACTTGGCTAGTCTCAATACGCAAAATGTAGTTGTAACCGATAAAAATTTAAAGCAAAATAAAACTAAAATTTGATCATCGGCTTTCTTCTTAAAATATGTATGACAAATTTTAGCGGCGAAATAAGCTTGCCATACCAAGTTTTTCTGAGCAACATAAAACTTTCTATAAAATTCCATAATATTGAACACTTTCCGCGATAACTGTGAAATGTTGTAGTTTTTTAAAATTAATTAATTTAATTCAATTATATTTTTGGTTTGTCAAACCTAGTAATATCTAGTTCATTTTGTTTATATGAGTTTTACTATTGGTTTATATTTAAAAAAATAATAATCACGTGATCGCGGGCTTTTTATGTCACCGGCTCCCGGATTATAAGCTATAAGCTTTCAGTTACAAGTATCATAATCGCAGAAATAAAATAATGAAAATGTCAATTATATATCGTTTAAGATAAGTAAAATAAAAATTGGTACTTTTCGGTTCGCCCGGCACCATTGCTATAGGTACATATATTACATCTATATACATGTATTTATATATAGATATACATACATGTGGATTATAAGAATGTATGCATGTACATATATACAAATATGTGTATATATAAAACACTGGTACCAGACTAACCGACAAGTACCTAAAATTTTATAATATATGCAAATACATTGAACGAGATTCAGCGCGTTACTTCCGCCGCATTTTCTTGGGTATGAATTAATCCAGATTGACAAGTTTCCATCAAATGTCGAAACTCCATGCGTCGAACTGCCATGCGATTAAATTAGGCTTAAAAGCAGCTCATATTAGTTCAGCCACCCATTGCTTTTATTGACTTCTATATGAGGTTACATTTATACCCACTGCATAATTTGTGGATAAAAATTCAATATTCATTTCTAAATTGAATCAGCTCTGAAAACAGCTTTATTTAGGAAAAGTCTTTATTAATAATCTCTTCAAATCTGGTGTATTCTATAGGATATACATTTTTAAACTTTTTTTATTCACGCATTTAAATAGTGTTTAAAAAAGGAAAATTGGTATGAATGAACCTAACGGACTTCAGAACTAAACAAAATAGCATTTTTTTTTTCTTATAGTGCTTTTTTTAGCGAGTTACCTGTTATATTAAAATGGCTTGCAACAGAAATGTACAAAAATGAAAACGTAAATGATTTAACTCTTCTTTAAGATTTCATAATTAGAGCCCATTAGTAATCAAATATTATTCGATATATATTTATTTTACGTTTTTCGATGTTTTTACAATGGAAAAAAGTAAAATAGATTTAAAAATCCCAAGAAAAAACACTTTTTGAGTCCCAATATATAATTAAACTTTTTGTACAAAAAATAAAATAATTTTTTCGCTGTTCAATCTTTCTCATTTATCAGAATTTGCTAATATAAATCCATTACTGAAATCTAAAAATAGTACATAAATGAACCACAGGGCGTGAAGAGAATAATAAAAAAGTTTAAAAACTTTTTTCATAAAAGAAAATGTTATAATAAAATATTTTTCTATAAATATGCATTGTCTCTAACTTTTAACTTTCTTTGTTGTTAATTAACTGTCATATTTAAAACCAATTAAATCATATTACTATGTTGCTTGGGATAGAGATTTATGTAAAATATATATTTACAACATCAATAAAAAATGTCTGCTACTTATGTTAAGATTGTTTATAGTGTAATTAGTGATAATGAGATGTTGCTACTAACTTTTTAAAATGAAAGGTGCAAACGTTTAGGAATGTGTGTATGTTTAAGTGGAACATTTTAAAAAAATAGCGATATTTTACGTACGGATTTTTTTAATTACAGCCTGAATAAAAACTTAAATTAAATAAAAAAGGAAGAAGATGATGAAGTAGAAGAGGTAAGGTATGACTTATTAAGGACTAGCTGACCTGCCCAGAATTGCTCGGGGCTCGTTATAATAACCTTAAACAAAACTCAAGTTTGCATGATTTTATATTTATAAAAGAAATCTTTAAAATGAAGCTAGTTTTGGGGATTTTATTGACTTCTACAGCGTCTAGTGTGTTCTCAAAAATCCTTTTTTAGAACGAATCTGGGATCTAGGCCTTCTACAACCTAAGCACAACATGCACAAGAAATTCTCCACAAGTGCTGGAGACAACCAAAAACCAAGATGGGTGATCTAAACCTCATAAAAATCGAGTCCACAAAACCAGAAAAAAAGAATGCACCATTGATGTATCAAAATGTTGGTAGCTGAAGCCTAAGATAAAATTTTATAATGCAGAAAGCAGCCGAATCGTCATTTAAGTAGAATCAAGCAAATCTCATTGAAATCAAGCACTCAGAATCGAATTAAAGAATGCGCCCACAAGCGGTGGAAGGTGCTCCCTACAATAAATTTCACAAATTACTTTTAACTTTAACACAATACTTAATAAATGAATAAAACTAAAGTTGCCTTCAAATAACGCAATTTTTAATTGACGGTTGTAGCGAGTAAAGGTAAATTTTTTTACAAAGAAGTGATAAATGTTTGAAAAGGTGGTAACTGAGGTAAGTTGCATCGGGTTCTAGGGGCGAAAATGTTAATTCGAATATAGTTGGCAATTTTAAAGTAAATAGAGGACGCTAAAACTAAATTACAGAAAGTTATAATAAAATCGGATTGTTTTTCAAAAAGCTGCAACAAAGACCAAAAAAGGGGAGATTAAAATTAAAAATTGGTGGTAGCTAAAATTTTAGAAATATTTTTGTCATTCATGTAGTATATGGAGGGCCTAAGAAGCTGTTAGAAAAAAATCCAGTTAATTGAACCCTTTTGGATGGAATATATAAGGCCACATAGTGTGCTAACATATAGTAGGGTCCTAACATAAAAACATGTTAAATGGTTTTAGTCTCAGCACGTTAAATCTAACAATATTCAAGATTAAGCATGTTTATTAATTAATCATTCGAATGAAAATTTAAAGAAATGCACAGAAAATAGAGGAAAATGCTTAGAACCGTGGCCTACTGTAATAGTAAAAATGTAAGGGCGTTCGTCCGAGGAGAGGGATTTAAAATATATCTTTAAAATTTTGCATTGAGAATGTGAGAAAATTGGAACATGAAAAATTCATGCCCGTAAAATGTTCAAAAGGCAACTGATCGGGTTCTCTGTGATTATAGGGTGCCCCTGACTTTTAAATAGTATGTAGAAACATTGAAAAAACTATATGGAAAAAGGGATCCAAAAATGAAGATCGGATTAAGAGAAGGTAATTTAATAAAAATTTATGGTGCAAAAAATTCAAGGGATCAGGCATCACCAAGGTGTTAGTGACTTAACTGGCATGTAGTTGGGTATAAAAATATTTTTTAGTTGTTTTTAAAATAATCTGTGGTATTTTAGAAAGGTGTTAAAGAAAATTGCATACAACTCGGATATATTTTTTTAAAGCTACAACAAGTACCCCAAGAAAATGAATATTATTCAAAGTTGGTGACAGAATATTTTCGTTGTTCATGTAGCAGCTAAAGGAGCTAAAAATTGTTAGAAAAAACTAGTTAATTGGACCATTTTTAAAAGAACTACAATAAGGGAGCCAAAAGGGTGAAGTGAGAGTTAAAAACAGGGCCTAAAATGAAAACATTTTAAAGTGTCTTTGTATTTAACCTCCTCAGTTCTGATATCACCTTCCAGGGGACACAAAAAACACCCTTTAAATTAATTTAAGTGCTTTTACTACCTCATACAAAAAAGTTCGGTGAATGAAAGACAGATCTGGCAACACTGGGGAAACAAAACGCTGCACCTGCATAGAGGCAAGTGTTGACCATCTTCCCCCACCATTGTTCAGTTGAGCGTCGTTTATGTTCTGTGTAAGACGTGTTTTGCTAAGTGCTTGTTCAGTGTGTTTGTTCTTAACTGAGAAAAGGAAAATGAACAAACAAAAGATCAATTTAAAGTTTGGTTTAAGCTTTGCAAGACACATGAAGAAATTCATGAGGGGTGGTGCAAAGTGAAAATCCACCATAATCGCCAGATCTCAATCCTCCAGACTTCTTCCTATTTTCACCACTCAAACTCTCTTTGAAAGAGATCTGACCATATTGCTGGCATCCAACGAAACGTGACAAAGTTTTTGAACTGAATCCCTTAAGTAGACTTCTTGCGAACAGATGTATAACAGATCTCAACGGTGCATAGTTATGGAAGATGACAATTTTCAAGGATGGTATGGTAGCTTTCATTAATATTTCATCCACGTCAATGTTACAGGATTATTCACCGAACTTTATTGTCAGAGGTAGTAGGATTGTTAAAATTACATATAGATTTTTTTAAAGAGATGTGTGCATGTTAGAAGCATCGATTTATAGACTGAAGCATCTTTGGAGATGGTTTATAATAATTTTAAACTGGTTTTTGTAGTGCCACGTAAAATCTGTCTTAGACCTGTGGAGGTTAATGAGGTTAATGCTTTAGAGCTTCAATCAGTCAAAATTAAGCATAGAATATGAATTATTGTGTAGAATAATATTTTAAAGAAATGCATAAAAAATTGAGTAAATGCTTTAAAAAGATCCTAGGGCCCCAATAAAAATATGAGGATGTTAGTCCTGGGAGAAGAGTCCAAAACGCAGCTTCAAAATTATGCACTGAAAAGGTAAAAAGGAGAGAGTGAAACATCCATAGTGAAAAAAAGATAATAATAAAATAAAATAAAGGTTCCAGAACTGGGCCGTGTGGGACCATAGGGACCTCTGGATCTTAACTGGAATGTGAAAATAACTAAATGAAAATAGGTTTCAAAAAATGAAAATTAGATTTAGAAATGTTCATGTGACAAAGACCTTAATCTACGAACGAAATGTAGCTCAACATGCCTTACTTTATGAAGATTTTAAATCTGCAGTTTGCGACAGCTTATTCAACTGCATATCTTAAATAATCTACTGAAATGTATCTCTATTCTTATGCTTCTTACTGATTACCTTCTTTCCGGTATAAAATTAATAACAATTCTCTTTGAAAGTCCTCTATAAATAAGATTTTTTTAAGTGCCTTCCACAGATTAAATTCTGAAGAACAAAATGATCAGGTTGTCAGAAAAGTATGCTTTGTCTTACTGAAATGTTGCTCCAGTTTTTATCCTCTTTTATGAATATGGCTTAAGATATTTTTATGCATTTTTCTCAGTACAAAGCAAAATTGCAGCTATAATGACAGTTCAAGCTTTTTTTTTAAATTAAAGCAGACAAACTTTATTTTCCATTTTTTTATAACTATTTTTCATTATTGCCTTTTCTCCTGTTATATGATCTACAGAGCTTTTTATCGGCGTTCCTGCAACTATTTTGTGTAATCCGTTTCCCCGTGTCTGGAATAGTATGTATACAAAATCGGAATAAATATAGAAATGTTTATACTGAGCAGTTCGATACGTAGGGATATCAGTGTAAAGGAGTTTTAATTGTAGCTATCATGTACTATACTGAAAAAAAAAGAATTCTTCGGTTTTAGAGAACATCTATTATAGAAATTGTACTATATTTCTCTTTATAACAGTAATACTAGTGAAAACTAAAAACTGTATTACAAAAATCATTGTCAAAAATATTATTATACACTTTCCCATATTTGAATATAATATCATAAAGGAAGATACCAAAAATTTGAAAGATTTTCACGCCTCGGAAATAATTCACCATCATAAGTCCATATGATTTTAAAAAATCTTGTTTTTTTTCTATGTTCATCCCTAATTTAAAATATGATCTCCTATGTGTATAGTATAAAATATTATATAAAAATATTGATCTAAAATTTTGAAAATTATATTTACATTATTTTCATATTTACAATTAAACATCAATCCAAATGACATTTTTAGCTCGATTCTGACTGGCTTAACCATGCATTTCAATTCCTATTAAAAATGTTAAAAAAAATTCTTCACATTATGGAAGCCAATTTTTTTCGCCAAATATATCCAAATTTCCCATTATTCTTTCATTTCTCACTAAAAATGTGTTTTGGCATTCATAATCTTGAAAGTAAATTATTTTGGAGAAATGTCGTCAATATTTTGTCAAACATCACCGACTTACTAGCAACTTCTGGACCTCGTGACCTCTTGATCCGCTATTACAAAAAATAACTTACTAATCAAATTTGTTCGAACATGTGACTTAGCTCAATGGTCTTCTGGGAATAAAAGACGGTCGGATACAAAATTTAATAACTGTGAAATAGTAAAAAAAAATTTAAGCCTTTTCTTATATAAAATTATCATGACCCGCAATAACCTCTAAAATAACCCACTAAATAATTTTCTTGATCATGGGACCGAGCCCAGTGGTTATCTGAAAGCTGAAAACAATAAAATAATAACTTGGATTAAAAATTTTTAGAGCCGTATTTTAGATAAAATTAGCGTGACTCGTAGTGAAACCAAAAAGGAACCACTAATTGAAATTTCTCGAACAAATAATCTAGCCCACTGATTTTCTCGTGCCCGAAAACGGTATAACACAAAATTTTGTCAATATCATTTGAGCCGGTTTTTAGATATAATTAGCTTGATATGGACACGCAGTGACCCGAATAGACACTCTAATCGACTTTTCTAGGGCATGCGAACTAACCCAATAGTCCTTCAGAGTTCGAAAACGATAGAATTCAAAATTTAATCCAATTTGCTAGAGCCATTTTCTTGATAATTTTTTTGCCCCGTATTGACTCAACATTGACCCACTAATCGATATTTCTCGAATACGTGATCTAGCCCAGTAATCTCGCACTCAAAAGCGATATAATATAAAATTTTCTCAGTATCGTTTTAACCGCTTTTGAGATACAATTAGCTTGACTCGGATCCGCTGTGACACAAAATGACTCACTAATCGAATATTCTTGAACATGTATTCAAACCCATTGATCTTCTTGATCTTGAAAAAAAATACAAAATTTAATCAAATTTGTTAGAGCTTTTTCTTTGGGGGGGGGGGAATAAAATTAGCTCTGACCTGTATAACCAAAAAATGATCCAGTAATCGAAATTCCTTGACCATATGATTTAGCAAAATGATCTTGAACTATTGATCAAGACGGAAAATAGTGGAATACAAAATCGTCTGTCTGTCAAAATCGTTAGTGTCAATTTTTAGATAAATTTAGTTTGATCTGTTGGGATTAAAAAATGATCCAGTAACCGAATTCTCTAGAACATATGATTTAGAACAATAATCTTCTCGTGCCCCAAAATAATACAATACAAATTCTCCTCGAAATCGTTTGAGCCGTTTTTTAGATATAATTAGCTTGATTCAGACCCATTGTGACCCAAAATGATCCAGTAATCGAATTTGGTAGAATATGCTAATTAACCTAAAGGTCTTCTTGATCTAAAAAATGATAGAATACAAAATTCAATAAAAAAAGTCGTTTTCTAAAAAAATTAGCTTGGCCCATAGTGTCGAAAAAATGATCCACTAATCAAAATTTCTCAAACATGTGATCTACAAAATGATCTTCTCGTACTCGGAAACGGTACATAGAAAATTTTGCCAAAATCGTTTGAGCCTTTTTAGGTACGTTCGTAATTATGTAAATTCGTAGCACCTATTGTTGTCGCTCAGTCCGTCCGTCTGTCCGTCTGTCTGTCTGTCCGCATATAACAACGCAAAAACTACCCAACCGAATCATTTGAAATTTAAAATACAAAATTATAACATAATTTTATCGAGTCATTTCAAATTTTATGAAAATCGGGTGGATAGATCAGTTACAGGGACAATCAAAAGGATTCCGTTACATTACGGCCAATGGGGAAAAAAGTTTCAAATGCATTTTAATCGTTTGAAATTGAAAACATATGATTGTTGCGTAATTTTGTCGAGTCCTATCAAATGTTATGAAAATCGAATACATAGATCAATTACAGGGACAATCAAAAGGATTCCGTTACATTACAGTCAATGGGGAAAAAAGTTTCAAATGCATTTTAATCGTTTGATATTTAAAACATATAATTATTACGGAATTTTGTCGAGTCATTTCAAATGTTATGAAAGTCGGATGCATAGATCATTTACAGGGACAATCAAAAGTATTCCATTACATTACGGTCAATGGGAAAAAAGTTTCAAATGCATTTTAATGATGTTACACTCATTCGAACATAATAGAATCGGCATGAATCTATGAAATATATACTAAAATATGCATTCCGTACAATCTGTGATGCAAATAATTTTTATTATTAAATTACAGGGCCACACAAAAGTATTCCACTATATAATGCTATACGGGGAAACATTGTTTGGGGCGTGTTTTAATTATATTCAACTATTTCACATTTTATGAATAAGATATACGTTGCTGAGGTGTAGTAAAAATTACTTCCTGCATATTTACAGAAACACAAAGATTTCGACTACTGTACTGTATCCGAAGTACGCTCTACTATATCAGCAAGATTTGAATATTTTTAAAACTTCGTTATCGGACGAACGCACCTCATTTGCTACGTTCACGTGCAATTTCCAACTTGTTTAGCTAGAATTAGTTTGGTCCTGGCCCAGTGTGAACCAAAATGATCACAAATCGATTGGTCTTGAACATGAGACTTAACTCAATAGTTATTCTTCTAACCAAAAACGATGGTGCAGAAATTTATACAAAATCGTTCCAGTCATTTTAAATACAAAAAAAGCTTGACCGACAGTGACCCAAAAATGATCCACTAATCTAATTTTCTCCAATATGTGACTTGCCTAATGGTCTTTTCGTAAACCAATTAAGGTAGAATATAAAATTTTCTCAAAATCATTTGAGTTGCTTTTCAGATAAAATTCCTTTAACCCATAATGACCCAAAAGTGACTGTCTAATAGAGTTTTGTCGAACATGTGATTTAACCCAATAGTTTTCTTGTGCCAAAAAATGATTGGATACAAAATTTAGTTAAAATCGATTGAGTCGTATTTTAGATATTATTAGCTTCACATTGACCCATTATGAGCCAGAATGACCCAGTAATTTTCTCGAACATGTGACGTATCCCAATGGTCTTTTCGTGCTTCAAAATGCTAAAATACAAAATTTTGCCAAAATCATTTGAGTTGTTTTAAGATAAAGTATACACAAACACGAAATTTTTGCACGTGTTATAATGTACCGGGTGATCCAGAAGTTTCAGGAGTTTTGAAATGCTAATAATTACGAAATTATGTACTGTACAAAGGTCCAGTTTTTAGATATATGCTAAGAAACATGTGGGATTTTCGTTTAGAATGAATTTTTTTAATCTGTGTAGTTGCAATTTTTAGCAACAGGTGGCGCTACCGTACAAGACTGAATGCACCAATATCAAGCGTTTTATAGACACATGAGTTCATTGCGAAACAAATGAACTTTTTCTAGGATATTGATTATATTTCGTTTTAAGGGTGGTTTATGTTCAAACACTCTTTTTTTAAGCAGTTAAAATCGCATTGAAACAGAATTTTCATACAAAATTTGATGAGTAACTGCTATGCTTAGACATGCTTTATTTGCATATCGAGATGTGTTTTTATCGTACAATACGTGAAGTTAAAATTGCAAAAGATTCGATGGCCATCACAAATGTGAAATGCTAGTAAGCGAAGTTTGAGAAAGGGGTTCATTGGAAGATCGTAATAGAAGCAGGAGATCCCAAATGTCTGTTGCAATCGCAAATGAGGTAAAATTTTGGGAATACTCAAACGAAATAATCAACTCATTGTGAGTGCAGTACACTTGTAATATCACGATGAACTGAAATTTCTCCTGGAATTTCTTTCTGCTCTGAGGATACTGTGGACGCTGTTTTGCATCGGCTTACGGCGGTATTTATAAGCTCTGGGAGTCATAATGAAAATTTATAACCCTTGGACATTAATTCTTTTTTTTAGTGAGCTGTATCGTACCATAAAAATAATACTATCAATTTTAGCGCCACCTGTTGGCAAAAAGTGTAACTAACATGACATATTCGTTTCATCGAAAAAACAAATCCCATAAGTTTCTAAGCATTTCTGTGAAGACCGCATACTTCTATTGTTTTTAGTTTGCTAATTATTATCATTTCAAAACTCCCGGAACTTCTGGATCACCCGGTATTTACACCTCTATGGTATTTTGCAATTAATATAGCATTTATCTATTAACTATAATCAACTTTAAAAATAAAATTAATAATTATAATATTCAATTTTATTTATTCAAATTAAGATTAGCACATGCAAAAGATATGTGATTTCTAAATAATAAAATTAAATTCATACTAATTTGTTAAAAATATAAAAATAAATAAAACAAGAATTTAAAGTTTACAATGTTTTTAAACATCAAAAATTATTTGAGCTAAGACACCTTATACTATGATTAAACGAAACTATTCAATTTTTTTAAAAAACAGCTTGATTACCTGTTTTCCCCAACACCTTCTTTTCTTTCGAAGGAACGACAAATTCTTTATTTGCTTCAGAAATTTCTTTCTAATGAGTACAACATTTTATTTTCCGACCCTAATGATTTCACGCTCGATTCAGAAAAAAATTGAATTATGTCGGTGTGGTCGAAGATTAGCGATTTTAAATCTTTAACAGAAAAAGAATCTTACTTTGAAGAGATTAATTACACGGAATGAAGCTCATTCTACTTAATTAAAAAAATGTATTAATATTCATGTAAAATAAATAATTTATAATAATCTCGACATACAAAGTTTGCAAGAAAATGCATTATTTATATTGGCTTGGGAATTTAAATATATTGCCTAAATGTCAAATTAATCTGTAAAAAAAGGTAAATTACCGGAAATCATTATTAAAAAGATGAGCTCATAGTCATTGGATTTTACACTCCCATTGATTGCCATTAATATTCATTTATGTTAGAGGAGTGAAAATAAATAATGTAAAAAACGACATTTTCAAAACTGAGTAATAAACGCTCAAATCTGAGTACGTCGCATTGTCAAAATGGCTCCGAATCAAAATGACTTATGTTTGAAACATGTATATGTTGCAGCCAATACCCGAAATTGGCCAATTCTAGAACTGGCCGGCCAATTCCTGAATTGGCCAGCAACGTTAATAAATGACTGGCCAATTCTAGAATTGGCCAGCCAATTCGCGAACTGGCCTGATGCAATTGGCCAATTCGCGAACTGGCCAGATGCGATTGGCCAATTTGCGAAATAGATATAAGCACTCGGCTTAATCCTTTCTATAATAGTTGAAAGTGTGTATGAATTCGAATAGTCTAGACATCAGCCTGTCCGTGATCTAACTCGAGTAAAGTTTCCGGTTAACTTGTAATTGTCATCGTATTTGCTTTATCAATTAATTTCGATATTGAAAGGGAATTGTGTACTATTTTGGGTTAATTTAGTTGGGTACACAAAAATATTTCTTTTCAATATTATCAATGGGAATCTTTTTTACTGTACATTTTAATGTTACATTATCTTAATTACAAAAAAATTGGTACCTATGCATCATAGTTCGGATGTTGGCCAAGGCTTCCCGGCCAGTTCGCGAATTGGCCGGCCAAAAATCAAAATACGCTATTCATTTCATATATTTCGGGTTTTGGCCAGGAAGCTTGGCCAGTTCGGGTATTGGCCGGCCAGTTCTAGAATTGGCCAGGATCCGGATATTGGCCGCAACATATATAATCATTTCTGATAAAATGAACACACTCAAATACGAGCTCGTGACGCTTCATTCATAATCTTTATTCGCAATTTTACATGATGTTTGTATTTAGATATTGTAGATGGTTGCCAAATTTCACCATGAAGTCTTTTCTTTACGAATTCGTCCATTTAGAAGGCTAAAGTATGAAATTAACATTTTCGTGATTATATTACGACGACATTTAGATATCCTTCAGCGAACACTGTGAAAATGTAGTTCGTCACGTTTCATGTTATAAATTATTATTGAAAGGAGTGTTTCGTTCAAAATTATAACAAATGAAATATTATGAATAAATTTTGCTAACGTCGTAAAATTTGCTACGGTTAACGAATGAAACGTAATTTTGTTTGAAATTGGGTATTTTTTATCCACGCAGCACACACCCATCCATAAGTCTGTCCATCCACATGCTGTAAACACAAAACAGCTGACACATCTATAAGTAGTCTAAAAATATCCGCAATACATTCCTTCGACAGCTAATAGAAAGAACATGCATGATCGCTCTGAGTTCCTTTAGACATTGATTACATCCAGATAGTATATAAGACCACATCTATAAGACCTTTAAGAATAGATCACTTTTCGATATAGGGGTACTTCTTATAAATGCACTTAAGACTTTCATTATACACTGTAAAAAAAAATTCAAGAGGTTACTAAAAATTCTTTAGTAAATTTGTATTCCACAGTATTTTTTAGTAACCATTACAAACTTTTTTTTTGCAAGTGAAACAAGCATTTCTTTTGTAAACCGAACAAAATAATTTTTTGTATAACTAACTTAAAATTTTTTAGTATGATCCACCAAGAAAATTTTAGTAATAGCTCCAAAATTGTTTTTAATAACCTTTATGTGCGCCCGAAGGACAGGAGCTGCATCCAAACTTCTGAAGCGATAGATTTTCGGCAAAACCGCAATAGATGGCAGCACCAAAAATGCTACCTGCTTTGACAGGATTTTCATAATCCCTTTATTAACGAGTACTTACACTACATACATTCGGGACGTATTTGACTATGTCCGGTATCGAACCCGGGACCTCTTAGCCTGTAATCCGTTACTATAACCACTATGCTATCAAGGTCACACCAAGTGAGTTTTAGTAATAGCTATTAAAAATTTAAAACTGTTAACTCTATCCATTGCTAACTTTTTTCTAGTAATTCTTACAGATTTTCTAGTAACCGACTAAGATTACTAAAAAATGTTTAGTAATTACAAGGATCACTAAAGTTTTTTTAGTAGATCGACCCTTTTTTTTTTACAGTGTAGTTACCCACGTATTGGTGATATGCATTTATAGGACCTTCTCAGACCGGCTTTATTTGCATATTTTGTTTGGATCAGTAGTTTATTCTTTTGCATTAGCAAATCGTCACTAACTTGATTTTTAATTAAAATTATTAAATTAAAAGAAAAATTGGTTTGTTTTAGCATTAGATTGGTAATATAATTCATTTGGCATCAATCGTCAAAAATTCCTTTTATTTACTGCATTGTGGTTTCTTTTGCTTGGCGAGAAACTCTGTCGAGTTTCGATTGATATAAAGGATAATTGCAATTTTAATTGATAAAAAAAAAAAGTCTAATAATCCCTATATTTTTCTATTTCCTCCCCTTTTTTCATAAAAATAGTGTTCATTTTTGTGGAAAATTTTCCACAAAAAAGTAGTTGTCATTATTATAGAAATATCATTATATTGGAAAAAAGTAATATATCGAAAAGTAATTCAAATAAAAAAAAAATTAGTAACATTTTTGATATATGAAGATCAATATTAATCATTGGTAATAATTTTATCGTTAAAGGTTACATATTTTAAAACTAATAGACATAAAATATAATCAGTCGTTTCATAAATTTATTTCATTAGGATTTCATACATATAGGGTAGATAATATAGGTGCTCTTTAACAATCGCCACTTGTCACATAAAGACAAAATCTTTTGCTCTAGTGACTAATTTTTGGCTTGTAAGTCGCCATCTTTTTGCGAATTTAGCATTTTTTACCTCATTTCTTTGATTAAAATCGCATTTTTTTTCCCGCGATCTGCTGGCGAAAATTGTTTTTTCTGCAATCAATTGACAAAACTTGTACTACAATATACATTCTATACAGTGTGTGGTACGAAGAATATTTGTTATTAATTTACAGGGCCCCACTAAAGTATTCCATTTCATAATGGTAGAAAGGAAAACATTGTTTTGGGCGCGTTTTAATTATATTAAACTATTTGGCATTTTCAGAAATTGATATAGAATTTTATGAAATGGATTGCTGAGGTTTACTACAAGTTACTTTCTTTTGTAACAGAAAGCACTCTCTTAAAACCTCAGTCACAAAATAACTCAAGCTGAATCGAAATCCACTTATCTCACGATTTGAAATTCAGCTTCTCATAATGAGTTGAAAATATTTAAATGAACGAGTTGATTTTACGCAATTTAAACCAAGTATACTAAAACTTTTAAAAATCAATCCATTCAAGATCTAATAAATAACAGCTCTTTTGTAAAAAGCCAAATCCACTCTTTTGTTTTAAGATTGTAAATAATATTTACAGAGACGCATGTAAGATTTCGGCTACTATAATGCATCCAAAGTAATGCATACAATTACAACAAGATCGAACTATGTTTAAAAATTCGTTATAGTACGAACGCATCTCATTTGCTACGCTTGACGTGCAATTTCCGACTTCCTTTTTTTTAGATGTAAAGATGTTTTTCAGTTTGAAACGTTGAGTTTTTTCTCCATATAAATATTGTACTATTGCTATTATGCTTCTCTATCATATTGAGGCGATTGGACTACTTTGGTTTAGGAGCAATTGGCTCGTTAAAAATTTCGAGAATCTACACCAATGGTAGTTAATGTAAATTATACTATGCATACATAAATATTAATGTTTGGCGTGTTGAAAATATGATATAGCGGTGATAATGTAGAAACATATAATACAGAAATAATATTAAGTCATATATATTCTACAAAATCGAAATTTGTTCGATTGTTTGAGATAAAAGAAGTAATTTCAAAATATATTATTATCTACATCAAAATGTTCTATTGCAAATCACTTGTTTATAGTCTAGACATAATAATTTTCAATCATGCAGATAGAAATACTAGAAATTAATTTTCGAAATTCGATTTTGGAGAAAAGAATTCAGTATTTCTTTGAAAAGCCGATTGGAATCTTAAGATCTGCAAATCGATTTAATTCCTTTTCTAAAGAGAATATTTTTCCACAGTATTCTGAAGTTAATTCGATTCCTTTTGACATGGATAGTTCTTACATGCATTAAATTCTGTTTGACTTTGGAAAGAATTATATTTATCTCACTGAAATAAACGGGATAGAACATGCTTTTAGAGGAATAGGAAACTTTTGGTAAACAAACTTTATTTAGCTTAAAACAAGTAATATAAGTTATACAGAAGAAATGTTTTTAAGTTAAGTTTTTGTAATAACATGATAAAATAGAAAAAAAATTACAATTGCTTTAAATAAGTACCCTTTTTAAAAAACAGAATTTAAATTCAAATTGATATTTTTATTATTGTGTTTAAAAAATAAATAAAGAAAAGGGAAATAAAATTTTAAATCTAGTTTCCTGCAAAGAAATAAACCAAGTAACGTTGTCGGGATAATCGAACCCACATCCATTTACACCCTTCGCGTAACTCAAATATTGCGCATTTTCCAACCATTCCTCTGTTCAATTTAAAAAAACAACTTTAATTCTGACGCAATAAATGATATTTAAGTGTTTACATAAGTTACGACAATTACGTACCCTTATGTTTGCCATAAAAAGTAGTATAGGCAAATTTCAATTTCTGGTTCACCATAATAATGTATTGTCACGAGAGAAAGTTCACACTATTAAAAATGTAGGTCAGTTTTTACTTAGTAACAATGTTGAAATTGGATTGCAAGATTTTATAAATAACAGACAAGAAATAAAATTAAATAAAAACTTGTAATAACGTTTAATAAGGGTAGCAGCCTCTCTATAAAATTATTAATTTTTTAATGTTAATTACTATTATTATCTTCCTTAAACAGAATAACACATGCTTTTATAGAGATTAAAAAAATAAATACTTTACATTTATATTCAATTAAAGATCTGTTTAAATAGTCTTATGATAAAATAATTTTGTTTTTTCTCATTTTTAGGTAGCTTTCATTACAAAGAGTAAAATGCTACCTATTGCAGCCGTCCGGAGGAAAGCACTTCCAGAAAATTTTGGTATATTTTCACCGATAATGACCCCTAGAACCCAAAACCGCCCTCCGTTCAAATGTTGACATATATATATATATATATATGAACGTCATTATTTAAATAATAAAATACATTTATATCGATATATAAATTATGTAATATTAATTGATACTGATAACACCTGTGTATCTCAATTCCCTGTTGATTATCCTTCTAATCTAGAACTTTCAAAAAACCTACTTTTTAATAATACAATCAATTTCTTAGATCTTAAAATTATATTAAAAGAGAACAAATTTATAACTGATATTTATGAAAAAAGGAAAGAATTTAATTTTAAAGTTAATACCTTTACTAATTTTAAATCATGTCTTCAAGCTTGTATATGATGCTATAAATAATGGTTATCCTAAAAAATTCATACATTCTTTAATTTATAATTAGAGATTACATGATCTTATAATTAGCTATTACATGATCTTATAATTAATTCTTTGCGTAAAAAATGTATAAAAAATTATAAAACATAATAATAATAATAATAATAAATTAAAAATGTTATAAAAGTAATAAAAATTATATATATAGGTTGGTTGGGAGGAGGACAACAAACAGGGGAGGGTGGTGTTGTCTGGATAAAAAAGCAAAGGTTAATTATTAATATATATATATATCAGCGGTGCACAACCTTTGGCCCGCGGGCCACAAAGATACCACTATTTTCATGCAGAATAATCTTCCTTATAATAATAACGATATCTTCGCTATTAAATAAAACAAACGAATCTTTTCAAATATTCTGGTAGCAAACTATTTTCTGGCCAAAAAGGTTGTGCATCACTGGTATATATATATATATATATATATATATATATATATATATATATATATATATATATTACAAATTTAAAATTTTTTCGCCAAAACTAACCTTTATACTACCTTAATTTTCTTATAATAATGTTCCGTACTTACTTCAAATTATTAAATTAAAATCTTGTTTCTATATCTAATCTGTTAATCTGTATGCAGACGATATAAATTCTTAATTTGCCTTAAAAAACATTATTCCAGTATGCGTAAATTTAAAAAGATGGCTCTAAATTAAAAATATTCTTAATTAAAACTTTATTTCTTAATATTCCAAATAAAACTGATTTCTTCTATGTTTTTATCAACCCTTTTTAAGAAAATCTTATTAAATTTATTCCAAAACCATACCTTTCAAAAAATATCATTATTTTATTTTATCTATTTATTTATTTTTCCGCCGTCAACCTTTGATGTGTGCATTAATAAATTCATTTCTTTTCTTTTTCTCTTAAAATTAATCATTTATAAAAATCGTCTGCCTAAGAAATTATGAGTCGATTATAAATTGGTTAAATAATATATTTTTTAAATAAATTTATCGTCTGTGTCTAGTCTGTATCTGGACAAGAATTCTGTTTACATAAAAGGATGATGGTTTGAGATTACAGAAAATTCTAGAATTTTGTTTTTAATTTTAAAAGGTGGAAGTCTCGAGATGAGAAGGAGAGAGATTCTGGAGTTCTTTCGTCGATGAGTACGGCTGATTGAAGTAAATGATGGAATATTTTTTGGACATTTCGGTAAAAGATCGTTTGCAAAAAGGAGTTTTTCCCTCTATAATGACTACAGTTGAATAAATAAACTTACAGCCACCAATGAGTGATTTATTGGATATTCTACATTTATTTATTTTTTATTTTTTTTTTCCTCGTTGGCCATGACTTCTGTGCAAAGAACGGGGACCCTGGCGATGATGTTTTTGGCTTCCAACTTTAAAATGTCACAGTCTTTTCTAGAGTCGACAGGATCTTTTATGCCTGCGCTGCCTTTTTACGTTTTTAAAGAAACTGGCTATGGAACGAAGTGATAATAAAAACTGTGGATCGCTGAATAATTTGCCCGTCATTATTGGATGTGTTCTTAAACAAAAACTGCCATAGTCTCATGATTTCTGGAGTGACAAAAACAGAGGAATTGTTCCTGTAAAGTTCTTTGGTCGATAAAAAGTAGTCCTCTTATGATGAAAAAGAAGAAAAAATTAATAATAATTACAAGACCATTTCTTGTTAATTGGCGAATAGAAAAATATTTTTTCGAGATAGTTGAGACCCATAGGATTTCGAATTTCTAGTGACAGTGAGCTTTGGTTCCCGGATTCTTTATAATTTATTTAAATTCAGTAAGAAATGGAACTGTGCAAGGCTGTTGCTAGAATTTTGACTGATAAATATGATTAATTTTTTCAGTAAATTTTGTGATTTTAAGTAAGAAATTACCTATAATTAAAATTTTTGAATATGTTTATGATCTATAAAAAATTAGAATTAAAAGTTGATCCCAATTTAAGGTATATCTATGATATTTACAATTTCTGTTTTATTAGATAAAATTTCTGGTTAAATTTAGCAGCTAAATATAGTAATTTTGAAAAAATATGTAATTGATAGAAATCATTAACTTTGAAATTTATTGCGAATGATTTTACGATTAGGATTTAATAAAGAAAATAGAAGTGCTTCATTTATTCTAATGAGTAAGAATAAAAAAAATTATGGAAGATCCTAAGTTCGTACCGTTTGACCCGAGTTCTGGAATGAACATTTTGTCTTGGTTAACTTATTTTGATAAAACATGTGATAGGGAACAGAAAAATCTAGAATGGAAATTTAATTCTATTGCGCAATATTTGAAAGGTGAAGCGCAAAAAATTTATATCAATGACTGCTTAAATTGTACGTATTATGAACAAATTAAGAAAATTTTGATAGAAAGACTCATTGAATTGGACTTCCCGAGTTTTTCTGATTTTTCAAATCTGAAATTAGATAATTTAGACAATTTAGAAACTTATTTTCGTAAAAAAGTGGAAATTGGTAGGAAATTACATCTTAGTGAAAATATACTATTACAAGGTTTAACTGATGGTTTAAAACCAGAATTCAAAAACAATATTATTATAAATCCTCCTAGTAGTACCACAGAATGGTACCGGGTTGTCAAACAATTCGTGGAAGTTTCCACCCCACTAGTTTCAAACCAAGTAATAAATCAACCATCAGCTAGACAAAATTTTCAACCTTTTCAATCAACTAGGCCCTGGATTCAGCCAGTTAGGCCCAATAATACACCTAGGAATTGGATTCCCCAAAGACAATCTCAGTTTCAAAGACCTAGAGTTTGTCAAAATAATTATATTCAAAATTCATATTCTTCAAGACCTTGTAGGATATGCACAAATAGGGGTGTGAGTAATGCTTTTCATTGGGAAAGAGAATGTATTTTTAGGAATGAGGTACCATCCTCTGATACTCTTCCAAATATCTCACAAAATAATTTTCATAATGTTTGGCAATTAATTGTGTATGGATATACAAATAATTATAATTTACCATGTGTTGTAGATACTGGCTCAACTATTGCAATATTGCCACTTAAATTTGTTAAAAAACTTAATGCTAAAATTGAGACTATACCCTCAGTTACCATTGGTCAGGCAAAAGGATTTTTACATATAAATAAAAAATGTAGTGTTCTTCTAAAAGTGGGTAAAATTAAAAAATATGTTAATTTTTTAGTATGCAATACAAATTTGGATTATGCTATTTTGGGTTTAAAAGAATGTTCTAAATTTAAATTAACCATAGAATGTAAAAATTGTATTGTAAGGCAGGGAAGAAAAATTATAACTAACAGTATATCCATACATAATGAGAGATCCCTTCATTTCAATACAGTAAATATGGACCAAGTACAACAAAACAGGGATCAATCTAATGAAATTGTAACCTCAGAATATAAAAAAAATATGAAATTAAATACTGGTAATACTGTAGCAATAGATAATTATGATAATGAAACACTGAATGTAAGTAATCATGATATAGAGTTACAATCTACTTGTGGAAATATTATGAAAAATGAAGACTGTGTTGAATATGATCACGAAATTAATGTGCATCCTGATTATAGAGGTTCCATGACTCTTCAAAATTTTCGCGATAATTCGGATTCAGATTTAACTGGGGAAATAAATTTAATTCAAGATGTAAATTTAAGGGAATTAGTTCATATTTATAGTGATATTTTTGCAAAGCATAAATATGATGTGGGTAGGATAAATATTGAACCACAACGCGTTATATTAAAATCTGACCTACCTATATCTTTGAGGCCCTACCGAACATCTCCCCTAGAAGAAATAGAAATAAAAAACCAAATTCAATCATTGTTAGCAGCCGGACTGATAAAGGAAAGTAATAGCCCCTATTCTGCCCCTGTTACACTAGTTATGAAAAGAGAGGAAGGTAAAAAAACGCGATTATGTATAGACTATAGAAAATTAAACGCAATAATTAAAAACGATGCAGAACCCTTGCCCCGTATCGATGGAATTTTAGATAAATTGAGTAGTGCTCAGTATTTTTCAACTTTGGATTTAGCCTCTGGCTACTGACACATACCAATACATCCATCCGATACAGAAAAATTAGCATTTACAACCAATTTTGGACTTTTTGAGTGGCTCGTGCTCCCTTTTGGCATAAAAACGGGCCCTCCCATATTCAATAGAACCATTCGAAGGATCCTTAATAAATATAAAATCGACTTTGCGTGCCACTATTTTGATGATATTATAATTTTCTCTTCCTTTTTAGAAGAACATTTAAACCATTTAGCTCAAATTTTTGACATTTGCAAACAAGAAAACATTAAACTTTAAACTTTCTAAATGTAAATTAGGCCAAAATAAAATCAATTTCTTAGGTTATGAAATCACTAATGGAACTATAACTCCAGCAAACGCCAATATTGAAACCATCAAAAATTTAATACCTCCTTCCAATGTGAAAGAGTTACAACGATTTCTAGGTTCCATTAATGTTTACCATAAATTCATTAATAAATATGCTGAAATTAGATATCCTCTAAATCGATTACTTAAAAAAGACACAGTATGGGAATGGAATTCAGAGTGCCAGGAGTCTTTTGAAAAATTAAAAAATTCTTTAATTGCAAAACCCATCCTCAAAATTTATGATCCTAAATTACCTTTACATATGTTTGTAGATGCCTCTCAGATAGCAGTAGGTGCCGCTCTAAAACAACCTGATAAAGATAATTTCTTACATCTAATTGCTTATCATTCTAGAATTTTGAAGAGTTATGAGCAAAATTATTTCATAACTGAATTAGAATGTTTAGCTATTATAGATACTCTTGACAAATTCTATCATTACTTTCATGGTGTCAAGTTTACAATTCATACGGACCACGCATCTCTAGTATGGTTAAAGAGTGTTAAAAACTTAAGAGGTAGGCTTTTTAGATGGTCGCTCAAACTTAGTATGTTTGATTATGAGATAAAATATGAAAAGGGTTCAACAAATGTCGAAGCAGACATGTTGTCACGAAATCCTGTTTGTCATTTTAATCAACATATTAGTTTATTGCTAGATAGGAAAGAAATTATAGAGATGCAAGACAAAGACAATGTTTGTGATAAAAAATATAAAAAAGAGAATGGAATTATTATAGTTCAGAAAAAGGGATTCAAAAAAATTGTTGTACCAATGTCATTAAGAAAAAATTACTCCATATTGCTCATGATAATTTTGGACATTTAGGGATTCAAAAAATGCTTAATTTAATATATCCCAACTATTATTGGCCTAATATGACAATAGACATTACAGAATTTGTTAAACATTGCGACACCTGTCAGAAAAATAAAAAACCAAAACAGAAAAGATTCGGCTTATTACAAGCTATGCCAGCAACAGATCAACCTTTTGAATGTCTTTCTATCGATACTGTTAGTGGATTTAACTATTACAACTCAACAAAAAAATTCTTACACATAATAATAGATCATGCAACTAGATTTGTTTGGGCTTTTCCCTCCAAAAATGTTACCACTAAAACATACACTAACTGTTTAAAACAAATTTTCAATATCAAAGCACCTCAAAAAATACTTGGTGACAGGCATAAATCTTTCAGATCTCCAAGATTTAAGAAATTCCTTAGAAATCATCATGTTCAACAGCGTTTTACATCCGCACATCATCCTCAGACCAATGGAAAAGTAGAGCGAGTTAATCAGACTATAGTTACCAGGCTTAAATGTAAAGTTAATTCCACTTCTTCTAAAATACCTTGGACTAGATTATTAAACCAAGTCATCGAAGAATACAACAATACGCCCCATTCTATCACCAGATTCCCACCTGCCTATTTATTTTATGGTCAATTGCCTTATGAATCTCCTTTAAAACAAAACTATTATCCACCAGTAGACAAAGCCCTCAAAATTGCGAAAGCGCGAACTCGGGAATTTCACCTTAAAAGTAAAAGACTCTATGATCGAAATTTTGTCGAATGCCCATTAAAAATACAAGACTCTGTAATTTATGAAGAATTTAAATACCCTAACACTCGAAAATTAGAACCTACTTTCTCTGGACCATATAAAATTATAAATAAACTTTCTGATGTTACTTATGAAATAGATAAATTTAATTATGAGACAGGACAGAATTCCGTTATTGTGCATGTTTCTAAATTAAGACCCTATTTTTCACCAGAAGATTTTAAACTGTTTCATGAGCAACCCAAAAAACAAACAAAACCTCAGATACAATCACAATCACTAGATCAAACTAAAGTCAAGACAGTAGATTAAATTTAATTCTTATCCTTTAAATATTTTATCACCATAATTTTCAACATTAGCAGGTATGTTCTTGGTGCGCAACAAGAATATTACTTGATTTTGGGAGTTTTTGGGATTAAATTGGGCTCCTTATGCAGGCATAAGGTGTACACTTTGATTGTAAAAGCTTTCAAATTGATGTTGATAAATTAATTTTAAGTGGATATAAGTCTAACTATATTTACTCATTTATTGACATTAGTATTATTCTATTTATTCAGCAGATATTTATGTTATAACAGTTATAAAATCTGATGATTCTACTTAAACCTATAACTTAATATGTGATTTTCAGTGATTGTGAAAACTACAGATAGTAAAAGTTTCTCAAAAAAGCACACTATTTTTATTTCCATTTCTCAATTAAGAATGACATCTTTTATTCCTATTTGTATTTTATTATTAAAGTTTATAAACCATGTGTAGATAAAACATTATTCTACATTTGGCATTGAAAACTTATAACCAAATTTGACAATTTTGTAAAAGAGTATCAGAGAGAAATTATTGTAAGGAAATACTGGTTGAGAGTCCATTTTCTAAATAGTTAGATTTAATTTTATTTGGATTTTGGAATTATTATGATTTTTTTTTTTTTTACTTATACTTTCGGCTAGCAAAAAATACTTTCTTATGCTATTAGAAGATAAGAAAATTATTTAGTTGCTATGTAATTATTTTTATCCTCAACCAATATTTTCCCTATCAGTAATAAACTAACTGTGATATTTTCTTTTGATTATACTCTTGTTTATTTTATTATTATCATTATGATTCCTATAATGAAGTTTAGCATTAATTATACTCTTATTGAGAAATATTAGGATATGGAGAATTATTGTTATTATTGCTATCAATTTTGAGTCTTATTATACTACTACTTATTATTGTTGTTATTATTTTTATTTAAATTTTTCTATGTTATTTATTATTGATATTGAGAGTGATGCTATTTATTATTAAAAAATTGATACATTATTGAAAGAAAAATTTGATTGATTGTTAAAAGATGTTGGATCCAACATAACATAAAAAACAAAGATTAAACTAGATTTGGAGATCTTTAATTAAAGAGACTGTATTCAGTGAACATTGGAAAAGACTTTTATACACAATGGAAAGACTTTTTTCATTTGAAGAACTTTATTTAAAATAACCTATGCATTAAGTTATTGTAATTATTTAAACTTCCATGAGAACGAATTGTTATTGTTTTTATTATATTTTTTATCTCTTGCTTATTTATATTTATAACTTATTTACTGTTATTGTATGTATTATCTCCTATGCACTTACAAATAGTAAGTGATATTGTAACAGTATTGTATCTCTTTCAGGGAAATGCTCCTACCTAAATTTAATTCAGATTAATTTCCTCTTAACTATTTTATTTTAATCGCCAATATTTTTTATATTGCGTTAATTTTCTTTTCTTCCATCTCTTGGCTTCCTGGGTTTGACAGTTTTATTCCAAAATTTGACTTTTCTAAATTATTATATTTCTGTTGTCTGAACTTGTAGTTTTATTTAACTATCAATTTCATACAAATTTTCGGGGAGGGGGGATAATATTACAAATTTAAAATTTTTTCGCCAAAACTAACCTTTATACTACCTTAATTTTCTTATAATAATGTTCCGTACTTACTTCAAATTATTAAATTAAAATCTTGTTTCTATATCTAATCTGTTAATCTGTATGCAGACGATATAAATTCTTAATTTGCCTTAAAAAACATTATTCCAGTATGCGTAAATTTAAAAAGATGGCTCTAAATTAAAAATATTCTTAATTAAAACTTTATTTCTTAATATTCCAAATAAAACTGATTTCTTCTATGTTTTTATCAACCCTTTTTAAGAAAATCTTATTAAATTTATTCCAAAACCATACCTTTCAAAAAATATCATTATTTTATTTTATCTATTTATTTATTTTTCCGCCGTCAACCTTTGATGTGTGCATTAATAAATTCATTTCTTTTCTTTTTCTCTTAAAATTAATCATTTATAAAAATCATCTGCCTAAGAAATTATGAGTCGATTATAAATTGGTTAAATAATATATTTTTTAAATAAATTTATCGTCTGTGTCTAGTCTCGTATCTGGACAAGAATTCTGTTTACATAAAAGGATGATGGTTTGAGATTACAGAAAGTTCTAGAATTTTCTTTTTAATTTTAAAAGGTGGAAGTCTCGAGATGAGAAGGAGAGAGATTCTGGAGTTCTTTCGTCGATGAGTACGGCTGATTGAAGTAAATGATGGAATATTTTTTGGACATTTCGGTAAAAGATCGTTTGCAAAAAGGAGTTTTTCCCTCTATAATGACTACAGTTGAATAAATAAACTTACAGCCACCAATGAGTGATTTATTGGATATTCTACATTTATTTATTTTTTATTTTTTTTTTTCCTTGCTGGCCATGACTTCTGTGCAAAGAACGGGGACCCTGGCGATGATGTTTTTGGCTCCCAACTTTAAAATGTCACATATATATAATTGAGAGTGGGTTATTTATTTTTACATTATTTTAACATAATTTTTAAACTGTTTAATTGACACCAATATATGGATATTTGTCTAGTTATATCTATAGTTAAATAGCTATATTTTAATTATCAAATTAATTTTAATGTTATTAATATAATTTTTGGTATTATTATTAATAATAATATTACTATTATTATTTATTTATTTAAATATTTTTAATATTTATTTATTTTTATTATATTTTATTTTTTTATATATTTTTTTAATTTTATTAATTTATATATTTATATATTTATTTATTTATTTATTTATTTATTTATTTATTTATAATTTTTATTATCCTATATTAAGATAATGAGTTTTTACCATGTAAAGTCACAATAAATATTACTGATTAAAGTAACAAAATAATATTTTAAGTTATAAGTTAATATGAATGTTATCACTTAATTCTAATTTTAATTATTTTATTAATTTAATTTTATGTTAATATCGATCATTAATTATTTTTCTCCGGTTCATTTATATTTCCATTCAGCTTTATCTTTTTTGTTTGTTATGGATACTACTTAATCTACATGTGGATTTAACTATTATTTTTACTTACTTTCAACTCCTTTTTGTAAAATAACAATATATACACTGTTACTATTATTAAGGTTCTTTATTGTTTTCAACATATTGTATCATTTTAAATCATAGCAAGTTTTTTTTCAAATCATTTATCTCGCCATTTGGCGCGCTTGGCATTCTTAATTTAAAAAGAGCAACCCTACTGATCTTGCGAAGATCCGTTGCGTGCATTTCTAACGAACTGGTTTTTCTACAATGTTACTATTTCAGCTTGTATAATTAACTATTGCTTCCTGCATTTATAATTTATTAATAATTTTATTGCGCAGTCCTTTGCATTAATGGTGATAACGAGATAAGTTTTTTTTGTTCTCAATATTTTGTTTTCTCACTTTTTATCCAAATTATATATGAATGTAAAGTTTATCATTTCCACGTGCAAAAATAGGGTTAGTTTTTGCTCATGTTACTGACACTATTTGCTGCACGCTATTGTTTTAATATATATATATTTTCATTTTTTCAACTATTTATTTCTCTGTTCCTTGTTTAATAATTTGGTTTTTGTGTGCTGGTAGCCCCAAATACGTATTATTTTGCTATTTCAATGCTAATACGTGGATGAAACCGCACACTTCATTTGTAGTTCCAGAGCATTTGGGGCCTGATGATTCTGCTCTGGGGACTACATATTACATTCGCATTCATTTTATTTATTTATTTATTTATTCAGATATACTCGTTTCACTATTTATATATATATATATATATATATATATATTTCAATTCAATTCAAATTCTTCGTTTTGGTTTATTGTTTTATTGATAAAATCCATTGGTGAATCTTGTCTACTTTTAATGGTATTATATATATATATATATATATATATATATATATATATATATATATATTTATATATTTATATATATATATCGGTCATGCGATAACTAACGTATTTATGAACCGATTTAAATGAAACTTGGTATGTACATAGTACATACAAATATCTCGACCGAGTTCTTTGGCCAGCATCATCCGCCATCTTGTTTCAAAATGGCGGCCATTTAAAATTGTTAAAAAAATTTAAAATTTAAAATTAAATGTGAAAAAATTAAAAGTTGAAAAATATTTTTATTTTATGTATTAGATCTTAACACACCAATTCCAGAACATTTTTTATTTTGTCTATATCTTTAAAAATGATTGAGTTATAGTACTATGAATTTTTCTTATGGCTGACATTTTGAAACGATCTCATATTTGTCATGCTCTAACTAACGAATTTATGAACCGATTTGAATGAAAATTGGTATTTACATAGTACATACAAATATCTCGACCGAGTTCGTTGGCCAGCATCATCCGCCATCTTGTTTCAAAATGGCGGCCATTTTAAATATTTAAAAAAATTTTAAATTTAAAATTTAATGCGAAAAATTAAAAGTTGAAAAATATTTTTATTTTATGTGTTAGATCTTGAAACACCATATCCAGAACACTTTTTACTTTGTCTATATCTTAAAAAATGATTGAGTTATAACACTTTGAATTTTTCTTATGGCTGACATTTTGAAACGATCTGATTTTTGTCATGCTATAACTAACGTATTTATGAACCGATTTGAAGGAAACTTGGTATGTACATAGTACATACAAATATCTCGACCGAGTTCGTTGGCCAGCATCATCCGCCATCTTGTTTCAAAATGACGGCCATTTAAATTTTTTTTAAATTTTAAAATTTAATGCGAAAAAATTAAAAGTTGAAAAATATTTTTATTTTATTTGTTAGATCTTAAAACACCATATCCAGAACACTTTTCACTTTGTCTATACTTTAAAAAATGATTGAGTTATAGCACTTTGAATTTTTCTTATGGCTGACATTTTGAAAGAATGTGATTTTTGTCATGCTATAACTAACGAATTTATGAACCGATTTGAAGGAAACTTGGTATGTACATAGTACATAGAAATATATCGAACGAGTTCGTTGGCTAGCATCAACCGCCATCTTGTTTTAAAATGGCGGCCATTTAAAAATTTTTTTAAAATTTAAAATTTAAAATTAAATGCGAAAAAGTTAAAAGTCGAAAATATTTTTATTTTATGTGTTAGATCTTAAAACACCATATCCAGAACACTTTTTACTTTGTCTATACTTTAAAAAATGATTGAGTTATAGCACTTTGAATTTTTCTTATGGCTGACATTTTGAAACGATCTGATTTTTGTCATGCTATAACTAACGTATATTTGAACCGATTTGAATGATACTTGGTATGTACGTAGTACATACAAATATCTCGACCGAGTTCGTTGGCTAGCATCATCCGCCATCTTGTTTCAAAATGACGGCCATTTAAAGTTTAAAAAATTTAAAATTTAAAATTAAATACGATAAAATTAAAAGTTGAAAAATATTTTTATTTTATGTATTAGATAATAAAACACCAATTCTAGAAAACTTTTAACTTTGTCTGTATCTTTGAAAATGATTGAATTATAGCACTTTGAATTTTTCTAAATTAAATCATTTCTACAACTCAAAATTCAATTATAAAAATTTAAGTTAAGAAAAAAATAGTTTATACTTTTAAAAAAATGTCAACTAATTTTAGTTTGAAAGCTTCGTAACTGATTTTGCTTTTTTTTTTTTTTAGATTACAATCATATTTTTATTTCTAAAATCGAATATATTTATGAAGAAAAGTATAGTGTCAATTGCTGTAATTAAATTTTATAGGCATTTTACAGTACAACATTGCGTTAACGTATATCTGTTTCCATCTGATAGATGTCGAAATTGCATAACAAATGTTTATTATAAATGAGTTTAAACTTTTATTCTGCTTTCATTCGATGAATAACGCTACTGCATATTCTGTTTTTATGATTGAAGCGATTATCATTTGACTTTATTCTTTAAGCAATTTGACAACACTTTCCTGAAGATGGTCACAGATGATGACGAAACGTCGCTGTTATAATTTTACTTTGATGTTTGTTTAGTTTCTTATTTTGCAACATTTTCTATACACCATTTAGTAAATTTGTGATTTTTTATTTTCACATTATGGTTGAATGTTTTACATGGTGTACATGTCTTAAACGAATTATCATTTTATTATTGTTTTTATTTCACAAAACATAATAGCTTTTTAGATTCTTTTTTAATATTCACCATTTTTGTTTTTGTTTACACAATAGACAAAAGATAAAAAGACAAAAATCGCCTTCAAAGAACTACTTGATCTTCAGCACACGTTTATAGACTTTTCTTACATCAATGAACTACAAGGACTTGCATTTAAAAAGAGATTAAGAAACGTTCTTTGAATGCGTTTTGTAATTGATCGAGTCATTAGTATCAAGTAGTTCATTAGATTATCTGTCTCTTTCTCATGTTTGGAGATATAGTTAATTTTCAGAGGAAGACCTCGTCTAATGCAATTCGTTTCCTTTCTAACAAATTCAGCTCATCTTATTGAAGAAAAGTGTAGCGGAATTTAGTTCTTTTCATATGGAACATTTTTTTAGTTTTACATAAGGTATAAGGACGTTTAAGGTCATAGATGCAATTAGGACATTAATTTTTAAAGCGGAGCAAGTAACTTTTTATGTATAAAAAAATTTGTAAAGATAAATCTCATCCCAAATTTAAATAAAACTTATGTTTTTATAAAACACAATCTATATGACCAGCAAATACTTTTAAAAATGTATGATTTTTCTTTTTTAATATTCATTTTAAAAACAAAAGACAAAAAATGGCCTTCAAAGACCTATTTGATCCTTAGGACACGTTTATTGACTTTACCTACATCAAAAGAACTACAAGGATTTGCATTTAAAAAGAGATTAAGAAACGTTCTTTGAATGCGTTTTGTAATTGATCGAGTCATTAGTATCAAGTAGTTCATTAGATTATCTGTCTCTTTCTCATGTTTGGAGATATAGTTAATTATCAGAGGAAGACCTCGTCTAATGCAATTCGTTTCCTTTCTAACAAATTCAGCTCATCTTATTGAAGAAAAGTGTAGCGGAATTTAGTTCTTTTCACATGGAACATTTTTTTAGTTTTACATAAGGTATAAGGACGTTTAAGGTCATAGATGCAATTAGGACATTAATTTTTAAAGCGGAGCAAGTAACTTTTTATGCATAAAAAAAATTGTAAAGATAAATCTCATCCCAAATTTAAATAAAATTTATGTTTTTATAAAACACAATCTATATGACCAGCAAATACTTTTAAAAATGTATGATTTTTCGTTTTTAATATTCATTTTAAAAACAAAAGACAAAAAATGGCCTTCAAAGACCTATTTGATCCTTAGGACACGTTTATTGACTTTACCTACATCAAAAGAACTACAAGTATTTGCATTTAAAAAGAGATTATAAAACGCTTCTTGCATGCTTTTTGCATTTGATCGAGTCATTAAAATCAAGTTGTTCATTATGTTATTTGCGTTTCTTTCAAATATTTGGTGAAACAGTAAACTGTTACAAAAAGATCCTGTCTAATTCAATTCCTTTCCCTGCTAAGAAATTCAGCTCTTCTATTTTAAGAATAGTGAAGTGGAAACAATTCTTTTTAGACGGGGAATTTTCTTCGCTTTACATAAGGTATGAGGGGTGTTTTTACATAAGAAAGCCGCTTGAAAATAAAAACCAAACGAAAGGAAATTTTAAGAACAAAATTCATTTTTAGATTCTACATAAATTTCTCTGTTTTCAACATAGCTGCCAAATTTGTTTAAAAACATATTCTACCTTACAACTGGATTTTTAATACCCACATCGTAAAAACTTGCCACCTGTTTCAATAACCAAGAGGTCAAAACAATTTTCATGTCTTCGTTATCGCTGTACTAGTTGCGGCCGAGATGCTGCTTGAGAAAAGAGGCAAAAATGGAAATCACTCGGCGGAAGATCGGGACTGTACGGCGGATTTAACAGCCATAAGAGTCTAACGAAGCTCCTGTCAAAGGTCTTGCATGGAATAGCAAAATTAACTCTTTCAGCATACTGCATTGTTTTGTTTTGAAACGGTCTATGACAAAAACATACCGCTGATTGTACCTCCGATGAGGCGTGGGATTCGATAATTTTGAACATTTTAAAGACACAGAACAGACCGTACAGGTTACCTACACGTCTGCAACTGAGCACAGTTTCTCCCAAAGAATTCCCGAACATGACAGTCATGAACATGCGCAAACACTGGTTGCGTCGCAAGCGCGACCTTTTAGTGTATGCAACAAAACGACCCTTACTTAAAAAACGCCTCGTATAACAAGTACTTTTATAGATTGAATTAAGACATTCATTTCTTAAGTGGGAAAAGTATATATTTTTTAGAAAATTAGTTAAATCTAAATATTACTGTAAGCTAATTTAAAATCTATGGTTTTAATGAAATCGCAATAAATATCTCTTACATCTATTTGCTCAACGACATTTCAAATTAACTCGTTTTTAATCGAGTGAAAACAATTTTCAATAAAATTATTTTTTTTATATCGGATCATATTTTAAAGGGACAAGAAAATTTCCTCATGAATATGTAAAAAATATCCACTATCTAAATTAATAAAATTAAATATATGTATATAAGAAAATGTTTTCACACCTTTTTTCATAAAAATATTATTATTATTATTATTATTATTATTATTATTATTTTGTAATTTTTCTAAAGAAGGCTGAAATATTTAAATGAAATAAATAAGTAAATAAAGTAAGTAATCTTTTTTTTTATTATATTCTATTAATAAAAATCAACATTTTATATACAACATTGCTATGGAAAGTTAGTCAATTCAAAATTGATTAATTTTTAAACTAATACAAAAAATCATTGTTTCACAATAAATTCACATATAATAAAACCGCGATAAAATTAAATTAAATTAAATTAAAAGAAGTATATTTATTGCTTTCGAATCTTTTTAAACACATTCAGATGAAAAAGGATTCAGATCTTGCAGTAACACAAAACACTTCTGCCCTATTTCCAATGTCTGAATTAATAAAATAAAATCTAGTTGAAATTTGAATTTTAAGAAAACATATTTTAGTGATAAAAGTTTTTATAAGTATCCTTATAAGTTTTTTATAGAGTTTAGTTAGAGAGTATAGTTTTTTAAGAGACTTTATAAGTACTTTATCATTTCTCATAAGATGTTTACAATACTATGGGAATTATATTAGTCTGAATTTACATAAAATATACAGAACATTTTCCATTATTAGAATAAGATTTATACATAAACTTAAAATTTAATTCGAAATAATTTTATTAGTACCGAAATCTTTATTTTGAATAAATAAATAACATTTTATTACATGTTAATCATTTTCAGTATCTTTTAGATTCTGCAAAACATGTTTTGCATGAGATATTTTATTTTTAGATTTAACTTATTTAATAAAATATAAACTGATATATATTAAGTTAAATTTAACAAAAAGAAATTTTCTAGAGATACAGAAAAAAATTAAAACATAACTAAATAATTTATCATAAGGTATGATTTTTTTTATTCTTCGTAGATCATGCAATTCACTTTATATACAATTTACTTGTAAATATTTATTTCGGGCTTTATTAAAAAGTTTTCATTTTTATGAATATCTTATATGATTATTTCTCAAAAATGTTTGCTTCAAAATTTTTTCATTACTCCAACATAAAAATAACTGTTTTCCTTACTTAAATAAAGTAATATTCTAAATTAAATTTTGTCTCAAATTTCAATAAGAAAGAAAAGAACAAAATTAACTTCATACATTTTTGTATTTGTAAACAGTTTGATTGTCTTTATACAATTGAGTGCATTTGTAAACAGTTATATATATTGCAAGTATTAATTTTTAAATAAAAATAAAACTAAGCATAATTTCGAAATTTCTTAATTTCATTATTCACAAAACTAATAATTAAAAATACTGGCCAATTTGTTCTATAAATAATTATCTATTCATAATTTTATCAATTATAGCATTAAAAAAATGAAGACCTGATTATCCAAATCACGTAAAGCACGAATTCCCCCTCTAAATGGTAACTAACCTCTGATTTAAGATTATATAACTTCCTCATAAGAAAGAACGCACCATGCAACCACAATATCCCTTCAGACATTCTACAATGATACTACAAATTACGTAAATATCATATTTACGAAAAGTATTCCGTGGGCATCCACACATTATTACAAGGATATTATTGAAGTATATTTTCCGTAAAAAGTCCTGTAGATACGTTTGTTGGACAATGAAATAAATGTCCATAGTTGATCTCCATAATCATTCCATAAGAATCCGGAAAGGTTTCCATAATTCACCTGTACACTATATGGTCAAAGATGACCGTTCACTTGACCATTACTATCAAATTTTTTAAGCTATTTTTTTAAACTTTTATAGCAGTTGTTCTATACATTTAGCTAATAAAATATGCAAATGAAATTGTGATATCGTTGACACATGCGCAGTGAAAAATTATTTACAAAAGCTGTTCATTTTTCATACATTTTTTTATTATTTTTTTATTCTGACGACAGGTACGTATTGTGTACAATGTTTTTTATAATATTTTCAGAAAAGAACGTTTTTTTATACTAAGAACTCCTCAAATTATAAGCAAAAAACTTGGAAAATTTTGAGACTGTTTTTTATAAAAACCTTAATTTCCCTACGAGTATACATGCTATCCACATAAAAATGAACACAGTATATTACAATAAGCCACTTAATCATATTATACAGTTTGAGCGCTTTTGCTACATTAGTTTCGACAGGGTTATTCAAAAGATATTCGTTCTTTTTTAATTTGTTGACGATCCCCTATAGAGTTTCAGGAAGAAATCTTCACAAAAATGTGACCTGTACTGTTTTGTTTACACAATTAGAGTTTCACGATAATTCTTCGTGTATTTTCTAGATTTTTAACCAAATGTCTAAAACCGCAAGAGGACGGTCATCTTTGGGCATATAGTGTAGAACGTCTATAGGTTTGACATTTTGATATCCATAGAATATTCTGCGAGTGTCTACTGAGCAATTTCTATAATTCTCCGAACACCAGATGTATAACTGCCAACATCTTCCGCTTTTTTTATACCAAAAAAATTGCAGTAAATTTTATCATTGCAAATTGAAATAATCCGTCAATTAAATAAAGCAAAATTTTAGTTAAATTTGTGTGGTTTAAAAAGTGGAAAAAATTGGCAGTTATGCAAATAACCTAAGCATATTGTCTTCTGTGTGGTTTTAGACTATTCGTGTGTTGTATCAAATATGAAAGAGAAAATTAAATAAATAGTATTAATTCGGACAATTGAAGTCGTATAATATATCTTATGTATTATATATATGCCTCAATTGATTAAAATTCCTTAATATGTATGCTTTGCCCATTCACTTGCAAATTTCTTTTAGTTTTAATATTTTTTCATCTTCGTATGCTGATAAAAAATTATATTAGTACCACAAACTAAATGAAAACAAACAGAGCTATGTTATTATAATTTAGAATCTCATTGTAGAAAAAAAAAATGCACGTGACCGTAACAGTGTGCTTGCAATTCTATCAGAATTTTTCAACAAATATTTTTACCTTATTTTATCGCACAAAAATATTTCTAATTTTGTTATGAAGCATGGCAATTGCAAATTTTGCAATTTAAAAATCAAGCAGAAATTTTCTAAATTTCTTTATGTCAGTCATCATGGAAATTTCAAAAAGCGTATGCACCTTGTTATAGATACACAAAGTGTTGCCGATTTCGGCCTACAAATTCCGAAAGGAGATAAAAGTAGGGCTGCGATGTCGGTGGGAAAACTCGCCGACTACGAAAATTTTAATGATTTCGAATCTGACTGCAGGCTGGCTGATATACGAGTGTTGCTATTGGTTAAAATTATGAGGGATAACAAGAAAAATCAGACGAAAATTTCACTATTTCAGTATTAATTTAGTTCTCAGAGCTTTAAAAGAAAAGAAGGAAAAGAATATTTTCTATTTAAATAATTTTTGAATTTTGTATCCGACAAACTCGAAAAATTGTAATTATCGAAATTTAAACATAAAAACGAAACAAAAATTTTACTATTTAGTATCTGTGGACTTGAAAAGTGCAAATATTTATAGTTTTGATGTTAATTCGTGTCCACCAGAGCAAAGAAAATTCGACTGTAAAAAAGAAGAAAAAAAGGAAATTTTACTAATTCGGAAGTATTTAGAGATCTACTAGTGCTTTTAATTAAAAACTGTTTTCATCTACTGTGTTCGCCGGGAAGTATATTGAGAAATTTTAGCTTGGGTAGCCCGATATAATCCAAAAATAACAATAATAATCCCTTTTATGGATTTAAAATTACATATAATTCTTTTCATTTTACTTCAAGCTGTGTAACAAAAAAAGCCGGAGTCAGACTTGGCTTATTTTTTAGTGATTCCGTCTCAAAAATAGGCCTAACTCTGATTCTGACTCGACAGCCTTAGATATCAAGAAGAAGAAAAATGACCATTGAACATGGAATGGCAAACAACATATTTAATAAAAAATACAGGGTGCTCTACCATAAATCAATTTGAATTGACGTTAATAATTTCAGACATGTTATAATAAAACTTTTAAATGGCATTCTCATCTTTGTTGTAAATGTGATAATGTAAACAAAAAATGGTAGAAGTTTCTTTGCTTATAGTTCGACGTATTACGGAAACTGACTGGATTATTTCTTATATTTGTGAATCACGTATAACTGACGAATGATTTACAATATAAATTTACGGTACTACTAGGTTATCCCGTCGATCAAAAAATTATCGCCAATCTGTAAGATTAAATGCCAAAAATGGATGATCGTGAATCTCACAAATACGATTCACATGTTTAAAATGTCATTAAGTGATTTTTATTTCGACTTTTTATTTGTATTTTTATTAATATTCTGCTAGTTATTTGTTTTTTCGTTATTTAAAATAAAAATTATGTCAATATGTATAATTTGGCTATTAGTTTGGCGATTTGTATAATTTGGCGAAATTGGTCGACGGGATAACAGAGTAGCACCAAATTTTCTGTTGTTTTTCATCCAATTGCTTTTCATATAACAGTATATAATATTTTAATGGTGATCTGTATTGTTTATTTTAAATATTATATTATGTGCTACTTAAATATTACATATGTTTATTTCAAATATATATGTACTAGCATATGGCCCAAGTCAAAAACCACGGAATGTTGACCTGTGTTTCATTTTCATACAAATGAAGATTTTCTTATTGGAAAGTTTGTATTTTATGAAAGTACATTTAAAAAATGACAAATGAGTTTTGTAAATAATGAGGATAATTTTTTTCAATCATTGTTCAATTTATGAAATAGTTCAACAAAGCTTATTCAAAGTATTACTTACATCCACTTGAAATTTGATTGAATTAAAGTTTTTTTTTCTTTCAGATGTAATTTAATTATGTATGACAATCAAATGTCCCCAGTAGCCAAAAAATATGGTGCCGATATTGGCTAAACTTGAAGCAATATTGGCACATTAGCGCAATATTGGCATGCTGGAATGTTGGGGTGTTTACATTTTCTTTATTTAGCCAATATTTGCCGCCAATATTATGAAAAAATTGGGGTTTCATTGGAAATATTGCAAATAAAACGTCAATATTGATTATATATTGGCATTCCATTGGAAATATTTCCAATGAATTCCCAATACTGAACAAATGTTGGCATTACATTGGAAATATTTCCAATAAATTTACAATATTGTGCAAATGTTGGCGTTACCTTGGAAATATTCCAATGAAACCCCAAAACTTAACCAATATTGGTGTTTTATTGGAAATATTTCCACTGAAACCCCAATATTGGTGCAATATTTCATGCCAGTATTGCGTCAATGTGTCAATATTGCTCCCAGATCTAGCCAATATCAGCCCAATATTGTTTGACTACTAGAGTTACATTTGATTGTCATACATATGCAATCTCATAATTAAATTACTTCTGAAAGAAAAAACTTTTTTTACTTATAATGCAAACAAAATTTTAAAAAATCAAGTGGATAAATTCTTACAAATTAATAAAATAAAATTGAAATTTTAATACCCTTTTTATTTATATTGAACGAAATTATAAAAGTATTTAACCGAAGATCAAGTTATATAATATTTTAAAATTTCATTGGGCATAAACAAATTCAAAATTGTTATTTTTATTATTTCTTTCGTAAAATTTTAATTCAATTTTATCAATTCTTAGGAGATTAGCTTACATCCTCTTGAAATTTAATGGCATTGTAAATAAAATTTATGCTTCTTATCAAATGTAATTAACATGGAAGAATTATATAACTTCGTGTACTACATATATTAATTAAATCAATGTAGATAAAATTTCAATTTTTAACGTCGTAACATGCGAACATAACTTTGGGGTAAATTAGTAAGAGTAATTTATAAGTTGTAATTTAATAAGAGAATTGGAAAAAATAATTTTCAGTCATAGAAATGCAATCTCATGAATCATTTATAGCTGAAGAAAAAAACAAAACCAAAAACCCTCTTTTTACTTATAATGCAAATGAAAAATTTCAAAAAATAAATGGGTAATTGTTAAGTTTTTTAAAATTATAAGACTAAATCTAAATTATAATATTAATTTATTTATACTGTACAAAATTCGAAAATTATTTAAACGAAGTTCAAAAAATAGATATTGAATTATATCATTATGTCCGACAGTTTGTCAATAGATGACCCCACCAAAATGGTGTTGGTTTATTTATATCTGATTATCTATGGCTCATTATAGCTTTATATCAGTTATTTTTAATTTCAAATTTAAAACATTATATTGGATAGTTTTTGAAAATTTTGGAGAAAAAGAAGGAGAATGGATGTGATACAATGTACATCATGTGTATATTTCCACATGTTCAACAGTCGGCATACTTATGGAATCTAAATACTTATGCCTATCGTGCCAGATATAAGTTGTTTTTCTCAAAGACGAGGGTAAACCCGGAATCGTCACAATAGCATATTATATAAATAAATATGTGGTATTTTTCAATTAATATTTAACAAAAGCTCACGAAATATTTAACGATATTTATGCTATTCTACATATTTATAAAAAAATCGTTTTTAAATTAAAAAAACACTATTAATTTTTTTATTAAATATTGAAACATAAAAAAATTTAATTTGTTTTTTCTCAGTTTGAACAACAATCTTTAAAAGATGGTTACCTATGTCCACAAAACTAATTTTCTTCTTTTCCAGCACAATGCAATAAAACTATTAAAAATTTTCAGAACAAACTTATTAAGTCATTTAGGAAAGTAAATGTTTTACTTCAGCGTCATTCCGCTGGAACATGATGAAAACAATTTACAATATGCTATTTTGAAAACATTTCTTTAAATGTTTCAAATTAATAGTTTTACTTCGAAATCTCATTATTTTTTAAGAATATTGGACATAGTCAACATTTTATAGATGAGTTAATATTTTATAGAATTATTCTTAAAAATTTTCCAGAAAAATCGTTTGATTAAAAAAAAAAAAATCCATAATATTAACTTTGACGTATATGTTGGCCATACAATCATTTAAGAAGCATAAAAAGTTTTTTGTTCAGAACGTAAATAAAGTCTTTAAGAAATTGACATTCAGAAATTAATTTTTTATCAAAAGATCTGAAAATTCTACAAAATATTTTTTATCTTGCTACTCATTGTTTGTATTTCATAAAAAATACAAACACAATTATCTTTTTTTCTCGTTCAGGCTATTTTTGAAAACTTATTTATTATTTTTACGTAGAATAAATGATTTTCATGTTGTACATCAACCTACAATACATTAGCTTACAAAAGTTAAAATAAAATCAGAAAACATGAAATATGGTTGAACTTTTAATGGAACCATTATTTATTTAATTATATTTATTTTATCTTTAAAGTGTGATTTTAAAATAAAACAATGAGAAATTTTCTCATAAATCTATGCTTGAAGATAGAAAATACATGCTATGATAGGTAAATCAATGTACAAGAATTTGTGTTTTAAAATGGGGAATATTCACACCTATTTAGAATACGTGACTGTCATCTTTTTTTTTTTTTTTTTTTTTTTTTTTTTTTTTTTTTTTTTTTAGCAATACCGTTATTGAAATAAGCTCGAAATAAAAATTATCCTGGCAATACATTTTCTTCTATGTATTAAACCTCGGAGGAGCTCTAGATAAAACTGGCTTGTATAGGTCGAGCATTGTCCTGCATAATTGTCATGCGTAACGATAATATTATTATCAATAACTCTGTTACCATAGCCAATGTCTTATCAAGTAATATTTTGTAGTACACATACATTTCTGCCAATTATGGACATAGGAAGTATAAAAACTTGATTTTCATTTCAAAATCGATTGTACTTTGCTTATGTGTGTTATTTATATTTAAATGTGCATAAACTGGATGCATCTATATTTTTGCAAGCAAATAGTGAGCTATTTTCGCTGGTGTTTAGGTAGCAAAAAACCTTGCATTTTAGAGTTTATAATAAAGTTTTTTTTAATATAGTATTTTAAAATCTAAAACAACGGGTTTTTTTTGTTAATGTAAGACATCATGTGATCTTAAATCATTAATTTTCTACAATTTTGTAACTGAGTTTTTTTTTTTTTTTTTTTTTTTTTTTTTTATTTATTTCTCAAAATTTTCGAAATGAGATCAAATACTGTCCAATGTCGCTATTAGTCACTGATGTATACTAGTGTATAATCATTTAATTATAAATTTAGTTTGGGAATTATAATTTTCGTTCTTTTTACTTTATTTTATAGTGAACTATAAAATTAAAAACAACTCGAACAAAAAAAAAAAAAAAAAAAAAAAAAAGCATAAAAATGCTAGGCAAAATAATAATTAAAAAACATTAATTATTTTTCTCGGTAAAAATATTTTTTAGGGGAATTATTTTCTTTTGACTTTTGTAAGTATGACTTTGCAAAAGGTTCACATACTTATAAGCAAAATTTTAATATTCATGAAAATATTACGGCGATTTGAAAGTTACCCAAATGGGTAATGAATTTCGAGAATGCTTTATTTTAATTAAGATTTCACAGACTAAAATTCTAGGAAGTTTTCTGCAGAAAATGAAATGTAAACACAAAGAAATTAATATGCTCCTGGGTTAATTTAGAAAGCTCTTTCGTCTTCCGAGGTAATTGAAGATTTTATTTTTTTGTTTAACTTATTAGAAGATATTTTAAACTTTCCTGCAATATTGCTAACGTGTATAAGGCATATCGAATAGTTTTTCTTGTCTGAAAGCCAGATTAGTTTTCGGAATTATCTGTTTCATATGAGTCTCATTATTTCGCAACAAAGAGAAGTTTCGTAAGAAGAGTTGTTATGATATTGTAAAGTTTGATACGCTTTATAAATTTGAAAAGTAGCATTTGTTGTGTAAGGGGGCATCCACAAATGATGTCACACTTGAAATGATGTCACACTTGGGGCGGGGCTTCGTGAAATTATGACAGTTTGTGATAAATGAATAAGAGAGTGTAAGAAGAAATGTGACATCACACATTTTGGTTAAAATAAAAACATTCAAAATGAGAATATTAAATTTTGAAGTAATTTTGAAATTAAAGTATTTTTATTTCATAAAGTAAAGATAAATTTAAAGCCAAGTCATTAAATTCCATTCCAAATTCCAAAATACTGCTCTCTTCAGTTGCTCTTTCACATTAATATTTTATTACTATTTTATATTAATTATGTTTTTGATGTAATCCTTAATCTTTTCTCATGCAAAATAAGTGTACGAATCATTTTTTTTTTTTTTTTGTAATGCTTAAAAATGTTATTTAAACATTTGGCGAAAGTTTAAAAATAAAAATAAAAATATGACCTATTCTTTATTTCTGAGCTCCAAATATATTTTTCTGCAATGCAGCGTGACATGTGATAAGGGAAGAGGGAGAGGGGGGTATGGTGAAGTGTGACATTTGGTGACAAAGGCGAGAGAGAGTCTGAAATATTTAAAAAAGTGACATCATTTACGGACTGCCCATAATTATATTTATTATAATAAGGCATAAAGTAAGAATAATTTTATGTATCTAAAAGTGCTATTACACGTAAAAATTGCAAGCGACAAAAATCGCCAGCGTTTTTTCGTGTTCTTAGCATTTCATTGGCTGTTCGAGAAGAGTCTTTACCATCATTTGGATTTCCAAGTATTTGATTGGCTCTTACTGGCGACTCACTTCGTTCCAGGCGTCAAAGACGCTCCGACAAAAGAGAATCGCGCGCTACAAAGCGACTCCCCTGGTTCCATAGGATATCATGGAGACGCCTGCAATTTAACGCCTGCAGCACGACACATGTAATAGCACTTTAAAGCAGAGCACAGGATTCAGCTAGTTTATCAGATTATAGAAGAATTATATCAGATTATAGAATCCAACCTACGGCTAGGATTGGATAAGGTTAATACAATTTGTGTTCTTTGCGATTCAAGCAAAATAATTTTGCGAGTACCAAGTTCTGAAGCTCTAGTCTTGAAAATTTTGTTGAAAGTCAAACCTATATTTGATCCGAGCCTATATTATTCAAATCCAAATTCGAGCGGTAGCCGAAGTGAAAGGAAATTAAACAGTATTTTCAGTCTTCAATCATATTTTATCCATTTTATCTGTTTTTTTTTCAAATGCAAGACATTATTTGATCTTAAATCATTAATGTTTTATAAATTTGTAACTGTTTTTTTTTTCTTTTTTTCTCAAAAATTTCGATATAAGATCGAATACTTTGAAATGTATTAGTTGCTGTTGTATAGTAGTGAAATATCATTTTACTAGAGATTTAGTTTGGGAATTATAATTTTGTTTAACCTTTATTTTATTTTTGGAGAACTGAAAAATTAAAAACAACTCAAACAAAAAATTTTAAAAAAATGTTAGATAAATAATAATTAAAAATAGCAAGTGTTTTTCTTGAAAAATTACTTTTCTTTTTACGTTTGTAAGAATGTTTTTGGAAATGATTTACATACTTAGGAACGAAATTTTAATAGTCATGAAAATATTACGGATAAATGAAAGTCACCGAAATGGATAATGAATTTCAAGAACATTTTCTTTTAATTAAGATTTCTCAGAGTAAGTCTTTCAGGAAATTTTCTGCAGAAAATGAATTGTAAATACAAAGAAATTAATATGCTCCTGGGTTAATTTAGGAAGCTCCTACGCCTTCCAGGGTAATTGAAGATTTGATTTTTTTTTCTTTAACTTATTAGAAGATATTTTGATTTTTCCCGGAATACTGTTACATGTATACGGCATATCGAATAATTTATCTTGTCTGAAAGCTAGATTAGTTTTCAGAATTTTCTGTTTCGTATAAGTCTCATTATTTTTTAACAAAGCTATGTTTCTTCAGAAGAGATGTTATGATATTATAAAGTTTGACACGCTTTATAAATTTAAAAAGAGAACTTTTTGTTGTGTAAGAGGCCATCCACAAATGATATAACACTTGAAGGGGGGGGGGGTCGTGAAATTGTGATAGTTTGTGACAGGGTGGTGAAAAGAGGTAAGAAAAATGTGACATCACACATTTTGGTTAAAATAAAAACATTAAAAATCAGAAGATTATATTTTGAAGTAATTTTAAAATTAATGTATTTTACATCAATAAAGTAAAGATAAAATTTAAAGCCAAATATATTAAATTCCATTTTAAATTCCAAAATTCTACTGTTTTCAATTGCTCTTCTATATTAATATTTTATTGCTGTTTTATATTAATTTTGTCTTTTGATGAAAACCTTGATATTTTCTCATAAAAATAAGTGTAAGAGTCATTTATATTATATTGCCCAAAAATTTTATTAAAACATTCAACTAAAGTTAAAAAATAAAAATTTTAAATATGACCTATGACGTAGTGCTTTGTTTCTGAACTCCAAGTATATGTTTATGTAATGTAGCGTGTTAAGTGATAAGAGGGGGGGGGGTAGGGATATGATGAAATGTGACAATTTGTGACGAAGGGGGAAAAAAGGGGGGTTCAAAATATTGAAAAAAAGTGAGACATCATTTATGGACAGCTCCTAACTAGATTCATTATAAGAAGTCATCAGATAAGAATAAGTTGAGTGTATCTGAAGTAGAGTCCTGCATTCAGTCAGGTTACTAGATTGTACACAATCAGACCCAACCTACGGTTAGGTTTAGATCAAGTTAATACAGTTTGTTTTCTTTGCGGTTCAGGCCAAATAATTTTGAGTTTTGAAGCTCGAGTCTTGAAAATTTTGCTGAAAGTCATTCCTAAACCTGATCCCAGCCTTTATTATTAAAATCCGAAACCGAACGTAAGCAAAAGTGAAAGAAAATCAAACCGTACTTTTAGTCTTTATTCATGTCTCAAATATATTATCTTTTTTTTTTTCCTTTTTGTAAAAAAAATTAACCATACATACTTATTAATTTTCAAATATGTATATATATATATATATATATATATATATATATTATTTATTTTTGAAAAATATTCAGAACTTTTTTTTTTTTTTTTTTTTTTTTTTTTTTTGAAAAGTTGGGTCAATGCGATCCCAAACATAAAAAGGAAAAGAAATATTAAAGATCAACTCGAGCCGCAATAATAAAAAAATAAGTCAACTCAAAGCGACTCCAATCGCAAGTTGCGTCAAATTCTGATGATTTTGGAGTACGCAGTAAGATGCTGAAACCAAGTTCATTCTGATTATGATACCAATTGATTCGTTTTAGATTTTTACTTCCTCAGTTCGGATTCTTATTAACCCGATTTATCAAAGAAAAATATAGAATATTGTTTGATATAAAAATGAAAAATTATTTGTTTCAGTGGAATGCATATGTCATCGTTTGCCCGTTATAAAAAATAAAATTGATATTTTTCAAATAATTGTAGATTATTTTTAGAATTGCATTAAAAAACAGATTATTCTCATTCATATGTGAATTTCTAGTCTGGTTGAGGTTTAAGTATTTAGGACCCAGGTCGAATTTCGAGCCGGATTTTCTATTGTTTCCGGCTACAATCAGACCTCTACCAGATCCAAAGCATTCTAAGTATACAATATGAAAGATGTTTTTCTGAAACGGATAAATTTTTAGCTTGTTTAATTCGAAAAAAAGTAAAAAATAAACTTTGTTTATTGCTATCATAATGGCAGAATCTTTACAGTTAAATATTAGTTGTATAATGTGTCAAGCATAAGATACGTATTTATTATTTACAGAGATTTAAAATTATTTCAGTTTTCTTCTGTTATCTATATTAGTAAAAGAAAAAAGAAAGGAAGAAAAAATGTTTTTGTATCTATCGGTCTGCCTACGATGATTAGTCAAAACTATAGTACTTAGAGGTTTGAAAATTTAAATATGATTGAAGGCAAGTCCAAATACACCTGAGGTTCTGATTTTTCCATTTTTAATGATTCATTTACTCCACCGATTATGTTTGGATATATTCAGACGTTCCGCGTTACTTCACGCATTCGAAATTGAAGCGTTTGTTTTTTACCTCTCATTTTGAAGTTGCGATTGCCAGGTTCCCTTTAAATTTACCCCCTTCTCAGAACTAAAAAAAATGTTTTACACTTGCTGTTCTAACGGTATATTTCTTTTTTAAAAAATCGACACTTATTCTTAACTAAACTTCGATTAACACTGGTTTTCAAATTTTCCGTTTATTTTCAATCTGAAATTGTCGCATGTGATGCAAAGCAATTTGAGAATTCAAATTCAGGTCTTTTCGAGGGTTTCAGTCACTAAATAGATTAAGGCTTGGGTCATTCCATACAAAATGAGCAAATTAGCTGTGGCTGCCATGTCACAGATTTGAATGAAAATCGGTATATAAGTACAACAAGTTTATTTATGAGTAAATGCAAAATAATAGATTTCAGGACAGTTTATTTCAGTATTTATACTCACGTTAAAAGTTGATACAAAATCGAGTTTTTGTCTATATGCATGAAATTTCAATCTTGATTATTAGCCTTAGGAATGAAAAGACTATATCATGAATTATTTTAAGGTAAGAATGGATTATAAATAAGAGATTGGCGTAATATAGGATTCGATTTTTTATTCCTTAGTAAAAATAATAATAATAATAATAATAAAGGAAAAAATTCAAGGATAAAATTCAATATTTCTATTATTAATATTTCTGTTATTAAGGACACCTGTTTTAAGTGTCAAATTATTTGCGTTGTAGATAAAAGTACGTATTTTAAATCCAAAAAATTCATGTATGCCTTATTGAATCCTTAATGCTAAATAAAAATAAATAAGGAAAAACTTGATGGGAAAAGGCAGTATTTCTATTGAATTTTTACACAAGAAGGAAAACTGTTATATATTTTCAAATTATTTGATATTATGGATAAAAGTGTCTATTTTAAATTTTCAAACGTTACTTCTCGCCTTTTATACTTTTCTTTTCTTTTTCCTTTTTTTACTTCAGGCTTATTTAAAAGTGATGAGACTTGAAGAATTAATTATCTAATAATATCAAAATCATATAGATGGCAGCACTATTTTTTTCCTTGAAATCGTGCGATATTTTAGAAAAGCGCGCAAATTTAAAGAGAAGTTTTGCGTGGTATGTAACAAAATTACCTTTTTTAACACTTTTTTTTTAATTGTTAGAAATAAAAAGACAGTATTGAAAATTTTCTAGCATATTATGGACTTATTAATCTTTATGTCTGTGGAATATTTCTATTGTCGGATCGTTCCTTTGTTTATTTTTGTGACTAAACAAGAGGAAAAATTATGATTTTGCAATTTATTTTAAAGTTTCTAAGTTTTATTAACGTTGAAGGAAAGAAATGGTAACTCTCAAACTTGGGAAAATCGACCTCTATATGTAATATTACCACAGGCATAATTTTCACACATTTTTTAATTCCTTTAATTTTTATAACGTTTCTAATTTTCTCAAAATTCACACATTTTATTTTTTACAACTAATTTAAAATTAATCATGACGTTACCAGATTATTATTATTAAATAAATAATAAAATAATTTTTCAGTGGTTATAATATTATAACCAAAATTTAAATCTGCTAAATAATTTTCAAGATATGAAACTTTAAACTTTCCACTTTGGATGATTGCACGCATGCCATTCTATTTCACAAGTTTTTTGAATGTCCAAAACTGCTAAAATAATTTATTTTTTGTCAAGATATTTTGCAGAGCTCTATTAAATATGAATGGAACCTGTATATCAAATTTTATTTAAATCGCTTACCATGGGGCCACGACTTTTTTTTTATTTTTTTCTCATTTTACGTGGAATGACCCACTTGAGTTTTTTTTATGCTGGTTAAAATTTTAGTTTTCTTACGTTTGAGACAGTGTAGTGCCGCCTGGTGACGAAAATTTAAACTAAAAAGAAAAAAATCAAAGGACACCAATCTCAAAATGTCATTTATTTCATCTTCATGTTTCTTCTACTTCATGAATTATTGAAATCTCTAACTGAAGCATTTATGCAGGTCATTTTGAAAGTTAGGTGTAAGTGTAAGTTGTAAAAAAACATTTTCCCTCTTTCTCTTCTTACAATGATTTGTTAATATGTAGGCATAGAAAAAAAATTCTAACAATTAAACAGAGATATGAATTTGAAATTGATAGTGAAAATATAACTTAAAATTCATATAAAGACATAAAATAATAACAAAAAAAATTCAAAATTCAAGTATTTCAGTTGTTTGGCATTTTTAATCCTGCATAAAATTGGTTTAGACGTTAGAAGAAAAATACACAACATATATTTTGCATTATCATGCTTTTGCTCGTGTTATAAATCATAATTTATGTCTAAAAAGGTATTTGGTATCGCAATAGCTTTAAGTTGAATTATGTCCCATCTACTATACTATATGTATGATTTACAGTCATGGAAGAAAAGTAAAATTTTTCTTCTAACAGTATCAGAAACAAGGGCTAGAAAAATGCTTGCTTTTGCATAAAGCTACTATCATTTTTCTCGCAACCATGTTTATATAAAAACAAACTACGAATATATAGTTGCAAGCACGATAAAATACCTTTTCTATGCTTTTTTATGACATACTTTATCTAGATTCATGAATGAAACATTGAGATTAAAACTCATATTGGTAACAGTAATGCAATTTTACCAATACATTAAATTTATTTGATGACATTATTCAAAGTGCAATAAAATATACTTTTGAATTTCAAACAATGATTGATTTATCGTTGTCTTCTTTTTTAAACTGTGTTATTTAGAAAAAAAAAGTGAAAATGACATTCAAAATGACATGGACATGAATTTTGACCGAATTATTATATTTAATTATAACATAAAAACTCGAAATGAATTAAAATCATTGTGACTTTTTATTTAAATGTCTAAAAATCTTACAAATATCTAGAATATATTCAAAATCGAATAAAATTATATAGTATTATAGTAATTATTTTATCATTAGAAGAAATGATATTTACAGGCAACTTTATCTTTAAAATAAATTCTTTTTTACCTATAGAGATATTTCAAACAAGTTGGTAGGTGTGGTTGCGGATCTCACAGAGGGTTTCGTATAATATTTCTTTCAAAACATCTTATAGCTAATAAATCCAAATAGTTAATTTATAATTATTAAATTCTTACATAGATGGTAGAACGAATAGATAAATTTTAAAATAATTATGAAAGGAAGTTATATAATTCAATGAAATTATCAATGTTAAAATCAAATTATTTAAATAAAACAAAATTTATTTTTTTTAATTCAAAATTTACAAAGAAAAAAAACAACTCAGCGAAGACATAATTAATATTAATTTTTTTTTAATTAAAAAAAGTTATTTCAACGAAATTTAAAATCCTGAATCATTATTAAATCGCAAAAGTTTTTAAAATAGAAATAAAATGGAATTCAATGAACGGAATCTTAAAAATATAAAACCTTAATTTGGCCAAAAATACGAAATTTCTATTAATTAAATTCTATTATTATTTGTTTTGCGATGGTTGGTGTGTGGAATATCGAAGCATAATGTCTTAGATGCCTGTATACTGCTCATTTTGAGAAATGTAATTGCTGTATTAACATATTTTTGGAGGGAGTGTAAGGTTTCAAAGACCTATTTTTAAAGGATTTTTTTAAGGGAAGGGTGAGGATGAAAGGCTGTTTTGGGACTTATGGGGCTAGATTTCAAACAGCGGATGAGACGATGGTGGTTCAAAAATTCTTGTTCCTGACGTATATAAAATATTTGTACGACGATGGATGGTATGGAATATAGATGATGATCTTAGATATTTATATGCTCAATTTTAGAACCTTAGTTGCTGTACTAACATATTTTTAGAGATAGAGGTGAAGTTTTAAACACCGGTTTTTAAAGGATTCTTTAACGAGAGTGATGATAGTGAAAGTTTGGTTTGGAGCTTATCAGACTAGTTTTCTGATACTGGATGAGACGTGACTAGATCATTATGATCTCGAGTCCAAACGACAGTAGCAACGTCTCACTCATTGTCATTAATCGAATCCCCATAAGTTCAAAAATAGTCTTTCACCCCTCCTTCCAAAAAATATGTTAATATAGAAGCTACGTTTAGGCGTCGATATTCCAAGTAACCAACCGCAGTACAAATATTTTATATACATTAGAGACCATAATTGTTTAACCATCCGAGTAAATCGACACAGAATTATTAATTAATGGTTTTGGGATTTTTGTCATTTATATGCTCTATTAGACATTCCTTTGTGCAAAACGTAAGGCCATAGGTCATTCAGAAGTATTTTATAGGTTTTAAGAACTATTTAATTTTTAAAAACTATACAGTTAAAAGAGGGGAATAACGAATTGGAGACTTTGCTGTCAGTACAATTTCTGTTTAATAACGGGATTTTTATTACAGTATAAATTGCAGTATTTTCATTGAAAGGTTTCATAAAATATACCGGGTGATCCAAAAGTCAGGACAAACTTTAAAAATGAATAATTCAAAAACGAATCAAGATACATAGATACGGTTTGCACCAAAAGGATGAAGAAGAAACTGGGTTTTGTGTAACAACGAAAAAAAAAATAGTTATGTTGGCGACCAACAAATGGCACTATAGTGTATTATTGCACCAAAAGATGATTTAAAAAGGAAAAAAAATTGACAACTTACAAATCAGCTTAATTATAGTCAATTAGTACTACATTAAATGTTCAATGTGCTGTCCATCATTCATAAGTGCAGCTGCGAGACTAGGCACCACACCATTCACAGCATTTCTTGCGTTATGGCAGACAGAGTTGGCGGATGGCATCTTTCAGTGCTGAAAATAATGCCATTGGTCGCCAACAGTGCTACATTTTTTCGCTGCTACACAAAAGCTGGTTTCTTTTCAATCCGTTTGGTGAAAACCGTATCTTTATATCTTGATTCGTTTTCGATTTATTCATTTTTAAAGTTCGTTCTGACTTTTTGGATCGCCCGGTACATTATACCTATATAGACTAAAATATCAAAGATAAATTGTTTCTTGTAACTTGCTTGGGAAAATGTCAAATAAATGATTGTTTCACACCTTTTATATAAATTTATATTAAAAATTGCACGTATGATACAAATATTTTTTTCAAATAACCTCTACACAAATGTCAGTTATTTAGTAGAGAAATATTCAATCCATTTCAAAATTTACAATGCAACAACACAAAGGAGTTTAAAAAAAGGTTCGATTCCCTGTTTTAGCTGTTGAACTTTCCTTTATTTTTCAAGCAACTGTTCAACAAAATTCAAGGAAACTGAAAAGTATGACGCAAGGGAAATCTTACAAGGAAAATTTAAGGAAATTTGCTGACTCGTCTTGTTCTTTCAAAGTGAAAATGGAAATTCACGGGAGGACTTTAAAATATTCTGAATTGAAAAAGAAATGTTTTAAATGACGAAAATTGATTGGAATTTGATCGAGGATTTCTAAGTTATACAATTAATTGATACTATTATTTTTCTTTCTTTATTTCAGAAATATGCAGGATATATACAGGGTGTCCGAAAAGTCTGGAAACGGCCGAATAATTCGAGAAATACATATGAGATTGAAAAACGTAAATATACGTGTTAAATATTTTTAAATAAGCTGCTCAGTGATACCAAATTTGACCTTCGCAACCGACCCCCTGGGGGTCAGAGGGGGTCCAACTTTGAAATCTTAAATTATAACCCCCATTTTTTATTGCAGATTCGGATTCTACGGACAAAAATACCTAACTTTTGCATTTGATGTTTATTTCAAATCCTCGTTTATCACGGTATATTCGAGCATATTAAATCGATACATTTTTCGGCTTTTCCAACGGGATTTTCCCTAATCGAAACTGATTGGGCAGAATTTTTGACGTCAAATTCCCCGTCTTTTGCATAAATAGCTTTTGCAGAAAATTGCTGCAGCGTCACTCCACAGCTATTATAGAATATCTTTTTTGTGACCAATGAGAGTGCTCCATAACACAGTAAAGTAATCGTTTTCTATAAAAGTGGTGGAGTGACGATGCAGCAAAAGTGTCAATTTTTTACAGTGTACTTTACTGTGTTATGGAACATTCTCATTGGTCATGAAACAGATAATCTATAAAAGCTGTGGAGTGACGCTACAGCAAACGGATCAAATTTTTAACTGTGTGTAGTACTATCGAAATAATCGGCACGGGTGATTTTCAAGAAACGCTATTCTTGCAAAAGACGAGGAATTTGATGTCATAAATTCTCCCCAATTAGTTTCGATTAGGAAAAATCCCGTTGGAAAAGCCGAAAAATGTATCGATTTAATATGCTCGAATACTCCGTGATAAACGAGGATTCGAAATAAACATCAAATACAAAAGTTACGTATTTTTGTCCGTAGAATCCAAATCTGCAATAAAAAATGGGGGTTATAATTTAAGATTTCAAAGTTGGACCCCCTCTGACCCCCAGGGGGTCGGTTATGAAGGTCAAATTTGGTATCACTGAGTAGCTTATTTAAAAATATTTAACACGTATATTTACGTTTTTCAATCCCATATGTATTTCTCGAGTTATTCGACCGTTTCCAGACTTTTCGGACACCCTGTATATATATATATATATATATATATATATATATATATATATATATATATATATATATATATATAAATGTTCTATTATTTTTTCCATCACGATATTTCCTTTAATCAGGTTAAATTCACTTTTCTGGAATATTCATTGATTTACTATTATTTAATAATATCTATCATTAGTCCTATTAAATTCCTTTTAAATTAATTATTATCTCAGTCAATTTACTCAAATTTAAAGCTTTTAGTTTATTCCTAAATTGTATCATCATTTTTTACCATTTCTAGTATTTAGTGTGAATTCGAATGTTTTTTTAAAACCATCTCATTTTTTTTTAAATTTTATTCCGACATCTTTCGCGCGCTGAGATATTTTATACTCCCAATTTTATTACGCTTTCAGTTGGCAAAAGTATTTACAGAATTACTGTGATTGGACGTGAGTTTAACGCTTGACTTTATTTTTCCTTTTTGGCAAGAACACGCGAGACGTCATGATTTGTTTTAATGTGAGATTTTCACAAAAAGCGGATACAGCAACGATAAGAGCCAGATTTGTTAGAATTTTCCACCTGCTAACATCTCTGCTGACTGGTAGTTTTCTGATAAACACAGATTTTATATTCCCATTTCTTTTAACACCAACCATGACTCCCAACATAATAAGCCATGATGTTTCTAATGAAAGACAAGAAGTGTTTTAGATGATATGCTGCTAAATAAATTATGAAGTTATAAGATGGCTCATTATTTCGTCATGAAAAAAACCCTTATTTATTCATTCCACTGCCTATTTGATTTCGTTGCACATCTGTGCCAAACATCAATAAGTTTTCGGCTGTTCATCAAATTAAAATGAGCTCAAGCACGACTGAAAGGAGTTGCGACACTGTAAAAAAAAAGTAATTTAAGCTTATATTACTGGTGAGTATTACACATTAGTATAGCGTAACACCGATTATACAGGTTAAAGTACTCTATAAAATTAGATACAGCAAAAATGTCACCAATTTTACTGAGTAAAATTATGTAATTTATTTTACAGTGAATGCATTCAATTGGATACTTGCATGTCATATTTGTTTCTATACTGCATACATATGTATTGTTGAACTTGGAAGAAGCAATAGCAAAAATTCAAATAATGCAGAGCAAAATAAAATAAGAAAAACAAACTCTTTTTTTTTACATTTTTTGTTGCAAATTTTTAATTTGCGTTAAGAATTTCAATTTTTTAAAAAGAAAAATGTAAATTTGTTCGAAAACTATTGCGACATAACCACTGAAAAACAGTGTTTCGGAGTAATAGAGTTCAAAGTTTTATCCTTCGCTTTTATCCGCAATTTGCGTGTCAGAATTTATGGCACATTTGTAATTTTCTAATTTCACTTATCGGACTAAATATTCCGCATTTCTAAATAATGAGATATTATAAAATACTAATTACAAAAGAAATGTACGCATTCATTTCAAACTTTCTGATCTCTTGAAAAATACTACATTTTCAGAAAAAAGGACATTCAGGAACAATTTCTTAGTTCCAGGAATTGTTATTGCATAAATATTCAATTAATATATTCAAGGAATATAATTAAATCAATTTAAAATGCAATTAAAGTTTCAAAAAATCAACATTTCTTAGGAAAGTATACAAGTAAGAAATAAAAAAAAAAACCTACTTCATGTACATTTTTGATTTTATAAAAAAAAACCTTTTTAGCATACATTTCATTTTAATTTACTTATGAATTATATACGGTATTGATTAGAACGATGATTTTTACATTAAACCATTTATAAACCAGACAATGCCATTCTAGAAAATTCTGTTCCTTAAAATCTGATTTATAATCAATTGGAATGAAATAAGAATTTGAATTTTACATGCATACTTAATAATAAGAGCAAAAATGTTAATACTGCTATTTGCGATTTAAAATATACTATTGGCGAGATTTACAAGCGGCTAACATAAAAAATACCCATTTTTTATATAATCTTGGAGCAAACGACAAATCACCAAGGTACTATTTGGTTATCCCATCAAATTTCTCCAAATCATACAAATCGCTAAACTAATAGCCAAATTATGCATATTCACATAATTTTTATTTAAAATAACAAAAAAATAAATAAAATAGTAAAAAATTAATAAAAATACAAATAAAAAGTCGAAATAAAAAATTTATTGATGACATTTTTAACACGTTTTTATGGTGGCGAGTGGTCAGGAAAAAACAGTAAAAAAGTGTTAAATACCTGTTCTGTTCCTTAAAATCTGATTTATAATCAATTGGAATGAAATAAGAATTTGAATTTTACATACATACTTAATAATATGAGTAAAAATGTTAATACTGCTATTTGCGATTTAAAATATACTATTGGCGAGATTTACAAGCAGCTAACATAAAAAATACCCTATAATTCTTTTACATTATTTAAAGTATTTTCTAAAGGTAAATATTGGTAGATTTCTCCTTTTTTTAACTAATATTTCGTGTCTAATGTGACATTCACGAACATCCATTGTTGGCATTTAACCTTGAAGTTTGGCGATAGTTTTTTGGGCGTCGGAAGAACCAAGTAGTAGATAACTAAATTCCTATTTAAATCTTTGAAAATAAAAACTTTTTTTTGTACAAATTTTATATTTAAATTAAATGTTTTTGTTTTATAATATTTATTTCGCATTAGAACATTTTCCTTTGTATTTAAAATAAAATCTGTACTCGTTTTGGTATTTTCACGTTATACGAACACCATTGTCGCCAAGGGAAATAGTTGGTGCAAAATGAAATGAAATGCTTCGAAAAAATAACTTTGTTGCTAAAAAAAATGAGCATTTAAAAAATACTTTTGACTTTCACCAATATTTTTTTTAATCAATATTAAATAAATATTTAAAATGAAAGAATTGATAAATATTTTGCAATTAATAAAACGATATGGAACCCGTCGAAATTCGACGAAAGAAAATGTTTAAGAAGGAACTGCTTCATTGATTTATACTAAAGCTACAAAATTAATTACAGTGAAAAATGCATCTTTTTTTAATCAGTCTACCTCTCAAACAAATATAATGAAAAATGCATCTTATATTGATCAGTCTAACTCAAAAACAAATACTATTTTAAGCTAAGATTAACAAAATAATATAAAACTCAGTTGTCCAATTTTTTTAAATTAAACTTTAATCCATATAATATCAGTATAATATATTAAAGATCAGCAATTATGATGAATTTATCAATTAAGACTCTTATGTTTGTATAAATGCGAATGAAAGAAAAACAAAATTTATTCCAAATTGGCACAATCATAGAATTTCACGCGAAATTAAAACTCGTCATAATTTTCAGCTTCTCAAAATTTAAACATATACTTTTCATATCCGTATTTATCATGTTTAAAAAAATGATATTTTAACCCTCTAAGCGTTTGGACCGTAAAATTCCGTACACTAAGCTCCAGGTTTCACTGCAATGTAAGCAATGTTTAAGATATTATAATTCTATAAATTTAATGAATTTTCAAAGCATTGAAGAATGATAAAGACTCTCAAGGATTACATTTATATTCCTAAATAAGATTTTTTATGTAATATTGAAATAATCATATTTTATTAGCATTTAAAACAAAATGCAGAGAAAACAACATTACAATTTTACCCATTTGCAAGACGCTTGGAGGGTTAAAATAACTTTAACTCAAAACTTGAAGTTATTTAACTGATGAATAAAAACAAAATAAAACCAAAAATCAAGGACTTTTAAAACAAACGATATTTTTTGCAAAATATAAGCATTTGATTTTTTTTTTTTTTATTATTATTATTATTATTATTATTATTATTATTTTAAGAGAAAATGGGGTGATTATATTGCCACAATTCCAAAATTGGTACTAAAAAACTATAAAAAAATTAATATCTCAAAAACAAATTGAGATGCAGCTTTCAAACAAATTGCATTTAAAAGTACATTTTTTTCTCTATACGACGCGACGGTGTAAAAAATGGAAATATACTACGTTTAGAAGTATAAAATTTGCAGTAGCGAAAAATGCAAAACTGAAATTGCATGGGACAGTGTTGCCATTCGCAAAAAAAAAAAACATATGCGTTACGCACAGATACGTTTGGCCTTTATAACGTAGATGGTCAGTTTAAACTGCAGACCTGAAATCATAAATATGCATTAATACTTTAGCGTGGCGTACATAATGTGCATGTCTCGCACTGCAATATGCATTTCACTTTTTAACCGACATCAAAAAAGGAGGAGGAGGTTATCATTTCGACGCGTATGTATGTTTTTTCTATGTATGTTCTTGTTCACTCATTACTCCGAAACTATCCAACCGATTAATTTGGTTTTTGTGTTAAATAAAAGAAGTTACTCTCAAATTGGAACCACTTCCGTTTCATCGAAATTGGTTCAATACTTTTTTAGTAATTAAGCAGAAATTGATAAAATTAGTGATTTCTCGTAAATTAAAAGTAACATACACATTGAATAAGTTCGCTATGCCTAGTGCAGTCAGGATGGCTGAGCGGTCTAAGGCGCCAAATTTAAGCTCTGGTTCTCGAAAGAGAACGTGGGTTTGAACCCCACTCCTGACATACGTGCATAATTTACAATATTTTTTTCCGTATTATAATTTTTAACCGACTTCAAAAAAGAAGGAGGAGGTTATCAATTCGACTCGTATGTGTTTTTTAACCGACTTCAAAAAAGGAGAAGGAGATTATCAATTCGACGCGTATGTTTTTATTTTTTATTTTTATGTATGTTTGCCGATTATTCCGAAACTATCCAACCGATTAATTTAATTTTTGAGTTAAATAAAAGTGGTTTCTCTCGAATTCGTACCACTACCGTTTCATCGAAATTAATTCAGTACTTTTTAGGTAGATTTCGTATGAAATACTACCTATTGCATTCGCACCAGTTTATCTATCTATCTATCTATATATATATATATATATCTCACTTTTCTATGGACACGATAACTTCTATAATTCTTCACCAATCTCCACCAAACGTTTTCATAAAATTAAAGGGGATAAAATCTCGGCTAAGTTCGTTAATGGGCAAAATCGGACCAAGGGGGTCGAAATAAGGGGCGTTTTTGTGAAAACAGAAAAAAGCCCATAACTTCTTAATGAAAATAAATATCGAATCAGTTTAAAGTTTATATTACTTCTAAATAATGGGCCAAAAATTTATGTATGACAGATTTTTGATAAAGTTAAAAATGGGCTCAAGGGGCGAAAAAAATAGGGTTTTTGGGAGAAAAAAATCATAACTTTGTCAATTCTCAAGATATCAAATCCATTTAATTTTTTTATAAATATTCTCAAAATTATCTAAAACTTTTGTATTTGCAAGTTTTTGATAGGACTAACTCTTACCGGTAAAAAAAATTAAAAATGAAAATAAAAAGCGCTTTCGAAAAAGAAAAAAATCCATAACTTTGTCAATTCTTAAACTATCAAATCCAATTAAATTTATTTTACACCTTCTCAATAATATCTGCAACTTTTATATTGACAAGTTTTTCATAGGATCAATTCTTATAGCAAAAATAAATTAAAAGAAAATTGGAGTTGGAGAAAAAACTTCTAGTTCAAACTGCTTACATTCTGAATCGTTTTATAAATTCATTTTTTATTTTAAACACATCCAAATGGCAGATCCTCTTATTTAGGAACTATATAATGTGAAACATTGGCCAGATTATTGATAAAGACAGAATACATTTTTAAAAACGCTGCCAAAAAGGGTATTTTGAACAGAATTTCTTGAAGTGACAGTAATAGGAAATTTGAAGAAGTATTCAGATAACAAATTGCGTTTTTCCTGACTCATTTTTAAATCCATTTTTACTCTCAAACACATCCAGTTTACAAGTCCTCTTATTTAGAAACTGTATAATATGATGCATTGGTCATTTTTTTGATAAAGACAGAATATATTTCAAAAAAGGCTGCCAAAAAGGGTATTTTGAACAGAATTTCCCGAAGTGACTGCGATAGGAAATTTGAGGAAGTATTCAAATAAAAAATTGCGTTTTTTCTGACTTATTTTTAAATTTAGTTTTGCTCTCAAACGCATCCAATTGACAGGTTCTCTTATATAGGAGCTGTGTAATATCCCGCATTGTTCAGTTTTTTGATAAAGACTGAATATATTTTTAAAAATGCTCTCAAAGAGGGCACTCGTGCAAAAATTCCCGAAGCTATCATGATTAAGAATTGAGGTTGTATTCAAAATTGGTTATTTTATAACTCATTTTTAATTTCAATTTTGCTCTCAAACACATTCAATTGACAGTCTTTTATTATTTAGGAACTATATAATGTACCGTATTAGTCGATTTGTTTTTAATAAAGTCGGAAATATTTCAAAATATGTTGTCAAAATGGGCATTTGATCCGAATTTAGCTTAAGATGATTCTGATAAAACCAGTCCTTACAGAAAAAGGAAATTAAAAAAATTTCAAAAGAGGACAAATAAAGTTGTTAAACTGGGTTTATCTGTAATCAAATTTATTTTTTGTTGTTGAAATGAGCACTCTTCGAAATCTACCTCCGCCTATAGGCCAAGCCGACAGGGATTTTATTTAATAATTAGGCAAAAACTAATATAATTAGTAATTTCTCGCAAATTAACTTACATTGTTGCAACCGTTTTCCTAATCATAAGCATAAAAGTATATATTTATCTGTGTCAGCGCCAAGATATCACAAACTTGGTGACATTTCGTGAAACATCGCCAAATTTGGCGACCAAATTAAGTCGCCATAAATGAAGCCAACTTTGCTGTAGCTGACATTTTTGGTGACGTTCCCATTCAAATTCAATAATGAATCTCTTCCAATCGCTTTCTTCGGATTTGATAATAGCCAGTCATATCTACAACTGTCAAACGCCAATCGCATTTAGAATGTTAATTTAATTGTAATGTACGTTTTTTAAATATGAAATGTTATTTAAAATATTAAGTAATACAGAAGCAAAACTAAATTAATACAAAAAAATGTAGAAAATATAATTGTTTTTTAATTTATCTAAAAAATAAACAAGTCTTGAAAAAAAAAAAGTCAAATGCTTGGTGTTTACATTAGATTTCTGCGAGTTCAATTACGTAAGGTAAATGGATTCCAATGAAAATTTTGCCACATAAACCAGATATCACCAGGTTGGCTTCATATGTGGCAACTTAACTTGTCGCCAAATTTCCTCTCAGAGTGTTATATTTATTCAAAAATATTTTATGGTAAAGTAGATATAAACTTTAGTACCATTTCATATGTGTACAAAAGGGCATAAAATAGTTCATTAAACTTGAAAAAAAAAATGAAATGTCTACAACATACATTCCATAATTCACCTAAAACACCCATCGAAAGAAAAATTTGTAAAGTTATTTTACAAATATTCTTAAGGTATCTTGCCTATGTTCGGAGCACTTTTTTTTAAAAAAAAAGGACAGTTTTGAAAAAAATATAATAATTTTTAGTTCTATTGTATTACAGAATGATAAAAAACATAAAATCCTAGCAATATATCTTTTATATTTTGAAAAATCGGGGTTTTTTACTGTTTTTTTTAGCAAAATTTCACGTTTACGCCAGACAGCGTACACTCAATTCAAACAAATATATTTCAATTTCCTTTATGCTGCATAGTTCTATTACACTTATCTGCGCATTGAACTAGAAGCTTTACAATATCTTCAAAAATAGCCGAAAATTTTTTAAATATGTAAAAAAATACATATTTTAGTAAAAATTATCATTTTTTCATATTCGAATGCCTATAAAATAATTAAATTATCCCATATAGTTAGATCCCACTTCAGAGCATAGTAAGTGACATTGAAAGCATACTTACAAAATTTTACTGAAATTTCATTAGAACTTTTTATGTAATGAAGCTTATTGAACATAGAAATAACGAAAAAAATAATTTTCCAGAAATCGCATACATGTATTTTCTTGTAAAAATCTAATATATTTAATTTATACTCATAAAATGCGCCACATTTATATTCAAACCCATTTTTAACTTCATATTTAACCACTTTTAACTTCTTAGTAGCTTATTTTGTTTTCCTGGTAAGTTTTGCAGAGGATAGCGAGTGACTTTTGAATTTTTTATTCGCTCATCATCAGTTTTAAAATAGTTTGTGATCATATTTTGTTCAACTGATACTCCTAACTAATCGAATACAGGTAAAAGTCCTAAATATCCTGAATTATCAATTAAAACTGATAAATTAAAGTGATTTAGAATCGGAACAAAATGTTCTTTCATAAACAACAATTTAAAAAATTAGAAAATTTTCACAAAAATGGCCATTTTGATGTTTATTTCATGTTTATTAATTGAAATTCCAATAACGAAATATATATATATATATATATAGATAGATCGAAATATTTGGATTTTTGAAGAATTTTATCTTTATAAAAAGAACACGTTACGTTTGTTTTTGAAATTTCCGACCTTTTAAATAAATATTTTAAATTACATTTTCCTTTTGTTTACTTGCGGTGATGTTTGCTTCCTGTATTGAAATATTTCTTTTGAAAAGAAAAGGTTACAGCAGTTACCAGTTTTAAAATTTGTATTTACTGTAACTGTTTGAATTTGCTGATTTTTCATTTTCGTTTCCGTAATAACCATTTTGTTAAAAGAAATGTAAAACAAATAATCTTTAATTATAGAGAATTTTTAAATTATTTTCCTTTGAAGATTTATGAATGTTTTTCCTTTTCCGTTTTTGGAATTCATATAACATGTTTTCAGATAAAGTTAACAGAATAACTTTTATTTAATATTTATTGATTTAAATAAAATTAATGCAACTGTTTTGTAAATATGTGTTTGAAGAGTATACATCACATAGAAAAAATGAATCTACAATCTATTTCTGGAAGAAACATTTTGAAATTACTATTTCCTGCTACTTTTTGAAATTCATTGAGATTTTTTTATATGCATTGATTGATGTTTTATTTTATTTTTTCAAAATATGTAGTTTGAGTAAAATATACAAAACCAATTGACTTATTAGAATTAAGGTTATCTGGGACAACTGGACCAACGAGGTAACGGGTCCATAGGCTGTTTTATAAAAAATGGTTTGTGCATTTTACATTTTAGCTTTTATGAACAACGCCCCTTAATCACCACTTGTTAAAACAACATGTATCAAATCAATAATATATTCTGTCTTTGTTGTGATAAGTAGTCAAAAACTTCTGTTTCTATTTTTTTTTTATAACATCAGTTTTGTTCAACTTCATCGGCTTTTTATTAAAATACTGTAAATACATTTATTAAGCAATAATCTTTTTTTTAAACATTATACATATAACCGGATCAATATTATTAGGTATTTATACGTGTTTATTTCATGTTTCAAACATAAGGCTGGTGTACCAGTTACCCCATCAATTTTTCAAGAATGGGGTAACTGGGGCATGTATAGGGGTAACTGGACCATATTGAGTCCAGTTACCCCAATTGTTATATATAACTTTTTTGAGTTTCTCTTACTACTGGAAATCAATTTCTCCATTTTTTTCTTACAATAAAGAAAATTACATATTATATTATTAAAATTACATAATAATTTTTTAAAGCATATTGTGGGTATCAAACTAAATTTCCTAATTGAGCGAGCCAGTTTTTGAAATTTTACGACTTAAATGAAGAGGTGTTATTAAATTAAATGATTAAAATGATTAAATAAAAAGGAGAATGAGATTACCCGTTCCTTACTTACCCGTTTGTTCATAGCTATTTTTTGTTCACTTTTTTCATAGAAGGTCTACGAAATTTTTTTATTTATTACTTATCCTAAAATACAAAAATACTTACTTATTTCTTATTTATTTATTTATTTATTTATTTATTTGTTGCATAAATAAATATAATAATTTCACATTTGGTGCTTATCTTACACACCTTGACAGCAAAGATTTCTCTTATAACGCTGTTTAGTTGATATATAATTTACAAGATCTGCTTGGTTATTATTATTATTATTATTATTATTATTATTATTATTATTATTATTATTATTATTATTATTATTATTATTAGTGAGTTATGTACATTTTTTCAAACAGGATCTGATACTTTATATTAGAAAAAAAAGAACCACGAGGGGAACATAGAAAGCTTATATCCATAAATATATTTTTTTTTTTTTTGACTTTAAATGCAATTTTGAACATTACTGTCTGATAGAGGGAACGTAACGGAACATGTATACAAAAGTTCAGACTTTAATTCAAATAAATATTAGCTTTGTGAATACTTTTTCCGAAGATTAATAAAAATATCAGCGCATAAGAGCATTTTTACTAGTTACATAGTATGTGAATAATTAAAATACATTTGTTTCAGTTTGAGAAATATGTATTATAAATGTATGAAAAAAAAAAACTCAATAAAAATTCATTTTTTACAGCCTATACTTAAGCTTTCTCTGGACTATATGCCACATCTGGTACATAGTGGGTCGTAACTTACGTTACATTTAGAACAATTTACTGAAGTAATTTGATATTACTGAAGTAATTTGAATACTGAAGTAATCATTCTCCTTTTTATTTAATATAACACTAAAATTTTTTCAAAGGTGAAATTAACATGATTTGTCGATAAAACCTATCTAAGGGTCAATTTGGATGAAAATTACCTAAAAAATGAAAATGAAAATTATACTTTATATCATAACTTCCAATCCTTTTTCAGTAACGACAGTTACCATAGTAATTAAAACTACCAAATTTAAGAAATAACATTAAAATTACGTCATTTTCATTTAAATTGGACTTTGAATAAGTTTAATTAACCCTCTAAGCGTTTGGCCAGTAATATTCCGTACACTAAGCTCCAGATTTCACTGCAATATAAGCAATGTTTAAGATATTATAATTCTATAAATTTAATGAATTTTCAAAGCATTGAAGAAAAATTAAGACTCTCAAGGATTACATTTATATTCCTAAATAAGATTTTTTTATGTAATATTGAAAGAATCATATCTTATTAGCAATTAAGCAAAAGGCAGAGAAAACAACATTACAAATTTACCCATTTGCAAGACGCTTGGAGGGTTAAAACACCATGTCAAATTTACATTCTGAAAAAAAGTTTTGTGCCTGTTACATTACTAAAATTACTGAAAATAGTTCAAACTGTAACGTAAGTTACCATGTAATCACTCTACTTAGAAGAAACACTATAATTATAATAGTATGCCATGTTTTTTGTCCAATATGATTTTTATTCCTGATCAAGAACAGTTCAAAGAATGAAATAACACTTATCTTGTCGATGTCAGAGAGCTGCACTAGACATAATGTTAGAATTTGTTCTTCGGAAGCAAATGAAATTTCGATCAAGCTATTAAGGTAAGAATTACTTTCATTACTTTTACTGAATACTTAAACGTGTTAATATAAAAATTTAAGCTCATTCAGCTGCAAAATGTAGCAATACAATATTTTAAAACCCTAATTGTGTGCTATACCCTAATATAAAACATACCTACCCAAATATAAAATTTTAGCTGAAAATTTAAAAATATTTTATTTTAAGTATTTTTCCCATTATTAGACCTATATACAGATTTTTTTCTTTCATAAAAATAGAAACAACTCGTTCTGAAAACGGTTAAGATTAAGGCAAGGAATTGCTACTTCTACTTTTAAATCTAATGGTTATTGGTTTTCTCATTTTAAACAAAATGACGCATTTCTGTAAATAAATAAAAATTAGTTATTCGCGTTTGAAATGAAATGAACGCCCTCTCGCGGACAGAGTCTGAAACGAAATAGAACTGATACCGTGAGCATCTTTCGCTGAAATCAGTGTTTAAAAGGCCGATAAATAAATAAACAGTTCTATAATAAATAAATAAATAACAGTTCTATAACGCATGCAACGTTGGGTTCTTTGTATTCAAATTATCTAAAATCAAAATATCATGCTCAAAGTTTAGATCTATACTATAAAAAAGTACATTTGACTTACTCATGGCAAAATAACATGACAGCAACACAATGCTTGCATGATTCGCTTGCTCCAGCTTTGCAAGAGCAAGAAAATTTTTTTATTTTCAAATTTTTGTTTTCCTTTACTAGCAAACCTGAAATAATATGGGGATTTCCTTTTGTTTGGCTTGTTTGTAAACACGAGCCTACAATCTCTATTTCTTCTTCTTTGCATTCTTTAATGCCGCACATACGAATCTCTTTGAATTAATAATTGCTTCAGCTTCTCTAAATCAATTACTAGATTTTCCAGCATCTAGAAATTCTAAAATTGTCGATATTTGTAATTTATCTCCCATAATTAAATAAAAAAGATAAAAAACTGCACTTTAAATAGCTCTTTAAACGGGTTTCGCTATGCTACAGCATGGAACAAACAGCACTACGTAAACAAACGATTATCAGGTCGATACAACGCCACCTTTCGGTCATTACAAACGCGAATTAAAATATGTCTGATGGTGGCTTCGAGGAAAGTGCAGAAGGGAAGTATTAAGAAGATCCAAATAAAATGCATATTTTAAACTTATAACATGTTTGTTTTTGTTATTTTAGCTGCATTTTAAGTAAAGAAGTGTGCATTTTACAATTCATATTGCGTATTTTATAAATTAATTTTATTTCTATATCTATCAAAAATAGTTTATAATCCATATTGTATCTACTGTCAACCGGTAAAAAGTAAATAAATATTAATACCAGTAAAAAGTAAATAAATAAAAAAATATACTGATTAAAGTTTTAAATTATTTAAATCTTAAAAAATGTTTACATTTTAATTGTTGCGTCGTATCTAAATTAAATACTAACTTCTTTTATGAAATACTCCCTCTTTTAAGCGTTTATTTTTCTTATTATTTTCAAATATGTAAATTTTATTTAATATAAAAATTCTAAACATAATTATTACTTTTACATGCGAAAGAATAAATATTAAACATAAATCTAAAATAAGGTTTTTAAGTTTTTTTCATAAAAAATGTGTTTTAAACTATAAACATTAGCATTAATTAGTTTTGTTTAAAGTCTAATTCTCAATACTTAGTTCAAATATACATTTTTATACTGACATGATTGGATATTTATTTTCCTTTTTTATCCAGTAGATTAATTTAATTTATAAATTTAATGTTTCGTTTAAAGAAACGTTTAAAAAGACTTTTTTATTGTAAATAAAGCTAACTGAAGCAAATATTTGATTTCTACTAATATTTTTCCTGTACAGAAGAAAAATTGGACATTTTGATTAATTTTGTTTTAGAATTAAGATTTCTTTATGTATTTAGGTGAAAATAAGACAAGATTTATTAGTTATCGTTGAGACTACTTAATTTAATTTTCTGCTATTTAAGCAAAGAGAAGATGTAAATTGAAATGTGTGATCTTAGATACTTTACATTACATTTTAAATTAGTCATTTTACTTACTTAAAAATATATTAATTTAAGGCATGTTTGTATCAATTTAAATGCCAGAAAAGTTCTAAAAGATCGTATACGATTATTCTCTAAGGCTAGTTTATTTTTTGTGTGTATGGTCTAAATTTTTAATGCATTTTTCGAAGATTAATGAAAATAGACAGGAGTTTTCCGAACAGGAAATTCTTGAGTAGCAGTATTCTCTTATAAAATATTTCTGATTAAATAAGGCAAAAATTTGCGTGTTCAATTTAGATTTAGATAATATAAAAAATACTGATATTTCTCTTGGAAAAATCCCTGAAGCATACGAAACCCGTTTTAAAAAAGAAGAGCTGTTAAAATTTTGTTTATGAATTCCAATCGAGTCATTTCTCAAGCGTTCAATATAAAGAATCTTAATTGATGCGTTTCAAAAGAATTGATCATTCTACATTATTCTGAAATGTACGAATAAGGGAGTTGGCGATATCACCACTCTTAAAAATTTCGTGCTACTTTGAACCAAGATTTGGTGCTCGCAGCTATTACCAGCTGCCACCATCCAAATCTTGGAACGAGTTTAATACATATTTTTTGAAAAAATGGTACTATGGTTCAACCGAAGTTCCAAATCTTGGAACAAGATTTCGTCATCTTATGGTGTCAGCTACTAAGCACCAAATTTCGGTTCAAAGTAGCACAAAATTTTTAACAGTGCATTAACTGAAGGGTGGTTAGGAACACCCTATGTATTTTGCTAAATAAGTAGTTTTCGATCCCATGTTCTATGAGAATTTTTCATCCACTTTATACATACTATCATCCCTTTGAATTTGTCTGTGATATTTGGCAACACCCAGTATGCATCTTCCTTTATATTCGTATATATATATATATATATATATATATATATATATATAATGTGAAACCTTTCATCTCGATAACGTCCGAAGTACTACACAATTTTGTATCTCATTGTGACATTCGAATGATTTTTCCAATGTCTTATAATCTTTTTTTTTAAACTGTGTTTGCAATTTTTATACTATTTTACTGGGGTACACAAAAGCAGAAAACATGCACAATTTATAACGATGATAAAATTTTAAGTAATAACTTGTTACATAATCACTTGGTTTATTTTTATATATCTATATGCATTACATGGCCTTTGATGGCCGTCCACTTGCAATTTTAGGCATTTTCTTAAATATCTAGACAAATACATGAAGAATTACTCCCAAACTTTTAGTGTATAAATATAATAGCACAAGTCATAGATTTCCGTGAAGATTTTTTTCCCGAAACTCCATATGGGACCGTCAACAAATCGAAAAAAATAAATATCTTTTGGATAATCCTATCAAAACTAATGTAGCATAAGCGCTCAAATTGTAGATTATGATTAAATGGCTTATTGTTATAATCTTTGTCCATTTTTATGCGAATAGCATGTATACTTGTACAGAAATTAAGGTTTTTATAAAAATGGTCCCAAATTTTTCCAAGTTTTTTCCTTATAATTTGCACAGTTCTTAATATAAAGTAACATGCTTTTCTGAAAATATGACAAATAATATTGCACATAATACCCTGTAATCAGAATTAAAAAATAATAAAAATTGCTTGATAAATGAGTAAGTTTACTAAATACTTTTTCACTGCGCATGCATCAACGATATAAAAAAATTCATTTGCATATTGTGTTAGCTAAAAGTATAGAGCAACTTTTGTGAAAGTCTCAAAATCATAGCTTGAAAATTCTGAAAATAATAGCCTATAGAATATGTACAAAATACGTTGTTCCCAAAATGAAACAAAAAAAAGTGATTTTATCCAAATGTAGTAGTACGTCCCATATTGTGTATTCTATACTGACATTAATCAATGAATATATGAATACAACCCATCTTGTTTTTGCTTCATTTTGCGAATAACGGATTTTCAACTTATTCTATTGACGATTATTTTCAGAATTTTCAAGCTATGATTTTGCGACTTTCATCAAAATTACTATATACATTTAGCTAACATAATATGCAAATGAAATTTTGATATCGTTGACGCAGTGAAAAATTATTTAGTAAACCTACTCATTTTTCATACAATTTTTATTATTTTTTAATTCTGATTACAGGGTATTATGTGCATTGTTGTTTGTCATATTTTTAGAAAAGAATATTATTTTATATTAAGAACTCTGCAAATTATAAGCAAAAATCTTGGAAAAATTTGGGACCATTTTTATAAAAACCTAAATTTCTATACAAGTTATATATGCTATTCGCATAAAAATGAACACAGTTTATAACAATAAGCCATTTAATCATATTCTACCATTTGAGTGCTTTTGCTACATTAGTTTTGACAGGGTTATCCAAAAGATATTCATTATTTTCGATTTGTTAACGGTCCCGTGTGGAGTTTCGGGAAAAAATCTTCACGGGAATCTATGACTTGTACTATTATATTTATACACTAAGAGTTTCGGTATAATCCCTTATATATTTGTCTAGATATTTAAGAAAATGCCTAAAACCGCAAGTGGACGGCCATCAATGGCCATGTGGCGTATAAATACATCTATAAATATATAATTGCCATCTTTACGATAACGTCCAAAATGTTGATCCAATTCTAACCTAAATGGTACAGTGTAATAATTTTGCCAATATCTTGAACAAATTTGTTAACCAATTGTGTAATAAATAGTTTGTTTAAAGAAACACACAAAAGCAAAAGACTAGCAGAATTGTTTAGGACGATAAAATTCTAAATAGTAATTTGCCATAAAATATAAATTGTATTACACACAAATTAATTAAAATAATCTAATTATTTAAAACCTTTATTAAACAATATTTTTTTCATAAAAATATTTAAATTACAATTGCAATACTTTATTCAGAAAAATGTGTAAATTTCAAATAATGTATTTTTACATTTTTTATGGGAAAATGTAAACTATTTTATATTTGTAATCGTATAGAACACTGCTAATGGTCAATAGTCTGTATTGTAATGTATGAAATATAAAACCGCCTAATAATGGATGAGCTGGATTTTTTGGAGCTATTTATTAATCAGAAGCCTGAATTTTTGCGAACTTTTCGTGGTTTGCAAAAATGCAGGCTTCTGATTGATCTATCTCGTTTCGCTACCAGAAAAATCTACTTGGAGAGACATCTATTTATTAACTCATAGAATAAAAAATAATAATGAGAAGAAAAAGAAATAAAATGAAGTGTGTTTGCATTGAGCATGATATTCTTTGATTTAAATTAACTTTATTCGTGAATATAATGAGAGAGTTTTATATCTGGTTTTTCACACACTTCCTCAAGTTAGTAACATATATATATTACTTAATTAATTTTTAATAAATTTTTCGTTAATTCAGCGCAAGTGACAAACTGTCAAATATTCTTCATACTTACAACTGTGTATGATCTAAAACAATGGACTTAATAATGCGCCAATCTTTGTAAGTTAAAATTTGTAAACTGGCATTGGAACTACAGAAATGAAATTTTTCTAACTCTAAAAATTAGAAAGTAAATGCAAATAAAAAGATAATTAATGTAATTATTTTTTTTAATCCGCTGTTATCACATAATAGTTTAATTATGATACAATCATGGTTAAGATTTTAATATTGAGGAAACAATTTAGAAATTGACAATTTATATATTCAATTTGATATTTCCTTGATATTAGACTTGATAGCTAAAATAAACATTAATTACTTAATGAAAGAGTGTTTAAAAGAAAAGTAATTTTTACTCATAAGTTTGTCTTCACCTTGGTGTAATTTTTTGAATTAAATATTGAATTATTTTTCACTAAAATGCTAAAAAAAGGGGTAATTGATTAAAAATAATTTATTTGAGAAATGAAATTTTATAAGATGAAAATTTCGCGAGCAAAATGTTTGAATTCTAGAGGGGAAGATGTCCGAGCCAGGATTAGAACCAGGGATCTCTTGGTTGGAGCGGCAAATGCTATACTACACTGACAGAAAAGAAAAAATCCCAACACCAATAAAGACTTGTGTTAGTTAAACGAAATTTTGTAGGCGTGTTTATACACCTGAAAGATGACATTGATTCTAATTTCATGCTTCGCGCATAAGTGTGGCGCTAGTAGCGCCACTCACAACTTTAAAGTCAGGTTCGCTTTAAATGCGTGCTGTGAGCATTATTTATCTTCAAATTTTGACGAATTGAGTTGAGGTTGATCATGTATGTCTTTAAGAGCAAAACGAGTAAGCCATTATCATCAGCTTCCCGAGTTGGAAAGAGGTCGTAAAGTAGGGCCACGAGAAAATGGATTTTCTTTCCACGATTTTGCAGAAAGACTTGAACGGAATGTATCCACTGTGCATGATTGTTGGGAGCAGTGATCAAGGGATGGTACTGCCTCAAGAAGACCAGGTTCCGGGTGACCACGTGGCACTGATGAGAGGGAAGACCGTCGTATTCAGTATACGGCTGTGGCGCATCGTACTGCGTCTGCGACAGAAATTCGAGCTGCAGTTGGTACCACCGTGACACAACGAACTGTTAGACATCGGTTACTTCAAGGACAGTTCCGAGCAAGGCGCCCTGTTGCATCCATTCCACTGACTCCAAGTCATTGCCGTTTGCGACGTCAATGGTGTCAAGCCAGAGCACATTGGAGAATGGAGTAAAGATTTGTTGTGTTTTCTGATGAAATCAGGTTCTGTCTTGGTGCCAATGATGGCCGTGTGCTGGTCAGAAGGAGCCCAGGGGAACGCCTGCAACCAAACTGTCTGCGGCCTAAACACACTGGACCTACAATCTGGGGTCATGGTTTGGGGAACAATATTCTATGACAGCAGAAGCACTCTCGTGGTTCTCCTAAACACACTGACTGCAAATGTGTACGTCAATCTGGTAATTTAACCTGTAGTGCTGCCATTCAAGAAAACATTCAAAGGTAGTTTTTCAACAGGATAACGCTCTCTCTCATGCCACTGTTGTAACGCAACGTGCTCTACAGAGTATCGACATGTTACCTTGGCCAGCGAGAACACCAGATCTATCTCCCATTGAGCATGTATGGGATATCATTGGATGAGAACTCTGGTGTCATCCTCACCCAACACTGACCATCACAGTATTGACACAGCAAGTACAACAAGCATGGAACTCCATACCACAAAGTGGCATTCGGCACCTGTATGACACAATGCACGCACATATGTAGGCTTGCATTCAAAATTCTGTAGGTTATAGCGACTATTAATGTAACAGCATTTCACATTTGAAATGCCTTTTATTGACTTTAAATTAACCTATGATCTCGAAAATCTAATCAATTAAAAATGTTAACTAGACAAATGCACTGTCCAAATTTCATTACTCTACAATAAGTCTTTCTTAGTGCTGGGATTTTTTTTCCGTCAGTGTATTTGAACTACACTGGACGAATCTATACAATATGTGTATAATGCCAGGATTCGAATTAAAGCTGGTTCGGACATTATTTCTTCAAATTGAAATTTACATCCCATATAATTTATAAACCAATTAGAATAATTGGGTTAAAATTAATCTGGTGTTCTATTACCTGCGATTTATTTTGTTGAGTTAATTCAGATATCAGACCTGATGCTATACTCATTAAGTTAGCTAAGATAATTAGATCAACCAGTTTCGCCCGGTATAGCTCATATGATAGAACATTGGCCACTCTTGTTTAAAGATCTTTAGCTTAAATCTTCGTCGGACATTTTTCGATTTTTCGTCCAGTTCGAAATTAACATCTTATATGATTTATAAACCAACTAAGATAATTTTAGTAAAATGAATCAACCGTAAGAAAATTGTACACTTTTAAACTAATTCATTCAAAACTTTTAGTATGTTTCTTATTTATGCTTTATTAACAAAAAAGGGGGTATTAGATGTATTATATTACCTTAAATTAACATTTAATTGTTCTCATTTAAAAAAGAAAGTTTAATCCATTTTACTTCTATTAAAAAATTCCTCCAGTTTTTTTTTTTTTTTTACTTTTTACAAAAACACTTTTAATTATTTTTACCTCCAGAAAAGAATCCTCTAGAAAGATTTTTAATCCCCTACAAAAGAAATTCAAAACCTCGTTTTTTTTTTAGAAAAACATAATCTACAAAAAATTTTAATTCTCTAGAAGAGAAATTTTAACCCTTTGAAGTCCTCTATCAGGTTGGATAACCCTATTTTATCTATTGATAATCTTTGTTGGAGGTTTTTTTTCCAAGGTCGCGTTGCCCCACCAGTGGCCGAGAGGTTCGGACCTCTCAACTGGTAGACGGCAGGTGCTGGGTTCGAACCCAATCGCGGCTGTCGGCCTAACCGTTCGGAGTTTTCGTGGTTTTCTTCGAACCTTGCGTAAATACGGGTTAGGTTCCCTTAGAAAGACCCCCACGAAGGGCACTCCCCCTTGGTCCTATATCCCTAGCGCAGATAATCGGAAGTCAAAAATCAACCAACCAACCAACCATCCAAGGTCGCGTTTGGTGTACTGTTATTGTTTCAGATACGGCTGATTATATAAGGCTTGTTATGAAATTTCAAATGTTGTGTATGGATTTTTGAGAAGTCACACTCAGGATAAATCAATTTCTTTTAGTATTCTAAAATATTTATTCAAGCGAAATACTAAGTATTTCAATACGTCTGAGCCTTTAATTTTTTTAATTTTCTATTTAAAAGAGAATATCTATACTGGAAAGATGATTATACAGTTTTTTTTTTAACGAGTGTATTAAATTATGTACTTTCTTTTATTTCGGTTCATTGAAAACATTATTTATGGGTTTCGAGTCAACGAATTGTTTTCGGATACAAATCGACCCTGCAATAATCTATCTAAGTGATTTGTAGAAACAAACTTTTTATTTCTTTAGATTTATATCAACTTAATTTCAGTCTGTATATAAATTTTCGCAGTAAAATAGATATTCATAGTATATTTCTGAATATTAAAATTGTAATTCACTATCTCTCAATAATTTTGTATCATTTCAAAATATAAATATTTCATAGACATATGTAAAAAAAAAAAAAGAAAAGAAAAAGAAAAAAAAGAAAAAGAAAAAAAAAAGAAAAGAAAAAAAAGAAATAAGTTTTATGTGATAACTTTCAAAGCATTTGATCGTATTTAATGGAGAAATATTAATCCTGTTCAAATGGAATAAATTGCCTAAATCTTAATCTGAGAGTCTTTATAGAACTTAACAAATCGAATACGAAATAACGTTACATAAAGAATTATTCAAAAGATTTTATGCTTTATATATTTATAAGGAAACAAGTAATACACATTTTTCTCTTATTTAATGCTTGCTATTCAAGATTTGAGAGGACTAATAACAGAATGCAATTATTTTATCATGTTGTCGCTTAACGAGCAAATATTATAACTGTTGTAGCTTTGCTAAAAGAAATTTCTATGGCAATTTATTTGATTAATTTGTAACATATAGCGTATTTTTTTCCTTTTTAGAATTATAATTGGAGATAATAAAAAGATTCCTAAAGACATAAAAATTTTTCATGAAAAAAAAATTAGAATACTGAAAACAGGATTCTTACTGTATCCTTTATTTATTCAAAAATACTTGACTTATTACTCGGTTGTGAAAATTTTGCAACCAAAATTATTTTTTTTTCTTTTATCTTTGCAACAAATGTAAAATTTTAATCGAATAAGGGATTTTTGCAGTGTTTTTGTTAAGTATACATATTGTATGCATATAATGAATTCTTAGCTTTATCAACAATAAAAAAAAATTGAAAATAATTTTTTTTAAATATTTATGTCAAATACTCCATTGAATCTATATATATATTTAAATAACGATATTTGTTCAATTCGTCGATTTTATTTACTCAAAATCTTTTAGATTTTATCGCTTCTCTAGAGTTTATGAAACTTGTAACATTTAACTTTAAACTCTTAGTCTTTGAATATATATCATGCTAACAGGGCTGACACAGGCGATTATTTTTTAATTTTGTTTTGCACCATTTTTTTCAAAACTACAGTCTTTTACTTATGATTTGAGAACTTTAATAAGAGAAATATATCAAAAATGAATTTTTTAAAAATAGTGGTGTGAACAGGATATAAAAATAATCGCCTGTGGTAGTCCTGTATTGACGTCTGACACTGTAAAAAAAGGGTCGATTTACTAAAAAAATTTTAGTGATCCTTGAAATTACTAAAAATTTTTTTGTAATCTTACTCGGTTACAAGAAAATCTGTAAGAATTACTAGAAAAAAGCTAGCAACGAATAGACTTAATAGTTTTATATTTTAATAGCTATTACTAAAACTCACTTGGTGTGGCCGGCATAGCACCGAACACCAGGCTGAAAGGTCTCGGGTTCGATGCTGGGCACATGCAAATACGCACCGAGTGTATGCAGTGTAAGTACTTGTTAAATAAAGGGATTATGAATATTCTGTCGTAGCAGTTACCTTGGGTAATGATCTCTGAACTCCCCCCCCCCTTTAGAAACATGTCAAAATAGATCAGGTGGCAATGTGTAGTGCTGCCATCTGTTGCGGCTTTGCCGAAAATCTTTTTCTGCAGATGTCTGTTTTCTTACCTACTTTATGCAGCTCAAAGCAAGCTGCTGCCCTTCGGGCAAACATAATGGTTACTAAAAATAGTTTTGGAGCTGTTACTAAAATTAGCTTGGTGGCTCATACTAAAAAGTTTTAAGTTAGTTATACAAAAAATTATTTTGTTCAGTTTAAAAAAGAAATGTTTGTTTCACTTGCAAAAAAAAGTTTGGAATGATTACTAAAAATTCTGTGGAATACAAATTTTCTAAAAAAATTTTAGTAACCTCTCGAATTTTTTTTACAGTGTACAGAGGTTAGTATCACTCACTTTTGGAAGCATTCCTCGAAATTGTTATGTTTATCCAAATACATTCTAATTCAGATATTCCCAAAACAGAATCATTTCTGGATTCCTTAAGTGGTAAAAACATTAAACTGCCCTGCAAAATTTTCCTGGAATCGACTGAATATCAAAGAAATCTAGAGAACCTGTCAATAATTTAATTTTTAAATCTACGTTCGGTTCAGTAGGTTACCCATGCAAATTACCCATGCAGTTTTATTCATTCTGGTCTTCGAGTCAACAAAATTGCAGCAACAAACAAGGTTTAACTAACTGAGAGATTATTTCGTGTATAATATCTCAGGTTGTGAAATGAAAATACCTATTCAGAAGAAGAAATGCTAAGATGTATAAAGGCAGTGTTCAGATTCTACAAATCGATACACGAAGTATTAAAAGCCATGAGTGGACATCGATAACTATGTTCATTGAAGTAATTATATACACTCAACCAATATTACATGTAGTTAAAAAATTAACTACTAGGCTGAATTACGTGTCTGTTGCCATAATAATTTGTGAATATTGTATTTTCTTAAGATATTGTACATTAACTTCAATCAAAGATAATAATAAAGATTATAGATGAAAAGTTTTCCAAGCTTTCCAAAGTTCCAAGCTTTTAAATCATAAAATACGAAATTTATGATAAAATTCCAAAATTTTTTTTAATAAAAGATAAATATTTTTTTTTTCTCTGGAATAGGTAGAAGTTATAAAAACTTATAAAATACAATATAATACAAAATAAAAGTAAATATTAATAGGTATTACAAAATATTAATATTAATTTTTATAAATATGATGCGCTTAGAGTGTAAAATATCTTTTTTTAGAAAAAGAACTTCACCTTCATTTGGATACGTATCACGCCACATATATCTTATCCTAAAACTGGCTCTAATTGGGGTATCTTCATTTTTTATAAGTTTAGTAAAATGTTATTCTTTAATAACAGATAAAAAAAACATATATAAAAGTTTTTAAGGCGTTGAAATTTGGTATGACGCAGTAAAGTACAGTGCTTTCGCAAACAATACACTGAATGTTATTACTTTCTTCTATGTCTACAGAAAGTATTGGATTCGTGAAATTTTTCGGATTCCGGTTTTCGACGGATTTACACTTTTTGAGGGTCAGAGATTCCAAAAAGCATATTTTTTATAAAATGCCTGTCTGTGAGTCAGTCTGTCTATCTTTATGTGATATAAATATTTTGGACACTTTATCTCAAAAACTAATCCGCAGAAGTTTACAAAACTTAAGTTTCAATTAGACCTTGATATAAATTGGGTCTAATTAGTTTTTTCTATATATCGCCTAACAGGTGGCGCTGCTATGCTGCCTTTTTCACGATTTTTACAAAAGCTATACCTCTAGAACTAATAGAAGGAATTTCATAAAACTTCAGATACCGTTAGTCCTTAATATAATATGGTGTTGATTGCGTTTTGGTATAAATCACAAAAACAAAGAGCGTTGCTATGCGGTAATATTCATGATTATCGCAATAGCTCTATCTCTAGAACAAATGCACGAATTTTCATAAAATTAGAGACAAGTTAGTCTCTGATATAAATTAGTATTCTATAGTTTTTGAGCAAATTGCTCCCCAAGTGAAGCTGCTATGCGGTATTATTCATGATTATCCCAATAGCTCTATCTCAGGATCTAATGCACGAATTTTCAGAAAACTTCAAATTCAGTTAGTCCCTGATATAAATTAGTATTCAATAGTTATTGTTATAAATCGCTCAGCAGGTGGCGCTGCTATGTGGCATTATTCATGATTATCACAAAAGCTCTATCTCAGGAACTAAAGCACGGATTTTCAGCAAACTTCAAATTCAGTTAGTCCCTGATGTAAATTATTATTCTTTAATTTTTAATGTAAATCACTCAACAGGTGTTGCTTTTATCCAGTTTTTTTACGACTTCTGCGATAATTCATCTCAAATACTAATTCACGGATTTTCATAAAATTTCAGATTCAGTTAGAACTTGAAATAAGCTGTTGCAGATTATATTTTTGTGTAAATTATCTAACCTTGACGCTGCTATGTTTCATTGCTACAAATATGTTCATTACATTCCACATTAATACATCCATTTTTCTAGGCGTATTAACGTGTATGAGATAGAAGAAAGTTTGGAATTGCCACAGATTAGTTTTTATTATTAAGTTCGTTTAAAATTTAATATCATAATACATGAAATTTTAAATTCTTAAAGGGCGTTCACTCAACAGAGTGGAAAATTGTCCACTCCAGGACTCTAACCCAGGTCCTTGGTATAGCGCACCGATGTTCTACCAAATGAACCACTTGAAACGATACCCAGCCCGCCATTTCTCACTAACATATGTTGCAGCAAGACGACAACCACAGCACAACCCGTAAGGCATGGTGACGTCGCTGCGACGTTGTTGTGAAGTCACATTGTAACTTTGTGACCATCGATCGTCGATGTGACGCCACATGACATCGATGTGAAGTGACGGTGACTAAAATGTGAAGTCGTTATGGCCGTTTTAGAGCTCGTTTGTGACCACTTCACAAAATGGTCACAATGTGACAAATTTGCGAAAAATGTGTCATTTATGTCTACTTTGACATTAGCGTTGTGACGGAACTGTAACAAAAGTGACAATATTTAAATCGCCAGAAACATGTTTTTTAAAGTAAATAACATGTTTTGAAGAATTTTTTATAATTTTCTAAAGATTTTAAAAAAAGTCACATCTCAGTCACAATGTGATGTCACTGAGTGGTGGCATTTTGGTCACAGATGTGATGTGACCAAAGTGACTCACTATGACGTCACTGTGACTATGCACCCCATGTGGGAAGATGGAATATATTTCTATGAGTCACCGACTCTGGGCAAACATAAAGTAACAGAAAATGCAGTATCCATCAAATTGAATAAATCTATAGAATTCTTGGATTTTTTTTTTAATTTTAGGCGACCTGCATTCATTAATATTTCAAAATTTTAATTCAGTTTTCTTGAAAGCAGGACGTGGTACATTTTCTGTAGAAAAATTTCCAACAATTCTATAGAATTATCATTATATGTATACTTCGAATTTAATTTTCTTTTTTCGCGAAAATTAACCTTATACTGTATTAATTTCCTTTTAACAATATTTCGTACTTATTTCAACTTATTAAATTAAAATCCTGTTACTAGATCTAATCTATTAATCTTTATAGAAACGATATAAATTCTTAATTCGCCTTAAAAAAACAATTTATTCCAAGATGCGTAAATTTAAAAAATGGTTCTAAATTAAAAATATTCTTAATTAAACTTTATCTCTTAAAATTCCCAATAAAACGCATTTTTCCCTGTTTTTATCAACCATTTTTTAAGAAAGTCTTATTAAATTTATTCCAAAACCATAATTTTCCAAAATATCATTCTTTTTTATTTCTTTTTCTTTTTTCTTCGCGTTTGATATTTATAGAGTATCAATAAATTCATTTCTTTTATTTTTTGTTTCAAATTAAACGTCTGTACTTGAAAATCATCTGTAGAATATTCGAATTTCGATTTCGATTATAAGTTAGTTAAATAATAATCTTTTAAAATAAAAATTATCGTCTGAAAAAGATTCGAGAATGCTATGTTAATTTCGACGCTAGGCATAAAATTTTGTTTACACAAGAAAATCATGGTTAAAGATTATAGAATATTCTAAAAACTTTTATTTTTTGATTTAAGTGAGAAAGCCGAGAGATGATGGAATATTCTTTCTATTTTCTTTCGATGACTCGGTTTTAGGCGACTTTCGGAAATTATGTTTTCATGATGGAATGTCAGTACGGAAAGAGCATTTCCGCTCTATCTGAATGACCTTAATAAACTATTTTGGGGCAGAAACTGTGTAATTTGGTGAAGCTTCTGCGTTTATTATTTTACTTAATTTTTATTTCGCCACGACTCCTGTGATGTAATATGGGGAAACTTGCAAAGATTTTACTGACTTCTATCTCAAAATGTCACATGTAATTCACAATACTGATATCCGACATTTTAAATTTTAAAGTATTAAAAATATAAATATAAAGCTTTTATATTCTGCGCATTTTAATTACTAATGTATAAATAAATCTATTGAACATTGAACTAAGAAGACAGATCATAATTTCTGAAAACCTAATATCAGCACTGACATTTTCAATGAGAATTTAATTTTTGTGGATTTAACACAACATAAAATGTATTAACATAAAACTAATAGCAATAGCATTAAAATTTCATAACGCATTTAATTAAAAGTTATTAAAAAAGAAAAAAAAACAATCTCACAATATAAAATCCTAAAAATCAGTTTATATTGCACATTTCAGTTTTCAACATAATTTTAATTAAAAGCAGATTAGATTTTAGGTTTTCAATGCATTTTGGAAGAAGTTTGTGAATTGGACCCTCTCAACGAATCTAAGTACCATGTAATTAATCAAAATTTCATCGCTTAAAATCTAATGCTCTGCTTTAGATGTTAAAGTGCATACAGTTAAATTTTTAATTACTGGTGGCTCTCGAAGCGTATTTGAGTGATTTTGAAAAGAAAATTATTATTCCCTTCCAAACTCTAATTACATTATAACTCTATAACTTGAAAATAATCATTGTATAAACTTATAGTTACATTTTAATTTTTGAAAACATTTGAAAACTCACGTTTATATAAAATTAACCCTTTATCTACCGACGGTACTTATAAGTACCATTAAAATAACTTATTATAAAATTCTTTTAATACGTCAATTAGGTGTAATACTGCTTAGAATGAGTTACAGAAACAGTACTTTATATTATTGTTCCAAAAGTATTATTAGTATTATTGGTTACACAAAGCAAAAATATTTTTAAAAGGATAATTTCGTTTGTCTTTTCATTTTTTCAGCTTTCTTGGAGCTGAGGGAAGGGTATGGGGCGAATTTTCTTCATGACAAAGTGTTTAAGTGGAACAATAAGACTTCGTTAAATGGAAGATTCAGCATAATTATAGACGCCTTTTCGTTCAAAATCGGTATAAAATTATCATTGTTCAAGGTGCCCATTAAGGAATGTATCATTTATAAATTTTAGTAGTATCAGCTGTAAGTATTGTAGATTGTTGGTTGAAGGTCACAAACAAAGAATGACTCATACAGTTTTAGATAAGCGAGTGCGCGCGTACTGCTTGGTTATTGACTTGAAAGTACTGTCACATAGCAAAATGGCGACTCTCGAGAATAAAGTGCCATTGCTGGTCTGAAGATTTAGAAGTCTTCTTTGAGGACTTATAAAAGATCGTGTCTGCATCTCGCCACTACCTAATGATTTGTAAGTATTGAAACGCAGAATTGAAAAGGCTATTGCTTCCATTACGCAGGACTTGTTAACTGAAGTGTGCGAGGAATTGGACTTTAAAATAGATGTGAACCATATAACTAATGATGCAAACATTAAACATTTTAAGCAAAACTCCTTCAGTTTACCTTCAATGTTGTGTATGATTTGCTGTATATAGTCTAAATCAAACTGTTACAATATACCATTGAATGTGGGACATTATTTTATGAACACAATGCATTAAAAATATTATAATGTAACTCATATGTATAATTTATCTATACTAAAAAAAAAAAATCTTTAAAGTTACTGAATTTTTTCATGGAAACTAGGCTTCCTTAAAAAAGCCTAGTTTATATAGAAACAATCAAATTATTATAGTTTTATAGATAAAGTTTTCGTAAGATTACTGTAATTTTATTAGATTCGCTTGTAAAACTACAGAAATCTGTAGCTTTATAAACACTAGTTATGTAGATTTATCTTTTATTGTACAGTTTACAGATAAAATTTTAGTAAGCATACTAATTTCAGCGAATTTACTTGTGTAACATTACAAATTTTATTTATTTATTTACTTATTTTAGTGTAGTACATAAAAGACAAACATCAAGATTACACTAATAGTTAAAAATATTGTTTGACGCTGCAATCATATAATTTACGTTTCACATATTACGAGAGTATTAAAAAATATGGAAATGCTTCTGAATAGTTCATTACTATGGAAGAAGCGCCATCTCTAATAAGTGATATTAGTTCTATAACTTATAAAAGTAATTTATCAAACATTTTGAAGCCCATAGGAGCATAAAATGTTCATTTTTCACTAAATGAATATAAAAGCAATCTAATTCTATTAATTCGTTTTAATATAAATTATATTTAAATGATTATTTCCGTTGAAAAAAATTTAATTTGATAATTAATATTGCTTTTAACATACTTTTATATTTTGTTCTGAAATTAAAAATGTTTCAAGCTACTTTTAAATTATAAAATTGTTACAAAAACATAATTCTAAGCTATCAAGTGTTTCTCTTGAAAAGTTTTGGCAATTAATCTTTATAAACATAAATCATCTCGTTTGTTTAAAAATTTTCTCTTTTTAAAATAAGTATTTAGAGTTATTTTTTAAATTTTTGATGCGTTCTGATACTTATTTCTTGTTCTTTTTTATGCATTTTAAACGCTAGTTATTAAAATTTAATTTGCTGCAACTGATTTAAATTTGCTGATATACATTTTTATTTGTATACAAATGTAAATAAAAGTAATATTTAATTATGGTAACTACTTATTTCCATTTTAGTTTTCTCATATGTTAGTTTCTGTAAGTTTTTTTTTTTTTTTTGTTAGTTATTGCTTTAAAAAATTAAAAAATATATTGTATTTTTTTAATTTTAAGAATCATTTGAAGTATATATTAAGAATGCTGTTGCATAGAAAGTTAGTAAAAATTTTACTTTCTAAACATTTAAGAAAAAAATTTGTTAATGATAATTTGACGATAATATTTTAAAAATGACAGAAAAAAAAAAGAAAATTTTAGTTTTTCAACATTTTGCGGTATGTTCTCATCAATTTTTAATAAACAGAAAAATATAATTATTTAGTTACTTTATTCGATTTACATACTGATCTATAAATGTAATTATGACAAAATTCAGATTATACAACAAAAAATTTGTTTTAAGGGAGATAATTATGTGAAGTAAAATTACACTCTGCAAGCTTTATGTTAACAAAACTCTGAAAATATAGCTTTTTAGTATTCTTATTTACGTCACATTTCAAGTAATCAGTAGAATTAAAAAAATCTTAAATTAAAAAGTTAAATATTTAATAACATAACAATTTCCAAATTTACACCTGTTATCGCAAAGGGAAAAGGATAAAATTGAAGGAAGTAGGATTACAAGATCACATAGAAGGGTCCACAAGGTTTATGGAATTTTAAGTATAATGAAAGAAATAACAAGTTGGAAATTGTAAGTCAGATGTGGCAAATGAGGCGCATTCGCACTATAGTCAGTTTTATAAATATACAAATCTTTGTGCAATAGCTCTTGCATTCTTGTATAAAAAAATCCATAAATACAAATTAATTACGATTATATATATTAAATTCAGTAATGAACAAGCATTGACTCTGTCTTAAATAAGATGTCATCACCATGGCAATCTTCAATCATTACCTATCACGGAATATTGAATTAAGTATATTTTCATTTCATCTTCATTTAATAGAATGAAGAAAACTTTTAATAATATCGCTTTAAGTTTTGATTCGATTATCTTAAAATTTGAAATTACTTTACGAAATTTCTCTCACGAATATACGAGGGCTGTTTTTTAAGTAATGGCAGTCTAAAAATAAAGAGCGATGAAAAGAAAACTTTTAATACAGCTCTTTTTATATATTAAATTAAATATAATAAATTAAAATACAAACCATTCGATTGAGTAGCTTTTGCACTATTTTATGAGGGGAGATGGACAGACAGAGAAACGGTCCAGACGACGATTATAGGTGATACGTATTTGTGTAATTACGAATGCACGTACAAATTGTCTAACATTGAAATAGTCCGACCGGCCAGTGCCAGGAGGAAGAAGTAGCTTTCATATTCCTTACTTAAAAAAAAAAAAAGTTCTGTAATTCAAGTTTCAAATTAGTGGTACACAAATATAGAAAATTCAGTACTCATTTTTTTAATACTGAATATGAATGGGAATTTCGAGAAATTTATCAAATTTGTACTGATTTTATTTAAAGCGATTTACATTTGTTTGAAAAATTCAGCGATATAATGAAATGCCTGCCATTTTAATACAACATTATGGGTGAAACTAACCAACGAGCTTGATCAAGATCTTAGTAAGTTCTGTGCGCATGCTTACTCACATCGAAATCGGTTGATGTATGTGAAAGCTGTCGCAGGCAAATAGATTTTTCAAAAAATGTCACCCACTTTAGAAGTTCAAACTTTTATATATAAGCGATTTTTTAGGATAAAGACAAAACAAGATAAAACCCTTGAATCAAGATCAAATACTTCAGATAAAACCTTCTTCTTTTTCATTTTTTCCTTTGTACATTATTATAATTTAAAAAAATTTGGACGATTTTAAATGACCGCCATTTTGAAACAAGATGGCGGGTGAAGTTGACCAACAAAATCGGTTAAGGCATTGGTTTGTGCCATGCACAGACTGAGTTATATCTTAATCGTTTCATAAAAAATGTACACGTTATAACGTGACAAAAATCAGATCATTTCAAAATATCAGCCACACTCAAAATCAAAGTGCTACAACACATCCATTGCTTCAGTTATAAGCAAAAAAAAAAAAAAAAAAAAAAAAACATGTGGCACTCGGGGACTGCCACGGTAAAGCTATTGCATAGCATTTTTTATCAATTTATGCAAAAATACCGCGTCAATGGCTGCCGAAGTCTACCGAAGGATACCGTGCCGAAGTCTGCCGAACTGAAACGACGTTAGTCGGAGTGTTAGGATTTTTTCTCGTTACGGAATTTCTAGATTCGGTCGCCGCGCTCAAAGCCCGCGATAAAAGCTATGCAATAGCTTAATAAATTACCAAACAAAATTTGGTCGCGCTACGAAAATTAGATCGCGAGTTATAAGCATTTTAAATTTTTCGACCCTCACGGTGGGGGGAGGTCTCCTGTCACAAGAAATTAACACTGTCTCATAATAAATTACCAAACAAAATTTGGCCGCGCTACGAAAAGTAGATCGCGAGTTATAAGCATTTTAAATTTTTCGACCCTAACCGTGGGGGGTCTCCTGTCAAAAAAAATTAACACTGCCTCATAATAAATTACCAAGCAAAATTTGGCCGCGCTACAAAAATTAGATCGCGAGTTATAAGCATTTTAAATTTTTTGACCCTCACCTTGGGGGGTCTCCTGTCACCAAAAATTAACACTGTCTCATAATAAATTACGAAACAAAATTTTGCCAAGCTACCAAAACTATATCGCGAGTTATAAGCATTTTAAATTTTTCGACCCTCACCGTGGGGTGTCACCTGTCACCAAATATTAACAATGTCTCATAAAAAGTTACCAAACAAAATTTGGCCGCGCTACTAAAGTTAGATCGCGAGTTATAAGAATTTTAAATTTTTCGACCCTAACCGTGGGGGGTCTCTTGTCACCAAAAATTAACAATGTCTCATAATAAATTACCAAACAAAATTTGGCCGCGCTACAAAAATTAGATCGCGAGTTATAAGCATTTTAAATTTTTCGACCCTCACCGTGGGGGTGGGGGGCTCCCGTCACCAAAAAGTAACACTGCCTCATTATAAATTACCAAACAAAATTTGGCCGCGCTACGAAAATTAGATCGCGATTTATAAGCATTTTAAAATTTTCTACCCTCACCGTGGGGGTCTCATGTCACCAAAACTTAACAATGTCTCATAATAAATTACCAGACAAAATTTGTCCGCGCTACGAAAATTAGATCGCGAGTTATAAGCATTTTAAATTTTTCGACCCTCATCGTTGTGGGGGGGGGGGCTCCCGTCACCAAAAATTAACACTGTTTCATAATAAATTACCAAGCAAAATTTGGCCGCGCTACAAAAATTAGATCGCGAGTTATAAGGATTTTAAATTTTTTGACCCTCACCTTGGGGGGGGGGGTCTCCTGTCACCAAAAATTAACACTGTCTCATAATAAATTACCAAACAAAATTTCGCCAAGCTACCAAAATTAGATCGCGAGTTATAAGCATTTTAAATTTTTCGACCCTCACCGTGGGGTTTCTCCTGTCACCAAAAATTAACAATGTCTCATAATAAATTACCAAACAAAATTTGGCCGCGCTACGAAAATTAGATCGTGAGTTATAAGCATTTTAAATATTTCGACAATCACCGTAGGGGGTCTCCTGTCCCCAAAAATTAACAGTGCCTCATAATAAATTACCAAGCAAAATTTGGCCGCGCTACAAAAATTAGATCGCGAGTTATAAGCATTTTAAATTTTTTGACCCTCACCTTGGGGGGTCTCTTGTCCCCAAAAATTAACACTGCCTCATAATAAATTACCAAGCAAAATTTGGCTGCGCTACAAAAATTAGATCGCGAGTTATAAGCATTTTAAATTTTTTGACCCTCACCTTGGGGGGGTCTCCTGTCACCAAAAATTAACACTGTCTCATAATAAATTACCAAACAAAATTTGGCCGCGCTACTAAAGTTAGATCGCGAGTTATAAGCATTTTAAATTTTTCGACCCTCACCGTGGGGGTCTCTGTCACCAAAAATTAACAATGTCTCATAATAAATTACCAAACAAAATTTGGCCGCGAAACGAAAATTAGATCGCGAGTTATAAGCATTTTAAATTTTTCGACCCTCACCGTGGGGGGTCTCCTGTCAAAAAAAATTAACAGTTTCATAATAAATTGCCAAACAAAATTTGGCCGCGCTACGAAAATTAGATCGTAAGTTATAAGCATTTAAAATTTTTCGACAATCACCGTAGGGGGTCTCTTGTCCCCAAAAATTAACACTGCCTCATAATAAATTACCAAGCAAAATTTGGCTGCGCTACAAAAATTAGATCGCGAGTTATAAGCATTTTAAATTTTTTGACCCTCACCTTGGGGGGGGGTCTCCTGTCACCAAAAATTAACACTGTCTCATAATAAATTACCAAACAAAATTTGGCCGCGCTACGAAAATTAGATCGCGATTTATAAGCATTTTAAATTTTTCGACCCTCACCGTGGGGTGTCACCTGTTGCCAAAAATTAACAATGTCTCATAATAAATTACCAAACAAAATTTGCCCGCGCTACTAAAGTTAGATCGCGAGTTATAAGCATTTTAAATTTTTTGACCCTCTCGGTGGGGGGTCTCCTGTCACCAAAAATTAACAATGTATCATATTAAATTACCAAACAAAATTTGGCCGCGCTACGAAAATTAGATCGCGAGTTACAAGCATTTTAAATTTTTCGACCCTCACCGTGGGGCGTCACCTGTTACCAAAAATTAACAATGTCTCATAATAAATTACCAAACATAATTTGGCCGTGCTACTAAAGTTAGATCGCGAGTTATAAGCATTTTAAATTTTTCGACCGTAACCGTGGGGGGTCTCTTGTCACCAAAAATTAACAATGTCTCATAATAAATTACCAAACAAAATTTGGCCGCGCTACTAAAGTTAGATCGCGAGTTATAAGCATTTTAAATTTTTTGACCCTCTCGGTGGGGGGTCTCCTGTCACCTAAAATTAACACTGTCTCATAATAAATTACCAAACAAAATTTGGCCGCGCTGTGAAAATTGGATCATAAAAAACTTAAGTTTGAGACTTGGTATCCTAATATCTGAAAAATACCGAGTCAATGTCTGCCGAAGTCTACCGAAGGATACCGTGCCGAAGTTTGCCGAACTTAAACGGCGTTAGCCGAAGTGTTAGGTTTTTTCGTTACGGAAGTGTTAGGTTTTCTCGTTACGGAATTTCTAGATTCGGTCGCTGCGCTCAAAGCCCGCGATAAAAGCTAAGCAATAGCTTAAAAATGCTCGGAATTCTTTGTATCAAGCGCATACACATAAAAGAAAAATCTCTTTCATTTTCAAATTTTTTGTATCTTATTTTAAATTTAAAATTTAAGATAAAATTCAAATGACATCTACTTTGGAATAAAATGCCGGATGGAATTTGCCAATGAACTCGGTCGAGACATCTGTATGTACTATGTACACTCCAAGTTACATCCAAATCGGTTTACTAATACGCGTATTATCGCGTAATAAAATCAGATCATTTCAAAATGTCAGCCACATTAGAAATTCAAAGTGCTATAACTCATCGATTTTTTAAGATATAGACGAAATAAAAAATGCTCTGGAATTTTTCTATGAAGAGAAAATACATAAAAGCAAAAAAAAAAAAATTACTTCAATTTTTGTGTACCTAGTTTTAAATTTTGAAATTTTCTGAAAAATTTAAATAGCCAACATTTTGAAACAAGATGACGGTTGTACCTGACCAACGAATTTTGTTCAGACATTGATATATACTATGTACACACCAAGTAACATCCAAATCGGTTCATAAGTACGCGTGTTATCATGTGACAAAAAACACTCTTTCAAAATATGAGCCACACTAGGAATTCAAAGTGTAGCCAATCAAAGTGTAGCCATTCAATCTTAGCCATTTTTAAAGATGTAAACAAACGAAAAAATGCTCCGAAATCCTTGTATGAAGGTCAAGCAAACAGAAGAAGAATATTTCTCAATTTCTAATTTTTTTGTACTTAATTTTGAATTTAAATTTAAAAAAATGTTAAATTGTCGCCATTTTAAAACAATATCGCGGATGAACCCGGGCAACGATTTCGGACGAGAAATTAGTATTTCCTATGTACAAGCCAAGTTTCATTTAAATACAATAATTCCAAATTGACAAAGATAATATATATACAGGGTGTATCTAAACTACTGGGCAAAAATTTAAGGGGTGATAGTACTCATCAAGACAAATAATATTAAATGGAAAACTAAGGGTCCCAAACGTCTTCCGAAGGAGATAGGCGCCATGAAAGTTTAAGGTCCAAAATTTGAAATGATTATAATAAAGGGAAAAATTGGTCGATTCGTTTGCGGTTTTCTCGAAAACTATTCTTTATGTCAGTATTGTATTTAAAATAAATTATAAAGATAAATTTCAAAAAATGCCGATAGAGGGCGCTTTAGACTTTGGAGTAGCGAACAACTATTTTTTGCATCTCATTACATTTTTTTAGAAGGTTAGACATAAACTTAAATTTTGAGCTCAAAATCTGTGGTTAAGTAGCGCAAACTGAACTGTGTTTAATGGGAGTGGGTAGGTTCAAATTTCAAATGATTATAAAAAACAGAATAATTGGTCAATTGATTTGCGGTTTTCACTAAAACTATTCTTTATGTCAGTATTGTCTTGAAAATAAATTATAAAGATTAGTTTAAAAAAATGTCGATAGAGGGCGCTTTAGATTTTCGAGTAACGTACAACTATTTTTTAACGCTATTTTTTGCATCTCATTAAATTTTTTTAGAAGCTTAGACATAAACTTAAATTTTGAGCTGAAAATCTGAATCGTTTAGAGTGGTTAAGTAGCGCAAACTGAACTGGGTTCAATGGGGGTGGGAAGGTTCAAATTTCAAATGATTATACAAAACAGAAAAAATGGTCGATTCGTTTGCGGTTTTCTCTAAAACCATTCTTTATGTCAGTATTTCCTTGAAAATAAATTTTAAGGATAACTTAAAAAAATTCCGTTAGAGGGCGCCTTAAACTTTAGAGTAAAAAACAAAAATTTTTAACTTTTTTTTTTGTATCTAATTAAATGATTTCAAAAGCTTAGACTTAAAGTTTGAGCTCAGATTCTCAATCGCTGGGAGGGGTTAAGAAGCGTAAACTGAACTGTGTTCAGGAATTGAAATGTTACCCTGCCCACCCTACGAACACAGTTCAATTTTGCGCTACTTAATTACTCACAATGATTCAGATTTTTAGCTCAAAATTTAAGTCTAAGCTTTTAAAACATTTATTTAGATTTAAAAAAATAACGGTTAAAAATAGCTGTTGGTTACTCTAAAGTTGGTTATTCTAAAGACGCCCTCTTACGGAAATTTTTGAAATTTATCTTTAAATTTATTTTCAAGGAAATACTGACATAAAGAATGGCTTTAGAGAAAACCGCAAACAAATCGACCAATTTTTCTGTTTTTTATAATCATTTGAAATTTGAACCTCCCCACCCCCATTGAACACAGTTCAGTTTGCGCTACTTAACTACTCTCAACGATTCAGATTTTTAGCTTAAAATTTAAGTTTATGCCTAAGCTTCTAAAAAAATTTAATGAGATTAAAAAAATAACAGTAATAAATAATTGTACGTTACTCCAAAGTCTAAAGCGCCCTCTATCGACATTTTTTGAAATTAATCAGTATAATTTTTTTCAAGACAATACTGACATAAAGAATAATTTTAGTAAAAACCGCAAATCAATTGACCAATTTTTCTGTTTTTTATTATCATTTGAAATTTGAACCTATCCACTCCCACTGAACACAGTTCAGTTTGCGTGTCTTAACCAAAGATTTTGAGCTCAAAATTTAAGTTTATTTCCAAACTTCCAAACAAAATTAATAAGATGCAAAAAATACCGGTAAAAATAGTTGTTCGTTACTCCAAAGTCTAAGGCGCCCTCTATCGGCATTTTTAAAAATTTATCTTTATAATTTATTTTCGAGACAATACTGACATAAAGAATAGTTTTAGTGAAAACCGCAAACGAATCGACCAGTTTTCCCGTTTTTTATAATCATTTCAAATTTTGGACCCTAAACTTTGATGGCATCTATCTCCTTCGGAAGACGTTTGGGACCCCTAGTTTCCCATTTAATATTATTTGTCTTGATGTGTACTATCACCCCTTAAAGTTTTGCCCAGTAGTTTAGATATACCCTGTATATGTATACATATATCTATACATATAAATCGAATTACTAAATAATGTTAATCAAAGTTGAGCTTAAAAAGCTCACTTAAATTTAATTACATAAATACGTACACTGTTAAAAATCTGCAGCATTTTATCCAGGCATTTGACCGTTTTCTACAAAAAAGTAAAACAACCGTCTTTTTACGTTATTCTGAACATATTATTACCAATTTTATGGTCAGAATAGAGTTAAATTACGGTTATGTTACTGGTTTTTCAGAAAACGGTGAAATGACTGTACAAAATGCTGCAAGATTTTTAACAGTGTAGCACGTATAGTCGCCATTCAGTCCACCCGTCTCCGCATATAACAGAGCAAAACTACCCAACCGAAAAAAAACTTAAATTTTACATATATAATTGTTGCACAATTTTGACGAGTCATTTCAAATTTTATGACAATCGGATATAGAGTTTAATTACAAGGACAGTTCGTAGCTGTATAAATAAGTAACACCTATAGTCGTCGTTTAGTCCGTCCGTCCATCTGTCTGCATACAACAAAGCAAAAATTACCCAACCGAATAGTTTGAAATTAAAAATACATATTTTCTGCCCAATTTTGTAGAGTCAATTCAAATTTTATGAAAATCGAATACATAATTTAATTACAGGGACAATGAAAACCATCCTGTTACATTACGGTCAATGGGAAAAAAATAGTTTCAAGTACATATTAATGGATAGTTATATGATTTAGTTTTAATGGTAGTTAATGATATTTATACTCTTTTGAACATAATAAAATAGATATGCAAATATGAAGGATATACTACAAAATACGTTCTGCAAATCTGTGGTGGAAAAATATTTGTTATTAATTTACAGGGCCGCACAAAGTATAAGTTACTACAAGTAAAATTCCTGTATAATAGAAAGCAGATAGTATTCACAGGGTCACACAAAAGATTTCGGTCGTTATACTGTATCCGAAGCACTGTTTATTATTGCACCAAGATCTGAACATTTTTAAAACCCTGTTTTAGTACGAACATACGCCATTTGCTGCGCTTGAATTGCAATGTCCAACTTGTTACATATATGGAAACTGGTTTGATAATATTTGATCTGATGGATTCTTTATTCGAAATCTAAACACTAGAAGTCAAATTAATATATACTGCAAAAGTGTTGCCATATATTGGCATATACAACGCGGAGATAGAATTATATTAAATTTTCATTAGTAACTTGAAAACAGGTTCTGGATTATCAACTGTTCAAAATATCCATGATTCAGAGTACATACAGTTGTATTATTTTAACGTGTCAAAAATGATTTAAAATTTGTAGTCCGACTTAATAAGTTTTATGAATGTCTGGCACCCCTGAACCCCCCCCCCAAAAAAAAAAAAAAAAATACAATCAATATATGAGAAAAAAAACATACAATCGGTATATTTACAAGTATGTGTTTTTAAAGCTGACTCATTGCAGAGGAAAAAAAGCACTCATCAAAATATAAATCCTTATGTTTATTTTTGTCATTTTTTTCAATTATTGAACCCCATTATCAATTTACCCTAAAAATGAATTTTGAATAAAATTTCGGAATTTATTTTAATTTTTACTTTTCATAATAATATCTAGTACGACAGAATACATAATAAAAGGAAATTTATACCTACAAAAAATTATCTTTTTCTAATAATACTATTTATACGAAATTATCCATAAATAAATAACTAGAAACAGGCACACGTTTTTATTCAAACACGCATCAGTTATTCAGTACAGATAATAAAACGGACTGCCGGATTATATCTTAGAAATCTAATTAATATCGCAAACGATAGTCTTTATGATAAATTCAGAACGTCTTTGATCTTCAGTTCGCGGATACTTTTTCAAAGAACTCCACTTCTTCGGGCTAACATTATAAAAGTTACGAAAAGTTTATTTGAGATCTTAAAGATTAATTCCGACATAAAAGATATGCATCTTCAGATATAAATTGGCTGTGATCTAACGATTCGTTCCAGAAAATATTCGGAGGAATTTATTTATTTTTTTATATTAAATTTTTTATATTAGTGCACTTAAAAAGATGAAGTATGCCTAATTTAAATTTTCCATTTTTCACCAGAAGTTATATGTGAAAAAATTCAATGTCAGGTTTTTGATGTTAATAAGACGTATGCTTGATCTAAATTACTGTTTATTTTTTATGTTTTGTACTTTATGTATTATTCCTTTATGTATCCTTACACCATTATCTACGTAGTTGAGTTACGGATACATTCTTTTATCTATTATATAAAAATGAGTGAAGTGTATAAAGGATATTGCAAAAGAGAGGCAACTACTTTTTAGTTGAACAAAGATAGTACTGCAGTACACCAGGTATTGGGCAATGAAAGAAAAAATTATGAACAAAAGACAATCTTCTTTGATGACATGTCGGCAAAAAAGAGGGCAGAAGGACACATGTGATTCCATAGACATACAGCAAAAACCGCTATTTTAGAAGGAAGAAGAGAGAGAGAAAATAGCAACTCAACATTTTGAAGTAAAGGTGGACAATAGTTGCCCGTGAAGTGTGCACAGAGTACTTCCTTAAGAAGAGTGTGTATCTATGTGCCGAGAATACGGACAAACTTGAGCGACCATAGCGTTGGATAAACCAAGCTGAGTAGGGTCAAGGGAAACGACAATAGTATGTTTATAGTAATATATAACGTAATGGATTTTATGTATGTTCCTACGGGAAGAAATGGGGCGGCTGCTTAAAGCATGTACATGTAGAACGATTCCCGAGTAGATATCCATCCGATTGCCGAACATTAGACTATCTTTATCGAGAGTTGTGCGATGATAGATATTTCTAGGCATGAAACGGGCACTAAATAAATATCAAAGAATTTCTGCAATGGAGAAGCAGTATTAAACAAATAATGAATAGTTGTTGAACAAGCTCGAGAGCTGCGGACATGCATTCGATGACAGCCATTTCCTTGCACAGTTCCATACATGAAAGGCATGTCGGCAAGGAGTGTAGTATTGATGTAGTGATACACGTTGCTCGAAATCCGTGCGGGGAACATCAATTCAAACCAGCGAAACGCTTTCATCCGCGGAACGCAACAGCGCTCTCTATTGCTTAATGCTCCATTCCGGTACCTTCATTCCAATATAAAGTCCCCTTCTTTGGGTTCCATCTACCTACCCTTATATTTCTGAGATTTAGTTTTTAAACACCCTGCATTTTTATCTTCATAAATGATGATTTGAAATTGAAGTATTAAATATCGCAACATAGGCAACATCGATTGTAAAAGTAGTTGTTGTACAAACAATATATTATAGTTCCAAAAGTGGTAGTATATTTAAAAACAATTCATACAATTTACGCTTGAAAATTATTTAAACCTAGTATTTCTAAGATGTTTTCTTATGGATATAATTAAAATTAATCTATTATTGTTAATTAAGTTGAAACAATATAAAAAATAGTTTATTGTCATCAGATCCACACAAATCTACTACATAATATTTTTAGCACTTGTACCTCAGAAAATAAGTGAAAAATTGATTGAAATACAGGGTGGTCATAAAAAAACTTTGCCGATATACGGAGCTCTAGCGGCCAGTCCGCTCAACCGATCGAAATGAAATTTCAGATATAGCTATTCAGACGTACGAGCTCGAGATTCTGTGAACGACAACAAAATGGCGCTCACGGTTACGGTTATAGTTACAGAAACTCGAAAATTTCCAATAGCAACACCCATTTTTTTTCATCTCAAAATGCTCAGCGCATGCGAAAACCCTCAAGAGCATTGAAACCGTACGAGTATCGCAAGAAACGGACATGTTATGCACGCACAAAAAACCGTTCTGGGAATCCTCCCCCCACCCATAAAAAAACTCGATTGGGGCGCAAGGAAGAAATTCGCATATGACACAGAATCAGTACACTAATCTCTGATTACAATACAGATCGGAGAAACTAAAACTTTTATTTTGATTACACACTTTCCACATGGGTATCATCACACATTGCATGGTGAATACAATAGTACGCAAAAGCTCAAAATTCAATTGTCCACTAGAGTACTCTTGTAAAAGAGTAGCTAGTCATTCTACGATTGGATAAGCTTCATTTTATCTTAAAATAATTCTTTTTATTAACTACATTAACACATATGCTGGGCGCCAACGTTAAAGCGTGATGTGAGGTGGTGTCCAATGGCCAGTCACGTGCTGCCGCGGGAAAAACTTTCACTGCTTTTTTGTTATAAAAAGTAAATCGGCTTCTGGAAAAAACCCACTTCTACAGTGCGGCATTAACTATCATCACATCTTCTCGTAAGCGGCATCGAACGTGCTATACAGAGTATGACTATGTTACTACTATGGTATAGACGAGAGATGGCCACTTTAGATCGCTTACAGTTTCTGGACTGAAGTGAAATTGTATTTATTGCAATTAATGATATTTTATTTCTTTTAATTGTGAGTTGAACATTGCATGGGCATTCTTAAAAACTGAAAAAAATGTGTACCGATAGTCAAATTAAAAAAAAAAAAAAAGAAATCGCAGCAATTTTGTTCCTTTTATTTCCATAAAAATAAAACACGGAAATATATGGATGTTTTTCTTCTTTATATATGAAACTTATTAGGGAAAGAATACATTTCATTTTTCAACAGAAAATTTCAGAAATGTTCCCAGTAGCCAGTAGTGCCGTAAAGAATCTTTGAAAATTTCATTTTTATTTTAGAAAAAGCTATGTAATTTTATGTTTCATAACACGTGATTTTATATTATGATTTATGCTACATAGCATATGTTTATTTGTCCTACACAGTTTTAAAAAAATCACTGCATTTAAAATAAAGTGAATTTATTTTAATTAAATAAATAATACATATATATTCAATTAGATTAGTGTTTAAAAATATTTTTTGTCTATCATTTAATAGCACTAAATAAAATAGAAAGCTAACATCAACAAAATTGGCTTTGCAGAGGGAATTTCTTGAGTCACATACCATTATTTTAAAAGAATTGGGTCCCGTCTCTTCATAGTTGAAATTCAGATATAAATATCAAATTGGATTTTTTTTTAATGTTTTAATAGTTTTTACTTGGAAAAAACATTAAAAAAATGCACTTCTTTTGAAATCATAAACAAAATTTTATACATTTGTTAATATCAATGGACTGTTCAATGTAGCCTAAAACTGTAGCGCAGTAAGATTGCTCAGTTTCTCTAGTGCTTTATTGTGACAAAGTGCTCACAATACATGTATTTTATGTATCAGTTACTAAAAATAGACATATATGATGATAAAGTTATACGTCCATAGTTATAGAATTGCAGGATTTTGCACAACTTCACTTTAAAGATAATCCTTAAATTAATGTCTTAACCTAAATTAAAAAAGAAAAAAAAGATGTAATATTAGAAATGATATTTCCCCTTTTTTTGTGTCAACTTACGGGTATTTGTGGAAACATACTTCATTTTGCCCGACTCTACAATGAATGGAAATGCTAAAAAAAAAAGAACTTTATACAATTAAATACATAAAACCTTTTTAGTGGTCTCCAATATTGTATAAAACTTTTAAATTCACAGTGTAAATTTATGTATACGACATAATAAAAATAATGCTTTTTTTAATACATAAACATTTTAACTTTTAAAATAAATGCAATTTTAGCATTTTAAAATCCTTTTTAGCACTTTAAAGAATATTTTATTTATCAAAAACGTGTTTTAATCATGTAAGACTGGGCCATAAAATGAACTAAAAGCAGCTATTAAAATTTGAATGTACTGGGTACTTGAAATCTAGAGTTATGAAGAATAACTATTCAGTCATAGAGAAAAAGATATATTTAGAGTTTTATAACCAATTTCGTAATTTATTGGAAAAACATAAAATTTTCTAGTATTCTTTTGCAGAAACTAAAAACCACAGTTTATGCAAATTTGCATCTAAATTCTAGAACGTAAGTATTCATGATATCGAAAACTTTTAGTGCCACGTAAAATGGTTTTCGAGATAAGACTGAATATAGTATTGATACTCGTTTTTCTTCTAACATAAAAATGTTATGTAGATTAATATTCTCTTGCTATTTTATGGAAAAGTGAAGGAACATTAATCTTGTTTAAATTTTCCAAATTAAGATTGTTATTTTGATAGTTTTCTTTGATTTTTATAGTCAATCATTATCAAATAAAACTTTAAAAAAATATTTTCACGCTTATCTTCAGTCTATATAAATAAAATACCTTGAATGTCTATATTGATTTCATATTTTGTTGCTCAAAGTTTTATGATAAATTCTCATACAAAAAAACATTAATTTGCTTTTTATGTCACTGGTCTGTAATTCTATGTTTAATAAAGCAAAATAAAATAAAATAAACTTTTATTTTTTTATTAATTACTTATTCTGGTAAGTTTCACTACGTATGGATCTGAATAAAAAATTCCTTTAATGTGAAAAATCTAATAAATATTTTACATTTAGTATATTTTCTTAAATTGACTACCAACTACAAAGAACAGTATTTTTGTTATATTTGTATAAGTCAAATAGCAGCGGTTATTCGCAAAATAAATAAATAAATAAATACATAAATAAATAAAGAAAGAAAAAAAAGAAAAAGAAAGAAAAATGAAGGAAAGAAAAGAAATACATGTATTCGTAGCGACTTTTAGGTAGATTTCATATGAAATATTACCTATTGCATTTTCTCCCATGTTGGAATTTCTAAAAAAAATTGCAGATCTACACCGATCATGACTCCTATACCCTAAAACTACCATCAGTAAAAAAGTTTATATATCTATCTATCTATCTTTCTATCTATCTATCTGTCTATCTATATATATATTTCACTTTTTTCTAGACACGATAACTTCCATAATTATGCTCAGATCTTCTTCAAACTTTTACATAAAATTGAGGGGCATAAAATCTCGGTCGAGTTCGTTAATGGGCAAAATCGGACCAAGCGGGTGGAAATAGGGAGGGTTTTTGTGAAAACAGAAAAAAACGCGATAACTTCTTAATTAAAATAGATATCGAATCAGTTTAAAGTTTATATTACTTATAAAAAATTGGCTAAAATTTTTTGTATGATAGATTTTTGATAAAATTAAAAATGAAGTCAAGGAACAAAAAAACAGGGTTTTGGGGAGAAAAAAAAAAACATAACAAATCATAACTTCGTCAATTCTCAAGACATCAAATCCAACTAAATTTTATATAAATGTTCTTAACATTATCTAAAACTTTTGTATTTACAAGTTTTTGATAGACTAACTTTTACCGATGAAAAAATTTAAAAACGAAAAGAAAAAGGGGACAGAAAAAGAAAAAAAATCATAACTTACTCAATTCTTAAGCAATCTAATCTAATAAATTTATTTTACATCTTCTCAATAATATTTACAACTTTTATACTAACAAGTTTTTCATGGGACCAATTCTTATAGCAGAAGTAAATTAAACAAATTCGGAGTTGGAGAAAAAACCTCAAATTCAAACTGTTTATATTATGACTCCTTTTTTTAATTCATTTTTGATTTTTAACGCATCCAAATGGCAAATCCTCTTATTTAGGAACTATATAATGTGACTTATTGGCCAGTTTTTTGGTAAAGGCAGAATATATTTCAAAAAAGGGCTGTCAAAAAAGGTACTTTGAACAGAATTTCCCTAAGTGGTCGTGATTAAAAAATTGAGAAAGTATAACAAATTGCATTTTTCTGAGTCATTTTTAAATGCATTTTTGTTCTCAAACGCATCCAATTTACAGGTTCTCTTATTTAGGAACTATATAATGTGACGGATTGGCCAGTTTTTTTTTTATAAATGTAATATATATTTCAGAAAAGGCTGTCAAAATGGGCACTTCTCACAAAATTTCCCAAAGCGATCATGATTGAAGAATTGAGGATGTATTCAAATAACAAATTGGTTATTTTATTATTCATTTTTAAATCCAATTTTGCTCTCAAATGCATTCAGTTGACAATTTTTTGTTATTTAAGAACTGTGTAATGAGCCGTATTGATCAGATTTTTGATAAAGGCTAAATATATATTTTTAAAAAAGCTGCCAAAGTGGGCACTGTACAAAAAAATTTCCCAAAGCGATTATGATTAAAGAATTGAGGTATTCAAATAACTAATTGGTTATTTTTTGACTCATTTTTAAATTCAATTTTGCTCTCAAACGCATTCAATTGATAGTTATTTGTTATTTAGGAACTGTGTAGTGTGTAATGTGCCGTATTAGTCAGTTTTTTGATAAAGGCTAAATATATATTTTAAAAAAGCTGTCAAAGTGGGCACTTCGCACAAAATTTCCCAAAGCAATCTTGCTTATAGAATTGTGGATGCATTCAAATAACACATTGTTTACTTTATGACTCATTTTTAAATTCAAATTTGCTCTCAAGCGCATTCAATTGACAATTTTTTGTTATTTAGAAACTATATAATATGCGTATTGGTCGATTTTTTATTTGTCAGAATGTATTTCAAGATATGTTGTCAAAATGGGCGTTTGAACCGAATTTCGCTTAAATTGTTTTTGATAAAATCACTTCTTACAGAAAAATGAAATTAAAAATTTTTCAAAAGCGGACAATATACTAGTTAAATTGGTTTTATCTTTAATAATATTCTATTTTTTGTTGTTGAAATGAAAACTCTTCGAAATCGACCTCCGCCTATAGTCCAAGCCGACAGGGTTTTTTTTACTGTTTCAGTGTTTAATCACACAGTTTGATTACATGTTTTATAAATTTGCATTGTACTCTTGTACATTGTACTCATTTGTGACATTTAAATTTCGTTTGGAAGTTTAGTTTCGAAATGTTACACTAAACGAAACTAATACAGAATTAATGTCATTGTTTTTAAGTAAAAATGGGTTAATATTAAGTAAACAAATTTTAAAACAATAAACATGTTTAAAAAAACATAAGAAACAGTAAATTGAGGTACATTTTTTAAAGAAATTTCATTTGTAATTATATATTTCTGTTGTATTCGATATTGTAAAAATTTAAATTGTGCTATGTTTATAATTTAAAACGTCGATTAAACGGGTAGTTCAAGTAGTTGCCACTGTTAATAGAATGTCAGTATTAAGAAGAGCACATTTTTTACTTTATAATATAGTTAATTTTCCCACAGACACTGTTACAATTTTATGGACTTTTTTGGTATACAGAAAATTTATTTAAAATTAAATTTAAGATTTCGATATTTATAACTATATTTGGACTAACGTAGCTGAAAGATTAAAAGAGCCCAGTTTTCATCTTTTTGAAACACATTTTTTCTTTCTTTATCAAATTCTTGCGCGTATAGTACAATTCTTAAGAATATCGCAAAATTCTACTAATCTCCCAATATTTTACAAAAATATTAAAATATTTTATAGACTCATAAATAGCTTTATTTCAATGTAAGAAACTGAATCAACTGAGTAAATAATATTTTCAATCTCATAAATTTCTCTGTTTTTAAATCATAGTAAACAAATAAAGAATTAATTTTGCTTATTACTAAAGATACTTTTTTTATTCTGCTTTCTCCACTTACGAAAAGAAAAATGAAACAAATTTTCAAAATTAAACAAAGCATTTTGAACAATTAATTTTATCTTTTTTTTCTATGTGTGTTTCTTTCTCGAACATATTTATTTTTTGCAGTTTTTTCGTTCTAAAGTTGCTTTGAAAGAAGCTTCTATCATTACTAGGGAAAATAAGTAAATGATTTACTAATATACTAAGTACTTAATTAGTATTCTTTTAAAAAAACGAAACAGTTACCGTTTATGAAAATAACGTAACTTTTTGTAAGCATTTCAATTTAAGAAACTAATAATATCAAATCTGTTCAAGTTTTATTTGTGCTTTAATCAATTTTATTTAATTGAGATGGGAATGCAAATCTTTAGTAATTAATCTCAACAAATGAAAAACGATAGAAAAATGTTTTAATTAAATGAACAGTTAAATAATCAATAATTTAACAATAATCAATAATCAATAATTAAATAATCATAAACAGTTTTATTTCATTTACGAAATCAAATTAACGTGTGTATGCGATTTTCAATCGCATTATTTTCTCTAGATCCAAATCATCGTAATTAAAGAAAATATATTTTTCAGTTGATATAAAGGGAAATTTTTTAACGTACTTTCTCAAAAAAGGTAATAATAAATTTTTATATGAATCAAAGATCGTTTATCTAATAACTTTGATAAATTTCATTTTTTGTGTGTTTCTTTAATGATCATATCTATTATATCTATTTTTATGGTGTTTAGATAAAAGTAAAAATGAAACCATCATAAAATTCACCCCTGTGTCTATCTGTCGCAGCCATTTTACTCGTAAACTATAGAGCGAGGAAAATTCAAATTGGGTAAAATAATAAAGGCTATTGACCCTTTATGTATTAATCATTCACAAATATATTTCAGAAAAATGTAGATGGGTTTTCTAGTTACTAAAGATTTAAAAAAATATTTAAAAAAAAAAAAACATTTCTTTGAAGCAACGGGTGTAAGATTTTGTAATTCTGAATTTAAAAATACATTTCTTTTTATTTTCGATATTGTGATAATATCTTACGAAAATAAAATGCAAAAATTTGCCTCTACCACTAACCTTCCCTCGTACATTTCCGAACCTATTAAAACTAAACTTGTGAAAAAATTAGGGATCATAGTAGTCAATTTAAACTTTGTGGTAAAACTATTGTGGTTTAACCCAGGTCACCTAGTTTTTCTGAAAATCGCACTTTCCCGTTGCACACAAATCTCGATTTACAAAAGATTAGCAAAGAAGTTGAGGAAAATTGGAGTTACATACCTTCGCAGAAGTATGAAAGAATTGTTGATAATGATTTTCAAAAGATTGTCGGTTATTAGCAAATGTAGTAACCCTTAAAAATACAGGTGGTTTGTACATCCATAAATACATGGGCGGCATACTCTATGCGCTATCGATTTTTAAATCCTAGCTAACATGAATGGTATAATGCAATGCCCAGTTCCTAATTCGTATAATTACTGTACGGAACCTTCTTTACATGAATAGTACTCGCATATGACCTGTTATTTTAAAGTTACTTTATTTTAAATTGTCTTTTTGGAAGACGTTCTGTTACGCTGTAAAAAAATTGTGTAACATTACTTCATAAAATTGGTGGCAGCCATGCTGCCTCTGTTTAAGGAAGTGCTTTAATTCATATAACCGGTGTTACATTACATTAATATGCAAAACTACACATGTTATATCAGGATAAATTACACCATAATATAAATGAAAAATATTATTCCATAAAATAGGAGGCAGCATGCTGCCATCAATTTTATGGAGTAACGTTGCAAAATTTTTTTTACCGTGTATGAAATAAAGAAAATAAATATATGATTTAATCATTTATTAATTTTAACTAATAATTAAAAACGAAAATATTTTCACTTATAATTATCATTGGAAATTATATCCATTTTTTAGAAGGACTTCAATTTAAGATTCTAATATTGTCATATAAGCTCAAATTTTGTTTATGCTAAAGAAAATTCATTTATTTCAGAAAGAAATCATAAAACTTTAGTGACTTGAGCAATTACGTTTAAACTGAAAATATATTTTAATTAAGTGAGTCGTAAATGTTTTTATTTTGTAAGTAAAGTAAAATTTTCCATGAATAATATTTTCAGTTTCTTTATTTTCTCTAAGTTTAAATCACGGCAATTAAAAAAAAGAATCTTCTAGGTTATTATAAATGAAATCTTTTTTGTCTTACTTTTCCAAAAACAAATAAAAAGTGAATTTTGATAATATATGAAGCTTCTTTAACGATTTCATTTTATCGTTTTCTATTTTTTACTCATTTGTTTATTTTTTGTATGTGTTTATTTGGTGATCATATTTCGTTTTGATATTTATTTTATTTTGAAAGTATCATAAAAGAATTTTCTCTTACAAAATAAAGAAAATTTGGTATATATTTATTTAATTTAATTTTTATTCATTTTTAATTAATATTTAAAATATATATATCACTTTTATAGTTACTAATGGAATTAGTATGAATTTTCGTAAGAATTTCAATTTTAGAAGCTAGTAATTATATGTCTATTGATGTTTTTTTCTTGTAACTAATTATATTTAATTGGGAGAAAATTTGTAAAGGCTTAACCTCAATAATTTTTAGAAAAGATGGCAATTTTTTTAATTGTGTAAACCATAAATAGTTTTATTTTGTTCGAGAAACAAATTTATCTAATGAATAGGATTTCCAGTTTCATTTTTGTCTTTAAATTTAAATCACAGTAATTAAAATCTAGAACTTTCCTGTTTGCAACAGCTAAAATCATTTAACAATCATTTGTCCTGTTTTTAAAGAAAACCGTGTTTTGTGAAAATGATTTTGTTTCAAATAATCTCTACAGTTAATTTTTAACTTTTTTTTTTGGATTTCCTTGTTGAAAAAAAGTTTTCAGTATGAACCTTATTTGATTTTTAAAAATATATTGAATAATGTTTTTTTTTTTCTTTTTAAGGAAAAATAAAAAATAGGTTTAGATTAATTATTATTTAGATTAACGTACATTTTTGATACATGAAATTTTTTTTCAAATTACGGGTATGCGTTTTAAACTGATTGTAAAGATGAAACATTTAAAATAAAGAGAGAAATGAAAACTAATCATGTCGATTTTAAACTTAATGATCATATTCATGATTGTAGTAGCAGATTTGAAGTTTATAGCAACAAAGCACAAAAATATCTAGACCAACACTCAAACCTAGATACCCTGGCTTACCATATAAATGGTCTACCGATTTGAGTTATCTGAACAGTAACCTGGTGAAATAATTCACTCTTTATTTGTTGGGTATGACTGTTAACTATAGCATTAGTTTCATTCATCAGAGCTATAACTATAGTATTACACGCGGAAAGTGTGTGATAACACGGAAACGCCGGTATACCATGTAATTGGGTCTTTAGAATGTTCTTAAATCAAAAATGGCAACTCTGTGACGCATATTTTAATTTATTTTTGTTAGGAAATGCATGAAAATAGCAGGGGTTGTTATTCAGAAACTGTCTAATTGCACTCATTTTTTTTTTTTTTTAAAAACACAATATATTTTTTATAACAAGCCATCAAAGACGACGTTTTTGAGCACATTATCCGACGAAAGCAGAAAAACCGGTCGAAAAACAGGAGAAAAACGGGTGATCGTGTGATCGAAATAGCTTAGAACTGGATAGGTAATTTAATTATCATAAAATGGAAAATTCAGTTCGATTCGAAATCGCTTCTATAGTCAGGCATTCCAATCTTATAACTTTTTGTTTAAAAATGAATTTGTAAATGTGTCAAAACGTTTTGGGCTTGTTGAGCAAAGCAGTTGAGAACACCCTTAATACAGAAAAGGATTTTTTTCAACTGGATAAACCAGATTCAGTGTTGAAGTAGCACATCTGGAAGCTTGGGGCTGGGCAGTTGGCAGATCTTGGTTTACTAAGTCTAATAAACCAAAACCAAGTTCGAGTCCTGGTCTGAAAATGTTTCATTCTGTTAGAACAAACCTCTTCTGTGATACTCTAACTTTGACTGCAATGTATCCAGTTAAAAAATATATATACTTCTCTTCATCGATACTAAATTATATGATATACAGGAGTTCTTAGGTTATCACGCACTTTCATCATGTAAATGGTATAATTAGAACTAAGTAAAACCTTAATTAATTCTGCGCTGCAGTTCGTAGCCATATCCAACAAACAAGAGCGAATTATGTCAAAAAGGGTACCGTCTAGATAGCTCAATAGCAAGAGCACTGGCACGGAAAACCAATTTGTCCAAATTGGACATTTTTCACTCTTTCGGTATAAACCTCAACTGCGTTACTCTAATTTTTAACGTTATTTATCCAATGAAAAAAATCCTTTTCTTTATGATTAATCTTTTATTCCTTTCCTTAAGAATTAATGAACATTTTATCTGTAAATAATAATAATAATAAGAAGAAGAAGAAGAAGAAGAATCACATTACATGAAAAGTGATGGTATCATACTTTAAAATAATTTTTATTCGTTTCTGTATATCTGTTAATGGTCTCTAATTATTCTTAATTAAGCGCATGTTAAACGTTTCATGTCCATATAAAAAGAAAAATGTCTGGAAGTACAGGGCCCGTTGTATGATAGAATATACGGTATTTAATTTAAAAAATCCCTACGCCTTAATTTTCTCAACTTAAGGCGCAACTTAATTTTCTCAATTTAAACTGATGGCATTGAGCTCATAGGCTACAAATACTATTTGTACATTAAAGCCTTATATTTTCAAGGGTTAATTCCGTTCGAAAAAAAATTAAGAAGAGGAAACAGCTCTCCCCTTTCCTCTTTTTTTATACTTAATCATTGAACCTCCTATACTATCAAAGACATGCTTTATCATATAAAAAATCTATATCCAAAATTCAGAGCAAATGAGATAATTCTTAATAACAACCCATTTATCATTTATATAATTTAAAAGGAGTTATCCCCCTCTTTTATACTTAACCATTAAACTTCCAAAACTATTCAGAGATTTGAACGAAATCTGAAAATTCTGCTTGAAAAACCCATTTATATAAATTAAGGGGGGGGGGCATTAGAACCCCTGTTCCCCCTATTTATACTTATTCAATGAACACCTAATAACAGTCACGGAATCGCCTCATCAGAATGATCCTATATCTAAATTTTGAACGAAAACTTAATTCTGCATGAAAATCCCATTTATATCAACTAAGGGGAGGGGCATGGGCCCCCCGTTCCCCCTCTTATACATATCGAATGAACTCCAAAAACTAATCAGGGAAGCACCTTGTCAGGATATACCTATATACAAAATCAAGTGGATCGGATATTTTTATCATGAGTTATCGCGTTTCGCACGAACGAACATACAGAACGGACGGGCACATAAGCTCTCAGGCTATGATAGCCTGTGAGCTAAAAATACATTTAATTGTTCCTTAACTAATATTTTATAAAATAAATTATCTTTGCTTTTCTAAAAAAAATAAAGGAAATTTTTTCTTGGAACTATTCTAGCTTTAGAAGATAATATAATCATGCATGTTAATAAGTTGTGTTTGCTAAATACAATTTCATTTATTTTTTAATTAAATAACTCCAAAACAATTATGTATCGTAAAAAAAAATTAAATTAACCCAATGAATAAGATTTTCAAGTGTCGGTGTTTTCTTTAATTCTTAACGACGGTAATTACGAAAAGATTCTTTGTGCTCGTTGCTTGAAATCTTTTTATCCTTATTTATTCAGCTATAAAGAAGGGAACCAAATTATTATACTTAATAAAGACTTCCTTTACATTATTTCTTTATGTGTGCGTGTTTTCGTAGGTCATATTAATTTTTTTATAATTTTACCTAAAAATACTTTTAAAGGGGCTTCTGCTACTCAGTGAAAAATAAATAATGATATTTTTAATATCTTATTAGTTTTTAACCAATATTTTAGAAAACGAAATTGCTAGAGCTATTATAACCAATAAAACGGTTAATTTATTTTGAAAGAATTTTAAAATTAGGTGATAATAATATTTATCGGTTCAGAAATTTTGTTTCTGCATTAACTAGTTTTGATTTAAAAACCCTAATGTCGTAATAACCGTAAAAAGTTTTAGAAAAATGTAATAATTTACTTGAATTTCGCAAATCATAAATAATTTCATTTCATTGAGGTAATTAACCAATGAATAAAATTTTCATTCTCGTTATTTTCCCTAATTTTAAATTGGTAATTAAAAAATAGCTTCTTCCTACTTGTTACTATTAAAATCTTTATACTGTGCTTTCTCAAGGCATAAACAACTAACATTTTGAGATCCAATAAAGATATTTTTACAATTAATTTTCATTTTTTTTTATTCTTTTTGATAGTTATTTAACATTAAAAATATCTTGAATCTGTTACCCAGCCGGAAAAATTAATAATAGAATTCATTAATTTTATAAATATTTTTATTTTTAAAAACATTATATATATTTACAAGAAAATGAGATCACTTTTTGAGAATATTTCAAGTTTAGAAGCTCATTTTATCATATCCAGTCACAATTTTTTTCCTATAGCCAATTTTATTTATTTTGAGATGAGAATCATAAACTTCCAATTAAATACAGAAATCAAATTAATCCAGTGACTGTTATTTTTAGTAGAATAATTTTCTATAATTCTAAATTGCATCAATTAAAATTAAAACATCTTTTTGTTCGTTATAAATAAAATATTTTATACTGATTTCTTCAGTTATTAAAAAAATAATAATAAATAAAAACAAGTTGATTACTTCTAACAAAATGTTTTCTACAAGTAACTTTGATCATTTTTATCACTTTGCGACACAGTTGAAAAATGCTAATAAATTTGGTTTAACTGGCAGACTGTCTGACCGTGCTCTAATTCTCATGAATATGCTTGGATAACTATGAAATTGATTTTTTTTTATTGATGAATACAATACTGTGTTCGGCATTGATAATGAAGTGAGTAACATGTTCATTTCGTTTACAGTTTCATTAAAATTTAGTTACATTATGGCTTATGCAGAAGAATCTTTGTAATATGTATTAATAATAAAAAAGGAAAAACAATCCTTTTTGTGACACAAATATAAATATTATTTAATGCATACGGCCGTTTCAAGGCCTCTAAGACTTGATCATCAGTACAAGAAAATCTAAGCTAAGATTACATTATAACATGGAATATAAAAGAGGACGGGCAAAAGGGTCGAGAAGCATACCTCGCTTCCCGACCTCGAATGAGATACGCCTCTTGACCCTTCTGTTTCCCCCCCCTTTAATGTTTTTAATCTAATTTTAACTTAGATTTTATTGCACAGGTGATGAGATCTTACAGGTCTTGAAAGGCCATATGCATTACATAATATTTCTATTTGTGTCCAAATAAGCGTTGATTTTCATTCTCTATATACTGACACAAAGTACAATCCTCACCTCCTTTTGGTGAATATTAATAATGTTACTCTATTTCAAACATACTTAAATCGATATATATAATTAAAATTAAAGATTTGATTTTAAAATACATTATATGTAGTGTAGAATATGATAAAAATAGAATTTGTCATTAATTTATAGAAATACACAAAATAATTCCGTTTTTGTACTGTCTATGAGCGAGAGTTGTTCGAAGTGCGTTTACAGTTCTGATAAGTATTTTAAATGTAACTACTATTTTACGTATTACTTATCATGAATAAATTTCATAGAACATATGTTTAGCATTACACAAAATAATTCATTGCATTTATAGACAGAAATTGATGAATGGAAAATTTGAAATCAACGATTTTTCCCAGCATTGCCGAATTCCAGCGTTTTGCAAAACATACTTGGACAAGTTCGATTAAACGAGTGATACAACTTAACAATATTTAACAATATATATACTCAACAATATTTTTTGCGTAAATTTCATATTTAATTGCTCAAAATTCCCTCAACCAAATAATATTGCTTGTAGTTTATTACTTTCTTATTCTTAAAGGCAATCTATTTTTTTTTTTTTTGCAGCACTCACTTTGGGCAGAGTAATACAAAAAGCATGGCTTATTATCATAACTTAAATCGGATATTCTCTTGTCTTTGAAGCTATACACTTTAAATTGTATTGAAAATCGTACAATTGAAAGCCTCATTACAATCTTCTAAAAAAAAAAGAAAATAATAATAATAATAGCTTAAAATTTTCACTAGTTTACTGGAATTGCTTTTTTAAAATTTACATACTCAAAAATCTCGTGTTGCAAATGCGTTAAACACTTTTACATCACTAACTGAGCATAAAAGTTAACTAAAACTAAAACTAAAACTAAAATCTTTTTCGAGTGTGTTGTGAATGTCTTGCAAATGCGTTGTACGAAATAAAAAAGTTATTAACCCTTAGCGCTCCTTGTCTCCGCTGCGGGGACATTATCTTTCCTTGCAAAACTCGTTTTTGTCATCAGTAATAAAGGAAAATATAATTTGCCTTATTTAATCAGAGCATTTTTGAAGTTGTGTACTTGAAGGAAACTTCTTTTTAAAAAGTGGTGCTGGCCAAATAAAATTTGTGTAAGAGACGCCAGAGTCCGAAGGGTTAAAAATTATTAGAAAAGAGAATGTGTTTTCAAAACATATTTCAAAACATTTATTTTTAAAATTGTGTAATTTTAAAGGTATATGTACATAATATATTGAAAGGGTTTTGCATGTGCTGTTCTATAGCGTTCTAAACTGTGTGGTGTTTACAATGTGTTAATTTGGAGACAAAGGGCTGTGAAGCACATAACACTATTTTAAGAAAATATTTTCATGAACACTATTTACAATACTATTTTTAGAACACATTTCTAGATAGCAATGCTTTTGCAACACATTAAGAACACATTTCTAGCGAGCAACACATTTTCAATACATCAAGAAATCAGTCACAAAACAAAAAAAACGTTTCACTATTCATTAATGCGTTGTGAATTTGGGGACAAAAAAATTTCCGAAATGTGTTTCTTTTTTGTGTTGTATTTGCAATGTAATTAATGTCTTTAGTGAGTATAAAATATTTGTACTACGATCTTTATGTGGATATCAGACCTAATGTCTTAGATGCATATATGCTCAATTTCAGAAAATTGCTACCATATTTACATATTTTTGGAGTGAGGGGTGAAAGGTTGGATTGGAGCTTAGCAGGCTAGGTTTGTGATTGCGGATGAGATGTTACTGCTGTCCTTTGGACTCAAGATCATAATGTTCTAATCACGTCTCATCCACTGTCGCAAATCTGGAATCTTAATCTCCAAACCAACCTTCCCCTCTCACCGGCCTTTTTAAAAAACCTTTAAAAATAGGTCTTTAAAACTGCACCCCTCTCTCGAACAATACGTTAATATAGCATCTACAATTCTGAAATTGAGCATAATGACATCTAAGACATTAGGTTTCAATATTCCACATCAATCATCGCAGTACAGATATTTTATATGCACTCTAGAGTGTAACTTCTAAATCATCCACGTACAGGCATTCATTTATTCATTTATTGTTTTATATATTCATACATTCATACTAGCATACATGCATACATAAAGACCGAAAAAGATTTTTTTCGGAGATTATTTATTTTAACTCGTACCAGAAGAACTATTGCAAAAACAAAGTAATAAAAAAATTGCAATTCGTTACATTATGTATGTCTGCTTTGGAATTTTAGAAGCTCAAAAAAGCTTTAACAATAATTTTTTAATACACTATTACTTTTAGGCAGGAAACATTTTACATTTTAAAAAAATTAAAAAGTGGATATATAACTTTTGTACGATATTCTAAAAATATTCTTTTTCTGTGGTTTCGAGATATCGTAAAAGTTAAGTTGTGTTTCACATTAAAAACATATTTCTACCATTTTCTTTTCATTTAATGTATCTAAAATACATTAAAGTCATGTAAATCTGAAACATAAAGTTAATTGAGGACAGCTATTAAATCTGAATGCGAGGCAGTAAAGATACCCAAAAGTCACAAAAAATAATGCACATGTGATAAAATCGAAGTTGATGCTTGAATTTTATAGAAAATATCTTCACTTAATTAAAAAACATAAACAGGTTTCATAACTTTCTCATCATAAAGAATGAAAAAGGTTAGCTACAAAATGGAAGTTTTCGTAATATAACCAGTAAAAATTTTAGTTAAAGTTAATTAACATTACATAAAATTTAATATATAAATAGTAGTTTATAAGTTAAAATAGTAACAAAGCGCGAAAAATGTACGCTATCTCAATTAATAAATTTTATAACGTTTGCAATTATATGCTGTGGTAAGTTTCGATGACTTTTTAATAATTAAACACTATACATAATGTTTTGTGTTTAGTTTCTAGTAATAATAATTAGAAAGATAAACAGTGTAATTTTTATACAACTTTTAAAATGTTCAGTTGCTACTTTATTATATGAATTCCTTAACAATTATGATTATGATTACAATGGATATTTTTTGTGTTAAAATGTCTACTATAAATGCTAGTTTCATTGTTAGAGTTCTTGATTAATTTTTATTTTATTTTATAATGCTGTAAAATTTTTTGTATGGAAAACTAAAAACATAAGCTGTTTAGTCAGTCAAATATGAAAGGTAATTCTTTTTATTTCAGATCCATATTTTTTCATAAAAAAATATTTTAAGAGTGAAAAAGATTGTTTTGCATAATTTTCAAAAAAAAATAATTTATTCTTTGTATGGCGATATAAGACGTCACTAAATGTTTTGATTATGTAACGTTTATCGCAGTGGATTGTTAAGCGACAAATTTAGGCTGAAGGTGAACTGGGAGAGGGTAAGGGGGTGGAAGCCATATGACCTGGGTGATATTTCTAAGTAATTTTAATCTGTTAACAGTACAGGTTTGAAAAATATATATGAAAAGAAAAAAGTAACTCAGAATGATCTAGCCGACAGGAACAATACTGATTTGAAAATGGCAACCCCTTGCTTACAAACTTTGAAAGCAGAACCTTTCAGACTATTACTTTTAGGCAGGAAACATTTTACATTTTAAAAAAATTAAAAAGTGGATAGATAACTTTTGTACGATATTCTAAAAATTTTCTTTTTCTGTGGTTTCGAGATCTCGTAAAAGTTAAGTTGTGTTTCAGATTAAAAACATATTTCTACCATTTTCATTTAATGTATCTAAAATTCATTAAAGTCATGTTTTCAGACAGTGCTGTGAGGAAAATTTCTCTAAAAGTATAATAATTCAATAATTGATTGTGTGTCATGCAAACTACATTCTAAAATATCACGCATCTTTTTTAACATTGTTTGGAAATGAATGGTATCTACTTTAATTAATTTTCCTAATTTCGTTCTATTTCACATAGAGAACATAATATTTCACATTTTTCTACTGAGTGAAAAAGTATCTTAACCGGAAGTTGAACGTAGGATCTCAGGCTTAAATAGCCAGTAGTGTATCTATTGAGCAAAATATACCTAAAAGATACGTTTGGTTGAATTGAAAATAATAATAGTGAAGTAAGTATGCTTGGTATTAGTTAAACTATTTTCAATATTTTAAAACTATTGAACAAAACTTTGATTCATAATGGTGTGAAGCATTTTGAAAAAATAATGGATTGTGACCCTTGCTTTTTAGGTTGAACAAATGCTTACTTTAGTGTGTTAGATACTTGCTTTTAGAGATTATAAACTTTATACTCTGAAATATCTGACATTTAAAATTTGTAATACAGTGAAAGTTCTGAACAAAAGTTTGGTTTGTAATGTTGTGAAACATAAAAAAAAATGGATTGTTGCCTTGATTTTCCGATTTAACAAATGCCTGTTATGTAGCGTGTTCTACTGGCTCTTATGTAGTATAAGATTTATTCTCTAAAATACCCTGTTTTTAAAATTCCCGAAAAAGTCAAAGTTTTGAACAAAATTTGCATAGTGCGGAAAAATCGACTAAAGTTATTCGAATTGTTTTTAGCTCACAGGCTATCAAAGCCTGGGAGCTGATGTGCCCGTCCGTTGTGCATGTACGTATGTGCTTAACGCGATAACTCATGATAAAGACATCCGATTCACATGAAATTTTGTATGTATGTATATTCTGATAAGGCGATTCCCTGATTAGTTTTTGGAGTTCATTCGATCTGTATAACAGGGGAAACGGGGGCTAATGCCCCTCCCCTTAACTTATATAAATGTATTTTTTAAGCAGAATTATCAGTTTTCGTTCAAAATTTAGATGTAAGATCATTCTGATGAGGCACTTTCGTGATAAGTATTAAGTGTCCATTGGATAAGAAAAAACAGGAGGAACGGGAGCCCATGCCCCTTCCCTTAATTGATATAAATGGTTTTTTCATGTAGAATTATAAGTTTTTGTTCAAAATTTAGATGAGGCGCCTCCGTGACTAGTATTATTCATGCAGATTTTTTAAGTGATAAATCTTATCTCTGATTAGTTTAAGGGGGTCAGTGATTAAGTATAAAAAATGGAAAATGAAGGGAGCTGATCCCCCCCCCCTTAATTTGTTTTTCCAACTGAATTAACCCTTGAAAACATAAGGCTGTAATATACAATTAGAATGCATAGCCTGTGAGCTCAATGCCATCAGTTTAACTGTGCAATATTCTTTTTAATTATTATGTACACAATTAGAAAAATCTCTGGAAAATATTATAATTTAAGGTGGTCCGGGACACATTTTTAAATAATTTTTATTTAATGAGATAAAATTTTGAAATTGTTTGTGATGATCAATAACTTTGTGAATAAAACCATATGATGAAAATTCTTGGAATATTTTTTTTAAAAAAGATAATTTAAAATCGTTATAACTAGAAATATTACTTGTAGAATTTTAATTTTGTTTCATTTAAATAAACAGAAGTATATAAATTTTGTTTTTGATTCAGCTTTTTTAAAAATAATAATTTAAAACAAAATGAAAAATATATTTTTTCAAAGAAAAGAAGATCTTACTTTCAATTTCTTAAGACTTTTGAAAGTAAAAATTTTGAAAAAAGTGACGCAAATTAAAAAAATATATTATATTTTAAAAAGAAAATATTTTTTCAAATTTTCTTAATCAAAATAAAAGTACGACGATTGAAAAAAAACATGATCGAAGTTTGAACTATTTAATATTTAATTATTATTGTATTATAGAGATTTAAATGCAAGAAATAGTGAAAAAATTCAATATGAAGAAAAACACATTTTTACAAGAAGTCGCTATCATGGCAATCATTGCTTGAAAGCTATATTTTGAGAACCAACCAAAACAAAACAAAAACAAATAATAATTCCTGTTCTAATTAAGATAGAAACATGATTTAAACGTAATTTTAAGCAGAAAAAAATAAACTTTAGAAAATTAAAAATTTTGTGTCTTGGACCCCCTTAACTCCCTGACCGCCGAGAAGGCAAAAATGTAATGTTGTTTTCTCCTGAACTTATTTTAAATGTTAATAAAAGAGGGATTTTGTAACATGGTACAAATTTTTTGTAAAGTATATGCTTATAAGCTTTGAAAGTAACAATTATAACTTAATTTCTTAAAACTGGATTATATTTGTAGAATTATATTAATTTAAATAAAACTTCAATTGCAGTGAAACCTGCAGCTTAGTGAACGGATGTAACCGGTCGCGGCAGTGAGAAGGTTAAAGTTTAATAGATTCCTCTTCTCTCAATATGCGTATGTTTGTGTCTCACATCTACATACATGAGCAAGCACACCAGCCCTTCGAGTTTCGACTTTCAGTGTCACAAAATAGCAAAACAGGGTGACAAAAAATAAATAAATAAATAAAATGGAACAATAGCATTTAAAACGGGACATAAATATACAAGAACCGATACTAAAAAGAAAATTTGTCTATAATTCACTGAAAAAATTAAATCGCCTGCATCTAGAAGAAATAGGCAGTCATTTTCTAAATACCGAAACTAGGAATATTCTAATTTAAAGAAATGAACTAAATAGAAGAAAAGATGGATACGTATTTCGTCTATAATTTTCCGGTGATACATTAATTGTGGGTCGTTTTAATTGCGATAAATCAACGCTTGAATTCTAGAATTAATTCATGAATTACAATTATAGTTTCTAAAACTCACTTCTTGTGTTCGCATTTATTTGCAGAGATTTTTAAACAAGTTTGATCACCACGATATAAGAAAATGTCGTTGAATTTTGATATGGATTACTAGAACTCTCTAGCAAAATGAATTAGAAGTTATGGAGCTATTTTTTCTAGAGCCACAATTTATTTTCTAAATGTCAGTAACAACACTTTTTTCCCACTAAACGTAAACTGAATCAAATTTCAGAATGCAATACAATTATACCGGTGAACAAAAACTGGACTGAATTGTTACGAAATTTATTCTAGGTCTTTTGCGATCCCGTGAAAGTAGATTTTAATAAACTAAAGAAACTCAATAATCTTATACAATAAAAGCTGTGAAAGAGAAAATTTTGCCTTTAGGCTATAATTCTGTTATGAACAGTCTTTTCACAGGATTAACTGAACAATGCCTTACTAAACAAAGCATTAATGATTAAAACTTTTCAATACAAAGATGTTTAACTATGTATTGCAAAAAATGTCGTTCTAGACAGGCCCCCGTCTAGACAGGTAGATTTATAAGCTAGATCTTTCAAAGTGGTTACAAAGTTATACATTTATAGATAGGTCCTATCTTCGCAGGTTTTACTATATTAGGAAAACTTGATGAATATTGAAGAAGAGCATAATAATATTTTTTGTAATGAACTATAGTGCATCATGGAAATTTTTTATATTTAGCATCGTGTTTCGTAATTTCAAGGGACTAAATTTGAGGTCCCCAAAAATCCAGAAATTCTCACTTAAATCTAGACCACATAGCAACACTTATCCACGCGTTCGTGGTTGCCCATATTGCTATAAACTACAGTATATTGCTATACCTGATAAGGAAATCACATGCCTTTGTGCATAGTGCATTTTATTTATTTCTTCTTGAATACATTTTAAACTTCATTAAATATTAATAACCGCATCTGAAGTTTTTGTGCATGTCCATCAGAAATATGTTGCCACATAAATTGTAACAAACACTTAAAATCATGTTAATATTTATCTGTTAAATGTTTTTCTACTAAACGAATCTATATTTGTATTAATAACAATAAATACAGACATTACATTACACATGTTTAAGAGGTCCAATTAAATAATTTCTTGTTCAAGTGTAAAATAACTTTTACAAAAATCTTTCTATTTTATTTTTTAACATACTAATAACTAACCTTTTAACAGACACACACACATACATACATATATATATATATATATAATAAAACATAGTGCAACACATATCGCGCCAAACCGGTTTTCCCTCCAAAAAATGTCATTGGATTTGACACTCCCACTGAGACCGGAATGTCATCTGTGTGCATCCGAAGCTTAACAGCAGAAACAGAAATTTAAAATCAAAAGTAAAAAATAACAACATTTTTTTTTCTTTTTTTTAACGGTGGAAGGGGGAAAATGAAAAAACATATAATTTTAAAGTGTTATAAAAAATAGTAATAATTATTAAATATCTGTGCGTAACGCATACGTCATTTTGCAAATGGCAACAGCTTCCTATACAATTTCGATTTTGCAATTTTTGCTACTCTAAATTTTACATTGCTAAACATCGCACATTTAAAATTTTTACACCGTCGTATATAGAAAAAAAAATGTACTATTAAATGAAATTTGTTTGAAAGCTTTATCTCAATTTGTTTTTGATATATTCATTTTTTTATACTTTTTAGAACAAATTTTGTAATTGTTGCAACAGAACCACTTCAATTTCTCTTGAAAATAAAAAAAAAATTAAATGCGTACAGTATGTAAAATATATCTTCTGTAACTGTATCAATTTGGAATAATTGTTAGTTTCGTTAACCTTTATATCAAACACAAGAGCCTCGATTGATAACTTCATCATAATAACTAAACTTTATTATATTTTACTGATTGCATATGCAATTAAAGTTTAATTTTAATAATTTAGACAACTGAGTTTCATAGAAGTATTATTTTGTTAATTTTAGCTTAAAATAATATTTGCTTGAGAGTTAGACTGACCAATATAAGATGCATATTTTACTGCAACTAATTTTGTAGATTTGTTCTAAATCAATGAAACTATTCTTTCTGAAACCTTTACTTTCTTCGAATTTCGACGGGTTCCACCTCGTATTATTAGTGGCAAAATCTGCTTTTCCCAAAAGTATTGTAAATGCTAATGGTGTGTTTATTAGAACGCAAATTAACCGAATTTTACTCATCTAAATGCTTACATATTGTTAATTATTTTATCATTTTTTTTTCAAATTTATGTGAAAAAAAAAAAAAACAGTTTTTACCCATATATAAATATAAACTCTGCTGGAAGATCCTTTTCACTTGGTTTAAAAGAATGTTATGTATAACAATCTTAAATTCCTTTTTTTATTTTAGAATATATATTTTTGGATATAACTAATACAGCCTTATATGAAAACACGTAAATGTCTACAAAAATCACGTATTAAAAAAATAATATTAATTTCCTACCTTAGTTATTTATATTAAAAGAACGTGTGCGCAGATATTTTTTGAAAGTTAACTTAATTAAAGGAAGCAGAAAACTAATAAAAAAACTTATTAAATTAAAGCATTCCTTTAATTTTTTTATATTTAAAAATTATTTTAACCGATTATAATTAGTTATGAATATTTTTTAATATGTGTGATAGTTACCACGCATGAAAGGGAAACTCATACTTTACTTACATAGCACTTTTTAATTTTATCTGTTATAGCTTGTTTCATATATTTCAGAACAAAAACTACTCCGAAATGTAATTTAATTAAAACTTCATTAAGAAAATTTCACTATTTTTTGTTTATAATGAATTTCTAGAAACATAATATAAGCGTGTACTCAATAATATTATGTATAAAATTTCGCCTTTTATATTTTTATAAAAGAAATAAAAGAGCAATAACTTTAAAAATTCAATAAAATATTTTTTGTTGAAGTGTCTTACAGTTAAAAAAAATCACCTAGGTAAAAAAAAAGTTTGTTTTACGGTATAATACCTGAAATTCTAGCTGTCGGTATTTTACCATAAAATCAACAAAACTAAACCTTAAAATAAGCAGTAATTTACCTTTATTCAGTAATAAACGGTATATTACTGTTATTACATTTATAAGCCGCTATATTGTTGCTTATTTGCGGTTTATTAATGTTATTTTTATTGTGTAATACTTGCAGCAGAGATATCTGAATATATACTGTAAAATCAGCAATGATATATTCATTATATATTTATTGATACATGTATATTTATTCATTTATCCATCATATTCACCAATAAAAAACATGAAATATAAAGAAAATATTTCTACAGGGTCTATTAAAATCTGAGAACAAACCTCCTTCAACATTTTCAAGATATTCAATTTCGATAGGAATCAGCATACCTCAACAGGTATTACAAGGTCTACAAAAGGTCGGCTAACCGGATTTTACCAACCCGTGGTTCTGGCCAAGTCAATTTGGAGCTAAATTGTTTTCGTTGCGAGTCCGATTCGGTTCGGGTTCCTTTTAATTGTTTCAGGTTCACATTTGTTTTCGGATCCATCCGAAGTTTAAAAAAAAAGTTTTAGAATACTTTTGCAGTTAGAAAAAGACAAGAAAAACTAAATATTCAAGCAGTAATGACTATTATACGTATACTAGAATAAATCTGCATAAATGGAGTACACGTGAGATTTCATTTATAATATTTGTTTATAATATTATGTTTGACATATAATAGGAAATCTTCAAAACATTTTATAGGTTCTTGTCATATTTTAGATTTTTCTACAACTTTTTGAAATAGAATCTACAACTTTTTTTTTCGAAAACACATTTATTGTTTGCAGAAATATCTATGCAGTATAAAAACTATCCTTAGATAAGCAATTCGCAGATGTCTAAAATTGCACTATTATTATTATCTCTTCAGAATATATCCAAAATAATTAAATGCCTGACGCTACTTAAGAAAACAGAACATATTTAACGTCAAAAATCTATAAAACACCATTTTTGATATCATGAATATTAGAAAATATGTCAGTCATACAATGAAAAGTTGGAATTATGAAAAAAAAAATATTTGAAAATATAAGATTTGAATATATTTTAAAATATATTTTAAATATATTTTAAAAATATAAGATTTGATTTTTTTAAATCATTTGTAAAATGGTTCTTTCTGCTGGTTGAGAATAGAGAAATCTAAAGCATATCTGAAGTGATGTCCGAAATTTATCAACTTTCTGATCTTTATTTGCAATTAAAGCTTAAGTCAAATTTTCAAATGAAATTTTACTTTTTACAATCCAATAGTGTGAAATGTCCCATTTCATCAATAACACATTTTATAGGTCTTAAAAAATTCAAACATGAAAGTTCGGAAATAATTTAATTAATATTTTGACACTTTCGCAGTTCTCGAATTCTTTAAAAAAAATTATACTATTCAGTATCAATTTGCGAACATTTTTTATCAAAAGTATCAGAGATTTGTTTCCGTATATTTGCACGAAATTGTTGAATTTTTGCACAAAATAAGTTAAATAATTGCACGAATTTTGTTTAAAGTAGACATCACTTGCTGAGTAAAAACAATTTTGATCAAAGATGGTATGTAAGCATATAAATGAACCCTGAAATAATCTAATGCTTTCTTATGCTGGTTTATTCCATTACTTTATTCATAAATTTCTAATCCGTACCGGATTTTTCGAAAGATGGTTTTTCACTTTATTTAATCACGAAAAGCATGTCTGTATATAAAGTAAAAATTACCATTCAGAATTTTTGGCATGAATTTGAAGTTTGAATACAAATTTAGTTACTGAAATGCTCACATATATGCTCTATTAATGCAAATGAATTAATGATAAATTGATAAACGGATATATTTGTTTTAAAACTCATTTTGTAATTAAACACAGCAATACATTTTTTAATGTCACAATATTGTCTTTGAAATATTCACATATAAATTGTAAAAAAGAAAATACTATTATTATTTTTTTTCTTTTTTGAAAAGCTAAATAGCATTTTGTTTTTATTCTTATAAATCAATATAATCAGAAAAAACAGTCTGTTTATTTTATTATCAAGCTTTGCTTATTTAACAAATAATGAAAAGTGAATATAGTGACATGTAAAAAATTACACTATCTTGGTATCCCAGAACAAAACAATAAATTCTTTAACAAAGGAAATGTACTGGAAAACTAAACATCAAACGAATAGAAGAAAATTATCAACTACACGGATCTTGTTAGTTTATCTTTACTTCAATTGTATAAAATTAACTAATTCATCTGAAAAGAAAACAAAGGCATAGGGACAAAAAAAAAATACTTTCTTTGTATAATTTTTTATAGTATTACTTAACAAAAGAAATTATGCAAATAAATGTTGTGGTTATACTTAATGTTTCAATTACTTCTGTGAGAAAAAAAAGAAGTTTTCCACAAAAGAAATTGCGATTACGATCTTCGATAGTACATACTAATACATCCTAACATATTGATTTCGTTAATTAGCGGAGATTTTTAGCATTGTTTATAGATTTTTTGAAGTGTGATTGGATGTAAATATTTATTAATGCTATTAAATTTTATTTACAAAAATGTAAATGTCAAAGGTGGAAGTAGAATTTTAAAAAATAATCTTAAGTTTTTCATATCAGCTTTGTATGAAACACGTTTATACTAAAAACAAAAATGAGAAACAGTAAAAAATGAAATAAAATAAAAAATAAAAATAAACCATATTCTGAATTTAGATTCTTCATTTTTACAAAATGAGAAATATGTTACTGGAAATATGGAGGAAACAACGTGCCCAAAATATTTAAAGGAGCATTTTTGAAAATTTTCAATAATTTAAAGTAACCTCCATTTATATATTGCTGTCATCGGCTTTGATCAGTAAATTTTCAATTCGTTACAGAAAACCAAAATCTTCCAGTACAATATTTAGAAACATAAAAATGCCCATTATTTCCAAGCAAAATACACTCAAACTTCCCCTTGAAACCCTGTTTTAAGAAGTTTTCTATTTAACGAAATTTTCTGCTGAAACTTATCACAATGTTATGAAATATAAATTCTATATAAAGAAGTTTATTTTAAAAAATTACTGCCAGAATTAAAACAAATTTTTCCAACATTTCAATTTGTAATTTTTATTTTATCAATGTGTGTTTTATTAAACAAATTTCATTAATTTAAGTTTACTTCCATTTAACGAATATTTTTCATAACGAAGTATTTAAGTGTAACAATGAGACTCTGTTAAATGGAAGTTTCACTGTATCTCCAAATGCATTTGATCCAGAGAAATTTTAATGTACGCATTCTTGACAAGAGATGAATGACAACGCACAGAATCTTTATAAGGTCGTTCGCCTGATAGACTAGGTTCATTTTTAATGAAGTCATTAAGTAAAATTTGTATAGAAATACAAAAAAAAAAATCTTTAGAAATTGGTACAGACACAAATATTGAATTTTCCGTATTTTCTGTACAATGTTTGTAACAAGTCTAAGTTCCATTCAAAATTGGCGTTTCTTCTCTGTACTAAAAAAAACGTAATTTTTTAGATGTAAATTGCAAAAGAACAGCTAAAATTTTAGAGAACAATTTTACAAAAGAGCTACAAAAATTACAATAACCTCACTAAAATTTTACTTTTAACTCGGGTTGCAGTTATATAAAAAATTCCAAGTATGTTGGTTTCTTAAAAAATTCTTAACAACCTTACATTTTTTTTTCTTTTTTTGATTTGCATTGCAAATGTGTGTATGTTACATGAATTTTGTTGTTCGCGCTGCATAAAAAGTTCTAGGCATACCAGTTTTCTGGAATAATTTTGGTAACTTTACATACTTTGTTTCTACAGTGTATATTGGTTATAACTTCTACACCTTTACTTCTTGAAATGGGATCTCATATTTATAAATATTTTTAGGTAGTAATTTTAATATAATAACTGGTTTAATAAATTGAGCTCCTTACTGATACCAAATGTTATGTATTAGTAGAATAATGTAATCAAATTCTGATTCATTGAATGAAAATTACTGTTGTTTGGAGACATCACCACCCATCTTTATTTTTTCTTAATAACCCTTTACTCAACGTTGCATTTTCTTTTGAACGTGTAGATTATTATAATATAAATACAAAATATTTGAACAATGAATATTCAATCACTCTTTAAGCATATGTCGATTAAATCGCATATTTTACCTGAAAATACTCCAGTAAAAAGAAATAATTACACAAAAACATGTGAATATTTCTCTATTCTGCCTCGCTTAGGGGAAGGGATGGCGGAGAGCCTCCCCCCCCCAAAAAAAAAAAATTTGTGAATGTTGTTACACTTGGCAAATTCACAAACTTAGTTGGTGAATTTTCCTTAAAATTTTAATAAAAATTATAATATATTTTCAATTTTTTATAGAATTGGCAAAAATTACCAAACTAATTGGGAATATTATTAAACTTTTAACATATAAGGGCTATAATTCATTTTCTAATTGCGGTAAGTTGGCAAAATTGTAAAATGAGTTGGCAAATATTAAAATTTGACTTGGCAATTTTAGGTCCTCTCCCTCCCCCCAATAAAAAGTCTTAGCGATGGCCCTGCTCTATTTGATATTGATTGTAGATAATCGAAAATATTAAAACATAAAATATTTCAGTTCTTAGATAAATTTTATGTTTATTCCATATTAAAACACAGCTTTTGAAATAGACTCGAGCTTACAGTTGATTTAAGAAATAGAATACGAAGATGAAAAGTATTCTGGGTTTTGTTTCTACATACAAGCGTTAGATACCATCATTTAACGCATAGCTTTTGAGAACATGCTCTCTGAGAAAAGCTGCTCTTGTCGATTTAAAAAGAGAAATCTCTTATTAAACCTCATTTAAACATCTTAGATGTTTGCGATGTATTTCTTCTTTTGTATAGAAAAAGTTTCACTGTTTTACCCAATTTACTGTATTTTACTATATCTCAAGCCAATATCCAACGATCATTATGAGAAACAATTGAAGTAGGAGTTGTAAAAATATATATCGGCAACTAAAATAAACAACAAAATAAGTAAATAATAAAAATGAATACCACACATGCTTTAGGCACCAGATTATTGCTTAGAATTATAAATAACCATTTGACAGGAGTTTTTTTTCAATTTTATTTTTTAAAATATGCTTAATGGATTGTCTTATATTGAAATTGTACTAAAAGTAAAAGTTTCAGTACAAACGCCAAAAGTTTGATTTCATAGAACTGAATCCAATTTTAATTTTTTACTTTATGCTAACAAAAAAGAAGTTATTCGGTCAAACAGTTTAGAAATCATGAAGGTCAGTTTAGAAATCATGCTACTGTTAAATTCATTAGAAATCGTTTCAAAACGACGATGCTGATAGTTTTTAAAGGTCAAAACCTACTTGACGAATGTAATTTTCGATTCTTATGTTTTAGGCTTCGAAAAATTTATTTCTGGGATAATTTTATATGTTACCTCCATCTATACTAATAAAAGAACAAAACGCTCTGTCTGTGTGTGTGTCTGCGATGGCTAGCAAAATCTACAGCACGTACAAAGCTCAAAATTTTTTTGAGAGTAGCCCAATATCTCTCCTGATGCACCTGAGCTTCAGAATTTCAAAATTCCAATTATTAACTGAGTAATTAATTAAAATCAAGAGGTCACTCTCATAAAAAATCATCTTTTTCCCAATTTTTTTCTCTTTCATTTGTTTACGGTTGGTTGGTTGTGTAAAAATTTTCGCAGAAGTAATAAGAAAGCTGAGACAGAATTAAAGAAACCCATGGAGGAATAAGATAAGTGGAGGTGAAGTAAGCTCAAAAAAGGTTTGCCATATGAAACCATTTATCGCTCAAATTTAATGTGGCAAACAAAAGGACGTGGAAGAGATTTTGTATTATAAGACGAATTGAAAGAAATGAATTACAGTTGAAGCATATTTCAAGAGGAAATAGCAAATTTTAAAATGGTCTTCGTTCTTTTATTATTTATTAGAATAAATATTCGCTTTTAAAATAAAGGAAATTGGAAAATTAGCAATAATTAAATATCAAATTAAAATTAAATAAGATATTGAAAACATTTAATACGAATTAAAAATTGTATAACTAAAAGTTTTCTTCATTAATGTAATTTTCAATACTTTATAACGTAGATGAAAAATGTTTATGACTTAATAATTGCATGTAAATAAATATTTAAAATATAATGATGAAAACATTCTTTTAAAATCATGTATGAAAACTTAAGTAATAAATATTAATCTAAAATATAAATTTCTGACTGCAGACGATTTTAATGTACTAACAAAATAATGTTATATTTTCAAGCAAAACGTTAAAATAATTTTCTATATCTTATACTATAATGCGAGCAAAAATTGTGTGTGTGTGTGTGTGTGTGTGGGTAAATTTTATCTCAAAAACGGCTCTAACGATTTTCGCAAAAATTTGGATTTTACCATTTTCGGACACGAGAAGACCATTGGGCTAGGTCCCATGTTCGGGAAAATTCGATTACTGGGTCATTTTGGGTCACAATGGGTCAGGATCAAGCTATTTATATCTAGAGAACGGCTGGATGGATTTTAAGGCAATTTTGTATCCAATCGTTTTTTGGCACGAGAAAACTATTGGGCTGGGTCACATGTTCGAAAAATTTCGATTAGTGGATCATTTTTGGGTCATTATGGGTCAAGCCATTTTTATCTAAAAAACGGCTCTAACGATTTTGACCAAATTTTATACTGTATCGTTTTGGATTACAAGAAGACCATTGGGTTAGGTAACATGTTCGAGAAAATTCGGTAAGTGGGTCATTCTTGGGGTCATTGTGGGTCATGCTATTTTTATCTAGCGATTTTCTCACGCAATTTTGACTAAAAATTGCATTCTATGGTTTTCGGGCACGAGAAAAACATTGGGCTAGGTTACATGTTCGAGAAAAAATTTTAATGGGTCATATTGGGTCATTAAGAGTCTGGGTCAAGCTATTTATATTTAAAGAACGGCGGGATGGATTATAACGAAATTTTGTATGTAACAGTTTTTTGGCATGAGAAAACTAATGGGCTAAATCACATGTTTGAGAGATTTCGATTATGAGAGTCATTTGTGGGTCATGATGGGTCATAATGGGTCATGGTCAAGTTATATCTAAAGAACAGGTGGATCGATTTTAACGAAATTTTGTATGCAACATTTTTTTGGCACGATAAAATCATTGGACTAGGTTACATGTTCGAAAAATTTCGATTAATGGGTCATTTTGGGTCATTAAGAGTCTGGGTCAAGGTATTTATATTTAAAGAACGGCGTGATGGTTTATAACGAAATTTTGTATGTAACAGTTTTTTGACATGAGAAAACTAATGGGCTAAATCACATGTTTGAGAGATTTCGACTATGAGGGTCATTTGTGGGTCATAATGGGTCATGGTCAAAATATATATAAAGAACAGGTGGATCGATTTTAATGAAATTTTGTATGCAACATTTTTTTGGCATGATAAAATCATTGGACTAGGTTACATGTTCGAAACATTTCGATTAATGGGTCATTTTGGATCATAAAAGGTCTGGGTCAAGCTACATATAATTAAAGAACGGCAGTATCAATTTTAACGAAATTCTGTATGTAACAATTTTTACAAACGAGAAAACTAATGGACTAAGTCACATATTCGAGAGCTTTCGATTATAAGGGTCATTTGTGGGTCTTAATGGGTCAAGGTCAAGCTATATCTAAAGAATGGGTGGGTCGATTTTAACGAAATTTTGTATACAACATATTTTTGGCATGAGAAAATCATTGGGGTAGGACACATGTTCGAGAAATTTCGATTAGTGGGCCACTTTTGGGTCATTCTAATTTTATCTAGACAACGTTTCGCGCAATTTTGACTAAATTTTGCATTTTCTCGTTTTTGGGCACAAGAAAATCATTGGGTTATGGCAGATTTTTGAGAAAATTCGATCAATGGGTCATTTTGGATCATAAGGGGTCAGGGTCAAACTAACTATATCTAAAAAACGGCTCAATCGATTTTATCTAAATTTTGTATCTAATGTTTTTCGGCATGCTAAAACTAATGAGCTTGGCCACGCGTTCGAGAGATTTCGATTATAAGGGTCATTTGTTGGTCATGATAAGTCATGTTAATTTTATATAGAAAATGGTACTCACCATTTTGACTATACTTTGTATTATTTCGTTTTTGAGCAAGAGAAAACCATGTGGCTTGGACACATGCTCGCGAAAATTCGATTAGTGGGTCATTTTGGGTTTTAATGAGCTAGGGTGATTCTAATTATATATAACAACGACTCAATCAATTTTACCTAAATTTTGAAACAAAACGTTTTTTGCCACGAGAAGACTATTGGGCTGAGTCGCGTGTTAAACAAAATTATATTAGTGGGTCATTTCGCTTCATTGCTGAATGCTGCCAAGCTAATTTTACCTAAAAAATGGCTTAAACGATTTTGATTCAATTTTATATTCTACTGTTTTTGATTACCTTAAGACGATTGAGCTATGTCACATGCTTGATCAAATTTGATTAGTGGCTCATTTTGGGTAATACGGGTCAGGGTCACGAGAATATGGCAAAAGCCAATAACTTGGTGATATTTGACAAAATATTGGCGACATATGGCCAAAAAATCGACTATAAAAATTACGAAAACCAAAACACGTATTTGGTGCCAAATGAAAAAATGCCTCCAAATTTGGCTATATCTAGCAAAAAATATTGTCTTTCAGAATGTAAAGAATTTTTTTATACATTCTTAAGAGGATTCGAGATGCATGGTTAAACCAATCAGAGTCGAGCTAAAAAAGTGATTTAGATCGATGTCCTTTCGTTGTAAATTTTAAAATAAAGTAAAATTTATAAACATGCGCATAAAAACATAGATTTCTTATTGATTGTTTTTCTAAATAATACTATTATAAACATGTTTTACAGTAATACTACAGAGTTAATGATAAAGTGAAAATACTATATCGAGTTGAACACAAAGTTAATTTTGACCGAGCTAAGCTCGGTCTCCCCTGCTAGTTGATATTTAAAACACATATGATAAAATAATTAATAAATTTTTACCGGTGAAGCGATAAATTAGTTCTTTTTTTAAAAACGAGAGAAAAAAAATACAGGTTTAAACCTGTTTCAATTGATAGCGAAATTTAAAATGGAGGGCCAAAATCACAGTCCGGTGAAATCCAAACACCTCATTGGTCATTGAGCCGCGTCCTTTTCAGGGAACAATCTCTTAGCAGTTGGGTAAATGTTGTCATACTCCTTTTTCCGAGAAAAAATCGTAGCGGCAGTTTTGAAGTAAATCTTATCTCTTTTCATTTATAATCTAAATTTTTCACTCTCATTTTATAAAATGGCATCAAAATATCTTAATTGAGTTAATTTCGATGGTTTATCTTAAATAAGAACAGACGGTAACAATCGCTTAAAAAATACTTTCCCCCTCACCTTTTTCAAATGGAGAAACAAGTTCGTGATTTTCACCCTTACCACTCGACCAATGGGGTGGCTGGATTTCACTTGACTATGATTTTGGCCCTTTTTTTTTTAAATTTCGCCAATTGATAGGCGTGTCAAAGCACGTGCTGTTGTTGGTACTTAATTGGACTTAATGTAGGGTTACATCTTAAGCATCATCTCCAGAGATAATACCTCCACTCTATTAATTTCTTTTTACTCTATGAAAGAAACCAATTTGAGATTTTGACATTTCAAAAGTGACTGTTTTTTTCCCAAAGACCTTTAAAATTCATAGACTGGCAAAATGTCAGTTTAACTTAGGATTTTTGAACATAGCTATTACGTCAGATCGTTGGTACTTCGTACATTAGAATGTATTTGTAGTTGGCTACGTTGCAGTTAATATATGTATATGTATATATGAGGCTTTTTTAGCAGTTTTTTTAAATCATTGATTAAATTTGAATGCATTTATTTAAGTTAAAATTTTATTAAGACTTTAATTTGTTTTTAAAACAAAAATGAAATGGCTCTTTGACGTACAATTTTTCGAATAGGCAGACGATTCATACACAGTAATAAATTATCAAATAGCAAAATAAATTATATATAAAAAATAGTCACTAAAAGAATAGTAGCAAAACATAATGTTTAGGCGTATTAACACATAACCCGATCCCAACCAGAAAAAAACAGACTATACTCCGATCCAAGCAAGACAAAAATTTCATGAGCATAAACGCGACCCGAACCTAAAAATTCCATTTGAAAAAAAACTTTGGATTTGATATTTGACCCGAATCAAATCTGAATCCCACAAAAATATTCAAATGAAGCATACCCCAATTCGATCAAAGAAAAATAATGTTCGTGTATATGCAACCCGACCCGAACCTAAAATTTTTCTCTGAAAAAACCCAAAAAATGACCAGAACGAAACCTGAAATCGATAAAAATATTCCAAAGAACTATAACCTGATAAGAGCAAGACAAAAAAACTTCCATGAACATAAACCTGACTCGAACCTAAAAAATTCCATTTGAAAAAAAAGCCTGAAGTTTTATGCAAACTACATCTGAATCCGATCAAAATATTCGAAAGAATCATAACCGGATTCGAATAAGAGAAAATAATTTTCGAGGACATGAAACCGATCGGAACCTAAAATTCCATTTGAAAAAAATACCTGAAATTTGAATCGACAAAAATATTCCACAGAACCATACCCGGACCTGAACAAGACAAAAAAATTTCCATGAACATGAACCCAATCCGAACCTAAAAAATGAAACTAAATCTGAATCTGACAAAAATGTTCCAGAGAAGCATATCCTTATTCGAACAATGCAGAATAATTTCCGTTGATGCGCAACCCAACCTGAACCTAAAAATTCCATTAAAAAGCCGAAATCTGAATTGAACGACATCTGAACCCGAAAAAAATATTCCAAAGAACCAAAACCCGATCCGAGAATGACAAAATAATTTCCCTGGACATGAATCCAACCAGAACCTTAAAAATCAATTTAAAAAAAATACCTGAAATCTGAATCGAACCAAATCTGAATCCGACGAAAATAGTCCAAATAACTATAACCAGATACGAAGAAGACAATATAATTTCCATGGACATAATCCCCATTCCAAACCAAAAAATTTGTAAAAAAAAGAAAAAAAAAACCCGAAATTTGAACCAAACTTAATCTGAACCTAACAAAAATATTTCAGTGAAGTATAACCTCATTGGAACTAGGTAAAATAATTTCCATATAAGTACAACCCGACCCGAACTTAAAAATCCCATTTGAAAGGGAAAAAAAACCCCACGAAATCTGAATTGAACCGAATCTAAACTGAACACAAATATTCCACACAATCATAACCGTATCCGAAGAAGACAAAATAATTTCCATGAACATGAATCCAATCCGAACCTAAAATTCGGATGTTCTACAAAACATAATGCGCTCCGTAGCGGTGGAAAGTGAAACTAAGTACTTAGCGCGAGATGGTTAAAATATTTCGTTTATAGTTAATGTTAAATTAGAACTTGGTTACGGTTAGATAACAGTTAGGTTGCAATTACGTTCCGGTGACCCTTTTGTTATTTTATTTTCCGGTTAGGTTACAGTTAGGTCATGGTTAAGTTACAGTTAGGTTAAGGTTAATTTCTGGTTAGGTTGTGGTTAGATTATGGGTAGGTTATGATTAGGTGACGGCCAAGTTACATTTATGGTATATTTAACTTGCAGTTAGGTTACTGTTAAGATACAGCTAAGTTACAGACAAGTTATGATTCCGATACAATTAGGTTACGGTTAGGATTTTGTTCATAGAATGAACATTACGCATGTTTGATAAAAAAAAATACACCTATTTTTGTAAAATGGCTCTGAATTTATAATATTATATACTAACCTTTTAGCGAATCATCGAGAATCGATTTCATTCACGGTATAGTCAGATTTAAGAGTGATATATAATTAGTTTGAAATTCAAAATATTTCACTTGGGATATCTATGTGAAAAAAGTATTTAGTTAAGTCACTTAACAGTAATTTTAAGGATAAATATCAACACGAAATCGTTGGACACATATTCCCTCCTGCGTTTCCCATTGCAGTCATTTTAGGTATTTTTGCAGCTAAATATTAGTTTTTTTTAAAAACCAATTTTTGACATAGTCAGGGGGCACGTATTTAATATAATGTACACTGTAAAAAATTTGACCCTTTTGCTGTATCATCACTCACCCGCTTTTATAGAATATATCTCTTTTGACCTATGACAATGCTCCAAAATAGGCTGAAGTAATCATTTTCTATAAAAGCGCTGGAGTGACGATGCAGCAAAAGGGTCAAATTCTTAACAATGTATTAACACATATTTTGAGTTGAAGATAAAATCATAAAAATTTCAAGTTCGTTTAACATTATTATAACGGACCCGGGCAACGCCGAGCGGGTCAGCTAGTACTTAAATATTTTTTGAATTTTCATTAGGCATTACTTTACCTAAAAATGGGGTATTCGTGCGCGTGTGTGTCGACTATATTTCATTATTGCAAAAATAATACAGTTTTCCAGAAAAACTTTAATTCTATTCTTTAAAATACACATTATCCTTTTTTATGGAAAAACATGTTATTTGCATTTTATAAGTAAAGAAGTACTTAGTGTTATTTAACAAACATATATCTCTAAACATAATTCGCATACATTTATTTGTGATAAAAATTCTTAAGATTGTATTTTTATATTTCTTCAACTTACTTTAAAAATTAAAATTTATACATATATATGTGTTCCTGGGTTAAGATGTTCTGAAAATTCGTAAAAAGTTATACAGTACATAGTATTTGATCTGTCAGCAGAGTTGCAAGTCTCCAGCTTTTCCGATACCACTATTATCTTAGTGAAAAAGTTGTTCATTCAAATCGTCCAATTGGTCCAATTAAATAAAAGAACATTTTCTACATTAAAATATTGGTATTCAAAAAGCCGGAGACTTGACAGTTCTGCCTATCAGACATTCCATACTGGCTACCATTTTTCTGGCAAAATGTTTTCACATCTCCTGAGACATCATCAGCCCCGAATTATTTCTTCTTTTTTTTCTTTCTGGACAGATAGTAAGGCCTTTTTCCCCTTTTTCTTACTACTTTTTCTATGATAACGTTTGTTTACTATTTATCAGAATTATACAATTCAATTAATATATCTATTTTTTTAAATTAATTTTATAAACCTTATACTTGAAAAATATATGAACATTAACATACGAATTTTTTAAAAATAGAAATCCATTTCAGGAAGTTTCATTTATGCAAGCTTAAAAATAGAACGCATTTTGTTAAGTAGTTCTTGAGTTAGTCTTTAGAAAAACTACCCAGATTGTAATCTGTTTTAGAACGATTCCGTATGAGTTTAACATTAGGCGTTCCAAACATTAAACCATTATAATTTCCAAATTACGTGACCAAATAACTTCCTGTTTGATATCTGTAGGAAAATTTACCCCCCCCACCCCCCCTTTCTAAAAAAAGCTAAAGATGGCGTCAAATTTAGGTGTTCGCATAGAAAGTTTCAGAGTTTGTAACAATTTAAGAATAAACAATTGAAAGAAGACAATTTCCAGTAGAATGACTTTGAGAATTTTTGTATAATCATTTTGAGATTATTCTTTATCGCCTATATTCTACATTAACATTAGGCGTTCCAAACATTAAACCATTATAATTTCTAAATTACGTGACCAAATAACTTCCTGTTTGATATATGTAGGAAAATTTATCCCCCCCCCCTTTCTAAAAAAAGCTAAAGATGGAGTGAAATTTAGGTGTTCGCATAGAAAGTTTCAGAGTTTGTAACAATTTAAGAATAAACAATTGAAAGAAGACAATTTCCAGTAGAATGACTTTGAGCATTTTTGTATAATCATTTTGAGATTATTATGTATTGCCTATATTCTTTTTTTCTACTTAGCTGACTGTATATAAAGCAAAAAATCGAACGATAGTTATACGTTATATAGTTATCGTTTTTGTTCATTGAAAGTGTTTGATTCGTGGGGTACCAATAATTAATGTCCTTTATTCTATGAAACGTATGTTTATTTAGTTTTAAATTATAATGGGGGGGGGGCGAATTATTAGTTGCACTCCAAAACTTTGCGTTGCCCAAAACATGAAGCTTTAGTTTATTGTTGTTTACTGGTGGATTGTTAAAGTACTTTTGCACATGAACTGAATACTTGTGGTTTTATAAATAAAAGCTATCTTCCAGCCATAAAATAGAAATTTATAATGAAAAAACTCAATACAAATGCTCCAAGACAAATTCTTCATAATTTCGCAGAAATTTCTTGTACGGATTGTACTCTTCTAGACCGCTATGTAAACATTTTTTTATCATTTTCTTTTGACTACACTTTATGATGCCAGATGATAATCAAAGCTTCTATCCTTTTTTGGGTGCGTTCGTAATTATGTAAATACGTATAGCACCTATAGTTGTCGTTCAGTCCGTCCGTCTGTCCGTCTGTCTGTCCACATATAACAACTCAAAAACTACCCAACCGAATCGTTTAAAATTTAAAATACATCATTGTTAGATAATTTTGTCGAGTCATTTCGAATTTTATGAAAATCGGATGAATAGTTCAATTACAGAGACAGTTAAAAGTATTCCGATACATTACGGTCAATGGGGAAAAAAGTTTCAAATGCATTTTAATCGTTTGAAATTTAAATTACATAATTATTACATAATTCTGTCGAGTCTTTTCAAATTTCATTAAAATCGGGTACATTGATCAATTACAGGGACAATCCAAAGTATTCCGTTACATTACAGTCAATGGGGAAAAATGTTTCAAATGTATTTTAATGCTGTTATATTCTTTCGAACATAATAAAATTGATATGAATCTATAAGGTACATATTATAATATACATTTTGCATAATCTGTGGTGTAAAGAGCATTTGTTATAGATGTACAAGGACACACAAAAGTATTCCATTGCATAATGGTATAGAGAGAACATTGTTTGGAGAGTATTTAATTGTAATTAACTATTTACAATTTTATGAGTTTGATTTATGAGAGTAACATTTTTTAAACTTCGTTATCGTACGAACGCACCTCATTTGCTACGCTTCACATGCAGTTTCCAACTTGTTTTCTTTTGTATTGTTTTCTTTTGACACATTTTGCAGGAAATAGAAAACACCACAAATACTATAAAACGTTTAAATCGACAAGTGTTCCTTAACGTACCTGACGTACGTTACGCACTAAGAGTCTCTTACCGGTTGAAGACACTTGTTAAATGTCACATGCAAGTGTTTTCAGCACACAAAAAAATTCACCAATATTGACAATAGACAAAATGGTGGTGTAACTAAAAATTTGGCCACCCACTGTGTTTTTATTCATATTAGTCATAGTAGATTTCTGCAATTCACTCTCATAATTTGTTGTAGTCTAACGTATGACTCACTAAAAAATTTAATCTCATAAATAATTTATTTAAAAAGACAATTATTAATGATTCCTTAATAAGTATCGATTCGCTATTAGGAACTAGATACATATTAAACCTGAATCCAATTTTAAAAGATTCATTAGGAAATCATATGGTTAACGCTTATTTAACTTCACTATGTCAACGAAAACGAGCGAGACATTTATTTTGAACAAAAGTTTATAGTTTAAACCTGTTCATGACCAATTTAAAACAAATACACGTGGATTATACTTTTTCTTTTCTTCTTCACAAAATTTACCGCAAGAGTGCTAATTTATGCTACTAATGTATATAAAAGTATCTTTACCTTTCTTGCTCGTAGAGTGTTCGGTTCATGCTTGGAAGCATTGGAATCTAATTATGGATGCACAAATTAAGCCTGAAATTAACCTCTTGTGCTAAATTAAAGGATTTAATGTATTGTGAGTTTATCGGTTTAAGTTGTAAAAATGCGATCTACATTCGTCATTCACACAAAGTTTTTTTAAATACTTAAGTTACAATAATATGGTTGCAGTTTCTATTTGAAAATGACTTTATTTATAATTACATTACTGAGAATTTTTGCGCTTCACTGCTATCATTAAAATTCAATAATAACATTTTAGAAGATTTTCAGTTTTTTTGCAATTGAATAATACAAAATTTAAGCCAAAATTTTAGTGGTAAGATAAATTACGTAAAAATTGGCATAGTAGTACATTGTTATCTTGGCACCATAATATTGATAAAAAAAATGATTCTACATCACAATTTGTAAATTTGGTGCATTATAAAATGAAATATATTGTTTTTTTTAATAAACAAAAATGCTTCTTTTATGCTGAATGTTTCGAGATTAAATTTTACCGAATAAAGCTAACGATACACGCTTGTTTAAGCAACTTTTATGGAGTACAACATATTTCTGGGGAATTAGTTGCTTTCCTTCCTTATGTTTACGCATATTTATAGTAGACTACAAAAGTAGAAATCCTTTTCTTTTTTACAGACTGTTTAAGAATAATCTTCGTGTATTTAGTTCAGGAATCAATGGCCTGTAAAGGAAACTGCACCGCAGATTCCATTTATCAAGAATGTCGAGACAAAGAACAAGCGCTAACAACGGATAAATTTGTCCCTATAATATTTACGATGTGGATTTATGCTTGCTTGGCGACAAGACGAAGGGAAAAGAAGAAATTCACTACAGAAAACTCCTCTCATACAGTGTCTCACAAAAGTGATGGGACACTTGTGCTTTATAAAAAGAAACTGCAATAAAATAAATAAACAAACATGTGCAAAAATTTTTTGGGTGTGTTTCATATTTAAAGTTAGTAACAATTATTACATAACATACATTTTGTCAAAATATTAAAATATTAATTTAGTAAAAATACAATTGTTCAGAACGGAGCAAAAAATGGCACACATAAGTGATGGGACACTTACTTTTCCATCAAATATTTATCCAAAAATTTTACTTTTTAAAAGGTTTTAATATTTTGTTGGATTTCCTTTTACTTTTAAAACATGATTTAATCTTTTTGGGATAGATTCGACTAATTTTTTTGTGATTTCTGGAGTGATTTTACCCCATTTTTCTTGAAGCACCGATTTTAGTTGTTGTTTTGAAGAAATGGTGCATTTGCGAATTCTTGATTCCAATTCTTGCCAAATATTCTCTATGGGATTTAAGTCTGGAGATTGTGGTGGTGTTTTTATTATTTCAGGACAGTTATATAGCAGCCAGAGTCTAACGTTCAGAGCAGTGTGCTTGGGGTCATTGTCCTTGTAGAATTAAAAATCGTTATGAAGGTTCAATTTCCGTGCTGAACATTTCAAATTTTGCTTTAAAATATTAATATACTTGTACTGATCCATTATACTGTCAATAAAAACAAGATTACCAACTCCAGCGGACGACATACACCCCCATACCATAACTCCTCCTCCGCCATGTTTTACTGTTGGTACCAAGTTCTGTTTGCGAAATTCTTCCCTGGGTTTTCTCCACACCAAGATTCTACCGTCAGAACCAAATATATTAAATTTACTCAGCAAATATAACTTTATTCCAGTAATCAGAATTCTTATTTATGTTGGATTTTGCGAAAGCTAGTCTGAGTTTTCTATTCTTTTCACTTACGAAGAATTTTTTCCTGGCTACTCTACCGTGATATCCAACAGATCGAATTACCCTTCTAATAGTCTCAGGATTAACAATTATTCCATATAATGCTTGTAAATCAGCAGCAACTTTTGAAGCACTATTTCTTGGATTTTTGTTTTATATTTCGAACGATAATTCGCTTTATTCCATTGGATAGCTTTGATGGTCGGCCAGGTCTTCTTTTATCCTGAATCATATGATTCTTTTATATCGTTTAATGATATTGAAAACTGTTGAACGACTCAAGTTAACTGTTTCAGCAGTTTTTCTAATAGATTTTCCACGTTCAATATGCAAATTAATAACTAATTTTCGAATTTCAGGCGAAGTTTCTTTTCGTTTAGCATTCATGGCTACACAGAGCTAAAAAACACAAAAATTCCAAAACAAACTGGAGAGAAATACTGCAGACGATTTTATAAATTATTGCCAATTGCTTTTAAGTAAAAATAAAACCCCCAAAATATTTTTATTGCTTATTTCAGACGATTTTTGTTGCATATATAATGGTGTCCCATCACTTATGTGAGCTATTTTTTGCTCCGTTCTAAACATTTGTATTTTTATTAAATTAATATTTTAATATTTTGACAAAATGTATGTTATGTAATAATCTTTACTAAATTTAAGTATGAAACACACCCACAAAAAAATGTGTACATGTTTTTTTAATTTATTTGATTAGTTTCCTTTTGTAAAGCACAAGTGTCCCATCACTTATGTGAGACACTGTATATACGGCTGATTTAAAAGACTTGTATTTTTACGGCTGTGAAATTTCAATCGTTTAACGGAAAAGTTCTTTATTGAATTAAAATCAGAAATTTCCTGGGATAAATGAAATTTCTTTTTCTTATCATCAGTACTGATATAGTAAAATAAGCAGAGGGTAAATTCTACAGATAGAGGATACAATTTAATAAGAATACGCTTTACGTGAGAAACAGAGGATATACTGAGTATTTTAAAGGAATCCTGAAGATATACCATCGTATACCCTCCTCCAGATCCCTGTTTATCTTTATTTGTTCAATATTAAAAACTTTAATCTCCTTTCCAAGACAGATAAGCCAAAAATATTCCTTTTCGGTTGACAGAATACACAAAATATCTTTTAAATTTTCGTAACTGATGTTTGTGTTATAACCAAATTATTAAATGTAGCTAGTTGTTATAGGATGAGAAAACATATGGCAAGTACCGGGATCTATTCTGAAGATGGCAATTTGAAAAAAAGTATGTAATAATATGCAACACAAGTAATTTTTTACATTTTTGTTATGTCACTAAAATTTAATAAAAAGTTTTTAGATTTTTAGATATTTTGTTTTTCAAAAACCAAAATTTACTATTACATTTCAGTGGTAAAAAACCCCGCAAAAGTTGGCAGCATAAGTTCGCTCATATCCAAAATAATTATATATTTCAATTTATAAATTAGATGCGTCATAAAATAAAACATATTGTTTTCTTTACTAAACAAAAATTCTTCTGTTATTCAGGATGTTTCGAGATTAAATTTTACTGAATAAAGCTAACGATACATGTTTGTTTAAGCAACTTTTAAGGAGTACAAAATATATTTGGGAATTGTTCGCTTTTCTCCCCCATGTTTTCGTTCATCTAACGCATATTTATAGTAGACAATAAAAGTAGAAATCCTTTTCTTTTTACAGACTGCTTAAGAATAATCGTCGTGCATTTAGTCCAGGAATCAATGGTCTGGAAAAGAAACTGTTTAGCTGCTTCCATTTGTCAAGAATGTAGAGACAAAGAACAAACGGCTAACAACAGATAAATTTGTCCCTGTAATATTTACGATGTGGATTTATGCTTGCTTGGCGATAAGACGGAGGAAAAAGAAGAAATTCACTGCAGAAAGCTCCTCTCATATACACGGCTGATTTAAGAGCCCACACTACTGATTGAAAAAAACCCGGATGATAATGTAAAGTCTGTGGGGCGTTCTTTTCAAATATCTTGCTCAAATTTTAATATTTTGATGTGTTTTTTTTTTTTTTTTTTTTTTTTTTTTTTTTTTTTTGCATAGGATAACTGAGGATGATCCACAACCAGCCTAGTTTTTACTTTTTTGATTTTGGTTATATTCTTTTTACATTAGGATACTTTCAGTTTCATAACCGATTCAAACCGGTTCCGAAAGTTAAAGTATTTTTTTTATTACACCAAAATCGAAAACGTAAAAACTAGGCCGGTTGTGGATCGTCTTCAGCTATCCTATACAAAAAAAAATCACTTCAAAATATTAAAATTTGAGCCAGATATTTGAAAGAAACGCCCCCATGGATTTTACAGTATCATCCGTGTCCTTTTCAGTCACTAGTGTGGCGTCTTAATGCGAAATTTCAATCTTTTAATGTAAACTTTCTTTTTTTGAATGAAAATCACAAATTTTCTCGGAATAAATGGAGTTTTATTTTCTTCTTATCCTCAGTGCTGATATAGTAAAATACGCAGAGAGTCAATTGCACAGGTAGACGATACAAATTAAAGAGAATACGCTTTACATGAGAAACAGATGGTATACTAAGTATTTTAAAGGAATCCTGAAGGTATACGGCATATACCATCGTATACCCTCCTTCAGATCCCTGTTTATCTTTATTTGTTCAATATTAAAAACTTAAATCTCCTTTCCAAGACAGACAAACAGAAAACGTTCCTTTTCGGTTGACAGAAAACGCAAAATACCTATTAAATTTTCGTAATTGATGTTTAGGTAATAAACAAGTTATTAGATGTAGCTAGTTGCTATAGGATAAGAAAATACATGGCGAGTACTGGAATCTATTCTGGAAGATGGCAATAACAAAAAATATGGAATAATATGGAATACAAATAATTTTTTATGCTTTTGTGATATCACTAAAATTTAATAAAAACTTTTTAGATTTTTAGATATTTTGTGTTTCAAAAATCAAAATTTACCATTACATTTTAGAGGTTATAAAAAAGTAAAAGTTAGCAGTATAAATTGGCCCATATCCAATATGATTATATATTGCAATTAATAAATTAGATGCGTCATAAAATAAAACATATTGTTTTCTTTACTAAAGAAAAATGCTTCTTTAATGAAGAATGTTTCGCGATTAAATTTTGCTGAATAAAACCAACGATATATGCGTGTTTAAGCAAGTTTTAAGGAGTACAACATATTTTTGGAAATTGTTCGCTTTTCTTCCTCATGTTTTCGTTCATCTAACGCATATTTATAGTAGACTATAAAACTAAGAATCCTTTTCTTTTTACAGACTGTTTAAGAATAGTCTTCGTGCATTTAGTTCAGGAGTCAATAATCTGTAAAACAAACTGCTCCGTTGCTTCCGTTTGTCAAGAATGTAGAGGCAAAGAACAAACAGCTAACAACAGATAAATTTGTCCCTATAATATTTACGATGTGGATTTATGCTTGCTTTGCGATAAGACGAAGGAAATAGAAGATCACTTGAAGATATGCATTGTAGAAAATCCTCTCATATATACGGCTGATTTAATGTGAAATTTTTATGTTAACGGAAACTTTCTTTTTTTTAAAAGTGAAAACAGAAATTTTCCCGGAATAAAAGGAAAATTTATCCTCAGTGTTGTTATGGTCAAATATGCAGAGGGTAAACTCTACAGGTAAAGAGTAAAATGTAAAGAGAATACGCTTTACTTGAGAAAGAGTGAGAAACAGAAGGTATACTCTCTTAAAATGTCAGCTAAAAAATAACTCAAGTTGAGCCGAAATTCGCTCATCTCACGTTTTAAAAGGCAGCTTCTGATGATAAGTTGAAACAACTCAAGTGGTGAGTTGTTTTTAAACAATTTAAATCAACATGAGTTATTTAAACAAGCAATCTAAATCAAGATGAGCAAAGCATTTAAAAAACACCTCATTCGCGATCCAATAAGTTACAGCTCTTTCCTGAGAAGCCAAATCCAATCTTTCGTTTTAAGAGTGTACTGAGTATCTTTAAAAAATCCAGAAGGCATACGGCGTAAACCATAGTATACCCACCTCTACCTGTTTATCTTTATTTATTCAATATTAAAATTTAAATATTCTATCCCAGACAGACAAACAGAAACGTTCCTTTTCGGTTAATAGAAAACGCAAAATACCTATTAAATTTTCGTAACTGATGTTTGTGTTATAACCAAGTTGTTAGATGTATATAGTTGTTATAGGATAAGAAAACACATGGCGAGTATCGAGATCTATTCTGGAAGATGTCAATTCGTAAAAAGTATGTAATAATATGCAATACAAATAATTTTTTATGCTTTTGTGATACCAGATTTATAAAAAAAGTTGGCAGTAATAATTGGCCCATATCCAATATGATTATACACTATATTGCCATTGATTATGGGACACTTGCGATTTTAGACATTTCACTAAATATCTAGAAAAATACATGAGGAATCATCTCGAAACTCTTAGTGTATAAATATAATAGTATAAGTTATACATCTCCGTGAAGATTTTTTCCCGAAACTCCAAAGGGGACCGTCAACAAATTAAAAAAGAATGAATATCTTTTGAATAACCCTGTCAAAACTAATGTAGCAAAAGCGCTCAAACTCTAGATTGTGATTGAATGCCTTATTGTAATAAGCCTTGTTCATTTTTATGCAAATAGCATGCATACTCGCAAAGTAACTAAGGTTTTTATAAAAATGATCCCAAATTTTTACAAGTTTTTTCCTTATAATTTTCAGAGTTCTTAATATAAAATATTATTTTTTTCAGAAAATATGACAAACAATATTGCACACAGTACCCTTTAATCAGAATAAAAAAATAATGAAAATTGTATAAAAAATGAGTTGGTTTACTAAATAATTTTTTACTGCGCATGCGTCAACGATATCAAAATTTCATTTGCATATTATGTTAGCTAAATGTATAGAGCAACTTTTGTGAAAGTCACAAAATCATAACTTGAAAATTCTGACAATAATCGTCAATTGAATAAGTCGAAAATCCGTTATTCTCAAAATGAAGCAAAAACAAGAGGGGTTGTATCCATATATTCATTGATTAGTGTCAATATAGAATACACAATATGGGATGTACTACTGCATTTGGATAAAATCCCTCATTTTTTTGCTTCATTTTGGAAACAACGGATTTTGTCCCTTTTCTATAGACGATTACTTTCAGAATTTTCAAGCTATGATTTTGAGACTTTTACAAAAGTTGTTCTATACATTTAGCTAACATGATATGCAAATGAAATTTTGATATCTTTGACGCATGCGCAGTAAAAAATTATATAGTAAACCTACTCATTTTTCATACAATTTTTATTATTTTTTAATTCTGATTACAGGGTACTGTGTTCAATGCTGCTTGTCATATTTTCTGAAAAAAATATTATTTTATATTAAGAACTCTGAAAATTATAATGAAAAAACTTGGAAAAATTTGGGACCATTTTTATAAAAACCTTAATTACTCTGCGAGTGTGCATGCTATTTGCATAAACATGAACACAGTGTATTACAATAAGGCATTCAATCATAATCTAGAGTTTGAGCGCTTTTGCTACATTACTTTTGACAGGGCTATTCAAAAGATATTCATTCTTTTTTAATTTGTTGATGGTCCCCTATGGCGTTTCGGTAAAAAATCTTCACGGAGATGTATGACGTATACTATTATATTTATACACTAAGAGTTTCGAGATGATTCCTCATGTATTTTTCTAGATATTTAGTAAAATGTCTAAAATCGCAAGTATCCCATAATCAATGGCAATATAGTGTATATTACAATTTATAAATTAGATGCGTCCTAAAATAAAACATATTGTTTTTTTTAATAAATAAAAATGTTTCTTTTAAGAGGAATGTTTCGAGATTAAATTTTACTGAATAAAGCTAACGATACATGCCTGTTTAAGCAACTTTTAAGGAGTACAGCATATTTTTGGAAATTGTTCGCTTTTACTTCCTTTTGTTTTTGTTGATGTAACGCATATTCATAGTAGACTATAAAAGTAGTAGAAATACATTTCTTTATACAGACTGTTTAAGAATAATCTTCTTGCATTTAGTTCAGGAATCAATGGCTTGTAAAGGAAACTGCGCCGCTGCATCCATTTGTGAAGAATGTAGAGACAAAGAACAAACGGTTTACAACAGATTAATCTGTTCCTATAATATTTACGATGTGGATTTATGCTTGTTTTACGATGAGACGACGGAAAAAGAAGAAATGCACTGTAGAAAGCTCCTTTCTTATAATACGGCTGATTTAATGTGAAATTTCTATCTTTTAACGGAAACTTTCTTTTTTGAATGAAAACCACAAACTTTGTCGGAATGAATGAATTTCTTTTTTCTCATCATCATTGCTGATATAGTCAAATAAGCAGAGGGTAAATTCTACAAGTACACCGAAAAAAAAAAAAAAAAAAAAAAAAAAAAAAAAAAAAAAAACGGACGATTTTACGGAAGTATTACTGGTAATCTGAACGCCAGTACTATTTACTGTTTTTTAACGGAAAACATTCTGTAAATTACGGGAAAGACTAGAAAAAACGGAATATTTAGCATGATTTTTTCGTTAAAAAACGGTAAATTGTACTGGCGTTCAGATTACCAATAATAATCCAGTAAAATCGTCCATTTTTTACAGTGTAGAGGATACAGTTTAAAGAGCTTTACTTTTAAGACCAACACTTTACATGAGAAACAGAGGGTATACTGACAAGGAGGGTCTCCATACTGGGCATACTCAGATTTTTTTGAAAAAAATACTACCCTAATTTCCTGCCTATAATCCGCGGATCAAACAATTCTTTTTCGACCCAGAACTTTTATTTCGTAAATGAAGGCAAATATTTACGGCGATCTGAAAAGTTATATTTTACTTAATAAAATTTCTGGGTCGAAAAATGATTGTTTGATCCGCGGATTATACGCAGGAAATTAGGGTAATTATGCTACTCATGTACGTAATAAAGGATTAGTGAAAATTAGCGGCGGAATTGCAGAAGAATACATGTAAAAAATAAAATACTTTCGAATATTTGGCGTGAAAAGACAAAAGTGTCACATGATTAGGCGAGCAGAGCTTTTCCCCGCCAAAAGCAAACGATTTTAATGCACTGAAAACATTTTGATTTTTAGAATCCACGTAAATGGTGTTTGATGAATTTAAACATAAACGATTAGAGAGTTTAATATATTTTATACATATATATACATTAAATTACATATGTATATATTATTTCTTGCTGTAGTTATTTAATTCACCTCTGGAAAAAAAAAATTCATATATTTATTCATATTATTATTTTCATATATAAGATATTCTTATTCAGTAAAATTATTTTCATACATTTAAGCGTATTCAAAAATAAAAGATAGATGTTTGCATAGCAACAAAATCGAATTGACAATGCTCAACTGGACTTTGAACTTGAAACAATTTTAATCAATTTAAATTTGAATTTCGTTTCAAGTCTCAAATTTTGATGGTTAAATTTGAATTAAACACAAATAAATATCAATATAACAAAATTATACTTAAAACAAACTAAATCTGACAAAAACGAAGATATTTGATTAATCTAAACACATTGAACATGAAACTTTTTCCCTTTAAAATGCATTTGACATAAAAAAAACCGAACATTTTTTGATATTGCTTTTCATCGCCAACCGATGATAAATCGACAAATAACGGAATTTTCATTATTTTTTTACGGACAGGGAACAGAGATTCCGCCGAAATTTTTTTTATAAAGGTATATAGTCTCATGAGAAGAACATTCTGTAATTTTTTCAGATTTTTCGGAGTATGCCCGTATGGAGACCTTCCTTGTGAGTATATTAAAGAATCCAGAAGGTGTACGGTGTAAACCATCGTATAATCTCCTTCAGATACCTGTTTATTTTAATTGTTCACTATTAAAAATTTTAATCTCATTTCTAAAACAAGGAAACAGAAAACGTTCCTTTTTGGCTGACAGAAAACGCAAAATACCTGTTAAATTTTCATAACTGATGTTTGTGTTATAACCAAGTTGTCAGATGTAGCTAGCTGTTATAAGGTAAGAAAACACATGGCGAGTATCGGGATCTATTCTGGAATATTGCAATTCGAAAAAAAAGTATGTAATACTATGCAATACAAATAATTTTTTACGCTTTTGTGATATCACTAAAATTTGATAAAAACTTTCTAGATTTTTAGATATTTTGTGTTTCAAAAATCAAAATTTACCATTAAATTTTAGTGATTATAAAAAAATAAATAAAAAACCGTAAAAGTTGGCAGTATAAGTTGGCCCATATCCAATATGATTATATATTACAATTTATAAATTAGATGCGTCATAAAATAAAACATATTCTTTTCTTTACTAAACAAAAATTCTTCTTTTATGCAGAATGCTTCGAGAAAAAAGTTTACTCAATAAAGCTAACGATACATGTTTATTTAAGCAAGTTTTAAGGAGTACAGCATATTTCTGGAATTGTTCGCTTTTCTTCCTCCTGTTTTCGTTAGTCTAACGCATATTTATTGTAGAGTATAACAGTAGAAAATCCTTTTTTTTTACAGACTGTTTATGAATAATCTCCGTGCATTTAGTTCAGGAGTCAATGGTACGAAAAAGAAACTGCTCCGTTGCTTCCATTTGTCAAGAACGTAGAGACAAAGAACAAACAGCTAACAACAGATAAATTTGTCCCAATAATATTTACGATGTGGATTTATGCTTGCTTTGCAATCAGACAAAAGAAAAGAAGAAATTCACTGTAGAAGACACCTCTCATATATACGACAGATTTAATGTAAAATTTTAAATCTTTTAACTGAAACTTTCTTTTTTAAATCAAAACTACCAATTTTCCAGGAACAAAGGGAAAATTTCTTTTTTATCCTAAGTGCTGATATAGTAAAATAAGCAGAGGGTAAATTCTACAGGTACACTGTCAAAAAAGCGGACGATTTTACGGAAGTATTAATGATAATCTGAACGCTGGTATTATTTACTGTTTTTTAATGGAAAATATTCTGTAAATTACGGGAAAGACTAGAAAAAAAACGGAATATTTAGCATAATTTTTCCGTTAAAAAAAAAGGGTAAATTGTACTGGCGTCCAGATTACCAATAATAATTCCGTAAAATCGTCCGTTTTTTTTACAGTGTAGAGGTTACAGTTTAAAGAGATTTACTTTTAATACTAACCATTTACGTGAGTAACAGAGGATGTACTGAGTATTTTGAAAGAATCCTGAAAGTATACGGCACATACTATCGTATACTCTCCTCCAGATCTCTGTTTATCTTTATTTGTTGAATATTAAAAACTTAAATCTCCTTTCCAAGACATACAAGCAAAAACGTTCCTTTTCAGTTGACAGAAAACGCAAAATACCTATTAAATTTTCGTAACTGATGTTTGTGTTATAACCAAGTTGTTAGATGTAGTTAGTTCTTATAGGATAAGAAAACACATGGCAAGTGCCGGGATCTATTCTAGAAGATGGCAATTCGAAAAAAATAGCATGTAATAATATGCAATACAAATAATTTTTTACGCTTTTGTGATATCACTAAAATTCAATAAAAACTTTTGAAATTTTTAGATATTTTGTTTTCCAAAAATCAAAATTTACCATTACATTTTAGTGATTTAAAAAGCAAAAAATGTAAAAGTTGGCAGTATAAGTCGTCCCATACCCAATATGATTATGTATTACAATTCATAAATTAGATGCGTCATAAAATAAAGCATATTGTTTTCCTTACTAAACAAAAATAATCTTTTATGCAAAATGCTTCGAGATTAAATTTTATTGCATGAGGCTAACGATACATGCTTGTTTAAGCAACTTTTAAGGAGTAGAACATATTTCTGGAATAGTTCGCTTTTCTTCCTCATGTTTTCGTTCATCTAACGCATATTTAAAGTAGACTATAAAAGTAGGGATCCTTTTCTTTTTACAGATTGTTTAAGAATAATCTCCATGCATTCAGTTCAGGAATCAAAGGTCTATAAAGGAGACTGCTCCTCTGCTTCTATTTGTCAAGAATGTAGAGTAAAAAAATGGCTAACAACAGATAAATTTGTCCCTATAACATTTACGATGCCGGTTTAAGCTTACTTTGCGATAAGACGGAGGAAAAAGAAGAAATTCAATGAAGAAAAATTTTCTCTTATAATACGGCTGATTTAATGTGAAATTTCAATCTTTTAATGGAAACTTTCTTTTTTGAATGGAAATCACATGTTTTCCCGGAATCAATGGAAATTTTGTTTCTTATTCTCAGTGCTGATATCGTGAAACAAGCCGAGGGTAAATTATACAGGTAGAAGGTACAATTTTAACAGAATGCGCTTTACACGAGAAACAGAGGGTATAGAGAGTATCTTAAAAGAATCCTGAAGGTATACGGTATATACCATCGTATACCTTCTTCCAGATCCTTGTTTATCTTTATTTGTTCGATATTAAAATCTTAAATCTCCTTTCCAAGAGAAACAAACAAAAACGCTCCTTTTCGATTGACAGAAAACACAAAATACCTATTAAATTTTCGTAAATGATGTTTGTGTTATAACCAAGTTGTTAGATGTTGCTAGTTGTTATTTCTAGATGTAGATAGGATGCGAAAACACATGGCAAGTACTGGGATCTATTGTGGAAGATGTCAATTCGAAAAAAAAGTATATAATAACATGCAATACAAATATTTTTTACGCTTTTGTGATATTACTAAAATTTATTAAAAACTTTTTAGATTTTTAAATATTTTGTGTTTTAAAAATCAAAATTTACCATTACATTTTATGGTTAAAAAAATAAATAAAATAAATAAATAAATAAATAAACACCGTAAAAGTTGGCAGCATAACTTGGCCAATATCCAATATGATTATATATTACAATTTATAAATTAGATGCGTCATATAATAAAACATATTGGTTTCTTTACTAAACAAAAATGCTTCTTTTATGAGAATGTTTCGAGATTAAATTTTACTGAATAAAGCTAATGTTACATGTTTGTTTAAGCAAGTTTTAAGGAGTACAACATATTTTTTGGAGAATTATTAGATTTCTTACCTTATGTTTTCGCATATTTATTGTACACTATAAAATTAGAAATTCTTTTCTTTTTAAAGACTGTTTAAGAATAATCCTCTTGCATTTAGTTCAGGAATCAATGGTCTGTAAAGCAAACTGCTCCATTACTTCCATTTGTCTAGAATGTAGAGAGACAAAGAACAAGCGGCTAACAACAGATAATTTTTTTCCCTATAATATTTACGATGTGGATTTATGCTTGCTTTGCGATAAAACGAAGGAAAAAGAAAAAATTCACTGTAGAAAAATCCTCTCATACATACGGCTAATTTAATGTGAAATTTCAATCTAAAAAAGGAAACTTTCTCTTTTCAGTGAAAACAGAAATTTTCAAAGAATAAAACTAAAATTTATAATTTATCTTGCATTATGGTTAGCAAAATAAGCAGAGGTTAAACTCTACAGATAGAGGGTACAATTTAAAGGGAATACAATTTACGTGAGAAACAGAGAATATAACAGAGGGTATCTTAAAAGAATCTGAAAGGTATAAGGTGTATTTCATTGTATATCTTCCTCCAGACCCATTTATTCAACATTTATGTCTTCAATATTAAAACCGCAAATCCCCTTCCAAGGAATAAAAACAGAAAACGATCATTTTCGGTTACCAGGAAACGCTAAATGTCTGTTAATTTTTCTTGACCGAAATTTGTGATGTAACCAAGTTGTTGGATGTACCTAGTTGGTATAGAATAAGGAAACAGATGGGGAGTGGTGGAATCTGAATCCGGAAGATGGCAACTAAAAAAATATATGTAATAATATGCAATACAAATAATTTTTTCGTGTAAATATGCATTAGTATATATAAGTTAGATATTTTTATTACGCTATTGCTTAGACTGAATTTTAAAAACAAAAACTTCCTATCTTCAAAAGCTGAAAATGGAACATTTGAAAAAAATAAAAAAGAAAGAAAAAAGAAAGAAAAAAAAAGGAAGAAAGAAACGGGGATAAGACGGAAACAAATAAAAAATTGTACATTTTTCTTTAAGTTTGAGGTTTCTACAGATAAAGGAACACATTTTGGAATCTAGGGAGAGTCCGATGAGGTTATTGTATATTTTTGTATATTATTGTCATTTTAGTATAGTTTCGAACATTAAGAAACATATGCTATTTTTTACAGTATATCTTTTAGTCAATAATTTTTAATTGATATGCTCTAATTTTATCATTTTTTACATGCTTAAATGGGTGTATTATAACATGTAATTAAATATTTTTCAAATAGGATTTGTTGAGTCACAAATGATTAAAAGATGTTATATACATAATATTTTTTTTGCAAAGTCGGCATCATTCAGAGATTCACTAATCATCTATTTAAATATATATTGGACTTATTAGATATAAATACATCTAAAAAGCCCAAATATTAAAAATCTCTTTTACGCTGCAGTAACATTAAAATATTAACAAGTCATATATTATTATTTTATTACCTTTAAAATTTACTATCTGATATTTTTTACTTATTTATAATTTCTTACAACTAACGTTTTAGGTATCAATTGAAATTCAGTATTCTTCAAATAATTTTGACCATTTTTTAATTCGTAGTCATATTTGTAACGCTTTTGAAAGAAGTATTGAAAAATACGTTCCCGGAAGTACACTTCCATATCAAAGAAGAATAAAAAATACCCATAATTCCAGGATTTATTGAATTCCCTTTGGAATGACCATGCAACCAAATCTCTGAGATTATTTTTGTGGTTATTTATTTTTATTTCTTTGGAGTTTTCAGTGTTTCTATGCGAGTTTTTTCAGATTTGAAGAAAATTTCTTAAGCCATCTAGAAAATGTATTATTTCTATGTTGTGTAAACATCTTTGTTTTATGATACTACACAATGAAATGAAAACATGCATATTTATTGAAAATATACTGTAATACATAGGTTCCCGACCTTTTCTGGACCATCGCCCCCTTTACAAGAAGAAAAAAGTGCTACCGCACCCTCTTCCATAGTTGTTAATTGCACAAAATGTTAAAATATTGTTGCATATTATCTATATTTTATCTATATATCTGCTAAGAATCACAGAGTACAACTTAATTAAAACGACCATCAAATGTATTAAAAATTGTTTGTTAGAAATTGAAAATTAAATCCAAAAACAATAAGAATTTAAAAAAATAATAGCAAAATGGTTGAGGTTGGAGTTTTAACAATTTGTTTATGTCGAATTCCTATTTCTTTAACATCGGTCACAAATTACCTGGTTCAAAGATGTCAGTTCCTTTTCTTAGGCAGTAAATTAGCTAATGCATGGAAGCAATTCTCACCCAATTCTGATGAAAACTTGACATTGGGTGGGGGGGAGGGGGCACCGTAATACTTACCCATCATGGATATGCGTAGTATAATATATGAAAATAAAACATGTGTAAACTATTCATAAAATGCATTGCAATTCCAAAACAAAATTTAAACGGATATTTAAATACTTTTAATGTACATAGTAATGCTCTATGAATAAATTACTGATGAACCAATTTCGACAAATTATATAAAACGCCAAACTACTCAAATAGTACCGAATTGCGTAAAAGGAACATCCTTATAACTCCAAAAATAATAATCATATTAACTAACAATTTACTGTGTCGGATTGAGCGTCTTATTTCCAATTAAAATACAGTAGACTCCCTCAAATCCGCAAACCAGAAATCCGCACATATTTTATGGATATAAACAATAAAACTTTCAGTTCGAATATTGGGACAAAATTTGATTCTTTTAGTTTTGTATCAATTCCATACATTTTTTCATTTGCAATTTGTTAATAATACTCTATTCATGTTTTTTTTTTTCATGAAAGAAGAATAAATTTTTTTTTGGAAAAGATTCAAGATATTGCTGATATCAGTGGTAATCGCAATCTTCTTACCAAATATATTTATGCATTAATCAATATTTTTTGGTTATTAAGCCTGGCTAAACTTGAAAAAAAATATCCTTATTTTATGATTTTGATGTGAATTAGTAATGTATTTTTTGAGGCAAGTTTTGTTGAATAATTTTGGAAAAATATATTTAATCTTTATAATGAATATTTAATCATACATTATTGATTATTAACTTGACCTTTGCTTTTAGTATTTTAATCATTTTAAAAATTATCTAAATTTTTATTATTTTATTTTATTACTTATTTTAATTTTTATTATATTTTAAGCATTCATTATAGTTCTGACTGCACTATTAAGTGCACTCACATTACTGTTTAAAAAATGTAAACAAAGCAATGACCAGAAATCCGCAAAATTCTAAAATACGCACAACCTCTGGTCCCAAGCCGTGCAGATTTGAACGAGTCTACTGTATAGCTTTAAATTGAAATTTGAATGAAATACAGGGTCAAGAAAAATCGAAGAATGTAAAAAACAGGATTAGAAATATCTCAACAACTAATTATCCGATCAACTTTGTTCTTTATGCAAAATGTTTGACATTTTATTGCATTTTATGTCTTCGCCTTAAAATAAAAAAATTCTAAAATTTTTATATACCTTTCATCAGAACAGATTTTTCGAGAGTCCGAAAAAAAATAATTCTTCGTCGCATTCTTACATACTAAGCACATACAAAATTTCAAGTCTCTATCTCAATTAGTTCGGGAGACAGAGTGTTTACAGAAACACAGACGGACGGCAATTTTTTTTCGGAATATCCAGTATCTGAAATGTGTAAATCCGTCAAAAAAATTTGGATTTTCAAAACGATTGCAAGATTTACCCTATCCTACGTGTGATGGGTAAGTAAAAAAAAGCAATTCAAATTTTATGTACTCTCACTCACAATCCTGGTAAGAAAGATGTATTGGTTTGAACCCTTGGTATCCATTTCTGAATTTTACCTTTAGTTCTCGTTTGCTGTGAGTTCCACGATTTCCTCCTCCAAATATGATGATACGGCAGTATCTGCATTTACGAAAGGATCCAAAAACAAACTTGGTATATTTATGTATAAATATTTTGTAACCGCTCTGAGAAGACTTCATGAAGCACAGACAACTATTGACAGTAAGTAAATATTCCTGTTTTAACAGACTTTGAATAATATGGCAAATTGGTTGTATTTTTTTCTTAGTTTCGTTTGAACGACAAAAGATTATCCATAGAAGCAGCTATGATGTTTTTTGCACTAATTAAATTCAACTAATGGATGTCATTTTTAAATGTAATCAGGTTTTAGCGTATTTTTACCTCTCTGTTTTCAATTAAGTGTATTGAATAAAATATATCGAGAAACGAGTCAGACAAATACTTTTCAGAGTTAACGGACTTCTGCGTGCAGCAGCAAGATATTGTAATGTTGTGCAAGTCTGACGCAAAGTGATAGTGACAACTGCACTATAAAGTGAAACAAATGTTTCACTGACTTCGTGTCTTCGTGGTATTAAATATTGATTCTCTCTCTATCAATTTCCAAATTTTTAGCAAATAATAGCTCTTGACATTTTTTTCTCTTCTTTTATGAGTTTTTGTTGTTGGGTAATGTTGATCCATTGAGTTGAATGGAAAATTTTCAGGTCTTTAAGTAATAGCCTAATGATATTTCAGTGCCTTTAGTCATCTGTTCCTCTTTGTACAGCATTATTACTCAGGATTTTTTATGATGATATCTGACGGGTTCTTTTTATGAAAAACAGTCTTTATTATCTCTCTTACTGGCGGCAAGATTAATTTCTCGTCGATTGTGTTCGGTTTTCATATTTTTGTGATCAACATATAGCTTAATATTATGTGATGCATCGATCACAGTGTTATATGATGCTCGTAGTCCGTCATTTTCTTGTTTAATAGACGTATTAGATTTCATATAGTTGACTGTTTTAAAATTTCCTTTTCCAGTTATTCCTTATTCATATTATTGGAGAGTGCGTAGAACCATTATTCAAATACTCGATACTGTACTGCCGGCATTTCTTCTTCGATTTAGATATTTTGAAATATAAAAATTTTCCCTGTTTAAGTTTAAATAAATTTGCTTTTGAACAAATTTATAGGTATAATGAATTTTATCGTTTTCACAAAGAATAAACAAATTTCTTGAATTCATTCAAATCACGAGTTCGTTTAAAAATCTCTGTTCAGACATGTCTCGTCCTACTTCAGAATTTTTCGAAATACAGGTTAATAAAAAAAGAATACTGTTTAAAAATTTTATCCAGCCAATTATCCCAAATTTTGTACTCCACAATATTTGAATTCGTTCTGATTCTTAATGCGAGCCTTAGCGATTTTTCATGTTTCACTGTGATATTTTGAAATTGATAAAAGAATTGCAGCTACAATGTTTTTAGTTTGTTATAATAAAATTTTGTTCTCCGCAATTTTTGTCCTTCTTCGTGTTCCACGGCGTTTTTTTACATAAGCAAAATAAATTCAATCCCCCCCCCCCTAATCTTGGTTTGTCTGTATAGATTTTCCTTGAAAGGTGCAGTTAAATTTTTTTATCACTGACCGGACAATTCAGAGGAGAGCAACATTTTTCATTACATTAGTTTCTAAATACGTATAGGTAAGCCATGACCGCCCTCCTTGACTGTCCTAACCCCCCCCCATTTTTCTCTAGACTCGCTACCGCCCCCCTGGAAGACTCCAGCGCCCACTGGGGGGGGCGGTACCGCCCCCGTTGAGAACCTATGCTGTAATATAAAAGTAAAACCCCTATTTAATTACTTTTATGCAGTAATTCATTATTTCTTTGCGATTAAATAAGGACATCTAGAAGTAATATACTCATTTTTCATTACAGCTGCAAATTCGCAAAACTTTTAAGGAGACAGTAACACCTAAATCCAAATATTTCATTCGCCATCAGGGTATAATGCCTAAAAAATATTAAGAAACAACGGGAACCAACGGAGAAATAACGCGAATTTCATTAAAAGATCGCAGAAGAAAAACTAATTTTATAAGAATCGCAAAAACACCACGACTTTCGTCAAAGAATCGCTTAAAAACGTCATTTTCATCAAATGATCTCGGAAAAAAACGCGATATTGGTTAGAGAATAGCTAAAAAACACGCGATTTTAGTCAGAAGATTGCGAAAAGACGAAGGATTCTCGTCAGATACTTGCTGAAAAACGCAAATTTTGTCAAATGGTCGTTTTTCTTATCTAGGGTGAGTCAAATGATGTTATCTATATTTTTGTTCATGATTTTAGTACATTTTCGTTCATTAAGAAGCATCTGCCTTTTTTTTCATAGTACACCTTTTAATCAATAATTTTTAATTGAAATGTTCTAATTTTATTTTTGTAATTTTTACCAGCTTTAAAGGGTGTATTATAACATCTAATTAAATATTTTTCAAATAGGATTTGCCTGGTTACAAAGGGTAAAAGATGTTATGTACATAATAATTTTTGCAAATCGGCATCTTTCTGTAATTCACTAATCCACTATTTAAATATTCATTTAAAAAGCCCAAATATTAAAATTCTCTTTTACGATACAATCACATTAAAATTCCAAGAAATCATACATTATTACTTAATTCCCTTTAAAAAATATTATCTGTTATTTTTTTATTCATTATAACTTCTTACAACTAACGTTTCTGTTATCAACTGAAATTCAGTTTACTTTAAATAATTTTGACCACTTTTTAATTCGGAGCAATATTTGTAGTGTTATTGAAAGAAGTGTTGAAAATACGTTCCCAGAAGTACACTTAGGTATCAAAGACGAATAAAAATACCCATAATTTTAGGATTTATTGAATTCCCTTTGGAATGACCATGCAACGAGATCTCTGAGATTATTTTTGGGGCTTTTTTTTCCTTTAGAGGTTTGGAGCGTTTTTATGTGAGTTTTCTCAGATTTGAAGAAAATTTATCGACCATCTAGAGAATGTATTATTTTTATGTTGTGTAATTTTTTTTTTGGCTTGTAATAGTACACACTGATATGCAACCATGCATATTTATTAATAATATAGAGTAAAATAAATTTTAAACGCTAATTTAACCCTTTGATTACGGGGTTGGGACGTATGTCGTCCCAACGGCAATTAGTTAATTATATTCGAACCACTTTTTAAAAAAAATTCTCTGAGATACACTTACAGTAGAAAACTTTAGAACGTTTTCTACTATAAAGAAATTCTTTTGTAAATTGTGGTGCGAGAGAATACATAAATAGTCCCCAGTATTAGCCCGTAATCTAAAGGTTAATAACTTTTTATGTAGCAACTCTTATTTCTTTGCGATTTGAATCAAAAAGTACAGCACCATATTAAATCAAGTACTAACTAAATCTAAAGTTTTATGAAAATCCATGCAGTTCATGAGATATGGTTATTGTAGAAATTATTAATAGTGCAGCATAGTAATGCAACCTGTTGAACGATAAACACCAAAAACTAATGAAATCTATAAACCGGGGGGCGCGCGGCGTCACGAATGATTACGTCATCGAGTTACGTGATGAAATCATGATGTAGGACACGATAATAAGGTGCAGATAAGGAATGATTGGTCTGCCTCGGCATTTCTTGGTACGATATGAGTAACAGCGGGCCCAAATCGCCATTTTGGCATCACTATCACATCATCGAGTTACGAGATGAAATTGGTACCAAATTAAAGGTTAAATAAAGTATTTTAAGAATATTTTGGTCTGCCTGCGCATATCCTGGTACAAACCTTCGGCAAACAAAAATTTATAACAAAAAATGACGTTATAATGTAAAAACTCAATGACTACTTCATCGAGTTACGGGATGAAATCATGATATAAGACAAGATTATTAGGTGTAGATTAAGGAATGACTGATCTGCCTTTGTATTACTTGATACGATATGTGTAACGGGGGGGGGAGGCGCCAACTCGCCATTTTGGCGTCACTACCACATCATCGAATTACGAGATGAAAATGGTGCCAAAATAAAGGTAAAATAAAGTATTTCAAGAATATTTTGGTCTGCCTGCGCATTTCCTAGTACAAAAACTCGGCAGACTGAAATTTATATCAAAAATTGACGTTATAATGTAACAACTCAATGACTACGTCATCGAGTTATAGGATGAATAATTATGATGTAGGACAAGATTATTAGGTGTAGATTAGGGAAATACTGGTCTGCCTTGGTATTACTTGGTACGATATGAGTAACAGCGGGCATCCATGCAACGTAAAATATAGTATTTTAAGAATATTTTGATCTGCCTACGCACATCGCCCTTTTTGGGTCACTATCACGTCATCGAGTTGCGAAGTGAAATTGGTGCCAAATTAAAAATAAAATAAAGTATTTTAAGAATATTTTGGTATACCTGCGCATATCCTGGTATAAACCCTCGGCAGACTGAAATTTATAACAAAAAAATGACGTTATAATATAACAACTCAATGACTTAGTCATTGAGTTACGGGATGGAATGATGATGTAGGACAAGATTATTAGGTGTAGATTAAGGAATGACTGATCTCCTTTGGTATTTCTTAGTACGATAAGGGTAACAGCGGGCGCCTACTCGCCATTTTGACGTCACTATCACATCATCGATTTACGAGATGAAATTGGTGCCAAATTAAAGGTAAAATGTAGTATTTTAAGAATATTTTGATCTGCCTGCGCATATCCTGGCACAAACCCTCGGGAGCAATAAATGTATATAAAAAAGGCGTCATAATATACAAAACAAGATATGCCAAATCGGTCGTTTTCTCGTTTACTAATAAGAATCTTTTCCTAAACCATTAATTTAACGTGACAGTTGATTGCGAAGAAATGTAATGTAAAATAATATGTCTATAGGATTTGTTTGTACATTATTATTATTGCCCAGGAGACCAAAATATTCATAAAACACTTTATCTTACCTTAAATTTGGCACCAATTTCATTATATATCTCGATGATGCTCTTATTTCTTTGCGATTTAATGAGGTACATGTACACTTTTCACTATAGGTGCAGATTCCCAAAAATTTTAAGGAGCCAGTGACGCCTAAATCCAAATATTTCAGTCGTCATCAGGGTTTAATGCCTAAGAAATATTAGAAAACAACGCGAAACATCCGAAAGATTTGGTTCAAAGATCGCAAAAAGCTAATTTTATAAGGATCTTAAAAAACGCCGGGATTTTTGTCAAATAATCATTGAAAAAACGTAATTTTTCTCAAATGATCGCAGAAAAAAGCTCGATTTTATTATTATATTACGATTCAAAAACCGGTACACAAAATTACAAGAGTAAGAATGTTAAAATGCAACTATTTCTGGTAAAATCACATATACATGTATTTTTTGGTCTGAATATGATTTTATTTTATAAATATGACCAATTTTGGAATTTAAAAAAAATCTATTGTTTTATTTAACGAAAGAAAAGTACTTTAAAGCAAAAATTGTATTATTTAATTAACGCGCACATGATTAAAAAATTATAAGTGTTAATTAGAGATCTTTTACAAACATAAAATTCTAACTACTTCGACGACACATTTTAATACTCAAAATTTCGGTTTCTACCTAAATTTATCTCCCTCGGAACAGCAAGATTGAAATACAAATTGAGTATAATCAGTAATTCAGACAAGCAGGTTACAGTTCTCTATTCTCCCCCCTCCCCCCTCAAAATCTAAACGGTTTTCACTTATTTATTTATATATTTGTGTGTTTAAATTTCCGTCAAAAGTCCTATTACAAAATTCTTTTGTTTTTTTTTAAAAAAAGGATCAAATGTTTAAAATTTATTTAGTAAAATGTTAAAATGATATATACGTTCTTTTGTAGAAATGAAAATTCGAAATTTGACATAAACTAGAAAAAGTTTAAAAAATAGAAATATATAATATAATGTAATTGCCGCATTTGTGCCACACTGTTCTTGAATAAAATTTAATGGTTTATGTAACAAGATTTCTGACAAAAGTTAGCTTTGAACTTTTTAACTTAATCTCTTACTTTCTATCCTAAATGCTAAAAAAGCGACTCGTTTTGTGAGCTGTAATTATGTAGTTCACATCATTCTGTCAATCTCTTGTCTTATTAAGAAAATTTAGAATGCAGAATTTTTTTAATTTTTTTTCTTTTTTGGAAAACATACGTGTGTTTTGCCCATTTAATAGAATTATAAAATACTTGTTTTCAAAATTAGTTGCTTTTGTAAGAATTGTTTACTTGCATTATAAACTTTTAAAATCTTATTTCTTATATTATCTTTTTTCTTTTTTGAAAAAGTTGTATTTTAGTAATTGTTTATTAACCGCTGTTAATTTTATTTTTCAGATGAGCAGTTATTTTAAGCACTTTCCAACAAAGCTGAAACATGCTTATCATTTTTTTTTTTGTCTGTCCGTCTGTCCACGCTCGAACTCCTTTAAATATAATCAGATTTTCATACAATTGATAAAGCTTATTAAGGGTCACCTAAAGATGTTTGGTATTGCATATGACGTATGTACGATTAATGGTTCATTTACAGGGACACTCAAAAGAAATTGATTACATTATGGCATAGGGTAGAAAATCGTTTGGAGAGTGTTTTAATGACAATGCTTTATTTCACATGTATTGGAATTAACATAAATCACTGAATTTTAGTATGATCACTTAAAATGGAGAATTCATGGCTTTTTTTATTAATTTAGATCAACACACAAAAGATATTTGTTTTAATGCTCTCTTTGCGTAATAATTGCTGGAGAGTACGTTTTAAAACTCGGTGTACGCTTTTAAATTTAGTTTTTTGCATATTACATTTTATATATACGTTCTATATCTCATATACAGGGGTGCACAAAAGTATTTGCGTACCATTCTCCTTATTACAGAAAATTGCTGAAGGAGAATTTTCAACTGAAATATTAGTGTATCTTAAATGAACTGAATTTTTGAATGCATTTTGTTAACAGATACAAATTTGTATCTCATATACAAGGCTGCTAAAGAATTCGGATAATTTTCTGACTGTAGATTAGAACAGCTGAAATTCTGTTTTGAAATGCGTTTTACATTTCCATATGGTAAAACGAGACGTAATAAGGTGGTCTGGTTTTATAACGCCAGGCGAGGTAATAACGCCAATCCTTGGCATTAATACCCCGGTTGATTCCCTACAGTAGCCGAGCTACATCCTCAATACTGATTCAAATAAACACAGTTAAAACTGTGCAATGTTTCTAATAATTCTATTTACGTGGTCCTTTTTAAGCAAAAAGAAGCTCACGGTCTGATATTCTTTTGCCTCATCCTCCCTTCCCCACACCACACCTTTATTTTTCTTACACTTTCACAAAAAATTGAACATTTTCAATAGCTTAGAATGTAATTTGTCAATTTCTAAGTTTGTAGAGTTTGTATTTTTAGAATTGGGCAATCTGCAATTATTCCATCTTATTTCATAGTTTTGTTTACATGGCGTTATTACCCATATAGGTGAGTAATAACGCCAAATAGCATTGATCAAGAAATCACGCCATTACATTTTATGAATACATATCTGATAAATTATTTTTTTATATAGATAGTCAATGAGTTGCTGTATCGAATCATATATTTGTTTGAAAAATACAAACTAAAACTGAGCAGTGAAAATTGGTAGAACCTTAACGTGGCGTTATTACCCCAGAGTACCTTATATATATTTTTTTACGGTGCATTTTATTTACATTATTCTGATTGTATTGAAAAGTGCTTCATAACGTATGCTTGACAGTATTAATCTCCGCTATATTTATTTTAGAGATTATATGTACTGTAATATGTAGCTGGATGAATAGCGTATGAATGTATGTCTAGAGCTGCTTTTAGAAATAATGAAGAATTAAATAGAAAGTCAGTACTAAAAAATTCGACTTGGCCTAAGTGTGTTAAATTTTTAATTGACATTTTAAGATTGGTAATAGCATAAGTTTAGACTCTCATAATTCAAGGAATGAAATAAATTTTAAAATTTTTTATAATTTATTTTTATTTTTTAAAAAAGCAATAATTTAACTTCAACATATTAAACCTTTGTAAGTCAACTTCGATTTGAAAATTATTTAATCAGATATTTGAAAACCTCATTTAAAGTTGGAAAATCTGTTTTCATCTGGTAGTTGAAAAAAAAGGGCTACATAACCGAAATTTAACGCTATTCTGAACATAAAATGGACAATAATATGGGAAGAATAGTGCTAAATTACGGTTGTGTAACAGTTTTAAATAAAAACGACAGAAGGACTGAACAGTTTCCTGCAAATTTCGAACAGTGTGGGTTTTCTGTCCGAGCTCTAAATCGAGTAAATAAACTCCAATAGCCATTCAAATGACATGCACTTTTAAAAATTTCTGTAAAAACACAGAAAAAAGTGAGGCTATGTGTAAATTTGCACTAGTTCTCCGTTAAATGTATTCCTCCGAGTTTTTAGGTCATCATTTTACACACATTTCCCTTATCTTACATCTATTTTCCTGTAGGGATTTCTATGTCTTTATTTAAAGATGTTTTTATGTTTTTTAAAAGTTGTAGCTAAAAATAACGCATATAAAATTCTTTTGGAATTTTATTTAGAAATATTAACGAAGAAAACTTGTTTTAAAAATAGATTTTTTTAAAAGTTAGAATATTTTTTAAAGGCAAAAATCATCTTCTTGTAGTTAGTGGGGATTTTTATCGACAATCACTTTGCAATTGTTTTTTTCATATGTCAGAAGGTTAGTAATATTGTGATGCTCGTCTAGAGGTAACGAGCTCAAACCTTAGGACGGATAGAAACAAATTGGTAAAAATGTAAATGATTGAGAATAAATTGCGTCGTATTATTTCGAAGCTGTTATTAGAATACTATTGTTATTGATTTACTTCATTGGTAAATGCGCTATAAAAATTATTATATTTACATTAATATTCTAGAAACATATTATTTGGCTAACAATTTGACTGCAGAAGATAAGGTCATGCTTTAATTCAGGATTGAGAAACATGCCAAGCAACAAATTTCATACCTTATACTAAATTTATATGCTTCATTCGTACCTAAATTAAATCCATTTGACGACTTATCACCTTTAGATGACACTCCGGAACCTATGAATTTCTTTCAACAGCAAATATTTGATACTGCAAAAATTTAAAGTTGGTCACAAGCGTTTATTTTAACTTTTGCTAGATCCAACCTGACCTTGTTACAAGAAAACCCTGGGTTCTTTTTATAATGCTGGGCTACATTTTAAAATCATTGTAATAAACAGATAGAGCATATCTGATATGTCAGTATTAATATAATTTGTTCTGTATTAGATGATTGACACTCTGCTTATAATACACACGAATGAATTTATTTGCGCTAAAATATTTTCTAACAATTACTGCATAGCTGACAACTGATAGCCTTTAACGAAATCGGTTATCATATGTGAGAGTATTATGCCGGGTATTTCTGTAAAGGAAGACAATAGTTTATGGGTTGAAAGAACGTAACCAGACGTGAAAATTTTGACACAGAATGTATCGTCAAAACTCAAGCGGTGAGAAGTTAAATCTAGTTAAATATTGTTTTCTACTGTCTTAGGGCAATGGAATATATGAGGTAGTCCCATAGCATGGCCACCAAGCTCCCCGCATGTCTCGTGTTTCGACCATTTCCTGTGGGACCATGTGAAAAGCCTTATCAATGTGTGCCCCACTAGAACCGATATAGATGTAGTTTCCAGGATTGCCAATGGTGACTGCAATGTTCATGAAAATCTGGTGTTTTTGGTGTTTTCGAAAATGTGCATCAGTTTCTATTCCGCAGATTCGCATCGTGCATTATAGCTGGGGGAAGATCTTTTCAGCAATCGCTTTGTGCATGCAAATTAATTACATTCCTGTTAATAAATACTTTCTGAAGTATTTCCTTTCATTCTTGTGTTATCTCTTTAACTGCGGCAGTAAAAAACTACTTTTTAACTTCTCATCGCTTGTGTTCCGACCATACATTCTATGACGAAATTTGCTTCTATAGCTGCATCCTACCCCCAAGTAAAGTTTTGTAGTCTTCTTCATATACACTCTCTATTTAATCTATGATCATTAATACTGTAAATCAAAGGTGAAAATATTTTTACCTATTTCAACTAATGTTTATTTTAAATTATTAAATATAAATGATTACATTTTTTCCTTATTTTTATATATTTTTTCTAGATTAAATATTTTACCTAACGCATTTTTCCTGCTTTCTCTGTCTACAAAATTTCATAAGGAAAAATCCTGCTGGAAGAAACACATTTCTCAAGAAAGTTTAAATATATAAAATTTTATTCTTTCAAGCTGAAGAAAAATTTTTCAATCGCTCATATATACCAAAAAATACCATTTTTTAAAGTAAAAAACTTTTTTGCGTAAAGTTTATAGTATAGATGACTGTTCAGAGTTTCAGTTGATACATAAAACAAAACTTTTTCAAACAAAAGTTCTACAAAAAATATACTTTTTTACTTTTAAAGAAATATCTCTTTGTCATGTTTCTAAATAGTAAAAAAGTTTGGCAATATAAAAGTAATCTAAAATTGAAAGTGATTTTTAAAATGTTTAAAGAAACTCAATTTTGAAAATATTACATTTGAAACTGTTTGGATATTTAATTTCAACAACAAATATAACGTTGACAAAAATTTAAAGTTTAAAGTGGAATTTGTCATTTTTTTTGTAACTTTTTTGAATATCAATGCAAATGACTTCCATAAATATCTGCATCATACCTTTACAATATATTTCCATCGTTTGGACATACCTGTTAACTTTAATATTTCTTTCAATAATACAAATTTAATGCATTTTTTAAAAATATTTTTCGATAAATAATATTTAGTATTTTAGAATTATATTTTTTACTATAAACTGACGATACGAAAAAATAGGAATTTTAACATTTAGAAACAATTTCACTAAATCCAGCAAATTATCTTTATCGACAAAATACGGCGAAACTTGTTTTTTTATTTTTTTTTTTTAATTATTATCATCAAACAATGTTATACATTTCTGATGTCATGCCTGAAATTAAAGTTTTCCATTTCGCACCTGTATCTTATAAAATTTTCCTTTAAGAGGGAAAGGTGTTATACATACCGCGATATTTGGTCATGACGTACATATTATAAAATAATAAAATGAATAAAATCAGATTTATAACTGAGAAAAATAGCTTATTAACATTAATAATTTAATTTGCAACTTTTTGCTATTTTGTCAACAAATAGCTTTTAAATATTTAATTATTTTACTAATAACTGTTTGAAGACAGAGCATAATCTGATGTCTCTAATGTCTATCTATTCTTCACATTATTTTTTTTTTTTAGAGAAAGAAAATTTTGCGTATAAATCTAATTCAAACATGCAAAATTTTGCTATATTTAAGGAGAGAATTTTTCTGTAAAAATTCGGGTAGAGAAAAATTTCCGAATTTCTGAAAATTCCAGGACTCATATGAATCTTGAATGCTGTATAAATTTCAAAATACTTTAAGAAATCATCAAATTAGGAAATCCGATTATCACCTATATGCTATTAACCAATTCTACATCATCCTCATTTGCTGGTTATAACTCACTCATGTAAGTAAACATTACAAAACGTATAATTACTGCAAATTTATCTATAGAAAACGCAGTGAGCATAAAATGTATGTACATTTCTAGCAACGATGAGTTTCAATGTATATTTAGCCTTTCGCAAATGAAAAATAGTCCCAAAATAACACTTTTCTTCCCTTCAATATCAGCTTCAAAGAATATTCGAGTCTTGCATGAAATGACTTGAATTAATATTTAATATTCACAAGATTTCACTAGAGGGCATTTGACAATCCTATGTTTCATAAAATATAGATTATCCCATTATTTAATTGCAAAATATACCACTGTGGCTATTAACGTATTCTTAAAAAAAAAATCTAAAAAAATGAAAATTATTCGATGTACATATATTTTGGGAAAATGTTCTACAGGGCACCGGCTAATAGGCCTATCCTAACCAGAGCTGTCAATTTAAATCCTTTTTCATTACAAAAAAAAAAAAAAAAAAAAAAAATTATTTAGTTACAAAATGCTTGTCATTAAAAGCATAAAATGATTTGTGTTTTAAATTTTTTGTGTTTTAAATTATCGGCCTAAAGACTAGTGCTAAAAAATCCTTCTAAATGATTATGGACCTCAAAGATTATGGTGCTGGAAGGTTTTAAAATAATATATCTTAAGTACTGTCGGTGTATACATATGTATATTATTTTTTTAATTTTTAACACTTTTCAACAAAGATGAAAAGGGTTTATGCTTTTGGTTTGTCTTTCTTTCTGTCCGCGCTCTAACTCTCGTAAATATATTTCAGATGAAGTTTCTAGCTTGATAATTTTTTTTACAGGAACAGTTAAATGTTTTTCGTTACATTATTACCTATGGGAATGATTGTTTGAAATGAATTTTAAAGATGTCACACCCTGTAGAACGTATTCAAATTTAATGCAAACAAGATATTAGAAAAAAAACCTGCCCATAGGAATAGCGTTAGCTCGAGCATTTCGCTTGACAAGGGCATAAGACTTAAATAATAAATTTAAAAAAAATAAAAAAAAAATATTGTGGAAAGATTTTTTTTTACATATAAAAAAAGGATAAGTTTTAAAGATTAATCATAAACCTCGATTTCTATTTAGATAAAGGGAGTATACGGGGCGCATCGTTAATGACATTATTATGACTTTTGTCCAATTGGCTGTGCTGGAAGAGTAATAAACAAAAACAATTCCCTTTATTAAATCTCATTTTTTCTTTATTCTGACATAAATTCTAATAATATAAAAGACACTTTATGAAATCATTACTATCCCTATGAATGTGCATTATATAATCTATGTTATTGTAATTTTTTTCGTTCGGATATTTATGTTTATTACGCGCATAACATTCACATAACATTAAGAATCAACATTTGGTTTCCCTATTATTTGGATCTCTGTTTTAATGCAACGTTTCCTTTAGTAAACCTTACATATCTTTATTTTTATTCACTCTACTTGTTCTTAACTATTATCTAGAGGGTTTCATGATAGCATCCCACTAGTTACGACAAGAATACATCATCAAAAGCTACTTTATTTGACATATGCCGCTCAACGTAATAAACGAATCAAGATTCCTCTTTATATTCTTTTCTATAGACCATTATATGTTTATCAGAAAAGTCTTTTACGAAAATAAGTTCTTTCGAGGAATCCAGAACGAAGTAAACAACTAACTAATGATGTTTGTCCTTGTTCATCTGCTGTCATGTTTCTTTTATCTTTACTAATTTTAAAATGTTTACAAGAAATTTGTGCTTGTTAGTTTCACTTCAATCTTTTTTTAATACTGTGTTTTTCAAATGGTAGATTTTTTTCTTTTTTGTGTTTGCAGCTTAAAATTCTGATTTAATGAGGCTTTTACATTTTAAGTTGAAAAAATTCCACATAGATTGCATATAAATTTTATTTATCAAATGTAGGTATTAAGTTTATTTTTAAATTAATAAAAACAAACCAATTTTATTTAGATTGAGATTAAATAAGCATAAATTCATAAAGCAGGTTCCCTTCAAATAAAAAAGAAGTCTATAATTAAAGGATATTATGCTACATAACTTTTTAAAAAATGACGATATTTCAAATAAAACCGGTTACATGCAGAACGAATGTCGATCGATAATTATCTAAATCAATGTAAAATTTTGAACTTATTTTTCACACGCATGAAATTTTCTTAATTATGTAAGATATAAACTCAGTACTTTGTATAATAATGTATTTTATGTATATTTTAAAATTATATTTATTTAATAAATATATACTTGTAAAATATTTATAAAAGTTTCTAATTTGTATTGAAATTTTATCATAAATTTTGTATTTTATCATTTAATTACCCTAAAAATTATTTTCATCTGTAATTATGATAATTATATTAGGGTGAAGTATGAATACAATCTTTGTTATTCTATTGTTTTGTTCAGATATTTACGTTAATTACGCTTTTTATTGTTAAGTTTCAATATTTGTTTTCCTTATTACTAGAACCCCTGTTTAAAAGCAACGTTTCCCTAAGTAAACCTAACATATCTTTATTTTTATTTGCTCCACTTATTCTTATCTATTATCTAGAGGCTTTCATGATAGCATCCCACTAGTTACGAAAAGAATACATCATCAAAAGCTACTTTATTTGACATTTGCCACTCAAATTAATGTAAAGAAATCAACATTCCTCTTTATATTATTTTTTATAGACCATTATTTCTTTATCAGAAAAGTCTCTTGCGAATATAATTTCTTTCCAGAGTGCAGAACGAAGGAAACAACTAAATAATGATGTTTTTCCTTGTTCATCTGCTGTCATGTCTCTTTTATCTTTACTAATTTTGAAATGTTTTCAATAAATTTGTACTTGTTTGTTTCTGTTCAATCTTTTTTAATGCTGTGTTTTTCAAACTTTAGACGAGACCTTTTTCTTTCTATGTTTACAGCTTAAAATTTTGATTTAATGAGGGTTTTACATTTTGAGTTTAAAAGATTCCACGTAGATTGCATATAGAATTTATTTATTAAATGCAGGTATGAAGTTTATTTTTAACCCTTTAAGCGGCTTAACCGAGTTTTTCCATCATGTATTTTTTGAATTCAACGGCTTAATTAACTCAAAATTTATATAAATGTTAATTTTTTGAATTGCATGAGAAAAAAATACATATATAAGCTTATAAAATACGAATTCCTATATCAATACTTTCTGAAACTGTTATTCTATGAATTATTAAACTTGCATGAAAAATTCTGCAGGTCACTTAAATGGTTAAGTTCATAAAAAAACAACTAATTTTATTTAGATTTTGATTTAATAAGCATAACATGAGGGTTAAACTTCCCTTCAAATTAAAAAAAATGTCTATTATTAGAAAAGTAAACATGCTATATAACTTTAAAAAAAAAGAAAAAAAAAAGAAATCGAAAAAAAAAATGACGATATTTCAATTAAAACAGGTTACACGCAGAACGAATGTGGAGTGATACTTATCTAAATTAATGTAAAATGTGAACTTATTTTTCTAAAAACAGATATTTTTGACATCACGCCCATGATATTTTCAAAATTGTGTAACATAGAAAATCAATTTTTTGTGTATATTTAAATATTCTATCTATTTAATAAGTATATACATGTAAACTATCGATATTTTTTAATTTGTATGTAAATTCTATCATAAGTTTTGTATTTTATCGTTTAGTTGTCCGAAAAAATATTTTCCTCTGTAAACGTGATAATTATATTAGAGTGCAGTTTGAATACCATTCTCTGTTGTTATATTGTTTCGTTCGGATATTTATGTTTATTAGGCCTATTATTTTTAAGATTCAAAATTTAGTTTCCTTATAATACGGATCTTTATTTAAAAGCAACGTTTCCTTAAGTAAGCCTAACATATCTTTATTTTTATTCGCTCCACTTGTTCTTAACTATTATCTAAGAGACTTTCATGATAGCATCCCACTAGTTACGAAAAGAATACATCATCAAAAGATACTTTATTTGACATTTGCCACTCAACTTAATGTCAAGAAATCAAGATTCCTTTTCATATTATTTTTTATAGACTATTATTTCTTTATCAGAAAAGTCTCTTGCGAATATAATTTCTTTCCAGAATGCAGAACGAAGGAAACAACTAAATAATGATGTTTTTCCTTATTCAACTGCTGTCATGTTTCTTTTATCTTTTCTAATTTTAAAATGTTTACTATAAATTTGTGCTTGTTTGTTCCGCTTCAATCTTTTTTTTAATGCTTTGTTTTTCAAACTTTAGATGAAAAATCCTTCTTTTTATGTTTACAGATTAAAATTTATTTTCAATGAGCCGTTATAATTTTGAGTTGAAAAGATTGCAGATTGATTGCATATAGATATTATTTATCAAATGTAGGTATTAAGTTTATTTTTGTTATATAAAAAAACACAAATTCTATTTAGATTCTGATCTAATAAGCATAATTTAATGGGTAGGCTCCCTTAAAAAAATGACTTTTATTTAGAAAAAAAAAACCATGCTACATAACTTTTAAAAAAGAAAAAAATGACGATATTTCAAGTAAAACGGTTGCATGCTGAACGAATGCCAATGTAACGCCAATGCCTTATCTAAGCTAATGTAAAATGTGAATTTATTTTTCTAATAACAGATATTTTTGACATTACACTTATGATATTTCCGAAATTGTGTAACATACAAACTCAATATTTTGTATAATAGTGTATTTTATGTATATTACAAATTCTATCTATTTATTAATTTCATGTTTAAATAGCTGCAAAATATCTGTACAGTTCTTTTAATTCGTATTGAAAATTTATCATAAATTTTCTATTTTATCGTTTAATTACATTACGATAAATTAAGATTAAGTTATATCTTGATAATCATATTAGAGTGAAGTGCAAATACTATCTCTGTTATATATTGTTTCGTTCGGATATATGCGTTCATTACTCGTATTATTGTTAAAATTCAACTTTTGATTTCCTTATTATACACGGATCTTGGTTTAAATCCAACGTTTCCCTAATTTAACCTATAATATCGTTATTTTCTTTCACCCCACTTGTTCTTAACTATTATCTAGAGGTTTTCCTGATAGCATCCCACTAGTTACAATAAGAATACATCATCCAAAGCTGCTTTATTTAACATTCGCCGCTCAACGTAATGTAAAGACATCATTTTTCCTCTTTATATTATTTTTATACACTTATTATTTATTTATAAGAAAAGTCTCTTACGAAAATAAGTTCTTCCTGGAACAAAAAACGAAGGAAACAACTAAGTAATTATGTATGTCCTTTATTCATCTTCTGTCATGTCTCTTTTATCTTTACTAATTTTAAAATATTTACAATAAGTTTGTGCTTGTTTGTTTCTCTTCAAACTTTTTTAATGCTGAGTTTTTCAAACAATAGATCAAAATTCTTTTTTTCGATATTTACATCTTAAAATTCAGATTTAATGAGGCTTTTATATTTTGAGTTGAAAATATTCCACATAGATTCCATATAGATTTTATTTATCAAATATATGTATTAAGTTTATTTTTAAGTTAATAAAAAAACCAAATTTTATTTAGATTCTAATGTAATAAGCATAATTTAGGGAATAAGGTTCCCTTGAAATAAAAAAATGCCTATTATTAAAAAAAACATGCTACATTACTTTAAAAAAAGAAAAAGAAATCAATTTAATATTATATGTTTAATTGAAAAGCGATATGATTTAATTGCAAGGGATATTTAAATTATAACGGTTGCACGTAGAACGAATGTGGGGCAATACTTATCTCAATCAATTTAAAACGTGAACCTATTTTTCTAAAAAGAGATATTTTTGACATCACGCAAATGACACTTCGAAAATTGAGTAATATAGAATTTCAATATTTTGTATAATATTGTATTTTATGTATATTTACAAATTCTATCTATTTAATAAATATACACTTGTAAAATATTTATATATTTTTTAATTAATAATAAAATTTTATGACAAATGTTGTATTATATCATTTAATTGTCCGAAAAAATATTTTCATCTGTAAATATGATGATTATATTAGGATGAAGTTTGGATACAATCTCTATTATTATATTGTTTTGTTCAGATGTGTACGTTCATTATGCACATTATTGTTAAAATTCAACATTTGGTTTCCTTATTACGCATGGATATTCCTCTAAAAGCAACGTTTCCCTAAGTAAACTAACATATCCTTATTTTTATTCGCTTCTCTTGTTCTTAACTATTAACTAGAGGCTTTCATGATAGCATCCCAATAGTTACGACAAGAATACACCATCAAAAGCTACTACATTTGACATTTGCCGCTTAACTCAATGTAAAGAAATAATTTTTCCTTTTTATATTATTTTTTATAGACCATTATTTGTTTATCAGAAACGTCTCTTACGAAGACAAATTCTTTTCAGAATGCAGAAGTACAGAAACAACTAATTAATGATGTTTGTCCTTATTCATCTTTATTTTATCTTTACAATACGTTAACAAGTATATAAGTTAACAAGTACAGTCGAATCGCATTAATTCTAAATCGGATAATAAAAATCTTCGCTTAATTCTAACTAAACATGAAGTCCCGAAATTTTCAATGGCAGAATAACGTTAATCTTTTTCATTAATTCGAACTCATTTTCTCTTGACATCGTTTAATTCGAACTAACGAGAATTCCGATTTTTTATTCTTCCTTTCTTTCTCATGGGTTTCAGATCATTTGAATAACTTTCTTTTTATGATTTTTGTGAAAATTGTTCCGAACGGCGCGACATACGTATATACGTACGTTCCGTTATACGCATAATCCCATGCATTTGATATCCACTTTCTAAGTGCCCCATCTGTCCATCAGTGACGATTAAAATTTTTCTTCCATTGTGCTTGTTTCCAATTTTTTAATTAGATTATGTATTTTAGCATTCTAATTTAATATTAAGTCATATTCTGATGATAACAGACATAATAAATTTATAAAACACAATAACATTAATTCCTTTGTAATACTACCATATTAAGCATGTTCTCATTTCATTCTTTCCATAATTCGAACTTCGGATAATTCGAACATCTCTTGTGGTCCCGACGAGTTCGAATTAACGAAAGCCGACTGTATATACAATGATGGACAAAATTAAGAGATGGAAGGCATTTTCCCAAATATCTCGAGAAATACTGGATAAAAATAAATGAAAATTGGTATGGATATAACTTATAGTATGACAATAATATGTACAAAGCAAAAACTAAAGTGCCATTCATTGGCAAGAGTTATTGGCAACAGTCCAATCTGGACTGAAATTCATGATGAAAGATGGCAATGAAAGTGAGGCTTGTATGGTGTGTGGTCGCCTCTAATAGGGTGTGTGGTCACCTCTGACAGATAGACAGTATGCACAGCGAGTATGCATGTTGTTAATAAGAAAGTTAAGGGTTGCTTGTGGAAGACTCTCCAACTCTTCCATCCGAGCAGTTTTTAACTCCGGAATGGTTCTGGGTGGGGGTTGGTGTCTCGCAATAGCCCTTCCAAGAGCATCCCAAGCATGTTCAATGGGGCTAAGGTCAGGAGATTTAGCTGGCCAATCCATTCGATGAATATCCTCGCTTTCCAGATACTCTTCAACCAGGCGAGCCCTATGTGGTCGGGCATTGTCGTCCGTAAAAACGAATTCAGGGCCAACAGCACCGCGCACGTAGGATTGTAGGATCTCCTGCCGGTACCTCTGGGCATTCACGGAACCAGTGTCAAACGCATGGAGCGGTGTGCGGGTATCTTGCATGACCCTGCCCAAACCATCAGTCCTCCAGCAGCAAAATGGCCCCTTTCCATGATGTTACTGGGATGGTATCGGGTCCCAGGTTCCCTCCATATGAATATTCGACGAGAATCTGATTGAACACTGAATCTGGACTCATCTGTGAACAGAACATTAGCCCATTGGAGCTGTGTCTAGTGCTGATGCTGTCTGCACCATTGTGCACGCTCTCTTTTGTGGAAAGGAGTGAGTGGGATGCAAATGGCGGGCTTCCTGGCATACAACCGTCTTTCACCGAGCCTCCATGCAACATTCATCCTTGAAACTAATGTTCCTGTGGAAACAGCAAGGTCCCTAGACAGTTGTGTCGCTGTAGACGTCCGTTGAGGAGTATATGGAAAGCGAGGATATTCATCGAATGGATTGGCCAGCCAAATCTCCTGACCTTAACCCCATTGAACACGCTTGGGATGCTCTTGGAAGAGCTATTGCGAGATGCCAGCCCCCACCCAGAACCATTCCAGAGTTAAAAACTGCTCTGGTGGAGGAGCGGGAGAGTCTTCCACAAGCAATCCTCAACTCTCTTATTAACAGCATGCATATTCGTTGTGCATACTGTCTATCTGTCAGAGGTGACCACACACCCTACTAGAGGCGACCACACCATACAAGCTTCACTTTCATTGCCATCTTTCATCATGAATTTCAGTCCACATTGGACTGTTGCCAATAACTCCTTGCCAATGAATGACACTTTAATTTTTGCTTTGAACATATTATTGTCATACTATAAGTTATATCCATACTAATTTTCATTTATTTTTATCCAGTATTTCTCGAGATATTTGGGAAAATGTCTTCCATCTCTTAATTTTGTCCACCAGTGTATGTTAACAACATATAACAAGTACAAAACATATATAAAAACAAATATAACATATAACAAGTATGTATGTTAACAAATGTTTACAATATATTTGTGCTTGTTTGTATCTCTTCAATCTTTTTTTAATGTTATGTTTTTTGTTTTTTTTTCAAACGTTAGACGAAAACTCTTTTTTTTCTATGTTTACAACTTAAAAGTCTGATTTAATGAGGCTTTTACATTTGGAGTTAAAAAGATTTCACATAGATTGCATAAAAAGGTGGTGAGTGGCTAGATAAAAATAGAGTCGATATAGATGATAAATACCAGTATTTTGTTAAAAATAAATTCAGTTTACATAATATCTTTATATTAGTCGAAGTATTTTCTGTAAGAAATTATTGGTAGTTTTCTCTTGTCTTGACTGTGTTTTTCCCGGTTTTCCCTGAACTCTCGCCACCCTGAATAGATTTTATTTATCAAATTATGTATTAAGTTTATTTTTAACTTAATAAAAAACAACCAATTTTATTTAAATTGGGATTTAATGGGCATAATTTAAAAAGACGGATTACCTTAAAAAAATTTTTTTTTAAAGGATAATATGTTATATAATTTGAAAAAAAAAAATGACGATATTTCAATTAAAGCCGGTTTTATGCTAAACGAATGTGGACCGATACTTATCTAAATCAACGTAAAATGTGACCTTACGTTTCCAAAAAAAAAAAAAAAAAAAAAGTATTTTTGATTTCACGCGCATGACATTTCCAAAATTGTGTAACATAGAAACCCAATATTTTGTATAATGTATAAGTATGTATCTTTATGAATTATTTCTTTTTAATAAGTATATACCTGTGAAATATTTATATAATTTTTTTTTTATTTGTATTTAAATTTTATCATAAATTTTGTATTTTATCGTTTAATTTTCTGAAAAAAATATTTTCATCTGCAAACATGACAGTTATATTGGGGTGAATTTTGAGTACAATATTTTAAGAATACACATATGTAATATTAAGTAGATATATAGAATATATATTTTTATAGTCCTGCGTGCAACACATGTACGTCAAATCAGCCGTTTTAAAAATCCTTAATTAGCACGTCTTAATTAAACTAAATTCTAATTATTTTTCATTAAAAGTATTTAAATGATTACGTAAACACAGATTTGTACAATATACTCTAAAAAAATGTTTAATTTCGCGAAATATTTACAGTTCCAAAAAATATTTTAATATTGTGCGGAAATCGAGTATATCGAGATTATATATCGAGATTTTGAATATATAGATATTTAATATCAAGATTTTGAAGTGATCTTCATCTCTAAGTACGCTACTGCATATTTTCCCCCCAGAAATATAGTTATATTTTTCGTTTGGATATTTATGTTCATTACACGCATTATTATCTTTCATAACGTTAAGATCCAACATTTGGTTTCCTTATTTTACGAATATATGTTTAAAAGTAAAATTCCGTAAGGAAGTCATTTCAAGGAAGTTTTAAGGCAATTTAATTATTAGTAATACAGTTTTGGAAATTAATACAGTTACAGAAAAATTAATACAGGTTTTATTAGTAATACAGTTTTGAAAATAATATTGATTATTTTCTGTAATGTTAATTTTGTTCTCATCTCTTATTTTACTTATCTGACGATTATTTATTTATATTTCTTGTAAACTTGTAAATGATTCCTACTTCGCAGAGTAAAAAAAAAGAAACTTAAACTTTAAATAATTATTACGCAGTTAGTTTTAATCTTGCAAGAACAGAATTTTTTTTCCCATTTGTCTTACTTCCTAGTGTAATAGGATATTTTTACTAAAAATAAATTGTAGGATTGGGACACCGTATAAAAATTTTAAATCTGATGTTTATTTATTTATTCTAAACAAATCTCTTTTAAAATAGTTTTTATCTCATTTAAAAGAAATCCTATGTGTCTATGTCCAACGGTTTAGGAATTAGTCACTGGACATCGTTGAGAGTTGACACGCCGTGTAGAAACCTATATCATTTACAAATATTCACAAAAAATTGTAATTAGTTTATCTTTTACAGATGGTAACTGTACAGATTGAATTTATAATTGTTTAATTCTTTTTCCATATTGTTTATTTAGACATCATCTTTCACTTAATTAAATGACTATAATTAAAATAATTAATTCACTTAATTTCACTTAATTAAAAAAATATTTCAGTGTTTTGAATGTGTTGGAAAATGTTTCATATGTATACTTTAACCACGATATTTCTTTCTCGTTGTCACTTTCTGTTACAAATTTAAAAAAGAGCTTTGCAGAGAAATAAAAATTTGATTCACATGCTTAATTCTTCATGAAGTCTTTATATTTTCTTTTCTATATCAATTAAAAAACTTCTAAATCAAATCCTTATATGAAAATGCCTCTATTTAATTAATCTATATTTAGTACTATTTATAATGAATTCATATGGATCTATGTCTTCTGAAACATTCGGTTATAAATTAATTGCAGATTTGGCTTAGAACTATTAAATTGGATCTGACAGTTAGGATAAATAGTTTTAAACTGTCCGTGTCAGGAAACAGCCGATTTCATAAATGCTGCTTTCAAATTTCACAATAGGCAAATTATCCTGCTTAATTCATCATCACAACCTAAGGCATGAAATAATTATAATGCTAATAATGAATATTTCGTAGGTAACAGGCGACCTAAATTAAATGTTTATGGCAATATTAGGCGGAGAAAATATAACGTTACAAGCATTAGAATTTTAAACTGACTTCTTGTACAACTTTACTAACCACTTACCTGTTTTACCCGTACGTTGTACGTGCAACGTGTTTTTATCAATCATGATTTGCCCGTACCACGTACGGGTATCCATACTCCAATCATAATTTATTATTTTCACCAGTAAAATTTTATTGTGAATTTTGTATTATTTAGAGCATTTTCACCATTCGCTTACATTTCAGAATTTTTTTTTATTTTTTAAACTTAATAATTTCTTTTTAAAATGGAGGCAGGTGTTAAAGTAAATGTTTAAGGTACAAGAAAAAAAAATTGGTTGTGCACTTTGCCGTATAATATAATATGAAAATGCTATTTAAAGTTGGCTTGTAAGGCAAATTTTCAAGTCTGTCACCATACAAAATTACTAAAAATAATGAGCTTTGAATTTATTTAAATTTCACAAAATCAACTTACTTTGAAGCGACTTATGTTCCTAAATTTCAAAACGTGATATTTATCAATAGTACTTAAATCAAATTGAAATGAAAGGCAGTTTTAGCCGCAAGATTTTGATCACATAGAAATTATACAAGAACTTTTTCTAATAATTACAGTATATATTCGTGTAAATTATTAAATTTTAAGGAAATTGTATATTTGTTTCTTAGTTGAATAAAAACTAAAAGTAGAATGATGAAAAATGATAATCATTAAAAAACCGTGCAGTAACAGACTTGACATTTGGTAACGGACTTGACATTATGTTGAAAATGGCCGATTTAACCTGAGTATTTTTCGGATTAAACTAAGCAAAAATTTCTTTTTTAAAAAACCGGTGATAAAAGATTAAAAATTCTGTAAAAGATATAAAAAATCAGATATTATTTGAAAGGTTTTCCCGAAAATAATTTCATTTAAGTGGTTAAAAACACTAGGTCCAGTAAAAAAATGAAATTTAACAAAAAATTAATAATCACTCCACGAATTACGAACAAACTCATTATAATGCAGTCGATTCTGTAAAATCAGCCTATGTATAATCTGCAAGTCTCTATAATCCACCATCCATTTTCAAATGTAAACAATAGAAGTCATGCGTTCATAGTTAAACTCATTAAGGAAATTATATATAGTGTTTTTTATGAATTATCAGTTTTTAAATACTTTAAATTGCGATTTAATAAGTTTTATGTGATTTACATATTGTAAACAAAAATAATAAATTTAGATAAGCAAAATAAACAACTAAATGCAATTACTAGAGGAGTAATTTACATTTTAAAACTAAATATTCATGTAACAGCTGATTAAAAAAAATATCCGAAGACATCAGTAACTGATTTGGTCTTCTTTCAAAGGATCTTTAGCTAAATACACCTTTAAACAACTGGGTTATAAATATGCATATTTTATTGTAAAAAGAAATTTTTTCAGAGTATCAGAGATCATGACTACTCAAACAGAAAATAATAATAATAATAATAATAATAATAATAATAATAATAATAATAATAATAATAATAATAGCAATAATGATAATAATACATGTATATATAATCTTATGTATAAAGATTTAAGACGAAATTCAAATTCTCATTGAGTAAATGTTCAAAAAATTAAATAACAGCCTATAAAATTAAAATTTTACAATAATTCCTCATACTTCGAATTATCAAATAAGTTTGAAGTACATTATTTCTTTTTATATTATTATTTTTGTACAAATATTAATAGTTCAATTTAAAAGAAAACAGAAGAATAATCTGTAATCCGAAAAATTCTTTTAAGTAATGTTCGCCTTATTTAACCAAAAAATTTCTGCTGTGAATCAAGGAGAAGAAAACTTTACAATATTACTGGTTTCAGTGGTTACGCCATCCTGTTACGCCACTGTGCTGCTATCTTCAAACAATATGGTATATCTACAAAGAAACGCTAAACATCGTGTAAAAAATTTAAAAAAAAATCCAATTAAAAAAAATATCCAATTATTTGGAAATTTTCTTCTTTCATTCAAACGTGTGCTCAATGCATACCCAATCTTTCAATGAAGCAAGCTTGTTTTAGTAGTTCGATTAAGTTTTCTCAAGCTTAGAGAAATAATAAATACAATCATAAAACTGCTCAAAAGTAACTAAAAGAGGTTTATAATTAAATTTAACTGGTCACATTTTACTTATTTACCGCCCATTCCCCCAAACCTCCTTTTTTACAAGCACGAAGCTCATTAAATTTAAACACAGCATCGGAAGAGGTTTCATAGCTATTTTATGCAAAACTACAGAAACTAAATGAAATCTTAAATTTAATCTTAAATTTCTTAAAAATAGATAATAACGTAAATAATAATATCTTCAAAATGAGTAGTGATGGATAACAGTAGTATATAGTAGTATATAGATGACAGTAGTTCTATAGTAGATAGACTAGTTGATAATTGATAGATATTTTTTTCCAAAGAAACAATATAAATTGCCTGTTTATTTTACTTTTTATTTTATTTTATTTTATTTTATTTTATTTTATTTTATTTTATTTTATTTTATTTTATTTTATTTATTTATTTTTAAGAAGAAGAAGAATTTTTTTTCACTTTTTTTTTACTTTGAGAAGGTCATTTTATAGAACAAAAAAAGTGTCTTTGGGTAATACATACCACGTGCTAATACCTCACTTATTTATAAGAAATCCGCATGATGACACTACAGATTCTGCGTAGAAGTGTTTTGAGTCATCTGAGTCACAAACAATTTCTAAAAGTTAATTTGTTCAATTTATAAACCTTTTCGCTGAAAGAAGCACGTAAGATTCAATGCCCGATTTAAAATTTGCAATATAATATCTGTGATGTGAAGACTATATATTTATTGAAAAATATTACGTTTATTCCATAAATTTGTTGTGAATTTCATGTACTTTCAAAATGTCGTGAGAGATTTTGGACATGGTCGCGAGGTAGTTTGTATTCTAAAATATACAGCGTGATACATACATTGGAGTTATAACGAAATCCACTAACGTTGTTACCCTGGTTGATCCTTTTCAGTGGCCGAAGTACTTCTTAAAATGATTCATTTTTTATTTTATGAGCGAGAGAGCATTATTGTGATTGGTGAAAAAGAAAAAAGATAAACGAAATTTGTATTCCCTACAATGCTGCTAATTCTTTTATGTCAGAAGAATAAAATATCAAATAATTATCACTAAACCCTGATACTGCAGTTAATGGTAAATAAGAGAAAATTATCAATTTCTTGGGCTGCAGAGTTTGCATCTTTAGAATCGGACAATTTACATGCGATTATTTCATCTTATTTTATAGTTTTGTTTGCACGGTACTGTCACCTACATAGGTAGGTAATCACCCCAAATAGCGTTAGTCCAGCAATCCGTTACTATATTTTACGAATGCATATTTTCTTAGGCCATAAATTTATATAAGAAATTCTATATTTGTTTGAAAAAAAAAGATTTAAAATTAATAGCTGCAAAAATTGAGAGAACCTTAACATAATTTCATTAATCAGAGCACCTTAATTTTTATCAAATCATAACAAAAAAAATAACTTAATAAGCATCAATTCCACAATAATTATACTTAGAGATTTAATAAATTTCATGTACCGCTGTATTAAAAACATCATAATCAAATTAAACTCATCATATTCGAATCTGGCTACCTCATCCAACTTCATTATCACTTCCAAAATATGTAAATTTCGTAATCATAAATGTCGTTTGAAAAAAGATTTTCTAGCCATTAATCTCGAAATTTAATGACATGTTTCTTCTAGTAGGCCAGTCAAATTGTCAGAAAAAAGGGCCGATAGATGCAAAAATTCTGCTAGAAGATTTTATGTTTTTAAAATGTTTATGGGGATGCTAGTAACAAGAATTAACGGTTTTCCAACAAAATATCTCGAGGCTAAATTTTGTGAAGCCAAAAAACTACAAAATGTTCGGACTTTTTTCAGTTTTTTGCCTACAACTCAACAAATATAAATTTTTTGCGTACCATACTCAATTACAAAAAGAAAGAACATTAAATTCTCTACAAATTTCATATTAAAACTGTTTTTCTAACGCCAATATTAAGCGCGCTACAGCTTTCTGAAAATGACTCTTTTTTTCTGACTTTGTGGAAAAATTGCACAAACGAAAATTTGGCACATTTTTTTTATTATTTTATCCTCTTTAATGTAACTAATTTAAATTACAGGCATTTGTATGATAACAATCCTGATGAATCACAATGATAACATTCTAAAAAATTAAGAATATTATAACTTTTTTGTATTTAGAGCTTTAGTAAAGAACATTAAAATTAAGTATTTAAGTGAATGTAAGTAAAAAAATGTTTTCAGTATTTTGCCTGTAACTTGAAAATTATAAACTTTTTGCTTAACATACTTGGTTACAAAAAAAGAGCATTAAATTCTCTATGAGTTTTGTTATAAAAACGTTTGTCTAAGCCCATTACTAAGCGCGCTATGATTTTTTAAAAATGTTGCTTTTTTTTTTTTACTTTACAGAAACTGACCTATTTTTCGCCACCCATCTCAAAAAAAAATTTTTTTCATCACCAAAAATGAAAATTAAATATACCAATTGATTGATGACAAATGAAAGTTTAAAAAAAGGCTGGCAGAAAATGCACAAATTGTAGAAACCCTATAAGAAAAAAATTACAAAGGGAGGGAGGGCCAGGGATAAAAAAGGGAATGCAGATGGAAGATTGTGGTCAGTGACGTTCCCGAGCCGCTTTCGTTTAGATGCAAATGTTCTTTTTTAAAGACATACTCTTCTAATATGCTGCTATTAAGTTTATTGCATCTCTTATCATGTATTAATGAAAAATGACTGAGCTCTAATCAAAATTGTGTTTCATTTGCCAAACGGCTTCAAATAGTGATACTCGCTTTGTGCGCCAGAAAGGACTTGCAAGCTCTTTGAACATAGTGTTTAGCGTCAAAGTTATATTCATCAAAAGCAATATTCATAATTTTTTTGAAAAATACCAAAGAATTTAGAATACAGGATGATTGCTGAAAAACATGCGAATGAGAGAATGATAGCAGCATATGTTCGTCGGTGTGAAGATTCTACACAGACTATTGTTTGTCTTTCAAATCAAGCATTTCTTTCAAGATTCAAGATAATTGCTTCTTATGTGACGAAGTAATCCCGGTGACTTCAACGAAAAACAATAAAAAAAAGCCCTACGCAAACAGAAATTTGATTCACAAGTAATGAAATTAGAAGCGAAAATTATATTTTTGAAAGCTGCTGAAAAACGCGAAGATGAAGGGTCCCAGAGAGTAATTGAGCATATTCAGCATGAATCTGAGTTGCAGATGCATGATATTATAGTTTTTGTCGCGTAAAACTAGACCGATCTGTTACAAGTGGAGAGGAAAGAGGGCACCCGCATCATTTGTTGACGAAGCCTATCGCAGAAACAAGAGCTGCTTTATTTCATTGCTTAAAACAAATCAAAAATTTCAAAGTAACAGAATTCAAGCTGAGCAGACAAAAGAAGAAGCGGATGTCATGATAGTAGCCTTAGCCATTTCAAGAGCCTCTTTTGAAAGCGTCGTAGTTGCCGGGAAGACATTGTCCTTCTCGCGATTATGACGAGCTTAAGCTATCAGCACAAAAATCTGTTTTTTTAAAAGCCAGGATGAAGTAACATCAAAACCAAGTAGTTTTCAACCATTTGTTCAAATACAATTCAACAATGTTCTTTTCCCTCATGTAATCTGCGGATGCGATACAACATCCGCTCTTTTGGGGCAAAGAAAGTCAAAGTTTTGTAACATTTTGAAAAAACTTGATCAGCTTGGAAAAATAGCCTGCATGTTCAATAAACCAGATTCTACCCGTGAAGAAATCATTAAGGCTTGTGAAAAGATCATTATTGCATGATACAGTGGATGCAGAGATACCACACAGAAATTGAATACTTTGAGGTTCCAGTTATTTGCTAAATCTGCCACAAAAAAAGCAAAGTTCATTTTGCAACACTACCACCGACACAAGAGGCTGTGCAGCATCATTTTCTCTGATGTTATCATAAGATACAAGCTAGGATAGGAAACAACATCCCTCCTGAAGGATGTAAGTGGGCTCACAGGATCTCTTTCAGCCAGTTCAAATGTGCCAAGACCCGGCACTTAAATCCTTGCTCCATGTTGTGTCATGTAGCTGTAGAAAACGGTGCAGCAAAGCATCTTCTTTTCCTAAATTAAGACTCAAATGCTTGGCAATTTGTAAAAAATGTAATGGGATCAACTACGAAAATGTCAACGACATTATTTATCCAGAAGAAGGGGGTGTAAAATTGTCACCGGAAGTATTATTTATTAGGTATTTAAATTCAGTTAAATTTTAAATACCTAATATTAATGTTCTTCACTAAAGCTCTAAATACAAAAAAAGTTATAATGTTCTTAATTTTTTTTACAATGTTACCGTTGTAATTCATCATGATTGTTATCATGCAAATATCTGTAATTTAAAAAAGTTGCATTAATTAGTATAAAATAATGAAAAATTGTGTCAAATTTTCGTTTTTGCAATTTTTCCACAAAGTTAGAAAAAAAGAGTCACTTTCAGAAAGCTGTAGCGTGCTTAATATTGGCTTTAGAAAAACAGTTTTAATATGAAATTTGTAGAGAATTTAATGTTCTTTCTTTGTGCAATTGAGTATAGTGCGCAAAAAATTTATATGTTTTGAGTTATAGGCAAAAAACTGAAAAAAGTCCGAAAATTTTATGGTTTTTTGGCTACACAAAATTTAGCCTCGAGATATTTTGTTGGAAAACCATTAATTCTTGTTACTAGCATCCCCATAAACAGTTTAAAAACATAAAATCTTCTAGCAGAATTTTTGCATCTATTTATGACAATTTGACTGGCCTATAGCCTTAAAAATGACTTAAAATTGGTAGTAAAATAAGTATTAATATTGTACAGCATGAATATCTTGTGGAATAAGATTGTTATCCAAAATTGCTTCGAATTAACATCCGGAAAATTTTGTAAATTACTGGTTAAAAATTCTTTTATTGGGAATGTAAAAATTCGTTTCTTTTTCTAAATTTCTTTTTCTTCAGTAAATTGTCCCTCGAATATTTTATCACTGTGACTGTGCTACAAAAATTTCTACATTGCAAGTTTTCAAAATACAAAAATAAACACATTTTAGAAAAAATTTTGTCACCAAATTTTACAATATTGGTGTGTTGTGAATTAGAAAACTTCATATACAAAATATTTTTTATGTTGTGTTTGTGTTCTTAAAACGGTGCAAAAGTGTTGCTATCTAAAAATAGTTGTGTTGTAAATAATATTGATAGCAATATTTTCTTATAATAGTGTTGTGCTTCACAACACTTTGTCTTTAAATTAACAACACATAGTAAACGTCACACAATTTAGAACACCATAAAGCAAAACATGTAAAACACTTTCTACGTAATGCCTTTAAAATTACACAATTTTAAAAGGAAATGTGAGGCAGTTTTCTTTACATAAAAAATTGCGGGGGGGGGGGGGTTACTGAGTAAGTTGACTAATTTTGCCAATAAATATCAATAACTGCCTTTCTGGAAAAATCGTGTAATTTTTAACAGCACTTTTTGCAAAATCTTTTTCCTGACACAACACATTCTCAACACCTTCACAAGACTATCAAAAAGGGTTTTAATTAGAAGTATTAATTATTATGTTCCGTTAGTGTTGTAAAAGAGTCATGAAATTGCAGTGTACGCATAAAAATAATAAATTATTTTATAACAGTTCTTAAATCACAATTTTTAATCAGTTCATAGTAAATTTATAATTTCGGTATAACTCCTAATTAAATGTAACTGGATTAAATTTAATCGCATATTCAAACAGCACACTCTATTTTGAAATTTCGGAAGTTTGTTAAATCATAATAATGTGTTAGAAGAGATTTCATAATCATTTCCTTCAAGAATAGAAATTTAATGAAATGTCTCGCCTAATCTTAAAAGTGGTCTAAAATACATAAGGAAATAAATAATGATAGTTCGTAGTATGAATACTTAAGACTAAAGATTTTAATGCGAAAACTTAATTAATACCAACGAGAATATCTATAAACAAGGTTCATACGAGTCAGGGTATTTCGAAATCAATTAAATTGTATTAACGAGTGTTTTCTTGTAGAACATTGATTCTAAAAGAAGGTAAAATTTCGCATGTTTAAACTACAGTTGTTTATTGGTAAAAGAATATAGATATTTTACCTGGAAAATTCCCTGAAACCTAGGACTCCTGATGAATTTATAGGCAGAAATTATATTTTAAGGACAAGGCTTTATTATAATGGACTAAAACATGGATTTGAAGGACATTTCATTAAAACAAAGACCTCTTTTAAGAAAATTCCCTGAAACCTAGGACTCCTGATGAAGTTATAAGCAGAAATTATATTTTAAGGACAAGGATTTATTATAATCGACTAAAAATGGGTTTGAAGGACATTTCATTAAAACAAAGACCTCTTTTAAGAAATAAGTTAAATTAATAAAGAAATAAGAAAATAAATAAGAAATTAAAAAAGAAATAAGAAAATAAGAAAAGAAACTACTAGTGATTACTAATGAAATGTCTCTTCTAATCTTAAAAATAGTCTGAAATATATAAAGAAATAAATAATGATTGTTCGTCGTATGAATACTTAATACTAAATATTTTAAAGCGAAAACTTAATTAATAAAAGGAGAATATAAATAAACAAGTTTCATTCGGGAATTTTTCCAAAATTAAATTAAAAATGAAAAGTTTTTTAAAGAAATTGATCAAACCACACCCATCTAAAACGAAGGCATTTACTCCAAAGCGTTTTGAAGCTGTTATCCTCGTGCTAGCGTGCTCTCCTTCTTATTCTGTGGTAGGTGGTTCGATTCTAGTGTCTGACGCTTTTACCTTTTACAAACTTTCTTGAATTGATGGATATTTTACCTCTCAGAACTGAGAAAAAATAATCGTATATCCGTCAATTGAAAGAAATATACTGACCGCATTGCTGCCAGTAAATTTTCAGTGAAAAGAAGAGAGTTTTTTTTTTTAGAGTGTAGATGTTCCCTAGAATATTTTATCACTAAGACCATGCTAGAAAAATTCTTTTTTTACGCACAAAAATAATAAATTATTCTGTAATAATACTTAAAACAGAAATTTTAAACAATTCATAATAAATTTATAATTTCGGCACAACTCCTAATTCAATATAACTGAATTAAATTTAATCTCATATTTAAACAGCACATTCTATTTGTAAATTTCGGAAGTTCGTTAAATCATAATATTGTGTTAAAAGAGATTTCATAGTTATTTCCCACAAGGCTAGAAATTTAATGAAATGTCTCTTCTAATCTTAAAAGTGGTCTGAAACGTGTAAGGAAATAAATAATGAAAGTTTGTAGTATGAATACTCAAGACTGAAGAATTTAAAGCGAAAACTTAATTAGTACCAAATAGAATATCAATAAACAGGGTTCATACGGGTCTGGGTATTTCGAAACCAAGAAATTCTTCTGTACCAGTATTTTCTTATAGAATATTGCTTCTAAAATAAGTCCAAATTTTGCGTGTTCAACCTACAGTTGTTTTTAGGTAAAAGAATACAGATATTTTACCACTGGAAAATTGCCTGTACCGTAAGAATCCTGATAAATTTATAAGCAAAAAATATATTTTAAAAACAAGGCTTTATTATAAGGGACTAAAAAAATGAATGACAAATCATTAAAACAAAAATCCTGCTTTAACAAAGATAAATTAAATTACGAGTGATTTTTTATCAGTCACTTATTTTTACATAAATTTTATGTAGTAATTTAATACAGCTTTCAGTTAATAAAAATACGACAAATGTTCTCCTTCAAATAGAACCCTCCTACATTGAGATTAGACGTGAATTGAAATATGGCACATTTACCAACCATGCCACTGGTTAATCAAAGAACGTCATTTTATTCCTAGAACAATCAATGGCACATACGTGATGATATTTATGTACTCAAATCGGGAAAAAGAAACTTGCCCTCAGTGGGATAATACATTCAGTCTCCGATTAAATATCATTTAATAAAATTATATAAAATGAAATACAGGAAATGCGCTAAACTTGGATCAAGATCTGATTGTTTCATTAGATAATTTTTACAAAGGCTATATAAATCAGATTTTTATGTCTATTGCACTACCAATTAATATCATAAAATAATGCTGTTTAAAATAATATTTTTTTTATTCAGATAACTGCCTTCCAAAATCACGTATAAAGAAACTTATTTTTGAAGGCCTCTAGAGTAAATAACGTTAAATCTCATGATAATGAAACATGTCAATGGAACATCATAACATAATTCTAACAAAAAGGATGCTTTTTTTTTAACATAATGCCTCATTTTTATGAGTCAACATTTTGCCTAAATGTAAAAATTTTCATATAAAACAGTTTTAAGAAGAAAATGGCGTAAACATTTATTAAAATACTTTCAGAAATGACCTAGAATAGAGTACTAAAGTTATATGTTTCTTCTATGTCAACAGTAAAAACAAACACATTTTTTATTGTCTTATGTCGATGATATAGCTACAAAAAATTTTGAAATACTGAAACTAGTTGGGTTATGGGTAATTGTTGAGAATATTATCAGCATTTTTTAACTAGAATACCTAAGACGTAAAATTTTATTACACATTTAGGAACATAAATGTTGACAAGAGTAGTCGGGCTCAGGAGTATTTTTATATTATAACATTAGATAATTCGAAGCTTCTCTTAATAAAAGAAATACTTATAAAAACAGCAATATTTGTTCCAAGAAAAGAAATAAAATGATTTTATGTAAAAAGAAAGAGTTGAGTAATACACTGATTTTAGAGTTTTCAAGATTTTTTATTTCCTGCATGGAACTTAAAACGTAGGTATAGACAAATCACTACACAATGTATAATCGTAAGTAAGACAGTAAAAAAGCCTCTAATTCCATAGTTTTCTTTTTGACTTTTCTGCTTAATATATAAAGATGAATTCACTAGTGAAGATTGTATTACTTTTCTCGGTGTATTCTATCATTGCAAAAAAAATTTAACCTTGAGCTTTGATACACTGTGTACATTCTGATATAGTTGGAATTTATAAAAATTAAAATTAAAATTGAAAAAATAAACATAGTTTATAAACGCTTTACTGTCTTAAAATCTCAACCACAGAATAACTCAAGTTGAGCCGAAATTAACTCATCTCACGATTTGAAAGTAAGATTCTCGTAAAGAATTGAATTAACTCGAGTGAACGAGTTGTTTTTAAGAAATTTAAATCAAGATAAGCTAATTAAATAAGCAATTTAAATCAAGATGAGTAAAACGTTTCTCACGATCCAATAAATTACAGCTTTTTCCTGAGAAGTCAAATCCACTCTTTCGTTTAAAGGGCGTACTATTTTAATTTGTATTTAATGTATTTGTATTAATTCATTGTCATATGACATTCAATATCTTAACAGTAAGCACTAAGAATTCATTTTGCTATGCAGCAATAAATCAGTTAAGGATTTTATACCTGCTTCTTAATTAGCAGCGCTGATAAATTAGAAAATATAATTTAAAGTAGTGCATTACACTTATTTAATTGCTTTATAATTAAATGTATAAAGACAACTTTCTTCATGATTTTTATGCTGGTCGGTATTGGAAGTTGTAAATAAAAAGAAATAGACTTGATTTGGATTTTCAGAAGTAACGTCATCATTTGTGGTTTTTTGGAGCAAAACATATTGAATCTAGTATACTTCAAAAAGATTCTAACCCTTTACTGCATTACGTGCCATCTCTGGTACATAATTAAAAACATTATAATTATTATTATGAGCCATGAATTTAGCCAATATGATCTCAGCCAGAGATCAGGAACAATCTAAAGAACGGTTATTTATTTATTTATTTATTTATTTATTTATTTAGTGTCGGCCGATTATCTGCACGAGAGATATAGGCCCAGGGGGGAGAGTGCCCTTCGTGGGGATCTTTCTAAGGGAACCTAACCCGTATTTACGCAAGGTTCAAAGAAAACTACGAAAACACCGAACGGTTAGGCCGACAGCCGCGATTGGATTCAAACCCAGTACCTACTGTCAACTAGTTGAGAACCTCTCGGCCACTGGTGGGGCCTATAACGAACGGAATAATATTTTTTTGTACATGTCTGATGGTTGCAGTTGACAAAATATTAAAATTTGCCCTACGAAACAAAAGAAATTTCAATCAATCGATTAAGGTAATATTTATTTTCATTATTATTAATTTAATTTATTTATTTTGATTACTCAAAAATTTTAATGTAAAAAAGTTGTAGTGCAATGCAAATAAAATTAAATAATTTAAGCTGATTTAGTTGCATAATATAGAAATACCATATTTCAAAATCCTGATTTCTCATACATGACATACATTATAAAACATTAAATTTTAGCTGAAATTTTGAAATTTCAGATTCTTTAAGAATATTATTATGAGACCAGAAACGCCGGTTCAGCTAATCATCTAATATAATTTTCATTTTTTCCCTTGCGCGCTAGTATCTATGGTTCACTATTATGGTATGCCTGCATTAATATTTTTGAGAAAATTGATCTGCACAATATTTTCCGTACTTTTTACTTGAGATTTTTTTCTTCAAAAAATATGTACATTTATTCAGAAAAAGAAAAAATATATTAATTATTGATACAATTTTGTGCACCATTAAATTGTTTGGATTAATTTGTAATGACATTATATTATTTGGTACTACTAGGTTATCCCGTCGACCAAAACATTATCGCCAAACTATATGATTAAATGCCAATATGACGTGAATGTCAATTCAATGACATTAAATACGATTCACGTGTTTAAAATGTGATTAAGTGATATTAATTTCGTTTTTTAATTTGAATTTTTATTAATATTCCAGTAATTATTTGTTTTTTCGTTATTTAAAATAAAAATTATGTCAACGTGTATAATTTGGCTAGGAGTTTGGCGATTTGTATAATTTAGCGAAATCGGTCAACGGGATAACAGAGAAGTACCAATTATTTATTTAAATATTTATGCACATACCATATATTCAATTACATTGTTAAAAAATGTTCGTTGAAAGTACTGAGAATTGTTGATCCATTATCCTAAGCTTTATGTAAAATTACAGAGATTAGAGACAGAAATTCTGTTAAATAACAGAGAAAATATTTAAAATAACAAGAAAAGTCTTAAAGTAATATTTTTCTTGAATTGTACGCTTTTCAGTTTGTGCGTAATCCCTTAAAATATGACGAATTATTTTAAAAGCCATAACTTTGTGAGTTTTGCAGATATGAAAATGCAATTTTTTGCTTTATTTTTCGTTAATTCAGGAAATGATGAGAAAACTTTCCTTAAATGGAATTTTCACTCTACGGGGCAGTATAAAAATTTAATTTTCGTCTTTTTCAAGTAGATCCTCCAAGGAGTTGCAACTTATGCCATCATATTTTGCACATATTTTATAAATTTTTGCAATTGGAAGTATTGGGTCTAGGGGCAATATTTAAGGAGATAGCCAATTGTTTCGATAAGTATAACTCATCCTGCATATATATATATATATATATATATATATTGGAAATCTTATTTTTATAAGAATATATATATGGAACAATTTTTAGAAAAAAATGCAACAAAAGCTATTTCAAAAGTTTCAATTTTTTTAATGTTATATTAAGAATAAATTTTTCACATTTTTGCCATACAAAGTGAATTTTTTTCCAGATGAAATCTTTTTTTTTTTTTTTTTTTTTTTTTTTTTTTTTTGAAATTGTTGAATATCATGTAAAAAAAGCATAATAAAATATCTAAATAAATAGCATATGTAAAATGTCCTTAACCATGTCTTTCAAATAAATAACATTGCTGCTAAAAATAAATGTAAAAGCAAAATTATAATACGTGAAATACGACAAAATTTCCAATATTTTTTGCAAAAATAGAATTCTAGAATTCAGTTTAGAAGAATTCAAGAAAACTCTCTTAATTAAGGCTTAAAAATAATTTGCGTGCTGCTAAAATGACTATTTTGCAAAATGATAACACACGAAATGTGTCAATATTCCCAACGAATTTGTCCACTAGTAGCCGAGAGGTTCTGACCTCTCAACTGGTAGACGGCAGGTGCTGGGTTCGAACCTAATCGCGGCCGTCGACCTAACCATTTAGAGTTTTCGTGGTTTTCTTCGAACCTTGCGTAAATACGGGTTAGGTTCCCTTAGAAAGAACCCGCACGAAATGCACTCCATCCTATGGGCCTATATAGTTCGAGTAGATAATCGGCAGACACAAAATAAACCAAATCAACCCAAACGTTTTTGTAAAAATAGGATTTTTAAATTAAATTTCTCACATTTTACTATAAAAATTAGATTTTTTATGGATGAAGTCATTTTTTAAAACAAAACCATTCAATGATATGCAAAAAAGTATTGTAAAATATTGTAATAAATTAAAAAGCTTAAAGTGTTTTAATTAAGTTCTTAAAATGAATTACATTGCTGCTAAAATGAATGCAAAAATGAAATGATAATGATGTTTTTCTTTTTTAACATGAATTCCTTCGAAATAATTTAGATAATATAAACATTTCTGACAATGAAAAAAAATAGTTTACGGTTCTAAATATAGATTCTTATTCTTTTTTTTTTTTTTTTTTTGTATTTGCAAAATTTTTAAAATAAAGAATTAAACGTATACTTTATATTTTTATTCTTAGCAACGGAATTTATCTTAAAAAGCAAGCAGAATATTTTTCCGCATAAAAATTCCTTTTAAATTTGTTGTAAGTAGCTTGGAATAATGCAGATACTATTTTCGCTTATTGTATTTTCGTGCGGTAAAATACAGTATAATTTAGGTCAAAGGAAAAAGATTGTAATATTTAAAAAAAAAAAAAAAAAAATCAGAAAAGAAGACGAAAATTAGCTAGAGAGAGAAATATTTTCTGTAAGTACTTTATTCATATTATAACGTAAACGGTTCTAAAATATTTAAACGAAATAATTTTATAATATCACAGAGGAAGTTGATCCAGTAGCTAAATAAAAGAGAAATGCTTATAATCTCGACGTAACAAGCTAAGCGGCATTGATATCAATTTTTTATATCCCATATACGGCTCTGCTGATCTAAGATACCCTACAAAATTAAATGCAATTATTTAAATGAAATCGTTCTGCCAAGCTATATTTTCATGGAAACATCTAAAAATACGATTTTAGTAATTGACATGTAGGCTCACTATTGTGCTTTCCTGCATTTAAATACATGAAAACATGAAGTATTGGGAGCAGAAAAACGTAATGGTGAACCTATGAGTTAACCGCTAAAATCGTGTTTTTGTACATTTTCCAAAAGGTATGACATGGCAGACAGATCGCTTTTTAATATGCGAATTGAAATTTAACTAATCTTAAAATTTCATCCGTGAACGTTATCAGGTGATTGTCTGTTCTGCCGCCTCTCGGCCTAATAGGCTTCATTAGGTAAGTGTCATTCAATATTACACCTTTCGTAAAATGCAATTTCGATAAATTTTGTAATTAAAAATTTGATTATTTTTTTTTAAATTAAAGAAAGGTTTCAATAAATTACAATCAACGTTTAACACACAATACACAAACATACAGCACATACGTATACGTTTCGCGAGCACCAGGGCTCGCTTCCTCAGTGTATAAAATTTAAAATGTTAAAAACAGAAAAAACCCCCCAACTGACAGCAGGTCAGAGACCCAAATGATCGCAAACACAATACCGAAATACCCACAAGGCTCAGCAACCAATGAGATCAAACCGGAAATTAAGTGTCATGACAAAATAAATCTAACCAGAAAGTTGAGATGTACGGTACACTTGAAAGATCATTAACCAAGGAGTTTTTTGCTTTATGTATATAGAGTGCCTCGAAAAAATCTAAGTCTAGCGGAGTAGTGCATTTTTGAATAATAGTAGCAGAGGTAAAATTAAAATTATGGCCCTCCTCCCAACAATGAGAGGCAATAGAGGAATTCTTTAACTCTTTTCTTTTTACATAACCTATATGTTCAGCGATTCTTTTTCTGAGTTTACGTTTAGTTTGTCCAATATAGGACAAACCACACTGACATTGTATATTGTAAATGCCCCAATGATCGAGAGGAGAAATTTGATCTTTTAATTGAGAAAAGGTTAATTTATTGACTGGTTTAAATACTACTTTCAAATCATAATGTTTCAAAATATTTGCAACTTTAAAGCTAATGCTTTGATGAAACGGTAAAATAACTAAACTAGAATAAGAAACAGGTGTAACAGAAGAATCTGGATCATCGGGATGTTTATTAAAACTATGAGAAATTAATTTATTGATATATGATAAATTGAAGCCACGATCTATAGCAACAGATCTTATGTAGTTTAACTCATCAGTAAGAGAACTGTTATCTGAACAAATTAAATGAACTCTATTAATTAAATACAGAAAAGCAGAAGCTTTCTGAGAAGGGGGGTGACATGAATTAAAATGGGGGGGGCAGTGTGACAGCAAAGGGTTTACGGTAAACACGAGTGTCAAAAGAGGTTAATTGACGAGTGACTAAAACGTCAAGAAATGGCAATTTGTTATCGTTTTCAACTTCATAAGTGAATTGAATGACTGGATCTATTTGATTTAAAATAGTCAAAATATTATCAACAGGAGAAACAGAGGGATCGATGAGGGCAAAAGAATCATCGACGTATCTGCAATAAAATGGGAAACTGATGAGATTAAACATTTTAACTTCAAAGTAATGCATATAAAGATCAGCTAGGAAAGGGCTAAGGGGGTTACCCATAGCTAAGCCATCAGACATGGAATAGAGTTGGTTGGAAAATTTAAAAGTATTTTGTTTTAAACAAATGTTGAATAAATCAACAATATGATTAATTTCGTGATCAGTGTAGTGGAATTCTTTTAATCTGAGAGTAAGGCATTGAATTGCACCAAGAACAGGAACATGTGTAAACAGAGATGTGACATCAAATGAAACCATTCTCAAAGAGGGGGAGGGAGTAAAGTTCTTAATGAGATTAACAAAAGAGCTTGAATTTTTAACAGTGTAAACATTGGATATTGAGAGAAAAGAAAAACGCTTAACCAGATATTTGGCAAGCGGGTAGGAGGCTGAACCGATATTGGAAACAATCGGACGGAGAGGGACGCCAATTTTGTGTACTTTTGGTAAAGCATAAAAACGACTACAGTTAGCAATGGAAGGAGTTAATGACATTTTTATACTGTCATCAATGCAAGGAGAGGATTTGATAAGTTTTCTAGTATTTATTAAATCATTTTCAGACGGATCACGATTTAATTTAACATAAGGACCAGACTGTAAGAGATCATGTACTTTTTCTAAATAAACAGCTTTGTCTAGAATTACTATTTGGCCCCCCTTGTCAGCCTTGGAGATAATAATATCATCGTTAGATTTCAAAGAACATAAAACTTCCTTTTGATCCCTAGTGATATTTGGTTTGAATTTCATCGTATTATGTTCTACTGTGTTTTTAAGGAGAACTCTGATAGAATCTTTTTGGGAACTTGAAAGTTTACTAAACTTAAAAAATCTTTCAACAGGAGCAATTAAATTAGGCAAGTTAGGTTGTTTACTGAAAGAAAAGTTTTGATTAAGTTTAAGTATATTCTCCTGTGTAGGCGACAGCTGTACATTAGAAAGGTTTACAATAGCATTACTATTGACTTTTGTGAGTTGTGGAGGGGGGGAGGAGTAGGTGGGATTAAATTTGAAAGTTTCTTTACTAACGAAAGTTTATGTAAAGCCGAGAACCTGACGGACCGGCACCATGATGTACGATCAAATGTATCAAAGTCTGACAAACTGTTTGCAACAGAGATATGTAAATGAAACAACTCTTTTTCAATGAAAGCAAGTTTACTCCGAGTATCTTGAATTATAGCGCGTAGTAACGATAATTTGCAGTTATGTATACACTTTAAAAGACGTTTTGTCAGATGGAGGTTAAAACTTAAGTGAATAAATCTAGGGATGACACCACGTTGTTTACAAGTACATAAAAAATGTAGATGATTCAAAAATTTCTCACGCTTTAATCTCAGTTTATGAAAACGATTGAGATGCGACATTATAAAATAAGTTAGAAACAAACAAATAGGTCCGTTGAAACCAAAGATAATAGCTAAAATCTTGTGTGGAAATTACAATAAATTACAATCAACGTTTAACACACAATACACAAACATACAGAACATACGTATACGTTTCGCGAGCACCAGGGCTCGCTTCCTCAGTGTATAAAATTTAAAATGTTAAAAACAGAAAAAAAACCCCAACTGACAGCAGGTCAGAGACCCAAATGATCGCAAACACAATACCGAAATACCCACAAGGCTCAGCAACCAATGAGATCAAACCGGAAATTAAGTGTCATGACAAAATAAATCTAACCAGAAAGTTGAGATGTACGGTACACTTGAAAGATCATTAACCAAGGAGTTTTTTGCTTTATGTATATAGAGTGCCTCGAAAAAATCTAAGTCTAGCGGAGTAGTGCATTTTTGAATAATAGTAGCAGAGGCACTTAATTTCCGGTTTGTTCTCATTGGTTGCTGAGCCTTGTGGGTATTTCGGTATTGTGTTTGCGATCATTTGGGTCTCTGACCTGCTGTCAGTTGGGGGTTTTTTTCTGTTTTTAACATTTTAAATTTTATACACTGAGGAAGCGAGCCCTGGTGCTCGCGAAACGTATACGTATGTGCTGTATGTTTGTGTATTGTGTGTTAAACGTTGATTGTAATTTATTGTAATTTCCACACAAGATTTTAGCTATTATCTTTGGTTTCAACGGACCTATTTGTTTGTTTCTAACTTATTTTATAATGTCGCATCTCAATCGTTTTCATAAACTGAGATTAAAGCGTATGAAATTTTTGAATCATCTACATTTTTTATGTACTTGTAAACTACGTGGTGTCATCCCTAGATTTATTCACTTAAGTTTTAACCTCCATCTGACAAAACGTCTTTTAAAGTGTATACATAACTGCAAATTATCGTTACTACGCGCTATAATTCAAGATACTCGGAGTAAACTTGCTTTCATTGAAAAAGAGTTGTTTCATTTACATATCTCTGTTGCAAACAGTTTGTCAGACTTTGATACATTTGATCGTACATCATGGTGCCGGTCCGTCAGGTTCTCGGCTTTACATAAACTTTCGTTAGTAAAGAAACTTTCAAATTTAATCCCACCTACTCCTCCCCCCCCCCTCCACAACTCACAAAAGTCAATAGTAATGCTATTGTAAACCTTTCTAATGTACAGCTGTCGCCTACACAGGAGAATATACTTAAACTTAATCAAAACTTTTCTTTCAGTAAACAACCTAACTTGCCTAATTTAATTGCTCCTGTTGAAAGATGTTTTAAGTTTAGTAAACTTTCAAGTTCCCAAAAAGATTCTATCAGAGTTCTCATTAAAAACACAGTAGAACATAATACGATGAAATTCAAACCAAATATCACTAGGGATCAAAAGGAAGTTTTATGTTCTTTGAAATCTAACGATGATATTATTATCTCCAAGGCTGACAAGGGGGGCCAAATAGTAATTCTAGACAAAGCTGTTTATTTAGAAAAAGTACATGATCTCTTACAGTCTGGTCCTTATGTTAAATTAAATCGTGATCCGTCTGAAAATGATTTAATAAATACTAGAAAACTTATCAAATCCTCTCCTTGCATTGATGACAGTATAAAAATGTCATTAACTCCTTCCATTGCTAACTGTAGTCGTTTTTATGCTTTACCAAAAGTACACAAAATTGGCGTCCCTCTCCGTCCGATTGTTTCCAATATCGGTTCAGCCTCCTACCCGCTTGCCAAATATCTGGTTAAGCGTTTTTCTTTTCTCTCAATATCCAATGTTTACACTGTTAAAAATTCAAGCTCTTTTGTTAATCTCATTAAGAACTTTACTCCCTCCCCCTCTTTGAGAATGGTTTCATTTGATGTCACATCTCTGTTTACACATGTTCCTGTTCTTGGTGCAATTCAATGCCTTACTCTCAGATTAAAAGAATTCCACTACACTGATCACGAAATTAATCATATTGTTGATTTATTCAACATTTGTTTAAAACAAAATACTTTTAAATTTTCCAACCAACTCTATTCCATGTCTGATGGCTTAGCTATGGGTAACCCCCTTAGCCCTTTCCTAGCTGATCTTTATATGCATTACTTTGAAGTTAAAATGTTTAATCTCATCAGTTTCCCATTTTATTGCAGATACGTCGATGATTCTTTTGCCCTCATCGATCCCTCTGTTTCTCCTGTTGATAATATTTTGACTATTTTAAATCAAATAGATCCAGTCATTCAATTCACTTATGAAGTTGAAAACGATAACAAATTGCCATTTCTTGACGTTTTAGTCACTCGTCAATTAACCTCTTTTGACACTCGTGTTTACCGTAAACCCTTTGCTGTCACACTGCCCCCCCCATTTTAATTCATGTCACCCCCCTTCTCAGAAAGCTTCTGCTTTTCTGTATTTAATTAATAGAGTTCATTTAATTTGTTCAGATAACAGTTCTCTTACTGATGAGTTAAACTACATAAGATCTGTTGCTATAGATCGTGGCTTCAATTTATCATATATCAATAAATTAATTTCTCATAGTTTTAATAAACATCCCGATGATCCAGATTCTTCTGTTACACCTGTTTCTTATTCTAGTTTAGTTATTTTACCGTTTCATCAAAGCATTAGCTTTAAAGTTGCAAATATTTTGAAACATTATGATTTGAAAGTAGTATTTAAACCAGTCAATAAATTAACCTTTTCTCAATTAAAAGATCAAATTTCTCCTCTGGATCATTGGGGCATTTACAATATACAATGTCAGTGTGGTTTGTCCTATATTGGACAAACTAAACGTAAACTCAGAAAAAGAATCGCTGAACATATAGGTTATGTAAAAAGAAAAGAGTTAAAGAATTCCTCTATTGCCTCTCATTGTTGGGAGGAGGGCCATAATTTTAATTTTACCTCTGCTACTATTATTCAAAAATGCACTACTCCGCTAGACTTAGATTTTTTCGAGGCACTCTATATACATAAAGCAAAAAACTCCTTGGTTAATGATCTTTCAAGTGTACCGTACATCTCAACTTTCTGGTTAGATTTATTTTGTCATGACACTTAATTTCCGGTTTGATCTCATTGGTTGCTGAGCCTTGTGGGTATTTCGGTATTGTGTTTGCGATCATTTGGGTCTCTGACCTGCTGTCAGTTGGGGGGTTTTTTCTGTTTTTAACATTTTAAATTTTATACACTGAGGAAGCGAGCCCCGGTGCTCGCGAAACGTATACGTGTGCTGTATGTTTGTGTATTGTGTGTTAAACGTTGATTGTAATTTATTGTAATTTCCACACAAGATTTTAGCTATTAAAGAAAGGTTTTGTTAAATTTCCTTAACAAAATGATTACAATAATGTTTTGTAGGTTGAATAAAAAATCATAAGTTTATTTATTTAGTGACATAAGAAATACAGAGTGGAGAAGTGTACATATATAAGAGCAACTTTTATTTTCCCGATGTCTCATAACCTTTTCGGGTCTTGTGTCTATTAACAGTATATGTCTTTTAATAGGGTATTATTTTGTTTTAAGAGATACTTTTGCTACTATTTACATATAGTATTGTTAGTATATGTCTATGCATTTACTATATAACTTCATTTATATTTAGGCATTTCTTAATAATAATTATTATTATTATTTGCATAATTCTCTTTGTGCCGCTTCCGATTCTTTTATTTTAAACATATATTTACCGCTTTAAATTTAAAGTAAAAGTTGCTTTTCTGTAAGAGCCTTGTGTAATAAAGTGCAAAAAGTATTAGAAAGTTGTAATGTAGATTAAATCTTGTTGTAATAAAATATTTTCTAAAAACGTCCAAAAATTCTACCTTAGTCTATTGTCATATGAATAATAATTGAATAATACGCAAAACAACAGCCTTCATTATTTTTCAGACCATGAAATATTCGTTAAATATTAATTAATCTATTTGGATAGCTAGTGTTATTGTTATAATAATAAAAGTAATTCTTCCTAAAAATTAAAATATATATATATATATATATATATATAACCCGAGTGGGTTAATAATTGAAACTCATTTCAATTTTTTTTATTGAAACTTAATAAAGTTTACTTTCCAAAAGTTTTCTAAATTCCTAGAAGCAGATTACATTCTATTTACTTAGACGAGATTAACATAGATCTTTCCAAAGTCAAACAGAATTTAATACATTTAAACCATTTCCAGGTCAAAGGGAATTGATTCAACTTCAGTATACTGCACGCAGAAGATTGAAGAGAAATATTATTTCTAGAAGAAGATTTGTATCGATTTAAAAATCTTATGATTTCAATTTATTTTTAAAATAGCATATGTTTTTTTTTCTTTTCTAAATCTAATTTTTTTATTTGAAATTAAATGGAATTTAATAACTATAAGTTTGGGAGCAATAAGACAAATAGTCTAGTAGTTTTAGGTTGACTTCTTTAGAAATCGACCTATTGTAATCAATTTGTATATATATATATATATCGCAGTAGAGTTTGAAATACTGAACTATAACCTGATTGAGATGGGGTATTGGTCTTTTCATTGTCTTAAAAAAGCTCGTTAAAGAGATAATTAGCTCTTATAGTTGTTTAACGTGGACTGAAATACGAAAAAAACATCCAAAATTTATCATCATAATAACACGGAAACACTGAACCGTTTCAAACGCATTTGGGGAAGTATATTGATTCGCATATATTGTCGATGTGTTAGTTAAGAATAAAAGTAGTTTTTAAAGTCCGTTCACAGTTAAACACAAAAGCAAAACATGGAAAATACAATAATTTTGATAAAGACAAAATATATTTTTAAAAAGGCTGCCAAAAAGGTTATTTTGAACAGAATTTCACGAAGTGATTGTGATTGAAACTTGGGGAAAATTAACAAATTGCGTTTTTTCTGAATCATTTTTAAATCTACACTGTTAAAACTAATGGTGACACATTGCACCTTTTAGGGGTGAAAGGCTTGTCTCACTGGTGACACCCCTAGAGGAGCTAAAATGGCACCCTTAACTAGGGTGAAAGGATGGCACCCCTAATCCAGGGTGTTTCAGGGGGTGAAAGGACGGCACCTCAGGGAAGAATAATGGCACCCCTTATCCACAGTGTTCAATAGGGTGAAACGATGGCACCACAGGGGAGAATAATCTCACCCCTTATCCAGGATGCCCCAGGAGGTGAAAGGATGGCATCTCAGGGGAGAGTAATGGCACCCCATTAACCAGGGTGCCCCAGGGGGTGAAAAGATGGCGCCTCAGGGGAGAGTAATGGCACCCCTTATCCAAGGTGCCCCAGAGGGTGAAAGGATCGCATCTGAGGGGAGAATAATGGCACCCCTCATCCAGGGTACCTTAAGGGGTGAAAGAATGGCATCTCAGGGGAGAATAATGATACCACTTATCCAGGGTGCCCCAGAGGGTGAACGGATGAAACACATTATCCAGTGTGACCTGTGGCATCCTACAAGAAATAGCACTCACAATCTATGGCCCATAGTTGCAACCCCCCTCCCCCCACCCTGCTTGTCAAGAAATTGTATTGGTTTGAATCATGAAATACAAAGTGTTTACCCATTTTTAAATTGAATTCTGCAGAGAAAAATTATCATGATCAGTCAATATTTTGAGTCTTTTTTTTCTTTTAGATTGATGGAATATTATATTTTTAAACTCAATATCAGGTGTCCAAAGAAAAATTGTAGCATATTTTTGTAACTCAGAGAGGGATAATATGAACTGCAAAAATAATCATAGAAAGGCAGATAATTCAAATTGTACTTTCATTTACATGGAGAATATTTTAAGAAAAATTCAAAATTTTAACTTTTATACAGTTTTTGCATTTCAAAATCACCAATCATAAGTCACCACTATTGCATTGTTAGTCATACCCAAAAGGTTTTGTTAGAATAATTAGCAAAATTTACACAACCTCTACATCTATTTTCTGCCTCTAAAAATCACTGAGTTAGAGTCAAATATTGTGACTTTGTCATGCAATTTGAAGCCTGATTTTCAATTTTATGTTTTGAAGTTCTTATAAAATGAAATAAATCATGATTTTTGACTGTCTCTAACACATATGTTTGGATCAAACTTTTTGGGTATATTTAAGAAAGGGCCAGTAACTATTTTTGTGATTGGGCATTTTTAGATGCAGGAACATTATAAAAATTTGATGTTTTTTGACTCCAAAATAAGAGAAAGTACAAATTGAATTATCTATCTTCATATGAATATTTTTATAATTTTCTTATAGTTTCAGAAGTAATCCGTAACCATCTTTTTTGACACATAGTATATTGCTTGACATGTATTTTCATTATTTTATATACAGGCCAACTGAAAAGTATGAGGACACAGAAAAATGCTATATCCTTTAAAATATATGCCATAATTTAATAATAAAAAAAAATAAAAGAAATAACAATATTTTAACAAATTGTTCACTGGCTTGATATTTATTTTTTTCACAAATTTGAAAATGAAAGATCACAGAATTGACAGTCCGCTGCAGATAATTCTGATTTAAATCATTCTATGCCTTAATAATTTCGCATCACATACAATGCAAACTGGGGATTTTCTATTTCTAGCTTTTCTACAGTAGTCAAGTGAGTTAAGATCTGATTGTTCGAAGGCAATACACCTGTTATTAAATATCCACGCAGATGAGTGTTGAAGGTCAATGTTGTTTTTGCTCCATGTGAACGCCCCAATACTGCTGGAAGTTCCATTAAAATTATTTTGCTTCCATGAGGCGAACACTTTGTTGAACATATTAGTTACTGATCATTTTGACGGTTGTGAACTTTTCGGAGGATTAAGATTTTCATATAATAGAAGAAATGCTACAAAATTTTAAAATAAGCATTTCTCAGATTTTAGTTGTGAAATATCAATGTCAAACAACACACCAATATTTTTTCAGCAACCCTGCTGTATCTAATTAAAAAATTTTAAAACACAAATTAGAAAAGAATATGTAATAAATGCTGTGTAACTTTTAAATTAGTAAGAATACTTCATATTCTTTAAAATTCTTCCAGAAAGTTAGCCATCAAGCTATGAAATGAATTATAGAAAATAAGTTCATTTTATTGTTGTGGTAAAATCACAGATGAAATTGGGTAAAAAAAAAAAAAATCATTTTTACAATATATGTAGTATTTACCTTTATAGTGAACTTATGCAAATCCATATTTTATAGCATATATCCACACAATATTAGAAATTAAGAACTGTATGTAAGGTGTCAAAATAATGCCTACAATTTTTTTTCGATGTGCCAACTGCATTTCATATTTTCTTATTTCTTTTCACAACCATGTTAATAGTAATAATATTGCATTGCATATTTAATTTTAATGTATTGAAGGGAAGTGGGGAGGAAACTTTATCTATTAAACACTTTTTCTTACTAAACAAAATAAAAACTGACTTTCCATAAGTATGAAGCCTGATTAAACTACAATATTTGGATTCTGGAAAAATTTATTCTTTTTATAAAGCTAATATGCATACAAAACAGATAATCAAGCAAATATGTCCACAGAGAGAAAATATGAGCTTCAGATATAACTAGGGATAAGCTAATTTTTAAAAAATCTGAGACTAACAGTACATCAGAAAATAAAAAGTAAGCAAATAATTGAATCTTTGGTTGCCAATTATAGTGTGGCATTTAAAACATTTCTAAATCACACATATTTTTTTTGTTTGTTTGAGGAAGGGAATGCAAAAATTTTAAAACAATTTTAATACAGTTTCTTATTTTAGGAGCATATAAGGATGCAGAAATATATCATAATAAAAGAAAATCTTGTTTACAGGGGTGTAATATCCAAGGACCAGTTTTATCAGTCATTGGTGAAAGTGAAGTTAACTTACAGGTTATTGAAAGGTTCAAAATTTTTAAGACACGTGCTGATGTCATGGTGCAGAGGGGGGGGGGAGGATGTATGCTAAAATAAAAATAAAAGCATTTGCTAAAAAAAAATTAAAGTTAAAGAAAGCTAGCTATTACGATTTGACGAGTAGGAATAATTTTTCTATAATTTAGTTTCATTTGACGACTAACGACTGCTGATTTCTAGTCCTGTACCCACATCAAAATGTATGCCAAATTGTTTTTGTGTTTTGACTTATTGCATCTGAAATTTTAATCCAAAGAGTAATTATAATGAAAGGAATAAAACACTGAATTAAAAAAAAAACCTTTTAGTTCAAATAATCATTTTGTTGTAAACACCAAGAATGTATTAAATATTATTAAGCAAAGACGTAACACTATGTGGAACTGATGCCACTGAGAAAATTTTGAAGACATAAGTATCTAATAAAAATGATAAAAATTTAAATTGGCTTTTGCTGTAGTTAACGTTAAACAACCAAAATAATGCATACCACAAAGTAACTAAGCTTATAAAATTATCAGTTTTTGTAATTAACTGTTTATATAAAATTAATACATAGTATGAGAGTCGGAAACTTTTCTTGTATCAAGCATGGTAATGTAAGTACTATAAATGTAAGTTCACGATCTGAAATAATAATAATAACACATTAAGGAAAACACACAACAAGACAGTCCAATTAAAATGTATCATCAAAGTGCAGCAAAAATGGTAGATGAGCAAAAATAGAAAGAATAAAATTTAAATAAAATTTAAATTATAGCTCACAAGGCTATCAAAGCCTGACAGCTAATGTGCCCGCAGGTTCTGTATGTAACGTGATAATTCTTTATATAAATATCAGATTTGCTTCAAATTTTATATGTAGGTTCATTCTGATAAGGTTCTTCACTGATTAGCATTGGAGGTTCATTGGTTAAATATGAAGGGGGAGGAGAAGAGAGTGCTGCCCTCCTTAATTTATATAAATATGCAGAAATCATGCAGAATTATCACATTTTCTTCAAATTTTGTTAATAGGTTCACTCTGATAAGGCACTTCCCTGATTAGTTTTAGGGACTCATGGTTAATTATAAAGAGGGATGGCAATTAATCCACTGTCCAATAACTTACAGTTGATTTCTTTTATTTTTGGAAGGGCATTATTCTTTGAAATAAGAGTATAATATACAGTTGTTTGTATAGCCTGCGAGCTCAATGCCATCAGTTTAACTCGGCACTTTCCTCTTTATTGCCTATTTTCGGACAGCACGAGAAAATTACATGACCTACTCATACTTGTCATTCAGATATTCTTTTCCTGTATTATCATTAAGAGTTACAAACTATTTACATTATTAACCATATTTACAAAACATATCTTGCAACAAACTGTCTATTCCAGATTAGCAACGAATTTCCCTAACATGTACAGGTATTCCATACCAGTGATAATAATAAAAACAAGTTGGAAATTGCACGTGAATGTAGCAAATGAGGTGCGTTCGTACGATAACGAAGTTTTAAAAATATTCAGATCTTGCTGATATAGTAGAGCGTACTCCGGATACAGTATAGTAGTCGAAATCTTTACGTTTCTGTAAATATGCAGGAACTAATTTTTATTACACCTCAGCAACGTATATCTTATTCATAAATGTGAAATAGTCGAATATAATTAAAACACGTCCCAAACAACATTTCCCCGTATAGCATTATATAGTGGAATACTTTTGTGTGGCCCTGTAATTTAATAATAAAAATTCTTTGCATCACAGATTGTATAGAATGCATATTTTCGTATATATTTCATAGATTTATGCCAATTCTATTATGTTCGAATGAGTGTAACATCATTAAAATGCGTTTGAAACTTTTTCCCCATTGACCGTAATGTAATGGAATACTTTTGATTTTCCCTGTAAATGATCTATGCATCCGACTTTCATAACATTTGAAAAGACTCGACAAAATTACGTAATAATTATATTTTTAAATTTCAAACGATTAAAATGCATTTGAAACTTTTTTTTGCTATTGACCGTAATGTAACGGAATCCTTTTGATTGTCCCTGTAATTGATCTATCCATCCGATTTTCATAAAATTTGAAATGACTCGACAAAACTATGTTATAATTATATATTTTAAATTTCAAATGATTCGGTTGGGTAGTTTTTTGCGTTGTTATATGCGGACGGACAGACGGACGGACAGACAGACAGACAGACGGACAGACAGACGGACAGACAGACAGACGGACGGACTGAGCGACAACAATAGGTGCTACGTATTTACATAATTACGAACGCACCTAAAAATGAGGAATTTTATTAAAATTTATTAGTACGCATTATGTATCCTATATTGACACTAATCAATCAATATATGGATACAACCCCTCGTGTTTTTCCTTCATTTTGGGAATAACGAATTTTCAACGTATTCTATTGACGATTATTTTCAAAATTTTTAAGATGTGATTTTGCGACTTTCACAAAAGTTGCTCTATACATTTAGCTAACATAATATGCAAATGAAATTTTGATATCTTTGACGCATGCGCAGTGAAAAATTATTTAGTAAACCTACTCAATATTCGAACAATTTTTATTATTTTTTAATTCTGATTACAGGGTATTGTGTGCAATATTGTTTGTCACATTTTCTGAAAAGAATGTTACTTTATATTAAGAACTCTTCAAATTATAAGCAAAAATCTTGGGTAAATTCGAGACTGTTTTTCGGATTCGTAGAAAACCTTAATTTTTCTAGGAGTATACATGATATCGACATAAAAATGAACACAGTTTATTACAATAAGCCACTTAATCATAATCTACAGTTTGAGCGCTTTTGCTAAATTTGTTTTGATAGGGTTATCCAAAAGATATCCAAAAGGTATTCATTCTTTTTTAATTTGTTGACGATCCCCTATTGGAGTTTCGGAATAAAACCTTCAGGGAAATATATGACTTGTACTACACTACATGGCCATTGATTATCGTCCACTTGCGATTTTAGACATTTTGATAAATATCTTGAAAAATACATGAGGAATTATCCTGAAACTCTCAGTGTATACACATAATAGTACAGGTTATATATTTCCGTGAAGATTTTTTCCAGAAACCTTATAAGAGACCGTCAACAAATTAAAAAATAATGAATATCATTTGGATAACCCTTTCAAAACTAATGCAGCAGAAGCGCTCAAACTGTAGATTGTGATTAAGTGACTTATTGTTATAAACTGTGTTCATTTTTATGTCGATAGCATGTATACTCGTAGAGAAATTAAGGTTTTTATAAAAATACTTCCAAATTTTCCCAAGATCTTTTGCTTATAATTTGCAGAGTTCTTAATGTAAAATAATAATATTTTCTGAAAATCTGACAAACAACATTGCACATAATACCCTGTAATCAGAATTAAAAAATAATAAAAATTGTATGAAAGATGAGTAGGTTTACTAAATAATTTTTCACTGCGCATGCGTCAAATATCAAAATTTCATTTGCATATTATGTTACCTAAATGTATAGAGCAACTTTTGTGAAAGTCGCAAAATCAATAGCTTGAAAATTCTAAAAAATAATCGTCAATATAATAAGTTGAAAATCCATTGTTCCCAAAATGAAGCAAAAAAAAAAAAAGAGGGATTGTATCCAAATGTACTAGTAAGTTCCGTATTGTGTATTCTATATTGACACTAATCAATGAATATATGGATACAACCCTTCTTGTTTTTGCTTCGTTTTGGAAATAACGGATTTTTAAGTGATTCTATTGATGATTATTTTCAGAATTTTCAAGCTATGATTTTGCAACTTCCACAAAAGTTGCTCTATACATTTAGCTAACATAATATGCAAATGAAATTTTGATATCGTTCACGCATGCGCAGTGAAAAATTATTTAGTAAACCTACTCATTTTTTATACAATTTTTATTATTTTTTAATTCTTATTACAGGGTATTATGTGCAATGTTGATTGTCACATTTTCAGAAAATATTATTATTTTATATTAAGAACTCTGTAAATTATAAGCAAAAATCTTGGAAAAATTTGGGAGTATTTTTATAAAAACCTTCATTTCTCTACGAGTATACATGCTATCGACATAAAAATGAACACAGTTTATAACAATAAGCCACTTAATCACAATCTACAATTTGAGCGCTTTTGATGCATTAGTTTTGACAGGGTTATCCAAAAGATATTCATACATTTTTTAATTTGTTGGCAGTCTTCTATAAAGTTTCTGGAAAAAATCTTCACGAAAATAGATGACCTGTACTATATTGTTTATACACTGAGAGTTTCAGGATAATTCCTCATGTATTTTTCTAGATATTTTGCAAAATGTCTAAAATCGCAAGTGGACGATAATCAATGGCCAGGTAGTGTATTATATTTATACACTAAGATTTTCAGGATAATTCCTCATACATTTTTCTAGATATTTAACAAAATGTCTAAAATCGCAAGTGGACGGTCATCTCTGGCCATAGAGTGTATATCAGGAGCTTTAGGGAACTGGCTAATTCTTTATTTCCCCTTTTGCTATATGGGGGAAAGTCGGGTGGAATGGGACTGTAGGTTTTTCTCTTTGTGCATTAGTCTAAACATTTCATCGATCGCATACAAGATGAAGCAATGGTAATTCATTCTTCAGTTTACAAAAAATATTGATATGCATAGACTTGCAAATGTATGAAAGAAAAAATTATTTCAAAAAACCAATTTAAATTTGATTTATTTGCTCTCAATATATTAAAGGCTTGTTTATGTATAAATGTAATAATTTCCCTATTTATGGAACATTATACTGTATATTATCCATAATTTAAACTAATCCTAAAGCAGCATTTTTGTTTGAACAAGAAGTTTAACACAAACAAGGAAGTGGCGAGGAATGGGACATGCCAAAAAAGGGATGAATGGGACGCGCCCAGTTCCTTTTTTTAATTAATAATAATGCCAATTACTAACATGCAAATTTTTTAGAGGATAATATATTAATTATAACATTGATAATATATGCATTCATACTTCAAAATGTAAATAAATTGATGATTATTTAAGACGCAACGCTAGGCACAGAAAAAGACCCGGATGATAATGCAGAGTCTATGGGGGCGTTCTTTTCAAATATTTCGCCGAAATTTTAATATTTTTACGTGATTGTTTTGCACAAGATTGCTGAGGGCGATCCGCAACCGGCGTAGTTTTTACTTTTTCAGTTTTGGTTTCAGATTTTTTTTTTTTTTTAAATTACTTTTAACTTACGAAATTGGTTTAAACCGGTTCTGAAATTGAAACTATCGTTATACAAAAAATATAAAAGCAAAATCGAAAAAATAAAAACTAGGCCGGTTATGGATCATCCTCAGCTGTCTTGTTCAAAAGAATCGTGTAAAAATATTAAAATTTGAGTTAGGTATTTCAAAAGAACGCTCCTATAGACTTTTACATTATCATCTTTACATTCTGAGCCTAGTGTGGGGCCTTAATGACACCTATGACAGAGAATCCTGAATTTTCATTCCAGTCATGAAGATACTGGAATTTTATATTGTGGCATATACATTATCAACTTACAACCTTTGTTTGATTGTTTATCTTACCGACACTATAGTTTATTTTGTGCCTTATAGCTTTTTTTTTTATTATTGCTGTCCCATAACTCTTAATGAGGAGGTGTGAGACACATTATGAAACTTACGTTCTCTTTAAAATAAAATAGTATTTGCACGCTATGTTTCTATATTGTTCAGGAGGATTAAAAAGTGTTTTACCTTGCATGCTATAAATTGAATTTTTACTTTTTGTATATAAAAGAAAAAAAAAATCTTACTTTTATAAAAAAAAAGTCCCACACCACCCCACTCTCCCCTATATAGATATTACATATTAATACACCAATTACATGAAAATAGAATTTTTATCAATAGTATTAAAATACAGTTTAATAGCTAACAGTTTATTGTATATCCTTAGGTTTTTACCACCTTCTCCCCAGGTTTTTACCGGTAAAAAGCCAACCCTGTTTATTGGTCTTGTTTCAGAACGGGTGGAATGAAAGATTGTTAAAAATTATGTCATTAGAAAAATGTTTAAGATTTATAAATGACAGCGCAAAAATCGCCTTTAAAACACAAGATCACCTGCAGAAAATTTTCACATTTGTGTAAAATTACGATATAAGTTTTTATTCATTGTTATATTTTTTGAACACACACTATTTCTGTAAGCTATTCTGAAAGTTCAGTGGAGTAAATACAGATTGTTTTCCTTTTATAATTTGAATGTTCTTGACTACAAATTTGTCATATCGGATGATGTTGATGATTGAGAAAGGGGGGGGGGGACTGATTACGGTCTAATCAAATTTAAATTACTATTATTGAAAAAAAAATATTTTATTTTATTTAACCAAAAAATTCTACTACTAAATAAGGTTTAATACGAAAGAATACTTTCGAAAAAAATGGGTGTAAATCTGCATAGCCGATAATCAGATCATAAGGTTTATTCAATTCAATACCCTAACATTTTCTCACCTTTTTGAAAGAAAATGAAACCAAAAGTATAAAAATATGAAGAATTGGGAGTAAGAAAACATAATGGTAAACCCAAGATACCGCTAAATTCGAGTTTTTTTATTTCATTTGAATGTTCTTGACTACAAATTTGTCATATCGGATGATGTTGATGATTGAGAAAGGGGGGGGGGACTGATTACGGTCTAATCAAATTTAAATTACTATTATTGAAAAAAAAAATATTTTATTTTATTTAACCAAAAAATTCTACTACTAAATAAGGTTTAATACGAAAGAATACTTTCGAAAAAAATGGGTGTAAATCTGCATAGCCGATAATCAGATCATAAGGTTTATTCAATTCAATACCCTAACATTTTCTCACCTTTTTGAAAGAAAATGAAACCAAAAGTATAAAAATATGAAGAATTGGGAGTAAGAAAACATAATGGTAAACCCAAGATACCGCTAAATTCGAGTTTTTAGGCATTTCCCACCAAGGTATAACTTGGCTGACTAATAACGTTTTAATATGCAAATCGAGGTTTTATCCGTGATTTTTATCCTTAAATGAGACTAAATGATTGTCCGTGCTACCGTGCTAATCTTATTATGAAGAATATTTTGGAAATAATGGTGGTTAATAAGGAAAATATTAATAATGAAAACCATGTAAATAAGTTTTGATTACTTTAAGACTTGCAAGTATTCAATTGTCTTAAATGAAAAAGTTACCCCCCCCCTCTCAAATAAAGACACATCAGGTATACTGAAACAATATTAGAGAAGTTACGCGAGGCTGCTATATGGTGTGAATTAGCCTTTACAGGAGGGGTCCGGATAGCATCTATCCGACAATATATGCAAAGCCGGCCAGATGCTGTCCGAGATCCCGTGTAAAGGTTAAAATTAAAACTTCGCGAATAAAATTAATTGGTTTTAACTGTATATAGACGCAAAAACATATTTTAACCTTAACTGCTCTGACAAAAATTGTTACATAACTACTGTGAGCTGTCTGTCAGACCATTTAATCTGAAGATGAATAAAATGTAACATTAATGCTCAGAATACTATTTATGTATTAAACTTTATGTACAAGAATATTATAAATCAAATTCAGCTATTCAAAAGTATTTAGAGGTAGTAATAAGACTCCAAACTAAAACAATTTGACCAGTATCTATAGTTAAACTAAAAATTACAAGTTAAATTGTGAAACTTGAAAAACTCACGGTGTCTGAGACCACTAACAGCAGTTAAGGGTTAAATCTAAACAGTTGAGTTTAAACACAATGTAAAATGGTCATAGGATATTCCGATTGCAACAAGATTCGTCTATAGTAACTAGTAACTTATTTGTAATGAAAAAATATGTAAATATTTTTACAATCTTTCATTTCGCTCTTTCTAATTGTGCGTCCTTAGGATTCCCGTGCCTAGAGCAGTTTGCTCCAATTGCTCCTCGGTAGCTAACGCTTCGATAAATCATTTAAAAATATTGACATGTAAACGAGAAATTGTAAAATAACTACCTCATAGGTTTAACATTAGCAAGCGAGTATTTTGGTGAGAGTGTAGCTTGTAGCTTCACATAATAAACTTAACAATCAATCATACTAACAAAAAATCTAATTTACTGCTTTTTTATGACATTACTTATAGGCATGTACGATAAATTAACGTAACATTAAAATAAAATAAAATAATGTTAAATCTTACCTTTAATCAGACTTTGCCCGGTTCACTGGTCGCGCAAATCGGATCGTTAAGTCCTCATTGTTGTTTCATTGTAGCTCAGTGGTTAGTCCTCAATTAATATCGCCAATTTACGCACTGCCATGTTTTGATTTGCTCACATTCGTAAACTTTACTTGCCGACACCGAAAGCAGAAAGACACGCGTCATAGCGCATGCGCAAGTTGCCAGTCACCCGATGAGGTGGTTACGAAGTGCATGGCACCTTATTTAGCTCCCATCATCCAGTAACAGATCTGTCGTCACCCCAACCTCATATTCAAGCTCCTATGACACCCTAGGGTTCCAAATGGCACCGCCCTTTCACCTCTGGGTCCCAAATGGCACCGGTTTGTCACCTTTATTTTTAACAGTGTATTTTTGTTCCCAAACGCATTCCGTTTACAGGTTCTCTTATTTAGGAACTTTATAATGTGACGTAGTTACCAGTTTTTTGATAAAGGCAAAATATACTTTAAAAAAGGCTGCCAAAATGGGCACTTCGCACAAAATTTTCCAAAGCGAACATGATTAAAGAATTGAGGATGTATTAAAATAACCGATTGGTTATTTTAAGACTCATTTTTGAATCCAATTTTGCTCTCAAACGCATTTAGTTGACAGTTTTTTTTTTTTTTTTTTTTTTTTTTTTTAGGAACTGTGTAATGTGCTGTATTGGTCAGGTTTTTGATAAAGGTTAAATATATATTTAAAAAAAGCTGTCAAAGTGGCACTTCGCACAAAATTTCCCAAAGCGATCTTGATTAAAGAATTGTGGATATAATCAAATAACAAATTGGTAATTTTATGACTCATTTTTAAATTAAATTTTGTTCTCAAACGCATTCAATTGACAATTTTTTGTTATTTAGGAACTGTATAATGTACTGTTTTAGTCGATTTTTTTATAAAGTCAGAATATAATTAAAAATATGTTCTCAAAATGGGCATTTAAGCCGAATTTCGTTTAAGATGATTTTGATAAAACCGGTTCTTACGGAAAATGGAAATTAAAATTTTTCAAAAGTGGCCAAATAAAGTAGTTAAACTGGGTTTATCTCTAATCATATTTTATTTTTTGTTGTTGAAATGAAAACTCTTCGAAATCTATCTCCGTCTATAGGCCATGCCGACAGGGATTTTTTTATTATTGTACCCCCGAAAAGTGTATGAAGCATAGAATTGAACCAAATTTCATATCAGTATTTTTGGCTATAGCCAAAAGATTCTCCTTTAATTTCGATATGTTCTGTCTGAAGAGGGGGAAGTACTGTAATAGCGATTTTTGTATAATTTTCTCGATTTTTCGTAGCTTTGGTGAATATCGGATGCTCATGCAGCGAAAGGAACTGCGCATTCTGCAAAGCTGGTTGTTCGACAGCAGCTGGCGTACAACAGAAAAACGAAAACTATTAATTTTATTAAGATCCCACATTACTGAGTGAAAAAGACCCGGATGATAATGTTAAGTCTATTGGGGTGTTCTTTTCAAATATCTCGCTAAAATTTTATTATTTTTACATGATATTTTTTGCATAGGATAGCTGATGACGATCTACAACGGGCCAATTTTTTTTATTACTTTAACTTTTGAAACCGTTTTGATCCGGTTCTGAAATTGAAGCTATCATAATATAAAAAATACATAATCAAAATCGAAAAAGTAAAAACTAGCCTGGTTATAGATCGTCCTCAGCTTTCCTATGCAAAAAAATCATGTAAAAATAATAAAATTTGAGCGGAATATTTGAGAAATTACGTCCCCATAGACTTAACATTATCATCCAGGTCTTTTTTATTCAGTAGTGTGGGCTTTTAAGTATTATGATCAAAATTAGATCTTTTTTTACTGTAATTAAATAACTTCAGAATAAATTTAGAATAAATAGTCATAGTTTGTATAGTACTGAACTATTGATATTAAAGTAATAATATTTGCAATTACTTTTTGAAATTTTAAAATGTGTGAGATAAAAGATAATTTTGGGATTGGCGCATTCAACTACTGACAATATACATTCCGTTTTCCTGTATAATAATTATAGGCTTATCCATTTTAAATGCTCTCTTATTCACTGAAAATATAAAAAAGATTTTTTTTACTTAAAAACAATCTAAAAAATAAAAATTTTAATTATTTTACAGGCATGTTAATAATTAAATTAGGAATTCGAAATTTTTTATCGAAACTTAACTGACTTTATTTATCAAAAGTTTTTTATATACGTAGAAACAAGTTATTTTCTATTTACTTAAGTGAGATAAGCATAATTCCTTCCAAATTCAAACAGAATTTAATACATGTATACCGTTCCCAAGTCAAATGGAATCAAATTAACTTCAGAATATTGAACTCACAAGATTAAAGAAATATAGTAGTGTGCAAAATTTAAGGACGGAATTCCAAAATGCCAATTTTCAAGAGATTTTCAAGCGATAATTTTCACGCGAATATTCAAAAGGAAGTAATATAATTTGAATAACTACTATCCCTGCATAACAGCTAGTCCATATAACCTCTCATTCAGGTCACACATGGTCACAAGAGTCACAGTCACTACGGTGAAACAAAAAAATAGGAAATTTCATACGTCTCTTTTATGAGTCTCAAATGACTGCTATAAGTGACCCCACTGATAGGTCACTGCGGCTGCTGCTTTGTGACGAGTCACCAGGTGACTTTACAGTGTCGTTTTATTGAGACTCTCGTATGACTATCATCTGGAGGCTCAATTTCAAAGTCATTGTGAATATTGCATTGTGATAAATCACCAAACAATGTCCCATTGTTTTTTTTTATTATTTTTAATGCGATAAAAACAACATGGTATTACAATTATTTTTTCTATGTGCAACAACAGCGTTCCAAAACTTACTAATTTACACATTTTCCACAGCTTTTTTCTTCCATTCAAAATAATTTAGTAGTAGATATTTAGTTGTTTCAATATTGAACATATTTGAATTCTTAAAAAAAAGTGAATTAAAAGATGGAGCTCTGTGAATTATATCTGTACCTTGGAACAAAAAGGCCAATTTCCATTTTTTTTAAATGACAGGGAACCCGACATAAGTTTGAGGAACTGTAAGAATCTTCTATTTTTAAGAATCTTCTATTTCTAAATTTCTATACTATTTTTTTCCAAAGGTGTACCTTTCAATTCAGTAATATTTTTTTCACTACAACCTAATGTTACTTTGATTTATTTTTTATTTTTATTTTTATTTATGTATTAATTTTTTTTTACAGTGACATTGGCCATTTTTACATTAACAGTAAGTAACATTAGCCATCACAAAATATTTTGTTTTGAATGATCTAACATTGGGAGGATTTTGGCCCTTTTAACGATTGCTTTACATGAATTTATATTTATATTTATTGCTTTATTATCCTGAATTCATTCGTGCATTAAACTCAAATTTCTCAATTTTTGACATTGGCCCTTTTTCTTCCAATGTACAAACATATTTCTTTAAGAAAAGGGTATTTATTTTTACATTAATGAGTTAATGCAAGGAATAAAATTAAAATTATTAGCTAAAAGAATGTGGATCCGAAAAAATATCAAATTATACGTTATACAAATTATTATAAAGTCACCGTACATATTATTATATCAACGTACATATCTATATTATAAAGGCCAAACGTATCTGTGCGTAACGTATACGTCATTTTCGGAATGGCAACACTTTCCCGTGCAATTTTCGGTACCTCAATTTATTCTCGACATATTAATTTTTTTAATAGATTTTAGTACGAATTTTGTAATTGTGGCAACAGAAATACGAAATTTTCTCTTAAAATTGGTAAAAATTGAAATGTGCGCATGTAAATTTTGAGAAGATGGAAATTATGACGGGTTTAAATTTCACGTGGAATTCTAAGATCATGTTAATTTGAATTTTTTTTCCATACGCATTTATACCAAACATAAGAGCCTCAATTGAAAATTTCAAATTAATAACTGATATTTATTATACTTTGCTTTATTATTATATTTTTACAAATGCGATTAAAGTTTAATTTTAATAATTTGGACAACTGAGTTTTATAGAAATAGTATTTTTTGTCTTAATTTTATAGCTTTAAATAATATTTGTTTGAGATTTCGATTGACCATTGTAAGATACGTTTTTTACTGTAGCTAATTTTGTAGGTTTATTAAAAATCAAAGAAACTATTCCTTCTTAAACGTTTACTTTCATCGAAAATCGACGAGTTTCACCGTGTTATTAAAAAGTCACAGAGTCCGTACACAAAAACTGTATCAGTCAGAGACAGAATTTTATGTACATACAGCTGAATTTCTTGTGTCACACGACAAATGATAAAATTTTGCAAAATTTTGTTTTTTTTTTCAATTAAAATATTTTTTTCAATGTCATTCGTTCATTTTTACGATTCGAATTTTGAAAGAGGACCTTAATTTCAACGCTTTGTGTGTCTACATCATATCCTGAAGTTAAAGCATCTCGCTACTAAACCCAAGCTTCTTATTTCCAGCCCCGATGCTGGAAATTGAAATTTTCATATGAATCAAGGTGGATTTAATTAAAATAAATTTGTAGTTTTTGCCAATTTAAAGTTTATATTATTACGGTTTCGTTCATCTGACATTAATTTTTTAGAATTCAATTTTCTTTCTAGTTTAAAAACTGTTGCGATTTGTTAATGGCACAGCATTTTAAACTTCATTGAAACAATTTTTTCGTTTTTAGAAATTTACAATTTTATTTATATACACACGATATTTTTTTTATTATTATTTCCAAAAAATTTTTAATTTTATTTAAATAATTTGATTTGAATATTTTAAATTTGATTAAATAAATAACTTCCTTTTATAATTTATGTTAAAATTAAATTTATTGATGATACCATCTATGTAAGAATTTAATAATTATAAATGAAAAATTTGGATTTATTAACTAAAGGATAAGCTATTTTGATAGAAACCCTGTGCGACATCTGCGATCACACTTGTCTTCTTGTTTATAAAGGTTACCTGTTTATTTAATTTTTACAAATGTCAACTATACATGTACTGAAAACTGCATTGTTAACACAGTACATTTGATATCATAATTATTTTTTAAAAAAATTATGATTTTTTTTTCATTATTATCTGGATTTTATTCAATACATATCTATAAAATAAACGAATGTAATCTTCTTATTTGCTGGCTGATTTATTAATATTTCATTGCTGTAAATATTTTTGCTGATAGAATTAAGAAACTTTGGTACTTCTTGGTTATCCCGTCGACCAAAAAAATAATCGCCAAACTATAAGATTAAATGCCAATAATGGATGATCGTGAATGTCACATTCAATGACATTAAATACGATTCACGTGTTTAAAATGTCATTAATTTATTTTTATTTCGACTTTTTATTAATATTTTTATTAATATTCTTCTAATTATTTGTTTTTTCGTTATTTAAAATAAAAATTATGTCAACATGTATAATTTGGCTATTAGTTTGGCGGTTTGTATAATTTGGCGAAATTGGTCGATGGGATAACCTAGAAGTACCGAAACTTTTTGAATTCAAGTGTTGAAAACAGTGTTAATGTAATTATAAAAATATTTTAGAGGAAAAAACCAAAAAAGATTAGTCGAATGTATTATACTCCATGCATAAAAAGGCAATATACCACTTACTGACTCATCATCGCCCAGACTAATCTATTGAATCTAGATGTATGAAAGTTGGGTTAAACATACTTCTTATGACATAAGTTTGCATTAAGGAAGAATTATAATTGATGGACACGGTACCAGTAATGGACTTTCTTGATTTGAAAAATAAAAATAGGTTTGGAAAATCCCCCTACTAAAAGGATTAAAAAGAGGGTAGGGGCTTAGAAATTTTTAGAGAAAATGGAATTTCTTTAGAAAATTTTAACAGAAAATGTACTATTATTTAAGTAATTCCAAATACTGAGAATTATTTGAAGTGGAGCATTTAATAAGATTAGTTTATAGGTAAGAGCTTTATGCTAGACTCTCGAATGCCTTGGCAATGTCTACAAATACAACTTCAGTTTTAAAGAATCCATCGCGTCATAAATAAATTCAGTAACACACCAAAGTTGATGTTAATTCGACAGTTTGAGTCGGAACCCGAACTTCTCGGTAATAATAATAACATTGACGAATATTTATTGCATGTTAAATTACTTAATATTTTACAAATACATTCATTGTTTTTTCCTAAACAAAATGACTGTGTAAATGACAGAAAAAATATCTTTTCTGAAATTTATTCTTTAAGTTCTTAGCAACTAAGGTACAAAAATATGGATTTAAAACTACAAACCCGCGTAAAACCTCAGTTTAATAAGCATTAACCTAAACTAATGCAATCACAAATTTAAGAACTTTAAACAAGTAAATAATCTACAAATCCCCACATTTTATTTATTTTATTTTATTTCATTTTATTTTATTTTATTTACTTTTTTTTTTTTTTTTTTGAAAAAGATTTAAGTTAAATACTTCTGAAAATTTGTTACTTTTTTGGTTACCCTGTCTTTTGGGCATTTCTAGACATTTTACAAACTCAGATGAAAATAACATTTATTTTATATGAGATTCAGCTTAGTTGCAGTCATTTATCCATTTGCTTTCAATGCAAAAAATATTCAGCTATTAAGAAATGATGTAAAAAAAAAAAAAAAAAAAAAAAAAAAAAAAAAAACGGACATTTTAGCTTTTATAAGAAAAGAAACAGAGGTTCCCGAATGGGAACCCAGGGACCAGAGAGGTTAAAATAAGATCATATGAAAATATAATACAAGTATACAGCATACGAATATTTTTAAACCAATTCAAATACAAACCATTAAATGTTAAGCAAAAACATAAAACTGACCTGATCCATTTCCAAAATCAACGACTGATATATTACATAATTTATATAAAGTATTATTATGCTTTATTCCTATTTAAGAAATCAAAAAATAAATTAATGAAATCCTCACTTCCTTTACATCAAAAGTTTACAATTCTTTGTTACGAAACACAATACTTAAATTGTAACTTAAAGTGCATAATTAAGTTGCTTCAGTCACTGATAATTGAGAAAAAAAAGTTCTCAAATGGCTGTTTGTATTTTTGACTTTTGTGTTATTTCTTAGTCTTTATTTGCAGGGAGGAAACTACGCTGTTCACTGTAAACAACAGTTTTATTATTCTTAGCATTTCAAATCTGACAAAAAAGAAAGGAAAGTTAGCAATGTTTCTTTAATGATATAAACAAAGTTCAGAAAGTTTCTAAAGCTGATTATAACAAGTATTTAAAACAAAGTACAACTTTAAAACACTTGTTAAAGCAAAAATATTTTTCTTTATCTCATTATAAACATTCAAACTTTTTCCTTAAAGATTTATAAAGTTTATGTTTAGAATGAAGATTTGCTTTGATTTATTCTGTTATTTCTTCAAAAACAATTCCTTTTTGTATGCTTAAATACAATTAAATCCTAAAATAAAAAATAGTAATAGTAAGTAGGAAGATAGGTGACAATTTTCTAACAATTCCTTTTTGTATGCTTAAATACAATTAAATCCTAAAATAAAAAATAGTAATAGTAAGTAGGAAGATAGGTGACAATTTTCTAAAGATTCTTATTTTAAATATTATTTTAGTAAAATCTTTATTATTATATCTATTAAAGTATATAGTATATTTCATAAGTATAGAATTTAAGAGCACATTGGGAGATTATAAAAATATTTTAAAAAATTAAAAAAACATATCTACTCTCTTCAAGAGATTTCTGGCAATTTTTGCCAAGCAATTTTGGAGGGTCGACTTATACACGAGTCAATAATTATAATAATAATAATAATAACGTCGAATGCTGCATAATTCTAGCTTTTTATGTGTATACATAATAAAATAATATATAAAATTCACAAATAATAATAATTTACCATTAAAAATGTTTTTTATGATTTGTTTTTGTTTACTTACTGCTTCTTCGAATTGACAAGTGGCATCTTTGATTTGATTTTATGCAAAATTGAAGTAAACAGTTAGCGGATCGACTTATAGACTTATTATACTTATTATGCAGGATTTGCTTTAGAAAGTTTGTCAGAAAACTTTATAATGTTATGCTAAGCTATATTTTATATTTACCGTATATACACGTGTATAAGTCGACATATTTACACGAATATAAACGGTAAGTAAAAAATATAGCTCAGCATAACATTATATAACTAGCCGCCTTTGGCGACCAGTTTGGTCATCCTTGAATGTATACTAAGCATTAAATCATATTTATTTATAATTTATTTTAAATGCTCAATTTTTTGCCAAATTAGAAGATTCTGTTAGAGGAATAGACACAGATGTCATATATGCAACACATTGGCGCGATTGCAACAAAATGGTAATTGTATGTGCCTCACATGGTAACTCAACCATTGTTATTTATTTATTAATAAACTCTTTGTTTGTTTTTATTTTCTTTTTTAAAATGATATAAATTGTTTTATTCTATAATTATTAAATAAACTTTTTAAATTTTTATTTCCTTTTTAAAATAATATAAATTAGTTAAAAAATATGTATGTGACTGATATTTGAAAACGAAGTTTTCGCCAAATTAGCGTCAGAAAAATAACGTGCCAATGTGGTGCATATATAACACCTGTGCTGATAAATTTTAAGAACTCAGCATTTTTATGCAGCCCGGCGCAGATAATAAATCGCCAAATATTGTACCCGTGACATTTTTTCGCATTTCCTTATTTTTTTTTAAATATAATAACATAACCCTTTGATTCATTTCATTTATAATACATAACTTTAATTTGAAACTGAAGAGTTTGCAATTTCTGACTTTTATTTATTTTTTAAGTAAAAAAGAACAGAAAAAATAAAAATAATGATGTTTTGAAGCTTCATAATTGCAGCGAAGGTACAAAACATTAATAAATCCAATTTACCACCGCCTAAATCTTGCCAAAGGACTTTTGCACAGTAACTCATAAGATGTGTTTCATTTGGATGTTGCCATTAAACAATTAACAAATAATCGTGATTTATTTGTTAATCCACATACGTTGGCGTAATATATGTAGATTGTTGACACCTCAATAATTTGCACTTATAAACGTTCATTCTACTGCAGAAATTACACAGTGGTTAAAAAATTTTCACAAAAAGTATCTGAATCAGCTTTTACAGTGCTCTTCCGAATCATCCTGTATCTGGCCAGATTTCATTGACGTCAAGTCAATAAATACTTTTGGTAAGAACTCATAGTTTATTCTTGGAACATTCTCAAAAGATTTTAGTCTATTACATTTCAATTTTAGGGTTTCGTATTTAAAAAAAAAACTGAACCGTTAATAAGATCACTCTTGTGTCTGTCTTTCTTTTGTAGCCATTTTACATTTGAACAATGGAGTAAGGTTTGTTTGTTTGTGCTTATGACGGCCAATTATCTACACTTGGAATATGGGCCTTAAAGGGGAAGTTTTTTTTAAGAGAGCTTAACCCACATTTACGCCAGGAAATCCAAGGTTCGAAGAAAACCACGGAAAACTCCGAACGGTAAGGCCACCGGCCGCGATTGTGTTTGAACCCAGCACCTGCAGTCTGCCAGTTTCGGTGCAACGGAATAAGGAAAATCCAAATTGGGGTAAGTAAAAAAGACTATTGACCCACATACATACAGATTATTAAACATTCAAAAATATATTTAGGAAAAATGAAGTGAAGCTAACGGAAATTACTTCATTTTTTTTTACTTTTTCATGTGTAATGTAGGTTCTTAGGTGAAAACTTTCGTAACGCTGAATTTAGAAATCCATTTCTTCTAATATTAATTATTGCATTTTCCGATATATCATCAAAAATGTAGAGAAAAAAGTGTCCCCCTCCCCCAATCTATTTCCAAATCTACAGAAATTAACATTGAGGAAAAATTAGGGGCAGTAAAGGTTGATTTAAAACTTGCAGGTAAATTAGAGTGGTGTGCCTTAGGTTACATAGTTCTTGATAAAAGCGCATATTTCCGATTTGCGGGCAGGCATTCAGCAAAGGTGTCGAGAAGCTCTCAAGGTATATATTGTTGCAAAAGTATAAAAGAATTCGATTCCTGACTCTGACTTATTTTTCATCCCATGTTGTGTTATTATATTAATTGTGTTTATGTCTGTCTTAAAATATATATATATATAAAAAATTGCGCCATTTTGCCCTCTCTGAGCTTTTAATTCTAACTTTATGGAACATACGTTTGCCAGTAGTGCTTAAGGGAATGGAGATGGAACTTTAGATGGAATACCGCCAATAATTTTTTTTTTCGTTTCATATGGAAACCCGGTAGGATTATAATAATTGAACCCTCCTAAGGTATCAACAGACAGACAGTCTGTTGATATTAACATTTAACGAGATATTAACATTTAACGACACGAACGGTTTGGACATGCATAATAAGAATGGCGGTATACTCTATATACCATCAACTTCTAAAGCTTCTTATTGTATAATGATATATAATATAGATAGTAAAATGTATGAAAAACACCATTATTTTCGCACTTAATGAATATAATAATTTTTAATTTCTGAAAATATTCTAAACTATACAACATTTAAACATCTTTTTACGTTCATGGTTACATTTAGAATAACAAAATTTACTCATTCCCATAGGCTTATATGTATTTCCTACGTAAGAAATTACATTAATGCTCCTTTTTCTATCATAAAGAAATATTAAAATATGTATAGAGAGTAAAATTATCATTATCTCATACAACGGAAATGATATTTTTAATCGCGAGAGATTATTTAAACATGTTTAAAAATCTCTAATAATATTTCGAAGGTAGGGGGTCCGTAATTGTTCCTTTTATGGCTATGGCCACTACGAGGGGGAAAAAGCAGCAACTATTCATGAAAAAATCAGTACATTTAAAGCTTGTTTTAAATGGAAAAACCTTTTTTAGTGTTGTTCGCATCTAGCATCAAGACCTCATCCATTTTGCATTATAGATATTCCATTAGCATTATAGATAAAAGTTAGAAATACAATAAAAATTCTCTGATAAAAGCATATTTTATATATTTTTTATACTTTTTTATCAATGAATTTTTATGTGTATATTTCAAGCCAAAAGAGAGTTAAGCTGCCAAATATGGCGCTACTAATTTTTCGCTTCCCTTATTTTGGGACTCTCACATTCAGCTTAGGGTTGCCAGAAAACTCTACTTTTGAAAAAAATACCAACTTTTCCCCGCCAAAAATGTGAATATAATGTCATAATTTCTTAAATTTTCAGATAGTTATGCTGTTACAAATTCAAAAAAATATAACTTTAACAGAAAATCTTTTTTGATTCTCATAATACAAAGCTTTAAAACGCACCAAGTCTCAAGTTAGGCGCGAGCAACACAAAAATATGCTCTCTTGTTACGTAGATGATAAGGTTGTTAGCTAAAATAATAATAATAAAATAATCCCAAAAATCACCAATAGAAAACATGTAATTTGTTTGTACACAATATGTAATATGAACGACATATATTTTACCATTTAATGAAGACAAAACAAATGAAAAACAGCAGCACCATTGTCTGTTAGCATCTAGAATCTTAAATATAGCATTTCAATTGTTATTAGCCGTATGAAACATAATGTCGATATCTTCTAATGAATAGTTTTTGGATTATCTGTGTAGAAAATGGGTACTTTAAAATTCTCAAAAGTTTTAATAATATAATATTCTGAAAAGTTTTTTATACGAGTTTATATATAAAAAAAGCATTCTACAAATATTCTGTCAATATAACGAAAAGGTTTATTACATATCAATGTTACACACAATCTGAAAGCTTTTTGTAACTATGCTTTTTAAAAATTAATGAAATGTAATTGAAAGTAATCTGCCATATTCTCAAATAAATTATCTGTAATTGCAAAATCCACTAAACGGTTGTTGGTACATCAATAAATTATGAATTTAACCGAAACTGCAACGCCAGAAATTAAGCATTCTAGTATCGTATTCACTTTATGGCTTTTCTCTGTGAAATATTTAGCAATTTAGGTGTCAGTAGATTTTCGCTGTTTTATTTTCAGATATTGAAATAGTGAATGTTATATGTTTCTCTGTCATTTCGAAATATTGAAACACATATTTTGTATGATTGTTAAAGTTTAATATACATATTCTACCACTATTGTTATCAAAAGAAAAGTATAATGGAACTGCGAGCGCGCTTATATTTCATAAATTAAAGAAGTGGGAAAAGATATGGAAAAATATTATTTTAAATACAAGAAACTTGTTTTTAAACAAATAGTGAATTTATAAAAGGTTTTAAAAATTAACCTTTTCATCGTGTTTTTCCTTACTTTAGTTGATAAAATGACACCAGAAGTTACTAACAAACTTATTTGAAAATATGTAAAAACATTTACTTCATGTACATTATTATAAAGATAAACCATATTATTTGTAAAGAAAATCACACGATAAAAATTACCATAATTTATTTTAAAAAAATAATTTTAAATTTATTTAAAAAGTGGGGTAATTTAAAATTCCTTGAAACTAGAGATATTATTTATAAAAATTGATTTTTCACATTTAAATAAACCGAAAATGTTTTAATTTGATTCAGCATTTTTCAAAATAATAATTGAACTAAAAATTAAAAATAGTTAAAAGAAAAAAAAAGATGTAACTTTTAAAAAAAATCATATTTTTAAAGGTAAATGTTTTATTTAAATTTGCTAAATCAAAACTACAGTAAAACAATTGAAAAAGACATGGTTCAAGTTTGAGCTATTTAACTTTTAATTTTTCTTTACTTATAACAATTTAAATAGAAGAAATGGTGAAAAATCCATTATGAAGATAAATGCCTTTTCACAAGAAGTGGTTTCCATGACAATTATTTTTTGAAAGATAGGTTTTGAAAAAGAAACAAAAACGAAAGAAAAAGCATATTTCCTATTCCAATTAAGATAGAAACGTAATTTAAACGTCATTTTTAAAGAAAAAAATAATAAATTTTATTGCTTTTTTTTTTTTTTAATTTGAACATTTTTGTGTTTTGGGCCCCCGTGATGTAAAATGATTTACTATAATATTATTAAATATTTCTTTAGTTCTAAATTACAGGCAAAATTTATTGCAATATATGCAAAGGAAAAATATTTTGTCTACTGTCCTTCATCTTTACTTTATTTTGTTCAAGAGTCATTAGAGAGAATGCAAGCAAATTTCTTGGTAAATTACATCAATAAAAGCTGTTTCAACTTGATTAAGCTCTACAGCGCAAGTATAACGGGCTTCGTTTCGATTTGTGCATTTTCAAAGCTCTCCCAAATGCCTACTTTACAGTTTCTTATTTTGTGATGAAACATTAAGCTGCTTCGGATAAAATTAATTTTCTCACTTAATTAACCGATTTGAAAAGTTTTATTAAAGAAAATGCAACATATTACTACGTACATGAATTCATTTGCTTCTTCTAAATTTGCTAAAGACTTAGTCTTAATCCTTTAGCATTAAGAGGCGTGCTTAAATAAATAAATAAATATGTATTTTAATTAAAAAAGAAATTTGTATTGTGAAAATCAAGGTATCAGAACTTAATGATTTCGGGAATTTTTCTGTCGCATGTTAATGAATTTCAAAACTAAAGATTACTCAAAGTCCTAATTTTCAGTTTCTTGTTTTGTGTGGAAACACAAAATTCACTCATAGTTTAACCCTTTCGGGTCTGGTGTACTATTAAAAGTGCCTCTTTGAATTAAGTATTATTTGTTTTTAAAAATACTTTTGTTACTCTTTATATGTAGAAATGTAAGTATGCGTCTTTGTACTTACTACATGACTTCATTAATCTTTAGGCATTTAGTAACAACAATAATAATAAAAATTTCCTTCATTCTCTTTGCACCGTTGTGAGGGTGTGTCCCTAATAAAGGCTGTTTTGAGTGAGATCGCAATGTTCTAACATGTGTGGCGCCCTCGATCTACAGTTAACTGCGGTTTTTGAAGTTTTTATGCAAATTCCGTCTTTTATGCAAAACTCCGTCTTCAGTTTACAAAGTATAAAAGCTGTAAGTTGTGAGTTGGAGGATGTGGTGTGGTGAATTGGGAAGAGCCTCCAGCGACGAGTAGTAGAGCTGACGTGTGACTAATGAAAGCAGATAGCCTCAGTACATGAGCTCGGTATGAGTTATTTCAGGGTAATTTTGCACTGTGATTGTTTAAAATAAAGATATTTGTTCAGCCACGGGCTGTTTATTTACAGGTTAGTAAAAATAGTCCGCGACCTGAAGAGAAGAGCCGAATTAGTGATTTCAGCCGGACGTATTTGTAATGTGAGTACAAAAGTTTATTCTCATAGTAGTGTGTTTAATTGTCCAAAATACCGAGCTTTGTTCCACTCTCCGTTCCCCAACTACAGTAAATAAAAGTTTTGCGTTTTTAATTCTACTCAGACTATGTCTTCATTAGACCGGCACGTCACACCGTTTGGGATTCTTTTATTTTAAACATATATTTCACTCTTTAAATTGAAAATAAAGATTACTTTCCTGATAGAATCATGTGTAACGAAGCGCAAAAAACATTATAAAGTTGTATTATCGGTTTAATCTTGTTGTAATATAATATTTTCTAAACATCTCCAAAATCTCTTCCTCAGCATATTGCAATATGAATAAGAATTAAATTCTACGCAAAACAACAACATTTGTTATTATTCACACTATGAAATATTCGTGAAACTCAAATCTGTTTGGATAGCTAGTGTTAATGTTATTAATAAAAAGGTAATTTTTCCTAAAAATTGAAAACAAAATCGGACCCAAAAGGGTTAAGCACATGATATGAAATATTTTATTAAGGAAAATGCGACAGATTACTGCATACATGAATTTAATTGTTTCTTCTGCAATTTCTATATATATTTTACAGGCCAAACCCGATTTTAGGCCAAACCGGTCTATCCTAACGCCCATCGGATAAACTAGTTTTTCCTAGGCCAAACCGGTCTATCCTAACGCTCATCGGACAAACTAGTTTTTAATAGGCCACATCGGTTTATCCTAACGCCCATCGGATAAACTAGTTTTTCCTAGGCCAAACTAGTCTATCCTAAGGCCCATAGGACAAACTAGATTTTCCTAGGCCAAACTAGTTTGGCCTAACTCTTATAGGATAAACTAGTTTAGACTGCTGTTTATTGGTCTGAACTAGTTTATCCCAGGCCGATCTAGTTTATCCTAGGCCAATGTAGTTTTACGTATTTTTAGCTCACGGGCGTGAAAGCCAGAGAAATAATGGGCTCACAGGTTCTCTATATGCATGTACGCATGTATCTACGTATGTGTGTACGTATGTATGTAATGCGATAACTCTTGATAGAAATATCCGATTTGCTTCAATTTTGAATGTAGATTCATTCTGATAAGGTACTTTTCTGATTAATTTTTGAGAATTCATTGGATGGGCAAATAAAGGTGGGTGAACGGGGGCTAATCCTCCACCGTTATTTACAGAAATGGATTTATGATGCAGAATTATCAGTTTTCATTTAAAATTTTAGATATAGGATCATTGTGAGTAGATGCCTCCATGATTAGTTGTGGATTTTTATTGTTTAAGTCTAAAAGAAAGGACAATGTAGGCAACACAACATAATTTCGATAAATGGTTCTTGACGCAGATTTGACGAATTTGCTTCAAATTTTGGATATAGGTTCTTTCTCATAAGGCGATTCCCTGAATAGTTTTTAAGGGTGGGGGATGAAGGGAAAAATGAAGGATTACCCTCTTACCTAGGAAAAACTAGTTTATCTTATGGACATTTAGATTAAAAAAATTTTGGTGTAGGAAAAACTAGTTTATCCAATTGGCGTTAGGATAAAATAGTTTGGCCTAGGCTAATCTAATTTGGCTCGAAATCGGGTTTGGCTGGTAAAAAAACACCATTATTATTATTATTATTATTATTATTATTATTATTACATAGTCGAGCCCGATCGGAGCTGACTATAATTTGGAATCGAACAGCGTTTTTCTTTTTTGAGAAATAAATTACCTGTCGACATATAAGCTATTCTTGTCACGGCGTGAAGTTTTTCTTTTCCGTTAAGTCGTAAGCGGAAATTCGATTCAAAACGTAGCTTTAATAGAATTTTCTCAAAGGTACAACGCTTTTATGAAAAAATGGTTAACGCCATTCGATTACATATTTTCTGAGTAAGAATGCCTGTTAATCTTATGCATTTCCGAAAATGAATTAGTTCTTAAAGGTGTTAGGATGTAGCTATTTTGGATTTGAGAAACACCTTAAGGAATGGCAGAGAAACATATTCACAAATCTACTTTTTACTGAATAGATTCAATAGTTATGATATTTATAACTCTCCTTTTTTTATTTTTGTTCTAAATTACATTAATTATTTAATGAATCCCTATTTGAATATTGAAAGGTTTAAGAATCTAAATGATCAATAATACATTGTGTATTTACCATTCTGTGAACACATCGTAATTTAAAAATACATTGTAAATTTATCAAAAAATATGTATGCAGTATTTTTTAAAGGAATCCTAATTGTATGTTATGTAAAATCTGAATTTTTTGCAGAAATTGAGTAGGGCCAAATTGAGCCGGACTGAGTCTCTTTTCACTGATTTTTGTACAGGCAGGGCTCGGGCTGAAATTTTAATTTTTACACCAGGTCACGGCAAAATAACTTTCCTTCGGGAAGACTTCTCGAAATTCTGGCCCGTGCAAACCTCTGACAGTATTCTACAACCTTTCGAATAAAATACATTATATAAATAGTGATGACAAAACCACTTTGTACAAGGTTAGCTATGGAGCAGTAGTCTGGATCAATATTAAAAAGAAAATTGCCCAATTAAACTGATGGCTTTGCATTCACAGGCTGTTTACACTAATTGTGTATTACAGCCTTATTTTTTAAAGAATAACACTCTCGAAAAATACAGTAAGTTGGATTACTTTTTCCCATTTCCCCCAATTATATTTAACCATTGAACCGCCAAAACTAATCGCAGAAACGTTTTATAAAATTAAACAATTATCCAAAGTTTGAAGCAAATCAGATAATTCTATTCAAAAAACCATTCATCTGATTTAAGGAGGGTAATCCCCCATTCCTCCCTTTATACTTAATCATAAAACCCTCAAAACAATTCAGGGATTCGCCTTATAAAGAAAAAAAGTATATTCAAAATTTATATCAAATCGGATAAATCTGCACAAAAGCCCATTTATTTAAGGAAGGCGATAAAACGTCCACTACCCCATTATACTTAACCAAAAGAAAAACCCCAAATTATTTAAAGAAGCGCCTTATCAAATGAATTCATGTCCAAAATTTTAAGCAAATTGGATAATTCTGTATTATAACCAATTTATCTAATTTAAGAAAGGAAATAAATTATAAGTTCCCCCCCCCTTATATTTAAGCGAAGAACCATCAAAATCAATCAGTGAAGCGCTTCAGATCCAGAATGAACAAATGCAAGATTTGCAGCAAATCGGTTAATTCTGCATAAAAAACCCATTTGCCATCATTTGCATAAAAAACCCATTTGCCCATTTGCGGGATCCCCCCGTTTTTCCCGTTGTTCTTATTCAATTAGCCCCAAAACTAATTAGGGAAGCGCTTTACCAGAAGGAATTTATTTCTAAAATTTGAAGTAAATCGGTAAATTCTGCGTGAAAAAAGTATTTACATAAATTATGGGGAGTTACCCCTATTCCCCCCTCCCTTTATACTTAAACAATGAACACCCACAACTAATCATGAAGGTGCCTCAAAAGAATACTCATATATCTAAAATATGAATAAATATGCTAATAATGCATGGAAACCCATTTATTTGAATTAAGGGAAGGGGAGAATCAGCCTCTCATTCTCCTCCCCCCCTCTTTATGACTTCCCAAAATTAATGAGAAAAGCTTCAAATAAAAATAAACCTATATTGAAAGTTTGATGGAAATCGAGTATTTCTATCAAGAATTATTGCGTTTCGTACTTACGTACATACATAGATACAGAACCTACGGGCACATTAATTCTCAGGCTTTGGTAGCCTGATGAGATAAAAACATGTTAAATTACATTATTTCTATCATAAGTTATCGCGTTAAGCACATACGCATGTACATACGTACATACATGCGTACATAGATACATACAGAATCTGTGAGCCTATTATTTCTCTGGCTTTGACACCAGTGAGCTAAAAACACGTGAAATTACATTGGCCTAGGATAAACTAGATCAACCTAGGACAAACAAAAATGTTGGCGTTGAGGCGGTCATTGAATTCGATAAAATCACGCCAAATTGAATTGTCCTAGGATAAACTAGTTCAGACCAATAAACAGCAGTCTAAACTAGTTTATCCTATAAGAGTTAGGCCAAACTAGTTTGTCCTACGGGCCTTAGGATAGACTAGTTTGGCCTAGGAAAAACTAGTTCATCCGATGGGCGTTAGCATAAACCGGTTTGGCCTAGGAAAAACTAGTTTATCCGATGGGCGTTAGGATAGACCGGTTTGGCCTAGGAAAAACTAGTTTATCCGATGGGCGTTAGGATAGACCGGTTTGGCCTAGGAAAAACTAGTTTATCCGATGGGCGTTAGGATAGACCGGTTTGGCCTAGGCCAATCTAGTTTGGCCTAAAATTGGGTTTGGCCTGTAACATATATATATATATATATATATATATATATATATATATATATATAGGTTTATTATGAAAGAACTGTGTTTATACCTTTCATGTGATGGGAACTGATTAAAAAATTTTTTAATTGAGTTTTAATTAAAAATAGGATATCACGATTAGTAAAAATTAATATTTCGGGATTTTATGAAATCATAATTTCAGGAATTTTTTCTTCGTGAATTCATGATTTGTATAATTACTGCTTTCCCAAAAGGTCTTCTTTTCAGTTTCTTAATTGTAAGAAAACATAAAGTTCAGACAGACATTTTTTTTAATACTCATTAAATTTGAAGTTTTTTATTTTGAAAAATGCAGTTTATTAATGATGAATTAATTGAGTTGCTTCTTCTAATTTGCTAGATACCAATTTATTGAAAATGTGCTGCACTTAATTTTTTATTTTATATTGATTTCTTAGAAAAAAGAAATATCGATGCATTTTAATATAAAAAAAAGTTATCATGAATGTTAAAAATTAAAATCTCTAAAAATTTCTTGAAATGGTGAATATTTCTGAAACCCTACATTTTAGTAAAGTTTGAAAAGTATTAGTATTTGTGAACTGTTTCTAGCCAATCCTTAAACTTTCTTCTATCTTATACATAAAAATGCTTAATAATTCGCTATCACTGTACCAAAATTAAATAACGATCTGATTCCATTATGAAGTTTCTAAAAATTTTAAAATCCGTGCATTAGTTCTTGAAATATGAATATCGATAAAATCATGTAAATAGTAAAAAATACGGCCTAAAAAGAGTTACCTATTGTTTAAATTACAGCACAACCTAATCAGCAGTAACTTACGTAAACATCTAAATAAACATCTACCATGATTTTATAACGTGCCTCTGGAGGTCCTGGCAATGCAGCTTCCAAAAGCTAATGTTCTAATGAATCAAAATATAAATATGCAGAAGTTGATTCCCTCTACCAAACGGAAATAATCAAAGTTAAATTTTAATGTTATAAATATGTATTGCATACTTTTCATATTTCTTTCTTAAGGGGCTACTTCAGTCAAATTAAAAAACCCATTCACTAATGCTAATCCTATGGAAGAAATTTATACAGATATCTCAGTTGCATTTCAATATTTTTAAATGATTTTTTGGCTTTGGATATCTGAGATCGATCTGTATACATGCCGTTAGTTACTTTTTTCATTTTGTTTGCAGTTATTTTTTACGAGGACGCTTTCACTTTCGGAACCGGTTTGGAAAGCGAAAGCAACCCCATAAAAAATATCTGTAACCAAAATCGAAAAACTAAAGATCAACCTCCATTCAGATCAATCTGAGTTATCCAATGCAAAAAGAATCATCTAAAAATATTAAAATGCAACCGAGATATCTTTATAAATTTCTCCCATAGGATTAGCATTAGCGAACGGGTCTTTTCATTTGAGTGAAGTAGCCTCTTAATGGGTCCAGTTGCCTCATTTTTAAGGGGAAACTAGATCAAGTAGATCGGTTTGTCACACATGTTTGGTTTTTTTGTTTGTTTTTTATATAGGGTATCAGGTCTTCTTGACGAAAATATAACTTTGAAAAAATTAAACCTGCAGATGTTGTAAATTATTGTCAACAAAAGAGCAGTGTAAGGGAACCTTTGCTGACAATATGGCTAAAAAAGCACCAAAGTAAAATTATTAGATTCATTTATATATATATAAAAAGAATTAAGTAAATACTTATGTACTTCAGGTAATAAGTATAAAAGTTAAATGGGTGTATGAGAAAATCAATAAAGATGATAAATCTATTTAAAAATGGGTATGTAAGTTTTTCATTCTCTTTTCTATTTGTATCAACAAAAGTTCAATAGAACCAATATATCTGTAAAGTATTTAAAGGAATATTAAGATATTATGTAATTTTTCTTACTGCAATGAAAAAACAATTTAGAAAATAATTTCCTTTACTAAGAAAAACTCAAAAAAGTTATTTATAACTGTTTGGGTAACTGGACCAGACATGTCCCAGTTGCACTATTTATAAAAAAATATATTGAGTAACATAAACACCGATCTTACATTTGAAATAAAAAGTAAACATGCATAGATATCTATTATTATTAATGTACAGTCGACTCTCGTTAATTCGAACTCGTCGGGACCACAAGAAATGTTCGAATTATCCGAAGTTCGAATTATGGAAAGTATGAAATGAGAACATGATTAATATGGTACTATTACAGAGAAATTCATGTTATAGTGTTTTTTAAATTTATTGTGTCTGTTATCATCAGAATACGACTTAATATTAAATTAGAATGTAAAAATACATAAATTAATTAAAAGATTAGAAACAAACACAATGGAAGAAAACATTGAAGCGTCACTGATGGACAGACGGGGCACTTAGAAAGTGGATATCAAATGCATGGGATTATATGTATACTCGTTCGGAACTATTTTCACAAAAATCGAAGAAAGAAATTTAATCAAATGATCTGAAATCCGTGAGAAAGAAAGGAAGAATGAAAAATCGGAATTTTCATTAGTTCGAATTAAACGATGTCAAGAGAAAATGAGTTCGAATTAATGAAAATGTTTAACGTTATTCTGCCATTGAAAATTTCGGGACTTCATGTTTAGTTCGAATTAAGCGAAGATTCAAATTATCCGATTTCGAATTAACGAGAGTCAACTGTATTTATATATCTATTCTTTAAAAAGAAATAGTGTTCCATAATGGAGCTTACCTTGTTTTAATAAAAAGCCGAGGTCGTTCAATCAAACTGTTGTTGTTTGTATTAAAAAAAACCTACATTTTTTGCAATATATCAAAGGAAAGGAAGATTTATGATTGAGTTAACACACGTTGTTTTAGAAAGTAGAGACGTGAGGTGGGGGGGGGGGAATGTTTATAAAAGGTAAAACTCAAAAGACATCAAGGGTTTTCTATTAAATAGTCTACGTCCCAGTTACCTGGCGGGTCATGTTACCCCAACCTGTTTTACTATCGGCTTAATCTCTAAAAGCTTAAAAATATTTTAATTGCAAGGTAATATCTAAAATTATCAAGAAATAAGTGATATAAAAATGTTAAGTAGTTTTAAATAAAAACCCTGATGTGAAATATTTTATAAATCTTTAATAAAATTCCATTTTCATTTAGTGCTAAAATGCATCGAAATTTTCCGAGATATTTGATATTTATGCGCCTTTTTTTCTTTGAAAATTATACTTAATAAATATCTGTAAGCAATGCTTACAGAAATCATTTCTGAAAAAAGAAAAAAGCATGATTTCTTAAAGCCATTCCTATCATCAAATATATACTGAAAAGCAATTTCATTTTTAACCTAACTAATTTAATAACAAGATTCAATTTACATAATATTTTATTAAATCAATTTTTTTAATATTATATTATTTATTTGCTCCTTGATTTTACCTTTAAACAAAGAGAAAGCACGAGTAAATAATTTTTTATCCTAATCATATCACCGGTTCATGATATTTGATTTTTTTTTCTGCTCTTATTAGAAATGCTAATGAAATCTAAAAAATGGTTTCTTTTCGTTTCAGTATTGAATTTTATTCATAAACCGGCGAATTTTAGATTTAGAAAATGCTTTTAAATTTCTATTTGAATAAATGAATTATTCATGTCCTTTTTATTCTTGAAGCTTTTCATTCAAGATTTTTTTTTTTTTTTTTACTTTTTTAAATAAAAAAGGATGCGCTGTATCGATTGTAATAGAAAGTGTTACATTATTATCAATAAAATATCGTTTCAGATGGGATTTTGCGAATTAGTAGCAATATATTGATTAAAACAGATAAGTCTCCGAAATAGATAACTTTGAATATATTTTGTTTTGATAATTAAACAATTTTAAACATAAAACACTAAGTAAGGTGTATTCTTTAAATTTGATTGTGCTCGAAAGCTTTGCTTCATAAATAATAAAAAAATTTATGTTTAAATTTATTAACAACAGGAAGAAGTTAAGAAAATATTTAATAAACAGAATATATACTATATTATCTACACTCATGTCCAAAAATTAGGATAATTCAGAATCACATAGAAATCAAACTCTAAAGTAAAAATTTCACTTGCAGAATTATCACACACATCTTCAAGATTAATATGAAAATTTCAGAAAGCCACCAGATAGCATCGATAGCTACAATGACGAAAGTGTGAGAGAGTCGTATATAAGGAACGGTGGCAAAGAAGTAAAACAGTTAACAATCATTTTCTAAGCCACTAAAAGCCAAAGCCGAACAGTTATGTCACAGAGGACACATGTGGATGATATTTTACGTGGTAGAATTTTCGGCCGTCTGGAATGTGGACGTACTCAGATGAAAGTATCCGAGGAACTTGGAATTGCTCAAAGTGTAATTTCTAGACTTTGGCAACGATTCCATGATGATGGAAATGTCAGTAGACGTTACTATACAGGTCGTCCCCAAGTTACAACCACGAATCAAGACCGTTATTTGGCAGTAACTGCCAAAAGAAAAAGAAGGAACACAGCATCAGACGTATTTTGTCAGATATATTTTGCCACGGGTACGACTGTTTTAAGGCATACTATGTACAGATGTTTTGGAAGTATTGGTTTATGTGCTTGCACACCTGTAAGATGTGTTCCGCTCACGGCAACTCGCTGTCGCTTGCAATTAGCCTGGAGTAGAGAACATGCAATGTGGACATCGTCACAGAAGGCTTGTGTAAAGTTTTCCGACGAGTCCAAGTTTAGCTTGCAGTCTGATTCACGTCTGACTTTCATATTGAGAACGCCAGGCACCTATTAACACCAAGACAACATCATTAAACGACTTTGCTACGGTGGTGAAGGATTACTCGTTTGGGGTGGAATTATACTAGGCTCCAGAACAGATCTACATGTTCAAACCGAAAACATATTAGGCCAAATTTATCGGGACATCATTCTGGAACAACATGTACGTCTGTTTAGAGGTGCTGTGAGCTCAGAATTTGTGTTTATGGATGATAATGGCCGTCCTCACCGAGCAAACATCGCAAATGAATGCCTTAAAGCTGATGATATCACGCGTCTGGATTGGCCATCATTTTTGCCTGACTTGAATCCGATAGAGCATGCATGGTATATGTTTGGCCGACGGGTTGCAGCCCGCGAACGACCTTCTACATGGGTGCCGGAACATCGGAGAGCATTGCTTGCTGATTGGAGTAATCTTCCCCAAAATCAGATTGATAATTTGCTACTCAACATGCCTAGGCATTGCTCGGACTGTATTTCATTCTCTGGGAGGCATACAATTTATTAACCATTATACCAACCATATAATGTTAAGTTTTTTTAAGAGGGGTAATTTTTGTAATTGATCTAAGGAGCAACAATTGTAGATTTTATGAAGGTTATCATACATATAGCATCGTTTTTGTTCTTTTTCTTTTGTTTAATGTATGGGCATGACGAAGAAGTCACATTTGTTTTGTTTCCGTGCCTTTATATGTTAAAACTGGCATTATCCTTAATACATGGACATGAGTGTAAATAGCTAATTACAACTTTGTTCACTCTAATTTTGTTTAGTTAATTGGTTTATGATCTCAATATTAAGTATTGCTATTGAAAAAAAAGTTTTGGTTTATTTTAATAGGTAGATGACTCTCTAAGCCAATTTTATAAAAATGTATGTTTCATAAAAATGTATATTTTATTTCAATTGTCTGGTATCAGTAACTTTCTTCTACGATAAAGGCGATTTCTGCAGAGTTAGTAGGGATGTTTACTTATTTTTTACATGACTGCACAATGGTGACACATGGACACACTCACAAAGAGACATTTTATATAAAAGTATTTTTCAAGTCTCTGACTCCTAAAAATCCGCCTGTCTGAAAAATGTGTATGAAAAAATGTATAAATTTATCTATAACCGGAAATTAAAAAAAAAATTCAATTACAATACTTCCTCTATTATATTAAAATAAGTACGTTGTTGTACAAAAAGCAGCCCCATGTTATAATTGATCTGCTACCTAAATGATGTTTTTAGGAAATTTCGTTTTTTTTTTCCTCAAATCAAACCAAAAATATTTTCAGTCATCAAGTCTATGGAGCATTTTCCTTGCATCATACAAAATAACCAGCAGGAATTTGACATCCAGAGTCATTATTTATCTTGCAAAATATAAACGCATGTTTTTGTAACTAGTCAATAAAGGAAGTCTACACAAATTTACTGTATGTTGAAATTCCTTGATAATTAATTTTATTCTATACTGTATTCTTGCACATTTTGAGCCTAGTCATTTGTAATTCCTTTACTTTTGTATTTTTCAATAGATGTTAAATTTAAAAAGCTCTTTTCATTTATGAGTTAGAAGACTTTTGAACTGCCTTCAGCGGTATTTTCCCTCCATACTCGTTTTTTAACCTTAAAAAAATCTTACCGCACTTGGAAGACTTGACGACCTGTTTTAAATTTTTCTACTCTTTTTACAATAGACTTACAACTTTTCCCTGCCAATGCAAATTATTTAACAACTTTTTCAAATTCAGTCAGTTTGCTTACTTATGGCATTATTATAAAATAAACACAACTATTACCAGAAAACATTTCAAAAAATCTTATAGAATATTTATTAAAGTCAAATGGATTATAATTGCACATACCATATTCTTTTGTGCAATTAAAAAAATGGTTTCATTAAAATTTTTATGCAGGCAACAATTAGCTTTTTAAATAATTATTATTTTATCGCTATAAAAAGTTTATATATACATTTTTTGGCATTTACGTTAGTATTTCTACTTGATAAGCAACATTAAATCATCATTTCAATTACTGCATTTTAACTTTATAAAAGATTAGCAATTTTTCGCGATTCTTGAAGTTTATACATGAACTGTATATGGATGTTTTGAAAAGGTGTCATTAAATTATGCATGTTTCTACTGTTTTCGAAATCTGTTTTGTGATACATTCTACCCATTTCCAAAATTTGGAATTAATAATATTGTATATACCTCAAATTGATGCCAACTAATGGCTTTCATGATATGGAATGAAAGCTATACATTATCTGACTCCTCGCTACTAGCATAACGTATACGGGATGCATAAAAAGCACAATTACATGGTTACACATACCGTAATATTTTAAAGAAATCTCTACTTATTCAATTAAAGCTATTCTGTGATTATTATCATTAAACAAAAATTTCTGCTTTGGTAAACCGATGGCAAAAAATAAAACATTCGGTAATGGATGCTTGTAGAGATCATTATTTTTAATCATTAGAAATATGATACGTGACAAAACGAATTTTAAAAGCTCCAGAGACTATATTTACATTTTAGAAGATTAAGTAATAACAAGAAGGACTGAGAAATTGAGGATTGGGATCTGGATTGAGGAATTATTTAAGGATCATCAAATAGTTCAATAAATATAGGCTGGGTAAATTATAAATATTTAGCCAATGTTTTACGTTTATAACTAATCATAGTTACATTGAACAGATACGTGTAAATTTATAATGAACATTATAATGTAAAAAGTATAAAATTTATATGTTACGATGTTATTGTTAAATTCTTACTAATTAGTAAATCATTTTTAAAATTTAAAGTAATCTAGTGAAAATGTGTATGTCAAACAGGTTTTAGATATACTTTTTGACTGTTCCATTTTCACCTTGATATTATATTCTTATCATCTGTTATTGTTTTTGCAAGTTTTAAAATAATTTCTTCACAAATTACAACCTTTTGCAATATTAAAATAGGAATGGCAGAACATAGAACTTGCGAAACCTAATCAGATTTATCACCCGAGAATTCAAGTTTTCTGAGAATTTTTGTGATTAAATAAGGTATGGAAATTGCATGGAAAATTCGTTGATAAAAGGACACGAGATTGGCAATACAAAAATTTACCACTTTAACATTTAAAAAATGAAATGTAAAGAAAAGAAAATATAATAACTCCATTCTGCACCTATATTTTCGTTTAACATTTTATAAGTACTTACCGTTTAAAATAATTCTAATACGATTTTCAACACACTTACTTTGTTTTACGTGAAATATGACGACAACATGAGAAGTAGATCTGACTCGATGAAACCAAATATTGAGTATTAATAACAATAGACTTTCTATCGTTCTGGGTGTAGTTTAATTATAAAAAACACAGACCTATTTACAATGAACTGAATAAAAAATTTTCATTTGTAAAAGATAAATTTTGATTTCTGAAGTATGTGCGTCTGAGACTTTACAGTGATACTACATTTAGTAATAAGATTTTCTACTGTGGTATTTGATCTGGTTATGTTATTCTTAATGTTTTATGCAAAGTAGCATTTTCTTTTCTCCTGGCTGCCACACCAGTGGCCGAGAGGTTCTGCCTCCGAAACTGGTAGACGGCAGGTGCTGGGATCGAACCCAATCGAGGCCGTTTGCATAACCGTTCAGAGTTTTCCTAGTTTTCTTCGAACTTTGGATTTCCTTGCGTAAATACGGCTTAGGTTCCCTTAGAAAGACCCCCGCGGAGGGCACCCTCCCGATTAGGGTCTGTATACCACCTGTAGATGATTGGCTGACATAAACACAAACAAATTTTTCTCCTGGCTACTTGGGAGTAGGACAGTTTGTTTTAAAATGAACTATGCCTCTGGAAGTATTAATAGGTGTTTATTGACTTTGTTGAATATTTGGTGTTGTCCTTACCCTGCAGTTATAAACTATCTACGGACAACTTGACATCACCTTTGATCTTTTAACATCTCATAGGCATTTGTTAAAAATGTAATTAATTTTAAATAATGTTTCTTGTTTCATCTTATTATAATCATATGTCAAAATTCTAAAAGACTTTAAAGTTTGTAAAATTTTCCTTCTTTTTACTGAAAATTTTTGTCAGTCATCTGTCATTGTTGTAAATGCCTTTATACTTTGCTTCGTTTTAACTGCATTTCTGATGCCAGGGCGCTCTTTGTGACTTCTATTTTATTAATTTTCATTGCATTTTTGCGGCTGTTTTCGCTGTCTGTGGTTTGCTAGTCGCAGAAGGCACTTTTCTGCCAGGGTTTCTTGCCTATACCAATTTTAGTTAGTTCCCTGACTGAGTGATCCTGATTCTGGATGTAGTTGAACACCTCGTAATGACACTATATTTCTCACAAGACAGTTTGCTGAAAATAGAGACAGACTGGTATAATTGATAAAGTTATGAACAAAAAGAACTCTGACTGAACAGTGAACTTCGACTCAACTTCTGAGGAAAATACTTTAATGGGATAAATTAGTGAAGTGGTGTAAGTGTGTCAAAAACTTCCATTGTTTAGCGAAAAATGGTACGATAATTAGTATATATAAATCTAAGTATAAATGAACAGGTAATAAATAGACTCGCTGTCACTTGGAGTGTAGCTGACAGTACAACAGTGTGACGGGCATTTTAATGCGAATTTGTAGTTTTCGTTTTAATTGCATTAGATTTCACCAATCACGAACTAAGATTGCTGAAACTATCATTGAAATATTGTTTTAATTGGTCAAACTTTAAAAAAAGATTACTTAACTGATAAAGTGGACTTCAGATTAATTTCTGAGGAAAAAATTGCTCTTTTGTTTGGCGACATTATGTCATTTTATTGCTGTAAGGCTTCCTGACCACACTGTGTAAATAAAATCATCAAAGCATTATATATATATATATATATATATTCTGAATTTGCTTTTATAATACTTCTCAACAGTACTAAAATATCTGCAAATAAATAATTCATGATAAACATTAAAAAAATCCTTTATTCAAAAAACACTTTTCAGATACACAATTTAAAAAATAAATTCCTGAATATTTATTCATGCATCCTTCAGAAACATTAAGCAATTATTTATTTAGCGTTTTCAATATTTTCTTTTCATTTACTATTATTTGAAATATAATAAAATATATTTATTTTCTAAAATTAAATTTTTGTCCTTTTTGGTTTATTCAATATTTTATGCGACAATTCGAGGCAATATTTGAAATAGCTTTCTTCATAGGCTTTTTTTTCTCATTTTATTCTCTTCAAACAAAATTTAAAACACATTAAGAGCTTAAAGGCGAGTAAAAATATTTAATAAACAATATTTATAAAATTACACGAATATATTTGTGAATGGAGTTTATTGTTTTCCGATGCTTAAAACAATACATTTACAAATATCGATCTAAAAATATTTTTCTTGCATAGATATAACAATAATTTTTATTAAAAAGGTTTTTTTATTATTAAAGATTAAGTTTTAATATAAAGCCAATGAATAATACATGAGAAATGTTTCTTGTTAAAACATCTGTTTTAGTCATTTTTAAGGCAAAATTCAATTTCGATTTTTATAACCTAAATTTGTTTTAGATTATTTATTAAACAATAATAAATATGCATTAAAAATTTGTAGACACGAATATTAAATTCAAATAAAAATTTTTTATTATAATACGGAATTCCTGATATAAAAAATCTGTTTATTGCAAAACTGTTTAATTAATTTCAAAATTAATAATTTAGTTTATAGTTTGTATGAAACTGTTTGTTTGCTTTTAATCAGAAGAAGAATGAGTTCAGATAAATTAATAAATCAACACAAAGAAATAAAGATTTTATTAAATATGTCTTTTTTAATTAAAATTATATATATATTTTAAATAAAAACAACTGCTCTTCAAAATGCCTTTGTTTTCACGCCCTAACTTTTGAAATCTTTTATTTATTTATTTATTTATTTATTTGTTTTGCTCTGCTCTGAAAGGTTTTGTTCGTTGATGTTATACTAACATGTACTTCCATGTATAAGGCGAGAATTTTTGGGGAATTTTTTGTCTCTAAAGCGAGGGAGGTGAGCTTTTAGACAAGTCTAAGAACATTTAAAATCGATATTCTAAAATTAAAAATATAGTAAATATAAAAATACATAGAAAATAATTGCAAAAAAAAATCCTTTAATACTCTAAAATAGCAATTAAAACTTTTGTGCAAAAATATATAAAGATAGAACCCCAACATTTAAAATTGGGCAAATAATGCATAAAAATTCAGCAAACAGCCGTTTCGAATCTACTACCAAGATTCTTTATCAATACAAGACTCAGGATGCTAGAAAAAGTAAAGCTGAGCAAAGCGCATGCTTATATAGCTGTTACTGGAAGGAATGCGCGAAAAAAGAGCCAATAAGAAGAAAGCAACATGAACAACTGCGTGGAAAAATAGAGAAATCTACCGAAGAATGAACAAACTAAACCGAATAAAAAGGAATTAAATTAAAGACTTCCAAATTCTTGGAAAATAAGGTGTATGTGATAAGTCTTTGAATAGGGAGTAAGAATTTTTATTGGTGTTCTAAGCTTAATTAAAAATTAACAATAATGGTAGTTAAGGAAAAATTGAACCTATGTTGTAAAGACCAACATTATTGAGCAATAGAAGAACGTTTAACCTATTCGTGCCCGGCATCTTTTGCGTAAATTTTATTTCGTTGGCACCACTATTTTTAAAAAATTTAAGTTTAGTTCATTAATCACGAAAATGCATCATTTAAATAAAATAATTATTGCTTTTCTTTTTTACCGGTGTCAAAAACAGTGCTGAATGCACCTTTTGAGGCGTCCCTAAAAAGGGACGCTAGGCACTAATGGGTTAAGCTTTTGATTTTTAGTATAATTTTTATGCTCGTTTAAACGTAAACGTACTCTTAGATTTCGTTTAACAAAGAATAAAAGGTGTGTTAATTTTTTTAATACACTTTGATAGCATATGCAGGAGAAATGTACTACAAAATATATTTTTAAGATGTAGTGGTTCAATTAGAATATAAAAATAGAATCGTATATATATATAAAAAAATAGGGGGTTAAAGAATTATGCGCAAAGCCTTATGAAAAGTCTAGCAGTTCGCCTTTTAACAAGGTGACTATACACAAACAACTTTAGTCAATGAAAATTAAATGAATATTGCAGATATGCATCTAATTTACGAGGCGGTAGGTAAAAGTGGTCTTAAAACTGCGCAAGTAGGTCAGTATTTCCAATCTAGTAAATTATTTTAATAAAACAATCTACCACTATATCAGAATTTCAATCTTTGCTTTCTTTAATGACAAACATTCCATGATTAAATAAAAGGTTTCGTTTTTAATCCTGCTTCGTACCCATTTTATTGACCTCCTGTTACGAACTATCAAATGATGCGAATATATTTAAAACACTCATTAGGTCGCTGGTTCAATTATTACTGCTAATAATACTAATAATATTTAAAAATTCTTTATATACAAATTATTTACACTGAATATTTACATTTTAGATAAAGAATAATGATCCAGCGAACACACGATAGGTCCGCTAATATCGCCGATAAAACCAAAACAATAACAAACGATATTCCAATGTTGCCAAAACGGGGAACCTAAAGGTCAATAAAATGCGCCAAGGAGACGCACGACATCCAAGACTATGGTGAAGCCGTTACAAAAGAATGCGCCATGGAGACGCGATATCCAAGGTTATGGTGAAGCCGTAACATACCGGCCCCCGTTGATATGTGCCAACATTCAACAATAATACTAAATGTAACAATAAACAATTGCAAGTAAAAGGAATTACAGTTCTACAATCAATAATACACTATTTTCGTCAAAATACAATTATACATTTTCAACATTATTACTTAATATAAGTTTACCAAAATGCAAAATATATAAGTTATAATACAAACAATAATTACACTTGAATTTTATGCAAGATAATTATCAAATTAATACCCAATAAATGTAACAATCTAATAAATTTAACAAGTTAATAATAGTTAATCAAGAATATATAGAGACGAAGAAACGTAAGTTTACACTTTACGTTATAAAGCTAAGCTACGTAAATTATGAAGCTAAGAATAAAAAAATTTTAAATCTCAAATGAAATTGCTATACATAATAAACAGTTCAAATACAAATATACAATAATGGTAACTATAATATAATTATTTAAATGTTTCAAAATAACAGAATTCATCAATTCTCTAAAGGAAGTGGGCAAACTTTAGAGACACACCTCGTAATTGAATCCTCGTAATCTGTTTTGATTTCTAAAACTCTAACTTTTTTATCAGATCCATATATTACTTTAATGACACGACCTAATGCCCATTTGCCAGGAGGTAAATTGTCCTCCTTTAGGATAACCATGCACCCTTCCTTTAGGTTGTCCTTCTCAATATACCACCTATTCCGTTGCTGTAAATTAACTAAATATTTAGTGTACCATTTTTCCATAAAATTTGGGTCATTTTTGTTCATTTCTGCCAATGTGATAGCTTATTATCATTAATTTTGGTCAAATTGGGTTCAGGAATTGGAGTTATGAGTCGACCTACCAAAAAATGGGCAGGGATCAAGACTTAAATTTCATTTGGATCTGATGACAATGGTACTAAGGGACGCGAATTTAGAGCCCCTATGATTTCGGTGATTATTCTATTGATTCTATGGTAATGATTTCGGTAATTAATGTCCAAAATTCTTCGAGCGTGACTCGAGAATTGCCCAAAGTTTTTTTGAGATGATATTTAAAGGATTTCACCCCAGCTTCCCATAATCCACCAAAATTGGGTGCACGAGGAGGGATGAATTTCCAGTCAACAGCCTCGAAAGCCAAAAAATTTGACAAAGCTTTATCGGGTTTGCATAAAAGGGCATGTAATTTCTTTAACTCTTTATTTGTACCTACAAAAGTAGTCCCATTATCCGACATTATGGTTGAGCTTTTACCCCTTCTAGCGAAAAATCGTTTCAATGCGGCAATAAATGATTCAGATTTTAAATCTGTCACTATATCTAAATGGATTGCCTTTGTGGCAAGACAAACAAAAATTGCAACGTAAATTTTATTATCTATCCCCTTTTTCTGATTTTTATACTTAATCATAAAGGGTCAACAAAGTCAATTGAACATTTTTCAAATGGCGGGCTAGGATTTGCGGGCTAGGATTTACTCGTTCGGCTGGCAAATTTCTCAAAATTTGATTTGCCCCTATTGGTTTGTTTTTAAAACACGTTACACATTTGTGAACTATTTTATGAGCCAAAGATCGCCCATTTATTACCCAATATTTTTGCCGGACATGATGTAACAATGATTGTGGTCCTAAATGGAAAAATTTGGAATGAAAATATTCAAAAATCATTTCACTTCTGTATACTCATTTCATTTCATTCTGTAAAAAAAAATTCTGTGACGTTACTAAACTTTTTCTAGAAAACTGGGATTCCTAGAACATTTCCTGTAACGGTAACAGTTAAAATTCAAGTTTCAGAGTCGATTACATGTAATTTTCATGTTACCGTAACTTGAAAAGTTCTTGGAATCCCAGTTTCCTAGAAAAGGTTTAGTAACTTTACAGATTTTTTTTGCAGTGTAATCCAGGTAAAAAAAAAATATTATTTGATCAAATTTTGCAAGCTTGAATGTCATATTATATGAATGTTATAGAAAATGTCCGCCCACTATTCCTTGAGACATTTATTTAGGGTTTCGTTCATACACTGTAAAAAAAAAATGTGAAGGTACTAAACATTTTCTAGGAAACTGGGATTCCAAGAACTTTTCATGTAACGATAACAGGGAAAATTCATGTAATCGATTCTGAAACTTGAATTTTTGCTGTTACCGTTACAGGAAAAGTTCTTGGAATCCCAGTTTCCTAGAAAAGGTTTAGTACCTTAACAGATTTTTTTTTACAGTGTATGGCGAAACCTTATTCTTCTCTGTCCTCTCTCTGTTTGTCTGTCACAGAGTCCTACATAAAAACTATATGAGTCAAAGTGTTCAAATTTTGTTTACTTACAGCTGAATACTTCTTGCCACACAACATTTTTTGAAAAGTCTATTATTTTAATAAAAATATTTTTTTTTCTATATCGTCAGTTCATTTCTTGTTGTTGTTATTTTCATCTAATTATCACATGCAAGTTTTAATAGATATAAAAAATATTAATATGTAACATAAATCAAGTGAAAAACGCGTTTATTTGTTTTTATTTCTTCATACTAGGGGGCTCTATCCCTACGAGCTATGCTCGCCAGTCCCCGTTCAGGCACCCTATATACTAAAAGCACGCTAATTTCACCGGCTTTAAAAATATTTAATTACACTTAAAAAGAAAAGAGGTGATCATCCTGTAAACGGGTTTCCACTAATTTTCCTTCGATTGGAGATTTTTAAGGTCAAATCAGCTGCTGTTAAGAAATAATATATTTGTTTTCGTTCTTGATTTTAAAAAAAAGTTTAAAGATTTAAAAAAAGCTAATATGAAATGAATTAAGTAAGCAGAGTTTAGTAAAGGGTTAAAGTAACTTTTCCGGAGTTCTAAACAATATATAAGGTATTGTAAAGGTAAATTCTTTTTACCAATTTTGAGACATGTTGTATGTTCATGCTATATCACTATAAGGAAATAAAATTTGAAATGGCATCGGATTAGCATGTTGTGAAATTACAATTTTTTAACAAAAATTTAAAACATATTCTTTTTCTTCAATTCTAGTTAACTTATGGCTATTTCTATGCGAACTTGTTTGTCTGTTACGGGCTACGATTTTTGGCTACCAGTATTTTATATCGAAAAAAAATGACTCATTTTGTAGAAGATATTTCATCAGTTGAATAAAATGAAGCAAACTTTTCGAAAATAACGGTGGCCAACAAGCATAGCAATTTTCAGCTGTGTAACAGACAAACAAATTCGCATGGAAATAACCTCATGCATCATTCTATAATTTTTAGCATATGTATTTATTTGCCTGAGAAATTCACATAAATATATTGTTATGTATTTTGTAAATAGTATGTAATTGTACTAAAAAATTATGTAAATAATCCTATTAAGCTCTATTCATAAGATAATATTAATTTTTATTGCATTAAAGTATCTCAATTTGTTGATTTTCTGCAAGCAAGCAAACCTATTGATTTTAATTGGATGATGTCTATGGGAACTTGGCGAAATATTAGTTGACATCACTTTTGGCGACTAATTTTGGTCGCCAAATTGGCAACAGAACTGGGTCCCGTCCCTTGCAGTAGCTACGCAGATTTTCTGCAATTACCATCGATTACCTACGCAGTTTTCTATTGGTCTATTTCCAAATTGTTACTTTTTTATATACTATAAGGATTACATCATATTTATCATCTATTTTGACATGCGAAGTGAAATATTTTTTTTATTTATTAAATTCCTATTCATTTAAATTACTAGCCGCCTCTGGCGACCTTTTTGGTCTCCCTTAAATTTATGCTAAACTTTGCAATATTTTACTTTTATTCATAATATATTTACTTCCGTGCCTTCAATAAATCTGCAGATTCTGACTGAGAAATCAACAGATCTATGCGATCACGATAACATTTAGGGGAATATTTTAGTACTCTGTTCTGGTTGAGGCGATGGGCGAAGAAATACGAAATAGCGCCTAAAACAATGCGCTGGTTTTTATCGTTTTAAATGCGTTTTCTGATGAAGTCCTGCTATAAACATTATTAGTTAAATATAAAAATTTCAAAATAGGGTAGTGGCTAATTTCCAGGAGGCGCATTCGTAAATATAATAATGCTGCCATTTATACAAGGAATGACTAATTTTCTATTGACAATATTCGTTTGTTAATTTAATGATAAAGTGTTTTGAAAGAGATATTAAACGAAACTCTGTGTGCAGTCTGCGATCACACTTATTCATTTGTTCTAGATTAAGATCGAAGTGCCTTTTTTTTTAATTCCGTGCGCGTGCACATTCGTAAATTCAGATACTATAGACAAGAGGATGAAATAAAATAAATAAAAAAAAAACGTCGAAAAAGGGAAAAAAAACATTAAATATGCATTTTTTTCCTCAATTCTAAATTTTAAAAGCATTAAAGTAAGTAATATAAAGCTTTTGCTTTATATTACTTATAAAGCTTTGTGTTTAAGACACCACGCCGTATAGTGAGTGTAGAAGGTTGTGACTTCGATTCACACAAGCTCCATTGCATACGCACCTTATGTGGAACTCTTTCTAAACGATCGTGTCTACATTCCAACTCTATCTAAAAGTTTGCCAAAATTTAAACACGGAATTTAAGAGGACTATTGCTTCTATTGCCATGACTTGTTAACCGACATGTGAGGAGTATTCGATTTTAGGGTGGATGCAGGATCAAAATGCAAAAATCTATGAACTAATAGTACTGTTGTCAAAAACTCTTTTAAATTGTAGAAAATTCATATATGACCATACGAAAACAATTTAAATTAGTTGGATGTGGAAATCCAAAAACTCTCTTTTATCTCATACATCTTGATGTTTCATTAAGTTACAAATGTACTGCAGTATTATTAAATTAAGTTTTTAATATTATTTAGTTCAATACTATACCACTTTCGATTATCATCTTCAACTTCTGCTTCAGAAAATTAAAGGGAATAAAAAGGAATTAATCTCGATCATGATATTTATTAAAATCAATATATTTTCTTTATTCTACTGCACATTAAACTATATACCGGGTGATCCAGAAGTTCCGGGAGTTTTGAAATGCTAATAATTAGCAAACTATAAACAATAAAAGCATGCGGTTTTTACGGAAATGCTTGGAAACTTATGGGATTTCTTTTTTCGATGAAACAATCATATTATGTTAGTTACACTTTTTGCCAACAGGTGTCGCAAAAATTGATAGTTATGTTTTTTATGGTATGATACAGCTCATTTAAAAGAAAGAATTATTGTCCAAGAGTTACTAATTTTCATTATGACGCTAATATCTTATAAGTACCACCGTGAGCCGATGCAAAACAGCGTGTACAGTATCTTCAGAGCAGAAAGAAATTTTAGAAGTAATTTCAGTTCATCGTGATATTACAATTTTACTGCATTTAGACTCACCATGAGCTGATGATTTTCATTGAGTATTGGCAACGAATTCTACTTCATTTACGATTGCAACAGACATTTGGGATCTCTTGCTTCTATTACGATCTTCCAATGAGCCTTTTTTTTAAATCAACTTACCATAGCATTTCACATTTGTAATGGCCATCAAATATTTTGCAGTTTTAACTTTACGTATTGTACTATAAGAACATAACTCGACGTGTAAAGAAAGCATGTCTAAACATAGCAATTACTCATAAAATTTTGTATCAAAATTCACTTTCAATGCAATTTCAATTACTTAAAAAAAAAGTGTTTGAACATAAACCACTCTTAAAACGAAACCTCATAATGATTATCCTAGAAAAGAAGTTTCGCAATGATCTCATGTGTGTATATAACGCATGGTATAGGTACATTCAACCTTGTACAGCAGCGCTACCTGTTGCTACAAATTGTAATTATATATATTTTTAAAAAATTCATTCTAAACAAAAATCCCACATGCTTCTGAGAATATATCTAAAAACCGAATCTTTATATTGTACATAGTTTCCTAATTATTAACATTTTAAAACTCCCGAAACTTCTGGATCACCCTGTATATAAATCTGTAATAGTTTTAAAAATTACAAAAAACTGGAACGACATTTAACATTATTTTACGAACCAGAACAACATTGGTCATGATTTCACGAACCGAAATATCGTACCGGTTATATTTCGAGCCTGGTTGGATGAGTGCTGAATAACTGAAGACAGACACATTGAACATCCAGGGGGCGAATGGTAAGGGAAAACACAGTCAAAAAAAGAGGAAACTACCGGTATTTAGCGAATTTCTCTTTAACAATATACTGATATTTAGCATTTTTTACGGTATTTTTACCTGACCACCCTCCACCCAGAACAATTGCCAGAAAAACTATGTTAGTTTACCTTCAATTTGATGTAGATTTGTTGTAAATAGTCGAAATTAAACTTTTATAGTCTAAAATTAAAACTAGTGCATTCTTTTACAAATACTTTTCATTCTTTTACAAGTAATTTTCATAATTTTACTAGTAAAGTAATAGGAAATTTTTATAGTTTTTAATATTCACGCACAGTAAAATACGCATATTAAGAAGCAGCACAGTAAAATACGCAGTACCTCACTAACATACTTATTTAATTTCAAGCCAATTAGATGCTTTTTGTGTCAGTTATCGCGGAACAGACAGACTGACAGACAGACAGAGAGAAAACAAAAAATTTCGTGTCTCCAAAGTAAGCCTTTACTGACGTTTCGGCAACTAGGGCATTCTTTTACGGATACATTGTATTATAATTTTACCAGTAAAAAAATAGCAAATTTTTATAGTTTTTAATATTTACACAGAGAAAAATACGCATAGGAAAAACTAGATGTTTCATAATCGTAAACGACAAACTCCTTTTTAATTGCAAATGATTCCTATATTCACAAAAAATGACACCTGTTTCTATTTCAATCATATTTTTATTCCTTGAAATGCAGTACTTCCGTTTTTGAAATGCGTTCTTTCCAGCAAGATTGTCTTGCAAAAAGAAAAACGTTGATTGGCAGGATAAAAGATCTTTTATTCTGTATTCATCCTTTCTACGAAAAATGGATTCGTGATGAAAATTTTCCAAGAATTTCTTTTTCTTGAAATTAACATGTATATCAACACTGGACAGCAAAAAACGCTAGTGTCAGAATGAAATGAATATTTCATTTATTTGTAAATATGAAAGTTTCTTATTTTAAAAGCAATGTTTTTAGGAATTTCCCTTAAAGTATTTTTAAGTAAACTACAAAATAAGAGTACAACACAATGCCAGGAAGTATACAATACCTGACCTTTCTCATACAATACCTGACAATATATAATTAACATCTTTGAACACGTGAAAGATTAAAGAAATTTATGTATAGATATATAATAAACTATGTATACAAATCTGTAATAATATCTTTTAAAAATTACACGAACTGGAACGATATTTACCATTATTTCACGAACCAGAATATCGTCCCGGTTACCTTACAAGCTGTGGTTGGATGTGTGCCGAATAACTGATGTTGCGCGCACTGAACATTTCAAAGAAAACCTATGTTATTTTATCTTCAATTTAATAAAGATTTGTTCTAAATAGTCTAAATTAAACTATTATAAATATATTATTAAAACTGGCACATTCTTTTATATGTACAATGTAATATAATTTTACCATTAAAACAATAGCAAATTTTTATAGTTTTTAATATTCCCGCGCAGTAAAATACTCGTATGAAAAAAACAATATTTTTCATAATCGAAAACGCCGATCACCTTTTCAATGCAAGTAATACCTATATTCACAAAAATGACACCTATTTCTATTTTAATCATACTTTTATTCCTTGAAATGCACTGCTTCCATTTTTGAAATGCGTTTTTTTCAGCGAGATTGTCTGGTAAAAAGAAAAAGGCTGATTGGTAAGATAAAAGATCTTCCTTTATTCTGAATTCTCCTTTCTTCCGAAGAATGGATTCGTGAAAATATTCCAAAATTTTTTTTCTTGAAATTAGTATGCATATCAAACGGAGATAGCGAAAAATGCTAGTGACAGAATGAAATAAATTTTTCCTTTATTTGTAGAAATGAAAGTTTGTTATTTTGAAAGCAATGATTTTATGGGTTTCTCTTAAAATAATTTAAAGTAAACTAACAAATAAGAAATTCAATGCAGTATAAGAAGGTGTGTATTTCTCTACCTGATAATATGATTAACATCTTAGAGCGCATTAAAGATTAGGGAAATATATATGTATATATAAAATATACTATATATATAAATCTATAATATTGTCTTTTAATAATTACACGAACTGGAAACATATTTACCATTATTGCACGAACTGATCAAACACTGGTCATAATTTCACGAACAAGAATATCGTCCCGGTTAGATCTCAAGCTCAGGTTGGATATGTGCTAAATAACTAATGGTGCACACACTACATTTGCATGAAAAACAAGCTTACCTTCAATTTGATAGCATTTGTTAGTAATATAATTTACTCGTTTACCTTCAATTTGATTAAGTTTTGTCCTAAACAGTCTAAATTAAACTGTTTTATATGTATATCATTAAAACAGGGGAATTCTTTTATGGATGCGTTTTTATATAATTTTACCAGTAAAACAATAGCAAATTTTTATAGTTTTAAATATTCACACACAGTAAAATACGTTCAAAAAATAAAAAAAGATATTTTAAATCGAAAACGACGATCTCCTTTTCAATGCAAGTGATACCTATATTCACAAAAATGACACTTGTTTCTATTTCAATCATATTTTTATTCCTTGAAATGAGGTGCTCTTATTTTTGAAATGCGTTCTTTTCAGCGAGAATGTCTTGCAAAAATAAAAACGTTACTTGGTAGGATAAAAGATCTTTTATTCTGTATTCTACTTTCTACGAAGAATGGATTCGTGAAAATATTCCAAACGTTTCCTAGTCTTGAAATTAATATGCATATCGACACGAGATAGCGAAAAATGCTAGTGGCAGAAAATGGAATGAATTTTTCATTTATTTGTAAATATGAAAGTTTGTTAATTTAAAAGCTATGTTTTTAAGGGTTTCTCTTAAAATATTTTGAAATAAACTACAAAAAAAGAGTACAACACATTGCAATGTAAAAAAGAGTGTGTTCCTCTACCTGACAATACATGAATAACATTTTAGAACACACGAAAAATTAGCGAAATTTATGTATGCATATATAGAGTTTTATATACATATAGTTTTTAATTGCACCCTGTATTGTGTCATAATATATTTATAATAGTAAAGTTCTACGAATTTTTCACAGACATTAAAAGACATTTATATATCTTTCTTTAACATAAATTTAAACAGTTAGTGCAAATGTTAATAATTTAGAAATTATATACTCTAAATGACACTTACAAAAAAATTATTTTAGAGTTTATATTTTTGAAACTATTGTCATGTGCACTAATTGTTTGCGTTTATGTAAAAAAATGATATATAAATGTGTTTTAATGTTTGAAAAAAATTGTAAAGCTTTACTATGTATGCTTATATAAATTGAGCAGTTGCCATTTTATATTTGTAAATTTAAAAATTATTATTAATGAATCAAATGCGAGCGAAATTTGCCATATCTATCCATTTCAATCCTATAATGAAATGAACAGGATTTACCGATAACACTAGTTTACAGTACATCTGTTGCCGAAAAAATTTTAGCTGTTGCTGACTACATATGATATGCTATTTTCAAAAATATAATTAGAATATTTTAATCAGCTCTAGTTTCTGCGTTTTCGCTATGTAGGTATTAAACAGAAAAAAAACCTGTATTTACTTAGAAAAACTTTATTAAAAAAATACTTAATCATTGAGTTCTAACAAACTTTGTTTTAAAGCTCTTCTCCGATGTGTATCCTCTAAAAAATGACGTATCAGAAACCAAAAATAGTCAGACATCACATTCGTATCTCAGAAACCCTGATAGAACTCTTCCATGACGCATACGTCCTGATGCATACTTTCTCCTTGCTCTTCGCTCATATCTGCTAAAATTTCCGGAAAACTGTCCAAGTGTCTACTGAGGAAGTAGAGTATTATGCTCATATTGCACCCCATATTTTTTAATTGTAGCAGAAAGTCTTCTACAAGTTCAATATAATTTTCAGATTTTTTATTTCCGAAAAATTTATTTTAGTATCTGAGGAAAACATTTTATTCTTTTAATCTTGATGTTAACAATTCTGAAGCTTGTTTAGAAAGATTTAAATCTCTTACAAGATCATCTAACTCATTTTGGAAAAAGCATTTTGGCTCATTTGACATATCTTCAAAATCCGCAACATTTTGTGATGAGCTTAGTCCTTCAATATCTTGTTCTAATGGTTCAGATATATTTTTAGACTCTGAAGAGTCAGGTAAACGCTGCACTGGTCATTGAAATCAACTAGTACTTGGGTACTGCCATTTAACTCGATTTTTAGTGTTTAACGTTCACGCTAAAAAAAAAAAAAAAAAAAAAGTTTTTGAGATGATTTTGTGCTTTTTGCCAAATAGCCGGTGTTCCAAATTTAAAGGCACGTATCTTAAATATTCCACACACTATTTGCGAACACAATTTGGGAGTCCAGGACGTCTCATTTTTATCCAAGAGCATCCCAAAATACTCAAAATAGGTATTTTTCACCAACTCTGATATAACTTATCTACAAGTGTTAAACACATATTCGCCGCATATATAACAAACATGATCTGGGTTGTTTAAACAACGTATCCTTGAACTACTCATGACGTAAAAACTTGAGAAACTAATCTTAAAACAGTAAAATACGCCTGTTATTGATTAATATATATGCTTAAATGATAAAAATCAAAAACAAAGCAACTCGAGCTGCTCAAAAGATTTTTCGGTTAGATTTGACAAAAATAAGTCATAAGTGAACACTATCAACCACAGAATTCGCGGCAACTGACAGAAAGTTTAATTTTGTAAACTAGTGTAATGACTCAATCAATTACATTGAAATTTACTATTAATAGAGATTTTAGTAAGAAAATGGTATTCCTAGGTATGAAAATATTCCAAACATTTTCTTTTCTTAAAATTAATATTCATATCAATTCCAAATAGCGAAAACTGCTTGTGACAGAATGAAATGAATTTTTCATTTATTTGCAGATATGAAAGTTTGTTATTATAAAAGCAATATTTTTAGGGGTTTCTCTTAAAATATTTTTAAGTAGACAACAAAATAAGAGTACAACACAATGCAATGTATGAAAGAGTGTATTTCTCTACCTGACAATGTATGATTAACATCATAGAACACGTGAACGATTAGAGAAATTTATATATATATATATATATATATATATATATATATATATATATATATATATATATATATATATATATATATATATATATATATATATATATATATATATATATATATATAGATATATATATATAGATATATATATATAGATATATATATATAGATAGATATATATATATATTCATGTTAATTATACTTAAAGACAGTATAAATACTGGTTTCATTGACTGATTGTTATGGTAATACTTTGGTAATAGTTACTTTGGTTTTATTTGTAAAAGTATATGTATATATATATAATAAATTATGTATATAAATGTGTTAGAATATCTGCAAAATGCAGTGTAAGAAAGTACGTATTTTTCTACTTGACACTATATAATTAACATATTAGAACATATGAAAAATCAGAGAAACTTGTGCATACATATATATAATAAACTATGTATATAAATCTGTAATGTATCTTTTTAAAACTACACGAACTAGAACGATATTTACCATTATTTCACGAACTGATCAACCATTGGTCATAATTTCACGAACTAGAACATCGACCCGGTTACATATCGTTGGATATGTGCCAAATAACTAAAGGTGCAAACACTAAACATTTGCAAGACAAACTACGCTATTTTACCTTCGATTTGACAAGAATTTGTTCTAAAAAGTCTAAATTAAACTTTTATAAATATGTCATTAAAACTGGGGTATTCTTTTATGGATACAATGTATTTTAATTTTACCAGTAAAACAATAGGAAATTTTTATAGATTTTAACATTAACGCACAGTAATATACGCATAAAAAAGATATTTCATAATCGAAAACGGCAATCTCATTTCAATGCAAGTGATACCTATATTCACAAAAATGATACCTGTTTCTATTTTAATCATATTTTTATTCTTTGAAATGCGGTGCTTCCATTTTTGAAATGAGTTTTCTTTATTTTTGAGCGAGATTGTCTTGCAAAAAGAAAAATGTTGATTGATAGGATAAAAGATCTTCTTATATTCTAAATTCTACTAGTTTTGAAGAATGGATTCGTAACAATATTTCAAACATTTTCCTTTCTTGAAATTAATGTGCATATCAATACCAGATATCGAAAAATGCTAGTGACACACTGAAATGCATTTTTCATTTATTTGTAGATATGAAAGTTTGTTATTTTAAAAGCAATGTTTTTAGCGGTTTCTCTTAAAATATTTTAAATTAAACTACAAAATAAGATTGCAACACAATGCAATGTAAGAAAGTATGTATTTCTCTACCTGACAATATATGATTAACATCTTAAAACACATGAAAGATTAGAGAAATTTATATATATATATATATGTGTGTGTGTGTGTGTGTGGGAATAAAGGATGAAGTATTCAGCAATAAAAGAAAATAAACTCAATGTTTTAATGAACGTGATATCCCAAGCGAGCCTCATGTGATGATGCGGGGAGAGAACGAGGTGTTCTATAGATTTTTCAGCGATGGCGAGTTTGGTGGATTTTTAATGCAAACCTCAGCGAAGCTTGTTTATGCTGAATATTATTCAGTTCTACTGTTATATTTGAATGTTACGTATATATTTTATGTCTATTTAACCTTTTTATATTTTCAAGAATATTAGTTTTGCTTAAATCTTAAGTTAATCACTTAAATTCCCACAAGTTTTGGGGGCTGTTGCTGAGATTTGAATGATTTCGATGATTTGAATTTGAATTTCACGATAGAAGCTATTTTGTACTAAGAAGAGATAAGTCCAAGAAAAATGTTTTGTTTTTAAACTAAAACGTATAATGTAAAAAAAGGAAATGTTTGTTATATGTGTAATCATTAGAAATTATCCGTAATTAAGCCTGCAAGATAGTGCAATATATTGTTTTGTTGAAGTGTAAACAAAAATTATAATGTCCATGCTGAATAAAGCTAGAAAGGCGGACTTGTTAACATTGTGTGATGACTTAGGTATAGTTTTGCCTCAGAGCCCAAGAATCATTGATTTGATAAAGCTGGTGACTAAATCAAAGGATTATGAAGAAAATTTTGTAAAAGTTCGACTTGAAGTCATTGCTGCAGAGAGAATAGAAAAAGAAGAAAGAAGGCTAGAAGCAGAAAAGGAAAAAGAAGAAAGAAGGCTTGAAGAAGAAAAAGAAGAACGGAGGCTAAAGGCAGAAAAAGAAGAAAGACGGCTAGAAGCAGAGAGAAGATTAGAGGAAAAGAAATTAGAGATAGAGTACGAATTACGAAAAATTGAGCTTCAAGGGAATATGACAAATATAAGTGACGGTTCGACTGCTGTAACTGGGTCAGGTAAGCAACCAGATTTGTCCAAATTAATGTCACACTTTGACGGGAAGGGTGATATTAGTATTTATTATTTAGCTTTATTCGAGAGACAAATTTCTAGGATGAATATAATAAAAGAAAATTGGGTAATGCACTTATTAAGTTTAATACCGCTAGAAACTGCTAATTTTATAACTAGAGAACCAGAAACATTAACAAATAACTACGATTACGTAAAAAATTTTTCTGCTCAAAAGATTCAAATTGACGCCAGAAGAGTTCAGGCAAAAATTAATGTCGCATAAGAAAGAAAACTCAGCCACTTGGCGCGATCTAGCATTTGAATTAAAAAATTATTTAGAAGAATGGATTACCGGTCTTGATGTATCCAATTTTGAAGATTTAAAAGAATTAATATTAGTAGATTAAATCAAGAGAAGATTACCGATAGAAATGAAAGAACATTTTATCGATGATCTTCCCAAAATTAAAAGTGTTGATACATTAGTTTGTAAACTAGATAATTACGAAACAGGGAGACGTAGTATCAAAACCATGAATAGAAATTCACACCACTTTGAAGAAAGGGAGCCAAAAATGCGCGAAAACAACAACACAAAATCATGGTTTCCATATCAACGTTATAACACTTTAAGAAAACAACAATTTAAAGATAATACAGATAATGTAAATGAATCTTCTAATTTAAATGGAAAGAACAGGGTACAAATTATATGTTTCAAAAGTAATCGTCTTGACCACGCAATATCGCAGTGTAATAATAGTAATATTAAACAAATAAAAAATGACAGCCAAAATCGAAGCCAAAACCCGCGATTATCCAATCACAAAGCGATGAATTCCTCAGTAATCTAACAAACCAACAGCGCCAAACCAGATTACATGATAAATATTGATATTAACGGTGAAAAGAACAGATCTTCTTCGTCACTGGAAGTGATATCAGTTTGGTGAATTATGAATGTTATACGAATACGGGCTCGCCAAGATTATTTTCAAATAATATTTCATTGTCAGGCATAGAAAAAGTAGTTGTTTATCCTAAAGGATACTTTCCATATGAATTGAATATTGATGGTTTTTTAATCAGAACAAATGTGTATGTGTTAGAATCTCTCGCATACGATATTTTATTGGGATACGATGTGATTAGCAAATTAAATTTGGCGATAGACGAGAACGGAATTAAGATCGTTGGCAAACGCAACAACATTCAAGTAGATTACACTGAAGTTCAGAAGAATTCTGATATAAAACTGAATCATGCTGCCAGAAATAATAATGAGAAGAAAACATCTACGTTAGAAAATTCACGTGATGAAAATATTATAGTTGCAAATGATAATAATGCAGAAAGTTATTTCTTGATTAATTTCGCGAGAGTCATTGAGGAAAATGAAATTAATTTGAATCACGTGATAAATTTGAAAAGAAGAAATTAAATAAATGAGAATGAAGAAAATTTAATTAGTAAGAAAAAATCGGATGAAAAAAACGAAGTATTAGAAAAAATCCCTGTCGGCTGGGCCTATAGGCGGAGGTAGATTTCAAAGAGTGCTCATTTCAACAAAAAAATACATATGATTAGAGATAAAACCCAGTTTAATAACTTCATTTGGCCGTTTATGAAAAATTTTTAATTTCATTTTTCTGCAAAAACTGGTTTTATCAGAATTATCTGAAGAAAAATTCAGCTCAAATGCCCATTTTGACAACATATTTTGAAATAAATTCTGAATTTATTAAAAAATCGACCAAAAATGTACATAATACATTCCTAAATAACAAAAAAAAACTGTCAGTTGAATGCATTTGAGAAAAAAATTGGATTTAAAAATGAGTCATAAAATAACCGATTTGTTGTTTGAATACATCCTTAATTCTGTAATCATGATTTCTTCGGAAAATTTTGTGCGAAATACTCACTTTGACAGCATTTTAAAAAATATATTCTATCTTTATCGAAAAACTGGCCAATGCGTCACAGTATATAGTTTCTAAATAAGAGGATCTGTAAATTGGATGCGTTTGAGAGCGAAAATGGATTTTAAAACGAGTCATAAAAAACGCAATTTGCTATGTGAAAACTTCCTTAAATTTTCAAATCACGAAGACTTCGGGAAATTCTGTTCAAAATACCCTTTTTGGTAGCCTTTTTCGAAATATATTCTGTCTTTATCAAAAAACCGATCAATGCATCACATTATATAGTTCCTAAATAAGAGGATCTGTAAATTGGATGCGTTTGAGAGCAAAAATGGATTTAAAAACGAGTCAGAAAAAAACGCAATTTCTTATTTGAACACTTCTTAAAGTCTCAGTCACGATGATTTCGGAAAATTCTGTTCAAAATACCCTTTTTGGTAGCCTTTTTTGAAATATATTCCGTCTTTATCAAAAAACTGACCAATGCATCACATTATATAGTTCCTAAATAAGAGAATCTGTAAACTGGATGCGTTTGAGAACAAAAATGGATTTAAAAACGAGTCAGAAAAGAACTCAATTTCTTAATTGAATACTTCCTTAAATTTTCAGTCCCGATGATTTTGGGAAATTCTGTTCAAAATACCTTTTTTGGTAGCCTTTTTTGAAATATATTCCGTCTTTATTAGAAAATTGACCAATGCATCACTTTATACAGTTTCTAAATAAGAGGATCTATCATTTGGATGCGTTTAAAATCAAAAATGAATTTAAAAATGAGTCAGAATGTAACCAGTTTGGATAGGAGGTTTTTCTTCAACTCCTATTTTTATTTAATTTCTTTTTGCTATACGAATTGGTCCTATGAAAAACTTGTTAATATAAAAGTTGTAGATGTTTTTGAGAAGATGTAAAATAAATTTAATCAGATTTGATATCTTAAAAATTGACGGAGTTATGGATTTTTCTCTTTTTTCACCGCCCTTTTTCTTTTCGTTTTTAATTTTTTTCATCGATAAAAGTTGGTCCTATCAAAAACTTGTAAATACAAAAGTTTTCGATAATTTTAAGAACATTTACAAAAAATTTAGTTGGACTTGATATCTTGAAAATTGACGAAGTTATGAATTTTTTTCTCTCAAAACCCCTGTTTTTTTCGCTCCTTGAGCCCACTTCTAAATTTATCAAAAATCTGTCATGCATAAACTTTTGGCCCATTTTTAAGAAGTAATATAAGCTTTAAACCGATTCGATATCTACTTTATTTAAGAAGTTATGGCGTTCTTTCGGTTTTCACAAAAATGCCCCCTATTCCGACCCCCTTGGTCCGATTTTGCCCATTAACGAACTTAGCCGAGATTTTATCTACTTTGATTTTATGTACAAGTTTGGTGGAGATTGGTGAAGGATTGTAGAAGTTATCGTCCCCATAAAAAAGTGAGATATATATATATATATAGAAAGATAGATAGATAGATAGATAAACTGGTGCAATTGCAATAGGTAGTATTTCATACGAAATCTACCTAAGAGGACGAATGAGTGACCTAAAAGAAAAACACAAATTACGCGCATGCGCCAATGAAAATGAAAATAAAAATGAAACGATGAAAGTTGAAAAACATTATAAACGGAAAAACACGAGGGAAGAAAAGAATATTGAAGGAGTAAATGCAAATAAACAGAGATTTGTCAGATATTATAAAAAGCGTGATCAAGATGATAGAAATGAAGAAAGGAAATATTATTCGAGAAATAATTTTGGAAAACGTTACACACATGAAAATAGTAGAAAATATTTAGAGGTACAGCAAACAGAAAGAAAACGTGAAATTTTTGAAAAAGAAAGGGCTGAACCGTGTGAAAGGGATAGTATTAATTTGGCAGGCGAAACAAGCTTTAAAACAAATTTTAATAGTCCACGTAGAAATCTATATTTCTGGAATAATGGTAATTATAGAAAACAATTTAACATGATGAGAAAAGTACCTAACAGACATAAATTAAATGACCTTGTGGTAATCGAAGAAACGCAGCATGAGACAGGACTGAAATTAAAGGGAAAATTTTATGGACCGAATAAAAATATTAAAGTAAAGTCACATAATCGTTATGATGCAGAGAGAAATGGAGATCATGGTGGACAACAAGATATCCACTATTGCAACATACGTCAAGTCGTGGGGTAATGCATCTGCATAATGTGAGATGTTTTTGCTTTATGTTTACCTGTTTTGTTTGTGTGAATTTGTGTCTAAATTTTTATAAGCAGCTGCCGAGGTCGTCAGAAACGTCAGGATGACCGAGAATGTGGGAATAAAGGATAAAGTATTCACCAATAAAAGAAAATAAACTAAATGCCTTAATGAACGTGATATCCCAAGCGAGACTCATGTGATGATGCGTGGAGAGAACGAGGTCTTCTATATATTTTTCTGCGATGGCTAGTTTGGTGGCTTTTTAATGCAAACCTCAGTGAAGCTTGTTTATGCTGAATATTATTCAGTTCTACTGTTATATTTGAATGTTACATATATATTTTATGTCTATTAAACCTTTTTATATTTTCAAGAATATTAGTTTTACTTAAATCTTAAGTTAATCACTTAAAATCCCACATATATATATATATATAATAAACTATGCTTATAAATCTGTGATAACATCTATTGAAAATTACACGAACCGTAACGATATTTACCATTATTTCACGAACCGATGAGCCATTGGTCATAATTTCACAAACCAGAACATCGTCTCGGTTACATTTCGTGCCTTGATCGGATGTGTGCCTAATAACTAATGATGCAGACACTGGAAATTTGCAAGAAAAATTATGTAGTTTACCTTGAATTTTCTAAAGATTTGTTCGAAATAGTCTAAATTAAACTGCTATAAATATATTACTAAAACTGGGGTATTCTTTTATGGATACATTGTGTTATAGTTTTACGAGTAAAACAGTAGAAAATGTTTTTATTTTTTAATATTAGCTCTCAGTAAAAGGCACATAGTAAAAAAAGATATTTTATAATCGAAAACGACGATCTTATTTTCAATGCGAGTGATACCTATATTCACGAAAATGACACCTGTTTCTAATTCAATCATGCTTTTATTCCTTGAAATGCACCGCTTCCATTTTTGTAATGCGTTCTTTTCAGCGAGATTGTCTTGCAAGAAGGAAAAACGTTGATTGGTAGGATAAAAGATCTTCTTTTATTCTAAATTCTGATTTACTCGAAGAATGGATTCATGGAAATATTCCAAAAGTTTCCCTTTCTTAAAATTTATATCATATTAATACTAGATACCGAAAATTGGTAGTGACAGAATGAAAAGAATTTTTCATTTATTTGTAGATTATGAAAGTTTGTTATTTGAAAAGCGACGTTTTTAGGGGTTTCTCCCAAAATATTTTTTAATTAAGTACAAAATAAGAATACAACCCAATACAATATAAGAAAGTACGCATTTCTCTACCTGGCAATACATGATTAAGAACTTAGAACACATGAAAGTTTAGAGAAATTTATATTCATATATATATATATATATATATATATATATATATATATATATAATAAATTTATATAAATCTGTAATAAAATCTTTAAAAAATTACACGAACCGGAGCGATATTTGCCATTATTTCACGAACCGATCAACCATTAGTCATAATTCCACGAACCAGAACATTGTCCCGGATACATTTCGATTCCTGGTTGGATGTGTACCGAATAAACTAATGGTGCACACACTGAAATTATGCAAGAAAAAAATTGTTAGTTTACCTTCAATTTGATAAATATTTGTTCTAAATAGTCTAAATTAAACTGTTATAAATATATTCTTAAAACTGGGGCATTCTTTTATGGATACATTGTATTATAATTTTACCAGTGAAACAACAGCATATTTTTATAGTTTTTAATATTCACACACAACAAAATACGCATAGAAAAAAAAAGATATTTGATAATCGAAAACGACAATTTCATTTTCAATTCAAGTGATACCTATATTCACAAAAATGACACCTGTTTCTATTTCAATCTAATTTTTATTCCTAGAAATTCAATGCTTCCATTTTTGGAATGCTTTCTGTTCAGCGAGATTGTCTTGCAAAAAGAAAAACACTGATTGGTAGGATAAAAGGTTTCTTCTTTTATTCTGAATTCTGCTATCGTAGAAGAATGGATTCGTGAAAATATTTGAAACATTTCCTTTTTTTTGAAATTAATATGCATATCAATACCAGATATCGAAAAATGCCAGTGACAGATTGAAATGAATTTTTCATTTATTTGCAGATATGAAAGTTTGTTATTTTAAAAGCAACGTTTTTAGGGATTTCTCTTAAAATATTTCTAATTAAACTACAAAATAAGAGTACAAAAGAATGCAATGTAAGGAAATGTATATTTATTTATCTGCGTATGTGATTAACATTTAGAACACATGAAAAATTAGCGAAATTTATGTATATATAAATATATATATATAATAAACTATGTATATAAATTTATAAAAATATCTTTTAAAAATTACACGAACCGGAGCGATAAATACCGTTATTTCTCAAACTGATCAGCCATTGGTCATAATTTCACGAACCAGAACATTGTCCCGGTTATATTTCAAGCTCTGGTTGGATATATGCTAAATAACTAACGGTGCACACACTTTATTTGCATGAAAAACAAGCTTACCTTCAATTTGATAGCATTTGTTAGTATTATAATTTACTCGTTTACCTTCAATTTGATAAAGTTTTGTCTTAAACAGTCTAAACAGCCCCGGTTGTATGTGTACTGAATAATTAATGGTGCACACACTGAGCATTTCCAAGAAAAACTATATTAGATTAACTTCAGTTTGAAAAAAAAATTGTACTAAATAGCATAAATTAAACTGTTATAAATATATTATTAAAACTAGTAAATCTGCAGATCAAGAGCCTCAACGTCAGCTTCGCCCATCATTTTTTTAAACGCACTTTGGGTAATATTCAACTTCCTGGAAACTAATTTAAAATTTTCAAATTACGTAATTATTTATAAGAATAAAATAAGAATAACAAGTTTTCAGCCATCAAAAGCGTTAAATTAAAGATTTAGTTATGTTAGGATATTCTAAAATTTTCATGATCTATTATTTTTATTTTTTTATTATGACATAGTAGATTTAATTAGGGGGAGCGGAGCCCCCCTGAACCCCTCGTAGTCTCATTAAATTTAAATTTGTAACTTTCTATTAACTGTGCTGATGACTATCGTATATCTTGTATTTCTTTATACATTTTGATTTTTAAGGATAAGTAACAGTTTTAAGAAGAATTTTTCATTATCCTCATACTTCTACATACCTGCCCACCACAAACACCTAAATCTGATATATCAGGAACTTTTGAAAGTGTGAACTCAGTAATCTAGGGTTTTACAATTTTGTTTCCGAAAAAAAGAAGTTTTGATTGCATTTTGTGGCAGTTATTGCGGACAGACAGAAGAACAGACTGACAGACGGAAAACAATAAATTTTGTGTCGCCAAAATAAGCTTTCACTGAAGTTTTGGCAATGACATCATTATTCATGAGTTATTGCTATTCATGTTTCTTGTATTTTTAACGACCACTATAAAATACCTGTTTTATTTCAATTATGACGTCATATTTTACGAAGTGAAATACTTGTTAAAAATATAATTCTTTTTTATTTCTTTTACATCTAATTATGTCCCCATTTATGCCAGAAAATTTCTTATTAACGAAACAAATATCCGTGTTTAATATTTAACAACAAAAAGTACTTTATCTGTTTTTATTTTAATTCTGACGTCATATTTATTTATTTTTTCTTAGTTTAATTTTTCACAAGGAAATTGCTCAATTGAAATTTATTGCCGTTCAAAAATTAATATTCCAGATTTTGATTTTTTTGGCAACGATAAAGGAAATTGGTTAAATTTTATCTAAAAAAATCGCTATTGATTCTGTATGAAAAAGAAGGAAATTTTGAATTATTAAGGAAAATATTTGAATAAAATTAATAAAACATAGCCTATGTTTTTTTCTGGCCTATGTTATATTTATGCTCAAAGATACAAAGACATTAATTAATTCACCAGTTTTGATGTTGATTTCATTTAAATTTTCGTACACGCATTCAAATTTATAACATTATAAAAATAAGGATTATGATGAATGGTTGCTTAGTAACCATTAGGAGAAAAAAAAGAAAATTAAATAAATACATTTGAAATAAGTAAATCTCTAAAACAAATTAGGGTACTTACGTATTAATGCCACCGCAGCAGAACTTGCGCAAAATAATGGCGTTAAAAAACGAGCAAAAATATGCATTTAAAGGCACTTAAAAGCACTAAAAAAGTACTAAAACACTAAAAAATGGCGTCAAAAATCAACAAAAAACAAGGCAACAAGGAATCCAAAAGATAACTGTGGTGGCGTTAATACGTAAGTACCCAAATTAGTTTATATTATTGGAACACATTCATAAAAAATCTCGAATATTTACAGTAATAATTTTTAAAATCTAACAAATGCGTAGACAAAATTTCAAAACAATACGAATAATTTACTGGTAAATTTCAGTATCCATTTATCATTGAATTCCTTTAATGAAATTTGCCATTTTCTCTCAAGGGAAAAAAATTGAAAATCATTGGATTTGCCATAGAAAAACATTATTGCGCAAAATAAAATATTCTATATTTTCCGAACGAATGAATCAAATCTAACAAAAAACTATTCAGCTTAATCCCAGTGCCTCTTAACATACCCACTTAATTTCAAGCCAATCGGAGGCTTTTTGCGTCAGTTATCGTGGAACAGACAGACAGACAGAAATAAAAAAATTTCGTGTCTCCAAAGTAAGCCTTCATTGACGTTTCGGCAACTAGGGCTTTCTTTTACGGATACATTGTATTACAACTTTACCAGTAAAAAAATAGCAAATTTTTATAGTTTTTAATATTTACACAGAACAAAATACGCATAGGAAAAAATTTATATTTTATAATCGAAAACGACAATCTCCTTTTCAATTGCAAGTGATACCTATATTCACAAAAATGACACCTGTTTCTATTTCAATCATATTTTTATTCCCTGAAATGCACTACTTCCACTTTTGAAATGCGTTCCTTTCAGCATTCTCTTGGAAAAATAAAAATTTTTACTGTTAGAATAAAAGATCCTCTTTTATTCTGAATTCGCCTTTCTACTAAGATTGAATTTGTGAAAATATTCCAAATATTTCCTTTTATTTAAATAATTATGCATATCAATACCAGATAGCGAAAAATGCTGGTGGCAGAAAAAAATGAATTTGTCATTTATTTGTAGATTTGAAAGTTTCTTATTTTGAGAGTAATGATAAAAAGTTAATTAAATCCAATTGATTTTTTAATCACCAGATTTTAAAACATTCACCTTTTATATAAACATTTTAATAAAAATTGTAATTTTACTTAAGAAGGGTGTTATAATAAAAATAAATGACATTGACATGTTTCAGAACCGCCAAATGGTGTGTGTATGGTGTGTATTTTTGTCGGCCGATTATCTACGCTATGGGATATAGGCCCTATGGGGTGGGTTGCCCTCCGTGGGGGTCTTTCTAAGGGAACCTAACCCGTATTTACGCAAGGTTCGAAGAAAACCACGGAAAACTTCGAACGGTTAGGCCGACGGTCGCGATTGGGTTCGAACCCAGCACCTACCGTCTACCAGTTTGAGGTCAGAACCTCTCAGAACCGCCAAATGAGTTCCATAATCATAATATAAATCATATTATGATTTATATTATGATTATGGAACTCATTTGACGGTTCCGAAACATGTCAATGTCATTTATTTTTATTACAACACCTTTCTTAAGTAAAATTAAAATTTTTATTAAAATGTTTGAGAGCAATGTTTTTAGGGGTTTCTCTTAAAATATTTTAAAGTAAACTACAAAAATAGAATACAACACAATCGAATGCAAGAACTCAGGCTTTTTTCTTTCTGACAATATATGATTAGCGTCTTACAACTGATGAAAAATTAGAGAAATTTATATATATGCAATTAATTATGTATATAAATCTGTAATAATATCTTTTAAAAATTGCACGAACCGGAACGATACTTACCGCTATTTCAAGAACTGATCAACCATTGAACATTACTTTTACGAACCAAAACATCTTCATAGTTACCATTTTGAGTCTTTTTGGGTGTGTGCCACGTAACTAATGGTGCATGCACTGAACATTTCTAAGAAAAATTATGTAGAGTTTATCTTCAATTTGATAAAGATTTGTTGTAAATAGCGTAAACTAAGCTGTTATAAATATATTATTAAAACTCGGGTATTCTTTTATGAATACATTATCTTATAATTTTACTAGCAAAACCGTAGCATATTTTTATAGTTTTTAATATTCACGCACAGCAAAAAAAGATATTTCATAAAAAAAAAGATATTTCATAGAAAAATAAAAGATACTTTATAATCGAAAAGGACAATCTCCTTTTCAATTTTAAGTGATAAATATATTCACAAAAATGACATCTGTTTCTATTTCAATCATATTTTTATTCCTTGAAATGCACTACTTCCATTTTCGAAATGCGTTCTTTTCAGCGAGATTATGCTGCAAAAAGAAAAACGCTGATTGGTAGGATAAAAGATTTTCTTTTATTTTGAATTCTCTTTTCTATGAAGAATGGATTCGTGAAAATATTCCAAACACTTCCCTTTCTTGAAATTAATATACATATCAATACCAGATAGTGAAAAAAACTTGTGTCAGAATGAAATGAATTTTTCATTTATTTGTACATATGAAAATTTGTTATTTTAAAAGCAATGCTTTTAGGGGTTTCTCTTAAAATATTTTTAAGTAAACTACAAAATAAGAGTACAAGACAATGCAGTGTAAGAATGCGTGTATTTCTCTACCTGGCAATATGATTAATATTTTAGAAAACATAAAAACTTAACGAAATTTATGTAAATATACATATATAATTTTTAATAGTATCCTGTATAATGTCATGATATATTCGTAATAGTAAAGTTGAACTAATTTTTCACAGACATTAAAACACACCTATATACCATTTGTTAACATATACATAAACAAATGATAAGCATGTCAATAGTTTAAAAGATATATGCTCTAAAAACATATAGACCATTTAAATTGTCATAAATAGATGCAAAAATTTTACTAGGAGATTTCATGTATTTAAACTGTTTATTAAGATGCTAGTAACAAGAATTAATGGTTTTCCAACAAAATATCTCGAGGCTAAATTTTATGAAGCCAAAAACTACAAAATTTTCGGATTTTTTCTTCGTTTTTTGCTTATAATTTAAAAACTATAAATTTCTTTTGTATCATAAAGAACATTAAGAAGAACATTAAATTCTCTAGAAAGAACGAACATTAGAAAGAAAGAACATTAAATTCTCTACAAATTTCATTTCAAAACTGTTTTTCTAACTTTTTGGAATAATCGCGAAAACGAAAATTTGACATCATTTTTCATCATTTTATTCTTTTTAATGTAACTTATTTATATTACAGATATTGGCATGATAGCAATCATGATTAATTACAATGGTATCATTGTAAAAAAATTAAAGCCATTGTAAAATTTTTTCTATTTAGTACTTAACCGGAGAACATTAATATTAGGTATTTAAGTGAATGTAAGTAAAAAATACTTAGTGATATTTTTATATCCTCTTGTTCTAAAACAAATAATAGCGAATTTTTGAGCATTTTACTCCTCATTTTTGAAAAGAACATGTTTTTCGGCAGCTTTTTAACGTGTAAATGACACAACATGGACCAATGATTCAGGTGTCTTGGTCTTGGCACATTTGAACTGGCTGAAAGTGACCGTCCGACCTGCAAACCTATCCCCATGCTTCAGGAGGGATGTTGTTTCCTAGCTAAGCTTGTACCCGATGATAACATCGGAGAAAATAGTGCTCTGCAGCTTCTTGCGTTAATGGTAGTCTTGCAACAACTTTTTTTTTTGTGGCAGGTTTAGCAAAGAACTCGATCCTCAAGGTGTTCAATTTCTGTGTGGTATCTATGCATCCACTGTATAGTGCAATAATGAACTTTTCTCAAGCATTGATGATTTCTTGACGAGTAAAATCTGGTTTATTGAACACGCAGGATATTTCTTCAAGCTGATCATTTTTTTTTTCAAAGTGTTACAAAACTTTGACTTTCCTTTCCCAAAAAGAGCGGTTGTTGTATCGCATCCGCTGATTCCATGAGTGAAAAAATATTGTTGTAATTGTATTGTATGTCATAGTTGAAAACCACTTGGTTTTGATGTTACCTCTCCTTGGCTTTTGGAAAAACAGATTTTTATGCTGATAGCCCAAGCTCGTCATGATAATGAGAATGTAAATGTATTCTCCGACAATTGGATTTCAAAATATTCGGTTTTTGGAAATGGCTGAGGTAACTATCATAATATCAGCTTCTTCTTCTGCCTGGTCAAAATAAATTCTGTTATTTCAAAAATCTGTTTTAAGCAATGAAATGAAGCGTTTCTTGTTTTCTGTCATTGGCTCCGTCAACAAATGTTGTGGGTCGACGCCCTCTTTTCTCTCCACCTGTTACAGAATGATGTAGTTTTACACGATAAAATCTATCGTACCATGCATCTGCAGCTACGAAATCATGTTCGTGTTGAATTCGTTCAAATAATTTTTGGGACCATTCTTCCCCACGTTTATTCTGAATTTTTCAAACATGTAATTTTCGCTTCTAACTGCATTGCTTTCTGAATCGAATTTCTCTTTATGAATCAAATTTCTCATTGTAAAGGGCATATTTTATTGTTTTTCGTTAATGAGCGGGATTACCTTCTCCACATAAGAAGCAATTATCTTGAAACTTGAAAAAAGTTCTCGTTAGAAGGGACAAACTAGTATGTGTAGATTTTTCACTCCGTCGAACATATGCTGCTATTATTCTCTCATTCTCATATGTTCATCGGCAATCATCATGTATTGTAACTTACTTGCTACTTTCCAAAAAATGTTATTGAATATTATTTTGATGTTGAATGCTATATTCAAAAAGCTTGGCAAGTCTTTTCTGGCTCACAATGCGAGTATCTCTATATGAAGCCGTTTGCCAAACAAAAAACAAATTTGGATTGACTTCACTCATTTTTCAATACTGACGAGAAGAAGACGCGCTATAAACTGAATAGCAACGTATTAGTAGAGTGTGTCTTTGAAAAAGATCTTTTGTCTGTGAATGAAAGCAAATCAGAACGTCACGTGACCGTTACCTTCCATCTACATTCCCCTTTTTTACCCCGGCCCTCCATCCTTTCGTAATAGTTTTTCATAAAGGGTTTCCAGAATTTGTGCTTCTATTTTGACTATTTTTCTTAAAATTTTGACTTCTCATCAATCAAAAGGTGTATTTGATTTTCATTGTTAGTGATGAAAGAAAGTTTTTTGGGATGGGATGCGAAAAGTAGGTCATTTTCTATAAAGTTTTAAAAAAAGGTGACATTTTCAAAAAGCCATGGCGCACTTTATAATGACTTTAGAAATAGAGTTTTCGAATGAAATTCGTAAATAGTTTAATCCTTTTTCTTTTTCTAAATAGGTATGGTACACAAAAAGTTTATAATTTTCGAGTTACAGGCAAAAAAACTGAAAAATTTCCGAAAATTTCATTGTTTTTCGTCTCCACAAAGTTTAGTCTCGAGATATTTTGTTGGATAACCATTAATTCTTGTTACTAGCATCTCCATAAACATTTAAAAGACACAAAATCTTCTAGCAGAATTTTTACATCGATCTGCTCTTTTTTTTATCTTTTTTTGAAAAAAATTGTCTTAGCGATATAGAAATATTCTTTTTGTATCTATGAAGGCATTTCTGAATTAAAATAACGTTATAATATAATTGTAAGGTCATATTTAAATTATATACAACATCATTTTAATGCAAAAATACATTCATAGATACAAAAGCAACATTTCTATGTCAGTAAGTCAATTTAAAAAAAAACACACACACACACAGATAGAACCTTATTATTCTCAGGTGACGATTTGTCATACCGCTTGATAAGTTGCTAAAAGCTCTCTAGGAAAACATCAAGGCTTTACATACGGAAAAGTCGTTAAGCTCTTCTTTCGTATGAAAAGCCCTGAGTTTTTCCTGGATGGTTTTTTTTAAGCTTATGAAGCTATATGGCAAATATTTCAATGTACTCGGTAAGTTTGTGGAAAAATAAAAATTTGTCTTATCTTTAATGTCTCATTCTATATTTTTAATTACCACACAACTCTGACAACAGTGGAATGGGAAAACTTTTTTCAGACTTTCCCTCGAAACATGCACGCATCTATTAAAAAAGCCTAGATGTAATTTTTAAAATTCTAAAACCATTTAAATTAATTTAAAAGGTGTCTTTTAATGTCGCCTCCAGGTGACATCAGGACTCAGGAGGTTAAGAATAATTGAAGTGCTTTTGATATTCTTTCAGAAATCCGAAATTTTCTAAAATACGGACTAGTGTCAGAACCGATGATGCTGGATTTTCGAAGTTATACTGTATATAGTGGGCTGCCAAATTATTAGGAACAGTCATGTAATATAGGTTTTTTGTACAGTATTACGATATAATTTAAAAAAAAACACTGTTTTTAAGCTTAAAAAACTTTAATGATACAGTTTAAGAACTTACGCAATATTATACGAAAAAAAAACAAGAAAAATGTAATAGTCAATTTACTAATGTTAAGTAAAAAATATTAATATGTGGTGGCTTTTCCTTTTTCTTCGAGTAGTGCTTCATTGCGTCCCGGCATGCTTTCTATGCAATTTCTGGCAACTTTATTAATTTTAGGGTTATGATGCTATACATTTATTAATTTTACAATGAGTTGTACCTTAGTTATAATAATTTCTTTGGCGATTTCCGCGTCGGTGATCTTCCATATGTTTTTTTATGGGGTTCGTGTCAGGAGAATTGCCAGGCCAAGGTAAAATGCCTGTTACCTGAATCATGCATAAACATGAACTCTTCACCACCTGAGAACCATTCTTCAATTTGCGGCACCAGCCAAGTTTACAGAATTTGCCTGTACTGACCATGTCTCATGGTTTCCTGGACAATGTAGAGACGTCCAACCTTTTAGCGCTTATGACAGACCACACCATTATTTTATGAGGGTATTTAACTCTCTCCACGATGCAGTGAGGGCGGTATTTTTTGTCTGGAAGTCGTCTGACAAAGCTGCTTTTATCAGCTAAAATCTCAAAGGTTGATTCATTTGAGAAATACACATGAAAAAAATTTAATTTGTTAATAATTTAGAAATAAATGATCTAAAATGACATTAATTATCTTATCAATTCACCTTACTCCAGTCATCAACTGTCTTCTGGCGGTATTCACGAATCCAGGCAGGACACTTCTTCTTCATCGCTTCTGTGAATCGAGATTTCTTGTCTGGACAACCTGCCAATTCTTCCTTCGCTAATCTCTACTGCACAGTTCTCTTAGAAACTGGTATTCCAGATTCTTGAACGATTTGAGTAAGGAGTCACTCGCTTTTCTTTCTGTTCCCTAAACATACATCCCGGATTTTCCGATCGGTAAGTAGAGTTGTTATGCATTTTCTTTCAATTTTATCTTTTCGTTCGAGCAAAAGTGGCTGGCTTTTGTCCAGATTTATTTTTATCCTGATGACTACTGACTTGAAACTCCAACAAGTTCTGCTATCTTGATTTGTAAATGACACGTATGCAGAAGAAAGGTTTTTAACTCAGATTTTTTCCTAGGGGACAAATCAAATCCTCAACCAATACAGAAATCAGTAAAAGTAAAAAAATAAATTAAAATCATAAATAATTTCGCAAAAAAATATTTAATCAATAAAAGAAAGATAAAACTCGCATATAATTCTAAACTTTTCAAAATAAAAAAAGAATTTTGTTTAAATTAAAGCAAAGCGTCTTCCACTATTACGTGTGTGAAAGATTCAGTGTCTTTCTACTATTAAAATATTTATAGACAATGGCGCCAACTTTTGAAAAATATTGGGTTGGCTCAAAAATATTGGGTGGGCTCAAAGATATTTTGGTGAAATGGTGCAACCAGTTTGTTTGTTTTTTGAAGACTAGACAGCTAGTGAAAGTTAGGACTTTTAAGTCAAGCTATTATGTTTTAATATAGATGCATTTTTTAAAAATCATATTATCATGCGTTTTTCCTTATAAGGACAGTAATATTTATTGCAATATCGTCATATCATGAACATGACTACAAATTGAAATAGCAGAAAGTTAAACATTTACATTTCAGTCATTTAGGATTTATGAGTGTCAGTCAGAGAATTAAAACGTGCGGTTATTGGCAAAATAAATTTTATTCTGGGGAGAAAAATGAATAATAAAATAATAATGAAATACATAACGAAATAGAATAATGAGAATTAAGCACGTTATTTAAAATTATTGGGTGGGCTCAGGCCCGACGGGCCCATATAAGTTGGCGCCACTGTTTATAGAAACAAAGAAACATTTTAACATATCAAAAGTACTTAAAAGTTGAATTATAGAGATATTGACAACATTTAAATACATTCCTGCACCACTTAAACCACTTAGAGCCACAATCAAGTGCACACAAAGTGTAAAACTATTAAATATATGACTGTTCCTAATAATTTGGCAACCAACTGTATATTATTTTTATAAACTATATTTTCTTTTGAATTTGTTGTTCTTAAAGAATACTTTCAGCTGTTGAACTTCAAGTTACCTGAAAAATATCCCGTTCTAATAAATATTTTGCCTTTTCTTTTCTACAATCTCTATACTTTCAATACATCTTCATGAAAAATAATTTTACTGAATTATTTTCTGTCATCAGAGTGATTGAACCGCAGCTTTTTAAATACACAAGAGAAATACATTAAAGCAGTAAATACATTTTTACAAGAGCTCATGTTATTTAAATCATATTAAGTCGAGATGCGGCAGTACAAGCAATCACCAAATCGAGTTCAAGGGCGGAAATTCCAAAATTAGTTAAAACACGATTCACATGTTAAAAAGCAACCAGTCTGCCAAATCATATATTGATGGGAAATACTTGAAAACCCTATTTTAGTGGTTGGCTGGTGGGTTTTCCTTTGTGTTTCCTTGTACCCAAAAGTTTTCATACTTTTGGGTATGAACTGGGTTCAAGAAAACACAAAGGTAAACCTACGAGTCAAACGCTGAAATTCGGTTTTCAGGTGTTCTCCACCAATATATGACTTGGCAGACTGATTTCGTTTTAATATGCAAATCGAGTTTTTACTAATTTGGAATCACAGCCGTGAATTCAATAAGGTGATTGTCTGTGCTGCCGCCTACAGGTCTCAATTAAAGAAAATTTGCTTTTTATTTTATTTATTTATTTTTCAAGAATAAAAATTTGTTTGGGCTGCGAACTCCTTAGTATGCTCCTTGTAATTGGTTGTGCAAATATAACATTATCAAATTTTTTGTAAAATTTTAAACCGCCTCCCCCCCCCTCCCCACCAACCCCTTCTGATATCATACGTAATCATCCATTGGATTCCCCCCCCCCCCACACACACACACAGAGACATACACCCGGTAATAATATCGTTATCAAAGTGTATTTTATTTATTTTTTTAGAATTTATTTCTTTTGATCGGAATTATATACGAAACTGGTAATATTTATTTTTTCTCATGATCTATTGATTCAAATGAAGGAAAGTCAATAAACTATCATTTTATAAAAAATGACACTTAACAGAAATAGTCACTATTTAAAAGTATTTTATAATTTTTTTGTTACAAAATACATTCATCAGTAATAAATTAGGTTTGCTTTTGTCCCAAACTAAAGAAGGGTGGGAATTCTTATCAACAATAGAAGAGGACAACATTTTTTTAATCTTTCTGTTTTATTTGTTAGTAATTACAAGCTTCATTTCAAATATATTAGATCACATATAGTTTATGTTAACGTGATTCTATATGTATACACATATAAAGAAGAAGAGGAATGTCAAACGTTGGAATATTCTATATTTTAGAAAGAAATTATTTTATATTACTTTAAGTGATTTTAATAATAATTTTGTATTTTCATAAAAATAGATAACATAATTAAAAAAAAGATAACATACTATTTTGAAACAAAGATCATGATACAAATAAAAAGAGAAAATTTTGATTGGACCAAAAATGATATCGATAACAAAAGGCAAATCTTCTCTTCCCTTAGAGATGTCTTACGATAGCATGTGACAGATCCCTCCCCTCCCCTCCCCCTAAAACGATAACGTTAAACATGCTCAACTCCTAGTAATTAATGTTTCCTCCTTTTCAAAGTAAAATAGCTAATTATTTCGTTAGCATATGTTTACTCAGAAAACAAAACATTAGAAATTTAACCTTTTCAACGAATTTCAGTGACGTAGTAAATAATTATGGAATATTTCCTCATTTAAAATTTTTTTACAGAATTTTAAAAAGTTATTCTTGAAATAATTCATCCAGAAAATCATTATAACAAATTATCCAAAATAATCTAAGTTCGACAGAACAACATTTTCAAGTAAAAATAATTATTTATTCTAAATATAATCCGCAGACATTCGTCAATTTTTGCCTTACAATTAATACCCTTTTAATGAGAATTTAATGTCTGGAAATGCTTTTATAATTGGAGAAGAAACTTAATGAAGCTCCAAACTTTAAATCCTAACAAAGTCAGAATTTTAATCCTTCGATAAATTTAAATTCTTGAGATTTACAGTGAAAAATATGATATTACATTTTGACATTTTACACTCACTTTCTATTAAAGAATTTAAATTTAACAACAAAAGTATAATATTAATGTGCTATATATGTATATATATATATATGTGTGTATATACGAGTATATACAGTGTGTCCAGTCTCAACGGTGGCAAACGGCTAATTTCTAAACCGTTAGTCATAGACATTAAAAATAAAGCGATAGTTCTACTTGCAGAAATGCTTAAAAAAAGGTAAAGGATTGTTTTTTAAACAATTTAGGTCAAAAAAATTTTTTCAATAAAAAATTACACAAATTAAATTTTTATACAGTTCCCCTGTCTTGTAAGTGATATTTAGTACATTTTTACCACTTCTTTAACATTAAAGGAAAAAAAAGTCCTATTCCTCTGCGATTAAAATTGACCGAGTAATAGTTGTTTAAAGTTGAAGCATCTTTCTTGCTGCAAAATAGGGGTCAGTCAAAAATTTACTGGAAATAAAAATAAACGTCAGATATAAAATTTAACATTAAACATTGAGAGCAAAATAAATTTTACATTATTATTTTTTAATTTATGTTGATGTTTATATATTAAAGCAAATAATATAACTTGTACTAAAAATATAAGTAAAAAAAAATAATAATAATATAATTCATAATATAATTCATAATATAATTCATAATTTAATTTTGTTAAATTAAATTATGAAAAGCAACAGCCACATTTCGTTACAAAGTGATACATATTTAAAATTCTATTAGATTACTTATCCTAATAGAATTTGGTGTATCCTATAGAATAAATAAATGGTACACACCACACATAAAGTTGTATTAATATTATTATATGCAATTGATTTCAAATAGTTTTTTAAGAAGGTAATTTTAAAAGTTTATAACTATTCTTGAAAGCTATTTGAAAGAAGAAATCTTGAGACAGAGTCGTGAATAAAATAATGTGGAATCCAGGTTCGTGAGTATAACAGAATAATATTTGTTTAAAATCCTATAGAGATGCGAGGCCCCCTTGGAGAAGGTGTATTAGTCTTACAGGAAGCTAGCGAGAGTCTTAGATGAATACACGATACATGTGCATAAAGTTGATACCGCCAATATATCCGCCAAAATGGTTACATTACATGTAGTTTGGCACATTCTCTGAAAAGTTTGTTTTGTATGAACTGTGCTATTTTGGCGTAATTAACGCGCAATTTTGAATATGAAGTATATGGAAACGGATTTTTAATTGAAGACAATACAAAGGGCATGAGTTATACTGGAATTTCATGACCGCGGTATAGCGGACCAAATAAGGGAATGTTTATATTTTTGCCTAGTAAGCAAAGACCGAAAGGAGAGCGTAGCCATAGAGAATACCACATATGGTCATGGAAATGGTATCAGAAACGAATCGAAACTAAAATTTTGGGAGATGGTTTTCAAAAGCTAAATTAGGAGGGATCACATATAAATTGCAACAAAAACGTAGGGAGTGTATTTTCAATGAAAAAGATAAATTTTCGTTATCTTTGAATACAATTACATTTATATTCGATAGGCAATATATTATTTGAATTGAAAAAGGGGTTTTATTTAAGTTTTTACCTGATGGAAAAGGTGAATAAAGGTATGATAAGGGAAAATATCTTAATATATGATACTGATATCATAATTACATTGAAATTGGATATAAAAAAGCATGCGAATTGAACCTTGGTAGGATATTTGGAAGTGAGTTAAAATTTGAATGCAAATTTTGAACTAGGAAAGCACACATACAAGTACAATAAATAAAAATAAAAGCTTATCAAATTGACACACTTTTTAAAAATAAAGTAATGAAAAGAAACATCTTCATTTCCTTACAAATTAAAACATATGTAAAAATATAATTGAAGATGTGAATTTCAAAAATCGCCTTATCTTTTTTTTTTTTTTTTTTTTTTTTTTGTCTGTCAGTCTATACCAATCTGCTAATGTAACACTGCAATCTCCAAATTTATAATGAAAACCGATGGATGCATTTAAAAGTTTTTCGCGATTTCCTCAAGTCTGATTTTGTCAAAAAAGTGAGTTTTGAAACTTATGTCTTCAATTATTTTAACCATTCTAGAAGTTAATTAATTAAAATTAACTCTACCGTAAAACTTATACGGTGGCAGCAGCTTCAGTTAAATCGCTTTAATAATATTTCTTTACCTCATTTAAAACATTTTTGTAACTGGAACTGTATGTCTGTGACAAATGGTTTAGAAATTAGCCATTGGACAGTGATGGAAATGAACGCCCTTTATAATACTTAAAGAACTTAGTGTACGTTCCCTTAAAGCTTAGTCCAACTGATCCGTTTTCAGTTACAGTAAAGTAGTTTAAGTCATGAAATTTAATGTATGGTAACTCGGTCAATTTTAATGATAGATGAACGGGACCTTTTTTGAATTGCTTGTTACAGTGATTTTTTACTAAATATTTTACTAAATATTTTTACTAAATATCACTTATAACACTGAAGGACCGTATAAAAAATTAATTTTTGCAATTTTTTAATTTTTTTTTTACCTAAATCGTTTAAAAAACAATTCTTCACCTTTTTTAAAGCATTTTTGCATTTGAACTATATGTCTATGACTAACGGTTTAAAAATTAGCCATTGGCCACCGTTTAGAGTGGACACACTATATAGTAGTGGCCAAAAACCGTGGAAACCTTTTTGAAAGATGCATTTTTTATGTATGGTCGTTCATAACTCCACTTTCTCTTTAAGTAAGTAATCAAGAAAATATTGAAATCAATATTTTCAATTATTAGTATTTAATTAAAAAATATAAACAAATAAATAAAAAAACCAATTTGTTTAGAATGCATATGGAAAAAGCTTTACTTTATTGAAAAGTTACCAGTTAGGTTGGGTGTTTAGAGAGCCATTCAGCTGTCGTCCTGTTTTGGCATTGAGTCAAACAGGCAACAATAGAATTTAAATGTGACTGTCCTATTTTGGAGTACGTTTGAGAATTGTGAAGAGAACATATCGCTTAACCGCATTAAATTGACGCATCACGCAAAAATTCATTATGAGTTTTACTTCTCTAATATGTTTGTCACAGATGCGTCTTGCTATCCAATCAGTTTCATATGTGTAACTATGCGAAAAATCAATTTATTAGGCTATATGTTTATTTGTGTTCGCGGAAGAGGAGTAAGTGGGGTGGAATGTGTTGGGAGGTAAAATTACACAACTCTCCAAATCTCATCCTACGTCTCCACATTTAAGAATTTCATAGTTTTATTCATGCTTTCCTTTCTGCATGCAGACCAGCGTGATATAATTTCATGTTATAGTAAAAAAAATGCAAATTTTTATTTCCCTTTCCTGCAAAATTTGTTTTTGTCAAGATGTGTGACTTTTCTTACGGGTGTGCGATATGTCGGTGCTTTAGTAATTAATATTAGAGTTAGATGTAAATTATAAGAAAATTAAAGAAATGGAACAAGAAATGACTGATCATTCAAGAAGCTATGTAAAATAGTATTATTAAATGAACAAAGCTACAGTTATGGAGAAATTAAAAAACATACGCTGTTAAAAATCTTGTCCTAGTTTGAACCAATTTTTCAGTGCGAAATAGCTGCTACTGTAAGATTATGAAATCTTGAACCAATATTTCGTGGTTCTGTTGAAGCATAGTTCCAATAGTTGAAACGAGCTTGAAATAGGAAGCTCCGAATGCTGGTATGAGGTTTCACCATATTATGGTGGCAGCTACGAAACACTAAAATTTGGTTCAAACAGGAGCAAAAATTTTAATAGTGTACCAATGTAATGTAAGAAACAGAAGGTGTCTTTGTAAATTTTTAAACGTTATACAAAGACACTATGTCACTACAAAAACTGGCAAAGTTATAGAAAAAGATTACAAAAGCAAGAGATGATGGAAGAATTAAGAAGTTGTGCAATTGTGCATAGGTTAGAGAACAAAATCGTAAGTATGTGTATAAGGTGAAATGACACAAGCTAATGTGATATTGAGTTCAATTCCTATTCGCCACAAGCTACATGGATTTGGTTTCAATACTAGTATCGTACAAAAATCAGTATTTTTATTTCTTAAACGGAAACGGAAAAATTAAACTGTACTAAACTCATATGATTGAGCAGCGACCGTATTCTTTGGTTTGAAAAGACCAAAATATTCCTTTTTGGTAGAGGTGATATAAAATATATAATGAGAAAAATCGGGAAACATTGAAGATCTATCATGATAAACTCCACGAAGACTTTATGCAGTGTTATGGTATATGGTTGTATGACATCAAAAGATGTTGACATATTTTGCTTGTTCTATCTGTATTATGTGAGCTATGTGGAATCAGTTGAAAGTAAAAAAATAGTTCCCGGAGAATTCCTGGAACTTAATTTTTCAATGTAATGAAGTGATAGCTGAAGGCAATAAAGAAAATGTTTCAAAACTCCTTCAATCTATATCTGTATTTGGAATATCTCCAAGGACATTAAAGCCATAAAATTCTGCCTTAATGGGGAAAATTTGGATGTTCAATAATAACACAAAAGCTGCTGTAACATTTTTTATATTATTAAAATTTTCTGTGCATAAATAGGCATTAATTTCATTCTGAGAGTTCAAAACGATGTGTTCATAATTTACCCTCATACCAATTTAATGTTATCCGAATGTATCCCTTGCAAGGGATACATTCGGCAACATTGGGGCAATATTTTAGGATATCTAGAAAATGTTTATAACTAAAGGATGGTTACTAAACTTTTTCTAGGAAACTGGGATTTCTAGAAATTTTCAACAGTAACAGCAAAAATTCATGTAATCGATTCTGTTACACGAGTTTTCGGTTTTACCGTCACATAAAAATTCTAGGAATCCTGTTTTCTAGAAAAAGTTTGGTAACTTTACTGATTTTCTTTTACACTGCTAGAAAAAAAATCCATTAACGTCTTCCTGAGGATTAAACTTAAATCCATGCACATATGCCTGGAACTGAATCATATCATGTTTACCAGCTATGCCGTTTTTCAATGGAAGAACAGCTTGTTTCTGAAGAAGTCAAGTGTATTACGTAATCATATACCTACAAACATTTACGCATCCTTATTAAATAAATGATTTCTGCCATAAAAAATCACTGAAGTAAATTTCAAATATTTTTTACAGAATATTCTATTGCCACTGGAAATACGTCATACTTGTAAATAATTGTACCACAAGAGGTGTGTTAAAATTATATTGCAAAATTTGAGCAAAACGGACACACAAATCAAATTAAATAAGTGCTTGCAATAATGGTATAAAATATCCTCTTAATATTGTTTTAAAATATAAATCAACAGTATGATAACAAATATAGCAAATTTAAAAATAACAATTGTTGAAGATTTAAATAATGGGTGTCTTTTATAACTGACGAAAACTTAAAGCATTTTTTTGTCTTTTAATTTTACAATTTTCGCTTTACACATTGATTAAACTCACAGCTTATATCAAACTGAAAAAATAATTACTTCTTTAACTCATGAATAGTTTATGTAACCTAATAATCTTAAGATTAAATGTGTCACCACGGCTTTTTCTAAATGATCTTTTCTTATTTCGCATGGGTAACTTAAGATAGGGATGAATAATAGCTGTAATTTGCAAAAGAACTCGAGTTAATAATGCCGCGAAAAACGTATTTAGTGTTATTAATTGCAATCATCTTAAATTAAGCGTTGAAGAGTAGTGCACAAACCCGTTGAAAAATATCATTAATTTTATTTTTGAATAACGTATTATGTTTTGTTCAACGCTATGTATGACGATTAATTTTCTACAGTCTTTTTTTTAATAAAGTCTTATATTTTAATGTAAGGAATTAGTTTTTCTACAAAATATTTTTACATGCATATTTTAACGCGTAAAGTTAATCGAACTTATTGTTTACAACATTATTACAAGAAATAAATCAGAATCAACTAGTTTTTTCTCACTTTTTCTTGCTAAAATTAGAGTTTCAGTGATTTTAAATGTACCATATTACTAAAATTTAAATTATTACGGAACTCTTTCGTAATCAAGTTTATATTTCTCGTTCTTGTTTTTAAGTGCACTATTAATTATATAAATAATTAGCACCTATTATCGTCATCTGATCCGTCCGTCTATTTGTCTGTCCGCATATAGCGGCTCAAAAAGTACTCATAATGGATTGAAATATAATGCATGTAATCGCTGCTGAAGTAACGAGACATTTCAGATTTTATGAAAATAAAATTAAAACTTAAAATGATATCAATAAAACGTTTCTTCATTCCGGTAAATCCCCTAATAATGAATCATAAAATAGCCAATTTGTTATTTGAATCCACCCTCAATTCTTAATCATGACCGTTTCGGGAAATTTTGTGCGAAGTGCTCAGTTTGACAATAATTTTTAAAATATATTCAGCCTTTATCAAAAAAACTGACCAATACGTCACATTATGCAGCTCTTAAATCCTATTATCCTTAATCCCATTAAGGAATGATTCGAGGTTCCCATGCTGATGACGTCCTTTTTTAAAATACTGTAATTTTATTTCCGAATTACTGAATTTAATATGTATGTTAGTAATAAATTTTGTATACATACATTTTTGCATAAGAGTGCAAAATCTATTGCACTAAGATCTGAATATTTATAAAACAGTTATAGTATGAAAGCACTGCATTTTCCACAATTCACATATTTGTTTAAAAATCGCAACCGTAACCTGCTATTTATGATTAATTAGTTATACCTAAAACATGTCTATTACATGAATAATAAAATATATTATTAAATTCGAGTTTCAAAAATCATCATTAAACATATTGAAAATTTTTCGAAAACATTTTTTTTTCTTTTCTCTAACCTGTAAATCATTCGAAAATTTTTTAAGCATAGAATTAATGATACTTTTATTACCATACTAAAACTAAATCTCTGTATTTTAAAAAAATATTTTAACATTTAAGATAAGAAATGTATTGGATTAGAAAGCGTCATAAATGTCACTCATGAATAAAACATTTTAAATATTTTAATAAGAAAAAGTCTTGGAACTATTTTAGGAATTCCTCTGTTATTTACGAAATTATTTCAGAGATAACTACCTTAAAACTACCAATAAATATTCGTAAAATGGTAAAATAGAAGTTTACTGATGTGATCATATACACCAAGTGTATGAATTGATCTGTGAAATGTTTAGAAAACTATATTTGTACAGAACTTGACAGATTGTTTTATGTAAAAGTAATTTTAAAAATTATTTTAAGGTGAATACTTTTAATTAAAAAAAATAAACATTATTTATTTCATATTAATCATTAGTTAATCAAATTAAATATGTTCATAAATTTCAAATTGTGGGATTATGATTAATTACCCTCGATTAATCGTACGCTATTTAAATAACGTAATGTACTCTTTTGATTTGTAATGTCATACATAGCCGTATTCGTCAAAGATTATAATGTTTTCTTATAAACAAAAAATGTTTTTCTGAAGAAACTTAAGCTAAATAAAAAATTAAATACGCTACCGTAGTAATATAGATAAATAATATCTGAGAAAGTATTTTATGAAATTATCTCTTTCATTTAAATTTGAAAAATAAATTTTTTAACCTTTTAAATAACAAAATCCATATGTACTTTTGTAATGTTTATACAACAATTAATCAAAAACATTAATTTGAAACATGAGTTTGACATGAATTTAATAGTTTAACATGAATTTGAAACAAATAATTCTCATTTAAGTTTAAAATAGTGAATTAATTAAACTTCAAGCAGGACAAATAAAAAAAAATCCTTCTGTCCACATTCAAATCCAAAGTCAATTGGCACATTTAATGCCATTATTAACAGCCAAAGCGATGTTTTTGACAGCATCATTATTGTTTGATGCAAATCTTACCAGTGGATTTAAAAATCGAATCATCACTATTTTCTCTAAGCAATAATAATATAATAAAGTGTTTCCTTTCGTATGTCATTTATTTGTATTCTTTCTTTCTTTTCCTTTTTTTTCTTTTCATTTATTTTTTGGAAGTTTTTAATACATTTAATTTTTACTGAAAATATGATTATTGCGGGAAAACGATTTTGCGCAAAGATGACAAACATAATCCCACAAAAATGTATTTTTTTTCAAAATTATTCGATTAGTTTTCGATCCAGACCTCACAAACACACATATTTACTACACAGGAAGAAAAAACAGAGAGAGAGAGAAGAATTGCTTGTTCAATAGCATAAAATTTAAGTTTTTGGATGCTTTATACATTTTCGTCAAATCTTTGCTTGGGGAAAGTTTCGTAATCGAATTCATAACCAATAGCTATAGGTTTGGCTAAAAGCTAACTCCAGTTTCGTATCCATTGTTATAATTCTCATACAAGTAAAATTATAAATTGTTGTCTTGTCTAGTATTACCTTGGCTATAAATTTAATTAGGAAAAATTATTCGTTCCACACTTGAGAAAAGTGGGTACATAATATCTATCATATAGAAAATTATTTCATTTCATTTTTCACTTATTATTTGCAATATTTTTAAATAACTTTTCAAACTTTGAAATTTGATTTGTGTCTTTGTGCTTTTAGGTAGCTTTCATTACAAAAAGTAAAAAGCTACCTACTGCAGCCGTCCGAAGGAAAGCACTTCCAGAAAATTTTGGAATATTTTCACCGATCATGACCCTCAGACCCCAAAACCACCCTCCGTTCAAATGTTGACATATATATGTCATGATACGACGATGGCGAACAAAGTACAAGCTCCAAAGCAACACCATGTTTGGTGCAGAACATTCTTCTACTCACTAAAAGTCAGCAGTGGAATGAGCTGAGCAATCGCTCCGGCAGTTTGACTAGTAGTGGATGAGTTGTATTGGGATTTTCCCCATAAGAAAATAAATCCATCAGTCTTTAAAGTCATTTATTTTAGAACTTATAAAATAAGTGAGTTCTTCCCCGCAGTCACCTTGGCACTGCCATCGAATACTCCAACTTCGTGACTAAGTTACGTCATTCCATCTTACAATTTATCGGGAAAAAATTATCGAGCGTCCAGGTAGTTTAAAGGAAAGATGCATTCTGAGCTCCTAAAAACCCAAAATGAGAATCCACACTCAACTGAAAAACTAGCCCCTCCTCTCTCAGTGTTAGTCATTTTAAATATCCAATTAGGATTAACTTCGAGGCTACGTGTAAAAAATTCTCACCTCTGATTGGTCTACGAGGCGTGGCGTTTGGGTGGGAGCTAGATACTGTCTCGCAAATAGACAAGCCTTTTAACATCCGCGCATTAACACAGATCACGTGATGTTAAATAAAAAATAAAATTAAAATCCCGAGAGTATTCTAAAAAGTAAAAAGGTTACGAAATAACTTCCCGTTTTTTTTGAGAAACAAGCAATAGATTATTAATAAGTTAAATAAAAAAAGAAAAAGTACTTTAGCTATTAAAAGATTAATATATTACGAAACTAAAATTAAAATATGTTCCACAATTTTAGAATTAAAAGCTCAGAGAGAGCAAAATGGCGCCAAATTTTTTATTTTATTACAAATTCCCCCTCCCAGAAAGACGGGTGAAAATGTAGGTCTGAGACCTGCAAGTTCACAGTAAGGGAGATGATACAGTGCAGACATAGATCACGAAGTTGTTGATATAAGTAATAATAATTAGATACTAAATAAAAGAAAAATTAAATAATTTTTTTATAAATATAGAATTTAAATTTAGGAACACTGAGGTGATGCGTGGAATAACTTTAAATTTACATACATGAAAATAGGCATCAATAAAGAATACAAAATATGATCTTGTTTAAAGTACACGTCATAAAGTAATTTGGAAATATAAGCAATTACTCATGGTATATTTTTAACATAAAAATGAAAAACAACAACGCCGAATCCTCCTTGACAAAAATAAATCCAGACAGGATGGAGAGATTTAGTAGAGATTTCATGAAATCAAATCCAAAAGTTTGGCCCACAATGTTCGTCCAAAAAGTCACATTTGGAATTCAATAGTTCACTACGACCTTTCAAGGAGGTCTAATTGTATCATTTTAAATATCCAATTAGGATTAACTTCGAGTCTACGTGTAAAAAATTCTCACCTCTGATTGGTCTACGAGGCGTGGCGTTTGGGTGGGAGCTAGATACTGTCTCATAAATAGACAAACCTTTTAACATCCGCGCATTAACACAGATCATGTAATGTTAAATAAAAAATTAAATTAAAATCCCGAGAATATTCTAAAAAGTAAAAAGGTTATGAAATAACTTCCCGCCTTTTTGAGAAACACCCAATAGATTATTAATAAGTTAAAGAAAAAAAGAAAAAGGACTTTAGCTGTTAAAAGATTAATATATTACGAAACTAAGATTAAAATATGTTCCACAATTTTAGAATTAAAGGCTCAGAGAGAGCAAAATGGCTCAAAAATTTTCATTTTATTGCATATATATATATATATATATATGATTTTTGTCATGCGATAACTATTGTATTTAAGAACCGATTTGAATGAAACTTGGTATGTACATAGTACATACACATATCTCGACCGAGTTCGTTGGCCAGCATCATCCGCCATCTTGTTTCAAAATGACAGCCATTTAAAAAAAATTTAAAAATTTAAAATTTAAAATTAAATGCAAAAAAATTAAAAGTTGAAAAATATTTTTATTTTATGTGTTGGATCTTAAAACACCAATTCCAGAACACTTTGTACTTTGTCTATATCTTAAAAAATGATTGAGTTATAGCACTTTGAATTTTTTCTATAACTGACATTTTGAAACGATCTGATTTTTGTCATCCCTAATAGCATGCATGGTCACAGTGACGTCACAGTGACCTCACTGTGAGTCACTTTCGTCACATCACATCTGTGACCAAAATGCCACCACTCAGTGACGTCACATTGTGACTGAGATGTGACTTTCTTAAAAATCTTTAGAAAATTATAAATACACTTCAAAACATGTTATACAGGGGGAATTCATGGGGACATTGATACAGCTTTTTTCAAAAAAAAATTTTGGTGTCTAGAAAGCAGAAATTTCAAGTTATTTTTTTATGTGATGTCAGCAAAACCTGTGTAATGTGTTATAAAAATGTGCAATCTTTGTTTTATATATTATTTTTGCATGTAATTTTTAAAAAATCAAAAAAAGTAATTTGTATCAATGTGCCCCATCCCCCGGGCAGATTGATACACTTTGACACGTCTGGGAAAAATGGAGACATAATAACACCAATGCATATTTTTCATAGGAAAATAATTAGCAAACCATTTTATATTATTTATAAAACTTCAAATCATCCACACTTTATTTGTAAGCAATATTAAAGCAATCAAAATGAAATGTATAATGACCTGATGTTCTGGCTGTTTCTTGCCTGATTGTTGGCTGTGGTAACTTTGTCATATCTGGCACTTTAACCCCAGAATTACCTTTTTTCTTAGGAAAGGTGAAAGAATTACCAGTTTTCTGTTTATATATCGGTTTACAAACAGAAAATAAAGAATAATTGTATTAAAAATTATGTTTATAATATAATTATCCTGTACTGTTCTGCAGATTGTTTCTCTTACTTAACATTTCTCATGTCGATAATACTTTTTTCTCTGGAGAATCGATATAAATTTGAGATCTGCCAGGCTGCAGTCCATTTCTTTTGTTAATTCTACTAACACTAGACATTGTGTAAGTTTGTAAGTCTTCTGTTTGCAAAAATACTATAAAATGTTCTACTATAAAGAAATTAGAGCTATTTCACTTCAATAAAAACTAATAGTAGAATTTGTTTACGAAAAATGGTTGAATTAAGGAGTGTATGGTTAAAAAAAATAATAATAATAAAAGGTAATGAAAAAATGAATTAGAAAAGTATTTAGGTTGTATCAATGTGCCCCGACAAAGACTGTATCAATGTGCCCCATACAGCCATTTTGAATAAAATGAGTCGCAAATCCAATACTTCATAATTTATTTAACAATAAAGAATGAGGAATTGATAAAGAGTAATTTACCTGCCAGGGAGGGTATTCTTTTCGGTTGAAAATACTGGAACAGTTTTATAATACCATTTCAATTGTACAACTCAAATTTACTTTTGACCTACAAAAACAATTAATCACCCATCCCATTTCATCAAACTATTGAATCATTCCAAAACTTTCTGTATGTAGTTAATTTCACTAGTAACACCTTTTGAAGCTGTTGTGAAACTTCCTGTACTGACTCTGTGTGCTGAACAGGGGGTGTATCATTGTGCCCCAAGTATCAATGTGCCCCAGTTCCCCCTACTTTAAAAAACATGTTTCTGGCAATTTAAATACCGTCGCTTTTGTCACAGTTTCGTCACAATGTTAATGTCAAATTAGTCACAAATGACACATTTTTCACAAATCTGTCACATTTTGACCACTTTGTGAAACGTCACAAAAGAGCTCTAAAACGGCCATAACGACTTCACATTTTAGTCACTGTGACTTCACATCGACGTCACGTGACGTCACATCGACAATCGATGGTCACAAAGTCACAATGTGACTTCACAACGACGTTGCAGTGAAGTCACCATGCCTTACGGGATGCGTATCCGCTTCGTATATTTGATTTATATAAGTTAATTTAAAATAAATAAATAAATATATGAAAGCTACCTCTTCCTCGCGGCACTGCCGAAAGGACTTTTTGAATTCTTTCTATTTTTGAGAAAAGCGGATATTTCATAAAAAATAGTTCTTCCAGGAAATAACCCCAGGTCGATTTCTACACACACACACACACACACAAAAATTTCCTAATTCTTTGTTTTCTTAAAAATCATTTGAGCCGTTTACGAGAATTCAATAACATAAAAAATAAATAAGTAAACGAGAATTGCTTGTTTAGAAGCATAAGATATTTTTAAATCAGAGAAGGCGTTACGTACGGCTATTAATAATGTTAAATATCCACAGGCACATTTGTAAATAAGTATTCACAATTGTATTGTAACATAATTTTGCTACGTTTCTATTGATTTAAGCAATAATTTCAGAAATGTTTTCAATTAATACAAGTATTATACAAATGTCACGAAACTACAAAGCCTGATGGTGAATGAAGAGGATTTCGCGTGGTTGTTGCAACAGATTGGTCAAATTATGAAATGTAAATTCTGTGAGGAGAATTGCGAATGATTGAGTGATCTGGAACAAAAGCGTTTAAATACGATGTTCATGAATTAGGCTAGTGCTTTCAATTCATTCGGCTAGACAGGGCTGAATAATTTAAATAATCTTTGTATGCTTCCAAATCATCTGATGCAAGGTGAATAAAGTGTAAATAGCGTCAGACTCAAAAAAGATATTTTGTAACTTTATATAAATTACTGTAAACCGGGATTACTTTGTCACGTTTCAGGCATGTTTTTGTACATAACTTTTTTTATTCTTCGAATTCGGGGTCTAAGGAAATACTGATATATCGACCTAACGATTCACTTCAACATCAATGCGAATTCAAATGCATACGAAAAAATATTCTAAGGGTAAAAAAATGAGTAATGCGGTGACAAAGTTACCCCGGGTTGGGGTAATTTTTTTATCTAACTACAAACATGCTTTAAATCCTCCAATATGGCTACTTATCACAAAGTTACCAAATTTTAAAATTTTCAATATTAATTTTGCGATCAAATTTGGATTACTTGGATTGTTGGTAATCTTAGAATACCAAACGGCAAGTTGTTCGTTTGAGTGCTTTAGGTATTGTTTAGATTTAAAAATTTAAACTCCCAATGTTCAACTCCCAATGTTAACTTCCCAATTCATTTTTTAATAAAGGAAAAAGGATCACAATACGTTCAGTTTTTAAGCATAACTGGAACACTACTTGTGCGATAATCTGTAATTTTAAATTATCGAATTTGAAGATTCTACAAATGATTTTTGCAAAAAACTTATTAGATTACAATTCATGTTGTTTTTTAGAATTCATTTCAGAATATCAATACTAATTTTCAAATTGGCAACAAGTTTTTTTTTTTTTCGAATCTCTTTTTTCGTAAATATGAATTTAATATTTGACAAAATAAATTTAAATTTTTACTTCTTTTGGCATTTATTTATTTTTAAAATGTATTTTTTTTTATGTATTTGTTGAATTATATTAAACAATAACAAAAATTTCAACACAGCACGACAAAATTGATTTTTGAAAACTAGTTTTACCAGACTTTTTTGTTAGATCCATTTAGTAGTGATTTCTGCTTATTTATACTGGTATTATTAGACAGTAAAAAAAAAAAAAAAAAAAAAAAAAAAAAAAAAAAAATCCGTAAAGTTACATTTTTTTCTAAGAACTGTTTATGTTACGGTAACAACAAAAATTTATACAACACATACACATTTGCACTTTAAATATAAAATATATATGAGGTTTTTGTAAGAATCTTATATATTTTTATGCAACTGCAACCTGGGTTACAGATAAATTTTAGTTAAATTGCTGTAATTTTAGTAGATTCTTTTATAAGGTTATAAATTTCTGTAGCTTTACAAAAGCTAGTTTTGTGGATTTACAGAATTTTTTTCACAGTGTACAGATAAAATTTTAGTAAGCTTTCAGATTTCCCTAAGTTTACATCTGTAGAATTACAGATCTTTTTGATGGTGTATGTTGGTTTAAAAATATATTAAAAACGAGAAAAAAAAATAATAATAATGTCATATCTTTCTTTAACACGTGAAAAAAAACTTTGTTATTCAGGTGTAGATTGTGGAAAATTTAATTTCGTTTATTTTTAAAAAGAAGAAACTTGAAAAGTTGTCAATTTCTTTAGTTGTCATTACAAAATCGCTAAGAAATATTCTTTGGAGATAATTGAGTTTACTTTTGCTCTATCGATGTAATCGCGAGTCTACGCGAATAAACGTTAAAGTCCTTTATGAGCATAAATTTAAAAAAAATTCTATCAAACTATCTATACAAATATTATGAAGATTCAAACACCATTAAAAAATTAAAAACATTTTTTTTAGTCTGTACAGACGTTTGTCAATTTAAAATAAGAAGCAAGAAAACCTAATACAAAGATGCAATTTTCATTTACTCCTTGGGCTCTAGAGCTGTTAAGCAGACGTATGTAATTAGTCACCTGAGTTGCCGCATTTAACAGGTTTTTTTTTTATATTTTAATTTTGAATTTATTCCACAAAAATTTAATTTTATATTTTCTTTTACTTTCTTTATGGAAAATTAACGATCTGGTAAAGCAAAAATAAGAGGTAAATATTTCTGGCGAGAATTTGGAACATCTAATTTTTTTTTCCATTATCAGAAAATACGCTGCGTAGATTAGGAATGACCAAAATTGCATGACATACGCTCATAGAATTCAAGAGATTAAAGATAATTTTAATTATTTTTAATTTTAGACATTAAAGTATTATAATTGAAAAACCTACCATTCTATATATTTGCAATGAATTTTTGATTTTTACTAAATTGCATACCCGTAATTTTTGAGGTTTTTCTATTAAATCAACTGTATTAAATTTTTAAAAATTCAAACATTAAGAAAAATAATCGCATATATTTTCGTCATTGCAAACCCTTTTCGCTCCTTTAAAATTAAATAGATAAGATTTCAAGAAAGTTTAATCCAGATATGCAAGTATCATTAAAGATAATTTTAACAAGTTTTTATTTTGATTATTTAAAATATTAATTATTTAAAATATTCAGATTGTCAGTTATACTAAAATATATGTTTACTGTAGATTTTTATTTCTTAACTAAATTGCACAACTGTAAAATTAACAAAAGAAATAGAATAACAATAATAATTCATCTTGTGCTTCTTGAAAGATTAATCAGCGAAGATCAAAAGCTTAAGTTATAATTATCTTTGCATGCCAGACATTGTCAAAGTTACAAATTTGACACTTCATCTGTATCCCCTTAATTACATTTCAGGACGTTTCATTAAGGGAATAACTCTGTTTCATTACCATAATGAAAACGCTGAAAAGCCAATTTTGTTACAACCAATGTCTCATTCAACATGTTATTTCAACTGACTTTATGATCTCAGAAATTGCTGCTTAGTTGATTTCACTAGCCTTCAAGTAATAACTTTAACGATTTGTGATAATTTTCTTGCATCTTATAATGTTCATATTATGAAGAGTATGAATTACTGTTGTCTTTTAGGTAGATTTCGTATGAAATACTACCTATTGCATTCGCACTAGTTTATATATCTATCTATTAGGTAGATTTCGTATGAAATACTACCTATTGCATTCGCACCAGTCTATATATCTATCTATTAGGTAGATTTCGTATGAAATACTACCTATTGCATTCGCACCAGTTTATATATCTATCTATTAGGTAGATTTCGTAAGAAATATTAGGTAGATTTCGTATGAAATACTACCTATTGCATTCGCACCAGTTTATATATCTATCTATCTATCTATCTATATATCTCACTTTCTTATGGACACGATAACTTCTATAATTCTTCACCAATCTCCACCAAACTGGTACATAAAATCAAAGGGGATAAAATCTCGGCTAAGTTCGTTAATGGGCAAAATCGGACCAAGGGGGTCGAAATAGGCGGCGTTTTTGTGTAAACAGAAAAAAACCCATAACTTCTTAATGAAAATAGATATCGAATCAGTTTAAAGTTTATATTACTTCTAAAAAATGGGTCAAAATATTATGCATGACAGATTTTTGATAAAATTAAAAATGGGCTCAAGGGGCGAAAAAAATAGGGTTATTGGGAGAAAAAAAAATCATAACTTTGCCAATTCTCCAGATATCAAATCTATCTAAATTTTTTATAAATATTCTTAAAATTATCTAAAACTTTTGTATTTGCAAGTTTTTGATAGGACTAATTCTTACCGGTAAAAAAAAAAATTAAAAACGAAAAAAAAAGGGGTTTGGAAAAGGAAAAAAATCCTTAACTTTGTCAATTCTTAAACTATCAAATCCAATTAAATTTATTTTACATCTTCTCAATAATATCTATAACTTTTATATTGACAAGTTTTTTATAGGACCAATTCATATAGGGAAAATAAATTAAACAAAAATTGGAGTTGGAGAAAAAAATCTCTAATCCAAACTGCTTACATTCGGAATCGTTTTTTAAATTCATTTTTTATTTTAAACGCATCCAAATGGCAGATCCTCTTATTTATGAACTATATAATGTGAAACATTGGCCAGTTTTTTGATAAAGGCAGAATATATTTCAAAAAAGGGTGCCAAAAAAGGTATTTTGAACAGAATTTCCCGAAGTGACCGTGATAGGAAATTTGAGGAGGTATTCAAATAACATATTGCGTTTTTTCTGACTCATTCTTAAATCTATTTTTACTCTCAAACGCATCCAATTTACAAGTCCTCTTATTTTGGAACTGTATAATGTGACGCATTGGTCAATTTTTTGATAAAGACAGAATATATTTCAAAAAAGGCTGCCAAAAAGGGTATTTTGAACAGAATTTCGAGAAGTTATCGTGATTGAAATTTTAAGGAAGCATTGAAATAACAAATTGCGTTTTTTCTGACTCATTTTTAAATTCAGTTTTGCTCTCAAACGCATCCAATTGACAGGTTCTCTTATATAGCAGCTGTATAATGTCCCGTACTGGTCAGTTTTTTTATAAAAGCTGAATATATTTTTAAAAATGCTGTCAAAGTGGGCACTTCGAGCAAAATTTCCCGAAGCTATCATGATTAAGAATTGAGGTTGTATTCAAAATTGGTTATTTTATCACTCGTTTTTAAATTCAATTTTGCTCTCAAACTCATTCAATTGACAGTCTTTTGTTATTTAGGAACTATATAATGTATCATATTAGTCAATTTTTTTTTTTAATAAAGTCGGAATTATTTCAAAATATGTTGTCAAATTGGGGATTTGACCCGAATTTAGCTTAAGGTGATTCTGATAAAACCAGTCCTTACAGAAAAATGAAATAATTTTTTTTTTAAAGAGGACAAATAAAGTTGTTAAACTGGGTTTATCTGTAATCAAATTTATTTTTTGTTGTTAAAATGAGCAATCTCCGAAATCTACCTGCGGCTATAGGCCAAGCCGACAGGTATTTTTTAACATGGGGGTGAAAGCCAATACCATATAATTAAGGGAATGTTCTACTTTTTTGGCGTAAAATTAACATGATTTTTATTATTTATTTTGGTTAAAAAGACAAAAAGGCATTCGAACTTTTTGTATTATATTTATTCACATTCCACATATCGTTAAAATTACGAATTTAATGCTTTATTTCTATATTTTAATTGCATTTCAGAGTATTTCGTTAGGGTTTCTTTAGCGTAATGGGAACGCTGAATTTTTATAACCCATGTTGCATTCAACACGTTATTTCAACTGATATTATATTCTCAGAAACTGTTGGTTAGTTCATTTCATTAGGCTTCATGCAATAACTTTAATCATTTGCGATAATTTTCTTACAACTTATAATGTTAATTTTATGAAGAAAATAACTTACTCTTGTCTTTTTAATATTGGATGAAAGCCAATACTATTTATTAAGGAAAGGGTTAGCAGTTTAGATTAGAGAATTTCAGAGAAGGTTCTACTCTTTTAAACTAAAATTAATGAGATTTCATATGATTTGTTTCCTGTTACAAACAAAAAAGATGTGCCCTTCAGACCTTTGTACGTTATATTTATTCGCATTTCACATACTGTCAAAGTTACGAGTTTGACACTTCATTTTAATCGCCTTAATTGCATTTCTGAACGTTTCATTAAGGGAATAACTCTGTTTCATTACCATAATGGAAACGATGAAAAGCCAATTTTTTTTATAACCAATGTGTCATTAAACATGATATTTCAACTGACATTATGATATCAGATATTGTTGCTTAGTTGATTTCGCTAGGCATCAACTAATAACTTTAATCATTTGTGTTAATTTTCTTACAACTTACATTTTTCATTTTATGAAGAGAATGAATTACTGTTGTCTTTTTAACAGGGGGTGAAAGCGAATAGTTGAGGAAAAGTTCTATTTTTTTTAAAAAAAGTAGACTAAAGTAGTACAGTTTTAATTTTGCCTAAAATTAACTTGATTTTTGTGATTTATTTTCGGTTACAAAGAAAAAAGATAATCGGACTTTTTGTATTTTTTAAAATAATGTAATTAAATATGATGTCATTAATTTGGATATCAGATAATGGTAGCAACAGACACATTTAATGATGGTTTTCAAACTGCTGAATTTATGTATTATGTTCTGATTAATGTATAAAGACCAATTTTTAAGAGAAAGGTTTAAACAAGCTCCATCCAGAGTTCTCGCTGCCGCTTGTCATTGCGCCAGATCGCAACAAATTGCTCCATTTGACAAGTAAATGAACAATCAGACCCTCCAAATTGCGACTACTTAATTTTTGTATTTTGTTTGTGCGCTTGTGCCAATGTATTCGTGATTCTTATCCGCGTTACTGAACGATTGATGTCGTTTTACATATCCGTGTCATTTGTATTTCTCTGTTTATAGGCATACTGAATCAGTATCAATTCAGTTTAGCAACTGCAAATATACTTTAAGAATAATGCGATAGGTTTTCTCTCTTATCAGTAAATCGCTAAGCATGTGCCGGTATCGCGTTGGTATAAATACAAACAAAATTATTCGTATGTAGTGCGAAATAGAGAAAAATTTTTGCTGAAATATGGTGTTGAAATTAGCCATTTGTCATACTGTTTATTAGTTGCATGTAAAATATCAATTTTATTCTATTGGTTAGAGTCGAAATCTCATACCCACTTTTAGAATTTATTTTCAAAAGAATAAGTAAAAAGTAGCAATTTTATATTTTTAAAAATAGTACTAAAAGAATATCTGAAACATTTACACATTTAGGAGACATTAAGAGGGAGCTTATTTTTAACCCTTTGTTATTTTTAACCCTTCTTATCTCACTCACCACTAGTGTTGTCAGATTTTCCTCGTAAATCGGAAGGCCGAATGTTTTGGACAACAATCTTACAGTATAATTATTGAGATAGAGCTTGGTGCAATATAATGGAATATAAAAAGTGAGCAAAGTTAACCGTTTAAACGCTGATGTTCCCAAATGGGAACATTGCATTATTTGTAATACAAAACATATATTTCCCAACATAATAATGATGTCCTAATTTTTACTATAGAATATAAGGTTGATTCGAACTTTTGAAAAGAAAATATTTATGTTTAATCATTTATTACAAGTATTAAGGAATATGTAAATTCATTAATTTGCATAAAAATATTTTATTTGCTTTTATCGTTTTCTCTCTATTACTTACATTTGACCGCTTGGAATCTAAATGTTCTTGGAATTAGAGAAAATACTCAAGAACAATATGCAATAGCACATAGCGCAAAATAATTTGTTATATTTGCATAGGTTGTCAATCAATAATCACGTTCCAAAATGGAACACTGAAATGAAAACAGCCAAAAAACTACAGAAATATTTTTTTTTGTTATTTTCTAAATTTGTATGCATAAATTAAAACATTTCAAGTTGTAATATAGGAAAAACAAAATTATTATTACATTGCGATATTAATTCGGCGTGTAAACGGTTAAAAGGAACTAAATACTTCTACCACCCTCAGTACTGACGATGGTACGCTATATGCAGCCGAAACCGGTCTGTGCCTAATTTAATATATTTGGATGCCTTTTCACGTTGCTCATTTTGTACATCCCAATCATACAGTGAATTTCTGTATCTTTTTTCACAGACATTCCGGCAATAGATAAGACTGAGAAAATTAGTTTAAAGTTACAGTGTCCAGAGCGTTTGTAGAACCATTTTCGTAGGACACTAGTGGTCCGGGAGAATCACTTCTGGAGATCAAACGGTTAATAGTTTTTGTATCGAATAGTCGAATTTATACTTTCTTAGTAATTACAAAATAATAGATTATTTTAGAACACATTAAAAAAGGGATGAAATAAATAGTTAAAGACAGATTTTTCATTGTTTTCCAACAAATGGATTTATTTCTATTATTATTACTTACAAAATTACTAATGTTGGTAAAAGCCATCCAGAACTCTGCTTCATTTAGTCTGGGAAAGAGGCTATATAGCATAAATATTATTTATTCGAAACCTTTTCGAATAAATCTTTTCAAAACCTTATTTAATAAGGCTTTTTGAAACCTTTTCTAAAAAATCTTTTCAAAACCTTTCGTAATAAATATTTTAAAAACCTTTTATAACAAGGTTTTTCGAAAACTTTTCGAATAAACCTTTTGAAACTTGATTATTGTAAACGGAAATGTTTTAAAAAAGGCTTTTCAAAATGTTTTAGATAAGACTTTTCGAAATCTTTTCGAATAAGTCTTTTAAAAACCTTTTCTCATAAAGCTTTTCGAAACATTTTCTAATTAATCTTTTCAAAACCTTTTCTAGTAAGGCTTTTCGAAAACTTTTTTTACCAGATATTTCACTGTACACTAAGATTTTCAAAGATAAGCAAAAGTTTGAACAAACCTTTTATGTTATTCTAAAATACAAATAACAGTATTGAATATTTTTTTTGCTTGACAACCACAAACACCTGTATTTGATGTATAAGTAATTTATAGAAAAGTATATATAAAAACTAATTAAAAGGAGTTATCTAATTTCAAATTCTAATGTTATTACGGCTTTTCTTTCTCGAAAATTTCTTTTATTACGTATCTATAATATTTAGATCTAAGAATTTATCTAAATATAAATCCTATAATCTATATGATAACATTACTTTACTAAAATCACGACAAAATAAGCATCTTTGATGACTATAAAACTAATGTGCAAATATTTATCTTCGTATCCAGTGCTCTTTATCTAAATAACAAACGTGGTTTTTGAACAGGATTATTCAGGCAATCTTATTATTTTTCTCTTTTTGAGAATGACATCATGAGGTCATTTTGACATTGATATCTGTGTGATGTAAATTAATGACATTGATATCTGTGCAAGACATATTATTGTCATTTACTATCCATCTACTTGCTTAACAACAGTTTTTTTTCTATCATATTAAATATAAAAAATAAATATTTATGTTAAATGCGCATTTGATAAATTTTAAAATATTGAAAACAATTTTCTTTCAATAAATAAGGATTAATATCATATCCCAAGACCATTTAATTTGAATGTCAAAGAATTTTGGGTTTATTTTTCGTATATGATGTCATAATGTTTGTGATAATGTCGCTTGCTTTCGTGCCCTAAAATCAATCCACTTTTATCTTCTATTATTAAAAGATACTTGAAAATTTCCGTTTTATTTCCAATATTGAACGCATTCATTTTCTTTTATTTCTTACTTAATTATTTTTTCCTATGTTTACGTTAAAATCTTTGAAAATTAGTTTAGAGGAATTTTTTTTTTTTTTTTTTTTTTTTTTTTTTTTTTTTTTGCGGCGAAATAAATAGTACTATTAAATTTAATAGAAAAAAAAATTAATTCTTTGTGAAAAAATTTAACTTTTCAATTTATAAGCAAAATATTTGAATGAAATACGGATAAAACATAATCTAAATACATTTCCGGGTTATAAAATGCATGTATATGCAAAGATACAAAAACATTACAGTATTTGTATCTTTGTGCACTTAATTCAGCCATATATCCGTTTTTTTAACTCTAACATTACACTGACACGCTTATAATATTATTGGGATGAAATTGACGTATCATCAATTATTAAATATTGAATATCAAATATCAAATATTGAAAGAAAATGAAATAAATACATTTGAAATAAGTAAATCTCTAAAACAAATTGTTTTATATTATTGGAACACATTTATAAAAATTCTCCAAAAATTTCAGTAATAATTTAAAAAATCTAACCAATGGATACATAGCATTTAGAAATATTACCAAATTTCAGTATCCATTTGTCGTTTATTTCCATTAATCAAATGAGAAATTTTCTTTCAAGAAATGAAAATTTTAAAAACATCTGAATTAATAGGAAAGCATTATGTTGCAAAATAAATGTCCTGTATTTTTCGAACAAATGAATCAAATGTAACAAAAAAATATGCAGTTAAATCTGGGTATCCCACAAACATACCCACATAATTTCAAGTTAATAGGATGCTTTTTGCAGTAGATATCGTGGACCAGACAGACAGACAGAAACCAAAAAATTTCTTGTCACCAATATAAAGCCTTCACTGACGTTTCGGCAATTATTGTGCAAGGTTTGATGTTACTACATTGTTGAATAGAAATCAAATATATGTTTTTATAACATAATATAGTGTCGCTTTTACAAAAGCGAGTATTTTTTTTAAATGCGAGAATTATAATTAATAAACTTTAAGATTTTTATTAAAAGTTTCAAAGAACTTTTATTTTAATCTTGCGATAGAACATTTAATTACTGTTTTTTATCATCTCCGTTTAAATAAAACAAGATTAAAAAGGCATGCAAATTAGGCTGCGAAAGTATTTTTCAAATACATTAAACTTTCGTTTAAATAATTAGTGCATTTAATTAATTTCATTAAAAAATTACTTTAACTCATGAACTAATAAAAAAAAATCTAAAATAACTTAAAAATTCACTTTCAAATATTCAATCGTGAAAATGTTATTTTAGCTAAATTACAGTCTTTCTGTATATTTTTAAAATTTTTAAATTCTATATATCAAAGTAAATGGTTTTAAAATGCTACCAAAGGAACGAAAAATTTCCATAATATTATATTAAAAATATTTTAAATACAGAGATACTCATATTGTAGATCTTGTTTAGCATCTACGATATTTTCTTTTTTTTATTGAAAATAAAAGATAATAACAAACATCCTTTCTCTTTCGCAAATGTAGTTTCAAGAAAAATACATTTACATTAAATATGTAAGCTAGTCTGCTATTGTGTAATAATTTTGTGTGCATTATATTTGGCGTATGTTTAGATTCTTAAAATACCATTTTAGTTTTTATAGCGCATGAGGTTTTAAAACAAAAGATGAACATTTGAAAATATCGTTTATTATTATTCATTTAAATAATTTTACAGTAGTACAAAAAATACTCATATTTTCTCTATAACATCACATATTGTCTTAAAATATTTTATCTATCCTAATTTTTTTTTCACTAAACGAGGCTTCTCTGCATTTTTAAGATTTTCGCTACCACCTCACCTATTATATAATGACGTATTTTTATTTCATTGGTTTCATTAGAGTTTTTCCAATGATTTAATTGCTATAGAATTTATGAATGATTAAGATTTTACAATATAGATTATGACAGATCTATTAAAATATAATGAAAAAAGAATTTATCCTTATTTTACTTCATAAGAATTTTCAACCTGACAATTATACATTTGGCTATTCATATTGTTAATGATTTTTTGAAGGCTAATCAGCTACGTTCTACACTCTATTATATTGTTTCTATAATAATAATAATAATAATAATAATAATAATAATAATAATAATAATAATAATAATAATAATAATAATAACAAGGAAAAAATCATAAGTCAATTATAGATTATGAAGCGTTTTCCAACACATTCAGAATAATTCAGCAAAACTGCACCGTTTGAAAGATTAAAATATTATGTCTCATTTCACCATATGGAAATATACAGGGTGTCCACTCTCAGCGGTGGTCAATGGCTAACTTCTAAACCGTTAGTCATAGACATATAGTTGCAATTGCAGGAATGCTTTTAAAAAGGTGAGGAATTGTTTTTCAAGCGATTTAGATCAAAATAAAATTTTATTAAAAAATTACGAAAATTAACTTTTTATACGGTCCCCCCGGTCCTATTAGTGATATTTAGTACAAATTTTCCAACACCCTATAAAGCAATACAAAAAAGGTGCCATTCATCTAACATTGAAATTTACCAAGTTATGAAACTTTAAATTTCATGACTTAAACCACTTTTCTGTAGCTGAAAACGAATGAGTTGGACTAAATTTTCAGGGAACGTATACTAAGTGCATAATTAAGGTGTCCATTTCCAACGCTGTCCAATAGCTAATTCCTAAACCTTTTGCCACAGACATATAGTTCCAATTACAAAAATGTTTTAAATGAGATATAGAAATATTTTTAAAGCAATTTAACTGAAGGTGCTACCACCGTATAAGTTTTACGGTTGTGTTAATTTTTTATTAATTAACTTCTAGATTGGTTAAAATAGTTGAAGACCTGAGTTTTAAAATTATTTTTATCGAGAAAATCAAATTTTGTGAAATCGCAATTTTATTTTTAAAAGATGTGTTATTTTGAAGAGGTTTTATTTTGCTTAAAACGTTCGTACGTATGTTTCCCTAGTTCAAAATTTCTATTCAAATTTTAACTCACTTCCAAATATCTGATCGAGGTTTAATTTGCACACTTATTTATATCCAATAACAATGTAATATTAATAGAATTTTAGGTGAGTACCACTTATTTATTTTATAGGACTACACCAAATTCTGTTAGGTTAAGTAATCTAATAGAATTTTAAATATATGTCATTTTGTATCGAATTGTGACTGTTGCTATTCATAATTTAAATTAACAAACTTTCTGTTATACTTTTACTTATATTTTTAGTGCAAATTTTACTTTAATATATAATCATCAACATAAATTTTAAAATAATATTGTAAAAAATATTTTATTCTCAATGTTTAATGTTTAAATTTTCAATTTTTACATCATTGTATAGGGGGAAAAAATGTGATTTTGAATGCAATTTGTTTGAAAAATGTATCTTATTTTATTTTTGAAATATTAATTTTTTTGTAGTTTTTAATACCGTTTTTCTAATCGTGGCAACAGAAGTACTCCGCTTCTATTAAAAGCAAAAGGGAAAAAAAGTTATTACTATATCTTTATGTTGCCATTTTCTCATTAAAAAGGAATATAAATCGTTTAGGATTTGTTACAGTTAATAGCATCGAAACTTCAAGTTTTGAGTCAAAATGATAAATTAAAATACCAATTTTTTTTTTTAAAAAAAAGGTGAATGCAGATGTGAAAAGTGCATACGTAAATTTGGATGCGGTGAAAAAGATCTCGGGTTTAGATTTCATGGGGGAAAAACTCTATGACTGAGTCAAAGTTAATAAATTTTGCTTTTTTTCATTTTGGAATACTAGCATAAAATCTTTAACTGATAACTTTATCGTAATAACAGATCTTTATTATTTATTTTACAGCTTACATGTACGGTTAAAGTTTAGTTATAACAATTTCTACAACTGAGTTTTCTGGAAATAGTAATTTGTTAACCTTAGGTTAAATATCATTTGTTAAGAGTTAGACTTACGAATATGAGGTGCATTTTTTATTGTAACTAATTTTGTAGATTTATTATAAGTCAATGAAACAGTTCCTTCTTAAACATTTTCTTTCGTCGAAATTCGACGGGTTCTACGTTGTGTATACGGTAATGTTAAAAAAGCCTAAGAGCAAATATGCCCGCCTGTTCTGCATGTACGTACGTATGTATGTACGTAGCGCAATAACACTTGATAAAAATATAAGATTTGATTCAATTTTTTTTTCTTAGGCTCATTCTGGTAATTTTGGGGCTCATTAATTAAGTATAAAGAAGGTAATGGGAAGCTAACACCTTTTTATTTAGAAAAATGATGTTTTCATGCAGAATTGTTCGATTTGCATCAATTTTTTATATTGGTTCTTTTGATAAGGAGTTACCTGATTCGTTATGGAATTTCTTTGTTTAAATATAAAGGAGGCATTAAGCACTGTTAAAACTAATGGTGACACATTGCACCTTTTAAGGGTGAAAGGCTTGTCTCACTGGTGACACCCCTAAAGGAGCCAAAATGGCACCTTTAATTGGGGTGAAAAGTGGCACCCTTAATCCAGAGTGCCCAATAATAAAAAAATAAAAAATATACAAACCGACTTTTGGCCCTCGTTGGATTCGAACCCACAACGTCTGATTACAAGCTCAGCTCTCTAATCACTCGGCCATCAAGCTCACCTTCAAAGTCTCCCTGAAATGTTTATATGTCCTGAAATTCAAAGGTTGCTTTATATAAAAGAGCTCGTCAAAAGTTAGCCATCCGAAGTTCTAAACAAAATTGGGATAGCGTATAGCGGTGATAGTCATCGTAGGAAAAAAATGCTGTGCTGATCCACCAGTGACAGCGAGTTGAAGGGCAAGGATACATGTAACAGAGTATGCGCAAATGACTAAGGTGTGAAAATTGTCCAACAGTATGCATTGCGCGGCACCCTAATTAGCGTGAAACACTCAATGTCACCCCAAACACATTTTCAAGCCCGCGGGTGTCAAATAGTAACACCTTTTCACCCCTGGGCGCCAAATGCAACCGATTTGTCACCTTTATTTTTAACAGTGAAAGGGCTATCCCCCTCTCAATTTGGTTAAATGGGAATTATTCGAATTATTCGAATTATTCGAATTAATTAATTTGTAGGGTTATGTCCTTCAAAAGTAAAAATGGAACCATTCGGGGATCATTCCTGTGTCTTTTTGTCTGCAACAGCCCTTTTACTCGAAAACTATGGAACATGGAAAGTAATAAATATTATTAACTCACACATTCGCAGATTATTAAACATTCACAAATATAATTAGCAGAAAAGTAGAGGGGCTATTTAAGTTACTTCATAAAGAATCTTTTCTTTATATATCGTGTGAAAGCTTTCAGAACGCTGAACTTTTTTTTACTTTTATGTATTACATTTACAGAGATATAGTCGAAAATGTAGTGTAGTCTCTCACCCCATTTATTTCCGTATCTATTGAAAATAAAATGCTGCATTAGGTGCAATATTTGTATGCTATATTAATACTAATCAAGTGATGTATGGATATAGCTTCTCATCTTTTTGCTTCATTTTGGAAATAACATATTATAAGCTTATTCTATCGACGATAATTTTCAGAATTATCAAGCTATGTTTTTGAGACTTTTAGAAAAAATGCTCTAAACATTTAGGGAACACATTCTGAAAATTATGTTTTGATTGCGTTCAAGCATGCGCAGTGAAACACTATTTAGTAAACCTGTTGATATTTCATGCAATTTATATTATTTTTAAATTCTGATTACAGGATATTATGTACAATGTTGTTTGTCATATTTTTTTTGAAAAATACATTTTTTGTAGTAAGAACTCTGCTTATAATTATAAGACAAACATCTGGCAAAATTTGGGACTATTTTTATAAAAACCTTATTTTTTTTTACGAGTATATATGCTATCTTCATAAAAAATGAGCACAATTTATAACAATTAACCGCTTAATGACAGTCTACTGTTTGAATGCTTTTGCTAAATTAGTTTTGACAGGGTTATCAAAAAGGATTTCATTTTCATTCAATTTTTGACAGACCCCAATGAGATTTCGGAAAAAAATCTTCGCGGAAATTTATGATCTACACTGTTAAAAATCTTGCTCTAGTTTGAACCAAAAAAGTTTGTTTTTTGGTGCTCAATAGCTGCCACCATAAGATGGTGAAATCTCGTGCCAACATTTGGAGCTTCCTAGTTCAACCTCGTTCCAAGTATTGGAACTACGCTTCAATGGGAGCTCCAAATTTTGGTTCAAGATTTCCCCATCTTACGGAGGCAGATATTGAGTACCAAAAAACAAACTTTTTTAGTTCAAACTAGAGCAAGATTTTTAACAGTGTATAATCTTCTGTTTATACATTTGAAGTTTCAGAATGATTCCTCTTGTCTTATTATTCTATGTTTGATAAAACATCTAAAATCACAAGTAGCCCATCACCTTTGGCCATATAATGTATAAATAATTGCCGAAAACGTTAGTGAAGGCTTACTTCGGAGACACGAAATTTTTTTATTTCCGTCTGTCTGTTCCGCGATAACTGACGCAAAGAGCATTCGATTGACTTGAAATAAAGTGGATATGTTAGTGAGGCACTGGGATTAAGCTGTATAGTTTTTGTTAGATTTGATTCATTCGTTCGGAAAATACAGAATATTTTATTTTGCACAATAATGCTTTTCTATGGCAAATCCAATGATTTTCAATTTTTTTTTCTTGAGAGAAAAGGACACATTTTATTAATGGAATTCAATGATAAATGGATACTGAAATTTACCAGTTAAATTATTCGTATTATTTTGAAATTTTTTATACGCATTTGCAAGATTTTTAAAATTATTACTGTAAATTTTGGAGATTTTTTATAAATGTGTTCCAATAATATAAACTCATTTGTTTTAGATTTACTTTTTTGAAATGTATTATTTTATTTCATTTTCTTTATTTTCTCTTAAGGGTTACTAAGCAACCATTCATCCTAATCCTTATTTTATAATGTTATTAATTTGAAAGCGTGTATGAAAATTTAAATGAAGTCAACATCAAAACTGATGAATTAATTAATGTCTTTGTATCTTTGTGTATAAATATAACATAGCCCAGAAAAGAACATAGGCTATGTTTTATTAATTTTATTCAAATATTTTCCTTAATAATTCAAAATTTCCTTCTTTTTCATACAGAATCCATCGGGATTTTTTTGATAAAATTTAACCAATTTCCTTTATTGTTGCCAAAAAAATACAAATCTGGAATAATAATTTTTCAACGACGATAAGTTTCAATTGAGCAATCTCCATTCGAAAAATTGAATTAAGAAAAAATAAATAAATATGACGTCAGAATTAAAATAAAAATAGATATAGTACTTTTTGTTAAATATTAAAAACGGATATTTGTTTCGTTAATAAGAATTCTTCTGACAAATACGGGGACATAATTAGAAGCAAAAGAAATAAAAAAGAATTATATTTTTAACAAATATTTTACTTGGTAAAATACGATGTCATAATTGAAATAAAATAGGTATTTTATAGTAGTCGTTAAAAATACAAGAAACATGGATATCAATAACTCATGAATAATGATGTCATTGCCGAAACTTCAGTGAGGGCTTACTTTGGAGACACGAACTTTATTGTTTTCCGTCTGTCAGTCTGTTCTTCTATCTGTCTGTTCCGCGATAACTGCCGCAAAATGCAATCCAAACTTTTTTTTTCGGAAAAAAATTGTAAACTCTAGATCACTGAGTTTACACTTACGAAAGTTCCTGATACATCAGATTTAGGTGTTTGTGGTTGGCTGGCATGTAGAAGCATGAGGATAATGAAAAATGCTTGTCCAAACTGTTACTTATTCTTATAAATTAAAATGTATGAAGAAATACAAGATATACGATAGTCATTAGCACAGTTAATAGAAAGTTACAAATTTAAATTTAATGAGACTACGGGGGGTTCAGGGGGGCGGAGCCCTCCTGAAGAAATCTATATGTTATAATAAAAAAACAAAAATAATAGATCATGAAAATTTCAAAATTTCCTAACATAACTAAATTTTTAGTTTAACGCTTTTGATGGCTGAAAACTTCTTATTCTTATTTTATTCTTATAAATAATTACGTAAATTGAAAATTTTAAATTACAGTTTCCAGGAAGTTGAATATTACCCAAAGTGTGTTTTTAAAAAAATGATATGCAAAGTTGACGTTGAGGCTCCTGATCTGCAGATTTACTAGTTAATTATTACTGCATAAAACATCTATATTTACATGTGGTAGCAAATTTTTATTAAAAGATTAATCAACTGTACCGGAGAAATACTCAATGAGAAATTAATCTAACTTTATTGAATTATACACACAGACTGAGAGTAGAACAACAAAGCTGCACATAACCCTGATTTCTAATACATGCAGATTAAAGATAGTCCTGGCTCAAAATGTCCTGGTGCTCTTAAGAATTAAAGAGAAATTTTTGTAATGTTTTATAAATATTAATACTTTTCAGGAAAGAAAAACATAGTACACTGTATCAAAAAAAGAAAATAAACTAAACTGTAGAAGGAATAGGAGGCACTTTATTGATATTCCTCCTATTTTTCAACGATATGCTTTAAATTATCTATAAGTTTTCTGAAATTTTCGAAATAACTTTTATTCAGTATATTATTCTAATGGTTAAAATGCACATGAAATATAAATCCCCCTTTAATATCATGCATGCATCTTAAATTAATGAAATAACATACAAAAAGCATTGCAGTAAAGTTACAATTTATAATAGTAAATATATAACTTGTAATGGTATTTACGATGTGATTTTAAAATTTAGGGATATTGCTTTTAAAATTCAAAAGCACGTAAAAAGTATTTAAAATAGAAACATATCTGAAGAAATTCTCTTTACGTATAAAGTTAAAAATGATATAACATATCAATTTTCTCGAAATCCATCAATTAACTTTATAATTACATGTTTAAAAAGAAAATATTCTAGTTAATTAAAAATGTTTTTATTTATGATATAAATGTTTTAAAAAACCGAGGATATTATGCTCTTCATCAGGGTTAAAAACAACAATAAGAGAAAAATTTAGAGTCTGGATTCTTTTATATGAGATGGGCTGATCCAAACATCAACATGAAAATAAAAGGGAGGGGGGGGAGGGAGACTATGCTGCAGGACTGTTCCAAATTTCTATAGATGTGGGGATGCTCAATTTATTTTTAGTACCAAATTCTTATGTACAACTATGTATCATTATAAGTGTAGTTAGCTTGAAATAGGAATTTCATTGACTCTATAATTTTTAATTTTTGGTAATACGAATTTTTTTTATTATTGTAGCTTTTATAAAATTAATCATAACTTCTTGTTCCTCATTTAGTTTAAAAATAGCACTTCGGCACTGGTTAAGTTTGATATCTGTGGAAATGAATAACAAAAGGAAATCCTATTATATTGGTATGTTAACAAGGGAATTTAATGAACGGTGAACAGAGAATATCACAAAGAAAAGTAGTGGATTTAATGATGTGGAATAAAAACTCGCTAAAATAGACCAAATGCCTGTGAAACTGCAACACTACAATATTTATAAGGGTAAAAAAATAGGAAATATAAATAACATATTTAGAATGCAACATTAAAAAAAATATTTCTTTTTCAACAAACAGTTTAATATTAATTAATTTGCAATTGTATGTTGAGAAATCCATTTAGAAATCCCAAAAAAGATCGTTTAAATAATGTTTAATTTTTTGTTTCTCGTTGTCTTATTTTTAAAATAAACGCGTTTAAAACTGTATTTTCTTTAATAAATTCACTTGCTTGAGCTTTCTAATAAAAAACAGAACAAAAAAAGATGTGAATTTTTCATAATCGAGTTCGGTGTCTTCAACAAATGAATGTCTTGTAACAGAAATTTTGGCAAAAAACATCAGCTGAAGTTCTAAAAATCCATGCGCAGTTTTCAAGATGAACATTGAATGCTAATAGAAGACTTTTGGTTTTTAAAATGTTTTTTAACGCATCGTTTAAACGTGATACCATATATTTTAGAATGTTTTTAACATTTATTTCTGTAGTTTAAATAGGAATTGCTGCCAAAAGATTAGGTGTAATTTTTAAAATGAACATTGAATAATATATATATATATATACATTTTTGCTTTTATTCTTCTTTTTCTTTAATGTTCTATTAGTCGCGCCTTATCTGGTAGATACACTATTGTTTCTTTTTAATCATATTTCTATAACAATTATATTACAGTTTTGTAATTCTTCAGCATTAAATGTTTTGTAAACTAAAAAAATACATTCATAGTATTAAAGAATTTTAATTAATGTTAATTATTTCTACTTTAAACTGCATATTTTTTCCATTTTAAATATTTTTGTTAACAATATATACTGGTGTACCTGACAGATATAGCGCGTATCCACTTGCTTGAAAAAAAAATGCGGTTTAAATATAAGGCTATATATTTTCAAATGTTTTTAATACCTCTGTTTAAGTTCTATGTCAAAATCTGCGCATTTCTTTCGAATGAAATACAGTCTGATAGAATTCCCCCTATCACAAAAAGCGAAAATAAATTGCTTTTAAAATTTTATTAAATGCAGCATGTATATTTCTGGATTCAAAGAATTGAAAAACTGGAACCGAATCCTAATTTTTATACAATTTAAATCCTTTTAGTTTCGAATGAAAAATGCTGATGTCAAAATGTCATTCATAAAGAACGATTCCACGAGGCTTTTTTTTTTATTAGATTTAAAGCCTAAAATATAACTTTTATTATCGTGAATTCTGAAAGAAATCTTTCAATTTATATTTCAAGTATCTTTCATTTTATTTGTCTCAATAAATATGGATCTATTTTTAATTAAAACTTTAATTACAGACTCAAAGGTCATATGTTAAGTTTCCGGCAGTATTGTAAAGATATACTCTGCAAATACAAAACGTAAAAATACATATATTTTAATACACTTTTTATCACCAAATTAACAACACATAAATGTTTAAAGTGAAAAAAGATATTATGTCTGGTCATAATATATTAAAAGCAATTACAAAACACAGACAATTTAATTTAATAGTTAGAAAACACATAAAAATTATTTTAAAATAAAGCATTAAAGGTTTCGAACTTTTTACTTAGAGTTCCTCATCAGTAACATAAATAACACAAAATCACGAAATACAACGTAGTTCAACAAATTGTTGAAACCATGTGCCAGAATTAATTTAACACCGAGATAGGTAATTGAGTTATATTAAGATGCAAGGATAGCCAAATTCAATTACCTATCTCCGTGTTTAATTAATTCTGGCACATGGTTTCAAATATAAGTTGAATTATGTTGTATCTCGTGATTTTGTGTTATATTACTCATGAGGAACTTTAAGTAAGGTATTTGTACTCATTATGGACAGTGCTCTCAATATGGACACCCCTAATATTTTTAAAAGTAACAATTTGTATAGAGAGATCGCACTAGAGGCCCGTGAAGAAAAGCAATTGAAGAGATAATTAAGCCGGGAAATTACAAAAAAGCGCGCTGTTCACCATTTAGAAGGAAACTTGTTGTTTCGTGGTGTGCTGATCTTAATTACAGGTAAGTTTAAATTCTTATTAGATATTGCAAAATTCATTTAAATATTGGAAAGTGGAGTGTTTTAGAAAGCTTTTAAAACATATTTTCGATTGCTATTGTTTATATTGCTTAAAAAACTTTTCTTTATTTCTTTATTAGAAGATTTAATAAAACTTCTCCCGATTCCCAATATGGACACCTTATGTCTACATTGGCAGTACAGTAGATGAATCTTCAGATTCACAAAAATTGAAAGCTAAGCAAAATCATTTACATTGTTTCATAACATTTTGTAGTAACTGAGGTGCTTTGCATCGGTCTTCGAAGAGCCAAAACCAAAAATGACCCCCCGTTCTAAAGTGTATATTCTGAAGATATTTACTGTGCCGTACCCTCCCCGTAATACTGTAAGATATATTTTTTTATCCTCTCTCCTCTAAAATTCCATAGAAGAGTGGCTCTTCCATACCCAGTGTGGTAGGTCACTAAGGAGTCAAATGTCCATAATAGGGACAGGTGGTTCCTTATATGGACATTTGTAAACATTTTTTGTTTTTATCATTTAAATTAAACCGGAATAGTTAAAAGGTCGCAAATTTTAATAATGATAGTCAACAGTCCAGGGATCATGGACTCACATTTTTGGAGACTTATCACGTGTACATGCGGGTGAAAAAATGTAATTTTCCTTAGGGTGTCCATATAAGGCACAGGTACCTTAAGTTCGAAACGTTTAGTGCTTTATTTTAATATACTTTTTATGTATTTTCTAATTATTAAATTAAAATTGCCTTTATTTTTGTAATTGTTTTTAACACATTAATGTGTTGTGATTTAGAATTCTTCACATACAAAGCATTGTTTGTGTTGTTATTGTGCTCGTAATGTATAAGCAATAATGTTGCTGTATAGAAAGGCCTTCTTAATATGTTTTAAAAGTGTTGCCATCTAAAAATGTATTCTAAAAATAGTGTTAATTATGTTGAAATTGCTTTGTAAATAGAGTTAAAAATATGAACTTAGAATAGTGTTGTGCTGTACAACACTTAGTCACCAAATTAACAACACATTGCAATGTATTGTACCTTTACAATTACACAATTTTAAAAATTAAATAAGACATAGATTGCATTATAGAAAAAAACAGGAAATTACTGAGTGAATTGACTAATAATTTAGCCAAAAAAAAACTAAAAATAATTGCATTTCATTGTAAATTTTCGACAGATATTGGATAGCAAATTATTTGCAAATAATTGCTTTACATCCGAATATATTTAACTATAAAAATGTTAAGTAACACATAACAGAAAAACTTAGAAATTACTTAGAAGAAGAAGCTAAGAAGAACAGAAAAATTTTTTACTGCTCAAAAATACAGTAATTTTGGTAAATTTTAATTTTGTATTTTAACCTGTTCAAAACACATGTTACTCGTACATTATAACTGATTTAAAACATAAGTAGCTTTTGAATAAGGTGCTATTTTGTTCAAATGTTTAACATTTAATTAATATAAGTGCTTTCATCATTAGTTGGTGTTATGAAACTTTTATGGATATCTATCATATCTTCTACAACTTAATATATATATATATATATATATATTATTTCTTTACATTCCCCTTAATATTTCCATTATAAATTTGACAAATAAATACTTTATTACAAATTTTCCTTTTAATTTGGAAACAATAAATTAAATATAAATAACTGGGCTATTCATTGAAGAAGTCTCTTTTGTTGCTTGTAATTCAAAGATATTAAACAAAATGTTACATTTTTCTGGTAATTTAGAAAGTCAGATTGTTCTAGAATCACGAAAATATTTCAAAAACGGCTTTTATGTCTTTAATTTTCTCTGGAGCATTTAAGTGTAAAAATTAGCAAATAACAAAAATGAAACTCGTAAACAACTCGTAGCCTTTTTACAGTTTTGCTACATTGACTAATAAGTGAGAAATTTGACGATCTCTTTCTATTTCGATAAATATTTACTATCACTTTTGTTTTTATCCATGAGTAATTTTTGATAAAGAATAAATATTTGCGGTACTTTTCTTAATTATTCATGCATATTAATGTTAATTCGGTTTTTCACAGAACATTGCTCTAAAGATGAATTTTTGATTTTGATTTAAAAGAATTATTTAACTTTTCAGGATAATCTTAAAATTTGTATTGAATAAGTTACTAAATAATTTGTTTTAATCAATATTTAAAATTTATTATTTTCTTCCAATTTAACTATTTGGCTATTTTTACTTTTTTCTTCCGTTAATTTTTCTAGTTATAAGACATAAACAAAATGTTATTTTTCATATCTTAAACATATCACTTAAAAGCTATGAAAAAGCTAAATTTTTAAATATCAAGAAAGTTGCGCAGTTTTTTGAGAATTGTTACTTTTGTCGCATAGCTGCGGTCAAATGGATTCTGATAACGTCATATCTGCACATTCACTTGAAGCCTCATTTAGTCAAGAGTTTACCACATGATGCGTTTTCTTATCAGTTTTCAAGAAGTGCAATCTTTAAACAAACATGCCGTAGCAAAAGATATTTTGAGGCCTATTTTACTCTACGAATTCAAATTTGTGAAAAAAACTGCAAATGTCTCTAAGAGACTATGCTCAGTTATACAAGGACTTCGATTAGTGAACGGACTGCTCAAAAGCAGTTCGCCGATTTTCGTTCGTAGACGAGAGACTCAAAGAAAAGTCCCGTGTGAGTTATCCATCCTAGAGAGAATCCAGCTTGTAGGAGGAAATCAAACAGAATCTTCATCAAACCTGCCAGGGGTTATCATACAGGCTTGCAGTTTATGACGAAATCATCCAACTGCATCTGCATAAACTTGGAAATACGTAAAAACTCCACAAATGCGTTCCTCGTGATCTGATCGACGGAAACAAGTTCCAAAGATTGAATATTTGCTTGTCATTGGTTCCACATCACACCAAAGCCTCGTTGCAGTGTACAAAAATGTTCAAAATTGCATTTTTTGAATAACTGAGGGGGGCCTGTCATTTTGAAATTTAGCATGGTAATTACTCTCTTAAAAAGTCAGCCACAAAATAGCTTAAGTTGAGCTGAAATCCACTCATCTCAATGTTGAAAGGCAGCTTCTCAAAAAAGAGTTGAAATAACTCGAGTTTTAACCAATTTAAATGAAGTTGAGCTATTTAAATAACCAATTTAGATCAAGAAGATTTAATCGTTTGAAAAACAACTCTTTTATGATCGAAAAAATTACAGCTCTTTCATGAGAAGCCAAATCAGCTCTTTCGTTTTAAGAGTGTAGTTTAAAGATTCAAATGCTTTCTAATAATTGTCGAAAGAAAATTCAAAATTTAAAAGAATGAAGTGAACAAAAGGCGTTATTAAAAACATTTTAACGCACGGTTTTACGCTTCTTTTCAAATATCAAACCGAATTAAAAAGAAATGGCTGCAGATTGGCGGTGATAAAACCTGCTGAAACATAAGCTACATTTAATATTCATGCTACTACCTCATAGGGTTGCAGGAACAAAATGTATTCTAAATTGCTAATTCTGTGATACTAAAGAGGCTAGAAAATTTAAGTATGGCATGGTAGTTACTTATAAAATAAAATTACCGTCTAAAAACAGACCAGAGTAAATGAGAAATTCACAATGGAAGCTAAGATCGAGAGGAAAACGTTCTAAAAATGCTTTAAATTACGTTTTAAATGCAGTCACAAGAAAATGAAAACTTTCTAAATTACGTTTGTGTAGAATATTAGGAAATACCAAACCGATTTCAAAATTTGCGATTGAAAATTAATGGTGACAGTCCCTTTTTTAACATAAGCACTTAATTTTAATTCCACTACTATGAGAAAGATGATATCCGTTAGAAAAGAAGCTTGGAATTGGACATGATGCTTAATTTTATTATGTAGATGCATACATAGAAGATGATTTCTAAAAATCTTTAAACTTCAAATGAAAGTAGCTTATGATTTGAGCCTAAAAATTTCCAAATAATTTCTGATTTATCATTTATTTAGAATTAGTTTTAGTTCTTATTAATTTAAGCCTCATTTCATCCTACCGTAGTCTAATAGTGAAGTTTAGTCAAACTGTGCCTTTAATAGTAATTTTTGAATTATTCTTAAAAAAAAAAAAAAAAAAAAAAAAAGAAAAAAAATCTTAAATTTACAGCAAACACCGCTGGCAGCAATGTTGCCAGCAGCTTTTGCCGTAAAAATTGCAGTAAAAATACATGTAATTTTTTTTTATTACATCTAATTTTACTTTAATTTTTATGGCAAAAACTGCTGGCAACATTGTCGCACAGTAAATTTAACACAGTATTTTACAGTGTACTTTCTTCTAATAATAAGATGTGCAAATATATCACTTGGCATATTTCGATTATTACGCATGCAAAGCTGCGAGGTATGCGAATATATCTATTTATTTCTCTCTCTCTCTCTCTTCCTCTCTCTCTCTCTCTTATATATATATATATATATATATATATATATATATATATTACAAATTTAAAATTTTTTTGCCAAAACTATCCTTTATACTATCTTAATTTTCTTAATTTGTTCATAATCCGTACAATTTAAGCAGTCACTGGTATAATTTTTTTGCGCTTCCCCTTTCAAATATTGCGCAATAAAATTAAATTTCCATTCTAGATTTTTCTGTTCCCTATCACATGTTTTATCAAGATAAGTTAACCAAGACAAAATGTTCATTCCAGAACTCGGGTCAAACGGCACGAATTTAGGATCTTCCATAATTTTTTTATTCTTACTCATTAGAATAAATGAAGCACTTCTATTTTCTTTATTAAATCCTGATCGTAAGATCATTCGCAATAAATTTCAAAGTTAATGATTTCTATCACTTACACATTTTTTTAAAATTACTATATCAGATCCATAACATACAATAAATAATAAATAAATAAATAAATTAGTAAATTAATAAATTAACTTCAAATTACTCTCATCAATAAAATAATAAATAAATAAATAAATACATACATAATATATATATATATATATGACGAATCACTGCAAAGTTTTAATATGCTATTAAGATGCACGCAATACTTTATGTTTACGTTTTTAAAACAAGTTTCGAATTGTGTACAGTGTTTTAACAAAGATACTTCAAACATTTTAATAGATCGTTTTACAAAAAGCGATGTATTGAGAAAAATGAGATTTAAAATTAATATGTGAATTACAATCCTGCACCAGGTAGGGACCAGTTTTAGTCAGTTATGTTTGCAATACTTTCATTGTTTCTGGTTGGATTAATTCTAATGTTTGGGATTGGACTGGGTGTTTTTGGTGATCCATTTTTTTAAGAATGTACACAATATTGTTTAAGATATAAAAACTAAATATATGAACATAAATAAAGATATACATATGTAATACATATATGTGTGCGTGTATTTTTTAACATAATTTTTTTTTTAGGAATATAATTACAGGCACTTGTTTATATTTACACTGGTGTTAGAATTCGAAAATAGGGTTAGTTTAAAAATTACTTACTAACCATGCAAGTCTTCATTTGCGGGTTGCATCTATGCGATGCGCGGAGCTTTGAATTAAAATCGAAAATCATCTGTTGAGATAAACTTATTCTAAGTTCAAATTCATCTAAAAGTCCATATATTATAAAAAATGTAGTTTAATTCCATCTAAAAGGCACATTCCTTCATTACATTCAGAGAACTCAATCGTTCTCATACACTTGTCAAAGTTCTTCGAAAGATAATAAATAAAATCAGACGATATTTTCATTTTCTTAATTTACGCGTTCAATTAGTTTCACTTCATTTCATTTTACAACATCCTCCCCCCTTTGAAACTTGGGGAGAGTTTCAAATACATAACAATTATTATTAAAAAGATCCAACCTCTTTGGAGCTTTTACACATCTTCCAGAAGAGGTATATTTCTTAAGTATGACACTATCAGGAGAAGACACATTTTCATGATCATCATGCTCACTGGAACTAGTTTTCTCTTCACCCGACGGTTTGGATGCAATTTCAATTATTTCATTCGAATATATTTCCAAAGGAAAGATGCGCTGCACCGGACGTAAAACCGTGCCGTGCTGAGTTTTCAACTTAACACCACGAACTTTACCATCCCGTCCTGGAATTAAATGAATCACCTTTGCTAAAGGCCAAAATAAACGTTTTTTGTTATCATCCCCAACTAAGACTATTTCTCCCACTCGCGGTTCACGTGTATATTTTTCAGTATGTTTTTGAACTAATTCGCTGAGGTATTCTTTTCTAAAACGTTGCCTAAAATCGGTAAGAAGTTTAGCTCTGTAATTCAACCTTCTCCTTAAACTTTGAGAATCTAATTCGATAATATCCGAATTGCTGAAACTTCGGTTTTCAGTAAGAAACATAGCGGGTGTGAGAGGTACTAGCTCCAGTGGGTCCTCTGAGATATAGGTTAGAGGTCTGCAGTTAATCACAGATTCACAATCACATATAAGTGTATTCAATTCTTCATAAGTCAATATAGATCTACCTAAAGTACGTACTAACAATTCTTTTACAATGCGAACCAACCTTTCCCACCAGCCTCCCCACCAAGCTGCGGTGGGAGGTATAAATTTCCAAACAATTTTATGTGTCATGGTATCTTTTAAAATTTTATCCCAATTTAATTTTGAAAGTTCATTGGAAGCCCCCCTAAAGTTTGTTCCGTTATCACAATAAATAGTGCTGGGCCTACCGCGTCTAGCTATAAAACGTCTAAGTGCTAGCAGGAAAGCATCAGAAGATAGCGAATTGACTAGTTCAAGGTGAACTGCGCGATAAACGGCACAAGTAAACAATGCTATCCAAACTTTCTCGCCATTTTTTAGAAATAAAGGCCCGGCTAAGTCTACTCCAATAATTTCAAAGACAGCACAATCTGTTACGCGATCTGGTGGCAAAGGTGTTGGTTCGCTTGACAAGGACCTTACCTTAAAACGTTTACATGCAATACAGTCGTACAGTACATTTTTAATAGTTCTTCTAGCTCTAATTATCCAAAATCTTTCTCTTATTAAAGATTGAATTGTTCTTATCCCTGCATGACAATTCTTTTGGTGTACTGATCTAATCAATAATTTAGTAAATTCACATTTACCTGGCAACAATATTGGATACAAAAATGATTCTCGGTCATTTCTTTCAGTTATTTTAGTTTTTACTCTTAAAATTCCATTATCATTTGTGAATGTTACAATATCATTTAATGACCTTTTATTATACAAATAACAGCTCTGAACTAAACGGATTAGATATTTTTCAGAATTTTCAATTTCATCTTGAGTAAGATTAGAATATTTACACTTATTAGAAACATTTCGGCAATTATTTACAAATCTCAGAATCCAAGCAAATATTCTTATCATCTTATCATAATTAGATATATTATCTAAGAGCCAAAGGGGTGTGTCTTTAGCTAGATCAATATTCGTAATTTCGATCTTTTTTCTTTCTAAATCAACATCTTTTGGCTGACAGTCAATCGCGCCAATTGGCCAACATTCAGGATTTTCTTTTAACCACTTAGAACCTTCCCACCATCGTGAATCAAGCATTTTCTGCGGAGAACATCCACGTGAAAGTATATCAGCTATATTCAAATTTCCTGGAACGTGCTTCCATGACTCTATATTGGACATCTGTCGAATTTCTTTGACTCTGTTGCTCACGAAAACCGACCAATTCCCATGTTCCTTTATCCACCAAATTGCGGTAGTAGAATCTGACCAGAATGTGATTTTCAGACCTGGCATATTTATTGCCTTGATGATAGAACTCGCAAGTCGAGTACCTATACAACAAGCCATTAACTCTAAACGCGGCATGCTCAAAGTTTTGAGAGGAGCAACCCTAGACTTCGCTCTAACAAGCGTAACCTTGACATCGGAATCAATTATTGATCTAGCGAAGACACATGCTGCATATGCCCCTTTACTCGCATCAACAAAAACATGAAGTTCAGATGAAGCATTAATTTCTAAGTATCGAGGTATAGCTACTTCTTTTAAAACATCAATATTCTTCAACCATTTCAAAAAAGCACTCACAATGTTACAAGGTAATTCTCGATCCCATGGAATTTTCTGTTTCCATGAGTCTTGTAGCAATAATTTTGGAAGCAATGTAGCAGGAGAGAATAAACCGATAGGATCAAAAATCTTTTGCACAATGCTCAAAATTAATCTCTTAGTAATTTTCCTTTCACACGTTAATGTTTCTAAATCTAAACAACATTTCAAAGAATCATTATCTAAATTCCAAATAATCCCCAAAACTGAAGTATCCCCAGAATATTTATCAACATTCTTGCAAGCTACATTGCTTTCAAAACAACGCAAATTGAAACACCCTTCAGACATTAATAACTTTGCATTTTCAATAAACATTTCAGCTTCATTAATGTTAGAAACACCTGATACACAATTATCTACATAAAATGAACACTTTAATTTTTCAGCAGTTTCCTTATATTCAGGAGGACTATTTTCTAAAAGATGCATTATAGATGCACTTAGTAAATAAGAGCTAGAAGAGACACCAAATACAACTCTACAATGTCTATAAATCAATTGTCCTTCATTACATGGGAAATAGAATCTAAGAAAATCTCTATCTTTAGGCATAACAGATAACATTAAATAAGCCTTTTCTATATCTGCAGTTATACCGATAGGATACATTCTAAAACGATCAAGAATATCAGGTATTAATTCTATAAGATAGATGCCTTTATACAAACATTCATTTAACGAGGGTTTCCCTTTCTCAGAAGCAGATGCATCAAATACAGGGCGTATTTTTGTGGTTTCCTTATCTAACCTGATAACGGGCCTATGCGGTAAATAATGACATTTATTACTTAATTCATTTTCTGGAACACGTTCAATAATATTCATTTTTTCCCAATTCTTAAATACTTCCTGATATTCATCGAAAAATCCCCCACATTTCAATTTATTGATCATTTTTTCATATCTCTTCCGAGCTAAAACTTTATTGTCGGGCAAATTCTTAAAATTACACTTCCATGGAAGCCCTACTTCATATCTGCCATCGGGAAGAATTTTCATTTTTTCTTTAAAATCGTTTAAATCAAAGTTTTCCCGCTTTTCAAAACTCTGAATGGGGTCAGAAATTCCTATGGTTTCAAGTTCCCATAATTCATTCAAAGGAATATTTCTAACGTGCATAGACAATGTTGTCAAAACGTTATGTTTCTTGCCACACGTTTGTTTCCCCATCACTGTCCAACCGAGCTTGGTTTCTATGGCAGTCAAATCGCAATTTAATTGAATTAAATTTCCTGTCAATAATTTTCCTATCATATCAGCCCCCACCAAAAGATCAATTTCAGACTCCTTACAAAAATCATCAGATAGATTTATTTTATTTCCTTTTAATTCATTTAATATTCTATAATCTTTAATTTTAGGTACAAATCCGCAAATCTTTTTTTCGGAAAATGCCTCAAAACAAAACGCATTATTTCCATCTAATTCACTGATTTCTACAGAAAACACATCATGTTTTTTAGGTTTCGTTTCATCCCCCCCGAACAGCGCGTGAATAATTATTTCTTTTCTTATAGGATGCATTTTTAGTGATTTCGTTATTCTCTCGCTTACGTAACTACTTTGGCTCGCTGAATCTAGCAGTGCGCGTACGACTTTTTGGCGACCTTGCGATCGAATGCGCACGCCAAGCGTTTGCATATACACAACTTTATTTCTACTACAATTAGAAAGAGAATTTTCAGATTTCAAAGTATCATTTTGATTATTATTTATATTTTGTTCTGGACACATTATTTCAAAATGATGTTTATGGCAATAATTACACTTTAATTTATTTTTAATATTACAATTCTTACTCAGATGACCAGCTTTTTGCAAACAAGTGAAACAAATCCCCTTTTTTAACAAAATTTTTTGTTTTTCAATTAAAGACATTTTTTTTAGCCCCAAAACATTTATTAGAGGGGTGAAACCTATCACAGAATATGCAATTGTTTTTCTTACCTTTATTTTCTATACTCACCAATGCAGATGCGGTAGCTGGATCAGGTTTGCTAATAATTTCAGATAAAATGTTCTTTTTTCTAACAATAGAATCAAAACCTTTTCTTGCTAAAAACACCATTTCATCTCCTTGAACTTCTTGGCGTAGAAAGTCCATCAGATTTTTTAAAGTCCTGGAATTTTCACTGGAATATGTATCGTGATTTCGACTTCTTTCCCAGGTCAAAAGAACTTCTTCAGGCAGGCAGCTCTCAACCAAGGGCATGAGAAAGTCTCCATACTTCTCTTGAGTTCTTCCCAAACTTTCTAAGGCACGAAGTTTGCTTTCTAATTCATCGTATAAAGAGGCCAAGTCAACTTTCATTTTAGGCGCAGTGGCATTTTTCATTACGAGGGTTAATAATTCCCTAACGTAAATTTGCACAAGAAGATCATCTCGTCCAAACCTCTGTTTTAATTGATCGATAGCCTTCGGATAATTTTCCGCGGTAGCTGGATAACTTGATATTAAACGCTCCGCTTTTGATTTCGGTTCCATACATTGGAATAGGTACTGCATCTTGTCTTCAGCGGCAATAGAATCGTCTTCGTGTATTTTCTTGAACTGGCTCCAAAACGATAAAAATTCCTTTGGTTCGCCGTTAAATTTTTTCAGCTCGATCTTTGGTAATTTAAATTTGCGTTTTACTTCTTCGCCAGGAGATGAAGAAACCTGTATCTTTTCATCAATACGTGCACATATTTCTATATATTTTTCTCGATATTCTTCTGCACTTTCAAAATCTTCGGTAAACAATTTTTCGTCCTTATCTTGTAACAATATTTCCGAAATTTTACTTTGACAAGTGTCCATCCGTTGAAATTTATCAAACAGTTGAGTTTTCAGAATAGAAAGTTCTTTAATTTCACATATTTCTTTAGTTAATTCAGTTTCAATTTTCTTAAACGTGAGAGTAAAAGCAGCTCTCAGTCCTTTTCTCTGAGTTTTCAAACTACTCAGATTCATTTTTTCATTTAAAATTAATTGAAATTCAAAACTCCTGTCCCGCCGAGGGTACCAGTATGTTAGAATTCGAAAATAGGGTTAGTTTAAAAATTACTTACTAACCATGCAAGTCTTCATTTGCGGGTTGCATCTATGCGATGCGCGGAGCTTTGAATTAAAATCGAAAATCATCTGTTGAGATAAACTTATTCTAAGTTCAAATTCATCTAAAAGTCCATATATTATAAAAAATGTAGTTTAATTCCATCTAAAAGGCACATTCCTTCATTACATTCAGAGAACTCAATCGTTCTCATACACTTGTCAAAGTTCTTCGAAAGATAATAAATAAAATCAGACGATATTTTCATTTTCTTAATTTACGCGTTCAATTAGTTTCACTTCATTTCATTTTACAACATGAAGATATACATATGTAATACATATATGTGTGCGTGTATTTTTTAACATAATTTTTTTTTTTTTAGGAATATAATTACAGGCACTTGTTTATATTTACACTGGTGTCCAAAATTTAAGCATAATTGGTAATTAAGTAATTATTTTTAAGTAATGAAAGAAATATGAATCGGAATGTGCTAAAACTCCAGGTGTGTAAACAAAATAGTACGCGTCACACATTTTCGCGAAGAGTTTTCCCCGAAATCGAACAGGGGACCGTCAACAAATTGAAAAAGAACGAAGATCTTTTGGATAACCCTGTCAAAACTAAAGTAGTAAAAGCGTTCAAACTGCACATTATGATTAATTGGCTTATTGTAATGTACTGTATCAATTTTTACAAGGATAGCATGTACACTCGTAAAGAAATTAAGGTTTTATAAAAACAGTCCTAAATTTTTCCAAGTTTTTTGCTTATAATTTGCAGAGTTCTTATTATAAAATAATGTTCTTTTCTGAAAATATGAAAAACATCATTGTACACAATACCCTGTCATCAGAATTTAAAAATAGTAAAAATTGTATGAAAAATGAGTATGTTTAGTAAATAATTTTTCATTGCGCATGCGTCACGATATCAAAATGTCATTTGCATATTGTGTTAGCTAAATGTATAGAGCAACTTCTGTAAAAGTTTCAAAAACATAGCTTGAAAATTCTGAAAATGGGAGCCTATAGAATCAACTCAAAATCCGTTATTCCTAAAGGAAGCAAAAAAATCAGGGGTTTTACCTAAATATAGTTGTACGTGCAATATTGTGTAGGCACTAAACATTGAAATATGGATACAGCCCCTCATCCTTTTGCTTCATTTAGGGAATAAAGGATTTTTATCTCATTCTATCACCGATAATTTTCAGAATTTTTAAGCTATGTTTTTGAGACTTTCACAAAAGTTGCTCTATACATTTAACTAACATAATATGCAAATGAAATTTTAATAGCGTTCACGCATGCGCAGTAAAAAATTATTTAGTAAACCTGCTCATTTGTCATACAATTTTTATTATTTTTTAATTCTGATGACAGGGTATTGTGTACAATGATGTTTGTCATTTTTTCAAAAAAGAACATTATTTTATATTAAGAACTCTGCAAATTATAAGCAGAAAACTTAGGACTGTTTTTATAAAAACCTTAATTTCTCTACGAGTATACATGCTATCCTTGTAAAAATTAACACAGTACATTACAATAAGCCAATTAATCATAATATGCAGTTTGAACGCTTTTGCTACATTAGTTTTGACAGGGTTATCCAAAAGATCTTCGTTCTTTTTCAATTTGTTGACGGTCCCCTGCTCGATTTCGGGGAAAACTCTTCGCGAAAATATGTGACGCGTACTATTTTGTTTACACACTTGGAGTTTCAGCACATTCCGATTCATATTTCTTTCATTACTTAAAAATAATTACTTAATTGCCAATTATGCTTAAATTTTGGACACCAGTGTACATAAAAATACAGGATTGAAAAATGTTATTTAGGTTCTTTTTCTAGTTGACTTAAAAAACAATTCGAGTTTGGTTCGATATAATATGACTCTATAAGACGCTAATCTGAATAACAATGAAGATTGTCACAAACACACGAATGTAAGATAAAATTCTTTAACAATGCTCTCATTTTTTAAAAATTACTTATTAATTTCTTTATTATTTATTTTTACTATGCTTAAAACATACCTTGAAGTATAAGTTTTGAGAATTACATTATCTCTGAAATTGATGAAATATTCAATTAGAATTATCTAAATAATGACTTCAAAAATATCCATCAAGCATAGATTTAAGCTTTAATTTAATTAAAATTTTAAATAAAATATATTTTGTTAAACAAATTTATTCAGTCTCGATATCGACTGATGTTTAGACATTTGGAGTTTACTGTATTTTTTTTATGTCATATAGAAATTTTTAAAACTATTAAATTTATAATGTTTTATGTAATTGCATACGTAGGACATAAATGCAGAATACACAAAAGTTTTCAGCAGAAACAACTTATCCGATACAATAAATTATGTTACTTCTTTCCGAGTGCTGTTATTTTAACAATAAAAGAAGAACAACAAAGGTTTTACTGGGTTTTTTTTTTCACATGAAAGGAATATGAAATTATGAATTCTCCCTTTTGTATTCGAGTCTCCCCCCAACAAAAATTAGCTTTCGACGAACGCTTTTATGGCTACATAAATATGCCAACTGTAACAAGATAAAACTCTAACGTCAATGATAACTCAAATTCAACGTTTGGTAAAGAAGATTATCCATTTCACTTTAAGAAGCATTTAGATTCTTTTCCATTTTGTTCTTTTAGAGCCCTTCCCCGTCTTTTATAGCCATATGATTTCTTTCTAAAAATATGCTTCATGTAATAATAAATTGAATTTCAGAATATTTTTTATAAAACCTTAAAGAAACAAATATCACGTGCAAGATATTGACGGATTCATTTTTTTAATTTGTTGGAAATTTCTTCATCTTCATCGTTTTTTTATTTAATGCATCAAAATTTATGATTTAATCTGCAATTTTAGACGTAATTTTAAAATAGTTGACAACCTTTCTAGATGTAAGAACCACTACTTCCGAATAATAATATACCTGTTATTTCATAACCAGTTTTTGTCCTTAAAGTAAAGCTCATAGTTTAAATTTCAAATAGGGATATTTAGAAGTTTCTGCAATTATGATCTAAATTAAATAATGTGTATCGTAAATAAAGACTTTAAAATTGTATTCCATACATGAAGATAGGTCTCACTTTTACTTCTACTTAAACAAACCCACTGCTACAGCCATATTTTGTATGGTAATGACTTATAGATCATTTGTAAGATATCTAAATTTTTTAAATACTATCTTAAATCTTTATTACTGCACGGCAAATTCAATTCTGATCAAGATGGCTATGATACAACAAGATTTTTTTTCATTCATGAGATAGTAAGCAATGAATAAAGCCACGATTAAATCAAAGCAATCAAAATAGCGATTTTTATATTTTGAAGGAAATTCGAGAGGGAAAAAGCTATACAATGTGTAGCAGCAACTTTGGATGACCTATGAAGATTTTACCACATTCAGATATATGCACTGTAAAAAAAGACAGGTGTTTCTTATTTTACGAAAATGTATAATAATCACGAATGAAAGTAATGAATAACATCTCAAAATCACCAAAAATTCTGAAAAGCGTTCCTTTATCTTTAGAAATCTCACAAAAGAGTCTATCTTTCAAATTTAAATAAAAAAGTACAAAGATACTTTTTTATTATCTGCCTTTAGTTTTTAGAAACATTTTCGAGAAGCTTTTACAGTGAATTAATCGATTCTGAAAGCCCAAAAAACCGTTTTTTTATGTTTTGAAGTTTTATATAAATATTTTCAAGACTTAAAACATGTTTATCTGAAAAACTTTTAGAATTAACGACATTAACGTTAACATTAAATCTGACATTTTTCTGTAACAACTGCATGCACAATTTCAGCTATGCAATTGCAAATGCTTAGTTGAGGTCTAATAGCCTAGGAAAATGTACAACATGTGATTGTATAAAATGCGATTTTCCGGAATAAAAGAACTGTTTAATGCATTGAAAAATGTTACTTGAAAACGTTTCGGAAAATTACTAACAGTTAATAAAGATTTATTTTTATAAATTCTTCTTTAAATTTCTCGGTTTTCTTAATATAAAGGAATGCTTTTCGGAATATTAGATGACTTGGAAGTGGTCATGGAATGTTTTCGTTTATCATTATAGTAATTTTTCGTAGTTTAAAAAACTTCTTTCTTTCTTTTTACTATGTGCCCAAAAAAAAAACAACCATTAACCTTTAACTAATGTTACCGGTCTCACAAACAACCGCCTTTTTTTTTAATTTTTATAGTTTAACATGTAATTTTCAGTTTAACAGTCAACAAATACACTTTGAAATTTTTTTTCATTTGGAACTTTATTACTATCACCAAAGACTTTTAAATAATTTAATGTTAATTAAAATAATTTTGTACAAAAAATTCAGTGAAAAACACTGTCCTATGATTGAATCATGCTTCACTGTCAGAAATAAAACTCTCAATTTCTGCAATTCTTGAGCTATATTTCGTCGTTTTGACAATAATTTCGTGTCTAAATCACGTTATGTTTAACGAAACGTAAACGAAAGAAATTTTTTCTTCACTCGCGGCCAGACTTAAATGCATTTTATAGAAATAACTGGGATAGCTGTTTCCAAGAGGAGTCCTTCTGCACCTCCTAAAACCCTCGATTTTAGCAAGCAGATAATATACTGTATATAATATTCCTGTAATAATTTGTTTTGTAAAAAAACGCACTTTTTATCCTTTTTCAGAAAATACTGAAATACGTGTAGCCACTGTTTCTGCATTATTTTTTAAAACTTTTTAAAGTTTTTAAGAATGCTTCTTATTATTTTTATTTATTTATTTATTTGCATTGTTCATCATGGTTTACATCGAAAGGAATAAATTTCCTGTGTTTTAAAAAAAAATGCTCAAATAAATAAATAAATAAATAAATAATAAATAAATAAATGTTGAGTAAAACTTCAAAAATCCAGGATCTTCTTTTCATTGAAGAATTATATTACTATAACAATCAAATAAAAAACATACATAATTGATTTTTTTCTCCCGTCTATAAACAGCAAAATGTTAAAATCTTAACCATCTACTCTAAGTGATAAAATTTTCCCAGTATGCCCTTAAAAAATTCATTATTTTTCAACAACAAATTAACCAGACCCTATTCTTATCTTTCATTAAGCAAAGACAATTTTTCTTATAAATTATATTAATCAAGCCGTATTACAATCGACCTTATAAAAATATAAACACACAGTAAAATCCTATACACGCATTTAAAATAGCTTCCACTTGAAGGCACTTTGGCGTAATAACTAGAGCGACGGTTTCCCAAACAGAAAATTTTGAGATCGAGTCCCCTTGAAGATTTTTTTTATAAATACAAAAGTTTATTAAATTGTTCAATAGCTGTTCAATGTTCAATGTTTATTAAACTGTTCACCACCAGCCATTATTTTTCGAATAAGCACTTTTGAGGAAATTTCTATCGTCATTCAAGCAAAGAAACAAATTTACTCAAAACTATGAAATATTCGCCCGGAGATTTTCCCAGGAAAGAGTTTCGTCAAAAATGAACAAAATTTCGGGAAATCTGAGTATCCATTTCTGAATGTGTTTTTATTCATCTTTCAATCTTACGGTCTCACAGACTGCTTTACACTAGTTACGTTACAGTTTTACTCACATTATTTAAAGGTTAATTACTGCTAAATATATGAAGATGGATGTCGACCAGATTCATCCTTTTCCTACAAATGATAAACTATAACAATATGATAATGCTCAGCTGCAAGGTCACAACTGAAATGAACTCAGTGAAGGCATTCCTCACCAGCTACGGAGTGAATTCAGCTATTGTCTAAATATTATCTGCGTGGCTGAAAGAATAATATTTCTAAGTTTTAATGCCTGCTTAATCATTAGTAACTTACATCATTCCGATACCATTTGTAATTCAGAAAACACAACCATATGCAGATCCATCCAGGATTTAATGTATTTAATAGCTTTTGTTAATCTTCGTATGTGTGAATATTAAAAATAATTAGTTAATCAACTAAGTGCATTTAATCACAAATAATGCTGTATTTGAAACATGTTTACTCTAAAAAATGAAAACTGTTTAAATTAATTATCGAAAAACGTTATATTATTCCCTTTTTACTCATGTTTTTTTATATTAGCCTTAAAACAACTATATCCTCAATATGACAAGAGAAAATTTATTTCCAAACATAAGATAAAAGAGTTTCTTCTCATGCCTTTTAGTGCACTGACACAAAAATCAGAAAAGTTAACATACATATATATATATATACATAATTCTACCCTATAATCCACGGGTCAAACATTCGAACACAGAAATCTTATTTCGTAAAATATAACTTTTTAAACTGCAGTAAAAATTTAACTTCGATTATTAAACGAAATTTCTGGATCAAAACATGATTGTTTGATTTGAGGATTATACACTGGAAATTACGGTACTGCATGATTTTAAGATAAAGCTATATCAAAAAAGTTTAAGAATTAAAATAATAAATGATTGCATTTGAGAAAACAGTTATTTATATAAGTAAAGAAGATGAATTTTAAAAACATTTACTAACTTTCATAAATCTTCTCATATACAGTCACTCCCAAAATTGAGTATACACTAGGTGTTCGCTTTTAATTTTACCTACAAAAAGCTAAAATTTTGTATGAACGGAATGGAAGTTTTTTAGACGGTACTGCATATAGATTCTAAAAAAAAGGTTGCGAAATATCCACAATATTGAGGTAAAATCAGCATAAAAAAATTCCATATATAATATAAGGCGGAAATGTGTGTCACATAATTGAGTATACACTAGAATAAATTAATTCGTAATAACCACTTTTTATTTAAAATGTTTTGCATTTATATTTGTAACGATTCTTGTAGATCGTAATTCTTATTAAGTTCTGCATTGTAATAATTTTCGTGCCAAATCAATCCTAAATGAGCAATCGGAAGGAGACTTCAATAGAAGAGCGGAATTTGGTTATAAAATGGTCAGCTAAAGGCAGATATCTTCGCGAAATCGCTTCTTTGATTGGCAGAAGTCATGGGTGTATTCAAAACATCATTAAAAATACCACCAATATATAATATATATATACCAAATAGTGGTGAATACACCTGGAAGAGGACGCAAACAAATCCTCAACGATACAGCAAAAAGAACAATTATTCGCAGTGTGAAGAAAAATCCAATGAACAGTGCCCCGAAACTTGCTGCATCTGTAAGTTCAGTCATAAAGAGAAATGTTTCTGCAGAAACTGTGCGCAGGACTCTACGAGATGCAGGCTATAATGGTCGTGTACCTAGGCGAAAGCCACTCATCAGCGAAGTTAATCGTAAGAAGAGACTTTTATTTGCTAAAAATCACATCTCTAAGTCCCAAGATTTTTGGAAATCAGTGATTTTTAGTGATGAAAGTAAATTTAACCTTTTTGGATCCGATGGGCGTGGCAAAGTTTGGAGGCAACCTCGGACTGAGCTGCATCCTAAGAATACAATACCGACGGTCAAACATGGTGGTGGATCTGTCCTTGTTTGGGGTTGCATGGCTGCTGGTGGAGTCGGAGAACTTGTGTTTATCGATGGAATTATGGACAAGATGTTATATCTAAACATTCTTAAGAATCATCTTAAAGCTAGCTCCAACAAACTAGGTTTGGGATCGAACTTCATCTTCCAGCAGGATAACGATCCTAAACATACGGCTAAAATTGTGAAGTTGTGGCTTCTGTATAACTGTCACCAGCAACTGCATACTCCCCCACAGTCTCCGGATTTAAATGTAATAGAAAATTTGTGGTCTCATTTGGAGAAAGCGGTCCAAAAGCATCACATTTCAAGTAAGGAGCACTTGAAAACTGTTTTGAAAGAAGAGTGGGCTAAAATTTCAGTGGAAACCACAAAAACTCTTGTAGAATCAATGCCTGCACGAATACGAGCTGTTATTCGAGCAAATGGATATGCTACAAAGTACTAATTCATTGTTACAAAGCATTTAATAAAACTGTATACTCAATTTTGAGACTCTTGTTTTTGCTTTGTACTATCTTTAAAATTTTTTTTATAAAAGCTATTTCAATATTTTGCATTTTTTCTTGCTATGTTGTTAGAGAACTAGACACACTATTATGTATAATATTTTAAAATATTTTCTTATGAATTTGATTGTTTTACACACAAATTTAGAAACGATCAGTTCGTGTATACTCAATTTTGGGAGCGACTGTATGTATATTAAAGAAACAAGGCGGAATCCGTCGAAATTTGACAAAACAGAATCCTTCAGAAATAACTGTTTCATTGATTTATAATAAATCGACAAAATTAGTTACATTAAAAAATGCATCTTATATTGGTCAGTCTAACTCTCAAGCAAATATTATTTTAAGTTAAATTAAAAAATATATAAAACTCATTTACCCACATAATTAAACGAAATCAAACCGAAATTCACCGGATTCTAAGACAGACGATATTTTTGAAATAGTATGCATATTTTAATTTCTATTTTTTTCTCTCTCTCTTTTTCATATTTTGCTATGAGATACATGTGTTATGTATAAGTGTACTTGTAAGAGAAAAGGATGTGATTGATTTTGTTGCCACAACTACAAAATTGGTATTAAAAATTATAAAAAATACTAATATCTCAAAAATAAATTGGGATACAGATTTGAAACAAATCGCATTTAAAAGTACATTTTATTCTCTATACGACGGTGTAAAAATTTAAAATGTGCAATGTTTAGAACTGTAAATTTTGCAGTAGCGATAATTTCAAAACCGAAATTGTAGAGGAAAGTGTTGGCATTCGCAAAATTACGTATGCGTTACGCACAGATACGTTTGGCCTTTATAATATAGATAAGCTAATTAAATCTTAACTACTGTTAGCGGTCTCAGAGACTGCTGATATTTTCAATTTTCGGAGTTTAATCCGTAATGTTTAGTTTATCTAGAGATACTTGCCAAATTTTGTTTCGTTTGGAGCCCTATTATTATCTCTAGAGACTTTTGAATAGCTGAATTTTATTTATAATAGTCCTGTACATAAAGTTTAATACAAAAATAGTACTTTGAGAGTTCATTTAACGTTTTATTCATCTTTAGATTAAGCAGACCGTTCACAGTAGTTATGTGACAATTTTTCCAGAGCAGTTAAGGGTTAACTAAATATATAATCACAAATAATGCAATATTTAAAAGTTTTTACCCTAAAAAATGAAAAATGTTTAAATTAAATATCGCGAAACGTTATCTTATAAAAGTATCTTTGACGCAAAAAAAGCATTTTCTTTTCGACAAAATGTATCCTTCAAATATGTATCCTTTTTTCATTCCTTTCAATATAGATTCCCTTTTTTCACTCATGTTAGATTATCCCTAAAACGACTATATCCCCGACGTGACAAAAGTACATTTACAGCCTAACGTAAGATAAAAGGATTTCTCACGTCTTTTAGGACACCGAGAACAAAATCAGAGACGATGATTTTTTTTATGTCTACAATTCATGAATTTTAGATAAAGTTGAATGAAAATAGATCAAAAATAAAAACGATGAATGATTTTTGAGAAATTTGAAATATTATTATTGACAGAAGTAAAGACAGTATTTAAAAAAATATAAAAATAAAAATAAAAATAAAAATAAAAATAAATAAAAAACATATTATTCATGTTATATATATATATATATATATATATATATATATATATATATATATATATATATATATATATATATATACAGGGTTATTCAAAATGATACACTTTATACAATTACAATTGTATTCCTTAAAGTATGTCTAGCATGTAAATAAATTATCTTAAAGATTATCAACTTTTTAAGATTTCGCCTCCAGGTACACTTTCTTTTACATTTCTGAAGTTTTTAATAAAATCAGCACATAAAATGCTTCTTTTACGATTTTTTGCCCTCCTCCACACAAAAGAATAAAAAACTTTACAGAGCTTGAGAATGTTAAGAATCCTTTAGAGCAGAGGTTCCCAAAGTGTGCTCCGCGGAGCCCTTGGGGCTCCGACTGAATTTTCCAGAGGCTCCGCGGCGTTCGAGGAAAATAAACAAAACATGAGAAAAATAGCATGTTGCAAGTGAAAGATTTTCAAAAGTATGTGGGCATTTTTGTCCGTGTGTGAAAAAAAAATAAATGCATCTATAACTGTGTTGAAAAAAACACAATAATGCACTTCAAAGCTAATTAAATATGCGCATACATGTACCTATTTTCTGTATAATATTTTTGGTTTAAATTGTTTTATTTTGTGTTTCTGCGTTTAATGTGTTTTAAAAATTCGATTTAAAATAAGCTACAAGAAATGATATTCTGAATCGAATGCACAACGTGAATCGAAGCAGAAAAGGCCCTCCAATGCTGTTAACTCTGCTTGCCGAACAAAAAGGGGAATAGTTTTGTTCTTTGGAGCTTCTCCTATTCATATGATTATACTTAATTCTTTTTTGCTTAGTAACAAAGTTTCTGAATAAATTTTCAGAAAGTATTCAAGGTCATCTCGAAACTGATAGATTCATTTGAGCATTACTTTCCAGCTGCTCAAAATAAGATGCTGGACGATTTTAAATGGGTACTAAATCCATTCAGTGTAAAAACAAAATCACACAGCTTAAGTTCTGAGGAAAACGAAGCTCTCACTGATTTAACATCTCAAAACGATCTAGTAATCTTTTTACAAAGCAACGTATCACTGAATTTTGGTGCCATTTGACAAATAAATACAAAATCTTGTTAGACGGAGCAAAATTAATTTTACTCTCATTTTCAACGACATATCTGTGTGAAGCTGGATTCTCCACTTACACAAATAACTGTGCAAAACAATTCAAGCACATTTTTCACAGTAAACTTTTATTATTTATTGTTCGTCAAACTTTATGCAAAATAAATAAATAAATAAAAATAAATAAATAATATATAATGGCATTTAATATTTGTATATATTGCATATTGTATAATTTTTATTTTGGGAATTTTAATTTCCTTAAACTGTTTATTTTATTTTTATTAAATTTTACTTATTTAAATCTTCTATCCTAGTTTTAAAATTGTATATATTTTTTTAAACTATGTACGTCGCTTAAAACGTCTTTTCTTAAAAGATCTTTTATCATTTAAAATCTCTAACAAGATTCACTAGTGTGTAATGTGTGTATATATTTCTTTTATTTTTATATCTTTATTTTTTAATCTGTTTATGTTATTTGTATTATTTTTTAATTATTTAAAATTTTTATATTGTTTTTCATAGCAAAATAATATTTGTCGCTAAAAACAAAACTAAATGTCTTTTTTGAAAATGGTTCAGAAAAAAGAGGCTGAGAGGCGATTCATTTTCGTTGCATGTTTAGAAGTACTAGAAACTTAAAAAAGAACGAAAAAAATATTCCCTAATCGCATGATTCTATTACGGGTAGGCGGGACTAGCGAAAACGTGTTACAAAATTACTCAGGGGTGACGGAATTATGCACTTTTTTCTTTTTTCGCGAGTAGCCAACTGGAATTATACAGAAGTATCTCTCTGTAAAAGAAAACTGTACAACTTACCTTTTTTTCTGTGTGTGGGGTTTTCGTCATAAATAATAATAGTTTTACGTAAGCCCCAATGCGATGGATAATCCAAACAGGGTTACCATTTTGATCTTTAATTCCGAGTTCTTACTGGAAATCCCAAAAGAATATTTCTTATTTTAAAAATGGATGTCATTAACCCCAAAACAGTACTACTTGAACATCGTCGGGTAAAAAAAAGAATTTATTTTCCTCGTTGTTACTAAAAGCTTTCAGAAATCACAAGTTTTTAACAATAATTTTTGTTGTATTTGAAGGAAATATCTCGATTATACAAGGTAGATATTTTAATACAAAAAAAGAGGGTTTTATCCTTATTTTATTTTATTGTATCCAATAATAGGAATATTAAATAAAACTGTTAAAGGATTATATAATAGAAAATTTGATTTTTAAAATTTCTAGTATGAATTTAGTATTTCTGTATCAGGAAAGGGCCAAACTGAGAACCTTAGTCCCATGTTGGAAATTACTGGCCTGGATTTTTATCCAGCAGATTTTTCTCTGCTCCATGGGCATGGAAAACATTAATTTGTAAACCGCAGAATATTGTTGGGTTCAGGGGCTCGCCTCGAAATTCTTCCCAAAAAGGGCTCCGCGAGTTCAAAAGTTTGGGAACCGCTGCTTTAGAGGATAAGCCTGCCATTATGATCACAAGTAAAATTTCACTTAAGTGTACTATAGCTGTTGTATTTCAAACTTTAATACGTTATTTTTGGAATTAGTATTGACAAGCAACGAAGCGGATAGACATATGAAGGTGAATACATATTCAGCAAACAAACAACAAGAAGAAAAAAACACTGTATTTGTTATTTTCGCAATAACACAAGTATCACTTTAAAAAAAATTATAAAATTAAACCCAATTAATAAAAATATTATTATATAAAATATGTATGCAAATTTTTTACATATAAAAAATCCTTTCTAGCAAAACTTTTATAGCTCATACTGCTAAAAATTTAGCATGCAATATTTTGATATTAATAATCTGCATAACTAAACCATAAAAACGCAAAGTGTAATGATTTTTAAAAGAATAAATGTGTCTTTTGCAGACTTTTTGTATATAACCACTATTTAATAAGAAAAAAGTTTCAAAAAGTGTTAATAGAGAAGGTTACTATCGTAAAAAATAACGTAAGAAGAACAAAATTGAAAAACAAGAAGGGCCATTCAAGCTATGGAACATAAAACGGAAGGGTGGGGGTCTATTCAAATGAATTTTAATAGTTTTTAGAATAGGTTTCGATTTAGGAAGGCTTTGGTAAAGCAAAAACATCTCGATTAATCTCGGGATTGAAAGTTCAAATCGAAATAAAATTCAACTGTCTTCAACTGGGCTTTTTTTGTGGTTACACTGTGCTTTTGATATTTTACTGCTTTACAGTGTTAATGGTGATTCTGTAAGACGAAAGTCTTATTCAAATCCATTTCATCTTTTTATAAATATGGAATCTCCCCGTCCTTTTGTTAATAACCACAAACGGATTGGGTATAAAAGGTTATAACTGCTCTTGAAAGAAAATATTCGATGTTAGGAGTAAATTGAGCATAATCCTCGAGCTCAGCCTTCCTGCAGACGCCAGTTCATCTGTGGTCCTCGGAGGATCAGAGTTGCGACCCTTATAGTTTTTGGACGTTAACTGTCGGTGCGACTTAACGTTCAAGAGTTTTCAAGGATAAGTCTAAGAGAAACGTAAGCGGTGTTCTTTATCGTCCGGTAGCATGTACGTCTATATAGTTACCTAAGTAAAATAGGTCATCGAGAGCGATTTCCAAGGCAGCTATCGTACAGCATGATCTTTTTATGTACAACTGCGGTCGGCCAGAGGCACCTAGATTGTTTTCAGCTTCACATATACAGAAAATTACATCCTGTATACTGCAATTCGGAAAAGGGCACTGTAAGAAAGACAAATTTTTTTTTTATCTTCGAAAACATAAAATAACAATGAAATAAAATAAACAATGAATTCTTCCAATTTATGACTCCGAACATCCTTCTTTACCTTTAGAAACCGATATATTTTCATTATTTAAAACTTGTTTATAAAAACAAAGTTTCATTTACTGTTATTGATTTTCGAAACATTAACAAGTAGTCTGGTGTATTTACAAGTTTTCGTGAACCTATACTTTGGCCTATAACCAATTATGATTCTAGGATGCTATTAATTTTTAATTGCGAATTTTCAGCATTGTAACTGAATTTACATACAGAAGAGTAAGCAAATATAATAATTTCTATGTTATTGTTGATGCTGTTACTTTATCGTGGATGTCTTCAAAGCACGTTGAGCATGAAAATTTGTAATTGAGAATAAGCATCCGGAAAGTGTATACATCGGGTTGAAAAAACGGATTAATTCACTGTAAAGACTATTTAGAAATATTTTTAATAGTCAGTTCAAATGTATGTATTTGCCATGCCATGTAAAGAATACGACGTGATTCGGACTATAAATTTAAACGAATAAGTTTTCAAAACCAGAAACATGTGGAATATCACTGGAGCTGGAGAAATGGTGCCACATTTGGCGGATGTTTTATTGAGAAATATCGAAATCACACCAGACGATTTTTAATATCATTTTTCTTATATTTCATTTATAGTATATCTATCCTCTTATAAAGCAAAAATAGCTATTAAAACTTACTGGTGAGAATTCGTAATGCCGAAATTAAAAATAAGTCAGATGCAGCAACACTGAGTGAAGACTTTTACTGCGCTCATCCAATTTTGATTCAAACTTCACATTCACTTAATCGCAATTCAATTTAAATTCACAACTCTTAATAAGAACTTAAAATTACATGGACTAATTCGTGAAAGCTGGCTGTATCAAGTTTTAAATTGCTGCTCCACCTAAAATCACTTGCAATAAAATGTCACTATCAAATCTACTTAATAGGTCACTTTTTAGACTATTTCCGTAAATTCCATCTTCACTTTATTCAGAAATTTAAATTCGAACTCTTATCAAACACGCTTCAGAACTAGATTTCAATCTCAATACTTCGCAAGCAGTCACGCTAAGAAGATACGCATCTGAAACTGGATCTCTAGAAATTGCCTAATTCTACTACGGTTTTTCCGAGACTCGTCTAATCCGCTCGTTAACACTTTCATAACCTCATTTGTAGTTCACCACATGGACGTCATGACCTGACTATCACAAAAATGTATGATATAACCGGGAAAATCAGATTCAGTGAGACAGAATTGCACTAGCGAGTGTTAACCCCCTGTCTGCCCAGCCAAAGGGTAATATTGTAATGTTGTTTTCTCTGTAATTTATTAAAAATATAAAAAAAAGATGTTTTTTCCAACCTGATGCAAAATACGTTATTAGTATCGGTGTATAATCTTTGATAGCATCAATCCTAACTTAATTTTTCAGAACTGGGTTTTATTTGTGGAATTATACTAATTTAAATATTGCTTATGTTGCAGTGAAACCTGCAGCTTAGTGTGTAAAAAAATCAGCCGGAGGCAGTCAGGAGGTTAAAGAAATATGAAGGACAGGTGTCGCTTTCACGCGTAATTGTTAGCGTTATCCAAAACGATCACTCTCAAAAATTAATTTACCTTTAAATGCGAGTACCTAGCTACGCCATACAATGACAGCAAAAAAAACTGTTTTTATAAACACTTCATTACATTTCGAAAATGCGTAGGTTATTGAAGTTTCCAAAGTTATAGAAACGAGTTTTAGAGTCGTTAAGAGATCGGTAGAGGATTTGCATTTTTTTATTCGTGTTATGTTACAGATTAAAGATCTGTTTTTTATAGTGTTTAATTTATATTTTTACATAGATTTGACCATCATCTTCCAAAGATTGCTTAGATTTTTTTTTTACTCTTTATTGTCTTTTATAATATTCTAAAAAATCATTGCTGTTTTGTTTTTTAATGCCTATAATGGACCGTGGATCATCGCAATTGGATAATACAGGCACGGAAGAGTGTAATTTAATCCGAATTGCATTTTTTGTTCTACTACTTTTAAAACGGGCAAGATTTGTTGAGCTCAAGCTATTTCGTAGTTCTCCTTGCCTGCTCGAAAACCTGTTAAATCTACGATAGATATCATATAAACCGATTTCAAATTTAGGATCACCTTAATGCACAATTGGGAAAGTACGGCTCCATAGCAGTGACAAAATAACATTGACGATTTTTTCTTGATCCTCATTAGGTATCATTAACCCCATAGAACAATAAAATCTAAAAGGCTATCCAATGTATGAATATCATTGTTGATCAAATCCAAGCTCTTCATAGAAAGATTGTTCAAAAAATTTGGTTGTTTATGCGAAATAATGCGCCATATCTCTAAGATCCAAATCATCATCGAGTAGCTTTAGAAACATTTTATTTACTTTAGGGTCACGCACTAGTATCTGGTTTATCATGGCATCAAAGTGATCAAACACTTTGTATAAAAATAGAGAAGCCTTTGGAGTGCAGAGAACCATTTCGTAAACTACGAGAACTAGTATGCCCTAGTTTACGTTCGCTAGTTTTCAATTTCTAAATCTACAAAAACTAGCGATCACTCATTCTAATTAAATCCTAGTGACGGATATCTTAGACTACCTACCAGCACCTCCAGTGAAGTCAATGCTTTTTTTACGAGTAACAGCTGATTCTACATTTTATTAAACGAACTACACTGTAAAAAAAATTCAAGAGGTTACTAAAAAATTTTTAGTAAATTTGTATTCCACAGAATTTTTTAGTAACTATTACAAGCATTTTTTTGCAAGTGAAACAAACATTTCTTTTGTAAACTGAACAAAAGAATTTTTTATATAACTAACTTAAAACGTTTTAGTATGAGCCACCAAGCAAATTTTAGTAATAGCTCCAAAATTATTTTTAGTTAATTAAAAATTATATTTAGACTTCTGAAGCGGAAGATTTTCGGCAAAACCACAATAGATGGCAGCATCAAACATTGCTACCTGCTCTATTTTGACATGTTTCTAAAGGGGAGGGAAAGTCCAGAGATCATTACCCAAGGTAACTGCTACGACAGGATTTTCTAATCCCTTCATTTAACGAGTACTTACATTGCATAGATTCAGTGCATATTTGGTGGCGCCCAGCATCGAACCCGGGTACTTTCAGCCTGGAGTTCGGTGCTATGACCACTAGGCTATCACGGCCATACCAAGTGAATTTTAGTAATAGCTATTAAAAATGTAAAACTATTAACTCAATTCGTAGCTAGTTTTTTCTAGTAATTGTTACAGATTCCTTGTAACCGAGTAAGATTACTAAAATTTTTTTAGTAATTACAAGGATCACTAAATTTTTTTTAGTAGATCGACCCTTTTTTTTACAGTGTAGAGCACCAGTTATCCAAATGTCAGCTAACCATATATGTAATTAGCTAAACGTCCATATTTTTATCTTACGACTTAAACATGGATTATTATCTTTATTTATTTAGAAATGAATAGTGGATTTATATAAAAAAGCTCTACAGCAGTTGATCGTAATGTGATTACTCATCGGCTTATAACCAGTGTTGAAGTCGTAATAAAGTCTGTGGTAGATATTGTACGCCGAATGCATATGACTAGAATATGCGTTTAATTTTATTTAAGAAAGGAAGGATATACACAGCTTCTAAAACATCCATAAGGTATACACTCCTTGGAAATTAAAAAGATTTTTGTATGCACCCCTTTTTTTAATCTCGAAAGATAAATAAATTTATGTAATTCTAAGTTTGCAAAGGCTCAAAAACATGAATATGAAGGTATCAAAATCTAGTACTTCCTACTCAATATCTTTCTTAGCAATAATATTATTAAAAAATATGTATTTCTATGGTTAGAAAAAATTTACCCTACGCTTTGTAGCAATATTTTTCTGTTATTAATATATGATATAATAGAATTTAAATTAAAACAACTAACTTTCTCAACGGCGTCTCGCTGTTGGTATTAAAAAAATTATGTATATCTGTAAGATAAATGCACAAACAACAAAATTATTCCATAGGCCCTGGTTATATTTAAATCACATTACTTAAAAGAATAACTCACTAGCAGGTCACTGCTGCATTATCGTCTGCAAATTTCTCAAACACAACTTTAGAATAAAAACAGAAAAAACACTTCATTTCACTTCAGTTTCTGGATACTGAGATTTTAATTATAGGTGGCGCGGTATCGTCTGCCTACATGGAGCATACCGACCCCCATTGATATGTTTCACATTCAATATTTTTTTTTTTTTTTTTTTTTTTTTTACAAAGTACATTGATTACACAAATAAATAAATACAAAAGGTCACTATATATACTTAAATATAAAAATTGAAAGAAAAAACAATAAAACACTCACACACACACATACATATATATACATTTATCTTTTTTTTAAGTACCATGGGTTTCAGGCATAGGTAAAATACATATTTTACTAATTGATCTTTTAAAAATTCCATTCTGAGTTTTTACCTGAACTACGCGAATTTTCTTATCATTGCCGAAATATATACTTCAATAATTCTGCCTAATGACCATTTATGGGCTGGTATATTTTCCTCTACTAACAACACTAGATCTATTTTTACATTATCCTTTTCAAATCTCCACTTACCCCATTGTTGTAATTCACTTAAATAATTATGATGCCATTTGCGCCAAAAACGTTGTACAATTTTAGTTTTTCTTTGCCAATTTTGAGGCAATTTTCTTTTATATTGGTTAAATCAGGCTCAATAATGACATTTAATGGTCTGTTTATAAGAAAATAAGCTGGAATTAGGACTCCAAAATCATTTGCATCATCTGATAATGGACTCAGAGGCCTCGAATTTAATATTTTCTCTATTTGTATCATTGCTGTAAGAAATTCCTCATAAGTTTGGTTAGCACCTCCCACAATTCTCTTAAAATGAAATTTAAAGGATTTTATTGCGACCTCCCAAAGACCCCTGAAATTGGGTGATCTGGGGGGAATAAATTTCCATTCAATGCCTTCACAAGACAAATATGCTGCTAATTTCTCTTCAGGTTTTTTTACTAATTCATAAAATACCCTAAGAGTCTTATCTGCCCCAATAAAATTTTTCGCATTATCAGAATATAATTTGGTACATTTACCTCTATGTGCGACGAATATTTTCAGTGCCGCAATAAATGATTCGGAGGTTAAATCTGAGACAATTTCTATATGTATAGCCTTAAATACAAAACAAACAAAAATACAGATATAAATTTTTTGTAAGATGGTCCTACGTGTATAACCAATTTTGATCATAAATGTCGCACACAGATCAACACCCGAAATATTCAAGCAATAGTCCAATTGGACTATACAACTGGGCAAATCGCCCATCAATTGATTTGCAATAACTGGTTTAGCTTTAATACATGCATGGAATGCACTGATGAACCAACTTTCGACACATTGCACGACCATTTATTGGCCAAAATTTATCTCTTACTAAGGACAGTAAAGTTGACTCACCAACATGCAAATATTTCTTATGATAATAATTTATAACAATTACAGTAAAATTATTACTCTTTGGTAAAATCGCCTGTTTTTTTGAAAAATTTAAATTACTGTTATCTAATCTGCCACCAACCCTTAAAATTCCAAATTCATTTAAATAAGGGTTGGGGCCTTTTAACTTGCTTTTTGGAGTTCCCGATCCTTTAGTCTAGAGACTATGTATGTCTGCACTGAACTCTTCATTTTACACTGATTTAATTAAATATTTCTCTGCAAATTCAAATTCTGAAGTAGTCAATGGTTCATTACATTTATAAAGAGGATTTCTTGCATTCATCACAAATCTGAAAATATAACTAAAAAAGCGCACAATCGTTAAATAATTATTACTAAGATTAGTCAAGTTATTTACAAAACAATTCCCGGTAATATTACAATTTACAACATTAAATTCGTTAAAGGATTTAACATTAATTTTGAGCTCTTTATTGAACTCCTCATTTGTTTCTGGTACGGTTATTGTACGTTGAGGATAATCACTGTTCTGAAGAAATGAAGGTCCCTTCCACCACAATTCACAGTTTACAAGTTTGTCAGGATCCATGCCTCTGGAAAGTTTGTCAACAGCATTTTCTTCTGAGCAAATATGATGTCATTGTTCAGCACTAGAGTTTTCTTGAATGTTAGCCACTCTGTTTTGAGCAAATTGCTTAAGGTCGATAGGTTCTTTTTGAATCCATGCTAGCACAATCATTGAATCTGACCAAAGGAAAACATTAGTCACTATTACTTTCATGGGTGATAACACTTTGTTTACCAGTCTGGTTAGCAACACTCCTGCACATAACTCCAGTCTTGGAATAGTTAGACTCTTTATCGGTGTAAAGCGCGACTTGCTAACGATTAAATTCACCATCACATTTCCTAAAGAATCACTGGATTTGCAATAAACTGCTGCACCATAGCAACGTTCTGAGGCATCTGCAAAACCGTGTATTTCTATAATTTCTGGGTTTTCAATTATAATACGCCTACAAATTTTCATAACATTTACACATTTAAACGACATAAGAAATTGATGCCACTCGTGAAATTCTGATTCAGGAAGCTCGTCATTCCTGTCAATATTGATTCTCCACAATTTCTGCATTAGTATTTCGGCTTTAGATATAACTGGCCCAAGAAGTCCCAGAAAATCAAACAGTCTCGCGATTGTTGACAATACTTCACGCTTGGTGTAGGAATAGCTCAATTCCACCTTAACTGGAAATGTGAAACAATACTCCCTTGGGATCCCCGAAACCCCTGACGTTTTAGTTTCAATTTCATTTTTAGGTGCGTTCGTAATTATACAAATACGTAGCACCTATTGTTGTCGTTCAATCCGTCCGTCTGTCTGTCTGTCCGCATATAACAACGCATAAACTACCCTACCGAATCGTTTGAAATTTAAAATACATAATTATTACATACTTTTGTCGAGTCATTTCAAGTTTTATGAAAATCGGATGCATAGATCAAATACAGGGACAATCAAAAGTATTCCGTTACATTATGGTCAATGGGGAAAAAAGTTTCAAATGCATTCTAATCGTTTCAAATTACAAATATATAATTGTTACCTAGTTTTGTGGAGTTATTTCAAATTTTATCAAAATCGGATGCGTAGTACAATTACTGGGGCAATCAAAAGTATTCCGTTACATTACGGTCAATGGGGGAAAATGTTTCAAATGCATTTTAATGGTGTTACACTCATTCGAACATAATAAATTGCATATGTATCTATAAAGTATATATTATATATACATTTTGCACAATCTGTGGTGCAAAGAACATTTGCTATTGATTTACAAGGCCACACAAAAGTATTCCATTACATAATGGTATAGGGAGAACATTATTTGGTGCGCATTTTAATTGTAATTAACTATTTACAATTTTATGAGATTGATATATGAGAGTGATATTTCAAAACGTTGTTATCATACGAACGCACCTCATTTGTTACGCTTTATGTGCAATTTCCAACTTGTTAAAATTATACCCTTCTTCGTATGTCAGCGAAACATTTTTATCACTTGTACACCACTTATGGAGTCTCATACCTGCTTTATGCATAATCGTTATGAGCTGCCGCTGCAACTCTTTGGCTTCCTCAAGCATAAGTGCACCTCACAAAATATTATCCATGTAAATATTTTGACGAAGAACTGATGCTGCCATAGGATAATTATCTCCTTCATCAATCGATAGTTGATTAAGAGTTTTCATTGCTAAATAAGGCGCACTAACCGTACCGGATGTAACGGTCTGTAGTTCAAAAATTTTAAGCTCTTCCTCGAAATTATCGTTCCACAAAATTCTCTGCAATGGTTGCTGACTAGGATCAATGTTTATCATTCGATACATCATTTGGACATCCGCAGTCAGTGCATAAACATGCTCTCGAAAACTAACCATAATTGTAAATAAGTCATTCTGAATGACACCGCCATTATATTGCAATGAGTTAAGTGATGTGCCATTTGTTGTTGTGACAGAACAGTTGAATTACAACTCTCAGTTTCGTGGTGGAATTTTCTGGTCTAAATATACCATGATGTGGAGCATAATACACAACGTCAGGTTCCTTTACTTCTGTAACCTGTTTCATATGCCCCAACATTTCATATTCATTTAAAAAATCTTTATACAATTTGAAGTATTCCTTATTTCTTGATAAGCGAATCCACAGCGATTTGAGTTTTTTAAGAGCAAGCTCCCTAGATTGGCATAACACGAAGGATTTTCCTTTAAAGGCATTCTCACCACGCATCTCCCTTCCTCATTTCTCCAATGCGTACGCGCAAAATGCTGCTCTACGCGCACATATCTCAAATTCTTTACTTTTTGATAACTCTACTTCGACGTTTTCAACTTCCCAAAACTTTTAAATGTTTGGTTTAAATCTGCCTCCCGAATTAGCATACAATGAACTCTTACATCACTTTCCTGCTCTATGCATCCACTAGCCACATACCCAAATACGGTATTTTGCAAAAGTAAATTTGAACTCTGAGAGTATATTTGTCCCGGTCTTAATAGCTCATAAAATGTTTCCTCTCCCAACAACATATCAATTATATCAGGGAAATTAAATCTATAACCTTAGTTTACAGTTCATCTGTTGCTGAAAAAATTTTAGCTGTTGCTGACTACACATAATATGCTTTTTTCAAAAATATAATTAGAATATTTCAATCAGCTCTAGTTTCTGAGTTTCAGCTATGTAGGTATTAAGCAGAAAAAACTCGTATTTACTATGAAATACCTTACTAAAAAAATAATTAATCACTGAGCTCTAAAAAACTTTGTTTTAAAGCTCTTCTCCGATGTGTAGACTTTGGAAAATGACGTATCAGAGACCAACAATAGTCAGACATCATATTCGTATCCCAGAAACCCTGATAGCACTCTTCCACGACTCGTATGTCCTGATGCATACGATCTCCCTGCTCTTCGCTCATATCTCCTAATTTTTCCAGAAACCTCTCCAGGTGACTATGGAGGAAGTGGAGTTTTATGCTCATATTGCACCCCATATTTTTTAATTGTAGCAGAAGGTCTTCCACAAGTTCAATATAATTTTCAGATTTTTTATTTCCGATAAAAACTAATTTTAGTGCCTGAGAAAGCAATTTTTTCTTTTAGTCTTGGTGCTAATAATTCTGAAGCTTGTTTAGAAAGATTTAAATCTCGTACAAGATCATCTAACTCATTTTGGGGAAACATTTTGACTCATTAGACATACCTTCAAAATCAGCATCATTTTGTGATGAGCTTGGTCCTTCAATGTCTTGTTCTAATGGTTCAGATATGTTTTTAGGCTCTGAAGAATCAAGTGAACGCTGCACTGGACGTTGAACACAACTAGTACTTGGGTACTGTCATTTAGCACGATTTTTAGTGTTTAAACCGTTTACGTTCACGCTACAAAAATAAGTCTTCGAGATGATTTTGTGGTTCTCGCCAAATAGTCGGTGTTCCTGGCACTTCTTTTAACACTTTTCCGTCTCTAAAATATTCCACACACGATTTACAAACACAATTGGAAGCCCAAGACTTCTCATTTTTATCAAAGAGCATCCCAAAATACTCAAAATAGGTATTTTTCACCAACTTTGACATAACTTTTCTACAATTTTTAAACACATATTCTCCGCATATATATCAAAAATGATCTGAATTGTTTAAACAACGTCCCTTTGAACTACTCATGACGCAAAAACTTGAGAAACTGATCTTAACACAGTAAAATGCGCCTGTTATTGATTAATATGTATGCTTAAATAATAAAAATCAAAAACAAAATAACTCGAGCTGCTCAAAAAATTTTCCTGCTAGATTTGACAAAAACAATTCATAAGTAAACATTATCAACCACAGAATTCGCAGCAACAGACAAAAAGTTTAATTTTGTAAACTGCTAACATAGTTAAATCTGGTACCTCAACATTTATGTTAACCACTTGTTGCGGGATTAAATCTGTAATTTTTCTTACTACTGGCATAGTCAATTCTCTTTCAAAACTTTTATCTCTATTCGCAATTTTTGTATTTACGCAGCCTTTTATTGTTATAAAAGTGTCATCCAAACACGAAATTAAAGTATTAATTTTATTAATTTTAAGCTGCAATCGATTAACACAATGTGAAGTAATGAAACAGGCTTGTAAACTAACATCTAGTAAGCATCTAACTTCCTGCCATTCCCAAAATTTATCTTTAATGAGGATACGCGCCGTACTTAATAAAACGGATTTTGTTTTATTTTTCACAAAACTAGAGGAGATAGTCTGACTCGGAGGGTAGGAAAAGATTTCCTCGGGTTGTGATTTTTTTATTCCTACAGCCGATTGAAACACATGACCAACATTTTTATTTTGATTATTTAATTCCTTTTCTTCTCTAGGAAAATGTATTAGTCCAAAATGCGGTAGTTTACATCTAGGACAGTTTTTAGATTTACATTTCTGTACGCAACAATTATAATTTAAACATTTGAAACATGCTTTATTTAATTTCACAACTTCTATTCTATCTTTTGTGGACAGTTTTTTGAATTGCGGACAAGAATGTAAACCATAATACTCATTAGATTTACACAAGACACATTTGACATTTTTTGTTTTCGAAAAAAGTATATTTGAAACGCTCTTTTGAGGCCGATTTTGAAATTTGTTTTTCGCTATACGTTTATTTTCATTTATCGTATTTCTCGAATATACATTTGATTCACCGTTAGATTTATTTTTAATCGACAAAAAAATATCGCATTCTCTTCCTAATTACTGTGGTTTAAAATATGACTCTGCTTGTTTAATTGCGATATGATTCATTAATTCGCGATCTAAAGAACTGAAAATTTTATCTGAAACAATCAGATCGCATAATTATTTAAAATCATTTACTTCACGCAGATTACAGTAATACGGAAAATTTGAACTCAGCCTAGCTGCAAATTAAAAGTAACTTTCCGATGGTAATTTTTGCGCACTCTTGAAATTGTTTAAACATTCTTGCGCAGTAGGTTGAATTTCTTTAAGACTATATTTTTCAATTTATCATAACTAATCAACTCTTCCTCTGATAAATAGATAATTAAATTGCTCGCTTTTTCCCCGAGAACATTTAACAAAATTTCTGCCATAAACTCTTCAGGTACATTTTTAGTTCGAAACGCTTTCTCAAGAGAGTGAAAAAAAGATTAAATGACTCAGCTGTCGATGGTAAAGGAATAGTTAAAGTTTTAATACTTTTAATAAAACTTTCCAAGTTATTTTTCGCTATTTCCGTTTCCGATTTTTCTGTTACGGACGGCATATTTTCCCAAGACTCTTTACGCAATTTGGCTAGTTCTAATTGTTTCTCTAACTGAGCTAATTTAATTTTTTCAAATTCAGAATTTTGCTATGGTTCTTTACGAATATTTGCTAATTCTAACTCCTTTTCTAATTCCGCTAATTTAATTTTTTCTAATTCTAATTTTGTTTTCTCAGTTTCCTTTCACTATTTATACCCCTCAACAACTGAATTAACGATGCTTTTTAATAATTGCTCATTTGAGTAATGTTCACTATTCTCTATAATATTTCTTAAATAAATAATTTTACTACTTTCAAAAGCAGTTAATCCCAATTCCTCAATCACGAGCTTAAGCTCGTCTTTATTTAAATTATCCATAACCGACATAATTTAATCAAAATAAACTAGAAAATTGCTCTTACCTCACTCAAATCGCTGCGAAAATCCCGAAGTAGATTCATTCTAACTTTTAATTTACCTTCTTAGGCACATCACTTCACTTATTTAAGCACGATATTATTCGACGACTCTCATGTTGACAGTTGGACAGATCTTTAATAGAACTCTTAATAAGGTACCCCGGGGTAATAACGCCACATTAAGATTCTACCAATTTTCACGGCTCAGTTTTAGTTTGTATTTTTCAAACAAATGTATGATTTGATACAGCAACTCATTGACTATCTATATAAAAAATAATAATTTAACAGATATGTATTCATAAAATGTAATGGCGTGATTCCTTGACCAATGCTATTTGGCGTTATTACCCACCTATATGTGTAATAACGCCATGCAAACAAAACTATGAAATAAGATGGAAAAATTGCATGTAGATTGCCCAATTCTAAAAATAAAAACTCTACAAACTTAGAAATTGACAAATTGCATTCTAAGCTATTGAAAATGTTCAATTTTTTGTGAAAGTGTAAGAAAAATAAAGGTGTGGTGAGGGGGGGAGGATGAGGCAAAAGAATATCAGACCGTGAGCTTCTTTTTGCATAAAAAGAACCGCTTAAATAGAATTATTAGAAACATTGTACAGTTTTAACTGTGTTTCTTTGAATCAGTATTTAGGATGTAGCTCGGCCACTGTATGAAATCAACCGGGGTATTAATGCCAAGGATTGGCGTTATTACCCCGTTATAGTTATTGCGCTGTACATTTTAAATTACAAATTATCTAGAGAAGATATTCAAAATCTTCAGCAACATTTTGAAAGTCCATGATATGTACTACAAATTTATGTAATTAACAAAGTATTTCCAGATAAAAAAAATAGTCTTCACATCACAAAACGTATCTCACAAATTTTAGATCAAGCGTTAATTTTAGTTGCTTGTATAAACAATAAGACCTAAAAATAAAACAAATTAACTTGAAACTGTTTTTTGCGATTTATATGACTCAAAACCCTTCTGCGCAGAGCACATGGGTGTCATTTACCAGATTATTTCATAATTATGCAAAATATTAGCACTTGGCGTTATTACCCCGCATGGCGTTATTACACCAGACCACCTTATAACATCAGCACATAGTTCAAATTCGATGATTATTCACTCACATAAATAATTATTTTCACCTCACGGCTCGTCGGTCCATGTTATGCACACACAACACAATTATTCCATAGGCACTGGTTATATTTAAATTACTTTATTTAAAAGAATAACTCACTAGCAGCTCACTGCCAGATTATCGTCTGCACATTTCTAAAACACAACTTTAGAATAAAAACAGAAAAAACACTTGACTTCACTTCAGTTTCTGGACACTGAGATTTTAATTATAGGTGGCGCGGTATTGTCTGTCTACATGGAACAATATCATCAAACTAAACGTCACATGCAGTAAATGAGATGTGTTCGCTCTATAATAAAATTTTAAAAACATTCGGATAAAATACAATATTCAAAATTTTTCGTGTCTCCCTGTAAATACTAAGTGCCTTCGGATGTACAAGAATGAAATTCTACTAAATCTCAGCATCTATATCAATTTCATAAAATGTGAAAATTTTTAATACAATTAAAACGCACCCCAAACAATGTTCCCCCCTATACCATTATGTAATAAAATAGTTTTGTGTGGCCCTGAATATTGATAAAAAAATTTCTTCGCATCACAGATTGTATAGAATGCATATTTTAGTATATATTTCATTGATGCATATGAATTGTATTCGAAAATTATTTTCGAAAAGAGTGCAACATCTATAAAATGTACTTGAAACTCTCTTTCCCTATTGGCCGTAATGTAACGGAATAATTTTGATACTCCTTGTAGTTGAATAAAGCATCCAATTTTCATAAAATTTGAAATGACTCGACAAAATAATGTAATATTTTAAATTTCAAACAAATTCGACGAATTTTTGCGCTGTTATATGTGGACAGGCGGACGGATTAAAAGATATATGTAACTATAAGTGCTACATATTTACATAATTATGAACTCACCTAAAAAGATTTCTATGTAATATTTATTAATAAATAGAGATTGAAAAGTTTTTAAACTTTTTTTGCAGTTTATAAAAATATCACGCTACAGAATGTTATCGAGATCAAAAGTTTTATTCTATTATTGTTAAAATTTTTGTGAGTATTTCTTGGAACACAAAGTTTTTTGAAAGTTATAGGTTTTTTTCTATATTCCGATACAGTTATAGAACTCGTTTTTACGAAAGTATTTTTTAGTATGTAATTCATATAAATGTACTAAAGTATCATTAGAAAAATTTTCTTTGAAAGTATATTTTTTGCTGAATCGGCTTTTTGCAAAGAAGGAAGGATTTTGATATTTGTATCTTTCTGGGTAATGTGTGTCGCCATAACTGATGCAAAAAGTATTTAAACAGTTTTATATTTGATATCTTAATCATGAGATTCCGCAATCAAAGGCGTGTAGTTTTTGTTTAATTCGGTTTATTTGTTTGAAATATATACAACATTTTATTTCCAGTTATAGGGAGAATATCACAAAATACGAAAACTGCAGTCTGCACAAAAAATTTATATTAATTTTATATTATGCAATTTACGCTTTTACATTCTAATAAAAAATATTCTTAGAAGTATTTTAAAGATACATTACATTTCTAATAATACAAATAAGGCAACTTTAATACTTAAAATTTCAGATAGATATTTTCCTGGCATGTCACACTCTGATGTGTGTAAAATAAAAAGCTGTACTGTACTGTAAAGTACAAATATCTTTTTCTAGTTCTTTTTTCATGCTCTAATTAATATTTATACCTTATAAAACGCTGATTTGAAGAAGGTAGCAAATTCAATATTTTAAAAATAATTTTTCATAAATAATATGCTCGTCATTGAAAATGAATGTTATTTTTCTATATTATTATCCTATATTATAATTATTTAAGGCCTGCTCATTTTAGTTCTTTATCAGGTATAAATATGACACTTCAGACTCATTTTTAATATTTTTGACATAATTCAAGTGAAAAGCAGTAAAATCATCACTACAGCAAAATCTTTTAAATATTTCTTTGAAAATAATACATACCAATGCTTATTTGGTTCAATTCTATGCATATCTTCACACATTTTTTGATGGTACAGTGGCAATATACAATGGTGGTCCATATACGAGCATATGGACTGACAGGCAAAAATTTTGCATTAACATGTTTTTTTAGAATCTCTGACCCCTAAAACGTAAAATTCCGTTAAAAGCCAGAAGTAAAAAAAATTTCGATTACAATACTTTCTTCTATTGACGGTAGAATAAAGTAAAAAGCTAGTTGGATGTGGCAATCCTAGAACATTCTTCTATCTCATATATTTTAATATTTCAAAAAAAATTACAAATGTCACTACTAGTTTAATACTATTCCAAACTTTGAATTTCATCGTAAATTTCTTCTTTAGTCAATTAATCAGAGTAAAAACGAGATAATGTATTAAAGAGTTAAACTAATTAGATAATAATTATATCTTAATATTTATTATTGTTATTAGTTTGTTTTCTTTAGAAAAAGAAACTGTTGCGTTAGATGGTGATTCATAAAAGTTGAAGCAGACACGCATGAAGAAAAAAAATCGTAAACCTTTTTATAGAAAATTTTAAGTCAACAATTATATCTCAAACTTTTTAAAAAGATGAAACTTCTTTTAATGAAAAATCCTAACTCATTTTCTTTTAATCACTGAACTAATACATACATACAAAATTTAAAGATGTGCTAGTAAGCATTAAAGAAGATTTTGTTTAGACATTAGGAGCAAATTCAAAATTAGCATTTGATATTCTTTAGCACTCCAATAATCTGACTTAAACCCAACTCTTCCTTCTTTATTTTTTTCTCAAATAAAATTTCTTCGACTAAAAGTATCCCCCTTCATGAAATGCGCTTTTCGACAGGGATTTTAAACTTGCGATTTTCTTTATTCTTTATGAACTGAAACTTAAATCATATCGAAAGTGACATTCTATTGAAAGGAAGAAAGCTTCATAGAAGTTCATTATGCGAACTACTCTATCATGATATCTGAATGTAAAGCATTTCAAGAATCATGGGACGGAAACATTTAATGTGACAAGTTTACATTCATTAAAACTTCTGAAACTAAGAATTTTTGAGAAATTGTTGACATTCAGTGCTTTTATGTGTAAATGTAATTTAAAATCTAAAATCTAAACATATTGTTTATGTATATATTATTTAAATTCCAATGTAATTATCTTTTAAGATAGCACTAACTGTAAATTGTGTGGTAAGATAGTTGCAGAATTAAAGACGCTTTCTCTTTTACACATACAAGAGGTAAATCAATCAGGACTTTATGTGTAAAGTTTTAATTAAACTACTGTATGTTTTGCCCTTTATTTATTTTCCTACAAACTTCTAAATTTATATTTAAATCCATACATGATATCACACTATATGTTTCATCACAAACAAATAGAAACCTCAAAGTATCCCCAAAAAATTGTTGCACCATTTAAAACTTCATATAGAATCGTATTTAGAAGTAAATGTTATTAAATCAAAAAAAGTGTTTAAGCGAATAAAATTTTTTGTTTAAATATGGCTTAACAGGACTTTGGTTTCAATACAAATGTGTGTACACATATGTGTGTGCGTGTTGTGAATTCTTTATTTACTAAGTATTGTTCTTTCTGGAAGCAGTAATGTAAAATTTTGTTTCTGAAAAGGATTTATACTGAAATCATTACGTACTGTTAATATTTCCCAGGTTTAAAGTAAATATTTATGTGAATTTCGAATCATGTACATCAGTTTTAACATTGATTCAAAATAAATTTGAAAAATCCTAACTTATTTGCTCACCAGCTTGAAAAAATAAATTTTATTTATTTTATTAATGCATACATAAAAATATTAAAGATGTGCTAGTAAGTACTAAAAAAGATTTACGTTAGACATGAGGAGCAAATTTAAAATTAGCATTTAATATTCTTCAGCATTTAAATAATATGACTAAAATTCATATCTTCCTTCTTTTTTTTTTTTTTTTTTTTTTTTTGCCAAATATAATTAAAATTTCATCGAATTAAAATAATCTCCTTCATGAAATGTGCTTTTCGAGAAGAATTTTAAACTTGCAGTCTAATTTATTCTTTATGAACTGAAACTCAAATCACATCGAAAGTGACATTCCATTCAAATGAAGAAAGGTTCTTAGAAGTTCATTATGCGAATTATTCTATCATGATATCTGAATGTAAAGTATTTCAAAAATCATGGGACGAAAACATTCATTGTGACAAGTTTACATTCATTAAAACTCCTGGAACTCAAAATCTCCAAGGAATTGTTAACATTGATTGTATTTTATTTGTAAATGAAACTTAAAATGTAAAATATAAATATTTTGTTAATACATATAATTTAAATTTAAATGATAGATGATAAGGTAGCGATAACTGTAAATTATGTGGCTTATGTTTAAGGGATTATAGACACTTTCTCTTTTATTCATACGAGAAATAAATCGTTCAGGACTTTATGTGTAATCTTTTAATACGGTATTTTTTATCCTTTATCTATTTTTCCATAAAATCCTGAATTTATATTTAAATCTATGCCTGATATCATACCACGTTTTTCATCACAAATGAATAAAAACTTCCAAGTATCCCTAAAAAATTGTTGCCCCATTCAAAACTTCATATCGATTGATTTAGAAGTAAATGTTATTAAATCAAAAAAAAAAGCATTTGGGTGAACACAATTTTTTTTAAATACAGCTCAAGAGGAATTTTGTTTCGGTACAGTAATATATATGTATATATATAATATGTTGTGAATTCTTGATTTACTAAGATTTGTTATTTTCGGAAGCACTAACGTAAAATTTTTATTTCCGAAAAGGATTTATACTTAAATCATTTTTAGTGTTAGTATTTTCTAGGTTTAAAGTGGATATTTATGTGTATTTCGAATCATGTACATCGGTTTCATATTGATTCAAAATAAATTCGAAAAATCCTATCTTTTTTGCTCACCAACTTGAAAAAAATTATTTTATTCACTGTACTAATACATACATAGTAATTTTAAAGAAGTGCTAGTAAGCACTAAACAAGATTAACTTTAGACATTAGGAGCAAGTTTAAAATTAGCATTCGATATTCTTCAGCATTACAATAATCTGACTAAAACTCAACTCATCCTTCTTTTCTTTTTCTTAAATAAAATTTTATAGAATTAAAGTACTTTTCTTCATGAAATGCGCTTTTCGAGAGGAATTTTAAACTTGCGATCTAATTTATTCTTTATGAGCTGAAACTCAAATCATATCAAAAGTGATATTCCATTCAAATGGAGAAAGGTTCACAGAAGTTAATTATGCGAACTATTCCATCATGATATTTGAATGTAAAGAATTTCAAAAATCATGGGACGGAAACATTTAATGTGACATGTTTACATTCATTAAAACTACAGAAAGTAAGAATTTTCGAGAAATTGTTTACAACCAGTGCTTTTATGTGTAAATGTAGTTTAAAATGTAAAATCTGAACATTTTGTTAATGTATATATAATTTAAATTCCAATGTAATTATCTTTTAAGATAGCACTAACATTGAATTGTGTGGCTATGTTTACAGAATTATAGACGCTTTGTCTTTTACACATACGAGAGATAAATCGATCAGGACTTTATGTGTAAAATTTTAAAGAGCGGTACTTATGTTTTGCCCTTTATCTATTTTCCTACTAAGTTCTAAATTTATATTTAAATCCGTACATGATATCGCATCATGTGTTTCATCAAAAACAAATCGAAACCTCAAAGTATCCCCAAAAAATTGTTGCATCATTTAAAACTTCATATAGATTCGCATTTAGAAGTAAATGTTATTACATCAAAAAAGTGTTTAAGCGAATACAATTTTTTGTTTAAATATGGCTTAACAGGACTTTGGTTTCAATACAAATGTGTATATATATATATGCCTTTCTGTGTGTTTATGTGTGCGTGATTTGAATTGTTTATTTTCTAAGTATTGTTCTCTCTAGAAGCACTAATGAATAAATAATTTTTTTCTGTAAAAGATTTATACTTAAATCCTTACTTATTGTTAATATTTTCCAGGTTTAAAATGGATATTTATGGGAATTTCGAATCATGTATATCAGTTTCAACATTGATTCAAAATAAATTTGAAAAATCCTAACTTATTAGCCCTCCAACTTGAAAATATTTATTTTACTTACTGTACTAATACATACATACAAATATTTAAGATGTGCTAGTAAGCACTAAACAAGATTTACTTTACACATTAGGAGCAAATTTAAAATTAGCATTTGTTATTATTCAGAAATCTAATAATCTGACTAAAATTCAACTCATCCTTTTTTTCTTTTTCTTAAATAAAATTTCGTCGAATAAAAGTACTCTCCTTCATGCAATGCGCTTTTCGACAGGAATTTTAAACTTGCGATCTAATTTATTCTTTATGAGCTGAAACTCAAATCATATCGAAAGTGACATTCCATTCAAATGAAGAAAGGTTCATAGAAGTTCATTATGCGAACTATTCTATCGCGATATTTGAATGTAATGCATTTCAAAAATCATAGGACGGAAACATTTAATGTGACAGGTTTACACTCATTAAAACGACTGAAAGTAATAATTTCTGAGAAATTGTTGACATTCAGTGTATTTTATGTGTAAATGTAATTTAAAATGTAAAATATTTATATTTTGTTAATATACATTTAAATTTAAATGATAGATGATAAGATAGCGATAACTGTAAATTACGTGACTTATGATTAGGGAATAATACAGTGCGTGTCAAAAGTTTAAGCACAATAGCCATTTTCAAATAAAACTTTAAATACTCACTTTATTTCAATATTTGTCTTGTATATGTTAATAATATCTATTTTAACACCATATTCATTGAAATTAACTTTTAAATTTTATTTCAAACCATGGAGTTTAAGAATAGAACAAAAATAACCGTGTCAAAAGTTTAAGCACAAAATCGTTTTTATGCAAATTTTACAATCTGACGTAAGCGGTTGCGCACGCAAACAATTTCTGGGTCTATAAGAAGCTGCTAATTGTTGTTTACGAGTTAGTACAAAATGCCTCGTTCGAAAGAATTTTCAGAGGAGGAGGTGATAGAAATATGGAGTATGAGAGCAAAATCTGTTTCTGAAATTGCAAGTACATTAAAAAGATCAAAACGAGTTATTCATCAAATTTTGGCTCGTGGTAATAATTTCAAACGAAAATTTCGTCCAGGAAAGCCGCGAGTGACTAGTTTGCGCAAAGATAGCCGTATCAGAAATTTGGCTTCAACTGGTAATTACTCCCTTTCGCAAATAAAACATGCAGTTGGAGGACAAATATAAAAAAACTGTTCATAGAAGAGTTTTGGAATTCAAATACATCAATTACCGTAAAATGGCTCGATTTCCGTGTCTCAAACGACACCATAAAGAAGCTAGATTACAACGGGCCAATGAGCATATGTCATTTGGTGAAAAGTGGTTGAATGTCATATTCAGTGATAGAAAAAAAATCGAGCCATTTTACGGTATTTGATGTATTTGAATTCCAAAACTCTTCTATGAACAGTTTTTTTATATTTGTCCTACAACTGCATGTTTTATTTGCGAAAGGGAGTAATTACCAGTTGAAGCCAAATTTCTGATACGGCTATCTTCGCGCAAACTAGTCACTGGTTTAAGTACTATTGGCATGATCTCCGCAAAGAATCTAGACGTGTATTTAGCCGACAACATAATGGTGGTTCTGTAATGGTGTGGGGGGCTATTTCTTTCAATGGTCAGACATCTCTAGCATTCATAAGTGGTTGTGAAAACTCTGAAAACTATCATGAGACACTTGCCAATCATTTGCTTCCTGTTGCAGAGGTTTTGGGGGGAGAAAAATGGTTATTTCAACATGATAATGCTTCGATCCATACCTCAAACTCAACTTCATCAGGGCTTAAGCCGAAAAAAGTGTCTGTTTTGAAATGGCTGGAAATTAGTCCTGATTTAAACCCTATAGAAAATATGTGGGGTATTCTCAATCATGCAGTTTATCCAAATGGAAAGCTGTATTCTTCAGTTAAAGATTTGAAAGATGCCATTGAGAACGCTTGGTTTAAAACTGAACCAGAAACAACACAGAATCTCATTTTATCGATAGAGGACCGTATATTTAAAGTAATTCAGCATAAAGGAGCAATAATCAAGTATTAATTTTTTATTATTATTGTTCTGCTAAAGACTAAAAACTACTGTGCTTAAACTTTCGACACACTCATTTTTGTTGTTTTGATAAATTTTATTACTTAAGATAAATTTTATAGCATAAATCTTTTAACTATCTTTTTAAAACTACAATTTGTAGATTATGTGAAAAGGAAATTAACTTTCATTCATTAATAAAATTTTATTTTGAAATTTTCTGTTGTGCTTAAACTTTTGACACGCACTGTAGACACTTTTCTTTTTATACATACGAGAGATAAATCGATTAGGACTTAGTGGGTAAAATTTTAATGAGAAATATTGTATGTTTTGCCCTTTATTTTTTTCCCCATAAAGTAGTAAATTTATATTTAAATCCATACATGATATCATATCATATGTTTCATCACATACAAATCGAACCCTCAAAGTATCTCCAAAAAATTGTTACCCCATTCAAAATTTCATATTAAATCGCATTTGAAATAAATGTTATTCAATCAAAAAAGTGTTTGGTTGAACATAACTTTAAGTTTAAATATAGTCCAACAGAAATTTTGTTTTTGTACAATAATAAAGAAAAAATTCTGTTGTGAATTCTTCATTTACTAAGCATTGTCTCTTCCAGAAGCACTAATGTGTAATGTTTGTTTCATGAAAATCATCACCTAAATCATTATTTATTGTTGATATTTTTCAGGTTTAAAGTGGATATTTATGTGAATTTCGAAACATGTGCTTCATTAGCAACATTGATTCAAAATTATAATTATAAATTCGTAATTCATTTGCTCATCAACTTTAATATTAGTTCAAACTTTACAAATATGTCAGTAAGCTCTAAATAATGTTTAGTCAAATATAAGAAGAAAACTATCATTTTTGATGATCATTAAACTTCTAATAATCTTAATGAAATCCAAATTTTCATCTAGACCTGAAGGCGGCAGCACAAACAGTCACCTCATCGATTTCACGACTGAAATTCTGGAATGAGTTAAAACTAGATTCGATATTAACACCCAATCGGTCTGCCAAGTCATACCTCGGTGGAAAACACTTTAAAAACTGTTTTCAGCGGCTGTCTTGTAAGTTTATCGTTGTTTTCCTGCTCCCAGCCCTTTATTTTTAGGTGCGTTTGTAATTATGTAAATACGTAGCACCTATTGTTGTCGCTCAGTCCGTCCGTCTGTCCGTCCGCATATAACAACGCAAAAACTACCCAACTGAATCGTTTGAAATTTAAAATGCATAATTATTACATAATTTTGTCGAGTCATTTCAAATTTTATGAAAATCGTATGGATAGATCAATTACAGGGACAATCAAAAGGATTCCGTTACATTACGGTCAATGGGGAAAAAAGTTTCAAATGCATTTTAATCGTTTGAAATTTAAAACGTATATTTATTACATAATTTTGTCGAGTCATTTCAAATGTTATGAAAATCGGATGCATTGATCAATTACAGGGACAATCAAAAGTATTCCGTTACATTACGGTCAATGGCGAAAAAAGTTTCAAATGCATTTTAATGGTGTTACACTCATTTGAATATAACAGAATTGGCATGAATCTATGAAATATGTACTAAAAAATACATTTTGTACAATCTGTGATACAAAGAATATTTATTATTAAATTCTGATGGCAGGGTATTGCGTACAATATTGTTTGACATATTTGCAGAAAAGAACATTAGTTTATATTAAGAACTCGGCAAATTATAAACAAAAAACTTGGAAAAATTTTGGACCGTTTTCATAAAAACCTTAATTTCTCTACGAGTTTACATGCTATATTCATAAAAATGAACACAGTTTATTAAAATAAGCCACTTAATAATAATCTGCAGTTTGAACTCTTTTGCTTCATTTGTTTTGACATGGTGTTCCAAACAATCTTATTTCTTTTTCAATTTGTTGACGGTCCCCTGTTAGATTTCGGGGAAAACTCTTCGCTAAAATATCTGAGGTGTACTATTTTGTTTACACACCTGGAGTTTCAGAAAAATTTCTTATATATATTTCTAGATATTTAACAAAACGTCTAAAATCGTAAGTGTCAAGATTTGTTTGCAGTGACTGTACATACACTGTAAAAAAAAATTCAAGAGGTTACTAAAAATTTCTTAGTAAATTCGTATTCCACAGAATTTTTTAGTAACCATTACAAACTTTTTTTTTGCAAGTGAAACAAGCATTTCTTTTGTAAACTGAACAAAAGAATATTTTGTATAACTAACTTAAAAATTTTTAGTATGAGCCACAAAGCAAATTTTAGTAATAGCTCCAAAGTTACTTTTAATAACCATTACGTGCAATCGAAGCGGAGGAGCTTCCTTCGAGCTGCATCCAGACATCTGATCGGAAGATTTTCGGCAAAACCACAATAGATGGCAGCACTAAACATTCTTAACTGCTCCGAAAGGATTTTTATAATCCCTTTATTAACGAGATACTACAGACATTAGGGGTGTATTTGGCACTGGCAAGTTTCGAACCCGGGACCTTTTAGCCTGGAGTCCGTTACCATATCCACTATGCTATCAAGGCCACACCAACTGAGTTTTAGTAAGAGCTATTAAAAATATAAAACTATTAACTCCATTCGTTGCTAACTTTTTTCTAGTAATTCTTACAGATTTTCTAGTAACCGACTAAGATTACTAAAAATTGTTTAGTAATTACAAGGATCACTAAAGTTTTTTTAGTAGATCGACCTTTTTTTTTTACAGTGTATGCTGTACTTTACATTAGTGATTATTTTATTTTTAATTCTTTTCAAGCTGTTTAACACATTAAATGCTCGCTTTGTTGTAATTATTGTTTAATTGTAACTTTTATAAGTTTTTCCAATCATTCATCCTGTAATCCAGAAAATTTCGTAATCTGGCATGCTTCAAGCGCCGAACGTGCCGGTTTATATGATGTGTATTGTAGTTGATTCTTTATGAAAATTCCTTCCCCTAAATCATTACTATATATAGCTATACTTAATCCAATTTTCTTAAAAGATGTTCCCCAATTAAAATTTATCTATAAAAATTATGAGAAATTTTTTTCAGCAAATTTAGATGTATGAAGTTTAAAATCTGCTTTATTTTTTCCTGAATATTTAAATACGCTAATTTTTAATTAACTAATCTGTCGTTATCAATCATTGCCAAATTAAATCTTTCTTCGATTAGCATTAGCTACAGGGAATTAGTATCAATGCACTTAATTTATTTCTCTGTGAGTGGTATCTATCTTTAAAGATTATATGTGACAATCAATTAAAGTGTAAGTCTCAAAATAGATATATAAGCGAAAGATTCTAACATATTTGAAATTGCTGCATTTGAAGAGTTATATGATATAATGAGAAAACAGATACATGCGTAATTGATTAAAAGCGACAAGTTCAAATTCATTAAATCTAATGGAGTTAAGATATTCAAGAAATTGTTGACATTCAGTAACATGCTTCTAAACATATAATTTTAAAATAAAGTACAATATTTTAATTTCAATTTTCAAGATAATATTTTAAGTTTCTTTAAATATTAATAGATAATACTATTGATATACAATATTACATTATACAATTTTATGAAAGTTTAAACATAAATTTTATGAAAAGCATTATAAATGGATTTTTTGGAATCGATGTTTGTAATCCAAAATGATTCAAATTCTGTGTAAATAAAAATGTTTTTATACCACGATGGAAATCCCATTGTTATATAACTGTTGATTTAATTTAACACAATAATTAAAAATTCAGCATAAATAAAAAGAATATTGCCCAGTTAAACTGATGGCATTGAGCTCACAGGCTACGCATACTAATTGTACATTACAGCCTTGTATTTTCGTTAATTCCGTTCGAAAAAAAAATTAAGATGGGGAAACAGCTCTCCCCTTTCTCCTTTTTCATACTTAATCATTGAACCTCCTAAACTATCAAGTACATGCTTTATCATATTAAAAAATCTATATCCAAAATTCAGAGCAAATCGGATAATTCTTAATAAAAACCCATTTAGCATTTATATAATTTTAGAGGAGTTATTCCCCTCTTTTATACTTAACCATTAAACTTCCAAAACTATTCAGAGATTTGAACGAAATCTGACAATTCTGATTGAAAAATCCATTTATACAAGTTAAGGGGAGGGGCATTAGAACCCCCGTTCCCCCTGTTTATACTTATTCAATGAACACCTAATAACAGCCACGGACTCGCCTCATCAGAATGATCCTATATCTAAATGTTGAACGAAAACTGTTAATTCTGCATGAAAATCCCGTTTATATCAATTAAGGGAAGGGGCATGAGCCCCCCGTTCCCCCTGTTTATACTTATTCAATGAACACCTAATAATAGCCACGGTATCGCCTCACCAGAATGATCCTATATCTAAATTTTGAACGAAAACTGTTAATTCTGCATGAAAATCCCGTTTATATCAATTGAGGGGAGGGGCATGAGCCCCCCGTTCCCCCTGTTTGTACTTATTCAATGAACATCTAATAACAGCCACGGTATCGCCTTATCAGAATGATCCTATATCTAAATTTTGAACGAAAACTGTTAATTCTGCATGAAAATCTCGTTTATATCAATTAAGGTGAGGGGCATGAGCCCCCCCGTTCCCCCTCTTATACTTATCGAATGAACTCCAAAAACTAATCAGGGAAGCGCCTTATCAGGATATACCTATATACAAAATTTCAAGTGGATCCGCTATTTTTATCATGAGTTATCGCGTTACGCACGAACGCACGTACGAACGTACATACAGAACGGACGGGCACATAAGCTCTCAGGCTATGATAGCCTGTGAGCTAAAAAGTAATGTTAGAATGATAATACAATGTTCTCGTATAAAGGTATTACCTATACGAGTATAAATAAAGTTATCTAAAAGAAATTTAATTTTACAATGTAGATAGTTAATAATTAAGAACCAAAAAAAAATTCTATCAGCATATTTTATTGCACAGATGGTTTTATACATGTAAACATTTGAGTTTCGAAAAAAACAAAATATGAAAAAAAGAAAAAGGGGAAGGTAGTGGAGACGTAAGTTTAAATGTAAGGTTAGCGAGAAGACGTTCAATTTTACTGAAAACCAAGATGGAAAAATCCTTTCGCAAAAAATTTACAAAATTAAAACAACAATATAGTCAACATCCCTATAAAATAAAAATTTTCAATTAAAAAACAATATAGATAATTACAAAAAAAACTGTATTTTATCCGTAAAGCATACTTAAAAGTAAATATTATTTTTGAAGTTTTTTCCCATGATGTTTAAGAAATAAAAGCCGAAAAACATTTTTAAATTGATTTTTAAAAAACAAGCATTTAAGAATTAAAGATAACATAAACTTTTAACTGATTTAGGAAAAGAAGCGTCATCTATTACATTATCTATCTATATGAACCATATAAAAATTTCTGTACGTTAAATGTATCTTCGAAACAAGTAAGTAAGTTCATTTTCATATTTAGTATATACAGGAAAAACGAAAAGTCCCGCAACTCTTGAAAAATATTTTGTTTACTAAAATACAAACATGATTCAAATTACAAACATAAAAATAATATTTTGGCCTGAATCTGAGTGGAAATTAACACTGTTATAGAAAACAATGTAACTCTTTTTCTTTGATAGGAAGACGTATGCATTTTTCCAACCACTTAAGAGACTTTAACGAAAGATGTTTTTGCGAAAATATGTTTGACCATAAAAATCCTTTGTGCTTTGGAAAGTTTTCCTACCATCTTTTATGAAACAAAGGACTGTCACGTGCAACTGACATTTCTACTGCTAAGTGAATTTCAAATGTATAATGCTAACAAAAAAAAAAATCCCATTATCATTTGCTTAGGATTTTGTACAATTTTTTGAAAATCTGAGTTTGACAATCTTTCTGTCACCCTGTAGTTAAACAATTATTGATACTTAGGAGCCCACACTAGTCATTCAGAAAATCCCGGATGATAATCTTAAATATATGAGAGTGTTATTTTCAAATATCTATGTCTCGCTCAAATAATAATATTTTATGTGCTTTTTTTTTCTTTGGCACAAAATTGCTGAAGACGATCTATAAGCGGCCTAGTTTTTACTTTTTCGATTTTGGTTTCAGATTTTTTTAATTTAAATTTCTTTAAATTTCGGAACCGGTTCTGAAATTGAAACTATCATAGTATAAACAAATGTAACTAAAATCGAAAAAGTAAAAACTAGCCTGACTGTAGATCGTCCCAAGCTGCCCCGTGCAAAAATATCGTATAAAAATATTAAAATTTGAGCAAGATATTTAAAATTTACGCCCCCATAGACTTAACGTTATCATCCGGGACTTTTTGAGTGGCGAGTGTTAAACTTAGATTGTTCATTTTAAACACTTTGCATATTTTCACGATAAGATTTTAGAGGAAGATGCGACTTTTTATAATGTAGTCATACAAATAATCATATCAGAATTTGTTCTTTGTCATTCTGTTAGATATCAACAAAACATAACGTAAACAAATAATTCTTTTAAAAGAAAAAGTAATAAAAGACAATATTTTCTTTTATCATATAAAAACCTAGCAAAGAATACAATCATTGTTGACAACGAATAAATTACAAACGTTGTTACACAATGAGTTTTTCCGAAAACTTCCGAAGAAAAAACTTCTTTTTTATAATTAGAAAAAAAAAAAAAAAAAAAAAAACACTTTTAGACAAGTAATAAACTGCGCAAGTAAAAATGAAGCAAAAAATATTTGTTTACAACAAATACTGCTGAAAATGTCAAATGAAACAGCTTTTGATGAGATTTTCCCTGCCTAAGGAGTGACATGTAATCATAAAGAGTTACATAATAACAGTTAAGATAAACTGTAAATAAACATTTCTTCGGTAAAATTTTTAGAGAAGAGCGAAAATAGTTAAGAAATGTAAAGATGTTGATTGTATGTATTTTACATTTAGATGTGTGCAAGAATGAGATTCCTCCCCATTTTTTGCATACCAATATAATCTTAGAGAAAATGTTATTTTATTTGATCGGAAAATACTGCGATTTCACAGAACAAAATTTTCTGTAATGTTTTATTGGTATACAAAAAAGAGGAAAAACCTCATCTCTCTGTGTGTATGGTATCAAGATGCATGGTGCATGTATAATCATGATAATTACACGTACTTAAAGTGAGCGAATCGAAGACAACTATGGGATGCAAGTCTATAAAAGCTACAATTTTTACAACAGTTAAAACATAATTGGGTTTCACGACTTTTTGACCATCATGTAGTTAAAAAAATACTGATATTTAAACTTGCATACTTCATTTTAATACTCTCTAAATATGCATATTTTCACAATGAGTTTTTAAAAAAAGATGCGACATTTTATATATTAGTCATAAGAATAGTCATATCAGAATTTGCTCTTTGTCATTCATTCTGTTAGATGCCAACAAAAACATAATGTAAGCAAATGTTTTTTTTAAATAGTAATGAAACACAATATTATCTTTTAACATTTAAAAAGCCAGCAAAGAGCACAAACATTGTTGACAACAAATAAATTACAAACTTTGTTACACAATGAATTTTTCCTCCATCTTCCTAAGAAAGGAAATATTTTTTTTATCAAAAAACATATTTCCAGACACGTAATAAACCGCGCAAGTAAATATGAAGCAAAAAATATTTGTTTACAGCAAATACTGCAGAAAATGCCAAATGAAACAGCTTTTGATGAGTTTTTCTCTGCCGAAGGAGTGACATGTAATCATAAAAAGTCACATAATAATAGTTAAGATAAACTCGAAATAAATATTTCTTCGGTAAAATATTTATTTTCAGAACAGAGAGAAAATAGTTAAGAAATGTAATGATGTTGATTATATGTATTTTACATTAAGATGTGTGCAGGGATGAGATTCCTCCGCTGTTGTGCTTACTGGTATAATCTTAGAGAAAATGTTATTTTATTTAATCGGAAAATCTGTGATTTACACAACAAAGTTTTCTGTAATATTTTACTGGTCTACAAAAAAGAGGAAAATTTTCACCTCTTTCTGTGTATGTATCAAGATGAGTGGAGCATGTATAGTCATGATAATCACACGTAATTAAAGTAAGGAAATCGAAGAACACAATATCTCCTTAATTAGAGCTACAAATCTGTAAAAGCTCAGAAACAAATGAAGAGTTTTAGTATTTTGCTACAATTTTAAAAATTTTGGGGTGACGAATTTTTTGACCACCCTGCAGTTAAAAAATTACGGATATTTATAATTTCACTGTTCATTTTAACACATTCTGCATATGCATATTTTCACGGTGAGTTTTTAAAAGTAGATGCGACATCTTTAAACTGTAGTCATAAAATGGTCATATCAGAATTTGCTCTTTGTCATCATGTTAGATGTCCACAAAGCATAACGTAAGCAAACAATATTTTAAAAGGAAAAATTAATAAAATACAATATTTTCTTTTAACATTTAAAAGGCCAGCAAAGAGTGCAATCATTGTTGACAACGAATAAATTACAAACGTTGTTACATGAATTTTTTCCGTCAAAGAAAGGACTAGAAAGACAAAGAAAGGACTTCTTATTTATCAAAAAACATATTTTCAGACGCGTAATAAACTGTGCAAGTAAATATGAAGCAAAAAATATTTGTTTGCAGCAAATACTGCTGAAAATGTCAAACGAAGCAGCTTTTGATGAGATTTTCTCTGCCTAAGGAGTGACTTGTAATTATAAAGAGTCACATAATAATAGTTAAGATAAACTGGAAATAAACATTTCTTCGGTAAAATAATTATTTTCAGGGCAGAGAGAAAATAGTTAAGATGTGTAATGTTGTTGATTACATCTATTTTAGATTTGGATGTGTGCAAAGGTGAAATCTCTAAGTTTTTTTATTATTATTATTATTATTTTTTTTTTTTTTTTTTTTTTTTTTTTTTTTTTTTTTGCATACCAGCATAATGATAGAAAAAATGTCATTTTATTTACTCGGAAAATACATCGATCTAATGTTCTCCTCACCAAATCATTATAAAAGTTGAGAAAAAAATCTTTCTAACTTGTAATATTTCTAATCTAGCACTATTAATAATGCGCAAAGAAATTTTGTTTCTTTGTAATAGTAATCTTTTTTTTATTTTTTTTATTTTTATTTAATTATTTTTTTTGTGTGTGTGTGTGTGTGTGTGTTTTATATGAGGTCCAAGAAACTTTCACATTAAAAAAAAAAATCTGTTATGTTTAAAAATTAATTTGAAAACATGTGCCTAATAAGGGCAGGTTAAACTATAATAAAACATTTTTTGCCTCTCAAGATATAAAGCAACTCAAATAATTAGTTCATTTCTCTTCTAAAACAATAAAGCAAAAATTGTAAATAATGTTAAAAATTATCGATTTCTGGCAACAGTACAATTAAGTACCGACAGTTAAGTACCGTCAACTAAGTACGAAATTTGTTCTTCCAAATGAATTACAAATGCATAGTGCTGCCGTCTAACGAAAAATAATTTCATAACTATTTATTTTGGGTTTTGAGCAATTTTTTAAAATTTGAATTGCACAAATTTTGACCATCCTGTAATTAAAAAAATAATTATATCTAAACTTACATATACTTAAATTTAAAACACTCCGCATATGCATATTTTCACGATGAGATTTTAAAAGTAGTTGCGACTTTGTGTACTATAGTAATAAAAAAAAAAAAGATATCAGAATTTGTTCTTTGTCTTTCTGTTAGGTGTCACCAAAACATGACGTAAACAAATATTTCTTTTAAAAAAATTAATAAAACACACTATTTTCCTTTAACATTTAAAAAGCCAGCAAAGAGTACAATCATTGTTTACGATGAATAAATTACAAACGTTGTTACACAATAAAATTTTCCGCCAACTTTCGAAGAAAGGAATTTTTTTTTATTAAAAAAAACATATTTCCAGACACGCAATAAACTGCGCAAGTAAATATGAAGCAAAAAATATTTGTTTTCAGCAAATACTGCAAAAAATGTCAAACAAAACGGCTTTTGATGAGTTTTTCTCTGCCTAAGGAGTGACATGTAATCATAAAGAGTCACATAATAATAGTTAAGGTAAACAGCAAATAAACATTTCTTCGGTAAAATATTTATTTTCAAGGCAGAAGGAAAATAGTTAAGAAATGTAATGATATTGATTACATGTATTTTACATTTAGATGTTTGTAGGGATAACATTTCTCCGCTTTTTTGCATACCAGTATATTTCTTAGAGATAGTGTTATCGTGTTTGATCGGAAAATACTGCAATTTAACAGAAAAATGTTTTCTGTAGTATTTTATTGGTATACATAAATGAGGAAAAACCTCATCTCACTTTTTGTGTTTATATCAAGATGTATGCTACATGCATAATCATGGTAATCAAACGTAATTAAATTAATCGAATCGGAGAAAACATTATCTGCATTAATAGGGATGCAAATCTATAAAAGGTCAGAAAAGAATGAAGGGTTGTAATATTTTTCAACATTCTAAAAACATTAGGTTTTATTAGGTCGACTTTTTATAGTTTTGTCATAAAAATAGTCATATTAGAATTTGTTCTTTGTCATTATCTCTGTTAGATGCCTACAAAACATAATGCAAACAAATAATTCTTTTAAAAGAAAATGTAATAAAACTCAATATTTTCTTTTAACACCTAAAAAGCCAGCAAAGCGTACAATCATTGTTGACAACGAATAAATTACAAACGTTGTTACACGATGAATTTTTCCGCCAACTTCCGAAGAAAAAGATTCCTTTTTTATCAAAAATATAATCCCAGTCAAGTAATAAACTTCGCAAATAAATATGAAGCAAAAAATATTTGTTTACAACAAATATTGCAGAAAATGTCAAACGAAACAGCTTTTGATGAGTTTTTTCTGCCTAAGGAGTGACATATAATCATAAAGAGTCGCATAATAATAGTTAAGATAAACTGGAAATAAACATTTCTTCGATAAAAATTTTTAGACCAGAGAGAAAATAGTTAAGAAATGTAAAGATGTTGATTGTATGTATTTTACATTTAGATGTGTGCAAGAATGACATTCCTCCCCATTTTTTGCAAACCAATATAATCTTAGAGAAAATGTCATTTTATTTTATCGGAAAGTACTGCGATTTCACAGAACAAAATTTCCTGTAATGTAAAATATATATATATATTTATATAAAAACATATTTCCAGACAAGTAATAAACTGCTCAAGTAAATATGAAAAATAAAATATTTGTTTACAACAAATACTGCTGAAAATGTCAAACGAAACAGCTTTTGATGAGCTTTTCTCTGCCTAAGGAGTGACATGTAATCATAAAGAGTTACATAATAACAGTTAAGACAAACTGTAAATAAACATTTCTTCAATAAAATCTTTAGAGGAGAGCGAAAATAGTTAAGAAATGTATGATGTTGATTATATATATTTTGCATTTAGATGTGAGATTTCTCCGCTTTTCGCCGGTATGACACTTCTCCGCTTTTTTGCATATTAGTATAATCTTAGAGAAAATGTTATTTTTTTAATCAAAAATGCTGTGATTTAACGCAACAAAATTTTCTGTAATATTTTACTGGTACACAAAGAAGAGGAAATTTTCATCTCTTTCTGTGTATGTATCAAGATGTATGGTGCATGAATAATCATGATATTTACAAGTAATTAATAATTAAAGTAAGCGAATCGATGAAAACAATATCTCTTTTAATATAGGAATGCAAATCTATAAAAACTCAGAAACAAATTAAGAATTCTAATATTTCTCAACAACCTAAAAAAAATAGGTTTTACGACTTTTTGACCACCTTGCAGTTAAAAAAATACTGATATTTAAACTTCCATAGTTCATTTTAAAACACTTTGCATATCCTTATTTTCATGATGAGTTTTTAAAAGAAGATGCGACTTTTTGTATTGTAGTCATAAAAATAGTGATATTAGAATTTGTTTTGCAAATAAATAATTCTTTTAAAAGAAAAAAGTTATAAAACACAATATTTTCTTTTAACATTTAAAAAGCTAGCAAAGAAGAGTACAAACATTGTTGACAACGAATAAATTACAAACGTTGTTACACAATGATTTTTTTTCCTCCAACTTCAGAAGAAAGGAGTTCTTTTTTTTTTATTAAAAAAAAATACATTTCCAGACAAATAATAAACTGCGCAAGCAAATATGAAGCAAAAAAATATTTGTTTACAGCAAATACTGCAGAAAATGTCAATCGAAACAGCTTTTTAATAGTTTATCTCTGCCTAAGGAGTGACATGTAATCATAAAGAGTCACATAATAATAGTTAAGATAAACTGGAAATAAACATTTTTTCGGTTAAATTTTTTGAGCAGAGAGAAAATAGTTAAGAATTGTAATGATGTTGTTTATATGCATTTTACATTTAGATGTGTGAAGGTACGAGATTTCTTCGCTTTATTGCATACCAGTTTAATCGTAGAGAAAATGTTATTTTATTTAATCGGGAGATACTACAATTTAACAGAAGAAAGTGTTCTGTAATAATTTACTGGTATACAAAATAGAGGGAAAGTTTAATCTCTCTATGTGTGTGTATTAAGATGAATTATGCATGTATAATCATGGTAATCACACGTAATTAAAATAAGCAAATCGAAGAAAACAATATCTCCTTTAATAGGGATGCAAATCTATAAAAGCTCAGAAATAAGTAGAGAATTTTAATATTTTGCAACAATTAAAAAAAATGTATATATTTCTAATTGATTATTTCAGTTGCATTTCTGTTAATTCTACAAAATATACTGTGTGTGTATACATACACATGTAAATAATCGCAAATAATGATGTAAAATAATTGCAGTAGCTTTAGCAGGGATGCAAGCGCTGCGCCAGAAATGGCTGACTGGTAACTACTACATTTTAAAAGTACTTCTAACCTTATTTAATCACAGGGTTTATAAGATTTAATAAAGCAAATAATACTGTAAAATTTTATTGGTTAAAATCAGCCATTTTTGGCGCAGCACTTGCATCTCTGTTTTAGTAAATCCTAGACTTTTTTTCCTTGTAGATTAATAGATTATATGAATGAAATGATGCTAACAGCGGGATTCATAACTCTGTAATTGCAATCGTTAATTGTCTACTAGAATAAATCCAGAAAACAAATTGGCAAGTGCCTTGTGGTTGAACGTTCAAACCATTTGCAACGCACATGACTAAAGATTTTATTTTTCTCCAAGAATCAGTCAGAGTTTACTTCCATGCAATCTTTTTAAATCTTCGCAAATCACATTTTACAATCCGTTAGAGGTTCCAAATCAATAAAGACGTTTTTAAAAATTGTTCAGTTTTGCTGTTATCTACTGATAAGCTTTTTACGGCAAGGGAGATTAGGACAAATTTAGATTTCCTAAAGCACAATTGTTGTTTAACTGATGGGTTTACATAAATACTAACAAAAAACTAGTAGGAATCATCAGTCAATCAATTAACTTGACGACACTACATAACCACTTACGGGAGGAAAAGGTATAATTAAGGAGAGAAAACAGCCGGAAAGCACTTTAGAATCACTTTAGCGTCAAAAAAGAAAAAAAATTGACATATTTATGTATAACCATACACAATATAAATTTTATTTACTATTCTTATTAAAATTTGTCTCTATCATTCACAAACTTTTTCCGTAAAGAACATTTTACATAAAATAGCACAGTTGCCAACCTCCGGCTTTTTTTAATTATGAAAATAAACTTTGAGCCAGAAAATTTTCTTTTTTAGAATTGTCAGATATTAAATGGGACGTTCATTTGAAATTTATTTAATTTCGCTAATTAAATAAATTTCTGGTTCGAAGTGTGATTATTTGATTTTTTAAAAGCCGGAGGTTGGCATGTATGAAATAGGTATTTTATATTACATCTATATATAGGTTTGTTTACTACGTGATTTGTAATTTAGCAAATTTTCTCTCTCTCTCTCTCTCTCTCTCTGAAGCAACCTTAAAAGTAGGATTAGTACTCTCTATACACTTTTAATTTTTTTGTACCGCATTACTCGCTGCACTATATTTTTTAAATGTCTCTATTTACTTTGCAAACTACTTGAAATAGTATTGCGGTTTCGCTAGTTGTAGCATACTGCTTCCGATCACGGGGCATGCTGTTTAATCATCTAAACTACAATCTTTGGATTTGGCAAAGCAGTAGGACAGCCAAATATCAATTCTAATTCTCAGAATAGATGGTTAGATATTGACAAAGTAGACACTATTGATAAGTTACATGATGATAAGTTGTACTGTTGATAGAAAAAAGTACTGATAAGTTGCCCAGACTTTTTAAATGCAGTGATGTGCAATATATAAAATACATTTAGTAGCTTCTGGCCGGATTATTTATGCTGGAGTTAAATGAGATTGCATGAAAATTAGCAGAATTATTAATAAATCGGGGTTTAACTCCTTAACGCGCAGTGTTGCCGGGTCGGCAACACCTAAAGTTCCCCCTGTTTGGAGACATAAAAACTCCGTGAATATTTCAAAAACTTCTCTAATGGCTACTTTAAATCTTTCTTATGAGTTCTAGATGGCAGCACCACAGAGATCAAACTCTACTGTTTTTAAATAATAGGTAAAATGTTTTACTGTAATACGCGTTTCACAGCAATGCTCTTCTCACTGCGCTTATCAATGCTTTACTTAAGGGAGGTTACCACTTCGGCAACAGTTGTATAATTAAAATGGTTAGTGCAAACTTTACAAAACAATACCTGTGTACTCCTCTAGGCCTAAATAGATTGCCTAATTTTTTTACTTAAATTCCAAATTTAAACAGTAGTGCGCCGGAAAGGGTTAAAGTTGTTTATCATTAAGTCGGTTCGCAGAAATCATATAAACGCTTTTACTGGAACATAGTAGTTGAAATTCCAGTCCATTTGGTTTGAAATTTATTAGATATTTATTTTTAATCGACAATCAGTCTTTTTTTATATCCATTCATCTTTAATAACTTGCGCAGATTAAATCATGCAGTTCGTGAGAGTTATAATAATCGTTTCGTTTCATTACTTAAGCAGCAAAGTATGAAGAAAGCTTAAGAATCTAATTAGTTATTTTAAATGTCTAGTCTCTTTCAGACTGACCAATGAAGCAGGTGAAATGTCTCAGAATCCGAAAAATAGCAATAATTGGTTTCGTAAAACCAAAGAACATTCATGTTCTACTAAGCTTCTCAAGGAGAGAAAACTTGAGAAAATTCTGGTTCCTGACGCAGGTATGTCTTTTTTTGTTTGTCTAAAAAGCAATATGAACTAGATTCTGAGTCAGTCAGCTAATATAATAGCGCTACGTAACCGCATATGGACAAGAATATGTAATTAAACACAGAAAACGGCGGGAAAACACTTTAAAATGAGACCTTAAAATTTAAAAGTTAAAGTTATGAGAGTAAAAAAAGCTACGGAATTGAATGATTTTAATACAGCGAAGGTAAGGTACTATAGTTATATAAGGTGAAATTTGGAGATCGGAACTAATGAAAAATTGCAAGTTGAAAATAAGTAAATTAAATAGGGAAAATGTAGAAAATTAAAATATATTGTATATATACTACAAGTTCCTATATATATTTATAGATACACAGTTATCTTTTCATTAAGCTTAAAATTGAAAAGCAATGAATAAAGTAAATTTTGAATATACTTTTTTTTTACTACAAATTATGATGAATCGCAAAATATTCCATGTTCGTTTTAATTCTTTCAAGTAGTTTGTCCTATGACGTAATAATTGTTAAATTTGGTTCGTCTAAGAGAATTTCAACACTGTTATGTTTACTTTATTTAAGTTTTCTTGCGTCATTCTTGAGCGGCTCCTTACTATAACAGATACTTGCGGATTTTGTTTGCTTGTATTTTTGTTGATTTTGTGTTTGATTTTTTCTTATCGTTATTAGATCACGGCGAGTTGCCAAATTTTAAAAATAGCATCTTTTTAGTACGCCTGCTGCGAATTCAAAAGATTGTTAATTTATTTTTATTTTTATTATTAAAAAAGTGTTTAGCTTCGCTTCTTTAACAGATATTTATTTTATCATAACATAAAAAAATACGCGAATACAAAATGTTTAAGTAAAACGTATTAAAAATTTAACTGAAACTTTTTTGAAAAATTTATTAATTACATACTGAAGAAAGTTGCATTATTTAAAAAAATCGTGATGTATCCGTATTTTTGTGCAAAGCGCTATGCTTGTCAAATTCAATTTTTGTTGAGGGAACTTTATTAGTTACATTAAGAATTTGAATTTTATTTTTCTCAGAAAAAACAAATAATATTCAATGTCTTTTTTTCTGTTTTTATCGAGCATGTTTTAAAAATTGACAAGTTTTAATTTAATTATTAATTTACTCTGAGTATGGAGTTACATTTTGCTGCATTATAGCTATAAAATACTATTACTTTACGTGTTACAAGATACGATAATGTCATGTAAAATTTAACTTGTATTTCTTAATTTACTTTTGTATTAACTTCTACAAACACATAAAAAATAAAAATTACTTGAACTAAACAATTTTTGATTATTACTTATAAATTGAACAATTTCATTATAAATTATACTTAAAAATATATATTCAAAATAAATACAAATTGCTAAATGGTACACCAAAAAACAATACATTTAAAAATATTTACATTTCGTCTCGCGTCTGCGAACGTCATCAGGATAAAAAAGGAGTGATGTTACATACAAGTTTAAAGTTTCAAAGATTTGTAGGTGTACCATTTAGCATTTTGTATTTATTTTGAATACATAGTAAGTAAACATACATATAAGTAACAGTAGGAATATAATCTTTAAGTTTTCGGCTTATATAACAAAATGTTTACAATGTCGTGTAATATATCAACATTAGTTTAATTTAAAATAAAATAGACAATTAAAGATACAATGTTTTAAACAAAAATTTATCTTAATGAAAACTCTAAGAAATTGCTTTAAAATTATTGTTTGTAGATGCGCCAGAAAAAAAATAAATTTACGAACAGAGAAAAAACAAGTCGGAAACTGCACGTCAAGTGTAGCAAATGAGGTGCGTTCGTAATGTAACAAAATTGTAAAAAAATATATTCAGATCTTGGTATAACAGTATGCAGTATTTTAGATGACGTATAGTAACCTAAATATTTTGTGTGCCCCTGTCAATACTATTTGTTTCTATTATACAGGACGTAATTCGTAGTACACCTCAGTAACGTATATTAATTTCACAAAATGTTAAATAGTTTAATGCAATTAATATGTGTCCCAAACAATGTTCCCCCTATACCATTATGTAAGAAAATACTTTTGTGTGGTCCTGTAAATGAATAACAAATATTCTTTACACTACAGATTGTACAGAATACATATTATAAATATAAGGTATCCTGGGGTAATAACGCCACGTTAAGGTTCTACTAATTTTACCGGCTTGGTTTTAGATTGTATTTTTCAAACAAATATAGGATTTGATACAGCAACCCATCGACTATCTATGCAAAAAAAATAATTTCACAGATATGTATTCATAAAATGTAATGGCGTGATTTCCGGACCTATGCTATTTGGCGTTATTACCCACCTATGTGGATAATAACGCCATGCAAACAAAACTATAAAATAAGATGAAATAATCCCACGTAGATTGCCCAATTCTAAAAATATAAACTCTAGAATCTTAGAAAAGCGTAAGGAAAAGAAGTTTTTTTGGGGGGGGAAGGGGGCAAAAGAATATCAGATCCCGAGCTTCTTTTTTGCTTAAAAAAGCACCGCATGGATAAAATTATTAGAAACGCTGCACGGTTTTAACTGTGTTCATCTAAATCAGTATTTAGATTTCCATATATGTATTCTATGCGATAGAAAATGTTTAATTTTTTGCGAAAGTGAAAGAAAAAGCAGATTAAGGGAGTATCTACAGTATATAACACCGTTAGCTTCCTTTTGTTTAACCAGTCCAGTTTAAATATAATTATAAAAAACATTACACAGTTTTAACTATATTTAATGTAATATTTTTATCATGTGATATTTTATAATAAACTAGAATTATATGTAATAAATATTTTTGTTAACACTGTTATAGAAATTTTGTAAATATTTTTTAACCCGTAAATTCTACACTAATGCGGATTCGCGAAAACTTGAAGTTAAAATGTCGGCGTTATATAAAATATGTTTTAATAAATTTGTATTTTAAATTAATTAAATAAGATTTTTGATAAAAATCAATATCGCTGTGAGATCCCTTATTACATTGTATGCATAATTCATGAGGTTATATTTCATTAGCTATATACAAGAAACAAAATTAATCTTTAACTGCTGTTAGCAATCTAATTGAACGCTGATTTTCGTCAAATTTCAGAATTTAACTTTTAATTTCCAGTTTAACTAAAGGTACAATTGAAATTCTCCTTTATTTGGAGTCCTCGTACTATTGTTAGAAATATTTGAACAGATTAAATTAGATTTAATCTTGTACAAAAAGTCTAGTGCAGAAATAGTACTCTATGAGTATTAATCATTGATCGCATTTTAATCTTTAACCAATGCTACCGGTCTCAAAGACTATTTCTTTTTTCAATTTTTATAGTTTAACTTGCAATTTTCAGTTTAACTACACACACTACAGAAATTTTGATTCATTTGGAACTTTAGTACTATTACCAGACACTTTTAAATATCTGCATATTAATTATAATATTCTTGTACAAAATTTTAGTTCAAAGACACAATCCTATGAGTTAATCATATATTTTAATCATCTTTTCATCTTGCAGTCTCACATACCCTTTCACACTAGTTACGTTACAATTTTAATCACATCAGTTAAGTGTTAAATTTGTAAAATTTTGAAAAATAGAACGCTGAGAAAGCGGATAGTTAAAATTTAGAACTCAATTGAACAATAAATTGGGAATTTAATAGAAACCTGATTGTGAAAATGTTGGAATTAGAATATCGAAAACATTTTGATATCGTTTTATTTATAAGAGATTAAAATTGTTTTTACATTAGTATTAAAAAAATAAAAATAAATAAATAATTAAAAAAGATCAGTTTCGGGTATCGGACCCCCCTTAATCTAACAATTTCAACAATAACCCTAATACTGTGTCATACACAAAATAAAAAAGAAACCCCCTTCGGATGTAGTTCCGTCACTGTAAGGAATTAACCGGCGTAATAACGTCAAGGAATGGCGTTATTACCCCGATATACTTCTTGCGCAGTACATTTTAAAATACAAACTATCCCGGAACATATCCAAAATCTTCTACAACATTTTGAAAGTACATGAAATGCACTAAAAATTTATATATAAACAATGAACTTCCTGATAAATATATAGTCTTCACATCACAGAACTTACCTTGCAAATTTTAGATCAAGCTTTAATTTTAGTTGCTTAAAGACCTACACATGGCTCAAATTAAGTTTAAGCTGTTGTTTGTGTTTTATATGACTCAGACCTCTTTTGCGAATAGCCCATAGGTGCCATTAAGCGGATTATTTCACAGTTATGCATAATATCAGCACTTGGCGTTATTACCTCATCTGCCGTTATTACACCAGAACACTTTACTTCACAGATAACAATTTTTATTATGTTCGAAAACGTATAACACCATTAAAACATTTGCTGCCGCTCACGCGAAAATGGCGCCAACGTTATGGCGCCAACGTTAAGAGGCCACTCACGCGCCAGCGCGTGATGTGGGGTGATGTCCAACACCCAGTTACGCGCTGGCGCGGGAAAAATTTTCACTGATTCTTTGTTTTAAAAAGTAAATCGGCTTCTGGGAAAAACCCACTTCTACAGTGCGGCATTAACTATCGTCACATCTTCATGTAAGCGGCAACGAACATGTTGAAATATTCTTGAAACTTTTTTTCCCATTGACCATAATCTGACGGAATACTTTTGATTGTCCCTGTAATTGAACTATGCATCCTATTTTCATAAAATTTCAAATGACTTGACAAAATTACATAATAAATATATATTTTAAATTTCAAATGATTCGGTTGGGTAGCTTTTGCGTTGTTATATGACTGAATGACAGACTGAATGACAACTATAGATGTTACATAATTAAGAACGCATCTAAAAATCAGTTATTTGAAACAGTTCATGGAAAAGTTAACATTAACGGATGTTAGTCAATCAGATTTATTTCAGTCGTTTTTCAAAAATGCATTTTCAGCTATTTCATGAACTTTTAATACCTCACTACTCCGAAGTTTTTCACTATAATTTCATTTACCTTACTGTGATGATTTTCATATTTTTTTCTTTTTTTCCCTTCAAATTTAGTTAAAAAGTTCATACTACTCAGAGAAGTTTTCAGAATAAAGTGTGCAGATATTTCAATAAATTGCTATTTTTAAAACTAATCTACACTATAAAATAAATCTTTAAAATTACTAAACTTTTTCTAAGACTGGGATTTCTAAGACCTTTTCTAGGATTTTTAAAATGCATACAATGGAACAGCAAAATTTCATGCAACAGAATGGGTTACATGAATTTTTGCTGTTACCGCTATACAAAAATTTCTAGGAATCCCAATTTTCTAGAAAAAGTTTAGGAACTTCACAATTTTTTTTATTACAGTATACCTGTAATTTAATACACAATCATAGTAAAATAATGCACAAAGTCACTTTCAATCGGTAATTAGAAACTTTAGGTTTCACAAAAAATTAAATGAATGTGACACACGCAGCAAGAAATTCTAAGGTGACTAGCTGCTCTTGGCGATCGGTTTGATCCTCCTCGCCAAATTGGCGTCAGAAAAATAACGCGCCAACGTGGTGCATATATGACATCTGTGCTGATAAATCAAGAATTCAGTATTTTTATGCTAGCTTGGTGCAGATAATAAATTGCTTAATATTGTCCCGTGGCATTTTTTCGTATTTCATTAATTATTTGAAATATAATAATTCTTTCACTCATTTCAATTATAATACATAACTTTCATTTAAAACTGAAAAGTTTGAAATTCATGACTTTTAATTATTTTTTTAAGTAAAAAGAACAGAAAAAATAAAAATAATGATATTTTGAAGCTCCATAATTGCAGCGAAGGAACAAAACATACATAAATCCAATTTACCACAGCCTAAATCTTACCAAAGGATTTTTGCACATTAACCAATATGATTGCCTTTCATTTGGACTCGTATAAAAACCACTAAGATATATGAAATGTTAAGTATGTGTAAGTTATTAACCATTGAAAAATAGTTGTTGCTTTCGGTGGAGGATTGACAAAATGACATGGTTACTTTTGAATTTTAATTAAATTCTTTATTTTAGAAGAATTTTTATTTGAATTTAAATTGAATTCTTTACTTTTAGAAGAATTTTCATTTGAATAGGAAATTAAAATATTTAAAATCGTTGTAATAAAGGAGAAAACTAATAAATTTAAAAATGGGTAGACGGAAATTAACAGATACGGAAAAAGCCGAAGCAAAAGAAATGAGTGACCGTGAATGTCGCATTCAATGACATTAAACACAATACGCGTACTTAAACAATCATAAAGTTATTTTTATTTCAACTTTTTATTAATGTTTTACTAAATTATTTGTTCTTTTGTTATGTAAAATAAAAATTTAGTCAACATGTATAAGTTGCTTATTAGTTTGGCGATTCGTATCATTTGGTAAAATTGGTCGTCGGGATAACTAAGTAGTACTGTATTTGGTTTGACGCAAAAACGTCTTTCAATGCAGAAAACGAGAATATCAAAAGATTATCGAGCCCCTGAAAACCAATTACGTGTTGAAAGGCGATCAAGAAAAAGGAAGCAATTTAATGCCGAACCGATTAATTGTAAAACATCATGTCTCGAGGGCGACCAATCCACTAGCCATGGCGTTTTACAATCGGTCGGTTGTAACCAGGAAAATTTGAGTGCCAATAGTGATTCTAACAAGCCGGAAAATGTTATAGCTATTACTCTTGATTTTCCACCACCTAAAAAGAAAACTAAAAAGCAATCGTCTTGGGAAAAACTGGAAAAAAACTTTTTTGATTCAATGTATGATGGACCCATTCACAGATGCATGTGCTGCGATCGACTTTGGTTTAAAACCTATATCACCAAAATTCTGCTCTGTAAAATCAAACAGTATATGCCAAAGTCTTACAAGTATAACAATATATGCCAAAGCTGTATTTTAACAATGATTACTTTCGCATCAACAATGTTACATAGTTTGAAATGTTTCTTTCGTCGCCAACTTTTATGCTTGGCGACAATGGAGTGATGTAACTTAAACGAACCATACCTTCAAACTGCAGCATGTATAAAGTCATTTATAGCAGTGGCACGGATAATATACAATAAAACAACTGGTATTTAGATTAAAATGATTGATGAATGTTTCGAGTGAAACATTTTTCAAATGGTTGGTGTAATTTCTTAAATTACAATTTTTTTATTATACATTTATGATAATTACTTACTACGTTTTAATGAATATTTAGAAAACAGAAGAAAATTTTATCATGTCTTCGAACGTCATAAAATTCTCTCTTTTGGTGGAATTAAATATTGGGTAGTTTCCGTTAATGGTTTTCCTTCAATAAAAAAAAACTTTTTCTTACATATCATAATATGCTGATTCAATAAAACTTATTCTTACATAAGACGATATAAATATTAATACTTTGACCCCAAGAATTTCTTTTTCCTAAATTAAAAGAAAATTATGTACATGTAATTCAACTTTCAGATAGCATTAAAATTTCCTTCATGCTACATATTTATGAGTATACAGTAACTTTGATTTTTATGGTAATTAAAGTACAGATTAAATAAAAGGCGCATGAAAAAACTCAATACAGGAGAATAAAGATTTTTTTTTGTAATATAGTAAAATATAATAGAATCTTGAGCGAAAATACAATTCCGAATAGTTTTTAATGCGTATTAAACAGTTATATTGAAATATCTGTTATTCCACTATGAGAAAATGTATAATTTCTCTATTAAAAAAAAGACTCGGAAACGTTTTCGAACACGTTTCCAAACTTGTTTAAACTAAACAACATTTTAGTTGTTCAATTCAAACATCTGAAACGTATAAACTCTGACGTTTAGTAGTAAATTTAAACGTCACAACTAAAGCCACTTTAGTTCTGCCTGTAAACTAAAGTCATTGGAAGCAAAAAAAAAAATATATTTTTCTAAAAAAATATTTTTCTAAATGCCTCTGAAAATCTCGAAAATACAATTGTTTCTGAGATTTCTAAAACTTGCGAACCTTTTCAGAATATTGGGTAATTCGGTGTAGACGCTATTTCCGTTTATTTCTTTATTATATTTTCATGGATTTAATGTCTTTATTAAATGTCTTTTTTTTTTTACAATGTAAAATTTATGGATTTAATCATATACTAAAGTAAGTAAATGATTTTAAAAATAAATATATTATCTGTCTGTTTCACGATATTATGATATTTATAGAAAGTTTAACTATCAACACATAATTTTAAATTAAATGAAAAAATCAAAAATGATATTTTTGATCGCGGTACACAATTTTTAAAGTGCTTAATTATGTGAAATTATATGTCATTTACTACTAAATAAAAATGCTCGACATTAGGTGGTTATTTATAAAAATTTATTTTTAAAAAGCTGATAGAATATGTCAGTGCTTTCTTGATCATTCATATGCAAAATATACTGTAGGGGAAGGGGAGATTTAGGAACAACTATAAAAAGTTACCATCACATACACTTACTTAAGGGGACCAGGTAAGCAAAATTCGACCAAAAAATCGATTTTTATTTTTTTATTGCATTAAATAAATTAAACTTTTATCTTTCCAACGATGTATCACACTTGTATATCCACGAAACAGAAGTATTAGAATTTCACATTCTTTCTCAAAGCACTTCAATGCTTACGCGTCATTTAAAGAGCTGGTGAATGTAAACAAACCGCTCTTCCCTCATGGAGCCTCAGTTAGCACGAGCCGTTAAATGTTAAATTGGCTCAGTAAAGTTCTGTATTTTGATTGGCTGAAACTGGATGAAGTGACGTAGTTCGAACCGGTTCAAAAAAAAATTTCAGTTTCAGCCAATCAAAATACAGAACTTTACTGAGCCAATTTAACATTTAACGGCTCGTTCAGTTAGCGCTTTACTTATATTTTTATCTCTGTTGAACCTTTTCTATTTCATTACGATGAAGGAATTGGCAACAGGAATGTTAACTGTAACCAGTATTTACAGTTTTAACTGTTTTTAATAGCTCCTCGTGTGTTTATTATTAGTGATTTTTGTTGCATCTCGATTTATACACGTGTGCTGCATATTTACGTAAACAAATTGTATTTTACTGATTTTTATACAGTGAATTAGTTTTTTAGAATGCCGCGAAGTAAGCGTGTGTTTAGAAAACGTAAATGTGTTGGAAAACCAGACGTGAAAGATACCGACACTGGCGCTGAGGTAAATGAAACTGTGGTGACTGAAAGTGCCAAATTAGATAATTCCTTTCTACAATATAAGGAATTCGATGAAAACAGGGAATTCGGATATGAATTTATATCCTTAAATGCTTTACAGAATGTTTTTGATGCATTTGCTGCTTGCAAGAACTGTAATGGAGGCCTATCTTTGGAAATAAAAAGGCGAATAGGCCTTGCATCAGAATTGCAGGTCTGTTGCAAAAATTGTAAAAGCTGTTCTACATTTTTCAACTGTGAGAAATTAGAAAATGCTGATCAAAAGTAAACTTATATGATTTAAATATGAGATTTGTGTATGCTCTTCGCAATATTGGAAAAGGTCAAGCAGCTGGCAGAATGCTGTGTAGTGTGATGAATCTACCACCCCCACCTGCAAAATTTTCACATTACAATAAAGTTTCGACTGCTGCATCAGAATAAGTATGCACTGAGCAGATGAAAGTAGCAGCTGAAGAATGTATATCGGTTAATGATAACAACAGAGATTTATGTGTTGCCTTTGATGGCACTTGGCAGAAGCGAGGTCATCTGTCACATAATGGGGTTGTAACAGCGACAAATGTCGACACAGGCAAAGTGATAGATGTTCAAGTTATGTCTAAATTTTGTAAGTGCCCTTCAAGAAATCACTCGATTCATTTAGACACGTGCACTGCTAATTATAGTGGAACAAGTGGGAGAATGGAGGTCAGTGGCGTGAAAGAAATCTTCAACAGATCACAAACATTGTATGATGCTCGATATGTCAAATATCTTGGTGACGGTGACTCCAAAGCCTTTAAAACTGTAATGTCGTCTAAAGTTTATGGTGATCAAGATATTGAAAAATTAGAGTGCATTGGGCACATTCAAAAGAGGATGGGAAGTAGATTGACTGAACTGAAGAAAACGTATTCTGGGAAGAAACTTAGTGACGGAAAATCATTAGGTGGTAAAAGCAGGTTAACCGACATTATTATTATGAAAATCCAGAAGTTCTATGGTTTAGCCATTAGAAGAAATGTCGGATCTCTTCAAAATATGCAACAAGCTGTATGGGCTGAGTATTTTCATTTGCTGTCCAATAATGAAAATCCAAATCATGGACTTTATGCAGTTGGATCCGAAAGCTGGTGTGGGTTTCATCGTGCCCAAGCAACAGGCAAAACATATGACCACACTAAGCATACCCATGTTCCTCTTCCAATAATGGAGGTCATAAAGCCAGTATTTAGAGACTTGGCAAACCCTGAGCTTCTAAGAAAATGTCTGCATGGGAAAACACAAAATCCCAATGAATCTGTGAACAGTGTCATCTGGACCCGTATGCCAAAAAATGTGTTTGTGACCATTGAAACTTTAAAATTTGAAGTTTTTGATGCTGTTTCTTGCTTTAATGCAGGAAATGTAACAAAGTGCCTTACATTATCCAAAATTGGAATTAACCCTGGTCACCACTGTGTCAAAACTATGAAGAATCTGGATAATGAACGTGTTATCGACAGAGAGCGAAAATTATCCGAATATCACAAAAAAGCCAAAATTAGAAATAAATTTCAAAAAAGGAAACTTGAAGAGTCGTATGAAATTGAAGAAGGTGATGATCCTTCATATAAACGAGGATTTCATTAAATTTTTCTTATCACTACCAATAAAAATGATAATTTAATCTTTAAATCTGTTTTTCTCAAAACATGGATTTTTCAGGTTCGTGTTCCTTTTTCTTAATATCTATGAAACTTAAGAACTCAATTTTTTAATGACACATATATTATGTTATATTACATACTTTAACACAAGGATTTGATGATATGTTGAATAGTTTTTATTTTAGGTGGTGAAATTCCACCAAAAATGCAAATTTAAAAGTGATTTTCAGTAAAAAATTAATAATAATTTTTTAATTTTACTCAGAAAAAAATGGCCTGTTAAAGTATGTAAAACATGTTGTTCTAACTACCATAAAAATTTCATAACCATATCTTTCTTCATTTCTGAGAAAAAGGTACATAAAGTTGATGAATTTAACATGGCGGAGATAGGGCTTTCCTGGTCCCCTTAATCTTATGAAGAGATAAATTCCTTCACTTGACTTAATGTTAGTATACTTAATGCTAATGTATTTATCATAACTCACTTGACTTATTTTCAAGACTATGACTTATGAACTATGTTATAGGACTTATGACTCAAATGAAATAAAAGGTAACACTTTGGGACATCGAGGTTAATAGTATCGTGTAATTCGATGACATTCATTAGCGCTAAAGGGAATATACATATTTAATAAAAGTTTCATGCATAAAAAACGGAACGCGTCGTTAAGGCCAAAACAGATCTGACCACTCTGAAGTTGAACTGAATTCCTGGAACTCCCTTCTTTTCTCGCCACTTGCGGTTTACTGACAATAAAAAACGAAAGAGTTACAATACTGTCCTACACTTGGATTGAAGTTGAACTACAAAACTCATCAACATGAAATGCACCGTGTGGGGACATAAAACGCGCCGATTCAGTTGAACTGAAAGTATTGCAGTCTGAATGCAGTCTCATGCAAGCATTTAACAGATTGTGAGAAATGGTTTGTAATTTGAAGACTTACAGAAGATAGAAAACTTGTAAAGCGGTAAAGCTTGCATTTCTTCCACGGACTCCACACTCCTCATAAAATTTTGAACAACTTTAGCCTTCCCATAGCCGCGACCGGATATATCCGTTCACTAGGCTGCAGGTTTCACTTTAGTTAAAACTTTATTTAAATTAATATAATTTTATAAATATAATCCAGTTTTAGGAAAATAGGTTATGATTGATACTTTCAAAGCTTATAAGCATGTACGTAACAAAAAAATTATACCATGATAGAAAATCCCTCTTTTATAAACATTTAAAATAAATTGAAGAGAAAAAACTTTACAATTTTGCCCTTTTGCCGGGCGGTCAGGGGGTTAAACGGCTATAGACATAAATACTTTTAACAGTATTGTATTATAGATATTCGATTATATTTAAGATAAAATAATGGGATGCAAACCAATACAATATCCTAGAAGAAAAAATGGAAATTTACAACAGCTCTACATCTACAGGAAAAACACAGATGCTTAGTTGGTTAAATTCTTAGATGGTTTCTTTGATTACCAAGAATTCTTTTATTACATTAAGATTTAAATTTGTAAATTCTTCCTGAACACGAACTTATATCTTTATTAATATACACTTCGTGAAAATACTCCTTTTAGGAAATAATAATTTAATAAAAATAGATGTTGAATGTGAAACAGATGCAAACATAAGAATGTAAATAGTATGGTTATGGTTGAACCATTAATAATTATTTAAAATATATTATTTTAGTTATTCATTGACTGTATCATTTTCCAGATAAGATAAAACTTGCAAATTTTTCTGATTCGCAAATACTTCTTTAACATATATAGTACAACTATAGAATGGAATATGAAAAATGCAAATTTTTGAATTTTTTTTAAATTTAACAATTTACCCATCTATGTCGCCAAGCAAACGGCTGAGATTTTTTTTTCAGTATTGTTTTCATTGTATCTTTTATACATGCGCAGATTATAGCACAAGCATCATATCTCCAAACACCTAAAATATACAACTTATACATACAAGATATAGTTACTAGTTTAGAAAATATCAATTGACTTGTTAAATAGCTTTTAGCCACTAAAATAACATATTTAATCATGGGGAAAAGACCGCTAAATGTTTAATCAATGCTAATAAATATGACACTTATTTAAATAAATTTATTTTTTAAATTCCTTAAAATGTAAATTTAATATCGTTACAAATCCTTTGATTTGAAACATTTTGAATCTAAATTTAACTTTTAAGAATAATTGAATTCTATCTTAATGTTTTATTGTGTATTTATAGAAACACGCTCTATTCATACATATATTTCATGACTGCTTCAGACCTACACATGAAAGAATCTCTCTAAATCTTTTATCCGTTGCATTTATTCTGTCATTTCACCATATTTATCATTGTATCTCCAAACAAAACGTTGTTATATGTGAATAAAGGGACGTATTGCGAGGTTTATTTGAATTTGGATTTGGTTTATCCAGCGATTGTGTTCGGATTTTAAATTCTAATGCCATCGAATCTTATACATAGCATTTGCTTTCGGAGTGGAGCAATCGTTCAACAATGTTTACTTGGAAGAGTAAGATCATTACATAGTTATTCGTCCATTCTTTTAAATACATTTTTTAGACAGATTTTTTAGACGGATGCATTTTAAAACTAGTGTTATTAAAATTGTCTATCAAACACTGTATTTGAAAAAATATAATGGCAAAGAAACATTTTTTTCATTATTTGTGTACATTTTGCATTGTAAAATATTTTTTAAACTTTTGTCATCATTGTTAAAAATCTGAAACGTTTCTAAAATAACTTTTCTAAAGTATATTTTAATATCCTTGTTATTATAAGTTATACTAAAGAAATTTTTTTCGTCAGATTATAATACATATATAAAAGTCAGGTTACATATTGTCATTTCTTTATATGAATGGAAATTATAGCTGCTCAAACAGAAATTACAAATGCAAGTTTTGAAATCAGTATTTACAGACTTTGTTAATGTAAATAATTCCAAATATGAATGATCCATTTTTCTCCACGTCTGTCAGTTGAGTAAAGCTGATTACAGAAACGACGTTCACAATCATTTTCGTTGTTTTCGTTGTCAATAGGCATTATCAACATTTGATCAGGATTTTCGTGTAATTCTGAGGTTGTCTCCAATAATGGTTGAACTTTTATATAAATGTATAAATTTTCGTCTTTCCTATAACTTCCGTTCGAGCTATGAACATTTTTTTTCATTTTTTGAAATAACAATATTTTTTACAATCTTTGTCATTTTTTAGAAAGATCTTCACCAAATTTTGCTTCGTATGGAATACTTGACAAAACCGTTGCTGAGCAACTTCGACGTCCTCTTTTGTTTATTTCAAAGTTTTTCTCATTCAGTTGTGGCAAAGGACTTATATCCATCGGACAGACTTTGCCACCATTTAGCAATAGTGAAGAGAACACACAGTTGTTCTCTTTTCGATTATATTTGTCACTCTTGTTTACGGGTGGCTCGAGACTCTTGGATATATTCTGAGACTCATCTTGTACCTGTCTAAATTGATTTATTTTAGCTGGATGACTTGTCAGCGACGGACAGACAATGGCTTCTGAATGTTCGTGTTAGTAAACAGTCTAAGCAGAGTCATGCATTCAAGAAAAATGTCTTCAGAATTTGTTTATTTATTTAAAAAAAAAAAGTTACCATTCAGACTCTTAAATAAAATAGTTATCATAATATCGCACAGTTTGATAATAGGAATACAGTAGGGATGCGATGTTAGAAAGAAAGAAACACTGCAATATGACCGACTGTATCTTTAAAACTAAGTATAGAAAGAGCCTTACGGCTATATCTAATCATATTAGATAATTAAATGATTGTATTTCTATACCAATAATTAAGAATATCATTTACTTTGAGAAGTTTTTTTTTACGATATGATGAAGCAAACAAACACTTTTGGGTTGCACAAGCCTTTAAAAAGATTACCAAGATTTAAACAAGGGGCTCATATGACTGATGCCTTACTACTAGATACTAATTAGGCCAATTTTAGTAGGCGGCAGCGTTTACTTTGAAAAAGAATTTTCACTGTATGATGAAGCAAACAAAAACTTTTGGGTTGTACAAGTCTTTAAAAAGATCACCAAGATTTAAACAAGGTGTTCATACGACTGATGTCTTACTTATAGATACTAATTAGGTTAAATTTTAGTAGGCGGTAGCGTTTACTTGACGAGGTCATGAGGTGTTGTATAGAATGTAATGGTGCAATATTAAGGCACTTTCTCAATATAGTTTTTCCTATTCGGTATTGTAAAACTTGATTATGTGCACGGCACGATATTTAAAAGTTTATATAATTGGAATAAATGTGGATAAATGTTAATGTTTTTTTAAAGTTAAATCGCCAGTCTTTTTTAATAGCTTAAGCGCGAAATTCAATTACATGTCCTACATCTGTGTTTTATTTATATTTCATTGTTTTACTTATTTATTGATGAACGTTTTATTTTTGTCATGGAATATAAGTTGGAAAAAATAGTAACCTATTTATATTAATTTAAGTGAAAACGAATTTATATATTCTAATCGCCTGCAAGCTATAAAGATAAATTTGAAAAAAAAAATAATGCTTGAAAATTATTTGAAAACAATAAAATTGCGTTTGTTTTCAAATTAACGATATAGTTTTCAAACAGATTGCACTTGAAAGTACATTTTTTCCCTATTCGACGGTGTAAAAATTGAAAATGTGCAATTTTTAGAAGATGAAAAAAATTGGAGCGAAAATTAATAAAAGTTAAATTTAATCGTCTGCTGTTGCGACCACAGACACTTCCGTCCTTTGTAATATAGATAGATAGGAAATACTCTCTTTTATAAATGTAATAATAATATATTGTTGAATAATATTTTGCTTGAAATATCGTTATTTAAATAAAGCGAATAATTATAATTTATGTGAAACATATTGGGAACGGTTTTATCTTGCTTAGTTGAATTACATCTAAAGTTTTCTTCCGACAACTTTATTAAAGTACATAGCTGAGGAATAAATTAGTATTATTAAAAACAAATGCATTTTGAATACAACTTCTCAGAATTATGTGTTTCTACTTGTAAATATTTATAATTCAATGATTACAAGATTATTCAAATAAATGTACCAAATATAAACAACAACATTGACTCATTTTCGTAACTTTAAAAGATAATGAACGGAAAAATGCAACGAATAGAATGCAATGAACTTATGTATCAGAGAAATCGAAATAATATTAACAGCAACATGTAGAACATTTCGCGGAGAATAGCCATTAAATGGTTTATAATATGCATTCGTCTAATTTGTTTCTTATACATTATTTATTAATATATAGACATGACAAATTCTTGGTTTGCAATGAAATTTCGTGTGCAAATTAACACGCGAACATATTATTTCGTTTCTTTCATTATTAAATAGTATGTACAGATTGAAGAAGATACTTATAGATCAATGTTTTTGAACATATAACAGAAACAGTTTCTGAGCTAATAAAAACTTACATTTATGAATAAAACTTTCTTCTCTCTTGAAAAAAGGCAAAATTTGCTTTATCTTAGGAAAACATAATATAACCATGAGTGAAAATGATTTTTTCCAAAGTAGCTACAATTCCATTAGTATTCCATAGCATTCATAAAATTAAAATTTTTACTTTCTTCAGTGTTTACAAGAAGAAGGCATTCAATTCGCTAAAAAAATCGACTGCCGTTTTCGATGCATTTATACGTTTTAGAAGGTCCTGAACACGGTTCGATGGTTTTTAAAAAATGTCTGTCTGTCAGTCTGTGATTATGTGTGTCTGTATGGGACAAAAAATTAGTGGACGCTCTATCTCAAGAACTAATGCACAGAGTTTCACAAAACTTTTAATTAATTTAGACCTTGAAATAAATTGGCGCTGATTAATTTTTTATGGATATCACCCAACTGGTGGTGCTGCTATAATGATTTTTTCACGAACTCAGCAGTAGCTTTATTTCAAGAACTAATGCACAGATTTTTATCAAACTTCAGATTCAGTTAAACATTTAGATAAAGTGTTTTAATGTACATCGCCCATTAGGTGGCACTGTTATGCTTCATTTTTGACGATTTCTACAATACCTTTACCTCAAGAACTAATGTGCGATTTTTTGATCAAATTTTAGATCCAGGTATACTCTGATAAATATTTGTGAAGATTATCTTTTAGGGTAGATCGTCCAAGAGGTGCAATGCTATGTTCTGTTTATCACGATTTCCGCAGTATTCCAACATTTTCTCTGCCTCACGAACTAATGCACGAATTTTCATCTAACTTCAGATTCAGTTAGATGTTAACACATGTTGCTGCGGATGAGATTTTGTGTCTACCGTCCAATAAGTGGCGCTGCTATGCCGGATTTTTTGTGATTTTTGCAATATCTCTATTTTATGAGCTAAGGCACTAATTTTCATCAAACTTTATATTCAGTTAGACATTGACATAAGTTATTGTTGAGTATCTTTTTCTGCAAATTATTCCAATAGGTGGCACTGCTAAGCTGAATTTTTCGCGATTTCCGCAAATGCTCTATCTCAAAAACGAGTTTTCATTAAACTTCAGATTGACTTAGATGTTAACACAAGCTGTTGCTGATAAGGTTTTGCCGTAAATAATCAAAAGGTTGCACTACTATGCTGAATTTTGCATGATGCACACGATTTTCACGGTAATCACATCTCAAGAACTAATTTCAAATATTTAGCATTCTCATGATGCGCTTGAATTTCCATTTAATTCTAGCCATTTGCTAGTGAGTTTTGTAGTATCAACATATATAAGATAATTATTAAAAAAAACATATATACATGTTTAGATAGACTTATGCAATAATCCAACAGGGACTGAAACATTAAGCAGGGAACTGAACCTCGGTCAACAGCATACCATGCTATTACCATCTAAGCTAACCTGTCCGAAATCCTAGACCGGTAATTTTCCACTAATAAACTAGGTTGAGAAACGCCATCGGCCGACAAGTGCACGAGTAATTTATAATTTAAAAGTTATAGCGTGTTTAAAATAATAGCGCGTTTCCGATTACACCTAATCCAAACCCGAAAATTCTGTTTGACATCAATTCGAAAACCAACATAAATTCAACAATAAAGAACATAAAATAAAATAAGTTGAAAATGGTGTCCCTGAAATCCAAAATTACAAATAAATTTATCCTTAGCAAAACATAATTATAAAAGAACATTCTACAATTACATCTCTAATATAAATTTAACCTTTAGATAAGATAAAACATATATAAATAAGCTCAATGATATTCAAGTATACAGTTTTTCATCTGAAACATTATTTTGGGTATTCTTTTAAAAGCTAGATTTAATCCGAATCTGATCGGAAACGATTAAAACCAACTTGAATCCGAAATAATTATAGTCAACTGGACCCGAGCCATATTCGCATTAAAACAATTTACTCCATCTGATTCGAATCAGACTGCAAGTCAGGTCATCTCCGGGTAAAATAGAATACTCAATGAAAAACTCATAATTCTAACCCGACATGAATAACTCATAATTTGAAACGACAATTAGAGTTTAACGAATATTTCATTTTCTTAAACATAACGAATAATGGTGTTTTTCATATTTTTCAATTCATATTCATATGACTAAAAAAGAGTTTTTGAAGGCGTAAAAAAAACCTTATATAACAACAAGATTTAATTGATATTAACTTTCTGATACTTTTTGTGCTTTATTGCACATGATTCTTTCAGGAATATAACTTTTAAATATAAATTTAAAGAGTGAAATAGATTTTTTAAATAAAAGAATCGAAATGGTGCAAAGGGAATTAAGCAAATATTTATTGTTATTATTATTGCTAAATGCTTAAATATTAATGAAATTATATAGTAAATGTGCAAATGCTAACATTATTACAATCAATCAATAATAACAGTATTTGTTAAAACTAAATAGAACTCCATTAAAAGAATGTACTGTTAATAGAACACCAAGAACGAAAGAGTTAAATTTGTCTAAAATGCAAAAATTTAGAAAATGCAGAATATAAAGCTTTTTATGTAGTTGATGGCTAAGTACACTATGTCAATTCTTTATTATATGTTACCCCATTAAAAATAAAACTCCCAAAAAGAAGACAGAAATTTGTCCTCCTATTGCTAAATAAATACTTACAAATACAATGATATGTTAATTTTTTTTACAAGATAGGAATCAATATTTTCGGTATAAAAATAGTTATTTTCATTTTTACCACAATTTAATCACCCTCTTAACCCTTTGAATTATGTTTATTATTTTTTAGGCCATTTATTACTAATACTTAAATGTCACATTCGCAAGCAAATTTCGGAATGAAATTTTTTTTAAATCAAATTCGTGAAGAAAAACTTTTATTTTTAAATAAATTTATTAATTAATTCTGGAGTTAAACATTCCTTTTAGAATTTTATTAGCAATAGCTTTGTACAAAAAATGTCTAATGAATTAAAACATTCAAGATAACAAAACTTTATAATGTCCATCATATATCTGAATAATATTAGTAAAATACATTAATTGAGTGCCATTATCATCAATATTGATTACAACATTGTAGCAAATCCATTATTAAAAAATTTGAAAGAGAATCACAAAAATTAATATTATATTAAATTATTTCCACTAGTTGAAAAAGAAAATCTAATTAAAATATCATTAAGTTGAAGTAACCTATCAAAAAAAATCTCCTAAGGCGAAAAAAATAAAATCAAGGTTAATTGTTAAAACCACTTAACCCGATAACAATTTTGTATGTGTTTCAATTTTGTAACGTAATATATAAGGACGAAAATTGGATTTTACTTGAAACAAAAAAAGAATTTTTATATTACTTGATTTAGTACTACCGGGAAAAGAAACAGAAAATTGCATTAACTAGATTAATTGAATTTCTTCAACGAAATAAAACTACTTCTGACTTTTATCTTTAAAGAAAAATCTCATCTTTTGCTTTCTTTCTTTTTTTATTTCATTTAGGTTGTTAAAATTTTGAGAATCTCTGAGCGTCCGTATTGTTTAGCTGAAAATTGTCAAGAGAGAGTAAAGAACATGTTATTAAGAGAGAATTTAGAAATTCTGCTAAAAGCTGTTCTAAAAAATTTTATATATATATATATATATTCCCGCTGAACAACGCGAAACTTCTGAGATGATTAGTAATTGAACATATTTATTCATTTTTCGATAAGTAAATCGCATTTTTAGTTATAAGCAATTACTCTATCTTGACATCATTTTTAGGTGCGTTCGTAATTATGTAAATACGTAGCACCTGTATTCGTCATTCAGTCCGTCCGTTTGTCCGCATATAACAACGCAAAAACTACCTAACCTTATCATTTGAAATTTAAAATGTATATAATTGTTGCTTAATTTTGTCGAGTTATTTCAAATTTTTTGAAAATCGGATACATAGTTTCATTACGAGGGCAATCAAAAATATTCCTTTTCATTACGACCAATGGGAAAAGTAGTTTCAAGTGCATTTTAATTGTGCTAGACTCTTTTGAACATAATAAAATTGATATGCTTCTGTGAAGTATATGCTAAAATATACATTCTGTACAGTCTGTCATATAAAAATTATTCGTTATTAATTTACAGGGCTACACAAAAGTATTCCAACACATAATGGTATAGGTGGAGGTGTAAGATTGTTTTGGTCCCGTTTTAATAATATTAAACTATTTCACATTTTATGAAACTGACGTATGTTTCTGTGGTTTACTACAAGTTATTTTCTGTATAATAGAGAACAGATAGTATTTACAGGGATATCCATAAGATTTCGGATACTCAACTGAATCTCAAGCACTATATAATGTTACACAAAAATCAGAATATTTTAAAAACTTCTTTTTAGTACGAATGCATCTCATTTGCTACGCTTGGCGTGTAATTTCCACCTTGTTGCTCCGTCTACCGCACTGGCGCTTTTGTGCATTATTTAGCATAAATATTAAATTAGCCGCAAAGCCTGATTTACCCAGAAGTATTGTAAATACCAATAACGTGATTATTAGAACATAAACTAGCTGAACGTTGGCCATCTAAACACTTCCGTGTTGTCAATTATTTTATCAGTTTTTTTTTTTTAATTTATGTAAAAAACACAATTTTTACCCACCGTCCTTGGACGGGCCTCTACACTATTTAGAGATAAAAACCATTGTCATAAAAATTCATTGTCGATCAAAATTAATGACACGAGACAGTTCAATATATACAACATACAAAATACATACCTGCCCTCTATTGCCAGTCATGAAATGAAATAAAGATAATAATCCAAGAGCCGACCGCACAAAACCCTAAGTCATCGAGTATAAGAAAAATTCCTTTATTTTATGGAAGAGTAGTAATAGGGGAGTCTAATCACCCACGTCTGCTGGAAGCGAAGTGGTGCAAAAGCCAAAAATTGATACCACTAGTGTTTGACTCGTAGGTTTAGCATTGTGTTTGCCGTAGAATCAAAATTATAAAAACATGGAAAACTGGGTGCAGGAAAACACAATGCTAATCCTACGAGTGAACCACTAGTGGTATTATTTTTCGGCTTATGCACCACTTCGCTTCCGGCAGATATGGATCATTAGATTCCTCTATTACTACTCTTCCATAAAATAAAGGATTTTTTCTTGTGCTCGATGACATAATGTTTTGTGCGGTCGGCTCTAGGCCTATAAGGATTTAAGTTTGTTTATTTACGTGGCTTCCCCCTATTCAAATATTCTCTAAAATATTATAAATATTTTGTTGATAATTTAAAAGAAATTTGGAGTTTTTTTTTTATCATTGTGATCATTTTAAATTTCAGACAATTAATTTTTCATCTGAGATTTTTTATTTACTTTACTTTATTTTAATGTTTTTGGTTTTGTATGGATAATTTTTAATGTGAACTGTTAACTGATCTCTGTGTAATATAAATTGATTTAGACGAGAAACATATTAACAAGCAGCTGAAAATGCAGACTACCTATAAACAATTTAGCAAATACAATTTGCTTCGAATTAATTACTCTGCATATGCCTTATATCTAGTGCAATTATTGTCTTAAGAGTCCACTCGACTCGCTGAAAAAGATCTGGATGTTAATATTACGTCTATGGGGGTGTTTGTTTTCAAATATGTCGCTCAAATTTTATTTTAGTTTATTTTTTATTTATTTATTTTTTCATAGGCTAGCTGAGGACGATCTACAACCTAATAGGTGTTTTTGTAACTTAAATAATATTTTAAAACACATATTTTATAATAAATTCCCTGAACTGCAGCGGATAAATTATTTTAAAGATAAAGAAATTCGGGATGTTTTAAAAATATTATG